>CM068368.1:248811943-251756109 GCA_034769895.1 Magicicada septendecula | reverse complement strand
AACCTATGCTGATGGAATACTACCATTCTTCCACCATTGGAGCACATATGGGAATAAATAAAACAATACATCGAATTCGTAAAGAATATCACTGGGAAAATATGAACAGTGAGATAGCTAATTTCGTGAAAAGGTGTAAGTTGTGTGCACTCAGCAAGCCAGCGAGAAACAGCCAAATAAGTCAATTAATCTCAGAAATTCCTGCTACCCCGTTCTCCAAAATTTATTTAGACTTTTCAGGACCCTACCCTCATTCTAAATCAGGAAATACCATGCTACTCATTTGCGTAGATTCATTCACCAAATTTGTCTGGATGTATCCCATGCGGCAAGCGTTAGCTTCGACCACCGTAAGTATATTGCAGGATAGATTATTTAAAGATTTCGGTACACCCGTACATCTAGTGTCAGATAACGGACCCCAGTTTAAGTCAAAGGAATTCAAGAACATGTGTTTCAAACTAGGGATAGACCACATTACCACTACAGAGTATCGTCCGCAAGGTAATATAGCTGAAAGGTATTTGCGAAACCTAAAATCTGCTTTAATAGCCTACCATGCAAACGACCATACGTCTTGGGACCAGAACCTATCCTGGATACAATTCGCCTTCAATTCAGCCTATCATGAAGGACATAAGTATACACCATTTGAATTATTGTTTAAATACAAACCTAACCACCCATTATCCACTAAGTGGAAAATACATGAGTTACTACCCCACGAAATTAGGGATAAAAATATAAAGAAAATCTGGAATGAAGCTCGCGCTAATTTAAGAGCAAACTTAAAGAAATTGCGAAAATATCATGAGAGGATTAATAATAACAATGTAGTAAAGTACCAAATCGGTGACTTAGTAATGTATAGAACACACCCGACGAGTAGTGCAATCGATAAGACCACCTCCAAGCTATCATACCGATGGTGTGGTCCTTACCAATTCACAAATACTTAACACCAGTAACTGTAGCCCTGTACGAACCCTCTACTCAAAAATATGTACGAAGAACACATATTTCGCAGATAAAAGATTGTCACGAAAAAGGAAATGGTAGAGTGCAAGCAAACTAAATGTAGAAAAAGGTATATTTCTTTGTACTCAACTGCTAAAGCGTACTTGAGTAACCACTTGCTTACCTAATCGTATAAATAGGGATGAGGCCTGATCAATCTTGGATCCTATTCAGCGAAAGTAGAGAAAAGTGAGAAGTCAGCTGACATCGAAAATAAATAATAAGTAAGTAATAAATTACTTAAAGAGTAGTTCTATAACAAGAGTAACTCACAACTAAAGAAAAAACCGGTAGTAGTCGTAAGTAGTAGTCTTAAGAAGAAATTTAGTATGTTTTCAATATATAATTTATAAAGTGTGAATTTTATGTAGTCTAAGAATTATTTTTTGTAAGGCGTTATATATGTTGATAATAGGAAGAAGTAAGTCGAGAGTGACTTATGCACCTCACCAAAAAAAAAAAAAAAAAAAAAAAAAAAAAAAAACAGAAATGAGTGAGAGAAATTTCACACAGTAATCCCAAGCATACTCCCAGTACCTTGCTGACCTAATAACCCGTAGAATACCCACCCGGTGTCATCTTTAAGCGGCGGAGTATGTGACGATTTTAAAATAGGAAACGTAATATGTAGTAAAATTTATTTTTAAATCGCACATTAAAATTAATATTACATCCCTTGATTAACTCAAAATAATATTTAATAAAAAAGTTTAATGACAAAAGGAATGCGAGTGTAAAGATAGGGAAACTAGTTAATAATTTAACATAACATGCACTGACATGCATTAACTGGAATTAACCTGCATACAGATTCTTTTACTAAACAAATAATACTGGTAAAACTTGAAATTATTCAAATACATAAACAATGATACAGTAGTATACTATTTAATTCTGAAGTAAAGCATAGCTTGGGATAATAAAAAGGTCAAACTTTAAATACCGTAAATAGCGAATAAAGGTGGAACTATTTTGTTGTGATGCGTAAACTCCGCGCAGTTAACTTACCTGTCCTGATATAATAATAATGCAGTCGAGATGGAGCGCTCTCGTAGTAAACACTACACCCTTGAACCATGCCCCAAAGTACTAAGATATTTTAATTTAAAAGTGCAGATATAACTATGTGTAGAGGAAAGTATCAGTAAAGTAGTGTTTTATAAAGAAAAATGTAATCTATTAAATTAAATGGAATTAATAAGTGAGAGGGATGACATCTCTATTGACTAAGTGCAAGATCTCCAATATTTGTTTAAATTAAAAAGGTACAATGTACCAAAAGTGAGAACATTTTATAAACAACGATGTGACGTGCACTTCTGTGGGAAACAAGAACTTTCACTCGAGTTGTACTACTAAAGATGCTTAGCTACCAGACTTCATAGAACAGCATAACAGCTTCATAATTACCAGGATCTCTTCAGGAACTTCACCCGGAGAGTAAACTACCATAACCTTCAACCATTTGTGGACACACCAAGGACCAGGACACGGAGTAAACCTCACAATATCACAGGTGACACGGAGACTTGTCTTCCGTGGTTAAATGTCATTAAAACAAATGTTTGCAAAAGACAGTTTAATAAACTATATAAAAGACTTTAATTATTGTCAATTTGTAAATTGTATTATGTCATACGACTAAAATTATTTGTAATAGTAATTAGTGCTTGTAGTATAAAGCTTTTCAGATACTACAGGTTAAATTAAGTCCATTCTTCAAATGCCCCCCCCCCAAATAGTATAATAACTTAACTTACAAACCCATTTAATATCCCGGATCCGTGGAAAAAGCTAGCACATAACAATATTTTTGTTGTGGCCACCTTTTCAGAAAATATTTTGTAAACTTTTATTTAGAAAACCTTCTGATAAAAAATCCATGTAGGACTATAAAGGATAGCACCTAATAAAGAGATGTCATTACTTATCACAAAATACTGAGTGAATAAATCATCAAACACCCCAACAAACATTCCTTTCATTCTAACTACTACTGCTTGTTAAAATATTCATAAGAAGTTGATTAAGACTATGGCAGCCCGTGCAATTGATCTGAGGCAACTACGCACTGGTTCCCGACGTTATAACGTAGGTAAGACGTTATAACACATACTGGAAAATAAAGATACATATACATATAATATACATCACGGATAAGATACATGTTCAACCTGGCAGACAGCCTGTATATTCTAGAGAACCCACATATAACTGGGAGGAAAATCTGGATTATTCATAAAGCCACAAAACTGCAATCATAAGTTTAATTTTCCAGCACAGCCGGTATAATTTCATAAGAAAGCAAAACCCCTTAACTCCCTTAAAATGAAAAGAAATTTTTAAAGAAAACTAAATGGATCATAACAACTAGAAACTGCAAAGTCAGAGTGGCATGGCGGCCTATATGGTTATATAAAATCAAAAGAATTGTATATTATAAGTATATCAAAAATTAAAGATTTTCAAAACTGTCTACAGCAGTGATAAAAACAATTATCACTTAAGTTTTAAAACAGCCGGCATAATTTTACAAAATTTTTAAATCTTTTGTTTAAACTTTGTTACAAATATATATATATATATTGTAACAAGACGACCTTTAGGTGGCTGTCTTCTTCCTTAGTGCCCTGTGTTGGATTCGTCACTTTGGTAAGAAGACCTTATATATGACTGTAATCTGATCAAATCCCACTGTTTGGGCTAGCCACTTGGTCACCAGACCGCTGTATGCCGGTCGTTACAAAAGAATAAAAATAAAATGGAAATTTCAATAATTAGAATTTCCAAACAATAAAATAATTTTGTTTATGTTTATAGAGGTATGTATACTAGATAAATCTGTTTTTTAAAGGGTTCTGTGAAAATTTTAATAACAGGTAAGTATTTATTGACCGTCGAGCACTTTTTGAAGATTTGCACCAAGTCTGGAGTTAAATAGATTAACTCCAGGTAATAATCGATTGGTGACTTTCCTTACTGGTCCAATATCTTGTTCAAAATAGAGTATATTCTTTTCACTTAATACCTTCAGCCTTACAAATACCCTTAAATTACCCTGTGAAATAAATACAGATACAAAATAATAGAAATATAAAGATTTATTGAAAATTTTAGATAAATAATCGATATTTTATCGATGGAGAGCAATTATCGACTCTGTCTCAGGAATTATCGATTGTCATACAGAACAAAATTTTATGTTATATTATATTAAAGACAGGTTCTTTGAGCGATTAAGAATTAATAGTCAGAGAAGGGTGACGAGAAAGTATAACATTAACAGTTAACACATATAAATACAATAATTACTATTTAATAGTATTTAAATAATTCAAGTTATGATATTAGAATAAATGTTTTGTCGAACCAATGAAGACTGCTGTGACGTCAGTAACTATGATGTAGTAGGCAGGTTTCGTTTTCAAGATGGCCGCTCCTTGGGTTGGTCTCGGCTATTGTATATGCGTCGAGTCAGAAAATTACTATAAAATTACCCTCTTCAAGGTCTAAAATGTCCCCGCACTGGTGTAATAAGTCTGTTAATCTATTTAGTGTATTCTGGTGAAGTGTTCAGTGTAAACTTGCGTTAGTTAGGTTATTTTCTATTTTGTTCAACTATTACGGTTAAGTTTTCAAGTTGCGGTTAGGTTTGTAGAGTAAATCAGTTGTAATATAATGTTTTACCGTTTACTGTCACTCGTATAGTGAAGTTATAGAGGTTTGTTTTCACTATTGTCGTGAAGGTTTTTATAGTATTGGCTTCAAAAAGTGTTTAATTTGTCTAACTCTCGTTCACTGATTTCAATGGCTAAAACGTTAGCTTCATGTTCGACTCGGTTTAAAGAACGTTTTTGTCACACACCTATTCAGCTTGATATTCAACAAAAGACTAATTAACTTGGTCATAAATCTTGCCCAGTTAATCCTTGAAAAAGTATTGTTAACATTTTTCGATTTCATATACATTAGAAAATATTACATTATATATGGAATTTTTCTATTTTATTCCTTACTTTTATGAATTATTAATCTTATTATTAGTTTAATCATCTTATTCCCTTTAAATTGATGTATTATAGTCCATATCTGTAGACATTTTGTGGAAATTAACAAATTTTGTTCACACTTTGGAAATATAGGCTCAAAATTGTATTTCCGTTTTTATATAAAATTCCTTCCATTTTAAATATTATTAATACTATTATAATAAATTTTAATTAGTCATATTTCTCTTCCTTTCCTTAAATACATATAAATTACACCTTTGAACTGGTTTTTTGTGTTAATTTGTAGATTTGATATTGCTCTCTAAAATTAATTAATTTATATATTTTGACAATTTACAAAATGTTAAGGTATATTTCCTTATTGTCATTTTAATTCATAGGATCATTCCTAGTAGTAGTTAATTGTGTTATCTTATATAAATCTGGGTAGTTTACAGGATTTATTAGTGAATTATACTATTTTATATTGGTTCTCTGATTTCACCAAATGGCCTAGATTTTAGAATCTCATATTTCTTTCTTTCTCAATAAATTAAACTTGATTCCTCCTCTGACTTTACATAACTACAATTATATGAAAATAACATGATCTATAACTTATTGTTTTGTGTAGTAGTTAATTAACACTACAGTTATTAAAACAATTAATTATGAACATTGTTTATTAATCTGCACAATTTAACATATTGCAGATACAGCTTAAACATATCTCTTTTGACTATTTTCAATCTAACATAGCATACCTTTTAGTACTTATTACTGGTATGTAGGTTATTATTTATCAAACATAATTCTTTTTTAAAATACATAACATAACTCTTATTTTCTAATAAACCTTACAAATACATTTATTTAATACATTGATTTTAGGACTGTGAAATAATAGTCTATCTAAACATGTTACACTTATTCATACTATATTAGTACCATTCCTTTTTGGTTTAAATCATTATTATTGTGATTCCCCACATCAGCAAACATTAATTCCCATACTCTATTTATTATCATCCTTTTTTACAAAGGTCTTTTAAATAAGGATTTACATTAAAATAATAAAATACTGGAAACCTTCCATTTTATTATTTTATTATGCTGTTTATTATTTAGATTTTAAAGTTGTGATATAGCATACTACTAAGTTATAGTATCACCAACTTTAAGTTTATTGCTTTTTTTAAAAAACACTTAAACAAATTCACTTTCACTGTTGGTTCTGATATTCTGAGTCTTATTATCTCAGACCAGACCTTTAGTCATCATGGACCGTTAAGACTAGTTTATTTTCTTTATTACACAATAGCTTTAGCCGGTGCACTTCTTATAACGCTATACAACACTTTAGTTTTCTCAATAATTACATTTTTATAAGATTTTGGGGATGTTATACTTTCTTTGACATAGTTTTTGTGGGTTGGGGATTGATAGTAGTTTATATAATAATAGGTTTTACTACGGTGTTTCTTTCATACTATGTCTTCCTCTCCTCCTGTCTTCCTTCTTGTCCTTCTTCATATCTTCCTTCTGGTATTCATTCTTGTCCCTCTTCTAGTTTTCATTCTTGTCCCTCGTCTAGTCTTCACTCTTCTGTTCTTCTTTCCTCATTCTTGGGAACCAAGGTACTTGGTGTTATCAGTCTGAGGTTTAGTTTGGAGTATTGAATTTCTTCACTGAACTGACTTTATTCTTCTATTTGTTTTTAGAGTATTTTGGTATTCACCACTCTTTGATTGAGTCTCTTTTTTCGGGATATTGTCTTATGTAACTGGTTTACTGCTCTGAGCTTCCTGGGTAACGTACTGGTATTATTTATGAGTTGATGAGTTGCTTTAATACTTTCTTTGGTTTCTTTTAACAGTGGTTTTTATATATTATGTAGTGAGGATTTTTATCTTATTGTGTTTCATTCCTCTGATTTATTTAAATGTCATTTAATATTATTACAACATTTTTTGATGTAATTAAATTTTATCATTTCATATGATTTACAATGTAGTGGATTTTCTGTCACGCTACAGAATGCCCTTCTCCAGAAGTAATTTTTTCAGACTATACTTGCTTTGTCTGAAACAATTGCTTATGATAATTATTCAAAGTTTGTTATTATTTTGGACTTCCTTCCATTTTAAAATTCTCTTATTTATATCTGAGTTTATATCACTCTCACTTGATCTTCCTTGATAGTAATAGTCTTCTGAGTTTCATATTTATTATTTCATTTTTATATTTCTTCTTAGTATTTTCTCCTTGGGATATTTTCTCCCTATCGTTCCCTACTTTGTGAGCTGGTTCAGTTCAGAGAGGCACTGTACGCTACTTTCCTCTGCTGTCCAATACTTCACACATATTTGAGTACAGAGGCAAATCATCTCTGCTCAAAAAATATATTAATCCTGCTGGAATTATCATCAGACAGATTAAAAAAATTATTCAGAATAGTACACATTTGTTACTATTTAAAAATATCTTTGGGATACTTCACTTATTACTTATTATATTTCTCAGAGATTTTAATATTTCTATCTCAGTTGTTCATCTGACTTATTATCTGGATGTTTCTTTTATTTGATATTATGGTAGGAAGCTCTTCTATTATTACCTTTTTTTATACTTTTATTATCATATAAATCTTTTGGTTATAAATTCTTTATTACCTTCTGGTTTTTTCATTATAATCTGCATTATTTGTAGTAGCATATCTTTGTGACATTTTTAGACTGTTTCTTGTTTCTTAAAATTTCCACTTGTTCTATTTTCTAGAATTTTTTATAACTGTCATTATCATAATTGTCATTTAATTTATAAATCATTTTATATTAATTCATTTAATTACATACTTTTTTGACATTATTTTCACATTATTCCGGTCATTGCGATTATACTTGCAAATGCTGGTTTTTTTTTTTTTATTTATTTCATTATGAGGTCATATTTTCTCCTCATACCACTTAAAGTTTCATTCTCTCATAATTCCAAAGAAGTTTTTGTACTTTATTTTATTCACTCACTTAAATCGTATTAAAGAATTTTTTCTTTTTTATTTCCTTCATCAACATTTTACGGAAAGGTTTTTACTCTTCATATTGAACTTAGACATGATTAAACTGTCTAGAATTATTTGTTTTTTGACCTTAGATGGTTTTATTTCTAAATTCTCTCCTTCTTTATTATTATATTATAGCCATAAAGTTTTTCTTAGATAATCGGTATGTAAGGTGATCTCATTTATGTTTAAATTTTTGTTGACTTATTTCAAACTCTTCTTACATTATTCTTCTTTTCAAATAATTTCTTTCAAATAATCTTTATGTAAGATTGGCTCACACCTTTTTAGAATTTTGGGGTTTTTGTTTTTAAACTTCTTCTCTTCTATTCTAGCCATAAAGTTTTTTCACATTTTCTTGGTATGTAAGGTGAACTTACTTATTTTTTAGAATTTAGTTGATTTTATGTTTTTAAACTTCTTCTCTTCTATTCTAGCCATAAAGTTTTTTCACATTTTCTTGGTATGTAAGGTGAACTTACACCTTTTTAGAATTTAGAGGATTTTATGTTTTTAAACTTCTTCTCTTCTATTCTAGCCATAAAGTTTTTTCACATTTACTTGGTATGTAAGATGAACTTATACCTTTTTAGAATTTAGATGATTTTATGTTTTTAAACTTCTTCTCTTCTATTCTAGCCATAAAGTTTTTCTTCAATTATTTGTTATGTAAGGTGATCTTACCATTGCTTTTAGAATTTAGTTATTTTTTGATCATAAAATTTCTTCATGGATGCCTGGTTAAAAACAACCTTGACTTTACTTGAACTTATTTCTTTGATTTCGTAGGTGTTGTTGTTATTGTCTTTTGAGACGATATAGGGACCAGTATACAGGAGCAATAACTTTTTTGTTATCCCTTCTAGGGAACTGGGTAATTCCCTATTCTTCAACAACACCTTCTCTCCAATGGTATAATTGATAACCTTACCCATGCATTTATTGTATTTGTTCCGCCGTTTCTCCTGATCTTCGGCCACCTTATTACAAAATTGAATTTTATTGAATTTATATTTATGTTCTCTTGGGAACTCCAAGATGTCTGCAATTTCTCTAGGGGGTTGTCTCTCGTACATTGCGGAGTATGGCGTTATTCCTATGGCTGGATGGTAGGCCAGGTTGAGGAATTCTTCAGTGGCCTCCAAGTATTCTTGCCACCTTCTCTGCTGATCATGGCAATATGTTCTTAATAGGCGCCCTACCTCTCGTAAGACTCTTTCGGCCGGGTTACTGCTTGGGTGGTATACGGATGTCTTGTATGTGTGAATCCCCATGGATAGCAGTGTATCTCGCCATCTCCTCCCCTTGAATTGCGTTCCGTGGTCGGTTATGATCGATACCGGTTTTCCGACGGTTGGGAAGTACTGGTCGATCAGGATATTAAGAACTTTCTTCGTAGTCGCCCGATTTGCTGGGTATAGCTTTACGAACTTAGTGTAATGGTCCATAATTATGACGATATATCTGTATCGGTGGCGGCCTCCACTGTGGGGAAATGGCCCGCAGATATCCAGGAATACTTTCTCAAGTTTAAACTGTGATGTTATTGGAATCATCTGCCCTTCTCTTTTCTCGTTATTAGTTTTTACGAGTTGGCAGATGCGACAGTTTCTAATATACCTCCGTACCTTCCGATTGATGTCCTTTATATAACAGTTTTCTTCCAGGGCCTTTACCACCTTTAAAGCGCCCATATGCCCATATCGAACATGATAACTGATCACTACCTCTTTCTCGATATGGGTTGGAATTATTACCTTCCATTCCTCCTTAAATAATGATGGTTTGGAAAACAGGATTCCCTTATGTATAGTATAATATCGGGCTATGGTCTCATCTCCTGCTTCCAATCTTGAGATAATATTAATTAATTTCAGGTCAGCTTGTTGGTGTGTGCTTAGTTGTTCTAGAACTGATTGTAAACCGGCACTGCTGCTGAGAATATGGTACACCTTCAGAATACTCTCCTTCTCCCCTTCGAACGTTTGCTTGTCAATGTCAACTCTAGACAATACGTCCGCGACGACATTCTTCCTTCCGGGGATATACTCCCACTTAAGGTCGTATTCTTGCAGCAATAGTATCCACCGCGTTAACCTTCCATGACTCAGCTTACATCTCTTAAGGAACGAGATAGATTTATGGTCTGTCCGGACGGTAACGGGATAACCAAGAATATATGTACGGAACTTTCCGCACGCGAACACGACACTCAATAACTCCTTCTCTGTCACATGATAGTTTTTCTCACTCTGGTTCAGAGCTCTGCTGGCAAAACAGATTACAAGATGCTCGCCCTCCTCATCCTCTTGATATAAAGTAGTGCCAAGGCTGATGTCACTGGCATCGCAATTAAGAAAGAAAGGCTTGTTAAAATCTGGGTGACGGAGTATAATATGTTTAAGAAATTTTTGTTTTATGAGAGTCAATATGTTTTGTTGTTCATTACCCCAGATCCATTTATTTTTAGATGACAGTTGTGGCTGGAATCTGGCAGTCAGTTCGGAGTACTTTTCCTGGAACTTGCGGTAGTAGTTACAGAGTCCCAGGAACGACTGTAACTGCCTTCGATTCTTTGGTGTAGGAAAGTTCTGAATTGCTTCGACTTTTTCAGCCGACGGTGAGATTCCCTTATCGTTTAATATGAAGCCCAGGAATTGTATCTCTTTAGCAATAAAATGAGACTTTGCTAACTTCAGAGTAATATTGTTTGCGGCTAGCTTCTGTAAGACATGTTCCACACGGTAGCAGTGTTCCTCCCAAGTTTCTGAGGACACTAGCAAGTCATCGACATATACGGTGGTGAATTTTAGTGCTTCTTGGCCAAATATTTGATCCATGCAGTGCACAAAGACTGCGACTGAGTTTACCAGTCCGAAGGGCAACCTCTTAAACTGGTAGTTCCGCCCTTCGAATATAAAGGCCAGATACTGGCGACTCTGTGGATGTAATTCCACCTGCCAGTATCCGCACACCGTATCCCAGGTAGTGAAGTATTTGGTACCGTGGAACCGTTTTAAGATCTCCTCAATCTCACCGGGCGAAGTCCTGTCATTTATGATCATCTTATTTATCTCGCGCGCATCTAAACATAAACGGACTTGTCCGTTTTTCTTAGGAATAGCCACGATAGGACTTGTGTAAGGGGAATGGCTACTCTCTATAATGTCACGGTTAATCATTTGCTCTATTTCAGCTCTTACTGCCTGCTTTCGTGATTGCGCAATGGGGTAAGACTTCCGGTTAAAGTCTACAGTGTCTCGGAATTGTAGAGTACACTGGAAATTCTTCACTTTACCGGGCTCATCAGAAAAGACTGATTTGTATTTATTGTATATATCGATTAATTTGTTCGCTTGGTTTGTTGTTAACCCTTCTCCAGTTGTACCGCTCCGGAAATCCCTGATCTCCTGGATTTTTTGCGACCATAAATCTTCATTGGATGTGTCGTCTATTCTCTGTTCAATTATGGATGTTGGTTGGATGTAATTGATTTTTCGGATTTGCTGATGGATACTATCGGGAACGACTTGGTCACTACCCACCAAGTTCGCCGTCCAAGTATGTCCGTTTGAATATAGTGACAATGTTTCAGTTCTTAGGTCAATGATGGCGGAATTTCTCCTAAGCACATCACACCCGACCAGTATATTAAATGGCAGACCGCTCGCCACCAAGAATTCCATGTCTATCGCTATACCACAGCTCATCACACTGGCGGAGACTTGTCTACGTATAGTTTTGTTTTGTCGGCCGGTTGCTCCCAACAAAACAATATTATTCAATGGCAATGTTGGTAAAGTTCTTCCGCACTCATGCTGTATCCTCTCCAGTTCCGTCGTATTTATTATTGATACGTTTGACCCAGTATCGATCATTAACTTGGCTGGGATGCCTTCTACCTTGGCGTCAACATGTATAATTTCATTATTGAAGTTATTGGTGGGACTCCTGTTATCCTCTTCCAATAACTCCTGTCTGATGTCTTTCAGGTAGTTGCACCCGATGATGGTAATACGATTGTGATTGTTTATTATATTGCACTCATTCTCATTATCATACCCAGTAGTCAGAAGCAGTAATGGGTTCTGGTTATTTCTTACTGCCTGTGCCCGTTTAAAGGCTCGGCATCATTATTTCTTTGAGCCATATTATTGGATGCCTCATTCGGGATGCTCAGGGTGGTTACTTGCCGATCTGTTCTATGGTCTTCTGGTCGTTCATGGTGCGACCTCTGTTCAGTGTTGTCCAAACTATTACTCCTACGCGCCGGATAGTACCTCGGTTGGTCCCGTTCTAGGCTCCTCCGCCTTTCTTCGTATCTTCGGTTATTGTTCCCTCTATGGTGGTTGAAACCTCGCTGTCTTCCATCTGTGGCCCGTATGAAGTTCACTCTTGGGCGAGGAAACCTATTATTACTAAAATTACTATTATTGGGACCCACACGATTAGCATTATTATGGTATGGACTATTACCATAATTGGGGCTTCTCTGACTATTTACGTTACCAGGGTTGGGATTGTGGTTACCCTGATAACCATTAGAGGGTCGATTTGGGTTTTGCTGGTTGGGACCCGTTCTATTACTGTCATTGTAATTGGTATTATTTCCAGTATTTCCATTATTATAATTATTATTTCGCGGGTATTGTCCGAACTCCTTGGTACCCATTATTTACGTGGTTCGCACCTTGGTTATTATTCTGGTACGTCCTTGGTTCGGGCCCATCACTTCTCCTACGACTCTGCCTGTAGTAATCTTCGTTCTCATAATTCTCCAGGAGTTCGGTCATTGCCTGGATGGTTTTTATCTGGCTGCCCCTCCTAGCGCGAATCACTTCCTCATCATAATGATAAGACAGCTTGTTAATTAAGCATTCCTCCGGTATGGCTGGTTCTAAGTGCTTGGCCATACACACTTTGCCGAGGAAATACGCTGTCATTGAGCTGCCGACTTGTGGTTGGTAGCGGCCGTGGCAGATATTATCTCTGATGAGATTCTGCGTGGTCTCTGACCAGTATTTGGCTTTGAACATGCTCTTGAACTGCTCATAGTTATTGATGTCGCTCCGGTTTGCCATCCACCAATGGTCATTCACCTCCCGAAACGACTCGTCAAGGATCTCTCTATTTTGAACCCATCGGTTCCCTCGGTGTTTCTCGATGTACTCCTCTATTCGTGCCAAGAACTCCATTGGCTTCCGTTTGTATTGTCGGAAATTCAGCCATTCTCGGTTCTCTGACATGGGGAAACTGTGATATCCCGATGGTCTGTTTCGGATTGACTCTATCTCCTCCTGGCTCTGACGCATCTGTCCAGTTATGTTTACCATGGCGGCTTCCACGCCGTCGCATCTTTCTGTTACTTGGGTTCTTACTTTATTTACTTCCTCCAGAGCAAATTTCTTTGTCTCCTCTATTTTTGTTTTCTGCTGTTCTTGGACCTGAGTAATTTCCTTTGTTATTACTTCACGGACTTCCAGCACTTCGTTTTCTGTTAGCCGACATCTTTCGTCTACTTCTCGGATCTGCTGGTTAACAACCACAACTTCCTGTTCTAATTTCTTTACTATTGATTTCTTGGTCTCTGTTATCTTTTTATTTATCTCCTCTTTGGCTAACTCAATCCTCTCGTCCAATTTATTCATGTTCTCTTGGTTAACTTCCCTTAATTCTTCTCTTAACCTTTTATTATTCTCGTCCAATTTCTCCTCCATTTTCTGATTATTTTCCTCCAACTTCTCCCTCAGTTGCTGATTGTCGCTTTCTATTTTCTTACTGGTTTCTTCCATCTTTTCTTCTAAATTCTTATTACTTTCTTCCATTTTCCTTTCCATCTTCCTACTAGTTTCTTCGATCCTCTTATTAGTATTTTCTATCTTACGGCCCAATTCTTCCTTTGTGGACCGGTTGTCTTCCCTCAAATCTTCCTTTGTGGAATCCATTTTGTTATTCAAGTCTTCACTAAATTTTTTATTATCTTCTTTCGTGGATTTGATTTCCTCCTTTGTGGATTTAATTTCTTCACTCAATTTCTTACCCATATCCATTATCATTTGCATTAGGGCCTCTTGTAATTTAACCTCCCCTATCGGTGTCGGTTTTTCAGGTTGTTCCCCTGGTTGTTCAGGTTGTTTCGGTTCCATCTGGGCCACTAACATTTCGGGATCTTCAACGGGTGTTGCCTCCTTATCCCCCATGTCAATCTCTTTCTCGGCCTCTGCCGCCCTCTTTTTCGATGTAGCTCGTCTCTGCATCTTTCTGCTGTCTATTAATCAATCGCTGCCAAGCTTAGATTATTAAGCCCTCTAAGTTGGACGCCACTTTGTAACAAGACGACCTTTAGGTGGCTGTCTTCTTCCTTAGTGCCCCGTGTTGGATTCGTCACTTTGGTAAGAAGACCTTATATATGACTGTAATCTGATCAAATCCCACTGTTTGGGCTAGCCACTTGGTCACCAGACCGCTGTATGCCGGTCGTTACAAAAGAATAAAAATAAAATGGAAATTTCAATAATTAGAATTTCCAAACAATAAAATAATTTTGTTTATGTTTATAGAGGTATGTATACTAGATAAATCTGTTTTTTAAAGGGTTCTGTGAAAATTTTAATAACAGGTAAGTATTTATTGACCGTCGAGCACTTTTTGAAGATTTGCACCAAGTCTGGAGTTAAATAGATTAACTCCAGGTAATAATCGATTGGTGACTTTCCTTACTGGTCCAATATCTTGTTCAAAATAGAGTATATTCTTTTCACTTAATACCTTCAGCCTTACAAATACCCTTAAATTACCCTGTGAAATAAATACAGATACAAAATAATAGAAATATAAAGATTTATTGAAAATTTTAGATAAATAATCGATATTTTATCGATGGAGAGCAATTATCGACTCTGTCTCAGGAATTATCGATTGTCATACAGAACAAAATTTTATGTTATATTATATTAAAGACAGGTTCTTTGAGCGATTAAGAATTAATAGTCAGAGAAGGGTGACGAGAAAGTATAACATTAACAGTTAACACATATAAATACAATAATTACTATTTAATAGTATTTAAATAATTCAAGTTATGATATTAGAATAAATGTTTTGTCGAACCAATGAAGACTGCTGTGACGTCAGTAACTATGATGTAGTAGGCAGGTTTCGTTTTCAAGATGGCCGCTCCTTGGGTTGGTCTCGGCTATTGTATATGCGTCGAGTCAGAAAATTACTATAAAATTACCCTCTTCAAGGTCTAAAATGTCCCCGCACTGGTGTAATAAGTCTGTTAATCTATTTAGTGTATTCTGGTGAAGTGTTCAGTGTAAACTTGCGTTAGTTAGGTTATTTTCTATTTTGTTCAACTATTACGGTTAAGTTTTCAAGTTGCGGTTAGGTTTGTAGAGTAAATCAGTTGTAATATAATGTTTTACCGTTTACTGTCACTCGTATAGTGAAGTTATAGAGGTTTGTTTTCACTATTGTCGTGAAGGTTTTTATAGTATTGGCTTCAAAAAGTGTTTAATTTGTCTAACTCTCGTTCACTGATTTCAATGGCTAAAACGTTAGCTTCATGTTCGACTCGGTTTAAAGAACGTTTTTGTCACACACCTATTCAGCTTGATATTCAACAAAAGACTAATTAACTTGGTCATAAATCTTGCCCAGTTAATCCTTGAAAAAGTATTGTTAACATTTTTCGATTTCATATACATTAGAAAATATTACATTATATATGGAATTTTTCTATTTTATTCCTTACTTTTATGAATTATTAATCTTATTATTAGTTTAATCATCTTATTCCCTTTAAATTGATGTATTATAGTCCATATCTGTAGACATTTTGTGGAAATTAACAAATTTTGTTCACACTTTGGAAATATAGGCTCAAAATTGTATTTCCGTTTTTATATAAAATTCCTTCCATTTTAAATATTATTAATACTATTATAATAAATTTTAATTAGTCATATTTCTCTTCCTTTCCTTAAATACATATAAATTACACCTTTGAACTGGTTTTTTGTGTTAATTTGTAGATTTGATATTGCTCTCTAAAATTAATTAATTTATATATTTTGACAATTTACAAAATGTTAAGGTATATTTCCTTATTGTCATTTTAATTCATAGGATCATTCCTAGTAGTAGTTAATTGTGTTATCTTATATAAATCTGGGTAGTTTACAGGATTTATTAGTGAATTATACTATTTTATATTGGTTCTCTGATTTCACCAAATGGCCTAGATTTTAGAATCTCATATTTCTTTCTTTCTCAATAAATTAAACTTGATTCCTCCTCTGACTTTACATAACTACAATTATATGAAAATAACATGATCTATAACTTATTGTTTTGTGTAGTAGTTAATTAACACTACAGTTATTAAAACAATTAATTATGAACATTGTTTATTAATCTGCACAATTTAACATATTGCAGATACAGCTTAAACATATCTCTTTTGACTATTTTCAATCTAACATAGCATACCTTTTAGTACTTATTACTGGTATGTAGGTTATTATTTATCAAACATAATTCTTTTTTAAAATACATAACATAACTCTTATTTTCTAATAAACCTTACAAATACATTTATTTAATACATTGATTTTAGGACTGTGAAATAATAGTCTATCTAAACATGTTACACTTATTCATACTATATTAGTACCATTCCTTTTTGGTTTAAATCATTATTATTGTGATTCCCCACATCAGCAAACATTAATTCCCATACTCTATTTATTATCATCCTTTTTTACAAAGGTCTTTTAAATAAGGATTTACATTAAAATAATAAAATACTGGAAACCTTCCATTTTATTATTTTATTATGCTGTTTATTATTTAGATTTTAAAGTTGTGATATAGCATACTACTAAGTTATAGTATCACCAACTTTAAGTTTATTGCTTTTTTTAAAAAACACTTAAACAAATTCACTTTCACTGTTGGTTCTGATATTCTGAGTCTTATTATCTCAGACCAGACCTTTAGTCATCATGGACCGTTAAGACTAGTTTATTTTCTTTATTACACAATAGCTTTAGCCGGTGCACTTCTTATAACGCTATACAACACTTTAGTTTTCTCAATAATTACATTTTTATAAGATTTTGGGGATGTTATACTTTCTTTGACATAGTTTTTGTGGGTTGGGGATTGATAGTAGTTTATATAATAATAGGTTTTACTACGGTGTTTCTTTCATACTATGTCTTCCTCTCCTCCTGTCTTCCTTCTTGTCCTTCTTCATATCTTCCTTCTGGTATTCATTCTTGTCCCTCTTCTAGTTTTCATTCTTGTCCCTCGTCTAGTCTTCACTCTTCTGTTCTTCTTTCCTCATTCTTGGGAACCAAGGTACTTGGTGTTATCAGTCTGAGGTTTAGTTTGGAGTATTGAATTTCTTCACTGAACTGACTTTATTCTTCTATTTGTTTTTAGAGTATTTTGGTATTCACCACTCTTTGATTGAGTCTCTTTTTTCGGGATATTGTCTTATGTAACTGGTTTACTGCTCTGAGCTTCCTGGGTAACGTACTGGTATTATTTATGAGTTGATGAGTTGCTTCAATACTTTCTTTGGTTTCTTTTAACAGTGGTTTTTATATATTATGTAGTGAGGATTTTTATCTTATTGTGTTTCATTCCTCTGATTTATTTAAATGTCATTTAATATTATTACAACATTTTTTGATGTAATTAAATTTTATCATTTCATATGATTTACAATGTAGTGGATTTTCTGTCACGCTACAATATATATATATTGTAACGTAGCGGTTTTCGTAGAGGTTTTAGTGAAAACTTTGTATGTAGCTTATTGGGTGTTCGTCTTATTTAATTAAGCTCCCAATGTTGTGTACGCCAATCTGTAATGTAGCAGTTTTCTTAGAGGTGTTAGTGTACTACAGTTACAGGTATATTGTTAATTCAGCCCCACTATTGTAAGCGCCAATCTGTAACGTAACGCAGTGAGGTATAGTAGAGTTATATTATATGCCCCACGTTGTATGCGTCAATCTGTAACGTACTGCCTTGAGATATTAAAGTTTCCGCCTCTCCGCAGTCGCCACTTATGAATTATAATAACTGAAGTTTAAAAAATAAAGTATTTTGTAATGTTACTCAATCTAAGCACAAATCTTATTATTTTTTTTTTACTGGTGAATGTCACAACACATGGTGTCTACTGCAATGGCCTAGTGTGTTTTAAAAGCTTAAATTTCACTTGCTTTTGTCCAGAAGATGTCTCGGGGCTACTGTGACAGGCTGTGCAGCAGCTTCTCACCTGGCGGCCAAAATCGAGAGAGTTCAGGTTTATTTCTTAAGTCATGGTGGCAGATGGACGGCCCCAAACGGAGAAGATCAAGTTTCCAACTGGGTCAGGAACCCTATACATGCATAATAATTAATTCACTGACCTTCAATTTTTAATAAAAGCATGCCACAGCATACTAAACTCCATCTGTTCACCATAACTCGTTCTAACATTTTCACAACTAGTTTCTCATTTAAAACACCATGACACACTCAAGGCCTCAACGCTACATAATTATATAATTATCTTCATAAAAAAACATAAATGTACCATATTATAAATCACAAAATAATGAGGGTATACCAAATTTAACAAACTCAAACAGGCATGCGCCATACAGCACCACGTGCTCACAGACAGTTTCGTAAAGTTTGCCAGTCCCATAAAATAACAGAATAACTTTCTTTACGCCCCTTTTGTACAATTGAAATGATTATGTGTAGATTATAAAATACAATATTTTAGTCTGTATTAATATTTGAAACAACTTGGACATCACACAATGAACCTGCCCGCCACGTGCTCACACTTTTTAAACATTATTGACTCGCATCCACTCTAATTTTAGGCTAAATGTACATCTTTTTATGATAAAATAAACTACAATATATTCAACACACTTACCGGGGATCACTTAGCGCTTATTTATGCATGTAGGATAGCGAATTTACAACGATCAAAAAGACTTGCTCCACCAGGCAGATGCTGCTGATACGACGCCGGCCACATCTGCACTGACCCGTCCTCGTGTTGAGAAAGCTATACACTCTAATTAGCCACCAGAATGCGTTGACGTCCAGTAACACACGCAATCGCACATCTTAGCGACGCTTAATTACACGTTAGTAAAGAACGAAAACGGCTGTCAATTATATTAATATAAACCTCTTTATAGAGACGCCGAGTTTTCACCAAAAACACGGCACATGACATCTTTCGGTACGACAGAAGCGATCGAAGAAATTGATGGTTTATGCCAACTTTTAAAGTGAAAGGACAAATATATTATCACGAAGCCCCAAATGATATAGTTGCTCCCTGTCCCAAATGAAAGTCTAAAGTTTTGGTAAATCTATTTCATGGGAGACAATCAAGCCCAGGCCTATCGACGCTGTGAAGCCATCTCCTATACAAAAAATGCTATTGTTTTAAATCTCCAAAGGCTGTTGCACCAACATAATAATTTAGTAAAAGTGTTCAAAATAGCTTTGGAGAGAATGCCGACTGATGAGTACAGAATTGTTATATGAGCTAACAGGACGCCAGTTTGTGAAAATGAGTGAAATTCCAATGCCCCAGCTATCAGCGAAATAGCTATTATTTTGGTTGGAGAAGAATTTGACAAAAGGGACATAATTATCTAGAGACGGAACGAAGCCCTTCAATGCATTGCAGAAACAAATCATTTGTATGAAGCTTTGTAATACCCAATAATATTTTGGGAAGGGGGGGGCTTCATTTCAACCTGAAACAAACAGACCCAAGAACTGGTTGACCAACCAATAAAAAGTATTGGCAATGGATTTGTATGTCTACTGAATAGTAACAAGGCAGGGATCATCAAATCACATTTTACATGGCAGACAGTTGTTCCATCAGTTTATTATTTATATATATGCCAAAGTGGAAAGCAAACGGCTTCTGTACATTCGACTAATAAAAAAAAAACTTCGAGTTGAAGAGTACATTCATTTGAGACACAATTTAAATCCCACATACTATTTGAACACGTCACATACACACACACACACACAACTTCGATCTCTTGAACGATGGCGCCATCATCAAAAACAAGGCAGACAGCGCTCCTAGCGGCAGCCTCTGATGAAGCTCCAATGGAGCGACAACTGGTTTAGGTTACAGGTAAAAGTCTATCATTTTTTACCAATTAAAAAATTAGTGATGCTAGTCAGTAGTGATATATTTATAATTAATTAATCAACGAGCAAATCATGGACAGCAAAATCCAAGAATTTGGTTGATTAATTGAACTTTTTAATTGTTTTCACACTGACTTGAAACCAAAACAGTCAGTATTATTTTTTTACATAATGCATTGTGGTTTTTTTAAATTTATCACATTTTATCTCAATACATTACAAAGAAGGAATAGCTACTATATCTCTTATAGACTACCAATTTAATACAGTTACTGAAAACAACAGTCAGTAAATGTTATCAACAGTAACCCAAGTTACTGTTACTAATAATAACACATGTTATTTACTTAAGTTTAAATAGAAGTAATTTGCTCTTACTAAAATTAATTTCCTTGCAACATGACTTCAAACACATCATTACATTCATATAGGAGAACTAAGGCTTACATGTATGGAAACAACTTTCAAGATTATCTCAAAACAACTGACAGAATCCAACCGTGTTTTCTCAAGATGTAAGATAAAAGTTGCTACACATACTTATAGATGCTAATGTAAGCATTAGAAGCAGAGACAGCTTGAAGATATAATGGTTTATGATCAGATCTTTCACTTCAGAGTAAATAAGAGCCGATGGTGTTACTCTAGTGCTGTTGAAGAAAACAGACTTCTGCAACCATCACTGCTTTATGTAGTACCATTATTATTGTACTCTACCTTGTCTAATTGGACTTAGAAAACTTGTCCGGAGATCTGAATTATCATAGAGTGGTTTTTGCTATTTAGGAAGAAAGCAACTGATTTAATGGTTAATTTAAGGGCCTTGTCTTATTACAATATCCAGTTAGTAATAACTTATTGTATGTGAAAGCAGTTTATTCTGTTGTTTTTCTCTTCTACATTACATGTCATCATAGCTCTGCTGTTGTGGTACGTGCTTTTACTATGTACTGAAATGATGGTAAATTGTAATATAACATGTTATTCTAATTGTTATAAATATGACTTATTGTTTACTCTCAGTTTATATTAAAAACAATTTTTAATATAGAATGTCTGTCCATAAAGTATCCAGCCATTTTGAATATCTTGATGATGTGCCATATGACATTTGTGAAACTGCATAGCCAATACAAGATATCATGCATTTACAAACACTCTCACTTCTGTCAGCCCCTCATTTGGCACTGAGATGCCGTTAAGTAAGCTTGTGTTTTGTGTTGCCATCACATTCACATTGACTGAGAAAGTAGATCAATGAATCTACATTAAGTTTTGCTTCAAACATGGACATTCATGTGCAGAATCTATTTGAATAATTAACTGTTCAGGCAGGATTCCATAAGAGATGCTCAAATTAAATTGTGGTATTGGAACTTTCAAGTTAGCTGGGAGTCCATAGAGAGTGACCCACAATCTGAAAGCAACATCAAGGCCATGTTAGTGTTTTATTCAACAATGAAGGTGTGGTCCATCGTGAGTACTATCCTCCACATCAGACAATAGCTAAGGCTGTGCTGTGAAGTATCCTATACAGGAGGATGCTATGAGGAGAAATGGAAGCAGCTGTGGGTAAGTGGTAACCGGCACCTTCACTATGACAATGCACTTGCATGTTCTTCGAAACATCACATCATACATGTTTCTCAGCCATGGTAGAGTCCTGATCTGGTTCCCTCTGACTTCTGGCTCTATCATGGAAAGTGGTTCTGACTTCTGCTAAAATTGTCATGCAAAGGAAGATTTCAGACAGTGAACAAGATTCAGGAGAATGCGACAAGGCAGCTGATGGCAATTCCAAAAGAGGAATTTGCATTCTATTTCAAGAAATGGAAGAAACGCTGGGATAAGTGTGAAGTTCTGAATGAAGTACTTTAAATGGGACTAAGGCCCCTATTGTGCTAGCTAAGCTATTTTTCTTACTTTCTGACCAGACCTCGTACACTGTTTAACAAATGGCCTTTGATAGAAATAATTTTATACCAAATGCACACACTGTCTCTTAGCAAATTTATTGCTGCTAATTCAAACATTTATTACCACTGTAAAGTCTGTTACAGTGTAACCACATTGTCCACATACAACTTCAAATAGTTATTACCAGTACCAATTTTACTTTTCTGTCCAATTTAATAAACATTTTTTTGATAATTATAAGCAAAGTGATTAGTATCTCTGATTCTTCCCTTACTATTGTATGTTTTCTACTATCTTTGGAAAAGAGAAATATAACAATTAAAAGGGTCACAAAAAATTAAAATGGGCTATAAAGAGGTATCAAGTTGAGAGCATAGGACCTTTTGTGGATTTATTGTTTCACAGTCACAATATGCCACCTGTAACAAAAAAATGTACAAAAAAGCAAGTATAGGCAGGGCTATACCTATGGGTTGGTCAGGAAAATCCCTACCAGGTACATCTGCTGAAGGAGGAAGAAAATGGGGCTTGTAACATATTTTTCTTTTAATCATCTGTTTAAAGACTAAAACTGTCCTCTAGAAGTGCATTCACTCAAAGAGTCCAATAGTTTTATACACACTGTAGTAAAACAAAATATGTAGTTTTCTTTTGTAATGGGTTGTGTTCAGTCTATTAATAAAAAACTACACATATTCAATTTATGAGACTTTGAAAATTTATGAGGTCAATATGAAAATTGCGATTACAATATGGTGTTACTGTTAAATGGGGACAGATTCCCAGGAAAGCCATCACCTTCATTTTGCTTGTGGGAATTCTTAAGTTATACTGAACTGAACACCACTGTATTATTATGTAGCGCTCTCTGGAAACCAGATTTGGTGATATCTATAAGCAGCAGGTCATCAACAAACAGCAGAGTATTAACAAATTTGCTTTGTCCTAGAGAAATACCTGTTGATGTTTGATGGATAAATACTCTGCCACCTATGAGTGACATCATCCAAATATATTGTTACGACGTCACAGAACAATCTACGTGTTTATCGAACGTTCCAGAGAGATCCAGAATGTAAGCGTGTGTCGTACGTGCTACTAGACGCATTTTGCGAGAATCTTCTCGACTGTGGCGGGCTTTGCTCGGGCGCTCGGCCTGCGTCAAGGGCGCAGTTAATTACGTAGTTCACACGAGAGATAAGACGCAGTTTGGAAGCTTGTGGTGTGTCAGCGGGACTATAAATACATGGCGGTAGCGGCCTTTGTTTTCAGTATCAGTTCCGATTTTGGATAGTGCGGTTCGAGAGTTATAGTAGCGATATTACTGTGCGCGTTCAATTGGTTATTAGTTAAGAGTGGTGTTTTATAATCGGACGGTATAATTGTAATACAATTGTCTTTAATATTAGTGATATTTATTTGCGTGTGAACAATTTTCATTTGATTTGTTGTAGAGACTGTGTTATTAATTACGAACTGTTTAACTGTAAAAATTAAAGGTGTGATTAGTGATTTAATTGGTGTCTTGTATTTATTTTGTTTCCACTGTACCCACGACGATCGAGTAGACCGTCGTAACAGTGCTGTCAGAACTGGGATAGAACGGTTAACAGTGGACACTTTGTACAAGACGAGTGTGATTCGTAGTTAATCGATAAACAATGGATGCCAGTCAGATGATGGAAATTTTACAGGCGCTGCTGTTGCAGACGGAAAAACGACAGGATAAAAAAACGCAAGCAGGAAGCAGAACACATCAAAGCATTAATACAGGAGCAGAAACAGATGCAAGAACATAGTACTGCAAAATTCGTCCTGTTAGAAGGTGAGCTGAATAAACAAGTTGACAGAATATCTGAAACAGAAAAATCTGTGTCAACTATGAAAGCAAGTATGTCAAGCTTAGAAGATTCAAAATATCAGAGAAATCAAAGAACGCTATTAACTGAAGTAGGGTCAGTTTTTGCAAAGGCCCCATCGTTGAATGGAAGCACCCACTGGGCAACTTATCATCGCCAATTTGAAGCTGCCGCTCGCTTAAATAACTGGACGGAAGAAGAGAAAGGCCTTTCACTCATTCTTGCGTTAAAAGGACCTGCCGCAGAGGTAATACCAAAAGTGCCATCTGACAGTCAGAACGTCTATGCCGAATTAACTAAAACTCTGGAATTACGGTATGGTGACCAGCATTTGTGCGAAGTGTACCGTGAACAACTTAAAGCGAGGCGACAGCGTTCAGGGGAGAGCCTTCAAGAGTTTGAAGCGAATGTCGACCGACTGACGAGATTGGCTTATCCCGAAAAATCGGAGGACTTCCGGAAGTGGATTTCTCTCATTATGTTTATTGACGGTATCAGAGATAGTCAGTTACAACAAGTGTTGAGAATGGCACGGCATGATAATAAATCAGAAGCTCTTGTTCATGCTCTCCGTTTTGAAGCTGCCAAGTCGGCGACCTACATTAATCAAAGTATGCCATCACGTTGTAGCCAAACGGATCCAATACCACAGTATCGTCATAGCGGACGGCATAAAGAGACGATTCAAAAACAACAGTTTAAGAAGTCAGCAGCACCACAACAATCTTTCAAACCAAAGGACAAAGACAGAAGACCGAAGTGTTACAACTGTGGTAAACGTGGTCATCTACAGGTAAACTGTTGGGAGAAGAAAATACCGAGAGAAGGGAGTGATCGCACCAATTGGAGAAGTAAAGCCCCAGAACAGCACACAGTTTCCACGCTACATAAGACCAGTGGAAACTTGATCGTTAATGGATTTGCGGAAGGTAAACCAACATCATTTATAGTTGACACGGGCGCAACAGTGTCCATTGTGTGCCCTGACTTAGTCAGCAACCGCCAGCCTCTAATTAGCTCTTGTACAATACAAACTGTGACTGGAAGCCCCGTCAAGGTGCTAGGAAAGGTAGACGTACGTGTACGCCTGGGTCTTCTCGAGTTTAGCCACCAAATGCTCGTTGCAGACATTGTCGATGAAGTGATTCTTGGCACGGACATTATGAATGCCTACGGATTCGTTGTGGACTTAAGAGAGAATGTCCTGAAGGTTGGCCAAGAGAAGATAAAGCTTTACATGGCTAAAATGATAGGGTCTACCAAGCATTCGATTAAGCGAGTGGCATTAGTCGAAGAAAAAGTCAACAGTTCTAGTCAAGAGGAACCCTCTCTATTGCAAGCGGAAATTGAGGAAGAACTAGCAGAGGAAATACAAATAAGTGTAACGACAAAAGAAGTTATTGGAAAGCCAACTATGGGTGTCGAGACAAAACTCTTGCTTGTTCCTGAGCTGATAGAAGCGCCCGAGGGCAAAGTGGCTGAAGATGAGGTTACGCAAGAGGTTGTTGACGAGAACTAAACAAACTTGAATCAGCCAATGGTGTTTAGGTCATCAGTACACGACGCAACGGGAGTGATTCCAATAAAACTAGTGGTTGAGCGGAAGACTCGCATTCCTGGGAACGTGATGTTCGGATCACCTGAGACTCAGTCCCAAGAGCCGTAGAACTATTCCTCGCAATTAGAAAACCAACTGCGAGAAATGAATCGCTTGGTAAGAGGACGGCTGAAGATTGCCAGTGATAAAATGAAAATTCTGTATGACATTCGCAGCAATAGTGTGCGTTTCCAAGAAGGAGATCAGGTCTGGTTGTTCAATCCAAAGCGCCGTCGTGGTCGCTCACCAGTCTAACTGGGGAGGACCCTACACTGTGAAAAAAAGAATTAACGATGTTGTTTATCGGATTCAACAGGAAGGACAGCGAAAGTTCAAGGTCGTCCACCTAGATCGCCTGGCTAAGTACAACTTTAGAGACGGTTTGCCAGTTCGGGACGAACAGGCTTAAGGAGGAGGCAGTGTTACGACGTCACAGAACAATCTACGTGTTTATCGAACGTTCCAGAGAGATACAGAATGTAAGCGTGTGGCGTACGTGCTACTAGACGCATTTTGCGAGAATCTTCTCGACTGTGCCGGGCTTCGCTCAGGGGCTCGGCCTGTGTCAAGGCCGCAGTTAATTACGTAGTTCACACGAGAGATAAGACGCAGTTTGGAAGCTTCTGGTGTGTGAGCGGGACTATAAATATATGGCGGTAGCGCCCTTAGTTTTCAGTATCAGTTCCGATTTTGGATAGTGCGGTTCGAGAGTTATAGTAGCGATATTACTGTGCGCGTTCAATTGGTTATTAGTTAAGAGTGGTGTTTTATAATCGGACGGTATAATTGTAATACAATTGTCTTTAATATTAGTGACATTTATTTGCGTGTGAACAATTTTCATTTGATTTGTTGTAGAGACTGTGTTGTTAATTACGAACTGTTTAACTGTAAAAATTAAAGGTGTGATTAGTGACCTAATTGGTGTCTTGTATTTATTTTGTTTCCACTGTTCCTACGACGATCAAGTAGACCGTCGTAACAATATATTAAATAGCTTTGGACAGAGACTACAGCCTTGTCTTACACCTTGATTTATACTTAAAACCTTCTGCTCTCTTCCCCTTTGCAGAAGTATCTGTGTGTCCAAATAGAGACTCTTAACTGCTGAAATAAGGTTCTTAGGGTATCCATTTCTGTATAAAATTTCCTATAACATCTTCCTGTCTACCTTGTCAAAAGCCTTTTCAAATTCCACAAACAATATATATGTTGCAAGGTTGAATTCTCTCAACAACTCCAATATGCTATTTATTATGTGAATATTATCTGAGCAGGATCTTCCTTTCCGAAAACCATTTTCAATTCTAGCTAATTTGGCTTCTGCTGTGGGTTGTAACTGAGCATTAATAATCCTAGCATAAATTTTGTACCCTGCGTTCAAGATACTTAAGCCTCTATAGTTATTTGTGTTGGATCTATCTTCCTTCTTAAAAACTGACACTACATTTGCTATTTTCCATTGCTGTGGTATCCCACTTCCAACCCAACACCTATTTATCTAATGTAGAAATCTATGTTTCAGTACCATTCCCCCATATTTCAGTAATTCTGCAGCTATTCCTTCTGCACCAGATGCTTTTCTATTTTCTGTTTTACATAATGCTTCTTCCAACTCTTCTACAGATATGCGATCTAAACCGTTTGTTACCATCGCCTCTTCTTCTTGTGTCGTCTGATTATCGTTGCACCAAAGGTTTGTATAATGTCTTACCCAATCCTGAATTTCTATAACAGCGGACACCCTCTTAACTGGTCAGCTCGGGACTGGGTGGTTGGCCAGTTAACAAAATGGCTGGTTAAACCGAATTTTCTTTCAAACAGAGTCTTAACTCTGATTAAAATGTTTTAATACTGTTTACTTATGTTAAAAAGAATAATGCAGTCTATGTATTGTTCAGCAAAGTACTGTAATAAGTTATGAGTAGATCAACATTAATTAAATACAAACAAAACATTAATCTAATAAAGCACTTGGCAAAATATAATGATAATTACAATAATTACTGCATTTGTGACACCAAACAGTACTGTACATTTCAGTTACAATTTAAAAAATCTATGATTGTTTTTTGCTTTTTAGTTGTAAACGAAGTTTTAAAAGCATAGTCACACCACTTTCTCATAAACATGACATTGATAGCAGATGCCTCACCTCATTGTTCGATGTATTGCACTGCCAGCTGTAATGCTTCCATTGTGTCTTTGTGATTGACTTTTCCCTCACTGTCCTCTTCTTTTTCTTCTTCAATCTCATCTTTGTCAATATCACTTTGTTGGCAGACAAAATTTATAATTTCCGGATCAGCCAAAGTTTCATTTTCAACCTCTTGATCACCAGTTATCCATTCTTTGATGTCTCTTTCTTCAATATTTTTGCATTCTGGCACTGTTTTTCACAGATCACAGAGTAAACTCTGATTGTCGTCATCTGGGATGCTATCTGTAACCAAGAATGTATTTTCTTCTGCCATTTTCTCAACACAATTCTCAATACCCATCCAAGCTTTCCTCCATGATTTTATAAAATTTCTTCAAACGCGGTTGTTACCATGTATATCACATCTTTGATGTTTGTAGTCTTTACAGCTACAAACATGATTTTCTGAGCATGCTACAAATCCTGAGTTTTCCTCTTCCATTTTACCAAAAATTTCAGATAATAGTTTTTGCCTATACCGCCTTTTGAAACTTGCAATAACTCCCTGGTCCATGAGCTGTATGAGGCTAGTTATGTTAGAAGGCAAAAAGAAAAAAACTAATACCTTCCTCAATGCTAATTGATCAGCATCAGGGTAAAGTGGTGAACTGTCAATGACAAGTATAGCTTTTACAGGCAATTTTAAGATGACTAAATGGCTTTCAACTTCTAGTATGAATTGTGTAATAAACCATTCCTTGAAAAGATGTAAGTTCACCCATGCAGATTTTTGAGATCTATAGTAAACCGGGAGGGATTCCAGTATTAACATGTTTAAACGCACGCGGTTTCTTCGATTTACCAATCACAAAAAGGGGAAACTTATGTATATCTGAGGCATTGCTACAGAGAACAACAGTCAATCTTTCTTTATTAACTCTCATTCCTGGCACTGATTTTTCATCAACCATAGCGAAAGTTTTTTTTTGGTAGAAGTTTGAAATTTAAACCCATTTCATCTAGGTTGTACATATGCTCTGGTTTCAGTTCTTTTTCATTTATGATTTTCAAGAGTTTTGTTGTAAATTCATCTACTGCTTCTGGAATAGAGAACAACTTTTCCCCACACACATCAAGCATGTATATGTGTTCCATGCTGTTTTTTCCACCTCGATAACCACCTATCACTAGCGGCAAATTTGCCCTTGTTTTCAAGTTGTCTGTGAAAACATAACATCTTTTCCTTTAGTATTGGCCCACAGTCCACTAATCTCATTTGTTGGTTTTCTAATTGTGCACAGGGACTTTTACTTTTTGTGATTCAACCTACATACAGTAATCCTGCAGTGACTTTCTATTTCTCCGCCAGTCGTTGACTACTTTTTCCTATGTCTAATTCGTTACATATTATTTGTACCAATTCATCTTTGTCTAAACATTCTAAGGAGTCATGTTTTGCACGATACTGACAAATACACATTTCTGTTTTGTGTCACTCATCAGCAAACTCAGGAAATCACTTATAGTAGTAATAATCGATACATCTTCACTTTGACAAATCAGCCATGAAACTGACTAAAAACGTAAAATAAACAAGTGCAAATCATGCAAGTTATGACATGTCGGTGTGCCGCTCTGTACCATATGAGTCATTGTTTATCTCACAGCCAGGCGGCTGGTTAAACCGAAACCAGTTAAGAGGGCGCCCACTGTGTGTCCATCATAACAGTGTCTCTCTCTGATTGATTCAGGCCTCTCAACAGTTTGTAAGAAAAGTCCTTACAACCATGCACATAATTTTCTATCTGAGAAATAAACCTGTTCCAGCTTTCCATGTGTGCATCCCTCATTACAGATTTGGCTGTTCTTTTGTTGCCTATAGTGTTATCTTGATTCTTCCATGTCCCTCTGTAAAAAATTCAAATAGGCTTTTTGTTTTTCTCTTAATACCTCTCTTATTTCCTCATTCCGTATCCATAGGTCTTTCTTCTTTTTGTTTAATCTTGTTTTCCTTTAATCTATCCACCTTGCCCAAAGAAACAATTTACTAACAAGCAAGAAATGGTCTATAGATACGTCACTTCCTCTGTAAACTCATGTGTCCTGAACCATTCCCTTGGTTCTTTCATTCCCTGTTACATAATCTATCAAAGATCTCAAACCCCTTGCACTCCACTAATCTTCAATTTATTAAAACTACATAATTATATGAGCCTTACTCCATTGTTACTGAGGTGTGCTTCCACAAATTTTCCTACCACATTGCCTACTCTTGCATTTACATCCTCTGCCAGAATTAAATAGTCTGCTTTACTAAATACAACTATTTCACTAACGACTCGGGACACAAAGTTTTTTATGTCTCTGAATAAGCTTTTTAAAAGTGAAAACCGGTTCAGGTTGTAAGGTAAAACTTTATGTTTTTACTCATAATAAACTTTTTGTTCCGAGTCGTTAGTGAAATAGTTGTATTTAGTTAAGTAACGGACACGTCATGGACAACAAAATCCAAGAAGTCTGCTTTATTCGTGTGGTCTATTTCCATTTGCAATGTATGATAAAAGTTCTCCGTATCGTCGTCTCTTCCTTCCCCTGGTGCATGCAACCCAATCAACATGAGATGTCTTCTTTTGATCTTGAATTGTGCACTGATTATTCTCTCATGTACATATCTGTAGGTCTCTAAGGGCCATTTTCCATTTCTCATCCATTAATATTCCACAATCCCTGTACATGCCCTTTTCTGCTGTTCTACCCCACTGTATATGACCATGTACGCATTTTACATTTTGGTACCTTTCAATTTCTTCTTGTTTGACTAATCACTGCTAAATGTATGCTTTTAATTTTCAGTTGCCTCTCTAACTCTAGCTTCTTCATGTTGAGACCTCTTACATTCTATGCTGCAACCTTCAGAGTATCTATTATATCAAATCGTTTTCCTTATTTCATGCCATGTCTGTTACCATTAGATCCGTCCAGCTTTTTCCTATGAAACTTATGAGTACTATAATTTTTTATATAGATGGGATGCCAACCCATTGTATACCCCCAACCTGGAGGACTGGGGTTTTCATTTCAGGTTCTCCTTCCCTTAGACAGGTTGCCTTCACCATGTGTTATGAAGCCTGTCTACTCACGCAGTAAGCCTTCTAACTCAGCTTAGTGTGTGCCACCGTACTCCGCTTCCATATTAGGCATCTATCCTGCTGCCAACAGACACCATCCTGGTAGATGCAATTCTGCCAGGATCCCCATCTCTCGTTTGCTTGTCAACCCATTCCACCAAACGGATTGGTTACCACAATCTTGGAATGGGTTACTCAACTTAACAGGGTCCACCAACGAGTAGGCGAGAGTGGAGTTGAGATGGAGAGATTAAGAGACCTTCTTCATCATGTCTTCATCCATCCCCTTGGACCCCTATAAAAAAAATTAATTTTTCGAATAATATGTGTACAAAAAACTCACAGTCAACCCGCTGGTTGTTCAAAATTCCGAACCGTTTTTCAGTAAAAATAATAACTGTTTGCAAGACAAAAATTTTAAGAAAATAATATATGAAAATTCATAAAAAAAGGTTTGTGAGATTTCTAAAAATCTTTCCTTACGTACAAATAAAGGAAAACATGTATTCTTTTCAGTCGCCTTTATTTAGGTCTAATACAATATGTGAAAATTAAAAAAAAAAAGATATAAATAAAAAACAGTTTTTTGTAAATTTTGTAGCTTTTGTTAACTATTACGTACGGTCTTCTGGTGTGTCAAGACAAGAGACATTCCAACACTGATACTGATGACTGGAGTAAAACTAATGTAAAATTAACTGTTTTAAAGTTCGATTAAGTTTGTAATGGCGATTTTTGACATTCTACTTTGTTCTTGGATTTAAACTAATACAGTACACAACTTCTCCAATCACCCAATACAACACAAACTAGCTGCCTTCAGAACTATGATACATAGACTTAACAACATCCCACTAGACGAAAAAGACAACAAAGACGAACTAAACACGATAAAATATCTAGCAGAATCCAACAGATACAACAGAACAATAGTCAATAAACTCCTACACAAAACAAACAACAGACAAAGACAGAAAACATCATAACCACTAACATACATCAATAACCACAACGAAAAAAATACCCCACAAATTCAAAAAGCAGGATACAGAACCGCATACAAAACTACAAACAAAACAGAACGCACACTATTAAAACACACACACAAAGCACAAATCAAATTTGATCTACCTGGTGTTTACAAACTAAATTGCTCAGATTGCAACAAATTCTACATAGGCCAGACAGGACGTAGCTTGAAACAAAGATACATTGAACACACAAAGGCACTACACTCCACTACCGAATACACCTTTGCAAACCACCTCATTGAAGCAAACCACACATACATAAACATCGAAATAACATGGATATTCTACACTTACACACAAAAGGCCGAAAACTAGACACTCTTGAACAATTGGATATACACAAACACATAAAAAGGACACCTAAACGATCAGACAAAATTCAAATCACACGCATTATTCGAACACGTTACACCCCACACACACACATCGATCCTTCAAAAGTCGACGCCGTCGACAAGAAAAAGATGGACAGCGCTCCCAGTGGCAGCCTCTGACGAAGCTTATAATAAGCGAAAACTGGTTCAGGCTATAAGGTAAAACATTTACGATTTTACAAATAAAAACTTTGTGTTCCGAGTCGGTAGTGGTATAATTATATTCATACTACTTTGTTTTACATATTTGTATCCTAACTTTGTTCCGTTTTAACATACACAAGTATGAATAGAATTAAAGACATCGGACCTTATTACGCAGAATGGCTTATTGGGTCTTTCACTATAGCCTGCGGCCTACAGCCTTTTATCCATACAATAAATACAGCCTTTGAATGTACACTAACAAAGGAAATTTTTGTTAAATCTAATTAATTTTAAAAATCTAAAAGGTTAAGTTACATTGTTAAACGTAGACACAACCTCCAAAAATCGTCTGTGTACCGTAATTATGTGCGATAAATGGAAACTAATTTCTGTACTTCCAATAAATACACCCTTTTAATAAAATATGTGCCAATAAACCCCAATAAAATATGCAAATAGGTTATAGGTCTACGTTCTAAATTGGAACTAGGTTTTAATTCCGGTACTTCGAATAAATACAGCCTTTAATGTTATGTACAGCAGCCTTGTGTCCATACAATAATTTAATGTACACTAACAAAGGAAATTTTTGTTAAATCTAATTAATTTTAAAAATCTAAAAGGTTAAGTTGCATTGTTAAAACGTAGACACAACCTCCAAAAATCGTCTGTGTACCGTAATTACGTGCGACAAATGGAAAATAATTTCTGTACTTCCAGTAAATACACCCTTTTTATTGTACACTAACAAAGTAAATTTTATTTGTTACATTGTCGTACATAACCTCCATAACCTGGCATTAGTTACTTGTGAAGAAAACAGTTCTAGTACACATCGAACACGGAAAAGAAAATACAAACGCGGAGACGTAAGTTGATTTGGCCGCAGGCTATAGTGAAAGACCCGCTTATTTTTTATTTAAACTCTGAAAGGTGACGAGAAAATAGTTTGTAATTTTAAACTTTTTGAGTCAATTTCGAACGCATTTCCACATGTTTCTTGAAATTTTTGTGTTACTGTTGGCTGCTGCTGCACTCTACCGGTTGAACAAAACGGTACATATCTATGTTTATGTGTGCGAACGAAGTAACGAATTGATGTTTTCGTCTCTACATCTTACAGATGTCTTCTATTCCTTTATTTCCATCGCTGACGCCAAAAACTGTAGATCCTTTGTGGTTTAGTATTGATCGACCACGAAACGATGAAAACGAATTATTGCAGTTGGAGGAAGAACATCAAAAATGGGTATGTTGGTGGATTACTCACAGTAGTATGACAGTTTTCTTTCGTTACAGACAGCATTGCTAAAAAATTACAAATAGGTACACCAAATTAAAACTATCACAGTGTGTACAAACTGATTAGACTTCAAAAGTAATGACTTCATGGATGAAAGTCGTCAAGTAATTGTAGTACGTAACCTAGTAATATGTTGCAAATTTTTGTTTTGGTAGTCACAATAACAGATTTAAGTTAACTGTTAAGTATTTTACATAAAATAAATAAGTATTTGAAGAGTTGTATCTTAAGAAGTTTCGTGACTTCCGTTAACAAATATTTCCGAGAGATAACATTTATTTCTTGGATTTCGTTGTCCATGACGTGTCCGTTACTTAACTAAATATCACTATTGTATTAACGACTTTACTTATAAAAAACTTAAGTGTTCCGAGTCGTTAATACAATAGTGATATTTATAAAATTTATGGATTGGTGCTTAAAACGTATCCCAATGATTGGTGCTTAAAACGTATCCCCATATCAGGTACAGTTCTATGTACAAATTAAGCAAAGTTGAAAGTAAATCAGCTGTGGTGTACCTAGGTGCTGTAGGTGTAGTTCAGATTACTATGTATACATAAAGTACAAATTGTGCAGTAAAAGTTTTTTGATGTACCTATCATTCAGAATAAGCCTATATACTTTTTGACTATTCATTTAAAAAATAACAAAAAATCTTTAATCATAAAACTCGGTACTTGCCTTTTAAGTGAACCCACTTAGTAATTTGATAGTGTTCTGTTAATAATAATGTGTTTAAATAATTAATTAATTGTTAGTAATAATTGTATGCTGCTGAGACTTCATACAACAATAATCTGAGGTAACCTATAACAGATGCTTTGTATAATAAGGAAATGAGAATAAATTCGATTAAAAACAGAGAGAATGTACAGGTTGAATAATTTCTCAAAACAAATTGTTGCAATTGGAGTTTGTCAATTGTCACTAAGAAAACAGCAAAATAAATAACTTTAATTGTAAACCTTGCCTGTCTATAATGTTAGCCAGTGATATGTTTTGCATTTTATGTAGTGTAGTAGTATAAAGTAAGTGTGATTATTTTCTTCAGCTATAAATTGAATAGTCATCTTCAAAAGTAATACATATGCACTTTTATTTTTAAACCACAGAGAATATCAACTCAAAGTAAAGCAGCCGAATACAATGTAATATTACTGCAGGAAACTATATTCACTTCTATTATGTAGTCCACAAAGTAGTACAGTACTAAGCAAAAAAATAAATGTCAGTGTACCCTACCAATGCAGTGCCAAAAAAAAAAAAAAAAACGATAAATACAGTTTCTTTACTTGTTTCAAAAATACAGATCTGAATTTTATATGAGACATCTGTGTATTCAGAATTTTGTTAAATATTCTACAATTTTGGTAGGCTATTCTGCCATTTGAAGTTGTCATGATGTTGTTATGTTTTGTGTGTTAATGTAACTACAGTATTCTTTATCTTCAAATTCATAATTGGGTGTAGCTTCTCTGTCCGTACAGAGTGCAGAGTGTATAGTAGTATATTTCATTGGCATTGCAGTCAGAAATGCTCAAACATTTATTTTGTATTACGTCATTTCAAATATGTGGTAGAGACTAAGAAGAACTCTAATATCAAGAAAATCAGAAGCTAAGAAAATCAGTATCATCTGTTTCACCTGCTGAGTCCATATTAATTTTCTATTGATAAAAACGTAATAAGAGGCTCTCTAGATTTTGTTCATAGTATTTATAAGCCTTGACAGAAATTCCACCTCATTGGTACCACCAATCCTGTTTGGTTCTTCTCTAAAACTTTGTTTCAGAGCAATTGTGGGAACTATAGAGGGAAAAAAGCTGGGTTATTCCTGATAAAGTGGTGAAAACGATTTACATTCTGCTACACAGTTTGTGGACTTTGACAAAACCAAATTCAGTCTGTGTCCATAGAAGTTGCTGATGGAATCTATTTTTTACCAAGGTCTTAAGACCATATACATAACATGTCATAACAGCTGCTCCATCATAATAAGTTTTTTTTTAACACTCCAAATTTGCTAAAACTTTCGTGACATGTTGGAACAGACTATATTAGTCTGGTCTAAACTGTGCCAGTGACGTGCAAAAATTGTTCCTGAGAGTTTCCCTCATTATAAAAAAGTTGCATAACTCTTGGCAGTTGATTGGTTATGTCTGTGGTCTCATGATATAATTTTGCAACGAATGTTGGATTACATTTCTCTGATCTGATTTTGGTCTGTAATTATGCTATTTACTGCCTTAGTGAAAGCTTTTTATGTTTCTCAAAACATTGTTTGTCAAAAAATTGTAGCAGTTTTAAATGTTTCGCTATTTTTTTATCATTTACTGACAAAAATTCAAAAAGTTCTAGATATGCATACATGTTTTTTTTATTTGTTGAGTCACTAGACTTATTTTGGTTCCCACATGGACAGTCTGGGTTCCATAGAAATGTTACTGCATCGATCAGTCGTTTTAAAATGATTATATTTTCCTTTACTTTTTCATTATGTAGACTGTAAGGAGTCTTCTGTAAATTAAGGGAATGATTGAGCCTGAAAACGTAATGTCCGTAATGTATTCAACACTAAGTGATTATATGTGTGTGTCACAACTAATGCTAAGTGATTCTGATATTTATCATAACCCGTTACCAAATACTATATTAAATCCAGTTCAAGGATTTATATTAAGTGCAAACAAACAGCTCTGTAATACAATTCTTGTATTCAGTCGAGTTAATCAAGCTTTTTTTGTAATTCACCTCAGTAAAACACCTAGTATGCAGTCTATTATTTTCTTTATGGCCACCTTTAAATTCTAGAAGGGTGGCTAAGGCCCTGTCTAGACCTCGTATTAGAATTTGAGACTCAAGCAAATTTTGTTTTTGAGCTAAAGGTGTCTTTCTGATTAGTTCATTAACTATATAACTTATCTTAATTTGTTACTCAAACCTACACCAAAAAATATCATTTACTAACTTAAAAATGATACACAGTAACAGGTCCATAGCCAGAATAAGTTATCATCAGGGGCAAATATTTTAAAATTTTTCCATCACACACACACACAAATTCAGATTAGTTTGTAACTCTTCTATCATCCCTGCTGATGCTGCTGTCATCTGGCAAATATGCATGGGTTACATGCTTGTCTAACCTGCAGAGAATATTATGTATATTTCTGTTATGCTTGTGATAAACTGAAAAAATCTTTGAAGAGTTACAATTTTGTAATATAAAATAATTCAGTAATTTTATTATTCAATTTAATTTTATTCACATCCTCGGTCAGACCACAGTGTACCTTTGCCTTTCTCTTGTCTCCAAGAATATTTTCAGAAGTTTTGATAACCACAACTACTTCAAAAAGGTCCGCCATTGAAATCCATATGCTATAGCAAAGTGCAGTATGTTTTACTACAGAGCACTCTAGCTATTTAGCTGTGTATACCAAGTGGCACGAATCAAAATATTTGTACATGTTCGTGGCAGCTCATCTAGGCTACTTGGTGACATTAATGTTGCATCTTCATGTTGAGAGATAAACAGAAGTTGCACGAGATGTGCGTGCGTGTGCATGTGTGTGTGTGTGTGTGTGTGTGTGTGTGTGTGTGCATTGTTTAAATAGCAGCTTTGCAGCTTTATACTTGCGGTGCAGCACGGTCGAGCGTTGCAATACAAGGGTGTTAGGATGTGGGTCTGCTATGCATGATACGGCATGAAAAGTAAGGACTCTCATGTTCTCATGTTTAGATTATTCTGGCCTGACTTTACACCTTGGGTAGAGCTCTGTTGCTCCCTTAAGTACTCACCTGCAGGAGCTTACAGCCAAACTGGAGTAGACAATATGTACGGCCACTATAGGCATCAGCTGGATCGAGGCGGGTGGCTACTCCAAGGAGGTACTTGCATGCCTTATGGTTTCCTGTGACTGGACAACAGTGCAGCTGAGGCAGCTCGAGATTTTTTTGATCCAGACGGTGGGCTAAGTGGGCGCCCAGAGACTGCTATCATGAGATGTTGTCTGACTTATGCCAGGCAACAGATGATGGGAGATTAGGAAGATGGTGGTCGATTCATTCGACAGTCGTGTGAAGAAGAACCTATGAAAGTAGCATCTGAGGGGGGTTTAATGCGTATGGAGGGTGGGGGCATTTTCCATACTAGTTAGCTGATAGATGTACAGGAAGGATTATTCTCCAACCTCTGTGAATGCCCAGGTACATCATCAGTTTGCCCTACTGGATGGGTTTCCAATTCAAGAAGAGAGATTGGCATATGGAAGTGGACTTACGTGAAAAGCAGATTACTTAGCATTTGTCCGAGTTGGACGCAGTGTGCCTTAGCCAGTTAGGATAAATGTCCAATTGGCATTACATTATAATGCTCACCTGGAAACAGGAAGCTACGATGGAACATCGCTTTGCCAGTGGAAAGGGACAACACGACTACATAATATGTTGGCAGATCATCTGTACAGATGGCACAGAATGGAGCTGAGGACAGATCCTTGATGTAAGTCAACATTGATGGGACAAATGTGAGAGTATGCCCCATTGACTCTCACCCTGAATGCTTGGTTGGTTACATACGACTGTGTGAAATGCAGAATGTATTGGTATGTGGGCAGGTTTATAGAGAAGACCTTCTTGCCAGACTTTATCGTAGGATTTACTCACGTCCAATAGAACAGCATGAACTGATGCCTGTTGGTTGTGACTGCTGCTGATTGAAGAGTAGTCTAGTGCCCCATCAAAATCGTAACTGATTCTCACATATGATGTCATCCACCAGGGGCTGGATATAGGCCATAGTAGTCACTCAAACCTTCGAGATTGGTGGGAAGAGCAATATCAGGTGGTAACTTCCAGGTGTGGTGGCTTTCATGTTTCGGAATTAGAATGATGTTTGCAGTCTTCCATAAGCAGGGAAAGTACCATAGCATTTTCAAGTTGATTACTATAGCATTGCAAGATTCAGGACTATCTGGTTTGTGTTCTACAAGAGGTTTCTCCTTTAGAGCAAACGTTATCCGTATCAGTAAAAGTTGCTTTCACAATTGCATTCAATCACCACACAAATACAAAAACTGCACAGCTTCTAACAAAACTAACATGTTTCCTTTTCTTTGTTATACAAACAACATACACAGCATAGGAACAAACTCCCAACATGCTACGTGATGCATTAGTAATGCTGTAATAGGCCTATAGCACACAAGTTCAAGTAGCGGAAACTTTGTTTTATTTTGCTCTGTAATTCATAGTTTCCATAATTTTCCCAGATTTTTGAGTTCAGTGAGATGTTTACAAATAAAAATTGTGATTCAGAAATGGCATGGAATTTTTACAAAACGCGTTAGGTCGGGCAAGAATTATTCTAGGTTGGGCGACACCTGTTCTGGCCCCCACCTGGCTACAGGCCTGCATAGTAACTAGTACTTTGCTAACTACACTAACAATGCACAACACATGGTGCACCAAATCTCACATTGTTACAGTCATGGAGACTTAACACTGTATCAGGTTAAGGCTTATGCGACCTCTTCACCCAGAGAAGCCTTAGCTTGCTATACAACATTATTGTCCCTACCAAGTCACTCACTGTTGTCATAGCAATGCCTCTTCATGAATATGAAGACTTAGTCAGTTGTCAGTGAAGCGTGAGTAAAACAAATTCGGTGATTTAGGCATTGTGTGTGAAGAATTCTCCTGACAAAATGAATTTTATGCAAGTTCCTAATAGAATTTTTGTACTTGTATCTTTACAGTTAGCTTAGTTACCCTAGACTATGCGCTCCTGGTCAGATCAGCAATCTGTTCATAAAGTATATTCAACTAAATACACAAAGTACAGTACTATAATTTTATATTATGTATTTAAGTACTTGTTAGGGTGGAATGAACCTGAGTTTGGCTGTCCTTTGAAGTTCCCCATCAGATGGATTCTGATACATAATATACCAATATGGAATGGGCTTAAAGACCATTGTGCCACCAGGATTGCAGTGGTTTAAAAGTACATTTTTTAAACTGTGGGTTTAAAATTTAAAAAACTTTATTTCAGTGTTTCTTTTTGCTTTCAGTTGAATAACATTGGGCAGAAGGATTGTGATTTGGTTCCAATTGGGAAAACAGCATCAGAAGTATGTGTTAGTTTTAAACATGTTAGAATATATTCAATTTTTTAAAATCTTATAATTGATAATGAAAATATGTACACATTGTACATGTTTTCACAGGGTGTGCATGCATATGCACGCGCGCATGTGTGTGTGTGTGTGTGTGTTTATTGACATAATTAGTGACCTTTAATTGTAGTAAAATTTACCTCTAGTTGTCATTTTTTAAACACACTCATTAACTATCCTAGAACAAGGAGACTTAAGTAAAATTGTATAAGGTAATGGCTGTACCAGTCTTATTGTATGGTTCTGAAACTTCGGTTCCAGTGAAAAAACATTTGAGTAGGATACAGGCATCGGAGATGAGATTCTTGCGATCTGTTAAAGGCTGCACACGAAGAGATAACTTTACAGTGAAGACATTCGTAAAGAGTTGAACATTTTTAATATCCAAGATTGTATTGAAGAGAACAAAGAGATATGGATTACTCGTCTGAGTAGGATGCCAAATGGCAGGTTGGCTAAGAAAGTTTAGTAATACAAGCCTGTTGGACAACAAAGTATAGGAAGACCTAGTAAATATGAAGTGGATATATTCCTTTGGGACTGGAACAGGTGATTTGCCTAGTCCCTAATAAAAGATGACCAAGGAGAGCATCCCTGCAAACTATGTGTGTTAATTTTACCTGTTAACACCACAAAATATGTACTGCCACACACACACACACACACACACACACACACACACACACACACACACACACACACACACACACACACACACACACACACACACACACACACACACACACACACAAGTGTATGGTTTGACAATTGTCTAAATAGATATAGATGTAGTGTGCATGTATTATGTGTGCACTTGTGTGTGTGTGTGTGTGTGTGCGCACGCGCGCACATTTACACATCAAAAGAGAGAGAGACGGGGGAGGATATTTTACATAAACCTTGATAATCAGTCATGACTAGTATGGAGAGATGACGAAATATAGAAATTTCTTTCTTACTCATCTTTTCTCTTTTATCTCTCTCACTGTGTGTGTGTGTGTGTGTGTGTGTGTGTGTGTGTGTGTGTGTGTGTGTGTGTGTGTGTGTGTGTGTGTGTGTGTGTGTGTGTGTGTGTGTGTGTGTGTGTGTGTGTGTGTGTGTGTGTGTGTGTGTGTGTGTGTGTGTGTGTGCGTGCCTTTATCACAGCATCTGTGACAGAGTTTTAAGATGGTCACATATTTAACTATGTTGGAGTGCCACCTCATTCACTGTATTAGCAGTGAACAACTAATACACTGCTGAAAATGAATTCAACCCAAAAAGAACACGTTTTGATTATATTGAAGATTAATAATTAAGATTAAGATTAATAATGGCAGTTCTAGGAGCCCATTTCTTTAATGTTTGCTTATGGATCAGGCATAATAATTATTTTATCTTTCTGAAATTGCTTTGAAATTAGGTTAGAGATTGCATCAGTTTCCCAAGTTGATTACTTTGGAGATGACAAGAGTGGCATTGTAAATTATCATTTATAGAAAAAAGTTGCAGAATGTACTGTCAGAGCTTGTATAGTGTGAGGGGGGCCCAAAAATAACGGGAATTTTCAAATATAAATTGTTTCATGTATTTTTCCAAGTTAACAAACGTATCCCCTTCAAACTATTCTCCATTTGAAGCTAAGCACTTGTCTAGACGTTTTTCCACTTCTTGAAGCAGTCCTGGAACTTTTTAAAAGTAATGCCTTTTAGTGATACCATCGATTTTTTCTTCACTTCTTCCACATCTACAAAACATTTTCATTTGAGCTCTCTTTTCATGCGAGGAAACAAAAAGAAGTCGCACGTAGGGAGGTCTGGTGGGAAGCGGGATCATGCCATTTTTGTCAGGAAACATAACACACTCAAGGTCATGTAGGCAGACTACACATGGTCATGTGTATCACCTACTCCTACTTGTGGTGAAACACCTACTCCCCATTCCGCCACAACTCAGTGAGTTTTCATCTCACTGTATCATGCAAACGTTTCAATACTGACAGGTAGGGAAGATGGTGTCGTCCACTGGCTTGACTGCTGTTTGGTCTCTGGATCATGTCTGTAGCACCAGCTTTAATCACCAGTATTTTTGAAAAAGATAAGTTTTTTTTTCTAACTGTTCTTTCAATTCTGGCATATATCCAGTTGAGACTGTTGCCGCTGTTCGGTCACCGTCCACAGCGGAAAACTACTCTGCCCAAGTACAGTTCAGGCAAAGACCTCAATATGTTAAAATTATACAGCAAACTACACTGATAAAACCAAAGTAACCAAACCACAAAATTGTTTGTTTATATCCCATATTTTCCAAATAATATAAGAGTAGGAAGTTTTTAACCGTTCATTAGTAGATTTTTGGGTAGAGACACAATGTATCTAGAATAATGTCTATATATTAAATAAAAAAAAAAAGAAAAACCTCCGCTCAACAGTCTGTTAAGGACCAAGGCATACCGTGCGGCTTTTATGTTAGTGCGACGGTGTATGGCTAGTACTACGCACCACCAGCAGCTAGTTGCGGTATTCACAGCCAGGAGGCGGCGTTATCTCAGCACCTACTCAGTTCTGCCTCACGACGCTGAGTGCACGCCATACGGAGCCTCCGCTGGGAATTGAACACGGGACCACGAGCGCATCAGTCGCCCGCGTTAGCCACTAGACCACCTGAAGGCTTATATATTAAATAAAGGTAGACATATATTTTACTATCATATAGGTATATATTGTATACATATAGGTACATATTGTATATTGAGATAAAGGCAGTACTGAATTGTACTCCCATACTTGAGCTCTAGAGAGTGAATTTACTTGCACGGAGGTGGGAGTTTTGGAATGTTAGATTATATTTATAATAGAGGAAGCGTTAATTTTTTTTCTAGTATTAGTCACACAACAAATTAGGAATAAAAAGAGCATATAAAATAATACTTTTTTGTTATACGTTTTAATGCCACTTGTGTGATTTTATTTTTAGTTGAATAAAAATCCATTTTGTGTGTATCTGCAAAACAATCCTTCCCTGTCCTCACACAAATCCAGCTTGCAAAATAATCCTGATAACTCTGTTAAACCTAAAATTCTCAAAACACGAAAAGGGCTTCACATATGATTGACTTTTTTCAGGTGTGTTTTTTATATATATATGTATTAACATGTTTTTATGAATTTTTTAAAAATTCATTTATATATTTATGCAGTAAAACCTCATAAATTGTTAAAATTGCTTCTGGATAATGTGAATGAAAGCAAAGAATTATGGAAGTTATACTTAGTACCTATCTTTAGTTATCTCATAGTATCTCAGTTGTAATGCAATTTTTTATCACATGAAAACAGTTTTTAGCCTTATGTTGTTTCTGCATGAGCTAATATATAACACCTATGTATACCATTTTCAGTTTAATTAATTAGTACTTAACTATTCATTACAGGTATTACTTGTAATTATGAATTTACAAGCTTCTAAACGTATACTTCTACAATACAAATTACAAACTGACAGATTAAAAAGTGATACATTATTGAGGTTTTACTGTATCCATTTTAATTGAACAATACTTCTTGTTGTTTTTGTTTTTTTAATAAAGTTGTGTTAGTGATTATAATCACAAACAGAAATAACACTGTTTCATATTCGGAATCGGAATAACACATGCGCTAATCGGAATAATTTTTCTATAGTGGTGTGCAACAGTATTATTTCTGTTTCTAATACTTTGATTTGAACAACACTTTGGGTAGTGTTTCTTTGAGTTAGGAAATGTATTCATAGAAACTATTGTTGAAAGTTAACTTTGCAACTATAATATGTTAACTTTTGTGTTCTTGAATTATTAAACTGTACTGGCATAGTGTCAGGACGAAGAAGAAGAAGATGAGGAAGAAGATGATAATGACGATGATGAAAGTGATACTCATGATGATGAAGATGAAGACGTTGATATGGAATTGTCATATGATGTGTCAGATTCTCCAGCAGATGGTAGTGTCAGAATGCCTTCTGGCCCACGATAAATGCTGTAAGAATTGTGTGCTTGGTTTTTCTTTGTGAAATATTCATATTTTTTACTATTTTTAAAATATCCATACTTTTTACATATAAATTAAATAGTTTCTATAAATAAATATGATTGTATGAGAATATTTTATTTTCATGTGTATGTACAGAGTGCCCCATAAATCATTGCATAAAACAAAAAGTGTTAGTTATTTTTCTTAAAATGTAATTATTTTACCATATTATGAGGGATAGCTGGAAACTAAAGACACAAAACACATAAAATATTTCTAAAGAATACTATTTTTAAATTCACTTGAAGCATCTTTGAGCACAACATGGATTACTTTTCTGCATAATCACCATGGGTTGTTAATATATTTACTAAGCCTGTAATGAGCCTTTTTATTTCAACTTGTGGAAGTCTCCCACCTGCACTCTTAACCACATTGTCACTGCCTCTTGAACCTCACATTGTCTACAAGTCTTTCTTCTCAGACTTCCTTCAACTTAGGAAACGTAGAAAGTCACTTGGTACGAGATCTGGATTGTGTGATGTATACACCAAAACGTTTGCACCTGAAGGACTGCAATAGTTCTTGTGTGCCATGGCCATTAGCAGTTTGTGGACAGGCATTGTTGTGCAGTAAACAGACAGACCACGTGAGCCAGCATTCCTTTCCATTTGTTTTGAATAGTCCAGTGCAGCTTTTTCAGTGTCTCACAGTAAACAGCAGAATTGACAGTGTGTACTCGAGGCAAAGATTTGATGAGAAGTGGTTGCAGAAAATGGTTGCCATGATTTTCTTGGGTTTTGTTAAAGTTTTGAATTTTTTTTGTTGGTAGTGAATGTGTGTGGCACCATTGCACTGATCATCGCTTATTGTCAGGTGTGTAGTGAAATATCCAAATTCCATCACCTGTCACAATCCACCTGAGAAAATAGTCTACTTTTTAGTAATGCACGAGAAATGCCTGTGCTACACAGCTACTCGATTTTGTTTTTGATGTTCAGTCAGCACTTTCACAACCAACACACGCACAGTTTCCATTTAATGAAGAACAGATGTTGACACTTCTGGGAATTATTTATGAAGTTCATAGATGGTTAAATCCCTGTCGACTCGGATCATGTCTTCAGTCTCTTGGATGATTTCATCAGTGAAACAAATGGGCTTTCATGCTTTATTTCATCATGAGCATCACGTTCTCCTTCTTGAAATTCATAACACCATTTTCCCACATTTTGCTATAATGTTTTCACCATAAACAGAAACGAGTTTGAAATGAGTTTCAGCAGCAGTTCTCTTTTCACATGCAGAAAAGTAATCACAGCATGAACTTCACACTTGGCGGGACTTTGACATGAATATTTTGAACTCACAGTGCAAGCACAATGTTATTGCTGCTCAGGTTTTTTTAGTTGTGCCCCATCATGCAGACACTAGTGGACATAGCAATGCTACCAACCAGGAAAAAATAATTTCCTTTGTATTTTTATCTTAACTTTCCAGATATCCCTCATATTATGTTAATAATCGAACTAAAATATTAAAATTATAATAGTATAACAAAAGAATGGTTATACTTTAATAAAACTAATGAATAATTTTTTGCAGTGCGATGATTCTGGAAGATATAATGTGAGATTCAGTTGTGACAAAAAAGTTTCTGGCAAATGACAAAATGAAGTTTTGAGGAAAGATCAAAGTTGAAATATGAATGGGATATTCATAGTTTTAAGTACTCTGTGTTATTAATTTATGTGGTATGCATGTAGTGTTGATGACAACAGCCTTAATTTTGTACACAGAGAATTTACAATATCTTCATGTATTTTAAGTGATACGTTTGTCCCCAAGCTTTATTTGTTTCTTGATTTTAGTACCAGTTTTTGCTTAATAGATACATTTTCAGAGTTGTGATTCACAATAAAACCTAGTTATATTTCCCCAGCTAGTACCTCTTCACTTGCCTGTGTCACCATTCTCTCTTCAGTTAAGTCTGCCTGTTCCTTTACTATTGAACAGAAACAAGTTTGTATAAAATCTTTAAATAACAAATGTAAACTTCAGTAGAAATTACTATTAAACTGAGAGTGATTTGTTATTGTAACTCAGTAACTCACTATTATAATAGTGTCAATAATAAAACAGTCTTTGTATCATATTTAGTAAATGTCACTTTTATATTGTATAGGTGCTGTTGTTATATAACAGCACCTATACAGAAGTAAGCATCATCATCATCTGTGACCACACAAATGATGTGTTGCTCATGCCGATGTCTTCAGGGTCTTGCTCTGTTCCATGAATCAAGTCCATTCATCCATATTCTTTGCTTTAGCCTGCTAGTTTCTAACATTGAACCTTTCTAGGTCAAAACATAAGTAATATGAGAAAGAAATGGGTAAGAGTTTTTTTTTTTTTTCAACTTCTCAGTTTAATAAAAACAGAACTCGCTATCAGAAATATTCTGCAAATGAAAGTATTAGTTCTGGTTTTTAAACTGACAAAGCTTATGTCAGACCTTCTTCACATTGAAAATTTGAAACACTTTGAGATGGTACCTTAATTAAGTATGGAAAATGTGCATAATTTAATGAAAATGAGAAGATAAAGTTGGTTCATGGGTCTTTAAATTACCTTTTTTCTTGTAAGTTGTCTGTGTCCTTTTGAACATCTGTTATGTCCCTTCAGGTTGTAAATCCCATGACTAAAGGTACTGTAACCAGAGCTGCTCTTAACAACCACTGGGCTAATACAAAGAAAGATAGCTGTGGGACCAGTGGCGGCCAGTGTGTCCTGAGGAAGGGGGGGCTACGAGACAGACAGTCAGTCAGTCAGTCAGTCATACATACATAGCATCCCCTCCCCCGGGCACACGTTATTTCACTCTTAAGTATGGTAGAGCTATCTGATTTTAACAGCATTTGTAAGCTGTGATGAATTTACTTGTAAGACTTCAGCAGACCATATAGTCTTGTTTATGCTTAACAGTAAGCAGAGCCAGCATAATATCGTCGAATTTACCCCACTACCACATAGCCATTTATGTTGATTGTACAGTGACGATTGGAAAGTTCTAGATTTGTTTTTGTGCCTTTTAAGAAATAAAAATTTTGGGGCAAGTCGAGCAGTTTTCAGTATTTCATTTCTCTCAAAGTCACTCAACCAGGAAAATTGTTTATTCAGTAATGTTGTAATAATGCATTTGTTCGATACTGCAATATCACTTTCATTTTCTTCTGCTAAATCCATTTTATCCTCGTAGTAGAGATCACAAACACACGCCAAGAAGAGATAAATAATAAACATACACACACAAGGGGCACGAGAACGTAAAGACTGCGTAAAACTAACACAAACCACATTAATCTGTGCCGAGAGGGTAATTCACTCATTGCCTCCCAGGTATGGCTACAGATGCACTAGCGTCCCCCCACCACCTCTCAGGCATGTAGCCATACGAGTACTACAGAGGTTACTCAGATCTCTGCCTCTGCTGCTATTCTGCGCTATTGATAACGGGCGATTAAAAAGATTTTTGTGTGTGCAAGTAATCAGATAATTTAAAGCCAAATTGTGATTACAGATTGATTACGGGTTCAGTTATAATAAAAAATATAGCGTATTACTAGTTGTTTGTTTTTAATATTTTTTAAATTTCACTGGGGAGGCTTAGCCTCCCTTGCCTCCCCTGATGAGCCACTGCTGTGTGGGACCCTTTCATATCCCAAAAAACCAAACGGTAGCTTCCTCAACCCATACCTTACAGTGACCTTGCGTTCTAGATAATTCCTTGCTAAAGTTCTAGAGAAAAGCTATCCATATCAAACTGAATGTAAATTCACCAAGTTGGCTTGCAGTTATAATCCTATAAGTGCAGTTAATTAATTCAGATAATGTATCAGTTAATTCAGAGTCGGAATCAGGATCACAATCAGAGTCAGAATTGATTCAAATATTGTAAATTGCTTCCTGATTTTCCTTGTTTATTTTATATAATTTCTTTGATCCAGACATGTTTTAATGAAACTTTAGAAATTGGTAATATGCAGACACACTATATCATACATACAATTTATTAAACACTGAGCTTACTAAAACAGATACAGATAGAATATGAATAAAGAGTGACAAGATGTTAAATGACATTTCAATGACCAGTATACAATTTGGTGCAGTTTAGGAAACTAAATAAGAATAATTGAAAGCAAGAAATTTGCTCTCTCACTTGCTGTTTTTTCCTCACCTTACTCATTTGTTCTTTTCCTCTTTTTCATGCTGTGAGGCCCTGTTACCACACCTGTTGCACACCCCCTAAGAACACATCTGACTCTGAGCTTAGTTACTATTAAAAATAAGCTACCCGTTCCTCATGTTAAGTGTAGTGTAACTTTGCTTCAACTTAGTATTGTATATATTACAGGCGTGTGCATGTAAAACATTTATGTGTTTTGTTTTTTGTTTCAGGGTTTTTTTCAAGAATTCATTGGTATTCACTAGTTCCTGTAGATTAATTTTTGTTTTTTATAATTATCTTTACTATTATTTTTATTATCAATTTTACTACTATCATTGTCATCATTATTGTATCTTTTATTAATTGTCATCATTGTGTCTTGTGTTGTGATAAATGTGTAAATATATTTTTTTACTTTCATGAATTGGTGTATTTTTTAACCATTAAGAATATTTCTGTATATGAAATTCAAGGACATGTTAAGTGTAAATAAATAAGAACATAAACAATTATTAATTTAATAAACCAGAATATGATGGAGTTTGCCCAAGATGTTTACAAACTGTATTTAATTTTTATGTGTTTGAATGCATATATAGATTATACAGGGTGTTTCATATAAATGCAACCCACTAATCAGCCTTCTGTAATATTTGAATTTTCCGCCAAACTCCCCTACGTTTTACTAGAATAGACTCGTCCAACAATCGAACATTGCGCCGGCGCAGTAAACTGCCATTGATACCTATGACAAAGCGATCATAATGCTCAGAGAATTGTTAGAGAGAAAATGGTTTTTTCGCAAGAAAAACGTGTTTTTATTCTTGAGTCGTACTTTAGCACGCGATCAATGGTTGCAGTGCAAGAATCTTTTTGCCGTAAGTACCGTGATAAACCAGCACCTAACAAGGCATCGAGTTTAATAAAATTTACGAGTTTTTGAAAGCCCTCATCGTAAAAATCTGCCGCCTGTGATTTCAGCCATTCATTAACGCCCGCCTTCAGCTCTTCGTCGTCTTCAAAGCGCTGTGTTGCCAGCCACTTTTTCATACGCATGAACAGGTGATAATCGCTCAGTGCCAGATCAGGGCTGTATGGGGGATGACTGAAAAGCTCCCATCCAAACTTTCCCAGAAGTTCTTGCGTTCGTGATGCTGTATGCGGTCGGGCGTTGTCGTGGAAGAACAATACCCCGGAGCTCAACTTACCGTGTCGCTTGTTTTGGATTGCTCTCCGCAGCTTTTTTAAGGTTTCACAGTAACCTTGGAGTTGCTTGTGGTACCCCATTCCATCAACTCTACCAGGAGAACCCTTTTCTGTCCCAAAAAACTGTCACCATCATTTTCCTTGCTGACAAGGTCTGCACACACTTCCGCTCATCATCGTGCACATTGGTGCGGCCATTTTAAACAGAACACACCACTGCCTTACTCCATTACATTCTTCCCATACACCTCACACAGTCGCCGATGAATGTCCACCGGTCTGCAGTTTTCTGCTTGCAGAAATCGTATTACTGAGCGCACTTCACAGCTCGCGGGATTTTCAATCGCAGCACTCATTTTAAAAATTATTATTAACAAGCACCTACAGCAACAAACCATGAACACTTGAACAACTGAAGGTCAATATTGAACAAGCTGTTTTAAATATCAACCCAAATACTCTAAAAAAAGTTGCAAGAAACACAGTGAAAAGGGTGGAAGCGTGTATTCATGAAGATGACGGCCACTTCCAGCATTTACTCTAGAATATTAAGTATTGTAAAGTATGGAAATAAAATATTTAATTAAATACTTTACATATGCCTTTTTTATTTAAATGTAATTACTGACATAGATGGGTTGCGTTTTATATGGAACACCCTTTATATATAATTAGTTACATTATGTATAAATAATAATGAATCACATCTAGTTTATTTTGTCTTTCAGTGGCCCTTTGGTATTGAATACTATATTCATGTTTATTGACTTTGCTAACGTCCATAAATGTATTACAATATGTTTAAGCAGTTGCTTCATTAACGAGTGAACAGTGGTTTATGTTTTGATAATGCAGTTGAAACGTTTTGAGATATCCACCATACAATAGTTATTGATAGTGAGTACGTATATCTAGGAGTATATTGTTGCCTTTTGATGTCATATCATACGTTGATATCTGTGGTCGTACAGAAACTGCATAATTTATTAAGAATGGTTATACATATATAGGAATATGTTATGGTCAAGTTCCACTATGTACAAATTGATAACAGTTTGTACAACGGAAATGCTGGCAATTAACACATTGGAAATTTATGCACTCCTCACATTTTGCCTTGGTACCAGTGGCACACCCAGGGGGTTTGGGGGGTAATCAACATAAGCACAAATAGTAAGAATATGGTAATTACTGTGTTGTTCACAAACAAATGGACATTTTTAGTGTTACCAAATAATAAACTAAAAATCAGCATAGTTAAGTTTATCAATTGAGTGCCAACAGTGCATAGTATGTAATGCACATGCATCAGCATAGAACAATAGCTAAGTTTTCTCCGAGATGCTGTGGAGATTATTGTGTTCGTACTTTTCAAAAAACATCAGTTTTCATCAAAAGCATTAGCATTTAGTATAATACTATAATTATGGTTTGGAGAGTGAAATAAATCGGTCTTGGATCACCTCGACTAGAGTGCAAAGGAAAGTCATACGAAGTCAGAGTCAGAAAATAATTTATAACGTGTACAAGTTTATTAAGTCTGAAGATAAAGAAATATAAATCAGCATAAATGGGCAATATAAAAACTTCCAGACACCCCATAAGAAAGTTCGACAACGGAAATATAAACCGATTAGACAATTTCGACAAGTGTACTATTCGATGAATTATTCATGGAATGGTCACTTCACGTTCATGAATGTCAATCCATTCAGAGTTATTTTAAAAATGAATGAATTATAGGGGTAGTGCATCTAGATGAACTAGTCTGAGACTCATTATTTGACTAGTCTGAGACACATTATTCGTCAAAGGGGATTTCCATGGAAATGTAGGAAACTTTTAATAGAAAACAGGACATTAGAAACTTACAGAGTTGATATACCTATAAGAACACCTTGTCAATTGTTTCAAAACCGTTTCACTGAAGGTGGTCTCCAGAAGTGAGGCCGAATCCATCAGCAGGGTAATTACAGTAGACCACAGCCTGACAGCTCAGATCTTAATTTGAATAATTATGATGCTGGCCATGAAAGTCTTATTTTCGTAGTTCGTCCGTTACAAAAACGTGGACAAACTGTAACAAATGTGGCTGAAAATTCCAATAAACAAAGGACAGTAGATGGTTGTACTTTATGCTGGTGATGAAAATAGGTTTGTACCTAATGCACTCTTAATCTTTAAATCGGTTACCAAAAAAAGGTGATTATCACAACAACACGAACTATGAAAATTATGAAAAATGGATGACAGAAATGCTCATTCCGAACTTGAATAAAAACAGTGTAATAGTAATAGGTAATTCCTCTTACCATAATGTACAAATAAATCCACCGCCAACATTAACTAATAAGGCAGACGTGATTAACTGGTTAGTGGCATGATTCCTATGATTACCATGGGATTCCTTTAGTCCATCTATGTTAAAACCTGTTCTCTATGGACCAGTTAAACAAAATATACCAACATACAAAACTTCAAAAATAGATGGTATTTTGGCAAACCATGGAAATTCTGTTTTACGACTTCTATCACCTGGATCTTAGTCCTATAGAATTGATTTGGGCCATTGTGGAGGAGCATGTTAGAAGAAACGTGCATTTTTCCATAGACAGTGTTATAAACTTAGCAAAAAAGGAATTTGAGTGAATTTTTCCCACAAACTGGATGTCAAGATGTGACCACATCATAAAAATTGAAAAAATTGTGTGAGCTTGATCGGACCAAAGGTGGACAATGTAACAGATCATTTTGAAATTAATGTAGGATGTGATAGCAGCAGCAAAGGCGATTTGAGTGATAGTGACAGCGACAACAGTGAAGAAAACATTAGTGGGAAGAACTGAGCTAAGTATTTCTAATTGGGTGTAAGTAATTATGTGCTATGTTACTTAAATACTTTTAGTCTAATTGTTGCAGTGATATTGTTTTTCCTGTTCTTTATGGTTTAAATAACAAGTTTACTTCTGCTTGTTTTTTTAACACACAGAGTCATTTCACATCGAGCCTATATTATTGACGTTACTTATTCAAACAAATTAAGATGCCAGTGCATTGTTGTCTATATAATACTACATTTTCTCCTGAATCGTAACATGTACATTACATACTCCAAAACATACAATTTTTGTTAATGTGTAGGCTTGACTAGAGATTACAAAATAACTAAACATTTAACTCAGTGAAATCTTTGTGTGGTTCCTCTGTGTGTCTATATTGCTTGTGTTGTCTTATAAAATGTTCATAAGTACTGGTTAGTCATATCAAAATCGAAATCAAAACTTACGTATGTAGACTCGGCATTCAGGCTAATATTTTCAACTTCAGCATTTTTCTACTCATGTGTAGTACATTGTTCCCACTTATTATTACTTCATGTGTGGCTGCTTCATGTCTGTTTATTTTAACTGTATTATAGTATTATCTCAATAAAGTCAGCATCTACTGGTCAAATAATTAAATTATTCAGGAAGCATATGTAAATTATTAATATGCCTGTGCCTGTGCTTACATGATTTTTACTCATTATTATTACAAAACTGGACTTGTGCAGTATATGTATGAGTGGCTCTTTTGGCATTATAGGTGGAACATATATATGAGAGAAATTCTATGAAGTAAGAATCATTTTTACCTTTTCTTTCAACACTGACTCCCAATAAATTGTGTATTATCATTTCTCCAAGAAAAAGCCCTACTTGTAGAGAAAAGAATGAGGAAAACCAAAATTGTGCGCACCTTGTTCCTAAGTTTTCAAACCCCCCTCAAAAAAAATCTGGGTGTGCCTCTGCTTGGTAGTGTCATAACAAATAAGAAATACATAAATAAATTTTAAGAAACTTATTGGACACCAGTTATTTGAAGTGTTACTTCTTCAAGGAATGTAAAAGGGTATGTAAATCCCAAAAATAAAGTTTTTACTTCATTTAGAATAAGAGAAAGTTGTGAAGAAAATGATAAATAAAGATTGTGGTATGTCAATAACGTTTTAAGTGTGAAATTATAATTATGTATACATATTGTGTCAGTAAACTGTTGTCTAACTTATAAACTTGGATAATTAATTAATGTGGGAATTGAAGACTTACAAGATCTTTTGTCACTGTGAATATCGTAGTATTTTTACCGAAGTATTCCATATTTGAAATGTGGGACGAATTGCCAAAAAAAGTTGTGTATAATTTTTCAGAGATTGTTGTCATGATAATTGTTAATGAAGTGTGAATTACATTAAGGTTTAAAGAATATGCCTGTTGTGTGACTGATCGTTTCTGGTATGTTATAACTGATGCAATCAGGATTGGCATTAAATTAATCTCATCATGCGCAGGGGTGTTCAAAAGGGGGGAAACATGGAACAAATTGTCCCATTATAATTTTTCGATAAATTTTGATGTTGGTTATAGCTGGCGGGGGGGGGATAGAACAATAATTCAAAATGATTAATATTGTGTTTAAAAATGTATTTCTCTAACTTAAAGTTTAATTCAAATTAAACAGACTGTAAGTCAGGATAAATGCCAGGTTACCAGCTTTTCTTTTAAACATGTGGTAACAGGCATCCTGCTGTTGGTCTTTTGAAGTTAGCTGTTCTTAGCTAATAAATTAAAAACGATTTATAATTAGACCATATAATTCTATTGTTGTTTGTTTATTTTACATAAGCTAAATAAAAAGTAGTTTGTAAGGCAGGCTGATAAATTCCAGTTTAAAAAATTCCTCGCAAACTACTTTTTTAAAGTCATATGTATAATTTTATCTTCAGCGTAGAAAAAATGCCAGGATAAATGAAACGTAGACAGTCATTTATTGTCTTGTTATGTATACGATTGTATTCCCTTGAATACAGTGGTAAAGTTATACCATTTAATTGTGTCTTTGAATTATATGTGATACATATAACTAACCCTTCTGGTATAGCGGTAAACAAGAGAGAAACAAAAAAATGCACGTTTTCGTAGCGTAGGTGTAGAGTGATGTTTTTAGAATAGTTACGGGTATCAGCTTCTCCCATTTACTTAGTGGTTCAACTAACTCTGAAACAGCTGTAGGTAATGAGGCATAAAAGAGGGGCTGAAAATAAGTATACCGAGTTCCAAATAATTGCAACAAACAACAGCGTTAACCTACCAGTTGGAAATTATTTCAACAGTTGGACATGTTCAAATTTTTCTTACTTACAATCATATATATCCCAGATTACCCAGGCTCATATAGTGATAAAATAGAGTCCCGTAATGTAAGTGGAAATAGAAATTACTCCTATGAAGTTTACTTAAATCCAGGATACTAGGCAAGCAACTAAAGCTAACCATATGTAGAAGTCTCATTTGACCAACAGTGACATATGGATGCAAGACCTGGACATTAACTAATGCAGATAATCAACAGCTTAAAATATCTTGTGAAAAATCTTTGGACCTAGGCAAACTGAGGATGGGTCCTGGAGGATATGGATGAATTATGAACTGAATCAAATAATACACAGTGCTGACATGGTCCGGTTCATCTAGAGTATGAGATTACAGTGGCTAAGTCACTATGAAGAACTGATGATAACAGAACCTATAAGGCCGTTTGTTTTTCAACAACAACAATGAATTCATTTTTCAATGTTCCCTCATCTGACCTAACTGACATTAGTCTTACCTGATGTCAGTAAGTTACTGGTGGTTAATTTTATGGTGCCTATGTTAAAATAGTTCAGCATAATTTTGGTAATCGATTATAAGTAAACCCTGTCTATAAAAACAAGACATGTGTTACTATAATGTATGAATTAGATAAATCCTAAATGTACAAACTAATTTTAACAAAAATTTGGTAAATAAAGTGTATGAATTTAGTATAGCTGATGATTCAGGAATGTTAGGTAACAAAATACACATTTAAGTCCACTTTTCGTAGCTTGAGAAAAGAACTAAGAGAAATGTTTGTTCCTACAAAAACTCATAGAAATAAGCCTAGAATTGTGCAGACCTAATCATGATTTAGGCAAAGGTAACTAAAACCTTCCATTGGTTAAATTTTCCCTTACCCCCTCTATTACATTCTCTCTGTTTCTATTTCTATCTTATTTTGTTGTAGTAGTTTAACTAAATTTTCTCTAATCCTCTTTTATTTCTGCTGATAATAGCTATGTCATTAGTGGAGACACACCTGTGTCGTTTTAACTCTTATGTACCCAGTTGTATCTAATTTTGGCTGCTTTCGAAACCAGTTTTACAACACTGTGGATAGTGAATTCCCTTGTATCCCATAATTTTTCATCAAAGGTAGCAGTTAGCTCTCCGCCAACTCTTACTGCACGTTTGGAGCCCACATATATTTTGATGGTATACCCAGAATGTGGAGATCAATTAGCATTTCTTTCCTGTTCAGACTATCAAAGGCTTATTTAAAGTCTACATACAGAATATATAAATCTATGTTGTATTCACATGATTTCTCTAGTATTTGCCTTAGTACAAATATATGATTAGAAGTTGAATGGTTAGGTCGAAAGCCACACTGATATTCGCCTACAATTTCTTCAGAATACTTAACCAGTCTATTGTTTAAAAAACCTGAGAGAACCTTATATGTTACATTCCTTAATGTAATACCTCTGTAATGTGTACAGAGTAGTTTGTCACCTTTTTATGCATTATGCTTTTTATCCATATGCCCATTTCTCTTCCGTTCTCTTTTCCTTATATATAAGGATTATCAAATCATAATTTGATAAATAATCAAAATTTGGACTACAATCTTTAAGTAAGTTTATTAACTAAGTTAACTTTATCTAAGAATACATTTATCAATATGTAGGATAACCCAAAACGGGTTAAAATAAACACCTACTGTGCATAAATTATAAAATGGTCATCTTAAACATTCCCTACAAACTATTATAAATTACATACAAATTTAAAAAATTGTACTGTGTAGATCTGTTACCTTTAAAATGGTTTTATTAATTTCACGTAATGAATAAAGGGTATGAAATTATTTAATAAAAGTTAATTTTATTTAATAAATTAAAAATAAATTTCCAAAACAGTGATTAATATCAACAAGTATATTTCGAACGTACTGTTTTAAACAATTTGTAAATTTTGTTTGTTTCAAAAATCAAATTGTTTGACACTGTAAACAAAGTGACCGAGTTCATTTAAACATTGAAAAACTTCATCTTTAACATTCATTGAGCTTCAACGAAGTTACCAGACCGTCTGAAATGCAATGCCATTTCTGTGTTTAAAACCCTAACTTAGTCAGTCACACACGTGTTTCAACCATTTCAAAACACATTGTCAACTTCTGGATACTAACCAATTCTTACGTGTCCTGTTTCTTTCTTCTCAAAGGTTCCATCTTTGCATAATTTTTTTCTCGTTCTTTATACAAGTTGACAGCGAGTTTGGAAATATTCCATATTTCTTTGCGATACCAAACTTCCATTTTACTACTTTTTCTACTTCTTTAATAACCTCAACTTCTTTCAATAAGGTTAAACTAGAGTACATTTCCTGCATAGACATTATGGAACACTATTAAAAAACTGTTAAAACTCCACAGCATGCTCATTCAGAAGAAGAAATTTTAAAATTGTACAGTATTATAAAAATGTAAGTTTCACTGAACGCTCGCTCAACAATAACCATTCCAGACTGACAAAATGGAACTACAGTATACAATGAATAGCCTGTTCTAAGCAAATTTCTCTGATTCAATACAAATTTGATTGTACATGTATTTAATATAAATATGCATAAATAATATACGGATGCAGATGGGGTTTTGGAGAATGCGAGTCTGTAGCACTCAAAATATGTTTACAGTTTAATTATTGGTCTGTACCAAATTTTATAAGTTTGGCTGCACAAAACTAACTGTTACTTTTATTGTCATTACAATTTTCCATACCCTACACAGTTTTACTGTTATTAAATGTATAATTTTAAAGAAATTATTATGAGCCACAAAATATTGTCACTCCAAATTTAAGGGTAATAAGTTTGAATTAATCGTAAAATTTTAACACTAATTTGAACAGGAAATTCAAGAAGGAAAACTATTTTTTCGAATTATCCAAAAATTCAAATAACCACGTTTGACTATACTGTATCTTCAAAGCATTCTTTCCCTCCCTACATAATTTCATTTCTTTGTACTAACACATTTCCTTGGTTGTCTTTACAAGATGTCTTACATCTTGGTCAGAAATCATTTATTTTGTCTTTTAATTTTTATATAACTTTCTGATCTGATTTCTGTTGTAAGTTTCTGCCATTTCATAAATTTTCTTCTTTAGGGCTTGACTTTTCTTTTTCTGCATGTTCTGGCTGCAATAATTCCTTTTTCATTGTAATTATTTCTACTAGCTCCAGTTTTCTGCTGTGGGAAGTTTAGTCTAATCTGCCTTTTCTCTTCTACAACCATTGTACATTCATTATCATACAATTCTCCATTTCTTGGCTTTCTTGTTTCACCTGCAGTATGGTTTGCAATTCAATAATTGAGTTCTTTATATGACACGATTGTTCAAGATTCTTACATTCTGCTTGGTACTTCTCTTTACACTTTCTTTCATAAACATCTCTAGATTATATCATTTACTATGCTGACCTCATCCCTTTGCTTCAAGAGCTGTTTTTTTTTTCATTTTGACTACTTTGCTTTAATATGGTGGAATACAAACTTGTTATAGAGTAATAAAATGTTTTGTATTTGTAGGAGAAATACTTAGGTTCATATTCTGAGTATTTAGTGTAGTTCTGTGACACATTTAATTATATATTTTTTAAAATATATTGATATATTCATTAATTGTTTCTTTTCTTCCTCTAAGTTTTCAATATTGATTTTATTAGTTATAAAGAAGAAATTATCAACACTTTACACATATATAGCAAAATATGTTTTCAGGTGTAGGCAAATTACACCACACCAATAATAACTAACTGAAATAAGACACTCATTATACAGGTCATAAATATAAGTAAAAATCAAATAACATTTCCTGCCATATTTTATTTCCCACTTTCTATGTAGTTTCCAGAAGCTTTTCACTTTAATGAGTGACTATATTTAAATTAAAAACAATGACAGTGGATAATGGAAGTTTTTATAGTGTTTGAAACATTTTTCCACAGCACATTTTATACTGCACTTTGATAATTCAAGAATACTTATACATATTTTATAACTTAACTTACACTAAAATTAAATAATCTTATGGAAAATGGAACTGATTTTCAATTTGGCTTGGGTATGCTTCAAAGCTTTACATTGGCAGCATTAGTTTGTTGGTTAGTCAGTCGAATTTTGCTTCTTACTGTAGTCTTATTTCTTCTTAGGCTTGTTGTTTTGCTTTCTTTAAGTTTAAAATGAAAGATGTAATGAATGGAAGACAAACTATATTGTCATGCAAAGAAAACATTACTGCTGTACAAGCAAAATACAAAATGTAACCTATGAACCAGTCATGCTGACAGAGCCATTGGGGGGGGGGGCAAGGGGGCGGCCGCCCCAGGCGGCATACCCAGGAGGGCGGCAAAGTGAGCATAGACTTGAAAAAATTGTTCTCCCGTTTGTCTTCTTCACTAATCTGTCAGTTCTTGCTCTGAGAGATTCCATACGCTGGAGACGTCTTCCTTCACACTTCTATTTGTTTCACAAGTATTCTTTCCGTTAATGATCTCCTACATTTTCAGAATATAGTGTAAAGTACATTAAATGTTATTATCCGCGAGTTTATATTTAATGACTTCCCAAAAATATCCACTGTCCAACGTACAATCTGTTGATATGAAAATCATCTAAACCGTCTGTGCTTCTGAAAATATAGATGGTTGAGTTGCTGCTGCTCAACCCGAAATGCGGTATGCCATAATGAGGTTATCACGTAGTCATATACAATTCCTGCCGGCTGGATATCTCTTCTTCCTTTATACTAAATTCACGCATCACGATTAACAAAATTTGTTTTATATATTTTTTATGAATAAATCGTCTAAAGTGCCAAGTATGTCTTGAATTATTTTTATCAAAAGAACTTGTTTTTTGCATGTACATTTTTATAATATGTACAGAAAAGACAACTTTCTCTTTTATTCCAAGTTAAATCTTCATTACTTCAAAACTCTTCATAAAATTGGATATTTCAATGGCCACTATAGTGTCACCATTCGGTCAGCTTTGTCTGCTTTTGAAATTGAACAGAGTTATTTAAATATTCTGAGCCATCCGTTATCAATTATGTCTTTACTTTCTCTTCTATTATGTGCAGTATTCTGGTTTGCATTATTCCGTCTACCTAATCTGCACAAGTTTGATACTTTATTGTTGCTATTCAGGCTTTAGCTAATATTATTTTAATTACACAGAGCGAATTCGATTGTAAGACATTAGTGAATGCAAATATTGTAACATGACATAAGATAGCGCAAAATACCACTAATGATTAATAAAAGAAAAAGCTGAAGGTAGGAAGAAATGTTAAAAACTTATAACTTGAAGATTAATGACCAAACTACGAAATAGCAAAATTTGACTAAGGAACTGACTATGACTTGACCCAATAGATTGGAGAAAACAAGAAAATAGAAACCAAGAAGTAACCCAAAGTATGACCACGATCAATGTACCCCAAGATATAACTGACAAATAATATGTAAAGTAAATGCACTAAAACAGATAGGGCATAAATAAGATGTCAAATATAAACTATACAAAATAAACTAGAGATATTATGTATGTTAAATGAAAAGCAAAGAAACATGAATTTATAAATATAAGATAGGAAGTTAGAAATAAAAAATACCCTATTAAAATATAAACTAGTCAGAAAACAAGTAAGTTATAATTGAGCTGAATAAAGACAATCATTCAAAACCAAAAGTGACCAATGTGAAATGAAAATGAAACAAATATGAATTACCAATAACCACACAGTGATACTAAACTGAATAAACAAACAATATGTGAAATATCAAGTGAAAGTGACGATAAATAAAGAAACCTCATATGAAAGGAAAAGTGCAGTGTAGGAATATACGGTTAAAATACTATAAGATGCAGACTATAGTAATATAGCAAAACAGTCTTTAATAGAATATTATCTAAAAAGTATGAAACTAATTGTACCATTATTAATTTAAGTGATAGTAAGTAAGAATTACAAAGAATAAGGTAAAAGTTAAATTATTAGAGTGGAAGATAGGAGAAGCAGACACTATATTTTAGTGAAGGAATTTGTAAGCGAGTTATATTGTGTAAGGTACTGTTAAAAATTATTATTATAAGAGTTTCATTATTGTAAAAAACCATAGAATTAATTTACTTAGAAGATAGGGGAGATAGAAGTAAGAAACCAAAAATAGTTAGAAGTTTAATTTCAGGATTGAACCTGGTAAGAAATATTTTAATTATAAAGGGTGTGTTGTTGAAAGCACCAATTTTTTTTTGTTTATCTGTTTCTATAAAAAAAATGTTCAATGAACCAATAAATAAAGTTAATGAATTATAAAGAAGGTTGAATAGGAGTATTGTGAAACCTAGGTTTTAGGCCTAGCATGAAGGAGAGAATTTTATAAGTTTAAAAAGAAAACAATAACCAAGAGTCAATTAGAGTATATAAAATGTTTAATTAAGTAAGTAAGTGTATCAGATATAAAAATGTATAAATATTATTCAGTTTAAAAATAATTACAAAAGAAATATCAATAAGAAAAATGTTATTAACTAATCAAAAATAACCATGAGGGATATCAAAATAATCTTTAGTAAAAAAGCAGAACAATGGTGTTAATATAATTAATATTAATACTAGCATAAGGAAGTAATCATAATTTAAAGGATTTTTACATATTTGAACATAAATAAAACGTTAGATTATAACAATGTTATAAGATGTTGACCAATGAGAACTAGTATAATTTGAAGGGTAACTATGCCAACTCATGGTTGTTACATAGAGTGACCGTTGAAATCTAATTACTTCATTATTGACCAGCATAGAGAGTGGATGTATGAAGCCCTCGAATCCAAATTAATTTTAAAAGCTTTAAAGTTTTCCAAATTTTGAAAGAAGAAGTGTAAGAAGAAGATTTAACTGAACCATTGATGAGATGACCAGTAATTAAAACATTTATACAACAAATATCATGGCCAAAACTTGGAAGGAAGTAAATTAATTTAATACCCGACCAATTCTGGAGGAAGAACTGAAGGGACCTAACTCAACCTGAAGAAGAAGATCATCTACAAGAACTGATGGAAGCTGGACATTGGATTTCAACCATTTGAACGGGAATCTCAGCTAATCCAAAGAAGAAAGGGCTTTTAGACGTGTTCCAGAAGAAGAAGAGGTTCGCAAGAGAAGCTACGTCCAGGAATCGATGAGTATAAATTAAATACTTCACCCCAACTCAAACTTTCAATTACCCACACTAAACGAACTATCTTATTTTCACTTCACAGATCACAAAATTAACTTTTGAACTGAACTTGATTATAAAATCACTTTCGATAAAATATATCAATCACTGAATTTTGATTTTATATTGAAATAGTTTTAGAAACATAAATTGCTAACAAGAACTTAACCAAGCTTGCACTAATTCTCATTGCCAATAACTTACTTTTCATGTTTTAAAATATCAACTATTGTGTATTAGATATAAGGAATATTATAATTTATGTGCATTTATTAGTCTGTAATCCAACTTCTGTAGTCCAAAGAACTTATTCCCTGAGAAAAAGTTTTTATTTTTTAAAACATTAACCTGTTTGCCATGCCATGATGGCATTTTACGTATGAATACTGAACGAAGCCGGACGCTGCCAACCGAGCAATTTGTAAACGCCGGAATTATAAAAAATATATGTACCATTTATCAACTGTAATTGACCAGTTAATATAAAGAAGGGTTCAATAAATTTTAATATTTCTCAATTGCTGTATGTTTGATTCATATAAAAAGGGTAATATAAGAATTTGGGACACAAACAATAAACATACGAGAGTTGACGAATTCGACTCGACCAGACAGCGTGAGCCAATCAGACGGCGAGGCGGAAAAATTAGAACTGAGCGACGAGAAATGCGGTCGACTAGTAAGTTTTGAGACAAAGTATACAACGGCTCGCTACACACTATTAAATAGTTACGAAGTAAAAAACACATTAATAATAATTAAATACACGGGCAACATGTCTTTTTACAAAGTGACGTTCCCAATAGTGTGGCTTAAGGTAAGGACAATTATGGGACTTACACGTTTCTGTTACAAAGACGCTTACAACGGGTGATGTTAAAAAACCCCATAAATCGGCTACTTACAAAGTGGCGCGCCAACTAGTAGGGCTAGAATAATTAAAAAATTATACGATTAAACCCTATAGATTCTAGCGGCGGCTGCAGAAAACCGGAACAGACAAGGCACAAAACACACAATGAAGGATCGGGATAAGATAATGGGAGTTAAATATAAAAGGATGGAAGTAATGGAGGAAGAAATAGTCAATAATAATGAAACGGAGATGGAAGAAAAACAAACGAAAATTCCAGAACCAGAAAAACGATTCAGCTATGCGGAATGGATGACAACATTGTTTAAAAATTCAGCAGAGAGATGGAGTACAACGAGAAAAATACAACGGATCACGAACGAGCACAGGTGAGTCGTGCGAATGCAATGGGAACGCCAAACGACCAAATGTCATTGGAAGGAATTTACGATGAAATGTGGAAACTGGACACCAAATGCAGTAAAGAAGAGACTATCGGGACAGCCCACGAAAAAAGCGATAACAAGGTGGAAAGAATGACTGAAGAAGATTGGGAGATGGTACAATAATGAAAAACGAAAGAACAGGAGTATACGCACAAGTGACAGAGGAATATGCACCGGAGGAGTATGAACAATGGAGACAGTTAATAAGACAACAAGAAAAACCAATACAAACAGAAAACGCAGAACTAAGAGAATGGATAAGGGTTATGTTTGAACTATCCAGAGAAGATATGTGTAATCAGAGGAAGGAACATAATTGAATAAAAGGGTTCGACGGAATACTAAATAATGAAAACTTGGAACAATCAAATGTTCAATTAGAAAAAGAAATAGTCGAGGACGTGGAAGTGAAGCTACAGAAGAAAATAATAGTACTCACACAAGAAGAAGTACAAAAAGCCATGGATTTATTGAATGAACATTATAGAATGATAAGTGAAACTTTGGATAATGGTTTCAAGAAATTGAATGAAACACTAAACAGTGGTTCCAAAAGTGTTAAGGAACCAGAAGGTAGAAGATAGTAAGAAGGAAACAGAATTAAAGGAAGACAAAAGTATACTGTTATCTACAAATAAAAATAACAGCACTAAAGAGAATAATAAATACGTGGAAATGAAGACTAAGAAAAGGCATCCAAGGAAACTCATAAATACAAGAGAAGAATTGGAAATGATGAAGAATGGATTAATAAACATGTTTAATATACCAATTACCGACCATGAAGAAATCATAAATGTCCAAGATTATAGAAGGTCAACAAAATTTTAGAAATAACTTACCACGGGCGTATCTATAGCTTTTCTATGGGGGGGGGGGTTATAGCCAACCAAATTGTCAATTCTCCTCTCTCTCTCCCCGAGTATACGAGTACTTTGTTATGGTTTTAGGCTGTTTTAAGAAATAACAAATTATGTCATTGAAGAATTTATTAAGGTATTTTAGTTTTACATAATTAGGTTCAACCTCTTTCTTCTTTCAGCTAACCTATTTACAATTTCGTTGGGTTCCAGTTCCACCACCACATCCCGGTGAATGCTCATGAGAGCGAGGCCAATAAGTCTCTCATCTCCCATTTTATTCCTTAGGTAGGTTTTCAGCCTTTTAAGGGTAGAAAAGGTTCGTTCAGGCGTCGCAGTTGATACTGGGAGCGTGGCTAAGATCTGAAGCAGTTTTTTAATGATTGGGAAGAAAAGTTCATCACACTGATCCATAGCTTCTAAAGCGGTGGTGGGTTTTTCCAGTGCGCACCAGTGGTTGTGCCAGAGCTCATACTCACTTAACAAGCGTTTCTCTTCATCTTCATTAAGGAATATTTGTCCAATTTTCTTTAAAATTTCTTTTGTTTTTTCATCGTTTTTGGTCCGGTCAGGTAGAAGCAGTTGAATTCCTGCAATTGTTTCCTCGTGAGGTTTAAAGCGAGCATCAAGCTCGGTGATTACATGTTCGGTAAATGGGTAAAATATGTTTCGTCGATAGTAAACTTCAGCCGAGTCCCCTGGTACATTACTGCGCTTGGTTTGTCTTCCAGTCACTCTTGGAACAATTATGTCACTTGGACTTAACTGTTTTGCTTCCTCAAAAAGGGTTGAAAATTCACTTTCATTACGGATGTTTTGTAAGGTAGTTTTTACTGTCTGTACATAACTGCAAGTGTTAGTTAAATCTACATTGACTCTTTGCAGTATTTTGTTTAGGTTTGCTGTGCACAAGAAAACTTTTCTTAGAATTACCAGGGAAACTATAAATTGATTACTTTCCATGGAGACATGCAATTGGTATGCTTGGGTGGCGACATCCCTTCCAGTTTCTTGGAGTGTTGCAAGTACTACGGGGAACATCTCAGCAAACCTTTCGACGGCTGAGTGTTTTTCAGTCCAGCGTGTCTCACAAAGCGAGATGAGCGTTGAATGAGGCGCTCCAATTTCGTCCGCAGTTTTCTTTAAAAGGCCATCTCGAAGTGGTGATTGTCGAAAGAAGTTGATTATACTTTTTATAGTTCCGATGCAATTGCGAATCATAGGTATCTCACATGAATGCGCCAAAACTAAGTTTAGGGTATGGGCCGCACAATGTACAAACAGCGCTCTAGGGTATTTGTCCATAATTATTCTTCTAATGCCCCTAAATCGGCCGCTCATGACAGCAGCTCCGTCATAACCTTGGCCAACAAAGTTCTCCATATCTAAGCCAAATGATTTGAGTCTTTGTATGATCGTGGATGCTAAAGCTGGTGCTGTAACATCCTCAACGTGGACAAATTCAAGGAAGTCCTCCCGGATAACAGCCTTTCCAGATGAGCAGTCTACACAACGCAAGCACAGTGCTAGCTGTTCATGCCGCGATATGTCTTGGGTTTCGTCTGCGAGTACAGCAAAGAAGCCAGACTGTTTGACTCTCTTGATCAGTTGCTCTTGAATAGCATTTCCACACAATTCAATTAGTTCATTTTGAATACCTGACGATGTGTACATAGCCCGTGTATGAATGCTTTGAGTAAGTAGGTGATTTTTAAGTGCTTCATCGCCAGATCGGGCACGAAAACGAAGAAGTGCTCGGAAATTTCCGTCATTACGTGCGGGCTCTGCAATACCGATTTCACCAGAGTCTTGTTTTCCCCTTAAGGACATTTCCTGCCGCCCACAAAATAAGATTGTGTCCACTATGGCTGTAAGTCTTTTTCTGTTTTCTTCCGCAATTTTTTTATTTTCACATTAATTGATTCTATAACATCAAGCGTTTGACCTTCCATAACCCTTACAAAATTTTTTGCCCGTTCAACGGCAAATTTATGATAATTGGCATTTCCGTGATGATCAAAATTCTCCAGCGCTTTCTTATAGTTATTAAATGGCTTAGCGACAAAGGCTCCAAGTTCTTGACCACCGCGACCACCTTGCGTCCGCCCAAACAAAACACACATTTTGCATAATGCTCCTTGTGCAATATTTGAATACACTAACCATGGATTTTTTTTAGTCCAATGACGTTGAAAGGAAAGATTTCTTTTACCAGTGACGGGAAAGTTAAAAGTCTCTGGAGGGTTCCAAGTTTCTTTCAAAGCTTTCAACTTCTCTTCATCATTTCTTGGAGGATAAGATAAATATTTGATTTTTTTTTTATTAAAAAAAGTAATTTAGCAAATATATTCTATGTCTATGCTATGTAGAAAATACATATAGGCGAGCGGCACACCCCTAAAACGTCAGTTAGAAACAGCAATATGTGACCACGCATTACTAATGTCTAATTTCAATTTTACTTTATGTTTTTGAGGTCGCTGAATATGAATCCGAGGTTATTTTTTACCTAGGAATGGGGGAACACTGCACAAAATGGCAACGAAGTGAATAAATAGAAAAAAATATTTTAACGTTTTTTCCTGTTTAACTTGCTATATCTTCGGCAGTTCTTGATATTTCTTTTTGAAATTTTAACCACTAATTCTTTGAAGTATTAACATTAAAACGCGACATGTTAAAAGTCTGTAAAGCTTGTCTTTGTTGAAAAGTGAATTTTCAAACATTTTCCGCGTGGTTTTGTGGATCATTTCATTCGGCCGCAAAAATTGAGTGACAAAAGTTTCGAAGTTCTAAAATCTAACTATTAGGTATTAAAATATCATACCTAAGGAAGTTTTCTGGAAAGTTACAGCTTTTTATCTCGAATAGAAAAAAAGATATGCGATTTTGAAGTTCAGTATTGGTTCCGCGGGCGCGCGCTCAAGCCCGCGGAAGCGCTTGGCGATGTTTTATTGCGACCATTACTATCTTATAAGGTTTGAATAAATTTTTATTATTTTTCACCTATGGTTTCCGTCAATTTAAATAGTTATTTATACTAACATAAATGTATTAATATTACTTTAGTAATAATAATAAGATTTAAAATAAAGAAAATTCATTAAATTAAAATTAAATTACTCATTTATTTGAACATTTGATGAAGAGTCGTTACAAATTTCTACTTCTAAATTCGTACAAGAGTCATTACAGGAACAAACATCACAGCATGTTAAATTAGACTTTATACATGGACAATTTGCAGTCGTACAGGCATGCTTTCCAGTGCAGGAACAAAAATATTAATTTAATTACCTTTTATCCGTCAGTGACTTCGTTCTAGCGTTTTCTATATAGACGCGTTTCGTGACATGTGTCACATCTTCAGTAGTCCTCGTCAAAAGTTAAAATTCACATAAAACACATAAAAACACATTTGCACATATTTACAAAATTACAAAGACGACACACACATAACACGATGTAACTTCGGCTTCGTTGGACCGGTCCGACCGCGCGTGTAGTTGCCGAGCCACTAATTGAACTAAGTCAATCCTTATCACCAGTCATTACCGTCATGCGCGATTATATTTAGGGCAGTATCATATAGTGAGTGAGATTGAAACCTTAATTGTTCGTTTAGTATACTGTTATTGTTGATATTCTTGTCTTTAAATGATTTATAAATCTCAAACTCCTCGAGAGCGTCCATTAACCTACCCTTACCGCATACATGGATTGCTTTGAAATTGGTATTGAAATCTGTGTAATTATGTTATGCATCATTAGATGGCGCGCATAATTAGATTTGGTCTTGTCTAAATCATTCCTTGGTAGATGTTCTTTGTATCTTTTCAAGAAAGACCTGCCAGTTTGACCCAGATAGAAACAATCACAATCATCACATGACATCCTGTAAACACCTGTTTTCTCTTCTAACGGGAATGGTTGTTTTATGCGTAACAAATTAGATATATTATTATTTGTTTTAAACGCGACTTTTATATTGAATTTAGAGAACACATTGGATATAATGTTAGGTAAAAGGCTACCGTACACTGTCCTTATATACTTTTTATTATTATTTTTATTATTGTTAACTTTATTATCATCGATGGTATTATGGTGGGATCTAGTTTTATATAGGTGTCGCTTAAGAAGTCTATCTATCATCGAACTCTTGTACCCATTCGCTATTGCTATGTGGAAATAATAAAGTTATGAATATAATAATATTAATAATAAATGATCCACAAAACCACGTGGAAAATGTTTGAAAATTCACTTTTCAACAAAGACAAGCTTTACAGACTTTTAACATGTCGCGTTTTAATGTTAATACTTCAAAGAATTAGTGGTTAAAATTTCAAAAAGAAATATCAAGAACTGCCGAAGATATAGCAAGTTAAACAGGAAAAAACGTTAAAATATTTTTTTCTATTTATTCACTTCGTTGCCATTTTGTGCAGTGTTCCCCCATTCCTAGGTAAAAAAAATAACCTCGGATTCATATTCAGCGACCTCAAAAACATAAAGTAAAATTAAAATTAGAGATTAGTAATACTTTGGTCACTATAGACTCATTTTCAGAGGGTGTGCCACTCGCCTAATAGGCCCTACATATTAAAACTCAACCAACTCGCATATAATAACTTAGGAGAAACATTCTTATAAAATCAAATAATTATACAAATAAATTAAAATACGTAAACAGCTAAACAGCGGCCGGATTACAAAGGGCCGGCTCAGCAAGAGTCTAGTTACTTACCAAGGCCTGTTTCACTGCTGGTACTCGTTGAGGGGCCTGGAACATCTGGATTATATTCCACAGGTGGAGTGGTTATGCTCTCCTCCTTCTCACTTAAACTGTCAAGTGTTTTCTCCTTTTTCGGAAAGAATCCCAAGAGAGATTGCTGCAACGTGCGCTTCATTTTTCGTTAGCTAAAACAATACATTTCATGCGTAAAGAACCATGCTCTCTAAACCTAAATTAGTCAAAAAATTAGAGAGTAGTAATATTAAAATTAGTTTGCTATTGACAGTTGGGACTGATGAGTCATCGACTAACTGTTGCCTTCCTGTAACCCATACGGTACATTACGGTACATTGTGCATATATTTTTTTAATTTTAAAACACTAATTTTTAAATATCTACATTTACAATTTAGAGTTCTTTTTGTAAATACGTAGCAACTTTAACGTTTACTTGTTCATTTTTCAAAAAGTTTCTTATTTTGTTTAATGTAAAAATTAACTTAAAATCATGTTACAGAAATATTTTGTTAATTTTCAAATAACAAAAATTAATAAACAAAAGTATTATTGTTCAATAGTATCAATTATATCAATGTATTTATATCAATTATAAATTACTATTTAACTATAGCCTACAGACAATTTCATTTATAAAGAATTCGCAAATATTTATGCTTGTCTAATACCGAAAATATTGGTATTTATTAAGTTGGTGATATATTAATAGATTAATTATTTACTACTATACTATTTACTATTACTTAGTAGCAATTTCATAAAAGCATTTGGAAACTTACCTCCAATCTGCCAATCAGCAATATCACACAACATGTAATTTTACCTGACAAAGCACACATAACGACGCGACAACTGCACGCAGCACACTGACTCACAAAAAATCCCCCTCCAAGGTTGCCACTGTTGCCAGATGATACAACTCGTAACTCGTCCTCGTACCAATATCTTAGAAAGCTTTTAATTTGGCTCCATAACCTCATATTGACTTTAATCTTTTAAAAATACACTTGAAATTTAGTTTATTTCTATTATGTAAAGAGTTCTAATTAATATTTACAGCAGGTAAGTTGTTAATTGGGATAAGATATCCCAAAATCTCAAGAAATGTTTAATACTCAAAAGAATGAAGTTTTTCTGTGAACAAATTCATTCTATCTAGTGTAAATTTATTTTTTCGATGGGGGGTTTGAACCCCCTAAAACCCCCCCTTATATACGTCCAAAAACTTACTATGAAACCACAAGTAACCACATGAAAAACTCAATAAGTAAATGGAATATACCACCATTGGAAAGGTACACTAAATTATCAATGAAACAACAATTAATAAATGTACCATTGAAATATCTGTTCTACAAAAGAAATGGTAAAGTGGTTGATGTAATAATGAATACTAATAGACATATAGTATTAGAAGAAGTGATGTACAAGGAAACAGAGACCTATACCACAAGGACAGAATTAGTTATGAACACCAGAGTAGTCCGAACAACAAGTGCAGATCAACCTATGGACCATGGGTAAACCAAATGTGAACATTACTGTGAAAAGGGACTGATGTTAGAGATAACCGACACAGCATTGATGAAGGAAGAAAGAAGGAAAAGATTAAACTAACCAGTAAGAAAAACAAACGAAGCACCTTACACCATCATGTATGGAAAACCACCACCTCGAGCAATTGAAGAACTTATTAATTTCCCCACCAACCCTGAATACCAGTTCGATAATGCAAGATTCTACAGCAAGATAGTGGAACAAGTAGAAAAAAAAGAAGGAAAAATATCTCAAAATCCAACCTAAAGCAATGCAATATCAAGAGGGATAAAAGGTGCTAATACGGAACAGAGAGTTACCTAGTTCTAGAGAAGGTATCACGAAGAAATTATTATTACTTTATAACGGCCCCTATGTCATTGTTAAAAATAACAATAATAACACATATATCATAAGTGAAATAACTACCAAAAGAATCAAAGGGACTTACAACCAGTCTTCTTTGAAGAAATATTATGAGGAAGTGGAAGAAAGTTAAAAGAATTGTAAGAATAAAACATTATCTAAATTCCAAAAAAGTAAGAACAACTTACAACCAAGTGTGTGAAACTAATTAAGTGAAACGAGTTAAATTTGAAAAAAAAATCGGGAGAAAAAAATATATACATATATGATAAAGCATCATGAAAAACTGAAATAAAATACGAACATTTAACAAAGGTGATGACATTATATAACATCATTAAATAAGCCTATTGTGAAAGGGAATCATAAAGAATTAACATGTTAAAAAAAGGAATCGACCAGACAGTCAAATAAAGAATGACAATGACGTACTAAACGGACAATCAATGATGAAAAAGGTATAAGTAAACCAAAAAACAGCTACAATGCTAATATTAATTATAAAAGAGAAGATAAGTGATAACAAACAAAATAACTATCATATGAAATAAATTAAAGAAACAATGCAAAATGTGTATTGAACATCGCCACAGACATAGAGAAGGAATCCAAATAAATCAATGAGAAGAGAAAGTTATGATATGAAGAAAAAACAGAATAAGTAATCCCAAGAGTGTTTTATTATATTTATATTGTATGAGTCGAAAATAGACGACTATTATTATTATTAGTATTATTATATGATGATTTTATGTTGAGATAAGTCCAACAATCATTTGATTTTATTGAGCAGATAGGCATGACCTCTGAACTCAAAATGTGTATAAATGGATAGCAGAGAAATAGAGCCACACGTGCCCTCTGGCTAGTACCAATTTATATGGATGAGAGAGAAGAAAAGTTTAGGGAGATAAAACATACAAGGGATAACAGTCATAATAAAAGAGTAAAGGAGGAGAATAATATCATTTCCAGTATCATGAACGATGAATTAATAAAGAGAAACTAAAGAAGAAGATAACAATGGATGAATTCCATAATAATAACAACTTGATTTAATAAACTATGTTGATGATTTCAGAGAAAACAATCTTTATTTTTGAAATAATCAATTTTGGCGGCGATGCATTATGTAACATGACATAAGATAGTGCAAAATACCACTAATGATTAATAAAAGAAAAAGCTGAAGGTAGGAAGAAATGTTAAAAACTTATAACTTCAAGATTAATGACCAAATTACGAAATAACAATTGACTAAGGAACTGACTATGACTTGACCCAATAGATTAGAGAAAACAAGAAGATTGGAGAAAACAAGAAAATAGAAACCAAGAAGTAACCCAAAGTATGACCACGATCAATGTAACCCCAAGATATAACTGACAAATAATATGTAAAGTAAATGCACTAAAACAGATAGGGCATAAATAAGATGTCAAATATAAACTATAAAAAATAAACTAGAGATATTATGCATGATTTAAATGAAAAGCAAAGAAACATGAATTTATAAATATAAGATAGGAAGTTAGAAATAAAAAATACCCTATTAAAATATAAACTAGTCAGAAACAAGTAAGTTATAATTGAGCTGAATAAAGACAATCATTCAAAACCAAAAGTGACCAATGTGAAATGAAAATGAAACAAATATTAATTACCAATAACCACACAGTGATACTAAACTGAATAAACAAACAATATGTGAAATATCAAGTGAAAGTGACGATAAATAAAGAAACCTCATATGAAAGGAAAAGTGCAGTGTAGGAATATACGGTTAAAATACTATAAGATGCAGACTATAGTAATATAGCAAAACAGTCTTTAATAGAAAAACAGTATTAGTACAGTATTAGTAGTTAGAACAGTATTATCTAAAAAGTATGAAACTAATTGTACCATTATTAATTTAAGTGATAGTAAGTAAGAATTACAAAGAATAAGGTAAAAGTTAAATTATTAGAGTGGAAGATAGGAGAAGCAGACACTATATTTTAGTGAAGGAATTTGTAAGTGAGTTATATTGTGTAAGGTACTGTTAAAAATTATTATTATAAGAGTTTCAATATTGTAAAAAACCATAGAATTAATTAACTTAGAAGATAGGGGAGATAGAAGTAAGAAACCAAAAATAGAAGTTTAATTTCAGGATTGAACCTGGTAAGAAATATTTTAATTATAAAGGGTGTGTTGTTGAAAGCACCAATGTTTTTTGTTTATCTGTTTCTATAAAAAAAATGTTCAATGAACCAATAATAAAAGTAATGAATTATAAAGAAGGTTGAATAGGAGTATTGTGAAACCTAGGTTTTAGGCCTAGCATGAAGGAGAGAATTTTATAAGTTTAAAAAGAAAACAATAACCAAGAGTCAATTAGAGTATATAAAATGTTTAATTAAGTAAGTAATTGTATCAGATATAAAAATGTATAAATATTATTCAGTTTAAAAATAATTACAAAAGAAATATCAATAAGAGAAATGTTATTAACTAATCAAAAATAACCATGAGGGATATCAAAATAATCTTTAGTAAAAAAGCAGAACAATGGTGTTAATATAATTAATATTAATACTAGCATAAGGAAGTAATCATAATTTAAAGGATTTTTACATATTTGAACATAAATAAAACGTTAGATTATAACAATGTTATAAGATGTTGACCAATGAGAACTAGTATAATTTGAAGGGTAACTATGCCAACTCATGGTTGTTACATAGAGTGACCGTTGAAATCTAATTACTTCATTATTGACCAGCATAGAGAGTGGATGTATGAAGCCCTCGAATCCAAATTAATTTTAAAAGCTTTAAAGTTTTCCAAATTTTGAAAGAAGAAGTGTAAGAAGAAGATTTAACTGAACCATTGATGAGATGACCAGTAATTAAAACATTTATACAACAAATATCATGGCCAAAACTTGGAAGGACGTAAATTAATTTAATACCCGACCAATTCTGGAGGAAGAACTGAAGGGACCTAACTCAACCTGAAGAAGAAGATCATCTACAAGAACTGATGGAAGCTGGACATTGGATTTCAACCATTTGAACGGGAATCTCAGCTAATCCAAAGAAGAAAGGACTTTTAGACGTGTTCCAGAAGAAGAAGAGGTTCGCAAGAGAAGCTACGTCCAGGAATCGATGAGTATAAATTAAATACTTCACCCCAACTCAAACTTTCAATTACCCACACTAAACGAACTATCTTATTTTCACTTCACAGATCACAAAATTAACTTTTGAACTGAACTTGATTATAAAATCACTTTCGATAAAATATATCAATCACTGAATTTTGATTTTATATTGAAATAGTTTTAGAAACATAAATTGCTAACAAGAACTTAACCAAGCTTGCACTAATTCTCATTGCCAATAACTTACTTTTCATGTTTTAAAATATCAACTATTGTGTATTAGATATAAGGAATATTATAATTTATGTGCATTTATTAGTCTGTAATCCAACTTCTGTAGTCCAAAGAACTCATTCCCTGAGAAAAAGTTTTTATTTTTTAAAACATTAACCTGTTTGCCATGCCATGATGGCATTTTACGTATGAATACTGAACGAAGCCGGACGCTGCCAACCGAGCAATTTGTAAACGCCGGAATTATAAAAAATATATGTACCATTTATCAACTGTAATTGACCAGTTAATATAAAGAAGGGTTCAATAAATTTTAATATTTCTCAATTGCTGTATGTTTGATTCATATAAAAAGGGTAATATAAGAATTTGGGACACAAACAATAAACATACGAGAGTTGACGAATTCGACTCGACCAGACAGCGTGAGCCAATCAGACGGCGAGGCGGAAAAATTAGAACTGAGCGACGAGAAATGCGGTCGACTAGTAAGTATTGAGACAAAGTATACAACGGCTCGCTACACACTATTAAATAGTTACGAAGTAAAAAACACATTAATAATAATTAAATACACGGGCAACATGTCTTTTTACAAAGTGACGTTCCCAATAGTGTGGCTTAAGGTAAGGACAATTATGGGACTTACACGTTTCTGTTACAAAGACGCTTACAACGGGTGATGTTAAAAAACCCCATAAATCGGCTACTTACAAAGTGGCGCGCCAACTAGTAGGGCTAGAATAATTAAAAAATTATACGATTAAACCCTATAGATTCTAGCGGCGGCTGCAGAAAACCGGAACAGACAAGGCACAAAACACACAATGAAGGATCGGGATAAGATAATGGGAGTTAAATATAAAAGGATGGAAGTAATGGAGGAAGAAATAGTCAATAATAATGAAACGGAGATAGAAGAAAAACAAACGAAAATTCCAGAACCAGAAAAACGATTCAGCTATGCGGAATGGATGACAACATTGTTTAAAAATTCAGCAGAGAGATGGAGTACAACGAGAAAAATACAACGGATCACGAACGAGCACAGGTGAGTCGTGCGAATGCAATGGGAACGCCAAACGACCAAATGTCATTGGAAGGAATTTACGATGAAATGTGGAAACTGGACACCAAATGCAGTAAAGAAGAGACTATCGGGACAGCCCACGAAAAAAGCGATAACAAGGTGGAAAGAATGACTGAAGAAGATTGGGAGATGGTACAATAATGAAAAACGAAAGAACAGGAGTATACGCACAAGTGACAGAGGAATATGCACCGGAGGAGTATGAACAATGGAGACAGTTAATAAGACAACAAGAAAAACCAATACAAACAGAAAACGCAGAACTAAGAGAATGGATAAGGGTTATGTTTGAACTATCCAGAGAAGATATGTGTAATCAGAGGAAGGAACATAATTGAATAAAAGGGTTCGACGGAATACTAAATAATGAAAACTTGGAACAATCAAATGTTCAATTAGAAAAAGAAATAGTCGAGGACGTGGAAGTGAAGCTACAGAAGAAAATAATAGTACTCACACAAGAAGAAGTACAAAAAGCCATGGATTTATTGAATGAACATTATAGAATGATAAGTGAAACTTTGGATAATGGTTTCAAGAAATTGAATGAAACACTAAACAGTGGTTCCAAAAGTGTTAAGGAACCAGAAGGTAGAAGATAGTAAGAAGGAAACAGAATTAAAGGAAGACAAAAGTATACTGTTATCTACAAATAAAAATAACAGCACTAAAGAGAATAATAAATACGTGGAAATGAAGACTAAGAAAAGGCATCCAAGGAAACTCATAAATACAAGAGAAGAATTGGAAATGATGAAGAATGGATTAATAAACATGTTTAATATACCAATTACCGACCATGAAGAAATCATAAATGTCCAAGATTATAGAAGGTCAACAAAATTTTAGAAATAACTTACCACGGGCGTATCTATAGCTTTTCTATGGGGGGGGGGGGTTATAGCCAACCAAATTGTCAATTCTCCTCTCTCTCCCCGAGTATACGAGTACTTTGTTATGGTTTTAGGCTGTTTTAAGAAATAACAAATTATGTCATTGAAGAATTTATTAAGGTATTTTAGTTTTACATAATTAGGTTCAACCTCTTTCTTCTTTCAGCTAACCTATTTACAATTTCGTTGGGTTCCAGTTCCACCACCACATCCCGGTGAATGCTCATGAGAGCGAGGCCAATAAGTCTCTCATCTCCCATTTTATTCCTTAGGTAGGTTTTCAGCCTTTTAAGGGTAGAAAAGGTTCGTTCAGGCGTCGCAGTTGATACTGGGAGCGTGGCTAAGATCTGAAGCAGTTTTTTAATGATTGGGAAGAAAAGTTCATCACACTGATCCATAGCTTCTAAAGCGGTGGTGGGTTTTTCCAGTGCGCACCAGTGGTTGTGCCAGAGCTCATACTCACTTAACAAGCGTTTCTCTTCATCTTCATTAAGGAATATTTGTCCAATTTTCTTTAAAATTTCTTTTGTTTTTTCATCGTTTTTGGTCCGGTCAGGTAGAAGCAGTTGAATTCCTGCAATTGTTTCCTCGTGAGGTTTAAAGCGAGCATCAAGCTCGGTGATTACATGTTCGGTAAATGGGTAAAATATGTTTCGTCGATAGTAAACTTCAGCCGAGTCCCCTGGTACATTACTGCGCTTGGTTTGTCTTCCAGTCACTCTTGGAACAATTATGTCACTTGGACTTAACTGTTTTGCTTCCTCAAAAAGGGTTGAAAATTCACTTTCATTACGGATGTTTTGTAAGGTAGTTTTTACTGTCTGTACATAACTGCAAGTGTTAGTTAAATCTACATTGACTCTTTGCAGTATTTTGTTTAGGTTTGCTGTGCACAAGAAAACTTTTCTTAGAATTACCAGGGAAACTATAAATTGATTACTTTCCATGGAGACATGCAATTGGTATGCTTGGGTGGCGACATCCCTTCCAGTTTCTTGGAGTGTTGCAAGTACTACGGGGAACATCTCAGCAAACCTTTCGACGGCTGAGTGTTTTTCAGTCCAGCGTGTCTCACAAAGCGAGATGAGCGTTGAATGAGGCGCTCCAATTTCGTCCGCAGTTTTCTTTAAAAGGCCATCTCGAAGTGGTGATTGTCGAAAGAAGTTGATTATACTTTTTATAGTTCCGATGCAATTGCGAATCATAGGTATCTCACATGAATGCGCCAAAACTAAGTTTAGGGTATGGGCCGCACAATGTACAAACAGCGCTCTAGGGTATTTGTCCATAATTATTCTTCTAATGCCCCTAAATCGGCCGCTCATGACAGCAGCTCCGTCATAACCTTGGCCAACAAAGTTCTCCATATCTAAGCCAAATGATTTGAGTCTTTGTATGATCGTGGATGCTAAAGCTGGTGCTGTAACATCCTCAACGTGGACAAATTCAAGGAAGTCCTCCCGGATAACAGCCTTTCCAGATGAGCAGTCTACACAACGCAAGCACAGTGCTAGCTGTTCATGCCGCGATATGTCTTGGGTTTCGTCTGCGAGTACAGCAAAGAAGCCAGACTGTTTGACTCTCTTGATCAGTTGCTCTTGAATAGCATTTCCACACAATTCAATTAGTTCATTTTGAATACCTGACGATGTGTACATAGCCCGTGTATGAATGCTTTGAGTAAGTAGGTGATTTTTAAGTGCTTCATCGCCAGATCGGGCACGAAAACGAAGAAGTGCTCGGAAATTTCCGTCATTACGTGCGGGCTCTGCAATACCGATTTCACCAGAGTCTTGTTTTCCCCTTAAGGACATTTCCTGCCGCCCACAAAATAAGATTGTGTCCACTATGGCTGTAAGTCTTTTTCTGTTTTCTTCCGCAATTTTTTTATTTTCACATTAATTGATTCTATAACATCAAGCGTTTGACCTTCCATAACCCTTACAAAATTTTTTGCCCGTTCAACGGCAAATTTATGATAATTGGCATTTCCGTGATGATCAAAATTCTCCAGCGCTTTCTTATAGTTATTAAATGGCTTAGCGACAAAGGCTCCAAGTTCTTGACCACCGCGACCACCTTGCGTCCGCCCAAACAAAACACACATTTTGCATAATGCTCCTTGTGCAATATTTGAATACACTAACCATGGATTTTTTTTAGTCCAATGACGTTGAAAGGAAAGATTTCTTTTACCAGTGACGGGAAAGTTAAAAGTCTCTGGAGGGTTCCAAGTTTCTTTCAAAGCTTTCAACTTCTCTTCATCATTTCTTGGAGGATAAGATAAATATTTGATTTTTTTTTTATTAAAAAAAGTAATTTAGCAAATATATTCTATGTCTATGCTATGTAGAAAATACATATAGGCGAGCGGCACACCCCTAAAACGTCAGTTAGAAACAGCAATATGTGACCACGCATTACTAATGTCTAATTTCAATTTTACTTTATGTTTTTGAGGTCGCTGAATATGAATCCGAGGTTATTTTTTACCTAGGAATGGGGGAACACTGCACAAAATGGCAACGAAGTGAATAAATAGAAAAAAATATTTTAACGTTTTTTCCTGTTTAACTTGCTATATCTTCGGCAGTTCTTGATATTTCTTTTTGAAATTTTAACCACTAATTCTTTGAAGTATTAACATTAAAACGCGACATGTTAAAAGTCTGTAAAGCTTGTCTTTGTTGAAAAGTGAATTTTCAAACATTTTCCGCGTGGTTTTGTGGATCATTTCATTCGGCCGCAAAAATTGAGTGACAAAAGTTTCGAAGTTCTAAAATCTAACTATTAGGTATTAAAATATCATACCTAAGGAAGTTTTCTGGAAAGTTACAGCTTTTTATCTCGAATAGAAAAAAAGATATGCGATTTTGAAGTTCAGTATTGGTTCCGCGGGCGCGCGCTCAAGCCCGCGGAAGCGCTTGGCGATGTTTTATTGCGACCATTACTATCTTATAAGGTTTGAATAAATTTTTATTATTTTTCACCTATGGTTTCCGTCAATTTAAATAGTTATTTATACTAACATAAATGTATTAATATTACTTTAGTAATAATAATAAGATTTAAAATAAAGAAAATTCATTAAATTAAAATTAAATTACTCATTTATTTGAACATTTGATGAAGAGTCGTTACAAATTTCTACTTCTAAATTCGTACAAGAGTCATTACAGGAACAAACATCACAGCATGTTAAATTAGACTTTATACATGGACAATTTGCAGTCGTACAGGCATGCTTTCCAGTGCAGGAACAAAAATATTAATTTAATTACCTTTTATCCGTCAGTGACTTCGTTCTAGCGTTTTCTATATAGACGCGTTTCGTGACATGTGTCACATCTTCAGTAGTCCTCGTCAAAAGTTAAAATTCACATAAAACACATAAAAACACATTTGCACATATTTACAAAATTACAAAGACGACACACACATAACACGATGTAACTTCGGCTTCGTTGGACCGGTCCGACCGCGCGTGTAGTTGCCGAGCCACTAATTGAACTAAGTCAATCCTTATCACCAGTCATTACCGTCATGCGCGATTATATTTAGGGCAGTATCATATAGTGAGTGAGATTGAAACCTTAATTGTTCGTTTAGTATACTGTTATTGTTGATATTCTTGTCTTTAAATGATTTATAAATCTCAAACTCCTCGAGAGCGTCCATTAACCTACCCTTACCGCATACATGGATTGCTTTGAAATTGGTATTGAAATCTGTGTAATTATGTTATGCATCATTAGATGGCGCGCATAATTAGATTTGGTCTTGTCTAAATCATTCCTTGGTAGATGTTCTTTGTATCTTTTCAAGAAAGACCTGCCAGTTTGACCCAGATAGAAACAATCACAATCATCACATGACATCCTGTAAACACCTGTTTTCTCTTCTAACGGGAATGGTTGTTTTATGCGTAACAAATTAGATATATTATTATTTGTTTTAAACGCGACTTTTATATTGAATTTAGAGAACACATTGGATATAATGTTAGGTAAAAGGCTACCGTACACTGTCCTTATATACTTTTTATTATTATTTTTATTATTGTTAACTTTATTATCATCGATGGTATTATGGTGGGATCTAGTTTTATATAGGTGTCGCTTAAGAAGTCTATCTATCATCGAACTCTTGTACCCATTCGCTATTGCTATGTGGAAATAATAAAGTTATGAATATAATAATATTAATAATAAATGATCCACAAAACCACGTGGAAAATGTTTGAAAATTCACTTTTCAACAAAGACAAGCTTTACAGACTTTTAACATGTCGCGTTTTAATGTTAATACTTCAAAGAATTAGTGGTTAAAATTTCAAAAAGAAATATCAAGAACTGCCGAAGATATAGCAAGTTAAACAGGAAAAAACGTTAAAATATTTTTTTCTATTTATTCACTTCGTTGCCATTTTGTGCAGTGTTCCCCCATTCCTAGGTAAAAAAAATAACCTCGGATTCATATTCAGCGACCTCAAAAACATAAAGTAAAATTAAAATTAGAGATTAGTAATACTTTGGTCACTATAGACTCATTTTCAGAGGGTGTGCCACTCGCCTAATAGGCCCTACATATTAAAACTCAACCAACTCGCATATAATAACTTAGGAGAAACATTCTTATAAAATCAAATAATTATACAAATAAATTAAAATACGTAAACAGCTAAACAGCGGCCGGATTACAAAGGGCCGGCTCAGCAAGAGTCTAGTTACTTACCAAGGCCTGTTTCACTGCTGGTACTCGTTGAGGGGCCTGGAACATCTGGATTATATTCCACAGGTGGAGTGGTTATGCTCTCCTCCTTCTCACTTAAACTGTCAAGTGTTTTCTCCTTTTTCGGAAAGAATCCCAAGAGAGATTGCTGCAACGTGCGCTTCATTTTTCGTTAGCTAAAACAATACATTTCATGCGTAAAGAACCATGCTCTCTAAACCTAAATTAGTCAAAAAATTAGAGAGTAGTAATATTAAAATTAGTTTGCTATTGACAGTTGGGACTGATGAGTCATCGACTAACTGTTGCCTTCCTGTAACCCATACGGTACATTACGGTACATTGTGCATATATTTTTTTAATTTTAAAACACTAATTTTTAAATATCTACATTTACAATTTAGAGTTCTTTTTGTAAATACGTAGCAACTTTAACGTTTACTTGTTCATTTTTCAAAAAGTTTCTTATTTTGTTTAATGTAAAAATTAACTTAAAATCATGTTACAGAAATATTTTGTTAATTTTCAAATAACAAAAATTAATAAACAAAAGTATTATTGTTCAATAGTATCAATTATATCAATGTATTTATATCAATTATAAATTACTATTTAACTATAGCCTACAGACAATTTCATTTATAAAGAATTCGCAAATATTTATGCTTGTCTAATACCGAAAATATTGGTATTTATTAAGTTGGTGATATATTAATAGATTAATTATTTACTACTATACTATTTACTATTACTTAGTAGCAATTTCATAAAAGCATTTGGAAACTTACCTCCAATCTGCCAATCAGCAATATCACACAACATGTAATTTTACCTGACAAAGCACACATAACGACGCGACAACTGCACGCAGCACACTGACTCACAAAAAATCCCCCTCCAAGGTTGCCACTGTTGCCAGATGATACAACTCGTAACTCGTCCTCGTACCAATATCTTAGAAAGCTTTTAATTTGGCTCCATAACCTCATATTGACTTTAATCTTTTAAAAATACACTTGAAATTTAGTTTATTTCTATTATGTAAAGAGTTCTAATTAATATTTACAGCAGGTAAGTTGTTAATTGGGATAAGATATCCCAAAATCTCAAGAAATGTTTAATACTCAAAAGAATGAAGTTTTTCTGTGAACAAATTCATTCTATCTAGTGTAAATTTATTTTTTCGATGGGGGGTTTGAACCCCCTAAAACCCCCCCTTATATACGTCCAAAAACTTACTATGAAACCACAAGTAACCACATGAAAAACTCAATAAGTAAATGGAATATACCACCATTGGAAAGGTACACTAAATTATCAATGAAACAACAATTAATAAATGTACCATTGAAATATCTGTTCTACAAAAGAAATGGTAAAGTGGTTGATGTAATAATGAATACTAATAGACATATAGTATTAGAAGAAGTGATGTACAAGGAAACAGAGACCTATACCACAAGGACAGAATTAGTTATGAACACCAGAGTAGTCCGAACAACAAGTGCAGATCAACCTATGGACCATGGGTAAACCAAATGTGAACATTACTGTGAAAAGGGACTGATGTTAGAGATAACCGACACAGCATTGATGAAGGAAGAAAGAAGGAAAAGATTAAACTAACCAGTAAGAAAAACAAACGAAGCACCTTACACCATCATGTATGGAAAACCACCACCTCGAGCAATTGAAGAACTTATTAATTTCCCCACCAACCCTGAATACCAGTTCGATAATGCAAGATTCTACAGCAAGATAGTGGAACAAGTAGAAAAAAAAGAAGGAAAAATATCTCAAAATCCAACCTAAAGCAATGCAATATCAAGAGGGATAAAAGGTGCTAATACGGAACAGAGAGTTACCTAGTTCTAGAGAAGGTATCACGAAGAAATTATTATTACTTTATAACGGCCCCTATGTCATTGTTAAAAATAACAATAATAACACATATATCATAAGTGAAATAACTACCAAAAGAATCAAAGGGACTTACAACCAGTCTTCTTTGAAGAAATATTATGAGGAAGTGGAAGAAAGTTAAAAGAATTGTAAGAATAAAACATTATCTAAATTCCAAAAAAGTAAGAACAACTTACAACCAAGTGTGTGAAACTAATTAAGTGAAACGAGTTAAATTTGAAAAAAAAATCGGGAGAAAAAAATATATATATATGATAAAGCATCATGAAAAACTGAAATAAAATACGAACATTTAACAAAGGTGATGACATTATATAACATCATTAAATAAGCCTATTGTGAAAGGGAATCATAAAGAATTAACATGTTAAAAAAAGGAATCGACCAGACAGTCAAATAAAGAATGACAATGACGTACTAAACGGACAATCAATGATGAAAAAGGTATAAGTAAACCAAAAAACAGCTACAATGCTAATATTAATTATAAAAGAGAAGATAAGTGATAACAAACAAAATAACTATCATATGAAATAAATTAAAGAAACAATGCAAAATGTGTATTGAACATCGCCACAGACATAGAGAAGGAATCCAAATAAATCAATGAGAAGAGAAAGTTATGATATGAAGAAAAAACAGAATAAGTAATCCCAAGAGTGTTTTATTATATTTATATTGTATGAGTCGAAAATAGACGACTATTATTATTATTAGTATTATTATATGATGATTTTATGTTGAGATAAGTCCAACAATCATTTGATTTTATTGAGCAGATAGGCATGACCTCTGAACTCAAAATGTGTATAAATGGATAGCAGAGAAATAGAGCCACACGTGCCCTCTGGCTAGTACCAATTTATATGGATGAGAGAGAAGAAAAGTTTAGGGAGATAAAACATACAAGGGATAACAGTCATAATAAAAGAGTAAAGGAGGAGAATAATATCATTTCCAGTATCATGAACGATGAATTAATAAAGAGAAACTAAAGAAGAAGATAACAATGGATGAATTCCATAATAATAACAACTTGATTTAATAAACTATGTTGATGATTTCAGAGAAAACAATCTTTATTTTTGAAATAATCAATTTTGGCGGCGATGCATTATGTAACATGACATAAGATAGTGCAAAATACCACTAATGATTAATAAAAGAAAAAGCTGAAGGTAGGAAGAAATGTTAAAAACTTATAACTTCAAGATTAATGACCAAATTACGAAATAACAATTGACTAAGGAACTGACTATGACTTGACCCAATAGATTAGAGAAAACAAGAAGATTGGAGAAAACAAGAAAATAGAAACCAAGAAGTAACCCAAAGTATGACCACGATCAATGTAACCCCAAGATATAACTGACAAATAATATGTAAAGTAAATGCACTAAAACAGATAGGGCATAAATAAGATGTCAAATATAAACTATAAAAAATAAACTAGAGATATTATGCATGATTTAAATGAAAAGCAAAGAAACATGAATTTATAAATATAAGATAGGAAGTTAGAAATAAAAAATACCCTATTAAAATATAAACTAGTCAGAAACAAGTAAGTTATAATTGAGCTGAATAAAGACAATCATTCAAAACCAAAAGTGACCAATGTGAAATGAAAATGAAACAAATATTAATTACCAATAACCACACAGTGATACTAAACTGAATAAACAAACAATATGTGAAATATCAAGTGAAAGTGACGATAAATAAAGAAACCTCATATGAAAGGAAAAGTGCAGTGTAGGAATATACGGTTAAAATACTATAAGATGCAGACTATAGTAATATAGCAAAACAGTCTTTAATAGAAAAACAGTATTAGTACAGTATTAGTAGTTAGAACAGTATTATCTAAAAAGTATGAAACTAATTGTACCATTATTAATTTAAGTGATAGTAAGTAAGAATTACAAAGAATAAGGTAAAAGTTAAATTATTAGAGTGGAAGATAGGAGAAGCAGACACTATATTTTAGTGAAGGAATTTGTAAGTGAGTTATATTGTGTAAGGTACTGTTAAAAATTATTATTATAAGAGTTTCAATATTGTAAAAAACCATAGAATTAATTAACTTAGAAGATAGGGGAGATAGAAGTAAGAAACCAAAAATAGAAGTTTAATTTCAGGATTGAACCTGGTAAGAAATATTTTAATTATAAAGGGTGTGTTGTTGAAAGCACCAATGTTTTTTGTTTATCTGTTTCTATAAAAAAAATGTTCAATGAACCAATAATAAAAGTAATGAATTATAAAGAAGGTTGAATAGGAGTATTGTGAAACCTAGGTTTTAGGCCTAGCATGAAGGAGAGAATTTTATAAGTTTAAAAAGAAAACAATAACCAAGAGTCAATTAGAGTATATAAAATGTTTAATTAAGTAAGTAATTGTATCAGATATAAAAATGTATAAATATTATTCAGTTTAAAAATAATTACAAAAGAAATATCAATAAGAGAAATGTTATTAACTAATCAAAAATAACCATGAGGGATATCAAAATAATCTTTAGTAAAAAAGCAGAACAATGGTGTTAATATAATTAATATTAATACTAGCATAAGGAAGTAATCATAATTTAAAGGATTTTTACATATTTGAACATAAATAAAACGTTAGATTATAACAATGTTATAAGATGTTGACCAATGAGAACTAGTATAATTTGAAGGGTAACTATGCCAACTCATGGTTGTTACATAGAGTGACCGTTGAAATCTAATTACTTCATTATTGACCAGCATAGAGAGTGGATGTATGAAGCCCTCGAATCCAAATTAATTTTAAAAGCTTTAAAGTTTTCCAAATTTTGAAAGAAGAAGTGTAAGAAGAAGATTTAACTGAACCATTGATGAGATGACCAGTAATTAAAACATTTATACAACAAATATCATGGCCAAAACTTGGAAGGACGTAAATTAATTTAATACCCGACCAATTCTGGAGGAAGAACTGAAGGGACCTAACTCAACCTGAAGAAGAAGATCATCTACAAGAACTGATGGAAGCTGGACATTGGATTTCAACCATTTGAACGGGAATCTCAGCTAATCCAAAGAAGAAAGGACTTTTAGACGTGTTCCAGAAGAAGAAGAGGTTCGCAAGAGAAGCTACGTCCAGGAATCGATGAGTATAAATTAAATACTTCACCCCAACTCAAACTTTCAATTACCCACACTAAACGAACTATCTTATTTTCACTTCACAGATCACAAAATTAACTTTTGAACTGAACTTGATTATAAAATCACTTTCGATAAAATATATCAATCACTGAATTTTGATTTTATATTGAAATAGTTTTAGAAACATAAATTGCTAACAAGAACTTAACCAAGCTTGCACTAATTCTCATTGCCAATAACTTACTTTTCATGTTTTAAAATATCAACTATTGTGTATTAGATATAAGGAATATTATAATTTATGTGCATTTATTAGTCTGTAATCCAACTTCTGTAGTCCAAAGAACTCATTCCCTGAGAAAAAGTTTTTATTTTTTAAAACATTAACCTGTTTGCCATGCCATGATGGCATTTTACGTATGAATACTGAACGAAGCCGGACGCTGCCAACCGAGCAATTTGTAAACGCCGGAATTATAAAAAATATATGTACCATTTATCAACTGTAATTGACCAGTTAATATAAAGAAGGGTTCAATAAATTTTAATATTTCTCAATTGCTGTATGTTTGATTCATATAAAAAGGGTAATATAAGAATTTGGGACACAAACAATAAACATACGAGAGTTGACGAATTCGACTCGACCAGACAGCGTGAGCCAATCAGACGGCGAGGCGGAAAAATTAGAACTGAGCGACGAGAAATGCGGTCGACTAGTAAGTATTGAGACAAAGTATACAACGGCTCGCTACACACTATTAAATAGTTACGAAGTAAAAAACACATTAATAATAATTAAATACACGGGCAACATGTCTTTTTACAAAGTGACGTTCCCAATAGTGTGGCTTAAGGTAAGGACAATTATGGGACTTACACGTTTCTGTTACAAAGACGCTTACAACGGGTGATGTTAAAAAACCCCATAAATCGGCTACTTACAAAGTGGCGCGCCAACTAGTAGGGCTAGAATAATTAAAAAATTATACGATTAAACCCTATAGATTCTAGCGGCGGCTGCAGAAAACCGGAACAGACAAGGCACAAAACACACAATGAAGGATCGGGATAAGATAATGGGAGTTAAATATAAAAGGATGGAAGTAATGGAGGAAGAAATAGTCAATAATAATGAAACGGAGATAGAAGAAAAACAAACGAAAATTCCAGAACCAGAAAAACGATTCAGCTATGCGGAATGGATGACAACATTGTTTAAAAATTCAGCAGAGAGATGGAGTACAACGAGAAAAATACAACGGATCACGAACGAGCACAGGTGAGTCGTGCGAATGCAATGGGAACGCCAAACGACCAAATGTCATTGGAAGGAATTTACGATGAAATGTGGAAACTGGACACCAAATGCAGTAAAGAAGAGACTATCGGGACAGCCCACGAAAAAAGCGATAACAAGGTGGAAAGAATGACTGAAGAAGATTGGGAGATGGTACAATAATGAAAAACGAAAGAACAGGAGTATACGCACAAGTGACAGAGGAATATGCACCGGAGGAGTATGAACAATGGAGACAGTTAATAAGACAACAAGAAAAACCAATACAAACAGAAAACGCAGAACTAAGAGAATGGATAAGGGTTATGTTTGAACTATCCAGAGAAGATATGTGTAATCAGAGGAAGGAACATAATTGAATAAAAGGGTTCGACGGAATACTAAATAATGAAAACTTGGAACAATCAAATGTTCAATTAGAAAAAGAAATAGTCGAGGACGTGGAAGTGAAGCTACAGAAGAAAATAATAGTACTCACACAAGAAGAAGTACAAAAAGCCATGGATTTATTGAATGAACATTATAGAATGATAAGTGAAACTTTGGATAATGGTTTCAAGAAATTGAATGAAACACTAAACAGTGGTTCCAAAAGTGTTAAGGAACCAGAAGGTAGAAGATAGTAAGAAGGAAACAGAATTAAAGGAAGACAAAAGTATACTGTTATCTACAAATAAAAATAACAGCACTAAAGAGAATAATAAATACGTGGAAATGAAGACTAAGAAAAGGCATCCAAGGAAACTCATAAATACAAGAGAAGAATTGGAAATGATGAAGAATGGATTAATAAACATGTTTAATATACCAATTACCGACCATGAAGAAATCATAAATGTCCAAGATTATAGAAGGTCAACAAAATTTTAGAAATAACTTACCACGGGCGTATCTATAGCTTTTCTATGGGGGGGGGGGTTATAGCCAACCAAATTGTCAATTCTCCTCTCTCTCCCCGAGTATACGAGTACTTTGTTATGGTTTTAGGCTGTTTTAAGAAATAACAAATTATGTCATTGAAGAATTTATTAAGGTATTTTAGTTTTACATAATTAGGTTCAACCTCTTTCTTCTTTCAGCTAACCTATTTACAATTTCGTTGGGTTCCAGTTCCACCACCACATCCCGGTGAATGCTCATGAGAGCGAGGCCAATAAGTCTCTCATCTCCCATTTTATTCCTTAGGTAGGTTTTCAGCCTTTTAAGGGTAGAAAAGGTTCGTTCAGGCGTCGCAGTTGATACTGGGAGCGTGGCTAAGATCTGAAGCAGTTTTTTAATGATTGGGAAGAAAAGTTCATCACACTGATCCATAGCTTCTAAAGCGGTGGTGGGTTTTTCCAGTGCGCACCAGTGGTTGTGCCAGAGCTCATACTCACTTAACAAGCGTTTCTCTTCATCTTCATTAAGGAATATTTGTCCAATTTTCTTTAAAATTTCTTTTGTTTTTTCATCGTTTTTGGTCCGGTCAGGTAGAAGCAGTTGAATTCCTGCAATTGTTTCCTCGTGAGGTTTAAAGCGAGCATCAAGCTCGGTGATTACATGTTCGGTAAATGGGTAAAATATGTTTCGTCGATAGTAAACTTCAGCCGAGTCCCCTGGTACATTACTGCGCTTGGTTTGTCTTCCAGTCACTCTTGGAACAATTATGTCACTTGGACTTAACTGTTTTGCTTCCTCAAAAAGGGTTGAAAATTCACTTTCATTACGGATGTTTTGTAAGGTAGTTTTTACTGTCTGTACATAACTGCAAGTGTTAGTTAAATCTACATTGACTCTTTGCAGTATTTTGTTTAGGTTTGCTGTGCACAAGAAAACTTTTCTTAGAATTACCAGGGAAACTATAAATTGATTACTTTCCATGGAGACATGCAATTGGTATGCTTGGGTGGCGACATCCCTTCCAGTTTCTTGGAGTGTTGCAAGTACTACGGGGAACATCTCAGCAAACCTTTCGACGGCTGAGTGTTTTTCAGTCCAGCGTGTCTCACAAAGCGAGATGAGCGTTGAATGAGGCGCTCCAATTTCGTCCGCAGTTTTCTTTAAAAGGCCATCTCGAAGTGGTGATTGTCGAAAGAAGTTGATTATACTTTTTATAGTTCCGATGCAATTGCGAATCATAGGTATCTCACATGAATGCGCCAAAACTAAGTTTAGGGTATGGGCCGCACAATGTACAAACAGCGCTCTAGGGTATTTGTCCATAATTATTCTTCTAATGCCCCTAAATCGGCCGCTCATGACAGCAGCTCCGTCATAACCTTGGCCAACAAAGTTCTCCATATCTAAGCCAAATGATTTGAGTCTTTGTATGATCGTGGATGCTAAAGCTGGTGCTGTAACATCCTCAACGTGGACAAATTCAAGGAAGTCCTCCCGGATAACAGCCTTTCCAGATGAGCAGTCTACACAACGCAAGCACAGTGCTAGCTGTTCATGCCGCGATATGTCTTGGGTTTCGTCTGCGAGTACAGCAAAGAAGCCAGACTGTTTGACTCTCTTGATCAGTTGCTCTTGAATAGCATTTCCACACAATTCAATTAGTTCATTTTGAATACCTGACGATGTGTACATAGCCCGTGTATGAATGCTTTGAGTAAGTAGGTGATTTTTAAGTGCTTCATCGCCAGATCGGGCACGAAAACGAAGAAGTGCTCGGAAATTTCCGTCATTACGTGCGGGCTCTGCAATACCGATTTCACCAGAGTCTTGTTTTCCCCTTAAGGACATTTCCTGCCGCCCACAAAATAAGATTGTGTCCACTATGGCTGTAAGTCTTTTTCTGTTTTCTTCCGCAATTTTTTTATTTTCACATTAATTGATTCTATAACATCAAGCGTTTGACCTTCCATAACCCTTACAAAATTTTTTGCCCGTTCAACGGCAAATTTATGATAATTGGCATTTCCGTGATGATCAAAATTCTCCAGCGCTTTCTTATAGTTATTAAATGGCTTAGCGACAAAGGCTCCAAGTTCTTGACCACCGCGACCACCTTGCGTCCGCCCAAACAAAACACACATTTTGCATAATGCTCCTTGTGCAATATTTGAATACACTAACCATGGATTTTTTTTAGTCCAATGACGTTGAAAGGAAAGATTTCTTTTACCAGTGACGGGAAAGTTAAAAGTCTCTGGAGGGTTCCAAGTTTCTTTCAAAGCTTTCAACTTCTCTTCATCATTTCTTGGAGGATAAGATAAATATTTGATTTTTTTTTTATTAAAAAAAGTAATTTAGCAAATATATTCTATGTCTATGCTATGTAGAAAATACATATAGGCGAGCGGCACACCCCTAAAACGTCAGTTAGAAACAGCAATATGTGACCACGCATTACTAATGTCTAATTTCAATTTTACTTTATGTTTTTGAGGTCGCTGAATATGAATCCGAGGTTATTTTTTACCTAGGAATGGGGGAACACTGCACAAAATGGCAACGAAGTGAATAAATAGAAAAAAATATTTTAACGTTTTTTCCTGTTTAACTTGCTATATCTTCGGCAGTTCTTGATATTTCTTTTTGAAATTTTAACCACTAATTCTTTGAAGTATTAACATTAAAACGCGACATGTTAAAAGTCTGTAAAGCTTGTCTTTGTTGAAAAGTGAATTTTCAAACATTTTCCGCGTGGTTTTGTGGATCATTTCATTCGGCCGCAAAAATTGAGTGACAAAAGTTTCGAAGTTCTAAAATCTAACTATTAGGTATTAAAATATCATACCTAAGGAAGTTTTCTGGAAAGTTACAGCTTTTTATCTCGAATAGAAAAAAAGATATGCGATTTTGAAGTTCAGTATTGGTTCCGCGGGCGCGCGCTCAAGCCCGCGGAAGCGCTTGGCGATGTTTTATTGCGACCATTACTATCTTATAAGGTTTGAATAAATTTTTATTATTTTTCACCTATGGTTTCCGTCAATTTAAATAGTTATTTATACTAACATAAATGTATTAATATTACTTTAGTAATAATAATAAGATTTAAAATAAAGAAAATTCATTAAATTAAAATTAAATTACTCATTTATTTGAACATTTGATGAAGAGTCGTTACAAATTTCTACTTCTAAATTCGTACAAGAGTCATTACAGGAACAAACATCACAGCATGTTAAATTAGACTTTATACATGGACAATTTGCAGTCGTACAGGCATGCTTTCCAGTGCAGGAACAAAAATATTAATTTAATTACCTTTTATCCGTCAGTGACTTCGTTCTAGCGTTTTCTATATAGACGCGTTTCGTGACATGTGTCACATCTTCAGTAGTCCTCGTCAAAAGTTAAAATTCACATAAAACACATAAAAACACATTTGCACATATTTACAAAATTACAAAGACGACACACACATAACACGATGTAACTTCGGCTTCGTTGGACCGGTCCGACCGCGCGTGTAGTTGCCGAGCCACTAATTGAACTAAGTCAATCCTTATCACCAGTCATTACCGTCATGCGCGATTATATTTAGGGCAGTATCATATAGTGAGTGAGATTGAAACCTTAATTGTTCGTTTAGTATACTGTTATTGTTGATATTCTTGTCTTTAAATGATTTATAAATCTCAAACTCCTCGAGAGCGTCCATTAACCTACCCTTACCGCATACATGGATTGCTTTGAAATTGGTATTGAAATCTGTGTAATTATGTTATGCATCATTAGATGGCGCGCATAATTAGATTTGGTCTTGTCTAAATCATTCCTTGGTAGATGTTCTTTGTATCTTTTCAAGAAAGACCTGCCAGTTTGACCCAGATAGAAACAATCACAATCATCACATGACATCCTGTAAACACCTGTTTTCTCTTCTAACGGGAATGGTTGTTTTATGCGTAACAAATTAGATATATTATTATTTGTTTTAAACGCGACTTTTATATTGAATTTAGAGAACACATTGGATATAATGTTAGGTAAAAGGCTACCGTACACTGTCCTTATATACTTTTTATTATTTTTTTTATTATTGTTAACTTTATTATCATCGATGGTATTATGGTGGGATCTAGTTTTATATAGGTGTCGCTTAAGAAGTCTATCTATCATCGAACTCTTGTACCCATTCGCTATTGCTATGTGGAAATAATAAAGTTATGAATATAATAATATTAATAATAAATGATCCACAAAACCACGTGGAAAATGTTTGAAAATTCACTTTTCAACAAAGACAAGCTTTACAGACTTTTAACATGTCGCGTTTTAATGTTAATACTTCAAAGAATTAGTGGTTAAAATTTCAAAAAGAAATATCAAGAACTGCCGAAGATATAGCAAGTTAAACAGGAAAAAACGTTAAAATATTTTTTTCTATTTATTCACTTCGTTGCCATTTTGTGCAGTGTTCCCCCATTCCTAGGTAAAAAAAATAACCTCGGATTCATATTCAGCGACCTCAAAAACATAAAGTAAAATTAAAATTAGAGATTAGTAATACTTTGGTCACTATAGACTCATTTTCAGAGGGTGTGCCACTCGCCTAATAGGCCCTACATATTAAAACTCAACCAACTCGCATATAATAACTTAGGAGAAACATTCTTATAAAATCAAATAATTATACAAATAAATTAAAATACGTAAACAGCTAAACAGCGGCCGGATTACAAAGGGCCGGCTCAGCAAGAGTCTAGTTACTTACCAAGGCCTGTTTCACTGCTGGTACTCGTTGAGGGGCCTGGAACATCTGGATTATATTCCACAGGTGGAGTGGTTATGCTCTCCTCCTTCTCACTTAAACTGTCAAGTGTTTTCTCCTTTTTCGGAAAGAATCCCAAGAGAGATTGCTGCAACGTGCGCTTCATTTTTCGTTAGCTAAAACAATACATTTCATGCGTAAAGAACCATGCTCTCTAAACCTAAATTAGTCAAAAAATTAGAGAGTAGTAATATTAAAATTAGTTTGCTATTGACAGTTGGGACTGATGAGTCATCGACTAACTGTTGCCTTCCTGTAACCCATACGGTACATTACGGTACATTGTGCATATATTTTTTTAATTTTAAAACACTAATTTTTAAATATCTACATTTACAATTTAGAGTTCTTTTTGTAAATACGTAGCAACTTTAACGTTTACTTGTTCATTTTTCAAAAAGTTTCTTATTTTGTTTAATGTAAAAATTAACTTAAAATCATGTTACAGAAATATTTTGTTAATTTTCAAATAACAAAAATTAATAAACAAAAGTATTATTGTTCAATAGTATCAATTATATCAATGTATTTATATCAATTATAAATTACTATTTAACTATAGCCTACAGACAATTTCATTTATAAAGAATTCGCAAATATTTATGCTTGTCTAATACCGAAAATATTGGTATTTATTAAGTTGGTGATATATTAATAGATTAATTATTTACTACTATACTATTTACTATTACTTAGTAGCAATTTCATAAAAGCATTTGGAAACTTACCTCCAATCTGCCAATCAGCAATATCACACAACATGTAATTTTACCTGACAAAGCACACATAACGACGCGACAACTGCACGCAGCACACTGACTCACAAAAAATCCCCCTCCAAGGTTGCCACTGTTGCCAGATGATACAACTCGTAACTCGTCCTCGTACCAATATCTTAGAAAGCTTTTAATTTGGCTCCATAACCTCATATTGACTTTAATCTTTTAAAAATACACTTGAAATTTAGTTTATTTCTATTATGTAAAGAGTTCTAATTAATATTTACAGCAGGTAAGTTGTTAATTGGGATAAGATATCCCAAAATCTCAAGAAATGTTTAATACTCAAAAGAATGAAGTTTTTCTGTGAACAAATTCATTCTATCTAGTGTAAATTTATTTTTTCGATGGGGGGTTTGAACCCCCTAAAACCCCCCCTTATATACGTCCAAAAACTTATTATGAAACCACAAGTAACCACATGAAAAACTCAATAAGTAAATGGAATATACCACCATTGGAAAGGTACACTAAATTATCAATGAAACAACAATTAATAAATGTACCATTGAAATATCTGTTCTACAAAAGAAATGGTAAAGTGGTTGATGTAATAATGAATACTAATAGACATATAGTATTAGAAGAAGTGATGTACAAGGAAACAGAGACCTATACCACAAGGACAGAATTAGTTATGAACACCAGAGTAGTCCGAACAACAAGTGCAGATCAACCTATGGACCATGGGTAAACCAAATGTGAACATTACTGTGAAAAGGGACTGATGTTAGAGATAACCGACACAGCATTGATGAAGGAAGAAAGAAGGAAAAGATTAAACTAACCAGTAAGAAAAACAAACGAAGCACCTTACACCATCATGTATGGAAAACCACCACCTCGAGCAATTGAAGAACTTATTAATTTCCCCACCAACCCTGAATACCAGTTCGATAATGCAAGATTCTACAGCAAGATAGTGGAACAAGTAGAAAAAAAAGAAGGAAAAATATCTCAAAATCCAACCTAAAGCAATGCAATATCAAGAGGGATAAAAGGTGCTAATACGGAACAGAGAGTTACCTAGTTCTAGAGAAGGTATCACGAAGAAATTATTATTACTTTATAACGGCCCCTATGTCATTGTTAAAAATAACAATAATAACACATATATCATAAGTGAAATAACTACCAAAAGAATCAAAGGGACTTACAACCAGTCTTCTTTGAAGAAATATTATGAGGAAGTGGAAGAAAGTTAAAAGAATTGTAAGAATAAAACATTATCTAAATTCCAAAAAAGTAAGAACAACTTACAACCAAGTGTGTGAAACTAATTAAGTGAAACGAGTTAAATTTGAAAAAAAAATCGGGAGAAAAAAATATATATATATGATAAAGCATCATGAAAAACTGAAATAAAATACGAACATTTAACAAAGGTGATGACATTATATAACATCATTAAATAAGCCTATTGTGAAAGGGAATCATAAAGAATTAACATGTTAAAAAAAGGAATCGACCAGACAGTCAAATAAAGAATGACAATGACGTACTAAACGGACAATCAATGATGAAAAAGGTATAAGTAAACCATAAAACAGCTACAATGCTAATATTAATTATAAAAGAGAAGATAAGTGATAACAAACAAAATAACTATCATATGAAATAAATTAAAGAAACAATGCAAAATGTGTATTGAACATCGCCACAGACATAGAGAAGGAATCCAAATAAATCAATGAGAAGAGAAAGTTATGATATGAAGAAAAAACAGAATAAGTAATCCCAAGAGTGTTTTATTATATTTATATTGTATGAGTCGAAAATAGACGACTATTATTATTATTAGTATTATTATATGATGATTTTATGTTGAGATAAGTCCAACAATCATTTGATTTTATTGAGCAGATAGGCATGACCTCTGAACTCAAAATGTGTATAAATGGATAGCAGAGAAATAGAGCCACACGTGCCCTCTGGCTAGTACCAATTTATATGGATGAGAGAGAAGAAAAGTTTAGGGAGATAAAACATACAAGGGATAACAGTCATAATAAAAGAGTAAAGGAGGAGAATAATATCATTTCCAGTATCATGAACGATGAATTAATAAAGAGAAACTAAAGAAGAAGATAACAATGGATGAATTCCATAATAATAACAACTTGATTTAATAAACTATGTTGATGATTTCAGAAAAAACAATCTTTATTTTTGAAATAATCAATTTTGGCGGCGATGCATTATGTAACATGACATAAGATAGTGCAAAATACCACTAATGATTAATAAAAGAAAAAGCTGAAGGTAGGAAGAAATGTTAAAAACTTATAACTTCAAGATTAATGACCAAATTACGAAATAACAATTGACTAAGGAACTGACTATGACTTGACCCAATAGATTAGAGAAAACAAGAAGATTGGAGAAAACAAGAAAATAGAAACCAAGAAGTAACCCAAAGTATGACCACGATCAATGTAACCCCAAGATATAACTGACAAATAATATGTAAAGTAAATGCACTAAAACAGATAGGGCATAAATAAGATGTCAAATATAAACTATAAAAAATAAACTAGAGATATTATGCATGATTTAAATGAAAAGCAAAGAAACATGAATTTATAAATATAAGATAGGAAGTTAGAAATAAAAAATACCCTATTAAAATATAAACTAATCAGAAACAAGTAAGTTATAATTGAGCTGAATAAAGACAATCATTCAAAACCAAAAGTGACCAATGTGAAATGAAAATGAAACAAATATTAATTACCAATAACCACACAGTGATACTAAACTGAATAAACAAACAATATGTGAAATATCAAGTGAAAGTGACGATAAATAAAGAAACCTCATATGAAAGGAAAAGTGCAGTGTAGGAATATACGGTTAAAATACTATAAGATGCAGACTATAGTAATATAGCAAAACAGTCTTTAATAGAATATTATCTAAAAAGTATGAAACTAATTGTACCATTATTAATTTAAGTGATAGTAAGTAAGAATTACAAAGAATAAGGTAAAAGTTAAATTATTAGAGTGGAAGATAGGAGAAGCAGACACTATATTTTAGTGAAGGAATTTGTAAGTGAGTTATATTGTGTAAGGTACTGTTAAAAATTATTATTATAAGAGTTTCATTATTGTAAAAAACCATAGAATTAATTAACTTAGAAGATAGGGGAGATAGAAGTAAGAAACCAAAAATAGAAGTTTAATTTCAGGATTGAACCTGGAAGAAATATTTTAATTATAAAGGGTGTGTTGTTGAAAGCACCAATGTTTTTTGTTTATCTGTTTCTATAAAAAAAATGTTCAATGAACCAATAAATAAAAGTAATGAATTATAAAGAAGGTTGAATAGGAGTATTGTGAAACCTAGGTTTTAGGCCTAGCATGAAGGAGAGAATTTTATAAGTTTAAAAAGAAAACAATAACCAAGAGTCAATTAGAGTATATAAAATGTTTAATTAAGTAAGTAATTGTATCAGATATAAAAATGTATAAATATTATTCAGTTTAAAAATAATTACAAAAGAAATATCAATAAGAGAAATGTTATTAACTAATCAAAAATAACCATGAGGGATATCAAAATAATCTTTAGTAAAAAAGCAGAACAATGGTGTTAATATAATTAATATTAATACTAGCATAAGGAAGTAATCATAATTTAAAGGATTTTTACATATTTGAACATAAATAAAACGTTAGATTATAACAATGTTATAAGATGTTGACCAATGAGAACTAGTATAATTTGAAGGGTAACTATGCCAACTCATGGTTGTTACATAGAGTGACCGTTGAAATCTAATTACTTCATTATTGACCAGCATAGAGAGTGGATGTATGAAGCCCTCGAATCCAAATTAATTTTAAAAGCTTTAAAGTTTTCCAAATTTTGAAAGAAGAAGTGTAAGAAGAAGATTTAACTGAACCATTGATGAGATGACCAGTAATTAAAACATTTATACAACAAATATCATGGCCAAAACTTGGAAGGAAGTAAATTAATTTAATACCCGACCAATTCTGGAGGAAGAACTGAAGGGACCTAACTCAACCTGAAGAAGAAGATCATCTACAAGAACTGATGGAAGCTGGACATTGGATTTCAACCATTTGAACGGGAATCTCAGCTAATCCAAAGAAGAAAGGACTTTTAGACGTGTTCCAGAAGAAGAAGAGGTTCGCAAGAGAAGCTACGTCCAGGAATCGATGAGTATAAATTAAATACTTCACCCCAACTCAAACTTTCAATTACCCACACTAAACGAACTATCTTATTTTCACTTCACAGATCACAAAATTAACTTTTGAACTGAACTTGATTATAAAATCACTTTCGATAAAATATATCAATCACTGAATTTTGATTTTATATTGAAATAGTTTTAGAAACATAAATTGCTAACAAGAACTTAACCAAGCTTGCACTAATTCTCATTGCCAATAACTTACTTTTCATGTTTTAAAATATCAACTATTGTGTATTAGATATAAGGAATATTATAATTTATGTGCATTTATTAGTCTGTAATCCAACTTCTGTAGTCCAAAGAACTTATTCCCTGAGAAAAAATTTTTATTTTTTAAAACATTAACCTGTTTGCCATGCCATGATGGCATTTTACGTATGAATACTGAACGAAGCCGGACGCTGCCAACCGAGCAATTTGTAAACGCCGGAATTATAAAAAATATATGTACCATTTATCAACTGTAATTGACCAGTTAATATAAAGAAGGGTTCAATAAATTTTAATATTTCTCAATTGCTGTATGTTTGATTCATATAAAAAGGGTAATATAAGAATTTGGGACACAAACAATAAACATACGAGAGTTGACGAATTCGACTCGACCAGACAGCGTGAGCCAATCAGACGGCGAGGCGGAAAAATTAGAACTGAGCGACGAGAAATGCGGTCGACTAGTAAGTATTGAGACAAAGTATAAACCGGCTCGCTCCACACTGATTAAATATTAACAAAAGTAAATAACAAATAATACAAAATTAACAACCCACATTCAACGCTACATTACAAAGTGACGATCCCAATAGTGGGGCTTTTCGTTCCTGTTATAAAGACGCATCCAACGAGTGACATAATAACTCGTCACCAAACGATACATTACAAAGTGGATCCCAACAGTGGGGCTTAAGGGTGACAGACATTAAAAACCCCATAAAGCGTCGAGTTTACAATATATAAATTTGTTTACATCTTCACATATCCTGTCTTGACTGATATTGGCTGAACCTGATTTCTTGTCTGAATTATAACTGCGATGATCGGTTATCATGTGTCTTAAAGTGATTCAAGTTCAAAAACTGTAATCTCTACCACAGTTGTCTGATCTTAACATTATTTCTCCTCTTTTTTTTTAATTTCAGAGCTGTCAGACCTCAGATTACACCCTACATTGTTAATTATCCTCTCTCCAACTTAAATCCACGCTCGCAATCATTAATAACATTTTTCGTTACATATTCCCTATCTGCTGGATAGATTTTTGGGTTCCTAAAAAATATAAATAAATTAACAACAGTACTGTGAAATTTGTCTATATTTTGTTTTTGAACTTCTAATTAAGACAACAAATAAATAAAAATAATGGTGTTGTTTTATTAATTCTTCCACAAATAGTTGATAGTTTCGTCAAAGTCTGATGGCGCCAGTATTCTCACAGCCTGAAACACAATAAAACGACATTTAATGAAATAATATTTAGGAGACACATTCAATGGAAAATTCAGAGTTATTCCACGGGTACAAAGAATTAATATTTTGATAACATACCCTTCAGTTTATTCAAATAGTTTATTGTTTGATAGTATAGTGTTGTACTGTTTAAAGTATTGAACTTACTATTGATAGGTGAAATACAAGTCCGGTGCTGTTATTTTTCGTGACATCCGGCAACCGAAGTGGTGGAGTGTAATGTCAAGGCCGGTGGTGTAATCCCCTCCCGTACAACGTACATCGCTGGATTTCGGATTTCGGGGAGGGGATTACCGTCCGGGAGCCCTTCGTAGGCGCCCAGGGTCCTCCGTCTTCGCGAGTCTGCAGAGGCCACAAGACTTCTCTACTAGAATCCTCTGGAGGCGCCTGGGGTCCAACGTCCCTCTTCCGGTCGGTATTCGTCGCAGCCGGGGGTTCCTGTGTTGTCACAGCCGGCGATGTGGTGGTTATGTAGTGTCACAAGGTCGGTGTTGTAATCCCCTCCCGTACGTCGTACATCGCTGGATTTCGGGGAGGGGATTGCCGTCCAGGAGCCCTTCGTAGGCGCCCAGGGTCCTCCGTCTTCGCGACTCTGCAGAGGCCACAAGACTTCTCTACTAGAATCCTCTGGAGGCGCCTGGGGTCCAACGTCCCTTTTCCGGTCGGTGTTCGTCGCAGCCGGGGGTTCCTGTGTTGTCACAGCCGGCGATGTGGTGGTTACTTAGTGTCAAGGTCGGTATCGTTACAGTCGATGATGTAGTAAACTGAATAATTTTGATAAACTACAAATTTCGTGCCGACGTACTCGAAATATTAAAAAAATTTGATTATTGTTTCCGTGATTACGGCCAATTTGTATTCATAGTTATTGTTGTTCAGCTGTTTTTTATTTAGCGCTTTATGTATATTTGTATTTATTTGGCATTGCGTATTGAGACCTATTGAGAGAAAATCATATAATTGTTTTTTGTTTTTCTCTCAAGCTTAATTTTTTTCTGTATAATCAAAGATGGCGTTTTAAAGCGTCCTGAACTGTATTTTACATTTTTGATGTAAGATTTTTTTTTAATCTACGAACTTTTTATTATTAGATTCTAGACTTTTATATAGATCTGCACGACTCCACTTGTTGCCTTTGACGAGTCTGATCTCTCTCGGTAAGCGCTTTTGAACAATTCAGCTCATCACATGGTTTGGTTTTCATACGATGTAATGAATTTGATGATTATTATTAATTAAATTGTTCAAAAGCGCTTAACAGGAGTCACTGGACTAGTGGAGAGCATTATTTGCACAAAAAAAAAGAAATTTAAAACAGTAAATGTTTTCTTATCCTTATATTAATATAGGATACGTGCAATACGCTAGGCGTTCGTGTTCCTACGTGCAATCGTTAATTTGCCACCCCATGGCTGTCTCCTGTCTCAATGATTCCAAGCCACAGTCGATCTTACATAGCATTTTAAGTGATCTTTTGCCAGCTGCAGCTGATATCGTTAATACAAATGGTATTCTTAACGCTATTGCGGTATTTGGGAATGTCGTCGTCGTCGTCATCCTTTACGGCTTAGGCTGTTCCAGTCTCAATGGAAGTCATCCAACCATCACTTACGGGGTCTTACCACACTTCTCTTCACCTTGCATAATATTCAAGGGCTCTTCTTGCAAATCTAGTTGGATCCATTCTCTGTACGTGTAACCGCCACTCCGTTTTGTACCGGGAGATTTTCTCATTTAAGCTTTCAGCTAGTCTAGCTTCATTCTAATATGATCATTTCTGATAAGATCTCCCCTAGTACAACTCTTTACAGGCCTCAAAAACCTCATTTCCGCTCCGTGTATTCTAGATATATCTTTGGCTTTTCTAATCCAAGTCTCACTACCATACATTAGCTGAGGTACGGCCATTACATTATAATATTTCAATAGCGTCTCTTTCCTTGTTTTCTTATTTAAATGTTTAATGATACAGCCACAAAGCGACTGGAAGAGACTGATTTTGTTTCAATCTCCGAATCATCTTGATATGTGATGCTGCACCCTAGATACTTGAAATATGGCACCTGTTCTATTGGCGACTCCTGTATGACAGTCTTTGTTCTAATATGATTTGGGCCATAAAAAGCCATAACTTTTGTTTTGGATAAGGAAATTGTTTGATTGTAATCTGTCAAAATGTAAGTAAGATGAAACAACGACCTTTTGGGAATGTTGAAAACAAATTATTTTGAAAAAGGTACTGAAAATGCTATACGCCTCATCCAGCGGATTCTATAGAGCGCGTGTCTCGTACCCTAACGTCCGTTTCTGCTTATTCCTCAAGTCATTTTCTTACATCGCCGGTTATCCTTTGTTTTATTACAAAACGAAAAGAAAAATAGTACAAATTTTCTAAAAAAAAATGTTTCCGAATGTTTCCAAGAAGTACTGAACAACGTGAGAACATGGGAACGTCTTTCGGAAACTTGAGAAATCCCAAGCAACTGGGAGAGCAGACATTATACGAGTCACCATCTATCAATTGCAAGTCTTTTAAATCTACTGTATTCCCTCATATACTGCACACCAGAGCGTCTGTTGTACCAGCTACCACTTTGCAAGTCTCATTTCCCCCTCTCATCCGTTCTCCTCCAACTCCTCTTTCCATGATCTATTAGGTCTACCCCGTTTCAGTCGTCAAGATGCAATCCGGTCTAGCAACTTTTTGGTCCAACGATCGTGAGACATCCGTTCCACACGCGGCCGTACCGTACGAGACGCTTTGTATTTACGATGTCTAAAATTGTCTTCTCAATATCACGTTGCCTACTGATATCATCATCTTTTCTCCACTGGAGCCTGCCCACAAGACCTTCTTCCACAAGTCCATTTCCACTGCTTGCATCCTTCGGGAGATTCTTTGATTTATCTTCAAAGTTTCAAAACCATAGATGATGACTACAGTTGCTGAGTAAATCATCTTCTGTGGTTTGTCCTTTATTTTCCAACTTCAAAGCGCAGAATTCACCTGCTCTATCACGATTTTCCCTTGTTTTATTTTGTTGATGGTATTTTCATCCGTTCTATCAACTTTTGATTATGCGACTCCAAGATACCCAAAAAAAAGCACTACATTTTATAATGTGCGAACCTACTGTCATGTCGGTTCCTTCAACTCCAATAAAATATGACGAAGTTTGTTTATCCAAAATTTATATGGAGGTCCCAGGATCTGTATCTTCTTCTTCTTCTTCTTCTTCTTCTTCTTCTTCTTCTTCTTCTTTTCAAGGATTAGGTTATATAAGCCTGTGCCGGCACCCATTTCATTCTCGGACGACCCACGTCTCTTCTACCAATGGCTTTAGTTCAGTGCCGCTTTCGGGGGAATCGATCCTCTGTCATCCTTTGCAGATGATACCACCATTGTTTTCTGTAAATTGAAATAATTTCATTTATTCCTTTACTTCGAGTTCTGCTCTGATATTCTCATAACTTATTATATCTTGCAAAGTATAATTTAAAGTATTTTGAAGAAACTGCATTTCAACACTCTGAATCTTGCCGCATTCCTTTTTCGTCATGACCCACGCCTCACTCGCATACAGAGGCTGGGGAGGGCAAGGGGCACCTGCCAGGAGGGCGGCAAAGTGAGCATAGACTTGAAAAAAATGTTTTCAGTTTATAATACTACAAATAACTTGTTTCTTTGATATGTCTATTCCTTTCATTAAAGAAGCATAACAAGCCTGCTTCTCTGGTTTATGCTTGGCCAAGCGAGACATCTCAGTCCTTCCGAGATATAATGGTGAATAGAGGAATATGTCAGTTGCAGAACAAGAACAGCCATTTTGCTGAAGATGAAGCTGGGCGATCCTTAAACAAGTATTGGTTTGATAAAACCTTGCAGAATGGCGAAAAGGTAAGTCGCATTTGGATGTGTTTTCTCCAATTAAAAAATCTCTCTTTTGCTTTTGTTGCACCTTATTTCCACAAAAAGAATCTATCAAAGAAGCAATTTCAACAGTGACATTGGGTTATCGTTGTGGCGAAATTTAATCGCCGTATTCAGGATCATGAAAATAGTCCTGCTCATCGCTCTGCGTTTTTGGAATGGAAGGAACTGGAACGTTCTTTAAACAAAGGAGGACTTATTGATGATCTACTTCAGGAACAAATGAGTAAAGCAGATAAGACATGGAAAGAAATCCTCGAACGGGTCATTGCCACAGTACAAACTCATGCACAACAAAATCTGGCACTGAGAGGACATCGAGAATCAGTTACTAACAATCCAAATCCTGGAAACTTTCTGGCTTTGTTAAAATACTTGGCTAAATTTGACCCTGTCATGAGATCTCATTTGGATACAGTCTCTCGTAAATCTGGGTGTATATCGTATCTTTCCCCAATTATTCAAAATGAAATAATAAGCCTGTTAGGAGAAAGAGTGCGCAAATATATTATTACTGCATGTAAGAAGGCGAAGTACTTTAGTGTTATATTTGACACAACATCAGATGCTGCACATGTAGAACAAATGTCTCAGATTATAAGATTTGTTGAAATTAAACGCAGTTCTGTTGATATCAAGGAAGCCTTTATAGATTTTATTCCTTTAGAAGCAAAAACAGCGGAGGGGACACAGTATGACGTGTCGGCTACGTCATAATCCAGGGAACCTGTGATAATTGACGCTAGCCAATTATACAGGCTGCCTACGTTGTAACAAACTGAAACTCAAAACACAAGACTAACAAAATTACAATTATTCTAATTATAGGATAATTTTATTCACATAGTATACGTAACACATTACAAATAAAGATTTTATTTATTCTGAGATTGTAAGGGGGTTTTCTATCTAAAATAAAATGATCATTTAGATAATGAGTTTACCTCGGATCCAAGTCTTTCTTTTTCTTGTTAAGAATTTTCAAATTTACCATACTTGATTATATGATTACCTTATTCCTTAAGTACCATTTGAAGAATGGTTTTATTTAGTTGAGCAACTTTTGAAGTTACATAACGAAAGTTAAGTTACAACGTATGATTACAAGAATTGGTGGTTACATCAGTTTAGATCTTAGAGTTTATTAATTGTCTTTTGAAAGTCTTTTTCATCTTTAATTACTTATATTTTAAAATATGTATAACTCACGGAAGACGAGCTCCCGCGTCACCTCTTATATTATGGTTAACTGTCCGTGTCTTGACGAGTGATTCTTCCGTACTCTTGTAGTCGAGGATTGTCCTAGGGGTAGTCTGTCCAGTAATGAAGAAATGGATGTGATGGTGCCAGCTAACGTGAAATCGTCAGGATTCTCGGCGATAGAGTAAAGGCAGTATAGGTCGAAGTCGTCACTTTTCACTGTTATTCACATCACCTGTTTGATTGCACCGTCGTGTTGGAGTTTACTTATTGTTTGTACATTATGTTGGAATTTATTTTAACTTGAACAATATTTGACTGGTTATTTAAATTACAGGAGATGTCACCTCTTATATACGTTTTTCCTTTTTCTTACATGTTTGTTTCACAAAAATTTACTCACTACATTTTCGTTACTTATGTCTAGCTGTCCACACGTTTAGTGGAAGTTAACACTTAAATTAAAATACACACAAAATAACATTTTGTGAAGAGCCCCAGCGTGGAGCTGTTTACAGTTAGAAAGCCGATGCGGCTTTAACAGGAAAGTTGCAACGACGCGGAGCGAATACTCCGCCATAATATAGTTCCATCTTTTATTTAATACTACAGTCTTACAGTTAGACAAAATAAATAATCGAGATTTTCCTCGTATACTGAAATTATTACACCTATTACTAGTGACTTTAAATTATTAATTCTTTATATTATGGTTTACACGTATTTCTTATTTAATGCCGGCTCGGTATACAAGTTGAATCCGGAATTCACAGGTCATAGCATGATAAGTTTAATAAAGGGTTAACAGTTTTATTCTTTAATTTTTTGCTTCCACAATTTTAATTAATTAATACTAGTTAAATTTTCTTATTTAAGTCTCATCACTACCATGAGTTAGTCCAGGGGTAATTGGTTTAATAGTGCGATTTAATGTTTTTTAACTAACTTCCCATTCTTCGATTTCTATTATTAAATTTTTTTATTTTTTTACAATTTAAATCGTCACATACTCCGCCGCTTTAAATTGACATGGGGGAAAACATTTATTAAAGGTACTGGGATACACTGGTCGTTACTGTGTGGAGTTTCTCTCCTTCTTCTCCCTTTTTCTTTCATTTATTTATTTGCATGAGTTATACACAACTTATTTTTTTGAGTATCAAACAATATATATATATATATATATTGCGACAACACAAATTACTAAATTATTGGCGCATAGGATATGATAGTATGTGTATCTCAAATTAAAAGTCTATATTGGAGGGTTTAAGATTATTTATTGCACAAACACAAGTAATTGTTTATATGATATATTTGATATGTACAGAATGTAATGTTTGATATAGAGTCTTTCTTTTAAAATGTTAAATAATGTTCATACGCAAGACGTGATACGTTACATAAAGAAGATCCCCACGATGATGTTGTTGAAGAGAAGGGCAGGTCTTTGCGGTGTAGTTGGTTCGTCAGGTGCGGCTTATAAGTGACAGACGTTTCCCCAGAAACGTTTACAGCTGGGCTGGCGTCCTGTAACAGCTTGGCTGATGTCCTGTAACAGCTGGGCTGGTGTCCTATAACAGCTGGGCTGGCTTCCTGTAACAGCTGGGCTGGCGTCCTGTAACAGCTGGGCTGGTGTCCCGTCAGCTGGGCTGGTGTCCTGTAACTCCCACGATGAATCTGACGCTTCGCACACACAACGGTACTACGGATCTTACAACGCGTAAAATTAATATAGAGTTTATGACCAAGTAATATCTCAGGTGACAGTGAGTTTAATCTAATAACGGTATATTGAACTTATACCACTCCTGCTTCTTCAAGTGTTCACGCGAATACCAAGGTCTACCGCGATCAGCAGACCACCCTATGAGGAAATCTTGCACTAGCACGGAAACGTCTTGATGAAACAACTTACTATTGCGTAACTATTAATGATACTGACACTGCAGAAAATCTCACACAGCGATACAGTTACACTCACTTATTACACACGTAGTACTACAATATTAATAATACCGTGTGTAAATAGATAATATCAACTGTTATGCGTCACACGCGTTACTATCCCCGAAAAGTCTTAACAGATCCTTGCAAGCGGTAGAATCTTGTACAAGGAGTGCACGACCCGTTCGTGGTAGCAGCAGTGAAGAACTGCCTGTAATTATACGCACAATGCGTTAAAACAATACCGTGTGCAGATGTACTACACACACAGTTCTGAGTCTTCCCGTTTCACTAACGACGAATAGTTTTTACAGCACCTTGCAAGCGGTAGAATCTTGTACAAGGAGTGCACGTCCCGTTCGCGGTAGATGGCGTAGAAGAACTGTCGTAATTATACGCACAATGCGTTAAAACAATACTGTGTGCAGGTGTACTACACACACAGTTCTGAGTCTTCCCGTTTCATTAACGACAAATAGTTTTTACAACACCTTGCAAGCGGTAGAATCTTGTACAAGGAGTGCACGTCCCGTTCGCGGTAGATGGCGTAGAAGAACTGTCGTAATTATACGCACAATGCGTTAAAACAATACTGTGTGCAGGTGTACTACACACACAGTTCTGAGTCTTCCCGTTTCACTAACGACGAATAGTTTTTACAACACCTTGCAAGCGGTAGAATCTTGTACAAGGAGTGCACGTCCCGTTCGCGGTAGATGGCGTAGAAGAACTGAATGTGTAACGACAGGCTTAAGAAAATTTCCAACCACCACTCAGCATTCTATTGGTGGACGGAAGTCACATGGTTAGTACAACGTGACATGCACTTTTCATGCAGTAGAGTGCATTTACTTTGTAACAGCATGCATAGCGGTAATCAGAATACCCTTATCACATGCATAACTGCATACTTTACTAATATCATACATGAACGTAAACAATAGTCAGAAATATATAGGGATTGTAGCAATACATATGTCTATGTTCAGTTCAATGTCAAACACAATGATAATTTATTCACGCACAGCCCGGGAAACGTTTACCACTCGCGCACGCGCGCACATTTCCACAAACACAGTACATGAATAACAATAAATAAATAATGCACAGTTTTAATAAACTAAACCCTTATCCTTATTAAATACAACTGATAACATAACCAAACTTAACCATCTACCAATATAACATGAATGTCCATTGTCTGTGTAATATATGAGCTTGCCCCGCTTATCATGATCCTGTGATTCGTTGCAGGATTAACCCCTTCCCGCATAAAAAAAATTTTTTTTTTTTTTTTTAGTTAACTAACAAAAAATAAATTTTTTTTTTCGATATAACCAAAACAATTTCCTAAACCTGAAACGATAATACTAATACCTTCACACTAAAATCAAATAAACATCCTCAAATCAATACTAACATTTTCTAACTGTCACTTTGACAGAAGCACCAAATCAAAGACACGTGGTAACCTTAAAACCAAAACAAACACATGTTCCTGACAAGCAGATAAACAAAATTTTATGCAGGGTCACAAAGTACACAGACGGCATTCCTTATCTTAACTAGATTATTGTTCGTTCACAGAGTCATCTTACATACAACATTTAAACCTGAACTGACATATTTAAATCACTACACATTCTTACCCCTATATCCTGACATTTATTTCTGAGTTTTTTGTATAAATTTTTCTCAGTTTTGAAACGCACACGTTTACTTGGAAATGTAGATTTGAATTTGTTTAATATAAGTCGTATTTGCTTTATCTCGCAACCCATTAACTGAACCTTGGGGGTCGGTGAGTTATTCGTTATCTTATCTTTCGAGCGTCCTAGTCTGATAAGGTGCTCTACACTATCAACTTTACCTCGTAATGTATTGTTTGGAACTCCAACTGGCAGTTTATTCAATTCGTCGACTTCCAATATAATATTATGTCCGAGTTTTCTAACTCCAAGTACGGTCGCATCAATTCTCGTATCCTGCACGTATTCTGTTTTAATTGCCTGTTTTTCAATTATCCGCGACTCATACGTTGCTGATTTTACCCTTGTGTGACTTACCTGCAGAACCGGAGTTTGTAAAAAGTGGTTTTTACACCTCTTTCGTAACTGCTCGTCCAACAGCGATATTTCTGTGCCGCTGTCGAACAACATCTCGTCAACATAACCACTGATTTTTGCTTCGACAATAAGGTCGGTGCACTTTTCAATACTAATGTTTCCCTCATGTTTACTATTATCATTATTACACACTAAATTATCCCTAATTGCTGCAGGATATAGGCCAGACATAACAGTTTCATTCTTATAACTAACATTTTTCATACTTGATTGATTGAACTGCTTTTCAACTGAATCATTTTCAGTAACTGTTGCTAATAAGTTGGTATTAATTTGCTGAGTTGTATTTTTATGTTGTTGTGATTGCGGCTGATTTTGTGGTGTTTGAACATGAAACTGATTACGCGGCGGTTCATTATTATTTACCATAATTGTTGTCACCTTATTGTCACCATTATCATTCACCTCTCCATCCTCCATAAACACCTCAGTATCTGATATAAACTCATCAAGTACCTCCTCATAACGACATGTGTCAGAAATACCTGCACCGTTATTATCAATACCCATTCCAGGTTCTACTACTGGTTCGGGATTTTTATGTGTTATGCATAAACTGTCCGAATCAATAATAACTTCAGATTCTATGATCCGTTCACGGCTCTCGCATGCTATATCTGTTACATTATAAACTATCACCTCATCACAGCACTTACCTGAAGTATGTTCCAGACTAATAGTGTTGTTACTACTAATTTCATTTCTGTTATCTTCACTACAATTTGATGCAGAATCTAAATACTCGACTTTACCGAGATATGGACTATTAGGCCCTAACTGGGTTGTTTCTGTATAATCACTTTCAATTTCATCTACTACGCTACTGTTTTCCGTTAATCCTTCAGATGTAACTTCTTGGTTAACTTCCATATTACTTTCGTTGAGAGTATGTTCAACCAGAACATTTGGTACTTCAAAATTATCACAAGGTACACTATTCTCAACAGTTAAATCTACTTCAATATCAGCTGACATTTCCTGTAGTTTCGCCATCCACTCCTCTCTATCGGCGTCCATTTCTTCCCAAAATTTCTGCCTACTCATATTACTGGCTTTAATTTCTTCGGACAATGTTTCCATCTTCGCTAATATGGCCGCTAAAGCATTCTCTATCCCTTTTGACTCCGCCATAACGCTCAAAATTCAGTTTAAAATTTAATAAATTTAAATTTACTGATTTATACGCAAAGAAAGTTATTATTACGACAAGATTAGAACATATGGTAACCAGTTTATATGCACACAGAAAGCAGTTCAAAACATCAACATGTAAATAAACCTTATCTAAAACACAACAACTAATAATCTACCTCCAATATACTGATAAAATCTGTTCATATATGACATACAAGAGAATATGCACAATTGATAAATTATACCCTCAGATTATCATATGAACTATACACATATCATTATTACGTTAATTATAATTATACGTCGGATTTTACCAACAAATTTTTTTACTCATAGACAAATATACAATAGCGTAAAATTACCGCTATTTTACGAGCCCTACGTTGCTAAGCGCCAAAATATCTCTATGCGACAACACAAATTACTAAACTATTGGCGCATAGGATATGATAGTATGTGTATCTCAAATTAAAAGTCTATATTGGAGGGTTTAAGATTATTTATTGCACAAACACAAGTAATTGTTTATATGATATATTTGATATGTACAGAATGTAATGTTTGATATAGAGTCTTTCTTTTAAAATGTTAAATAATGTTCATACGCAAGACGTGATACGTTACATAAAGAAGATTCCCACGATGATGTTGTTGAAGAGAAGGGCAGGTCTTTGCGGTGTAGTTGGTTCGTCAGGTGCGGCTTATAAATGACAGACGTTTCCCCAGAAACGTTTACAGCTGGGCTGGCGTCCTGTAACAGCTTGGCTGATGTCCTGTAACAGCTGGGCTGGTGTCCTATAACAGCTGGGCTGGCTTCCTGTAACAGCTGGGCTGGCGTCCTGTAACAGCTGGGCTGGTGTCCCGTCAGCTGGGCTGGTGTCCTGTAACTCCCACGATGAATCTGACGCTTCGCACACACAACGGTACTACGGATCTTACAACGCGTAAAATTAATATAGAGTTTATGACCAAGTAATATCTCAGGTGACAGTGAGTTTAATCTAATAACGGTATATTGAACTTATACCACTCCTGCTTCTTCAAGTGTTCACGCGAATACCAAGGTCTACCGCGATCAGCAGACCACCCTATGAGGAAATCTTGCACTAGCACGGAAACGTCTTGATGAAACAACTTACTATTGCGTAACTATTAATGATACTGACACTGCGGAAAATCTCACACAGCGATACAGTTACACTCACTTATTACACACGTAGTACTACAATATTAATAATACCGTGTGTAAATAGATAATATCAACTGTTATGCGTCACACGCGTTACTATCCCCGAAAAGTCTTAACAGATCCTTGCAAGCGGTAGAATCTTGTACAAGGAGTGCACGACCCGTTCGTGGTAGCAGCAGTGAAGAACTGCCTGTAATTATACGCACAATGCGTTAAAACAATACCGTGTGCAGATGTACTACACACACAGTTCTGAGTCTTCCCGTTTCACTAACGACGAATAGTTTTTACAGCACCTTGCAAGCGGTAGAATCTTGTACAAGGAGTGCACGTCCCGTTCGCGGTAGATGGCGTAGAAGAACTGTCGTAATTATACGCACAATGCGTTAAAACAATACTGTGTGCAGGTGTACTACACACGCAGTTCTGAGTCTTCCCGTTTCACTAACGACGAATAGTTTTTACAACACCTTGCAAGCGGTAGAATCTTGTACAAGGAGTGCACGTCCCGTTCGCGGTAGATGGCGTAGAAGAACTGTCGTAATTATACGCACAATGCGTTAAAACAATACTGTGTGCAGGTGTACTACACACACAGTTCTGAGTCTTCCCGTTTCACTAACGACGAATAGAGTTTACAACACCTTGCAAGCGGTAGAATCTTGTACAAGGAGTGCACGTCCCGTTCGCGGTAGATGGCGTAGAAGAACTGCCTGTGTAACGACAGGCTTAAGAAAATTTCCAACCACCACTCAGCATTCTATTGGTGGACGGAAGTCACATGGTTAGTACAACGTGACATGCACTTTTCATGCAGTAGAGTGCATTTACTTTGTAACAGCATGCATAGCGGTAATCAGAATACCCTTATCACATGCATAACTGCATACTTTACTAATATCATACATGAACGTAAACAATAGTCAGAAATATATAGGGATTGTAGCAATACATATGTCTATGTTCAGTTCAATGTCAAACACAATGATAATTTATTCACGCACAGCCCGGGAAACGTTTACCACTCGCGCACGCGCGCACATTTCCATAAACACAGTACATGAATAACAATAAATAAATAATGCACAGTTTTAATAAACTAAACCCTTATCCTTATTAAATACAACTGATAACATAACCAAACTTAACCATCTACCAATATAACATGAATGTCCATTGTCTGTGTAATATATGAGCTTGCCCCGCTTATCATGATCCTGTGATTCGTTGCAATATATATATATTGTAACGTACCAAATTAGCAGTTACATAAAATAACTATCTAATACGTCAAATAAAAGGATATCATGAAAATATTTCATCGAGCATAAAAGAAGGAACGGGAGAATATAAATAAAGTGTGTATCTACGAACGAATATTATTGAAACAACCCAACGAAGGAGAAGGAAGAATAATAAGGATATCATCGAGTATAACAAAGAGAGAGAAAATACCAACGAGCCAATATAATACGTTAGCATCCAGGCCCAATAGATCCAAAATAGTGAGGGGATATGACGAAAATAATTATTAAAATAAAAAGGAGACGAATCAAGTACAATCACAATGGTGATAAAACAAACGAATTTGTTTATTAGTGTGAAATAATATGGGACAATGATTACCATAACCATGAATAAAAATGTGGAAGAGTATGACAATGTTAAGGGAACATGGACTATACAAATAATATGTAACCAAGGAGAACACCGACAGTGAGAAACAACTAACCAGAAGAAGAAAAGAAGAAGAAGAAGAGGAAAAGAAATGTGCCATGAAGAATGAAGATTAAGTATGAACAGTACAAGACATCGACATTCACAAGATATACAAGGAATTAAAATCAATATAGTGAACAGAAGAAGTATGATGATTATTCAAATAACAATAATAAAGAAATCAGTGTTGAGCATCAATAAGTGATCACGAACAATAACAGTGAGTACTTAATATAAGTGTAACAACATGTGATATGTTAACCATTTTACCCCAAGTAAACAGCACAAACAATACCAGTGAAAATGTTTATAACGGAGCAATGTGATTAACCATTATAAGTGAAAGAATTCACGATTAACTAGTGAAATGCACAGACAATTAGTGTAACAAGTTTAATGAAGATTGTAAAATCACATAGATAATCAGTAAGACCACCAAAAAATATGAGACAGAACAGTAAATTAATTGTTCATAGGGATTAATAATAAAAGCTTTGTAAGCCCGAATATGAAATGTGCCTGAATGCCATAGCAAGACAGGACAAAATGTAAATGAATACCAGCACAAGTAGTAGCAAATATGCTAGTTTGTTATGTATAAACCAATCAATGTACCAAAAACTAGGTGCAACCCACCAAAATATGTAACATTATTAGACTAAGAATACCTGTGTTATTGTTTCAACAAATAGTGTAAAAATGTGTATAACTTAATAATAAACCATTGTAGTAGAATGCCATAAGGAGATGGCAATAGTTGAGTTAAATACTGCATAAAAGTATGTAGAACATTGTTGTCAGACAACTGACACATAACCTCACAAGATTTGAACCTATAACATAAAATCATGTACATTAGTTAAACCAAGCAATTATCCACAAGTGTTTCAAACAGAGACTAGCTAAGAATAAAAGTGCAAACCAATGAATACCATATGTACTGAAGGACACAGCAAATGAATCAGATTGAATATAATATCATAAAGTTAAATAGACAGAACCCCAATGTGACAAGAGAGTTAGTCAAAAAACATTATCAAAACTTATCAAAAGAATGTGACAAATGTTAACAGTAGTTAGAGAAATGTCTAATACTGCTATTAGAACACCTCACAAATGTAATACTAGTAGTTTAATAATTGAATTATCATAAACTAACTAACTGCAATTGTAAAACCAGATGTAAATAAACACCATGCTATAACTTAGAGAGCTTTCAGATAACGAAAAGTTAATGAATACATTGAACCAACAATGTACAACATTTGTACACTATTTTAATTACTAACAATATATCCCATGTGTACTAAAATAACTAAATAAGTGACAAAATGGAAAGATGAGAACAGAAAGTATTTTGATCATACTATAAGTATATACAAAATAACATTTTTTAGCAAAATAAAGTATGAACAAATGTAAATAAATGTACATATTAGTGTTAGGATGTCAAACATATGTAGTAGAATAAGGAATGATGGCGTTACAAGTGAATATAAACAATCGAACATGGTTGGTATAGATGCCATTAACAGATTTTGTTTAAACTATAAATATAACCATTTTATGTACTAACATGAAGGAGAAATGGACTCAAAATGTTTAGTAATAAGTATTACAGTGTAATTATAACGAAATATGGTGAAAAAGACTTATTTATGTTAAGAGTCACCATATGAGTTTTCAAGATGACCAAGTGAATTAATAATGGACGGATTTAGTGCTTGTTTAGACTTAAAATAAAGCCACAAGTGTCCGCGATTTAATGCCACTATCCAAATGACGATATGATAAAAGATAAGAAACTTATGACCATTATAAGTTTTTCAATCATTTTGAGTATCCATGTATAAGTCACAGATAATCTCGAACCCACGCTTAGAGATGCGAAAAATTGAAAGTCTTATTTTACCAAAGTGTTTTGGGGTTGAGAGTGTGACCTTTTGAACCAATCAAATAGCTTAAAATGACCAGACGAAAAGAGACGCTTTAGCGAGATGATACATTCGTTCTGCATCACTCACGGCGAGAGGTCTATGCCGAAAGTCATCAAAATATTTTTGAAATGTGCGCGTCACCTACTGTAATACACCAACAAACATTAACCTGTACACAACAACACATTACCGAGTGTCCAGTGAATTAAGTGAATAGTGAATTAACATGACCCGTGTATAATAAGGGTCATGTTCTGTGTATATAATCAGGGAGTACAATATTTTAATTATTTTAAAGAAAATAATAAAAGAAATAATTCTCGTTGATGAACGAAAATTATTGTTTGGACTGCACTAGTCATAACGGCTTGAGTGCTTTAATAAACGATGATGGACAATTATCAGAACTTAATAAACAAATTGTAGCACAGTCTAATGACAATAATTAATTCAAAAATAATTATTTTATATTTAAAGAATAACTGAGAACGGCGGAGTTAAATTTAGATACCGCTCGTCATTAAGTGAATATAGTTGCTTACTTGACTATAACTTTTGAATTAATAAATAATTATTTTCTTGTGCAAATATTTTTATGACTGATAATTACACATCAAATGATTTATAAATAAAATGTTTGTAACTATATCATTAAGAATTTTATAAATAACATTACTTATTCTAAATAACCACTTACGTGTTACTAGGCAAACTAACCTAGAACCGAAGAATATATTTTTGTCACAAAGAAACAATTCTGTTCTTGAATGATTTTAATGAAATGAAAGCAATAATAAGAGTTTTTTTCTTTAGATTTTTTCTCTTTCCAGTACATGGTTCTGCTCATTAATGAATTAATAATAATAATATTTTTAACAGAGCAACGCTCAAAGCACGTGTTGACCTCAACTGCTATATACTTTTGCATAACCTACGATAGTACGATATTATCGGCTATCGTACCGAGTTTAATAATTTTAAATTTTTGTTCTTTTTTATAACAATTGATAATTGAATATTGTTACCCAAACTCACATCTTTATTTCTGGTATCATGTATCTTCAAAGAACTCACTAAATTGGTAATATAATTGACTAAAGTGAACCTAACCTCGTTCACAATAATATTGTACATTACAACAGTGTTACCAGCCTTGAGATACAGAGATCTCAATATTTGTTTAAATTTGTTATTGTTTGTAAAAATACCTTATTAATTGTTTTAAAAGAGTTTACTGAATTTAATCATTGTCAATAAATCCTCAGTTTATTATCAGTGGAAACAGAGTTTTAATTTCTATACAATAGAAGCAGTAGTTTAATGTTTTTATAAACAGTTCTATCATAAGGTGGCGGTAGTATTTGAATTACTGATATCGTTCAACTTACAACTGAATATTTGATTTATTTTATTGTTTATGTGCATTCTTTGCGATATTCAAAAGGAATATCTATGTATGTATGTCAAGTGTGTTTACAGTAAAAGAAGTCACCATCGAGAATAGTGAAGATATCCACGAATGCTAAGTGGGGAGGTTGACACAGTGAAGTGATAGCAAGCCTAATACTCTTTTAAACCACAAACTTTTAAACGTGAACATTAATTCCAATCACCCAATTTTAATAATCATATCTAATAATAATCATCAACAATAACATCATATCTACAGATACTCGACGTGAGTATCTAAGCAGCATCAATCAACTCAATCGTTGTATTGTTACAATATATATACTTACAAATTACTTCTTAAATTACGTAAAGTTCATACTTAATTACTACACTTTAACACACACAAACTTCTACTTATTTCTATTACTTAAATCTACTACCGGTTTTTTTTCTTTGGGTTTTGGTTACTCTCTACAGAGAGTTACTATCTAGATAACTTCTTACTTAGTGGTCAGGTAGTGGTTAACTGACTACTTATTTCTCTCATCTTTCGCTGAACAGGATCTAAGGTTGATCAGGCCTCATTCCTAATTCTATGATTAGCAATTCACATGGTTACTCAGGTACAAGATAACTTGTCTACCTAGTATTACCTTTTTCTAGTATTATTTTTTTTTTATACAATTTTATCTGCGAAATATGTGTTCTCCGTACATATTCTTGCGTCGCAGGTTCGTACAGGGCTACTGTAACTGGGGTTAAGTACTTCTGGATTCGGTAAGGACCACACCATTGGTATGATAGTTTAGAGGTGGTCTTATCAATAGCACTACTAGTCGGGTGTGTCTTGTACATTACTAAGTCACCGACTTGGTACCTAACTAAATTAGTATCATTACTTCTCTCGTGATATTTTCGCGATTTTTCTAAGTTCGCTCTTAAATTTGCGCGGGCTTCATTCCAGATTCGTTTAATCTGCTTATCCTTAATTTGCTGAGGTAGTAAGTCATGTATTTTCCATTTTGTGGACAAGGGGTGGTTTGGCTTGTATTTGTATAGTAACTCAAACGGGGTAGACTTATGTCCTTCGTGATAAGCGGAATTGAAGGCGTACTGTATCCAGGATAGGTTCTGGTCCCAAGACGTATGGTCGTTCGCATGGTAGGCAATTAGAGCAGATTTGAGGTTTCGCAGATACCTTTCAACAATATTGCCTTGCGGACGATACTCCGTAGTGGTAATATGGTGTATACCTAACTTGAAACACATATGCTTAAATTCCTTAGCCTTAAACTGGGGTCCGTTATCTGACACTAGATGTACAGGGGTACCATAAGCTTTAAATAATCTCTCCTGTAATATCTTTACAGTGGTCGACGCTAACGCTCGCCGCATGGGATACATCCAAACAAATTTGGTGAAAGAATCTACACATATGAGTAGCATCGTATTACCTGATTTAGATCGAGGGTAGGGACCTGAAAATTCTAAATAAAGTTTAGAGAATGGGGTAGTAGGAATTTCTGAAATTAATTGGCTTATTTGACTGTTTCTTGCTGGTTTGCTGAGCGCGCATAACTTACACTTTTTGACGAAGCTAGCTATTCCGCTGTTCATATTGTTCCAATGATATTCCTTACGAATGCGATGTATTGTTTTATTTATTGCCATATGGGCTCCAATGGTAGATGAATGGAAGTATTCCATCAGCATGGGCTTAATTTACATCAGGGGCGATTATCCTTAATTCCTTTCCATTCGCTATTCTGTGGCATAGTATTCTTTTACTTAATATGTATTTCTCTGATTTAATTCCTTGCTCAAGTTGTTCTATAATCGGTTTCAGAAGAGGGTCTTGTTGTTGATATTGAGCGATGTTGGTAAACGCAAGGGGGAATTCGGTAATTACTGTGTTAACAACGGGTGTTTCCAGGCTCTCCTTGCTTTCGAGAGTATTAGTGGGCGACTGGAACATACGGGACAGGGTATCAGCGACTACATTTTGTTTATTAGCGGTAGCACATTTTATATTCACAGTTTGACTGCGTTTCACTAGGTTGTGTTCGAATAATTTATCCGCTAACTTTTGACTGATTAAGGTTCTCGTCGATCCAGAATCGATTAATCCGAGGGTGGATGTAACACCTAGGTCAATTTGTATTAAGGGCAATAGACTTTTAGTCCAATCACATTTAGTTATCGCGTTACATTTCTCAATAAACCTTCTAACATAGGGATCTATTGCTCTAGTGTTTCTTTTTTTTTTATTATTGTCGTACATTTCTTTGGGTTTACCGGTTCTCAAGTTGCTGCGGAAGACACAGGATTTCGGGTCTCCCTGCCTTACATGTTTTTTGGATTAGGGTGTTTACGTTCGTATTGCTTGTTGTTACAGTTTCTACTTATGTGTCCATACTTACCGCAGTTATAACACGTATTTTTATTACGAGGAGAGTACATTGCTTCCGTTTTAGGTTCCGTGTCACTTGATTTACCAGGGCTGTGCAAATTGCTCGGTCTATTAAATACTCGCTTTACATACTGGGTTGGCACATTGGGTACTAGGGCTTGCAATTCATTTCTATTCGCCTCGGTTGATTTCACTGCATGTCTGTTCTGATCTGAGTACCATACGTTCGACGAGTGAATACTGCATTGTTCGAGATCCGCAAAGGTGTTGGGTCGATTTATTAACGCTAAACGAGATCTTTCTTCGGGAGACAATCCTACTAAAATGGTATCCACCGTCTCTCATTCCTATCTACTTGCAGTAGTCGAGAAGACTCCCTGATGTCTGAGATGTAATGGGCCAATCTCTCATTATTTCCTTGTACTCGTAGTACGATCTTTCTCTTAAGTTCCTCATAAATTCCGGTGGGAATAAAATATTTTATGATTGTAGTATGCAGTTCTTCTACTGGAAGGGTAGAGCTTAATGATTCTAGCAAACGGTTCTTTAACGGGGGTTTACATTTCGGTAGGAGGACTTGCAAAATTTGCCAGTCATTTAGCTGCTGTATATCTTTTATCTGCAGGAGATATTTGATGAAATTCAGTAGTTTAGTAACATTCAAACCATCAGTGTATGGAATTTCAGCTAAGAGTTTTTCTACGGGGTGAGTGATTTTTCCGTAGAGGTCTGCGTTATGATTTACGTGTTGCATAGCTTTGGGAGGACCAGATAATGCATTAGGGGTAGTCAATTCATACATTCCGGTGCGAATTTGGAAACCACTGGGAGGAGGGGTTTCAGAAATAGTCTGGGCATTTAAATCTCTATTTAGGTTTCGCTCTCGAGTAGGTTGTATTTTAGATCCGGCGGGTGATTCCTGATCCGCGTTGGGGGGAGGTTGTTCTGACGTAGGAGATTGAACTGGGGAGATGTGTAGTTTCTTCAAGGATTTTTCAATTTCATCCATTCGAAACGAGTCGGATTTTCTTCGTAATTCGTTGATGATAGTAGGTAATTTGCGTAAAGCTTCATCCGCAAAACTTTGGACTTCGGGAGGAATTTCCGTAAGGTTAGGCCAGTTCAACAAATTTTTTGTTCGCCGGGTTAAGTGTTCTATCCTTTGAGTTGTCCGCAATATTACCGCAGGAGATTTCTCGTCTTGAAGGGTTTGGGACAATAAGGTCAACTCGCTATACTTGGCATTACAAGTTTCTCTCTCGCTCTCATAATCGAGTCTGCTCAGGTTGCTTAACTGCGCGGGTGCATCAAATCCACTTTCGCGTATAGACTTGCGCAATTCCGCGACTGTTACATTCGCATGGGGTAGACCACGTAAAAGAGCTTCATAAGACAGTTCGTCCTTTAATAGTAAATCTGGATTAAATAGGGCCATGTTTACCTTATATCTAACACACTAAAATTTACTTTACTACACTATACACTTATGACATACACAATTTAATTCATGGTCAAAACATTTGCATTGGTAGTAAGAGAGTTACTTCTCTTCTCAGAGAAAGAGAGAACTTCCACACAGACGTCATTTTATTGTCAACGATCAGCTGTTACGCTGGAATGTAGGTCAGACTAGTTTTCTTTGTAAACAATGGCATACTTGTTGTATGCGTGAGAAGGGGAGAAATACACTTGGGGTGAGGAACGTTATTGTTCTATACAACAATAGCTTACGGCTACCTTTATCGACTAGTCTCGGCTGGCTTCAACAAGGGGGTAAGTGCAATACGTACCGATATGCGTTTTAAACAAGCTAGTGCCCGTTATCAAGCTGAGTTTAACTATTATTTGTTTTACGTTCAAATTTAACTTTTTCTAATTCCTTTTCTTTTTAGCAGAATTAACTTACAAATTTATTTACACGTAATTAAACTGGTTTAACTTAGTCAATAGTTTATATGACTCACCGTGACAGCAGGAATATAAATTACACATTTATGCAGGCATATTCAGGAAACTACAGGTCTTGAATTGTCACAAAACAGACATGTTAAAGACTGAACAGTTTGACAAGCACTAAAAATTCATATAGGTACTTGCATTGGTGTAATACAATAATAGTTTGAATTATTTTCGCGTATATTAAATAAATTATATACAAGTACGTGCGTAATCTCCCACACATTTCACAATGGTAAATTTCTACTGTCGCTATTTTTCTTTCATGCAACTTAGCCTTTTTGAGTTAGATAAAATACATTAACTGAGTGCATAGATCAGCAGAGGGTCGTATTTTTTTTTTATATGACACTACGTAAACAATTATTTTACAAGAAAGCAGAGTGGCGCATTTTATGACTTGTCGGCTACGTCATAATCCAGGGAACCTGTGATAATTGACGCTAGCCAATTATACAGGCTGCCTACGTTGTAACAAACTGAAACTCAAAACACAAGACTAACAAAATTACAATTATTCTAATTATAGGAAACAAGGGGAGGGGTTTAACTGATTTATGCACTCACTTTAGTATGTACCAAAGATGACATCCCTTTTATTCACATAGTATACGTAACACATTACAAATAAAGATTTTATTTATTCTGAGATTGTAAGGGGGTTTTCTATCTAAAATAAAATGATCATTTAGATAATGAGTTTACCTCGGATCCAAGTCTTTCTTTTTCTTGTTAAGAATTTTCAAATTTACCATACTTGATTATATGATTACCTTATTCCTTAAGTACCATTTGAAGAATGGTTTTATTTAGTTGAGCAACTTTTGAAGTTACATAACGAAAGTTAAGTTACAACGTATGATTACAAGAATTGGTGGTTACATCAGTTTAGATCTTAGAGTTTATTAATTGTCTTTTGAAAGTCTTTTTCATCTTTAATTACTTATATTTTAAAATATGTATAACTCACGGAAGACGAGCTCCCGCGTCACCTCTTATATTATGGTTAACTGTCCGTGTCTTGACGAGTGATTCTTCCGTACTCTTGTAGTCGAGGATTGTCCTAGGGGTAGTCTGTCCAGTAATGAAGAAATGGATGTGATGGTGCCAGCTAACGTGAAATCGTCAGGATTCTCGGCGATAGAGTAAAGGCAGTATAGGTCGAAGTCGTCACTTTTCACTGTTATTCACATCACCTGTTTAATTGCACCGTCGTGTTGGAGTTTACTTATTGTTTGTACATTATGTTGGAATTTATTTTAACTTGAACAATATTTGACTGGTTATTTAAATTACAGGAGATGTCACCTCTTATATACGTTTTTCCTTTTTCTTACATGTTTGTTTCACAAAAATTTACTCACTACATTTTCGTTACTTATGTCTAGCTGTCCACACGTTTAGTGGAAGTTGACACTTAAATTAAAATACACACAAAATAACATTTTGTGAAGAGCCCCAGCGTGGAGCTGTTTACAGTTAGAAAGCCTTGTTTACAGTTAATCCTTAGTTGTTACAACAGGAAAGTTGCAACAATGCGGAGCGAATACTCCGCCATAATATAGTTCCATCTTTTATTTAATACTACAGTCTTACAGTTAGACAAAATAAACAATCGAGATTTTCCTCGTATACTGAAATTATTACACCTATTACTAGTGACTTTAAATTATTAATTCTTTATATTATGGTTTACACGTATTTCTTATTTAATGCCGGCTCGGTATACAAGTTGAATCCGGAATTCACAGGTCATAGCATGATAAGTTTAATAAAGGGTTAACAGTTTTATTCTTTAATTTTTTGCTTCCACAATTTTAATTAATTAATACTAGTTAAATTTTCTTATTTAAGTCTCATCACTACCATGAGTTAGTCCAGGGGTAATTGGTTTAATAGTGCGATTTAATATTTTTTAACTAACTTCCCATTCTTCGATTTCTATTATTAAATTTTTTTATTTTTTTACAATTTAAATCGTCACAACAGAAAACAGAGAGATGGATTACAAGTAAACTTGAGAGAGATGGATTGAATCTTAGTAATTGCAGAGGTCAGACGTATGAACAATCAAGCAACAATGGCTGGTATTCATTCAGGAGTTCAGAAGAGCATATTAGATTTGAATCAACTAGCTCTGTTTGTTCTCTGTGACAACCATTTACTTAACTTTGTTGGAGTTCATGCAACTCATGTAAATGTCCAGGCAGTGACATTTTTTGGGACAGTAGAACGTCTATTCACCTTCTTTCCCTGTTCCACTCATAGATGGAGTGTTCTTAAAGACTTCGTAAATATTACTCTAAAAGGACATTGTGATACCAGGTGGAGTTCAAAAGCAGATGCAATATCCACTCAGTTGGATGAAATGATCGCTCCACTGGAGAAACTCTGACTGAAACAATTGATACGTCTGAAGATGTAGCATTAATAATGAATGCGATATAAAACTTTAATTTTGTGACCTTGCTCTTTCTCTGGACAGATATTCTTTCTTCTGTGGACGAAATCCAGAAAATCTTGCACACGAAAGGAGTAAGCTTTATTCAAGCATTGACACTTTTGGAGACGATAACGGACAAATTACAAGTTTCTAGGAATGAGCTGTGTGACAATGTTACTACTAAGGCAGAGCAGTAAGTAATGAATGGGGTGTCAGTATCACTAAAAGGATAAGAAGGAAACGCACGATGCCAAGGGAGTATGCACAGGATGTTGCATTAACCGTGTGTCAAGAAATGCGACCTTCTTTAATAGAAATTTTGGTCAAACTGTCAGTTAAAATTTCAAGCCGTTTCTCTAACATAAAAGAGTTAGAAAAACACTTTGGGTTCCTCTGTAAATTTGAGGCGAACATAAATGATGGGGATACACATTTGAAGGAACAGCTGTCCCAAATCAATATTAAGTGCACAGTGCTTGCAAAACTGTATCCACATGACCTAAACAGTGAAAAATTGTTCAGTGACTTAAAAGACGTCATACTTTTATTAAAAAGGGACGTCTTGTTGTTAATGGAGAACAATTGGACTTTACGGCTCAGGAACTGATATAATACATTTCTTCAATGGGATTAGAAAAGCCTACAAAACACTTTACAAAATTTTTTTTTACTTTACCAGTGTCTGTCTCTTCTTGTGAAGGATCGTTTAGTAAACTTAAATCGTACCTACGATAGTAGAGGGAAACTGACAGTTCTGGCTCACACCTCAGGGCATATCTGAACCACAGCATCCGCGACTTTTTCGTTGATCTGTGTCAAGATCAGCGAACCGCTGGACCGCAGCATCCCGATGGACCACAGCATCCGCGAATTTCCGCGAATAAATTTTTTTATTTTTTTTTATTTTGTTTTTTATTTTTTTAATTTGGTTTTTTATTTTTTTTATTTGGTTTTTTATTTTTTTAATTAAATTGATTTGCATATCAAGGGGGTGGGATGAGCTTCAATGGACCACCAGCATCCGTGAATATAATTTTTTATTTTTTTAAGAAAGTTGATTTGCATATCAGTGGGTGGTGTTGGGTGGGAGGTTTTTTTAATTTCATATCAGTGGGTGGTGGTGGGTGGGGGTGGTTCCAACTCGATGCATTATAGTGTATATGAAAATATATGATCAGGTGTACCAACCTTTGCATGAGTTCAAATTTGTCGTGTGTTATAATGTATATTAAATCTATATGATCAGGTGTACCAACCTTTGTATTATTATTATAGTGTATAGATATTTTATATGAGCAGGGTTGTCAACATTTTTTTCTCTTCTGTGGTGGGAAATTCAAACTATATGATCATAATTGATACTCTCTCTCTCTCTCTCTCTCTCTCACTCTCACACGTTTCAACTGTGTCAACAAATAGTAACGCCCTCTCTCTCTCTCTCTCTCTCTCTCTCTCTCTCTCTCTCTCTCTCTCTCTCTCTCTCTCTCTCTCTCTCTCTCTCTCTCTCTCTCTTACCGTGTACATGGAGTAATCGATGTGATGAATAAATAATTTTAGCTCTCTCTCTCATTGTCAAAACGCCGTCTTCATTTGTCATGTATTAAATAATTAATAGTTTATAATGCAGTCAGTGTGATTGATCCTTGTTAGAAATATATATATTTGGCAAATATTAACTATGTATGTGTGTTGTTGTCAATGAACTACTTACCTGTGTGCTGTTACAGATGACAAATCCATACGTTAACGGCTTAGCAATCATCAATACGCTCTTCTTCATATGGTACAATACTTCTGTTTTAAGGTTGCAGTTTACACACACATAGGTTCAGTAGTGTATAGCGAAATAAATTAAAATTATACACACACATGAAAACGGTGGTTGAAATTCATACAAATCTTCTGATGTAACAGTTCACAAAAATAAATTAAGTGTACACATGTTCAGAGGTGTAGAGTGAAATAAAATAAAGTCATAATTTGTTTAAATGATTAAATATATTTTAACATTCACAATATAAAATTTACAAGTCATAATTAAATAAATACATTATAAAATTGATATTTTTTTCGAAAGTTTATATATAATTGTGTCGTACTTGTAGGAGAAGCAACCTGCAACATAACAATACAACAACATTAAAATCATATTAAATATCACACACACACACACACACACACACACACACACACACACACACACACACACACACACACACACACACACACACACACACACACACACACACAGATGCACACGCAAAGCGCGCACACACAGACGCATACGCAACGTAATCACACACATACATACATACGACGTGCACACGTTTGGGTTACACCACACACGCAACGGGCGCGCGCACGCACACACACACACACACACACACAGACGCATACGCAACGTAATCACACACATACATACAACGTGCACACGTTTGGGTTGAATCATGTACATGTAGGTCCAATGAAACAGATAACAGATGTAAATATGCTATAGTCATTGTAAGACGTTACAATCCTTGAAGTGTTTAATAAGTAAATTGTATGTATGTATATATCACTGAATAATAATAATATAATCGTTCTAGTGTTATCGTTTGCTGCAACAGGTAACGCAGTTTACAAATAATTACATATAGGTTCAGAGGCGTATAGTGAAATAAATTAAAAATAGAAATTAATTTCCTCATAAGTTAATGTCCTTTCATCAAACTTTGTAAATTAGAATCTGCACTACATTCAAACACATGCACACACAGTGACAAAAAAATTGTTTATTAAAAGTAGTTTATCACCTTAACGAGGTACTATTTCCACATGCGCTGTCTGGTTCTTCATCCCTCGAAACACAAGATGTAGGTCGCTGGGATTTATATGACGGAGTTCTTCATCTGTAAAGACGTCAGCATACATCTTAGGTAGATATACACGATAGCGGCGCTCACAATCTTCCAACGTTACAAGCACAGACTTCCCATATCTCGTGTCCACATGCAACATGTTAACGATCGGATACTGCTTGTCCACTGTTAATTCTGCCGGGTTAAGTGTTCTATCCTTTGAGTTGACCGCAATATTACCGCAGGAGATTTCTCGTCTTGAAGGGTTTGGTACAATAAGGTCAACTCGCTATACTTGGCATTAGAAGTTTCTCTCTCGCTCTCATAATCGAGTCTGCTCAGGTTGCTTAACTGCGCGGGTGCATCAAATCCACTTTCGCGTATAGACTTGCGCAATTCCGCGACTGTTACATTCGCATGGGGTAGACCACGTAAAAGAGCTTCATAAGACAGTTCGTCCTTTAATAGTAAATCTGGATTAAATAGGGCCATGTTTACCTTATATCTAACACACTAAAATTTACTTTACTACACTATACACTTATGACATACACAATTTAATTCATGGTCAAAACATTTGCATTGGTAGTAAGAGAGTTACTTCTCTTCTCAGAGAAAGAGAGAACTTCCACACAGACGTCATTTTATTGTCAACGATCAGCTGTTACGCTGGAATGTAGGTCAGACTAGTTTTCTTTGTAAACAATGGCATACTTGTTGTATGCGTGAGAAGGGGAGAAATACACTTGGGGTGAGGAACGTTATTGTTCTATACAACAATAGCTTACGGCTACCTTTATCGACTAGTCTCGGCTGGCTTCAACAAGGGGGTAAGTGCAATACGTACCGATATGCGTTTTAAACAAGCTACAGCCCGTTATCAAGCTGAGTTTAACTATTATTTGTTTTACGTTCAAATTTAACTTTTTCTAATTCCTTTTCTTTTTAGCAGAATTAACTTACAAATTTATTTACACGTAATTAAACTGGTTTAACTTAGTCAATAGTTTATATGACTCACCGTGACAGCAGGAATATAAATTACACATTTATGCAGGCATATTCAGGAAACTACAGGTCTTGAATTGTCACAAAACAGACATGTTAAAGACTGAACAGTTTGACAAGCACTAAAAATTCATGTAGGTACTTGCACTGGTGTAATACAATAATAGTTTGAATTATTTTCGCGTATATTAAATAAATTATATACAAGTACGTGCGTAATCTCCCACACATTTCACAATGGTAAATTTCTACTGTCGCTATTTTTCTTTCATGCAACTTAGCCTTTTTGAGTTACATAAAATACATTAACTGAGTGCATAGATCAGCAGAGGGTCGTATTTTTTTTTATATGACACTACGTAAACAATTATTTTACAAGAAAGCAGAGTGGCGCATTTTATGACGTGTCGGCTACGTTATAATCCAGGGAACCTGTGATAATTGACGCTAGCCAATTATACAGGCTGCCTACGTTGTAACAAACTGAAACTCAAAACACAAGACTAACAAAATTACAATTATTCTAATGATAGGAAACAAGGGGAGGGGTTTAACTGATTTATGCACTCACTTTAGTATGTACCAAATATGACATCCCTTTTATTCACATAGTATACGTAACACATTACAAATAAAGATTTTATTTATTCTGAGATTGTAAGGGGGTTTTCTATCTAAAATAAAATGATCATTTAGATAATGAGTTTACCTCGGATCCGAGTCTTTCTTTTTCTTGTTAAGAATTTTCAAATTTACCATACTTGATTATATGATTACCTTATTCCTTAAGTACCATTTGAATAATTGGTTTTATTTAGTTGAGCAACTTTTGAAGTTACATAACGAAAGTTAAGTTACAACGTATGATTACAAGAATTGGTGGTTACATCAGTTTAGATCTTAGAGTTTATTAATTGTCTTTTGAAAGTCTTTTTCATCTTTAATTACTTATATTTTAAAATATGTATAACTCACGGAAGACGAGCTCCCGCGTCACCTCTTATATTATGGTTAACTGTCCGTGTCTTGACGAGTGATTCTTCCGTACTCTTGTAGTCGAGGATTGTCCTAGGGGTAGTCTGTCCAGTAATGAAGAAATGGATGTGATGGTGCCAGCTAACGTGAAATCGTCAGGATTCTCGGCGATAGAGTAAAGGCAGTATAGGTCGAAGTCGTCACTTTTCACTGTTATTCACATCACCTGTTTAATTGCACCGTCGTGTTGGAGTTTACTTATTGTTTGTACATTATGTTGGAATTTATTTTAACTTGAACAATATTTGACTGGTTATTTAAATTACAGGAGATGTCACCTCTTATATACGTTTTTCCTTTTTCTTACATGTTTGTTTCACAAAAATTTACTCACTACATTTTCGTTACTTATGTCTAGCTGTCCACACGTTTAGTGGAAGTTGACACTTAAATTAAAATACACACAAAATAACATTTTGTGAAGAGCCCCAGCGTGGAGCTGTTTACAGTTAGAAAGCCTTGTTTACAGTTAATCCTTAGTTGTTACAACAGGAAAGTTGCAACGATGCGGAGCGAATACTCCGCCATAATATAGTTCCATCTTTTATTTAATACTACAGTCTTACAGTTAGACAAAATAAACAATCGAGATTTTCCTCGTATACTGAAATTATTACACCTATTACTAGTGACTTTAAATTATTAATTCTTTATATTATGGTTTACACGTATTTCTTATTTAATGCCGGCTCGGTATACAAGTTGAATCCGGAATTCACAGGTCATAGCATGATAAGTTTAATAAAGGGTTAACAGTTTTATTCTTTAATTTTTTGCTTCCACAATTTTAATTAATTAATACTAGTTAAATTTTCTTATTTAAGTCTCATCACTACCATGAGTTAGTCCAGGGGTAATTGGTTTAATAGTGCGATTTAATATTTTTTAACTAACTTCCCATTCTTCGATTTCTATTATTAAATTTTTTTATTTTTTTACAATTTAAATCGTCACAACAGAAAACAGAGAGATGGATTACAAGTAAACTTGAGAGAGATGGATTGAATCTTAGTAATTGCAGAGGTCAGACGTATGAACAATCAAGCAACAATGGCTGGTATTCATTCAGGAGTTCAGAAGAGCATATTAGATTTGAATCAACTAGCTCTGTTTGTTCTCTGTGACAACCATTTACTTAACTTTGTTGGAGTTCATGCAACTCATGTAAATGTCCAGGCAGTGACATTTTTTGGGACAGTAGAACGTCTATTCACCTTCTTTCCCTGTTCCACTCATAGATGGAGTGTTCTTAAAGACTTCGTAAATATTACTCTAAAAGGACATTGTGATACCAGGTGGAGTTCAAAAGCAGATGCAATATCCACTCAGTTGGATGAAATGATCGCTCCACTGGAGAAACTCTGACTGAAACAATTGATACGTCTGAAGATGTAGCATTAATAATGAATGCGATATAAAACTTTAATTTTGTGACCTTGCTCTTTCTCTGGACAGATATTCTTTCTTCTGTGGACGAAATCTAGAAAATCTTGCACACGAAAGGAGTAAGCTTTATTCAAGCATTGACACTTTTGGAGACGATAACGGACAAATTACAAGTTTCGAGGAATGAGCTGTGTGACAATGTTACTACTAAGGCAGAGCAGTAAGTAATGAATGGGGTGTCAGTATCACTAAAAGGATAAGAAGGAAACGCACGATGCCAAGGGAGTATGCACAGGATGTTGCATTAACCGTGTGTCAAGAAATGCGACCTTCTTTAATAGAAATTTTGGTCAAACTGTCAGTTAAAATTTCAAGCCGTTTCTCTAACATAAAAGAGTTAGAAAAACACTTTGGGTTCCTCTGTAAATTTGAGGCGAACATAAATGATGGGGATACACATTTGAAGGAACAGCTGTCCCAAATCAATATTAAGTGCACAGTGCTTGCAAAACTGTATCCACATGACCTAAACAGTGAAAAATTGTTCAGTGACTTAAAAGACGTCATACTTTTATTAAAAAGGGACGTCTTGTTGTTAATGGAGAACAATTGGACTTTACGGCTCAGGAACTGATATAATACATTTCTTCAATGGGATTAGAAAAGCCTACAAAACACTTTACAAAATTTTTTTTTACTTTACCAGTGTCTGTCTCTTCTTGTGAAGGATCGTTTAGTAAACTTAAATCGTACCTACGATAGTAGAGGGAAACTGACAGTTCTGGCTCACACCTCAGGGCATATCTGGACCACAGCATCCGCGACTTGGACCACAGCATCCGCGACTTTTTCGTTGATCTGTATCAAGATCCGCGAACCGCTGGACCGCAGCATCCCGATGGACCACAGCATCCGCGAATTTCCGCGAATAAATTTTTTTATTTTTTTTATTTGGTTTTTTATTTTTTTAATTTGTTTTTTTTATTTTTTTTATTTGGTTTTTTTATTTTTTTAATTAAATTGATTTGCATATCAAGGGGGTGGGATGAGTTTCAATGGACCACCAGCATCCGTGAATATAATATTTTATTTTTTTAAGAAAGTTGATTTGCATATCAGTGGGTGGTGTTGGGTGGGAGGTTTTTTTATTTCATATCAGTGGGTGGTGGTGGGTGGGGGTGGTTCCAACTCGATGCATTATAGTGTATATGAAAATATATGATCAGGTGTACCAACCTTTGCATGAGTTCAAATTTGTCGTGTGTTATAATGTATATTAAATCTATATGATCAGGTGTACCAACCTTTGTATTATTATTATAGTGTATAGATATTTTATATGAGCAGGGTTGTCAACATTTTTTTCTCTTCTGTGGTGGGAAATTCAAACTATATGATCATAATTGATACACTCTCTCTCTCTCTCTCTCTCTCTCTCTCTCTCTCTCTCTCTCTCTCTCTCTCTCTCTCTCTCTCTCTCTCTCACTCTCACACGTTTCAACTGTGTCAACAAATAGTAACGCCCTCTCTCTCTCTCTCTCTCTCTCTCTCTCTCTCTCTCTCTCTCTCTCTCTCTCACTCTCTCTCTCTCTCTCTCTTACCGTGTACATGGAATAGTCGATGTGATGAATAAATAATTTTAGCTCTCTCTCTCATTGTCAAAACGCCGTCTTCATTTGTCATGTATTAAATAATTAATAGTTTATAATGCAGTCAGTGTGACTGATCCTTGTTAGAAATATATATATTTGGCAAATATTAACTATGTATGTGTGTTGTTGTCAATGAACTACTTACCTGTGTGCTGTTACAGATGACAAATCCATACGTTAACGGCTTAGCAATCTTCAATACGCTCTTCTTCATATGGTACAATACTTCTGTTTTAAGGTTGCAGTTTACACACACATAGGTTCAGTAGTGTATAGCGAAATAAATTAAAATTATACACACACATGAAAACGGTGGTTGAAATTCATAAAAATCTTCTGATGTAACAGTTCCCACAAGTAATACAGTTCACAAAAATAAATTAATTGTACACATGTTCAGAGGTGTAGAGTGAAATAAAATAAAGTCATAATTTGTTTAAATGATTAAATATATTTTAACATTCACAATATAAAATTCACAAGTCATAATTAAATAAATACATTATAAAATTGATATTTTTTTCGAAAGTTTATATATAATTGGTCGTACTTGTAGGAGAAGTAACCTGCAACATAACAATACAACAACATTAAAATCATGTTAAATATCACACACACACACACACACACACACACACACACACACACACACACACACACACACACACACACACACACACACACACAGATGCACACGCAACGCGCGCACACACAGACGCATACGCAACGTAATCACACACATACATACATACGACGTGCACACGTTTGGGTTACACCACACACGCAACGCGCGCGCGCGCACACACACACACACACACACACACACACACACACACACAGACGCATACGCAACGTAATCACACACATACATACAACGTGCACACGTTTGGGTTGAATCATGTACATGTAGGTCCAATAAAACAGATAACAGATGTAAATATGCTATAGTCATTGTAAGACGTTACAATCCTTGAAGTGTTTAATAAGTAAATTGTATGTATGTATATATCACTGAATAATAATAATATAATCGTTCTAGTGTTATCGTTTGCTGCAACAGGTAACGCAGTTTACAAATAATTACATATAGGTTCAGAGGCGTATAGTGAAATAAATTAAAAATAGAAATTAATTTCCTCATAAGTTAATGTCCTTTCATCAAACTTTTTAAATTAGAATCTGCACTACATTCAAACACATGCACACACAGTGACAAAAAAATTGTTTATTAAAAGTAGTTTGTCACCTTAACGAGGTACTATTTCCATATGCGCTGTCTGGTTCTTCATCCCTCGAAACACAAGATGTAGGTCGCTGGGATTTATATGACGGAGTTCTTCATCTGTAAAGACGTCAGCATACCTCTTAGGTAGATATACACGATAGCGGCGCTCACAATCTTCCAACGTTACAAGCACAGACTTCCCATATCTCGTGTCCACATGCAACATGTTAACGATCGGATACTGCTTGTCCACTGTTAATTCTGCACACCGTTTGTACTCAATAGCAGAAACTGCGTTGAATTTTGTGATAAACGACATTATTTATTAGAAGTGAAGACGTCTGTATCAAACGAGGTGGAACCAAACAATGTCAGAATATTCGCTACAAAGAAGACTAGTGAAAGTAATGGTGGTGGTGGTGTGGTCATCAGGAAAGTTCACTTTCAGCGCCTGAAGCTTTGCATGTACATACACACAGGCAGAATTAGCGCTGTTACAAAATATATATATATTAGGAAAGTCAAGCCCACAGACTACTAGAAATAGTTATCGTCTGAAAAAAAGAAACCTCACATTACGAACTAATATGTATAAACACAAATATCGTTACAATAATAATAATAATACATAAACTTACGTTTACTGTCGTCCGAACTGAAGTATGGAGAGGCAATAACTATAGATATCACAGTAAGAATTTTTGTTGTTGTTGTTGTTGTTGTTTTTAACAGGTGATGTTTTTCATCCCCTGAAGCTTTGCATGTACATACATGCAGAATTATGGCTGTTACATAATATATATATTAGGAAAGCCCACAGAAATAGTTATCGCCTGCAGCAAGAATTTTTGTTGTTGTTGTTGTTTTTAACAGGTGGTGTTTTTCATCCTCTGAAGCTTTGCATGTACATACATGCAGAATTATGGCTGTTACATAATATATATTAGGAAAGCCCACAGAAATAGTTATCGCCTGCAGCAAGAATTTTTGTTGTTGTTTTTAACAGGTGGTGTTTTTCATCCCCTGAAGCTTTGCATGTACAAACATGCAGAATTATGGCTGTTACATAATATATATATTAGGAAAGTCCATAGAAATAGTTATCGCCTGCAGGCATATACAAGTTTACTAACGAAATTAACAATGCTATGAGACACTCACATTAAAAATGTTTGTATAACAGAAAAATCATTAATTATCCACTCTCTAAGTGCGTGCACATTATGATTTGTACATAGTGTAGAAGAAGAAGAATTGCAATGTGTAAGACATACCGTACCGGGAAATAGATATGGTATGTCTTTTGGGCAACCAATGTCATCAAGATTTATTATATGACGATGAATTATTTTCGATTCTAAAAAAACGTTTTTTCTCAAGACCCTTCACAAACACATATTTATATATATTCGTATACGTTGTTAACACTGAAACAAGATTGTCGTACGGTGTCTCTCCTTCACCCCATCTCAGCCCATGATAGTTTGTCGTTAACCAACAGTTGGTTCTAGTGTATTTCGAATTCGTAACGACTGTAGCAGGCGGGGCGAAAATCCAATGTCTGCATGCAAAACGTGTTACGTCCATAACCGACAACTCCTTTACTATATAATTGCCGTCGTCATCATAAAAGCAGTGAAAGTCAATTATTACAGCAGCGTTTTCCATTGTACTATAAATTAAAAAAAGAAACCACACATTACAAACTAATATTTATAAACACAAAGATCGTTACAATAATGATAATAATACACAAACTTACGTTTACTGCCGACCGAACTGAAGCGTGGAGAGAGAATAACTAACGATATCACAGTGAGAATTCTTTTGTTTTTAACAGATGGTGTAATGTGGAATTTTAGCAGGAGGGGGAGCAGAGTCGCCGTCGGCAATTAATTTGGCACATACGCGAGATTTTAATAAAACAATTATCAGTTTTAAATAATAATTTTCGGAAACAACACACGACTTAAAAAATATAGTTGACCTTGTGGTATAAAATTCATACTATTAAATTGTCTCTCTCTCTCTCACACACATTTCTAATTACTATACAACTAATTGCATGTATGTTCAGAGGGTTATACCGAAATAAACCATTGTGTGTATTCGCTAAATCCTCCTTTCACTTTCTAATATGACACATGACACTCATTAGTTGCACCACCGGAAGTAATTATGGATTAGAAAGTATTCACTTCCAAAAACAAACACCGGCTTTCCCCTACCACCAGAGACCAATATATACTCAACAAATTTAACGATAATTTCTCATTGACTCGCTTGCGTGCACTGATAAATCTATCACGACATTTTTAATAGTTGGAAGACTGTTTGTGCATCTCAGTATACGCTAAAGTTCCTGTGTGTAGTCAACATACGCTAGTTTTGGTGAGTGAGCATAATTTATTGTATGTACAGATTTTATTTAAACGTAAAAAGTATTTGCATTAAAACATTATTTAATACATGTATGTGTATGTTCAACTCACAATTTATGAAATATATTCTTACCGTATTTTTTATATTACACTTCTAATTGAAGATATATATTTGAATTTAATACATGTGTGTGTAAGCGCGTGCGTATGATCAAATTACAATTTTCTGAATATATTCTTAACGTACTTTTATTCTTAACGCACTTCTAATTGAAGATATATATTTGAATTTAATACATGTGTGTGTGTGTGTGTGTGTGATCAATTTTCTGAAATATATTCTTACTGTACCTTTTATATTACACTTCTAATTGAAGATATATATTTTTAGGTATAACTGAATTTTATCGGTTTCACACTGACTGCTTGCGTGCGTTGATAAATCTATCTCAGCAGTTTTTTTTAATAGTTGAAAGACTGCTTGAATTATTGTACGTCTCAGTATACACAAGTTCCTGTGTGTGTGTAGTCAACATACGCTAGTTTGGTGAGCATAATTTATCAAGTGCATTATTTATTGATTTAATACGTGTGTGTGTGTGTGTGTGTGTGTGTGTGTGTGTGTGTGTGTGTGTGTGTGTGTGTGTGTGTGTGTGTGTGTGTGTGTGTGATCAAATTATTATTATTATCTGAAACAGAACAGTATATATAGATTCGTGTGGTATGTAAGACGCTGTTATATGTTACTAAAATCATGGCAAATATTTTCATTCTAAGCATATTTACTGTTTAATAATAATTACAACCCAACGAATGATATATATAGTTTGATGCTCGTTGCGTATGCGTGTGTGTGCGTGTGTGTGTGTGTGTGTGCGTGAAAATAAACTTAATTTTCTCGATCTAGCAAATAGTTGGTCTAAGCGTACATGTATTATGTACAAATTGATATATAAAACGTTTAAGATACACTAACATAATACCAGCGTTATAACAGTACCTTTTGTTTTTCAGTATTCATTCATTCTCACTCTCTCTTGAAGATCATGGCTAACCTTCAGCAGGAACGTGGGGAGGAGCAGACTGAACAAGGTAAAAAGTTCAATACCAATTGTCACTGTTAAGAACTTATTTTTGTAATTATGTAGCGTGCAAACTTGCTGATGCGAATTAACGTTTGAGTCATACTATGGCTATTGGTGTGTGTATGAAAAGTCTCACTCTTAACATCGTTTAGAAATTGACATGTAGATGAAAATTTTTCATGTTCCTTCATAGGTTTGTCACCTTCTTTCCAATCAACTAATTCAATTCCACAACAAAAGCATTTAACTCTATCGTCTACGAATGACATACTATGCCCACAAACATCGAAATTTCTAGGGTAGAAGTAGAACCCTGCAAACGCTAACTCGTCGGGGCTGATAAACGTCACTTCCCAATACTTGAACGATTTTATTCTTTCACTTTCAATACTAAAATCAGGAGTAGCCGACATCTTTACGGTTTGTAATAAACTGACATATTACCCCGACGAGTGTTATGTATTTACTACAAACATGAATTTGTGTACACGTTATTTATCATTCCTACTTGGTTACTAATACTCATGTTCCTATTGTTTCAGTTGTGACTCGGTTTTATATCGAGAGGAACAGTAGTGTCCGAGGGTACATCACAACTTTCGACTACCTTCCAGTGAACGTCAACGCGTCGGATCATGACATAGTATTCGTGATGACTGAGGCACGTCCTTTATTCCTTGAGGATATTCAGGCAGAGCAGGCACGTTTACGCAATATCAAGTGGCATATTGCGTGCAGGATACGTTTTACCAAAACCGTGGTAGATGGTGACAGTGGTGAGGAGAAAGAGGTAACGAAAGACGCCGTCTTCCACGGACGTTGTCGCACGTTGCTCGCGGACGACAGCGACGAGTTGAATTGTCTACTCGATGAATCCTACGATAAAATCTTCAATAGCATATCTAATTTTACCCGTGACGGGAGCGGATGGTCGGTGGATGCTGTACTGAAGCTGGAACTGGTTGTTGGACGGTACCAGCCTCTAGCAGCGTCCTCCTACCTTCCAACCCCGCGAAAACTCACACTCACCAAGGCAGTAGTCAACATCAAGAACCCCCAAGATGAAATGTGTTTTCTGTGGTCTGTTCTACCCCACATACACCCTCAACAACATAATAAAGAACGTGCTTCAAAATACGCCCCCTTCAAAAACACATTAAATATGTCCGGTATCGAGTACCCTGTTTCATTAAAGTCCATTTCCAAATTTGAAGCACAGAATCCTAACATTTCTATAAACGTTTTCGGCTATGATATAGAAGACAATATCAAAAATGAATCAAAAAATGAGGTTTACCCTCTGAGAATTACCCCGAATAAGGACAGGTCGCATCACGTTAATCTTTTGCTTCTGACCGATACGAATAACCGAAAACATTACTGTCTTATCAGTAACATGAGTAGATTGTTATCATCCCTAACAAAACACGACGGTCAATCATTTTACTGCGACTACTGCCTGCATCGTTTCACCACAGAACATGGTCTGTCCGATCATCTCCCCTACTGCACACCTTACGGCGAGCAGAAGACCAAAATGCCCACGGAGGAGGAGAAGTTTATGTCCTTTAAAAATTACGCGCACTGTCTTAAAGTACCCTTCACCGTCTACGCCGACTTCGAGTCCCTCATCACTCCGCTTCAATCGTGTTCACCTGGTAACAACGTCCCGACGACAGTGCACGAGTTAGGTGAATTCTACTCCGTCGATAGCAGCGGTGCCCGTCAGAAAATAACTTCTCCTCCTGTATCGTCCACATCATACGAAGCGATGCATATTCCGTCAGGTTTCTCCTATGCTATCGTCGATCACACGCACAGCCTTTGGAGAGAGGCTAAAGTTTATCGGGGTGAAAACGTTGTAGACACGTTCTTCTCGTGGTTGATGAAAGATGCCGAGGATATGATGAAGGTGGTACGACATAACGTACAATTAATTATGTCCGATGATGACAATGTTGCGTTCACTAACGCCGCCGTTTGTCATTTGTGTGAGCGCCCTTTGACAGACGATGACAAGGTACGCAATCATTGTCATCTTACGGGGAAATTCTTGGGAGCAGCCCATAATAGCTGTAATCTGAGCTACAAGATGCCTCGTCATATCCCCGTTTTCTTTCACAACCTTCGTGGCTACGACTGTCACCATTTAATGCAGGGTTTGGGGAAATATAAGGACGAACGCGTATCCTGCATCGCAACATCCAGTGAGCGTTACGTGTCGTTCTCCCTGGATCCCTTGCGTTTCGTAGACTCCTTTCAATTTCTTAATCGCTCTCTGGACACACTCGTTACCAATCTGTCCGCGTCCGGGAGCCACTTTCCTTTGCTTAGAGAGGAAATGCTTAGACGGGGTTTCGATGAACAGACCAATCTGCTCGTACGCAAGGGGGTATACCCATACGAGTACGTTGACAGTATTGATCGGTTCAACGAAACAAGTCTACCCGCTCGTGAACACTTTGATAACCGGTTGATGGAATCATCTATTTCGGACGCAGATTTCGAGCACGCACAAAACGTGTGTAGTGCATTCAATCTGCATACGTTTGGAGATTACCATGATTTGTATTTGTTGACAGACGTAATGCTGCTGGCCGATGTCTTTGAAAGTTTTCGAGACATGGCCTTACGCGATTACTGCTTGGACCCATGTCATTTTTACTCGCTTCCCGGACTCGCATGGAACGCGATGCTAAAAATGACCGGGGTCGAATAAGAACTGTTGACAGAAATAAATCTACATCTGTTCGTCGAGTCTGGGGTCCGCGGAGGCTGCGCGATGCTATCCAACCGTCATGCAGTCGCTAACAATCCTTTGATTCCAGATCAGTACGATGTTTCGAAACCGACCTCCTTCATTTTGTATACGGACTGTAACAATTTATACGGTGCAGCCATGTCGCAACCACTCCCTTACGCAGACTTCCGATGGCTCGATCGTAACGAAATCGAGTCCTTGGACGTACGTACTGTGAGTGATGATGCTGACATCGGGTACATCCTTGAAGTCGACCTACACTATCCTAATACCTTACACGACCTGCATTCCGACTACCCGCTTGCACCTGTGCGCCAGCATAACACACGATATCCTTTCTCCCTTTTCCAAACGTTTACACGAGAGTACATACAGATCATCGTATAACGAATCAGTGTCATCCGTAGAGAAGTTAACAACTTTGGAGGACAAACAAAATTACGTTCTCCATTATCGAAATTTGAAATTGTATTTAAGTCTTGGTTTAGAGCTGAAAGCGACTCATAGGGTGTTGTGTTTTAAGCAAAGCGCTTGGTTGAAACCGTTTATCGATTTCAACACCCGCAAGAGGCAAGCAGCCGTCAACAGCTTTGAAAAAGACCTTTTCAAACTGATGAACAACGCCGTATACGGTAAGTCGCTGGAGAACGTACGGAAACATATAGACTTTCAACTAGTCTCAGATGAACGACGGCTTCAAAAACTAGTTTCCACACCTAGGCTAAAACGTATGCTTCGTTATACGAACGATCTGGTGGGGCTCTCACTTCGTAAAAAATCCATTGTTCTTTCTCGTCCCGTGTATGTCGGCTTCACGGTGCTTGACGTTAGCAAAACAATAATGTACGACTTTCATTATCGTTATGCTGTCGCCAAGTACGGCCGCAACGTTAAATTGTTAATGACTGATACAGACAGTCTGATGTATCATATTCAAACATCAGACTTGTATGCAGATATGAAGAAGGACTTGCACGTTTTTGACACCTCGGATTACCCTACGTCTCATCCTTGTTATAGCCTTAAGAACAAAAAGGTTGTCGGGCTGTTCAAGGATGAAACGTGTGGTCGTCCTATTAGAGAATTCGTAGGTCTCAGAGCGAAATGTTATTCGTTCCTTGTGGCCCACGAAGATTCTAGCAATGCGGGTCAAAAACGTGTGTGTAAAGGTGTGCTTCGAGTTGCTATTAAGAGGAGTCTGCGACACGATATGTATCGCAAGTGTCTCACTGATCATTGTCAGTTTTCTGTCAGTGCGTTGTGTTTACGTAGCGATCATCATACGTTGTACACGATGCGTGTAAATAAGCAAGCGTTGTCACCGTATGATGGTAAGCGCTATATATTAGACAATGGTCGTGATACGCTTGCGTACGGTCATTATCGGATACGTGTCGACGACGATGACGACTCTGCTCCTCCACCTGCTAAAATTCCCGTTACACCACCGGTTAACAACAAAAAAACAACAACAAAATTCTCACTGTGATATCTATAGTTATTGCCTCCTCACACTTCAGTTCGGACGGCAGTAAACGTAAGTTTATGTATTATTATTATTATTATTATTATTGTAACGATATTTGTGTTTATACATATTAGTTCGTAATGTGTGGTTTCTTTTTTCAGGCGATAACTTATTTCTAGTAGTCTGTGGGCTTTCCTACTATATGATATATATTTTGTAACAGCACTAATTCTGCATGTATCTCGTTAAGGTAACAACCTACATTACTAATTTTTATCATTGTGTGTGCGTGTGTTTGAATGTAGTGCAGATTCTAATTTACAAAGTTTTGATGAATGGACATTAATTTATGAGAGAGAGACATAATTTAAGAAGTTACTCGCGTAAAGCGTTGATTCTGCCAACTATATCTGTGTGTGTGTGTGTGTGTGTGTGTGTGTGTGTGTGTGTGTGTGTGTGTGTGTGTGTGTGTGTGTGTGTGTGTGTGTGTGTGTGATATTTAACATGATTTTAATGTTGTTGTATTGTTATGTTGCAGGTTGCTTCTCCTACAAGTACGACACAATTATATATAAACTTTCAAAAAAATATCAATTTTATAATGTATTTATTTTAATTATGAATTTCAATTATATAATGTATTTATTTAATTATGAATTGTGAATTTTATATTACGAATTTAAAATATATTTAATCATTTAAACAAATTATGACTTTATTTTATTTCACTCTACACCTCTGAACATGTGTACACTTAATTTATTTTTGTGAACTGTTACATCAGAAGATTTGTATGAATTTCAACCACCGTTTTCATGTGTGTGTATAATTTTAATTTATTTCGCTATACACTACTGAACCTATGTGTGTGTAAACTGCAACCTTAAAACAGAAGTATTGTACCATATGAAGAAGAGCGTATTGAAGATTGCTAAGCCGTTAACGTATGGATTTGTTATCTGTAACAGCACACAGGTAAGTAGTTCATTGACAACAACACACATAACATAGTTAATATTTGCCAAATACATATATTTCTAACAAGGATCAATCACACTGACTGCATTATAAAACTATTAATTATTTAATACATGACAAATGAAGACGGCGTTTTGACAATGAGAGAGAGAGCTAAATTATTTATTCATCACATCGATTACTCCATGTACACGGTAAGAGAGAGAGAGAGTGAGAGAGAGAGAGAGAGAGAGAGAGAGAGAGAGAGAGAGAGAGAGAGAGAGAGAGAGAGAGAGAGAGAGAGAGAGAGAGAGAGGGCGTTACTATTTGTTGACACAGTTGAAACGTGTGAGAGTGAGAGAGAGAGAGAGAGAGAGAGAGTATCAATTATGATCATATAGTTTGAATTTCCCACCACAGAAGAGAAAAAAATGTTGACAACCCTGCTCATATAAAATATCTATACACTATAATAATAATACAAAGGTTGGTACACCTGATCATATAGATTTAATATACATTATAATACACGACAAATTTGAACTCATGCAAAGGTTGGTACACCTGATCATATATTTTCATATACACTATAATGCATCGAGTTGGAACCACCCCCACCCACCACCACCCACTGATATGAAATAAAAAAAACCTCCCACCCAACACCACCCACTGATATGCAAATCAACTTTCTTAAAAAAATAAAAAATTATATTCACGGATGCTGGTGGTCCATTGAAACTCATCCCACCCCCTTGATATGCAAATCAATTTAATAAAAAAAATAAAAAAACCAAATTAAAAAAATAAAAAAATTTATTCGCGGAAATTCGCGGATGCTGTGGTCCATCGGGATGCTGCGGTCCAGCGGTTCGCGGATCTTGACACAGATCAACGAAAAAGTCGCGGATGCTGTGGTCCAAGTCGCGGATGCTGTGGTCCAGATATGCCCTGAGGTGTGAGCCAGAACTGTCAGTTTCCCTCTACTTACGATCAACAATATCTCAGGACACGGTATCAAATCTAGCGATACTTTCAACTGAAAACGACATTCCATCGTCTTTAGAGTACAGTGGTTTAATAACCGACTTTGCAGGAATTAAGACCAGGAATGTTACATTTTAAAATGTCTCGTTTTAAATATTTATTAGATATTAAAAAAAATAATGTGTTTATCAATAGAAGACGGAACCATTAACCTGTAATGGTAAGTAATTTATTTTATTACTTTTAATGTAGTTCTTTGTTTAACTTTATGTTGCATGTTTTGACGATGCGCTTTAGACCTACAAGGAATTTGTATATTTATTAGAACGTTTTTATGTTATAAATTTTTATATTACTACATTTTTTATAGTCTAAATTTGTTACTAATAGATGTATAGAAACTGAATACCGGTAATATTATAATATGTATTTTCTTAATTCTGACAACAAATATTCTTAACACATTTGCTGGACGTGTTTTCATACAAAAATCTACACTATAACGTTCCGGAGATTGTGCTCCACGTTTGGATGCGCCAAATATAACGTTTGCTAACAACTGCACCACGTTGATGGCGACAAATATAACGTTTTTGTGGAGTCCCCTTCTTTTCGGGGTTTTTTATATACGGAGTTTTAATTTCAATTTTGTGCTAAATATAAAAATTCTTAATTCTACAGTGTGATTGCGTCTAATAAATAAGTATATCTGCTCGTTTAATTTGTGAAATCAATAATTACTTTTGAGCGCCAGAGCAGAGAACCTCAGGGAGATCAAATAAGGACACTTTCTCGTTCAGATTCTAATAATACTTATATTTATTCTTTCATAATACAGACATGTGAATTAAAATTCTAATACTCCATACTACACATTCTTTATATTGTATCAATTGACTTATCAATTGTCAAGCTGATAATTACTTATTAAAACAAAAGGTTACTTGATTCACTAATCTTTAGAATTACAATTGCTCACCATATAAATTGAATTACTAGTTTGCAAAATTACATTTACTCACACAACATAAATATTTAATCGGTATCATTTTAAGGCACATCATAATATTCTATCAACCATTATGAATTTCTTAACATACTAACATTTGCGTGTAAATTGTTACTCTTACTTACTTCCAATGGTTACTATGTCTTAATTTATTTATTACGTTTTGTTATATAAAGAATTAGCTATATCTACACATCTACTTATTATTCTTCTTGACATGTCATAATACATAAATTACTTTGCTTAGGATCTGAACGAACTGTGGGGTCTTTTAGAATGAGATGAGTTAAGTTCGGTAGACATTAATTACTATGTTTGAAAATAATTGGTTATAAATTGTTATTATAGAATTGTGTTACTTGTTTTGCAGGATTCCTCTGATATGACTGGTGTTTCCACTTTGATCAATACACTTCACTCCACTAATAAGCACCTTTGATTTATCACTTTTGTAACATACGTTCGCGTTATACAATCGACGCGCACATAGATATAAATATCTTCTTGTTTCGTACTTACGCGCACATAATAAATATCTTCTTGTTTCGTACTTACGCGCACATAATAAATACGTTGTTTTCCTTTCACGGTACTATTTATTCTTCCGACTCTTTATCATAACAATTTAGACATTATGTATAAGTTTAGAGTACGTTGCCGTTATAATTACATTAATGGAGTTATTTACTGAGTGACTTAGACTCCTACCCATTAGACTTTGATAGACTCCTTCGACTAGCGACTAATAGTAGTAATGGTAGTGGTAGCAGTACTAGTAGTGATTTTTTTTACCATGTTCTCTTTTTATAGTTTACTTGGAGGTGTCCTCTCTTCCGTCATAGCTAATTCCTTTCCCATTGGTTCTATTTTGAAAATTTCCCCGGTTTGTTTGAATATACCCATTCAGACATCATAATTCTTTCGCGCTACATAGTGACGCTACGGCTTATTGGTCAATGTGTTCGGGCACGAAGTTTTACCGCGTGGCCGCTTAAATTGCTAAAAACGACGCTACTTCCTAACTTTCACACTTTATGTTGGGGTGAATCCCATTGTGTTTTGAAGGACATCGCCTCGCCTTTCTAACGGGACTTACGCATTTTTTGCTGTTTCGATCATACAAAGCACTTTTATGTTTTTATGACATGCAAGGTACAGGCTCTATTATATTTCTATTTGGCTGGCGACAGACTGTCGGCGCACTTGGCCTCACCCTGTCTCTTCTTATACTACATATTTTCTTTTTACATACATAACAATTTCTTACTTACTATTACTGTTCAGAATTCAATCATACATTATTAATAATTGTATATCATATTTGCTTAATCGAGAACTTGTAAAGTTATGTTACAACACATTTGCATTTATTAAGTACTTTGTTCACTGGATGGGCCTCCATTTGTGCTCTTTTGTCCACTTTTAATTGTGAACGCGAGGGAGCCGACGATCTCCTTGCCCCGGGCCCCAAAAAGCCTAGCTACGCCATTGCATGCTGAAGATGACATCGGGTGATAATGTACATTTATTTTGTGAAGGTCTAATCAAGAAAACGATAAACATTAGTACAATTTGTAATTTAACGAATGTGTCTTGTTTACAGTACTTATAGTACTTATGTGGAATACATGTTGACACCGTGAGAAATGTGTAGAGTTTACGTTTACGTTCATACTCTGCAGTGATTAGTTAACAGTGAACTCGAGTATCTCTTTAGGCGGGGGGGGGGGGCCGACGAACTGAATTATCTGGTTTCTCATGACTAGTATCAAAGCTATTACAATTTCGCCTGATGAGATGAGGAGTAGAGTAAACAGACTAGCAAAGTCGCGACAGGGCTCATGACTTTTCTAAAATACTCTCACCTTTAATCAAACTCTGGAATTTCCATTGGAAAGTTGTATTTTAAAATTTGTAGGGTAATCAGCGAGTCCCATAATTTAATAATTAAAGGGTTGGCGTAACAAACTGTTATTATTTGTATTTATAGTGTGACGAATGCAATACCTGTGTAGGTACTAATAAGCTATAAGATAAAAAATTATTAATGGGGCCGTTTGTATCTACTTCATAGTTAACATCTAAAGCAGATCTGCTGGAATGAAGCCATGTGAACAGAGCACTTCTTGGATTCCGACACTGGTTTCTAGTTTCAAACAGCGATCTATGCTAGTGGTGTTTCATATTACTGTAATCCCCCTCCCCCCCCAAAGAACAATTTATCATAGGTACCTTCATCTGTGAAATGTGCGAAAAAAATAATATCAATATTCATTATAGTTTTAAAGGCAATTCTTTAGATTTATAGAATTTGAAAAACATTTATTTTTATTTGAAAATACATTTTGTTTATAAAAGTTGAATGTTTTATATGATTTAGCCTGTCAGCGTCTTTACACTTATTTGTACAGAGGTGATTTGACAGCTGTGCTGTCTAAATTAGATACAACTTATCAAATGTCTTTGTCATTGAGTATTAATTTTGTATTTGCCACGTTGTAGTCCCGTCGATGGACCTAAAAGTTACAGATAACATGTATTTACTTGATTACTTTAGACTTACGTACATCAAGACTGTGGAAAGGTAAGTATCACAAATTGGATACAATTTCTAACGACCTTATGCATACCTTCGTAAAGTAATTTCATATTTTAGAAACTCGTTTTAAATGTCGTTTCTCTTAAATGAATCTCATGTTTAAAAACACGACGAAGGTCGTTTCGTTAGACAGTTTACACATGTGCTAATTACCTTGAGAAACAATTTAATATCAGCTAATTTACGTAAACGGTGAAGGTAGCGTATCGCACACTATCGTTTACAAAACGTGTTATCATGGGAGAAAAAAAAGAAAAAGTCCATATTTTCTGTCACGTCGTCGATAATATTGTACACCTGATAAAATATTGTAGTTTATCGTTTACAGTATTGTGGAATTTGACAGTCGTTGGAAAGATAGCATTATGTTGTGGAGGTCTACCAAGAAAATGATAAGGATTAGTACGATTTGTAATTTAACGAATTTGTTTTGTTTACAGTACTCGTGTGGAGTACATGTTGTTGACACCGTGAGAAATGTGTAGAGTTTACGTTTGTTTCATACTCTGCAGTGATTAGTTAACAGTGAACTCGAGTCTCTCTTTAGAGGGGGGGGGGCCGACGAACTGTATTATCTGGTTTCTCATGACCACAATCAAAGCTATTACTAGCGGCGGCGCTTATGTAAACCGTGCCCCCCCGCAAGTTAGGAGACAGCGCCCCCACATACAATTGTTTCGTTATTCCCGTCGTTTGGTGTTTTGATAACTGAATCGCATAAATAATAAGGGGCTGGGTAATTTTTCCCAGAATGTTTTTAAATAAACAATAAGGAAACAAGTTATAATAATCGGATTTATCATTTTGTCTGTTTATCGGACCGTCTGACCTAATAAAATTGGTTAGAATGTAATAAAATAGAAAAATACTTTATTTCAATAAATGCTGATACAAGATTCCCTCAAAGCGAATCAGTGCTCGTAGAGGAAACGAGATTTTAAACATTACAGAATTAAAATAAAATTTTACATTAATTAAGTATAGTTTTAACTATACGTAAGCGTTACTTATTAAATTACAAGTTTAATTAGTTACAATAGACAAAATATAACATAATGATCACAATACAGTTTATAATGTACAAAAAAGTGTATTACACTGAAATTTTAATTTTCTTAATTCTACATATAGCCTGTTTAAAAAATCTAACATATGGCTTAAATAAAAGAAATATATTATTATAAAATATGGTACAGGCCCAAATTGCCATTTCAAAACTGCCTTCTCCGGGATTTTGACGGAGCAAAGGAATCAATCAGAAAATTGAAGTCCGTATTCCATGCCGTCTCATTTTCGATGCTTAGAAGTGACAGTCCAGAGAGCCGTTCTTCTCAAATATTATTTGATGGTTTTTAATTTAGAAACGATCTTTCGGCTGTTGCTGTTTTCACAGGCACAGTTAAGAAAAGAATGTAGGCAGACAACTTCTGAAAATTAGAGGAAAGAGTTGCGTGTTCACATTTTGTGGTGTTAGCTGCCTCCGAGATTGCCACTTTGTTTTTCTGCTGCGGGAAAGAGTCCAATAAATCCGTCTTGTACTGATCTTTAAGACGTACATATAATGAATATAGTTCGTCGTCACTTACTTTATTCACTACTGAGGGGCTCCGTACATTAAATTTTTCAATGACCGCACTGAATGCTTCAAAACGCTCACCTAATCGCGTAATTAAAATGTCCACTAAATGGTTATAAATTTCAACTTGAAGTCCTTTTTTATTGTCTTCAATTCTTTCATCTTGGCTCAGTTCATCAAAATATTTCTTTACGCGATGAAGCCTTTTGTGCTTAAAATTTGATTCTACTCCCCACGTTTGTACCAGTTCGAGAGATTCCTTATTTTAACTCCAGAAAATTATTTCTCATAATCCTGATACTATCATAAGTACAGTGGCGAGGCGTGGGTTTAAAGCTAGGGGAAGCGCTATTTGCCTTCTTTATTACAGTATACGTTGTCATATATGTTTTACACAATCACCAAACAATATTCAATTTTGCAAAAAAAAAAAAAAAAAGTTATTCATTACATATTTAATCTTAAATAGATACTAATAGCATGTGAAGCATTTACTATATTATTTGTAGTTTAGCCGAATCCATTGGCTTTTACTTGCGATGATGTCGATCACATCATTGTAAAACGATGTTTTCCGTCGCAGTTTTGTGAGTAGAGCCTTTTCTATGCTGACGAGAGCAAACGAGGACAACCTCTCCTAACCTTGAGTATTGCGGAGATATGTTTTTATGCGCTTTAAAACAGAGAATGACTCTCAGCTGAGACACTGGATTTAGGGATGGCCATTATCAGTTGGTCTAGTCTACACACTTCCGAAAGAACTTGATAAGATCGGATTCTATTAGACGTCTGTGAACGTCAACGATCGATTCTTTATGTAATGTTTCATCATTAAATAGCAATAACAGCTCTCTTCTCACTTTAGGAATGTCAAAAAATTGCCGTAATTCTCTTTCAGATTTACGAGTACTTCTTCTGGTAATTTATTTTTAAAAACTTGTAATTGCCTTGAATCTAAAAGCCTTAAAAATTTTAATTTAGCAACCCACTGGATGTGTGGGTTACGTTTGTTTAACAACAATAATTTCATAAAACTATCTTCTGTACTAAGATTTCTTATCTTCACCGGAAAGGATATCTACTCGCATTCCTTTTCTAGCCATTGGAAACTCGACTTCAAAATAAGACGTAGTTTCTTCAGTTTTATTCTAAAACCAATCAAAATCTCCCCTAAGCTTTATAAATGAGCTGAAAACACTTTTAATTTTATTTATACAAAAAACCGATGACAAACACTTTTTTTTAAGAATCTGAAACAAATTATCGGTATGAGGAAAAATATAATAAGAAAAAAAGTTGAAATCGAAATCCTGTCACTTAAGAATCAATTCAGAACCAGTAGCGCCAAATTATAGTTTCAGTACTCCCAATTGTCGGTGTTTTCTGTCATGGACGGCAGTAAATTAATAATATCAGTTTTGTGTTCATACATTGTCTCTAAAAGCCTGCTGTTGTAGTCCCATGTAGTAGGAGTCAATTTGAGAAACAGCTTTTTGACTTCTGTATCCAGTGCTTCAGTGCTGTAAAAGAAAGTTCAAAAACCTGCTAAAGTAAAAAAAAAGTACACTCTTTAATACAACTAACCGACCGTAAGAGAACCGAATTTAGCTTATGGTCACAGCAATGGACGGAAATAGCTTGTGGGCATTGTTCGCGTACCAGAGTTGAAGACCACTGTATCCACTAGGTCAAAGAAATCGGTCATTTGGCGGCGTCATTCAACACGAGATTAAGATTGCGTGCACCACAGTGGAAACATTTTGCATTCTCCTCCAGCTTCTCGATTCTTGCTTTTAAGCCGTTGTACGCACCAGACATAACGCGCGCACCTTCGTAAGCTCGACCTCTGCACTTTTCAATTCAATGTTATTCTCTTGAAGGTAATTTAAAATAAGGCCTTTTAGCCCAGAAGCTGTGTGGTTGGGCACCGGGAAAAGTCCACAAAAGATTCATTTACTTTTAAGTCAGCTGGTTTACCACGTTCATCAATTATAATTTCGTGTAACGGAAAACGACACTCGCGTTTTTCAACTCGCGAAATATCTGAAGTGGTATCAAGGATTATGGAGAAAAATGACGCGTTCCTCACATTATTCAGTTAGTTCTTTCACTTCTCCAGAAGTAATTTGAATGACCTCATTCTGCACGTCATGACTGAGGTATTTACTTCTCCCTCTGGTTTTTCAATGGTACAGGAACATAATTCTGGAGCAGTCCAATTAAAGATAGAAAATTTCCTCCTTTAAGTTCCTGTTGTTCTTTACCCCTCTCCTGCTTTTACACCCGCGAATTCAAATCTGCAATTGCAATGATTGATTGGTTTTTTAAAGCAAAATAATTATACAATACATAGATTTGGATAAAAATTTGTGATTTTTTTTTAAATGCGACTACTAATTTATTTATTTATAAATAAATGCAATAAGCAGAATACGAGTAAAACTAACTTTCTTAATACATAACCTTAATTAAATGTATTTGTATACAGAAACGTAGGTTCATTGTATCTTGTAGTTAATCGGAGGAGAAGATTGTATAGTTACGTGGCAACGATTTCTGAGTGAAAATACCAGGTACGATGAAACGATACACGATTAAATTAGGCGATTTGGCTGTTCCGGTACCGAAGAAATGGTACTCGCAGCACCAAAGCTACTTAGATCTCATTATGTCTCTTTGTCTAATGGAATTGTACTGCCAAACTTCATTCGGTAATCTGGTATCCAGCAACCTTTTCAGATATACAGTTCATCTCTCTTTTACACAATGCATATTGATGTTAAACATTTTCTACTCTTTGCTCCGCCAAAGGCCTTACTACAAGCTTTCTTTTGCTATTTTCTCTGACACATTTCCATGTCTACTAATGATGTTAATAGTTATTGGTTATTATTGTTACAAATTCTTTTTTTTTTATTATATATGTCAATTTTATTATTGGTTCTACTAACTCTTTTAATTAAGTCTCGACTCTGCACTGTTATCCTTTATCCATCTTCATTCATTGTTTGCCTTCTATTGTAAATTGTAGTTCAACGGAATTGTTAACAGGTGCAATCAGCCTACATTAAATTTATCACGTAATTCTGAATACAATCTAGAAAAAGTAAAACGCGATTGCAAATTGCTGACACTTCTTGTAACTAATAGCTTACTACATTTATGACACCATAAGCTTGTTTGTTCTACATAGAAACAACGACGCTGCAGTTTAATTTTTCAGTTTCGAGAACTGTATACATATATGAATACGTACCATCCTACTAACGTATATATTGCACTGCTGTAAAATGCACCAGTACATACTGAGGCAGAAATTATAATAAAACTGTAATACATTTTAATATATAGAATAACATTGTCAGTCATCTTGGATGTATATGTAAAGCCTGGGACCCAGCATTAGCTGGTTATTGACATTTGATGTGTACATGAAAGTTAAAAACAAAAAAATATTATAATTATGTGTGAAATTAATTAACGAGCTAAAACTAGGTTGAAATTTTTTTTGAAATAATTAAGTCACAAGTTGTATTCTGATCGAATGTTAGAGAACAAACAGAAATTATTTACGGCTAAGTAATCAAGTTAACCTAGATTTTATGAACCCATTTAGTAAAAAAAAAAAAGAAATTTGTAAATCGCCTAATGTGTAGAAATTAGACTTAAAACCAAGAATTATGTAAAAATCAGCTAGATAAAGCATATTTTGTGAGTAAAGAACCATAATAAGTAGCCAAATGTGCGAAAATATAAAGTGTGTTAGTGCATTGTTATTAACGAAGATGAAGATGAGGTATTTCCGGAACAAGAGAGAATAGACGCCGCTGTACAAGAAAAGTCACTTCTAGTTTGACCATCACTGAGCACAGACGCGATCAGCGTGTGAGTGAAATTAATTAATATTTTAAACATAAATCGTTAAACATAACCGCAAATAGCGAGTGCGGGACTGCACTAGTTATCAGACCGCTAATAATCAAGCATGGTATAAGAACGAGAATTAAAAACAAAAACAAAAATTAAATACTAGTAAGTGATAAGTGTTAAGCTCAACTGCCAGGTAATGACTGTGTATTTTTTATCCAGTGACTGTGTAAAAAAACAACCTTGTCCAGTTTCACAATTAAACGTATCGTGTAATTAAGTGGACTCACAAATTAATCCACATTCAGTGTTACCAAAGACATTAATTATTTTAAGAAGTAATACACTCACTAGCGCAGTAATGTAACTGGTAAATCATCATTTAATTGTCAAATAAGTAGAAACGACTCTTAATACTGTTTAAAGAAATAACTACATAAATTCAACTAGCGCTCCAAACGAGAGACTGCAAAACTAGGTTACTGTTTGAGGTAACGAATGTCCATTGCTGCCATCTGGTGGAAAAAATTTGAATATGTAATTTGTTGTTAAAAAAATAAAAAATTTGTGTACAAACAAAGATATTAAGTAATAATATAATTTTGTTATATAAAGTCCATGATTTGTTATGTACTGCAGCCCTGAGATACAAGAGTCATTATTTCATGCTTTAATATAGATAGATTCAAATAATTTAAGATCCTACCACTTTTGAAAATAGCAGTGCAGTATATATAGGCCTATATAATTATATATAAAATTATGTGCATCAACCACTTGCGCTACTAAATGAGCGAGATAATTAAAGCACTTACAAAAATTCAAACATTTTCAAAAATGTAACAGCAGCTTTAGTTCTAAAATATTTTTTAGACGTTTGGAGATTTTACATTTTACTCATCAGCATTTCTGACATTAAACTTTTTAAGTTAATAATATAACTTATTAAATATCTTTGCAAAAAGATATTTCAAAAATACAGACCTGGGAAATGACATTTTTAAGAGCAGTGAAGGGTTTGAGGATCGTCAACGAAACAACGACATAAGGAAAAACCTGAAGTTACGTCGGTTCTGATGAGAATAAAGGAATACAGGCAGAGTTGGAAGACCCATGTGGAACGCATGGTAGACACGCGTATTTCTAAACAAGCGTTTGGATATTGGCCAGTGGAGACGAGAGATCGTGGAAGACCTTGCAAAAAATGGTCTGAGACTCTGTGAAGTGAACGGGCTATAGCCCAAGCTATGGAGTGTAGAAGAAGAAGAAGAAGTTCATAATATCCGGCAAAGTCTCGTATAAAGGAATATCCGGCAAGCCGCATTTAAAAATCTGTCAATAATTACATTTCATGATTAACTTGTTGAAAAGCAATCAGACATTTCCCAGACTTTTCCATGCCTGCGAATGCGCCCCTGAAGATCACAATTAAGATAGCACCCCCTGAAGATCGGCGCCACCCTCCGCAGTTGTGGGCCCTGAGGGTCGCCCTATCACCGCCCGCTATTACAATTTCGCCTGATGAGATGAGGAGTAGAGTAAACAGACTAGCAAAGTCGCGACAGGGCTCATGACTTTTCTGAAATACTCTCACCTTTAATCAAACTCTGGAATTTCCATTTGAAAGTTGTATTTTAAAATTTATTGGGTAATCAACAAGTCTCCAAAAGTGTAAGTGTTTATTTGGTAATCAACGCTGGAATTTAAGCGTTGGCGTAACAAACTGTCATTATTTGTACTTATAGTGTGACGAACTCAATACCCGTGGATGTGGTGTGATTGCAAAATCGACGTGTTTGTTAGTCGGTATCGATTATGTTTGTTTTATTTATTAGTAAACATTCATGACTAACAATCACACTGAACACTCACGATGGTTTGCGTGTCGGGATTGACAACTTGTGTCCGTGTTATGTTGGTAATATGCGCACGTTATAGAGGTAAAAATATTGTATAAATGTCGTACAGTGTGTGTTTAGTTCCTGTTATTTGATTTTATTAACGCTAAAATTTTACGTATTGTGTTTTAAGAAAAGAACAAGACAAAATTTATCTTCGCGAAGAACGTGTATTTTGCGGAGGGGGGAGGGGAGGGTTGTAAAGTAATTTGCATATTACAAGCTAATCGATATAGAAATTTTAACTGAAAAAAAGCGCGTCGTTTTTTTTAAATTTTCTTCTTTATATAAACGTTAATGTTTCGTTTTACGTAAATCTGTACAAACCTATCAAAAGGTTGTTTTCCCATGGCTGCGTTAACTTTGGGCCATCGTCCTCACACGTCAGGGATGGAACGTACTCGTCTTTCGTATTTGTGTAAGTAAAAAACTCTTTACAAATCTACTCTTGTATTAGGTGGCAAGATCTCTTGGTTCGGATCCATAACTTTAATTACGTGTGGTTACTTATCAGGATACTTTCGTTACTTACATATCTTCTTATGTTACTGAACACTGTCGTTTATGTCTACTTGATGTAGAAGGATTTAGCAACCGAGCGAAGTTCCATGAACATGAAACACGCATTAATAAGTAATAGTCAAGTATTTAATTTTAAGAAATTCATAGAATGTTTTGAAAATAATATGAACAGAAATCTTTTGTGCAGTGAAAATAAAAGACAGAGAAACGACATTTACAAGTTTTGATTAATACTACTTTAAAAATTCACAGTTGTACTACTATAATTTCCAAATGTTAATGCAGATGTATATTACTCACTGTATAAAGCAAATAACTGTCAATAAGTTGATAAATTTACCAGTCTACAATTATAACAATAACACGTTGGTAACACTCGCTAAATAAGACGCGTAATTATCGGTCTAAGAATTCGAGCATTGTTAGGCGCTCCTAAACTTTTATATCAGCCATCAAGAGAAAAATAGTGAACGCGACACCGAGATGTTTATTCAGTTTTGTATTATGTTTGGGGTATGCCTGTTTACACTTTGCTACAGTTGATATCTCTGGTTGCACCATATATTGAGTAAAAATCACTGTAACGTGTCGTATTTTATGTGTTAAGTCGCATAGTTTTCACTTAATAATACTCTCAATGACTGTTCGCGTCCGTCGACAGAGTGAGGGGACAAGGAAACATTTTCATAATTTAATTGGATCGAAACCATTACATTATTTTTATTTTCCTATGCAGCAGCACTAATGTTTCCTCGCACTGTGGCTGAGCTTCAGCTCGAAAGTATTGAATTGATCTTAGTATTTTCCTTAACAAGTTTGATTTCAGGAAAACTACCATGTATTTAAATGGAAAAAAAGCATTGGAACTTTGTAGTTATGGACGCATTTGGAAGGAAAAACGTAACTACTTTACGCTTGTAGAGACTACGGTAGTATGCTTTTTTTTTTCTTTTTTTTTAGACTAATTAAAACCCTAAATGGGGTGTGGTGTTCAGTTATTTGATTTCCTCTGTTTAAACACGATGATCCTTGCGACCGTCGCTAGACAGTAAATTTAATTATTCATTATTTCAGAACATATCAACACGACGAGACGGCATTAATGAATGGCACCTTCAGTATCAAGTTGCATTTCGACATTGTGGTACAGAAAATGATTACTATTGTACATAAAATTGTCCGAATCTATGCACAGATTTTTCATCAAATATTTAGAGGACGGATGGGTTTTCCTGTTAGTGAGAACAACCTCGTACTCTTCACAAACGAAGTTGCAGCAATGAGGACCTAAAAAGATCTCCCTTTGTCCGCATACGTTGTATACTGCTGTTTTCAACACTTACTGTTGTGAGACAACTATTTTTATTAATAGCCACTGTTTCTTTCTGGCTATAGAAAGCTTTTCTTAATGAAAATATTTACATTACGCCTGTTTGAAGAGAAAAAGAAAATTAAGAAACGATGGGTACAGTGAGAAAGGACAGTGAGAAAACGAATTTCTTAGAAATTAAAAAAGTTTTTGTATTAAAATTCTCAAAAGAAGTCAATACACTTTCATTCCCGTACAATAGAAATCACTCCCCAAAGAGCATAGCAAGAGAGAGTAGTTTCATCTTTAAAAAAGAAGGGAAGAATTATCACTGCGTAGGTTGTCCATTTATTCATTTTTTCGCAAAGTGTAAACAAGACGGTGTGAGGAAGGAACGTGTGCGCGCACGCCTCAAACTGAATCGTCAGGTCTTTGCCCCCAAATATAATACTGTAAAATAAAAAGAAGATTGATTTCCTTGTCACCACCGCACACATAAGCTTTTTATTTCGGACTTAGCTATTGATGTTAACAATATTAACAATAAGTCGTTTAGTCATTCATTATTTGCGAGGAAATCAGACGGTTTTATTAAAATTCGAGACAAATAATTTCCAAAAATCGCTTATATAATCAGATATAAATACAGTTTTTATAAAATCTGAAAAGAAGTTGATTGTTTATGGTTAATTTGTCAATTGATATTAGGCTATATGTTACATACGTTACTATTACTGTCGGTTACAAGTTTGTATTCGCATCACAAACACAAGGAACATGGGTTGCTTACTGGTTTTTACCTTCTCTTAAACCCTGCATGGAATCGATACAATGCTTTGTGACACTTGATACCAAGTTTCGCTTGTCTCTAACGCGAAACGTTAATTGGTAAATTATGTTGAGGAAATAGGCCTATTGAACGTGGTTCTTGTTCTACAAATTAATTACAGCCTCCAACTGAAACGATGGTTTTTGGATTATTTCATACTCAAACTGAATGAGTCGTTTACACGGTGCTCTGCTCACTGGGTTTACTGTAGTGTAATGTAGTTGCTTTGTCTCCTACTAATAAAGGCCAGAATGTTATAGCATTACCAACAAGATGTAAGGTAACACAGGCAGTTTTGTCAAAACGGGTACATGGGACTAAATACACCCTCGAAGAGAAATATTCAGTTTTAGAATAACAGTATTTGTTTGAAGAACGTGGACATTTAAAGAGCGTAATAAATGAAGCTTTCGTGAGAACGAAAAAGTGACTTAATTTACTCAACAGATGGAAAATAAAGGAGAGTTAGATTCTTTCTTAAGAATTGGGATTTGAGTGTAGCCGTGTCTAGAAAGAAACAACCGCAGACGCAAGTAGAAAACCGTGAAAATGTTACGACCTCAGTTTACTGGTACTTCATGTACAGGGTCATGTGGACTCCATATTCCAAACCAGCATGGAGAATAAGGTTGTAGCACTTGATGATGCTAAAATCGGGTCGTAGCTATTTGCTAGGTGATTTGATATAATCATATTATAATTGTAAACAGTGTGTTTTAATGTTTTGTTCATTACGACAAAAAGGTAACATTAGCTCATAGTCAGCATTGAGGTGTGTATACAATCTTCATTCGCTTTCAAATGTTAACATGAAGGCGATTCGTCTATTAACCATTTAAGTATACTTTTTATATTGATTTCTATTCAGTTGTTTCCTTTGTATCACGTAGTATCCTAATATAAACAGTTTCTTTTGTTAAAGAAAGTTTAACCGGATTGAACACAGTTTTTAGCTGAATTAAAGTGCTAAGTAACATAACCTAACCATGGCTTAGGGACCAGTTATTTCATATGATATTTTAAAATTTACAAAACAACAAGGCTATTTTATTTTGAAGTAGCATGTAGTAACGTGGACATTTATTTTGAAGTGGTCATTTTTATGTAATATGTTAATAGAAATGGTATAAAGATGTGTTATAAATCCTTATTTTATGCACTGCACTGCATGATTCAAAATACATTTGAACCGGTAATTTTTCATGAGTTTTCGATAAACTTGTAGGCCTATTAGAGAATTTCTTGCGGGTTTTATCAAACTATTAAGTTTAAATTAAGCAGTAAAATATTTAAAATTTAATATTAACCATTAAATTATGAGAAATGAAGCGTCGGTTAACTTATCTGAATAAAAATTGTACTTTTGGAAAAACCTTACTCATATGGGCCACTTACTCTAGTTAGGGGACCATGTCATATAGGGATAAATTTTCTTCTGCTAAAAATCAATTCTTAAACAATAATAAAATCAATTATTAAAAACGAAGAAAATAATGCAATAAACAATATACGCGTATTAGTACGTATGAATAATTATCCTTACAAGTTGATTATTTTTAAGACAAAATTTGTAAAAAAAATTTACAAAAGATCAAGGTGGTGGTAAAGATGTAGCCTTGAGCGGTGTTGGTACTACTTACACTAAATTCTATACATACGAATTATAAAGCTATTGGCACCATTCACAAACAATTCTAATTATGTTCGAATTCTACGAAATACGCACAACGAAAATTAAAAATTGGCAAAAATACAAACGGCTATTTTTTTGTCGTTTGTTACAATACAGCGTCATACAGGTATGTTTTAGATGTAAAGTTCATTGGCGATTTTATAAGTAAATTGATTACCAAAAATTCATTTCACATGGTTTTAGCCGTAAAGTGCAGCAGGACAGGCAAGGCCGTTGTTTTGGAGAGAACGTTGACCCCATGAAGCTGCTAGGAATGACTGTGTGTAGCCAGTAAGAGGTGACTGCCCGCCACATCTCTCTCTTGCCAGTATTCTCTTCTCTCTCTTGATAACACTGCAGTGATAACAACAGCCAAAAAATGAGTCTTGTGTACACACGATAATTTGTAACTTCGTTGACTGAAGTATCTCCCCTTCCCCAAATGGAGACAAACAAATCTTACGAATATGCTTAATGATTTATTTCACTCGCACAATTTGCTGAAAATTCTTGTTTCCCTCTTAGCAGATGGTTCAGACACTGACTGCCTTCAATTGATTCTGTCAAACTACACTCACTGTCGTGATTTATATGTTTCGAGCATCTCTTCACATTTTCATGAGACAAGGAAAGCAACAACCCATTTACTTTCGTCTTCCAAAAATAACCGCTATTACAGTTTCACTGTCCCGTAAAATTCGTTGCGAACAATACCAGTGACAAGGATAATACTAAAGTGAGCGCTTTCCGTCGTTATAACACGGCTGGCTATGTTTAGCGACACGAATTCGACCTTTAAGAACAAATGATTAGATATTTTATTAATATATAAATATTTTTTCTACGAAAATTAGGCCTAACAAAATGTAGGCCTGCTTGTCAAGGGTGTCCAGAATTCTTTACAGCAGCTGTGAAGCTTATGAGACTTATACGTATGGTTTCAGCAACTAATACAGAGAGTTCCGAGAGAAAAGAGAAAATTTTGGGAGGAGATTCGAGCACTTAAAATAAGAAAAATATGTTATGTAAACATAGGTTCGGAAATGCGTTGTTTTTTATTTATGGTCAGTAAAACAATTTAATCTATATTTCTGTTCCGCATGAGCAATAATGGCATGTGAAAATTCCTGAAAGACAAATATGGAGCAAAATTAGTGGTTCCGTATGTTGTTTTACCTGATATACTGTATTAAAAGAAAAGGATTCCAGAGCTCTAGCTTCAGCATTCGCATGGAAATTGCTGAAAACTATAAAAAATTTGAGTTCAAAACAAAAATTTTTTAGGTTTAGCGTACAATAATTTTACTAGATTTCTAGTAAACGATACAATTTTTGCGTCATATTTGTATAGATTTTTATTATGAAAAAAATTGATGTGAATAACGTAAAAAAAACAACGTTTGAGAAATCCGACTTTTATTAAATAACGAAGCAGTAGAAAAATGTTACGTTTCTGAATCAATTTCAAATAGATGTTTTATTCACAAAACAGCTAAAGTATTATATAACATTTTAATTTTAGTTTTATTTTTTAGCAGAGAAAAACTTTATTTTGTAAAATTTTAGGCATCTTTGCCGTGCAGAGCGTAGTTTTAATAAGAAATAGCCAATCAAAAATATTAGGCCTTTTTTTATTTATCAAAAAAATTACTGTAAATATGTGCTGAAAATATGAAGGCACTGAAGCATCAATGAGAATTCTGGGTTGACACCAACACAAGTAATAGTTGGTTCAACCGTAATCAGTAGCTGCAGGCCTAACCACACGTAGTGAGTGATTGGCGTAGTGCGCTGCACAGTCTAGCCGCCTCACCTTACATTACATACAATTCATGAAAACTTACTGTTCGCCATACACTATTTTGTGAGATATTACGTTGCCTAAAAATCCTGTACAAACTTTTAATGGGACTACATTCAACTGCTTGAAGAATATATTCAATTTCATTTTTATGATGAAGTATGAGTCCAAAAAAGAGTTCCATTTTGATGCAAATTTTAAAATCTCTAGAAAGTACCTTACGGTCTAGAAAAGCACCACCTTATTGTGAATGCAGAATAACCAAGTCGGTACTCTTGCATTTCCATTGCGAAATCTATGCGCTTAATCCATATAAGAATAATAGGAATTAATGAATAATTGAGGTGTTTTTAAAAGACAATTGAAATAGAATTTTAGTTCTTATACACACAAATTATATTTCATTTTTATATACAAATAAACATAATTAAATCAAAACTAAATTCTTACATTGAAGACTATAACCAACATGCTACTGTGGATTCAAATTTTCAGCATAGATTTTCAGTCAGTGTTTACTATGGTATTATAGATGAGCAGATAATTGGCCCTTTTATACTAAGACATCACACAACACGGCAGAAATATCTAGAATTTGCAGAGTGAACATTTACTACACTAAGAAATAAATTTAAGAAAAAAATTTGTATAACTTTTAGCTGTTTTATTAATAAAATATTTTATGTTTAATTCAGATGCCGAACAGTTTTTAATCCAAACCAAATTTCTCAAACGTAAGTTTGATTTTCAAATTTTCCAGAATAAAAATTTGTTTTTAATATGGCTCAACATTTTTTTGGTCGTTTACTTGCAATTTAGCAAAATTGTACGCTAACCCTAAAAAAAGTATTTTTGTACTCAAATTTTTTATACTTTTCAGCAATATTCTTTTAAAATGCTAAGATATTTTATATTTTTACTTGTACTTGTATTTTATACTTTTCTGGGGCCCTTTTCTTTTAATATCTTAGTTTAAGCAACGCCACTAATTTTGCCCGCATAATTTGTGTTCCAGGAATTTCCATCTTGCACTATTACTCCTTCGAGAGCATTTCCGGACCTTTGTTTATATAACAATTTTAATTATTTCTAGCTGTAGAATCACCTCCTGAAATATTTTCCTTTCCTCCAGGAACTCTCTTTACAGTTTTCGTGAAACCCATATAAAAAGTTTCGCACTGTTATTCTGATGTCTGCGATGTTAACATAAACTATTTGTACTTAATATTATATTCGAACAATGTAGATTTCCTTTTAGCGACATCATCATCATCATCATCGTCGTCGTCGTCGTCGTCATTATCACCATCATCACCACCACCACTACCCCACCACCAAGTGCGGGTGCGCGCGCACGCACACAACACTCCAACACACATATGCCTACACGTAGCAGAATAATTGTAGAATCAGCTACTTATAAACCCATCTTATACAGTTTTGACGTCTACTGGCCTCCAATCCAGCAACATTTGTGATAAACGTTTATCTTCTTGGTTAACCAAATATTCTGCTTTCCCTGTTTTATTTTATTAATACTGAAAACGACATACTCTATTCTAGTTTCGTTATCTAGCTACATGTATTTTGTATTTATATATTTTCCTGGTATGAATCTTCACGCTTTCTCATGCAGTCTGCTGTTTTATAATTCTTACATTTCTATATTTCTAATCAGTAAGTCACTGGTCGTTGCAAGTACAAAATTACTAAATTAAGAAAATGGGACTTATGAAAGAAAATTGAAAAACAGGTACCAATCGTCAACAATTAAAATAAGTCAAATAAATACAAAATATTGCAATAGTGTGAAGTATACAGTGGGATAATTGTGTGGATTGGTCTAGCTGGTATGTGCCTTGCAACTTATTGTGTAGACGTCCTGAGTGTGGATTGGTAGTCTAGCTGGTATGTGTCTTGCAACTTATTGTGTAGACGTCCTGAGTGTGGATTGGTAGTCTAGCTGGTATGTGTCTTGCAACTTATTGTGTAGACGTCCTGAGTGTGGATTGGTAGTCTAGCTGGTATGAGTCTTGCAACTTATTGTGTAGACGTCCTGAGTGTGGATTGGTAGTCTAGCTGGTATGTGTCTTGCAACTTATTGTGTAGACGTCCTGAGTGTGGATTGGTAGTCTAGCTGGTATGTGTCTTGCAACTTATTGTGTAGACGTCCTGAGTGTGGATTGGTAGTCTAGCTGGTATGTGTCTTGCAACTTATTGTGTAGACGTCCTGAGTGTGGATTGGTAGTCTAGCTGGTATGTGTCTTGCAACTTATTGTGTAGACGTCCTGAGTGTGGATTGGTAGTCTAGCTGGTATGTGTCTTGCAACTTATTGTGTAGACGTCCTGAGTGTGGATTGGTAGTCTAGCTGGTATGTGTCTTGCAACTTATTGTGTAGACGTCCTGAGTGTGATTCTCGGTCATGCAGTGATAACAAGACGTATTTATCAACCCTTGTCGACTCAACATGTGGAAATGAGGACTTGGGATTACATCCTTTGGTAGTAATAAACGGCTGGAGTAGTGCTTTTTACCTTATTGCTCACAAAGGTAACCCTTTACGAAATTTTGTTACCCTTTACCACTGTTACAAAATTTTAATGATACAAAACGATTATTGTCGTTGTTATTATTATTATTAATTTTGAAACAGTTATTTTTATAACATTACTAGCCGTTTTACGTTGCCTAAGGATTATCAAACTGTTACTTCCGCCGTTTTGTAACATTCCTAGCCGTTTTACGTTGCCTAAGGATTATCAATATGTTACTTCCGCCGTTTATAACATTCCTAGCCGTTTTACGTTGCCTAAGGATTATCAATCTGTTACTTCCGCCGTTTATAACATTCCTAGCCGTTTTACGTTGCCTAAGGATTATCAATCTGTTACTTCCGCCGTTTATAACATTCCTATCCGTTTTACGTTGCCTAAGGATTATCAATCAGTTACTTCCGCCGTTTATAACATTCCTAGCCGTTTACGTTGCCTACGGATTATCAATCTGTTACTTCCGCCGTTTATAACATTCCTAGCCGTTTACGTTGCCTAAGGATTGTCAATCTGTTACTTCCGCCGTTTTATAAAACGCCTACTAGCACCTGACAAAAGCCCAAACGTTAAGATTTTGTGAAATTGGTAATTTGCTAAATAGATTACAACGCTAACATATGGATATAAAAATTCAGAACGCCAAAAGAGTGTTATATGTTGAACAGCATAGGGAAACTGAAAAGTGCAGAATCGTTATTCAGAAGAAGCATAATTCTGTGAAAACGTGAAGTAATGTAAATGATAATGATGAAGTTCCAATAAATGTGATAAACATTTCTGCAACAACTTTATATTAGGATTGGAAAATGTTCGACAAACGTTTGTTGTAAAAAAAAAATAATAAAATAAATAAATAAATGAATGTTCGACGTATACAAAAAAAATGCAAAGCTCAGCTTTATGTGATGGTATATTTTTTGCACAAATTTGTAGAAGTGCCTAAATAACGGATGAGGTTTTATCAGTAACGTCTATGTATTAAAAGAGTAGTAACAAAATCCGCCTGGGTACGCTAAATCCTTTATCATATATGACGAAAAATGTTGGCTTTACAAGCAGTCTCAGACAGGAAATTTTGGTTTGCACTCGGACTACCCTAATAACTTTTACAAGTTGGTTTGCATGGGTTAATATGTTACTATTAATGAAATAATTTAACGTAAATTTCTTTTTTCTTTATTGAGTCAGTAACAGCTATATTTCTTAGTTCCACGATATGTTGTGACAGTAGCGCTTGTGCATATTATAATGGTTTATTTTGATCTTAAATTTTTCAGTTTAAGCTTGATAATCATGCCTCAAGACCCCACTACTCAATTTGCAACAACATTTGGATTGAATAGATCTCCGGCTAAAAAGTGGAATATTAAAAACAACGCAGCCAAATCAGCCCACGCGACTTTTACTATTTTCACGGACTGTCCCCCTGTTTCTTCAGATGGTTGCACACTACCACAGGTAAACAAGGTGAAGTGCCTATTTGGGCATGCACATCGATCGACGACTCATTTGGCAAAACCAATTTTTTATGAAACGGAAACAGCTTGGAACACAATTTAAAAAACTCTTCTAAACTGGGAAGACTCCAATGCTTCCAGAACAGAGTACTGAGAGCCGCCACATGGTATACCCAATCGCGTAATCCAGAGAGATCTACAAATGCCTTCAGTCATAAACAAACATACTCACAGTTTTTATTTAAACTGGAGTGGGATTGGAAGTCAGGAGCATTGTTGCCAAACTGTCGCGTATCCCGTCCATATCAAACGTACAAATTGACTGTTGTTACACTCTTTCCCTTTTCTTGTAGTTTTACTAATAATATACACCTAATGTATATAAAATGTACATGGTCTTAAAGAAGAAAGTTCAGGAAATACTACAGTACAAACACTAGGCTAATTGGAATAAATGTAATATTTTTTATTCGTATTACAACAGGAAAATGTTTTTAATTGTACAAAAACCTAACACATAAAAAGTAGTAAGCGAGAAAGTTTTTTATTTTTTTTGGCAGTTAAAATCTTCCAGCGGGAAAGTTGTAGTAAAAAGTCTATATTTTATTTTGATTTGGGATTTTATAATTTTGGGACTACTCATTTACCTACAAGTGAGAGTGGTTTTCTGATCATGAGCCTGCGGGTCGCGCGCTGTATGCAGTCGTCATGACAACACACCTTAATGAATCAATGCTACTATGGTATCAAACTAGTTATAAATCTAAAGCTACATTATTTTGATTATTTCACTGTTTTTAATTAAAGAATTGTTTCTTAAACAACAAAATTAATTATCTTACTTTACACTTACAGATATCGTTAAATTCGATATTTTTTCGACATGGCTTTAATATGAATGACGCATTTCGAATAAGAAAGTAATTAATAAGACTGTTTTAATTTAAATACTGAAAACCACTAACTAAAACCAGCAGTAAAATCACAAGTGGATCGGGCAAATGTTACCACGCATGAAAATCACAACTGTGGAACTTTACGTGTTGCAGGCAATGGTGAAGACAACTGGCAACGTGCGGCGATTTCCACGACACTGATTGGACGAATGTCGAGCCTATCTTGCTTACGTCACACAATATCCCATTCCAGTTTAAAACAGCATATATTTTAAAGCGATGAAGCGTCAATTACAGCGAGAGGTTGAAAAACCTCTTCGTTTCGCCAAGGAACTTCAGGCTAGCGATGGTGAAGTGCATAGACTGAAACGTTTCAATACTAGTGACTCATTGGACATATCTTATTAGGTTGTGGTGACCGTTTCAAAACAGTATGTCATTTATGTATTTGCTGAAGCACTAGTTTGTAATGGAGGTGTTTCACTAGAAGCATATTTAGCATGTTATTTTTCAATCTAGCATTTAATACAAATTTAATTTAATGCAATAACTAATTTAATACAAATTAAATTTAATAATAAAAAAACGTTTGATAATATTTCTAAATCAATTATAGGCCCGACAATGATTCATGAACAGTAAGCTGCGCCGACCCAATCATGAATCCCGCCCCCCAAACTAACAAATATAGGTAAGTTATCTAGAGACAAGAGAGAGAAGACGACACGATAACAGTTCACTGTCTCACTTCCATATTAACTCTCTCTCTGTCACACACATGCTTCCATTGTTCTCCCCAGTCTTTTTCACACGATGAAAGACTGTAGAAGACTGTTGTGCGCATGTGCGAAATAAATGAAAATTTTGTTAGCCTCGCAACGAGGTGTTTGTATACTGCGCATCTCTAAGCCACTGCTCAATTTCTATCGTCAGGTTTCTAGTTTGAGAAGTACCATTATTTATAGTTTGTATCAATTATACAGTATTTTGCGTGTTGTATGGTAAGAGTATTTTCTCTTTTATTTTCTCGGATTAGGATGGAAAGGCAACTTTGATCTAAATATTCTTTTTCTGGCGTATAGTGTGTATCCATACACTAAAACCTTTCCATACTCTAATATATTTTAAATTTTAATATTTTTAAAACTGTGTATTGTATATGGTTAAAATCAAGAGTGGACTCTAGAACACTGATTAATTTATCTCTTTTTTAAATAACATTTTTTATAATTGTAGATTTAAATTGTCTAATAATAGGCCTACATTTAAAGTAAATGTACAAATAGACCATTTTAACTTTAATCAATCTTCAATCGTATAGGCAACCTAAAACCAAGTTTGTATATCCGCTTAATCTAAAGTTCATTAAATATTACATAGCCGTGCGACTGCTTAAGATTTTACAATTATGTATTAAATTTACAGTGGTATATTTTGAACTATGACTAATACCTTTCTTCTAATATTTCAGAAATTCATTACTTCCCGCTATATGCTTACTTCACGTAAAATAGTAGAGGCAAGCACCAGAAACATTGTTAGCGCATGTATGATCAGATAATGATGGATGTGGGTGTTCACGGGTTATCTGCCAGGTTTGTACGTCTGCGTGATGGAAAGTTGGGGTCTTTTGCGTTATACGACCACAAATCATTGGCATTGGAATTTTGTTCATCTTTCATTAAACTGAGTATAGTTCTCAGAATTTGCTGTCTCTGTTTACTGATTAGTTAAAAGCTGCGTCCAGTCTCGCCTCTCTGTGTGTGTGTGTGTGTGTGTGATTTATACGAGTTGATTATAGAAACAAAAGCGAGTAATGGTAAAGGCAGTCAGCGGGTCTTTTCTGTTTTTTAACAATATCATAATAGTGAAAACTTACCAAAATAATGATGTAGATCTGCATAAAGACTTTGAAGTAGTTTTATATTTTATTCATCAAAGACACAAATTTTATACACCAAATCACTTAACGTAACCTAACCTAATTTCACGAACTAGAAAGTTATTGTTTATAATTCAGGAGGCCAAAAGGCCTTGATGTCTTGTATAATTTGTTCAAATAAGTCAGTGCCTGCATGTCGCTTCCGCCACATAAACTCACACAGGTAAGAGTCTAACATTTCCCTATGAGTTCCGCACTCTTTCCTATTTCGAGGCTTGGCTGACGACCACATTGACTCGACCTTCTGAGTGTATAAATGTGTAAATGAGAGAATATAATTTTAACTAATCAGTAAACAGAGATAGCAAATTCTGAGAACTATACTCAGTTTAATGAAAGATGAACAAAATGCCAATGCCAATGCTTTGTGGTCGTATAACGCAAAAGACCCGAAAGTTGCTCACACGTGTAAATTACAGTGGTCCCCGCCGTCTACCTTTCCTGTGACAGCTTCATGTATCTGATAAAAGCTTCCTGTATAATTCAGGCATTCAAAAAACGTGTATTTTCTTGTTCTGCTTAGTCGACCTGTCCTTGTAAAAATTAATGTATTAATGTCTCAAGAATATTCAAAGTGCTTTTCTAACTTAAATTTAAAGACAGTGTTAAAGATATCATAATATTATTGTTCCTAATACTTATTGATTCTCTGCATTTTACTTCTTTTAAAGGTGGGCAAATACTGTACATAAGTGCATTACGGTCTCGAATGCGTACTCATCTGAAAGAAGAGAAGAAAAATCAAAACAAATTACTTGTAACAAACAAGCCTTGTATAAGTTTATGTATATTTTGTAACTTGCTATTACTCTTAGATACATGTTTTCTTTTTACTTTATCCATCTTCCAAACTTCAGATTATAACAGGATTGGTAGACGGTTGCGATTTTGTAGATGTCATCTCTCCCATCTTCTACGCGGTCTTCCAATTTTCTGTCCAATTTTACAAGCCACTGGTTAGTTTTCTACTTGCCACTGGCCAACTTGCTGCTTCCACTCTTCCCTAGAGCTACTCATGTCGTAATCTGGATTTGACCAAGGATTTTTACCCTTTGCACACTATCTTTCAGATACATCCTTAATCGCAACGTTCATTGAAACCTGTCTCCTTGTCGGACGCTCGTATTCTCAGTCTCTAGTGCAGCCACTCTCTTGCTGTAATTAAGAGAATATTTTCGTAGACATTCTATTTTCTACGACTGGGATATTGATATAACTTCCTTGGTGAAGTTGCGGCCTGTTACTCATACAGCACGTTTCAGAGTAGGCCTATTATTACACTGTATTATTTAGAGAACTGTTTTAACATTAGTGGAGCCGTGGTTTAACAGCGTTAAACCAACCATAACATCGTCATAACAATTTGATGTCAGTTCTGTGCATTGCTGTGACAATATGTGACCATACAGGAGTAGAGTGGTGACGTTGGTATGGTGGAATTGTAGCCATTCGCCAGGGGTAGCCCATAGCATTCAAACAATGATTGTTATATGTATGTATCGAGTTCGGAGAAAATGATGCTTAATTATAGTCTGTTTGTCTGAGTTCTAAATAATCTGTGCCATGATTTCATGAGAGAAGGGGAAGAAGAGAAGAAGGATGAGGTGGAGGATGAGAAGAGAGAGAGAGAGGGAGAGAGAGAGAGAGAGAGAGAGAGAGAGAGAGAGAGAGAGAGAGAGAGACAGACAGACAGACAGACAGAGAATGAGATGATATGTACCGCCAACAAGGGTTTGAAAGTGTTGGTTTGGCAAAAGAGCGGTATGAAATTACGCCCATAGAAGAGGTGACAGAACCATTCTTTAAATAATACTAGAATAGGCCTATTTATATAACACGTTTTACTCTTTTTCCTCCTGTTTTTTATTTGTAAGCGTCCCTTGTGCTGTTCGCATAGTACTCGTTTCCCTTTCTGAGACGCGTCTTATTTGAAATCCCCAAAACCTGACAAAGCGACTTCTGCAATCCCTTTGTGAATCTATCTAGTTGTTTCTTGGCTTCCTCCAAACATAGGCCCTATCTCTTGTAAAGATTTTCCTCTGTAGCATAATCATATGCGTAGTTATCATGAACTACCAATTTTATGGGGCCAGTGGCCAGATTTGATCGTCTTTTCGAAGCATTTGTTTTTCTAAAGTCATGGTGTTATTTATCGACTGTTTTCTGAATTATTTTTAATCCTACTCAATGCCTAACGATCCAGAACCTACATTTCGATAGGCTTTGTTAACCGTCATCATTGCTTAGAATTAGACACTTATATCTCAAGGAGTACAATATACATTGCACAGTGTAAAATTTCATTTACTTAAAAACTTAGTGTAACGATTCATAGAATTCAAACGATTTAATCCCCGTCCATGGATATTACCATCTCTTACATCTGGTATATTATCAGGACTTAAGAACATATTCTGTTAATGTATTTTACCAGATTTTTGAATATTGCAAATGTTTATGCTTTATTCCCCACGTGAAGATACTGTACATTGTATATTACAAAAAATTCAATTCAGTAATTGTATTCTCTATTATACATTTTTATGCATCACACATTTTTTGGTTATACATTTTTGGCCTCGCAGAGTTAAGCAAAGCAACTACTACTTGAGAACAACGCTAAATTTTTATTACGAATTAATTTATGTCAATATTAGACAAATTTCTCTTTCTTCAGATAGAGAAATGAATTATTCTTTGGTAGATACACATTTTAAGTAATGCTGTTAATGGATATAAGCAACGTAATTGATAAAAAAAATACGCTAGCGTGAAGTGAAATACCATAACAGCACAATAGAAACAAATGTAAAATTAATTTCAAAAGACAAAGACCCAAGACACTGCAAAGATCAATTTAAATTTAAACAAAACGTAGTTTCGTCATCAGGTCGATTATTACGTACAAACAACTCGTTATGATTAAAACGTTTCGACTGTATGGCCGAAACAGTGTCTCTGTGTAATTAAATAAATAATAAAGATTTGGTTTGTAGATAAATTGCATCCTATTCAGTTACACAGTTTCTTAAGTTGACGTTAATTTGATCTGAACAAAAACGTTATGTAATTTCTTCCCCCCCCAAAAAAAAAATACATTATACGGATTTGGCATACCTCACTTCTTTCTTTAGTTTATATTTTACTCTGTGTACATTTTTATAACAACAATACAGTTGTTTCTATTTACTGTGACTTTGGAGCAGTGAGTTTGAAACAAAACAGGCCCTTTGTCACTTATCTGGTATCATGTTAAATGATTTTAGTACGTAATATATCAAGCATAACTAAAATGTTTCATACTTAAAAGCGACTATAATTAACAGTGTTCAGCTTGATTCTCAACAGAAATCCAGGACGTTGTTAGGTCCAACATAAGGGCCTGAAAACTCGAGTTACAAATGTGTGGTGACCGCTTCCTCGTTCGAGACAGTTTTCTGAGTCCTCTTGACTTGTGGGTCTATCCAATCAAAACTATGTCAGTTGTAACCATTAAATCACCATAGCGACACTAATTTATGAAGACTATGAAGCACGGCTAGTACCAAATTTGATGTAAGAATGTACTATTAGACTTAGATTTCTTTAAGATCTCATTAATTTATTATCGATAGACAATTTTAGAGCGTGTTGATAATGTCCACAATCCACTACATGAGAGTATCCACATTTATTTGAGAGTATTCAGTAACACTGCGTGGGAAAAGGCCTACGACTGCTAAACTGTATCGCCTTTCAATACGTTATATATTACATCGTTTATTAGCTTTATGTTACCTATTTAAAGAATATAGAGATAAAACTTACACCATAATTGCTTATAAAACTAGCAGTCGTGCACGTTCGCACAACAAATGCAACTCATATTTTGTGTCGTACTAAATGTAACTTGTGGGACAGAATATATGTTACGTCGGTTCTACCAAGTAATAAAATATTCTCATCCTAACATCGTTTTAACACAATTTTTGAGGAATATTTCAAAACATCTGAAGTTTATAATTTTTAAAAAGTAAAGAATGATATATTATGCAATATCACAGCAACGCAGAAAGGGAAAAAAGGCAGTAGAACGTACTATAAAAGAAAGAACTTTCTAGAACCGTGCAATACATCTTTTGCCTCTTTCTTTATGGAGGTGAGTTAAATTCCGAGAAAGGAAAGTTAGGCATCGCAAAGTAAAAGTATAATAAGCATTTGTATGGTTGTCCGAAGAAGATCGGATGTTTTGTTATCCAGTTATTGGAAACTTCGGAAATTTCAGAAAGTTCCACCAACGACCAGTTCATTATATTGTGTAATAAATCACGATTACGAATATAAATTCAGACGCCAAACGTGTATGGAGTGTAGCAGAGTTACGCAGTCTTCCGTTCGATAGGATGTTAAGTGATTATTTAGTGACTGCGATTTACAGTAGGTCACTACTACATTGCTAATATTGTGTGATTAAACTTATTTCAGAGACTTGTGAACAATAGAGGTTGAACTATTGCATCTGAGAAGAAAAATTATTGTACTAAGATTAAGTTGGATTAAAGTATTTATAATAAAACTTGTTACTTAGATGTATATAAGTCACTCTACTATTCCACACTAAACACCAACGTCTGCAAAAATATTCCACGTAACAATACTGATAATATTAATTTATTTGTAAAATCTCGACAGAATTATGCCGGTAGAAGGAGTTAAACGAACTCGGATATTCAATAGTGATGATAAGTGTCGAATTACATTTAATTGTACGAAATAGTATTGTTAATATGCTACTTTACATTTTGTGGTTATTTTTTGTATTTCCAAACAAAAGCCTTTTAAATTTTGTGATTATCACTTTTACTTACATGAAGCTTATCGTTTATTCACATTTTAATTCATCAGACTCATTAAAAGCGGACTGCGGACCGCAGATTGATGACGCTTGCGTTCGATATAGACTCGCTGATTTTCCTCTGCTAGAAATACATGAAAAACCGTTATGGGATATAAGTGCTACCCTTCTGCGTAATAACCTCATATGAAGTATAAGTTTAATGAATAATGAAATTGAAAAAATGATTTCATATTCTGTGAAGCATCGTAAATGTACTCGGAAGTGAAAGAAAAGGAAAATAATTAATCATTCTCACTTCTTCCCCCGATCTCCTCTTACTCACTCTTTCATCCCACTTTTAACATTGTACGAGTTAAAATTTTTCGGATTAGTGAACCTCAAACATCACACATTCACGAACAAATTATTCATCATTTAGAAATGGACAAGGTAAGCATTTTGAAAGTATGAAAAAAAGATATAAACATAGTGTGTTTGTCGTAACATAAACATATCGCATTTACACTTTTTTATTGCGTATGAGCCACTGTGGACTAGGTTTGCTTCAACCGGTTCTTCCCTTCTTCTCCTCTTTCTGTTCCTCCTCTTCTCCGTATTTACACTTTAATATTATTTATTTTTAACATTCTGTAATTCACCCAAGCAAGCGTACTGTATCGCGAGGTCAACTGTCCGCTTCTCAGAATCAGAGTGGATCCGTACTGGATTGGTTACCGTCTTTGTTAACGACATTGTGTACACCGAGGAGTTTGAGGGTTGGAACTATGGAAAAGTTACGCTATAAAAACCTGGAGACAGAAAAATCTAGAGACTGAGCCATGAAGTCTTGAGGATGGCAACCCAATCACATGACTGACGGGCGTACAATAGTACTCACGAAGTTCACATTCATAAATGGCTGAATGGAATAAAGGTGGAAAAGTTACGCTATAAAAACCTGGAGACAGAAAAATCTAGAGACTGAGCCATGAAGTCTTGAGGATGGCAACCCAATCACATGACTGACGGACGTACAACAGTACTCACGAAGTTCACATTCACAAATGGCTGAATGGAATAAAGGTGGGGGCAAATAACTGTGCTTGTACCTCGAAGTGTGGAAGCCGAAAAGAAAGAAAATGAAGATAGGCTATTTGTTTTTGCAAATTTCTCTATGTAATTTACTTTTAATAACTCTATGAAATTGTTTTTATAAACAGTATGGAGATTAAAATAAAGCCGATGTAATGGCTCTCGTTTGAAACAAAATTTTTAACCATTTTTATAGAATTTTGTTCAGGGCGCTTGATGTAGGCTTACTCATAAATAATTCATTAAATACAGGATTATTTGTACCTGTTACCTATTATCGTTTAAAAATATTATACTTGATGTGAATAACAGAAGTAAATACGAATTCGTTTTAAAGACTTGCACAAGTGTGTGTATGTGTGTGAACTCACACGAGCGGGTTTCTGAAAGCTCATAAGTTAAATCCAGTAATAGTTGGATCCATGTGGCTTATGATATAATTGCGTGTGGGTGTAATGTGAGCCAATGAGTGAGCACGCGTGTTATTACTTCGCTACAAACCTGGCAAGTTAAACCCATTAATCACTGGGGCCGTGTGTTTTGTCCTGGATCGTAATTAACATGTAACCTACCTTTATTTAATACAGAAATTTAAACAATAAAAGATTAATGTTTGTCTGTACCACGAGATACTTATTTTTTAAAACACATATGTTATATAACATTTCCCGCATGATGTTAACTTCAAAACGTGGCGAATAGTGTAGGCTGGACAGAAATTAGTAGGAAGCAAAGAAACAAGAAACTTCAACGAGGCAGATGATACTATAATTGATTCAAAATAAATTTCTAATAATTTTTTTGGTAATCCTGAACAAAAATAAGGGAGCCTTCTTTAAAAATCTTGTTTATCTATGTAACTGTGTACTAATGAGGCGAGGTCTGACGTTAAGTCTAAATGCTCATCAGAGAAATGGATTCATTAATTAAGACTTAATGTATGGCCACAGTAATTGTAATTAAGCCTATTAAAACAGGCTTTAAAGAGGGACGGACTTTAAAACAACACAAATAAAAAATAAACAATACTCTGTCTAACAACCGACAGACAGTCAAAACATACTATAAGTAATACATATACATATGTATAAGTATATACATAACAAAAAAATAAAATAAAACTTAATAACTATGTCTATAAGACACCACATACACACTGAATACACGCACAAAACTCACATGAATACGCACGCTTCAAGGTCAACTGCAAACTGCTACAGGTGGCACTACGTCGCATCCCTTTATGTAGTCAACCTGAAGACACTCCTCCCCACCCCACCATCTAACGCCCAAAAGACAGAACATACGCTAACTTACCCAGAAGCCTAACCTACCCAAAGCCTAAACTATTTGTCTGATGGAACGAAACCAGATATTCGGAATTTCACTGCTTACTTGAATAATTCAGTTACTATTGGTTGTTATGAAAGCAGCTCCTTAAATCTACGTTCGAACCAATTATTTTATTTACAAATAACGTTCACTTCATCCCATAGGACTTTGTGCTGCGCCTCCCACGCATGTTCAGCCAACCTTGATCGTGGTGTATTTCCCTTTTTCACATTACTTCTGAAAAAATACACATAATGATTAAAAATATAAATTACTGATCCCAAAAGTGAACTCTTACTTCAAACTCAGAAATCTAGTATTTCAACTATTCACCGTGTGGTTGAAACATCAAGATCACATCACAATGTACGCATTATGTACAGTTGACACATCATATAGTTGTACTAGATTTCTGAGTTTATGAAAATACTAGAAGTCATTACTTGGTTTGTGAAAAAGAAATCCACAAGGACTTTAATTTTAGGCAAAACAAAGTTTCTCTCGTGTTAGGGCAATCATATTTTGTAAACGTTTCCAGATAGAATAACGTACGATGGAGTATGGTTTTTATGGAAGAAAGAGTATGTATCGTTCTAAGTTGGGATCAGGCATCGATGACCGGGTGAAGACGACATAACCTTTCGGGTAGTATCTGATTAGAGAATGATTCAGACCAGCTTGCAAGAAAGGAAACCGAGGACTATCATTGGCTTTAACGTTCCATGAAGAAATTTTAAAGTTATTATCAGTAGGCTAGTTAATAACACTCACTTTCTCTTGTTTCTATTACATTAGTATACCATTCAAGGACATAGACATACCTATGCGCGCTCACCCACCCACGATTTCATATCACACTCATCTAACACACTCGATTTCATATCACACTTATCTTAATTTCAGTCTCCTCAAGTACACGCACCACAACACGCGCACATATATTACACACTCATTATCTCTCACTCTCTCTCTCTCTCTCTCTCTCTCTCTCTCTCTCTCTCTCTCTCTCTCTCTCTCTCTCTCTCTCTCTCTCTCTCTCACACACACACACACATCGTAGAGTTTCCTGCGGAGAACAAACAGTTGAATACTAATTTATGAATATTTAAAGGCTGCACGGGTGACCAGTGATAAGTTGACCATTGGCAAAATACTGTTCGGATCTACGTAGTCAATCATACTATACAACGCAATGAATGTCATTCGTAACAAGTCTATGTACAGTATATTTCGAAGCCTAAGAGTTAACTGTGAACGTAAATTTGATTTTAAATACGTTTTCACTAGTACCCTATCTGAATTTCTGTCTGTGTTGTTACTGAAACCTGACTGACAGTCAAGAGTGTCAGCAGAACTGTGGTCTCTCCATTGGTTGTCATCTTGTATACTGTAAACGACACTCTGAGACAACTAACACAGAGTTTCTACGCAAGGTAAACCAAAAAGAAAGTCTCACAGTTATTTTCACTTCGAAAAATAACTATTTTTGTATCGCTGAAACTCTACGTAACTGGAAATAAAGTCTTTAAAAAGAAAGAATATTTTATAATATAATTGCCCAGTGACTTTATTATGGATTTTTAGGTGCGCAAAACAAATATAAACTCAAAATGATAATCAAAGTTTATATTTATGAATATCATTTCCAGTTGCTAAACTCCATCATTTCAGTAAGTGAACGTATCCACAATTATATTCACACCCGGTAAATAAGCGAATCCGAGGGGATGCGCTTCTTCACAAAAATAATACTACATGTCAAAAAAAGCAATCGTTTGTAATGTGTCAAATTCTTGTCAGTATGTCGTGTATCCCGTGTGGCGGCCAAAAACTTTACATACGTAATGGTTTACGAACACGTTATCTGATTCACCCTGTTTAATAATATTTTTATTTTAAAATATTTTCATAGGAACTAAGTCGCTCCTAACTTGCTTACTGATATTGATGAAGTGGTCGGGTACGATATATAAAATATACCTCCTCAAAAAATTCGCCGGTGGTATAAAAGTATATACGCGTATGCTGCATAATAACCATTGGCAACAGTCGGGGACGTACGCTACTGTTGTATATCAACACACTACAACTATCTTGTCGCATATCATGCCAAAAAACAGTTCTAAAAACATTTATAGACAAGATTGCTGCTTCAACAACTCTAATATTGTAGCTTGGCATAAACTTGATTTATGTATCGAATTCAGTAGTAATGGATTTATAATGTATGACTTTAAGGGAAACGAAGAACTAGCGCAATGTTTTCAACCTAGGTTAGTACACAAAAGCGGGCGAAATGAATAGTAGCGTGGCTCGCCTTCTGACCTGCCAATTACTCAGTCTACTGCGGTAAGCACGCTTTATTAGACATGGCCTACCCTTTGTTCATATCTGCAATATTCATTTTCTTCGCGGAAAACGATAGTAACCGACAGTGGCAGACTGAGCCATAAATTGCGGAAATTGGCCAACTGCTGTTTGCAAAATTCCGAATTTCGTATATGAAACGTGCAAATAATGTTTTTGCTACTACGTTTTTTTAAGGGCCATGGGTATGTTCAGTGTGTTTAAGTCCAATAAGAATGCAAAAATATGTTTGGGTTACGGTTATTAAACCCACATAGTAGCCTACTGATAATGTGGATTTAGAAATAGTATTTAATAAAATAATACAAATCAATATTGGTTGTTAGCAGGGTTTTATATTTTTGGTAAAAATTTCACACTTATTTTACGTATATTATGTATATGTGTATGTATGAGAATAGTAACGTAATGAGAGATGTAGTAACAATGGTCAACGAAAGGAATACAAAAGAAAACACAGAAACACAGGCTTGCTTCTACTTGAAACAAGTATCGGGTATTGTTCCTCGAAGACCTGCCGCTACTATTAACGCATACTCTGTTGCTTTTTGGCGGCCTGAAGAAGATCCCCGAGGGGGAATCGAAACATTGCCTACAAGATTCATAGCAACCGGCCTAACATCCTGGTACTTAGAAATAATTTTGCAAATATTAATGTTCTTTAATACAGAAAAAGAAATCAAGGTTATTTTTCGATCTCTAATTTCAAAATAGCAGGCATTTTAATCTTTTGATTAGTAATAGCTGTGTAAAATTTAACTTTATCCAAATAATGGTTTGGATTTGTTACCAAATTTGTTTATTAAGCCAAATGTTAATAATTTTATAGTGACATTAATGTTATTAATAATATCCCGTTTCGGGATATGTTTTCCCCAAGATATTTAAAATTGTTAGCATATTTTATTTCTCCATACGTAGTGTTCAGGCACGTTTCCGGGAATTTAAATAGGGTGGTAATAATTTCCGTTTTAGCAAAGGAGATTTGGGAAGCCAGTTTTCTCAGCTTTCTCTTTGAGATCTTCTACTTGCTTTCTTGCTTCTGCTTCTGAGTGGGCAAAGATGGCAAGATCATCCGCTAAAGCTAAACAACTTAATTCTTCGCCTTTGGATTTGTTACCTATTCTAACCCTAATGGAATTGACTTTATGGAAGGTTTTCATGATTTTATCTAGGACACAGTTAAGAGAATAAGGGAGAGTCCATCCCCTTGACGTACGCCAGTGTGAATTGGAAAGGGGTCACTAAGTTCTCCTAGGAATTTAATTTTGGAAATTGTGTCGGTTAAAGTTAATTTAACTAAATTTAGAGTTTTGGGATCGACACCGCATTCCTGAAGACACTGGAAGAGGGTCTCTCGATCCATTGAATCATAGGCCTTCTGAAAATCGATGAAGGTTATGAAGAGGGGGATATTTCTTTGAAGGAAATATCTAATAATTCACTTCAAACTGAGGATCTGACCCGGGCACGATCTGCCTTTTCTGAAGCCACCTTGATATTCACCAAGATGGAAATTAAGCTGGGATTCGAGTCTATTGAGGAGGAGCTTAGAGAAGATTTTATAAGTTACGGGGAGAAGTGAAATCCCCCGGTAGTTATTCACATCCATTTTACTGTCCTTTTTGTGGAGAGGGGGTATGAGGGCGGACTTCCACTCTGGAGGGATTGTTTCTCCTTCCCATATTTTCTGAAATAAGGTTGTGACTCCGGAAAGGAACTCTTTGCTGACGTTCTTCCAAAGTTCTGCGGTGATAACATCTTCACCGGACGCTTTATTGTTGCGAAGGGAGAAGGGACTGGACAGTTTCCCAGATTTCTTTTTCACCTGGGGGCCGCGAGTTAGGGTTTTGCGGAACCTGTTGAAACTGGAGCTTGGAAGGAAGTTGGGACTTGGCAGTTGAGAAGGTTTTTGAAATATTGGGCCAGAATTTGACAATTTTCCTGATTTTATAGAGCGAGGGAGCCGTTTTCTTTTTGAAAACATAAACTTGGGGAAACATATTTTGAGTGTCTGGAGCGGAAGGCTCTGTAGAAATCTTTAGAGTTATTGTTTCGGCATCCATTTGGAAGATTTTATCCTGTAAGAATCTTCTTCTCTGAGATCTAAGGACTTGACAGGCCTTCTTGGGTAGTAATCGAAGGGTTTCCATGTTCCGTGGCGTTTTGCTAGAATGCCAGACTTTCCAGGCTTTAAGTCTTTGAGATACAGCATCTTCGCATTTTTGGCTCCACCAGGGATGCTTTTTTGTGGTTTTGAAGAGGAACAATTTCATTGGGTCGAGATATGAGGTTGTCTCGGACTTCGTTCCAGTTCTGAGGGGGGCGAAGCCCGTCTTGGAATTCCTGGGCTCTTTCTTTGAGAAGTGCTTAACGTTTTACTTAATAAAATATAATTTCATAAAGAACATTACTATAATTTTATAAACTGTTATTTATTAAAGAACATTAATGAAAAACGAGTGTACTCGATTTTAGTAAGACATCTGAATTACTTCTTGAAATATAAAGTTTTCCGTAAAAAAACAATACGGTGGCTACATGGAAAACGAGATGCTTCCGGATCTATGTTTATGGGACATAAAGTGTATAGAATCCGAATGTGTATAGTGAGAACACCTTTTACGTTACACTCAAACACACACGCGCGCGCGCGCACGCACACACACATTGCAGATTTAGTACGTTGAAAATAAATTTTTGCAGTTAGTCTTAAAAATGTATTGTTTAGTTAAGCACATTATTAAGTACAACAAATGAATTTACTCTAGTCCTCTATGTGAACATGCCAATCCATAAAGAATGTAATTTTGGAGTTGTATCCTACATTACTATAAATAGCCATTACTAATTTTGTATAAAATTTTTGTATTTGTTTATTATTGCTGGGGTCTATTTAATGTATTTAAGTATTACACACACACACACACACACACACACACACACACACACACACACACACACACACACACACACACACACAAGCCTATATAATATATTATATATATGGCTTTTCTTGCATGCGCGCGCGCGCGCACACACACACACACACACACATATTGCGACAATACAAGCATATGCTGTAATGTGCATGTAGTAAATAAAATAAATATTTAAATTAATTTTAGTAATATGTAATAGACAAGCGGGTGTGAAATTGAAAGCTGAATTATGAACAGGAATCAACAGAAAAGATCACGCGATTGCCGCTGAGAGCGTGTACACGAGTAAATAGTGTGTGTGCGTGAGGCCTGTTCAAACCTGAAAGTTTTTCAATCTCACCCCATATAGATACTAAATTAAAGTTTTATTTAATTATAAGCAAACCGTAAATATTAGAAAGACTGTAAAGACTTCTAAAAATGCATAAAAATCAGACACATGTGCAGTGCGAATTCTATGTAATTATGACGTTCAGTGCGAATTCTGTGCAATTTTTAGAGCATAGTAATTACACTAATGATGCGATCATTATGATAATTACGTATAATATGTGTAATTGAATCAGACAATGTTAGATCACTTTCAAATCCGCATTAGACATTGCGATTGGCAAAAATGTGCGAATATGTGAAATTGAACGATGGTGGGGGAACTGACGCCACTGACAGCTTCTGACCTGCAGAATCCTATGACGACAGGTGTGGTTTTTTTGGTGAATATAAATACGAGCCCAGGAGAGCCAAATTTACTCTTCAATCAGTTTTCAATTGCAGCGGTAAGCTCTGTCCGTCAGAGACGCGAATTTTAATTACTTCAGACATAGCTGGACGCTATGTCCAATATCGATAAGATCTTTTGTTTATAAACTGTAAAGTCTAACGGACAATACGTTAGTTCAAGTAATAAAAAAAAACAGTAACTACAATTATCGGACGTCTACAAACAGTTTACAACTACAAACATCAACACTCTAGACAAATGGCGAGAGAACATCAAGCAGAGGAACGATATGCAGAGCAATAGAGGCGGTTAATAGAACAACAGCAGCTGATTCAGAGCAAAACATCATTCCATTCTACAGCCAGCAGATGGGACCATGAAGGACGAGTGACTGCAGGACGACCAGTGGAACCGGAAAACGCAAGAGGACATCCAGTAGGAGAGGACCGACAGATCACCGGAGGACATGAGTACAATCTGCAGAATTGAGGTGACGAAAAACCAATTTATAATTATAAAAGAATAGAGACATTGAAAAGACATTAATTAAAAAATTTTAAATTAAAGAAAAATTATGTAGATAGAGATAAGAGAATGTAATTTAACTATAGTAAGAATTTTCTTTAATGATGACCAATTAATTTAAAGATAATTTAAATCCTTGCTTGGAGGATTAACAATTGATTTAATAATTTTAATTTTTCATTGAAAGCGTATAAAGTAAAGTAGTTGGAAATACAGAAGAAGACTAACGATTCGATTAGTTTATTTAAAATGTTATAAAGCCTTAAGATATATGCCAAGCATAGAATAATAATGTAAATAAGAACAAATTTATAAAGCACACATTCAGACTGAGTAGTCGAGAATTTATAGTGTAACGAAGAAATGTTTAACATAGAGTTTTGCTAATATAAGATATAAGATTTATTTTATGATGAATGTACGGCAACAAACAAACATTGAAACAATTGATAATGAATATTTTATGGCGAAGTAAATATTATCATATATTTTTATTTTTTATTTTTCGTTTGAATAAAGAAATGAAAACATGTTACGTACGATTCATAAAAGGACTACTCTTATTATGATTACACCTGAACTCCAATTATACATACACGTTATCAGTAATGTTGTATGAGCTATACCACTACACAATTTAGATTACATTTAATTAATACATTGTGTCGTTGTATAATTTTGGCGTCTCAAGAACGTGGGGCTCCTCAAACATAAATAAATTTGTATTTACAACCTGCATACACAAAATGTGTCGTTGTAATATATATATATATATATATATATATATACACTTCATTTTATTATAATATTATGTTCTTATGCAAGCATTTAATTAATTTACCTTACTTGTGTGCATTTCATTAAACAACAAGGTTCAACGAAATGTACACACAAGTATAATACTTGCAGAGAAACATAATGTTATAATAAAATGAAGTATTTATATGTACATTCGAATTCACTGCCAGTTAGGCTTATTTTTAACAACTTGGGACGGTGCACATAGAGACTAAATAAACAAAACTAAATAGACATCCTTGTCATTTACCATTTTACAATGTTTCCTCTATTAAATTATTTTTATATTTACGACTAAATACATCGACAAACACAATCGGCAGTTGAAAAAACTGTTTATGTAAAAGGTGCAGTTGTAACAATCTGCAGCTCGATTCTTGATACAGGTCGAAGTCAAAATCCTACGTAACGGGAGTAATTTTCTTTTCGTGTTTACTATCATTAAAAATTGCATTGAAATGAAAATAGCTGGATCGGTTCATTTTTCTTATACATTTAGTTTGCCGCATTGCACTCAATGGTCATTCAACAATCACCAACAATTGATATCTAAGTACGTATTGTTGAGTTGAAAAATGGTGTACTTGCGCATGAAGTTCGTCGGAGTTCGCCGGCTGTCGGTCGAGTTCGCGAAGCTGGTAATGTTACTTGTGTCAGTATACATCCACAGTTCGCGCCGTCCGGCAGTACGCGGTCTCTTCTCTTAATATACACTAACGAAAAGGTCAACAACCCGGTTCAACTTATCGCCAACTTGGTGTGTTCTTTCCAGTGTCAGTGTTTGTTTTTTAAGTGTGCATCAGTGTAAAATTGATTTACTTTTTAAGTGTTTGCTTAGTGGATATTTATAATTGTTTTACGTAAGTACTAGATTTTATTGATAGTACTGTCCAATTTTCTTATAGAATACACATTATTAAAACAGTAAACTGTACTGTTTACGTAGCAATTAATAGAGAAAGTCAAGAGTGTAGCCACTAAGTGACATTGCATGTAAAACGAAACTGTAATGTGAGCTAAGAATGTCTGTTGACATTCATAAACAAACATACACATGTTTAATGCAATCAGTGTAGGTCCAGTTCACAGACCTTACACTGGTATAAACAACACTTTGCCTTACTTTTAAGAATTCCTGTTGGAATACCAATATCTCTAAACATATTCAAATACCAACTAGTGTCTCTGCGTGTAACTACGTGTGAGTGTGTACATTCTTACACTGATTATGTATTGCTCTGTATACGACAGAAATATTGTAAACTGTAAACAATTATTTAATGTGTCTATAAAGAGCATTCTTCACAACATAAACTTGTCATCAAAGGATGTAATAATATCGACTTTTCTGACGTTATTATAAACAATTATATGAGTTGCAACAATTAATTTAAGAAGTCAAGCGGTCTTTGTTGCTTAATTTTAATTTTAAGATGTAATTTTTGCTGCTGTTCAACTTTAAGATCAACAATGTGATTCTCTTCCGAATAAAAACTAAGAGCTGGTGTAATTGCCATCATCGAAAACACTTTCCAATGCGTTACTGTTTATCTGAATGACTAGACAGGTAGTTAACACTTAGTAAGTTCCTTAGTAATACTTTGGTGAGAACTCGATTAATTGAACTTTCAATTTAGACAATTATAAATGTGTTTGAAATTGCAATACATCATTTCTTGAAACGAAGAGTAAAATCAGTTGAACACTATGGGAGTTGATTTAATAGAAAAAAAATAGGATAATGTACAGAATATACTATAATGTATTCTTTACACTTTATACTTGTATTCTGTCTTCAGATTTGAAAATAATTTGTACTAAATGTATAAGTTTACGCGGTGGTGAACTAAAATGGATGTTTATATTTAAATAAATTGCAACTTTGCATGTTAAAGCATAACATACCCAGGACTAAAGTGTCACTTGGACTTAACATAATCAAATAAGTTTAAAATTTGATCACATCTGTTGGCCGGTACTACAACGTAAAAAATCTCTTTGAAATTAATCGTCTAGTTATGTTCACAAACTTATCAGACGCATGGACGACATTATTGCTGAAGTGGATATTTTGAATCGAAGAAAATTCAAAATGGATATTTCGTTTGAAATCAAAATGTTCGTGAGCTCTTTGTTTACTGTTTCAGTTTAGAAAAAAAAAACACTGATTCCCGTTTGCAAAACATTTTTAATTTCTAACTTACTAACTTACATATTGATTTAACTTACTAACGTGTACTAGTGTATATGTTTTTAATTAATAGTTCTGGAAGTAAAAAAAAAAAAAACTACAGCCGAGGTGAATCGCAATGTATACGGTAAATTTAACTTGCAAACGAAGCTGGATTATGGTAGTGCATGTTTGCAGCGAGGCAGAGGCAGCTTTGTGCTTCCCCTAATTGCAAGGTACCGTGCAGCGGGATAGGACGTGAGTATATAGGTCAACGAACATTCTCCTGCTCTCTCTTCGCTATCACTGAACCTGTTTTCATTTGGATAAAATTAATCTTATTCTGACTGTTTTCTAACATTTATTTTGTAACCAAACATCTTTAGTTTTTGTTCACAATTATACATTGTTTTATGGCTTGTTTTTATTAAAGACTTGTTGAAGTTTTTATTTCTGATTTTATATTAAAATACTTTACTTGCAGTTAAATGCCTTACGGAGTTGAAAGTGGAATAAAATAATATGTGCATAATACAGTACTTTTAAAATTAAAATAATTTTCACAACAACAACAAGAACAATAATAATAATAATAATACATTAAAACATAATATATTTAATTTATTCACGATAACATTAATTTATTATTTTATAAAATAGTAATTTACAAATATGGCGAATACGTAAACGAGGAGACGTCAACCAAATTTATCTGAAGACAAATCAGCAAGTAGGCTACTCTAAATAACGTGGCCACATTACTTCTCAAGGAAATATAAACATTTATGTTTTACACATGGGCGCGCGCATTTGTTGCAATTCTAACTTTTGCTAAAAAACATAGTAGGAAAGTAATACGTATGATCGAAAATTGAAGAGAGTCTGTTTCCGAAGTGTTTTACTTTTTTTAATTTAATTCAGGAGAACTAATAGAGTGATATTATTCTGTATGTCCAGAAATTAGTGCGTCGTATTTGTAAATACCACCGTAAAAAAATCTTAAGACTAGCTTAAAATTAATTATGAATTCTTGATCCTGTTAAATTTCAGTTTTCATATCGAACGTCGGAAACCGGGTTGTTTCCGAGAAAACCACTTTCAGCCTTACGTACTCCCACGCTATCCTAGTGGGCGGAGATGAGGCCTATGATGCTGCAAAATATTGTGCAATCGCCTTTATTATCGTCTGCGAAGTAAATATTTGTGAAAAGGAGCTGACATATTTTGCATACGTTAATACTTTATTTTCGTGAGTAAGTTTACGAAGTTGACTTATTTATATGTGCTTACACGTTAAGACCAATTATTGTGAGAATCAACATCTCAATAATCCTCTCGCCGTGCGCACAATGACAGTTACGGGGACTCTCGATTGATTACGGGAAACAACGAAAGGTTTATTTGCGCGGAATGACAATTGACACGTGTGTTGTTAAACACACGTGCAATGGACACTTTATCGTGTGAAAGGCATAATTTTTCTTTTATTCTCAAGGTTGTCCTCGTAAAGGTTAGAGAAGACACACGTATACATACGTATTTTGTGTTTGCGTATACTTACTAATTTTCGTTTAGTAAAATATACACGATGTTTATTTCGTATGAAATAGGTATCTAGGCCTATATAAAAATTCTTTAAATATAAGTTTGCATTTTATAGCAAGTGTATTGGGAGGGTGTGTGTGCGCGCTACCACCCCCTTCTCTTACCCAATCTCTATCATGTTTGAAGGTAATTACAAACTGAAATAAAAATATACGTATATACAAACATTCTCTTACACTGACATTCACAAATACGGGACTGCGCAATATTTGCGTTTCACATGTGCAACAGTCTCTGAGTGTAATACAATTTAGTGGAGTTTTCCTCTTATAGGCGTCCCCCAAAAATATCCACAGAACTGTATGATTGACTTAATTTATCTGCATAAGTATTAGACACATATGACACGCACATCAATAAAAAACGCACCTTTTAAGTTTTTCGTTTAGCAGAATAAAATGCGTGCGGTCTCTAATGAGGTTATATACCGTTATAAGTCACAGATAAAGCTTGAAATATGTTATTTTTTAATTTTATATGCAAGAAATCGTTTCAGCATTCTGTCAAAATAATATTTAAGTAAAAACTCATTTGTCTATTAGTACAAAAATCGGATACTGGCGCATTAGGACCAATTATCTGTACACATTATTGTATTATCTATATGTTAGTTGTAACAAACGATGGCATTTCTTGAAATTATTTCCAACAGGGAGTTCTAAACGATGTAAAATCACCATAGAGTGTTAAGGGTATTTTATTTCCAGCAATGGGATTAATAGGTATATCCACGACTGACGTGTTATGGGTATTATTTATTGTCTTATATTTATTTATTATGATACATATTTACTTAGTTTTAAACAACGATACATTTCTACGCAGCTGAAAGGAATATTCGTTTGTACGCTGCTCACCTTGTTCAATAAATTTTCGTTGCAGAAAATTTATGTTATGTTTGAATATAACAAGAGAAATCAAGATTGACCAAATTTTCTGTAAACATTAAGCATATTGTGTTTTTCTTTCAGCCCTCATAGAGCACTGTGGATAAAAATTTTGACGTCATATTTGCACATGTTTACCAATGTTGAGCGAGTGCCTCTATCATCCGCCAATAAATTCTTTCCAGAGCAATTCTTCTCCAGTCCACTGCCCCATAGTAGTTATCTGGGTAGTTCCTCTGTCTAGCCTTACGTCGTCACCAAAAGTCTCTTCTCGTTTAACCGAACGTCCTACCCACCTCTATTACACCTTTTGTAGTCCGCAAATAATATCTGTTTTAGTTACTGACATACTTAATCTCTTACGTACCCATTTCCCCCTCACTCTGTTGCTTTCATAGCATATTCCTATTCCATGGTTTGCTGTACAATCCGCAGTTTTATCTCATTCCAGTCTTCACTGCACGTGTTCCAGTCATTACAAGAAACTTCCTGCTTTAAACATAAAGGTAGTTTACTATTATTCACTTACCAAATAGCAGTCTATCCTGTTCTTTTACTCTGTATCTCCGTTTTTTAAATTTAAAATTACGAACCTATATGTTGTGTATGTAATATAAAATACATTAACCTAGTGAAACTATTTACTTAACCTTTCTTACATAATCAGATACATACACGTACACACAAGTAGGCCTACATTATATTTTTGTTAGACTGGAGCCAGTGAGCTAAATAATAAATCACCCACGCACGCGTGCATAGGGTGGAACTGGAGGTGTGGGGAGTGGGGGTGGAAAGCGGGATACGCTCACGCCTCCTGTTTTGTCTCAATTTAGCAAGGAAAATTCCTCTTGAAAACGATGACGACATTACTTACATTATTTATTTTTGTACTCTTCAGCAATCATAACGACAAACAATAATACAACTTTAACGTGAAATAATAACATGTTGAGAAGTCAACTGTGTGTTGAAAACATCAAATTTCTAAACTGCGTAGTAACTAAAACAGCTTGATTTTATTTGAAATAAAATACTATAAGAAGGAAATATGCACAGGTAAACAATGCAGCCTCTATTTGTTTTCTATTTAATTTAGTTTTATTAATATGTTGACTGTAGTGTAACGTTTATAACTCCAAACTCTATTCTAATCTGTGTTATCACGTACTTAATCACTTATTTTTATTGCCTCTTATGTAATTAATTTTTTTTAACTATAATTTAACTCTTGTTGTATTTTAATTAATGAATTAATTAGTTAGTGAGCATATTTTCCTCTTTTTATCTACCAAAAAGCGTTATTTTTTGCATTAATGTTTTACGCAGTAATAAATTGGCTGGGTGAAATAATGTTTGGGCGAACTTAACATGACAATATGTTCTCATTGTAGGATACTTGTCGCTTGTTAGGCCGTCAACCAAGCGTATAAAACCGCTGGCTTTATTTACCCACTAGATCGTTATCCTTTTCTAACGTTACACCTAAATAACCGACCTCGTAGCGGAAATATAGTAATCTGTTTTCTTTTCCTTTTATTGAGATTTCTTCGATTCAAACGAAAAAATACATAAATTAATAACGATTTTACACACACACACACACACACACACACACACACACACACACACACACACACACACACATTTAATTACATAATGTACGATACATATTAATGCGAGCGTATATTATGATATTGCATACAAGGAAATATCGTAAATCACAACGATCTTATTATAAAGACCAAATTAAAGGTTCGGATTTCAGTGTTTGTATCCCGCACAATTCGTACTTCCCTCTAATACACAGTTTACCCCTTTTTACTAAGTTTACTTTTAAACTGGTTTAAGACAAATTGGAATGGTAAGCCATAATCAGTTTATTGTCTTGTATTACGGTAATACTGTCATACTTTTCTTAAACATGTACGCCTACTCCGTGGATTCGCATGGATATATGTAATTTATAATGTACACTACAAGCGGTTCACACAAGCTTCGTACATACTTCATAAATACATATACATAAACATTACAAATTGAAACTATTGTATACGTTTTTGTGGCTGTTCCGGTGCTAATAATGTCATGCTGCAGTTTTACTTTAATTACATGTTTACCATTAATATTATTTTTCCTTCTTTCTTTTTCGTTTCAGCGATTAAACAACATCCTTCACTTTCCTCCTCCCCCTTCTTCATTCTCTGGCTCAGTCTTGTTCGTTCTTCTTCCGATAACTCCCTCTTGGTCTCATTCCATTTTACATAACTTACTGCCATTATGTTTATATTTTTAAATATATATATATATTATTTTAAATTGCTTTTTAATTTTTGGGTGCATATACGAAGTTACACACGCCATTGTAATTATTTCTGTATCGTAGAGATTTCTTCTTTGTTTAGTAGATGTATCGGGTTCAGTTAACCGAAATTTGTTAGTTAATGTCCGCAGTCATGTATTAAGGAGGTATAATTAAGGTTAATGTCCGCAGGTATAATTAAGGAACGGTCTTACATCTTATGGCTGAAAAACTTAGATTAAAATAAAATAAGCAAATAATTGCGGATTAATAAAATGTACTTTTTATTCTTTTCGCGCAGTTTGGTTTGGTTTTCGTTTTGAACTTCATATTATTCATAACAAGCTTACCGTCACGATAGGTATGCGCACGCACCTCGTTTTATTTGATTAGGCGAAAGGTGCTAACACTGATGGAGGAGATCGAATAACATTTAATTCGTGTCATCTGGATGAATTTTGAGACGATAACCACAGAACAAATTTGATATTACCTACCGAATCTCTTGCTTCATGATGTATTTGTTTATATAGTGTCTGCTGCTGTGCATTCATTGAATCGGACAACTTAAATATAGTTGTAACCGACAACTACTCATTGTAGTTGCTCAACGATACGACTGACAAATTACCAAACGTCATTTTTACCCCACAAGATGGAGAAACGATTATTCTGTAAACGTACATGTGTTTACCCAATTTATGGCTCACGGTACGGGCACAGCCATATCACACACATAAACGCAAGTAACTTATACAAATAGGCAGCCACAAAGTATTTTTAATTAGTGTCATTTGTTGGTGTAATTTGTATTACACAAATGACATGAAACAAAATTTTAAAAAATCTTTTAAAACACAAAGTTATCACGTTAACTGTCCCGATCACTATCCCGCATTCGACAGAAAATCTGTGAATTCTTTTATTAGCTGAGTTAGCAACCACACGAAGTACGAGAGACTCGTTACAAAGTGGGGTTCCATCTCGCGTGAATCGGTACCTCATCAGTTAGGATCTAGACGTAATTCGTATCACTCTACTCACTTATAAACTGTTAGAAGGAACAGTTTTAGTTTTTAATATAATACTGTATACGTTAGTTAAAGTAATGGCATGTATAGTACCAGAATATGAGGAAACGAAAAGAAGAACTCGGCAAAGCAAAGAGTACGGTCACGGCGAATTTAAAACAAAAGGAATCATGAATTGGAAAACAAATGTAAGTACATCGGACTATTGAGGAAAGAAAGTCTGCTTATATACGTACATCTGTTGTAGCAGGCTTTTGGGTACATCCGTGTATGTGATGTTTCGATTGCCGACGTTTCGTTCCGTAATCCCGGAACATTTTCAAAGCCTTTTGATGTTGATTTTGCTACGGCGCGCGTTTTATATATTGCTTCCCTTGGGATTGTTACCCTGGGAGGGTTCGAGGGTGGGGGGTTGAGTGTGTTGTGGCCATATGTTGTTTGCTAATTGAGAACTGTCAGTTAGGAATTTCCAAGTTGTCGCTAATTTAGTATATTCATTTCTGTCGTTGACCGCTGCTACCCTCATCCGGTCGATCTCCATGCCTTCCCTATACTGTCTGATTTTCTTATTGTTAGTTCGTGTGTTTTTGAAATCGAAAGTGTGTCATGTTTCTTTGTGTGTTTCGTTAAGGATGTGTTGTGTTCTTGTTGTGCTACTGACAATTCGTGTTCGCTGACGTGTTGACGGATATTCCATCCAGATTGGCCGATATAGACTCGGTCGCAGTTTTTGCACGGTATTTGGTATACACCGTATACACACACGCGCGCGCGCGCGCGCTTATACGGCCTTGTCGTGTTAGGAGGTTGTACAGGTTAACAATAGGTTCAGCAAACAGCAAAATATTACACTTGTGCGGGCTGTGATGCGAGTGTTCCCGCTTTGAGTAAGCCTATATAATCAAGAGTGCTTGCAGTTGCAGACTGTGTGATCACAGTATATTAGACAGGCATCCAGCGTACTCGTACCTGGACTTATCCACGTTTCGTCTAGCTGTTAGATGTTAACCAACCCTTTGTAAACAACACAATTACTTTATTAAATAAAACAACGACATTGGCTAACAATGTATTCCCATCGTAAATGTTAATTACTTAATTCTAAGACTTACGTCCGTCGTAGTTCGCCAGTTAATTCTGAATTCTTCCATTTCACTGTTAAATTAGGTACGTTGATTCATTATCACATTGCTACGTTTTGTCACTGATACTTTACATCAATATAAGTAGTTTTTCCTTCTAAGTTTTATTGTTGCCTCAAAATTACCGGGTAACTGGATAATTCCAAATTCAAGATTGGAAGCCATACTCCACATTTTTGAGCTGTCTTCTTACTTATGTGGTTCGATTTCAATGTTTACATGTCCGTAATTGTGTTACGTTAGGAAACAGTGTGGTCTCTACTATATTATTATTGGAGTCTTTGAATGATCTTAGTGTTTAGTGCATAACACCGTAGCCGGACATCGTATAACCAAGATTGTTTTAATATCAGATTGTAGATAATAATTTTTCTCTGAACTTAACCAAACCAATAGTTTTCTATGGATAATGTCTGGCTTTGTTTTCTTTCTTTATAGCTTGACGTCTTGGGTCTTACTCGGGCTGTTCATTTATTCACAAATTAAGTACGCTCTTCTTATGTAATTAATTTTTTGTAAATATAATTTAACTCTTGTTGTATTTTAATTAATGCATTAATTAGTTAGTGAGCATATTTTGCTCTCCATGTCTACAAAACAGCGTTATTTTTTGCATTTTTACGCAGTAATAAATTGGTTGGGTGAAATAATGTTTGGGTGAACTTAACATGACAATATGTTCCCACTGTAGGAGACTTGTCGCTTGTTAGGCCTTCAACCAAGTGTACAAAACCGTTGGCTTTATTTACCCACTAGATCGTTATGCTTTTCTAACGTTACACCTAAATAACCGACCTCGTAGCGAAAATACAGTAATCTGTTTTCTTTTCCTTTTATTGAGATTTCTTTGATTCAAACACGCATACGAAACGAAAAAATACATAAATTAATAACGATTTTACACACGCACGCACACACACAAAAGCATATGATATATAGTTTATATATATTATTAATAATAATAAATTAAAATTTTCTTACAAGAATATATTACAAATTAATTTGTAGTTTCTGATGATAATAGTTTAAACTATCAAAATAGTGTAAAATGTTAAAAAAACATTCTTTTTAAAACATATTCGTTTTGTTTTATTTTTAAGGTAATAATAAACAATCTATACAAGAATAATGTGAGCAAATATGAATGTAAGATTATATATATATATGAGAAATTGTATAAAAAACATAAAATATATAAAATTGGAATCATCTATTGTTTTTGTTGTGCCAAATGTGCCAATTTTTGTTCCTTGAACCAAATTCAGCTGTATGGAACAGTTGTTAGTATTGATTCTGGCTCATTTCGCTTTCCCTTCTAGCTCTTTTAAATCGACTCCCATTGCTTTTACAACGGTGTCATCAGGAAAACTGGAAATGCTTATGCTTTCAGGCTGAGGGATATCACATTATCACTGGATGCGTCACAAAATGCTTGAGTAGAGTTATACTGGACTTGTGCGAGTTTCTGTCACGCTTCCAGAATATTACTTTTAATTTCAAAACATTGTACCCTGCATGTTTCACCTGCTTTGTATTCTCCGACCGACTAACCTACATCGTCATATTTGAAATTAAAAATTAACCACCACCAACTCCTTCTCATTGAGTGCTCTTTGGACGCAAGTTGTGGCGAACCAATAACAATTTGTCTTTCTTCTGATTGGCTGGTGGTGTCAAATAACATCTTCATGCTGAATCCAAAAGTTTATAAATATGGGTGTCCTACTCAGAGGTACTAGCCTTAATAAAAGTTCAGTGGTCACTGACTGCGAAATCTTGGTCAGTGTTTTGCAGCCTCCTGCATTGAAGATGGCCATGGAAGGCACTGCCGAAACTTTTGCACCCAACAACCTTGGACCACGGCCTTACAGCCCGGTAAGCGGAATTTCTGATAACTACATCGTCATGTTCCACCAACAGGGTGTATCTCTCTCTCTCTCTCTCTCTCTCTCTCTCTCTCTCTCTCTCTCTCTCTCTCTCTCTCTCTCTCTCTCTCTCCCTCCACACACACACACACACAGCAAACGCAGGTGTCTATAATAAATATTATCGATTCTGATATTTTATACCACTGTGACAGCAAATATGTAGAAAGACATTTGTGACATGTCTTACACAAACGAAACAGAACAATGATCATTTATAAGATTATATGTTTTCGTATTATTTCTTATTGTTTAGTATTATTTACAATTAACCTTGTTAAAATATAATTTCAGATAATATAATATATAGAAACAATAATAATATTAATTAATAACAGAAATATTTAATAATTAATTTTATAAATAATTAACCTATGTAGAAGGACAACGATTTTTAGTAAGTAAATTAAACTCGTTGGATATAATGAGAAATGTTGTGATGTAGCTAACCGTACACTACGTACCCATTTGCACAGTGCAGTGAAGACTGAACTCTCCTTTTTAAGCAAGAAATCAGTTTTTTATTTATTTAAATTCATTTTTTATACAAGTTATCTAATCAAATTTTAAATGATTTCTAATCAGTTTGTAGTAACGGATTATGTTTTTTAACTGTTATTACATTTATGAGCGGTACAGTTCCGTGTAATCGTATCATGGCATGCGCTAACAGAGTACGTGGATGCACGTGAAAAGCACGCAACTCATAAACATCTAAATCTTGTGAGTGTTATTCACTTGATTCTGGGTTATACTACGCTCCAAAGTACATGCTACTATCTGAAGTTTAAATTATCGAAAGCCTCATATTAAATAAATCACCATTAAGTTTTGTAGATTTTATTAAGTTATTGTCTTCGGCTGGTCGCCTTTTCTGATTCTTGAAAGAGGTGGAGTCCTCAGTAGTTGAACAGCATTCTAAAGTTATCTTTCTTCACACCGTGTAGGTTCTGTTTCCCCCCCCCCCCCGCGGGCACACCCTAGATCGTATCGGTATCTAAGTGAAAGTGAACGAGGGATTCTCGTTGCAGAGACGATTGCAGTGATTGAGTAGCGAGATAACTACAAACAATGTAAGTGGCAAGGAGTAGACTCCAGGAGGGAAAATGTGTTTATAAGGTCTGGAGAAATCCAAGAAACGGGATGAGGCTTCTTTCCTATTTGTTTTTAAATAGGACCTAAGGATACTCATTGTAATATGAGTGGAACGTTGTCATACAAGACATTTTTGGCGCGGTCCATACCGGAAGAAGATTTTAAAAACAAAATTGACACCGGCCGCGGAAGCCTACGTGAGAACATATTCTTTCTTATTTGTCGAGACCTTGAAAGAGGGGGCCGATAGTTTGAGCTGGCTTCGGGCAACTTGACGACGAGGTATCAAGGACACAGTAATCGCGTTCTTTGTCTTGACACTGACAGCTGTTTAACGAGGATGTTCCCCTAACTTTCATTCACTGTTTTACAACTATCTTCTAAGCAACATAGTAAGGTATCCTCCAAGTATGTTCGCCAGGTGTCTTTTGTTCGTGTCATTGCTTAGCACGATCACTAACTTTGGCAACTGTATTATTATTCGCGTTTGGTACGTGCAGTTATATGAGGTATGCAGTTATATACACTACTCAGGATCTCGTCTTATATTCTTATTTAAACGTCATTTAAGTTTCTTGTCTTTGAGTACATCCTGTTTCTATACCACAAGTTAGTCCTATACGTTTGACGTTAAGTAAAAAGTGTGCAGCTGATGCAATTCGCATTCATCACGTTTTACAAAAGTTAAAATAGTTACTCTGCATGTAGCCATCACCTACATGATAACTCTATCAGTAGCATAGTTGAATTGCACTTTTAACTTCCACGATTTTTAGTACTGCTCTTGATTCGCCTTATTAAATTATCGTTCCTTTGTATAAAGTATGTAAATGAGAATATCACTGAAGTGGATTATTTATTTTGATGTAAAAATAAAAAATGTGAGTAATTTCAAAATAAAAGACGAGAGCACCACATTTCAGTCTCAAAAATGGCTTATGGAAGTCAGTAGAAGGATCCACACGATTACAGAGACTTTTAAATGAAGATGCAAGAGAAGGAAAAAATAAATTGAAGCAAACACAAATGCAGAATTTTAACAGAATCAATAACAACAGAATCCACAAAAGAACGCATTTCGTATATTCTTAACTGGCGAAGAAATCAAAGGACGTATAGGAAACGATGGCAATAACTAGGAAACGCTATTGACGGGTGTAAGCTTTGATAGGGATGAATAATATGAAGACCTTGTTAGTGGTTTCCTGATTTGTGAGGACGAAATAATATGCTACCTCTGGAACTCTGCGTCCTCGAAATCACGATTTGTTTGACGTAGAGTGGACCATAAGTCACTTGGAAAAAAGTGTTTTTGGAAACTTCTAGTGACGAACGGTTTTTAAGGTTTGCTCATTAACTAGACATTCTGCCTGTTTTGTGAAGGTTCGAAATAATTCTCATCAGTAGGACCTGTTTCCTGGCATTATAGAATAATAATTAAAATACATATCATAAACGGTAATATTTATTGACTATTATAATTACTTTTATTAATATATTTTTTCTAATACTTATTATTATTATTTACATCACACACACACACACACACACACACACACACACACAACACTTATGATATATTTATTATATCTGGATCACTTATATATACAGATCCTGAATATGACAGTAAACTTTGTCGTCGACGCATGGACACACATATTTAAAATTGTATCTTGTTAATCATGCAACGTCACAAAATCTTTTAATTGTTAACTCACGGTTACTACTAAGCTTCTAGTGTCAAGCAACTTATGACCCATTCGGTATTTACCTATATTTTTTAATTTATCGACTCGTTAACACGAATTCTTGCTAGGGGGTAGTAGAATACTGTAAACTCTCGCTTTGAGTGTATAATCGAGAGTGCTCAGTTACAGACTTGTGCAGCAACGGTACATTAGTGTGGTATATCTGATGTTATCCACATCCAGTCGTGATGGTAAAAATTAAGCAATTTTACGCACAACACAATTAAATAAGGCAGTAATAGTTTGTTTTTAATTTATTAGTAGGCAATTATTATTGTCAGGAATGTATTCTTATAGCGTGCAAGCAAAACCAGCCATTGCCTAGTTACTACAGTGTGCATCTAAACGAACGTGAATATCTTCAGATAGGTATACGTATATTATTTCTACGTTAGATTACAGTGTCATCATTTAGAAATTTTGTTACGGCTGTCGCGTTTCGTATCCTAGCTTCCATCTACACCAATACTAACGGCTCTCTTTTGCACTCAGCAAGGTCTGATTCCGGATTTATTTCCTTTACTTACCTCCGACAATTCTCCCTATGCTCTGTACTACATCCTAATCTTATAAGGCTTTGTAATTCGGGTACTCCTTAGTAGGTTATTCAGGTGACTTGTAGCTGTTTTGCGTACCCTATTCTTTAATTTATTTCTTGATTGCTGTCACCATCAGATATTATTATTATTCCTAAATACTTGAAGTTATTCGCAACTCTTTTAACTTTTGTTCCTAAGTCTAGGTTTTTACCTCCACCAACCACTCACTGTCAAGTTTTGGATGCATTTACTTCGAAGCCCCATTTCATATATTCTTCACGTTTCCTCTGCATCCATAGGAATTTATAACAACGTATATCCATCTCATCCTCGGAAATTACAGCCTGATGACAGCAAAATGTAACGCGAAGAGACTCCCATCTCCAACGGTGTACCCATATTACATTTCTTCCTCCATGACGTCAGCACTTCATTCAAATAGATTTTAAACAGCGTTAGAGCTGTGCAACAGCCTTGTTTCTTTTACACTAATTAGATTAATAATCATAATTAATAATTAGATTAATAATTAAAATTAATAATAATAATAATAATAATAATGGCTCCCGTGTATACCACCGAAGTAGCTTAGGGAGTAGGCAGGGTAGGCTGCCTAATATGAGCCGTACGGCATATAAGGAAGGCAGTGTGGGCAGCACTACGCTTCAGCCGCCCATTATTATCCCCAGGATGTTATCCCAGGTACTCATTTTCAACAGGCTGAGTCGACCTGGGGGCTGAAAAACGCACCTTGATTTTATGGTGCGGGACCGGGAATTGAACCCGGGACCTCTAGATTAGTAGCCAGGTGTCATACCCACTGGTCTACTGAGCCACCATTAAAATTAATAATTAGATTAATAATTAATTAGTTTTATGTTTTGTTAAATTCCTGACATTTTTGTATTTCTGAAATAACTCAAATTTGATGAGAAAATGTTTTTACGTTTAATAGTTAAGTCGGGGTTAATAGCTTGAACCTACTCCTCACGCATCAATGAAAGTGATTATGTGACCACGTTTAATGTCACGTTCTTACAACTGTAAGTTCTTCGTGTTATTATAACCCATTTTATATCGAGTAATTTATGAAAAGAACGGAAAACTGCTTTCAAGACCGCAACGTTGGAAGCGACAAATGTAAATGTTGTATTTTTTTTGGGCTGGTGAATTAGCTATTTTATATGAGTGCAGAATGTAGTAAGAGGTAGACAGACACTGGTTAGTGTTGCCTGTGTATGCGGTAATTCCTCTTCCGTGCGCCACAAGCGTTAGTCACAGTTTATTAACCACAAAACCGGAGTTCGTAATTACTGTCTGAACTATAATTTAAATGGTATTTTTAATGTCTAAAACTAACAGATAAACGCTTGAGTTTTAGGAGACATTTTTCTAACGTTTCAAACCAGGTTGTACTTTTTTTACTTTGCCGGTGGTTTGTTGTTTTGTAGTTGTGAGCCACCTAACTTGTCATGCAGTGCTTCATAATATGCACGAATAATCTTTATATATAATTTCACTCTCTCTCCTTAAGTTTTTATTAAACATTTAAAAATATTTGTAACTGTGTTTTAAATCCGAACGTACGATAATATAATTTTATAAAACAAGTGCACGCAATGCATTATTAGAAAAGAAGGTTTTCATAGTAGCGAAATTGATCTGTAATTCTAATGTAAAGGTAACTAAAGACTAGCGGATGATTTGGTTTCTAGATTACTAGGTGACTCGCACACGACCGTACAACAAGCGGAACAGTAGCGGCTCTTCAGTTTCTAGAAACTGCCCCTGAAAAATTATTTTAGTTTCTCGTCTTCACTGACCCGAATAATACAGATTAATTTAAACTGATTCTTTTTAATGATTAGATTTTATTTTGATAATAACTTTAACGATACTGTAAAGGCTGTTTCCTTCCAACCTCTAATTGGAGATTGGCAGGTGGCATATTATAAGTTGTATTCATCGTCTCTGTTTGGCTGCACCCTTTCAAACCTAGACCCGCACACGCTACATCCAAGAATTGCTTTCCTGTGATTCCCCCTTCCACCAACATTTACCCCTAACAGCATAGGTAACATGTCTACTGTGCCTATTTTAGTGCACCAGACAAAGGCATGTCTTTAAGATAACGCTTTTCCACAATCTCCTCTTTTCACATTCTGTTAAACGCATCATTAGGCTTACTATGCTTTTGTATGAAATACTCTGTATACTCATCCCGTGCCATTCACCTTTCTTCCACGATTCATACCCGTACTGAATTATACTCACAAAATAAAATTATAGTAATTTTACCTGCTTTAGCCCAATATTTCTAGGGGTCAGCAGCATATCCTTTTCTTAATTTTTTTTTTTTTGCCTGAACCATTCTAGATTTAATGGTGACGTCTTCTGTGAGCCATCAAACTCAGTTAGCCACTGTCTGTTTGTCTCACCTTTACGCTTTCCGCATGTGTGTATATATATACATATTTTAGCTATACTATATCCATTTAGTATCACTTCTGCATACCCCATGTCAGTTCATTTTCATGCCAAACTCACAAACTGATCACTCTCACTTTCTGCCACAAGATATGCACTATATAATTTACCAATCTGAATAATACGATTTTAATTGAAATACAGTATATGCACTTTAAAGTGGGTACTTTTTAGTAATTTTAAAATGTTTATAAACTTCTCCGAGTATTAAAAAAGTGTTTTTACAGTATTAGCCTAATATCCCTTCGTATATTTCGCTAATTTTCAAAGTAAGAACATATTTTACAAACGTTACAAGAAGAGAAATAAATAATTCAAATATGAAGACATATTCATTTAATTTGAATATATTAAATATTTTAAATCTATATTAACATACTGCTTGTTTACTAATTAAAATTTTTCATACGCTGTGAATTACATGTCGTGAAAACAATACAATGGTTTACATTTTTATACTGTGTATGCTTTAAAATGTGTATATTAACTTTGCACTTTAAAATTTTAAATAAACACAAATCTGAAATAGTTAATGCTAACTTTAAATACAATAGGCCTATTATGTTCATTGTTAACTACTCACTGAAAATGGACTCACTAAAAACTATATTACTGTTTTTTACATTTAAATAAGTTTTGTTTTGTACTTAATAAAAATTTTATAGGCCTACATTACTGGTCCGTATAGGTAATATTTGTGTAACAGTACTTTCCTGGCAGACATGCTGTTGATATCTTTAATTCTCCTAGATCACTGATGACTTCGATAGAAAACATAAAACGGACTATATCGTAATCGAGTTCGAAGCTACTTCATGCATCTGCTTACTGTGACAAGCTAATGGCAGCGTAGGCCTACATACATTTATGACAGTAATAAACTCTGTTTCCCCGCTTAAGCAATCAAGTCTGATCTACAGTATTTTTAAGTTCATCGAATAAAAAAGTATGTACCGTATAAAATTAGTTTTAATTAACAGTTAAGAAAATGCACATAAAGTGAAGCGCTGTCCCGTTGTGACATTGATTATGTTATATAATTTACAATTTGTAACTAAATAATAATAATAATTATTATTATTATTATTATTATAACAATATAATAATAGTTTTTTTTTTGCTGGGGAGGAAAAATGCATTATGCACCATCAGGAGACACCCGACTGGTCTCCCGGTGTGTGGGACTCCCACCCACCAAAAAACCTCCACTTTACAGGCAGGGAACCCCCCTGGAACAACTATTCGTATGGCTTCAGGGTAGCACCTCGTATTGCGCCTACTAGGCTCCTACAGCTTTATATCATCGGCCTGTGAGAGGGTCCAGTTCAGGCTTCTTCTACCGTAGGACCATCCTCACGAAGGTCACAACCTTGTCCCAGTTCTCTATGATGTTATCAGGCGACATGAGGCCAATCTCAGATTCCAGTCCTCGACTCTCCAGCACCCACCGTTGACACTCGAAGAAAGTGTGATGAGCGTCATCAGAGTCTGAGTCGCCATACACGCACGACGGATCCTCCATCTTACTCATCCTTCGCAGGTATGCACAGAAATAACCATGCCCTGTCAGGAATTGAGTAAGGTAATAATCTACCTCGCCGTGCGTTCTGTCCACCCATTCAGGGAGGTTCCCAATCAACCTCGCCGTCCACCTAGCTCGACTCTCCTGCTCCCATCGTAGTTGCCAGCTCCGCATGGAGTGTGCCCTGGCCACTGTTCTTGCGTCTACAAACCCCAAGTCTTCTTTGGACTTGTAGACCCTCCTCCTCTCCTCAGCCATCAGATCTATTGGCATTACTCCAGCGACGACCAACACTGCTGGTTCCGACACCGTTCTGTAGGAGCTTGCAATTCGAAGTGCTCCTCTTCGTTATACCGCGGCCATCTGCTTGCGGTATTTTTCTTGCTTCAGTGCGTCCGCCCAGACCTCGCATCCGTAGAGGAGAATCGAGTTGGTCACCGACATCAGCAGTCGCCGTCTTCCCGCAGCTGGGCCTCCGCCATTTGCCATTAGCCTGCTCAGCGCAGCAACGACCTTAGCGGCTTCCTCCGAGGAACATCGAATTTGCTCCCAGTAGGAAAGCTTAGTATCCAGATGCACCCCTAGATACTTCACCGCTGGCTTTGATGTTATCGCCTTTTCCCCCACCACGAACTGTGTGATTGTGGGTATACGTCGTCGAGTGAGCAGGACAATCTCTGTCTTCTCCGTCGCAAGGCTCAGACCGTGTTCTTCCATCCAGATGCGGACCCTGCGCATGACTTGGTTCAGCATGCGCTGCGCCTCCTTTGCGTCTCTCGCGGTGATCACGGCAGCCACGTCATCAGCATATGCTACCAGAAAGGTATCATCTGGCATCTCCATCCGGAGGATTCCATCATAGAAGGCATTCCACAGGTCGGGGCCCAAGATAGAACCCTCAGCTACGCCTCCTGTTATTTCTCTGCTGCGTGGCCCATCTGCTGTGTCGTACCGGAGCTCCCTGTCCCTCAGGTAACTTCGTATTATCCGGATCAGGTAGTCCGGCGCTTGAAAGACGTCCTCCAAAGCCGCTAACAAGTCTGTCCACCTGGCCGAATTAAAGGCGTTGCGTACGTCCAGTGTAGCGAGTAGCACCGTCCTTCTGGAGAAGTGATTACCCCGCTGGGCCACCTGGATTGCATTCATGATCTCCTGTATGGCTCCAATGGTGGATCTGGCCGTTCTGAACCCGTACTGCCTCGCTGACAGATCTCCTGCATCCCGAATAGCCGCTACTAGGCGAGGCCTGAGTAGACGTTCCAGTAGTTTCCCCGCCGTGTCCAGCATACTAAGAGTCTGTATGCCGACGGGGAATTCGGGTCGCCCTTCCCTTTGCTGACTAAGACAAATATAATAATAATAGTAATAATAATAATCTTTATATATATAATTCTTCTGCTCCTAAACGGCTGGACCGATTTTGATGAAATTTTGTGTGTGTGTTTGAGTGGGTCCCTGGATGGTTTAGATTCACAATTGGACCCGGTAGGTGGCGCTGCGATCGGGTTCCAGGAAATCTTATATATGTTTCTTTTATTAATCTTAAATGTTTCTTTGTTTCTTTGTTTGTCCCGTATGCGTTCCTATACCATTCATCCGATTGCGATGAAACTTCGGTGAGTTGTTATGCGCCCGCCCGCGAAGGTTTCTGAATTTTTTTCGATGGGGTCCTTTGGGGGGTTCTTTGGGGTCTTCCACATCTCCTCCTAAATCACTGGACCGATTTCAACCAAACTTGGCACAAATATTTTACGCCACGGGAGAACCAACATAGGATATGTGTTTTTTCGATATGATCCTTCGGGGGGTCCTTTGGGGTCTTCCATATCTCCTCCTAAACCACTGAACCGATTTCAACCAAACTTGGCACAAATATTTTACGCAAAGAAGCGAGAACCAACATAGGACAAGTGTTTTTTCGATACGATCCTTTGGGGGTCCTTTGGGGTCTTCCTCATCTCCTCCTAAACCATTGGACCGATTTCAACCAAACTTGGCACAAATATTTTACGCAACGGGAGAACCAACATAGGACAGGTGTTTTTTCAATACGATCCTCTGGAGGGTCCTTTGGGATCTTAAAAAACTATTAGATCTGGTTACTATGGCAACCCAATAGAATAGATTCTGTTCTAAATATATTATCGCATTAAATTGAAGACCACGCGAACGAAGTCGTGGGCAACAGCTATTTATTTTTAAGAAACCTACTTTAATTGAACTTTATTAATTAAACTAACATTTTCATTACGTACAACGTGAAACTCCGTAGCGAAGCACGGGTATTCCCCTAGTAATAATAATAAAACAATAGTAATAGTAATAACGTTTCAAATATAAAGTGTGTTGTATTTGTTTGAGTGTGTAATGAGACTGTGCGGCATGCCTTGGGCTGTACGTATGTGTCTGTCTACCGCATACCTCGAGCTGCACTTCCTTGAGACGTCACCTCTGAGACGCTTCCCCTCATCGTAAACAATTTTTAAACAATTGTAACAAAAATATAGGTTAAATGTGTGCGAATCTATGTGTCGATGTGTTTGCCTTCGGATAAACGAGCCACATTTATGAATAGGAAAACCCATTCTGGCAAGTAAAAAGGATAGTTTAATCACTGGGCGCTTCCTGCGATAAGCTATAGATCAGAAACATGGATAGTGAACACGAAAATGATAAAAAACTGTGGGTTGCAGAGAGGATCGTGGAAAGAATAACAAGGCAAGGCGGCAAGAGACCACACGCGAAATGTTTTGCAAGGTGGAGGAATAACTTGATTACAGGGCAAACCTGGCTCTTGAGACGCTGAAGAATAGATAGACATTTGCTCAACAGTAATAAGGCAAGAGCTAATAGTGATGGCGTGTTTATGTACAACACACACCTCGATTATTTAAAAATCTTGCATATTGGTGCGCGCGCCTGTGTATTTAATTTCAATATGTTTTCATTTTATATTTCACTTACAACATGTTTTTTAGTATAGAAGTGTTAGATTTTTATCTTACTTAGATTTCATTGAAACATTTTCTAACATCTTCTGTTACTTTTGTGTGTGTGTGTTTTAAAATAAATAAATAAATAAATAATAATAATAGCTTTTAAAGAATATATCTGTTTTAATATGGAATTTAAAATATTATTTGGAATAACTGTACATTTAGCACACAGAAGTACGCGTTACTGTAACTGGGCACTTTCTTTTTTTAATGTTGATGTTTTTTTCTGGAAATGGATTTTAGATGTTATTACATAGGCGATTAGAACACTGTTACTAATAGTAATATACTAGTAATAGTATAGTACCATTATGTATATACAGGTATCTTTGCATATGTAGTTCGGTGTCTTCCGAGATGAAAAAAATTAGTTTGTAACTAAATTTTGTACCAGGATTGTTGTATTATCTACGTAAATTAAATGGATTGATTACTTTATCTGTTTTCACTACTCCTGAGAAATATTAGGTAACTCAGAATGAGTTCTGAGAATCAATAAATGTGAAGATATACAGAACATTGTTATACATTTTGAGAATTTTAAACACGAACCTTTTAAGACGATGGGCGCAATCACGAAGGAGTTTTACTCCATTAGTCTGCGTACATGTTATCTTTAGTGAAATGAGGAGTGACAAATTGATTGCTTTTCCGAGACAGCCAAGTGACAGCGTAAATTAAATCATTGTATATTATTGGAAAATATATGCAAAACCTTGGAGAATGAACCAACCACATTTGAATTAACAGTCGAGGAGTTGTAATTTGAGACAAGAATGCAAGATCTTATAGGTGCTAAAAACTTAATAACGAAGTAAATGATAACTATGGCCTTCTGTAAGTGAGAGTCTAATCGGAACCACAGTTACGATAAGCAAGAAGATAACTGATAATCTGTTGTTGTATCACTCAAACACTTTATTTTCGTCGTAAACGTGTAAAACACATTATAATTATGATAGAAACGTGACAAACGCAATGGATAAAGTTAGTCATATTCGACCCTTGATCAAAATTCAGTGCAATTTGTGTTTGACAAAATATGCCTTCAGTCATCTACATTTATATTACCATCTTCAAAGTACGCTAGTTTCCTTCGTATTCAACACTATTATGACAACTTTGTTTTAAGTCTTCGAAACAAATCTCAAAGATTTGTTTTTGGTATGGCCTTGAGCTCGGTCAGCGACTTTTTTGTAGCTCTTTAACAGTCGCAAAACTTTGTCCTTTTATTGAGAAGAGGAAAGTTTGCATTGGGATTGTCTGGCGATGCGGTGTCATTACGATGTTTTTTGTTTACCTAAAATTCTTGAACTTCCTATCTAAAATACTTTTTTACTAAAATGATGCTCCATTATCGGGTGCGTTTTCCATAAACTTTCCTTCCGTAAATATGGCCATTTTCTAAGAATATCTTCACACATGTGGTATTAAATATCCGAACAGTGCTCTTCTTTTACCGTTGAACCTAGTAATGAAAATTTATGGAACACAAAACCGCAGTTTTTCTGTAACTATCACAACCTTCAAGTCATTCACGAAATACTTTAGAGGTTTTTACCATTTATAAACCAGTTGTTTACCATTTGGCAAAGCAAGTTCGCCAAAAGCCTTCTGCAACACTTTCACCAAGCTAGAGCAGTTTATTTCATTCTTTAAACAAAATAAAATCCGTGTTCTTCAATCTTGCATTGTAGAATGTAAAAAAATTCGCCTAACACACCGAAACACAATTTACCAAGCACAACACCGAAACACCAGAACTAAATTAGCTACCAAATCTAATCTATGAATCCAAAAGACATACAATTTTAGACGACCGTTACTAAGATGTATACCAACACCACGTAAAATCGTACCAATACCAAATAATTGCACCAACGTTTTGATTAAACTCGTAAATAAATGGAGTGTGTTAAGTATAAGTACACATTTTAGAAATACAGAAAATTAAACACGTTCGGGAACAAGGATGAACTTCTATAACACTATAACTGTAGTATCCGTCTTGGGGATGGATAGTTCGTACGTAGTCTGAGGAGAGGGGCTCCATGAAGGGACGTTGACACACGAGTGGATTGGTGTTCAGGAGGATAACAATGGTACTAGGAATGGTATCAGTATGTTTACAGTTTACAGTAATACTGAAACATAAGAAAATAAAGGAATACAAACGGACACTACACTTAATAATACTGTTCTCAATAATAGTGCGAATTGGTTACATGCACGTATCGTATGAACTGTCTTCAGTTAAATAGCTAAGCGACACACGAAGCTAGTAAACTTTATATACTTTGGTGATGTGTGCGTCGCTTGGTGGATTGTGTATGATGTGCAGGCTAGAATTAAAAGTTACGCTTTTGTACCCGCAACATGACTAACGCATGTATTATTCTAAATAAATGGTAGTACTGGATACTGGATAATATATATATATATATATATATATTGCGATGTACAAGGTCGCATAGAATAAATAAGTCGATATCAAGAGATGGAATGTTTGGGTTTAATCAAAGATTTTCTTAAATTTAGTCTGCATAGAGTTTACTACAGTTTTTTTTAATACAAATAAAATAAATTAATAGTTCTGTTTAAATAAATAAATTAATTAATGAATAGTTTCTGTTGACCTTCAATATTACTTTAAAATAATTCCTACACACTAATAACATACACGTTAATTTCTATAAGTTTCTGTGTCTTATTAGTTTATAATTGTTTTATTTAGTTTATTATAAATGGGTTCACTTTCCTGAATATGATGAATGGTGGGGTGTTTCTCTTTGTTTCCTGGTGAATGTTGACAGCTGCTCCTTCCAGGTAGTCATCAGGATACCGCCGCTCCTCCTGTGGTTCTTCTTCAGGACTCCTCCTGTTTTCAAGCTCTCAGGGTCGTTGTACGCGTTGGGTACTTCTATGACAATGTTTAATTATTAGTTAATTAGGCTATATAGCTCCGGCAACTTGCTGTGTTAATAGAAACCTAATCGGACAATCTTGAAACTATTACCGAATTTGCACTCGATTAATCATTCGCGCACTTTACTATTAGTGTTCGTAACTCCTAACAGAGCTATCGTACTGAATCAGAGTTAACGACTACACGTTATAGAGAGTAGCGATACTGCTTTTTCTGAGTACTACGGTAGACTGCCTTGCATCTCGTCACGGAACAAATCAACTGATATATTAGCCCATCTGATTGGTCAAAACTGCTCCCATACCCTTACGCTACAGTCCAGATAACATTCTGAAATTGCATATGGGCAATGTAAAACGTCCAAAATAAAACGGTATAATTTTATTATTTTTCTTGTGGGTGATAAAACCTTTTTATGAAAAACTCATATATTTTCTTCTTTATATCATTAACAAACATTACTAGCAGATTGGTCTTATTTTTATGCACAATCTGGTATAAGTCTTATGTCAGACATTTGATTTACATAAGAGTTATTTAATTTAATTCGTTTTTTATTGTTAATTCGTAACACAGTTATTCACACGCGCACTCGCCATATGCCTGTGCATACGTTCGCACTATTTCACAACACTCATATTTTTTTATACAGTCAAAAATTAACTTAATCTAACAATTCTGACATGATTCTTACTGTCTATAATACAATGTTCCAACACGCAACTTTTACTTTGACTAGTTCTCATTGAAACATGCTATCATATGTTAAGAGTGAAATTTATTATTTTATATGCAAATCTCACCCATTGCAATATATATATATATATATATATATATATATATATATATTAGTACGTGTGATATGAAATAAATAAATGCGATACAATTTATTACATTTGCAGAACACGGGCGCGCGCGCACCTGCGGCACTTACCACGAAGTAGGCAATCAATCGTAGACACACCTGTTGTACGACTCACTGTCACCTGCCTGCGGAGCTGGAGCCATTAGAATGTTTACACACATCGTGAACAAACGTTCAGACTGGGGAAATTAATATTCAGCAAAGGATTTTTCCTAGAAATATTTGCAGACCGAATACGCATCAGTACTGTAGCACCAGTTGGCACATCTATCCGCGATGAGAAGGAAGAATCTTTCACCAGTACAATATTACTTGTTGAATCTGAAGTTCACGACTAAATTCGCCCATATATATTCGCCAATGGTGATATTAAAACACAAATATCACCATAATACAATTATTAAAAACCCCAGGAGTCGAAATGGTAACTTACTGTTTCCAACGGAGGAATTTGATGAGCACTGAAAAGTAGGGACACTTTGTACACTGAAGAACAATGATTTATTACAAGGGCAGGTTGAAAATGTTAAAAAGGAATAGTAAGAATTCGACGAACCTCATTTAATTATTTCTAAATATTACTTTCACAAGGGAATTTAAATGTTTATGTGGACATTACACGCGATTACATGTAAAATATATGCTTACAAGACATGTCTTTAGCCCTTTCATGTTAGGTGTGAAATATTAAAATTGACACCACAGCAGTAAAACGATTATTTTTCCAACACTTCAAACTTAATTCAACATTTCTTTACAATAATCTACTACGAACGACTCGCATTAAACAACAATAATCGATCGTTTACGATCTCATCGTAATGCAAGAAATGTTATTAAAAGATTGAAAAGAAAAATTTTACTTTAAAGTTTAATACACCTAACCGTGATTGATTTCAATTGGATGGACAAAAGTAGGAAGACCAAGCGCGTGTTGGGTCTGGCGTAAATGCAGCCATTGATATTTAATATCAGTATTTTCTTGTAATTTTATTCTGGTGAGTCGATTTGTCTGTTCAGATCCATATACATCTTCAAACTTATTTCTGAAACACCTCGATCAAGGATCTTTTTCTAGTTCTATGTTCCAGAAGGAAATAGAAGTATTGTGATCGCGAAAAAAATCGTGTTCCAGGTAGTGGCTGATTATGATATTACTTCCCTCAAAACATGAAGAAAAGTCACTTTCCGATAAGTGTGTGTGTGTGTGTGTGTGTGTGTGTGTGTGTGTGTGTGTGTGTGTGTGTGTGTGTGTGTGTGTGTGTGTGTGTGTGTGTAGAATTGTTTCTATGAGAACGATAACTACCGCAAATTCAAACAGAATCAAATAATTTTTTGCATATATGCCCCAGTTGTAGAGGACTCAAGGCTTGTTGATTTTGGTAAAGATAGGGGTTAAGGGAGAGGGGTAGTTTACGTGCAACGTTTTACGTTTTAACAAGAGTAAAGTACTTAATTTTTATAAAAAAAGTATCCTGAAAATAAGGTCATAATAATCCACTGTATAAAGGTAGATGAAATATCTAGAAATAAAAAGGCTAGTTGAAGAGGGAGGGAGTAATTTTTCGAAAACTACCTTTTTGGTTTCGAATAAAGCACTTCATTTTGAAGGATAAGATACCTTAATAATTAGGCTACATATAATGAAACTGTAACTCAATAAAACTGTAAATATCAAAAACGGGGTTGTTCGGTTGAGGAGAGGGGTAGTTTACCGGAAATGGTTTGTATTTTAAGAAGAGTACAGTACTTAATTCTGATAAATAAAGTATCCTGAAAAGACGATCATTATAATCCACTGCAAAAAGGTAAATGAAATATCTATAAATGGAGAGGGTAGTTGAAGGAGAGGGGATGATTTTTTGAAGATACTTTGCTGATTCAAGTAAAGTACCAGTATTTAATTTTGAAGGATAAGATACCTTAGCAACTAAGTTATGGAAAAACTATTACTCTATGAAAGTGTAAATATCACTAGTGGTGGGGATCTGTTGAGGAGGAGGGATGATTATCTGCGTAGTTCAGTTTCTTTATGAGAATAAAGTACCTAATTTTTATAGATAAAGTGACTCGAAAATAACATTATATTAAACGACTACCCCATAATAACAGAAATATCTATAAATAGTAAAAACAGTTTGAGGGTGGGGGATATTCTTTTAGAAATTATCGAACTGAATTCAAGTAAATGATATTAAACATAAATCTCAGAACATGGAAGTCATGTATGGGTCTCCATACCGACATACCAATATATTGAGATTCCCGTCGAATTCGTGCCTTCAGCTTTTCAATGTTGAAGGCATCTTTATAGGTAGACTATATAATGAAATGTTCTTCAAATATCAACTAGTTCTGCAAGTAAAATTATTATTGTATTTATCTCCTATATTTATAATTATTTACTTGCAGAAGTAGTTAATATTTGAAGAAAATTTCATACTATAAAAACTAGAAGAAATACTGAAGAGTTACTTACAAATAAAGAGCCATAACCCTGGGTGTTTCTTTCTGAGGAAGGATTTCCAGTTTTCTTTGTCGAGTATCTTCTTAAACATTATTGCTTCTTACACTTCATGAATTGAAAATGTCACTCTCCTGCAACAAATATGTCACGAAGCCTCTATGTGTTCCCCTGTCCAATCGTCATTACTTTACACGTATAACGTTTTCCTTGTTTCTAGTCTAGTGTTTTTATGACACTGTAAGATATTAGTTTCGCAGCAGCTAATTTTTAACACACACACACACGCGCGCGCGCGCGCGCATATCTGTACAAACATTTCCTGAATATAAGATGAACAAGATTTTTGGAAAAATCCTAATTGAATTTGTAATTATGATAATAGTTAGTTTCGCAAATGGAATAGTTTTTTTTAACCTATGACACTTATAACAAATAAAAAAGTATGTTATAAGGCATATAGGTATAAGCTTAGTACACTTATAGCCAGGTTGCTAACCGAAATTAATTAGCGACTGTTCAGAATCAAAAGTGTGTGTGTGTGTGTGTGTGTGTGTGTGTGTGTGTGTGTGTGTGTGTGTGTGTGTGTGTGTGTGTGTGTGTGTGTGTGTGTGTGTGTGTGTGTGTGTGTGTGTGTGTGTGAGCGTTCACGTAAATGATGCTACAAGGATTCGTTGTCTACCTTCACGATGTTCACAGTAAATCACGGTAAACGTTTTTCATATTGAGTTGCATTTTATTTTCTCTAGGAACAGGATGTTACATTGTTGTACGAACGCGGGAGTGCGCATGCCTTGGCATTTATTAGATCGGATAGTGTAATCGTTACGAGAATTACGGAATATTACCAGATATCGATCGGAGGGAAACCGTGTTTGGAATATGTGCTTTGGGGGCTCATTCAAAATTCAAGGAGAGAATCGGGGTCGTTAAGAATATTTTAAATACCCGTTAGGGGGCGGTCACTGCAGGACAACTTCGTAAGCCTTTGAGAACCAATTAGAGGCGCACAATATTATGTAGTACTTGGGTCCAATATACTGTTCATCCTTCAGACATTAGCACGTAATCATTTCAACGAACTGCACTTGAACCTTTCAGCGTTGTGTACGTTTTAGAAGTGCGCATTCAAAGTGACTCATAGGTCCAGACTTTAGAAGTGAATGTAACTGCGCATTCAAAGTGACTCACACGTCCAGACTTTCCGTCGCGCGAGAAGGCAAGCATGTAGTGCCTTTTTGGACAGAAATGACAATATTTTTCACTATCTTTCCTGCTTGCCTAGCCGTTTTATAGCAAGTGCAACGATACGAGTCCACCAATATTACATTACTCATACATATACTTCATACTGTGTAGCATTAAAGTGTTATGAAAATGAACTTACGCAATGTCATTAAAGACAACAAGATTTGTAACTGAAAGCATATTTATTTAGTAAAAAAAATATACAAACATGCACACAAACAAACAAGCAGAGGAGAATCGCTCATTTCTTATCTGAGCTATTCTGTCTGGCTCCAGGCCTCGAGTGTGTCGCAACTCTCTGATGACACAAAACTTTACGGTTTATGGCCCATTCCTGCTGCAGCAGTCCTTTGTTTGTGCCGACGCGAATAATGTCCGCCTTCTCTCATTTTATGGTTCTAAAGTTAAGGTTTTAATTATCCTGTTGCTTATTTGTGTAAGAAAGGAGGTGCGAGGTTCGTTGATATGAGAGGGCAAATTTACCGGTTGATTTTCTGATTTTCTGAACATTTCAAATCTTAAAGTAAACGTAGTTTTATCTCAGTTTATCCGATTATAAACTTGCCAGAGTGATCATTAAAGGGAGGGTATTGTTAGTAAAACTAAATATTACTGCTTGATAACGCAGACACATGACACTACCTGTCTGTGTTGATTAAAGTTCAAAATTCTTATACTACTTACATAAATATTACGCAAGAACACCCCATATGGAAATGGAGCATATTACAGCGAATACTTTCACGATAGGAATACTCATTCAGGATTATCCACTGTGTGGACGAAAGGTGTCTTTAGAATCGAGATCTTCCCGTGGAAATGTAGCTCTTACGAGATTACAGGAAAGACTGCATCGACGAATTCTCGTAAAACGTATTCATCTGGAATAGCGTTCCAGGGAGTGGACACTAGGGAGGGTTCTCATGGAGGACGCACGCGAGTATGGTGTAGTATTACGATTAGGATTGGTATCAATATGACGAAAGGTTGCCTCCACGTCCTCTTGAAGACGTCCTCGGAATGAGAACGATGTCTCATGGAGGGAGACCTGAAGAGAAATTCAGGGGGGAGAGTCCTAATGAAATATCATCATCATCACCACTCCAAGGACTAGGCCTTAGATCTGTTCCAGAACCCATCTCCTCCTCGGACTACCGACATCTCTCTTCCCAGTAGGGTAATAACCCAAGGGAGCCACAGGTAGACGGATATGAGGCATGCGGTTCAAGTGTTCACACCATCTCCTTCTGTGGCCTTCAGTCTTCTGGTGCAATGATATAATGTTTAAATCGCATCTAATATCCTTGTTACTTCTCCGATCCAAGAGATAACAACCCTCCCTCTTTATTTTTTTAAGCCAGCACGTCCCTTTTATCAAGAGTCCATGTCTCAGTAGCATACAGGAATGTGGGGACAGCCACAGTTTTATAAAATTTCATTCGGGTATCCTTCCGTGTTTTATTTTTTTAACCTAATGAAATGAAAGCAAAAACGATAATCAATAAAGCCCCTAAAATTATTAACATTTTGTAAGATCAAAATCTTACTTCAGTTTAAAGCAGGCAAACTACAATTACGGAAAATTAGCGTCTAATGACTAGTAAATAATGAAAACCGATTTTTCTTCCACATAAGCTTTATTAGCCACTGTTATAGCTGAAGCCAGAAACACTGCATTCAGATAATGGATTAACTCGCTCAGTGTGTACAAGGGACAAACCCTTGCAAAACCTACGTAGTCACTGTGGGGGTTAGTTTTCGCAGTAGGTCTATTGTTTTTTCCATTGAACCACAAAAACGTAACAGTTTTTAGTTTTACCTGCAGACGTAGGCATTTGTGAATTCACCTACTGTATTTAAATTTAACGATTGTTTGTATCGGAATTGGTTCGATTATCCCGTTATTTACAGTTCAGTCAGTTCTATGGCTACTTTGTGTATTATGGAAATCCGTTATAGCTAGAATACGTTAAAAGTAGTGTAGCTTACTTAATCCTTTTAAATGTTCATATATGGTTAATGTAAGCTAGAGTTGTGCTACCTAAATGTAGTAATGACATGCTTTTTTACATAGAAGTACCTTAGGAGAGCAGATGCCCGTTATTAACTCAGCGTGTTATCCCACACTGATTTTGACTCGATTTGGACAATAAATTGTTAGGGAATGGTAACCATGTCTTACTTTATGACGCTTCTGGGATTGGAACTCGGGTACTTCTAAATTAGCGTGTATTCTGAATACTACACAATATCAAGTCCCGTAACAAAAGACTTGTCTAAATAAACTTTATTGTATCTGTAATAGTTACGTGTTGAAAATGTTCTATTTTTTCTACTCTACAGTTTTCCTTGTCTCGTACTCTCGCTAGTCCTTTTATAGTATGTACCATTAAAACAACACCGTATAGTTTATATCTGTTCTTCCTGTACGTTATTCGTACTCTTATTTATTCCTGGCTCTTGCATATATGTTTTGTGTGTGTGTGATGCGCTTGCACAGATTGTATTGTTGTATGGAATCTACAAATTAACGTTGACACTGAACAAATATTAAGTTAGTATACCGTGCTAGAATGACCGTGTAAAACCAGACTTTTCTATGAGGTGAAAATCGAACTCGAAGCTGCGCAGAATAGCGATCCATCGTACTATAAAAAAACTCGCTCCCACGGCTATCGTAACACAAATGTTTTAATTCGATTGTGCTTACAACAAGAATTTCTCGTCATCGCCTACACGTAGACAAACACAAACATTGAACGCAAGCGGCGCAATTTCTGTAATACACACTGTAAACAACAAAAATATGAAGCCGAATGAATCATTGGGAGTAGAAGATGGATGGAGAGAGAGAGAGAGTGAGAGTGAGAGTGAGAGAGTTGAAGCAGCTGTCTTGGAGTCAATGTCCTGGCCTGTCAGCTGACTAGTTGAGCCGCTCTTTGATACCACACTTGTTAGTAAAAAAAAAGGAAATTTAACATCTCAATTCTTAATTATTGGTATAAATTCTTAAAGTATTTCTTACTTTAGACTAGTACTACTTCTACTACTACTACTACTACTACTACTACTACTACTACTACTACTACACTACTACATTGTTATAATAAGTGATTCTGTAACGTGTGTGGAATGCCGAGAAAATTATTCAACTCGTTTGACAGACGAATTGAGAAGTGAAAATAGAAATCCAGCAAATCTCCACTACTGTTCTAGTAATCAACCAAACAGATCAGCCGGTTTGTTCTTATAAACTCTAATTTAGTTCCTGGTAAGATTAACTTTTATTCCTGTAGCTGTAATTATTTCCTCATAGCTTTTAGTAACAAAGTATATATTGCGACAGCGTATGTAAATTTTATTCTAAACTTATTTTGTAATTACCACCTAAACAGTGATAATGTTTTTAATAATTTTTTTATTGTTTACATCACTAAACATTTTCTGAAGACTAACCTAATATACGCAGTTATATGCTGCAAAACTGTTGCAGTCGCGGTAGTAACTGGTATGAATGCTCACAAAGGAAAAGAGTGCAAGCAAAATAAATAAAATTTCTCAAAATATGAAATGCTGTACTATTATCTGTATACACTAAGTTGGCGTCTGGGCCGGCGACTACCTGGGGCTGGACTTAGTGTCGGGCGGCGACTACCCAGACGCCAACTTAGTGTATACAGATAATAATAGTTTTTGATTAGAAATGATGTGATGAGGAAACGCCTTCGAATATTTTGCACGGATTATAGAACTTATTTAAATATATCCAAGTAATAACAATAATGCCAGAAAATCTACCGCTATAAGCAAAATGATACAGATGTCTGTGAAGACTGAGTGCCAGTGTGCAGTGCCTTGTCACCCAATTCTGTACGCTGCCTGAGCCTGAGGAGAAGAACTGGGTGTGTGTATGAGAAAGCACAGACCCTGATTTGCTTTGTTCTGCTGCTTCATGCCTCACCTGACTACTCTGATTCTATTCCTTCCTGTATTTTGGGTGCACAGAACTGTGCTGGCGTCGAAGTTGCGGTCTAGAGACACCTACACATACGGTAGAAACACATAAAGATACGGGGTGTTTGTTGAGTTTTCTGGGCTTTATCTCGCCTGGAAACGTCAAACACAGGACATCTGCGTATCAGATACCATAATATAGGTATCGTTAATGTCCACCATTGCAACAGAGAAGAAGAAGATGGAGAAAATTGTTAGACACTTATTTTGTTTCATACCCTTATGACCCTACAACTGTTCAGCCTAAGCCAATTCGTTATATAGCATCCCATAGTTCACTAAATAAAAAGTTTGTTTAATTTTTTACTTATTGTTATTTTAAAAAAATTGTATTTTAACTTTTATTTTATTTGCGTAATTTCATGTAACACGAAGTAATCATTTTAGTTTATTTGGTAAGGGTTGCATGAAGTTTAATGGTGTTTTTCACATAGGTTAAATTTTTAAGCCAGTTTTTAGCTTTCCAGTTTCAAGCGAGATGATCCACGCTGTTCACGATCCTGACTGTAGGTATTTTAGTTTATCTACTCTGGAATCAAGCTTTATAATGAATTCACGGAACTTCCCATCCTGTTTTAGAGTTTTAATTAGCGCATATATGTTCGGGTGTGGTTTATTTACTACTTATAAAGGCAATGAGTACTACCCTCAATCCATCGCAGTATTGGCTATGACAGTGACAGTTTCACGTATCTTTCAAAGTAATGGGATTATCGAGCCAAAGAGTCGTCAAAAGAGTTCCTTTTAGGTTTTTGGTCTGGATCACCCACCTTCGTCAGCGGTAAGCAAGCTAAGCAGATCACACCCATACGCAAAGTCGAACTTCCTAATTGTGGGTGTAGTACCTGGGCGCCTAATCCAAGTCCAACTTCTTGCATCTTCCTCCAAATACACTGATTAAACTAAAAATTGCAACCTACGTCAGGAGACGTGCGGGGGGGTGGATGCCTTCATCTCGGTGACTAAAGTTAAACAGCAAAAAGTGTCTTTTACGTGCAGTCTGCATATCTTTGCGCTCAGCTGCAACACATTTGGAATTTCAGCCGTAAATAACTGTGGCTTACAAGCAGAGAAAGACAAAAGGTAACGCGTAAAAGGTAAAAGGCTATGAATATAAGAATATACATAATCGTTCACAAAACATTCAGATTTCTACCAGAAATCAAATCAATTAAAAGCAATATTTTTATGGATTGTAAATTTGCGCTTAAATGTCTAAGACGTGGGCCAAAGACGACTTACCGGATGTCGCAGAAAGTTGGCCAGTATGCCACTGAAGCCGACTACTGCAGAATTATATTGGGATACGGTTCTGCAGGCCTGAAAGGTTTAATTACAATCAATTCAGAATCTGTTGATTGAATCGTTATGGTAAGTGGGTAGTGTCTTGTAAAAAACACAGAACTATGAGTAGCTCGCCTACAAACTATGTCTGTAGTCACTTTTCTCTGGCAAGGTAATCGTCACCTCCTAATGAGTTAAAGGTTAACTCTCTACTTAGCTCTAAATGTCGGCATTAAAGTATGTAGATCCCGTGGTCCTGTCAGAGCACCTACCACTGGCGACGTGCAAAGAGCTATTCTAGTCTACGTTCGATACAAGAACAGGTTTCAAAGAGTAACGTGTTGTATCTAACTGTTGACTGTGAGCCAGTAACGTCTGCTAACCCCAGACACATTAGATAATAACGTGACAAACGTATGTCCACCAACGACAACCACTGAAAGATGGATGAAGTGGTGTCTTTGACATCGTCAGCAGTAGGGGCGCCGCTAAAGTTTTCCTACACGGTAACTGTATCAAATATTTTTATCCGACTCTGTAACAGTTACACTCCTTTCTTTAGCATGAAAGGCAGACTTTTTATGTTACGACGAGCTATCTGAAATAAATATTATTTGCGCGAAAAACTTTATTCTAAAAAACACAACGATGTATAATGGGTGACGGTTATACCCACTTTGTGACATTTATGCTTTATCTAAAAAATTACTATGGATCGATTAATTATTAATATATACAAAACGAAACTTCAGTGTCCATGCTTTGCGACATTGCCTTGACGCGACGTCTCGCCGAAAGTCATTGAAAGTAGCTGGTGACCTCTACGGATCGAATCCATTACGTTGTTTACAACCAAGTGTGTGTGTGTGTGTGTGTGTGTGTGTGTGTGTGTGTGTGTGTGTGTGTGTGTGTGTGTGTGTAGTATCTGTATACATAATAATGTAATGCGTCAACAGCATTCCGGAAGCGTACTATTATTACAGCAGGTAAAGATAGGAAGCACAAATGGCATGCCTTTATTAAATATTTAAATACCATTAAACGATAAGTGAAAATTAATGGTACCGAAATACTAGATTCTCTGCGAAGGTCATCAGTATTAGGCTATCTAGGTTGGAGGGAAAGTCAAACGAACGCGTCAAAGAGCTTAATGGAAACAGACAACAGCACCGTTAATGATATAAAGAAAAACTGTTTCCATAGTACGAACATAATTAATATGGCAACAGGGTCATCTTATTTTAGTGTCATACTCGAATCGGACCGCAGTGAGTTGCGCACAGTCCGTAAAAAACCGGTCAGTAGCGACCGAGATGAACAGTTTAACTCGAGACCGAAGTGAAAAATTCAATAGTATAAATACCCGACACAGACATTTCGAAGTTTTATGTTATAATAATTACAATATAATAAACATAGTGGTGTCGCATTAGTAGGGAGTGAGCTGTGTTATACGTTCATTCTGAGTTATACTGTGGATCCGGCTCAAGGTCGAGTCGGTTCAATGTTGAATGAATGTCACAAGAGCAAGCAATAAAGGGGAAGTCCTATTACAGTCTGTACTTAGTGAAAGTACTGGACGAGAGAAATCTTCACGAACACGTGGAAAAGTAGGAAAAAATGAAAGTTATTTTTCGGAGGACGTCGGAGGATGTTATATACCGATTATGCGTGTATAAGTACGATTAAGTATTTTAACCGCATTATTTAACAGAAAATCTGTGCACCATATTTAAGATCCCACCCCCTCCGAAGAAAGAAAAAAGGACAAGAAAGAAGATAAAACAGAGCGAGCCAGTAGGAAAGAGACCAAACAAGCAGTTGGAAACTTTGTTTATAATCAAGTAGGTGGCCCCAAAGCGTTTACGTCTGCCTCGTCGTATTTGTTTCGGGGGTCACCGATGTTATCGCTGTTAACGTTTCATGTGATGCCAAACATTTTTTAATGTAATTGATTGTGATCGCGTATGGTTATAATTACTACAGACATGTTAACATGCCAAGACGGGCTATAAATAACTGATAACTAATTGTTGGACGTGAAGACGTGGAGAAATGTAAACAATAGAGAGAGAAGAGCACCCGATGCCTAAGCCATTAATGAGGCGATTACAGTGACAGCTTTCTCTGGTTGTCTACTATTATTAGATTCTATCAGTGATACGAGTTGTGATTAACAAGATTATTATATTATCCAGCAGTGTAAACAAACATTACGCAACATTACGGACGTTTGCATAATATGAACAGAGAGTATCTGCATCTCTCGAGACACGCGCGTGTTTATTGTCACATGTTATAGACAGAGGTTAGGTACTTTTATTATTATTATTATTTCGTCTCCGTCACATAAATATAAGTGAAACTTCAATTTACAATTTACACATTGTTATCTCCCCCCCCCAATATTTCATTTTATTTTTCCTGTTACTTTGGACGTGTGTTATAGTTGGTAAGTACAGACATAGTTTATTTATGTACAGACATAGTTTATATTAATGATTAAGCGAAATTGTATGATTTAAATTTAATAAAATAATAATTAATTTTAATGTCATATTTGAAATAGAATACTTCAGGTTCTGTGTTAAAAGCAGTAAATAGTATTTATCACGTACAATAATACTGCCTTTCAACAGCCTGTTTATACACGGCGTGCTAGTGCGGAGGTATGCGCGATCGTGTGTGTGAAAGAGAAAAACAGAGAAGGCAGGCTGATAATTAATGAAAACGGGTGGCCTCAACCTTTTCTTTCATTCTACATTAAGCTCGTAGTATCAAACTATCGAGATTTCTGTGTTGTACGTAATCGTTTAAGTGTTACCATTTTAGTAATTGTTCTGTAGGCGTCATATACTGTACTTATTGTGGAATAGTAATGAATAATGTTGTAACGTTGACACTGAAATCTAACATATGTTCTTTGACCTAACCTCTCAGTGTCTCCTACGGCATGAACCACTTTTCTTTTGTTTTTCAAAAATATGTAAACTGTAACCTTCACGTTTGTAACCACGACGTACATTCGATAATGGTCGTACGAAAACAATAGATAGATTCAAGTCTTATCTGTCTGTCTGTCTGTCTGCCTGGGGATGTCTCACGATAACTTTTAAATGCATAAGCCGATTTGTGTAAAATTTTTCATGCGTGTCCGTTCTCGTATCTGCAGAGCACTATTGTCTTTGAGACTGATCCTTCCGCAAATAGAGGGGTGAAGGGGTCAAACATGTAAGGCTAAAAATTTTGAAGAAATAGCAAACATCGATGTAGGATATCAAATAAACGAGAATTTTACCAGAATCTCAATATGTCGAACAGTTTTGAAAATTTCAAAATTTTGGGGCACCAGGGCCCAAAAAAGTGAATGAAAATTTTGAAAAAATTGTACAAATCCATGCCAATTGTGAAACTCGAGAGAATTTAGCCAGCATCTGAGTATAGTGTTCAGTTTTGGAAATTTATAAGTTTTATAACACCAGGCCTCACAAAAGGTCCGAACTATAAAAAAAAATACAAAAGTCTGTCGGGTATCAGATTAAAGAGAATTTAAACCCAAATCCGAATGTAGTGTTCATTAGAAAAAAATTTTAATTAGGACCACCTCGGACCAAAAACGGAATACAAAATTTGAAAAATTGTATAAGTTTAATAACTCGGCATCTTAATTGACAAAATTAATATCTATCACCATACATTGCAAATCTTGGGCTGTCTTCGAAACGCTTCTTATAAGCTAAGTTTGCAATAACTTTATATAGGTCTATTGTTATCAGTTAACAAACAAACGTACCATATAGTCACCTCCTCGTTTACTTACAGAATTAAAAATGTTTAATTCGTTAATCTGATTTACTCGAATAATAAATGAATCCGTTCAAAATTGTTTCCGTTCCGTTCCGGTCCGTTCGGTAATAACTGTATACCGTTCAAAAAATATTGGGTGTTGTGTAGCTCAGGAAGCTTCTTACTTTTAATAGGCCTATACATTATTGTATAATGTAACTTTTACACAATTTTATTAATTAATTAATTAATTTTATTAATTTTATTAATATTATAACTGTATTAATTAATACAATACTAATAATTATAACTGGTGCACAATTTTATTAATGAATATGACGACAATTGTTTGGGTAAACTGGACAACTGAAAATATCAGTCCACTTTTTGACATTTTATTTTTACAGTAACCTTCGTTTTCGATTAAATAATTACAGGATAAATTACTAAATAACAGACAATGTAACGTGTTGAGTACTTAGATTTATTTTTCTAAATTACGTATGAAGCAATGTTGATTTAGTATTCGTGGAAATTCTACACGAAATATTCCTCATTTACGTAGTTGTGGGTCCATCTATTATTTAATTCATCTAAATGATGAATTATCAAATAATTTACCTGTCTGGGAACAGTACAACGCCCATGTTTTTTTCTTAAAAACAGGTTAAGATGTAATTTTTTTCTTCTGTGTAAAAATACATACGTAAACGTTATTACGCGGAAAAATACTGCAATCCAGAAACGATGCATAGTGTTTACGTAGACGTACAAGTCGGAAGCTGGATCCTTATCATTCAAGATATTATGAGTATCAAGGAAATAATTTAGCTAACAGTTTTAGAAAAGTTACATCAAATGTAACTGACTAATAAGATCAAAATTCGGATAATAATTCAGAAAAAATTTGCTCCTTTGAGAGTATTCAACGTTTTGCAAAGGTTCATGTAGAATTTCACATGACCACGTCTGTTGACGGTTATCAATCTAAAAGGAGATAAAATCTTAATTGATCATGTGTGGAATAAGTCTGGAATTTCTAACAAGTACTTACTTGTTCTATAATATTTCTTTTTGTTACGAAAGGAATGAGGATAGGGAACTTGCTCGTTCCAGACCACGTGTGATGCCATAAGTATGTTGCGGATAAAGAAACGAAGCTCAAGTTTTGTCTATGAAAAAACTCAATGTGTGCTCAAGAAATTGGTAACTCGTGTACAGTGAAACTTTTTCTTTAGAATATCCTAAGTATACAATTGAAAAAAATGGCGTACGTCCATTGTAAACGATGTTGAAAAGCTGCGGAAAGATTGCATGTTTTGAGGCCAATGATGATGATTATGATATTAATAATGTTGATTAAACGTAAAGCAATGTAAATTCATACGAAAGATGTGCAAGTTACAGACTCTTTCTTGACTCAGATAACAGTCAGCAGATCGGATACCGGTTAGTAGGAAAATTAGTATGAGTTTTACAAGGAAACTACAAACTACGCTTATAAACAGATACTCGAAGTGAATACAGGTACTTGAAAAGAAATAAGTAAATCTCTTTTTTTTAAGAGAATGTACAGTGAAAATAACTAGGTTGGTATTTGCGTTAGTAATGGCGAATAACGTAATATGCGAAACACGAGACAGTCTGTACTGATAACTACAGAAAGTGGTATCAATGTATCTGTCTGTGAGAGATGGTGCCAGCAGTGTTTGGTTAGTAAGCGAAATGTAGATTTTAAACGTTTCCAAACAGTGAAGCAATGCATTTGGATCTTTAATATATTTTCATTAATAATAAATACGCAAGACTCTCTATGCACCACGTCTGCTCAGTTCAGGGCTAGACTTATTTTATGTTTATTTTCTTGGATGCAGGTTGCTAAGGTACATCACACTTCAGGCTTTTCTATTGCATGAAAACGATGACTCGTGTTGTAACACGTAGATCTAAATGCTAAATATTTTGTAAAATACCACAAAGGAAAATTTTATCCCTGTGCTCGCATAAAAATAAATATTTCTCAGTAAACTGAGATTCATACTGATTTTTACTTTATAAATGGGGCTACTCCTTGTTTATTGATTTCGTAAATTTATTTTATTTTTACTGCAGTTTCGTATCCGTGTTTTATATATAGAATTGATGTTATTGTACACAGGGCAGGATTCCACATTAAAATCTAATTATATTAACTAGGATTCGAACGTAAGAATATTATGCATTCGCGTGAACAACTGTGATTGTTACCTTAATTTCGGCTAATTTTACGTTGAATTATGCAGTTCCAATTAAATCTGCTCGTATACTTAACTCGAATCACGTTTGACAGCGACATAAAAACGTTGTTGATTAGGGACATGACCAATATCAACTTAAGCACTTGCTTTATAAAATTTTGAAAATGACGCTAAAAAAGAATGGGTAGTGTAATTCGAGTACGCAGGGACTATCCTCGTGTTTTCTGTTTTACTAAGCTTTGACTTAACCATGAATATTATTTATAGATACCTGTTGTATATTTCATGGTGATGTGACGTTAAGCGGACCACACTGGCCCATGTGATTTGTGAACTATAAGGCGGCGATTACTAGTTCAAGTAATATACAGAACTACCAGCGCTGAGGTTATATATTTAAAATTACTTTTACATTCTTTTGGTTTTATCACGTGTTTGTGTACGATACATGACTGCTTGCTTAGAGATAACGACTAATGTCACAGACCTTTCATATTATCACTTTAACCTCTCCACTCAGTTTGCCTTTCACCGATCATACCGTCTACTGCTTTCTCACTTTCTCCTGCCAAAAATTATCTTCATCGTGTTTTTCCCATTTATATCTGACAAAATCAGAAGTCAGTAATAACGACAATAAATTAATATATATACCATTTAATTTTATAGTACATGAAATAATGAAATAAGTCTCATCATTGTAGTAGCCATACTTACTGTGATAGTGGAAGAGAGAGCAGATGCGTGCGCGCGCGCGCGTGTGTATGTTAGACTTTATTACCTTTAGAATACGAAAAACTCATCATGAGCTATGAAACCATTACATTATAATACTTCAATTGCGTCTCTTTACTTGTTTTCTTCTTTAAGTGTTTAATGATACATTCATAAAGCGACTGGAAGAAACTAATTTTGCTTTCAACCTCCTTATCATCTTGATATGTAATGCTGCACCCTAGATACTTGAAATCTGGCACCTGTTCTATTGGTGAATCCTGTATGACAATCTTTGTTCTAATATGATTTGCCCCAGAAAAAGCCGTAATTTTGTTTTAGAGAATGGTTTGATTGTAATCTGCCAAAATGTCCGTAAGATAAAACAACGGCCTTTGGAGGCCATTTTCATTCTCTTGGATGATCACAAGATCGTTTGCATACATTAAAATATTTAAATAAAATCCTTTCCCGAAGTATAATCCTTTGGGGGCGTCCAATTTCCATTTCCTTATAGCCTCATCTATATAGATATTAAATAAAACAGGAGAAAGACTGCACCCTTGCCGAACGCCTTGGGTTATTCCAGTGGGCTCTGATAATCTGTTAGTTTTTATCCTTATCTGCGTCCCATTATATAAACTTTTAATTACCTTTATTAAATGAATAGGGTATCCTGTCTCTGCATTATCATCCATAATGTTGCTCTATCCACCTGTCAAATGCTTTTTCGAGGTTCACAAACGCAAGATGTGTCTCTGCATTAAATTCAATTCTTTTTTCCACTAGGCTATTTGATTTAACATAAAGATATTATCAATTGTGGACCTTCCCCTCTGAAACCCATGTTGTTCTTCTACTATCGGACTCTCAGCAATTCTCGATAACCTGTCATTCATTATCTTAGAATAAATTTTGTAAGTTGTAATTAATACACTGATTCCCCTATAATTCTTGGAATTACTTCTATCCCCTTGTTTGATAACTGATATAACATGGGCGTCTAACCAATCTTGAGGAATCCGCCGAGATAGCCAACACATATTTATTTAACGAGATATTTATTTAAAGTTAATAAATATAAAAGTTGTAATTTGAATGAGAAACTATATTTGATTAATTCTGTATTTATTCCATCAAAACCTGGCGATTCCCTATTTTTTGAGCACCTCGGAGCACTTTCTAATTCTTCCATTGTTATTAAATCTTCACTGATTTCGTCTTGAGCCTGGGTATCTACATCATTACATCACAGTATAATATATTTATAGTATTGAATCCACCTTCTCTCATTTAAATTTGCCTGTCCTTCTCTTGTAAATTCAGTGTCTTCAAAAGTTTGTATGCAATTGTTTGTCATCCATGAATATCATTTTCTATAACACTGATAAATTTATCCCAGGACTCCTGATCTATCATCTTTGTCCTATTCCTTACTTCTTTATATTTCTCTTTACTTTCATTAGATTGTGTATTTAAATACTCCAAAAATGCATTCCTTTTTTTCTGTTACAGCCTTTTATATTTCGGTATTCCAAACCTTGATACCCATTTTCCTTTTGTTCATCTTTCCAAAACCTAAAGCTTCAAAACCTGCCTGTTTTATAGCTCTTTTAAGTTGGTGCCACTTATCTCCTATAGTGCTAGCAGACGACATTTGCGATAGAATCTCATTCAGTCTTGAGTAATAGAGATGTCGTACCCCTTCATTTAATAGTAAATTCACTTTAAAGGTTTGTGATTCAGTACTTATACTTTTCTTAGTTCTACGCTAATATTTTAATTTTTGAAATGACCATATAATGATCCGTATCTGTACTATAACTTCTAGACACTGTTGTATCTTTAACCAGTGACTTTAACTTATCATTTACTATAATATAGTCAATTAATGATCGTGTTCCTCTTCCACACCAAGTATAAGTTACGTATAAATTTATTTATTTATTTCTAAAAAATGTGTTTGTCGGTTTTAATTAATTGAAGGTGGCAAAATCTCTAAGTTATTTTCCATTCTCGTTCGTTACACTCTCTCCGAAAATACCCACCACATTAGGGACTTGGGAAGTTACCAACACGAGAATTTAAACCCCCTGCTATTATTAGATGATCACTAATCTTATATTTATTTACCTCCCTCTGAAGCATTTCATAGAAAAATTGTGATTCCTATCTCCTACCCTCTTCCGGAGCATATACACCAATAGTCGTCAGGATACCTCTTTCAATGTGTACTCGTAATGTGACTATACAGTAAACTATGTTTATACTATAAATAAATTTACAATTTTTTATTCATAATTATCTTATCTTTCGCATTTCTATTGAAAGTGTGTATTGAATCTTTGTAAACTTCTTCATTTGATCTTAATCTAAATTTAAAATCATTCACTTGATTTTTGGCCATAAATTTATCTTAATACAGTATTCTTCCTTCTACTTTTCATATTTTCTCTGCGGAAAACACTCCAAAGCGTTCACACGCAAGGCTTCAGGACATATTCCTGTTTTGAAATGTCTTCATTTTGTTTTTCCGATTATGGATTTTTTGTTACAAATGTTTGCTGTTAGATGGTATGCGATTTCCATTTTTTTGTACTCTTCTTTTTCTGTTACTGTTGGTGTTATAATTTCCGCTAGGTATTAAATTTTTAGTTGTCTTGATTATTCCGTTACATTGGAGTCTGTTACCAAAGCTGAAGAAGGCGGATACTAAGCCGAAACGCGTCCGATAAAATAGTAAGTTTTTCACATGAAAAAAGTTCATTTTTAGTTAAGATTAAATTTTTTTACTTCGTTTTAGAAATTAAGCTGCTCTTTGCAGTTTTTAATGTTAGATATAGCCTATATTCTGTATTTTTGTAAAGACACTTAAAAGCACATTTTTCAATGACTGTACTTTAGTTTTTGCTTCTTTTAGAATTTGTACTAAAACGTCTGGCTCGTTTTATTAAAAAACCTTTTAAAAAAATTAGTTCTGTAAAATGTTACGATATAGATTTTCTATATTTTAAGTTTTATATCATATTTACATCTTCTTGGCCGCATTTTAACTCTTATTAATACACTTAATTTATTTTATTAAGTTTTAGAATATCAAAGAAAAACTATTTAATATTAATTTAATAACTGTATTTTTATTTGACTAAATTAAACTGCATACGGAGCTAACGTCAAACTTCAGTCCACTTCTGTTAACTGTAGAAATGTCACGTAGAGGATATAGCCTATCTCTAGATTTTAGTTTGTGACTGTTCTGTGTTAGACATTGACATTATTTAATTACACTACTTATTACATATATTTTGTCAATTATTGTAATCTTGTAGTTGAATTGTTATCTCTGTAATATTGTTTTGTTCTTGTTTTGTGCTTATAGTTTACGGAAACTGAAATCACATGATGTCTTTACGTCCGTCACATGATAGAGAATTATAAACTAATTTGCGTAAATGAGCACACGAGGTAAATAAAGAAATCCTAAATGTTTTTTGAAGACAATACATTGAGCTTTGCCTGTTGTAATTTGGTGGGCGACTGCTAACGGGGAAACACCGAACACTAATTATCCACATATAAGTGGCCTTCAGTGATATCCGTGTCATAGATAAAGTTAAAATTTTTATCTTAACATCAATGGTGATGCATATTTTTGTCTACTACTGTTAGTTTTAAATGTTCATGTAGTAACACATATTATCAGTTTCATTGTATGCAACATTATTTAAACTTGCTCCTTTAGTTGTAATTCGTAACACCAATGTATTTACTGATATACAGTTCAGATATAAAATTTATATCAAAATCAAATTATTTCTCTAAAAATTATTAAAAATACTAATCGATAATAAATTATTATTAATATTATTTTACTCAACGCTGAAAATGTACCATACATCATTGCATGGTAACACGATGTTGATGAAAATATTTAATTTTTATTCATTTTTTTATTTTTATTTAAAACTCTTATACAGAGGACAGCTGTATAACGTTTTCATACAGCTTCCTAGCTAAACCAAAATTAAACCATGAAACAATTGAACCGTTAATCAGCTGATTTGTATCTTAGAAAATTTACGTTTATAATTCGAGTAATGTTGTAAGTGAACTGTTAACAATTATTATCACAATTTCGTAACACTTTTAATATGTTACAAATATAACATAGATACGACAAATATGTTGAAAAATTGAATAGATGAAGTTTTAAAACATAAGACCTACAAACAAGTAACAGATCGGAATCGACGATAATTGAAAACAAGGGAGGCATTAACGAGCACATAATACCGTATTAGACATTTAAGGAATACAGTAAATACACGTTTTAGTGGTCAGATGATACAAGGCTGGATGTGCCAGTGTGCACCGAAACGTGTAGCCCACGTGACATCGCGTGATTGAATAGAATGTAACTCTCTCTCTCTCTCTCTCTCTCTCTCTCTCTCTCTCTCTCTCTCTCTCTCTCTCTCTCTCTCTCTCTCCCCCCTTTCTCTGTTATTCTCTCACTCTCTCAATGTGTCTGCCATCCTTCATTCGTTCAGCTCTCTATCTGTTTGTAATCACTGTATTTCTGTAGCACTCTTGTTAAAAGAATGGGATTAGCTGGTAGGCCTACAAATTTTTTTCTTTTCAGGCGCGGATCCACGGAGGGAGAAATGGGGAAATTCCCCCCCCCCAAATGGTCACATCAGACGAAATTCTTTTAAAGCAAACGTTCATGGAACAAGAAACAAGAAGGCATAAAAATATATAGTCAATGTGAGCAGTAGTTACTGTTTCACAAAATGAGTACAGAACTATATATTTATTATACCTATCTACAAACTAAAACTGCTTATTCGTTTGGAAAACTGGTAGGTCTAATCCGCAATTCGACTGTTGCGTCGAATAGAAAATTACACATCGCAATCTCTGTCGAACTCTTAGACGATTGTTACAAGTTATCTGTCTACATTCCATTACTTGACCATATCGTTCAGGATTTGAAATCAAGATTTTCTTCTAATGTTCTTGATGTTTTCAGGTTGGCAGTACTGTTACCAGAGGCAATAGTAAAGCTCAAGCCTTCATAGCCTTCATATATTCGTTTGAGATCCTTAACAGTATTGTGAATTGATTCACAGTTTTTTACGTCACACGAAAGAGTTGGACCTTATTAGACTGGGGGGGGGGGGTTTGGAACACTTGCACGGAGTGACATTTGCCCGGAGCCCTTCCCTCCACATAATGGTGTTTGGTGAGTCAGAAGTAAGACTGTGACACTTGCCCGGAACTAACATTAGTATCTTAAAACTGTTCAAAACGTATCCTCTTTCAATTTTGGAAGGGTTGAATTCAGTGTTTTAGTGCAATATTACTTTTATTTTATGAATTTTAAGAGACTTTTAGCCGACTTTGCTTCGTTTCCAGGGAACACCACGGGGAGGTAGTCTCTTATCGTTCCCCATATATTTTTTTCACTTTATGTGATCTCGTCAATTTTTTTTTTTTTTTTTTTTTAATGCTGAATTAGAATATTTACATATTCACAAATCTTTCCAGGTAAGAGTCTACTTCTCTAACCTATAGGCATTGCCTTTACTTTAACTTCTTGACGTAAGCAACACAAACAAGGAAAGATCTTAGTTTGGCATCTAGTTCCAGTTTTTTCAAGACCTTTGAAATGGTTTCATCACTCTTCACTGCTACTTTTTTCCTCTTCTTCCCGTCAATATTCAGGGCTATTCTATTAAAAAAGTGACCGTAATATGTTGTGTCCTCTCGTAGAGTCTTGAGCAGTGAATATACATTTGGACGAGACCTCGAACTTAAACTATTAATTCTTTGGTTCCACCCTTCAGAAACATTGTTGGTCCGGTGCCGTCTTCCGCAACAGTTCCACAATTTTCTTTGGATATGCTCATTCTCTAGCCACTGATCGACGACGTAGTCATAGAACACGCGCAGTTTCTCGTCTTCAGGTGCGCTTTCCTGGATACTTAGCCAAGCATCATCAATCAGTTCTAGCGGAACATGCGCGAGGGCAGAACACATTCGAATATGAATTCGAATCTCTTCATTTTCTTTGTACGCAGGAGCAAGGCCACAATCTTGTACTCTACTCCATAAACATCGGTAGTTACAACCAAAAATTTCAGCTTCAGGAAAAGAGTTTTAGCTTATTGGATGATTGCCATTCCAAAGTCCATTGCAAGTGTTACAGGATTCCATCCAGGTACGTTGTTTTTCACTGCTTTGAAAAAACGATCATATGTTTCTCGTTTCTTATTTGGCAACAACGCGTAGACTGCTGGAATAGTGTTGGTTTCTTTCCAAGAACTTCCCAGATCGGCGTGGATGGTAAATAACTGCCCAAACTGTTTGCTTGAACTCTTGAAGGTTCCGTCGACGAAGAATGAAGAACAACTTGTCAATGCAGATTTTCCTTTTTCGCTGGCAAACACCAATATTCTGTCTTTAGGCCCTCTGTTGTCGTCTTCAAGTAGAAAATTTTTACCGTCATTCATAAGTAGATCATTTTCCTCTAATCGTATTCCTTCAGAGTCGGCTCGGTCCTTTGTAGGCCCCACACGTTTTCTTCGAATGCGATGTAATGATTGTTTGGCACTTCTGTGTGATGGTAGTGAAGTCACAAGGTCATATCCTCGATTAAAGAGCGGGCCTACTTCTTCAGCGTAAATTTTTGAAATCGTATTATCTGTTTCCCTTGCACGCTTCTTTGCATTAACAACACTTTTTCCCACTTCAGTTGCCGCTTCGTCCGGAATACAAACATGATTTTAAAGTCATTGTATTGGTATCCGCGTCACAATTATTATAATTAAACTATAAAGTTTTACCTTAATCCGACAAATTTTTGTCCGATAAAGTTTTGTCTTAACCGACGAATTATTTTAACCTCTGATGATGGATTAACAATCCGAAACGCGTTAGAAGAAAAGAAGAAAAGTTAAGCGATCACATAGACGGATTAAGGTAAAACTTTATAGTTTAATTACAAACATGAGTTGCTTTGCCTACGACAGTATTATTTTTCGTTGATATTCTGCCTTTACATTTACTTTTCTTATAATCAACACATCGCCAATAAGTCACATCTTCTTTGTTGGTATAGTCAACAATATACTGATGTCCATTGTAGATCAACAAAGGCTTCCCCTTGGTGGTCTCAGTGATCTCCATCTTCACTACAACACGAATCACTACACTTATCACTTGCACAGAATACTAGTTCTCTCACAGATGTCAACTAAGGCAAGGAACTATTTAGGGGGTGAATCCCTCCCCCTCCCTTGCTCCTGCATTCCTATAACCAGTCCGACTCACCCCCTACCGGACTCCGTGCAAGTGTCACACAAAAATACCCATGATTAGTCATTTTCTGGAATGCTTAGGGCTCTGGGCAAATGTCAACAAATTCCATCTTCGGGCAAATTTCTCTCCGTGCAGGTATCACAACTTCATTAGACTGAAAGGAGTAATGACTCACTGGCAGTATCAATGGAAAAGCAAACCAGACAATGGCGAGAACCCCCCCCCCCGATCAAAGCATTACATGTTTACAAGTTTCAAGCTTGAGATATAGATATATATATCCTCTGATGCACTCTTTGTTGCCAATACTCTGCACTCTTCCTGCAATTCAGAAAGGTCGTTTTCGTCGTTACGACTGACAACTATGACGGAGACAACTAGACACCAAAAAATTACTGACCGTTTTGCGAAAAGTGGCAAACATAGAGTGGCTTTGTGATCATGAATTTGATAAAAAAAATTCTCATTCTTTTATGTAGGTTCGTGGTTTTACTCCAGAATCACTTTAAATTGTAAGTGTACCTTACCAATATGTTAATTTGTATTTGATACATACCATAAATTAGTAGTGTGTATTTTAATTTGTAAGTTAATATTAAGGGAACAATGAACGGACAAACACACGTATGATTTTATACTTGTACGTGAATAAACTTATTGTGTTGATAACACAAACTGTATTTGTATCTTTTCTCATTCCTATTATTTATAGTTTAGGCCTTTAAAGAATGGTCAGACTTTCCATAACCCGCCTCCCAAATTGCTTGTTAGATCCGCCTCTGTTCTTTTCTGTCTATTGTTAACTAAATCCGAGGTAAATGGATTCATAAGCAGCTGCAGTCTGTACTGCAATCGATTAGCGTTCTGTAGCCTATAAAATCTGAATAAAAAAATTTTTTGGGGAGAGGGGTCGTATCAAATCAGTCAAGGGAATTACTTATATAAACAGGAGAAGCACTGTACTTTTTACTTGTGTAATTATACACACCTCGAAACACTGGGTGCGTACATAGTTGTTCATATCATTTCGTCTTTGTGTATTACCATTCTTATTACGTCTCGCAGTTGGAGACTTAGACGTGGATGTTACTGCACGATGTTCGGCTTGGAAGAATTTTATGTATTTTTTTAATGATTTTTGTTTTGTTTTCATGTTTACTTTCATTTTTGTTAACTCTTTCTGTGTTGAGGAAGTTGCGTGGTAAAGTGAGAAGCAAACTCGTACACAGACTTACGAAAAAAGGATTTTGTGTGAATATGTCCGTAGAAATAGAAAAAGAAGTATATTGATACTTTGAGAGTTGAGAGTTGGCGCGTGGGTATCCAGTTGCTATAAACTTCAATGTTTGTGCCGGCCGTTCCGAGAAGGACAATCGCTTTTATAAACTCGCTGTGTCTTTTTGGAAGTTTGTGAGCCCTAAAAAAATTAACCTAAAAATTCAAATCAGCGAAATACCAATTGTATTTCCTGCTAACTTACTACTTTGACGTTCGACACAGTGCACACCCACTGCTGCACGTCGGGCGCGACACCGGATACTATTCGTTGTCTGCCATATGAAAATCGCGATGTTTTGATGTGAGTGCTCCTTGACGGTACAAGAGATGTAATGTCACTCGTTACAAGATTCCATTGAAGGAATAAAAAAATATAGAATAGTGAAATAACTTTTTTTTTATATATTTGCAAAGAGTACGTCCCATGTAATGTGTGATCGGCCTTATGGATTAAGTTAACGCTTTCTCGACCGCTTTTGAAATCTGAAAACGCGAACGCTTTCGGTTACTGATTACTCATCATTCTATAGATTTATTGTCATTGTGCTCTTACAAGTTTGACAGCAACTGGAGAAAGAATGTCACACACACACACACACACACACACACACACACACACACACACACACACACACACACACACACACACACAATTAGACAGACACGCGCGCGGAGAGTTTACAATGCATAATATCTATTTTACCTTACTTTTTCTAAAAGTCACGTCAGTTAAAGTCACTATACGACTGCTTTCATTACGATTGGTTGAACATACGTTAATATATGATTACATACGACTGGTATGTTGTGACATACTGGTAATTATTACGTAGAAAAGTCACGTCTTCAAGGAATCGTTTACAGAAATTTGGGGCTGAAGTAATAATTACTCTGCCTTATCAAATGCGTTATCTGAGTGAGCTTGGTGCAATGACCTCCTGTGACTGTCAGTGTGTACGTCTTTAGTACATTTTACGTGTTTTGTTGTTGTAATAAGCAGATAAATAAATTTATGACAGTTTATTGGTTTTAGACACAGACCTCGGTCTCCTTAATTGCTTTATCTTTAAAACAATAGTGTTATGTGGATTCTTCACACGGACAATGACCTTTCCAGCTTTATCGCACAGAACTGTTGTATTATTGTTGAAACTAATGACTTCTGTTATTAAAATGTTTATTTCGTAATGTTTTCAACAAATTCTTGAGTAATGTTTCTTAAATTATATGGTTATTCAGCCCAAAGTATTTCGTCTTGTTACGTACGCATGTATAAAAAATATGGCACGTTATACCATTCGTAGCGGGCGGACGTACGTTGTCGGCAATTGGTAACTGAGTGTAGCCAAGATGATGTCTGAATAGAGCAGACGTAAGATGGCAGTTACCATATGGCATAAATATGCACAGCATAATTTCTTTTACTTGTGCGAGAATAATTTACATAACTGCAAGTGTTTGCATTAGAGAGTTAATAGTCAGAACTAACTGGATTCGGGGGGTCGTCCATCCTCTGAACGTTCGATTTGTTCCAATTTTCAGTACATAGTATTTGAATCGAGTTCCCATTTTTAACTCGAACGTTCGGCACTTGTCTAGTTGTCTATCTGTCTGCCAGACTGTTTACTTGGGGCGGGTCTCACTACAGTTTTTGAACGCATCGACCGATTTTCGAAAAACGTGACTTTAACTGTGGCATCACGTTAACCCCACGGAACCCCATTGTTTTTGTGATAGAGCCCTCAAATATTGGCGGAGGGAGACAAAAAGTGACGGTCGAAGCTTTGAAAGAAACGGAAAAGTCATTAAGGATACAAAATTACGGAGAATTTTAACAAAAATCTAAATATATTATAATATAGTTTAAATTTTTTGAAATTTCAAAATTTGAGGAGACGAAGGCACAAAACGGGGATCACAAATTGACAAAATCGTAAAATTATATCCTATGTATCAGACAAAAATGAATTTAAATCTAAATCCGAATGCGGTGTTTGCTTTGCAAATTGTTTAAGTGTAGGGGCACCATGTGACAAAAATGGAAGTGAAAATTTTGTAGAAATTATAAAAGTCTACGTGGGGTACCAGATAACGAAAACTTTTATTTGAAATACAAACTCGGTATCCTGAATAATTTTACAGAATTATTATCTCTCAGACCCCTTGGAAATTCTGGACCGTATCCAAAAAATTTCTGAGACATGTTGCGTATATTTGTGCAAGGTATTAGATACAGATAACTTGCTACTAGATATAAAAGTCTGAAGATATCTAAGGAAACATACATGAAAGCAAGGATTAAATTATTTGTCATTTATTGAATGTGGTTATAAATTTAACTAACTAAAAAAAAACAATGTTGTAGTTCGGAATTTTTACTGTTTGTTGTGTGTTTGCAGTTGTTATTTTACTAAATATTTTTAATATTAGATTAATCGGGTTTTATTTTATAAAATTTTTCTGATAACTGAAAATTTATCTAGTACTGAAAACGAGCTTATAATAAATACCGTATGTTTTAATCAAAGTGTGGAATGCGTTCTGCCACTCAGGGAGCTTACTAATATAACAACAGAGCCTTACAAAAAACATAAATTTGTTGGTGGCAAGCAACACTTTATATGAAATAAGTAGAAATAAATACGTATACGTATTATGAATTTTCATAAATTCATATGAAACACGCCGTAATCCACGGTGGAGCCGATCATGTCAGTGTGTGGATGGCTCTACGTTAGTGAGTCGCGAACGATAGCCTCAGGACACCAGGACGTATCGCGGTGGTCTGTCACTCCCCCGGTACTCGTGGGACCAAAACTTTAGTTCGCAAATTAATTCTGAGGTTGAGGGATATCTTAAAACCCTCCTCCAGAAAAATTCGTTCTGGGAGGGTGAAGAGAAGGAGGCACTACACTACTGTAGATGCGGAGACGTTTTTGGTCCCATCGACCAGTACGCCTTCGGTGCCAAAGTATCTGATTGTCAAAAGAAAGGAGGGGGACTTCATGAAACTGAGCTCCTTTTTAATAGAAAAATCCGTTACTGCTTGTAATGGATCGTCTGTTATAGACATCAGGAAAACGGAAGGGGGTCTGTTGATCGAGACCCAAACCGACCAGCAACTGCTCATGTTGAAAAAGATCGGCCAGGTAGAGGTTGAAGCGAGTCGCCACTCCACTCTGAATACTATAAAGGGAGTGTTGGTATGCCGTGACATGCTGAACTGAACTGAGGAGGAAATTACAACTGAATTAGCGCCTCAGGGAGTTATAGCATTTCGGAGGCTGACCGTGCGCTGGGAGGGGCAAATACTTCCTTCCGCCTCCCACGTATTGACTTTTAACAAAACAACGCTGCTGGAGAAAATAAGAGTAGGTAGCCTATCTGTTGTCTAAGCGCGAGACTTTTATCCTCCTCAGCCCATGCAGTGCTTTCAATGTCTACGTTTTGGGCACACGGCAGCCAGATGTGTCCGAGTCAAGACTTGTTTTTGTGGGAAGTCGGCGATGAACCTTGTGCCGAGCCGATGAAGTGTCCCATCTGTGTCACAGTATGCTAATTCACTAGCCGCTACTAAGTAGCTGCTACTGCATTTTCTGGCTATTTCTATGTCACACTGTTTTTAGGTAGCCGCTATTTAGTAGTGGCTAGTTCAGCAAAATACATGGTTGCGTAGATTGGTTTGGTGTTAAAAAGTATTGTGTAACATTTAATCTGTGAGTGTGCGACGTGATGCTTTGAGACACCTGTTGCTGATTGGTGTTAGAGAGCTTTGTAAGGAGTTGCTGAGTAACATAAAGAAAAAAAACAAAAGCATATGGGTTCGAGAGTGGGATAGGTAGAAGAGATAAACTTGGTTCTTCAATAAAACTAATAAGAGAGCTAGCAATTGAGGACCCCCCAATCGTATCGCATGATGCAGTTAGTGTTACCAAATTTACAGGAGTTGCTAGATTTAGTGTCAACAAACTAAATTTGGTTTGTATACGTCTTCCGTCGCGGCACTACTCTTTTTAGATTTTTTTTATTTTATTCAGTTCATTACGATAAGCACCAAGGAGTGTTTTAATTTTCTTTTTTAAATCATCTTCCTTTGCTGGCAATCAGGGAAGTTCCAGCTCATCTAGCAACCGAGTGAAAGCAGTTTTTTTCGCGTCGCGTCTCGAATACTCTACGGACGTAATGTCCCACCGACAATCATTTTCTGTATATTTTAAGGAATGTAATTATTTCATTACCCAACCACTTTTATAAATAACTCCTTGCAAATGTAGAAACAAAACACTCAAAAGGCTCAATACAACAACAAAACCAAAACAAACTTCGAGATAAGCACGTGGTGACACGGGACGCGCTACTTTACTGCTACTGCATCGTCACACTGGGCGACTGGGGCGCTACTTGGTAGCGGCTAGTGAGTCTGGGGCTCTCAAGGCCGGCTGCTGGCTACTTAATAGCGCCAAAAGTTGAACACGTCCAACGTCTCTAGTTAATGATTTTTCACTCGTCGATGAGCGCTAGTAGCTGCTACTATGTTACATTAGGCTACTTAATAGCTGCTACGAGAGTAGCGGCTAGTGAAGTAGCATAGTGTGATACAGCCTAACTGCGGTGGCCACAACACTCATGAAGGTCACGCAACTGCCCTGTGTATAAGCAAGAGGTAGCGCTGAATTAAGAACTGAGAACCCATTGCTTAATATCGCGCTTGTCTTTTGACACACAGGCGCGAGCACATATTTCAACGTTGGAAGTAGTATACTTTCTCGGCTATCAATCTTTTGATATGTAGCTCGAGCCTGTCGTGGAGAGTGTTCCCAGACTTTCACGGGAACGACCACTTCCCTGTGCTGATAACAACGCACACGTCAAACAGATGGCGAGTGGACCGTACTGATTGGGTAGGCTTCACCTACGAACGTCTGTGGAAATAAGGAAGACGTACACAGTTTCAGAAATGCTATCATTTCAACAGCCTCGGAGCGTATCCCGCAGACCGGTGGTCGTTTATCCAGACCACTGGTACCGTGCTGGAACAACGCTGTGAAAGACGTAATAAGAGAAAAGCGACGAGCCCTACACAGTTATACACGATCGCCGACCGAAGATAATCGCATCTCTTTTAAGCGACTTCGAGCCGCCGCTCGTAGAACAGTCGCTGCAAAACAATCGAGCTGGGAAACCTACGTCTCGACCATAACACGATCCACCCCAGTGACAGAAGTATGGAAGAATGTCGGAGCAATTGCTACCGTGTCAGTGTTTAAACCTATCACACACATAGAGCACGATGGTGAATCGATTTGCAACCCCTTTGAAATTGCCGACACCTCAGCTGCGAGATATGACGAGGTCAGTTGTACAGAAAGTTATCCTCTCAATTTCCTCACAAAGAAAAATGAAGTCAAACACGACCTTGACTTCGAACGTAAGGGGTGCAATAACTTGTTTTTCACGATGAGGGAATTACAGTCCGCGCCCGCGCTGCCGGTGACGCTGCGGCGGGACCGGATGATATTCCTTACAGCATTATTATACGTCAACTGCCGGATGTAGCTATAGCTACATTGCTGGGACACTAAAACGCCATATGGACTCAAGAGGAGTATCTAAAACCATGGAAGGAGGCGATCGTCAGTCTGCTTCTGAAGGCCGGAAGGATCCCCTGAAAGCAGAAAACTATCCGTCCAGTATCGATGTCGTGTTGTTAGGAAAGTTTTTGGAGAGGACGGTAAACAGCCGGCTCACATGGTGTCTCGAAAAACACGGTCTTCTGATCTCATACCAGTGTGCGTACCGGAGACACTATTCTAGTATTTATCAACTGGTTTGTCTGGAAAAACCAGTTCAAAACAGTTTCATCGAAGGCCGTATTCTTCGATTTGGAGAATGCGTTCGACAAAACTTGGAGATATAACATCATGAAACGACTACATGATTTGCGGTTCAGCGGTAACTTGACGAAATTTATCTCCTGTTTCTCAGAGATAGGACTTTCCGTGTTCGGGTCTGACAATCACTGTCGGCCCCAGGGGTGCCCACAGCATGATGCATTGGTCCAAGTCGCACCACTGGAATTTTTTGAAGGGATTTTTCACGGCGACCAAAAGTAGACAATCGCTATTGTTGAATAACTGACTATAGAACCAGTGTAAACTAAATCATTGTCCATATACACCTCACTGTATATAGCCTATGCAAAAAATAAATTGTGTTTCAAAATTTAGTATATTTTATTACTAAACCTTCCCTGCCATTAATAATCATATTTTTCCCTTCATAATACCTTGTTGGAAATAGAAGTTACATGAATTTAAGCCAGCTGCGTAACCAGGGGCTCAATTAGCCCCTTACAAGCGTCTTAAATAAAATAAATCAGTGAAAAAAAAAGAATGCAATTACAAAATCAAGTTAGATAATACAAAATTATCTTGATAAGGCCTAATGTACTACTAGTTATGTTAGGCCAGGTTTGACCAGGCTTTCACATTTCTCATAATTTAGTTATTGATTAGGCATACTAGAAAACCTTTTGGTATTGATAAAAAGAATAACGTTAGTTTTTTTTATTCGAATAATTGCTTAAATGGCTTTAGTTTTTCAAAAAAAGTTTTGGATAACCCCCCAAGATCCACCGTTAACTGGGCGTTATTCCATACCCCCGTATTGTGAGCTCCCTACCCACGAAATCAAGAGAGGATTTCGGAATACTTGGGGGGGATGGGCAGCTCTGGTCGGCCCACATGAGCTGGAAAATGGAGTTCCGCAGGGATCTCCGTTGAGCGGCTCGCTTTTTACTATCGCCATCAACGGGATCGTTGAGGGTATAGGAACGTCAGTTGTGAAGTACTTGTATGTTGACGATCTTGCGCTGTTCCACTCGGCCAAAGCAACAGCGATGATCAAGCGTAAAATTCAAGGCAGTAGACACGTTGGTACAAAATGCTAACAATATAGGCTTTTCTTTCTCGGCAACAAAGACGACCTGTGTCCACTTCTGTCGAAAGCCAGGAAAGCATCCGGACCCGACGTTAACCATAAACGGTGTGCTATACCGGCTGCGCTGTAGACCCGTAATCAAATTTCTGGGCCCAACTTTCAACAGACAATTAAAACTTATATTGTGAAGCAGGAATGACGTCCTTATATCTGCGACGTCAACTGATATAATGTTGCTGAGATATGTGGCAGAAATATTAGCTCTAGCCAGCCACATAAACCACGTGTTACTGGCGAACAACAGTCTTGCTAGAGTATACGACCAGCTGTCATACGTTCACCAGGCCAGTGCGTTCGAAGTAGCCCGGCGCTACAACATGCAGGCACCAATGGTCCAAGCGTACGTTCTGTTCGAAATGCCCCCTTGGATGCTTCGCAAACCAAATTGCCGGCTGAATGTCGCCAGTATAAGCAAGAAATCGCGCCATCCAACTGTAATGAAACTCATGTTTAGATCAGTCCTTGAAGAATACGTCGAGGAACATTCTGTACACAAATCAGTCCTTGTGTACACTGACGGGTCGAAGACGGAGAACGGAGTGGGTAGTGCGTTTGTCATCGAAGGCACCTTCCGCTCCTGGACACTGCCCAGTGCGGTAAGCTTATATACCGCCGAACTGTACGGGGTGTGGCAGGCTGTCCGTTTCTGGGAACACCGAGGTGAAAGGCAATTTGTTATCTGCACAGATTCCCTGAGTTTTCTAACTGCCTTGGCACAGTGGATCCGTTACTACAGCATTTTGCCACGCGTTACAACACCTTGGTTCGGGTCAAGTAGGTATCGAAGGTAACGAAGAATCTGACGCTGCTGACAACCCACGAGTCGATGTGATTGCCATACGACCTGACGACACGAAATTACCTGCCACAATCACCATTATTAATGAGTGGAACACACGGCAGAGCAAACTTTCTGCCGTGAAGCAGAGCGTTCGTAACTGGTAACTAGCAGGTAATCGCAGTCGTTGTGAACAAGTTTGCATCACCAGACTGCGAACTGGGCACACGAACTTGATGTCTTCGTACCTCCTACAAGGTCTAGAACGACCCGTCTGCACTTGTGGCGGAGCACTTACAGTGAAACATAAACGAATATCATTTCTGCCTGTAGTGCTCTTGCAGAACTCAGGGAGAGACACAGAGTAAAAGATAACCTGAAAGAAGACCTCGGAAGTAAACAGTTAGCGATAGACAGAACTCTGTCCTTCCTAAAAGCAGCAAGATTACTGTTCCTGAAATGTAGGTGTAAACGACCAACCCGTCGAGCAACGCTCCTGATAGACGTCGTTGGGCTAAAGATCTTATTCGCCGTTCCTCCAAAACATAAAAGAAAACAACAAAAACAATATCAGGATTATTATTGTTACAATTTATTATTCACCCTTATGTAATAATTTATTTGTTTTATAACGAAAACTCGTTTTCATAATATTCGAAATTTAGGAGTTTTTGATCCGTCGTATAACATAAATATTTTAAGATCATAAGTATCGTAAACTATAGAAAATACGTTAATTTTTTGTAACTGTGCGTACATAAGCCTAATACTCACTCATTTCGTCTCGCTATGTTTGAGAACGCGAGGAGACGCTTGCGTGGAGAGTCTTTTAAGAGCAGACGGTAGGAACACAGCTGTCCAACGCGTAGCAGACGACGGATTAAAACCCAATGCAAGGTATAAAGCATAGAGTTTATACGTGTATTTTAGAATGCTGAAGGATCTTCATATTCTAGTGCAGGAAATGGGCATTAAATTTCAGTGTTTAATAGAGAACGTATTTTGACACGAGAAAAGAGAGACTGAGAGAACATGATAAAAGTTACTGAGATTGGTTCAGTGGAGTCGAAGATGATTTAAGAAGCCTTAGTATAAGAAGTGTGGTAACGTCGGCACAGGACCAACGATGACATTTCGAAAAATATAACTAATATAAATAAATCAGAGCGAGCCTGAGCCGCAGAGCTCGCTCACTATTTTAAACGAAGTACATTTATTGCACATTGATTATTCTTTTTATCAATACCAAATGGTTTTCTAGTATGCCTAATCAATAACTAAATTATGAGAAATGTGAAAGCCTGGTCAACCCTGGCCTAACATAACTAGTAGTACATTAGGCCTTATCAAGATAATTTTTTATTATCTAACTTGATTTTGTAATTGCATTCTTTTTTTTTCACTGATTTATTTTATTTAAGACGCTTGTAAGGGGCTAATTGAGCCCCTGGTTACGCAGCTGGCTTAAATTCATGTAACTTCTATTTCCAACAAGGTATTATGAAGGGAAAAATATGATTATTAATGGCAGGGAACGTTTAGTAATAAAATATACTAAATTTAGAATCATCATTTATTTTTTGCATAGGCTATATACAGTGAGGTATATATGGACAATGATTTAGTTTACACTGGTTCTATAGTCAGTTATTCAACAATAGAGATTGTTGTACATAAACGAAGTACATAAAATTCTATATTAGATAATTTTTCAATTGTGGAAAGAGTTACAAAAATCCCGTTTATTTTACTATTTCTTTAGTAATATACCAATACAACTAAAAGCATACAATTATACAATAAACAATGACAATTCGAAACATTCAGTGTGGGTTACAATTCCCTTTAGTCTGACACTTTACTGGATTTTCAGTTCTTTTCAAATTTCTGATCCCTTTCTGTACCTTGGGTCGCAAAATTTTAAAATTTCCAAAACTTAACACCACGTTCAGATGTTAGTTAAAATCCTAACTATAGCAATAAAAATGAATGTAACATAACATTAATAACAATAATACTCAAATAATGTAATAATAATTATAATTATGACAAATAATAAAGAGACAAATAAATAATAATGGTACTAATAATTCTTTACCCTCTGAGTGTTGTGGTCTTCGGTGTTGTATGGTGTTCAGGTTTTGTATGCATGTGACGCTTGTCTTTGGAGCCACGATGCCGTATCGCCGGGTCAACAATAACAATGTATAATATAACATTTAATAATACGATTTTATACAATAATGGTTACTAAGACTCTGTTTCATTGCATACATATATTTTGTTATTGTACCCGGTGCACATATTTCACAAACTCAAATATACAATTAATTTTAACATTGAAAATGTTTATAAGGACGTGTCGCACATTTGAAAACGACCGCTGGTGCGAGACCGAAAATGGGAACCGGTGAGTTTCCATAGAAACTACTTCTTTGTTGTCAATCGTAGTACACATATAAAACTTCGCTTATGAATGCGACTACATTTAACTTATAATCTGTACATTGGTAAATGAAAAATGAATTCATTGATTGGTGAATGAAGAATGAATTCATTGATTGGTGAATGAACATAAATGTATATACTTTTTAGATTTATTGAAGCATTTTCAATGCCCTTCTCTGTGCATTGCATTTGTGAAATGCCTATAATTTTTTTTTTATATTATTATATAAATAATAAAAGAGTCAATTTATGCATATTCAAATACATGATTCAATTTATGATGATTTATATATGCAATACAAATTTCTGTAATGAGTGGAAGTGTTTGCTTAGTCTATCCTGCATATGTTTTATTGTAGTCCGGAAATATTACGTCATTAAACTAAAAGCAAATAAGGACCTTAACTTTTGTTGATAATTCGTTTTTTGTTACGATTGGATTTTGAAACAGTAGTAAGGTATTTCATAGAATAACGACAATATATATTAAAACAGGGTTTGTTAATGTTTTACATTTAGTTGATCGTGTGGCACAGTATTTATAAAATTCAAATAAGTTTTGTTTGTCTGACCGTAGTGATAAGGACGGAGTCATTGACCTTCCATAAAGCCTGCCTTTTTTGTGTTATATGGTCACTTAGACGTCTTGCATTGCTTGTATAATATAGATATTTGTTGATTTAAACCACGTTTGATTCTTAATAACAGTTGTAATTGAAAACTTATAACAATATTTATGAAACAATATTTCTTTTTTACTTCTTAGGACGGCTCCTCACGTGTTTATTAAATACTTGTGACGGAAAACAACAGGCATTAACAATAAACTACATTAGGCAAAAAAGAATCATCCAATCAGATATTTTGTTGTGGTTCCTTGCTAACTGACAAGAGTATCCCCCTAAACTGTATAATATACAAAAGTGGGATAAAGCAGGTATATTTTAATCTTGAGGTACAATGAATTGTTAACAGAAAAAAGGAAAATCAGCCACCCCTTAGGGCAAAATTTTTAATTTTTCCTGTGGTCACATAACTGCACGAAGAAACCGTTCATAAAATCATTTCCCCATGTTTTGAAACTAACAGTAAACGAAATAATTTGTTAATGGTATTTCGAAACGAGCTTTAATTCCATAACTACACTTCCATTATCTGTTTGCAAAGAATGTTGTTGAGTAATAAGTAAGTATTTAGTACGATAAACTTTTGCGCTAGAATACCAAAAGACAGGATCGAAACATTGTGTACCATGGATGTTTCAGTCCTGTAAAGTTTTAAGAAATGTAGAGGCAAGGCAGGTGTAACCTGTATATTTATGTAGACCTTTACTTTCCAAACATTATTACAAATATGACCAGCAAAGCTCGATGCTGAGGAGATGCTAATATGTTTCAGTCGAAATACTACTCAGTTACCCCATACTAAAATATACCACAATTGGAGACGGCGAATGTGATTACCGGATAATATGAAGTTTAGCTGTGAAGTCTAAATATGCATCTTGGTATTTATAGACATCTGGTAGGACTATATCTGAAATTATATTAGTAGCAGCATAAAAAAATCCTACTTATTGATATGTGTGTGTGTGTGTGTGTGTGTGTGTGTGTGTGTGTGTGTGTGTGTGTGTGCATGTGTGTGTGTGTTTGCATATATAATATACATATAATTATTATTGTTTATAATTTATTATTAATTGCATGTGCTTAAGTAAAAACCTAACGGGAAAATGTCTTAAACTTTGTAAAAACAACTAAATACTTACTTAACAGTAAAACGTAGATATATGTATAAATCATAATCCACATTCTCCCAAAATGAATAGCTTATTTAAAATACACAAATCTAACAACCCAATCTGTCCACTAATCAACTTCAAAAAAAACACCTACATAGGCCTATAAAATAACAAAATTAATTGCACTAAAACTGAATGCCAATAATTATGCCAATAATGACAAATAATATTCACAACATAAGAAATACATTCGAATTATTAGACAAACTAAAACAAATAAATATAAATGAAACACATTCTTCATATACAAAACTTTATATAAATATAAAATTATTGTAACACAAAAAAAGGAGAACACAAAGTTCAGAGTAAATTGGGTGTAAACTCATCCCGTACTGACAATGTATGCTTTGTGTGTTGATAACATAAGAGAGTAACAGGAAATGTTTGTTTCTATTTAAATAGGTATATTATATTTCGCCAAGGCCTTATATAAGCGTCTAAGTCCTATCACGCACACCTACGTTATTATGAACTTATATCACTGAAATATATTTTGATATTCCAACGTTGTTACAATCAAACACTATTGTCATGCCATATGGAATACACTCTTACATATCTATATGTACTTTATCCAAAAATAAGATAATTTTATCCTATTTCGTGATCAAGACTCTAAAAGACAAGAGACATTGAAATATGTATTTGTTACATGTTATTAAAACTTAAAACTTATAACTTAAAAGTATGTGTGTGAGTGAAGTTTTTGCACGGTGAAGTGCAATTTTATGGAATTTCTGTGACATCAATATTCTGCTATCTTAACGGTTGGAATTTTGGGAACGGAAAAGCTTACCTCGTTAGGTCTTGATCATCAAAACTCATCGAAACTGTCTCTTGACTAAAATGTTTTGTTGTATGCTTGAACACGGTCGGTATTTCTGAACCGTCGAAACGTTGTGACTGTAATTTTGGATGTAATTGTAAATTACAATACTGTTCATTATTGACAGAAAATGTAAAGAAACTTGCTGAAAATAAACTATGGGATAAGTAATAAAATCTTGGTATTTCGATTTAATATTATTTAGAGACTTCCAGCACGAATTTCTTAAATTGAAATGCAGTCCAATTTCGGTCAAGTTCACCAGAATAAAACATTATAATTAAAAAAGGATCTTTTTAAAGGCGTTTATATCTGACAAACACATTGTTCACGTAGAGAAATAACCGATCGATTGCATAACTCGGCCTCCGATTTTATTCATATCTTCAGGACTGTTTATTTGTTAAACAGCGAAGTGGAGCAAATGCAAAGATGACGGAGGAGGACACTACCATATTCGTGGCTACTTACTAAATACGTTCTTACCGTATGCCTGCATAATTTTTACCACGACAGCAAAATATCGTTTTAGTAGAGGAACTATTCGATAAGTACGAAAGTAGACCTTTCATATCTTTATAGATACAGACACGAATGCTAAGTTATAATTTGAGGGCGCTCACGAAGAGAGAAATTATAACAGGTAAGCACTGTCGCATTCCGAAAAATTTCTTACGTGAAGTAAGAACCAAATTTATTCTCTGGTGTGAATTACTGTATAAAGTCAAGGTCAAGAAAGTAAATAACATTAAAAGTAGAAACATTCTTCAAAGAGTTCAGTGTTTATGAAACAGGTTACGGGACATGAGAGAAGACGAAATAAATATTAAGAGGAGTATTAGTTACTGTTATAACGTACACTTTTGAAGAATCCCATTTTTGGTAAAATTATTTATGTATTATATAATTAAAAAATTATAACTAAAAAAGTATATATACTATATGACACGTGTAATGTACCAAACACATAATTTACAAAAATTAGCTAAGAATTGCCAACCTTCCTGACGAGATCGTTGGCATCTCCTGAAAATATTTTAGACAAGCAGAGAATCTTGAGGATGGTCACACAATTATTTTCATTGGTATCTTGAATGGTTTTTGTAATAAACATAAGCGTCGACTACGACGTGATGCATTCTGTCTAATGATAAGGCGAAGTTTTGGTAATGTTAATGGCAGTAAGGCGGGAGGTCCCAATTCTATTTATAATGTTGAATTAGCGTAACTAACCGAACAGAAATAGGGTAGAAACATTCCATAATATCCAACCATATAAAAAGAAATAATAATTAACCTTCGCTCAACAGTCCGTAAAGGACCAAGGCTTACCGCACTGCTTTTGTGTTCGTTAATTGCTGTATCAACAGTCAGAATATAAGATATATTAATATTAAGTTGGAGGATGGTAGCGGAACGTTGATAGTTATCAACTGTACAACTGTCAGGACCTGTAAGAAGGAGACAATCATAGTACCAAATGTACAACGTGCACTGTGCAAAAAAAAAATAATAACTAACAATAGTTAATGATCAGAGTAAGAACACTTCGCTGATCATGTTGGCGGTGACTCATCTGCCCGGTTTCACAAATGAGTCTTCCAATTGCACGCTTACCTGTTGGGACATACTCCAACGTTGGTTTTCTAACCCTGAGCTTAACGTATTTCTTCAATTGGCTACAAATTTCGTGTGTACTCATTGTTTTTATTTCAGACAGTTCTGACCAAAAAACTTTCATTTCGTATACGTTCTCTAACTTGCAAATATCAATCAGACAAAGCTCATTCCAAAGACCAGCATCTTAGCTAGGCCTCGTCTTTTAACAGCCCAGGTATCTGATATTACGAAAATGCCGAAATTTTCATGACCTTATAAAACTTGAGCCGAGTTTCTATAACCTCAGAAGTATTCTTCGTAAGTTATCACAAAGGTGACCAAAACACAGAGCCTCTTTTCCAAACTGATAAAACATCTTTCTCGTTACCTATGTTAGGTATTGTGCAATGGGCTCATTCAGAAGACTAGAAGAGTATGCTGGGCGAACATAATTAATAAGATAGATTGTTAAAAGAGTTCGATTTAGTAGACAAAACGACAAGCATATTTAGTATGAGACACAAGCAGTATTGTTTCCCATACAGTTTCTCCAAATTTCACGGTACAGTCAGGGCTAATTCCATGTATTTTTATTATCTTAATCCAGAGTTAAATGGCAGCACTATTGTGCACTAACAATCATGATGAAAATGTTGATAAAAATGACGATCGTAGTGCAGGTCATTAACATTTCTTTCGCTTACAATTGTGTGTGTACGTAAATGACCTGGCAGTATAAACAAACTAAAGCACGATGCTCTGTGTCAGCTGTTAGCAGAATATCCGTGTGAAGATTTAAATTAGATTTGTATGGAGGCCGCCAAAATAAATGAGACAGTAGAGGGGAGGGGGAGGAGGCATGTGTGCGCGTCTGGTCGGAAATAGCTCCGCTGGCAGTCAGCAGTTCAACACCACTTTTTGCAAAACACTTTTATTTCGCTTGGTTCCTTTTGTTTCGGTGAACTTATAGTTGTAATAATTATTGACTGGGAGAGACAGGACAGAACAGGAATGTTCATTCTACACCGCTGCTTCACTGTGCCAAATTCCGAACAGGGTAGATTGTTGGCTGCCCAGCTACCAGCGGCCGCAGCTACTTACTTTTCCGGACACTTTAACCTACTTACACTAAACCTTTAATACAAACACATGTACGTACACTATCCACTCCTCTTCTCTCAGTCACCGGTGTTTGTCCCTTTCTGAGCACGCGTTTTATTCGTTCTTTAGAAACGTGAGTTACAGGTATTAATGACAAAACGTACCTGTTTCCAAGCAGACTGGACGATAAATTACACGTTAACAATTATTTTATCATATGGTTTTGACAAAGGAAAGACAACTTGTAGCACTAAGACAACTTGATTCGCAAGAGGCGTGGAATCGAATTCCCAACCACAGTCAAGTTTTGTTTTTTCCGAATTCCTCTCGAAGATTTCTCACAATGTTGACGGTTTTCATAACATAATCGGATGTAAACTAAACAACAAAAGAAGAATATGTACACAAAATTATTCTAGTACACCAGAAAATGAACAGGATTAGGTTATCTCGACATTCAGTGCTCTTATGACTATAACATAGTTACAAGAAAAGGCTTTAACATCTGAACCGACAACAACAGTAATATAACACGAGCAGCAGCAGCTGTAATAATAATTTTAATATAATAACAAAACCAATACTCATAGTACATTTTATTAGTATATCATCTTCATTATATCATCGTCTATCAATATAATGGCTTTCATTCTTATGGCTAATGACTTTCACAACTTCTAAAGAACATATTTTCTGATTTCCTTGTAGGTCGTTCTGCGAGTCGCTTTCCTATGTAAAAGATTTTCAAAATCTATTACATTAACATAAAATATGTCACTAAAATATTATGTTGTTTTTTCTTCGGAAAAAAAATAAATTATTCGCCAGAAAAAAAAAACACAAAATTTGTGTGAAAAAAATTGGTGAGCAATATTTACTTGAAACATGGAACCTCTCTAGTCCCCAAAAGACATACAGATTGACAGATCCCCAAAATGTCAGTCAGATTGACTATTTAGATTATTTTGTAGGCATGAGGAGGTTTGTGGCTGTGTGGCATTAATTTATTAACATTTTTATTCTAACTTTCAATATTAATAGTGGATGAATGATTAGGCTCAGAAAGTGTTTTTGTGTAAGGTTCTTAAGGGCGAGACTTAATAGGAAAAAGTGATAATCCAGACGACGTGGTGACACGGTTTACAGGAATTTTGTGGCTGCGAAATTCAATTTTTTAATATCCACAGTGGAAGGGAAGTTTGAAAAATTGCTAATAGGGTTAAAAAAAGTTAAGGTTAACAATTTGAATACATGCATGTAAAAAGTATTAACAAATCCTGATTACTGGAAGTCAAAATATTATAATGTTATATTACATTATATTTTAGTAAAACTTTAATATTAAAAATATTATAATATTACGTTCATAATCCATGTATGACCGGGTTTTGTAGTAAATGTGTTTTTCATGACACCTGTTTCCCTGTTTGTGGTAACTAACCTTAAGCAGTTATTATGATTACTCATGATTAATTGTCAATATATTTATATTTACATGCAAACCTATTTGTATAACTTATTCATATTAATATTACAACCGGGCTGGCACAATTTTATACGGTAGCATGTGTTTTTATGCACTCTGTTTATTTAAGAAATGTTAAATTAACTGCTTTATTTATTTTTAAAAAACGGGTTTCTATTTTTAAAACAATAAAAACTAAATTCTGTTATAGAATTGTGTGTTGATTACTTGTGTGTTAGATAACTGATAAGCAAGGGTCATCGGTCCTTATCTAGTTAGTAAACTTGGTAAAAATTATGCTGCCGGGAGATTACCCCGCGCTTGGTACAAACGATTCATAGTTAACGAAATCGCCTGAGAAGGAAAGCTGACTACCCCAACACACAATGGTGCGATTTACCTTTACCGCGCGGCAAGGTGTTAATGCAATTGCACATAAATGTTAAGCATACATATGCGGGGAAAATTTAAATATAATTTTCGGAAGGCACAATTATCGAAGAAATTTAGTTTAGAATTTTAGTGCGCAACTTCTAGGATTTTATTTATTTGTAAAATTCTCACCGGCATTTCAAAGGTAGTACAACCTTCGGTGGAAAATAACCAATCTATAGTTTTACATAGGATGGATTCTTGAGAGCTAACTGTTGACAGTAAAACATTAATGACGCAGATCGGGCTGGAACCGGTACCGTCGATTTTGCCGTGAACAGACAGTGTACAAAATAATTTATGATTATTTAAACCCACGTGCGCGAGGGCGGATTCGTATAGTGCTACAATGTTTATAATGTGCTCAGATTACAATGTTTGTTTCAGCTTCCTATTTTACATAACAGAAGACATAACATAATGTATAAGATAAACTCATAAGAAAACATATAATTTTTTTTCTTATGGACAAGTAAAATGCGTAAATAAGGACCTCAGCCAAACTGTGCCACAATCATATGTAAACTAATTAGAAAATTAAAATTTCCAGAAAACATTTTTATTAGAAAACTGTCTTATTATAATAAAGATTATAATTATTAGTTTATTGTTATTAATTTTCTGTAACACACGCGCGCACGAAAATATTGACAAATTTACATGCTTTTGATTTGAAGATTTCAACTCAACTATAATTACTTTTCAGATGTACTTTTTTTTTTTTTTTGCTTATAAGTATAAACTTATAAATTCTAGGCAGCCCATTTGTAAAGGGTAGAGAATTAGAAGTATCCAAGCCCCACTATGTCAACTTCTAGCCTGCTATTTACGTCAGACCATTAGTACACGTCACACAAAGGAACTTCCTTAAAAACGTCCCGAACTTGGGCTGTGCGATTTCCACATGTTCGGTCTTCTAAAAAAGGACATTGCGAATCGGCGATATCACACTAATGAAGTCCAAAATACAAGGCGGGAGTGGTTATTGGGTGTTGGACGGAAATTCTTCAGCGGTTGCAATAAAAAACTCGCGTCACACTATAATAAAAGTAGATTTTGAAGGGAAGTAGTTCTTCAATTACTTTCAGATAAGTACAAGAATTTTCATAGATATTCCACGTGTTCTGTTTTTATGCTGGCACAACTAATTTTTTTACTGCCCCACGTAGATTCCACAGATGCTCTATATGCCTATAGCACGTCCGCACACTTCTCGGCTTGTTTATAAACGACACCGTTTATAAATATTGGAGGCTGCAGTTCGGCCAGTTACTTTGTTAAATGCTTTACAGCGATTAGAATGCGATACAGTGAAAGTGTTGGTATAACTACAATACCGTAACAACAGTCAGCTTACCGATTAATATTATCAGTCGTGAATAATGTCTGTCGGTTGTTTGTAAAACATAAGGGAATTATTGTAATATGAGTGATGATAAGAGTGATAGGCCTACTTTAATAGCTATGGTAATAAACGTTGTGAATGCCGATTTCTTTGGCGTTTAATTATTTAATTCACTGTGCTAGGTATCAATTTTTATTGTGATAATTATTCATTCCGTTCGCATTATTCTGCGAGTCGAGTTTCACTTTGAAATCTGCTTGCTGCTCCCGAAACGTCGCAAAATCCCTTACATATACTGATTATTTACAAACTGCGTCGTTTTTTCGCCCTCAGTGTCGAGCATAACATTATTCTTCTAAAACTGTTGTGTTAAGTAACATTATCGACTTCGGCGGGTATTCGTTCTGTATAAAACCACAGATGTGTATTCTTAGTAAGACAGTGTGCAGCAGATTGTGCACTTAACATGGACGCAGAAGAACCTCAAGTACACAAACAACTGCACGGAAAGGTCGAGTAAGACGGTTGCTGAAAGTCCTCTACGAGTGGGGGTTGAATCCTGATTGTTTAGTCAATACATTTGGTTCAGTTAATCGACTACGAAGCCATAAATCAGACGGTCAGAACTAAATTCGCGAAAAAACCTTACGGTAGGCAAAGTAATACAACAGCGTTGCAGAGTTATCCACAAGTTTGATAATAATAGTGTGATATAATTTATAACGGGAAGTCTAGTTCCCTTATATTGACCAAGAAATCATTCTTTCTATCATGTACAATAGTTCTCAGGATCTTAACGTGCATATTAAAATAATTGCTCTTATACAAATCGTTTGAAAAGATTTTAATAATGACGTCTGTGAGGTAACTCATAAATAATCGTTTTATTGACAATAATAAATAAATAAATAACAATTGTGTTATAATTTATTAATTGTACGTCACAATCAACGTGAGCATTCTTGTTGACTATAGCGAATAGCTAGCTGGATTTCGTCGAAACTCAGAAGCAGAAGAAAAATCTTGTCATAGAAAGGTTAACACATGATATATAGTTTATAGTAACAAGGAACAGATATTTATGCCTTCGGACAGTGATTACTACGTGGGAGGGATCTGCTGCGAATTTATAAAGTACATAAACGTTAAGTGGAATTAAAACTACAAGGTTAAACTGACAGATGCAGGCAGCGTATGGGAGACTACACACAGGCAATACCCAAGAAGGAATGACGCAGGTTCGTCATCAATTAGCAATGCGATACCAATTAAGATGGAACAGAACGCCATACTGCTGGAAACATTCCTCAACCGGTTCTTGTAAATGACCGGTTCAAACTTTACTGGAACGAGGGATCATGACCCATTAGATTACCGACTGCAGGAGATTGATTATTCTAAGAAAAAAGTCAAATCTTCTGATTTCAAAATGTGAAGATGACAAATAAACAATCTCTTAACGTAGAAAAAAAAGAAAATTTACAATGAAATTCAATGATACGTAGCCTGTAATAAGAGTACGTGTAAGAGCTTGCACAGTGAAATAGGGGCTTGAAGAAGTTTCAGTGGGTTGATAACGCTACAAGCTAAACCTACTGTAACACAAAAAGCCAGAATTAGTATCTACAGCATATGTTCGGGACCGAAGTCTGTTATTTTTATTGTCATCGTACAAGAGGAAGAAAATGGTTGTGTTAACACAAATTCTGCCAAGCATTTTATGTATTTTTTGTTAGCAATAAAACATGTGCTTAGACTGTAATTAAATATGTACCTAATTACTGTTATAGCTCGTGTTTCGGAGTAACACGGGCAACTGGCTACTTGTTTTCTGCTTGGGCAACTACATTCAGCCCTACACGAAAGCTGGCAAACGGTAACAATCGACAGTTCGACGCATCGTATTAAACAATCTACGAAGTCGTTCCGTCGTCCATAACAATCGACTAGACGTAATGTACTTCTGGTTTCATATTAAATACGTATGTAGATATTAATGAATAAATTGCAATACGTGATTTAAATGTTACGTTCATTTTCTACAAATTACATACTTTTCTAACGAAGTCGGGAATGAACCGCTTTATTACGGATTGAAACAAATGTACGGTAACACCACTTTTCGATATCACTTATTTAGATAGTACCGATAGTGTTCATTACAGCGTTTGTTCGTAAATATATAATATATTTGCGATATGGAGCAATATTTACATTCTTTTTCCGCATCTTAGCTTCGACACTTTACGATCTTTCCAATCATCATCCTCTGTGCCATTTCATTCCTTATGCATTCTATACAAGTCTTTCGCGGCCTCCTTCTTTTTCTTCTTTCAGGAGGGGTCCATTCTTTGGCCGTCTATCATTGCCCGTACAACACGTAAGCTCGTACCATCAATCTTTTGCATCAATTCTGTCATTTATAATTTTACATATATTCATTTCTGCCTTATTTGATTTCTGTATAATAAAATTAATATATTGAATTTGAAAATTAAATAATTAAGTATAATTATTTGGAAATAGTTCTAAATTATTCACACATCGCTCGACATTCCATTCTCACACTATTTGCTGGCGTTATAGTTAAGGCTCCTTTAGTTAGTGGCGTGATTCAGTTACAGTCACATTAGTAAGAGTAAAGCCTAATCTGCAGTTTTATAAACATCTAAATAATTTCTTTTATACATGGTTTGTGGCATATAACTTTTAGACTCACAAAGAGGGCTGTTAAGATATAGTACTGGCCTATTTTATGGAACAAGTAACGACTATGGTACACAGGATTGGCCATGAGATTACTATACGCTTAAGACGGACGGCTATATATTTTTTGTCATGTACGGTAGTTTTTTTCATCAAATTATGCCTGCAAGGAGACTTAACATCTATCGGAAAGTATCTTAAAACATAGTTATAACACTTTATTACATTTTATCATTACAATAGACAATAACTGCTTGAAATGGGAGTAAATTTTATTCACTTCAAATCAACAGTCTTTGATTTATCGTCTATGCAGTGACTGGAGGCGAGGACTAACTGAAACATGTCTGATAAAGGACAATGACTCAATACGACCTCATTTATGTTGCCTTGAAGTAACAATTTGTGGTTCCCGTTCAGAGGCGGAGTGTTAAGCAAAACTCAATTCGTCCATAACTGCTTGCTGAACGAAGGGATATTACGAAGATAGAGGTTCCCTGTTGGAAAATTCTTGGCTGAAAGATCTCGGTGCGTCGGTGGACTCTGTACAGGAAGAGAACTACCCCAGAGAAAAGTCTTCAGGGATAAAGAATCGGTTTCGTGGAAGGAGATCTTCAATAAAGCGATAATGGATAAGGCACCATAAACGTTTTCTTATGGCGATTCGATCGCAAAGAAGAAGGGGAGTGAGTGAGTGGGGAAAATAACTAAGGTCATTGATTCGAAATCGAGGTTCTAACCGGTGCGAGAATCATGTCGTCAGGGGAAAATTACAACTGGATAGAATTTGCTAAAAATGTTTACAGTAAAATAATTGTTAAATTTGAATACTTAAGAGAAATTTAAGTTACAGGATAAGCTTCCTTGGTCAAGCGTTTCTTTGTTCTCCTTTGTGACAAACCGTTATAGAAAATCGTCACCGATAGGTATTGAAACCTTTGTGTAAGTCTGAAGTACATAGTTGCTGGTGGAGAGTGTGCGCGAGTGCGTGTAGCCTTGAGTGTGTATGTGTTCCGCGTAGCCTTGCGGGTTGTACATTGATATGTCGGAGAATTAATTACAAGTGAACAGAACAATATGCGTCATGTTAAACCTTGGTACTGAAAATGTTCACAGTTACATATATTATATTGTCTGATCGTCTCAACAGTGAATGTGTAACAGGAGCACTTGTGTGCATGTCTACTGATCTCCTGACAGTTTATAGCCTGCATACACTTAGAAAATAATTATTCTAGAACAGCAGATTTCTAGATGACAGATAAGAATTTTAATTATGATTAGACTCAGCTTTCTACTACAAATACAGTGCGAAATAGAAAGATATATACAGATAATGCTCGCATATACATAAAATTTAATTCGTTCTTCGAATCAAGACAAAAACAAAATTGCAAAATTGTATTATTTATAGGCTTACTCGTTGAAAATATGGAACGTCTATTTGAATGTAGACAAACACTCATGCACACTAACATCAATCCGTCACGACTATACAATTCCTATGTGCTAAAACGCAAGTCAGGTATGACAACATATAATTGCATATAGGCTACACTGTTTGTATAATTATTACGTTAATCGACTGTAAGAAACATCAATGTTAAAATTAACAGTACGCGCGCACACAAAACGTACACATACGATTACGTTTTTATTATATTTCTGATAATGTGTACGTCTATATAGTTTCAAATTGTGCCGACAAAGTAAATACTTTATGCGTAATATGTGCGTGATATGAGAAGAAACAGAGGAGATAAATTTTTGTTCGGGATTAAGGTAAGAAGATTGTTACACCATACTTTTGTGATCACCATGAATGGATTTGAACGATGGTATATTATTGTTATTATCGTTCGTAACAATAAAATTGTCAACACCTTCCAAAGTTATATGATAGAAACACAAACTAGAATCGGTTTCAGTCACCAAAATCTGTGATCAGTGTGTTAAGTGCTTAAATACTAATCTTACTAAACACTAAATCTGTGTTTTAACTCTTCAACATCTTCTTCTTTCCCAAATATGACAGCCTATTGACGCTTATCCATTAAACCAGGCGAAAGATTTTTCTTTTTTTTTGACCGACACTTCTCTTGCCACCAAGATTTTGGCCCTGCATTTCACTCTTTTCTTCTCCTCAGTTCCGTATTTCTCTATAGGCGGAAACGACGGGCCTCACAACCGGTTGTAAAATGTAACTGCTTTCTTGACTAACTTCGTGCCATTTAGAGAAAAACTAGACACAAATAGATGATGTTTCATTAATAAAAATGTCTAGAAATATTCTTATGCCGTATACTGTCATCTGTGTAAGGTGGAGAAAACTCCGATTAAAGGACACTTTGATTACACGTAAATTATGCTCAGAAACATGTGTATGTGTTTTTAATACATATGAATTTCTTGGCGAACTGATTATTCTTTAAGAGAACCAATTAAAACTTTCATGTATAATGTCTTTGCTTTTAATTACAAAAATGACATATGTCGAACTTCAATTCCAGAGCTACTGAAAAAAGAAAACGCAGAATATTCAAATCTCTTTCATAATTATGTAACGTTCTGATAACGAAGTTAATGAAGAAGTTGAAGGAGAAGAAAAATGAACAAACCAAATAGAAAAGAACTGAATTATCAAAACTAGAATAGAAATTGAAATAAGCCTCGACATAGAAATTATCCTAAGAAAAATTAAATTGGAAAGTGGTCTACTATCCGATAATTGGATCTTCACAGCTATCATCAACAAAACAAAATGGAGAATATTTCCGTCTCAATCAAAGGCATTTGGTTGAGAACCTTTATCAAAAAATTCTAAAAAGTGTACTGAGAAACGTTACGAAACAATTTTTTAGAAAATATTGTAACATGAATAAATCATTATGATTTTTAAACATTATGTGACTAGACTTATAGTAGTACACATATGGCGTGCCATTTTTAAATAATAAAGGTATTGTAAAAATCATTATTTAAAGGGGGAGCAAGATTTCAGTGCTGAAGATTGTGGACAGGGCCTCATTTAAAGAAAATTCCGGGGCCTCAAAGGTCTTAAATACAGTCCTTAATTTCCGGTTTCCGTTGATGTCCGCTTTGTGTCTTTCTCTGATGTCTTCAACTCTTTGCCCGATCTCATATGGTCTTTCCGTGTAATCTTAAACATCTTTATTTCTCATACGTTTCTTGTTAGCCTTGTTTTCGAGCAGTAATTTTTTATCTTTGCAGCGAAACTCCTAAAAGTAACTGAAATACTTTCTCTGGTTCTGCAGCAATAACTAAAAGCTATGATGCTATGTAAATAAATGTGGGAAGTTTAAGAAACATCGTATGCTATCTGATCTATTAATCTAATACCCTGCCTAAAGTGTTGAGGGTCGTTCTACCCCAACGCTCTTGTAAGTATGCGAACTCCATTCATTAGCTTGTAAGTATACTCCTGTCAGACCGGTCTCTCCTAATCCCGTCGATGGATAGGCTTTATGCATTACGTGAAATTGTAACTTTTCTGCGAACCATTAAATTACAAAACATAAAAAATTGTATTAATAAAATTGAAGTAATTCGATGCATAAATATTAGCGTGCAAATCAACAATGTAAAATTTGAACACTTAACTAACGCTTGCGAATGAGAAAAGAGGGGGAGATACATAGAGACGGTTCGTTGCCATCATCAGAGTCTCACCCAACTTTCTAGCGACCAGTCAGTCACGACTTACTACTTATATCATCGTGTTTATTGTGCTTTTGTTTTGTCTAGAGTGTTGCGTAATAACTGCACTCCCGTTAATACTTAACAATTACGTTCATATAAGTTAATTATATTCATAATCATATCAGTATTATTAGTTTTATAATATATTTAACGTGCAAACGCTGATAGGATTATTGTATTTTGGTAGTAATGGTTATATTATTGGTAAATGTATTACGCAAGAATAATTATATAATACGGTAAATCCTATGTTTGCATAAAAATATAGGCCTATTTTATAAAGAATAATTGTCTAACACGTGAAAAATTGTAACAAACGCATATCCTAAATCAGGAAGAGATGTTGAAGACGGTGGATAAATGGATAAATCAATATTAATTTTGAAACACGTTACCCGAACGGATAACGTAGATAGTAGCAGTAGAAAAGACAGTAGCACTAAAATTCACTAATAAAATCTCGTTGCGTCTGTAATTTATATACCGTGCAAACGAATAACCCAAGTTTGTAAATTTTTCAGAAGACGAGCAGTCAGGTTGCGAGAAATGTTTTTTTTTTAAGTTCTATCTAAAAAGGCGACCTACGAACTACTCATAATCCGTGTCATTTTTTGTTTTTGATCATATTTATTTATTAATCATGGGAACTAGAATAGGTGAATTTTTAAAATTAGTAAGAAAAGTTCATATTGTTGGAGAGTTTTGTACAAAGAAGGCATGAAACACGTGAATTCTCGTATACAAATGATTGTAGCGTTCATAATTAACGCTCAGATAAATAACGTAAATGCATCTTTTGATACTTAAAAAGACGTTACTTAAGAAATGTTTACGAAAACTTTCCCACAAGTGTAATAGTTCAAAATGTATTGGTATACGATAAATCAAACTCAGTGTTTCGTTTTGGAGATTCGTATCGCCATGGCTCCCACATCTTTCCTGGGCCCCTATGCCAGACCACCTTCCGGGCCCCCCTTCATCATTCAAAAACCCCTCTTGTTTAAAGCTTTTTTCTTATTAGACAAACATATTACTTCTGTGTCTAAAAGCATTTTTCTGTAAACAGGCTAATAATAGAAATGCTAAATAGGTTAAAAGTCTTTTTATTAGATAGAAAATTTTAGACGTATCGCTTTAAAGTAAAACAGAATTAACAAATTACTTACATCTACAACGAATTAAATTAAAACCTACAACGTTTCAAATTTTTAGTTCCTAATCAAATCAAATATTTAACTCATTTATTACCTCAACTATCTACAAAAATTAACTTTTATAACACAAAATAAACTCAATCTATGTTAACCAATACATAAGTGATAGGCATAAAATTGTTATAAAATTAAACAAAAAACAATAATGTGTCTAAGATCATAACCAATCATAAGTGAAAGAGAGAGGCCTGCTTCTAAAATGGTTTAAGTAGTGCAAAGTTTTTTTTCTTCCTTTCATTTAAGCAAACTGGTTAACATCTAAAAAATTAATACAGTTAGCCAATTCATTTTCAGTAGCTAAAATTGCCAAATTATTAAGCCTTTCTTAGGAGGTAGTGCTTCTTTGCCAAGTTTTCAATGAATTCTCTAACCTGCTGAAAGATCTTTAACCAGACAAAACTGTAACTGAATAGTACAGAAAAACCTACGGGCAAGACAGAAGCTTACAAATATAGCTTGAAGGTTTTTGTAATAAATAGATTGGAGTAGGCTTAGTGGATCCTTTTCACATTCAAACACTGTTTTATAAATGTTGTTCAAGTGTAATACGCGTATTTCTCCAAAGAGATCCATTGCCAAGTCGTTTTTAAACTTGCTAACGAGAAGTTTTACTTTCAAATCTAATTCATCATTTTCCATGTCCGTAAAGTTTAATACTGGTGCAAACACGTCACGAATTGAACTAACTGCAGTGACTCTTGTTTTCATATCGCCCATTATAAAGTCTAACACTGGGTACATGACTGAAGTTTTAAATTTATTTTCTTGATCTTTTTTTACTGAGAAATCACTATTGGATTGATCCGTACTTTCTTCCGTCTTTTGGGAGATTCAGGAGGAACTTTAATTAGTTCTTTTGCAACTACGTAATTTTGCTCTTCAATTATGCTGACAGGATTATCACGTAACAGTTGCAATTCTGTCAGCAAATCTTCCATTAGAGATATTTCAACATTGAGTCTGATTCCTTTGTTTCGAATAACAACATTATTTTTTGTCAATACATGAAAGCATCTTGAACCAAAAAGATGGCAACATTAAACCCCTTTTGGAATTGAAATATTTTTTAAGCTCTAAGACGATGTTGTAGGCAGAGGGAGTTAGGCTAGAAGACATCTCTTCTAAAAATACATCTAACAATTTAAGTAATCCTGGGTTTGACAGCTTGGATCCTCTCACTTCACCTTGTTTCAGAGAAAAATGAGTAAAGACTTGCAACATTTCCGAAAAATGTCATCACATCTGCATTGAGTTTTGCAGCATTAACACCCACACGGTTCAAAGAATGTGCCCCACATGGTGAAAATATTGCGAATTCGTTCTTTTCAAGAATTCTATTTTGTACTCCTTTAATTGCTCCCCGCATATTTGCACAGTTATCGTAATCCTTAGAGCGATAATTCTGTAGTGGGATGTTAAGGCTATCTAATGTGGAAACAATCTCGTTGGCAACCGCCTCTCCTGTTTTGCTGGTCTTAAAATACCGTGGTCTTTTGTGCTTATACTAACCAATTTATTACATTTGTTGCTTTATCGTTATTAATGTGATTTATTTATATTGCTCTTTATATATAAAAGAAAATAATAATAATCTCTAAAACAATTTTCGACCACAAATTTACTTAAATCGGTCACATTTTAAAGTCACAGTCTATAAATGTTGTTGATTTTGAATTGTTTTCCCACTGGCCCGGACCCTCTGAGGCCCGGGCCCTTACGCCACGGCATACGCTGGTCCCCACAAGGGGGGGGGGGCATGCGTATCGCCCAGCCACCAGAACTAAACGGTTTTGAGGCGAGCAACATGTCGCGATTACGGTTGGCAGACATGTAGCGTATGCGCTGTTGTGGGATCTGTAGAAGCATGGTCCAAATCACATAATCCAGATCACATTAAAATGTCACTATCTTAGATATGGCATTGGTAGTTATCTGTCTAAATAGTCTCTTATACCCATTTTACTTTAATTCGTTAGTTTCACTATGATTTTCTCTCATTCTTGCGTCCATGATATCAGCGGCCTGCTGTAGTTCGTTTTCTTTTGAAGAAGGTAGAGAAATGCATATCACTGTTTTTACCTCCTCGTTTTCTGTGACTCAGTAGGTGATCGTTATTAATCAATGGTTGTCCTTCTAAAGAAGATTGAACTGTAGATACTCGTAACTTAGCTATAAACTGTATAAATTAGACTATACTAAAGGACGAGTCATTTAAGTGATCAGCTGATTCATGACTTCTAAACAAATGACACGGAAAAACTCGTTTTTAAACACTGGCTAGTTAAAAACTAATTAGGCCTATATTACTGATATGAACAAAATTTTAAGTAGGAGTACTATTTCGCATCTCTTTCAAAACAAAAGTAAAAGCATTCAAAATTACTCAAAAAAGAAAAATTTCTTGAAATAAAACAAATACTTAATTGCTTCCTCATGTAAAACAAATGCATCATTCATTGATGTTTAAACAAATGCAAATTATGGTCCAGCAAAATTTTATTAACTAGTTTTTCTTTTTCTGTATACTAGTTTTTCTATACCCCTGCAAATTTCATAGAAGCGTTCGTTCACCAATAGTTATTACGAGTAGATAAGGTAATAGAAAAATAAGGCGATTGCGAGACATATTTGCATATAAAACTACAGATTGAAGCTCAAGGAAATGAGTAAAGTTTTAATTTCATCAGTAGCAAACGAAACAGACATCTTTCCTGGTTTAATGGTTAATACCCTCATCTCCATTGTCAGACACTACAGTTCGAAACCGCGAGAGGTTTTACAGTGTCTACCTAGTACGTGAAGTCAGTGGGTAGCTGCAGTATGCAGAGGAAGTCAGTGTACAGTCGAGGAATAAGCGATAAATTTGAAAAAGTTTACACCACTCCTCTGAAAAACAGAAAGATCATCTGCTGAAAATCCGACGAGCTTAGAGCCACATTACTTGGCGCTCTTTATCTATTAAATGAAATTGGTTACCCAAATGTAGCCTATTGAGCAGACTGCATCATCTTAAATCAGTAGGAAAGCAGTTTGTGTTAATCAAGAATGCAGTCTGTATATGTCTTCATAAGTGTGTATCTACAAAATGAAAGAGAATGTAGGACTACCCTTTCTCTTCCATTAGTTAGATGCTTACCTACGAGTCGGTAGACGGATCAAATATATTTTGCAAAACGTAAAATTCCTAGATGTGAATAAAGATTAATAAAAAACTGGAACACCGAATGAAATTTTAATAAATTTCATAAACAGAACTTATTATTGATAATAAACGGTGTGGATTACAACGATGCTATTGTTTATCCAAAATTGATGGCACGTTTCCTCTCTCTCTCTCTCTCTCTCTCTCTCTCTCTCGCTCGCTCTCTTTCTTTTTCTTTTTCTCCTGTGTAGTCACTAATGGTTTTTACATTTCCATGCTGCGATTATTTCTAATTACGTCAATTCTCATTCGGTATCGACGGTAAGGTAAGCCGTCAAACTAACGTATTTAGTGTAGACTGAAAGTTTAGCGGTTATCATACGTCATTTTAAAAATGACGCGCACGTAATGTGTGCCAAGAGTAGACAGAATTAAAAGATTCTTCTAACTTTAGAAACCAAACCTTTTGATACATTCAGTCTCGCTTGAGAGTGTACAAAATAATTCAACGGAGAAAACCGTTTGTATAATATTGTTTGATGTGCGAGACCGGACCGGCATGACTGTTTACTGCCTTGCGCTGAATTGTTTCCTCTACGATCGGGTGCATTCGACCGCTGCGTCACATTCGTCATATCGATAAACTAGAACTGAAATCTGTAACCGGAAAAACTAAGACATCGGTACTTTTTTTTTATCGCAGCAGCATTTCAGACATTTTTCATGGCAAAAAAACAACGTGATCGTGAATGCAACGGTGAAAGTTGTCAGGAGAAAGTATTAACGCCCACGCTTTCTCAACCCGAGCACGGTCTCGCATCAGCAGCAGATTTCACTTTCGAGATGCTGCTGCACTATAACAATCAAACTCTTATCCGATTTGAAATCGAAAGTTGTGAAGAGAGAAGAGATAACCGTCCGTGGTTACGCAATACCTGTCTATGTGCATGCAGGACGTAATCGTGTGCGGAAGTGTTTGCTACTCACGCACCACCTGTCCTCTAATACATTAAACTGGTTGTAAATTTAAAGAAATACTACAAAAAAATATGTAGTAATTCTTTTTCGCTTCGAAATATTTTTTACTTATCCAGATTTGTACAAACACCAATCACGAATTTCGGTAATTTAAGTCGACATGCTTAGGAGCCTATTAAGTGTTTGTTATTTTAAAGTTGAAAAGTTTTTGGACCGAAAGCCGGGGTTCATTGTTCGGTATCTTGTCTACGATTCTAAAAAATTTGTGCGTTTATCCGCTTCAACGTTATGTGAATACGGCTATTGGATTTGTGTTGTAAGCCTCTGCATTTTAAAGTGTATATTGCCTTTTGTTCTGCCGTGTGTTATGTCAGTACACTCGAGAAACTTTATGAAATTTCATTTCCGCTGGATTCAAAATGCTACTTCTTACGTCAGTCATTCAATAAATTATATTTATTTATTAGTATTATATCCTGTTATCAATTCAAAACAGCCGATTGGGAAACATTTAATATACGTAATCTAAACCAATCATTTAACTATGACTCTTGAAAAGTGTACTTTTGAAAAACAACATTCAGAGATACAATTTTTGGTTCCAGAGGCTTTACTTACTACGAGACTTGGACCCATCGTTACGAACTAGAACCAAGCGTTAAACCATGGACGGAGTGGAAACATTTGCTTCTGCAAAAGTATTCCATTTCTCCATCCAAGAAATGATTTAAGATTTTAACCATTAGCCTAATAAGTGAGTTTCTTTTTGGGAAGCTCAGCTCCAATTTCTGCGATTCTCTGGAAAGACTGCGCTATCAATAGGCACTATTAAGAGAAATCCTCGAAAATGCTTGAAGCTTGCGATTCTAAAAAATATAATGGATTACAGAGAAGAGAAGTGCATCTTCTTCGGGAAAATGCTTCTCTGCTCATTACACAGTCGACAAACGAAAATATAAAACAATTAAATTCGGAGGTTTTGCTACATCGACCTTACAGTTCTTGCCTTCTCAGACATCGTTTTGTTTGGGCTACTCAAAATAGTCATTTCATGTAGTTACGGTTTACAACAACGGAAAAGTAAAATAAATGTGCAAAAACGGCTCATTCATTCCACACTTGTTTATTATTATGTTTGTGAATAATATGTCGACTGTACAGTAAGAGATTCTACGGGGAGATCTAAGGAAAAGTGACGACAGGACAGGCATCTTGACTGATCCTTTAAGTGCAGGAGAAGAAGAAGAAAGAAGAAAGAAGAAGAAAAAGAACAAGAAGTTATACGAGAAACGTTTTCTAGATCCTGGCAATAAGCCTAATAATTTTTATGTCTATTACAAATTCAAGATTTCCTGGTCTTCTGAGATTTTGGATACTAACAACGGACAGTAATTATCTCACATAATTAATTCATTGTTTGGTATCTTGTTTACGATTCTAACAAATGTGTGGTTATCTGCTTCAAAATTATGTGAATGCGGCTGTTGGATTTGTGTTGTAAGCCTCTGCATTTACCGTGTATATTGCCTTTAGTTCTGTCGTGTTATGTTCGGTCAAGAAATTTTATAGGATTCTGCTGAATTCGAAGTGCTACTTCTTATGTCAGACATTCAATAATAATATTTACTTATTAGCCTATTATTATAGAAAAAGCGTATCTTGAATTAGTTTATTGAAACGTTATTCATTCTTTCGATAGTAAACTAACAAACATTAATATTACTAATATTTCTAAGAAAACGCTAACATTACTAATAAGCAAGTTCTATAGTAATTGGTAAAGTTGTGAAACAGCCATTCGTCACTCCCAAGCACGCATTACGCACTAGGAACTGTAGAAAAATAAAAGTAGTTACGGATACTCAGAAGGTGAAACATTTTGCAGTCACTCTAGAATCTGACTATTTTCAACTGTTACATTAAAATACTTGAAAAGTCAACAGAAAATTTATGAATATAAAAATTAAACCGTTCTTCTAAAACATAACAAGATAAAAAAAAACGATATCATGAATGTAAAATAGTGTCTTGTTTAAACCCGATGTCTACTGTAAAATATTACTTAGTCTCGGAGAAGGCAAGGTTTGTTGAGTAGAGGAAGAGGTTAGGCCCTTAATGTTTTCTCAATGTCTTAATTGAGGTTGAATACTACTTAACACACGATACGGTAACACATTACTTAACCAATAGGTAACCAGCGGCTGTAATTTACCAAGCGTGATTTGAAAGTTTTCGTGTGTGGTTTACTTAAGAATTCAATAATATTTTGCTAAAATAAAAAGTTACGTTAAAGTTAAATTTTTAGACGATACTTTAGATTTAAATTTAGACTTTACTTTAGATTTTTAGATTTAAAAATCACGCTGAAGTGCTACTGGTTCACGCTTTGTATTACTACGGGTTTGGCCTCCATGTCGCTTTATTATACTGACATGTTTAATGTGAAGGTTATATCTCGACACATCTAAATAAGGGCAATATACAGCATCAGGGCACGCGAGTTTTTTCAGCGAACATGCATCGCTATTATTTGCTAATTTATACATTGTTATCCAATGTGGGTCAATGTTAAATAATAATAGCGATATAAGTCTGACATTTATGCAAACCACTTTGCAAGCGACAGCCGTGGAGTGAATATAGATCAGCTTTAGCAGTGAGTCTTGTAAATCTGATACGAGAATTAGATATAGTTACCTTAACTTTTCTGTTGTTTCTCTTTATCTATGGACGTTCGGATTGTAGACGCATTCTGTCTATGGTGTATGTTCCTATTTTCCTTGTTATCGATCATTATTCAGTACACGAAACCAAATACAAAACACAAATGCACACATCGATAGGACGTTGTGAGCTATCTCCCTATCTCACTCTTTCTCTCAGATCCGTATCATCAGAGGTTATATTATAATTAATGATATTAAAACTCATTCTAGAAAAAATAAGAACATTCTACTTACAGAGGTAATTATAATTTAATAAAAAACATATATTATAGAATAATCCTGAAAGAAACTTAACTAGTTACTTACAAATAAAATAAATTACACACACACACACACACACACACACAAGTATATAGTCTATGTATATATTCCTATGTAAATAGTAAATATACATAGATAGTTTAGCTAATATCACATATACGACCGCACAAGACCTTAGAACAAACGTTTCTCAAGATATATCATGATCATGACATATTATGATTTCGGACTGTTCTGGTTATTGTAAGAATTGGAGATGGAGATTGGGAAATTCCTTAAGTACGTTGTTTATCGTCATACTATGTGAGCTTGCAGAATAAAGTGAAATACTTTCGAGTATAAAGTTAAGTACACTGCATGGATTAAACAGTATTAAACTACTATGCTCATTGAGCTGCAGAACTCGCTCACTATTTTGAACGAAGTGCATTTATTACTACGTAAATTTTACTGTTACAAAAATAGCGATTACTGTACTATTTCTTCAGTAATATAACAATTGTAGAGCATACAATCATAAAATAAATGCTAAAAAAAGACGAAACATTTCGATTTGGGTAACAATTTGTTTCAGTCTGAGACCCTGCTGGATTTTCACAATTTGCGAACTTTTGCTTTATTTTTTGGGGGGAATTATTTTTCCCAGAATTTTGAAATTTACAAAACTTAACTCTGTACTCAGGTGTTAGTTAAACTTTCTCTTGAATTTGATACTGCACATGAATTTTTGCATTTTTATCAAACTTTTCACCTACTTTTTGGGTCCTGACGTCCAAAAATTATGAAATTTTAAAAATAAACACTATACTCAGATTGTGGTTAATATCACCTTTAATTTGGTATGTAACATGGGCTTTTGCGATTTTTTTTTGCAATTCTAACCCTCTCAAATTTTTGCCTTCTACTTCCTATTTTTTGGGGGAATAAATATAAAAAACAATAGGGTTCTGTAAGGTAAAAGTATGAACACGCATGCCAAGTTTTACGAAAATTAGTTGATGCATTCAAAAGTTATCGTGAGACAAACCCCAAATAAACAGACAAATGCCAATGGGTCAAGTTAAAACTAAGAACTCGCTTCATTCGTTCAATAAAATCTTTTGAGGCCTGAATTTAAGGATGTTTTAAAGGTACACACAGTACAAACTTGACGGGTGTCTCAGAAAACATGGGCAGAATAGTTGATTATGTACAACTGAATCGTAAAAGGTGAGGACGAGCGTATGTGTGAGATGTTTCAGAAAGTTTCATAGAAGAATGTCTCACATCAAAATAATGAACAAAGTTTATATAAACATGGCCGGAAACTTTTTGTTTTCTACAGACGGCCAATCGAAGATTTTATAGTTTTTTTTTTGGAAGTAAAATACTGGGTGACTGCATCTAAGAGGATCAATTATTGAGGTAATAGGGCTTATTAACGTATACAGCTGGAATTTACCTAAAGATTTTTTTTAAATGGATTCTAAAGCCGTAAACTGAACGCCTATTATGGAAATTTGTAAGAAATTATCTGAAAATTGTATATATATAAAGTATTTTTATAGAAAAAATACTATTAAAGTGCTTCAAAAGAATCAATTTTCTTGTAAATGCGTGGAAAATCAATTCTAAATAATTAAGTGCAAAGAATATCGTAAAAAAAGTGGTTAAAAGGATAAATATCTTGTACAAAATTACCTACCAGAATTAAATAAAGACTGACTACTTTTGTGTAGTGGTTAATATCCTCGTTTTTAACCACTTCAGTAGTGGTTGTCTACAAAAAATGTGGAAATGCGATTTTCAAGTTTTTTTAATGAACATTCGTAGGATTTCTATAAAAGGCACACCGATGTGCAGCCTTTCTACCAATTTTTTAAAGTTCTTTCGACAAAATTCCATCTCAAATCACTGATTTTGTGCCATTAATTTTATTCACATACGAGATGCAGTATTACCTTATTTTGCATTTGAGGCCTAAAAGAGTTTCCAGTTGACCAGAAGTGTTTCCCACGTCTGTGTTTATATAATTTTTCATTATTTTCATGAGAGGAATAAAACAAAATAAACGTGTGTCTCGTGTACACTAGAAAAGTGGAAGAAAATGTGTGAGGAGGGGAATCGCTGCAGGAAGCATTCGCTCAACATTGGGGAGACAGAAGCTGCTGTTGATTAGAGTTCTCGCTTTACTCTGACGATACTTCGCTATATGCTCAGTCCCCGTAGTAAGGTTACAGTGGTTTCGCTATGACGTTGCGACACTCCAACACTTCAGTGGCAGGTTACCAGAAAGTACTCGATCCCAGGTATTGCGGGAGAACTTACACCTTAGACCTACTACAACTCTCACAATAATAACTCCTGCTAGTAGAGAAATTCGACACGGGAGAGGATAAACCAAAGCACCATTTAATGGTAAGTGGGTTGACAAATACATTTCAGTTTGTTGAGGAAGGGCCCAAAAATTTTGGGTGATCACGGACCGTGAATGCTTATCGGAGTTCAACGCAACACGATGGACAACGTGAGGAAGAAAGTGTACAAAGAAAACATAATGAAAGCAAGAAAGTCAAATCTCTGTTTTTTCTCTAAGGAGATAAACAGCCGAGTGTGGTGAAGGAAAGTGACACTGCTTCTGTTTTCAAAGAGTGGGACCCATCCGACCCCGTGTGAAGACGGTGAAAATGTGTATAATGTGAACAAGATAAGTAGGCGACTGTAGACCTGTGCTAAAATTCACGTAACTTATTACTGTACTATATCTGACACATAACCACTGTGTCTTTCATTGCAAATTAAAAATGTAAAGTAACCTCTACTTTTCTATTGTTTCTTATGAGAATTGTCTGGCTTAACGGCGTTTCATTTAACGTAACCCTGACGGTACCTAAGTGATGAGTTACACACACAAACGTGAGCGCGAATAATTTGGGTATATATGTAACTGTATCGAGCAGTTTGTTTTTTCGACGTTTTAAATGATATTATTAGTCGCTGTTTTCGCTCACACTTGCTCGCAGTTATTTTTCGTCTTGTGAAGTAATTTTGTGAGGATTGACATTTACAGTTAGTAACATTTCACAGTCATAGGATTATACAACCCTCCTGGCAATATTCCATCCCTTGATGCAATTGAATCAATGATCCAAGCAAATAGCATAATCATAGGTGATTTTAACAGCCAATCACCGAGATGGGGATATGACAGGTTAACACCCGCAGGAAGACGCATAGAACTTTTCATCAACGAAAATTTTCTTGACCTGAAAGACACGCCACCAACCTTCCCGTCATTTGCTGGACAGACTTCCCGACCAGATCTCGTCCTTACGCACCCTAACATCGCACAGAAGACAAAAGTTCACTTGATGGATGACGCAGGAGGCTGTGGACACCGCTCCATTCTCATCAAATGTGCGACAGGAAAAGCCACATACATTAACAAACGTGCCCCCCGGTGGAACTTTAGAAACGCCGACTGGAGCGAATACGGCAAGATAACAAATGATATTATACCACACGAAATAAATTGGAAATCACCTGAACAGCTATAGAGTCCCTGAACGATGCTATATTGAAATCTGCTCTATTATGTGTACCAAGGGGTCAAGTAAAGGGTTTTCGACCGTTCTGGAATAAAAGACTTTCATCCTTCAAGAAAACAAGAGACTCTCTGAGAAGGAAAGCAGAGAAATCTAAAGAACTATCTGACTGTATCCAACTCCGAAAATCCCAGGCCATACTACGTAAAGAAATTAAGCAATCTAAAAGATCGGCCTTCAAAACCTTCCTATCGGAGCTGGATTTCCGGCGCGATGGAGCAAAAGCACACCGTTTTGTCTCAAGGCTAAATAATGACACTGAAGCCAGGGGACAACAACCTTTCAAAAACGGACTCAGTCTTATCACAGATCCCAAAAAAATAGCTAACACCTTTTGCAAGTACTACGCAAATATAAGCCGAACCCGAAAGACAAGAAACGAACACAGACACCTGAATAAAAAACCTCTAATGCAATGCCTCAACAAAACCGAACAAAAAATTTGCCTAAGCGATTTTAGCCTCTCCGAACTTGAATTTGCACTATCAAACACAAAGGGCAAGAAGGCAGCAGGAGCCGACGCAATCTACCCAGAGCTCCTAAAAAATCTTGGTAACACAGCGAAACTAGCCTTGCTCAATCTCATTAATCTAACGTGGAAAACACGCGCCCCCCAGCAATGGAGGAAAGGGGAGATTATACCTATTACCAAGAAAGGAAAGCCAAGTGATACACCTGAGGGCTACCGCCCCATCACATTAACAAGTGCTTGCTGCAAGGTTGCCGAAAGAATGGTCGTCCGGCGTCTGAACCAGTTCTTTGAAATGAATGCGGTTATTGATGAATGCCAAGCAGGTTTCCGAGCGCACCGATGCACCATGGACCAAGTCGTCTACTTTGCACAAAGTGTTAAGGATGGGTACCACAAGAAAATGTCCTCCCTGGCAGTAATGGTTGACCTAAAAAACGCGTACGACACAGTCTGGAGACCCATGTTGCTTCACAAACTTGCTTTGAGTGGCGTCGCAGGTAACCTTTTTAACTGGATAGCGTCCTTCCTGAGTCAAAGACAAATTCGTGTCCGCTATAATGATTGCCTTTCAGAGTACCGAATTCAACGCCAAGGGCTACCCCAAGGTGCCGTTATCAGCTGCAGCCTATTTAACCTTATGGTCAATGACATTCTGGTGGCTGTTCGGTGTGTGCCGGGAGTACAAGCGCTCCTGTATGCCGATGAACTTATCATCTGGGCAACTAGCAGCCATATCATGGGTCTTGAAGCAACTATTAATAGTGCACTTGTTAAACTAGAAGAGTGGGCCAAACTAAATGCCATGACGGTATATACCACCAAGACGACATACCAACTTTTCTCTCTATCAACAAGGCGGCCTACGGTCAATCTGCGCTACTGTGGATCGGAACTCGAAGAGGTGAACATGTCTAAATACCTGGGTGTTAATATAGACACCAGAATGACGTGGAAGCACCATATAGAACAGTTCGCGAACAGTGCGTCTAGGCGCTGCCGGCTACTTAAACGACTCACTGCGACTACATGGGGAGCAAATCAAGATGTTCTGACAACTGCATATAAGAGCTACATTCGGCCGCTATTGGAATATGGCGCAGAAGCAACTATTACTGCCTCCAATGCTGCATGCCAGAAACTTCACTTGGTCCAAAATGCAGCCCTTAGAACGATAACTGGTGCGCCGAAATCAACTCCTATACTTGCCATGGAGTCACAACTGCAAGTCGAACCTATCCAAGTAAGACGGGAAAAGCTGTGCCTCATATCCTGGGAGAGATGTAAAAGAGCCTACCAACAACGGTGGAATAACTATAAAACAGCGACAGAAAGGCTGAAAACTCAGAAATGCCCGATTGCGATCTATGAAGAACTCCAACGCAAATATGACATAGAACCAAATGAGGCAGCACCATTTATACATCACCGTGAATTCTTTAGCCAACTCCCAAATGCTAACCTGAAACTCTTCGACCATAATAAGACAAAAACAGAGTCGAATGAAGCCGAGCTTCGTCAAGCAGCCTTACACACTGTACAAAAACATTTTCCCGCTGAGCAGTGGATACGAATCTACACAGACGGATCCTCTATACCATCTACAGGGGCAACAGGGGCTGGGTTCTACAGCTCTCTATTTGAAGGACACCTCGCTGTAGGAGGCCGGCTAAGCAACTATGACGGAGAGGTAGCAGCCATAAAGGCAGCATCTATTGAGCTTGCCAAGATCTCACCACCTAACAAAGCCGTCTTCCTCATAGATTCGACTGCAGCGATTCAAAACGTGACCTCAAATGGTGATACAAACTGCTCCCTGACAATTGAGTGTAGGCGAGAACTGCAGAACCTTGTACAATTAGGCTGACAGATTGAACTGCAATGGGTACCCAGCCATGTCAACATCATGGGAAATGAAAAAGCCGACATCCTCGCCAAAATGGGCGCAGCACTACCTCAGCCGGAGACCCCCAGCTCATATGCATCTGCGAAAGCAAGAATAAACTCCTCAATAAGCCTATGGCTAAAAGAAAAAACAATTAAGAGCCTGTGTGGGAAAAAGTTGGGCAACATTGGTTACGGACGGCCCCATCAACAGAACTCTACCCCGAGCAACTAGTGTTGCTCTTTTTAGAACTACAACCGGTCATGACTACCTGGCCTCCCACCTGCACCGCATTGGCGTGTTGTCGTCTCCTGAATGTGTTCTCTGTGGATACGCTTCCATGAATGCGGATCACCTGATTGCATGTCCAGCCTTGATCTCAGACACGCAAGTCCAAGACGAAGATGGTACGGCAAGGCTCTCACGTCTCTACTGGTCAGCGCGCCGCCTAATGGCCCAACAGCCAAGGGTGGGCGTTGGCTAGTAAGTAAGTTAGTAACAGTGGGGTTGAGTATAATGAGTATTAAAATGTCGACTATAATGAGTGTCAACTAGTTGGCAAGTATGAGTATTTCTCATTTATTGTGTTTTAACTATTGCTGTCTTGGTGTGGTGTGTTGATTTCAATTTACTCGATTATTTATTTGGCCTCTTAATAAAATTGATGATTATTGTTACCAATTAACGGTAAACTCCAACCCGCATAATTATTTCACCAGATGAAAGTTGAATGTGTCCGAGGGCCACAAACAAGCCCCCGAAACATTTCTCAAGCAATAGTGAATGTATGTGTGAAAACATGACATAAGTGTAAATACATCTTACATCTATATTATTTTTAATATACATAGGCTACATGTGTGTGTGTGCGCGCGCGCATGTGTGTGTGAAACAGCAAAAAACTTGGCTAATTCAGTATTTTACGGCTTATGTAATTCACAGAAAATAGCAAATCTGGATTACTATAAAAGGATAAAAGCATGACGCACAGGAGAGGGAAGAATCCTATGGACACACACGTCCGCGTCCTAGCGAAAGAACGCTTAGAAATTAATATTCTAAATGGGTGTTCCATAGCCATACCAAGGTAGTCAGACAGTTACAGTTATCTGAGTGTAAGGAAACTGTATTTACAATTTGTTGATCGACAGTAAACACGGATTTCCTGATACAGAATATCGAAAGAGAGATAAGGTACATAATACTAATGATAAGGTACTAGTATACTGGAAGAAATTGGTTCTAATCTAATACGGTTGCAACCGGAATGCGGAAGTCTGCAGATGAAGATGTTTTTACAAGACTGCTTTCTCTACTTTCCTCTAGAATATACTAGTTTATGTTATAGCTTCTATTTATGTGTTTATTTGTTCGCCATAGGGTATATTGCGTAACTGTAATTTGTAAGTGGATTAGTGAATATTTCATTTAATGATTCATCTTAAGCTTTTTAATATGATATCTGGAAACACAAATGAAACACAACACGAAACAAAACACACCAAAGGAACGGTATGTGTACAATAATAATGTCGGGAACCATGTTGTGGCAGTATATATGACAGTAAATGGTGGTATACGAGTGAAATATACACTTACACTCGTGTATATATTATATATACACTCGGGATATACTATATATAGAATATACACTTACACGCAGAGTTTCATTGAATATCTATATTAAAACTGTCGTGTGAGAACATAGGCAACGACTTCACAAAATATTTGGAGAGCACATAAAAATCTCTTTCAAAAACTATAATGGTTTTTAAGTGCAGGGTATAGTGTACAGTGTGAGTTGTTGCGGATATTCACGTTTTACGCTGTTTGTTGCATTGGTCAGATCTCACACCGAGCGAGTATCAGTCATTTACGAAATTGAAGGAGCATCTGGTTGGAAGTGCTTTTGATGTGATTCAAGACGTAGGACGACAGACGGGAGGTCTCTATGACTTCGCTATCAAGACGTTGTTCCAGTATCACTACATGCTTATCATATGTGGTTACTATGTTTAAATAACGATATACTCTAAAGATATTTTAAACATAAAGATATTGTATGTCACAATAGCCAAAATAGAATTTGTAAAATTAAAATTCACGGAAACAAATACGGATTTCTGAATTAGTCATTTTTGTTTACGGGATATTTTTTTATTTAGGCTATTAAAGTTAGGGGTGAAAACTATCAGAAAGTGTAACCTCGTGTACGTTCGACACGAAAGTCACATACTTTCAAAAGCAATGCTCTGGCCACCTTACACTTCTCGCTTATTTTATGTCCGAGTAAGTCACAGTTTAAACAGTAATAACAGTGTTTACGACACTACCATAATTTTAATTACTTAAGCCAAAGTTCAAATATTACCTTTGTAATTGTTTTTTAAATTGTAATAAACGTAATATCTATATGGAATATATACTTACACACAGAATTTCATCGAATATCTACATTTAAACTGCCGTGTGAGAACATAGGCAACGACTTTTAAAATATTGGGAAAGCTCATAAAAAAAATCTCTTTCAAAACTATAATGGGTGTTTTTAATTGCAGGGTGTAGGAATATTAGTGGATTATTAGCGTTTTAACGAACTACAGTAAAACGTAATCATGTCACAAACGTCAGCTGGTTTAATGTCACTGTCCCGTCACACGTCGTCGTTTGCTTGAAATTCTCGGCACACAGTTTCCGTGATGACTAGAAACGGCCTGTCAGCATCAGTTCCAAATGTCACTAACTTAATGAAACCGTTTGTGTGTTGTACTGTTTTCTAGCGACCTAACATATTAGACGAATCAATTTTCACATGAAATTTTCATAACCGACTATGTTTTAAAATGAGGGCACATGGCCCGCGATTTAGCAGAATATGTTTCGATGTGGAACACCTTTTCTTGCAATATCTGGTAAATTAGTTTTCTTAATAGATCGCAAAATTAATTTTTGAATCTTTTGGGGGATAGTATATTCCATAGTACATACTACATTTCGACTGGTGATATGCGACATCACAGCGACACTGAAACACAGCCTTGCTCCTCCAGTTTCCAAACGAAGTTCTCCTTTAGAGTGCTTCACATCATGAACTCGAGTTTCTTGTTTTCCCCTCAAGGTTTTGTTCACACTACTTTACGTCAAAATGTAGTAGTCATAAATTTCATAAATCTTGGATCATTATGCTCCGGCTAAAAACGTCGGAACATCGACATGGAAGCTCTGTCAATATTTTTTAAACACATTTTTACACTAATTCGTTTTTGTCGTAATCGCTGATTATTATATTTTGTTTTTATTTTTCTTAATGTTTTACATTAATATTTTTTGGTGTTTAGGAGTTCGGGAAACTAGGCGATCCTATTCGTACTTTGTTTTTTATTTTTGCGCAAGTCTATCTGTATCAGTTTGTTTTTATTCTACTGTACCTATAGCCTATCCAATAAACAGGATATAAAAGCGATTGTATTTGGGGTTAAAGTTATCTCTGTCAAAATTTCTCCTCAAGGCCTCTAATTACATCTGTTTACTTCCTCGACTCTTTGCAACAGTATTGTTATAATCCTACAAACACAAAGTCTGGAAAACAGTAATATTCAGATACACAAACCCCACGCGGCAAATCTGTGTACTGTAAAAAAAATCACTCGTTAAAAAAATTTTGAAAGGATTTTTGTTATTTTTAACTGGTGAAAAACTGATAACATAGACCATTTACATTTATCATTTAGAACATTTACATTTATAAAATGATATGTAAAATCAATAAAGTGAAATATACAGTAAGACTCATATTCTTTGCTTCCAAATATTAAACAAATATAAAAATTCAGTACAATAAACGATGAATATAGTAAAAAAATTATTATAATAAAAATAAATTAAAAAGAGAACACATTCAGAGATAGAGAATGCACTGTCCTTCTGTGGATATAACATTTTAACAGTGTCCTTTTTTTCAGACGTTGTAATTTTTAATCAGGATGATAATCCTGAGCACAGGATTAATCCGCAAGCACATTTTGATGCGATGCCATTTTTAAGTGCTACATATCTGGTGTGAATGTTTTTTCGTAGGAGTATTTTGACGACATTTGACATGATACGCGTTAGACGCCGCGCTGTAAGGACTAAGGTTTCATGCGCCATTTTTATCCAAATATTATTGTTTTACTCGGGACACATATCCAAAGCTGACTAACTGCACATAGTGACCCATCGATTGGCGACATTATTACAAATGTAAGCGCAAGTTCTAATTTTCAGATTCAACCTCACATCTTGTACACGTATAGAATACAAATAGATGTTGTCAAGATACGATGAATGTGTATACAGCTCTTCCTTGTTTTTCCAAACTGGTATCGTAGACGTCGAAGTGCAGTATAAGCAGCGTGTTCTTTATTCAAATATTATCTTTGCTTGTTAAAAAATTATCCCTAGAAAAAACCATAGTACTGATTTCATACGATTATCAGTATTTTCCGTGCTGTTTTATGTTTGGACTGTCTACAACTGAAGACAATTCAAATGGAGACAAGAATCATCGATAAAATTTATACCAAAGAGATAACTTTTAAACAAACGATGCTTCAACTTGCAGGCCATGCAGATTGGAACGTTCCTATTTGCGCAGTAGATCAAAGTCTTAAAAACATTACGGAACACCACGGAAAGTCTGAACGGTTTCAAATTTGACAGTACGGTCGATTTAAATATTAACAAAAAACTTGGTTCTTATAATGGATCAGACCTTGAGAAACTGAGAGTAATTACTGGTTTCCACTTACTGCATCACAATACGTATTAGGTGAGCCTACTAGCATGCTCAACCGAACTCATAAATAGTGCTTATCAAAATGTTTCGTGTTGTATTCTGCTTTAGACATAACTGATTTGCAATTGCCCTAAGTTTACAGTCCCAAAGTAGTTTAAGCATAATTATATCTTTCTCTTTCTTTCAGCAAATTAGTTTCAAACGATTCGACAGGCTGCAGTAACATTTTTCACTACCTTTATGGAATAGACCATTAACTCCATGGGATCGATATCCAGCGTTGGTATCAAAAGTCACCGTTGGTATCAAAACACGCGTACCCCCCCCCCACACACACACATTGGCAGGTAGCCTAATAGCGAGCCTGATGGTATGTGTACTTACGAGCTAGTATTTTGATTTATATAACGCGGGGAATCAGGTAGATAGACAAAGAGGAAAGATGCTACAAAAAATAAAGAGATGTGAATTCAAAAACCGAAGCTTCTGTACGGTTTCCACTTATCAATGCACACACATCTAACGCACGTGTTCTCTGCTTAGATAACGTACTGTGCTGGAAGAATCGAATACGGTGTACGAGTAACACCTCGCGCTCTTAGGGGAGTAAACTGATTCGACGTGTAACGAAATACATGAAACGAAAAAGCAGTGTTGCTAGATCAATCAAACCTCTTTTCCCCACATAGCTACCTAAAATTTTCCCACTGCCACAAATATGTGTGCTTTAAGCAAATCGTAATATTTTAAAGAATATGAGCATATTGTAAATGTTTAAATACTATCATAAGAATATCGTAAGTATTAAAAATAATGTTACGACGCTCTACTCGATCGTCGTAGGTACAGTGGAACCAAAATAAGTACAAGACACCAATTAAGTCACTAATCACACCTTTAATTTTTACAGTTAAACAGTTCGTAATTAACAACACAGTCTTTTACAACAAATCAAATGAAAATTGTTCACACGCAATAAAATGTCCACTAAAATTAAACACAATTGTATTACAATTATACCGTCCGATTATAAAAACTCCACTCTTAACTAATAACCACTTGAACGCGAACAGTAATATCGCTACTATAACTCTAGAACCGCACGGTCAACAATTCGCACTAATACTGAAACTTAAGGCCGCTGCCGCCATGTATTTATAGCCGCCGAAAATCTAGACGATTCCTAATTGCGGCTTAACGTCCGTATGAACTACGTAATTAACTGCGGCCTTGACACAGTCCGCGCGGCTGGCGCCTTCGAGAAACCTCTCAATATGCGTCGACAAGCACGTACGCCACACGCGTTACATCGAGATTCTTCTGGCACATTCGACAAACACGTAGATTGTTCTGTGATGTAACACTGGCCCCTCCTTAAGCCTGTTCGTCCCGAACTGGCAAACCGTCTCTGAAGTAGTACTTAGCCAGGCTATCTAGGTGGACGACCTTGAACTTTCGCTGCCCTTCCTGTTGAATCCGATAAACAAGATGGTTGATTCTTTTTTCGCAGTGTAGGGTCCTTCCCAGTTAGACTGAAGCCTAGGTGAGCGACCACGACGGCGCTTTGGATTGAACAACCAGACCTGATTTTCTTCTTGGAAACCCACACTATTGCTGCGAATGTCATACCGAGTTTTCATTTTATCACTGGCTATCTTCAGCCGTCCTCTTATCAAGCGATTCATTTCTCGCAGTTGGTTTTCTAATTGCGAGGAATAGTTCTTTGGCTCTTGGGACTGAGTCTCAGGTGATCCAAACATCAAGTCCCCAGGAAGACGAATCTCCCGCCCAAACACCAATTTTGCTGGAGTCATGCCGGTCTTGTCGTGTACTGATGACCTATACGCCATAAGGAATAGTGGTATACGTTGGTCCCAGTCTGTTTGGTTCACGTCAACAACTTTCGAAAAATGGTGCTCAAGTGTCCTGTTGAATCTCTCAACCATCCCGTCCGCCTGAGGATGTCCTGGTCTTTCGAATTCCAAGTGGACGGCATAATTCTTTAAACACTCCTGATTCGAAATTTCTCCCTTGATCCGTATGGATTTCCATAGGGGCTCCATAACGGCAACAGAAGTTGTGAACTAACTGATTTGCCACAATGGTAACCTCCTGATTTGGAATTGCGTAGGCTTCCACCCACTTAGTGAAGTAGTCACCTACAACCATGATGTACCGGTTTCCATCGTCAGTAACTGGGAATGGTCCAGCAATGTCTATGGCAATTCTCTCGAAAGGCAGTCCAACGTTATATTGTCTCATTTTCCCCTGCTTCTGGTTTGTGGGCCCTTGCTTGCAGCACTTATTTCACACGTCCGAACCCATTCCTCTACGTCGTGGCGAAGATGAAGCCAATAGCATCGCTTCCGTATTTTGTCAAGGATTTTGTTAACGCCAAGATGGCCTCCAGATGTTCAAAACAGACTGCATTTTACTTCGGGGAACTATCAACTGCATGACCACGTCTCGTCCATCTGCACTTTCCCAAGCCCTTTTCAGCAATCCGTTTTCTAAGGTGAGAGATTCCCATTGTGCTCAGTAGCCCTTCAGCACTTCGGAACCATGGCAGATATCTTGCCAATCCGGGCGGCGACCTTCCTCTTTTGCTGTCAAGATCGGTCCAATGTCTTCATCAGTAATCTGTTCTTGTCGACAGTCTTGTGTTGTCCAGCCGTCAGCCAGGAAATCTACAGTGATGGCTTGAACATGTTCGATTGAGTTTTTTTCTTCCTTTCTGTGGCAATGTCGGCATTCTTCCGGGCACGGTCTTCGTGATAAGCCATCTGCATTACCATGCAGGCGCCCCCGTCGATGTTTTACCTTGAAGTTGTACTCTTGCAGACGTTCAAGTCACCTTGCCAACTGTCCTTCCGGATTTTTAAATCTCAAGAGCCATGCAAGCGCGGCATGGTCGGTACGTAGTGAAAACTCTCTTCCATAGAGGTATTTATGGAAGTGCTCCAACGCTCGGACGATTGCCAGCAACTCTCTCCTTGTGACGCAATAATTTCTCTCCGGTTTAGAAAGTGTCTTGCTGTAATACGCTATTACTCGTTCTTCACCATTTTGCACTTGGGACAAAACTGCTCCTAGACCAGTATTGCTTGCGTCTGTGTCCACAATGTACTTCCCTTCGGAAGCTGGGAAAGCGAGAACTGGCTGCGAACATAATGCAATTTTCAAAGTCCTAAATGCTTGACCACTGGAAGTTTCGTTTATTTTCCGTTAGCTCATGTAGTGGTTTAGCAATAGTAGCGAAGCCTTTCACAAAACGTCTGTAATATGAGCATAACCCCAGGGAACTCCGAACTTCGTGTTTACTCTTCGGCACTAGCCAGTCTTTTACGGTGTCTACTTTATTAGGATCTATGCTAACACCTGCTGCCGAAACCAGATGGCCCAGATACTGTACTTCCTTCTGGAATAGAGAACACTTCTTCGGACTCAGCTTCAGTTGTGCACCGTGAATTCTAGTTAGACCTTCCTTAAGGTTTTCCAAATGGTCTTCGAAAGTCTTCCCGATCACTATGACATCGTCTAAGTAAACAAGATAAGTCTTCCATGCCAGGCCTCGGAGTACCAGGTCCATCAATCTCTCAAATGTTGCCGGTGCATTACAGAGTCCAAACGGCATGACGTTAAATTGGAATAAGCCACTTGGGGTCGAGAAAGCGGTCTCTTCCTTGTCTTCTTGATGAAGACCCACTTGCCAATATCCACTCTTCAGGTCCAACGTGGAAAACCACTGTGCTTCGGACAACGTGTCGAGTGTATCGTCAACGCGAGGTAATGGATAGCAGTCTTTCTTTGTAACGTCATTTAACCTCCGGTAGTCTACGTAGAAACGCAATCCACCATCCTTCTTCGCTACCAGCACTACAGGAGAAGCCCAAGCACTTGACGAAGGTTCGATTACTCCCTCTGTCAACATGTCCTGTACTAACCGAGACATTTCCTCTTGTTTAGATAATGGAGGCCTTCGAGGAGGTTGGTGTATCGGTGTTGTGTCCCCGGTATTGATGCGATGTTGCACAAGAGAGGTTCTTCTCAGTGACTGTCCCCGAACTGCAAAACAGTCTTTGTATTCGTGTAAAAACTGTCCGAGTTCTTTTACCTCACCACTTGAGAGGTCGTTAGAAGATCTGTTCAATAATTCTTGCAGTTCCTCTGGTAATTTGGAATTATCCGAAGCACTGGATCTTCGTTGCATTATTCCGGCTACCCAGGCCACAGGAGTCAATTTGCCTAGGAGCGTATTGCTTTGTAAAGTGATAGCTTGATCCAAAATATTCGCCACTCTAATAGGTACATTTCCGGTTTCGTCAGGTTTTACTAAACTTCTGGCAATTATTATGCCCGGTGTGCTGACTACCTGGGGTTCCAATATAGAGCACTGGTTGCCCCTAGTATCTACCTCGGTTCTAACCATGATGATCTTTTCGGAGTTTGGCGGAACAGTTACGGCCACTTGGTTTATGACGTCCATCGATTTTTCTGCTGTCGTCATTGTTGATAGCATTACCTCTTCGCCTCCGATTCTCAAAACATTGTTTTTGAAGTCGACTATAAATCCGTATGCGTTCATAATGTCCACACCAAGAATTCCTTCATCCTCAATGTCTGCAACAAGTACTTAATGATTAAACTCAAGTCGACCGAGGCGTAGGTGTATCTCCACTTTTCCATACACTTTTACACGTCGTCCAGTAGCTGTCCGCAAGCTGCAAGAGCACCAGATTGGCTTGAGATCTTTCACCACGTCGGGGCGCACAATAGAAACTGTTGCGCCTGTGTCAACTGTAATCGAGGCTGGCCTCTCTTGAACAAATCCGGTAACTACCAAGCTCCCGCTGTTTTTCTGAAGTGTAGAAATCGCGTATTGTCTATGGGCTTCGTTCCTACAGTTAGTCAGCACACGCCCCGTTGTACCAAATATTGCTCATTTCCCTGCTGCTGAATTCTAACCCGACAATCTCGTTGTAGATGTCCAGGTTTCCCACATCTGTAACACTTCGGTCTTCCATCCTTTCTTATTTTATTCTGTGGCGCCGACCGTCGAGTCTCTGTACCTTGTTCTTCTTCCTCATCGTCTGTGCCGTCGCGATCTTTTAGCGCGCGCACTTTATGACTTGTCCAACCAGACGCTGATTTGGCGACCTCAAATTGCAAAGCATATACCAGAGCGTGCGCACTGTTCTGGAGTCTTGTCATTCGTAACACTTGCTGTAGTTCGTTATCTCGGACACCGGCAGTAAATGCCTGCATCGCAAAACTCGTTCGAAAATATTTTGGCGCTTCAGGATAGGCCAGTCTAATTAGTCTGTCGATACTTGCTTCAAACTCTTGAAGGCACTCCCCGGAATGTTGTCGCCTTGCTCTCAACTGGATGCAGTACACATCTCGCAAATGTTTATCACCATACCGTAATTCTAGAGCTTTTATCAAGTCGGCATAGATGTTCTGGGTGTCAGGTGGCACTTTCTGTAGTAGTTCTGCCGCGGGTCCTTTTAATGCGAGAACGAGTGAGACTGCCTTGTCTTTCTCTGTCCAATTATTTGCGCATGCAGCAGCTTCAAATTGGCGGAGGTACGTTGCCCAGTGACTGCTTCCGTCAAAGGCTGGAGCTTTGACATGAACTGTCCCTACTGCAGGCAAAGTGACTTTCCCTATTAACTTATTTTCTGCGTCTTTTTCTGTCTTTGTCACTGGTACAGTCTGTTCACAAAGTTGTTTTGGTTGTAACTTCAGGCACTGCTCGACTTCATTTTTAATCTGCTCTTTTATAATTGTATTCGAGTCTTCTATTTTTGTTTGACATAGCTTTTTCCACACTCGTGACTGATTTTTCTACTTCAGCTATTTTATTAGACGTCGATTCTTCAACACTCGACACAGATTTTCTACTTCAGCTATTTTTAATTTCATTGAATCTTGTACCTCTGATATTTTAGTAACTTGTTTATTAAGCTCACCTCGTAGGAGACCCAATTCTGCGGTACTGTGTTCTTGCAACTGTTTCTGCATAGCTTCAAAGAGAGCTTCCGTTTTATCTGCTTCTTGCTTACGTTTTCATCCTGTCGTTTTTCTGCTTCTTCTCTTTCTTGTCTTCGTTCGTCTTTTTGTCGTCTTTCTGCTTCTTCCGCCTCCTGTCGGCGTCTTTCCTCTGTCTGCAACAGCAGCGCCTGGAAATTTTCCATCATCTGACTGGCATCCATTGTTTCCGATTAATTACGAATTACACTCGTCTTGTACAAAGTGTTCACTGTTTCCACTGTTAACCGTTCTATCCCAGTTCTGACACCACTGTTACGACGGTCTACTCGATCGTCGTAGGTACAGTGGAAACAAAATAAGTACAAGACACCAATTAATTCACTAATCACACCTTTAATTTTTACAGTTAAACAGTTTGTAATTAACAACACTGTCTTTTACAATAAAATGTCCACTAAAATTAATCACAATTGTATTACAATTATACCGTCCGATTATGAAACACCACTCTTAACTAATAACCACTTGAACACGGACAGTAATATCGCTGCTATAACTCTCGAACCACACGGTCAATAATTCGCACTAGGCTAATACTGAAACTTAAGGCCGCTGCCGCCATGTATGTATAGCCGCCGAAAATCTAGACGATTCCTAATTGCGTCTTAGCGTCCGTATGAACTACGTAATTAACTGCGGCCTTGACACAGTCCGCGCGGCTGGCGCCTTCGAGAAACCTCTCAATATGCGTCGACAAGCACGTACGCCACACGCGTTACATCGAGATTCTTCTGGCACATTCGACAAACACGTAGATTGTTCTGTGATGTCGTAACAATAATTTTAATTGCGATAAACGAAAATGTACTCATGTTGATCGAGCTGAACACTTTTGAAACCCTTTTCTTGTACATAGTTCATTGTTAGTCTATTATTCTTACACAACTTTCCAATTGTTTAATTAATAAAAATCAGTGAATTGTTTAATTTAAATTAAATTAAATTGTTTAATTTAAAATCAGTGACACCAAATTTTGTTATCATGTTTGTAGTATCGTTAATGAGAATGTGGGTGTACATGTTTGAAATGTCGAAAGAGTATAATTTTGTATCTTTGTTTACATTTTACATTTTTTTAGTTAAATCGTGAGTTTGATTCTCGCTTACGTACTTGGCTGAAACTACATTAAGTTTCAAAGTAGCCTATGTTATGTTTCGATTTAGTTGTTTTTCTATTTTATAATTTTTAAAACACTCATTTATCTTGAATGTATTAATTAAAATATTATATATAATGTAAATGTTAGAAATATACAATATAATTTATAAATAAAAATTTTAATATATAATAAATATCACATTCTACTTTTCAACTAAATATTGCATAAATGATATTAAATCCTTAAATTCTTAGTGACCGTCAATCAATGAATCTTTCAGTGAAGAGTTTGTGAGGATCGGTCAAAAAAAAAAATTTTTAACACAAATTTTAACTTATTTGTGTCAATTAAGTTAAAATTTGTGTTAAATTTTTTTTGACCGATCCTCACAAACCCTTCACTGAAAAATAAATGATATTGTTACATTGGAAAAAACTGTTTGTTACATATTGTTTGTATACGTATGTAGGCCTATATTGAAAATAAAACGATGTGTGATATGATTCTATTATGTTCATTGGAAATCTAGATTTCTTATAATAAAATACATCTAAACACTGTATTACCTCGCTTCATTTAATTATCCCTTTACTCTTACTTTAATCTTAATTCTTTAGAGTAATATCTTTCTTACTCCAAATACAAACGAGCAGGCTATTACACGTTGAATCAATTCATTCACCACTCGGTACTGAATTTTTCACTTCAGGCGTGTGTGCCACAACACACACAACTTTTTATTACCTTCATGAATTTGCAAAGCCTTTATTATATTGGACCGCTAACACCTTAAGTGGTCTGTGTCAATGCTTTCAGAACAGACGAGATTAAGAGAGGGGATAGAAATCTACCGGTGGGTAGATTTGTGGCGGGGGGGGGATTAGAACCTGTAGCATCTCCCGAGAAAAAACAAGATTTGAATCCATCGGTCTCAAGTTCTTCAATTGTCCTATTGCAGCTAACCGGCTGGACACATTGGTCTCATTTAACGTGTAGTGAGTTATGCTATAAATAGAAGCATAAATGCGCTTGAGGAAATCAGATCTAATGCTACATAAAGTCTCTGTCTACTGACATGGATGCAGTGTTTCTTATGGAAACATACCAGAGCGTTACACAATTAAGATCGCTGACAGTTTTAATAACAATTGTATCCTAAAGTTAATAAATCTAACCTTGTTTAATTACTATGAACAGTAACCGATATATTTATAAACATTTCAAGTTAAGAAAATTGAATTTGCATTTTTAATAGATTAAAACTTATTAATATTCAGTTTCTAGAGAACGTTTCTTTCAAGTGATAGCCCCATAATATTTTAACAAAGACTGTTATCTATTTTTTGTTTTTACACAACTGACTGAAATTTGTAAATCATGTTCATAAGAAATTACCGTGTGATAAAGTTCCATTAAAGCCTGGTATTACATATTACAAACATGAAACTAACAATAGTTATGATGGTGAAGCTTTAACAACACAACAACAATAGTAATAATAATAATAAATATTGTTGGTATTTTACGTTCGCCTGTTTCTCATACGTATGGAACAGAATTTTACAAAGAAGTGTCTTTATTAACTGAGTTACAAGCCTCGCCTCCTCTCCTGTCGTTAACGTGCCAGTGAAACATAATTATACCATTGGTTCGGCAAGTTCCGCTTTAAGTAGCAGTAGTAATCGCTATAATAGTTTTGGTTCGTAACGACAAAGGTTAATTAAGTAGCTTTAAAATTTATTTTTTCGCTTAGACCTTATGAGTACACATGCAGTAACGATATGAAAAACAAGAATGAGCGATAAGCACGAATGGTCAAGACAATAAAACAGTAATGTTTGTAAGCGGGAGAGTGGAACAGACCACTTCCTTGTTCCTAACAGTAATAATTCTGCTGCATACAGAAAATTCTATGAAGGCTATCGTCATTTACTTACTTTGTTCGTGTCGAAAACAAGTATTGCAGCCACACTTTTACTCGTATTACACTTTTATTATTAGGTTCATTAAATAACTCAACAATGCATAATAATAAAAATAAACAAATGATCGTACCCGCATTTCACTTTTGTGCGTGTTGATTGTTTAGCGGTAGGGGAAGTCGTCGCGAGTCGAACACTGTCGAACGTTGACGAGAATTGCCGATTCAGACCAATGTAGTAGTAGTAGTGGTAGTAGTTCTCTTCTTCTTCCGGGGTCCGGTGGGGACATTGACCGATGACGGTCAGACCTTTTACTTTACTCCTGTGTAAGAGTTGGCTGAACAATGGGGCTGATTATACACACAACAACACAAGACTTCCTAGTAGGGACACAGTGCAGCATTCTTGTGAAGGTTGTACGTACACTTGTTATTATGAAAGATTCAACTTGGCTGCCTGTATTCGCGTGCATCTGTGTTTTGTATCCCTAATGCAGTGTTAACTTCTAAATATAGAAGCGACTGGGCAGCTTTATTTTAAATAAAACACGTATGCGATGTTATTTGTTTTTTGTGAGAACACGTATTCTAATTCCGACTACGACCTACAACGCGTACGCAGAGAGAGGGGGGACTCATTTGATTACGTGTTGAGTCTTGCAGATGGGTTGGAGTGATTTTAACGATTTAAAAAGGCCAGTCATATCACGATTTGAATTACGTTAAGATGAATATGCCCCTAATATAAATATAAATAAAATAAGATAGAAAAAACAAAATGTTTTAACGTTTTCTTAGATAACATGTATGGTACTGCAAAGTATTGTTGTAAACCGACAGTATGCGTGGACATTAAGGGGAAACCTGGCAACCACTTAACGGAAAAATGTTTATTGAAACAATTTTTGGTTCATACCACAGATTTCTTGTGGCGGGTCATTCCATTTTCTTCCAGTTGGTCTTCACGTCTAAATATATATGTCCAGTTGATGATTAAATATATGTTCTCGCTGTTGTTTCTCCAAATTTCTCTCATCTTGGAGTCGTTTTCTTAACTCTGTTATTATTGTTATCCTTTATTATTTAAGGCATCATAGTTTGGTCTCATCATCATCATCTTGTTCTCAACACGGCATAGGCAAGGTACTGCCTGTTCCGCCTTCGAAGATCCTCCAGCCATCTCATTCTGGGTCTACCCATACACTTGTGTGCTATAGGTTTGTATTTCCAGACTTGTTGGGCCAGTCTGGAATCTGAAGTCTTCTTTCTAAGTGTTCTTTCCAGCGTTGTTTGTAATCTTCCATTTTTAATTAAAAACCTATAATTCTTCAATCATAAGTTAAAAAAACTTATAATTCTTCTCTTGTGGCCTCATTCTTTATGCGGTCAAGTTTATAACACTTTTTAACCCCTCTTAAGGACGCCACTTCTGAGACCTGTATTTTATTGTCTTATTTCTTGGCTGCGTCACACCCATAGGACAGTGCAGGGACTGCCATAACTTTGTAAAACTTTTGTTTCTAAAAATACGGTTGATAGTCCCACAGAAGGTCTGGAACTTACCTTACTTAACATCGGTATTATAATTCCTATCATAGACAATATAATTTCCCAAATAATTAAAATGGCTCACCTGTTCTAGAATTTGATGATTAATTATTTTTGTTTTTATAGTGGAGATTTTCAAATTGTATTGCTTGCAAATCTGATTAAGCTTAAAAACAGATTTTTGTAAAGCATATTCTATATTTTGAATTACAAGCAAGTCGTCAGCAAACAACAGCACAGTCAAATATTTGTCTCCTGATGCCTTAAAACCAGGGTTCACTAGATGTTTCCATTTCTTTACTGCATCGTCAATATGAATGTTAAAAAAAGTAGGTGATATACTGCACCCTTGTCTGTCTGAGATGTCGTACGGTTACTCTTGTTCCTTTATATAGGCATTGTATAAGTTGTTGTGGGTATCCCTGTTTTTCTAATATTTTCCATAGCAAATTTCAGTCTACTCTATCAAAGGCCTTCTCAAACAAACGAAAGCTACATGAATGTCTTTATTGAACTCACGATGCTTCTCAATGATTTGTGTAATAATAAAAGCATTGTCTGTACAAAATGTGTTCTTCCTAAAGCCCTTTTTTTCTTCCAAAATAAGATGTTCGGAAACAGCCTGTAGACAGTGGTTTATGAACCTTGCATATATTTTGTATCCAGTATCACCCAAACATATAGTTATTACAGTCATTTCATTTTCATTTCTTAAAAATAGATACCACTCGAGCAGTTTATCTTGTGGGACCTGCTGTCTTTTTCAACACATATAATAAAATGTAATAATCTAAGTTTAAGCAAGATACGGTTACTTGAACGGCACTTGAACAATTCTGCGTTCAATCCAACCTCTCCTGTTGCTTTTCGATTTTTAGTTATTTCAAGGACTTCTTCAAGCTCATCCATTGTTATTAAGTCTCCCTCGTAGGTAACAAAGTTGGTTTCTATATTACTGTGTCCGGCTTTCACATTCTTATTAACCAGGGAGCTTTATAATGATCTATCCATTTATTTTCAGGAATTATGTTAAATTTGCTCTAGTATTTTCATTTTCATTCATGCCTTTAGCACTTTATAGGCTACAAGTTGTCTTTCATGTACATTATGTTCAAAGCTTCCTATAAACTGACTCCATGATACATCATGTACCAGTTTTTCAAAACCCGTAGCTCTGTTTCTTTTTTTTTATAGATGTCTCTAGCTTAATCTGTATTTAGTTGTAGATACATGTGGTATGTCATTTTCCTATTGTTTGTGGTATGTTCTCTTCTGTTGTTTTAGCAACTTCATCGTTCCACAGTCTAAGACCCCTTCTACTCCGTATCTTCTTCTTTTTACCTATTGACCCGTTGCTGCTTCTTCTATACAACCTCTTATATTCCTCTATGTTCTTGTCTGTTTCCACTTCCTCTAACTGCTGATTAAAACGATATTGATAAAAGGTTTTAATACTGTCATCCTGCAGTAGATATATTTTAAATACCTCCTCATTCGACTTGACATGAAGTTTCTTTCTCATCCATCGAGCATACATGACAATCTAGCAATAAGGAAATAATAATCTGAATATATGTCCGCACCTTTGTCCACATGAACATCTTAAATTTGCTGGCTAATTTTATTATTTGCCAGAACGTAATCAATTATAGTCCTCCTCCCTGTAGCGCTCCAGGTATACTTATTCATATCGTTTTTCAAAAAAATTAATTAGTTATTTTCAAATTAATATTATGAGGGAGTCTCCATTACTATTTGTATGTTGTTCTCCAAGTACTCCTACAGCCCCTGACACTGCATTATTTCCAACTCGAGTATTAAAGTTCCCACTTACAATGACGTAGTCTGTTCCTATTAAGGATCATAGAATTCCTTAGTTTTTTCTTTCCATCCCTCTTCTGGAGAATACCACTGTTAGATAGTTGCGGAAGGTCTACTTTTATAGCTTTAGAGATTTATTTTGTGTAATCAGGAGAGTTCAATTTTGTTTTCAAATAATTTTTTTCTTTTAATGAAACGTTTATTCTAATAATTGAATATTAGCGGTCGGTCATAAAAGTTTTAAATAGCATACACACATTTGTATGACGCTTAAGTGACAATGTGAAGCTACCGTTTTGTACACACAACGTATCTTGTTACCTTGATTTTACTACGCATCGTCTGGGCTGGGTTATGTTTATACTCGCCAGTTGGGACATCGATGTTATTACTGCCAGAGGGGGGAACGGTTCAGAACCCCCCCACCAGAGGGTTGGAAAAAGTTGAGACGTTTTAATAATCTCTTAATTTTTGGGCATTTTATTATGTTTTGAGGTTTGTACGCTAATATAGTAGTAACTGTTTTCTTAATTACACAAACAGTGTTATTACACAACATTTGAGCATACGCTTGATTATGAAAAATATAAAAATCATTTCAATAACCCCGAAATAAGTTGTTAATGCAGTAGCTTAAAAAAGTCGAAGTGAACACATCTTAAACTCTAAAAAATTTTCTAATTGTATGTCTTTTTTGATGTTTAAAATTTCCTTAGTTTAGCTTTTGTTTTTTTATTAAAACTGCAATTATCATTTTTAAATCTAAAATGTCAATAAATATCTTTTAAACAGTGTTTCAGTAGTATGTCTTTTTGCTGTGTGACTACCATTTCCCTTAATGGGATTAATTTCAGGATGTTATCATGCGTTTTCAACCACTTTGAAAATCGTAATATTGATTAGTCATAACTTGTTTTATCTTTTATATGAAGCCTACATGTCCGGACCCCCCTTCCCAAAGCCAAATTCGAGATACGTCACTACTTACAGCAGACCTTAACTACTGAGTGGCGGAGATCCACACGATTACCGGTACCAAAGGTCTTATCGTAGGTCGGCCCCTCTTTCTGCTTTTATATGAAGCCTACAGGTCCGGACCCCCCTTCCCAAAGCCAAATTCGAGATACGTCACTACTTACAGCAGACCTTAACTACTGAGTGGCGGAGATCCACACGATTACCGGTACCAAAGGTCTTATCGTAGGTCGGCCCCTCTTTCTGCTTTTATATGAAGCCTACAGGTCCGGACCCCCCTTCCCAAAGCCAAATTCGAGATACGTCACTACTTACAGCAGACCTTAACTACTGAGTGGCGGAGATCCACACGATTACCGGTACCAAAGGTCTTATCGTAGGTCGGCCCCTCTTTCTGCTTTTATATGAAGCCTACAGGTCCGGACCCCCCTTCCCAAAGCCAAATTCGAGATACGTCACTACTTACAGCAGACCTTAACTACTGAGTGGCGGAGATCCACACGATTACCGGTACCAAAGGTCTTATCGTAGGTCGGCCCCTCTTTCTGCTTTTATATGAAGCCTACAGGTCCGGACCCCCCTTCCCAAAGCCAAATTCGAGATACGTCCTACTTACAGCAGACCTTAACTACTGAGTGGCGGAGATCCACACGATTACCGGTACCAAAGGTCTTATCGTAGGTCGGCCCCTCTTTCTGCTTTTATATGAAGCCTACAGGTCCGGACCCCCCTTCCCAAAGCCAAATTCGAGATACGTCACTACTTACAGCAGACCTTAACTACTGAGTGGCGGAGATCCACACGATTACCGGTACCAAAGGTCTTATCGTAGGTCGGCCCCTCTTTCTGCTTTTATATGAAGCCTACAGGTCCGGACCCCCCTTCCCAAAGCCAAATTCGAGATACGTCACTACTTACAGCAGACCTTAACTACTGAGTGGCGGAGATCCACACGATTACCGGTACCAAAGGTCTTATCGTAGGTCGGCCCCTCTTTCTGCTTTTATATGAAGCCTACAGGTCCGGACCCCCCTTCCCAAAGCCAAATTCGAGATACGTCACTACTTACAGCAGACCTTAACTACTGAGTGGCGGAGATCCACACGATTACCGGTACCAAAGGTCTTATCGTAGGTCGGCCCCTCTTTCTGCTTTTATATGAAGCCTACAGGTCCGGACCCCCCTTCCCAAAGCCAAATTCGAGATACGTCACTACTTACAGCAGACCTTAACTACTGAGTGGCGGAGATCCACACGATTACCGGTACCAAAGGCCTTATCGTAGGTCGGCCCCTCTTTCTGCTTTTATATGAAGCCTACAGGTCCGGACCCCCCTTCCCAAAGCCAAATTCGAGATACGTCACTACTTACAGCAGACCTTAACTACTGAGTGGCGGAGATCCACACGATTACCGGTACCAAAGGTCTTATCGTAGGTCGGCCCCTCTTTCTGCTTTTATATGAAGCCTACAGGTCCGGACCCCCCTTCCCAAAGCCAAATTCGAGATACGTCACTACTTACAGCAGACCTTAACTACTGAGTGGCGGAGATCCACACGATTACCGGTACCAAAGGTCTTATCGTAGGTCGGCCCCTCTTTCTGCTTTTATATGAAGCCTACAGGTCCGGACCCCCCTTCCCAAAGCCAAAATCGAGATACGTCACTACTTACAGCAGACCTTAACTACTGAGTGGCGGAGATCCACACGATTACCGGTACCAAAGGTCTTATCGTAGGTCGGCCCCTCTTTCTGCTTTTATATGAAGCCTACAGGTCCGGACCCCCCTTCCCAAAGCCAAATTCGAGATACGTCACTACTTACAGCAGACCTTAACTACTGAGTGGCGGAGATCCACACGATTACCGGTACCAAAGGTCTTATCGTAGGTCGGCCCCTCTTTCTGCTTTTATATGAAGCCTACAGGTCCGGACCCCCCTTCCCAAAGCCAAATTCGAGATACGTCACTACTTACAGCAGACCTTAACTACTGAGTGGCGGAGATCCACACGATTACCGGTACCAAAGGTCTTATCGTAGGTCGGCCCCTCTTTCTGCTTTTATATGAAGCCTACAGGTCCGGACTCCCCTTCCCAAAGCCAAATTCGAGATACGTCACTACTTACAGCAGACCTTAACTACTGAGTGGCGGAGATCCACACGATTACCGGTACCAAAGGTCTTATCGTAGGTCGGCCCCTCTTTCTGCTTTTATATGAAGCCTACAGGTCCGGACCCCCCTTCCCAAAGCCAAATTCGAGATACGTCACTACTTACAGCAGACCTTAACTACTGAGTGGCGGAGATCCACACGATTACCGGTACCAAAGGTCTTATCGTAGGTCGGCCCCACTTTCTGCTTTTATATGAAGCCTACAGGTCCGGACCCCCCTTCCCAAAGCCAAATTTGAGATACGTCACTACTTACAGCAGACCTTAACTACTGAGTGGCGGAGATCCACACGATTACCGGTACCAAAGGTCTTATCGTAGGTCGGCCCCTCTTTCTGCTTTTATATGAAGCCTACAGGTCCGGACCCCCCTTCCCAAAGCCAAATTCGAGATACGTCACTACTTACAGCAGACCTTAACTACTGAGTGGCGGAGATCCACACGATTACCGGTACCAAAGGTCTTATCGTAGGTCGGCCCCTCTTTCTGCTTTTATATGAAGCCTACAGGTCCGGACCCCCCTTCCCAAAGCCAAATTCGAGATACGTCACTACTTACAGCAGACCTTAACTACTGAGTGGCGGAGATCCACACGATTACCGGTACCAAAGGTCTTATCGTAGGTCGGCCCCTCTTTCTGCTTTTATATGAAGCCTACAGGTCCGGACCCCCCTTCCCAAAGCCAAATTCGAGATACGTCACTACTTACAGCAGACCTTAACTACTGAGTGGCGGAGATCCACACGATTACCGGTACCAAAGGTCTTATCGTAGGTCGGCCCCTCTTTCTGCTTTTATATGAAGCCTACAGGTCCGGACCCCCCTTCCCAAAGCCAAATTCGAGATACGTCACTACTTACAGCAGACCTTAACTACTGAGTGGCGGAGATCCACACGATTACCGGTACCAAAGGTCTTATCGTAGGTCGGCCCCTCTTTCTGCTTTTATATGAAGCCTACAGGTCCGGACCCCCCTTCCCAAAGCCAAATTCGAGATACGTCACTACTTACAGCAGACCTTAACTACTGAGTGGCGGAGATCCACACGATTACCGGTACCAAAGGTCTTATCGTAGGTCGGCCCCTCTTTCTGCTTTTATATGAAGCCTACAGGTCCGGACCCCCCTTCCCAAAGCCAAATTCGAGATACGTCACTACTTACAGCAGACCTTAACTACTGAGTGGCGGAGATCCACACGATTACCGGTACCAAAGGTCTTATCGTAGGTCGGCCCCTCTTTCTGCTTTTATATGAAGCCTACAGGTCCGGACCCCCCTTCCCAAAGCCAAATTCGAGATACGTCACTACTTACAGCAGACCTTAACTACTGAGTGGCGGAGATCCACACGATTACCGGTACCAAAGGTCTTATCGTAGGTCGGCCCCTCTTTCTGCTTTTATATGAAGCCTACAGGTCCGGACCCCCCTTCCCAAAGCCAAATTCGAGATACGTCACTACTTACAGCAGACCTTAACTACTGAGTGGCGGAGATCCACACGATTACCGGTACCAAAGGTCTTATCGTAGGTCGGCCCCTCTTTCTGCTTTTATATGAAGCCTACAGGTCCGGACCCCCCTTCCCAAAGCCAAATTCGAGATACGTCACTACTTACAGCAGACCTTAACTACTGAGTGGCGGAGATCCACACGATTACCGGTACCAAAGGTCTTATCGTAGGTCGGCCCCTCTTTCTGCTTTTATATGAAGCCTACAGGTCCGGACCCCCCTTCCCAAAGCCAAATTCGAGATACGTCACTACTTACAGCAGACCTTAACTACTGAGTGGCGGAGATCCACACGATTACCGGTACCAAAGGTCTTATCGTAGGTCGGCCCCTCTTTCTGCTTTTATATGAAGCCTACAGGTCCGGACCCCCCCTTCCCAAAGCGAAATTCGAGATACGTCACTACTTACAGCAGACCTTAACTACTGAGTGGTGGAGATCCACACGATTACCGGTACCAAAGGTCGGCCCCTCTTTCTGTTTTTATACACTTGCGCCCTCAGGATTTTATTTGGCACACGCCGATTATCCATCCCCTCTAGGTGACCTAGCCACTGTATTCGTTGAAGCCTTTAGTAATTCGCTGCTTGCTGCGTTTAGAACTTGCTTCCGTTTCCTGGTGCTGTGACATTACAGATTTGGTGAGTAATGCTGTTATCAGATTTTGTAAGGTTGTACACGTCGTACAACCACAGTTTCTATCTTCGATAATTAATTTATTATTAATAATAAATAATAATTTTATTAATTAATTTAATTAATTATTTATATTTAAATGTGTCTGCAGCTTCCGAATTATCAGATTTGTTACAAATCGTTACGTGTCTAATTCATACATAGATTTAAACCTTTTTAACCAACTAGTTGAAGTTTTAAAACCTCTATTTCCTTGTACCTTCCCGTTCAATTGGAATGCTTTTTACATAATATATGTCCACTGATCGATTGTCGTTTACAGATTGAAAGACGCGAGTTGTAGTTACACCACCATCCTCAGTTTTGAATGTTGATTCGACACTACAAAACAATGTAAGTGAGCGCCGCCAAACAATTGTACCATATTAACAACAACAAATTAATGGTGTTTTTCATTCCTTAATGGAGCGATACGTCAACAGTAGATTGTTTTTAACTTCTTTTTTTTTTGACATAAATTGTGTATATTGCTGAATCAACATCTGGATTAGCGGCAGTTTTCAGAGTTTTTCTTTGGGAACTGCTTTCTCCACCATCCAGATTTTAATGTGTATTAGCTATGACCGGTATAGTTGATGCTTCACGGGTGTAGTAGGTGTGACCGGTATTATCTGTACTAATTGTAATCGCTCCAGATAATCCATAATTTCATTTTTAACAATTCTAGTTCTGTTAGCAACAGGTAATGACACACAAAATTAAGAAAAAAAAGAACACAGAATTTTGAGTTGACTACGGAAATCAAATACGAAATGCAAATGATAAGAGTTGACAACTTGTAAGTCAACTTACGCTCTGCACAGTGGGTGATGCAGACTACACTGCTATGTTTGTGATAGACTGTCACGTCAGTGTACAGACATTCATAACAAAGTATATTCTGTCACAAATAATAGAATCTCATATTAGATATCTGCAGAAAAGTATTGCAAAAAGTTATTAATTTTAACAATAAATTGTCTTGTGAGGCAAAAAGTCTTTTTAGGTTAAGCGGTATTTTGTGGTCGGCATCAAATAGTTGTACTTTTGTTCGTAACATTTTTGAAGTAAACCGGTTGAGTACGGTTTTATTTGAAAAACAGTTAAGCTTTTTCATGTTCCTATGCGATTTACGAAGTACAAGAGAGAACTTCCGTTCTGAAAATTTAGAGTTTGGCAGAAAATACTTTTTAAGTTGTTTCCACTCAAAAACGTTAATAATGAATAATACATCAATATGCTAATGTACGCGAGCGATCATCGTCTGATGGTCAATGTTTTGGATTGACACACAATTATATGATTCTGCTAGTGATGATCACTCTCATTTCTAGGTTATGGTCAACCAGCGAATAGAATTATTGCCTTGTAATACCCCTTACCCGTTAGCCGCTACTTAGCCGTTCGTAGTCGACGTTTAAAATTTAGGCCCATACACATGTGAGAAACCTTATACACAGATATCACGGGTATTTGCAGAGAGGACCTCAAATTTGTCTTCGGAACAGTAAAGAAGTGAAGACCACATTGTTCACTAATTTATGGTTTTATATGCATATACTTACACTTTTCTTTTAAAAACAATAAATTACAAGTTATAATTTAATACAAACTTGGCAATGTACACACGTTCCGAGAGAAATGGAACACGTTCCAAGAGCTGCTTCTATTTCACAGGCTCTTGTTGAAGTGCTAACTCGGTGTTAAATACACGGATAGTTAATATTATCATAACTGAAAGTCTAGTGAAAGGCGATTTCCAAACGCGTGTGTATTGTGTTTGTATTATCGGACTTTTATCAGAACAGTAAGAAGACAACAGAGCTTGAATTTAACCTGGCAAATGTACCAAGCAATTAACAAATCGTATTCGGCCTTCAGAAAATGGATTCAAGATAGGCCTACTAGTTGTAGTCGAAAAAAACAGAGACGCCACTAAAACAGAAGAAACCTTTTGCTTACGCATTTAAAAAAGAATTAGGAGCTTAAGAATGTATCGTTTTGATATTATTTATCAGTATCCACTACGAAATTCGTAGCTGTCAATAGTAAGCTTTATGGGACTCGTTACCATTTCGTGAAGCAATGCTAGTTGCCGTTTCTGTCCTTTCACGGCGCTCTCCGTACTCACTGAACTGACGTGTCGCTAGAAATTAAAAATCGTAAACTTTGTTAATGATACGCATGCATTGCAGAGTAATAAGGAAGTGCAGTTGTATTTAATGTTTTTATCTTTAATAAACATTAACGTTTTTATTGCTACCGCGTACTGTGCTTTCAAATTTAAAACATTCTTTAGCTGAATTAACCAAATAGACGTATTAGTTTCTGCGTTTTCTTGAGTTAACGATACTAACTACATGTAATCCGTAGAGACTTCACATTACGTTACGGTACATCTTAGCCTGTTAGACGTCTCGGCTTCACTTTAACAGTTTATTTCTTTGCATGCATTGTAATTATGTTGGTAGACTAAACATAGCCATACACTTTTATTACTTTACATCAGAAGTGCTGTAGGATCTTAAAGCAGCGGCTGTAGAAAGGTATTTTGTCTTTAGAGCAAGCTGAAACCATGAGCACGAAGAAATGACAAACATAATATAATTTTCAAACTGACAAACAACAAACTGAAGTTACGTGCTCTAAAAGTATTATTTTAAATATACAATAAAGCCAAAAGCAAATTGATTGTCATTATCATTTGGAAACGTTAGGGTACGAACTTCAGAATGAATGTAGCACCGTGTAGTCCGGTGCAGTAAAGCCATCTGAATAATCAATGGAAATGTATCGAACATAACATACTTCTGTATTACGTCATGACCTACTTCGAAAATAAACAGAACAGCTTTCTTAAAATTTCTTACAGAGTTTATTTCAGACGGATAGTTCATATTTCCCTAAAATCTTGTTTACAATTGAATTCATTTATAAATAAAACTTATCACAAAAATAATATTAAGTTTATCATTTCTCTTATCTTGTTTTGTATCTTATTTAGCTGAACATGTTTTACAATGCGTGGTTCTTCGAGCTCAGCACTTATTTCTTCAATTTTCCGTGTATTACTTCTTGCCATTCCCATCAAGAATCGCACGAATATTATTTTCGCATCTTTCATTATGATTTATCCTCTTCTGTTTCACTCTATTATAACTGGATTTATTTATATCAGTACCTGATAAAGGATCTGATTAGCCGAATAAGTACTAAGATTATTATTATTATTTATATTTTCATAATTGAAAAACTTCAGTCTACCCGTTGGTGTTAATGTTATACAGTTAAACAATACAATATAAAAAGAATTCGAATTAACAATATTAACAATAAATTAGATAGACGGTATAAACGATAAACACTGAAAACGAGAAAGCAAGTGAGACAAGTGAAACATGAAGTGTATTGTATAAACAATACAAACGATTATATAACTTTCACTGATACATACAACTTTGCTTATTTCGTCTCATGTTTTACGCGTTTCGTATGATATCTCTTCTAAGGTCAGTGTTACCACAGCACTCCATTTTTCTTTTGTTCTTTCCTGAAGCCCCATCGTTTTCCATACTCGTATTTCCCGTCTCTCCTGCACAATTCTCACCATATCATTTCTGATCATATTCTTTATACCCTTCACGCTTCTCAAGACTTTCGTTTCTACCGTTTGCAGTTCCCTTTTCAGTTCTTTACTTACTGAGATAGTATTATTATTTTGTAGTATCATCCAATCTTTTTCACCGATCAACATATGAGATAAATTTAAGAATATATTTAACGGTAAGATTTCTCCACTACTTTATTATAATACAAAACGTAATAGATCACGATAATGAAGTAGTCATGCATTTCAGAGAAATAGCCTATAGCTATCAGAACTTAACGGGCGGAAAGTATTTTTTATGACATTTCCCCGATGCTCGAGATTGGGTGAGGAGCAAGTTCCAGCCTCCGTTAGTGCTATTAGATTATTCTACAAAATCCCGTATCAACGTTATTTAAGTCCTCGGAGAAGGCCGTGGAGATACTGCCAGATTTGGTGAGGAGAGGATTGCAGGCAGGGCGCAGCTAAGGTAGTGCCGTACTGAGAAGTACCACAGTAAGGTACAGTAGGAATCGTCAAGTATGCTACAGTAGGCCATCCTCGAGCATAAAATGATAACTTGATGGTTCTGCACAGAGTTTAACGTTAGCGTTATCATCCGCTTTCATTTCATCGGATTTGTTTGACTTTTCTTGGATAATCTTGTTTTCTTCCAACCCTGATGCTATCATTTCAAAAGTTACAAAAATGTCTTTTTCTGAAGTGGATAGATTAGGCACTCAGGATGGATTGGTAACAGCTTCGATGTCACGGTAAATATATAAGTGTGCGACCTATAAGGAAGACTATGGGTGGATGGAGTTAGTATGTTAGTATCCTCGGACACAAACATGAATGCCGAGTGACGTACCTGCTGTACCAGTGAAGTGCAGCAAGAGATGTCTTTCATTATTTTGCTTATCTTGAAGTTTGAGAAACGAATAGATACCACTTTATGATTAGGCCAGAGAACTGATCTACTTCAGAAACAAAGCAGGATAAGTGTGTCCTTTCTCCTGTTGGTGATGAGAGGAATCGTGTTCCATTTTCTATTCTGTCCACTTCATGCGCTTTTTTGGAGGTGAAAATTATTAGTTTTTAAAACACACGTGTACATATGTATATGCGTGTGCGTGTTTCTTGTGTATGAAAACTCTTGATTAAAATTGCTTTGTATAAATAATATTTCCAAGAGAAACTGAACATTTTTTATGCGTATACGTTTTTGCGTCGTACGTTGAATCTTTTTTGCGTATCCAAAAAATCTGGAACACTGTGATACGTTGACGTATAATTACTGACTATTCCAGAATGGTCACGTATAAATCGTGACTAAATTTACACGTGCAAATTATTATAATGAATTTCTTTATTACAATTTATAAATATTTTGTCTCTGAACTCTTTGTGTTTTCAAAATTATTAAACTTGGTTTTAACGTCTTTATTTATTTTTTTATCTTTGATAAATCTCTAAATGACTTCTTCTACGCGTACAGCGATGTGAAATTGAAAGAAAAGGATTGTAAATTTGAAAGCGTTTCGCATACAACAGGACTGTTTCGTACCTGATAGCGAAACTGAAGCGTATAGCGAAACTAATTAATGAATTTCGGTTTCTCGTTAATATATTTTCAATACGTTGTGCGTGATTCAATGTTGTGTTTATTTTCGAATCACTGTGCGTGGTTAGAAACAAAAGTTGCGTGTTTTGGCTAGTACTCCCTCACGTTATTTACTTAATCGAACACGCTGGACTATATTTTAGCCACTTGAATTTGTGTAAACCACACAACACAAACATTTATAGTTGTGCGTTAAAGAAGAGTTCCTCCGAAGACATTGTCACGTTTCACGTTCCAACAGTCTGATGTGCAGGCTTCGCACTGTCGCTCGTACAACTCAGTTCTTTCCATTCTGTATTTGTTCCTTTTTTAATACTTACTATTTTTCTAAAGTATTATATCAGACATGTGTTGTTTTGTAATTTGAGAGAAAGAGGGAGGGGAGAGAGAGTGAGAAGAGAGAGGGGGATATAGTCGTAAAACAATAATAGAAAACCGTAAATCGGGGTCTGATATATTGTTTTCATCTCTGTCCATGAATTTTTGTGTTTTTAAAATCTCGTCTTAACATTCTTAAATTATTTATAACGTTGTTTTAACTTTTAATTTGCTTATGTTCTAAAACGTGTTTCATTCAGACATTCTGCTGAACTCCTGCGGTGAGTAAAATATAAATGTTGTCATTGTTGCTATCACTTCTTATCACCGAACGCTGTTCAACACACTTGAAATTTTCAATAGTTCATACCAAGTTACTCACTTCTGTCCTAGTGCTGACGTAAAGATATGTACTGCGGGAATTCCTAATATGTGTCACATTAGACAACTGTGGACAAGATTATGAACGGACATCCAAACCGGATAAAGTCGAATTGTTTTAACCAGAAAGACACTTCTCTAAGCGATTTGTATCTACAGAGTGGGCCAGAAATCTATTGCTAAAATACTTTTTTTTTTAATAACTTCTAGTGACAAAAGACTTTATGAGGTTCAGACAATTATTAAAACATTTGTAACAATGTTTCGGAAAACTTTATTGTCATCATCAGGCCATGTAGATGTACAATAAAGAAATAATTAATACACATGTAAGTATTAATATAATATATGTATCTAGTATTTATTATTAATAGAAGAATAATATGTTTAATAATTAGTATACTGTATGTAACACAGACATACACACACCATATTCAGACATACAATCCTAGCACAATAATAGTTGACAAACTAGAAATCGTACACTAAGACAGCATCAAAATATATTGAAGAACACAGCAACCGTCACCCTTCGTAGTTAAAATAGTAGACTACACGCTGTCTGTAAACTGAGAGTTAAACACACTGCAAATCGCCAGTAACAAGAAGCCTCGCAGTGATGTCAGTGACAACAGAGCTGGAATGAAGTACGTATAGGACTATTAATTATTTCTGCGTTGCCCGTTTACAGGTCTTGATGATGGTAATAAGTTTGTCGGCACATATGTTTTAAAATCGCATCTAAATTAATGATTATCTCACAAATCTCACAAAATCTATCATTATTTGTTAATTCACAGTCACTACTGAACTAAGAGTAACTTATAGCATCTAGTGACTTGGCCCATTCTGTATGTAGGGTTAAAAATTTTTCCATTATAATCGTGACAAAACGTATCAGGAAATAATTGCTTTCTTACATTAATATTCAACGTCTATTTTTTTTAAATTTATATAATTACACCGATTCTAAAAACAATACTGTCAGAGTAACATTGAATTCGTGAATAGTGGTACAGTACTTTCGTCGTGTACATGTCTGTATCAGTAACAATATAAAGGATTGTAATTGCTTTAATATTACGTAAATATTTCGTTTTTTCCAGATTGGATTTAAGGCCATCGTTACTGGGACAAAAACGGTCTGGCTTCTCTACAAGGGTAAGTCCATTTTATTTGTATTTTGCTATTAAGCTACTTAAATTAAGTATAATTATTTAATTATATAATTTTATTATCAGTACCAACTACGTGTTCACTTGCTCTATTATATATCGCACTGCATGTCACTTTATTTAGTAAGTAACGTGCGTTTTGTTATTAAATGAACAGTTGGCATTATAGCAAGAGTAACCGGTAAACTTTGTTGGTGTCGATGTTACCCAGTTATCAGAAAATAATGTACCGCTACAGAGTCGGCGAACTGTGGATTTTACTATAAAAAGTAAATTAAATGTAATTGAAATATAAATGCAAAATGTCCGCATTCACGAACACGAACACACACACACACACACACACACACACACACACGATTACTTTACAATGTTAAAAAATGTCAAATAATTAAGTTAAACGAAAGAAAGTAGTATGGAGCGAGATAGTGTAAATCACAGAAACTAGGAAATTGATCTGGTCAGTCGATGGTCATGTCCGCACTAAATCATAACATATTCAGTTTATCTGAAATTTCATGGTAATTTACAACAAGAATTAAGCACATAAATAAACTCATTAGTTCTCTCGTTTTTTACTTCTGTCATTTAACCGGTGTGTTTTACCAAATCATTAAAATTAATAAAAATGATTTAATGTCAGCCTATTATCTATAACTATTTAATCACAATTTATCTATTTATCTGTACCTTTGTACTTAACTAGTGAACATGTTTTTGCACTTACGTACTATATTTGTAAATCTTGTAGTGACTCTGGAACACCCGCATTTTCATTCTCATTTTTCGTATACTGGGTATTATATGTTCTGTTTTTATCTTTATACAGTTGGTTGACAGACACAGTCTTAATGTGATCAATTCCTTTGCTATCAAGTTACTGTAATACCATAATACCACGTTTTCTCTGTAAATTATGGTCGCTACTAGGACCATCTTAAATTTGTCGCCACTAGGACAAACGAATTGCTAGGACAATCGAGTTCAAAGAGTGGGATAATCCCGCAAATGAAATTCGTACATCTTAATCAACAACACAAATCCGGCACACATGATCTCATCCGACATAATGATGTCGTTTATAATAAGACTATTATATTGTTGAAACAATTAAAATGACTTTCAAAATAACATTTTGTAAAAACATTTTTTAAATTTATTAAATACACTTTTGATATTTATTAATAATAAAAACTACACATACATACGGAAAAATACTTTTTTCAGTTTGACACACGTCGATTTATTTATCTTTACGGCAAACGTGTGATCCCCATACATCGGTGAGGCGGTTTGATCCCAGTACGACGAACGTATGATCCCCATACATCGGTGAGGCGGTTTGATCCCAGTACGGCGAACGTGTAATCCCCATACATCGATGATGCGGTTTGATCCCAGTACGACGAACGGGTGATCCCCATACATCGGTGAGGCGGTTTGATCCCAGTACGGCGAAATGTTAGATTTAAAGTAGAATAAAACGACGTGTGTTAAATTGAAAAAATTATTAACAATAAAAACCAGAATTGACTAGAAGCGAGATATACAAAGTACACTGTTGTTGGTCATATTATGTTATCTTTTAACTGAATAAAAAACAGTTATAAATTAAAAATTAACATTATTGAAGAATTAAAAAAAAATTAAAATACAATTCATTTATACAGTTAAACGTGAGAATTTTTTTATAGCTTTCAACGTTACTTTTATATGAGATTCAGTAAGATTTGTTTGTCTAGAATTGTTGCGTAGAAAGTCAAAAAGTCACAAAGCTGCTCTGTGTGTACCAGAAACCGCTTTTTAACTATTCATACCCTATTTCAAAGAAGGTAAAAACGTTTTCAGTAATATTAAATCGACTTTAGCCTGTATTTGACAGACTTTGAAAATCTCTTGGTATTTAAACGGCTTTCAGTACTGATATTATTTCAGATGATTATAGAATGCCCATTATGCTTGATGATTTTAGTCGACTGAAAATAACATAAATTTTCCCGTCGGAACAACAAAACAAAGCAAGCTGCATGTATAAAGTCCTAAGATTTACCCTGTACGGTTTATATTAATTTCTATTTATCGTGTTTGCCATTTGACGTACAGTATATTCCAGATGGACACCGCGTTCTGATAAAAATGCACAATAGTTACCTTTTGATAAGAAAATTCTCTTTAATCTGATCATACTTTTATCGACGTAAATACAAACTAATTGGAAAATATGTACTGTTACTAGCAATACCACAAAAATTACCATTCCCATAGTACTACAAGGTTTGTCTCCATTTTCACTGATAAAGTGACTCCCGAGTTATGTTAGTTTAGTTGGTAAAAATAGTTGCTTTTTCACGACCGTCGGGTGCACGATTCGTACTCTATAAAATTACCTGAAATTTTGGACTGTACATTGCTATCGAAGGCACCTGTTTCTTTGCCCGTTTTTCAGTATAGTAAAATACGTATTTATTTATAAAATCAATTTTTAATTTAAATACATTTTTATTTTTATTTCTTAGAAACAGAATGCTAAAATACTTAAAATGATTAAGTGCCTTTGTTCAGTTATCTATAAAATTTAAAAATGTTCTGTATTTTTTCAGTACATGAAGAATTTGGTTTGTTCATAAGACTTAATTTGTTCTTTCATAGATTGTATTATTTAGCACCAAAGATTACTAATTTGATAAATCAATTCATAATGTAAATTTCCGAATATTATCTGTTGATTACGATGGCACTATGTAGAAGTTACGATCTGATTTACATTAGGTGTTTGAGATAACTCATTTATTTATAAATTGATCCTGATTAAAAGTTTCCAGTTTTTGCGAATCCAGTTAATGCAAAAAAAAATAGTTTCATATTTGTTACGTAACTGGTAGGTACGATAACAGATACTGAATTTGGTTTCATCGCCTTTGCTTTTTATTATGTAGTGCAAAGACGCGTTGCATTATTTTGTTTTGAACACAATGTAGATTTTGCGTCTGTGTTTACGTTTAGTATGATAAACAATGTAAAAAGTGGCGAATGAAAATAGGCGTAGGTTAGAGATTTTTATACAACTGTGTTAATGAATTGCCTAATCTCACAGGCGTTTTTAAAACTGTTGTATCGGGTTTGAGGTAACGGTTTCTTTATTATTTGTAAAGTGCTATTGACGATACATGAAGGCATGAAGGCAGCGCAATGACGCATTTGACACCCTCCGTTTACGTCAGCCTCTATAAAAGATGTATTATTAAAACATTTGTTGAACAATTAATTTATCCTATATATGAATGTTATTCTGTTTACTCTTCCACAGAAACCAAAAGCTATAACGAATTGTTTGATAATGCGTTTTCGTTATTAATTTATTTGTCAAGAATCTTATTTTTATAATTCTCATTGAACCATATTGTTTACCTCGGTAAACAGTGGTTAAGGCAGAAGGTAAAGGAGGTAGGTCAACCATTCGTCTACATCAAATGACATTGTTAATAAGATCGGATCTAGGGGTAAAACAGAGTAATGTACTTTGAAAGTACGGATTAAACAGACATACATCCATTGTCTTTCATATACTAACTTGAGTTTTGAAACAAAATTCACAGCATCACTTTTTATAGTCTAAAATTAATGATTTTCATAAATAAAGCTGTAGGTGATTCTGAAAATACTTTATATTAATGATTTTCAAAACGCCTTTCCCTTCTCTGCTTTAACAATATTAGATATGCGTTAGCATAGAAGTATGTGCTGCTATAGTCTGGGAATACACATGTTGTAACTGAAAAACCTGTACTCTATGCTTTGGATGAAACAGTGGCATCCAGAGGTTATCAGGAGATTGTGTCATGTTAAATAAAGCGTTTGAGACTAAATACTGAGAATAAAAACACCCCATAATATACAGTGTTGCTTATACACGCCAAAACCTCAGTATTAAAGTATTCTTAATGTTGATGAAATTCATAAAGAAACGAATAATCAAGTAAAAGTTAATAAATTTATGACTTGCTGGTCATTCGCACCTGACGGTCAGACTTTGGCCCCAATGCCATAAGTAAAGTTTGTATATTTTATATTAGTATTAACAGATGCATTTTTCATGAAGGTATATAAGGTAGTTGTTTAATGAGTTTATGTTTTTACTTTATAATTTATTGGTTATTTTTTAATTTGTATTCATTATTTATTGCTTTTTATTTGATTATCTGATTCTTCTTCTAATACGAATTTTATTTTGTTACGTAAATTATTAATTTAATTTAATATATTAGAAATGTTAATGCCCTTATGTTGGGATAATTAAGGTATGACTCATTATTAAGGTATGAGAAAAGCAAACCATATTGTATTTTAATATATAGAGTGTCATCATCTTACCTAAAGTAACATCCTGATGGGTTGTTTAATTTTATTTTTTTTATCAGGTTTTTGTAAAACGATTTCGGATATGATAGCGGAGGCCTCCCATAGCAAGGTCATCTAATACATCTCTTTGATGGTATAGTTTGGTATTATATTGAAAATAATTTTGTTTTAAAAAATTTTCAAACTTTTAGTTAATTGCCTTATGTGTTGTTTTCATTGTTTGTTTTCAGTGTATTTGATTTATAGCATCGTCAACGGGAGTATTTGTGTACATGTTTAAAATGTCGAAAGAATATAATTTTGTATATTTGTTTACTTATACGCTTTTTAGTTGTTCCATGAGTTCGATATTGTTTTTTATGCTGTACTTGGCTTGAAATTTTGTTTTATTAAATAAAATGATGAAAATAAAATAAATTATTTTATGTTTTGTTTTATTTAACTTTTTGTTGTAAAATTTGTGATAGTAATTTAGATATTTTATAATTTGGTGCTGTTCTAGCGTTTATTAAAGGCTTAATGGGTTTATCAACTTTATGTAATTTTATTAGGGAATTTAATTTTGGTGCACTTAAATCCATTATAGTACAAAGAAACTCTGAATACTGATGCTGGATTTTATACTACAAGCCTGAGACCGATAAAAACAGGATCACGACGGGAATTCAGAAACATAAAACTGCAGAAAGTGTACACTAGACTTAGAGTAGTAAATGTATTTAAGATACGAGGCTTCTGTATCTTTTGAAATACTACACTCCTTCGAAAGGAGTTGAAGAAGAAGAAGAAGAGGGTCATCTCATCATCATCTTCAGCAAGGATTAAACAAAAAATGGCTTGTTACGGTCCCAAGCAGACAGACTAGCGCTGGTCACTACAATCATTCCTGCGACAGTTCAGTAACTAATATTGTAATATACGAATTCCGTGTACGTGGAACTTGTCTTCTTTAAAATTTATTTAGTTGGAAATAAATTAATATTTGTCGAATTATTGAATTATTTTTTATTGTTTTTTATTACTTTGTTTTTTATTTATTTAATTAAAAAGAATGATCAGGTAATGACAGGTCGTCATCGAGTATACGGTTATTAGAGCGGTGTTCGCGTGCGTACTGTTTTGAAAATGTCGCCAAAATAATTGTTCTTAAAAAGTAGAATAGATTGTGTGGGTTTTCCACAAGCGATTGATGATTCGACTCAGTCGTATAGGTTATCTGGTTTTTGTCCCCTAATTTCTCAATATTCTTCACTCTCGCCGTATTTCTCTGCTTACTTATCACCTGAAAATCCTTTATCTTAATTCATTTTAAAAAATCAAATGCTTTTTAAATTAACAAATTAGTTTATTTGATGATGTTATAATCTGGGTCAGTTCAACGGTTCGTGAATCGAACGGGATAGTGACCATATCGACTCGCTCACCAAACTCGACTCGAACAATAAAATGTTTAAAATAAATTACAATATTATTTTTAATATCAGGTCGTGGATTCTTTGAGCTGTTACGAAAGATCAGAAAATGCTTCAGGATAAAATACAATACATTATAGTTGGTTAATCAACATTCTTAATGACTAACAAAATTAAAATAATGTTAAGTTAAAGGTATTACTGTTCTCGGTTCTATTCCGAATTTCAATCGAAATGGCGGAGTTTTGTCATTCAAAATGGCCGTCGACCTGTATCTAAGTGGCCCAAAATCTGCTTCGACTAATTTCTTTAAATTAAATAGTGTTTTGATAATTTTATGTCCACAATGTTGTTGAATAAAGTTTTGTTAAAGTTCACAAGTGTCTGGTTTAACAGTGTTTTTGGTAAATCTCGTGTTGTGTAAAGGTGTGATTATTTCGTTATTTAGGTTATCCAAATCTCACCAACTCGCAGTTACGCCCTTCATACTTGGAACGTTTTAGTCTGAGTAAATCATCATTTTTTCATTCGATTTTCGGTTTCTTCTATTAGTATTGTTTTCTAGTTCAATTTTTTAATGGTTTCCTTATTTTCTTATTACGTTTTTTGCATCTCTTTATATTTTACTTTTGGTTATTCATCAAAATGTGACTCTCTGCTACACGGAGATGATTTGTTCAGTTTGAGATTTAACAAAGAGTAAACGAATATTTCCGTTTAGTTAACGGCTATGACCAAGCTTTTGTGAGCTCTGATTGGTCCTTATTTCCTTGACCCCGGTCACGTGACGTTAATTATTCGAAATCTTTTAAATTTATATCTGTCACCTCAAATTACTCTCTGTTTATTTTTAGATTAATTTAAATTTGGATTGTACGATGTTGTTGTTTGGGAAAATAGAAGTATTTTGATACCGAATGTGGCCCATTTCGGCCCATCATTAAATGTTTTATCAGCTTTATAATTTTGAGTTTTTTAGGCTTTGACCTATTTTTCTTAACATTTCTTATTGTTTGTTTTTTCTACTTTAATATGTTCTAATAGGGTTGTTCTTATTACTAACAATAATGTCTGATACTTCTACATTATATATAACATTACAGTTTTAAATACCTATGCATAAGTTTCTTATAATAACAATAATATTGGCAACATGTCAGCTCAATGGCTTGCCTGATGTGCTACTAATACTTTCTCTATCCATCTGGTCATTGCTATTGTGGGTTTTGACATATAATTTTACCAATACCTTCCCTGGTTCATTAAGGTCAGGCTTGTGTTTAATTTTATTTGGTTTGGTTAGGATTATTCTGGATATTTTAGTGTTGTTTAAGTTCAGCTCATCTCTTTTGGCCTATAGGCTTAGCATTTTGCCATTCCTTTACAATGATTTTTTACATAATATGGTGTTTCACCATGTACCTGATATTGACATTTCTGAACAGCTTTTACAGCTACTGTTCTTGAAAAATTAACAAATCTTTTAACAAGTAATTCTAACATAATAAAATCCTGGGTATATAGAGCCCTTTTAACAACTAATCATAACATAACATCCTATGGGTATACAAAACCCTTTAAACACATACTACTTCTATTTACTGGTTCTTAATATGTATTAGTTTATACATAAGACCATTACTTCACTTTCTCCCTTCCCCACTGGTTTATAACACGATCTTTGATCATCACTATTTCCTTCTTTGTACACTTATCACTTCACTCCCTTATAATATAATTTTTTACAATTTTTCCTTAGACTAATGCACATATTTTTTATTCTTATTTATACCATTGTATTGCATTTTCTATAACTTTACCTACTGTCTGATCTTTTCTCTTTAATTATTATTATTATTATTAATTTATGGATTATTTTTTATTTATCTTTTACCTGGTTATTAACATGTTTTTTAATTTAGTTTCTTTTGTTATTTTTATTTTCAGTCCTTCATGCATTTATGTTATTTTGTAATTAAGGTGGTCTTCACTGTCTTGTTGCTTATTGCATGTCTTTATTTTAATTAGTTGTTTTGTCGTTAGGCTTGTTTATACCTCTCACTTGCCATATCTATTGGGTTTATCACGTTATTAAGTTCTCTTCTTCTAATTTTCATCATAATTACGATATTACATTTCTTTAACATTTATTTTTCTTCATCCATTGTTTTGTTTTAGCATGGAACCAGAATACTCTGCTTAATACACACTTATTTGTAAGTTTCCTTTCATTTATCATTTACACTAGTACTAGTTAACTATGGTTTCTTTATCTTAACAGTTCTTGTATGCATGGTGATGATATGTATCGTCACAATATGTACCCTGTATATGTTAGTAGCATATCGCAGGGTAAGACGATGGTGAGGGTTTAATGTCCAGCTCCCATACACTGGCTGTCTTACCGGACTAAAGAGACCAGTTTCCCTTGTACGCAGTACTACAGCCAACTAAATCCAACTACACTCAGCCGGACCAGGATCATTTCCCTTACGCCTTAACTTGGTCCTGATGGCTACTGCTGCCCGCCACCTTCTGCGTGAACAGGGTCACCTCTGGTAGATGTAACACTACATCACGCAGTACGGTCTTGACTAAAAAGAGGCTAAGGGCTCCTTTGGGAACTAACAGCATTTCATCCAACACTGGGAAATTGTGAGGACCAGTCAACCCGGTACAAAGTTACTACCTTCCCAAATTTCCTCGACCACAGAAGAAAAAGATCTTCTTCTTCCAGGAACCAGGCGAATCACCTGTTCCAGTCTCAAAGGAATAATATCCACTTCACCAACGCTTCCTACACGTCGTTCTCCAATAGGCAATCTGCCGTCTGACACCCTACTCAGTTGAGTAGTCCATCTCTCTTTGTTTTCTGCAATGCTAACTTGTATATTAAAAACGTTCAACTCTTTAAAAACGCCTTCATTTTAGATGCTATCTCTTCGCGTGCAGGCTTTAACAGATCGCAAGAATCTCACCTCCGACGTCCGTATCCTACTCAGTTGTTTTATCGCCGGAATTCAAGTTTCAAAACCATACACTACCACAGGCATTGCCTTATAACATTTTAGCCAAGAGTAGAAGAAGTTAATGGACTAATCTCTAGTGACAATAAGAGAAATTATACTCTTCCGAAAGAATAAAGGACAAAATGTTTTTGTAGAGGTTGATAAGACTGTAAAATATTATTTTTGCGTAAGTTAAACTTCTTAATAAGGTTTGTAAAACTTCCATTTATTTCCGTTTGTTTATCATTTAGCAGTTTTTCTTAGGTAAACAACTCAGTCGTAAAGTCCATTTTTTAACAAACGAGATGTAGTTATGGGGATGTGAGTTAAATGAAATGGGGTATTTGATAAGATTTAAATTTGTGTAAGGCACTGGTTACCTTGGCAATCAAATTTGGACATACAGTATCAAGTAGATATTTTTTTAAGATTACTTTTTCAGGTTATTCTTATTAAACAGAGTTAATCAAGACGTTATTGCGTTGCTGACAGCGCAGTAGAAAATGATAAGGAACTTATAAGTAAGCCCAGTGGAAAAGGTTTAGATAAGTTAACTATAGAAGAACTACAACAAGCAATGAATGGAATGAAAAGTAAAAGGCACCAGGACTTAACGGAATAACGGCCTAGTTAATAAAATATGGTGGCACATTATTGCATTTACGAATTCTCCATTTTCTAAATAACATTTGGGATGGACAACAAAATTCCAAAAGAATGGAGGCGGGTAAAAGCGATTTCCTTATACAAAAAACGAGACAGAACAGATGCAAATAATTACAAAGGAATAAGCTTGCTGGACTCTCTCTCTCTCTCTCCTATGGCGCTACAGCCCAAGTCGGGCCCTGGCCTCCACCAATCTCCGCCTCCAATCCACTCTATCCACTGCAACCCTCCTCCAGTTTCTTATCCCCATGTCTCTCGCGTCCTCTGCAACGCCATCTTCCCACCTCTTCCTCGGTCTACCTCTAGGTCTCGTTCCCTCCCATGTACCCAGCAAAGCCCTCTTAGGGTTCCTGCCACTCTTAGTCCTTGCTGGACTCAACGAACAAAATATACACAAGAATTCTCAATCAGAGATTAAGAGTCATTACAGATGCATTCCTTCTTGAACAGAAAAAGGGTTTTAGAAAGGAGGTCCACTGTGGATGCATTGTTTGTATTAAGGCAGATAATAGAGAAAAGACGGGCATATCGCTTTTGCTGATCTGGAAAAAGCATTTGATAATTTAGACCGTCAAAAGTTATAGAATATTATGGATAGAAGAGGATATCTACAGCATTTAATAACTTCATAATTTAATAATACATAACCTAAGTTTTATGAAAATTTAAGAGTACTCTTATTTGGTTAGGAACTTTCGATGCGTCAGATAGCATTAATTATCGTTTTAAAATTGCTTTACAAAAAGAGTTGAAAATCGATGCTAGTCATCAAAAGTGCAACACACGATGCATTAAACTGATTTAACACATGCAATGCGTAGAACTGATTGAACACTTCCAGTCTTTTGTTGATCGTTGCATTGTTTAAGCTTCAGGTCTTAACATTACAGTACGGGCAAATGTCATTACAGTAACTTTGACAGTAGTCATTACTAAATGACTGTAAGTAAAATGCCATGTGACTTGAAATGCTATTATTTACAACTACTAGTTCTCGTTGCAATAACGAACGTATTATCGACATTTATAATTTCATTGAATAGTATTTAAGCTGCGTTGCCATTTTACATGATGACTCATAAATAATACAATTGTATAAAGTAGTTGCTAACATTTGTTTTCTTACTTTAATGTAACAAAGTATACTATATGTCAACACTTTTTAGAGTAATGTTTGTTATTTCTCACCGATAGAGATGTGGTTTCACAAAACAAAACAAATTAGTTACTCGTATACTTAGGTATGGATAGTTACAACTTTTGATTCGTGCATGCGTCAATTGAAAAATTCTCTAATAATACGAATAATGATGTATCTGATGTATTATACGAATAATAATACGCATTGCGATGTATCTGAAAACGGTTGGTAGGCTGTGTGTGATGCTGTTAATAAAAGGCTATCGGGTCCGCATTTTCAAAAAAAAAGTTGATATTTTACACGTACACATAATCGTCGTGTACAGCACAGATGTGATCACAATAATTAAATCGGTAAAACCAAGTCTTATTTGCTGCAGGGAGGTGACACATTAATCTGACTCATGACTGAAACAGAGTAGAAACATCATCATCATTATCATCTCAGATCAATAGTATGATATAGGCCTACACCATATGGTATCAATGGTACAATCTATATAGAAGACGGTTATTATAACGCAAACGATTTTACAATCGAAGTGTTGTGGCTTTGTTTTTGCTATTTACGTATTTGGAATATTGATATTCCTGTATGACTGAAGAAATTTAATTACGGCCATATAAATTCTCGTATAAAACGTAAAATAAACTTACTGCGAATTTTTTACAAATGGGACGCATTTTTTATTTCATAAGATCTGTACATTTTATAGTTAAGTGAGTTGAATTACACGAAAAAAAATTGTGAAGCTTCCTTGATACAATTCATGATGTAAGCGACATAACGACAGGAGCAGTCTCACAATGCAACATTAATTTGTTAGTAACACACAGGCAATAATATAGAAACGGAGATTATCAAGCTAAGTTCTGAAATCATTAAGCTATAATCGAAATTACGCCATGTTGAATTATAAATATAAATATATCCCTCTTACTTTCTTTCGGTTTTCTGTAAGTATCTCTTTTTTCCTCTTTCAGAAACACAGAAATGTGTGGAAACGTTCGAGAAGATTTCTAAATCAAAGTTAAGAAACACTGGAAAAATTTTAGAAAAGGAAAGGTATCACAAAAAGGAATAAATGCCACATTTGATAACTTTAATTTGTAAATACTGTGTGCTAGCCACTACGTATAGGCAGTAAGTGTGACAGCTAATTTTGTTAGACAAGGAAGAAGACTCTCCATACCTTCCGACTGTTTTGGTCTTTTAGTTCATTTAAAGTGACATGGTCTTCTTTTTCAGCGAAATGCTATGAACTGACTAAACAAAACCCACAGAACGTCTCTATAAGAAAGACCTTCAGAAAAACCTGCAGACAGTATATTACCAGGTTTGAAATTATAAGTGAATCTGTGGAAGCAAACTGAGCGGAGAATGTACGGAAGGAAGAGGAGGAGGAGGAGGCGGAGGAGAGAGAGAGAGAGAGAGAGAGAGAGAGAGAGAGAGAGAGAGAGAGAGATTATGTCATTCGAGAATTAAGATAGTATAAATAAGGTCATTACGAGAGAAAGGAGCGCACTAAAAAAGTCAGCAGAATAATTTCTACGTAGGCCTATATTTTGAAAGCCAGAAGGATGGTACTACATTGTGGCAAATTATCGGCAAGTTACTGATGCAGCTGCTCATTCTGCCTACTTGTAATGGAGAAAGAGATGTTATGACTGTACCGTGCGACGATGAAGTACTAGTGCGTGGGTATTGTTTTGTTGATTGGTAGGCTTATACGGAAAGCAAAGGGCATAACTGCTTTAGTAGTGACCTCAGTCCAAGGCGTCAGCGAACAAGTGGTTGAAGGCTGCCACATACTTCTGTGGAGCTTTATGTTCGCGTTATGCTTATGGATTCAGTGTTATTTTCTAAGCCGCAACTTTGAATAATAACTATGCGAAAATGTATTCTGTTTTATTTTTTTCAGTTGTTAATATAAAATTTATTTTACGGTGAATTGAGTGTGTTTATATACTTTTAGGTAACTGGAATGCATACTTACAGTGCTTGGAATGGATGCCAGATACAGCTAATGGCTAACTGGAATAAAACTTAAGAATAAATTACAAACGCCATTACTGTAATCTGTCCACGTCAGTGCGAGTAATGACAGACGCCAAGGCCAAAAATTATAACAACTAAACAACAGCAACGACCTCAAAATAACAGAATAATTTATTGCTGATTAAATATGATGTAGTTAATACACATTTCAATTTTATTATGAATAATTTTATTACTCTAATTATTATACATTTAATAAACATCTTTATCGTTATGTATTATTGTTAACTATTACTTATTGAGTTTTGCTTATGTAAAACTGATGGTATAGCTAGTCTACCATTCATGACTCTTTAGTCAGATACACAATACAGTCTGTTCGCCTGCAGACTCGTTCATTTTATACGTAATTCACCATATTATATGATACCATCTGAGTCACTTCTATTATATAAATAAGCTGAATGTATAGAAGGCTGGCTGCGTAATTTTAAATGTTTATACGAGCGGGTAGGCAAGCTGTTGTCGTTATGATCATCGCGATGGTCACGTTTACCTACGGACAATACCGAGTCGGTAAATAGGGCAAGTGATAGCTGTTGGCTTTTATTATCAGATTTGTAACTGACACACAAGAAAACTCAGTGAGCGCGCACAAATTTCATGTACATCATTGATCAGTCTAAAGGACGCCAAAAATTCACTGAATTACGTCACGTGATCAGCTGATACCATTATACTAACGTAATTGTGGTCAATATGTATATACATGTCGTATATACATATTTACGACCGATCTACCATCGTGGTCCATTATATACTGTCACCGTAGAGAACATTACTCGTTATCTTCGTGGGAGAGGCTCAGAATACAGCACCATCGCGGGGGTATCGCAATCCATTGATGAAAATCTGTCATTGCTTTCGGCCACTTGGTCGACAGCTTATGTTCTTATTCGAGCCCACACCATCTGCGGTGCGGAATGATTACAACTTCACGCCATACGGCAGCGCCATTAATTGGTACTAGTAACGTAGCAGTCAGAACGAACATGGCATTTATTCTTCGTTCTTGCTAAATTATACCGAACTTTATAAGATTTACACAATACATTCTTTTTACGTATATAAAACAGGTAAAGGGAAATGCGTTCCCATCACCTGACTATTAATTTATCATTAACTTCATAACATATACACAATTCCAAATCGGGAATTTTTATGTATATCATGACACACTATATTGGTAAGTAATAATTCATTAGAGAAAATATTTCCATAAAGGGCATATAGAATGAGATTTCAATCAATCTGAATAGAAACCAAGGTAAGGTAGTTTGTCCGCTTAAATATCGTGAACACTACCGTACATGCGAATGCGCCGTATAACATTTAGACACCGATATTTTGTTAGTCTATTTTAAAAAATTATTACATACACTTGTAGAAGTTTAGATGGACAAGCGACGTAGGGAGGCTGTAAAAATACAGGTAACCAAGGATAGTGACAAAGGAACAATTTCAGGGAAGGGTGAGTAAGGGAAGATTACGGACACAAGGGCGGGGCAACATCAGAAAGGGTGCGAGAGATTTGCTGGGGGTCGCTGAGTGGTCGTGAGTATCACAGAATCGAAACGTTTGAGTGAGGAAGTTAGGGGAAACTCTAGGTTCTGTAGAAGACTCTTAGGCCATAGAAAGAAGAAAACTCTGCATTGTAATGATTTTCCTAATATCCTATGACAAATAATAACCTTATCTTAACGTACATATACGATCCCATTAATACATCATTGATGGGCAGAGATGCGCGTAACATTTGTGATTTAACGTAGCATTCTGTTTGTACTATCAAGACATTTAACACTAACAATATAATAACTTGATGAACTGATGTGCAATGTTAAAGCATAGTGTTTAACAGTGCTACCAAGAGTATGATAATGTGATTCATTTGTAATGCTTTACCATAAGAAATTAATTTAAAATTAACTTTTCCTTAGGATTACATCGTCGTTATCCGTCGCTGTGCGTACTACCATTTCTGACGCGGGCGTTGACTGGCCTTGAGAATTTGCCCATTTAACGCATTTAACGCAAATAAGTTTTCAATTCCCCAAATAATACTTAATATGTTTTAGTCTTAGCGATAGTTATTACGTCTGCATTTGAAATTTCTATCGAGCACCAGGAGGGGAAACATCTTCGATCCGAATGGTTTGGTTAGCATTCGATATGGATACGGATGTAAAATAATCACTTTTCGACCAAACAATTATACAGTTCGTGATAATTCCTGAAACGCGACATTTTGTCTCCTTCCTCAGTTATCTCTGAATAAAACTGGCTAAAAAACATTCAAGTATCGAAATCAGTATTTTCACATTTCGGCAAGAATTTCACTTACATAATGGGTGCATAGTAGGTACACAATGGATATTAGATCCATAGTGTATGATCTAAGCGTATATACATTATTTTGTATAAAAGTGTGTAAATTTATTATTTAACTTTTAAAACTTTACGTACGTTGAATGGTATATTTCTAGTTTCTCCAGTGAATACTTACTGCTTTTACCCTTTTCATAGATTGGAGAAATATTTTCACTTGTAAAACCACAGAAAATAAGATTCATGAATGCGAAACCAGTTGTTTCTGGTAGCATAAGACGAAATAGTCTGTTAACGGAGACTTCGTAGTGATCAACGAAGTGTGGATAGTCTGTGGACGAGATGTCAAACATTTTGGATATTGTATTACACACAGCGTTAACTTATATTCAGAAATGTTTTGTAAGTTTGCTTTGTCCTAAGGCATTGACGTCATTGACCGACAGTGTCTGACGTCAGGTTGACGCTCTTTACGTCATTAATGCTTTTCAAAGTCCATGTTTTGTATAGAAACTCTCGCAATGTTTGCGATTATCAATGTGATGTTATTGTTTCATGCTGTTGGTTGTAACTCTGTTTGTTCCCTCCTCTCGCTTTGTCTGTCTGTCTGTCTCTGTCTCTCTATCTATCGCTCTCTATATATATACGCCTATGTGTCTTTACTCGTAATGATTCATTAATCGTGTCTTTAATGATTCATTAAAATGCATATAATATTGTACTTGTCGTTTAACTGCCTTAAAAAGACTGTTTCATAAAGAGTATGCAGATGGTATATAATACAAGACGTAAAAGAACGACAGATTTCAAAATTTCAGCCAGAACTTACCCAGAGTAGCGTCCAGAGTGAAGAGAGACAGACATCAAAAAATGGAAATGGCAATGGGGCAATGAGACGTTAACAGAAGAGGAAGATTTATGAGCGAGAAAGATCCAGCTGGTTCTGAGACTGTGTTCAAGGAAGGAAGTCTCTCAAGAATGTCACATTCAAGTGACTACGTCCAAAGGGGATCCCATAGGATGCTCCGTAATGGGTTCCACGTACTTCAGGAGGGATAGCCTTCCGGAAGGCTCAGGACCCTAGAGGTCTCGATCTTGCAGACAGTAGACTCTTTGGTGAGAAAGTAGAGTTCTGAACCACGTTGCTTACCAACTAGCACTCTTATAATGGATCTGTCGCAACTGAAAATCCACCAACTTGCAATAAAAATATTAAGAATTATTATTAATGTATTCGGGACTACATTCAATGGAAAAAATAATTTTGAGTGCCTATTCATTATTGATTTTCCGAAATTTTTCCTCTCTCCTCTCTCAATCTTGGGACTGTCTTGTTACCACTCTGCCTATACCCTTGGTGTGTATGTGTGTGTTTACAGATTCTTTTACAGGCATATGACAGTATATCGCCGGATCGAACAGCTGTGTAGAGAGTTATTATAGGCAAGGATACCACTCGCTGGTTTGCCAGCCCTCGCGAGAGGAGAGACCGTATAAATGAAACCAGATTTGATTTTTCCGGCGGTGGAAATCGAGCCCAAGCAATGTGATGAATAGACCCATCACCGATTACAACTCGGCGATTCCCGGTTTCCGAATTAAATTTAGCAAACTTTTTACGATATTCGTAACTAAACGAGTAGTGTCCACAATGAGGTTTATTTAACCGAACTAAAACTTTTATTAAAAAATTAGCGGAGAGTTTAAGGGGCGTAATTACGATTTTCTTCACAGTGGTTACAAATCTAGAAGTCCTGGTCAGTGCCCCAGTTCTAGTATGGCAAATTCTGTAAATATGACAAAGTCTCAGTTGCATACGACAGGCTGCAAAATTGAAAAAAGACGTTTTATTTTATCTGACAAAACTGCATAAGTACTCCATATAATATAACCGGAAGGAGTTATTAGAAGTGAACAATTCAACAGATAAAAAATAATAAAAAATATAACAAACAAGAATGATTGTACTGGGTGATTGCTGTCTCCGGTGTATCACATTTATTAGAGAAAATTTATCAATTCGTCTCGGTACCAAGGCTGTAACCGCTTTCGATTTCATTGCCGGTGTCGATCAGGGAAAGTGGAAGCGGTCGGCTAACTGACACTAACCAGCCAAACTGCTGTATCTGTGTGTTCGTGTTTATCATTACTTTGAAAGTAGACCGTTTTTACGCAAGGATTATTACCTCAATTCCGATCTATTATCTTCAATTTGTTTGTAAAATAATACACTTTTGTTCGCCTTATTATGTAACATACGCGTTTCTTTCATCGTATTTCTAGTTGTAATTGTATTGTATCGATAACAAGGAAGTAACGTAATGCTGTATGTAAATCCTGGTTTCGAATCACGCGTTCGAGTCATCTGGTCAGAATGAAAACATACGTTTTATAAGACGTTTACAGGAAGGAAGTCAATTAGTTTTCTTAGTCGAATTACGGCATAACAATGTAATGTATATTTGGTAATACGAACAAAAAATTAATATTTACGATATACGCGTATATTCGAATAAAACACGTATGTAAACGCGTATGTAATTTCAATCACATACTTTAATATAACGGCAAATAATAAAACGTAATTAACTTTAATAAATCAATTATAAACATAATTAAGTTGTAATACACGTAAAAAATTATAATCATATTTTTAAATCATAAGTCAGTAATAATTATTCATAAATTATAGGTACATCTTATATTCAGTTTGTTAGCGAGGCCACTGAGAAGTCGAGGAGTAGCTGGCCAGAAAGAGCTTACAGACCTAAAATCATTTATTCGTATGTTAAATCGGAAAACGACAGGTGACTGCAATTACTTTTAATTGAAAGATAAAATCCATAAATAAAAAAGTAACCATAGGTGATGGTCAAAAGCATGCGTTCCAAGAACGAGAGATACGTAGTTTTTTCTGCGCTCTGGAGAAGGGGGTACATTAACTAAAACTTGATATTGGCACATGCGTTTATATTCGGTTTACCTTACCTGAACGCGCTTAGCCTACATGCTTTTGATATACTGAAATACGTGTCGCTGATATGAATTACTATAAGCCCAAACTAAATATATTTCTAATTAAGAAATAAACTAACGCAATTATTGCACCCTTCAGTAATCCCTGTATACAAAAACTAGTTATTATGCCTTAGCGTAAGGAATTACTTTTTTATTTCATTTTTTTCTTAACGTTACGTGATATTTCAACAGTGGGTAGCATTACTTGTGCGCTCAGTACAACCGTTTTGTAAAGATACAGAACCGTACTGTTTAGGGATACAGACAAAGAGTTTTTCACAGCGGAAACGTGAGTTTAATTTAGGACTTTATCTGCTAATGAATTCCTATACGCAATCACATCTGCACCTAATAAATCCAGAATATGTCAATTCTTGTTTATCCTTATTTATTTATATCATTCTTTATTTTTTGGAATGCGCGACTTTTCGACCACTTCATGTTCTTTTTTTTTAATTCTACGTGTTTATTGAACAAGCGAAACGAATAATCAGTTTTAACTCGACTTTTGGCATTTATCTGCCTATCTATCTCTCTGTCTAGTGTATATTTGGGGCGTGTCTCGCGATAATTTTTGAACGCATCAACCGATTTTCGTAACACTTGGCATGCGGGTCGATTGTTTTAACCACAATCCCCTACTCTTTTTGAGATTGATCCACCCAAAATAGGGGACCAGATGGTAAAAACTTGAGGAGTCAAACGTTTGAAAAATCGCAAGAATCCATGACGGGTATCGCTCCAATATAGTATTCAGGTTCGAAAATATCAAGATTTTGAAAACCAGGGCCCATGAAAAGGTATAAAAGTTTTCAGAAGTTTGTAATAATTCAAACTGGGTATCTGGATAAAGGGAATTTCAACCCAATTCCAAATGTAGTGATTACACTAAAACGTTTTGAACTTTAGGGACACCACAAGTCAAAAATGGAAGTCAGATTTTTGAAAAAATTGTAAAACAATGTGGGGCATCAAATTATGAGAACTTGATTCAGTATCTTTGATAATTTGATTGAGTGATTTTATTTTATTTAACCTTTATTATCACATTATCACAAAATAAGTTAAAATATTCTCGTAGGAATAATATCTTTGTAGGAATCGTCTAAACAGATTACTTTTTTTATATAACTTACTTACAAAGAGAAAGGAAATGGAGTTCCTAGTTTTCTCGATGAAGCCTTAATTCTTTCAAACGTATCTAAAGAGATCTTTTGGAGCACGTTCTTAAGTTTTTGGGAACTTACTAAAAAAATTTCCAAACTAGCTTTCCCTGTCATAAAATCGTTATGAAAGTGACACTTCTTATTATTTCCTTACACTTCCCTCATAGTTCTTTCCAGACTTTGACATTCTATTGATATTAGTTATACGATGACATTTATTTACACAAAATTAATTTTATGAAATATGAAAATATTATTTTTAGTTTAGAAATTACTAAGCCTAAATTAAATAACTTGATAACTTGAGAGAATGACTAACATAGCAGATATTATAAGACCGAAGATTAAGCTAACAAATTTAATTAAACTGCAGCCTTTCGAAAACAATTGACTATATTTTTTTTCTATTATATTGTTTTAGAAACTCAAAATAAAATATCAAACACACACGTCTGACATTCGTCCGTCCATGCCACGTTAAGCACTAACCTATTACAATATTTCAACAACGAAACGGGAAACACAATAAAATATTTCAATAATGAATAAAGGCAAATAATATTAAAAATAATACGCTCGTCAACAGAAGTTAGTTTAAATAAACGCTAATATACCATAACATATACATAACATATGTATATTAATAACAATAGTGAAATTAGCGAGTTTTCTTGTTATACGTCATATGGAACGGTAATGAGGAAGCACTGTACTTGTAAAGCCTAGTATTCATTTACGAACGTCTGCTCACGAAGAATAGCTTCCGAGCAATAACTCGCGGTCAGTTGCTCGACGCAAGCAACTGCTGCTTGCCGTACACTTCGACGTGCACTTGCTGTCTGACGTCACCTTGCTACCACTTTATACATTTTCGTAGTAACTAGTGAAACGTAATACCCGACAGAGTTTAGTCTGGACTTATCATAATCGTATGGTTCTCGCTGGAATGTGTGCGGTGTACATATTTATACAGGCAAATCGCAAACGGTCTAAAAGGTTGCGGACTAGGCAGTTGTTTAAATATAATGGTACTCGTGCGGAGAATTTGTTCTGGAGATCTTTTGTTGGAGTATGCTGCCGGTTTTAACAATTTTGTTAGAATTACTGCTTCGGACTTTGAAGAACTGTTGCAACTTGTTGGACCAAGTATAGCCAAAAGGATTGTAGATGTCATGTCAGGAACCTTAAACTGTGGACTTCCATAAATGTTACAATATTGTGTTTTGTAGTCGACATATTTGGTGTTCTGTATCTTAACCTAGAATGGTAACTAGCGTTATCTAAAGATACGACCAAATGCTGTTGTTTTCCGTTCCACCCGGGAAGCACCTGCGCGTGGCATTCTGCTCGTCAATAGCTCACCGCCACACCCACAAGCAGTTCGCGACCTGTCGGCGTACACTGGACAGACAGACGACGTGCAATTACTGGGTTGCTCGCGAGCAGATGGTCATAAATGAATACTAGGCGTCAAGTAGTTTGTGTCTACCGACTGTACTCCATTGGTGAAGGACGAAGTGCAGGGTGTCTCAATCAGATCTACCTGGACAAAGCTTCAGAGATCTCTAGCCCGTAGCTGTAGACAAGGTTTTTTGTTGGATACAAAGCATCAGTTATACGAACGGCTGATATGCTGATTATCCAGACTTTATCAGAGATCCGGCGATCTGTAGTTCCTGCTCCAAACTATCGTTGTTACAGTCGGGTTTGTTTCTCCAGCGACTTTTAATTGCTGTAAATAAAATATTTGTTGTTAACACGCATATGTTCTTTTTAAATATATACGCCTATATTGCTTACGTACTTACCATTTGACTCATGTAAGTTTACAATATCCAATAAACTGAAGTCTTGAAAGTTATGTGGTTTGTAAACAGTGAAAAAAAAACCAACATTTTTTAATCAAAGGTTTTGTAAAATATATAAAAACACTTGGTAAGTTTCACAGATTTTATTTAACTCTGACAGCTGTTTCGACTAACTAAGCCATTGTCAAAGAGGCGAATGAATGAAGTTACTAAACACAGGATGTGAGTAAAGGTGGTGACCATCTGTTTAGGGCGTATCTGGAACATCTGCGTTGAGATGGAGAGGGGGGTGCAAGAGACAAGGGAAAGTCAGGTGTCTTTAAAAACTAAATACAATCACGAATGCAAAATATAAAATTAACTAAACTAAATATAATCTGAATGCAAATAATAAATTAACTGAACTAAATATAATCTGAATGCAAATATAAAATAAACTAAACTAAATAACAGCTTTTAATAAAGGAGATACACAGAATTCAGTTTGTTCATTTGTTAAATTTTTTTTGTTCTTTTTTATTGCTTTTTTAATTTCTAGAGTTTCTAACAAATCCATTGTTTTACCTTTTTGTATGCTGTGGAGTAGTGTTATGTTTTTTGTGTCTATGAAGTGATTGTGTTGTAAGCAGTGATCTGCAAAACCTGTATTGGCTGTATTGGTTAAAATTGCCTTCTTATGTTCAGAAATGCGATGTTTCAGAGCACGGCCACATTGTCCGATATAAATAGCATCGCATTCTGCACAGTGTATTTCATAAACTCCATTTTTCTCCAGTGTGTTTGATTTTTCTTTATTATTGACTAGTAGTGAAAAAAGATTACGTTTGTTTACTGATACCATGTTAAGACCATGGTTTTTTAACCTATTATTAATCCTATCTGTTATACACGGAATGTAATTTGTTAAGTGAAATTTTTTGTTACCCTGATCTGGCTCTATGGAATAAAATTCTTTTAAAGTAATTTTCTTCTGTTTTTTTTTTTAAATTAAAGAGTCTATTATTCTGTCATCATAACAGTTATTTTGTGCTATGGCTTTTATACTATCTACCTCTTTATTGAAATTTTCTTTGGATAAAGGAACTATAAGGAGACGATTAACCATTGCATGAAAACTGCTTAATTTTATGTGCCATGATGTTAGTGATTGTTTATGTATAACGGTATCTGTAAAAGTAGGTTCTCTATATATCTGAAAACTAAGATTATTTTGTGACCTAGTAATGGTAAGATCCAAAAAATTTAAAGAAACTAAAAAATTGCACGCTACTATAAAAGGAATTAATATAATCTAAGAACATCTAGAGCTGTCTATCTGTTCCCGTCCAGATACAAAATATATCATCAACATACCTTGCCCAATGAAAAACATAATCTACTAATTCATTTTTTAATCTACTAAATCTAGATTGCAAGAGCTTGACTTAATGGACGAAACCTTGTTATAAGAGGTAGGAGGCATTACATATTATATAGTCTGTTACTTATATACACTGGATGAATTTCTATAAGCTTCTGACCTTTGTATTGTATGATACTTTCTTGTTACTTGTTTGATGTATGGCATTTTGAGATCTACTACAATTAGTACTTTGCTGGGGACACACTGTGGTCTTATTACAATAGTCCTAATAGTCTTATTTTGGAATCTTCAAATTGTGTCGGTATAAGAGGATTAAATTCTTTTTTTTTAATATGTGTTTACGCTATGTGATTTCGTGACACAGATAATTTCCAATGTGTACTGTGTCATTACTTTGTGATAGTGATAAGTACTTTAGAATTACACTTGGACAAGTTTCCCACAGTGACGTAACGTAATTCGATTCTGATTTATCGACTTTTATTCGCCATAATTTTTTATTTTATTAAGACATTATAATTTATCAATTTTGTCCCAAAAATGTTTTGAATAACAGGCTGGATCTATCTGAGATACCAATGCAGGCACGGTAGTAAGATATCCATGAAGGAAGCTGTTCTCGTTTTAAATCCGCTGTATATATTATAATAGGTAAATATGATAATCCGGCAGTTCCAAAGTAAACCTACATGAAAAGTCAAGCGTCTTGGTGTCTTACTAGAAACCTTCTGTTAAATAGGATTTGATTACTATTCGTGAGGTAAAGTCTGAAGAAAGGTCCACAATTTTTGGGAAAAACAAACCGAGTTGTAATTTCTACAGTAAGCAGATAAAAACAGAATATTGTTATCTTGGTTATTGTTAATATATTTCATGAAAATAAACTCTCACTTTAGATATTTTGCATCTTGATCTTTCACGCTTATGTGCCTACGGGTGCGGATCGATTGTCCGCACATCCGTGCATCCGAATTCATAATTGATCAGATAATTTATGCTCTTCTCTTGGTTAGATAGCTACTAAGCAAGTGAACATGTTTAACGTGGTAGCCTATACGCCTGTTCCGTCCATGTATAGACTATTTCTTTATTTCTCTTGAATTATTAACTTTGTTGAGCAATTAATAATGTAATAACTATTAACTGATTACATTTGCATCTTGATGCAGCAAACGTTAAGGTAATAGTTTATTTCGCTGCCTACACACTACATGTGTGTGTTATAAATAGAATATGGAGATAAACGTGTATGTTGGCAAGTTGATTGTTTGCATACATAAAACACACACGCACGCGCACGCGCGCACACACATCGACATGCATGCTAGTATTTACACATGCACATGACATATTATAAATATATTATGTTTAATTAGTTTTATCGTTTTTCCTATTCCGTAACATTAAACTAGCCGGCATCAATTCTAGTATATACCTTTAATTCACTTTAATTCTGTTCTTCCATTCTCCATTACTACCAGTGTTAAACGTGAATGTAATGAATTTCATGTTCGCGTAATTTTAATTATTCCCTTTGCAATTTAAGACACTAGCATTAAATTATTTGTAAAACAAGACTTTAATTGAACATAGTGTATTTCTTTTTGCGATTCACTGTTGTTCGCGAATATCGTTTTCGCGATTTTGAGCGAGAAATTACGAAGACTAGGTTAATGAAATAATCCACTTGTAAAAATAATTACATTACTATAAAAATCACATTGAAGTAGAGTGTACCTCAGTTTTGTTTTAGAAACTTTGAAGATTTTGCGTGACGTCTGTTTGTGTGTGTAGGACCAAACGTGTGACCAAGGGCATACCTTCGCGTTACACGACTGCCACGATTCTCTTCATCTTTTATTGTACGTTCGTTCACTATCGTGACTGGACAAATTAAACATTAATTGCTTGTTACCAGTGAAGGGGTCAGGGTTGTGATTATGGAAAGCTGATCTCGCTTTAGAATAAATTATTTGATTATTTTTTCAAAACCTAATAAAATCGGTCGAGGAAATTACACGTTCTTGGTTTGGAAATGCTTTGATTACTTGTAGCTTTAATTTTTACGAACATTTCTATATATTTTTTTAAAAACGTATGTTTTCAATTGTTGTTTAATACCCAGAACCGGTATATTTTCTTCTTGAAGGCCTTTAGTCATTTTACTCCGTTCCGCTGCTCTGTAACGACGTCCCCATTACCTACATGATGACTGTGAAATCTGCAACTTCTATGTGTGAAGGGCCAAAGTCGACTTGTGTTACTTATTATGTTAATAAATATAACTTATTTATAATATAATATATGTGTTATATATATTATGTTATTTATATATATTGTGTTATTTATATATATTTATTTATGTTATAATATAACTTATTTATGTTAATCTTAATAACTTATTATGTTATTAAATATTAATTTAAAGAAGAGAAGGATAACTTCATCTTTAATATTACAGATTGATGCTAGAAACGCGGGGCTTTATAAGTCAACTCAACACGTACTCGTAAATAAACGTCAATGAAGTGATAAACTCAAATCTGTTTCACGATTATGTGTGCGTATGCTTTATAGGTAGAAATTTATAAAGAGTTTCATTTGGAGCATCTGTACATATGGCTCAGAAACCTGGATTCTGGGAAGATTGAAGAGATGACCTCTCTTGAAGCTTTTGAGATGTGGTGCTGGAGGAGGACCTTGTGGACTGAAAGAGTGTCTAATGATAAAATTCTGAGGAGAGTGGGTGAAAGAACAATTGCGGGCGTAATGGGAGGTCCAGACAGAAGAAGGTATGTGGTGATTAAGAGACTCTCTACGGAAGAGAAGAACTTGCAAACCCACCAACGTCTTTCGAAGAAGAGATTCATTGGTAACGTGGGTCAGTAAACGTTTGGCATGTTTAGATCCTACTGAACGTTAATGTTAAGTATTACACAACCGCTATTTATTCCTGTGATGACGACGGCACCAAGACGAGTAGAAAAAAATAGCGTCACAAATACCTGCATTAACCGAATGATATTCAGTAACTTTCAGCAAAAATGAATTAAACGTTTTATAAATTGTAAGCTGAGTAATGTTTGGGCTCGATTCGAGAATGAAATGTATGGGTAAACTGAATTTAAATATATATTTCGCATATAAGTATTGAGAATAATAAATGGTTATTTAAAAAAATAAAAAAGATAACTCATAAATTATGAACTATACATCTTATTGGATATATTGAATGGTAGGCAAATTATACACTAATTGCCTGTATCTGAAACGTCCGGATACTTTAGCTCTGTAGACAGTAGTATAAAGACTAACATTTGGTAAAATCAGTATAAAACCTACATGAGGTAGAACTGGTAGTATATGGTCTGTTGTTTAAAAGATTTTTGATTCGAAAAATTTAACTACTGGATAATTATTTGTTGACGGGGGTTCGCTAGTTTCCTTATTTTCTGTCAATTTCTTTACAACAGCCTACCGATTTTTTGTAAACAGAAGTGTCGTGCAAACTTCAGTTTTTCTGTGAACTGGCCCAAAATCAGAATTAACAGCCAAAACAACTGTAGGCTATATAACCTTTCTCGTTTGTTGTACACTTATTTTTCTATACTATTTCCGTTCTTAGTTCAACCCTGATGTAAACAAACCCACGTGGCAAATCTGAAACGCTATGGTCAGGGGCGTTGACATTGTTCACACAGTAATGTGTTACGCGCATGTGTAGATTGTCTGTATAGTATCTTTTTCACTTGAACCGGAGCACGTCGTTTCAAGACTTCCTCCTTATAACTGTATTCTGAATCCCATAGAATTAATATGGAGCCAGTTGAAAGAATATGATGCCCGTCACAACACAACATAACTGACTGATATAAAACAATTGATAGAGAAGGTGGTAGATGAAACAACGGCGGACAAGTGACGTCATTGTATCCAGCATATAATCAAGGAAGAAGATAAGCTATGGTAACTGGCCCCACATTACCGACGTTGTTGTGGACAAACTTATCATTAATAACGTTGACTCAAGCGATGATACAAGTTCCGACACAGATATGGAAGGGATTGAATTACTCTTTGACAGCAACTGATAATACACAGTACACTGGTAAGTGATTATCACAGCTTCTATTTACGATTTAATTAAACTTTACTTTTTTGTTTTGTTGCGATTTTTAAACATTGAATAAAAAACTCATTAACTGGTGTTATAAAATACTTCACGGTCTGTGGCAAAGATTAAGTTGTGATCCTGAGCAGGCCCGTGCTGTGGAAACTGGTGAACGCCGTGCCAGTTACCTTTTAAATCGTTACACTGAAGATGGCCTCCAATGGTGTGGCCGAAACGTCTGTTCCAATCCACAGCATTAGACCACGGCCTAATAGCCTAATAATGGGTCAGAACTTTAACAAAGTTGGCGCCGGCCGTGAGAGCGTAAGATATTAGTTTTGATATATTCGGGATAATGAATATAACTAATTGAAATATTTGTTTATAAATAACTACTGGAAGAATTGGTTTAAATATTACATTATAGGAAGTTCTGCGACACGAGTGGTAGCATGCAGCATCAGTGGCTTGCCGTTAACAAAGTAGTGTCAGTTATTGTAATATGATTACGACATAACGAACATAACGATCAGTTAATTATAAGAAGTTTATGTCAAAAATTATGATGAACATATTTTAGAAATTAATGTAGCGTCGACCATTACAATTGTTAAATGTTAGTGTGAGTGTAATGAAGACGTACAGAACACATTCACAGATGCAATTAAACATGTGTAACTTTTGCGTATGCCAGTGACAGAATACATAGCGCAGTCAGTCTACGTGTAGGATACTTCTGCTATTCGAGTGCTTTCTGTTACGTGCCTATGTCACAAGCTTAGCTAGTGACACTGGTCATTAAGCTTACAACCAAAGTGCGCTCGTGCATGTGCAGTTTGTGACTAAATATTTGAGTAATTAAACTTTGTTTTGCTTTGTGTTTTAGATACTTACAAAGAAACGACGGCCTGCATTTATTTATTTACCACATGTTGCGGTGAAGGCCGCGCGTGTATTTATAGTACGGCAACAGTGCACATACGCAGTGCATTATGTAGTGATGCTAATAATCTGCATCATTCCGTGCTAGCTAACTATTACGTGGCAAACGATATACTGTACTCAAAATGTGCGCCTATATATTGATTCCATTATCACTACCAGCTTCCTGAAATATAATTTGATGTTTCTTGACACCCAAATGTAGTGACGGTCGTGACATCCTGAGCCAAGAAGATGTCAAATGGATCTTACCTTACCTTACCAGTATGGACACACAGAGATAGAGTTACAATCCATAGTTCAGCTACACAGGTACGTTAGGACGTTGTACCGACATAATGTTCATTTATCCCGTTGTGACTTAATATGTAATGATAAGCATCAGGAACAGGACGTAGGCCTACAGCTGAAAAAACTTCAATAAGTTTCCCATCAGTTGTTGCATTCGTTCTTTGAACTCTTTGTGTATACTCAAAACTGTAACCGTTACACCATTCATTGTAATACATAACAACTATCATACACAACTTGTCTTATCGAACTTATTTTTTATTACTGTTATAGTTTTAGTTAGGAAGTTAAGATAGCGACTGATTATTTTCACACCCGAATCGTTCCCCTTGCTCTTTTACTGTCATTTGTGTTTCTTGGAAATAGATAATTTCAATATGTATATATATATATATATATATATATATATATATATATATATTGCGACAAAACAAATGTCAGGCATAGTAATAATGGAACACATAAACAGTTATCTGGAGCTAGGTTTGTATATTTAAGACACAAATTTTTATATGCTTTGTAGTTCACAAAATATTTAAAAATATTTATTTTTTAATTCAAAATCGTCTCTGAATCAGATTGATCTGATTTTTTTAAAAGAAATGTCAATTGGTTACTTGAAATGTTGATTCCGTGGGTTGATACGTCATCAGCCAGTCTTGTGAATCGCCGCAATTCTGCACCTCGGATCGTCACCTCCTTTCTGCAACTTCCGCTTCGCTGGGGCTCCTCTCGTACGCGCGCACGCCGTCACACCCGTAATCAGTCTAATCTAAATCTCAGGGTGTATCCCGAGTGGATACACCTTCCCTAAGCGGAAATATTGATCCACGCGATACTAGCACTGATAAACACTATTGAATAGCTTATTATTTTTTTTATAATGAGTTCGTCCCCTTCAAGGTAACAGCAACGGGTAACTCGTCGCAAATTTAACCCTGATTACTCGTTCAAAAAAACGTTTCTGCACGGGTAACTCGCGCAGAGAGCACGTTTGAAAACTTCGAGCTGCAGGATAAAACTAACTTGATATTCGCCGGCGGAGACCCAATCTTAGTGGAAAATTGGGGCCGCTGATTAGTCGAAACAGCTTATCATGCGATTGATGGCTATAACTGATAGATGATTACTTGAAACGATTTGCAGATTTTTGCAGCAGCAGGTAAAGATTTTATCTAAGACTGTTCTGCCTTCTAAAAGATAAGGACTTTTTAGAAACGGCTTTTTACTAATAAAATCCCACTATGCACACCGCGTAGCAAGCATCAGACACTTGGAGAAAACAGCGCTGTTTACTATGCGTGCGCTGTCCAAATCTCAGTTTGGTACGCTAATTTATACATGAGCTATTCATGAAAATACGATTGACACGCGCACTCGCACCTTTTACACGCACATGACATAATCACATATACAATTATGGGCGTTTTAATACAAATAGTCTTTTGCCCAATCCTTATATTAATCCTTACATCTAATTTACATAATTGGACAGAAATCAAATATTAACATGTCTATAACGTCACAACCTGTTGCAACCGCATGTAGTCCTGGCTACATCTCCCCTTACTGCAATGTTCTATTGCAGGAATATCCCCTCCTCGGATAAAAAAAAAATGTTTGTTTACACAAACACAAATTTTTTTTTTAACTACAAAGTAATACCAATTCCTTTCCTTTCAAAACATATAATCAACTCAAAATAAACAAATAAGTACTTCTTGCTAAACTAAAAACATTTTCTTCCAATAAATTCTGACATCTGTCAGTTCCAATATAAATAAACACAAGCACGAGGTTGATAATCTGTGATCAAGGGTTAGAGAGATAAGCTAGTATGAACAGTTCATGACGTCATAATCCCTACTGTCCAGTCGCACACTTCAACATGTTTACCCACATGGTCTAAACAAACATGAATTTACACAATTTATTTACTTTAACAATTACGTTATGACACTCATACTTTAATATACCCAGATATACGTGAACGTTAATTTTTGACATAGTACTTGCGTAATGACGAAGCATGAAATTTGCCGATAGTTTTGCTAGTATTTGGATTTGTAACCCTGTAGGTTTGCTTTCTCACTTGTTCAGTTAACATAAATGGACCATTGTAAAGTCTATTGAACTTAGCCGTGGTATTATCAATACTGCTACTTACATTTAAAGCTTTTAATAAGATTAATTCGCCTACTCTGAACGATTGCAGCTTATGATCAGCATTAAAATTTTCTGACCGCTGTTCGGCGAACATCCTTATCCTCTCCTTTGCATCCAGACGCTTAACTTCGCTTGGCGTCGGCACATTTTGAGTGGCTACCCTTTTTATATAATCACTCCAGGCACGTTTTGGTTGGACATCTGACTGCAGTTCTGATGGCGTATATCCAGTCGTGGTATTGTAACACCCATTTATGGCTTTCTCGAAAAACTCGAGATACTCTGGCCACTTGCTTTGGTTATTGTTACAATAAGTCCTGAATAAACGACCAAGTTCTCTATTCACCCTCTCAGCGAGATTCCCTTGGGGTCTACGAATGGCTGTTAGAACTGCTTGAATGCCCCTCTTCTCTAATTCGGCTTTCCATTTTTTATTCTGGAATTGCGTACCCTGATCAGACAGGATCTTTTTCACATGACCATATTTTGGGTGTACTTTTCCAAAATTATTCTCAGTACCGCATATGTTGTAGGTCTACCTACCGCATAAAGACTAACATTCTTAGTGAAGGCATCCGTACACACCACCAGATTTCTCATCCCCCCTCGCCGCACGTGGTAATGGTCCAAGAAAATCAATGCATAGTAATTCATTTTTTCCATGCATTACGATGTTTCCCATCTCCACGTATGTGTGTTGATTAGGATGTTTGGCTGTCTGGCAGGTGTGGCAGGTGCAAAGTACTGATTTAACTTTCCTGGCCATGTTCGTCCATATAAAATCTTCCCGCAGTGTCAAGTAGCATTTGTAAGCACCAGCATGAGCAAGGCTTTCATGGCATGCCCATGTTAGTTCCTCAATGAGATGGTCGGGAATCACAATTTTCCATTGTCCGTCAATCAGTTTGTACAAAATATTGTTGACAATCTGGAACTTTGGACTTTCTGTAATCTGTATGTCGTTTATTATTTTCTTAATTTTGTCGTCACGTTGTTGTTCCACATTTATGTTTCTTAAATAATTTTTAATTTAAATTGGTAAAGCATACTTTACCGCCAAGATTTGTATCTCATTCTTATCTGCCGAATGAGTCTCCTGATGAACAGGTGGATACCGACTCAAAGTATCCGCCAACTTGTTGTCGCTAGCCTTGCAGTACTTAATGCTAAAATCATATTCCTGCATAGCCATTATCCATCGTGACATTCGGGCATTTGCAAGTTTACACTTTAATAAAAACGACAAACCTTGGTTATCCGATAAAATTTCTTTTTCGGCCGTAAAATAGTTTCGCTCAGCGCCTTTCAATGACCGATTTACATGGGCGATGACTTTAAGATCACCATTCTTATTTTTCTGATACAAAATTCCACCAACGGCATAATCCGAAGCATCACAGTTAAGAACATATGTTCCTTCCTTCTCCGGGTGAAACACGTGTAGATTCTCTTTAACTAAGGCCTTCACCGCATTAAATGCCTCTTCATGTCTTGCTTCCCATCGCCATTTGGTGTTTTTCCGAAGTAGTTCCAACATTGGTTCTATTGTCTTCGCATACGCAGGTGCAAACCGACGGTAATACCCAGTAAGTCCGAGGAATGCTCTAACGTCCTTCGTTTTTTTAGGTGTAGGAATTCCCGTCATGGATTCTATCTTTTCAGGGTCCGTACTTACACCCTGCGCCGTATAATATGTCCTAAAAATTTTATTTCAGACTTACCAAATTCACATTTCTCATATTTAAGTACCAAGTTGGCCTGACGGAGTTTACTGAAAACAATATCCAGATGTTTCAAATGCTCATCAAACGATTTAGATATAACTAATATGTCGTCGACGAAAACACTTACGAAGTCTTCCACCTCAGGACCCAACGCTAATTCCAGGCATTTCACCATTGCAGCCAGGGCACTACCTTGAACTGGTAGCATTTATTTTTGTATAAAAATGCCGTGAACTTTCTGCTTTCCTGAGCTAATGGGATTTGCCAAAAACCACTTTTCAGATCCAACCGAGACATATATTGGACACCCTGGCACTTGGTAAACAGGTTTTCAGCATTAGGGGCACAGTCAAAACATTTTTTCGTGATGTTGTTAAGATTTCGCATATCAAGACATATCCTAATCTGGTTATTTTTTTTCTTTACGATAACCATTGGGTTAAGTAAATTGCTGTTGGACCGTTCGATGATGTTCTCGCCCAACATCTTATCGATTTTCTCATCCACCAATTTCTGATAGTGCAGAGGAATAGGATATGTCTTACGTACGAATTTATTTTCGTCCGTAACCTGGATGTCGTGCGTGTATACATGTGTAGTAGTGTGGGTGTTTTGAAATGTCTCCGTATGTCTCTTTATCAGCTGGTTTAATTTGTTCCGTTGACTCGCATTTAATTGCTCTGTACTATTCATGTTATCTTTGTTATTGTTTACAACCACCTTCGCGACAGGCTTGGTTATGTGAATATAACCCGCTTCAGATTGCTTATCAACGTCATTATTTCCTAATGTTATCTTATATTGACGATTATTAACTGTACACGATAATTCATTTTTACTAAAATCAATGATGGCATCTATTTTTTTTAAGGTGTCTGTTCCTATGATGACATCGTAAACTAAATCCTTAACAACTAATACGGGTGTTTCAAGCTCCATACTTTGCGATGAAATGGTTATGTACGCTTGCTTATTTACCTTTTGAACTTCGTTTGTGGCTGTCTTAATAGTTGCATTATTAATCGGTAATATCGGTACTTTCTTAAACTCTACAATGTTCTTATTTATAAATTTTTCACTGATCAATGAGATTTGAGCACCACTGACTATCAAAACATTTTCCTTACAGTTATTTATCCTAGCTTTTACTATATTACATCTACTATCTAACTTATCACTATCCCTAGGCATATTAACTACATCGTCATTACTGTCACTTATAAGTTCATTACGTATATCATTTGGGTATACACCAGATACACAGTAGGTTCTACTCATGACATTATTTTCTATGTGTTCATTGATTTTCTGATTCTGACTGGTACTCTGTTTATTATTATTATTAGTTTTATTTGTTTTGCACGGTCTCACGCCGTGCAACCTTACTTGTTTTTTGGACCGTTTTCATCATCTGTGTTATCTGTGGTTACAGTCGCGACCTTATGACTACATGATTTGTGTGACTTTTGTTCGCGATCCGGCTTTTTCCATTGCTTACTTCTATATTCATTTTGTTTTGGTGTATTATTGGTGTTTATCTTTGTGTACTGTATGTTTCGGGATTCCCGTCTACATTCTCCCATTTTGATATTAACAACAGCAGGTCTTCTAATGTTTTAATTCCTTGTGTAATTACACCCACTTGTATTCCTCTGTTGAAATGGTGTGCCAGTTTGCTGACAATTTCAGCTTCTGCTACAACAGGCTCCAGGTGTTTCGCCTTGGCTACAAGCTGGATCAAGTACTTCTCCTTACTTCCCTTACCTGGAGTATACTTACCAAACTCCAGCTGTATGCGTACTTTCCGCTGGATTTCGTCGTTCCAATACCTCGCTTTAAAGTGGTTAACCAGATCTTCATACACCACAATTTTATCTTGGACGATCGAAAACCATTCAGCCGCTGTACCCTTTAACTGCCGCACCACCCAGTTTATTTTGTCAACATCGCTAAGGTTGTCAGCGATGTGTTCCATATTGCGCTGGCACTGCGTAAGGAATTGCATGGGATTTTCATGCTCGAGGCTATAAAATTTCATGTACGTGTTAATGTCGTCCTGTGTTTTGTATACGTAAGTGACCTGGTTTGCGAGTGGAATAGTCTGTTGTATTTGTTTTACTTTTTGTTCTAAAATTTCTAATTTGTTTTCATAGGTGTTCATGGAATCGTTTACATGTTCTTCTACTGCAAGCACACGCGTCTCACATTCCGTTACGCGAGTGTTGTTTAATGCTATTGCGGTCTCAAACTCCACGCGGATCAATTCAACCTTTTCAGTTATTTTGCTCTCGGCAGCTTCGACAATAGCTTTACTTTGTTTTGCTTGCTCGTGTATGGCAGCGAATATTTTTTTATTTTGACTTTTACTGTCTTCACGTACAATTTTTAAGTTTTCTTGTAATATTTTATTATCTTCGCGTAGCTGTTTATTATCATCCCGCACGGATTTTAAGCTCTCTTGCAAAGCTTGGTTATTTTTATTGCTTTCGTCACGTAACTGCTTATTATCATCACGTAGAGATTGCATATTAGCTAAGAGTGCATTTAGCGTAGATTGTAAATCGGCTGTTACAGCTTCCGCCATTTTGAATACGATAACAAAACACAACAAAGTTTATCTTACTGTCTTGACTTACGTACGGCACACTTATTCTTATAGTAACGTTTAATGTTCAACTACTCTAAAATATTATCGCAATGCACAGTAAACAGTCAGAAATCATTCAACACAATGTCTACACAAATCCTTAACCTAAACATGCACAAATAATATAATTCACTCCAGATAACGTTCCAATATTAAATTACGATTCTAACCTACACAAGTCTTTTTGAGTATATGCAATATTTAAATGATACACACTCTGAAGACAATTTTAATATATCAAAACACTACAAATTTATTTTTATAACATACTATTTTGTCGTGCCAAAACGTTGGGAATTGCAATTTAATACTATGAATAAGTTATTTAATATATTTCTTGCATTTTTTCGAGCCCCAAAGTTGCAAGCGCCATTTACTATGCGACAAAAAAACTGTGAGGCATAGTAATAATGGAACACATAAACAGTTATCTGGAGCTAGGTTTGTATATTTAAGACACAAATTTTTATATGCTTTGTAGTTCACAAAATATTTAAAAATATTTATTTTTTAATTCAAAATCGTCTCTGAATCAGATTGATCTGATTTTTTTAAAAGAAATGTCAATTGGTTACTTGAAATGTTGATTCCGTGGGTTGATACGTCATCAGCCAGTCCTGTGAATCGCCGCAATTCTGCACCTCGGATCGTCACCTCATTTCTGCAACTTCCGCTTCGCTGGGGCTCCTCTCGTACGCGCGCACGCCGTCACACCCGTAATCAGTCTAATCTAAATCTCAGGGCACAATTGGGTTACAATATAATCTCATTTAATTTTTGGTGCGTTGAGCATGCACCTTCCCGCGTCTTGAGGTGTCCTCGCGATTTTAAAGGAGTATCCCGGGTGGATACACCTTCCCTAAGCGGAAATCTTGATCCACGCGATACTAGCACTGATAAACACTATTGACTAGCTTATTATTATTTTTATAATGAGTTCGTCCCCTTCAAGGTAACAGCACCGGGAAACTCGTCGGAAATTTAACCCTGATTACTCGTTCAAAAACACGTTTCTGCACGGATAACTCGCGCAGAGAGCACGTTTGAAAACTTCGAGCTGCAGGATAAAACTAACTTGATATTCGCCGGCGGAGACCCAATCTTAGTGGAAAATTGGGGCCGCTGATTGATGGCTATAACTGATAGATGATTACTTGAAACGATTTGCAGATTTTTGCAGCAGCAGGTAAAGATTTTATCTAAGACTGTTCTGCCTTCTAAAAGATAAGGACTTTTTAGAAACGGCTTTTTACTAATAAAATCCCACTATGCACACCACGTAGCAAGCATCAGACACTTGGAGAAAACAGCGCTGTTTACTATGCGTGCGCTGTCCAAATCTCAGTTTGGTACGCTAATTTATACATGAGCTATTCATGAAAATACGATTGACACGCGCACTCGCACCTTTTACACGCACATGACATAATCACAAATACAATTATGGGCGTTTTAATACAAATAGTCTTTTGCCCAATCCTTATATTAATCCTTACATCTAATTTACATAATTGGACAGAAATCAAATATTAACATGTCTATAACGTCACAACCTGTTGCAACCGCATGTAGTCCTGGCTACATCTCCCCTTACTGCAATGTTCTATTGCAATATATATATATATATATATTTCAATCACTTTCTGCTACAGTTCGTTTCTTGATGTATATAATACTTTAATATTTATAACTAAATTTACCTCAAGATATACTTTTTTCCTATTAGGAACATGTTTCGAGAGTTCCTGTACTCTCATCTTCAGCCTTCGCCATCTTGTTTCTGGTGAAGTATTTGTGTGTTGGCTTCTGGATGTTATTAAGGTAGTTTGTTGGTCTTTGGTCTTTTAAAGTTGCTATATTGTGTGTGGTTGTGGTATCTGTTTTTGTATTTTGTGTATTTTCGATGTTGAGTGCTTTGAATATTGTGTCATGTTTTGTATTGATTTGTATTTGTTCTGGTATTAGTTTGTTTTGTGTTTTATGTTTGTAAATCTGTAAATTTTCCCAAATGTTCATTATGGTGCCTTTGTGTGGTATATGTTTTATTAGTGTTACATTGGTTATGTCTGGGAATTCATGTCCTTTGTTTATTGCATGTGTGGCTAAATTGGATTTATATATATTTGGTTTTTTGTATGCATTTAGGTGTTCAAAATAACGTTTTTTCAGCTGTTTTTTTGTTTGTCCTATATAACATTTATTGCAATCTTGGCATTCAATTTTGTATATACCGTTGGTTGTTGTATTATCTTTGTTGTGTGAGCTATTTAGATTTTGTAATTTATTTTTATTAGTTTTGTATGCTATTTTTATATCTGTGTTTTTAAATAGTTTTGTTAGTTTTGTCATTTTGTTATTTATATATGTGAATGTGGCCCATTTTTTGTTGTTGTTATTATTTATGTGTTGTTCAGTTTGATTAATTCTTAATTGTTCAGTTTTTATTTTGTATTTGATTTTATTTTCTATTTTGATCATAGTATTTTTATTGTATCCATTTGCATAACCAATTTGGTATATTATATTTCTTTCTTTGTCAGTTTCTTGTTTGTTTAGGGGTATTTTGTACATTCTGTTAAATAACGAATAAAATGCTGTCATTTTATGTTGTGGTGGGTGGTCAGAATGGTTAGGTATAATGATGTTAGTGGAAGTTGGTTTTCTATATATTGCATATTGTATGTGTTTGTTGTATCTTGTGATGGTTATGTCTAAATAGTTGATTTTGTTATGTTTTTCTTTTTCTTCTGTGAATTGTATTTTGGGATGTACGTTATTGATTTGTTTCAGTATGTTCTCTGCATTTGTGTTTTTGTTATTTGATACATATAGTCCATCATCTACATACCTTATCCATATGCCATCTGGGTCATGTGTTTTTATGATATTTTGTATTTTGGTGTCTATGTGTTGTAGGAATATTTCTGCTATTATGCTTGATAATGGTGATCCCATTGCTAAACCTTCTTTCTGTTGATAAATTTTGCTATTAAATTCAAAGTAATTTTGTTTTAGTATTAGTTGGAGATATTTTTTATTTCGGTTATATATTGTTTGTTTTCATTTTGTTCTATAAGTTTGTTTATTATTATGTCAATTGTTTCTTCTACTGGGATATTAGTGTACATGTTTGTTATGTCATATGATGTGAAAAATGTATTTTCATTTATATTTATTATTTTTAGTTTGTCTATTAATTCGTATGTATTTTTGATGTTATGATGGTTATTTGTTAAATGGTTACTTTTTAGTTTTTGTGCTATTTTTCACATCATATGACATAACAAACATGTACACTAATATCCCAGTAGAAGAAACAATTGACATAATAATAAACAAACTTATAGAACAAAATGAAAACAAACAATATATAACCGAAATAAAAAATATCTCCAACTAATACTAAAACAAAATTACTTTGAATTTAATAGCAAAATTTATCAACAGAAAGAAGGTTTAGCAATGGGATCACCATTATCAAGCATAATAGCAGAAATATTCCTACAACACATAGACACCAAAATACAAAATATCATAAAAACACATGACCCAGATGGCATATGGATAAGATATGTAGATGATGGACTATATGTATCAAATAACAAAAACACAAATGCAGAGAACATACTGAAACAAATCAATAACGTACATCCCAAAATACAATTCACAGAAGAAAAAGAAAAACATAACAAAATCAACTATTTAGACATAACCATCACAAGATACAACAAACACATACAATATGCAATATATAGAAAACCAACTTCCACTAACATCATTATACCTAACCATTCTGACCACCCACCACAACATAAAATGACAGCATTTTATTCGTTATTTAACAGAATGTACAAAATACCCCTAAACAAACAAGAAACTGACAAAGAAAGAAATATAATATACCAAATTGGTTATGCAAATGGATACAATAAAAATACTATGATCAAAATAGAAAATAAAATCAAATACAAAATAAAAACTGAACAATTAAGAATTAATCAAACTGAACAACACATAAATAATAACAACAACAAAAAATGGGCCACATTCACATATATAAATAACAAAATGACAAAACTAACAAAACTATTTAAAAACACAGATATAAAAATAGCATACAAAACTAATAAAAATAAATTACAAAATCTAAATAGCTCACACAACAAAGATAATACAACAACCAACGGTATATACAAAATTGAATGCCAAGATTGCAATAAATGTTATATAGGACAAACAAAAAAACAGCTGAAAAAACGTTATTTTGAACACCTAAATGCATACAAAAAACCAAATATATATAAATCCAATTTAGCCACACATGCAATAAACAAAGGACATGAATTCCCAGACATAACCAATGTAACACTAATAAAACATATACCACACAAAGGCACCATAATGAACATTTGGGAAAATTTACAGATTTACAAACATAAAACACAAAACAAACTAATACCAGAACAAATACAAATCAATACAAAACATGACACAATATTCAAAGCACTCAACATCGAAAATACACAAAATACAAAAACAGATACCACAACCACACACAATAATGCAACTTTAAAAGACCAAAGACCAACAAACTACCTTAATAACATCCAGAAGCCAACACACAAATACTTCACCAGAAACAAGATGGCGAAGGCTGAAGATGAGAGTACAGGAACTCTCGAAACATGTTCCTAATAGGAAAAAAGTATATCTTGAGGTAAATTTAGTTATAAATATTAAAGTAATATATATATATATATATATATATATATATATATTATAAGGTGACGTTAGTTAGTTAGTTAATTTTAAAATGTCACAGTAGTATTTTGTAGAGCCCCAAGTTGTTGGTGCCAATTTTATAATATTATTTTTAATTAGTATATATATTTTTTGTGTAAGGCGTCACGTTGTAAGCCAATTATGCAATATTTCTTTAATTTATATTTCTTAAATATAATGTGTATAATGGGTGTATGTAACTGCTATGGTTATACCAACCTTTTAACGCCTTCGATGCCCTACGTCCTTGGGATCCCAATTTGTAATATAAAATATACTCTAAAAAATGTGTAATTAATTTTCTTTAAATAAGTTTTCATATAATTATACTACAAATGAGGACACACTTCCTTTGCTGCTCTGAATCATTAAATATTTATTCCTGCTTTCTTATTATAATAAGTTCCCCTTTTTTATTTTCTGTTAATTAACAAATCAGTTTCCTTTTTTTAAGGTTTCAGCTCCATCTAGCTCTCGGATGCATGAAAAAATGTTATGACGTGTCGGCTACGTCATAATCCAGGGAACCTGTGATAATTGATGCTAGCCAATTATACAGGCTGCCTACGTTGTAACAAACTGAAACTCAAAACACAAGACTAACAAAATTACAATTATTCTAATTATAGGAAACAAGGGGAGGGGTTTAAGTGATTTATGCACTCACTTTAGTATGTAACAAAGATGACATCCCTTTTATTCACATAGTATACGTAACACATTACAAATAAAGATTTTATTTACTCTGAGATTGTAAGGGGGTTTTCTATCTAAAATAAAATGATCATTTAGATAATGAGTTTACCTCGGATCCGAGTCTTTCTTTTTCTTGTTAAGAATTTTCAAATTTACCATACTTGATTATATGATTACATTATTCCTTAAGTACCATTTGAAGAATGGTTTTATTTAGTTGAGCAACTTTTGAAGTTACATAACGAAAGTTAAGTTACAACGTATGATTACAAGAATTGGTGGTTACACCAGTTTAGATCTTAGAGCTTATTGATTGTCTTTTGAAAGTCTTTTTCATCTTTAATTACTTATATTTTAAAATATGTATAACTCACGGAAGACGAGCTCCCGCGTCACCTCTTATATTATGGTTAACCGTCGGTGTCCTGACGAGTGATTCTTCCGTACTCTTGTAGTCGAGGATTGTCCTAGGGGTAGTCTGTCCAGTAATGATGAAATGGATGTGATGGTGCCAGCTAACGTGAAATCTTCAGGATTCTCGGCGATAGAGTAAAGGCAGTATAGTTCGAAGTCGTCACTTTTCACTGTTATTCACATCACCTGTTTAATTGCACCGTCGTGTTGGAGTTTACTTATTGTTTGTACATTATGTTGGAATTTCTTTTAACTTGAACAATATTTGACTGGTTATTTAAATTACAGGAGATGTCACCTCTTGTATACGTTTTTCCTTTTTCTTACATGTTTGTTTCACAAAAATTTACTCACTACATTTTCGTTACTTATGTCTAGCTGTCCACACGTTTAGTGGAAGTTAACACTTAAATTAAAATACACACAAAATAACATTTTGTGAAGAGCCCCAGCGTGGAGCTGTTTACAGTTAGAAAGCCGCATCGTTAATCCCTAGTTGTTACAACAGGAAAGTTGCAACGACGCGGAGCGAATACTCCGCCATAATATAGTTCCATCTTTTATTTAATACTACAATCTTACAGTTAGACAAAATAAACAATCGAGATTTTCCTCGTATACTGAAATTATTACACCTATTACTAGTGACTTTAAATTATTAATTCTTTATATTATGGTTTACACGTATTTCTTATTTAATGCCGGCTCGGTATACAAGTTGAATCCGGAATTCACAGGTCATAGCATGATAAGTTTAATAAAGGGTTAACAGTTTTATTCTTTAATTTTTGCTTCCACAATTTTAATTAATTAATACTAGTTAAATTTTCTTATTTAATTCTCATCACTACCATGAGTTAGTCCAGGGGTAATTGGTTTAATAGTGCGATTTAATGTTTTTTAACTAACTTCCCATTCTTCGATTTCTATTATTAATTTTTTTTTTCAATTTAAATCGTCACATACTCCGCCGCTTAAAATTGACATGGGGGAAAACATTTATTAAGTGGATTCGAAGTTAGATACTGGGGTACACTTGTCGTTATTGTGTGGAGTTTCTCTCTTCTTCTCCCTTTTTCTTTCATTTATTTATTTCCATGAGTTATACACAACTTCTTTGTTTTTGAGTATCAAACAATATATACATATACTTACAAATTACTTGCTTAAATTACGTAAAGTTCATACTTAATTACTACACTTTAAAACACACAAACTTCTATTTATTTCTATTACTTAAATCTACTACCGGTTTTTTTCTTTGGGTTTTGGTTACTCTCTACAGAGAGTTACTATCTAGATAACTTCTTACTTAGTGGTCAGGTAGTGGTTAACTGACTACTTATTTCTCTCATCTTTCGCTGAACAGGATCTAAGGTTGATCAGGCCTCATTCCTAATTCTATGATTAGCACTTCACATGGTTACTCAGGTACAAGATAACTTGTCTACCTAGTATTACCTTTTTCTAGTTTTTTTTTATACAATTTTATCTGCGAAATATGTGTTCTCCGTACATATTCTTGCGTCGCAGGTTCGTACAGGGCTACTGTAACTGGGGTTAAGTACTTCTGGATTCGGTAAGGACCACACCATCGGTATGATAGTTTAGAGGTGGTCTTATCAATAGCACTGCTAGTCGGGTGTGTCTTGTACATTACTAAGTCACCGACTTGGTACCTAACTAAATTAGTATCATTACTTCTCTCGTGATATTTTCGCGATTTTTCTAAGTTCGCTCTTAAATTTGCGCGGGCTTCATTCCAGATTCGTTTAATCTGCTTATCCTTAATTTGCTGAGGTAGTAAGTCATGTATTTTCCATTTTGTGGACAAGGGGTGGTTTGGCTTGTATTTGTATAGTAACTCAAACGGGGTAGACTTATGTCCTTCGCGATAAGCGGAATTGAAGGCGTACTGTATCCAGGCGTAGTATCCCAAGACATATGGTCGTTCGCATGGTAGGCAATTAAAGCAGATTTGAGGTTTCGCAGATACCTTTCAGCAATATTGCCTTGCGGACGATACTCCGTAGTGGTAATATGGTCTATACCTAACTTGAAACACATATTCTTAAATTCCTTAGCCTTAAACTGGGGTCCGTTATCTGACACTAGATGTACAGGGGTACCATAATCTTTAAATAATCTCTCCTGTAATATCTTTACAGTGGTCGACGCTAACGCTCGCCGCATGGGATACATCCAAACAAATTTGGTGAAAGAATCTACACATATGAGTAGCATCGTATTACCTGATTTAGATCGAGGGTAGGGACCTGAAAAGTCAAAATAAAGTTTAGAGAATGGGGTAGTAGGAATTTCTGAAATTAATTGGTTTATTTGACTGTTTCTTGCTGGTTTGCTGAGCGCGCATAACTTACACTTTTTAACGAAGCTAGCTATTTCGCTGTTCATATTGTTCCAATGATATTCCTTACGAATGCGATGTATTGTTTTATTTATTCCCATGTGGGCTCCAATGGTAGATGAAAGGAAGTATTCCATCAGCATGTGCTTAATTACATCAGGGGCGATTATCCTTAATTCCTTTCCATTCGCTATTCTGTGGCATAGTATTCTTTTACTTAATATGTATTTCTCTGATTTAATTCCTTGCTCAATTTGTTCTATAATCGGTTTCAGAAGAGGGTCTTGTTGTTGATATTGAGCGATGTTGGTAAACGCAAGGGAGAATTCGGTAATTACTGTGTTAACAACGGGTGTCTCCAGGCTCTCCTTGCTTTCGAGAGTATTAGTGGGCGACTGGAACATACGGGACAGGGTATCAGCGACTACACTTTGTGTACCTTTAATATGTTGTACTTTGAATTTGTAACAGTTTAACCTCAATACCCATCTTCCAATACGTCCCAACTGTTTAGGGTGATTCAGTAACCAAGATAATGCTTGATTATCAGTTTCTAAAAGGAACTCTTTATATTCTAAAAAGGGTTTAAACTTTTCAAAAGCAAATACAATGGCTAAACATTCTAATTCATATGCGGAATATTTCTTTTCTTGGTCATTCAAGGTGCGTGAAGCATAACTAATCGGTAGCCTACTGTTTTCTATTTCTTTTTCTTTTATTATTGTCGTACATTTCTTTGGGTTTACCGGTTCTCAAGTTGCTGCGGAAGACACAGGATTTCGGGTCTCCCTGCCTTACATGTTTTTTGGATTAGGGTGTTTACGTTCGTATTGCTTGTTGTTAGAGTTTCTACTTATGTGTCCATACTTACCGCAGTTATAACACGTATTTTTATTACGAGGAGAGTACCTTGCTTCCGTTTTAGGTTGCGTGTCATTTGATTTACCAGGGCTGTGCAAATTGCTCGGTCTATCAAATACTCGCTTTACATACTGGGTTGGCACATCGGGTACTAGGGCTTGCAATTCATTTCTATTCGCCTCGGTTGATTTCACCGCATGTCTGTTCTGATCTGAGTACCATACGTTCGACGAGTGAATACTGCATTGTTCGAGATCCGCAAAGGTGTTGGGTCGATTTATTAACGCTAAACGAGATCTTTCTTCGGGAGACAATCCTACTAAAATGGTACCCACCATCTGTCTCTCATTCCAACCTACTCGCAGTAGTCGAGAAGACTCCCTGATGTCTGAGATGTAATGGGCCAATCTCTCATTATTTCCTTGTACTCGTAGTACGGTCTTTCTCTTAATTTCCTCATAAATTCCGGTGGGAATAAAATATTTTATTACTGTAGTATGCAGTTCTTCTACTGCAAGGGTAGAGCTTCATGATTCTAGCACACGATTCTTTAACGGGGGTTTACATTTCGGTAGCAGGACTTGCAAAATTTGCCAGTCATTTAGCTGCTGTAGATCTTTTATCTGCAGGAGATATTTGATGAAATTCAGTAGTTTAGTAACATTCAAACCATCAGTGTATGGAATTTCAGCTAAGAGTTTTTCTACGGGGTGAGTGATTTTTCCGTAGAGGTCTGCGTTATGATTTACGTGTTGCATAGCTTTGGGAGGACCAGATAATGCATTAGGGGTAGTCAATTCATACATTCCGGTGCGAATTTGGAAACCACTGGGAGGAGGGGTTTCAGAAATAGTCTGGGCATTTAAATCTCTATTTGGGTTTCGCTCTCGAGTAGGTTGTATTTTAGATCCGGCGGGTGATTCCTGATCCGCGTTGGGGGGAGGTTGTTCTGACGTAGGAGATTGAACTGGGGAGATGTGTAGTTTCTTCAAGGATTTTTCAGTTTCATCCATTCGAAACGAGTCGGATTTTCTTCGTAATTCCCTGATAATAGTAGGTAATTTGCGTAAAGCTTCATCCGCAAAACTTTGGACTTCGGGAGGAATTTCCGTAAGGTTAGGCCAGTTCAACAAATTTTTCATTCGCCGGGTTAAGTGTTCTATCCATTGAGTTGTCCGCAATATTACCGCAGGAGATTTCTCCTCTTGAAGGGTTTGGGACAATAAGGTCAACTCGCTATACTTGGCATTACAAGTTTCTCTCTCGCTCTCATAATCGAGTCCGCTCAGGTTGCTTAACTGCGCGGGTGCATCAAATCCACTTTCGCGTATAGACTTGCGCAATTCCGCGACTGTTACATTCGCATGGGGTAGACCACGTAAAAGAGCTTCATAAGACACTTCGTCCTTTAATAGTAAATCTGGATTAAATAGGGCCATGTTTACCTTATATCTAACACACTAAAATTTACTTTACTACACTATACACTTATGACATACACAATTTAATTCATGGTCAAAACATTTGCATTGGTAGTAAGAGAGTTACTTCTCTTCTCAGAGAAAGAGAGAACTTTCACACAGACGTCATTTTATTGTCAACGATCAGCTGTTATGCTGGAATGTAGGTCAGACTAGTTTTCTTTGTAAACAATGGCATACTTGTTGTATGCGTGAGAAGGGGAGAAATACACTTGGGGTGAGGAACGTTATTGTTCTATACAACAATAGCTTACGGCTACCTTTATCGACTAGTCTCGGCTGGCTTCAACAAGGGGGTAAGTGCAATACGTACCGATATGCGTTTTAAACAAGCTACAGCCCGTTATCAAGCTGAGTTTAACTATTATTTGTTTTACGTTCAAATTTAACTTTCTCTAATTCCTCTTCTTTTTTTTTGGCAGAATTAACTTACAAATTTATTTACACGTAATTAAACTGGTTTAACTTAGTCAATAGTTTATATGACTCACCGTGACAGCAGAAATATAAATTACACATTTATGCAGGCATATTCAGGAAACTACAGGTCTTGAATTGTCACAAAACAGACATGTTAAAGACTGAACAGTTTGACAAGCACTAAAAATTCATGTAGGTACTTGCATTGGTGTAATACAATAATAGTTTGAATTATTTTCGCGTGTGTTAAATAAATTATATACAAGTACGTGCGTAATCTCACACACAATTCACAATGGTAAATTTATACTGTCGCTATTTTTCTTTCATGCAACTTAGCCTTTTTGAGTTACATAAAATACATTAACTGAGTGCATAGATCAGCAGAGGGTCGTATTTTCTTTTTATATGACACTACGTAAACAATTATTTATTAAGAAAGCAGAGTGGCGCATTTTATGACGTGTCGGCTACGTCATAATCCAGGGAACCTGTGATAATTGATGCTAGCCAATTATACAGGCTGCCTACGTTGTAACAAACTGAAACTCAAAACACAAGACTAACAAAATTACAATTATTCTAATTATAGGAAACAAGGGGAGGGGTTTAAGTGATTTATGCACTCACTTTAGTATGTACCAAAGATGACATCCCTTGTATTCACATAGTATACGTAACACATTACAAATAAAGATTTTATTTACTCTGAGATTGTAAGGGGGTTTTCTATCTAAAATAAAATGATCATTTAGATAATGAGTTTACCTCGGATCCGAGTCTTTCTTTTTCTTGTTAAGAATTTTCAAATTTACCATACTTGATTATATGATTACATTATTCCTTAAGTACCATTTGAAGAATGGTTTTATTTAGTTGAGCAACTTTTGAAGTTACATAACGAAAGTTAAGTTACAACGTATGATTACAAGAATTGGTGGTTACACCAGTTTAGATCTTAGAGCTTATTGATTGTCTTTTGAAAGTCTTTTTCATCTTTAATTACTTATATTTTAAAATATGTATAACTCACGGAAGACGAGCTCCCGCGTCACCTCTTATATTATGGTTAACCGTCGGTGTCCTGACGAGTGATTCTTCCGTACTCTTGTAGTCGAGGATTGTCCTAGGTGTAGTCTGTCCAGTAATGATGAAATGGATGTGATGGTGCCAGCTAACGTGAAATCGTCAGGATTCTCGGCGATAGAGTAAAGGCAGTATAGGTCGAAGTCGTCACTTTTCACTGTTATTCACATCTCCTGTTTAATTGCACCGTCGTGTTGGAGTTTACTTATTGTTTGTACATTATGTTGGAATTTCTTTTAACTTGAACAATATTTGACTGGTTATTTAAATTACAGGAGATGTCACCTCTTATATACGTTTTTCCTTTTTCTTACATGTTTGTTTCACAAAAATTTACTCACTACATTTTCGTTACTTATGTCTAGCTGTCCACACGTTTAGTGGAAGTTAACACTTAAATTAAAATACACACAAAATAACATTTTGTGAAGAGCCCCAGCGTGGAGCTGTTTACAGTTAGAAAGCCGCATCGTTAATCCCTAGTTGTTACAACAGGAAAGTTGCAACGACGCGGAGCGAATACTCCGCCATAATATAGTTCCATCTTTTATTTAATACTACAGTCTTACAGTTAGACAAAATAAACAATCGAGATTTTCCTCGTATACTGAAATTATTACACCTATTACTAGTGACTTTAAATTATTAATTCTTTATATTATGGTTTACACGTATTTCTTATTTAATGCCGGCTCGGTATACAAGTTGAATCCGGAATTCACAGGTCATAGCATGATAAGTTTAATAAAGGGTTAACAGTTTTATTCTTTAATTTTTGCTTCCACAATTTTAATTAATTAATACTAGTTAAATTTTCTTATTTAATTCTCATCACTATCATGAGTTAGTCCAGGGGTAATTGGTTTAATAGTGCGATTTAATGTTTTTTAACTAACTTCCCATTCTTCGATTTCTATTATTAAATTTTTTATTTTTTTTTTCAATTTAAATCGTCACAATGTTTATATCTCAGGCTTTCTTCACCGTTAAGAAAATGACAGACGCCATATTGCTTTTTAGCTGGATGCACAATATTGAATGTTTAATAAAATTTATATGAGTTCTACACTTTTGTCGGTTCAAAATAAGTTTGTGTCACTCACTTTTGATATCATATATTATGTTTAGAAATGTACTCACACTAAATGTGTTCGTTTTTTAGTTATATTGAAGTGTTGTGTAAAACGTAATACTTTGTCAATATGGTTATAAGTTGGAATGATCTCACCGAATTCAACATGAATTACACCAGTTAGAATAGTAATTTCAATGTTTCTTCTCCAGGAGGGTTGAACACAACTTGTACGATAGTTTACTGATAATTTCTATAACTTTACTTGGCTTTTTTACTACACTCTTCTTATTTAATCTTGTTTGGATTGGCAACTATTTCAGTTTGTTCCTTCTTCATGGGACGCCAACATTAGACAAAGCTTTCTTCCTTGTAACAATCAATTTTAGATTCATCTATAAGAGGCCTTGGTTTGTTGATGTATTTCTCGGTCTCAGGACTGTTTTATCTGCCTCCAGTAACCATAAGTTTTTAATATAACCTTACTTTTCCTGATTATTTTACATAATCCCATTTATGCTTTTATGTCACTTAATTTTATATTGTCACTTGCACTAATGAAGTTGATTTTATTGTTATTTGTTCACTTCATATAAAATACATGCCATTCTCACCTTATGGTCATACTTGGTTCACAACACTTTATATTTTTATCATTGTTTACACTGTGTCATTTGCACTGTTTTGTTATCACTATTTACCACTTTTCTATTCGAATAAACACAATTATAAAACTAATTATCTTGTCTTTACCATGACACTATCTATGAGCTAATTACAAATACAGTCTTAGGTTTAAGACCTAGCTTGACTTTTAGGCTTGTTATACAAATGATTTTTCTTAACCCTAAATACATTCCTCACTTATATACTAAAACATTACTATTTACAATATTATAACAAGATATATAAAATCACTTCCCTAATCTGTTGGGTAATTTTTTGTGTCAAAGACACCGTCCAGTCTAGTCTGTTTTGTCAAGTTATTTATTATGTTTGTTTGCAAGGCTCATTCCTGTTTTTAATTTATTCCTGCACCTGTAACACGTATTCTTTATTTATTATTCATGGTTTATTGGTTTAGTTATTATAATTCTTCCTTTATATAATTATTTTTGGTTGTTCTCATTTGATTACTCATTCTCTATTTTTGATAATTAAATTGACTTTCCTGGTTTGTACCATCTCGTGATAATATATATATATAGTCAAACACTTTTTGCTACAGTCTATTTCTTGATGCATATATAATTTATAAATATTGAATAAATTATATACATATAGCCTATATTTGTACATTCCAGAAGCCAACTTATCGCTTCATTTGGTGAATATCTTGTTGGTTCTCTGATGATACTCGCCCATTAGTCGGAGATACATCCCTATGGCGTCTACCTTCTGTTTTTCCTTGTACAGGAACGTTTTCCACTTCGCTTAACCTTTCGACTATGTGTCTAATGCCTTGTTAAACTAAGGCAGCTTAACAAACTTTATTAAGATAACAGCTGATATGTCTTGACGTAAAAGGTGAGAAATTCAATAATCTAAAGTATCGCGATTATACATATATAGGCGACAGATTGAAGACAATTTAGTGCAGAAAGAAAAGTTCTTTTATATTCAACAAACGAAATAAATAATCCTTCCAATTACGTGGATTAGCTCTTCAAGTATTATCTGAATGATAGTATTATCAGTTACATGAAATACAAGGACGTTTCATAGCAGGCCTACATTACCTTACGTGTTACAAAGAAGTTGCACAAAGATTCTCTCAAAATTTAATAGGTTAGTACACTATGTGAATGTGTGCAACATCATCATGGCGTTTATTGAAGCAAACATGATAAACCGCTGATCATGTTCCTGCCCTACTCGAGCGATGCTGCAGGAAATCCGATGACTTATCGTATCTGCTTAAACAGTTAACTCGTTTCTGGATCATTGCAATAGTTTATCATCTAATATAAATAACGTAATGAAATAACACTAATACTGGAAGTATATCTGGACACTATACTTTATAAGTTTTTGACAGTACTAGCATTAATGTATAGCCTATAAGAAACGTTAGTGTAGTTTTTATACGACTATGTCTTGTCTTAATAGCCCAACGAAATACGAAAGTAATTCCCTTTGTACGATTGAGGTGTGAAGTGATCAATATTATAATAAATTGAATGTTTAAAGTTGTAAATACAAACATTTACAAAGACGCGACTCTCTATAATGTACGACACCTCCGGCTGTATTTACAATAACTTAGATCGCATATGTTGTACATGTTACATAGTACCAGACACTCTGCGTAATATTTAACTATATCACTCAATGTTCCCTTTTTATTTAGTTCAAGATGTGAAACCGCACGAATCGCAATACTTTTCGACTGTAACAAAAAAATTATAACAAAATTTAAATTTTACAGGAATCTTTTTAATTTAATGGCACCCAAACAAGTTACAAATTTTTGTTTGTTAACTGAATATTTAACTAGAGTGCTGCCTGAGGTGCGAAACTCGTTGACTATTTTGAACGAAGTACATTTATTATTTATAAATTTTGGTATTAGACAATTTTTCAATTAACAAAAATTACGAAAATCCTGACTACCCTACTATTTTTGGTTTAGTAAAGTAACAATTGAAGGGCAATCATACAATAAAAGCAAAACATTCCAAACAATCGAATTTGTGTTAAAATTCACTTTAGCCTCACACACGGCTGGATTTTTACAACTTTGTCAATTTTGTGATTCATTTCGAGCCCACTTCCAAAATTGTGTACTACAATCAAATGTTGGCTAAAACGATCTTTAATTTGATATCCCACATGGAATTTGCAATTTAAACAAATTTTTCACCCACTTTTTAGTCCTTCTCGTTCAAAAATTTTTAAATTAAAAAAAACACTAAATTCATATTTTGTTTTAAATTTCTTTTAATTTGATACCCCACATAGACTTTAGCGATTTTTTCCGAAATTTGCGCCTCACTTTTTCCCTCCACCCCCTATTCTTGAGGGATCAATCGAGAAAACAATAGAGCTCTGTAGGGTAAAAGTATGGGCACGTACGCCAAGTTTTACAAAAATCAGTTGATGCGTTCAAAAGTTAACTTGAGACAAATAGTGACACGTTATGTACCCCAAATAGACAGCTAATAGGTCGAGTTAGAACTGAGTACTACTATACTCGTACCGCTTCGCTCGTTCAACTATTTTCTCAAGGAAGCATAGGTCAATAGTTGAACATCAATTCAACAGTACCCGCCACTTAAAGCAATATTAAAATGTCGCTCCATTAATATGAAATTTATTAACTAGAAAATATTTGTTATATTTACGTGCAACATTAATTGATAATTACAGTATATATTAGATATTTTGAATAAATACATGCTAAATTCATTGGACTTTTAATTTTGTACCATTCCTAAAGTAAAAATTAAAATTAAAATCCTTTATATCTATTTTATAAACTTAAATCTGTTAACATCGGAAGTTTTAAATGTTTTTTGACTATCTAAATTTTTTTTACAAACATTCAGAGAGTTTAACGAATAAAAGATTTAAGCCTATACTACTTTTTAACAACATAACCTTGTTTTAGGTGAACAATTATTATAATAAAATTATGTAACACGAAAAAGCGAGTTTTATTCATTAAGAAGGCACTAGCAGCAGGTAGTGTTGCTCAGACGCTGAAAGTATTTCATATTTTAAGATTAATCATCAAGGTAATAAAGGTAACATTGAGCCGAGACTTTCACTGTGCTCAGGGCCACAACGCCTTCGCTACCTTGTTCTGAGACGTCACCGTCATCGTCATCGTTATCGTCGCCACTTCGCCGATTCGCAACGTTTCAGATACGCTAACCTTAGGGATTCCCTGCGCTGTGTACTACCGGTATATGACTTATGTAACTTCAGTGTTACCCTCATACAGTTCCAAGAAAAGTATTAGGCCTATACGTTGTGGGAACATGTTACTTATTGTCGAGGCGTAATGGTGACAACATTTATTTGCAAACCCTAACGTCGTGGATTCAACTAAATCTGAGGATGGATCATCATTCGCAACATACAGCCAGACTTTTAATCTTTCCAATAATCGCGGTATACTGACTCATCCGCTACTTTATTCGCGTAATGGTATCTACTTTACAAACCCTTACAGTGTAACTAAAGCATATTAACGATATAAAAATCGTTCCTTTAATTTAACAGTCGTTAAGACTTAATCATCTACTCGTTTGATTTCCGATAAATAAGCGGTACAGAATGCGTAGCTGGTTCGGCTCAACGAGGCGTTTCGTAATGATTGAATTTTTAGACACATCGCAACTTTTGGCAAAAAAACAACTCCACTACCTTTTTCTGAAGCTGGAAAAGCCTCATATAGTAGGCCGATCAAGAAACGTTTTAAGTCGTGAGTCATGATCAACCTATAACGCTAAACGCCCCACTAGTTGTGGTGCCAAATATAACTATAAGCCCTAAGTTGTGGTGCCAAATATAACTATAAATTGTTTTGCCCAGCGTTGTTACGTCAAATGTAACAATAATAGCCCTAGATGTGGTTTAAATGTAATGATAATTAATTTCTTTAATTATTTTGTTGGTGTTAAGGAAAACTATCTCAAGTAATAGTGTTGTATAATCCATAAGGTTAATCTTTAAATAATAAAACAATGACACATTTATCAGTCTAACCAACACATTTATTGCATTTAAATTAACTGTCATTAATATCAATTCTCTGTGGCTTTTATCATATTATTATCATTAATTATTTACACATGATTTTATCAATAAACAATTTATATGCTAAAGTCTCTATATCTCAGGGTTCCTTAGATTTTGTAAATAAGCATGAATAACGTTTACATCTAATTACTTATCATGTTACAAAATACATTTATTCCAAATGGATTCATTTTAATATATGAATAAATATTCTTAATTGAAAGTGCTTAGTTCGCTTTTATATTCGTATTAGATTACTTCACGTTTTAATATGTAATTCATACGTAAGTTCTTTTAGAAGAACACACAGGTGCATTGTAAATTAGAATTAGTACATAAAATTTTACTGTAGATACGAATATTCCTGTCTACGGCGGGCTGATGTACTGTGATCTCATCGCCATCTCATTAGGTCCGCTGATTAGCTGTAGATCCTCTCCTGACTCCCTTGCATATAGGATCGTTTCGATGACTGATAGTATGGTTCACTCTCGTAGTGGATGATTGATGAACACTTTAATCACTTCACACTCACTAAGTATATCTTCCGATATTTACATTAGTGTAAGTACTGTTCACTAGTTCACAACGGTTATTCTCGTTACAATAATTTACAGTTCCCAAACGACTTATTCCGTTTCAATAGCTTATATTGTTAGTAACACATGATACGATTCGATTGTTTGTTTTTACGAGTTACAAACTAATAAAACTCTAGTTCTCAGTTCTCGATATTTAACTCCGTTACACAAACTGTTCGTTCGTTTTGACTCTACGAAAATTTAGAATAGATTTCTAAATTTTCACAAACTATTTACTCATGTTGGCTTTACGAAAATGTTAAGTTAACTCTCTGAGCTTTCATCGTAGACTCCGAAACTTTACAACAGACTCCACGAAAATTTACCACCGACTCTTTCCGATTTTTAAGTAGAGACTTCAAAAGTTTAACGTAGACTCCCTGATCGCGCCTCAGTTCTTTGTATATATTCAATACACATATTTCCCCACTAGTTTTCCTACATTTCACTTTGCTCCGTTTTAATTGGTCCTTCTTGCTTTCTTCTAGGAAAATTCACTCCTGGAACCCGCCTACCTTTAAAGCTGTTTTCTAATAGGACACATTAGTTCCCTCCTTATTTCTGGCTCTGGTTCAACCACCTCTGCCGCGGTCTGTCCGATTATCAGACTCGTAAATATTTCTGGCGTTTTTCTATGCCATTTAGACAGAACAACCCTTGTGTTCTCTAACGTCCAGCTGCCCTGTTAATTAGTTCACTCACCTCTGCTGTAGCTTTCATGGTAAATCTCTTTCTGGTGTTTTTCTATTCCCTTTAACCAGAACAACCCTTATTTTCTTTAAGCGTTCAGCTGCACTTGTTAAATTAGTTCAATCACCTCATGCGTGGCTTTCTTGGTATTTTCTAATTGTACTCCTCTCTGGCGTCTTTCTATGCCATTCAGCCAGAACACCCTTTAGCTTCTCTAAGCATCCAGCTGTCCCGTTGATTAGTGCAATCACCTCTGCTGTAGTTTTCTTAGTATTTCACAATTGTACTTCTCGCTGGCGTTTTTCTGTGTCTTTCAGCCAGAACAGTCCCTTAAATTTCTCCAAGCATCCAGCTGCACTGTTAATTGGCTCATTCGCCTCTGTTGTGTCCTTCTCGGTAACCCTAATCGTACTACTCTCTGGCGTCCAGCTGCACTGTTAGATTTATGATACATCCATACACCTGCACATCGACATTAAAGGATGTCACACTCTTTTGTAATAACTTCCTCTCATAGTTTCTCTACATACATCACTGTCATTTCAAGCGCGGACAGATGAAATGATTTCCCTTTTCCTTTTTTTTTAGCGTTATAAACCGTCATAAAAAATTTCGACGAATATTAATGTTAAAAGACTAAACAGAGAAACTTCCATTGGACATGCATTTTGAAAGAAGTCATTTGTTTTTTACTTCTCTCACGAGAAAGTAACGGCTGAAAGGAAGTTACGCATTTGATAAAATAATTTGAAATCGAGGTTTCACCGGAAGTACATATTTAAAGTCCAAAAATAAATTTAAGAAAAGCATCGATGTGCGCAGAAAAAATATTCAGAAAAACTAAGTACTGGTAGGGCTACTGTCCAACCTGTAAATTTTGATTAGGTTTAAGTCCTCGAAACGGGATAGGGTTCTCATCAGTTAAAAGGAAAACTTATTTTACTCAATGATTTTCACAACTTATCGAAAATTATTCTGAGAGGTTTGTTTAAAATTGCTATACGTACTGAACTTTTAGCGTTATTAGTATAGATTCATCGCGTTTTTTATGCCAAAGTTGTTTAAAAGAGGGAAGTAGGGATTCATTGAGAATCCATGCCTTGCACATTATCACTACTTATATTTTTACTCTTGAAAGTATTACATTTTTGAAATATTAGTAGCATTAAATTAAAGTCAAATATTATGAATTTCTTACGATCACAAAAGATTCTTTTTTAGAATGAAAACAGTAGAAAACGTTTCTCTTAATATCTGGAATTCTGTATTATAAAATTGACGATAAGATAGTTTGAACTCGTTTAGAAATAGCTAAATTAAATTAATTAGTAGGCCCTACGTTTGTGTTTAATTTTTTCCCTTAAATATTCATTAGGCCTATATACATTTTTTGTAGAAATGCAATTTGGGATTGTAAAGCATTAAAACCGTCAGACATAAGCTATATATACCATTCTGGTAAAGAATGAACTAAAAGTAATCAGTGCTTGACGTTGGATGACAGTCGCTTTTATGTTTACTGCACGCGTATTACACAAATCTAGACTTATACTTCCTAACATATCTGGTTTAAAAAATATTAAAGATTTCAGAATCAATTAAATTCCTAATTATATATATTATAACACAACAAATTCAATTTAATTTAATTTTGGGTAATTCATGGGTGTAATTGTAATAAGAAGATGATACGTTATTTAAGTTTAAAATTGTTCCATTATTTATTTTTTTATTAAACAAAATCTTTCATTTAGCATATTGAAATATAGTACAGTCGCTGAAGCCGAAAAAAAATAGAAATTGAAAATTAAGTGGCTTCTACGAGATTTTTTGCATAGGTCTAGATAAAAAGGTAAGAAAGAACTTTAAAAAAAAGTTTACAAAAATTCAGTAGCGGGTTTTCGAAAAAAGGGAGGGGGAAGGTACACAAAATTCATTTTTCGTGATTATCTTAAACAATATTAAATTTGTGAGAAAAATATAAAATAACAAAAAGAAAGAGCATAAAATTATGCATAAAAAAGGTTATTAGCATTTTTTGTCAGGGCGATACCTTTAGTAGAAAAATTAATTCAAAATTGGCCAAATTTTTCAAAAGATGGATTTCACATAAATACATGTTTATGTAATAGACATGTAACTTTTTCAGGAATATAAGTTTACAAACTCATTATTATTCATTTATGTATATATTATTATGTATAATTTTTACTTATTTATTACTCATTATAATAAAAATTTATTAAAAAATGCACTTTACAAATATATTCAAAAATAGTTTTTCTTCCAATCATTGAAGATTTTGGCAATAAAATAACTTATAAAACACAGATAAAACAGAAGAATTTATAGTTAATAATTGGGGTCTGTTTCTAAGCTGAAGAAGGCGAACACGACGCCGAAACGCGTTCTACGGAAAAAGACAAGTAAGTTTCACAAGAGAAAGTTTCATTATTATATAAAGTAATAATAATTGCATAACATTAAATAAAGATCCCACAAACAAATATCAAACATAAATAACAAATATACTAAAAAATAATACCCAAATCATAAATCCTAAAGACTCCTTTAAATACAAAATGGATAATCCTTGAACACCAAAATTAAATTCTTTAATAAAATTACACAAAATCAATAAACCTATCAGACCTTTAATAAACGCTAGAACCGCACCAAATTATAAAATATCAAAATTACTAACACAAATCATAAAACATAAAATTGAACTTCTAGCAAAATACAATATAAAAATATCGGTATGGCGAACCATACATGACTTCAGTGTTCTAAGATTTATAATTAAAATCATTTTCGAAATGATATATTTCCATAGAACCTGCTTCCTTCTTCAGCCTTAACCACAGTACTGTGGTCACTAACGTATACCACCTCACGTTAGCGCACTCGATTTCCACTGATGATGGCTGTCGATGGCACTGCCGAAACGTCTGGTTTTGCAAAAAACATTATACCACGGCCAAACAGCCCGGGAAGGAATTTTAACAACAAACTACTTCTTTGTTGCCGATAACGTACACATATAAGCACATATTAAAAATGATCCCCTCCCCCTTCAACTATGATTTTTATTTATAGAAAATTACCCCCTCCCCCTTCAACTACCCTTATATTTATAGATATTTCAGCCTTTCGATAACTACTTCTTTCTTCAGCTTTAACCACAGTACTGTGATCACTAACGTATACCACCTCACGATAGTGAACTCTATTTTCACTGATGATGGCAGTCGATAGCACTGCAGAAACGTCTGGTTTTGTAGAAAACATTGGATCAAGCCCAAACAGCCCAGGAAGGAATTTTAACGACAAACTACTTCTTTGTTGCCGATAACGTAGTACACATGACATATAAATAAAAATTATCCCCACCCCCTTCAACTATCATTTTCATTTATAGAAAATTCCCCCCACCCCGTTCAACTAGACTCTTCATTTATAGATATTTCATCTACGTTTCTACAGTGGATTATTATGATCTTCTTATCAGGATACTTTATTTATCAAAATTTGCTAAAACATAAAATGTTGTAGGTAAACTACCCTTTCCCCGTAACCGATCTTCACCAAAATCAATAGGCCTTGAGTTTTCTACAATTCAGGAACGTACACAACAAAATATTTGATTCTGTTTGAATGTGCGGCAGTTATCGTTCGGCATAGAAAAAATTACCGTTGTTAAAACATAAAGAATTGCTGGTAAACTACCCCTTTCCCTTAACCGATCTTCACCAAAATGAACAGACACCTTGAGTACTTAACAATGCAGGAACGTATGCAAAAAAATATTTGATTCTGTCTGAATGTGCGGGAGTTATCATTCGTCATAAGAAAAATTACCCTTGTTAAAACATAAAACGTTGCAGGTAAACTACCCATTTCCCTTAACCGATCTTCACCAGCAACAATAAGTCTTGAGTATTCTACAATTCAGGGCTGTATGCAAAAAATTATTTGATTCTGTGTGAATTTGCGGCTCTTATCGTTTGCCATAAAAAAATGTACACATAGACAGATAGACAGACAGACAGACACACACACACACACACACACACTTTTCGAAAAATGACTTTTTTCATGTTTTGATGGTAGTACAAACAGAATCTGCCGTTATCTTGAACACGATTTTTTTTCGCCATGACCATACTTCCATTTCCTTATGGAACATGGAAGTAAAATAGTATCGAAATCACGGAACATTCAGTATCGAACTGCGTTAATTCAATATCTGTATGGCACATGTACCAGCTGTCCTCGCTCTCCCTAAAATTCTTCAACTTTCAGGGTCTGTTATTTTTATGCCCATGCACGCATATAAATTCTCACTATGTAGAAGAGAAACCTCAAATATTGTAGTTTTACATACAATAGTTACATATTAATATTTTTTTTTTTAGTTTTTAACTGTTAATATTAATACGCGCAATGGACATATTTTTACATTTATTAATAAAAGTTACATTTATTTAAATTTAACTAAATGTTAACAATTCTTTACACCGCAGTCGTAAAGAAGACACTTTGACCAATACGTGTTCATAATTTTGTTAAAAAAATATTTAATTCTGTAGAAATTTTTAAGTTAAGAAAATGATGTACTTGCGAACTCAAAAAAATTATAAATTTTAAAACTCGCTCATTTTATGCCAATAAATCAATACTAATTTTTATTATTTTTTCAAAGACCTATATATGTAAAGTTCATATTGTGAAGTTTTTTTTATGTAAATACATTTGTAATAAATTGTTAATATGTTTATGCATTTGTTGAAAAAAAAATAAAAAACAAAAAAGTTATTATTTTATTTTAAGTATTTATTAATACTTTATTTTATTTTCATTTTAGGTAAAAGTACAATCATTTAGCTTTAAAATGCTTTTTGATTTTTGTCTCTACGACTTTTATTAAAATTTTATTAAAACGGATTTTATTAAAATTTGTATGTTGCAATGTCAGAAAAAATTAGCCTTCCCGCTCATCGGGGCGGACTCCGACAACAATTTTTTTCTAATATTTCAATTCCATTTTTCTCACAAAGAATTGGCCTGACAAAAAACATGATAAATAGCTTTTTTGTAGAGAATTTAATGCTCTTTAAGTTTTGTAATTTGTCTTTATTCGTAAATTTGTTTTATTTTTTAAGATAATCACGAAAAATGAATTTTTTGTACCTTCCCCCTCCCTTTTTTCGAAAACCCGCGACTGAATTTTTGTAAACTTTTTTTTAAATTGTTTCTCACCCTTTTATCTAGCATTATGCAAAAAATCTCATAGAAGCCACTTAATTTGAAATTTTTTCCTTCAGTGACTATACTAATAGTACTCATTATTATATCGTTTGTACGACTTTTTCGTACACAACTTATACAGGTAGGTAGGTAGGTATACATACAACAGGATATACATAAATCTTATTATCTAATTATAATTAATTAAATATTTTTTTGCTCTCGGCTTACTTATTGTGTGGTCATCTTTTCCAGTTGCTGATTACTTTGCTTCAATAATGAATTTACTTGTATTCAAATTTCTTTAATATTAATTGGTTTTAAAACTTTCTACTGCATATGCATTCTCCTTTATCAACAAAGACTTTATTAATTACGTTAACTCAAAAATCAAATATTTCTCTTATCATTTACGTTACTCTCAATTACTAAATTTTATACAAGAGATATTATTCTAAATTTTACTCTGCTTTTACATTTATGTACAATTTAGTTATTTTAATACTGGTTGAATGTCTTTCATTCTAACTTTAATTAGTGTCTTTCAAATGTCTGTAATTACAGTGGTTTTTCATCACCTCGTTTGACGTGGTTAATCATCCGTACGTCCTCCTTTGGTCCTCAGTCCGTGTCCTCCTGTTCCTCTTGTCGTGTCCTCCGTGTCCTCCTGGTCCTCTGGTCGGATTCCACTGCATGTGCTGTTTAATAGTCGTCACGCCTCACATCATATGCTGCAGGTGTATACATAGACCTCCTCGTATGTGCTCTGCTGCTCTGGTTGGACTTCCAGTTTGTCTTGTGACTCTTACTAAAGGTTTAAAATAGCGTCGTCGACTGACATAGCCTCCTGTGGAAACGGTTGAATCGAGAAGAAGAAGCTTTATTAGCGCGACCTGGTATTTATAGTCAGGTCGTGCAAAAGCTCAGGTCTGAACAATTTTCAACTTGTCAGATTTTGTCAGATTTCCCCCACTCTGGTTCAATTCACTATTTTCTCCTCTCTTCGCGAATTACGAAGTCTCTTTCACACTACACGATGTTCAATCGATCACTAATTTTTATATGTTTACTATACGTAAATTACACTTCTTTATTGTAATTACAAAAAGAGCTATTAACTTTTTACGTATAGTAATTGCATTTTCGTCACATTGGCACGGTCTTTTAACCCTTTGTTCACCTTTAATTTCTATACACTATGATGTCTTTTGTTTTACCATATCGTACATATTTTCTTATAATTAACATAAAACATAAAAACTATCCTACTTGAAAAGGGTTGGTTACATTTCAGGAACGGACAGGCTTCACACACACAAACAAAATACGCGCGTACACAACGCTAGCGACAGGTGTGCCAGGAATGCGTGTCCATATATGAATTCTGCGCTCCCTATTTTTAACATACGATACAGCTTATGCAATCTGAGTCATGTTTATTAATCCATATTTATTTATTTTTATTATTTACTTAATTTATTTTGGCAATGCACAGGACCGTTAATGGTTGTACCGTTGCAATACATATCTGACTGCCCTAATTACTTATTGCCCAATATTCCTAAGTGCTGAAACATAAGAATCTTGCGTCTCACAACAGATATTTGAAATGAAAATCATCGTGCAACGAATATGTCAGAAATGCTGACGACACGTATCTAACTATATTTCAGTGATTTGGAAACAGCGGATCGTTCACTCTCATGTACAAACAAAATATAGTTACAAAATATTTTAAGCGATTCAGCTACTGTAATCATTATGAAATAATTTCATCGCATCCGTTCCCTAGTTTTGTGGCAAAGAATTTCAAGTTGCAACGTACGCTTGTAACTTTTTCTCACATTTACTCCCTGGCTCACGGGGCGCGCGCGCACACGCACACACACAGTAAGCTGAGTAGCTCAGGAAGGCTAGGGCAAACTACAGTACATACAAAAGTAGGCTTGTGAGGGTAAAATCGATTCTTTCTTCTTCTAAAGTCGGTATTTTGATAATTATCGTTGCCTAAAAGAAAGAGTGTTTGTTATCAGGTGAGGAGTGGGAACAAAATGTGTAGACTACATACGAACAGCTTGTTGCTGCACTACAATCATTCGTAATTGTATTTGTAGTAATTGCATAAGTTGTAAATCTGCTTAACGTTACTTGTCGGGCTTCTCGTCCACGGCCACGGTCGCGACCTTGCGTACTCCACCCAAACTCCGTAATATTGTGTAGGCAAGCGAGGGAGGGATACGCTATCCGTTCCCGGCGCCTATTGGCACTGTCATCGTCAAAATCTGATTTCGATCTTTTTACGTCATCAGAGTGTTACTGATAGGTCAACACATCACACAAAGATGTACTTTGTCCCCTATCTATTATGTACCGATCTCCTCTCTGATTTAGTGGCAGGCCACGATATGCAGCGTCTTCTAGGACCGAGCGTTAGAATTAATCCCACCAGCACCCCACTATCCTAGAAATGCCACCTAACAAACCAAGATGTGTCACTAACATGTTTTTTATAGTTTTCATTTTGTGTTAAAGAGCTTGGGAACCTCGAATTCAATAGATTTCGGAAACAATATACGCACCGCAATGGCAGCTTAGATGTGTAAAAAACGTGTAAATTATAGATCTTATTGGAACCACTAATGCGATGTTGCATTAACCCGTTAGTATATGATCAAACGATAGATCTGTTTAGAGAATGTGATATCATCTTCAATTCCTTTTCGTACTTCATTAACTAGCTTATCCTGTCAGATAACCTTATAGTATTTTTAACTACAGGATGTTTGTAAACCTGTTTGCCTGTGAACACAGCACCAAAATTTACATGTTGCTTGAGACAGGTTTATGTAATATTTTAAAATGAAAGCAGTAATGGATTGTTTCATTTGTACTGACTAAAACCAATTGTATTCGATTTAGTAAGCTTATAGTGATAACTACGCAAGCAGAAGCATTACTGTATAGAAAACGTCACTTCTTTGGAACGCCCACTGTAAAGTCAATAGACGAGTAATGTTGGCGCCTAAATGCTATGTCACTGGTATGACGTATGTGTTAGCGGTCAAACTATCTTTAGCAACCAAAACTGTGCACTCAAGTAACCTGACTTGAATTCGAAAAAATAACCACTGGATTTCTGAATTAAAAAACCGGTTTTTCCAGCTCTCGGCACAGATTTGTATCAGTGCGGTGACGATTTATGTTGTTCGATGTTCTTATATATTAATTCCATTCTGATACAAATCTGTACGCATCCTTACGTAATCGTACACTGTATACACTACATCAGACTAAAAAAATTGTCTTTATTTTGTAAAATACAACACTTTATTGGAAATATCTCTTTCGAAAGTGTTAAACGGTGTATGAATGTCATCAACAGATGTGCCCTTAACGGGACTAATTGGAAACCTATATTGACGGTAACAAGTAGTGTTCATTATTGTTTTTTCCTTTGTTTTCTAATGACTTACGTGCACTGCAGCCAAGGTCAGCAAGGTACAAGTCACCCGCGTCGGGTCTAAGTTACAGTTTTGTCCGTACGAGACAAATATACACGCTGAAATTTGTGCATCATGTTTTTGAATGGCGACATGGAATCAACAGAGGAAGAAGAGAGGACAGCTGGAGGAAGAAGCGATGGGAGCACGAAAACGGCACACGGACGACTGTGGAAACTGAGTACGCAAACAGCACACGGACGACTGTGGAAACTGAGTACGGAAACAGCACACGGACGACTGTGGAAACTGAGTACGGAAACAGCACACGGACGACTGTGGAAACTGAGTACGGAAACAGCACACGGACGACTGTTGAAACTGAGTACGGGAAAAGCACACGGACGACTGTGGAAACTGAGTACGGAAACAGCACACGGACGACTGTGGAAACTGAGTACGGAAACAGCACACGGACTGTGGAAACAGAGTATGGAAACAGCCCACGGACGACTGTGGAAACTGAGTACGGAAACAGCACACGGACGACTGTGGAAACTGAGTACGGAAACAGCACACGGACGACTGTGGAAACTGAGTACGGAAACAGCACACGGACTGTGGAAACTGAGTATGGAAACGGCACATGGACGACTGTGGAAACTGAGTATGGACAGCCGTAGGATTTCCTTTTACAAATAATTGCATAATGCCACTGTTTTGAGAAAAGCCAAAATTCAGATTTGCGTAACTTTAAGTCTGACTAAACTTTTAAGAGGATGTTGCCAAATTTTTAAGCGCCACAAACGTATGTGAGGTTAACTGTTGTTGCAATTAGGCCTATTATCAGCGCTAACGATGTGTACGGGCTGGATAAAAATTTTCTGAGTTACGATTCTGCGATAGAAAAACGTAAGCTCTGATTATTATCTGTGTCAATAGCTTGCGGGTCTGTTAGGTCGAAGGTCCCCTTGCGGGATAACAGACATTTGGCTGTATCTACGACAATCTAAACGTCACCACGACCTAACAGCCCCACAACATTTAATTCTACAAATTTGTAATGTCACCACATGATACGTTCTATCGTGTATCACACCGTACAAATAGGATATTTGTTTACTTACACTAGCACTTTTAAATGGAAAAAATGGGGAAAGTGGAAATTTCAAGATCTCAGACAAACGGGAACTAATAGTTCTCTACGTAGTTGAGGCCGAGTGATATGACGCAGTTCGTCTTAAGTGGATTCTTCTATAATTGTAACTGTGAAAACGGTTTACTCTTGCCCGTCCGTACCGTTCTTTAATAAGTCTTCGTAACTTGAGATTACCAAATAACTATTATGCGTTATCACGCCTATTTGTTGATTTTTCTGTAATTAAAATATTCTACTCAGGACACCAGTGTACTACGGAGTAACGTTCAAACTGCAAAATATTGTACCATTTAAACGATCTTTTCTCTTTTTTGTTAAAAGCGATTTGACGATCTTTTATTTCGGAATACTCATTATTTCGTCAGACGTACTTCCTAAGAAGCTGTTTGATGTTGTTCTTTATAAATGGTCGCAGGTCTTCGTCGCTATCGGCTGCCTTATCATTGTTCATCATTGTGTACATCGGCCATCCCACAGAGCTGACACGGAACTAAGAGCTTGAAATTTTCTTAGTTTAAACAAAAAATAAATGAGAACGGAAATAACACATGAAGACACTGTGAAGTGTTTGACATGTTGTCCAATCTTTGACCATTACAGGAGAATGAAGAGGAGAGGGTCGCGTACATAAGTTCAGAAACGGAACTGTGATGTGTCTGTGTGTGCACGCGACCACGTCTTATTGTCGATAATTTGTAGTTATTAAATTTGTAAGTGGTGTCGGAGAACAACGTTAGTGGCTTACGGCTGATGTGTAGAGTAGAACGCAGACGTAGTAGTGAGTAGCATTAGTATTACTCAACTGGCAAAGAATGTTGCTCTCTACAAGGCCTGGCCCAAGGTTTCTCTTATGTAAAAACCAGCAGACAATAACATTCTTGTTAACTCTACTCAACGACACACCAAAATGATCTGAATGCATGTCGAATATTCTGTTATTTGTACAACCAACTATTTGAAGAATTTCTACGATTTTTGATTTACAAATCTCTGAAAAAATGATTCTTTGCAAACAATTTTAAGCTTCATTGTACGTTATTAAATAACGTATTGTTTATAATTTTTAGAGTTCACAGTAAAACAGACCACAGTAAAAGTGGTCATCGTTTCAGATTTAACTAATTATGTTCGCTCGTTTTTGTATTCATATTAAGTAATCTTATCCAACCCTTATGTAGCTAATGTTGTAAACCTCAACAGCTGTTTAACTTCGTTAATGACACTTTGTATAGTGTTTCATATTAAACAGAGATTCCTGTTGGATAATTTAGTTTTATTTTTATTTTATTTTTTATAATTATTTTCTTTACTCCTTGACAAAAAGTCTACGGTTACTATTATTCTTTGTTTTCACTGACACAAAGCATAATTCTTTTTTAACCGTGTTTTGTGTGTTTATATGTACGTTTTGCTGTTATTACAAATGGAAGACGCGTGTTTTGAGCTGTTGTTATGGGCCTTTCGACGTTGTTTAGTGGAGATGCGCCGTTTCTCTACCGGCCGCAAACTCCTCAGATTCTCGAAATGAAGGGACGGATATGATGTCAATGAAATGCCGTAAGTCTGCTTTTAACGGCAAAAATAACAAAATGTGGTCAATAATCCTAAGTAACAAACACAACATTTAGCCCCTGAAACAAGTAAGAAACATTTAAATGTATGTAGACTTTTATACACACACACTCACACACACACACACACACACACACACACACACACACACACACACACACATACACACATTTTTTATATATGTTGGTGTTGAACTGTGCCGGATGGATGCTGAGTTGCAATTTACTCACTTCTTTTTATAATTTATAAACAATATACCAAAACATTTCTCTTTTTTTTTTTACCAACACTTTTTAATAACGTGACTTTTAGTATTAGCAATTACATAATAACGAAGTTCTACACCACTAACGGTGCATTTATATTTTTAACTACTATTTAAGTACAAACTATTTTTTTAAACCCCGAGCGAAGGAATATCGAACGCTGTTACTACTGCCGAGTTGTCAAAAAATCTCGTTTATTTTCCAAATACGTATATCTCGCAAACTTAATACTATTTAATAAAAATCATAGTAATTTCTTAAATCGATTTCAGATTATAAACTTAGATGTTACTGGTTAACACAGATGTGTTACATAGAAAAGAACACATTTTTTCTTCTTCCTCATTTGGTAATCCGCTTATACGGTGTACATAAGCCTAGTCGTACGTTTTGCCATAGTTTTAAAGTAGTCGACCAAAATTCATTCCGTTTAATTGCTTATTTTAATTGACACATTCTATTTGTTCAGTTTGTTACTTATACGCTGACTTCACTAGGTATTTATGCTATCAGTATTTTCCATCTTTCGTTTACTGATTCTGCTGTAAATTCCATCTATTCTTATTGTTTCTGAACTGTTTGTTTTTACTAGTCGCTTTTAATACGTGCTACTACTTTCTGTTTTTACAAAACTACACAACAATTACGGATATAATTATTGTTTATAAGCAATATCCGTCCGTTCGACAACAGCAGCCACGCAACACTAAAATTTAATAATTTTTAAATTTTATAAACAAATATAACAAATATTTATACAATACGTTTTAGCCTATATTCAATGAAATTTATATTTCTGTTTCTTTCCCCCTTTCCTGGTGTATTCAGTTAATTACTTTCAATTCACTTATGTTACATGACTGTAACATATGTTACATGTTTCAATTCATGTTTGAATTCCATCTATTCTTATTGTTTCTGAACTGTTTGTTTTTACTAGTCGCTTTTAATACGTGCTACTACTTTCTGTTTTTACAAAACTACACAACAATTACGGATATAATTATTGTTTATAAGCAATATCCGTCCGTTCGACAACAGCAGCCACGCAACACTAAAATTTAATAATTTTTAAATTTTATAAACAAATATAACAAATATTTATACAATACGTTTTAGCCTATATTCAATGAAATTTATATTTCTGTTTCTTTCCCCCTTTCCTGGTGTATTCAGTTAATTACTTTCAATTCACTTATGTTACATGACTGTAACATATGTTACATGTTTCAATTCACTTCGTACACATGACCTGTAAATTAAATATGGTTAGTTTGAACGATTTACACTTATTTATTGACAATATTGTGTGCGTGCGCGTGTGTGTGTGATGTACGATACGGAACATGTGACCAAAGCTTTTGTTCATTTTACAGTTTACGCACACAATTTGTATTAGTGACATAACATAATTTACGCACTGACCATGTTGCTGAGATTATGCACCGCGAGATATTTATCCCTAATATATATATATATATATATATATATATATATATTTTTTTTTTTTTTTTTTTTTTCACTACTTAGGTGAGAAAACTATAAGAACAATAGAAATTAATTATACTGAAAACAACGATTTTGAAATTTACGAATGTTCAATATTTAAACGTTATTTTAAATGCAACTTTATTGGCAACTAAAGAATATCAGTTATAGGCCTACTGTATACACTTGAGAACGATATGATATGGCGTGTGTTCTGAAGATATAGGTTAAACACAACTTTACTTGCTTAAATGTCATTTCAAACCTATCTAAAAGAAAATTAGTTGTATTGAGTTATTACGCATATAATCTAGACCAACGTGGGGAAATATGTAGTTTTCTACGTCTAGAACGTTCAGTATAACTAAAATATTTCAGTCAATCAGTTACACTAAACACATTAGATGTGTAATATACTAGTCTATTTGCAGACTGCTAGTCTTTGAGTAAGTTACCTCTACAGACTATATAAGGACTGCCTTCAGTATAAGTAAAATTAATACAATTGACCACTACCCATCTAACTTACCTATAAGAAATATTCCGTGTGTTGTGGTTTTTGTTTCCAACCAACGTTATTTGCTTCTGCAATCAAACTCATGCGAACCGTTCATATTTTTAGTCTATAATTTGTGTTGCTCTATTGTAAAGCGATACATTGTATAAGCAGTGTTGAGAGTGTAAGGTTACAGCACAATGTGACATAAAGGTGACATGTGTACGTAATGACTAGGCCATTTGATGCGGCTGAATAATCAGAGAACGTCTAATAGGAGTTTACCAGAATGAGAACTTTAAGGTAGAATCATTAGAAGAGGGTGGTAGAGAAAAAGTGGCTCGAAGGTGGTGAGGAGGATTTGCCGAAGTTTGGAATAAGAGCATGGAGAAGAATAAGAACTGATCGTAAAGACGTTACTGCAGACTGAATGTGTTGTTACGCCAAGATGTCACTAACATGGGCTTTGTATAGCCCATAAATAATGCTTAAACAAGTGTATTCATGAAATGTTGTATTTCAGCACAAAAAACATTTGGTTGTGTTTTACATATTTTATTGTCAACGGTGTTTGTAACACCGTTATAATTATAGTCTATAAGTGTAGTTATAAGTCTACTCTCTACTGTTACAGTATATCTTATTCATATTGTAAATTTCTTTGTTAGTATCTGTTTTAATTATCTATGGATGTGATATGTTGAATGCTGAGAACTGTTTCAATGGCAAATAATAAATATTGAGAACTGTGTAAGTGGTAAATACAATTTCTAAACATAATCAGATGTTTTTCTCTTGTTGAAATTCAATTCAATATATTCTTATTCACTGAGAGCCATATTAAAAAAAAAGTATTTGACAACATTATTTGTTAGTAATATAGTCCACACATTGAAATTAGGCTGTGATTTAAATTGTAGAAAGTAAGAAGGAATGAGAACGGGCGCGCACACTCACACTGCACGGAGACAGGACACATAACAAACAGCATACGTACAGTAATTGTGTAATAGGCGTATGGACGGGAAAGTCGTCATTTTGTAATAGTAGTCTGCTAGATGTTAATTATACTTTCTCTCTCTCTCCAGGGTTTTTTCTTAGCTAATTGTAGAGTTTGTTATTTAATTTTTTTCTGGCTGTAAGCGGAACATTAAGGGAAAGTGTTTTTAAAGTAAGTACGAGACGCAGTGACGGAAAGTATTCCAGGCACTCATTAGGCAGCTTGCTCTCTTCTGCCCTTACCGTTTTAATCAAGCTTTACTTTCTTGTTGTATATTCGGCTATTTCCCCTGTTTCACTGTAGACAACATTTAAGTACTCTATGTTTCACTCATCAAGTTCTGCCAACAATTTACAAGGGGGTAAAATAGCAATGACTGTGTCGAGCAAAAACATGTTTCTACAGTAAGTGGTAGGCTACAGTTTAGGCGTAATGTTCTGTGCGTTTGTTAGCGGGTGACAGCGACTTTACTGGTCTTCCCGTACTCTTGATTGCGTGAAGTGAAATAAAAACGCTACTTATTCTTTAGTTGGCTGAAACTGAATTCTTTAATCGATCCTCGCGTCTGTATTCAACTGAAAGCCACAATTCATCTGAATCACATAAAAGACGTAAGTTGTGGTTAAGTAGTTAAAAATTTTATTATATTATAAAAAATAATTAAAAAACAGTTTTTACAAAAGGTTTTACACACACACACACACACACACACACACACACACACACACCTCTAGGGGAGACAGAAAAACTATACAATAAACGAATACATAAAAGAACGCCCTTATATACACTCAATGTGAATCACATTAAAGTTCACTAAGAATATGTGATTAGAATGCTTTATGGGTTTCCATTACTGCATTAACCTTAAAACAGGAGTGAATAAGAGGATTACTAGATTTTATTCGTACTAGTAAAGATCGTATCAATTTATAAAATTGATTTAATACGTATAAAAACTGTATTACAGAGTTATCAACACACTTATGATAGAAATTAAAATACAAAAAATATTAACCGTTGAAGCTTATGAAAAGCGCCATGCATCCTTTAATCAAGTAGATTAAAACCAACTTTTAGGCTGATGAATCTGTACAGAACCGAAGACATGTAATAGAAGCAACTGAATTACACAGAAAGCGTAGGTGTATGGTACGCGATCGCAATCAAACGCACATCTAATGAATAATGAATGAGTTCATTGTTCAGTTTTGGAACCAGCACAGTACGGATTATGACTGGTCGATCGTATTGCAGGTTCAGGAAACGCTGCCTGTTGTATTGGCTTAGAGCCAACCAGTAGTACTCTCATTGTCGTGAATCGAAATCAAGGCCGCAGTCGTAGAATTTGTTACTCGGCTACATTATTTAACGCACGTTCAGAAGACGAAAGCACTTAAACAGTCCTGAGTTATTCATTCGCAGTTTTGTTTCTATTAGATTGACACTAATTAACAGTAAACTAGACTTAAATTGTATGAAACAGTATTTTACTTTTTCCTAGACAGATATTTATGTTTAGTTTTGTTTTGCTTTCATTATTTATTTCAATTTGCATTTTCACAGAAACATTAATTTTCGCAGGAGATTTACTGATAATTAAAAAAGTATAAAACAGTATATTCTAATGAATTTGAAGAAAATATTATGTGACTTTTTTTACTGTTTAAATGTTTCCGTTCTTGTATTTTAATTTTTATGTAGTTCTAAAATATTATTTTTCCACTTCAATTATTCGGTACTGTACCTTTATCTGTTCCTGCAGTCATTTTCGATATTTCGATTATGCGATTGTTTGCCTTCGATCTTAAGTGAATATCGCAAATCATTTTATGTTGGTAAAATAATTATACAAATTTTAATTTCGTATGTTCCAAAATAGTTGACTGGCGATTGCAGTTGTTGTTCTTAGTCCTTATTTTAATGAAAAATGATTGTAGCAGTAGTACATCACAGTTGCGTACCTGTGACGCCAAAAGTTGTTAGGTTAACATGAGAACTGAAATTACATATGGAAAGCGATTCGTCTGTAATAGAAAACTAGTTTTTTTGCGGAAAATACGAAAAAATCCAACTCGAAAGTAAGGCGGGGTGGCCCAAAGTAAGGCCCTTGCTGTTGCTATGCATGTCACTTTTTTGTGGCAAATCTCGTTTTTTTGGGTAATATTCGTTTTCCAACAAGTACTCGTTTCGTGGCTAACAAAAAAAGTCCATTATGTACAATACGTAAAGTGTATGTTGTCATTCCTTAATACACTGTTTTTTGTGTTTTCCATTAACCATATATATTTGTATTTTTTCAGTTTACATTTTCTGTTGTAGTTATGTTAATTTGTCAACTCAAAAACTTTGGGTTCTTTACTTTAAGTATTACTGTGTTATAAGCATTGTATACACACATCAAACGTAATGTTTCCCTCAACCATGGCTTTTATTTATTGCAGCAGTAAATTAAAAACCAAAAACCGTTCTCACCTAACCTCACAAATGGAAACAACGTGTATATTCGCTTTGCATTAAGAAATAGGACAATTTACAGTTAGTACACGCATATATCTAATACTAGTATATTTAATGTGTCATTTTAGACCAACATTGTACACAACATAAAACCGTATCTCAGCTGTCTGGACCCTACTTAAAAGTTTTTTAGGTCCAACCCATATTTCAGATCCTTACAAAATTTCATCTGCGTCTCTCTAATTGTTTTACTACTCACCATTCGGCATTCATTATCGTTATCAATTTTATATATTACAAATCTAAACATGGTAATTATTTTACGCCCCATTTTTACCCTCGCACGAATTTCAGTTAAACAATATGAAACACAACTAGAATGGTTCTGATTTATAGAATTAAACAAATAAAGTGGGGGTAGATAGGAGTTCATTAGGTAGATGATTGCTAGCCCCAGGTAAAGAAGATAAAGGAGTCTCGACGATGATGATGGAGATGACTTGTTTAAGTAGTGTGGTGTAGTGATAAGATTTAGTCTGGAGAGAAATTAACGGATCAGTATTAGATAGATAATTGTTAACGATGATACTTATGGAATGAAAGACACGAGACGTATCTTATATTGCCGCAAAATATTTTTCAAAACTGAAGTGACTAGGATGGCGAGTCCTCCAGAAGCTCGTTGGAGTTCCTGGAAACGTGAATGACGATGAACTTATGAAAAAATGACTACTGAAAAACCAGCTTCAATGTCAGCAAGATGAAGAGGTGTATAATCTTAGTATCTTATTTGCAGAAGACGTAATCAGAAATCACGTTTTTACGCAATAAAAATAAAATGTACTTTTTTATAAAAGAAATTTACATTCACTATACGCAATAAATATACTCTCAACAATTACAGACAATGAGGTAATTTGTGCTCATGTTTGTGTTTGTGTGTGTGCTGTGAAAGGAAGTACTATATCGTCATCGACTTCACTGGGTACTGAACGAAAAAAGAAGTTCCCGACTGGTCGGTCATAGGCTAGGTAATCGGAGGAAAACTGGCTGTAAGCACGTTTATGTAATATGTAATAATTTGTAATCACGTGAACCGTGATGTCACCTTAGTGTTACACGTGATTAAAGTAAGATCGTCTGCCCTATACTTGGACTTCTCCACAGACGGCCTTGAACCAGAGTCCTTGATGGTACTAACCATTGTGTAATAACGTATGATCAGTGTGGTCTGTTCAAAGTTAAATGTAATTTAGGAATAGCACTGATGACACTTGGTGAACAGAGTGTCTTTAAAAATTTAATTATACATGCTGAAAATACGGGTGAGGATAGAGGCCTATCATCTCGTAGATACACAGGTTTGCATGATCAGACGTAACACAGTCCGTAAGTGTAGAGACATAGTTGTGTATATGCGGTTGAATTCCGTGTTACTAGTTTTTTGTTCACAATTATATAGAATTTTGTTAAGTATAATCATTCGGTACTTTTCAACGTGATGTCAATAAAAATATTAATGTTACTATTAGTTGATAAAACAATAAAAAGTGTCTTCTCTATAACATAGTTTATTACGTTCACAGTACAAATACTTTTATAAACTGAATATATTAATTATTTTTTGTTATACGGCTTGTCCAACTTGCGATTTCTGGCAGGCTAAACTATCGATTACCTTGTATTATTATTTAACTACAACTCAAGTAAACCATTCTAAATATAGTACTTTATATACAGGGTGTTTCACGAAGGAACGTAAATAATTTCAGGATACGTTCTACTGGCACAAATAAAAAAAAGGTTCATATAAACATAGGTCCGGAAACAGTTACAGGTAGCGAAACATTGTTTTCTGCACCAACGGAAAAGGCTATACTAAAATTCTTGAGACACTAATATTGGGGTAAAATTTGTGGTGTTTTTATTTAAATTAACAGATTTATGTAATATGCTTGTTGTAATATGCTTATGCTTATGTGTGAAGTTAAATTTTATTTGTACACTTTTCCCCAATATGAAAGAGTGTATGTTTTAATTTAAAATGATTAAAATTTAAAATTATAAATTAAAATTGTAACATTTTTCTACCACGCTTTGGTTTGTTTTGTTCTGTATAAAAGTCAAATCTCTTCTACTTTTATTTGCTTTCAATTGACTTTATTTACATAAATTTCTTAGAATTGTACACTTTACAAAGTTTTTTCAAATTTCTACTGGCTTCTTGGCAATTTAGCAAAGTAAATTTACGTCAAACCTAAAAAACTGTTTTTTCGATTTCAGTTTTTTTTAGGCTTCAATTTTCTCGGAAACTACTAGAGATACAGTTCTGAGACCCATTTTTATAACTTTTACATGCGAAAATCCATATAAGAACACAAATTTTGCCCCAAAATGTTTGCCCTAAGGATTCTAGTATAGCCTCACTTTTCGCCAGACAACCAGGCGAAATATTTCGCTTGCAGTAACTCGAAAACAAAGCACTTGCTGACCTACGTTTTACATAAACCATTTTCTTTAATTTTTATCAATGGAACATATCCTGAAGTTATTTCCGTTTCTTCATGAAACACCCTTGTTCTTGTTCTTCGTCATCAGGGAATGGCGAATCACCTGTTCCGGTTGAAAAGCAATACATCCACCTCAGTACAGGCTTTCCTATACATCTTTGTCCAATGGGCTTGTATTGCAAAACTTCCGTAGACGACCTGCCATCAGGTATTGTATTCAGATAAGCAATGCATCTCTTTGTTTCCTGCAACACGATCTTGGATACTACAAACAAGGTCATTCTTTGCGAATGTCTACATTGTAGGTCTATCTCTTTGTGTGCAGCCTTTCACAGATCGCAAGAATCTCATCTCAGTAGGCCTATCCTACTCAGATGTTTCATCACCGGAACCCAAGTTTCAGAAGAATACAATAACATTGGCACAGCTACTACCTTATAAAATTTTCGTCGAGTCTATTTCCTTGTTTCCGTCGATTGTGCTTGACTGAAACTCAGCCAACGTATGATTAACATGACGTCATAATGATGTCACAACTAAGATAGCGGAAATGTGACACCAGCTCTATACTCTTATTATCCAATACAATCTTAGTTCGCTAGGGTATTTGCCCATACTATACTATACAAACTATGGTATTTGCCCATAAATGCCATAGTTTTTGTTTTCTGCTCAGAAATTTTCATGTTGCAATTCGAACAGACCTGTAATAACTGGAACAGCGGTCTCTGGAGCTCGCCCTCATTGCTTTATACGGTTACTTGATCATCTGCAAACAGCACTCTATTTATGTATGTTAATATTATTTATTTTTGTACCTAAATTTACTCGTAATTCCCACTCTCAAACTAAGTCATCAATATGTTATTAATAACTTTCAAAATAAGTCATTAAACAATGTTGGAGATATGTTATCTTGACGGACTCCCTGATTAACGTATTTCCTTCCTCAAATCCTATCCTATAGACAGTACTATCCTTGTCTAAACTTTTTATAACGTCTACAACATGTTTAGGATAATCCCTCTTACAATACTGTCCCGTAGAATGGATCTGTTAACTCTTCAAATGCTTTCTTGTAGGCAATGAAGGCAAGGGGTGTGTCTCCATATTAAATTCCCTTCTTTTTTCAATCAATATTTTCAAAGAGAATACGTCACCAATGCAAGATTGGCCCTCACGCAATCCTACCTTCGCCAAGAAGTAAAACAATCCGTGATAGAACGAAGTATTTAATTATTAATTTTTCCATATAACTCGTAAGTTGTATTTATCAACTTAAATAATTTTATAAGCCCTAAATAACCCTACACAAACCCTATAATAAATTCCATCTACTTCGCACAGCTCTTTGTAAAGCACGTATTAAGTACTGTTTTGTAACAGTTCTCTCAGTTGCATCACAAAAGGCGTAAATGGTTTTCCAGACGACACGAGGTAGTTTTCTTCCGTCAAAATGCACTCTGTTCCCAAATCTCGCCCGAGTGAAATTCACCTTAGCATGTATTAAAATGCTAGTTAGAAGTTATATCTTATCTTCAGTTCACCTGCACTCAGCCCGCTGAGATGGCTCACATATAAGAAAGGTATCGCCCATCATTACTATACTCTCAAGCAAATAGCTAGTTTTAAATATAGGTCTAGTAATTTATCTGTGTCTGTTGTTTGATGACAACAATTTTATAAGGGTCGATGATTTCAGTGAGCAGTGTTATAATGTTTTATCGATACAAAGTATTTACTAGAAATGCTAGAGACATTTTTGAGGCTTAAAAATGTAGAAAATTTAAATACCAAAAAGCTGCTCAAGAAAATGATGTAACCACATCTCAAACGGCGCAACTGTCTACCCGTTCGTTACAAACAAACTCTTTATCAACCGACACTGAAGTCTGCTTAATTACTTATACGGATTGCACACTTTATTGTATTGAAATGTTTTCGGTCACTTTTTTATTTTTTTATGGACGACAGACAACGGTATAATAACGGAATATTCGTATAAGCACCTGTAAACCTTGCAGTATTCAGTGTACTGCCGCCCTGGGAAGGAAGCATGTGGTTTGTTAGTAAAGATATTGAACGTTAACCAGTGAGTAGTTTAAATACGACGTCTGTGTAGTTAAGGTATTCAAATAATACAGAAAATGTTACTGAAACAAAAGGGCAATTAAAGTTGTGCGTGAGTATTAACAATTGGACGTACTAATGTCAGTAAATTATTGGTTTAACTGCAAAGTTTTCAAAACACTGCATTGACGACAAAACGTTTTTTGTGCTTTGAAGAGGCGTTGTGTGAGAACAGCTCATTTGTAAGCCTACGTATACGTGGCTAAATTTTATAACTTTATTTTGGGAGAATTTTAAAGACAAAATTTCTGTAGACACTTTGCTTATCGTGTTTAAAATCTGCTTGATCACAGTATTCACATTTATGTAATCTGTGTCATGACGTACATTGTTAAATCATGTACAGTAACTTTAATTCCCTGCATCGAGGGCCTAGAATACAAATTAAAGAAATCATTTTTGCGAAACTACAGACAGTTATTAATATTGTGAAAAGAAGTATCCATTTTTCGACAAAGAATATTCAGAAGACAAAAATGAATAATTCTAATCTGACATTAGAGACACAAAGCCTCTAGGATCCATATGCCATATTTCCTCATAAAAGTCTGAGTTCGAAAGGATAGGCAACCGTCACCTTAACTGACGACACTAGGAACCATAATAGCATACTATACACATAATAGCAGTGGGAACAAATTCAGGATTAGGAGAAGCCATGTTGAATTGTACACAGCTACACAGCCGCAGGTTCAGTTTATAAATATTACCACACGGAAAACTAAAAAGCGACGGATAAAAATCATGCATAAATGAAAGGAAAGGTACTCAGTAATGAAAAACGCCATGTGTGAGTCTTAAATAGAAACATGTTTATCTTAAAATATACATAAACGTAAGAGCTAACTGTAGGAAACATTAACTATAGAAAAAAATTCTTGTTTAATTGGGGAAAATCATATTAAATGCGAAAAATACACTATTAATATTTTAATAGCTATTAAAATTGGTTTATTTACATGATCGGTTTAGTCACTGTGGGCGTTGTTCAAGTAAACCAACATTGACATCTTATAGAAGTTTCATATAATTTTCGTGCGGTGTATAGTTCACACAAAAAGGACCTCCGTAGCGATCTAAAAACTGAAACCGTGGCTGATGAAATAAAGAAAACTGTTATTAGTTATTCATAACTACAAATAATAAACAAACTGATCCAACAAACTGTCAGTCACAGTAACAATAAGTCACTGAATACGTTATTCGTTGCATATGTAACTCACACTGAAGCTGGCGTTGATCGTGCTCCGGCGTGGACAACGCAAACAAACCAGGGCGCGAGACGCTCCGTGCATCTCCTCTCTGTCTGTATGTATGTAATTCACTATAGGCCCTATGCTGCAACCACTCTGACAAAAAAGGCAACACGTAATTAACTCGGCCAGCAACCTATGAATTTCTGCGTCCCACAAGTCTGGGAAATTTTATAGTACAATTTACTCTTTTCGTGGACAATAACATTGATTCTAAACAACCGATTTTATATGGAGAATCATAGAAACACCTCTGGTATCCATAAAGTGCAATTTGTACCTTATCTTTGACAACTCACACAAATGCATCATAGTAATTAGGTCTACGTATTAGTTGGTTATAAAAAGTTATTTTCTCAAAGTTACAATCCATAGTTTTATTTTGCTGCACTGTAACAAGTCTGTGTGTTTTCTGTGTGTGTGAGAGAATGTGTTATCACGGATGCCTGCATACACTACAACAGTGATTTCATAGTTTGCCAACTTACATTTAACGGCAAAAATAAAAATTTGATCGGCTGAAAGATTTCTCCGATTTCTGAATCTTAAATACTTCAGTGATATCTGATGCCCATTTTTTTATACAGACAATACACCATTTTTTACTCTCACAACACAGAAAAACTTGTACCATAAAAAATATATATATATATAATATATAAAATATATATATATATTCAAACTTGTAGTATATTTATATAAATACTTACAACCTGTTTATTTAGGTATTGAAATATTTAATATTTTGTTAGGAAGAAACAAAACGGAAGAAAATTAAAGTAAACTGAAGTTGCGGTAAAACAAAGGGTAAGCTTGTCACTGACAATATCTGTGGGTTGCGAATGGGGTTTATCAGTGCATACAGTGTGTGTGTACGTGCGTATGTGTTTGTGTGCGAATGAATGAAGTTGCGTGCGCATCGCACAGTGAGGTCGTCATGACAACGTTAGGGGTAGTTGCCACCCCGACCTACCTCACTATCACGTGAAGCTGTATGGCTAGGTCAGTGACCCGTAGTTCATTGACATCTCTCACAAAGAATATTAATTGATCATTTTTTTTCATTGTTATCGTTTGGTCGGCCACCTTTGCTTTCTTTGACAAAAGTCTGCCACTTGTGTGTGTGTGTGTGTGTGTGTGTGTGTGTGTGTGTGTGTACGTGTGTGTTCAGAGTTTAAATAGCGTTATTAACACCTCGTATAACGTTCCGGAAGCTTTGGATATTCAATTCGTTATTTAAGATAGAAAATAATGATAATCTTCCTGTTTGACAGATGATCACTTCGAGTTTCTGTGCTAAGCTACCTAAAAATTAAAAAGTATAAATTAAAGTAAACACCCCTCATAAATACCGGGAAATTACAAGCTGCCAGTTGTGAAAATAAAATACCAATTAGTAGTTCACTCGCAATGCAAATTCCGTTAGAGTTCACATTTGCTAAGACAGGTTGCTTAGCAACTTGGTGATTTAAGAATCTCTTGGTAATGTGCCATGTTCCATAAATTTTGTTTCCCCCCCCCCAAATGTAAATTTTGTTTAATAGGTATTTATCGTGAACCACCAAAACTGTAATGTTAATCGACTAATCCGCTCCTTTCCCCCCTCTTCTCCTCAAATACCTTATTGAAAATATATTCTCAAAATTAAAATTTAACCAACTTTCTGTAACCCGTATAAGACTATTTCGTCAGTTGTTTCGGAGATTGCTACTACATTACAACTTAGCTAAATACTACCGAGGTAAGAACTGACTACGTTCCACAGTTCTTATTCAAGGAAATCACATAAGGCGCCTAAGGATGGTTAAAGAATCGAGATCCAAGCAAATTAGTACAGCTAATTATTCACGATGCAGGGTACTGAGAAAGAGAAAGTGTAAGATTAGCATTTCAAATTAGAATTAATGATTTTTTACAAAAACACCAATGAAAGGAGAATTTCTTATTTTCTTATCTTAGTACTATTTTTCTACAGCAACGAATGGTAACGCCTAACGAAAATTGAAAACAAAGAAAATGATTGGAGCAACTCAAACAAGAGTTTTATGACCTTTATGTACTTGCACAAGAGAAGCCGTGTGAAAACGAATAATATTCCAAATTAACCTGGTATACAAAACAAAGTGGGTGAAGTGAGACATCAATTAACCTGGTATACAAAACAAAGTGGGTGAAGTGAGACATCAATTAACCTGGTATACAAAACAAAGTGGGTGAAGTGAGACATCAATTAATCTGCTATACAAAACAAAGTGGGTGAAGTGAGACATCAATTAACCTGGTATACAAAACAAAGTGGGTGAAGTGAGACATCAATTAACCTGGTATACAAAACAAAGTGGGTGAAGTGAGACATCAATTAACCTGGTATACAAAACAAAGTGGGTGAAGTGAGACATCAATTAACCTGGTATACAAAACAAAGTGGGAGAAGTGAGACATCAATTGCAAAACGGATATAGCAATACAACAGTTAATGTAAGAATTACTTATAGACTTGCATGTGTATAATGACTTGGCTTCAATTCACGATAAGCTCACAAGCTATCATAGTTTAAAGGCGCCATGCGTGTGTGAATATTTATTTTCATCACATTTAGAATTAGTTTTATAAGTGCTTAGTTACGACTCTAATTCTGATATCGATCAGTAACTCTATAAGTAACTATTTATAAGTCTTAGTCTGAGGATTCAGTTTTACAGTTTCATTGGTCCACTGTTATTAGTAAGTTTACTATTCCGATATGTAGACCTACATAAAGTTTCGCAGAGTATAAAAATTCACTGGAATATCTTATTAGTTCATTTTATTAAGGAACGTGGATAAAAAGTATAGTTCTGTAAACAGAAATAACAGAAACACTCTTATCTTCAGTAATATTACATTTTTCCCCACACTTATACCACATTTATAGTAGATATATGGTAAGGCTTTTAAACGAATTAAAAATGATGACGGAAAACAATTTAAGATAATGGAAGGAAAGTTTATGTTTCCTTTTGCTGTAGTATTTATATGTTTCAGATTTCATAAGATTTGCTGGAAGCGATGATCCAAACAGGGGTCAGCTAATACGTTTATAAAAATAATCACCGATAGCAGTATACTGATAGTGCCACAGTTCAAGTGGACTAAAGTCCATTCTCTTTCCAATAAAAATAATTCATTCCAGAAAACATAAGTAATTAAGACTTAAACTTAAGTCTACTCTCATGCAGAAGCGTCACTGTATTTCCCCACTGAAGAAATTAAGTCAGTCAATAGGTCACATCACATTCGTTTATACAGGCCGTGGTTACCGCCGCATTCACATTGAGTCACGCTCAACCGCTGTCAAGTCTCTGTTGATAGGGCGACCCAATATCGCGTCTCTCGAATGACATACATATTTTTAAATAAATAACAAAAAACCATTGGCACATGGGCTTATGACGTCCCCATGGGGTAGAAACATGTACCCGAAAGTGAATGTGATGACGATTGAATATGAAACCAAAACGTAAGAATTCAATAAAAAACGTATGAAACATACATCATGAATTTTCATACTGCAGTAAATTAGCGACATTAAAAACGTAAATTTTGCAAGCTTCTTCATAATAAGTGGAGCAGTTGTGACGATGGACGATGAGATAAAGACTACAGTGCGAGTAAAACAGATAATTATCAAAGCGGCAAATGATTTCTTTCGTCAATCAGTTTCATGGTCTGTCTCTGAGCAGTGTGGAATATAATCCTAATTTTGAAAAGAATATTGACAGTAATATTGATGCTGTTTTAATATCGATTGACGGAAGAGCAGGGACCTTCTGAAGTGAGATTATTTAATTTAAAATTAACAGGAACAGTTTTGTAATGAGTAGTCATAACGTTAACATGAAAGTGACGATTAGTTCGAAAAATTTACCTTTATAGAAGAACAGAAAAAATATCGATCTTAACAAACTGTCCGAAGACGAAGACTTGCATAAATCGAAGATAGACGTCATTGAAGAATCAAAAGAACTAACCGAATATGTGGAGAAAATAAGTTATTGTCTGACTACAATAAGCGTATTTCAGTCAGTAGATCATGTACATCATGACAAGGTTCCAACACACATGACAACTGTTTCTAACATTTTGCGAGAATACAATTTTTTTGAGAAAAGTTTGGCCAGAGACCAACAAATACTCGGCTAACAGTCCGTATTGACAGAGCGCTCTGTGTGTACAACCGTTTGGGATGGATCGCGTTAAACAATTCCAAACAGTGACCGCAGAATCTGTGTCACGGCCAGATATGATGTTTAAGTCTACGTAAACACACACACATGCTCGTTTTATTATTATTATTATCGTAATAGCCATCAGTGCTATTAATAACTTTAAGGGGGGGGTAACTAAAATATCATCAGAACAGGCAACTCCCACAAACATTTTGCGTAGTTGTGAAAATAGGAATGTGTTGCAGAATTAATGTTTTATCGATCCGTATCCGTTGAGTTTTACGTCCCGTAACACTGCCAAAGGTAAGTGTAAGGTATGAGCATATTGTTACGGCAGAATAAAATTATTGTGTTCTCTCCCCCTATGCTTCTGTACGTACCCGTGTGTGTGTGTGTGTGTGTGTGCGTGTGTGCGTGTGCGCGCGCGCGCGCGATTGCGCCCTACTGTTACTATCCACATGTATTGTGTACAGAAAACAGGCGAAGAGGAAGAGGGGAAGGGAATGAATTAAGTGCCACAAATTTTAAAATATTTAAAAACTTTTTCAGCCATCCAGTATATAATTGTTGAAGTACGGTACTTAAGTATAAAAAAAACCTAAAAATCATACCACATATGGTGGGACACATTTTTAAAATATCCCCGTTTCTTGAAGTACCCTCATATCTATTTTTAAATACTTTTTTTAAAATATTTTTACTATTTTGGGCATAATTTGTACTTCAAGTTTATTATTTAAAAGCACTACTGTTAGTTCAAACCGAAATCAGAGAAAAAAGTATTCGGCAAATACCGTACAAATGTCTGATGGCTTTTTATTATATGTATTCATGTATTTGCTCGTGTAGTCTGCTTTATCATCATGAAATTGGCAGATCCCGTACACCTCTGTTGCTCCTGTCTCAAGTCTGCTCTTCTCTTTAGTTTCCTTATACTCTTCGCCCATAATAGGCCTACTATAATTCATCGTTAGTCTCTTCCTTCTTCTCCAACTTTCCCCTTTCGATACGCCCTCATGAATAGTCGGGAACACTTCTTTTCTTCTTAGAAGATATACTACCCAGTTCCTCTTCTTCTTCAGGACTATACCCAATGTGTTCTGTTTTCATTTATTATGTCCAGAAGCGTCTCAATACTCGTTCCCAACCCAATTTATTTTCGACATTTTTCTCACACTGACATCTCAAAAGCTTTAATCCTACCTATATTTTTCCCCCTTAGTATCTCTTTTCCCTAAATACGTTTACGTACATAAATGCATTGTACATGTAGGTTCATCTTAATGCTTATGGAAATTTAGCAAAGAATATATTATTTTATGATGAATGCTCGTTTTAAAGTGTGATGTATGTCAAATGTAGTCGTAAAAATTAAAAATGAAGAATTCTACGTATTCTTATAGTATGAAGTACTGGGTGAGTGACAGGTGACGGAGCGTGAGCAGCTGTGATTGCACTTATTTATTGCTTACTTTATCTCTGACAATGGATACCTCATTAAGTTTTACCATGCTACATTTATAACACACACACATACGTGTAACAAGTGTACGGCAAACAACATATAAATTAATCTTTTGTTTCAGAGTCAAGCAACAGTTAGCTTCTTTATTGTATTATTAAATAACAATTTAATTAAAAGGTGTGCAAATGTGTATGTAGTTGTATGGTGAATGTGTGTGTGTGTGTGTGTGTGTGTGTGTGTGTGTGTGTGTGTGTGTGTGTGTGTGTGTGTGTGTGTGTGTGTGTGTGTGTGTGTGTGTGTGTGTGTGTGTGTGTGTGTGTGTGTGTGTGTGTGTGTGTGTGTGTGTGTGTGTGTGTGTGTGTGTGTGTTTACTGAAACCTTTACATTTATATTGACTTTAGTTAATACTTGCTTAGTATTAATAAATGTTATGCTACATTTTAGTTAATAATATTATATATTATAATCATAATATTATAATATTTTAAATATATATACAAATATATATATAATGATAAATTATTTCAGCAAGCGTATTTTTCTCATTTTCTTCATTACATTATATAAAAATAATGCTTAATTTTTAGTTAATAATATTCATTCACTAAAATTGAAATTATTAACATTTAAGTCATTAAAATCTTGAGGAATAAAATTTCTAAGTCTTTAAATGGAAATGTCATTTGTATGTCTTTATTTATCAATCGCGTTATTAGTAATTTCGTATCTTCGAACTTTTAGTAACTGTGGATATCTTCTGGCAACCTTCGATGAAGTGATTCCCCGTAGCTTTCTTCACTTCGGGTGTTAGCCGCTTCATTGTTTTGCTGTTTTCTTTCCAGGGTCACTTTTCAGACTCTTAAGAATCTACAAGCAGATTCCTCTGAACGTCTACGCTCCTTCCGATGAAAGTGTAGGTAATATTCAGAACAATAGTATTTTTTTCACAAAATAGAAAGGAGACCGGACAACGAGTATGGAAATCCAGCTGAAAAAATATCACTATACTTCTCCAGTACACTAATTAATGCATATTGGCTAATGTACTCTTTGTCCGGATTTAAAACGATGTAATTACAAGGGTTTTGGGGTGTTTGATGAATTTGAAGATGTATACATGACTTTGTATGTGTGAGCACATTACATAAATGAGTAACTTTAAGAGGGTATAATGTGAAACGACAAAACGTTATTCTTGATAATAACACAAAAATATTAACATTTTTGTGTTAAAAAAACATTTTTGTAGGCCAATTTTGCAAGAATGTAACAATGTTGTGTTGTTTTTCCTTGGCAGTCATATTTACGGTACTCCGGATATGTCCTGCAAAACCAACATATTTTAGGTGTAAATACATTTGCATTTCGAATCAGTAAACCAAAATAGTTATTGCTACAATATTGTTATTACAGGATGAAAAAAATTAAGAACATTCTTACCTTAGTAAAGAAACAATTTACCTTCCCAGTCAGCACAACTGGTATTAAGTGAGAAATCTACAAACATGAACATTGTGTTCTTTATAAGTCGAACATTTTAATCGTTATAAAGCCAAGTCGTAAGTATACACTTCACTAGCCTTTGGTAAAATTAACTACTTAACGTTAGATACATTTTAATATTAAAGCTAATAGAAAATGTAGCGAAACGTAGGCGTAATCATTGTCCAGAGTAGATTCTTTGAAGCAATTAGTTTCTCGTGTCTCAACCTTTTATACAAGATTTAGGCAAACGTCTGAACCAACTGTACCCAGTTAGATCAATTATTAACACAACGCTTTCGTAATATATTAATCGTGTAACCTTAACGTATTTGATTTACAGCAACGAGGACTAAGGTTAAAATGATTTCTGTAGGAAGACTGAAGGATGTTGACGGAGGTGAGGATATTACGGCATTTGCACAGCCGTGTTTACATATGTTGCAGCGTGCTGCAGTGACGAAGTGGGTTAGTGGCACACACCATGACATTGCTACTACTGAACTCCTTACCATAGTGTCTATATACAAACTGTTCACTGTTGCTGCGCGCGCACTCGTCCGCCCGTGTAGCTTATTGATTGCTTAAGCCTTCGCCATATGTTACAATAAAATGTATTTCAGTTAAATTAGAAGTAAATGTATTTTAAATATTTTTTCTCGAAGGTCGTCATATTTATCTACTTGCCGCATATTCAGAATGTTAAATAAAACTTAAAAAAATTTCCTTTTATAAAGACAACAATACAAGACTGTTTCGTTATTATTAAAATAATAATACATCGTCCGCCCGTGTAGCTTATTGATTGCTTAAGCCTTCGCCATATGTTACAATAAAATGTATTTCAGTTAAATTAGAAGTAAATGTATTTTAAATATTTTTTCTCGAAGGTCGTCATATTTATCTACTTGCCGCATATTCAGAATGTTAAATAAAATACTTAAAAAATTTCCTTTTATAAAGACAACAATACAAGACTGTTTCGTTATTATTAGTTTATACTTAAAGTGTCTACAAATTCCGTGATACACACAGAAATGCCGTTTATATTCGACTGTTTCAATAATTAATCTGTTTCAGTTATCATTCCTCGGAAACAACTGGCTACACCTATCAGTTAGTCTCTCGCTTACCACTTGGTGAAGCGTATGTTTTAAAACAAGAATATTTAAAACACGATACAAAAAAAAGTGTTCTGAAGAAACTAAATGTTTCATTTTTTTATTTTCTTGAGTTTTTCATATGTGCGTAGCCACCATGCTTCACAAAATCTCTATTATTGGGGCTTGCGTTTAAATTTTATAATTTTCTTGATTTTCTTTTATGGGTATTTAGACTTTACGTATTTAAACAAAATTTCGCTGAATAAAATATTGAAAACAAGAATCTGCATGAGTTGTTCGAAAACGTCTACCATTCGGTACCTTTTTCAATAGGTGACCCACTTCAATTATGGTTTTTATCTTCCTCCATCTGGGGCTACTTTTCCTCCGGCTTTGACTTCGTCTATCCACATTACATTTCAAATATCTCGCTGGTACAGATTTCTGATGGTCACATTCCTAACTTCTTACTTCTTCCAGCTGCCAGCGTCACTGGCTTACAATCTGATTTCGTATTTCTCTAGCAGAGTGAGGTTTTTTTCTCATATAGTACCATTGGTAGAAAACCGGTCTTGTATAAGCCTAGCTTGATTTCTTTAGTGATTATACAAAATTGGTACATAAATAACTAAAATAAAGAATACCATTTTTAGAATCAACAAAATAAACTGATGGTTGGCAGGACACGTGGCAAAGCAGATGTCAGATGCTGACAAAGGTATACGTCCGTTATGTCATACTTAAGGGACGCAGTACAAGACCACGGTGTTACATTAACGAATTTATTATAACTGCTTGAACCGTTTAAAATCCTTCGTGTCTTTAAAACTCATCTTGTGATCACAAGTTAGGCCTTCAAACAACAATATTCCCTAGAGTTGTATTTTCTGCTTCAGTATAATAATCGTCTAGCTGATTAGTTGAGTTTAATAAACATTGTTCTCTTCCAGATTAATTCCCAGAACCTACAAATGCTTTTCGTTGGTGTCAGGGATCTAGTTTTCTGATCCATACCGTCCGAAGCACCCAATGCTCCGGAAGACAATTTCCTTTAACTTCGGAAAATAATGATCATCGGAGGAAAACGATATACAGAGAATTTGGTACAAATTACGTTGTGTTTTAAAAATTACATTTTGCTAGATTCGTCTTAGTAGCCATTCATCTTTGTGGTTAGAAATTACACTATCGACGTATACCAGAATCTCCGTTATACTACAGTGTTACAGTCATCTACTGTAACTAAATTACACGGAGGACCATGTCTGCATCACCAAATAAAAATGTGTGAACCCATTATAACTATAATATTGTGTATTGAAAATACATGAATACTTGAAGTTTGTATAATCACTTAAATATTACGTGGTAACTTATAGAATATGAAGGCCCATACAAGTAATGGATTAAAATAATTTAGATTGATCTCCATTGTAGACTGTCAGCGTTTGAGAGCAGAAACGTAAAAGATGCTTCTCCTTGTGAGAGTGTTCTGTCGGATCGATCGTAGGCGATCTTTCTACGGAAAAGCGTGACGTGTTTAGACAAATTCTCACACAGCTCTGTGGGGGTCTGCAGTTTAATGCCAACCCCGAACGGAAAGTACGGTACTACAATTTTCTCTCGTTTCAGTGGGCACTATATAGTAACAAGGATCAGGTTTAGTGTGCAAGACATCGGATCTGAAGGAACTTTTATTTCTACAATGGGTACCATTTAACTTGTGGTGAGACTATACTGGTGAATCAGCTTGGATAAACGCCAACGGCCGTACTGTGTCAACAAACAGCTGAACACATTTTTCGTAAGTTGTAACGTTTCACACATGAAATCGAAATTGATTTTAAAGGAATCACGACTATTATGTTAAGTATTTATTTATGGTTCGGCGGTTCCGCAGTCTTCGGCGTCCTGGTTAGTTACGTTCTTTCATTCTCGGTTTCTTTTTAAAATAAGAACAAGTGACTCTTCATCACGGCTCCAAGAAAATACAAGAATTAGCACTGTCACCTTTGTTTCCTACGGCCAAAACACAATTTATTGTGGTGACTATTCACCGCTCACGTACTCGATTGTCGTAAACCCAAGACATTATTTGTGTTAATTCTGAACTCTTTTCTTCCCTTTGTCTTCGTTATAGTTGGGTATACAACTTTTACTAGACTTCTTGTATTGCTCTTCTGACCAGACGTTCTACAAAACTTTTTAGTTTAATATCAATAGAAAGTGACAATCCCTTTCACTGTATACACGTCTGACGAGTCATCCTGATTCAATCAAAAATATTATTTCCTTTTATTGTTAGAGGCATTATTTTCCAAACCGCAAAAAATATAATATAATAGTTCAGAAGATCTTTATCGTACTCCTAATTCACCCGCCTAACAAAATTGGGTATAATGAATTTCTACAGACTTGGCATACCAAGCTTTTATTTTTATTTTTGAGGTTCTGATGAAAGTAACAAAAGTTATGATAGTAATACGATTCCGCTTCCTTAAAATGTCTGTTACCTGTTTCAACAAGATACATTAAAAACGTGTCCTGAATATCAGATTTAATTTTACAATCTCATCCTCATCTACGTGGAAAATATTCAACAGTGCTTTTTCTCTAGAATCAGCAATCGGAGGAATGGCCTATAGGATTACTTCTGTACTCAAGCACGTGTGTTACACCCGTTTCGACAGCAATGTACACAGCTGTTTTGGTAGTGATACCATTCGCTGCCTATCAGTTTCGCGCCGTTTAAAAATTAGATTGTTACTTTGTCCGAGACGGCAGTCGAACCTAAGACTTGGTTTAGCGATCCGTCATCCCACGATCGTTATTTGTGTAGACATATAGTAACAATGTACACATACGTTTCAACTGTATGTGTAGACTTACTATAACAATGTAGACTTATTGATTGTTCTGTACCTTTTTAGGAAAATAACCAGCTAAACCAAGATAAATAATAACGAAGCCGCAATACTAGTGATCATCTTCGTCGAAAGAAGAAAGTGTTTTGTGCAGTTCAAGAAACGCCCTGTAGAAACTCCATAAATTTAATCTTTGTCACGAACAAGCGTCCGTGGGTGGGTCCCAAGCCTGGTGAAAGGTGTTCTCAGTCAAAATTCATGATAACTTTCTTAAGTTAATTGCCGTCATTTTTATTTCTACACACGATTCCTTCCTGCCGTGTATTCCATAATTTAAGACACTTGAAATTATGAAATCCAATTATTTAATGCGTAGTAGCCGGTAATAATCGGTTATTATGTAATCTTGATTAAAACTAGTTTTCAGCGTTAACAATCAGCTACGAATAGAACTTCCGAACCTACCTGTTGATGCAGGTAGTTATGATGAAGCTCACATGAAGTGTTATTTTTGTTGCATTTTCAGTAAAGGAACATGGGCACAATCTATAACAACTATTTGCTTTCTTTTCGGTTGGATACATACGTTCGACGGCTCAAATTGTTTTCTTCAGCCTTGTCAGGTGGAGAGTTGCAATTCACATGTGTCGAACGTGGTTTCTTTACTCAAGACACAACCTTATAAGAGAACTAATGTTAGAAAATTAGCCCTTTGCAGCTCATCTACCTCATAACGTTGCTCATTACAATAATTTTCAGTTACTGTATAAATAGGTTTGTACTAAAATGTACTGAATTTATTTGAATTAAAGTATCACCGTTAAAAATGGTGACAAAAAATGTCTCGTTTCATTCAACTTATCGCCGTGTCAAATTGTCACGTTAAGGCGACACTCTCTATAGTACGTAACATCTCTCAGTCTCATTTACTTTCTTCCTCATCATCGCAATACTATAAGTGTATGAATTTATTAGTATGCGACATTTTCCGATTCAATTACATGAGCATACAGGACAATGGAAGTGTATCTTCACTTGCCCTAAAAAGCTGACGATGTTCAATCAACCTGTTGACAAACGTATTCGTTCAACAAACGTAACGGAATTAGAGTGTTTATTAACAGAAACAAACTACTGTCTGAGTGTTTATTAACTTTATATTTCTATTAAACACACGCACACGCACACACGCGCGCGCGCACGGAAAAAATCATTAAGCGCCACGTATTATTTTCTTCACTGAATTTATTAATATATAGCCTTACGATGTAATTATGTTAATTACATTAATTATTTAATTAATAAACAATAAATCTGTATAACAAATTTTTGTTTGTTTACTTTAATTGTTTATGTCCCGCGTTTGGAAGCCATTGTTATGTGGTTAACAATTATAGGTAATTAATGTGTGGTGAACCTGACCACAATTTAATGAGACTATAATCTACTCTTCCCCTACGTATGGTGCGATTGTCATTAGTGGTAATTATGCTCATTTGTCAATTAGTATACAGGGTGATTCACGAAGAAACGGAAATACTTCGGGAGATGAATCTACATCGAAAAATAAGAAAAAAGTTCATATAAACATAGGTACGGAAATGCTTCGTTAGCGAGTTACGGCTAGCGAAAGATTTCGCCCGGGTTTCTGTTCCCCCATGTAAATGAAGACTTTCTGAAATTCTGGGAAGGGGCGAATTCTGCTGTTTCTTATGGTTTTTGACCTGAAAAATCGAATAAAACAGGTCGCAGAACTGTATCCCCCATATGTTTCATGATATCCGACGTAAAACAGAAAAATATTTGCCTAAAAACAAATTTTGGAAAATTGGAAACAATTGGAATTTTTTGTTGATTTTTATTGACTTTATTTACACCATTTTTCTCAGAATTAAATTCTTTACAAGTTTTGTTTTTAACTTTTATGCATTTATTAGTCATTTAACAAAGTTATTGTACTTCGAACCTAAGGTTAGGGTAGATTCATCTCCCGAAGTATTTCCGTTTCTTCGTGAATCACCCTGTGTATCACATCTGTAAAAGGTAACCCTCACGTATTTGGTACTGACAATGAAGTTAACAAAACATAGCTTGGCGTTATAATATTCTTGTGATCATAATCATCATAGGGCAATAGTAATAATGAACGCTTAAGCAGATCTGGATTAGAATAGCAACTTATCGTTTATTAAACAATTCATAAATTACAATTATAAATAACATTTCGTCGTTCCTGAAATAAAATCACAAATACAACATATATAACATATAATGGCAATATCATTACTAGCCTACAACTGCAAACATATATGAATTAATTATTACATTCAACAAATGTTATATCTATAATGCGTTCATAGTTCCAGATGGCAATATCTATTCATAACTTTTAATTTATGGTTCATGATTATCTCGAAATTGACGTTAGTAATTATCTCAAGGAGTGGGGTCTTTGTGAGAAACAGGTTCAGTAGTGGTGATTATCAATAATAAATATTTTACATTACTTGGTGTATGTTATCCATTATCGTTTGGCTGCAACGTCCCGTGGTTCCCTGTGTCCATCGACGTCGTCGTAACTTCGCATGTTGTTCACAGATGATATTCACTTTCACAAAAACGCTACTAAATCTTCATGTAGGCGTACCGCTGGCTTGACTAATGTGAATGTTCGTGTAATTATTAAGTATCGATTTTCTGTGTGAAGATCATGCGTGTCTGGTTATTTTGTCTGGGTAAGATCATCTTCGCTATGATAAATATGTGCTTCGTACCACAGTGTGAATTGACTACTAGTGTTCAACGCAATAGTTCGTAAACATTATTGTTACGGTTTTACTTTGTATTTACGAGTGAATGTTTATGTTAGTGAACTCGAATTATATTTACGAGCGACTCGGAATGTTTGTCGAGTGTTACATCACTATAATCGCTGATTGTCGCGCACTGATCTTAAATGTCACTTGTACTGTGGTCATTTATCATTGTTATTAACACTGATCAACGTTCTAAGTTAATTTAAAATAGTCTGAGTATCACATTTATGTAACCGTTCACTTTTGAAATCAACGAGCAAAATTCTAAGTTCAGAAAATGTAATTAGGCGACTGATAACTGATTGACTGATCAGCTAAGCGCGTACGCACGTTCAAAATAATTGAGTAAAATTTTAGGTTTAAAATTGTAGGCCCTCGTCCGCGTGGCAAGTAGATAGTTTTATTAACTTCACCCCTACCAGAGTTCCTCGTCAGATTCCTTCCACAACCTCGTCCTCTTCATCATTGGTTAGACTACTTGATTTCTTTGAAGAATCCACCCACCTTCTAGATTTCTCCTTGCGACTCTCTTCTGATTTGCTTCTGTCTTTCGTTGCCATGGGAACTCTCCCCAAGACTCGGGTCCTAGCTGAATTCTGTCTTCTGATAGGTCGTCTAACATCCCCGATGTTCTTGCCAGTGTCGTTACCCTGTGTTCTAAGAAAAGTTGTAATTCCTCGCCTGTCAATCATCTTCTTTGTTCGACTCCTGTCCGAGCTTCGCCCCACTGATGGATGTTTGTCACCCCAAGTTTTCTATGCTGCTGGCGTAACGAATCGTCGCATTGTTTACCTTACCTTCCCCCTTTGTACCAATTAATAATTCTTTGACAGACGTCTCCCAGTGAAGTTTCTCCAGCTCTCGCCTCGTAAATCGTATATGTCTCCTAAATGAGTAGTCCTGCTGTGTTACATCGTAGTCTTCTATTCACCTCGTATGTGCTTTATTGTTCCTGTGAGTTAAACTGTCGTAAACCCTTTTGTGTCCGGGTACGTTTTGTCGTTTCACGTATGGTGTGATGCAACGCGCGTGTCATTCGCCTCGTTTCGTCGTAACTGTTTGAATAGAGTAGCGACTGCTTTGTTCTTATGTTATGAAGCAATAACTCCACGTAAACCCTCTTCTGACGTTCCAACTTTCAGATCAATTGTCTCAACTGCACGAAGTCGTCGCCTTTTTGCCCTGTCGTACACCAGTATTGTTTGACTGTCAGTTGATGTTCACCCCTTATTTATTGCTTTACTCGCCAGAAATTAACTGCCTAAATGTGTCTGTGAAGTTTGAGAAATTTTCAAAAATTTTCTCGCTATAGCCTATAATTTTATTATTTAAATTCTGTTTTTCCCGCCTACGAATCGAAATATAGTACATGTAAATTACGAACAATTCAGAACGCTGCAACAAGATTTGTATAATTTGTAACAATTTTTAAAATAAACGTTCTCGGCTATACGTAAGCAGGCGCGAGAGCAAAAGTGGAACAGGAACAGATGGGGAGAAGAAATTGGGAAAACCTTGAACATACCTGACCTCAGACAGACGAAACTGTGCGGTGACTTTCGCTCCATTGTGAAAACCAAATTAATTATTGCAGCTGAGCGCGCGCGTGACGGTGTGCGGCGGCAGGCACTTGTGTCTATTGCTTCTGCTTACAGACAGCAAACGCAATTCAAAAGTAATACACTTTTGAGAAATATAGCACTGAAGAATATTGTGAAATGTCTATTTGTTTTGATACGATCCTTCAAAAACGATAAAAACATAATGTAGGAAAGTCAAACTCTATTCTAAGCTGGTATGCTTTACTAAATGTAGGCCTAAGGGAAAACTCACTCTAATTTACTTTTTATAGATATGTAAACTGCATACATTCACAAATACCGTTTCACAAATGAACTCTCTTTAGGTGAAACAGACAAAACAAGGGCTTTTTTGAACTTTTGAACTACTTCAAAACAAATTCTGTATCATATTTAAATTCGGGTAAACGTCCATAACTTTTTAGATTAAATACGTGTTAATCTAACACGTAGATTAACATGTGATTTGTACTCGTCTGAACAGAACATACTACAGCCACAAATTTTCATTAATAATTTGTTTGATTAAAAATAAAGATGTGCTTAATCAAGTTGGATTAAAAAAGTCCAAAAGGATTTAGAAAAAAATAATAAACATGCAGAAGAAGCAAATGGAGGAGAAGATTTTTGGACAAAAGTGTTAAAAATGGAGGGGTTCAGGGTAGGGGAGAGAAAAACGCAGGTTCAAAGTGGACTGAAGACAGGAAGAAGAGACACAGTGAAAAGATGAAGGAATATTGGAAAAAAGGAAAGAGTAAAGAATTGAAATTGGCATGTGGTCCTTAGCTGGCCAATACGGAAAAAAAAGATGTGCTTAAATCGAAAAGTTTAATTAATGTTTACTGTACATGCGTCTGGAACGCCATATCAAGGGCGACAAATCAGAATACGGCCTGCTTGAAAGTGAGATACGAACCGGAACTGTCAACAGGGTCTAATTTCTCTTGACATAATGAAGTTACTCAAAACCTTAAATTCGAGGTAACAAAAATTACAAAACACCAGCAATTATATTATTATTAGAGCCGCCACTCCTACTATTACAAGATGTATGCAACATATCCATTGGTGAACGCAGATCTAACCTTACAGCACATAGAAGCGGTCAGAAAAGTTATTGCGATTTTTTATCGACCTTAAACATTAAACCTTAAACAGCCGTACTGTCAACATTCGGTCCTGTTTACCGTTATAGTACTGAAGCAACCGACAACCGTGTCACAGCAATCTACTTACCGACTCCCATAGTTTCCTCGCTGTTTTTGGTGATTTGTCCGCCAAAAAGTTGTGGTGGAATCCTCCTTACCTTTGAAGCCTTTAATGATTTTCTACTTTTATTGAGGTAACTATAAGTAATAGTATGTAATACCATACAACACTTCATTATGCTATCGCATACCTTCTTTTTCACGAATTCGTCATGTATTTGTCATAGCAATTTGACATCAATTCGTTTGTACCTTTCTTCTGCGTACAGACGACGTCATTTGCTTATACCAAACAAAACTGTCTCCCGTACTAAGCAAATTTTTATATTATAAAAAGTGAGGGTTAGAATTAAATATGGAAAAGATAAAAGTATATGGCAATGGGTGGCACAGGAGCAGATTTACGTACAAGATATGGCACAATCCAACAAGTTAGTGAATACAGCTAGGTATAGTGGATTTCGAAAAGGAAAGGAAAAGGAAAAAGAATTACAAAACTGCTATACTCCATGCTGTGGAATAAAGACAACAGCAAACAGCAAAGACAATAAACTGTGTATTTGTTAGTGTATTGTATTGTTTTTATCAATGTAAACATGACGGCTAAAAAACATTAAAGTTGAAACATGTTGCTTTAGGACATTCTTGAGGTGAATAGTATTTTGAGGTGAACACAACTGTAGACGTGTATGAGCATTCTGTCAAGGCGTTCCCTAGCTACGCGTGTTCCAGAATGTTTTCGGCAACCGTAATATCCCCATGTACAAGCGCCCGCACGCGCACACATTATCCCCTCTCTTTCCCTAAAACAGTCAGCAGTACACTTCGCACGAAAGAGTTCTTGCAAAAGAAAGTAATTATTTCCATACGGTCATGATTTCACAGTAATACAAGTTAACAAGCAGAATAAAGTTACTAATGTAGGCCTGGTACAGTTAAGAAGTATGTTACATTATAAGAAAACACACTAATGCTAAATTGAGAAAAAAATAGTTTTAGTTTCTGAGGAAATGTTTCGTCTTTCAAGTTGTATTTATATCTGACGTAGCAAATTTTAGTATACTAAAAAAAAATGTTATCTATTCAAAATATTTTGTGTAGTAAATTTTTATGGTGTAGTCAGAGACACCGGTTCAATCAGTAAACTTTAAAGTTCAAAAGCGTATAAGAATGTTAACGTCTACTATATTATACTATACCTGTTACCAGGAGCGCAGGCAGGTAACACTGAGAGGGTTCCGGTAGATTCTGGATGGCGGGGTTGAATTTTTTGTTAATAAAACTGCAAAAATTAAAAGAAAAAATCACATTTGCTATTTTTCGATGTAGCCAAGAATGTAAGTGTCGAAGCTTATGAATTGGGCTACATTAATATATATTTAAAATCACGAGCAACAAAGATAACATCTTACATTACAATGTGTGTGTGTGTGTGTGTGTGTGTGTGTGTGTGTGTGTGTGTGTGTGTGTGTGTGTGTGTGTGTGTGTGTGTGTGTGTGTGTGTGTGTGTGTGTGTGTGTGTGTGTGTGTGTGTGTGTGTGTGTGTGTGTGTGTGTGTGTGTGTGTGTGTGTGTGTGTGTGTGTGTGTGTGTGTGTGTGTGTGTGTGTGTGTGTGTGTGTGTGTGTGTGTGTGTGTGTGTGTGTGTGTGTGTGTGATGGGGGGGTGTAAAATAAAAGATTCCAGAAATTGTCACAAATTTTCCCACCTTCTGTAGAGGCTGATAGTGATAAATGTTTAGTACGTATCTTGTGTTTTGTACTAAACTTGTGTTTAGTGAGTAGGGGAGACCGTTGTACCTTGGGCATAGTGTACCTCGAAACATTGTCTAGTACTGTATAGTTGTGCTATCTACGCGGTTGAAACTCATTACAGGTTGTAGAAAACGCCGCTAGGTAGCTCTAACGGTAGTTCTATTTGGCTGTAGTGCAACATGTGTGTGTAGTTAAATAAACAAATTTTAAGTGACAAAAGTAAATTTTTCGTTTCTGTGAATTCGTGATTTACCCAGGGACATTAAAGTGGAGTTGTGACCAGCACTACATACAGTGTGTTCCATATCACCTGGTGAGTAAATAAACATGCTTACTTCAATAGTTTTAGTTAACCTCTAACTTTTGCAGCCATATTAGTATAAATATGCACCCTCTTGTACCTCGGAACACACAACATTCTGTACCATGGAACATGTTCCAAGGTACACGACGCTATTGTTTCTTTGTTTTTTTTTTTTCGATTATCATGCCACGAAGTAAAGAGGGTGTTAAGAGGGCTGCAATTGATCCAGATGCTTTGAAGAATGCTGTTCAGGCAGTTATGGCTCCTCCCGAGACTAAAATCTCAATCAGAGAAGCGTGCAAAATTTATAAGGTTAAATTAAGCACTTTATCAAGACATCTGGCACAATTCCGGAACTCCGGAAGCGAAACTTTTGATTATAAACCAAAATTTGACAGTCGAAAGATTTTTTCTGATGCTGAAGAAAATAGTTTGCTAAACTACATAAACAAAAAATAAAAATTCGCTCAGCAACAGTGTCATTGAGCACAGCTCTAGGTAAAGAATTTCGACGAAACCGAAACATCGAAGCATGATAATGTTTTTAGGCTTTTGAAACGTATGTGGATTACGTTTGGTAGATTACGTAAATCATTTCCAAACCACAGACGATCACAAACAGAGCATTTAAAACCAAATTTATTCTCACTAAAACGTTTGCTAAACTCAATGTCAGCAGCGATTATTTCTGTCTTGATGCGTTTACATATCAAATTTCTAGACTGTGGGGAATCGAAAGTGTGGAAGCGTTACGTTTTTCGATGACGATTTTTGTGGAATGACCCCCAGCCTAAAAACATTATCATGTTAAAATTGCACAAATGAATTACGGGTTATCAAAAAAAGGTGTTCGAGAGCTAGCGTACAAGTATGCTCGTGCCAACAACAAAAGTTATCCTGAGGTATGGAATGAGCATCAAATTGCTGGTGAGGAATGGATGCGAGGATTCATGAAACGCCATCCAGATCTATCCATACGAACCCCAAGGCCTACTAGTTTAAGTAGAGCAACCAGCTTCAATAAAACAAATGTAAGCGCTTTTTTCGATAACATTGAAAATGTTCATCTTCGCTTTGGGCCCATTCCACCTGAAAGAATTTGGAACTGTGATGAGACGGGGATGTGCACGGTGCAAACCCCAGGCAAAATTGTGGCTCCCAAAGGAATAAGGCAGATCGGCAGTGTAACATCTGCTGAACGTGGCAACCTTGTTACGATAATTGCGGCAATTAGCGCAACTGGGAATACTATTCCCCCAATGTTTGTGTTTCCCCGCGTACATTTTAAGGACAGAATGATGTACGGTGCACCGCCTGGATCCATTGGTGCTGCTGTTGCTTCTGGCTGGTCTAATGAAGAAACCTTCATACACTTTTTGAGAGATTTCATTAAACTGTAAAGCCCTCTAAAGAAGAAACTGTTCTCTTATTCATAGACAACCATGAGACTTATCTAAGCATCGAAGCTCTTAATTTGGCATCTGAATCTGGCGTGGTCGTAGGTACATTTCTCCCGCATACTTCTCACAAACTACAGCCCCTTGACTTATCTGTCTATGGGCCCCTGAAAGCTAGCTACAATCAGTTAGTAACTTCGTGGCTAGTCAACCATCCAGGACAAACCTTCGACATCTATGCAGTAGGAGAAATTATGGGGAAAGCCTTTCCACGAGCATTCACTCCAACTAACATAATGAATGGGTTCAGGGTCTGTGGAATTTTTCCATTAGATAGTAACATATTTTCTGATGAAGATTTCTTAGCTTCATATGTCACGGACAGGCCCGACCCATCTGCAGTTACGTGTGAAACTAATGCAGGACAGCCCACTGGTGTTATTTTAGGTAATTGTGACAAAGAAAGTAGACAAACTGAGAGAGTTGACTTAAATTTGCCAGGGCCTTCAGAGCCAAATGCTGTAGAGATAAACAGACACCTAGTAGGCCTAGTTATAGCAAAGATGTAGAGCAGGATCAGACTATGGTCGTAGTGTCACCAGAGGATATCCATCCTTATCCTAAGGCTAAGCAACGCAAAAATACGAACAAAGGAAGAAAACCAGGAAAGACTATGATTGCAACTGAGACTCCAGAAAAGCTGCAAATAAAACTGATCAAAGAGAAAAAGGACAGTGTTAAAAGAAAGCTAAATATTAATCAAAATTCAACAACGGTGGCTATGAAAAATAAGTCAAAAGATGGAAAATCTTTTAAAAAAGGAACTAAAAAGACGGACCTTAAAAAGGAACGTCTCCCATCTTCATCATCTGAACTGAAGAAGACGATCCTACCCCGCTAGTTGAAACTGATGATGAAGAATGTCTTTTTTGTAGCGAACCTTACAAAAATGATAAAGGTAGTGAACAATGGATTCGCTGCATTTCCTGCCAAAGATGGGCCCATGAACTTTGCGCAGACACTGGGACAAGGGGTTGGAAAACCTATGTTTGTGATTTTTGTTCAAAATACTAGAATTTTAAAGTAGATTTTAAAATAAGATTTTGAAGTATTTTTACAAAAAGCTAACATGTTACCTTTTTATATAGTACTTCCAAAATGTTTTGTAGAACAGTTGTATAACAAAAAATACAGTTTTAATTAATTGTACGAGTTTTAAAACTTTATTCCCACTTAAAGCCCCTGTGTTCCAAGGTACAAGAGGGTGTGTTCCATGGTACATGACCATGTTGTACCACGGAACATTTTACATGCCATTAACATTATATTTTTTAACTGTCATTATGACTGTAAAACACAAAAATAATTACAGAACGTTGTAAAGGAATATTGAATAATCATCATCAGTACTTTTTAATTTTAAAATATCATAAACAAAAAACTGAAAAAAATTAAATATAAAAAGTGTCCCATGGTACGTACATAGTCTTCCCTATGTGTTGTACGTAAATATTGTAGCAAATGAAATTAACACCGTTTTGTAGCAGAAATATATCAAAGGTTTCATAAAATTGACAATACAGGTTCTCAAAAACACAAATTTCAAAGTCATCCTATGGGGTGTGCAAATACGTGGTTGGGGTAACATTTTGTTGAAGGTAGCGTACAAATTAGTTCGCCAATAGAGGCTATGGAGCCCCTGCTAACGGCGCTGCATTCTGTCTTAGGTTTACGTATATACAGAACAACGGACACGTTGTTGATTTGTTTTCGAAACGGTAATAAAGCACTTAATTAAAAAATATGAAAAATATTAAATACGCGTCGGAAAAACCTTATATAACAATAGCTATATCTGTATAAGATTCGAATAGCAAGCAAAAAACTGTTTAATATACAAATTTTTCAAGTTGCTGTAGAGTAAATTACTGCACTAAAAATATCGTAAGTGGAGCTGGATACACTACGGTTTGAATGAAGATTCGAAGGCTCTTTCCTGCTTGTTAAGAAGACATACTTCAAAAACTAGGATAAAAGTTTTAACCATACCAGAAATGTAGCATTACTTTCCTGCTTGTTAAGAAGACATACTTCAAAAACTAGGATAAAAGTTTTAAACATACCAGACATGTAGCATTACTTTAACCATCCCAGATATGTAGCATTACTTTAACCATCCCAGACATGTAGCATTACTTTAACCATCCCAGACATGTAGCATTACTTTCCTACTCACAACGTGGCTACACCGTACCACAATTAAAAGTGTTACTCACAGAACTAATTACCTTCCCTACTTAATTCGACTTACATGACTACAGTTTTTCCGCCACAAAAGAAAGTTTGTTGTGTTTTTTTATTTTTCTCTCACGGTAAACCCCAACCCCGTCGCCGCGCCAATGCTGTTACAAAACAGTTATAGCTTCTTAATAAGTTATAAACGTTATGAAGCCGTCTACCGCAAACAACTTGAATCTGACGAAAAACAATTACTATAAAGTGCACTGTATTGCTTTAGATGGAGAGAGATCCAAAAGCCCCGGTGGTCAGTACAGCTGCCACAAATTAATCGACGAGTCCACAATAAGTCCACAAGAGCCGGCGGTTAGTACAGCTGCCATAAGTGAATCCACGAGCTCCTCTGGGTACAACTAGTCCACAAGCGCCGGCAGACAGCTGTCAAGTGAATCCACGAGCTCCTCTCCGTACAATTACGGTGAATACTACTATCGCTTGGTCGAACAGTAGGTTATTCGTTTTTCTTATTTAAAAATCACTTTTTTAAAATCGATTGAACATAATTTGAGAAAATGTTTTACATATTTTAATTAATTTCTTTATACTTTCACACTAAAATCAAAGATAGTTTCCAACCTCTTAGATTTTTAAAAACAATAGTAAATCATAAATTAATACTAATAAAAAATAAATAATTACTTGGGAAGAATTTTTGACGTCACAGAAAAGTGAATATAAAAAGTATCGCGTTCACCCGTTATAATCTGTATCTCTGTTGTACGCCAAACCTGATATTTTAATGTTCTAGGTTACAAAATAAACGATTCAATGAAAACGAAAGTATATGTTTTTGTAATTAATGCACACATGGGTGATTAAGGAACACGATATCAAGGGCGACAAGTCAGACATGGATTGAACGAAAGTTAGGTACAAACCGGAACTGGCCGGAAGGTCTCGAATCTGGTGAGCTGATAAATTCTGTAAAAAAAAACTTGCAAATATTATATTCATCAACTGAGCCGACTTTTATCACTACTAACACCAAAACCACCACCACCGCCATTAGGGTTATTACTACTATATACTACTGCTACTACTACTACTACTACTACTACTACTACTACTACTACTACTACTACTACTACTACTACTACTACTACTACCACCACTACTACTATTACTACTCCAGCTGCTGCTGCTGCTGCTGCTGCTATTTCTTGTACTGCGAGAGCAACTGTACTATCACAAAACCACCTTTGCTATTCTACTTTTATGGTAGTAGTTTTAAATAACTGAGTACTACGTATATCAGATAGACTATTACGCTATTTAGGTGAAAAACGAAACTTCCAGAATTTCATGTCAGAAACAAAGCGGTGGTGGTAGGATTGAAGACAACCAGCTGTGTACTGAAATGGAAGCATATAGATAGTAACTGGCGACATACATAATCTTAATAAGCTAGGCTAGGCTAATCGACTATCGACCACTCCCAGCAGAACGTAGAGGTCGGATAGGTCTAGGTTCTTCTCGCGTGGGAATCATGGCCGCAACCCCTAGCTATGAGATCACTGGAGAAAATGACTGGCGAGTATTCGCTTCCAAGTGGACTGATGAAAAAGGCTTACTTGCACGTAAATGTATATTGTGCCCATAAATATCAATATGTGTGCGTAGTTTGTATATTATGGATAATAGGCCCAGACGAAGAACAGGAATAAGGTGTGGGATCAAGTGAAATATGAAAAGGTAACTTCAAAAATATGAATATTACTGAATATTAGGAACTGGAGAATAGAGAAGAATGACATCAACACTTGGAATACACTAATTGAGCCATGAAGGGTTGTGGAACTATAGATGGTGATGATTCTTATGATGACAATGACATAAATACATAATACATTATAACGTACATCATATAATACAGAGTCATTATTATATTGAAAATATATATTACATTCAAATATAATACGTTATAATATCACATAGACATTAGTATAATGTACTTCTATACATTAGGTTCATTTTACGCACAAACTATAGAAATTAAAAGTTCGCGAACTATATATATGCACGAACTATAGAAACATTTTTCTTCCACAAGATAAAAGCTTAAGAGTTTTTGAAATAGCTCTTACAAAAAAAGTTTTAAAAGTTTTATAAAAGAGATCCTGCATATTCTTGCGAAACTAGATTTGAGACAGACGTGTGTGTGGGGGCGGCGCGATGTGCACATTAACTGACCAATATTCCTTTCGCAACTTGAACTCTAGTGAACTTTTTGCTCGGGTGTAGACTAGAGAATAAACTACGTTTAATTAATAAGGAAAACATTAAAGTAAATATAAATTACAAACTGAATATGCATTGTCGATACACACGGTAAACAACGTGATTTCAGACAAGAATATTCCAAATACACTCATTATGAAGGTCATAAAATATTTAGTTTTCTATTAAATTGCAGTTATGTTGTCCATCAGCCTGGTATAGCCTTCGTTTTTCATGCCACAACTTTCGTGAGCTGGATGAAACATTCCACACAAAAACGACCAGTAGGTCTCGTTCAACAAAGCGAGCGAACCGAAACGCGAGTGATCATGATGGGCTACACGATCTGGTTATAGTGGAGTTCTGTGTCCAATAGAAATTAAAAGCCATCCAGCAGCCAGAGGAGAGAAACGTTATAAACTAACTTTACTTGTCGAACCGCTTGTAATGATGGAGTCTCCGAAAAATCTCATCCAGTATGAAGCGGATAGTAGTTCAGTAAGAGTGACAACACGCTGCTAACAGATGAGAGTTACACAGACTTTCTAATGTTAAATCATAAATTGGCTGAGAACGGTGTAGTTAATATAAAACATGTCCGAGGCCAGAAGACAACGACAATACGGTAGTGCTGTATTGCATAGGTGTTGTAGTTCTGAAAATTCTTTCTACTTATTTATTTCTGCACAGATGATAAGCTAAATAATGCTACTGCCGTTTCAGTATCATTACAATTATAAGTAACGTATTGGCTTATTATGATTTCATTTACCTTAAAGTATCCAAGAAGAATTCACTTAAATTTAGTGGTTAACAAAAAAGTTTTGAATATTAAATTCTCAAAAGTTTTAAGTGTTATTTTCCTTGGTTTACGGTGTTCTTGTAAATATGATCAGGCGGACAATGAGACACACCGAAGTACGAACCGTATTGGATATTTATGAGTTGTGGTTGGTGAGTAGACAGCCGTAACGTGGTGCCGTGTGGAAAGCGCCTCACCGAATGGCCCCAATAAACGTTACTGACATTTTGTTTGGGTAACAACAATTTATTAATTATTCATGATGTCTAAAGGGTACGTGGAAGAGGCGTGAGTTACAGTCGAGATGTAACTAGTAACAACAGTTCGACTACGTTAACCTGATTATTAACGTACGACTGCAATGGACGGAGGAAGAAACCGCGCGGCAACGGCCTCGGACCAACATTGACCGACATTTTTACAAATAAGTGGGTCAATTCTGGTGCTCAATGTTATCGCCTCGTCATCGCCAAAAGAATTCTCCTTTCTGCTGCCACCCCAGCTACACTTTGCTTAGTACGAACGTGAATGTAGAAACAATCGAATAGCCAAGCACAGTTGTTTCCTCATGACGGACACAACATAAAAAACAGACCTGTTTCATAACATTTTTGGGTCACACTTAATTTTATTTCTTTCTAGCAAGAATTCATCTTTATTAAATTCAGAATAGAAAACAGATAAATTTGCTAATATAAACTTTCTTTTTATTTTATATTTGAAATTTGCTGTAACTAGAAAATTTGTAAACGTAACTAGAAGAGAATGGTATGAACTACAAGTCCTCTTGTACAAACTGCGTCTGCCTGAATTTTCAGCCAGTCTTATGCGACTGTAAACCTACATGAACTATTTGTTGGTAAGTAAATCTATATAATACATCTAACACGTAAAATCTAAATACTCTGGTCAACAATTCAACCACTTGTGTAAGAAAAAATTGTTTCTTAATGCAAATACAGAGCTGAAAATTAGAAAATCCATTATAAATGTTCAAAAGGTAATACTCTGATGACAACTCCAGTTGACACTATTCTACTGAATATATATTTTAAAAATATATATATTTTTTTAATATTTTTTAAGGGAAACTAGTGACGATATTTATCAGAGAGTGTTATTTGGTGAAGAAAAGATGGTTGTGCGGAACTTTTATAGCTAAAATACTAACACAAAAATTAATTATTGGTTATCTATAGAACCCGTTTCTCCCATTAAAAAATGTCTTTTGATTAATACTTCTTAAAAGCGATAAACTAAATCAGTTGGAAACTCTTTTTGAAAACCTAAAGGTGACGGGTACGTAGAAACCAAATTACAACTATCCTGTGAATATATGTGTCAACGGAAGACGGTGACAGTAGCACCGCAATGAAAACATAATTCTGACCGTAAATGACTGTAGAATAACATAGACCTTGTATTTAAAGCACATAAAATAACATTTAAAATGGAATCAAAAGTAATAATTGTTTTAATTGTTGGAAATTTATGAATGCTATTATCGGTTAATTTTTTAATTACAATACGTCTGCGAAAAGTTTAGTAAACAACAGTTTCTTATCTAAAACGGTAAGAAAGAGACGTGTTACAAAAATAATACCCGACTTCTAATTCTACTTCCTAACATGTCTTCGTTTAGTTTTCCTTACCTTCCTTTGTTTTTTACATCTTTCATTTCTTAGATTTTCTACCTGCCTGCCTGTCCTCCCTTCACACACACACACACACACACACACACACACACACACACACACACACACACACACACACACACACACACACACACACACACACACACACACACACACACACACACACACACACACACACACACACACACACAGTATGCAGTCACGAAGGAAGGGATGGAGGCGACAGTTGTGTGTGCGTGTGCTGTACTTATGATATCTGTCAGATGGAAGTCCTTGAGCAGTAAAACGTAAGCTTTATTCATTCTGAGTGACAAAAAACATCTGTGCTAATGTACTGACGTAATATAACATGCAAGGGTAAGAAAAAAAGGAAGTGCCATGTGCAGCAGGTAAACTTTAATTCCAGCAAATTATGTGTAATACGATTTATTTTATTTCTACGTCTGTGACAAATTTAAAATACTTTTAAATTGATAAAAATTCCTGCGTAGTTTCTGCAAGTAGTTCGGTGTAGTTCCTTAGAAACTACAGGCAATTTGATGTTTGCTACAATGGTATTGTACCAGCTGTTTGGTTTGGTTTCTTTCTTTTTTTTCAGACTCTAATCACGAATATTATTGTTTCATAATTAATTCGTCATATGTTTGAAGGTTACAAACCAGTCAGTATTAACTAATCAAGGTCACAGTCTGCCTCAGCCAATACCACAATACATCCATATTTAGCATTGGGAGAGAGAAAAAAACAAAACATAATGGTTAAACTTGAAAAAATCTGGACAGGTATTATAATGAGGAATTCAACGAACGTCAAAACTAATGTATAATATTTGAAGATATGCACACTAAATAACCTTTGTAATAACCGTGTACGTCCGACACACTTCAAAAAATAAAGGAAACCAGGAATCTACAAATGATCCAAAAATCTGTGTTTTCAAGGATTTTATTTAACGCCATCAGGGCGTTACAAAGTCCAATGTTCCGTAATGGGCAATTGAGTGTTCTAACCTCTCAGGAATTAGCTACTGGCATTTTTCTACGAGAAATGGTCATTATTTGTGGATAATGATCCGAAGGCTATCGCATCAACCTTGTTTCATCTATTCTCTTTTTTTAAAGGATGAAGCATTAATACAAATTCAATTTTTAAAAGTGACTTTAAGCAATGTAACCGTGGCGTGAAATGGACCTTGGAATACGGTGGCCCATCACAGTTTATGCAAAAAAGTTTTTTCAGTTTTTGTCATGGAGTATATACTTTTTAATATCTAATTTATTGTAAGCTATGTCGTTTTGTGTCAACCGTGCGCTCATGTTCCTGCTGTTCTAAAAATGTTATAAAACTTCAACAAAATATGAATATGAATAAAGTGTACTAAAAATCGTTTTAAAGAGGAACATCTCAGCTTCAAAAACATACAAAATTATCGTACCGAATTCATTATTTATAAATAATATTATTTAAGTTTCCTAAATTGTAATTTTGTGCGTCCAGTCTCCCTTGGTTATTTTTTTTAATACTACCTCTATTTTTGTAAATCTATCGAACCTTCGAATGTTCAATGAAATTGAATCACATTTTAGATAACATATAAACTTCAAATATTAAGGAGATGTAATTATAATGATTCCATTTACACGTGATAACGTGACAATTCCTTTTGTCACAAATAACTATTGTGATATGAACGTATTTTTTATCGTAAAATTATATAAAAACCATTTCAGATTCCACATATTTTAAAATATCTAAGTTTAAAAAGTAAGGTAAATTAAAGGAGACTTTACCTTTCTTTCCTAATTAGAGGCCATAGCAAATTATAATCATTTGTGAAGCTACACTAACTGATCGACTTAAATTATTTTAGCGAAACAGAAAATAGTGAATGCATTTAACTAAAAAATATTAAAATTTAAAATCAGTCAGCTTAAAATACTCACTCAATTTACATATAACAAAGAACTTAAACATTTGTACGTCAGAATGTTATACTGCAAACGTTTCTATTTACAACGATTTTCACATTGGTGTATAAAAAATTATATCAATTTTAGAAAATAACCAATATTAAATCTCATGGAAAGATGCTAGATGTGGTTTACACGGTGTGTGAAATCAAAAGTCTGTTATTACAAAGTCAACTCTCCATATTTCTCTAAAAACGTTTGAGAAAATAACTTGTTTCGCTTTAATTTTGACAACATATTTCTTCGTGTTTAATGCAGGTACAGTTCAGCATAAGGGCTAGGCAATCCTACATTCAGGGTCTGTAGTTACACATGTCCTGTTTAGTAGATAATGTGTAATATTCATTTTATTCTTTATTTTAATGAAGCTATCACATGGTAACTGCTGTCTCCTGATTGTTTCGCTGCGTTCAGTTGTATGAGTTGTGGTGTCTGGACCGGAGAGAAGAAAAAAACTGCAAAGAGAGCGGAGTGACATTGAGAAACAAATCAACAGATAAACGTTTGAGAGTGAGAAAGAAAGTAATCACAAGTGAATGTTGGAGATTTACATAAACCGTGAGCGAATTAGACCGTGACTTTATGTCGGTTGTGGGCTACACAATTAGGGAGGTTTACAGTGATGTCATATATTGTCTGTTACTTACAAAATGTGAATAATTCAGAGAGAGTTGCAACGTACTGATGACTCGTTGATTTATACCGTCCATTACTATAGTCATTCACCTCTACTTTCAATTGGCCTCTTTATCACTATATAAGTACACCGTACACTTCTTACTTACAGAGAATATTTAAATATCATATATGTATGTTTCTGCGTATTCAGATCCAGCCTGTATTCCGTTGTTTCACATTCAAGAAATTTCTTTGTTATAATTGCCGTTTTTGTATATTATTGATAATTTCTAAATCGTGCGATATGACAATTCAAAAGATAGGGGAACACTTCTTGTAGTATATATAATATGTTTGTCCGACATATTAACGTACTGAGTAATAAGTCACTTACATATCACGTAATAGGCGTATTATATCTAACTGACATCTTAATTAATATGTAATTGTTTTAATAACATATAAGTTCCAAACACGTAGAACCAATAGCGGAATCAATATTTCAACATTCACGACGTTGGATCGTGAAAAAGCCATATATTCTCGCTTACTGTCTATACGTGAAAGCCATATATCCTTTTCGATAACTATTTAAAACTTTCTCCATTTGTTATGAAGGAGTTCTGAGTATTCCTTAAAATATCCTGTTTTTCAAATCATTACGTAGTTTGCTAAAACGGTATAATTGGATAGGGTATGTAGCATCGTGGATACGCCACGACACAAAGGTTTCTGTTTGATCAAATACATTTTTTGTGTGTTCTGTTTGCTGTAAATGTAGTAAACGTAATTTTCATAGGAATCAACAATTTTAGTTACTACTCAAGTTCTACGGACTTTGTGTCCCTTTAATTTTCACATAATTTAAGGTACAGATTTATATGTCCGCAGTACAATTTTCTTTAAGTTGTAATCTACATCTATACAGATATTTTAGTCTCAAATGAGATGCACACGAAAATGTAAGGACCAACTGATCGATGATCGAGTTACTTAGTATCCTTAGAAGCTGTGTTTCTACTAAAGTTGCTACATTTAGTCTGACAGCTCCTTGTCTTCCTCCTGATGGCCATATTTATTTAGTTAAGTCTCATTATTGCTGTACATACTCAAGAGTTACAAATATTACATCGCTGTTTTATCTTAACCAGCAACGTAAGCTATCAGAGCATGAGGCTGTTTATTGTGATATGATCATCAAAGACAGTCTATAAAGACCCTTTAAATGAACTATAGAATCTTATGAATTCCTGTAACAAGCTATGAAAGTAACTAAAAGATCTATACAGACAAGGACGAAAGTTCTGTAAAATGATATATACTATAAGTACGGAATTAAATAAACGATTAAGTTTTTAAAACTTCCATTTACGTGTGAACATACAGTGTTGTTTTCTTACATAATAATTTGTTTTTTCCAATATCCTTTGTTAGTACGTTAAGAAACTTTAGGTTTGTCCCAACGTTTCAAAGAATGTTCTTAGTATAACTTCTGGCTTGTAAGTGCACATGTACTCGGTGTTTGCAGCTTTACTCATGTCAAAATAGTAAAACGTTTCAGAAAACGCTGCTACAAACTAAACTTTAGCACAAAAACTCCATGTGAATATTGAAAGCGAATAACATTACAAAGATATGTATGTGTATATTAGTTTATAGGTTGATAAAACCATTCTTTAAGATTTTGGTGCTTGCGCTTGCGCATATAACTAAAAGACATCTCACATTTCTAAATGTTTGCCATTGTGTTTCACCTTAACTGTATAAGATAAATATATTAGACCTTGTGAAAAGGATACGCACGAAAATGTGCATAGATCATTGGTTCTATTATGAATACGTGTGGGTTTGCGCGTGTGCCAGTGCGAGCGCTTTTGTGCGTGCACGTGGAAGGGGCGAGGGGATGAGCAGCGATTTTGATTGTGTTGAAGGCGGACAGAAAGGGCTGCTGTAGGGAAGCGAAGGGCGTTCACCCGCACCCGTTGATCGATCGTGGTGGCTACTCGCTAGCGCCTTATCTGGCCGTTGCCCTTCTCTCCCAGGACTCTGCCAAAAATACGTGTGGGCCAACAACTTGAGAATCACTTTCTTAATTGAATCCTGAGCGCATCTGTCAACTATCAAACAAAGATTTTTGGGCGCTCAGAATCAACAAGTAAACGTATACGCTTACTATAGTCCATCAATAGATAGGAAGCAATGTTGACTAATAACAAAAAGTATACGATTTTCTTACGGAATTAACAAAAAATTACCTATTAACTGTCTTCGACTCTAGCATATGTCTATCTAAGTATGTGTTCTTTTGTACATAATTTATGACTTCTTTGCACGCAACAGTGATAAGAATCATAAGCTGAATGACAATGTACGTAGCTTATACTTTGAAGCATTTTAAATTTGTTAACAAATTTGACACTATGTGCATACTGTAAGACCGCGTTGAATAAACCATTTATTTTGGAACCAAATAATTTATTTATATTCTACTGGACCTTCACCTGACTGTCAATAAACTGAAAGTAAAGAAAATCGTATGCATAGTATTAATATTCAAAGTAAAACTGTATTAGAACAATTTAAAGTCATTCTGATATTAGATGTGTTATCCTCAGACGAGGAAAACTAACAGATAAATTCTAGGATTTCTATCACTACACAAAGTGAATAAAATTATACGCGCGCGCGCGCGCCCACACACACACACAATGGTTGGTGAAGATCATTGACTGAGAGTTACGTACCCAATCGTATCGTTTTCGTATCGGGTGGAAAATAAAACCAAGTTTTTAAGGTGATTCGTTACCACTACAAACGCAAAATACCTCAGTGAAATGTTTTGGTGAATCTACGACAGAGATCGTTTTTATGGAGGGCAGGTTGAGTTGCAGCAGTAATAAAACTGCGAGCTCCGGTGCAGTAAACCAGCGTAAGGCACTGTACTGACCTACTGTCCCATCTCTCTGCCCAAACCATCCACTGTACTGTAAATACCACGTGTATTGCTCCTGAATATAGTAGCTGTATACAATCGCGTCAAACAATTTATATTCAAATGCAATTATTAATTATTGTTTATTAACATTTGTTAAATCAGCTTTTACATAATAAATTCACTCGTTCAGTTACACACGGATGTTCATTACTGAACAATGAAACCAAATACATGGTGCTGCGACCAGGATAACGGGCACAAAATCACTCAGTAGAAGTAACTGATACAAAATGTGACAGCATATAGGCCTACAAGTGATGAAAATATGCTGCATGGTTAACATCGATACAGATGTTGTTAATACGGTATAATACGATATTAATACACACATTAATATCGACGACCATACGATACACACCCGTGACTGAAAATAAAATTTCTTTCTTGTACCGTGAGAATAGACACACGCATAATAATATTATAAAAAATATTCATTTTTTTAGATATTCATTTAGATGTTTTAATTATATATTCACTTTTTCATATTATAAAAAATGAATTATTTTGTATGAAAGTATTAAATTTTATTTAATTTAACGAATGTTTCTGATCTTAGATTTTTTCAACATCACACGCTCAAACGGTATATAGTAATACATGTTAGATTTATACCCATGCATTAGCCTTTTAAAAACGTTTGCTCTTTTATTATGTACCGTTCACAAGAGAAATCTAGGTCTGTTGGAGTGTTCCATCGTATGCAGTTTTACGAATGTTCCATAAATACAAATGTATAAAATATTTTTACTTTTCTAAGCTAAGAAACAGATATCCAGTTACACGTATAGGTCTACATTATGTATAGGCTTAATCTCTGTTTCATGTTTTGTTGATTTTTTTTTTAAATCCAGTTGTTGCTTTCTTACAGTCTCATCTTATCCGTCGCGACTCAATATGTAAAACTGTGTTAAAGCAACACATGTTATTTGCATTCATAAAATTAGCAAAAACATCAGAAATGTTATGCCGACTATGTGCACAATGTGAACTGAGTTAATCAGAATATCTTTCAAATTTAGTTTTCTTTTTTAATTAAAATGACTTTTGACCAATTTCAGAAATTCATTAATACTATTATGTAGTAAGTACATACAAACCCATCTAAAAATCTGTTTTACCTGTAATTTGTGAGTTTCACATGGACACAATCAGGGAAACATGATTACTTTCCTTTATGCGTAGGCCTATATCATATTAAAAGATAAAGATGCGGTTGCTGCTTCTATTCTATTACCCGTTACCAAGTCGGTACGCTGTAATGGAAGGTCTAATTTGGTTTCTATTTTTCTTTAACGATGTGTAGTGACGATTGCATTGAATACTATTTACATTAACGCTGAACGATTCTGTAACGACAAGACAAGACAAAGACAATAGTAGTTCAAATCGTCATTCTCACCGTTAATAGATTTCTTCACGTACCGTTAGTTGTAAAAGCTTCGTTGATTGATCGTGTCTCACTCTTATTTCCATTAAACAAACATCTTACCATTTTAGTGACTTTCTTTTTCAGTCGTTGTGGATGTAAGCATTTCCTTTCTTTAGATGTTTTTCCTTACCTCCTCTGTACAGCCTCCTTTATCTTTCTCTTACGTCGATTTCTCTTCATTTTAACTAGTTTAAGGATGCCTTGTGTAAAACGAATGATCAAGTTTATAATATAAATTGTACTTTTTAGCGTATTATGCGGGCAATGTAAATTCAATTGTGTATTTACATTATTACATAACTATTTAGTAAGAAAAACGTAAGAACTACTAATAAGTAATAGTAAGAACATTTACTGTTTCGTTAGTTGTGATTACTTCATTTCCTTTCGCCCTCTTTCTGGTCTACCTTCCGATCGTTCTGTGTGTGTATCTGATCTTTTTCTACACATCTCTTTCTTTTCTAACCGTCTTTCATGGCCTGGTTCACTTAATGTTTGTAAATTATTTCCTCTCAAATTACATGTTCACAAAATATGGGGGGGGGGAGCCGTGAAGTCATTGAAATTGAATGAATGAAACTGATTTAAAGAAAAAACATTTATTACAGTTGAGAGTATATGACAGCTGAAATTCCCATCGTCATTGAAATGCCGATTTAGAGAATACAAAAATGCAAACACAATGATGGCACCTTATTGGCATTGCAAAGGCGTCGCAAGTACAATCACGTCAACTCTGATAAAGTTGATTCTCAGCCAGGAATTCTTAGAAAAAACCTGCATGAAAAGCCGATTTGATTGCAGGTTTGTGATTGTGATTGTGATCCAAACCGTCAGCTCCTATTTTGGATGAATTCTATACGTAGATCGATATAAAATCAAGTTTGTATCGATATAAAATGATAACAACGTTTCCGTCTTATCAACGTACAGGACCACTGTATTCCGGCTTTTCTTATGTACTCCAGAATTCAAACAGAAAACGAGATTGTCGCCTAAGATTATCCAACCCACAACTAATTTTTCTTTAGCGTTTATTCAGCTGTTGATACAAGTGGATTTAACGACAGAACAGCTTATAGGAATAATTATATCTTTCATGCTTAAAATAATCTCGGAGCACTACCAAAACGATTAGCATCAGTCTGTTCCAGTTAGTTATAATATCTCTTCCACATCTGTCCACTTTACTTTATCGGAAACAGGATAAAACTATCTTTTGAGATTAAAGATATATAGTTTGTTTAAAGACAGTTAGTTCATTAATTTATACGTATATTAATGAAATTTATTATTTTCATTCTCTCTATATATCTCGTTGTTTATATATCTATGTAAACAAAAATCTCATGCCATAATAATATTTTTAGGAAGGAAATTACGTCGTTACAGTTTTACCAAAAAAAGTGCTATCACGATTAAACTGTACAAATATTTTATTATTAACCAAACAGAGCAGAATAAAAACTAAAGATTCTTACCTGAAAATATTTAACTATATATTAAAAATTCCCTGACAGTGTAATCTGTACCTTAGCATATTAAAATAACTTTTATTTGTATAATGTTTCTAATATAAGCATTGTGTGTTCAGCAAAAATGTTTTCATTTTCTTATGTGTCCTGACACAGTCCATTGGCTTTCCATTCGACAAACCTGGAAATTTCAGTTATTTTGTGAGTTTATTTACTGGTGTGGCTAGGGGATTCATCACTTGACTAATTAGGTCTTACATTGTGTTTTTTATCTCTGTCATATCGTTAGTTTCTTGTGTGGTTCCTACTACTGGCCTCACCTGCCTATGTATGTTTGTGTCTAGGTTTTGCTGGGCTTTCCATACCCTATTGATACTGATGTTCACCGTGCCTGTACGTTGAGGTTTATTGTGTAACTTTGTTACCAAGGCCGTTTAAGACAGATTTAATTTCTTTTACATCCTTTGAGTGGTGAATGTTTTCAAGCGCGTCCCGGGAAGTCCATTCAGTTTTGGCTTTGTATGGTACTGTATGTTTTTTCACCCAGAGCTTTAAGAATTTTTGTATATGTGCGACTTTCCATTGTTCGTAGTTTGACTTGTAGTGAGCACCTTAATTGTGTAGGGACTTTCGACCTCAGTTAATTTATCCAACAAGTCACACAGTGGCTGAATCTGTTATATGCCGTTTACGAAAAATGATGGAGGTTTGGGCTCGGCGTTTGTTGGTTCATCTGTGTCTCGCGTGTCTTCAACAGCGAGGACATTGTATCTATTGTGAGCGGCTAACCAACCAGCTAGGCTATGTTTTTGTTGCCTGTCATCATCGGCTTGAAGGTCTGTCTCTGCTCATTTTATCTCTCTCCGTCTCCATTCAACGATACCTTTCGTCTACCTATTATTCCTTAGTCTACGCAACACATCCAGTCCACCTCCATCCGCTACACTGCTTCATTGCCCTTTACAATATCCGTTTTAATGTCCCTTGTCGTATATTTATTTAGAATTCTGCCCCGCTTATTAATGGCAATTACGACTCTCGCCACTGCATCATTGCAAACTGAGCTACTTTCAATTTTTTTTGTAGTGTTGCCCTGGCGAAAGTCACAGTTTCAGCACCGTATGTTATGGCTCGTTTTAGACATTGTTCAAATAATTTACGCTTCAAATTTATTTGAACATTTTTATAAATTGTTCATTATTTTTAATAAAGAAACAAGGATCATTTCATGGTGAGAATGGTGATTATGAATGGTGAGAATGGTGAGTAACGGTATAAAAACGGACAGACGTGGTCACAATTAGTAGTGAATTTCAAGGAAAACGAATTCATTTACTAACTTTTCGGAATACATCAGCATTGAATTTTACGATTATTATATTTGAAAGTATGCTAATTATATAATATGCATTATAAGCACTCAACGTGTTCCATTATACGTAACATTGGCTGTTAGAGTAAAGCTCAGAATAAGACGTGAGGAAATTTTCAAACCTACAAATCGATTGAAAAATCCGTACAAAGTATATTCACTATTCTTAGGTAATGAAATCTCCCCGTCTTTTTTTTAGACGTAAAGAATTAACATTATGTAGCTCTCGAAAGGAAAAAAGCATTCAGCGTAGCCTTGTAATGTGATAGATTACCAGCTTACGTAATGAGGTTCCGTAACCTTCCTTAACGATTTGGGCGGCTGGCCTCAGCGACTGGTATTGTTATTGTTTGCAACTAATGCCGCAATTTCGATAACGGCCTCCACTGATATGGGTACATATGCTTTGTTAATTATATACTGAACGCTCTACAGAACAGGCTGAATTTAAATTGAGCCAGAATTCCGTTCGATTTCGGTTACGCTAATAATCGGTTTAAACCTATTCAACTTTGAGATCTCCGAGAATAATAATTAAGTTTATGTATGCTGGATGCAAGCAAAATTTATCTTTGTACAGGAATTTTTGAATTTTCTACCTGTTATCTTAAAAACTGGGAACAAAATATTTGAACAGATTAAATTCCTTCAAGTATGTCACACAATGCAAGGCCAAAATTAGGACCCACTGAAAATTATTACACTGCGAAGTTACTAAGTGGTATATATTATATGTGTGGTGAGCGAAACGATTCTGCTGTAGATGCCCATAACAAAACTGCAAACGATGCAACATTCAAATATAGACTACTTGGAAGAAGAAAATTATCATTATCAATTCTTAATAAACTCCCTGAGCTGCAGAACCCTCTCACTACTTTGAATGAAATACATTATTTATTAAATAAATTTCAATATTAGCCTATTTTTAGTAAAATAGACAATCATTATTACTTTTTTATTATTATGAATTTAATAAATTTTTTAAATTCCGACTATTGCCTTGGCTTTTAGTTAGATTTATTACCTTAATACCTAAATGACAAATAATTTAGTCCTAGCTTTTAAGTTTCTGTACGTTTTCACAGATATCTATAGAAATATCAATATCCTAATATTCTAATAACGTATATTACTATTTTTCACTAATATAATTAACAATAAGTAGAGTATTTTGCAGATATAGCTTACAAACATTTTGAAGACGGATAACATTTGCAAGTGATACTAGTTCTGCCAAATTATTAAAGATGCCGAATTTCAATTTTGAATAAAATTCCTCATAATTTCATGCTCCACATAAACTTTTACGCTGTTTTCAAAATATTGCCAATATTGACTTCTATTTTTCACTTTTGGTGCCCCGACGGTTAAAACATTTTCAGAATAAACACTAAATTCTGATTTTGCTTAAAATTACTTTTAGTCTGGTACCCGGCATGGATTTGTACGACTTTAGGCCTAAATTCTCTTTAATTTGATTCCTCACATGGATTTTTGCGATTTTGTCCAACTTTTGCTTCTCCCTCCTCCTCCCATTCTTTGGGAATCAATATAAAAAACAATCGAATTCTGTGGAGGAAAAGTATGGACACTTGATGCATTAAAAGTTATCGTCAGACATCACCAAACAGATAGACGGAGAGAAAAATGGCAACGGTCGAGTTAACTGGCTTCCTCATAAAATAACGCATCTGCAAAATATACGAGCATATTTACTTTTAAAAAATATACATTATAGCAGACAGGAATATTATAGCCGTACGCACATTAACGAAGAAAAAAGTTTTATATAACATTCACTGTCATTTATTTAAATAAACGCTTATCGAGTTATAAATTTTCTTGTAATACGTAATCAGGGTAACCCTTATTTTCTTGTAAGTGTTTACTCGTAATTTGTTCATAATTTAAATCCTTCCTACGTGAGAACTCTTAAATTTAACAATGTGTGGCTCGATTCCTAAGACGAGTCGAGGAATTATGTGCAGCGTAGTACACTCGTGTATACGTACTTTGTGTTCTTGAACATGTCCTTAACATGCTGCGTTACTGTAAGACCAAAGTAGATTTACACACAAGTGAAAACATTGTGACACGCACACAAACTTGTACAGTATTTATGGAAGTAACTGTATGTGCCCACGCGTTGTCATATAAAGCTGACCACACAAATTATACTGAGAGTGGACAACATAGATGGTGCGGGAAAGGGAGGCGGCAGCTAATGTCTGTGCAATGTACGTACTTTCACCACGAAGAGAAAGTCTTTCCAATCTGCTCGGCATGACCAGTCATTTGCCAAACAACCGCTGCCACAACATTACCCTTTCCAAAATGTCGGAATGCGAGCACGCTCATTTGTCCGATTGCCTCTCGTATCATTACTAACGCTGATGGACTCTCTTGTTGACATTTGCTGATAGGAACGTGCCCAATGGCATAACGTTACATAATCAAAGCACATTTTATCATCATTCGTTTCCTTCTTCTTACCTGAAATTCAAGACTTGATTTTGTAGTAAATAAGTACAATTAATTTTGTATGTTAAAAGTGAATGTAGTTATCTAGGGACGAACGTATTAAGAAACAAAGGAAAGTCCATACAAAGCACGAAGTGCGGACACTTCAAAAACATTATGTTATGTTCATTCATTAGTAATTCGATATTAGCCATATAGGGTTTTGTACACAAACATACATTTACTTGTTTGTGTACAAAAATGTATTTGTGTACAAAATTAAATTCATTTACATCTCAAAAGGCTTCTCATAAACCAATTACAAAATATATAAATACATCCTCAACATTTGAGTGACGTGTCGCGGGCTGCGTAACATAGGCACTGCATATCTAATAATCTCACGGTACAACTTCAAAACACAAGACTTAGAAATTAATCATAACATAAAAAAATCCGCCAGATCACTTCAGAACCCCACATCCAAAATACAGCCGTCAAAACTGTTTTACCAACTACGAGTACATTCCAGCCTATATACAGTTACTTCGTCACACAATAGGTGAATATGGGCGACACCGGGTGCACAAACTAGCGCCCTAATCATGTCTTACAAGTAAGTAGAACATACGTCGACATGTAGATACTTGATAATACGCGTGCGCATATCCATTGCTTTATTACGTAATCATGCTGTGGAAGCGCACGCGCGCGTATATATGCTAACACGTAGGCAACTGTGTACAAACATGTACAATGCACACGTATAGAAGCCACATACAAAGATACGCTGTTTTCATTGTATCTTCAGAAAAGAAAGGGTAATCGTCTGGCGACATTCTTCATGTTTTCACATGATAATGCGTTGACTTACAAACGTTTTGGTAAACATGACTCGTATGGTACAAATGATCGTGGTACGTATGTTTCTGTCATTCCTGTAATGAATATTCTTACTTTAGTCAACATCTTGTAAATAAACAAAGTTAACACTTTTCATCTCTCTAATCTGAAATTAATTCGTTTACGTTGAAAATCTTAATTTTGCGTTTTACAGAAATAAATGCGTATTTGCTGTTCGTGACGACCTGATTTCTTACATATACACGCGCGCGTATATAGTATGTGTGTATTTCTTATAGATCCATAAATTTATAAGTATTATTACAGATGATTTCAGTTTATACACTTAACCTACTGAGATCATTACTATTATGATTTTATTATTTCTTGCCGATGCTGTTTAATAATAATTTATATCATTTCAAAACCTGTTTACTCGCAAAATATTTTAGGCATTACAGAATTCTCCACATAAAATACTAGATTAAAGAATATTGTTAATAATGTAACCGATAAATAACAGAACAAATTTAATATTATTTTACCTTACATAAATAATTTTGTTTATAACACTGTATAATGTGCACGTATTCATGTAGCTTAATTTAATACTGTATTTATAAAATAGCAGTTTTAACATATTATTAAACATGCAAATATATTTATATTTTAACTATTTTTAATTAATTTAAATATACACATAAATAAAATATATTTACTACAAACATAACTGTATTATATATACATACATACTCATATGATTAATAATTTTAAAATCAACATAAGCAATACAATATAATAATAATGATAACGCGTTACTATATACATTATTGTTTACCCATTACAAGCCTTTTTATACGAATAAAAATTAACATCTATAACAAAAGTAGATAACAAAAGTATAACTGTTTGAGACCGGAACAAACCAGCCTTGCACATGATGATGAACAAAAGTAGAAACACCGATTAGCAGAAGTATGATAGTCTAATAAGAAATTAGAGTATTTTGTGATAGCAGTTAGCAATAACCGTTTCAATTTGTGTATTGCAGGTATGTACAATCGTACGTAAAGGCTGGCTGCGCCGAGGAGAAAGGGACATAGGAGTGGGATTACTGAATGTTTCAGAAGCCGATTGATCATAGTTACGGTAGCGTTTAATTTATTTAATAGATTGTTTTCTTTCTTCTTAACTGTTTGTTATTTATGTCGGAGTAAAATAAAAAAAAAGCGTTCACTTTCGCCGTAATCTGTAGAAAGCAGTGATAGTAACCGGTCGTGTAGCACTCACTTTTCCTTTACGTACCCGTTGTCACTCACTTTTCCTTTCTGTCCAACATTACGGTGTCCAGTTACGCCATCCATATTCGGACACGTCCGCATCTTCCTCCTTCGTGTCGTCGCCGATTACGCACAATACAAGTTCTACGACATTTTTGAAAACACGCGTTGTTTTTTGTACTCACACAGTAGCGATACCGTTTCCATTAGCCTATTCAGACCTGGTAACTCCAATGCACGTTCGTTACAACTGTTCACAATGGTCCGGTGATCACCTGATGCTTTACCTAAATGTACGTTCATTTGACACTAAAACTTCAATTGCTACTCATTTCTGCTATGGAGATCGCCAACTGTAAACAAATTGTTTAAGTAATGAAATTGGCCTATTTTTGTAAAAAAGTAAAAAAAATATCGTCATCGTAAACATCATTACCACTTGGTTATTCAGCGAATTCCTCTCCATCTTTCCCCAGTGGCTTCCCCTTGAGCAACGTTTGTCAAGTTCACTGTATCGTATTCGTTCACCATATTATCTCTCCATTTTGCCAAGCCCCTCATCGTTACATATCCTCCAATATTTAGTAACCTTAGCGAACATCACCCGTCTTTTCATACAGTCAAATGCGCTGTTCACTTTCAATTCTGTAAACGATATTACCTACTCCAGTTTGGAACAGCATCATCTTTTATTCTTTACCGTAATACTTTGCATAGCACGCAGTTTTGGGGTCTTTTTAGCGTTCATTATTCATGTTCCTGACCCTTTGGTCACCGAAGAAACAACACACCGTCAAACGCTGTTTGTTTTTCTTCATTACACTGCGCATCTTTCTAAATTCAAACCACCCTGTTTAACTGACATTTTTCAGCATTGCACCTGAAATATTTGATTTCGTAGCTGTGAAACCTTTACCTTGAATAGCAGACCTTCCTCTCCTCAGTGTTGCAGCTTTAATGAACACAAAAAGGCTATTATGTTGAACACAACTGGAAAAATAAAAGTTTGTATTTTCTTTATTTGTTCTCAGACCAAATTGTATGTTATCGTGAGTCGTCTCATTAATTGTGTGTGTGTGTGTGTGTGTGTGTGTGTGTGTGTGTGTGTGTGTGTGTGTGTGTGTGTGTGTGTGTGTGTGTGTGTGTGTGTGTGTGTAACTTTAATCTTTCATATTTTACTACACACACTGCACTGCTTATCACTGTCGTATACATGTCATGTAACTGTTCAGCACCTTCGCATTTATATTCTTCCGAAATAAATACTTACAAATTTTCTTGATCGTGTGAAATAAACACCGAAAATGACTTAATTGGTGTATTTTTTATGAAGTGCTTAGATAGGAAACATGAAGTACGATGTGTACTGCAAAATAATAGTGCATATATACTGATACACACAGTTAAATTAGGTAATGAATATACATATTTACAAATCGTCACGTAAACCAGTCAGTTGTTTTTATCCTGATTTTTATTATTAACCTTTAATCTGTCGTGATGTACGATCATTGTCCTAAATATTTGTATATGTTTACTCACATAAAAATACACTTATAAGATAGGCTACTTTTGAACCATGGATAAATATATTTATTTTTGTACACAGTTATGTATACTTTCCACGTAAATGTGTGGAAAGTTGCTCTTGATTTTTGTCAAATATTCCGCAGAGAAGCCAATTAATCATTGAGTATGGGATGTCTCTGATCTTATCACTCCCTTTATGTGTCAAATGCCAATTCTTGGACATAAAGCTGCTGCAATGTCGTTATAGTTAATATGGCCTTAATTCATGAAACTTGACTTACGATTCGTTGACTTCGTTGTTCTTCTCTCTTTCGTCTGTACTATATAGTGCACGTGTTAGTGCTGCGTAAAAGTTCATTTGGAGTTTAATTCTGGCGGAGAGTGGGAAGTAGATCAACGAGTGACGAAGGAGTGGTACAACAAAAGATTGCCTGACATCTAAATCAAATTTATAGTCTATCGCTGTAGTGTATCCTTCGATATAAATAAATGTTCAGTTTGTTTCAATCTACTTTCTTCGAGTGTTACGTTTATATAAAATATAGGCTAATTCAGATTTTATTACACTGTTTCTAATTTTATCATAGCCCTTTTGTTCTGCCCTTTTTTTCTTTCGAGGCTGTCTTCTTAGCCAATAAGATTTGTTTTTACTGTCAAGAAGTTTAGAAACTTGTCTTTTATTGTTAACCATCTGCTAAACAATGTACATCCAATGTGCGCTGCCGAGAGATGACGCGGCTAATACCGTGGTCATCAAGTTGTCAGATTTAACTCCAATTCTTGTGATGTAGGCATCCGTATTTCGCATAACCTCCAAGACGCCTCTTTCGTTGTTGCTTATTAAATAATGTTTGCGTGTTAATGGATTGTTACAGGGATGTTGTTAATGTAATGCAGAATTAGTGACGTCTTATCGCGCACGTGCAATATACTGCTGTATACTTCTGCCCGTACGTGCGTACAAAAACATAATACTGTAATTAAAATTCACTCGTGGTCAGTGATAGAGAAAGAAAACAAGAGTTACGCTGGACTGAGTGAAAGTGACGTGGACGTAAAAACGTGTTCACTTTCTGTTCAGTGTGTGAGTTTTTCCTTTTCTTTTTAATTGTTGTTGTTGTTGTTGTTGTTGTTGTAGTTTCCGTCTAATTAAAAACGGAGACACAAGTACGTTTCAATCCGAGTAATCTCTCACATTAACATACAAATTAGACGCAGTTTAATTTCACTTTCTCATCGCGCTAATAAAACTTAATAATATCAAGTTCCTGTGACGCGATACAACTGTATCGGTTCACCGCCCGTCGTATACATGATGTAGAGCACATGATCATGATGTGCATGATCCGTTATATTTCTGTACAAACTAAAATAGGTATTTTCGGTTTTATTCATCGTAACCCATACCAAAGTAAACTAATAATAGCTGACGTGAATATAAAAAGTCGAAATGTATTATTGATGAATAATAGTGACCAGCCTACCAATATTGCAAATGTAGGCCTACATACGTATAACATTAGACAAGGTGGTGTTTACCAAAGTAATGGTAGCACAGCAACATACGAGTACTGCAGAGCGGCAGAAACACTGTAGAGTGGCATTTATATATCTATAATTCACGCGCTTCATACATTTTTGAACAAACTGTATTTTAATCATAGTACATTAAACGTTTAACTGAACGAGACTTCCACGGACTGCACGAACCAACATATTAACTGTAGTTTGGTTCCCGATACGTGAAGTAGCCTTGCCTATATTTACTATAAATTTGTTTGATAACATCAACGTAGATACAACAGAACTCCGATTACCTGGAATTTTGTACCATAACTGATCCGAATAACCGAAAATCCGGATAATTGAAAAAGTAAAAATGAATACTTTTCTAAAAGCGACTGCTGAATTTCTTTAAAAAATTAATTTTACCTATTATCTTAGTAAACAAAAAATTTGAATTGGAAATTTTTAAATGTTAAATATAGCACGGTATTGCGGAAACGTAAATTCTGAAAAAGCGTTAAAAATGTAACATAACTGTAGGCTTAACTAACATGACAGAACATTAACAATTAGGCAATTAAGCAACAAATCTGAAATTCTTCTCTATTAGCATTGTTTATCGGTACCCTTTTTCTTGTACACATTTAAATGATAATGTCTGCAGTGAATCACACTCATCTTGTTCTTCGTACCACCGTAATGCCACTTCTTCCATCGGATACGCCTGTTCCGGTCGCAAAGGAAATACCTCTACAACAACCTGTTCCATGCAACCTGTAATGCCACTTCTAAAGGTTCAAGTGCTCATTATATGATGGAGTATAACGTATTATATATACGAATCACGAGAGAAGAACCGTTAGACGACGTTTGTGTCAAATATATGCGGGTGAGTCTATTATATGACTGAAAGTGCAAAGATGAAGAATGAACATTGTGACAGAATGTTTTCTATACTAACGTACATGTCAACAGGGGTTTATCACATAACTGGTGGATACGGGTTTAGCACACCCGATGTGCCCTAGCTTGATTCTCACCTTGCTTCAACCTGTCTTGAGTGGACTCCCTTTCTTTAAACTGTACATCTAGACCCTCTTGACCAACTCTTGGTCTTTTCGACACTGTCAGGTTAGAATTCGAGGGCTAGCGGGTCTTTCATTTTTCATACCTCAACTTTACTTTGTAATTCTTGTTTTGTTCTTTGTCTTCCTTGCTATTCAGTAAGGGTCCGTGCAGACGTAAAGCTCGCAAATGGTCAACAACGGTTCTAGAGGCGAAAGAGGAAGGTTTCCTACGGCACTGGTGCGGAGAGTGAAACCCAGAGATGGAACAGAGGTTCTAAGGTAGCACTCCTACTATTGGTCTTACTCTACAGAACGCTAGTAACGTCCTTAGAGACACTTATCTTATTCTAAAGTTACAAACTTTTGGGGAAGATGTATTTCCTTTGGAACCAGGACAAGCGATTTGGCTATTCCCTTATGGAATAAGAACTAAGTATATGGACAGTTTGAAATCCAGTTGATTGGAATCCGGATAATTGGAGTTATACTGTGAGATAATATTCGATCAGCTCGAAACACATTTCCCGGAGCCGCTACTTCCTTTCCGTACTTGGCGCTTGACTTGCTTTGTAAGCGAATGATGAGGAAGAGAAGGGGACAAGCGACACTTCATAGTCAACCTTACGTCCTAGGGAACGTAACGTTATCCCGTGGGTACGCAGCGTTATACATTTGTTAAAGCATTATAAAACTGTTTAAAGATTGAATGTATACGTTTTATAAAAGATAATGTATTACAAGAGACTGAACGAAAATGATAAAAAGACCGGAAAATATGACTGAAACTTAATTTTAAAACTCGTATTATTTTTTTATTTGTTATTCAGATTCATACAGAACGTATTTTATTTCTTGGATTTCGTTGTCCATGACGTGTCCGTTACGTACACTAAATATAATTATTTCACTACCGACTCGGAACACATAGTTTTTTATGGGTAAACACGTAAAAGTTTTATCTTAGAGCCTTAACCGGTTTTCGCTTTTAAAAAGCTTCTTCAGAGGCTGTGCCGCTAAGAGTTAAAAGCGAAAACCGGTTAAGGCTATAAGGTAAAACTTTTACATGTTTACCCACAAAAAAACTACGTGTTCCGAGTCGGTAGTGAAATAATTATATTTAGTATTTTATTTGCTTGTATCAAACGTTTATCAAAAACGTTTGCTTGTATAATAAAATTATTATTGCTGTAATACGTTTTCAAACATATCTTACTGTATACTTTGATAATGGCTTCAGTAAGCCAAAATGCTGTGTTTCAAAAATTCGGTTTATTTAAGTACGTAAATTCAAGTGGAATAGTTTGTTGATACTGCATACTTAATATTACTAAATTTAGATTCAAAAAATTAAAAGAAACGTAAAATTATTTGTGAAGCTGTTATTAGATTGATTTATTGTGCCGTTTAAGAGAGACATCACTTTCGCTAACAAAGTGAGAATCGACGAAGGCCACTTATGAAGGTTTTAAATGCCTTTTTTTCTGCCAGTAAGGGCTATGAACATAATAAATCTAAAGTAGGATACGTCGGTCACATTCGACATTCTATGGACAGAAACGTAAATTTAGTCATTAAAGGGAACAATCATCATAACGTCTGTTGTTAATTTGTTAATTTTTGTTGTCCGCTGCTTGAACGTTAGAACGGTTAGTCTGAGTTTTTGTTTTCCAACGTCCATTCGACAACTATAGTATGTATCTATCATTGTAACAGGTACCAGAATAATACCTATTCTGTTACCTATTCGACGACTGGAATATACCTCATTTTGTTTAACGAATATTTTAAAAGAAGTTGAATAGCAGCGTTCTAGTATGCCATCAGCGATAACTCGCAACACATTCGGCAAGTTCTTTAAGGAATCGATTGCATTTCGTAAATAAGACCAATTTTAGTTTTTTTTATCAAGAATATTCTCTCTTATTTATGTTTTTAGTAGAAACTTAGTACTCCTGTTTGGTTACACTATGACATGTCCTTATGTGTTTTAAGAGTTGATTGCTCTGTCGCTATGGAATACAAGTGTATACATTCGAATTCGAATAGCACTGACCACATGAATAGTACCCTAGTATGGGAACATGCCTTAACTGAAACAGAATATTTCATTTAAGGATAAAATTCGCATTTTGAATTTTATATCGTTTCTGGTCTTCTACATGGTTTCTGTATTTGAGTTTTATACAATTTAGGTAAAATAGGAAGAAGGGGACGCAGTAAACCACCCGCTTGCGCTCGCGCGCATGTGTGTTTGTATGCGTGGATAACTGGCGACATTTTTGACCGCGGTGAATTCAAGGGACCAATCAGAAGTGCCACCCCCGCAATCAGTATTGAGATAGGTTTGACGGTAGTTTTGCCTACTTCCTCCCAAAAGTGCCGTAAAATATCAGCCTCGTTTTTTGAACCTTAACACTGAACCTTTAAACACTGAACCTTAATAGACCGCAGTAGTCACCTAACAGAGGCTGCTGAAACCTTTTGGTAACATAACTCTGTGTTTAGTTACTCGTTTGTAGATGTAGGTTACATACGAATTTCGTAAACGAACTGTAGCAGCATAACAGTTTGGATTGGAATATCAGTTCACTAAATCCTTGGAGAACCATTGAATTGACAGAATATAAAAAATTAAGGTTTCTATAACAGTGTTATTAAGAATTAAAATAAACCTCTTTTTTTAGACACTGAAACAACTTCATGCCGAATTTCTGTTTCCGTCATTTTTATATTCGTAATAAAATGTGTTTACGGTACAACACAGCAACGAAAATAACGCAAAGGAAGATAAATAGCTTACTCTTTTAGCCTAGACTAGTCTAGCTTATCACAACCATAATCATAAACTGTTCTATTTATTTAGAAGCAGTGATAATAAATACGCTACACTTACAGTGTCACTCTGTTTATTATTACTGCTGTTATATAACAGTTTTGCTGAAAATGTAAATAATTCTATTCTTCACGATATTACGCCGTTGATAATGTTAATGATGACTCGAAAACACAGGGTAGGCCTATCACGTACACTTCGTCCTATCGACAACTGGTGGATTCATGTAATGACAATTCGCCAGCCGATTAAACATTACATTTCATTGCTACTCGGGTTTATTATACTATGCTTCTATTTTAATTCTTCTACATTCGACCCTGATCGATTCTTTCACTGTACCAACCTTTATTGAAACTTTAATACAGAAATCTGGTTAAAACATTTTAATATTTATTTCTGAGTTAGGTAAAATAATTCCAGTAAAACCCAGTATTTAGGCCTAATATATGGTAAAAATCGAAACGCTCCCAAATTTCGAATTGTTCACGCTCCACTTCTGCGAATGCAAAAGCTGAATGTGGAAAATGGAAATGATTTTGTATGCTACAACTTACACTTAAAGGTTACACAAATTAATTCTGTAACAGATGAGTAATAATTTGTTAACTTCTGTTCACACTGCCGTCAGTCATACAATGAACAGGAAAAAGAAAACTAAACTGAACAAAATATTTACATAATATTTAATCAGTGGCGGATTACTTATTATTTATATTACAGTTCAAACTACAGTCCGATAATTTGTGAAGCATTGTAGAGTCTAAATTAATAACAGACAAGCTGACGGGCTAGAATGTGACTGAACATGGATCACAGAAAAATATTTCATTTAGGACACATATTATTGGTGAAATCTTCATATATCTTCATATCTTAACCTTCATATTTTCCATCCTTTACCTCTTGCACAGATGGTACAGGCAGATTGAGAAAATTAGACTATTAAAGCTGAATCGGCTGCAAATCAACCTATTTATTTCGTAAAGGATGATTGTTGTATCCACCTTGTACTCTACTGGTGTGATATCCGCGATGCACAAAATACGACAACCATCAAGACTAATGAAACTATCACTAATCAGTGATCTACTCTAGTCAGTCATATCAATTAACAAACTTTTTATAAGAACTTAATATTTAATAGGAGGAGTAAAATTAATTTAATCATTGAAAATAATAATTAGTTATTATTATTATGCACATGCGTGGTTGCATAACTTGCCATAAATTAAATATTATTTTCTGGACTTCAAAGTGTTCATTTATGTTGCGCAATCTATCACTGCCCAGGGAAAATCCAGTCACTTTCTCAATCTAGATTCTTTGTTATTGAAATAATGGGTCTAACTGCTATAAATATTATTCGCTCTGATTTTTTTTAAAGACTATCAGCTGTACCGTAAGATTTTTGTTCTTACCTCTAGGTTCTCTTCTACAAAGAACCTAGGTTCTCTAGGTTTCTGTTCTATTAAGTTAACATCATCAGTTACAAAAAGTAGAATAAAATTTAACTATAGAAACATATAATGCGGAAAATAAAATGTCAGGAATACTTCTAAAACATTAGAAAAGGTAGAGAAGACAGTGGTGAAACGACTTTAGTATGATGTGGCTGTGGTGACAAAATGGGGCAGGAAAACAGCGGTAGTCGCTGTCAGCTGATGATTGTTAAGACGATATAGGAGGTAAATTCTGCACCGATAAATGAAGATTTGATTTACATACTAAACGAAATTCTTGCCGACATCTCAAGTTGACGATAGACTATATAAATCGGTTTTCCCACAAACACGTATTCAAACCTGTTTTTTTTTTTTTTTTTTTTTTTTACACCTGTACTCGTAGCTCTATTCTCATTTTGTATAAAAGACGGCAAAAAGTATACTACTAGCATAAAACCTGCGACAATCGTAACTTGACAGTATCAGTTAAAATCAAGAAAAGTGCATCAAATGCCGAAGGAAGTGATTCGAGTTTTTTGGATTTCCATCTGTCCGCATTATGAGTAATTTCTGGACCAAAACTGTCATCAGAGTTTCAACGTTTCAACACATGCGATAATTCAAAAGATTTACACTCTGAACAAGTTCTTGAATCACTAACACACGCGCGAGCGCGCGTTTGTGAATGAATATATGTATATATACTTGTATTTAGGGAATATAAATGCCAATATATTGTTTTATCCTTTGTCAAATATAAGCATTTAAGCATTAGGGAACCCCGCCTGAAATATATTTTTATTATATTTCATTTTGTACCTTACAAGAGTCGTTTTCTTATGTAATGGTTTTTATTTTGAGGTTGCTGTTTTTATTTACTTTTTTTAACATTCCCACAATTCATGTGCGACTGTTCTTTTCGTAACGCAACTCAAAGGGTCCTACGTACCAAATAAAGTAGTATAAAGAAGGTATTTTCCAAGTCACTTAGTTTCTGACTATTTTGTCTAATGTTTTCATTTTGCGTGCGTTAGAGTACAAACGTTAGGTTGCTTAACCAGAAATAGGCTGTGGTCCCTTGTCATGTTTATTACGTCAGTTATGGTTCCAACTGCAATAAAACCCGTCTAACCGTTCTCTCTGCATGGCGTGGTAACTATTTCCTCAGAATATATTACGAAATTTTTTCTCAGTAGAGATGGAAAAAGGTTAAATTAAATTATATTTATGTAGTACATAATGCGGCAAGAGTTATCCACAACTACTGGGTTTTGGAGTGGATTTATTTATCTGTAAATATTCATTTTAATCTTTAGAGAAACGTCTTTTAAAACTATTAAAAATAACTAACATGTTCCCAAACAAGTTGTTAAACTTTAGTTTTCGCAAAAGTTAATACGAAAAAATGGTATTGTCAACTTTACGAATAGAAAATTGTAAAATAATTTAAGGAAAATGAAACAGTATTACACGATCGAATAGTAACAACTCAGCAATATTATCACCATTCTTACGCGTCATACTGGGCGGGGCGGGGGGTCATTGTTCAATCCCAGAAGATATCTGCTGTTATATTACACAGCTGTACGATATGTGAGCGTTTATTAATTTTATCATTATTTTGACAAGAAATTTTTATGAGTTCAGCCAAAGTATCCGAAAATTTTAAATTGAACACAAATACAACGGTACACTCATAAACTGGCATCCTTTACCCTTTTAGTGTGGATACCAGGTTTAGTATATATTAGTTTTTTTTGTAATAAGTGATTTACAGTGGCTCTACATGACTGGAAGAAAGTGAAACAATCAACTGGGATAATTTGAACTAACCTGTTCCTGTTGTCGTTTGCAGGACAAAATAGTCAAGCGTATAGTAATAAAGTATGTTCTGTGTTAAAGAAACTGAAAATTACTCAGGCTCAAAGTTTAAAAATCACTTAGTTTCCTTACAACTGGGATTGCGACACCAGATATCAGAATAGAGACAAACGTAACAGGTTAGATGAAGCTTCCGCATCTACTCGGGATTGGTAGATGTAAATCTCACGTCAGTTCACTACAGACTATTCTGTGAAACATCTACAAACTATAATGGTTGCACTTGTCCTATATTAACTTTGGTCGTACATACCTGATCCTGACCAAATCCAATGACTGGTTGAGTACAACCGCCACAACGTCCACTTAACGTTTCAACACGACTTCACCAAATACAAATGAAATCGAAAAATAAGAAATGTACATACTAACTGCTGAGGAAAATATAGGTCGTAAAAATTAATATTAAGATACGAAATAAACAAAATAAAGCTGTGCATCAACTAGTCTTCAAACCAACAAAATAATATTTACCAGACGCAAAACGCCAGAGACGTACATATAGATTTCTGCAGCTCGCTGCCCTCTCTTTTCCTCATATCCCATAAGGCTAATCATTACTCATTATATTTAATAAGGCTGAACCAGTTGAAGTAATGAAAACGGTTGGTATGAATAAAATAAATTACTACGATTGATCTGACAGTTGAATGAAACAAATATTTAGGCAAAATAGTAATAAACAGTGGGTATAGAATTCCAGAAATTGTCACGATTAGGATGATTCCCTTTGTAAACGTATGTAACGTCGTATAAAATAATTAACTGGGACTTCAAGCTCCTCCCCCCCCCCACACACACACACACACAATACCTAGGCCTATCTGAGGTCGTACAACCTACTTCACAAAAGGTTGTGACAAAACACATAATTACTTCAATAAAAATATTCATAGTTATACATGTACATTTGTCTATTGTATGGTATAACAGATAAACAGTAACAAAAATTTCTTATACTTTACTGTTATAATCATGTTCAGTATTAATATAGGCCTACTACCTTTAGAAAACCCAACCCACACAAAGAAATATTCATAATCGATCACCTCACCGCCTACAGCGTAACAAGGCTGCCTTTCATTTCTTTAATGTACATAGTATGTTGAAAATTCCACTAACCAATTATAAAATATCGGTATGGAGAACCATACATGACTTCCATATTCTAAGATTTATATTTAAAATCATTTTCGAAATGAAATATTACCATAGAAACTACTTCTTTCTACTTACTGCTTCAGCCTTAACCACAGTACTGTGGTCACTAACGTATACCACCTCACGTTATCGCACTCGATTTTCACTGATGATGGCAGTCGATGGCATTGCCGAAATGTCTGGTTTTGTAGAAAACATTGGACTACGGCCAAATATCCCGGGAAGGAATTTTAACAAAAACTACTTCTTTGTTGCCTATAACGTTGTACACATATATATCAGTGGCGAAGTTACATGGAGGCAATTGAGGCAATGCCTACCCTAAAAAATTCTGTAGAATAAAAATTATAAATACGTATGAACTACATAACGTAAAGATTATACATTGTTACTGCGACTGTCAAATTTATTAAACCGAAACGTGCTTTATTGAGCGACCGCTAGATGGTGACAGGTGAGATTCGGCATAGTTCGTTTAAAGCGAATGAGGCAACCTGAACTTGCCTCAGCGTTTTTTGTATACATCGTATGTAAGCAATGTAGTGGTGTGATAGGGAAGTGTAGGGAGGGGGGATTGTCCCGCGCTGTACACATAGAGCGTTGAGGCATGCCTCACTTCTGTGGTCCAAACAGTTAAGTTAAAGCGCCTGTGTTGTTTCTAAGTGTTTATTTTATGCGGTTATTAAAAGTGTCACTGTTATTCCGCTGAACTAACAGATGATCAAGATTGTTATTTGAATTATTTGTAACATTAAACATATATATAGAAACTAATCAAGTTTAAAAATTTGAAGTTCAATCAGTTGTATTATTGTGTATGACTAATACAAGGATTGTTCAATAGACACACGTATAGAGCTGTAAAGCATTTTTTATTCAACGATTTTAAAAGAAGTCTCCAATAACATTAAGACATGAGTTCCACTGTTGCGCTAACCTGTAGATTCCCTGCTAGTAAAATTCTTACGGCTGTTTGTGGAACCATTCGGTTACAGCAAACTCTACCTCAGCGTCCGATTTGAACCACCGTCCTTTTTAGTGATCCCTTAAAAAAAATTTAAGATAAGATTTTTGCCTACCCATTCATTAACTACTAGCTTCACCAGTAAGCAAATTGATGTCCATTTTTTCGGCTTGCACGCGTTATGTTGGTGTGGGTTTCGGCACTTTCCATTTAAAAAGCGTGCAAATGTAAGAAAATAAACATGAGTGAGGCCAGAAATAACGTGAATTGTGTGTGTGTGTGTGTGTGTGTGTGTGTGTGTGTGTGTGTGTGTGTGTGTGTGTGTGTGTGTGTGTGTGTGTGTGTGTGTGTGTATGTGTGTGTGTGTGTGTGTGTGTGTGTGTGTCTTACGTGCCTTTATATTGCTGTATTAAATGAAAAATATTATATTACATTAAAATGAAAAAATTATAATTTTATTGCCTGGGAACAAAATTATTTTATTTTTAACAATTACCATTGTTTCAAAAAGTTTAAATAAATTTTCAAGTACTTTACTCTTGTTAAAACGTAAAAGGTTGCAGGTAAACTACCCCTTCCCCTTAACCGATCTTCACCAAAATCGAAAGTCCTTGAGACCTCTACAATTCAGGGACGTATGCAAAAAATTATTTGATTCTGTTTGAATTTGCGGCTGTTATCGTTTGCCATAGAAAATACGCTTGACAAAAAAACGTTGCAGGTAAACTACCCCTTCCCCTTAACCGATCTTCACCAAAAACAATAGGTCTTGAGTACTCTACAAATTAGGACTGTATGCAAAACATTATTTGATTATGTTTGAATTTGCGGCTGTTATCGTTTGCCATAGAAAATACCCTTGTTAAAAAAACGTTGCAGGTAAACTACCCCTTTCCCTCAACCGATCTTCATCAAAAACAATAGGTCTTGAGAACTCTACAATTTAGGGGCTGTATGCAAATAATCTTTTGATTTTGTTTGAATTTGCGGCTGTTATCGTTTGCCATAGGAAATACCCTTCTTAAAACATAAAACGTTACAGGTAAACTACCCCTTTCCCTTAACCGATCTTCACCAAAAACAATAGGTCTTGAGAACTCTACAATTCAGGGCTGAATACGAAACATTATTTAATTCTGTTTGAATTTGCGGCTGTTATCGTTTGCCAAAAAAAAAAAATTTCCCTTGATAAAAAAAAAACCGTTGCAGGTAAACTACCCCTTTCCCTCAACCGATCTTCACCAAAAACAATAGGTCGTGAGTACTCTACAAATCAGGGCTGTATGCAAAAAATTATTTGATTCTGTTTGAATTTGCGGCAGTTATCGTTTGCCATAGAAAAAAATCTACACACAGACACACACACAGACACTTTTCGGAAAACGACTTTTTTTCATGTTTTGAGTGTAGTACAATCAGAATCTGCAATAATCTCGAACACGATTTTTTTTTGCCATCACCATACTTCCATTCCTTAAGGAATATGAAAGTAATATCGGTATGGAGAACCATACATGACTTCCATATTCTAAGATTTATATTTAAAATCATTTTCAGCCAAACAGCCAGGGAAGGAATTTTAACAAAAAAATACTTCTTTGTTGCCAAAAATTATCCCCTCCCCCTTCAACTATAATTTTGATTTATAGAAAATTACCCCCAGCCCGTTCAACTAGCCTCTTCATTTATAGACATTTCATCTACGTTTCTACAGTGGATTATTAAGATCTTATCAGGATACTTTATCAAAATTAAGTATTTTACTCATGTTACAACAAAAAAATGTTGCAGGTAAACTACCCCTTCCCCTTAACCGATCTTCACCAAAATCTAAAGGCCTTGAGTCCTCTATAATTCACTGATGTATGCAAAAAATTATTTGATTCTGTTTGAATTTGCGGCTGTTATCGTTTGCCATAGAAAATACGCTTGATAAAAAACGTTGCAGGTAAACTACCCCTTCCCCTTAACCGATCTTCACCAAAAACAATAGGTCTTGAGTACTCTACAAATCAGGACTGTATGCAGAAAATTATTTGATTCTGTTTGAATTTGCGGCTGTTATCGTTTGCCATAGAAAATGCCCTTGTTAAAAAAACGTTGTAGGTAAACTACCCCTTTCCCTTAACCGATCTTCACCAAAAACAATAGGTCTTGAGAACTCTACAAATCAGGGCTGTATGCAAAAAATTATTTGATTCTGTTTGAATTTGCGGCAGTTATCGTTTGCCATAGAAAAAAAAATCTACAGACACACAGACACACACACACACAGACACTTTTCGGAAAACCACTTTTTTTCATGTTTTGAGCGTAGTAGAATCAGAATCTGCAATAATCTCGAACACGATTTTTTTTGCCATCACCATACTTCCATTCCTTAAGGAATATGGAAGTAAAATATCGGTATGGAGAACCATACATGACTTCCATATTCTAAGATTTATATTTAAAATCATTTTCGAAATGAAATATTACCATAGAAACTACTTCTTTCTACTTACTGCTTCAGCCTTAAGCAGCCTTAAGCCACCTCACGTTATCGCACTCGATTTTCACTGATGATGGAAGTCGATGGCATTGCCGAAACGTCTGGTTTTGTAGAAAACATTGGACTACGGCCAAATATCCCGGGAAGGAATTTTAACAAAAACTACTTCTTTGTTGCCGATAACGTTGTACACATATATATAAAATATATGCATAAAATTAATGGCTTGTATAAGTTAATGATTGATCTCCATTAAGTAGTGCTCAAGTTTCCAAAGTTTTAATATTATGATGTCCGTAATTAAAACATCAGAGCAGGTTTAGTTTGAATGAGGGTACACTGTGGACAAAAATTTTCAACATTTCCTATTGAGCGTTGCTTAGAGTAAAGCTGCGAATCTACAGTGTATGTTTCACAGAACAAACGCGCGAAAAAGAAGGAGCGCTCCGAAGTCACTCATGGACCCTCGGCATCTTGCAGAGGGTTCATTCCCTAAAGACGAAAAGTCTGTCTATGAATCGTTCCTCTGTAAACACGTACAGTTACATTGCCCAGCGATCCACAGGAAGCAAATTGATGTCCATTTTTTCGGCTTGCACGCGTTATGTTGGTGTGGGTTTCGGCACTTTCCGTTTAAAAAGCGTGCAAATGTAAGAAAATAAACACGAGTGAGGCCAGAAATAACGTGAATTGTGTGTGTGTGTGTGTGTGTGTGTGTGTGTGTGTGTGTGTGTGTGTGTGTGTGTGTGTGTGTGTGTGTGTGTGTGTGTGTGTGTGTGTGTGTGTGTGTGTGTGTGTGTGTGTGTGTGTGTGTGTGTGTGTGTGTGTGTGTGTGTGTGTGTGTGTGTCTGTGTGTGTGTGTCTTACCTGCCTTTTTATAGCTGTAGGCATAATAATAAAATGGAAACGTAAACATTACATAACTGAGATATGCTTACCTGCCACGAACGATATATTATTTTATACATGGAGGAGTTCAGTGATATTCACACATACAGAAGAATTATATATATAAAGGTATTAACTCATACATAATTTACATTAAAATGAAAAAATTATAATTTTATTGCCTGGCAACAAAATTATTTTATTTTTAAAAATTACCATTGTTTAAAAAAGTTTAAATGAATTTTCAAGTACTTTACTGTTGTTAAAACGTAAAAGGTTGCTGGTAAACTACCCGTTCCCCTTAACAGATCTTCACCAAAATGGAAAGTCCTTGAGACCACTACAATTCAGGGACGTATGCAAAAACTTATTTGATTCTGTTTGAATTTGCGGCTGTTGTGATAAAAAAACGTTGCCGGTAAACTACCCCTTCCCCTTAACCGATCTTCACAAAAAACAACAGGTCTTGAGAACTCTACAATTTAGGGCTGTATGCAAATAATCTTTTGATTCTGTTTGAATCTTCGGCTGTTATCGTTTGCCATAGGAAATACCCTTGTTAAAACATAAAACGTTACTGGTAAACTACCTCTTTCCCTTAACCGATCTTCACCAAAAACAATAGGTCTTGAGAACTCTACAATTCAGGGCTGCATGCGAAACATTATTTGATTCTGTTTGAATTTGCGGCTGTTATCGTTTGCCAAAAAAAAATATCGGTATGGAGAACCATACATGACTTCCATGTTCTAAGATTTATATTTAAAATCATTTTCGAAATGAAATATTTCCATAGAAACTACTTCTTTCTACTTATTGCTTCACCTTAACCACAGTACTGTGGTCACTAACGTATACCACCTCACGTTTTCGCACTTGATTTTCACTGATAATGGCAGTCGATGGCACTGCCGAAAAGTCTGGTTTTTCAGAAAACATTGGACTAAAGCTAAACAGCCCGGGAAGGAATTTTAACAAAGAACTACTTCTTTGTTGCCGATAACGTAGTACACATATACAAAATTCTCCCCTCTCCATTCAACTATAATTTTCATTTACAGAAAATTACCCCCACCCCGTTCACCAAACCTCTTCATTTATAGATATTTCATCTACGTTTCTACAGTGGATTATTATGAGCTTCTTATCAGGATACTTTATTTATAAAAATTAAGTACTTTACTCTTCTTAAAACATAAAACGTTGCAGGTAAAGTACCCCTATCTCTTAACCGATCTTCACCAAAATCAATAGACCCTCAGTCCTCTACAATGCAGGGATGCGTGCAAAAAAATATTTGATTCTGTCTGAATGTGCGACAGTTATCGTTCGACATGGAAACATTTCTCTTGTTACAACGTAAAACAGGTAAACTACCCCTTTCCCTCAACCGATCTTCACAAAAATCAGTAGGCCTTGAGTTCTCTACAATTCAGGAAAGTATGCAAAAAATTATTTGATTCTCTTTGAATTTACGGCAGTTATCTTTCGTCAAAAAAAATTACCCTTCTTAAAAAATAAAATGTTGCTGGTAAACTACCCCTTTCCCTTAACCGATCTTCAACAAAATCAAAAAAACCTTGAGTTCTCTTTAATTCAAAAAGGTAAGCAAAAATGTAGATGATTCTGTTTGAATTTACGGCAGTTATCGTTCGTCATATAAATACCGACCTTCACCAAAAACAATAGGTCTTGAGAACTCTACAATTCAGGGCTGTATGCGAAACATTATTTGATTCTGTTTGAATTTGCGGCTGTTATCGTTTGCCAAAAAAAAAAATTTCCCTTGATAAAAAAAAACCGTTGCAGGTAAACTACCCCTTTCCCTCAACCGATCTTCACCAAAAACAATAGGTCGCGAGTACTCTACAAATCAGAGCTGTATGCAAAAAATTATTTGATTCTGTTTGAATTTGCGGCAGTTATCGTTTGCCATAGAAAAAAAATCTACAGACAGACACACAGACAGACACACACACAGACGCGTTTCGGAAAACGACTGTTGTTCATGTTTTGAGTGTAGTAGAATCAGAATCTGCAATAATCTCGAACACGATTTTTTTACCATCACCATACTTCCATTCCTTAAGGAATATGGAAGTAAAAATTACCCTTGATAAAAACCGTTGCAGGTAAACTACCCCTTTCCCTTAACCGATCTTCACCAAAAACAATAGGTCTTTAGTACTCAACAAATCAGGGCTGTATGCAAAAACTTATTTGATTCTGTTTGAATTTGCGGCTCTTATCGTTTGCCATAGAAAATACCCTTGTTAAAACATAAAACGTTGCAGGTAAACTACCCCGTTCCCTTAACCGATCTTCACCAACACCAATAGGTATTGAGAACTCTACAATACCTTGATGTATGCAAAACATCATTTGATTCTGTTTGAATTTGCGGCTCTTATTGTTTGCCATAGAAAATACGCTTGATAAAAAACGTTGCAGGTAAACTACCCCTTCCCCTTAACCGATCTTCACCAAAAACAATAGGTCTTGAGTACTCTACAAATCAGGGCGGTATGCAGAAAATTATTTGATTCTGTTTGAATTTGCGGCTGTTATCGTTTGCCATAGGAAATACCCTTGTTAAAACATAAAACGTTACAGGTAAACTACCCCTTTCCCTTAACCGATCTTCACCAAAAACAATAGGTCTTGAGAACTCTACAATTCAGGGCTGTATGCGAAACATTATTTGATTCTGTTTGAATTTGCGGCTGTTATCGTTTGCCAAAAAAAAAAAATTTCCCTTGATAAAAAAAAACCGTTGCAGGTAAACTACCCCTTTCCCTCAACCGATCTTCACCAAAAACAATAGGTCGCGAGTACTCTACAAATCAGGGCGGTATGCAAAAAAATGTTTGATTCTGTTTGAATTTGCGGAGTTATCGTTTGCCATAGAAAAAAAAAATATCGGTATGGAGAACCATACATGACTTCCATATTCTAAGATTTATATTTAAAATCATTTTCGAAATGAAATATTACCATAGAAACTACTTCTTTCTACTTACTGCTTCAGCCTTAACCACAGTACTGTGGTCACTAACGTACACCACCTCACGTTATCGCACTCGATTTTCACTGATGATGGAAGTCGATGGCATTGCCGAAACGTCTGGTTTTGTAGAAAACATTGGACTACGGCCAAATATCCCGGGAAGGAATTTTAACAAAAACTACTTCTTTGTTGCCGATAACGTTGTACACATATATATAAAATATATGCATAAAATTAATGGCTTGTATAAGTTAATGATTGATCTCCATTAAGTAGTGCTCAAGTTTCCAAAGTTTTAATATTATGATGTCCGTAATTAAAACATCAGAGCAGGTTTAGTGTGAATGAGGGTACACTGTGGACAAAAATTTTCAACATGTCCTATTGAGCGTTGCTTAGAGTAAAGCTGCGAGTCTACAGTGTATGTTTCACAGAACAAACACGCGAAAAAGAAGGAGCGCTCCGAAGTCACTCATGGACCCTCAGCATCTTGCAGATGGTTCATTCCCTAAAGACGAAAAGTCTGTCTATGAATCGTTCCTCTGTAAACACGTGCAGTTACATTGCCCAGCGATCCACAGGAAGCAAATTGATGTCCATTTTTTCGGCTTGCACGCGTTATGTTGGTGTGTGTGTGTGTGTGTGTGTGTGTGTGTGTGTGTGTGTGTGTGTGTGTGTGTGTGTGTGTGTGTGTGTGTGTGTGTGTGTGTGTGTGTGTGTGTGTGTGTGTGTGTGTGTGTGTGTGTGTGTGTGTGTGTGTGTGTGTGTGTGTGTGTGTGTGTGTGTGTGTGTGTGTGTGTGTGTGTGTTACTTGCCTTTTTATTGCTGTAGGCATAATAATAAAATGGAAACGTAAACATTACATAACTGAGATACGCTTACCTGCCACGAACGATATATTATTTTATACATGGAGGAGTTCAGGGACATACACACGTACAGAAGAATTATATATATAAAGATATTAACTCATACATAATTTACATTAAAATGAAAAAATTATAATTTTATTGCCTGGCAACAAAATTATTTTATTTTTAACAATTATCATTGTTTCAAAAAGTTTAAATGAATTTTCAAGTACTTTACTGTTGTTAAAACGTAAAACGTTGCAGGTAAACTACCCCTTCCCCTTAACCGATCTTCACCAAAATCGAAAGTCCTTGAGACCTATACAATTCAGGGAAGTATGCAAAAAATTATTTGATTCTGTTTGAATCTGCGGCTGTTATCGTTTGCCATAGAAAATACGCTTGATAAAAAAACGTTGCAGGTAAACTACCCCTTCCCCTTAACCGATCTTCACCAAAAACAATAGGTCTTGAGTACTCTACAAATCAGGCCTGTATGCGAAACATTATTTAATTCTGTTTGAATTTGCGGCTGTTACCGTTTGCCAAAAAAAAAAATTTCCTTGATAAAAAAAAACCGTTGCAGGTAAACTACCCCTTTCCCTCAACCGATCTTCACCAAAAACAATAGGCCGTGAGTACTCTACAAATCAGGACTGTATGCAAAAAATTATTTGATTCTGTTTGAATTTGCGGCAGTTATCGTTTGCCATAGAAAATACCCTTGTTAAAAAAACGTTGCAGGTAAACTACCCCTTTCCCTTAACCGATCTTCACCAAAAACAATAGGTCTTGAGAACTCTACAATTCAGGCCTGTATGCGAAACATTATTTAATTCTGTTTGAATTTACGGCTGTTATCGTTTGCCAAAAAAAAAAATTTTTCCTTGATAAAAAAAACCGTTGCAGGTAAACTACCACTTTCCCTCAACCGATCTTCACCAAAAACAATAGGTCGTGAGTACTCTACAAATCAGGACTGTATGCAAAAAATTATTTGATTCTGTTTGAATTTGCGGCAATTATCGTTTGCCATAGAAAAAAAATCTACACACAGACAGACAGACACACACACAGACACTTTTCGGAAAACGACTTTTTTTCATGTTTTGAGTGGAGTACAATCAGAATCTGCAATAATCTCGAACACGATTTTTTTTGCCATCACCATACTTCCATTTCCTTAAGGAATATGGAAGTAATATCGGTATGGAGAACCATACATGACTTCCATATTCTAAGATTTATATTTAAAATCATTTTCAGCCAAACAGCCAGGCTGTGTCTTACCTGCCTTTTTATTGCTGTATTAAATGAAAAATATTATATTACATTAAAATGAAAAAATTATAATTTTATTGCCTGGCAACAAAATGATTTTATTTTTAACAATTACCATTGTTTCAAAAAGTTTAAATAAATTTTAAAGTACTTTACTCTTGTTAAAACGTAAAAGGTTGCAGGTAAACTACCCCTTCCCCTTAACCGATCTTCACCAAAATCGAAAGCCATTGAGACCTCTACAATTCAGGGACGTATGCAAAAAATTATTTGATTCTGTTTCAATTTGCGGCTGTTATCGTTTGCCATAGAAAATACGCTTGATAAAAAAACGTTGCAGGTAAACTACCCCTTCCCCTCAACCGATCTTCACCAAAAACAATAGGTCTTGAGTACTCTACAAATCAGGGCTGTATGCAAAACATTATTTGATTCTGGTTGAATTTACGGCTGTTATCGTTTGCCATAGAAAATACCCTTGTTAAAAAAACGTTGCTGGTAAACTACCCCTTTCCCTCAACCGATCTTCACCAAAAACAATAGGTCTTGAGTACTCTAAAAATCAGGGCTGTATGCAAAACATTATTTGATTCTGTTTGAATTTGCGGCTGTTATCGTTTGCCATAGAAAATACCCTTGTTAAAAAAACTTTGCAGGTAAACTACCCCCTTCCCTCAACCGAACTTCACCAAAAACAATAGGTCTTGAGAACTCTACAATTTAGGGCTGTATGCAAATAATCTTTTGATTCTGTTTGAATTTGCGACTGTTATCGTTTGCCATAGGAAATACCCTTGTTAAAACATAAAACGTTACAGGTAAACTACCCCTTTCCCTTAACCGATCTTCACCAAAAACAATAGGTCTTGAGTACTCTACAAACCAGGGCTGTATGCAAAACATTATTTGATTCTGTTTGAATTTGCGGCTGTTATCGTTTGCCATAGGAAATACCCTTGTTAAAACATAAAACGTTACAGGTAAACTACCCCTTTCCCTTAACCGATCTTCACCAAAAACAATAGGTCTTGAGTACTCTACAAACCAGGGCTGTATGCAAAACATTATTTGATTCTGTTTGAATTTGCGGCTATCGTTTGCCAAACAAACAAAATTACCCTTGCTAAAAAAAAACCGTTGCAGGTAAACTACCCCTTTCCCTCAACCGATCTTCACCAAAAACAATAGGTCGCGAGTACTCTGCAAATCAGAGCTGTATGCAAAAAATTATTTGATTCTGTTTGAATTTGCGGCAGTTATCGTTTGCCATAGAAAAAAATCTACAGACAGACAGACAGATAGACAGACAGACAGACAGACAGATAGACACACAGACACTTTTCGGAAAACGACTTTTTTTCATGTTTTGAGTGTAGTAGAATCAGAATCTGCAATAATCTCGAACACGATTTTTTTTGCCATCACCATACTTCCATTCCTTAAGGAATATGGAAGTAAAAATCTACAGACACACACACACAGACACACACACAGACAGACACACACACAGACAGACACACACACAGACACACACACGCACACACACAGACACTTTTCGGAAAACGACTTTTTTTCATGTTTTGAGTGTAGTACAATCAGAATCTGCAATAATCTCGAACACGATTTTTTTTGCCATCACCATACTTCCATTCCTTAAGGAATATGGAAGTAAAATCAAGAAAAAACATCGCTTATGAAGTGCAATTGTTAATAATTTCAATCTCACTATAATTGAAAGCAAAATTCAACATATTAAATTAAAGTTTCAACAAAATTAAAGTTTAAATTTCCATTTACATCAAACAAAATACTACAATATTGCTTATTTATTTAGGCTCAATAACTTTACAGTCTGAAAGATTTAATAACACTTATTTAAAAACAGTACTAATATTAACTGACTCATGCCTAAAACAATTATATCAAAACATATTTTAAGCGGACCAAAATTCAATATAAAAAATATAATAACTTTTATGTAGGCTAAACAAAAAGAACCTATTGTTATTAAGATACTCAAAACTCGAATATTCTTTACTTAACTAGAAATATATAAGTTACCTTCAACACTCATTCCGCTAAACATGTATAGGCTACTGTCATAAAAACGTAATTCCCTATCAAAAATTTTGTCAGTAATCAAACAAATTCATATAGATCTACACATAGATACGTATCTGGTCATACATTTAACAGAGTAATAGACTTATAGAAGAGCGAATAGTGGAACACAGAAAATGTTTTGTTTGTTTAAACTTTTTTAAATATTTACAGTAAAAATAAAGTGATGCAATTTTACAACTTAAGTTCTACGTCAGGTACTTCCCTGTAACATGCCAGGTCTTCTAATGGAAATAGTAAAAATTATAAAACTGACTCAGAATTGCATTTCAACCGATTTAAAAACTTTATATCTTATTAGAATCAAAACTACCAGCTTTCAAAGTACATATAAGGAGTAAAAAATGTACACTTTATACACTTATCCATGTACGTGTTCGAGAGAGAGAGAGAGAGAGAGAGAGAGAGAGAGAGAGAGAGTATAGTAAGACGTAATTACTTCTCGACCAACGTTTTCACATATCAAACGTGTTTTCGGGTATTTTATTTTTATGTGTGTTTCACTTTGGTTTAGAAGCCTGTGAAGTACTAATCGTACAGGAGAATTTCGGTACGGTTATAAGTGGTGTCTTCTTACTGTTTAACTGTTTACAGCAGTCTAAATCTGCAGTGAAATGCGCCGACAAAATGTCCGGGACGTTGCGAGGCTTGACGCAAGAGAATTTCAGAAAACGAAGGTTTTTCGCGGAAGTGCAAAGCCAAGCGGCCTCGGCATTTCAAACGAAATAGCAATAAATACGTTAGATGCCAATGCTACTTCCGACCTCAGTATAACGCCGCGCGCGCGCACACACAGAACAGGAAACGTAATTTCATTAATACAATAACGTTACAGGTACGTGTATTGAATTGAATGCCATCATCAGTATCTTCTAATGTTGCATGATCTGTTGCACAAACAAACACAGAAACGTCGGGATCTTGAAGTGCTTAATTTTGGACTCGTGTAGCTTTAAGGAATCTATGAAAGGTAACTAAACATGAGTCTGTAATCTGTAACAGCTAATCGGATCTATACCGTTTGTCTATCCTTATGAGTCTACAGGGTACTGGGCTGCATTCATGCACGTGATGGTTGATTTCATAACTAGAGCCACGATGCTCTATGTACGAAGCTTTCCTCCTCTTTAATACTTACTTTAAAGAATGTGCTTATGTAATATAAATAAGTAAAATTAATAGAAATTCCCATTTGTTCATGTGGAATGAAAAAGTTTACTTAAAAGAGACGACTGGAAGCAAAGCTTAGTCCGCGAAAGTTCAAGGTAGCAGACCAAAATTTCCACATTATATATGGAAGTAATACCATTTAAAAGATATTAGAGTACACGAATTCGTTCTTATATTAAAAAAACCGAACGAACGAAAGGTAACAATTTTATTGTAATTTTGTAGGTCCCCGCACACTCTCAGCACACTTATATATGTGCGCCTATATTTTATGCAAACGGTAATAGTCTTGTCTCGAAGGGGAAGAAGAAAAGGGGTGAACTGTTACTAAGCGGAATGAAACTATCTACCTAATAGAGGAAAGTGAATTTTATGTATTAAGGCAGAGGAACGTACAGACAACGAATTCGCGTTGTTTGTTTAATATAGTTGATTGAAACATTGTGAGATGTAAGTAAATCATTAGTAAATATACTGATACTGTGTAATACGATATTAACGGATATTACTCAACATTATTTTTTCGCACGTAAACAGTGCTTATATTGAACAATCAGTCACTTGCATTCTGCCTTTTCCTGGCAGATCCTTACATGACAACCTTTAGGTTCTGCACTAGCCTCTTAGTGTCTTCATATCCTCCTACAGTCTTAATGGGACCTGCACCTCTCCCTTCGCTTCTCCTTCAAGCGACCCCGACAGCAGATAGTCTCAACTCATCCACTTCCCCAGCCAATACATCTTCCTTCTTCGTACACTCTTGAGCATCTATCGTTTCTCACCACTTCTTTGCGGCACTTCCTCATTCCTTGCTTTATTCCCCCACCTCACCTCTCTATTCTCCGTTGCATCTACATCTCCAGTCTTATCACACCCTTTCTCTTTAGTATTCACGTTTCAGCAGTCCGAATCTTTTACACAGATGTTAACGATTCATGTCCCTTTTGGGATAGAATTTGGTGATTCCCCCTTTCCATCTATATTGTGTGCTGTTATCCACCTCGTGCTTCTTCCGCTTTCATATGTAGTTTCCACGTAAAGACAAAAGGATGTCGTTACCTCTAACCGTTTATCCGTCCTCCAAAGAGGCCGTTGGCATTTTGTAGATGGGAACAACTTATACCAGAGCAACATTCGGTCGCCAGAACAACACTAACCACCATACCGGTGCCCATTCCTCAGCACGTGGAGGTACGGTTGAGCAAAGCCATTTATATATTATGAGTCTTGTTTAATTCATAAGCAGAGGCATATTTAAGGTGGGCACACGGGACCGGACCCCCTCCCCAAGGCCCGAAAAAAGTTGACGAGGAATTTTGGTAATCTTTTAATTTTTAGGCCGTTTTATTACTTTGTTATCTCTGTACGCTGATACAGAAGTAACTCTTTTTCTTTAAATATACAAACAGGTTTCTTACATAGCATTGACGTATAGATTTTAAATATTAAATATAGTAAAATCAATAATTATCTTGTAAACAATGTTTCAGTAACGCGTATTTTATTGTGTTGTTACCATTTACTTTAATGGGAACGATCTCAGGATGCTACAACACGTTTTTCAGCCACTTTAAAGATAGTAATATTGATTATCCTTAACTTGTTTTTTTCTTTTATATGAAGCCGACTCGACCGGAGGCCCCCCGCAGGCCAAATTCGTGATCACCTGTTCACAAGCTAACGGTGGCTCCTTGGAAATAAAGAAACATTTCCTTCTACGCTTCCGCCGGAAACAATGGAATAATTTTCAGACGATTTTGTTATCATACTATAGGCCTATGCACAATGTATGAGAAAGCAAGTGGTATATATAACTGATTTTCAAATTCACATAAACGAACTTGTCTAAATAAAGATTTGGTCATCGGTGTCAGAAGTTTTCCAATATTTATATGTCACATTCTTAATAATTTGAAAAAGACCACATTCTGTATTTATGACTTTAATTAGTTTTATGTATTCTTTATCACCTAATACTGTACTGATGTCATATAGATATTGGAATTTATATTCAAAATGACATCATAGTAAAAGGAGAACATAATTCGTGAGTTACCAGACTTAAATTATCCAATCACGGAAGGACAACTGCATCTTTTTAGTGAGCGGTTGATTTCTGAAGGTCGCAGATAAGTTTAGTGAACGATGCAAAAATAATTTAAATAATATTTTTGTTTCGCCAAATGGCAAAACTTGATTGAGCAAGTGTACCAAATTGCTGGCATCGATGCACAGACAAGTTAGTGGAGTAGGAGTTGTTTCGCTGAGATTTCACTTTTAATGAGCAATGGACCAAAGCAAACGAGGGTCATAGTCCCCCGATACCTCCTCTCCTTGGTTAACCTCTAAATGTGTTCTCAGCTCCCCCTCAAACCAGATTTCCCTTGGTCGCAGTTTCTACTAACGCCATGTACATGAATATAAACAAAGTAATCTGATTTTTGTGAATTTTTTTGTATTTTTATTGCTTTATGTACATAACACATAACCGAAATTACACAATCGTACTTTTCATACTGGTTTCCACTAATACTTATAACTTTACGTATGCTTAACTAAAATGAGCATATATCCTAACTACATTTAGCAGTGTGCGCTTCATTATGTAGCGACACAACTTCACTTCCTGATGTTTTTTATATGGTTAAAGTTTTACGATGTAACTACATACATATACACTTTATAAAGTATAAAATAAACCGTTTCGTATACGGTGTCTTGTGAAGAAAAGTATGCAACTTCTATGTCGATAACGTATGTGACTTTCCGAATTGCGACAGACCAGTTTTATTTATGAGAAACTGGTTAAATTGAGTGAATGATGAAAATTTGTAACAAACAGTGAGTGCCTGCATTAATAACTTAATACTTGTGACCGCGTATAAAAGTCGTGTATAATTTGTTTGTAATGTTACCCCATAATAATGACGTATTATTTACTCAAAATATAATTAACATTTTTATGGCTAAAATAGCCATGTCCATGGCTGACTAGAATGACAAGTCAACGGTATATAAATAAATCTGTAATTCTGTCCATTTATTCGAATCTTTACCCTGCGTCTGCCCGTAGGAGAGTAGAGTTTCCGACCAACGAGCCTCGGGTGGTCGCCAATCCTGAGTTTATATTCATGCATGCCATGCTTGTGCAAAGCCACAATTAACCACACGAATCTTTTTTTTTACACAAAATTGTACATAAAAGTTTTTAAGTAACACAACAATCTTAAATGAAAGTATAAATGGCGGAATGATATAAAAAAAGAATCGTCACTGTTAAATGAGGTTGCAAATGAAAAAGGTGCCCATAAATACGAAAAGCGAAAGCTTATTCATAAGTTTCTTGTAACCTTCATCTTGTAAGCTTTTTATAAGCTTTGTCGGAAGAATAAATATCATCTAACTGCTGAACGAAATCCACAAACTTTGAGTTGATTACATAATAAACTCAATTATCCGGTTACTTTCATTTTATCACTAAAAAAATGTAGTAAACTATAGACTAAAACTTTACCAAAGGCATTGATTATGTAGTTATTGATCACGTTTAAAAATAAAAACATTATATGAACATATACATATTTGGGGTGTTTTGCAACTATCTACATACATTCGGGTAAGTAAATTAATACGTACATGCATATTATATATTGCAACAGTACAAATGTATAGGGTACTGTGCATTGCACAAAGTAATTAGAATAATTAATTAAAATAAATAAATAATTCATATTGTTAATAATAATAATTCAGCTTGAAATCTGAACGACCAAACTTTCGTGCTGGAACAGGTGGATCACGCCAGCTGCTCTGTCTGTATGTACACGAGTATGTTACATGTGTGTGTGTGCGACATGTCAATTCTTGAAAAGCGTCAACCGTAAGGAACGCTAGTAATTATATGAATTTATTTATTTTGTAAAGATTAAGTGCATAATAGCACAAAACCAAATACACCAAAATGTGTATAAAAATGTGACGCAAATATGTATTAAAAAATAGTGTAAAAGGGTAAAAAGTGTAATTACAGGAAAATAAAAGAAATAGAACTTATGTTAATTAAGATAAAGAAAAACGGTTTGTACATGGTGAACACATAAAAATTACCGACAGAATGAATATCGGGTAATGTGCAAAAGACTTCGCAATTCGCGAAGACGAGCGAATTAAGTGCGACAAGAAACGTGTGGGGGAAGTGACGCCTTCGACAGACTCTGACATGAAAAATATTGTCGAAACATGATTTTAGCGCCCTGGGTATAAATACAGGAGACGCGCTAACATCATTCTCTTCCTCAATCAACGACCGTAGCAGCCGGAGGCTCTGGCCAACAACTACAACTCTTCCTCAATCAACCATTGTAGCGGCCGGAGGCTCTGCTCGGCAAGTACAACTCTTTCTTGATCGACTACTGTGGCGGCCGGAGGCACTGCTTAGAGACAACAACGTTTGTATCTCAATCACAGCAGCAGTCAGGGACTTCACGACTACTCATCAGTTCGTGTGAGCACTTGCAACCTGAGGCCATGACGGGAGACGAGGGAGCAGCCAAGTACATGCAGTAGAATCCAGCGTACGAGAATCCGACGGACGAAGGACCAGGACTCCAGGACGACAAAGGAGCATCCAGTATCAAGGACCTAGGACCGAAGAGGACACGCTGCCGATTTACCACAACAATAAGGTGACAAACAACCATGTACTTGTAAACTGAGACTCACTCAAAGACAGTAATTAACGAAGTAAAAAGAGAGACAATTTAATTCAAATGAATTAATCATTTTTACAAATGTAAATATTCTTTGTATAATATATTATGTATATAATATATTATGTATATATTATGTATATAATATATATTATGTATATTATTTGTTTAAGAATGTTTAACTATAATTTTGATCAGTAACCTTGAAGCTATAATTTGGAATCTATAATATTTGATATTTAAATTGATAAAAGTAATTAGTGAATTTTTATTAGAAAGCAATGCATATGCAGTAAATTCAAGAGATTAGATCATTAGAAAATTAGATAATCTAATCAGTATCATACTAATGAGCAAGCTGAGAGCAATATTAGATAATTATAAAGATGTATTAGAATATAAGGTTGTATAATATGTCTATGTGTAATATGAGAGTATCAATTATATGTAATAATTAGATGTGTGTTAAGACTACACACACATGATCAAATGTAATAATGATCGCAACAAAAATAAGAATTTTTATTTAATAAATATTAAATGATTTTAAACCAAATTACATAGTGTTATTATTATTACGATTACACCTATCATCATACACACACACGAATTTAAGGTGTTGTAGTGTTGTATAAGATTTGGCTTCCAAAAACGTGGGGCTCACACATTAAACTCGTTAATAGTGTTGTTGTAATATATATATATATATATATATATATATATATATATATATATATTAACACTATGTTTTCTACTGGTTATTTAGCCACACGTTGTTGGTGTCAATTTGTTACATTAATATTAATTCTGTGTTTAACTAAGCCCCAAGTTGTTGGCTTCAATTCTGTAACGTTAAGTTAACTCGTACTATCTAAATTGTACTTGGTTTGTCTTTTAAGGATGAGTATGTGGTCAGGGTAAGCGCCAATTTGCAATCAGATGTTGCAAATAAAATGTATTGGTAAATTGGTAAGTAATATTGCATATAGCATAAAGGTTTCTTTTTTCTTCTATATTTCTATCTTTTCTAATCTTTTATTTAACATAATATTATGACTACTAATGCTCAGTAAGGCAGATTCAAATCAGGTGTCATACTTTCCTTGTTGGGAGTGTTACCAACCTATGCTAGTTGATGAAAAAATTAACATTCATTAATATGGTGTATATAATATCATATACATAAAATTATCCACTAAGTAAAGAAAAGAAAACCTTTTATCTGTTGTTATTGAACTCAAATCCTTTATTATCCTTTTTAAATTTTTTTAAGAGACAATTATAATTGTTAACAAAGTCTGGCCGGCTGTTCTTTAAATATGCTCAGAATGGCAGCAGTTGCTCTTATTTTTCAGGGCTGTACCATATCTGCATTTTAAGAATTACTAAATAAAATGGTTTTACGTTAGATCCTTTTGACTACGGTATAAACTACAAAGATCTTAGGAAAAGTACCAAAATACACGGGCTTAAAATAAATTACAGAGTGTCTTAACAAGAGTTTATTACGAATTTTACAATGTTTAGCGTCTAGGTTATGTTGATTTATGTATTTTCAATGTCTAATACACTTTAAATGGTTATATTACCATACATTAATAGTTTTTTACACTGAAAATAAGATTGTTCATCAATTATTTTCTCAGTGAAAGTTCAAATATAGTTTTAATCAAAAAGTGTAAACAGTGTCTTTGAAAAGTGTAACTTAGGCCATTAAGGTAATTTCTTCAGTTTAGTTATTAACAAAAATACTTCCCTTCCTGGATAGGTTGATTTTGTTTCTTCATATGTTAATTAGTTTCCTTTTTTTGAAGAATGTTGTACTTCTTTCTTCTAAACATTTAGTCTTGTATAATGAATAACATTAATTATTTTCACTGATATTACTGATATTACACTCAAAATATGTTAGATTAGTCTCTTATATTTTATATCAACCTTTCTCGTTTAGATCTAATAATGGAATTCTCTTTATTCCATTTATAACATATCAGTTGCTAAGGCCTATAACTTAGCTTTCATTGGTTTAAATTGTATCATCTGGAGTTACTATGGTTCTCTCTGAGCCTCAAAATAAACAAACTTCTAATATTTTACTTTCAATTTTCTTAAAATTGTTATAACTTTTTTATATGATCTTTGATCTTCAATATACTAGTAGCTTTGAGTTTCTGATGGAACACTGATTGTTTTGATATCACTTTTGATTATCTTCCATTCCATATTTCCTGAGTTACTATTTTACACTTTTAACTATTTGTACAAAATTATTTATAATTAGTTCTTTTTATACCCTTCACTTTACTAAAACTATTAGATACAATTAGTAATAACATAGTTCAACCTGACATTAATTATTCTAGTTTTAATATAAACTCTTTTTCAAATTCCTTAACTATCTAGGCCTAACATGCCTAGGTTCACACATCTCTATTATTATAATTTTGGTACCCTTCCATTAACATTAACATTTGTTGAAATAATATTACAGCATATATTATTTATCAACCTCAAACAATTAATTACTAATAACTATTAGGAAACATATGACAATTCTTATTAAACTTCTGGATACAATCCAGTTTTTATAAACATAATAAAACATGGTAAGTAGTTCCCAAAACATTGTCCTCCTTACTTACTAACTTCAATATCTCAAAACACAACGATTAAAACATTGTTTATTATTAATCACTTCCCTCATAAACATAACACAACTCTTATTAAACTTATGAATTAATTTCCACTCCCACACACATAGTGGGATTAGTATTAGCATAGTAAGTATTTATAAAACATTGTCCTCCTTACTTACTAACTTCTTACTAACTTTAATAGTTCAAACATAACTATTAGAACATTATTTAATATTAGACATTAGTAATAAATCGATAATTGGTAATCCTTGAAACAAGCTACTTTATGTTTCCTGGTACTTTTCTAGGATTAGTAAAATATATTTTACTCATGCAATTACACAACAAGATGATATTTATATACGCGTATTCAAACACTTTTTGCTACAGTCTGTTTCTTGATGTGTATATATTTAATATTTATAATCACTTTACCAAATAAGGAGAAAATATCTTGAGGTAAAATGATTATAAATATTAAATATGTGTGTGTGTGTGTGTGTGTGTGTGTGTGTGTGTGTGTGTGTGTGTGTGTGTGTGTGTGTGTGTGTGTGTGTGTGTGTGTGTGTGTGTGTGTGTGTGTGTGTGTGTGTGTGTGTGTGTGTGTGTGTGTGTGACTAATTCTGTAACTACATTTAATTTAATGGTACAGATGAAAGGGCGGAAAGTGGACAGAAAATTTGATTAGCACTTTAGTAAAGGCACATATTTCTTTTCAAGCAAGTGCAATTTATTTACATTATCAAGTTATAAAAATGATATACGCACATAAAAACGAGAAGAAACAATACACATATTAATTTTTAACAATTAAAATGTCCTAGTGAATGTTCTAAACTCTCTGAAGTTTCCGTTAAGTTGAATCTGCATCGAAAAACAGTCGTAATGTTCCTATAATAAAATTATTTCAAACGTTGTAAATTGCAGGCAGTGCTATTGAATTTAAGGTTACTTCAGTGCCTCTGTACAGTGCTACGTACGATTTTAAACAGCACTTAGTTTCTTTAGTGCCATTATAACAGATGTCTGATTTGAGTTACTCTAGTGTAATAAACTGAATTTGTTTAATAGAGAAAAAATAAATTTTGAAAGTTCTAAACTCTTTGGAGGGTAAAGTAATTTAAAAAATGCCAAGACGGTTGACAGTATATGGTTTAAAAAACAGTAGGCCTATATGGTTGACAGTAATACGCTAAATGACAACCACTGGCTACTGTGTACAGCAGTACTAGTAAGTACAGTCGTTTTGTACTAACGAATCCGATTGAAATAAATACATTTACAGTACATGTGCACGTAGTTACGACAATACAGTTGACATCCAATCTCTATACCCCATTTACCGAGAGCTTATAGTACTTACGTGACAAAATTATCAACATTTTGTCAGGGATGGCATGAAAAATATTTTTTATCCACAACGGTCGACTGACCGTTTTTCTTTTTTGGTTAAAAAAACTTTTATAATCGCAACTTGTCCATGTGGAAAATCAAATTAAAGAGAATTTTAACCACAATCTGAATATACTGTTCAGTTTTGGAAAATTCAAAAATTTATGGTACCGGGACCCAAAAGTGTACAAACATTTTGAAAAAATTGCAAAAATCCAATGGGGTATAAAATTAAAGACAATTTTAGCCACAATCTGAATATAGTGTTAAGGTCCAAAAATGTTTAATTGTTGTACATAAAGATGTATTAAAATTTTGAAAAAATTGTAAAAATTCATACTGAACAACAGATTAAAGGGAATGATGGTAACCCGAATCCAAATGTAGTGTTTGCTTTTGGATGTAGAGGTTAAGGATGCTCTAAAAACCATGAAAAATGGACGGACACCAGATCCAAATGGACTCCTCGATGTGGAAAAACTGAGGTGATGGAAATGAAACCGGAGGGAGAGACGGATCAGAACTGGAATATCGCATGCGATACCATCGGAGTTGTCCGAGATTTTAACTAAGTAGGCAGTAAAGTAAATGACAAAAATGATGTAATACAGAACATACGAAATATAATTCTGAAGGATCGCAGGGCAGTCCATTCGCTCAAATCCTGCATACGATCCAAGTTAATTCAAAGAAAGTGTAATCTTGTGATACATGAGACGATAGTACCACACATTCAAAATTCACATCATTCGTAGTGTGTGATAATGTCTATTGTCACACTTTGTGCAAATTTTGGACGCTTACAAAAAAACTGAAAAGCGCTGAAACATCGTTCTGGCCCAAGTAGGGGTAATGATGGATCAAGTTCAGTTACGAACTGCAACTGTACAAAGAAGCCAACATTACAGATTACAGCAGACTACAACGTCTAATGTGGGCGGGACGAATAGATCGAATGAGTGACACGAGAATTGCAAGAAAATAATGTAGGGGAAGATGCTGGGCACCGGAAGAAGGGGAAGACCAAGAACCGCTAGCAGGACAACATTCGGCGAGACACTTCGCAAGCAGCCGCAGGAGGTCGCAGAAGGTTGGAGGGGGTGAGGGCCCACGGAAGAAGAATGTTAATACACATATTTCGTTGGACTATTTTTGCCTAACATCATCAGAGATGTATTTTTGCAATTTAACATTTTACTTTATTTAACGAAGTTAAGCTATTTTATGTTTGGAATGATATACATTATGGCAGAGTGTACACGTATATTATGTACAAATATACATATACTTACTCTCATACACACAAGTAAACTTTTTTACCTCATTCCGTCATTCGTGGTCGTAGTTGGTTGGCGTTGTTAACTTCATACTCCTCATGACTGCGGTTAATATTGTTTATTTATATCGAAGATGTCTGTATCTCGTTACGGAAATAATTTGATACCAGAAGAATATGAGAATGATTTTTAAATTTGTTACGTGATTTGTAGTAGTTTTTAATCAACTAAATTAATCCGGTAGTTTGTCATTGGAATAGTTTTGAATTTTTGGGATATTATAATGTAATGAAAACAGTGCGTAATTTTTTTAACAACAAATGGATACGTAGAAATATTTATAATTATAAAAGTAAATGCGGTTGGGGACAAATGTGAAATAAAGTTATTTCAATAAGTCGATTTTATTTTAATAAAGCTCCCGTAATACAATTACCACTGTACTTGCGTTTTCTTGGCTGGTTGTGACTTACTTTTGAGATACCTGAAAATAAAATATGATTTGATACGTTTAGTAACGTAAGAAATTGGCGCTTGGTTTGTAGAATTGTACAGTCGAGACGTGATGGGAACAGCCAGAGTATATATAATTATACGTTCTGCATTCCGACCAATAATTAGGGAACAAAGTCATCACGAATTACCTAGCGGGGAAATACAATTTCTGTATAGTTTCAAGTGAAAGTAAATTGTCTGTACGTTATTTTTGAGTTGTCAAACTATTGCGCGTTTAAATAAAGTTGCGTGTGAGTCAAAGTCATTGCGGGTGCGTGCACTCACGTGTTTGGTGATGGGAGTTGGAAGGGTGAATGTAGTAAACGCACATCGTTGAACACACGGGCAATAGTGGTAAGGGGTGGGGGTGGGTGGGTGATACCCGCTGCCACAGGCTTCCGTTTACTACTGGTGTTCACTCTCATTAGCTCAAGGCCGTTTGCCGAGGTCGGCCCTGTTCGCACTTCCGATTTTCTCCACCTGACTGCTTCTGTGTACAGGTGACAACGGCGTCACCTCTGATCATCCTTCATGTGTACGTTGCTTCATTAACGGAACGTAACACGGTACGGCTATTCCTCTCCGACCGCTAATACACACATACATTTACATATTTGTAACTGTCTATAGCGAACTCTTTAGAACTTATTAGTCTTCCATATTACAGAACTGGTTTCTCCACGGCACTGTTCAAAGTAGTGTTTAGATCGCTATAAGATTTCTGCATACTGCCTTATTGACTCCTCATTACATTTTGGTAGTAATGACGAAATGATCCAGTTGAACGAAAAATTGTGACTATCATTTCATCTCGGTATTCCGTACCGCAGCCATTTGCTCTGCTGAGCCAATACACCAAGACAGCCTTAACGCCATCAGCAGCGGCTATGTTGTTTCTGTTCGTATAACGTTGGTACAATCGGTGGTTTTGTTCGTCGTCGACAACAATTTCGCTCCTACACTGAATCAGCTGACAGCGTGTATAGCCAAGATGAACGCCGAGGAGTTGGGCGCTGTACCGTTAGCTGGAGCGCGGGTCAACAACCAGCTGTGCACTTCACACACACACACACACACACACACGCGCACGCCATGCCACCGGTTTAGCGCCGCTGTGCCACACCAATCAGACTTGCTACAAACTATATTTAGTTTGTTCACAGATATTGCTTATTATATTCCATTAACAGTCGACTGGATTTATTCATTTTATTATATACATTTGCAAGTCACTTCAAGAAGGCTACAAAAAGTTAATGAAGGTATGTATATTTATTAAAAAAGCGACATTTTTAAAAATTGGCTTACTTGTGTTTCGGAAATTGTTTTCGTTAAGCCTGATGAAATGGAATGTAGTTCCACCGAACTACTTTCAATAGACATAATTTATTGAAGGTTAATTTTTAATACGTGAACTCACGTATTTAAAAAATATAAAAAGGAAATGCAATAGCCCATTTTTTATAACAACAACAAAACTCATACAAGAAACTGCCATCATTTTGTCATCTTCTTTCGCCAAGTAGGGACCATTGCAATAATACTTCAAATTAACTGGTGGTGTGGCATGTAGGCGCTGCTAATTTGTAATTGTGTACGTTTAGGCTTGTTACAAATAATACCCCCCCCCAAATTGGTACTTGTACTTGAACTTCACATTTTTATTCGAAACCGAGCGCGAAACGTTTATTATAATCGAGCAACGACTTAAGAAGACGTATTTAAAATTTAAATTTTCATAATTTTCATACCAACCCAATAAACTGATTAAGATAAACGTATCTTTAATGACACACAAAATGTTTCTGCATTAGGTGACAAATAAATATTTCAATGATGATGATGTCCAATCTTTAGGACCAGTTTTTATTTTTGTATCAAATGTGTTTTTGGTTGCTGGTCAGTACTGAGATTTAAGGTGGTAGTCAAAACTATGTTTCAAGTGTTCAGAGTCAGTTTCTGCTACCTGCAGTTTTTGGTGCTTAAGGCTGTTCATCAACAACAATATCAGTTGACTGTAGACAGTGACTCCAGTAATTCTGATGTAATCACTACAAAGTATCCAAAGTATACATCAATTTTGTAATAATTACTACACTCTCTCTTATCAGACTGAAAATTAAAATCTAACCATTTTCCAGAACCATTAACTTTTTAAAATAAGTTTTGGCCGGCCTCAACTGAGATCGCACTGCCTTGGAGCAGGAGTAATGGGCTGATGAGTTAACTTTCACTGTCCGTAGGATTCACATTGATCTCTTTTAGTTTCTCTATTCATTTAGAAAGAGGAGTACTAGGCCAACATTTGAATAGGTGTCTATGTGTAACAATTTATGAAATATAGATAAAGTCGTTCACCGCCTCACTAGTTAGGTCTAAGACAATCCGACTGTGCAAACCGGTATTCGTTTTCAGGTAAAAATACTATGTTATCGGCTCCTTATTTGTAGACTACCACAGAAATGACGCAGGAGTTCCAGAGAAGATACCCACAGATTTCCAGAGAAGAGTGCCAGCAGGATTTATCCACAGAATGTTATCCCAGGCACTCGTTTCCAGGTTTGAGTTAACTTAGGGGTCGAACAGCCAATCATCTTCTTTTTATGATGCCCCTGGAGGTCCTCTAGGATATTAGCTAGGCTCGATGATTACTGGTTGTTTAAGCCCTGAAAAAAATATATAAGTTCACATACAAGAAACAGCAAAATAAAAATCAATTAGCTTGTGTCAAAATCCTTACGAAAACAACTTGTTTACTTCGTACTTAAACAGAGAACCCAAAGAGAAATTACTAACACTTAGGTCACTTACTCGTGAATGACAAAGTATACGTACAGTAGCACAACACGTCCGCTGGCAGAGCTGCAAGTGCGTGATGTCCTGTAATTAGTATAGACTATGCCTGTTAATCGCGATATAACATATAACAGTGTAGTGTGCTGTCTGTCAGTAAGAACGAGTGTTCTGCCACTATTACTTTTTCCATGTCCTGTTTAATTTTTAATATTTAAGAAGTGACACTTTTAAGAAAACAAGTTCAAGTTGCTTCTTTCGTTTTTTTTAATTTTTCAAAACCTGAAATAGAAAATATAGGCTATTATATGTGTATTATGTTACGCTAATGTAGCCTGTATTACGTACTATGAGCACTTACCTAATTTAAATATGAAGTAATAGTCAACACACACGCTAACATTAACATATGTTTTGTGATGACTATGAATTTTACTTGTCACTATCTTAAGAAATCATTGTACTGGATTATTACGTTCAAAGAATAGATGATCTGAATGGAGTTGTGAGAGTGTACTGTATGCGTAAGGTAAGGTGAGGCTTGCCTGCTCTCCAAACACGACAACTCCATCACCGCCAATATTGCGCCCTTCCTTTATACACGGCTATGCTTTCTCTCTGCGCTTATCTGTTGGACGCCGACCTATTATTGTTTGGGCTCTGAAAAACACGTAGAAGCAAAAAAACTTTTCCTCTTATCTGAGTGCGGGAGTCGTGGGTGTACATTAGCTAAATAACTTCAGCAGTTTGAGAAATGTTACTCGTAGTGTAATGCAATACAATAAGGTTTGTCTTAGACAGCTGTCTACAGTAGCAAAGCTCTCAGCTGCTGTAGGTCATTTTTGTTTTGAAGTCACAATCGTAGATGCTCAAGTGTAAACCTCAGTTATTCAGACTCATTGAATTCAGTGAATGAAAAGCGAAATGAAACACATCACATAATTTCATTAGTTTACATTATAGATGTTAATGTCTAAACTTACTGTTTTGGATTTACTTCGGTATAATTCTTTAGCGTTTGTTAGGTAAACTGCTCAAAAACTAGTAATCAAGCCAATATTTAAGGTAACTTTCCTACACAACCTCGATACCACCACCACACACCTGTTATACCACTTTTCTGTTTTAATTTCCCTTCTTATTTCGTCGTGAAAGGGTGATTATGTGGTACAGTTTTCATAATGAGTATGGTACAGATTTTTCTGCACGAGTGTCCTACATCCAGAGTCGAAGTGCATCCAACAAAACTGAGGCGAGATTTAAATCATTCTACTTTCAAACCTGGTATAAAATATCTTTTATTCTTAAAAAGGGAATTTTCTTTTCAAGAAAGTTGCTCAGTTCTAGCCTAACTACACTCACTTCTTCCTGCCAGGCATCCCCAATTCCTAATTATCATCCTCCCTAAATCCGCTTCCATCTCTTGCAGCCATGGCCTAATCGGTCTTCCCACCTGCCTCACTCCTTCTACTTCACCATCCAGGATTCTCTTTAGTTGCCTGTCTTGGCCTATTCTCTCCACTTGCCCTAAGCAGCCACTCTTTTTGGTCTTAATAAATCGTACTACACTTCTTCCAGATTTCTCCTTCTTTTGCAGGGTCGCAAATTTTCCTTATTATTTTTCGTTCAAACCCTTTTAAAGTGGAGATATCTGCTGTTGTAACAGACAACGCTTCCGACCCATATGTTACAAGTGAGAAGGAATTACAGATCAACAAGTGTGGAATACGCTTGATAAAGAAGAATGGAATCAAAATAAACAAAAGCAAAACCCAAGTGACGATTAGAGGAGGAGAAAGGAAAATTTCTGTATAGAAATTGAAGAATTAAAAATAGAGCAATAAATCAAATGGAGAACTTTCCAATATGTAGAAGTGACAAAGGACCCGTGAGATGAAAGTAAACGAAAGAGTATAGAGAACATAAACATTGTACTATGTCATGGATAACTATTTTATTGTTTTATGACATAGAGCGATACATATAATATATAGCACTGTCTTGTCAGAAGTGTATCCAGCGATATATCTCTTGTCTTTTATTCAATCGTAAAAAATCCTACAATTGTAAATCCACCTACACTTTACACAAGGTCAGCTGGCACTCAGCGTCGTAAACACTTCTGCTAACGGTTCAAACCTTTAGCATCTTCTTTTCATATCATTCATACATTTGGATTTCTTGCTAGGCCGTACACCAAGTCATGGTAGATATTCTCGTTCCTGCATACCACAGCGCGATTCCGATCAATCTCAGACCCTTTGATTGAAACCTGTGTACGATTTCTACGTTTGAACGAGACGTGGTTCTCTAAAGTTTAGCCTGTTAAGTCTATACCGGTTTCAAAAATGATTTATAAACAATAAATTTGTTGTTAAGGATTAAAGATGAATTACGACCAATTAGCCAACACACTTTGGTTAGTTTATACCCAAGTAGTTTTCTCTTGGTCTGTACGCTTTTTATCCAGTTTAACCTCCGGTCCAAGCGGATCCCCAACTATTTGACCTGTCGCCTTGAGGGGATTATTGTGTCATTTTTGTTATTAACCATGACTGGAAAGCTATCCCTTTCGGGTAGTAAACGTTGTGCGTGTTGGTTAACCTCCATTAACGTTTTATAATTATTAATTAGAAAGTATTGAATTATTAGTTTCAGGAACACGGAATAATCAGTACACTTATGGTGCACAGGATCCTAAATATGCTGCTGTATATGTTTAATCGTATGCTTACTATTTCCTTCCGTACTTTTTGTTCGTACAAAATAATAATTTGAAAGACTATTTTTAGTCATTGACTTTTTTCTGCAATTTAGTACAACAAAATTTAATGAATTACTGTCGAAACTGCACACATTCAAATTTCACTCTCCCTCCATAATGTCAACGGATCGTAAAGACAAAATGAGAGGACCAGGGGCTGTGCGGGACGAAGGGCTTGCCCGTCGCCCGCTCGTGCACTACGTTCCGAGCTTCAGAAAGAGCTCCTGCCGTAGGGACTACTGATAATCTGGATTTAGGGTGTGGCCTGCTACCGGCCGTGTAAAGACAATGTAACTTATGAACAACTCGGACAACGATCACTGCTACATCTCCGTCTAGACTGCTTTCAGACACTAAGTTCAATTCTTGCACCAAACGTTTGTACGAAGCAGCGGACTAGAAATCCGATAAGATTGCCCATAATAGATGCGTGCAGGAAATTGAGTTTCAGACGGATTAATACTAAAAAATATGGAAACTGTTCGTATTCAGTGTGTTAAATTAAATAATAGTTTTTCAGTATCCTAACAGTTTATAAACGATGTTTATGAAGGTTAAAAGCGAGCCGCCAATTTCGGTGGTCTCTCTCAGCCGTTTCCGCCACAACGGTACCCCATTGTTAATTTCCTTGTCATTAACTTTCTCGCAAATGGCTCAAGTAAAGCATAATTTTCATTCACCCGCGATAGTTAATATTTAGAAAGCATCGTGTTCCTCCGTGAAGTTCTTCAAATTCGTAAACACAAATTTGCGTTCTTCAAATCGTAGATGTTGCGATGTAGGTTTGACTATTGGTTAACGACTTCCTGTTTTCAAGTTATTGGTGCATGTGACGCGTGAACGGCCATGTTACGAACTCCTATACTGACTACTGTTTTAGCGTTACTTATGTTTGATGTTTAATCTTTCGTCGTTATACACTGACTGACTAGAAGTAACCCATCAATCTTGTCCTTCCTTCATTAATACATTCCTTGTACTATCATTCTTTTATATTTTCGACATCTCAGATCTACAGCAATTCACTGATTTTCCTGCTCATCACTCTTTGCCTTCCTTCATTGTTTATTCCTTCTACTGCTCTTCTCTTTGCAAAGTTTATTCGTAAACCTGGATAAATCTCAGTCTTCTATAACATCTGCATTTCTCACTTTACCAATCCATTAAAATCTCAAGAAATTTCTATTACTCCACAACTCAAACGCCGCCACTCTATTATCATAATATTATAATTATTATATTAGTATTATTATTGTTGTTGTTTTGTTTTTTGTTACAGTTTCTTACAGTTGGTTCGTTCTCTCGTGGTGAACCAAGTTCGCCATGATTGGTAAACCAAGTTTACCAGAGCTCCTCTCTTAATATTTTGTGAACAATATGACAGATGTCTAAGATGACTGATTTCTGTGATTTCCAAACGAGATGTTTGAGTTTGAATGTTTGGTCATCTGGTTGTTGTGCTTGGTATTATGCCTGTGATATAAATTATGGTTGGGTTCAATGTTATCTTGTTGACCTTCTACATCTTTTTGTAGATAAGTCTTGATATTTGTTGATTTTTGTCTTGCAATACACTTCTAAAATTGTGGAAAAGAGAAACTGAGTTATAAATGAGTTTTACTTCTTTCTTCTTTTTATCCAAAATGGTAATGGCTGGTCTGTTTGCTGGAATTGTGATGTCAGCGAGTATTTCTCTGCTCCAATAAATATTGATGTTTTCATTCCCAAAACAGACTCAGCTCGGTGCTTGTGGTAAGGAAATTTGTTATGAAGAAAACTATTTGCGCGTTCGAAATGTAGGTGTAGAATTTTCGCAACATGGTTATCTGTTTTCAGATATTCATTTACTGGAGGCATCGGTCATTTGAATATTTCTGTGCAGTTCTTTGCTTCTCTAATTGATGATCTGACCTCTATCGGAGGTGCATTTAATAGTCTAATTTGGGTCTGACAAACGAAGAGGCTTTTTCATCTACTGCACAAATGACATCAAACATTGTCTTCTCGGCGAATGAAGAAGTATTCTCTCAAGTCCTGTACTTGTTTACAGTGTGGCCGTGGGTTATCTGCAATTCCTAATACTCCTTCATTTGCGGCCAGTGACATTCTTTTAACTACTTATCTTGGGTGTGTCATGCAGTACTTTATCCTGTTTGTTCTAATGGATCTGGAAAGTTTGTTATACTCAGTTGTTTTCGATTTCAGGATTCCAAAGGAGTAAGTTAATACAGAAATAGCAAATGTGATTATCGCTTTGACTTTGTTCATTGTGTAGAGGTGCGACTTCAGGTTACTGCAAAATCTGAGGAGAAATTTCTTCTTTATGATCTTTATGAGTTCTGTACATGTATGCCACAGAATATCATATAAGTTTCTGAAATATTTGTACCACTTTTCTTCAGTTAAGTAGTCTATTTTCTCCTGTTGATTCAATAAGAACCCTTTAGTCGTATTGACTTTCCCTCTATTGAGATGTCATCTGGTGTCGCGAAAAAACGCATAGCGAAATAAACTCCCAGTGAAAAAACCGCAGACTTAATCTTGTCGGGATTCTGAAGGGTATATAATCCTGCCCACCTGACAATGATAATTATTTCGAGAGTAACTTAAATATTTATTTTTGATATATACGTTTCAAGAACTAATTCCCATCACACTTTTTCCAGGCTTTGGACTGGTTGAATGATTGACATACACATATGTCACAATCGTTTGGGCGTGTTTAAAATCAGCTTGAGTTAGCTTCGTCGATATTTTGCATTTCTTAATTTACATAAGTTGATTTCTTGAGCAATCATCTCTAGTTTACCTTTAGTAGGTAGGATATCGCCTTTTAGACAAGGTCTAATGTCGCCAGTTTCCTCATACTTTTTTTATACTTTCATCCAATTTTAAATAGGCCATTTTCTCTATTTTTTCATGTTGCAAAGTTCATGTTGGCTCACATAAATGGAGGCAGGGTTTCTGCTTCTCTCTTTAAACAAAGGATTATTGTGGTTTGGCCTTTCGAGTAGGTTGTTGGTTTTGATGTTCCAGCCTTCAACAGCATTGGTTGTGCGATGCCGCCTATTGTAGCAAGTCAACAGTTCTTCCTTCCCCCAGCCATCTCTCTATCAAACAGTGAACAATCAGGTAGTTTCGGATTGTAAGGAGCCTGCGAGTAGATTTCAAGCCGGCCATCTAAGGCGTCGTCAGATTTCAGGAAGGCTATCGCAAAACTCATGCGAATGTCCAGTCGAACTTCCTCGTTTAAGAAGGCATAGAATATGACAGAAAATTCTTATATACGGCACTTTTTTCTTGTTTGGTAACAGGATAAACACGGCTGCATAGACGTTTGTTTCTTCTTTAGACCAGCCATAGTCAACGTGGGTAGTATAAATTTGGGCATATTGTTTGCTACAACATTTAAAGTCCTATCCATGAAAAAATCTTGATGACACTTCAGGCTCTCTCACCATTGAGAATTATCATTCTTTCGCATGAGCTATCATCTATGAAGAGAAAACTGGTACCATCTTTTATCTGAACCATTTCTTCATCTAGGATAATTTTCTCTCAGCTCTTCGGCTCCGTTTGATTTCCACTAGAATTACTTCTGTGGTGGCACAAAATCTTCTTAGTCGTTAATTGGTGGGGCATTTCTGCGATTAAGTCGTAGTCTTTATTGTGTAGTTCTTCCAGTTCTTCTGTAGAGTCTTGCATAGTTGTGTCATCGCGAAGCTTGAAACAGATGTGTCAGCTTCGCTTAATTGATACACTTCACAACTTCTAAGCGCGCTGTGTCCGGTGCTTGACATAAATGGTCGGTCACATCCAAAACTTAGCCATTTTTGTCTTAAGCACTCCACGACATCTTGTCGACCTTTCCTTCAGGCATCGCCAAATGGTTGTTCCATTTCTTCTAAATTCCCGTTAAGCGTAGCTGCTGTAATGTACCGAAGGTTTACCCTTATTAGTTGTCAGGACTTCCACGACGGCACGATGTCACTGTTCTACCAAAAGTTCTTACAGTAGAAGCGTATAGCAAAAGCAAGAGTGATAAGTGCAAACTGGGGTGGTGTGGGTGAATCTTGGAATTTCCCGGCTTATTGTCCTCAGCGAAGACAGCATTGCAAGTGGCCGGCCACCCACGAACCACGAACAGGTTTATACGTTCCTTGTGTGCGTTTATTTCAGTGTGCGTTCTTTTCTTACATTCGGACGAATGGATCTACTTTTATCAATTTCTAGTTCCATGGAAATAGCATTGCTGAAGTGAACAGTCATATCTAGAAGATTATGGAGGTGGCCTGTAGAACTTGCATAGAGTTTTATTGAATGTACATAAGACTGTTTACAACATATTGTTTCTTACATCTGATCTATTTGTAATTTTGTATCCATCTGGTGTGTTGTTCAAAGCTCTGATCAGGGGATTCAGAGCCTTGCAGAACCATAAAACACTTAAACTATCTCCCTGAAAAATACCTCTGTTAATTTTGATGGGTTTGATGGGTACTATAATTATTATTACTACTATTATTATCCTTGCTGCTGGATTTGTTACTAATAATACTACGACTAATATTGATATCACCATCGTCGTCGTCGTCGTCATCGCATCAGAGTGCTAGTGCAGTAGTTCTTAAGCTGTAATCTTACCTTCTTTCTTACCGAAATGTCCACTTACATGAGGAAATTTAAATTTCAGTCAGAAATTTTCGGATTATAAGTAACAGTTAACAAGTACTGTTTCATCCTTAGTATAGTAATTTCCATGGTACCTCGTGAATTCCTATAATGATTGGTTTCGATTCTTTGGAAGTCAAATGAAGCAATTTTGGGGACTGCGCTTATCAGATTTCTACATTTTTTCACAGAAAATGTCGTCTTGTCTATACTTTTAGATTTTACTTGTTTTTTGAGTAGGCCTACTGTTTTTTTTTAGTATTGTCTACTGAAACCTAAAAAAGTAGGTCTAAAAATGTGATTTTTTTACATTGCTTATTTTAAATATTATTCTTATTATCTAAATAATAAGGTTATATTATAATAAGGTTATTTTATAGTAAATAAATTTTGCTGTGTTAGTATTAAATATCTGAAATATGTTCAATTCTTGAATACTATTGGTTCTAATTATTTTAATAATCAATTTATAAAAAGTACCCTATAAAAACAATTTAAATAAACTCTGTTTAATGAAACCAATTGTTAGCTTATCGCTTATTGTCATGAAACCAATCTTCACTAGTCACTACATATACACGACTTTTTGTCATGTTACCACGTATTGAATAGAATACTTACTGTTGGGTTTTCGTAAGCTGCTTGTCACACTTTTGCATAAAACATGTTATGTGCCTCAAAAACCAGTAAATTATAAAAATTAAAACCGGTTCAGTTTTAAAAATTTGAATGATTGACAATATTATACTATCAATTATATAATTAAGTTTATGTAGTATAATTATATATTATAATTAACAATTGAGCTATATAAATATATAACATTAAACTTAATTAATTTTACGTATTTTATAAAAGAAAATTTTGAAATTAAGAATGATTAACTAAACTGATACGTTTAGATAGTGTTACAGTACTTTATGGTTACATAAAAAAGAACTATAAAATCGCACATTTCAGAATAACCTCCAAGTTGTACTAATTAGTTTCCTAACAATTAGTAACATTTCAAGTTTAGTGTCGTTCGTATTTTCGCTTTGACCACTGGGGTTATAAATTTACTTATTCCAATGTTTTTGTTTATCGCGGTAAAATCTGCGCCACGATTTTAGTGACTTTCTTTTTAATTATAATATTTTGTAGAGACAACAAAATTTATATTTTTTGAAAAATGTAACTATATTAAGGATAAACATACTAAAATGAAGTAATACAGCCTTAGGTTTTGTGATAATTATTGGTACCTTCAGTGAGGTGTTTACATGCGATCTCTGGTTACAATGTTAGCGATGTTAAACCTTTTATTTTACTTTCCCTAAAATGCCATTTGCTTTACTTTTATTATATTTTTTTATTCTTCTACTATTTTATATTTTCTTATATTCTTTAATTTATTTATTACTTTTATTGCATTTTAAAATCTTTCTTATTAAATTTCTTAGCTACATTATTAAACTCATATACGGATTTCTGGAGATTATCTTCTCAGTTCATAACCAGTTCTTTGGTCATCAGTAGAAATAAGCGTCATAACAAAGTTCATTTCATTTAGACTAGCTGAATAAAACTTTTAAGTTGCCGTCCATTGTTTAGTAATCTCGTCAGTGTATAAATTAAAAAGAAGCGGGGAGTCAATATATTTCAAAAAATGGTTTTACAAAAATAAAACGATGTTAGTAGTGCGCAGGGAAACGGAAGACAAGAGGGTTCAAAACAAGCCTTTGCTCGAGTGGAACGTACGAGAATTTCGATAATCAGAACAAAGAAACAATAGTTATGATCGCTGCCTATCGTATCGTGATGCATTCAGTGTATTTCAGTACATCTCTGGCAAAGTACGTTACATTACATGTGTTAGATTTGTTGTTCTGTTACAGTTGGTTTGAAATTTCAATTTTTTAATCCGGAAATATAATAATTATAACTACTGATACTTCAGAAACTAAGACACGTGTGTGTGTTGTCTTCACAAGCTCTGATGCTTCAAAGATACAGACCGTTTTTATTTTGTTGTTATTTACATCATGCCAAGGAGCCGCGGGCAACCTTGAACGGTATTTTAAACAGCGTAGCTTAGTTTAGTTAATAAAGGCATTTTCTACAATCTATGCTTGCCACAAACAACAGTCTCTGTGTGCAGCGCAGTTGTCTAGGCGTCATGGTCGCATCTCAACATTACATTATAATTAATAATAATCGCTTATTTTTGTTATAACGTAGTATATATGTGTTTAAGTAAAGGGTTAATACAAACTAGACTCGATGTAAATGTGTATTTTGTTTGTATTATCGTTCTACTATAGTGATAAATTTATTTATTTTTTTATACAAATGGAATTAGATCGAGACCGTGGATATACATTTCTACGAAAGGCGCAGGATCGAACCTCTCTTAATGTGGTTAGTTTTTCTTGAGGAATCCCGTTCCCGTCTGCACAAACATCAACTGTATAAATATTGAAAGTAAAATATGAGAAAAGTCAGTTCTCCAGTAAAACCGAACTACGAGATTGCATGTTTAGTTATCCATATTAGTTCCAAAGAGGTTTGACAACATGGAAATTGGAAACGGAACTGAGCAATAGTGAAATATGAAACCGTTTCTCAACCTGGAGGAAATCCAGGGAAACCGTAATGATGATTCACTCAAATTTACAAATAGTAATTCACTACAATTTCAAGAAACTCACTTTTTACATCTCAAAACGTAGCCTACGTAATTTCGTGACCTACTTTTTGCTGAAATATTACGCGATTTTCTTGGTGAAGTACGATTTTACACAAAAGGTATTGTCTATTCTGAATGGTCGTACGTATTTCTTAACGACACTCAACGTTCATATGTTCTAAGCAATTAATCATTACTATTCCAGTAGTGGTTTAAACACAACCGTGATTACCTTATTGTTTTAAGTTTCAGTATGTCAGATGCTTTATAATAATAATTCTGTTACACTAAGATTTAATTCAAATTCTCTATCATTATATTTTAAACAACTGTTTATAACACAATCTAAACTTTCTTAATGTCGGTCTTAAATTAATCAACGTTTCAAGTGAGTTGTAGGTTATAAGGATAATGCAAAGTGTACACATAATTCTCTATGTGGTTTAGGAGATTATATCCTATAAGCAGGGAAGTTGTGAATTATCGGTGGTGAGTGTACGTGTACTTCATGCACCGTGACCGTAGGGAACCGCGTTGTAGCTTGCTCCAGCAGGGCTGACCTCATTAGGAACCCTGCAGCAACAGCTGATCCGGTGTCTGCCTTCCCGGTCGTTGGTCCTGGCCAAACCGTTGTTCACACCTCCAATCGATCGACCAATTTTTTTACACAATTTTTTTTTTCAGCGATGTTCGCTCGTCCTTCATGGAATCCATACCTCAACTCGGCCACGAAATGCAGTTTCCTATTAGACTAAGATCTGTCCGCGCGAGTAGCAGCAATATTGCTAGTTATGTATCACTTGGCGATGACTTATTACCTTCCTCTTTCGAAACCGGTGACTCTTGGCTTTTAAAAAGTATGAAAATATTTTGTGGAAGTAGTTGGGAACAGGTGTCGTGGGATGCGCGAGGCGGTCGCCGTGCACATTATTGATTCAGCTGCAGTCGCTTCCCCAACCCCAGCCCCCTACCCACCCGGCTACTTCAGCTGCACCGCTCTTGCATTTCCTTTTAAATCTAACCATTTTTCGCTTTTATATTGCAAATTTTTATTTCTCTCACATTCAGGTTTTTATAAATTTTATTTTTAATTAAGATACATGTTTAAAAAAGAAAAAGTTAAATTTTCGTATCTGAAAACGTATCAGTATGATTGACTTACATATGATACTATAACTGAATAGCTTGTATTTCTCAATATCCAGCGCAAGGCGATAAAAACCCGTCTCTGTTCCACAACAAGTCTCCCATATTAAATGGAATTCTACAGAGTATCTACGTATTTAATGTAAAGCACGAAAAAATTATAAAATTTCAGTCTCATTATTGTTTAATGAAAGCAAACATCACAAGTCTGTGAAAACGCACATTTTGTATTGCTAACGCCCGGCGGACATTTATATAGCACAATATTGATAACCTTAGCAGATATGTTGGTAGGTGTAACCTTAAGTGTTCATTTCTGTTGTAAATAATTCTATAACTAGTATGCTCCCTTAGTTTCGGAACTCGTTCATTATTTTGACCGAATTACATTTATTATTGGATAAATTTTGATATTAGGTAATTTTTCTATTATTAGAAACATTATAAAAACCCCGATTACCGTACTATTTAGTAAATTAACAGTTGTAGAGCAATCATAAACTAAACGCTAAACATTTCAACTAATCGGATTTGTGTTATATTTTCTTTAGACTGACACCCAGCTTGATTAAAAATGTTTGTTAATTTTGGATCCCAGTTTTTGGGCTCTAGGGTCAACAAATTTTCAAATTTCTAGAACTGTACACTATATTCAAACTTCAGTTACAATTCTCATTAATTTGACATCCCACATAGAATTTACAATTTTGTCAAACATTTTCCCTACTTTTTGGGCTCAGGTGTACCAAAACTTTAAAATTTCCAAAATGTAACACTACATTCAGATTTTAGTTACAATTCCTAAACTAATTAAATTAGTTAAGTCACACGAATTTTTGTGATTTTATCCAAATTTTTACCCACTTTTAGCCCCTAACGTCCCATGATTTAGAATATTAAAAATGAACACTAAATTCACATTTTGGTTAGAATTTCCTTTAATTTGATATCCCACATGGACTTTTGGCATTGTTTTTAAAATTTGGACCCTCTCACATTTTTCCCCACCACCCCTATATTTTTATATTTTTGGGCTCAATCTAAAAAAAAAAAAAAAAAAAAAAAAAAAAAAAAAAAAAAAGAGTTTGCTAAGTTGCTAAGGTAAAATACGGACATGCACGCCGAGTTTTACGAAAATCGGTTGATGCATTCAAAAGTTGTGAAACATAAACCCCAAACACATGGACAACAGACAAATGCCAAACGGTGAGTTAAAACTGAGATCTCGTTTCGCTCGTTCAATAAGTGTTCATTTCCGCGTGCGGTTATGTTTTAATCTCACGTGATTTCGTCTTCTAACTGGTCGGAAGCTTGGTCTACATAAAGTTGCTGGTAGGCCTACTCTCATGATCGTATATGATCACCGTCTCGTCTCGTGATCGTATGTTTCTATTTAAATATCCCTCTTTAGTGAGCTTCTTACACCATTCATAAGAAGGGTGTACTTGTTATGTGTGTCGCCTATAAGAAACTAGACACATCCCACTCAGCCTAAGTGTATATAATAACGAACGCAGGGAACCCCGTAGACATAACGTGTCTTATCGTTTATGTCTGCATCTATCCTGTGAATACCGCAATCTTCTGTTGCTCTCTGATACGTTGTCTACAATAACGAAACAAGAAACGATTATAAATTCTAAACTATTTCAGGAAAGAATATAAAATTCCATGAAAGATACCCAAAACATACGCAAGTAAGAATTAAACATTAACTTTTCTCGTTGTCCATGTACTAGATAACGGCGTGAAATCTCAGCGAAATGAACGGAAACAGCCAATGCAACCGTGACTTTTTTGTGATGTTAAAACACGACTAAAACAAATTTAAAATCAAATTATTTCTCTTTGTCACTATAACGTTTTCATTTTTACAATGTATTTTCAGATTTTGTACAGTTTTCTTTAAAATTCTACGAACGTTTTATCAGAAGACTTCTACTTCACCGCGACTACAGGTTTGTAATGGTCTTCAGAAGGTGTGTGGGATAGACGTTCGCGATACTGTATACACCGTTGTCATAATTAGTTGTTACCAAATCTCTAATAACTTCGCATTGGACCGAGGCCTTTAACAAAAAGTGAACGTTTTTAATCTCTCAAAGTAAGAATATTGAAATTATGAAAATGCTTCAAGAGCGCATGTTTGTACTGTAGCTTTATATACAGCCGTGAAACTTTGGGAGAGCAGATTCATTCATCTGAAATATGGTACTATCGACGCATGCTGAGAGTCAGGTGTACTGACAAGATAATAAATAGAGATATTCTTGAGAGGATGGGAGAGAAGGAAAGTCTGTGTAAATCCACCATGAAAAGAAGAATGCAACTTATTGAACATTTAATGAGGCATAGAGGGTCCATGAAAACAATAATGGAGAAAAATACGAATAGGGAAATGAGCATGACTTCAACCAGTGCGAAACAATTAGTGGCCGCCAACTATCTTAATGATGTCGGAGTAACTGTAAGAAAGATGTCGGAGAAAATTGTAAGAGAGCAAATTTGATTGAGAACTTGTAATACTGATTTGTAGCTTCCATACGTAAAACTATTTTTTAATACTGTTTTCAGAATATGGTTTTCAGGCGCGATATGAATTTAACGTTGTATACAACTTTGTATGTAGGCCTATATTGGTGAACAACTTCTATCATCTCTTAATTCCTTTAATCCTAGTATAAATGTGTAGGCCTACTGACAAAAATCCACAGTCAGATATATTTGTATTTTTTCAGAATATTGTCAGTACAAGAGATGCGCGGTTCGGGTGTCTGCTAGTATGTGCAGTACCGGCTTCCGGAGTCATTAATCCTCATCGAATTGAAATATTACTGAGCCTGCGTCACCGAAAATTAATTTTTCACACTTTTGTATGTACACCGTGCTTGTATTGTAACCTAATTTAATTAGTGAGAGGAAAAATTGTTAACGTTTACTGTGATACAATTGATACAATTCCGTTGGAATAGAAACACGATGATGATAATGATGATGATGATGATGATCGTAATCTGTAGCTTGTGATTGTGTCACAAATCTTAAATCTATGGTGTTAAAAGTACACATACGTAAGACATACAACCTAGTTTTCAAAATGATACTTCTGTGCTTATCCGCGCGCGCGCGCGCGCGCGTGTGTGTCAAAAATCTAAAACATTAATTTTGTACATATACTATCCTAGTGAAAAATATTTCCACTTAATTAAACGTTACAATCTTCGTTTTCCAGAGGACAGAAAAAGGTATCTGCTTCTCGACCAACTTACTTAACAACAGGATTCATACAAAATCCTACTGTCAAATAAATATTATTAGCAAGGTTTATTGTACGATGTTAATAATACTTCATAACGCTGATGCAATTGATTATTGTAAAACATGAATAAACCCCGCTTTTCTTACGTGCATTACGAAATATCCTTATGCTGGACAGTAAATACTTATGCTGGACGTAATTAAGTAAACTTGAAGTAAACACAATTTTCGATCCACTTAATTAGTTGTACGATAATTAGCTACGATACGATAATTAGATCCACTTAACTAGCTACGATAGTCGTGTGATAAACATTAATACTGAATTCGGAAGTTCTTGGAAAGCTCTACCCTTATTTTTATTTATTGGGTGCATATTCCGAAAGAAACTTCGCCTACATGTTTGTACTGTACTTTATTTAAGTATACTTTAACTGAACTGTTAAAGTGGATCGCATAGACGCACAAATAGTTTGCCAACTTGTTTAGTTGAGAATATTATCGATGTGTGTGTATGTGTCTGTGTGTGTGAGTGCGCGTCATTGAAAACCAATCTGTTATCTAATTGCAAGTGATAACATTGAGCGATGCGATTAAACCACAAGGTTTTTGTAACCAGAACACAAACGACAAGAAAATCTCTAACCTTGCAGGTTCCGGGAAACAAAATAACAGGTTGTGAACGAACGACTAATTTGTTGGGTTTGTTTGATCACTCCACCTGACGATCGTTATAATTGTTTTCCTCGTCACCGACTGTTTCTGTTATTGACGAACATTTGCGAACTAATTTAGTAACGTTCACTTGTTAATGTAGCAGTTATTCAGTTGTATACTGAGTCAATAATATGGTAATCGTAAAAATATGTTTTCTAATATTATTTTCATTAACATTAAAACTGTGCCTGGTATTACATGGATTGGTAACTTATGGAATGCCGTACACAAACATGGAGTTGCCGAGAAACTAACCAACAAAAAGCCTCGTTACGTGTAACACTGGAATTAAATAATGTATTTTCATAATATATTTATTATACGTATGTATACAAATACTTTATTATCTGCCCCTTCCCAGTCATATAACCTTATTATTCATTCTACTAATTGCCTCTTTCTCTGTCTCTTTGTCTGTCTGCCTCTTTTTTAATAATCGGTTTAAAAATCCTTTAACTTTATTTAATAATTACAGATCAACTTAATAATAACTATTAATATTATTATTAAATTTATTATCATTCATTGATAATTTATCAATCTATTAATTGTAAAAATTTGACTAGTGTAATAATCAAAATTAAATAATAATTTGCATCCTTCCTCTATTCCGGACTCAGATTCGTTCTAGTTTTCCATCAAAGAATTATTTACTTGTTAGTTATTTTTATTTTTAGACGGCATAATAAAATAATTTGTCCGTATATTTTAATGTCGACTACACCAATTACCATGCGGAATCAGTGATCGATATTGATAAAAAGCTGGAACTCGCAACTTTTGGCGGATTCCGTTATAAGTTTATAAATAAAATTTTTACAATCTACAACATAAATAAACTTGTTACTTGTGACAAATGTTACAAGCAAATCTGGGTTAACTAAATACTTTTGTACACATGTTCCCAAATGAAGTCCCTTAAACGGGGTTGGAACACTTGCCCGGAGTGACACTTGCACGGAGTGACATTTGCCCGGAGCCCTCCCCTCCACATAATGGTATTTGGTGAGTCAGAAATAAGACTGTGACACTTGCCCGGAACTAACATTAGTATCTTAAAACTGTTCAAAACGTATCCTCTTTCAATTTTAGAAGGGTTGAATTCAGTGTTATAGTGCAATATTACTTTTATTTTATGAATTTTAAGAGACTTTTAGCCAACTTTGCGTCGTTTCCAGGGAACACCACGGGGAGGTAGTCTCTTATCGTTCCCCATATATTTTTTCACTTTATGTGAGTTCGACAATTTTTTTTTTTTAATTTTGAATTAGAATATTTACATATTTACAATATTTACAGATCTTTCCTGGTGAGAGTCTACTTTTCTAACCTACAGACATTGCCTTTACTTTAACTTCTGGACATAAGCAACAGAAACAAGGAAAGACCTTAGTTTGCCATCTAGTTCCAGTTTTTTCAAGGCCTTTGAAATGATTTCATCACTCTTCACTGCTGCTTTTTTCCTCTTCTTCCCGTCAATATTCAGGGCTATTCTATCAAAAAAGTGGCCGTAATACTCTGCGTCCTCTCGTAGAGTCTTGAGCATTGAATATACATTTGGATGAGACCTCGAAATTAAACTATTAATTCTTTGATTCCACCCTTCAGAAACATTGTTGGTCCGGTGCCGTCTTCCGCAACAGTTCCACACTTTCCTTTAGATATTCTCATTCTCAAGCCACTGATCGACGACGTAGTCACAGAACACCCGCATATTCTCGTCTTCAGGTGCTCTGCTTTCCTGTATACTTAGCCAAGCATCATCAATCAGTTCTAGCGGAACTTGCGCGAGGGCAGAACACATTCGAATGTGAAGTCGAATCTCTTCATTTTCTTTGTACGCAGGAGCAAGGCCACAATCTTATACTCTCCTCCATAAACATTGGTTAAAATGGTAGTTACAACCAAAAATTTCAGCTTCAGGAAACAGAGTTTTAGCTGATTGGATGATTGCCAGTTCAAAGTCCACTGTAAGTGTCACAGGATTCCATCCAGGTACGTTGTTTTTCACTGCTTTGAAAAAACGATCATATGTTTCTCGTTTCTTATTTGGCAACAACGCGTAGACTGCTGGAATAGTGTTGGTTTCTTTCCAAGAACTTCCCAGATCGGCGTGGATGATAAATAACTGCCCAAACTGTTTGCTTGAACTTTTGAAGGTTCCGTCGACGAAGAATGAAGAACAACTTGTCAATGCAGATTTTCCTTTTGTCGCTGGCAAACACCAATATTCTGTCTTTAGGCCCTCTGTTGTCGTCTTCAAGTAGAAAATTTTTACCATCATTCATAAGTAGATCATTTTCCTCTAATCGTATTCCTTCAGAGTCGACTGGGTCCTTTGTAGACCCCACAGTTTTTCTTCGAATGCGATGTAATGATTGTTTGGCACTTTCGTGTGATGGTAGTGAAGTCACAAGGTCATATCCTCGATTAAAGAGCGGGCCTACTTCTTCGGCGTAAATTTTTGAAATCGTATTATCTGTTTCCCTTGCACGCTTCTTTGCATTAACAACACTTTTTCTCACTTCAGTTGCCGCTTCGTCCGGAATACAAACATGAGTTGCTTCGCCTACGATAGTATTATTTTTCTTGATATTCTGCCTTTACATTTACTTTTATTATAATCAACACATCGCCAATAAGTCACATCTTCTTTGTTGGTATAGTCAACACCCCCTCCATTGCTCCTGCATTCCTATAACCAGTCCGACTCACCCCCTACCGGACTCCGTGCAAGTGTTACTGACAAAAATACACATAATTAATCATTTCCTGGAATGCTTAGGCCTCTGGGCAAATGTTAACAAATTCCAACTCCGTGCAAGTGTCACAACTTCCCCTTAAACAACTGACAACAAATGATTACATTCCGATGATAATTTTTAACCATTCTCTTAGCGTACCGTTTTGTTCAGCCTGCTGCTGCGACGAAATTCAGTAGTCCTATAATGGTTTAACCCAAATAAATATGCACAAAAACTATAGGCATTACGTAACGTGGTAGTTTTGTATCGAATCTTTCATCAGACTAAGTTTAGTGTGATTGATGAGTTGTTGACTATAGCCAAGGTCGAGATAAGCCTGGTGTATGTGTTGCAGTGCGCGCGGCCTTGGACTGCGAGGAAATGCAACACAGAATGCATTTTAGTTGCACCAATTGCGTTTAACTGCTAACCGTGCGTACTTCGCACTCAGTCGGTAGAACGTCCCGCCGCCGTGTTTATTAGCCGCTTAATTACACACTAACTGTTGTCATGAATAATTGTGTATTTCACACTTGCGCGAGTAGCTCTACGCGTAAAGCACCTGCATGCAGAGCGAAATATACCTTTATAATTATCAGTATTATAACCAATCAATGCTTAACAAATGAACTGAATCCAAACACGTCGTATGTTCATAATTTAGCGCACGATTTATTAGTGGTTACGTGATACATTATTTCACAGTGCTTTTTACCCAAAAGAATCATAACGTAATTTGCTTTAAGAGTTTTTCCACGATGTTTATTAAGTGTGTGTGTGTGTGTGTGTGTGTGTGTGTGTGTGTGTGTGTGTGTGTGTGTGTGTGTGTGTGTGTGTGTGTGTGTGTGTGTGTGTGTGTGTGTGTGTGTGTGTGTGTGTGTGTGTGTGTGTGTGTGTGTGTGTGTGTGTGTGTGTGTGTGTGTGTGTGTGTGTGTGTGTGTGTGTGTGTGTGTGTGTGTGTGTGTGTGTGTGTGTGTGTGTGTGTGTGTGTGTGTGTGTGTGTGTGTGTGTGTGTGTGTGTGTGTGTGTCATAAAAGTCAATTATCTGATTGAGCAACATATTTTTAAACTACCAACAACTCGCCTATTCCTCCAAAACACTACAAACATTTGTAGCCTAAGCTTATACCTCGCAAAGGGTGTTGAAGCCGTGGGAAGTTAATTTCATTTTTACAGATTTTATGAAAGCTTTCGCAAATTGTGAACGTGAAATTATGACATTATTGTAATAGACAAACGTCAGTCAACTTCTTACAATCGCAGTCAAAGGCAATGTGTAGACTTGACTCTGTCCTGTTAACAGCAAATAGAGATTCGTCTCTTTTTTAGCGAAAATATCTCAGAAAGGGCTGCTGTATATCAATTACTCTGTTCAAATATGAAAAATAAATGCTTTTTGTATATGGATAAGAAAACGACATTGCTTCTGAAGTCTCAGTGGCGAAAAAACCCGCACCCGCAAGTAAGGCCAACATTTTTCAATTTGTCAGATCTGACCAGCACTGATGTTCTAATGGTAAAAAAAGTCTAGAATATGTGACACAAAAATTAATAGAGTATACAAATTTTTAATCTTGCAATGAACATATAGAAGATTCAAATCTGTACATTGAAAAGCAAAATCAAATAGTACGTAGAATGAAAAAGAAGAGATTGAAGTATGGAATGCACATGTTTGAGACGATGTAGAGCAAAGTTTCTATAAGGTGTCTGAATAGCGAACTGTAGAATACAAAACAAGTCAAAGATAATTCAAACAGCTAAAAAGATAAGCCACGATGGAATAGTGAAGGTGATCAACGTACGGTTCAAACCCATGGAAACAGGTGACACAGACATACGGTTACAGAGAGAAACTGGAAGAAAGTAAACACAGTAGTGAACCAGAAGAATAAAATGGAGGCTATGAAGTTATATACTGCATAAATGGAAACAACTACAAATGACCTGGACGTATCCAACGAATAGACAAAAGTTTCAAAAGTGCTAATGGAACTCATGCTAGGAGTTCCAGCGATCTCACAGTAGACGATTGCTAAAGTAGAAACTAGGGTGAAAAAGCACTGAACATTGACGATGGACGGTCTGAATGTCAGACAGGTGGATTCGTATTTTAAGATAAGACAGTTCACGATTTTACAAAGCTCTGGAGTGGACTCTGGCCGCAGCATTGCCATCATATGTGCTGTGTAACACCCAGTGGTACTGATTTGACTACAGCCGTTCAAAAATGACTACATACATTTTTGTATATTTGTTGACTACAAATGATTACACAATTTTAAAATATTTATTTTCATTATTATTAAAAATAGTTCTGTGTATACAGTTGGTCGAAGACACCTCTGATAACGTATTATAATATCTATATATACAGTAATGAATACTAGCGTCGTATGAGAGACGTGAAGAGTGGTAACTACTGAAAATTAGAATCCACAAAGAAAGGACAGATTAGCAACAGTGCCCTTGCTTCAGCAAAGGGAAAGTCGCACGAATCACAGTCTGCACATTTTTTGCTTTCCGAACACAACTTTCTCCAGTTGGGAATCTAAATTTGCGCAATTACTGTAATGCTATTGAAATTGCCGTTATATTTGAAACGGATCACTATTACATACGCACAACTTTCCATTTCACTTCACTACTCACTCGCTTGACTGATGTGTCAGTGAGACGTATTAGTTCAGCGGATAAGACACGTGAGGGCACGGTGTTACATTCTGTTGGCCGTTGGTACCCACACTCTCGCACGTGTAAATGAAATCTTACGAGTGTTAGGATTTTGTTTAAGTGCTCGTAAATGCATCTTCGTTAAATAAATAGCGGACTTGTGATTTTGGTAACCCACAGTACAGGGCGTAAATAAACATTACCAGGCTTGTTGTAGCACAAAGTTATTTGGATTATATACCAGATGATACTGTAATGTTATACAATTCATAAGTATCTTTCGACTACGTTGAATGTTCATAAAAGGCAGACATTTATGCTTCTTTTCAGTAGTATTCTCTTGTTTCTGTAAGGTGGAATAAGGGTTCGGATATTATATGACAAGAAAAATTTTTCAACTTTCTATCGAATCCGATTACGAGATATCTCAAGTTAAACACAGAAGCAGTATTCAGTACACCAATTATTACGATTGTTTGTTAAATCGAGGAAAATCCCTTCTTAAGTTTCCTGTTACTGAACGTATGTTTTGGTACCACTGTACCACTGTGTTATGATAGTTTTTTTTAATTCGTCAAACGACACGTACGAACTAGTTGTTTTCAAGAATAGGAGGTAACCAAATTGATCTTCTAGTAACCCACATTTGAGCTGCGTCCGATTCGTACTGAGGTTGCATACTAACGAGCTAATAAAATCAGATGCGATCTTCTTCCTGATTTGTGTTTAAAAAAACTGCTCAAAACTAATTCCGATAAATAAACTAGATGCGTTTTATTGGTTGAAAGTATACAGTTGACTTATACAAAGTGAACTGTATATTTAGGGGCTTTCTGTAAATTAGTTTATATTTAGAGTTAGAGTATCGTTCCACATCTGTTCGATTGTAGTTTACGGTGGTTTCCCGCGTGGTTTTGCAAAATAACAACGGAATTATCCCGCGATAACACATCGTCGTCTTTAACACATGCCTGAACAATACACTTCCAGCAGTATTCTATCGACTCCTTTCAGAGCAAACCTTACCAATTTCATAGGATCATAAAACTTAAATAGATCGTCTCTTCATCTTACACAACGTTGTGGTTCCTTAGCCTTGCATTTCGTGACCCCCAACCGTCTTCAGGCACAGACTCAAGGGTCCTTGAGTTTATTTTTTGCACCCCGCTCAACAAACGACGTTATTTATTCTAGTTACACTTATCCATTTAATTTTTCATATCACTTGTGTGTGTGTGTTTTGCAAAATTTTACAGACTGGTGGCAGACTGACCACACCATGGTGTAAAAGATGTCGACTTTATTTGGGGTCACGAGTCATGGGGCCGGTTGTCAGCGATGTTGAGAATGACATTCACTGCGTATAAGTTAAGACGACACGTGACTAAAACAGACAAGGAAACGACAAAGATTAATGTAATAGCAGTTGAGCAATGGAAGGAATACTATACACATGTGTAGTATGATCTTTGCTTGACGACGAGTGGGATGATAAGCATTCGGAAAACAGATATGTTGAGCTAACCGACATGGAGAAATTAGAAGCAGCGCTACAGAAATCCACAAACAGGAAAGTTACTGGATTGAATGGCGTTAACTCTGAACTCAGACTTCTTAAGTTTATTAATAGGTTGTTTGTTAAAATATCATCTTCCAAATAAGTGGAATACAGCTAAAGTCGTCTCGTTTTACAAAAAGTGTATTAGAAGTAATGTAAACAATTACTATGTATTAGTCTGCTTAACGCTGCCTACAAAATATACAATAGCATATTAAACCACAGATTGCAGTCTGTCTCTGATACAGGTCTACTAGAAGAGCAATCAGGATTTAGACGAAGTCAATCTTGCACAGATCATATATTCATGTAAAGGTAAGTTATGGAAAAAAGGATGGATTTAATTTGGAAATTCACACAACCTTCGTCGACTATGTGAAAGCATTTTACAGAGTACAAAGACCTTTACTGTGGGGATTATGGATACAAGGGAATTCCGAGACATCTTATATAGACTGTAGCTTACATAAGCATACTACAATAACTGCTGTAGAAACCTCTACAATTATTACTGACGTTTGAGATACCAATTACTAGCCATACGTGTCGGAATAATAATATGTACGCTGATGATCAGATTATTATTCAGGAGGACGAAAGTGACTTCCAAGATTAGTCTACCCTCTTGATAAGCTTGCACCTGGAATATAAAATTACTTTTTACAATTAAAAGTAAGGTGATGTCTTGTAGAGGGAAGAACCATCCCAGATCAACGTTGGTGCAACAAATGATCAAGTATCCCATTACGACCATTTGGGATATGACATAACCTACGGCAGCAGCAGTGAAAGAGACTTTAAACTTGCCACAATCTATGATGGCACACGAACGTCTGTAGGTAGGAAAGTTGTATGGAGTGACGGCGGTTCCTACTATTGGGTAATGGCACACAGAAATATGAGCAGGATTAAAGCTTCCGAGCTGAGGTTTCTGCGTTTGTGAAGGGATGAACATTAGTAGGAAGAATACGTAATCAGGAGATACGCCGGGAACTAAATACTCACTCAATAAGTGAAAAAGATCGAGAAATATCGGCATCGATGGTTGTGTCATATAGACCGAATGCTCGGACAAGTTGACACGTTGCCCGGCCTAGTGACCTTTTTTTATAAGCACAAATAGAAGCGATCTCCCGAAGACCAAGGAAGATATAGCTTGACTTTGGTGACCGCACAAGGTGACATTACCTAATCGTTTTAAGGAGAAGGAGAAGAAAAAGAAGAAGAAGAAGGGTTTATTTGGGGGCAACTGAAACCCGACTACGTTAGAAGGATCAATTTGTTCACAGTATTTAGTGTAGAATTAAGACAATTATGGCATCGATCAAGACAACTATGCAAGTGAGCTTTAGTGTCTTGTGCGTTTTAAACTCAGTGCGTATGATGAGAACCGATACACTGTTCAGGTAAATAAAAGTACGTTATTGTACATAGCACTGTAAGACTAAACAATGTTTGCATGATAACAAATAATATTTATTTCGAAGCACGGACATTTTTAATAAATGTATTATTTAAAGAACACGCGTACTAAAATAGAATTTTTTAGAACCGGAAACGGATTTAGTGAAACATGTGGTTATAAGACCATTCTAGAAGCCAAGGTACCAACGGGCAGGCGCAGACGGAACTAATATAGGGAATGAACCAGCATATTCAGGGGAGTCTCGTTTGGTGATTTCGATAGAGTCGTGTTGTCTGGAGCCAAAGACGATCCTGAAGGAGTAACGGAGTTCGAACAACGGAAGTGAAAAGAGTTTTCGACGAGGAAACGTGTGACGTGAGATCATAGCCAAGCATTTCGGTACTTGACATCGTACGCACGAAAACAAAAAAGAAAATTTTGTTTGAAATGTAGTGAGAACAGTTAACTTTAATTAACTTTAAGTTAACTTTAAATAAGTGTAAAGACAATAATTCCAATTATAGAACAGTTAATTTTCATCTTAATTTAATTTTATTAAAAGGGTAGAATAGTAGAATAGTTTTGTCAAATTGCTGTAAGAAGAAAATTTTCGTGATTGCATTTATACAATTAGGATTATTTTTACATATAAACGTGTAGAATCAACGTACTGAATTGTACGTTACAATTTACTCTGTGAGGACAGCCCTCAACTGTCGCATCTCTCTCTCACTCGAGGGTCTACTTAAAGTGTTTGAGAAATAAAGCTGTGACAGACGAATTCAAACGTTCAACTTGAAAAAGTTATAAGTTACTCTAGCTTTAGGCCTTTTTTCTGTTGCTAACTTTAGTATCATACTCACGGTTGATTCCGATTTATTTCAGTGAGAGGCGTAGGCTACTCTATCGTTTACTTCAGTGCCCTATCTAAAGACACGCTCATAACATGAACTCTTCCCCCCATAGGATGTCAGTTTGTAAAGTTACTCGTATTGAACTCAATCTATCTGTTTCGAATCCTTTATTTTTGCTTCCTGCAAGATTTATAAATCTATATGTCCTACTACCCAGCACAGCAAACAGTATTATGTTTGCCACAAAATTATGATAGTACTTTGTAAAATCTGATTTATTTGTTTATTTTTTTCGTGTCTTTTAAATATGTAACACATAGCACGTCATTGTACGTAGCTGTCTTCAACCGTAACACGAGTTTGAAAGAATACACAAACTGTAACACGTGAATTGCTGCTACCAGACACTATTATCACCAACAGTTTTCTCTGTTTCGTGTATTAATTGTAGGAAATGTTTAGCCTAGTTTCATTGCTTTCACCTGTCTGCTTTTGTTATTACTGTAATACTGTATCTGAGAAAGTACAGCACTACAAACGCGCGCGCGTGTACAATATCTCTACCCTACCGCTTAGAAATGTTTTTACATTTGAAATGTATCTGTTTCCAAGCATTAAGCAGAACCGTACTGTATAGAGGTCATTATTATAACTCCGTCTCATGACACCATAGAATTAAAAATATGACCTACGTTTTCCCGCCTAATTAAATCAACCAAAATGTTTTTTATTTGGTTAGGTAAATTAATTGAGTAATATCGTTACGTATATAACAAATACTGTGACAACGCTGTAAAGGTAAACATTTCTTAGCATATACTGAACCTTGCATTACTGACCCTTGTTTTGTGAAGACGGAAATTATTGGTAAACGTCATTTTGCATATCAGTAAGAAAAGTGTATGTAGTTTCTTAAAATAAGTACTAAACCAGTTTTAAGTAATCTAAAAAAAGTGAAATATAATCATAAGTATATAAAAAATATTATGTCCCCATAAATATTTTTATTTGTTCGCCGTATTCCGTGGTACAAAGAGTGGGGCGGATCCAGAGAGGTATTTTGAGGGCAATATTTGGGGAAGGAATATATACAGAAAGAAGAAAATATTTCGTTTTTCTTCTTGATTCTTTGAAATACAGTCTTTGATTATTCTTCAGCGGCATTCTAGAATTCCTTCGCTATCACTGTAGTTTTGCAACTTTTCACACTTGATTACTGGTAGCTGATGAATGCCTTTCAACATCTTATTTGTATACTTTCTTATCGTTTCGGTTAGCTGTGGACCACTTTATCTCGACTGTTTTTTCCTAACTTTTTCCCATTATTCCTACGTTCGTACTCGGTGCGCTTCCTTTCTTACTTCAGCCCACATCTTCCTTGTTCTCGGGATGGGCTTTCCTAGAAACCCTGCTGTGGTCCTAGTTTCTTCTTAACAGCGTCACGTTTCTAGATGTCTTCAGGTGTGATCCCACTTCTTGCAGATCTCTTTCCACCTCTGTAAACCAGGCCCTCCTGATTTTTATACTTAGAAAGTAGGCAAAGATTCTGTTGGTCAATGTCTCTGAGCTCATTCGTGTCATGTGACCATAGAAGGAAATCTTTCTTTTCCGAACTGTGTCCATTATCTTTCCCAGATGTGTGTATAGTTCGTGGTTGTGCCGTCTTCTGTACTCACCGTTTCCTTTGACCGGGCCCAAGATTTTTGTCAGGATCTTTCTTTCTTTTGGATCCTATTTTCCCTTTTTATTTATTTATTTTTTGACTTGCGTAGAATTCATAGTACAGAGTGTTATCCCTTTTATTGTCACTAGAACATCCAATATATTCTCACTTTTGATTTGATAGTTTTCATGTAACAATTGCAGATATTTTTCAGTGCAACGGTTGCAGATATCTGCAATTGCGTATTCTCGGTTGCTTTACAGCTGTAGTGGGGAATACCTGTTTTGTAGATTCAGGTCGAAAAGTTCTATTGTAGACACAAATACAAATGTGAGCAAATGATCATTACAAGCTAACACATGAAAAACATTTAAAAAAGCTATTTGTGTTACTTCAGGTTTTGTGCTTCAGATCGCTTGACGTTTGAAAAACAGACTGGATATATGAGACTGAGAATGAAATTTGCCATCATTGCCATTTCTTAACAGGAAGACATTCAACGACCTCCCTGAAGATAAAACCAACAACACTCCGAATTATACGATAAATTAATATTTCACAAAACTGTGTACCGTTCAGTAGGTGAAAAATATTCGTGCATGCAGTAAATAAATATTCAAGACATAAGGTGTTGTGCTGTGCACCATATGTTTGCGTGCGTTGTTTCCTGGCTTCCGTCCAACGAGTACATGGATTTCACGTGTTGAACAGCGTCACTTAGCTAGCGTACGCTTTAACGATCGTTAATGTTTTATAAAACGTCTTCAGCAAATTTAATACGGTTGCATTCAGCGGTCTGTACACCAGTGGTCTGTTTATAAACATCGAGAATCGTTTTGTTTTTAGTATTAACGAACTTCAAAACAGTCTCAACTCCCAGAACGCTTGAGGTTATCAGATAGAATCCATTATTTTATGACTGAAAAACGTTTCACAGATACGATGAACTACACTATTTATGGTTAGCAAAAAACTATGAGGAGATACAAATCAGCTTATAAATACAAAAACTACTTTTCCAGTCGGTCGATAGACTGTTACTAGCTGGCAAATGGAGCCTGTGAGATATTGTTAGCGGTTTGAGAAGCGATATCAAGAAGTTGTAGGTATTCTATCATTTTATACCAACTTCGCTGTCAAATATACCAAACAAGTTGCCAAGCTGTAGAACCAACTTTTAAAAATCCTTCCAAGTACTGTATTAGAAATAGCGACGTAGGCCAGTATTCATTCCCTGGGAAAATATCCCAGGCGAAATTGACAGCTACAGATAGTAGATGTTAAGCAAAAAATTCTCCAACAACTTCATGAGTTTGTATTGGAAGATTTACAGCCCAAGGCTGTAAAACATGTTTATAATGTTATGGTTTCGTTTAAACTATACGCTTTATTATTCATTCTTGTATTTAACGTTGTGGTTTGTGAAAGAATAAAACATGCTGCAGGTTGACGTCCAAGTTGTATCGATTGTTGCTACTCTGCTGTTGCTAATGACGATGACGATGATTTCTTGTAGGATTCTGCAAGATGATCTTTTTTGATGAATGTTCAGAAATCTTCTGATTCATAAATTACCATAGTGGCATGTACCAGGAGAAAAGATTTACGGCGACTGTATCGTAACGGTACGAATGGTTTGAAACACGATAAATTATAACTTTCATGTTTTTTATTACTTATCTTCGTGCTTTCTAGCTTGTTGACCGTATCACCTGAGATGTCTAAAGCACCTACGTGACCGAGTTACCTAAGGTAGTTGCGTAGCACGTTCCTAATGAGACATCGTCTGAAAGACCTAAAAATATTTTACGTTTTAAATAAAGAACAAAAATTTGGTTCACCTGATAAGCAGAAAACAAGTATTTGACCGACATAAATGTGAACAGTGAAGGTAAAGATAGAAGATTTTTTTAAAGATAAAGTTATCTTTAAAGAATTTAATATGCCAACCAGCTGAAGAGAAGTGTTAGATAATTTCAATGACAACGGGTTATCGTTATCTTCAGTGATAATAATTTATTATGTAATTTCAGAGATTAGTTAATGGAAAATTCTGTACGTGTGAAAACTGTAATTATCCAACGATGTGTTCTTTTATCTTTTGTGTTGGTGGAAAACTGACGGATTGATGATAAGTGAATGGTGAATAGCTGCTTTTACACCTTCGAAAGTCTTCTTCTTTACCTAATCAGGCACTAGAGAATATTATTTCTTCTCTTTCAGGTAGACCATATACCGTCTTCCAAACTCATACTTGCACCTCGGTTGCTGCCCTGAGACTTTCTTACGTAGTCTGTTTGCTTGTATTGAGTGCACATACTATGTCAACTTACACTGACATTTTTCGATCATTTCGTATTTTATTGATGTCTGGTGCTGCTCCTGAGTCCTTATTTCAGAACACATCTTACGGACGTATCGTTTTAACACTTTTAAAATGATAATTCTGCTTAATTGTGTTTAGAATACAGTTCTATTTATATTTTACTTGGGTTTTACCCATCAAGAGAGCCACGAAGAAGAGTGGTCAAGACTATGACTCTACAGCATTTCTTAAGTATTTCCTTTTCATACCGTTCACTTGTTTAACATTTCTTTTTCACAGGTTGACTAAATGCCAGTACCATCACTCACAATGCAGAGACGTTGAATCCTAATTTACAAACCGTACGTGTAAGCTAATGACTAGGAGTTGCATGACTTTGAAACCCAATACACGATCACTTTTGTCATAATACAGTATCAACCTTTGATACAGGATACAATGGAGTGTTAAACCGGGCGACAGCAGTTTTCTTACATGCACGTAGTTAGGTCTACAGAAGTACCGTAATTTTCACACTTTTGTGTTGATAGCGAACTGTATATCGTTACGCGGCGTACTGAACATCTGAAGTAACTAACTTTACTGAAAGGATATTAATGTATACTCAAAAAAAAGAATTCAAGCGGCGATTAGTAATTAAAAAAAGAACCCCCGACGTTTTGAATTCACAGATCTGTTAGGTTATCCTATTCAATAGGAGTCACCTTCAAGAGAAGGCACGATTACATTAAAACAGAAACTTACACAAAGAAAAATAAATAAAAAATGCTGGAATCGCATTGGTTCAAAATCACTTATATAAAATAACGAGTGAGACTCTAAAGCAAACCGATTGGTTACGTAGAGTATTTCCTTGAATTTCATTGAAACTGTATTCTGTATAACTGCATAATTTTCTGAAACTATTCCCCCATCTCTGGAGTCGAAACTTTTTAACTTTTAAAAAATAAGGCAGTGGTAATTCCGGTTCGTGAATGCTTACAGATGTTAGTACGAATCTCCGAGTCTGGTCTTGGTGTATGTGAGGAAGGCCAACCGAAATGAATAACCTAGGAAAAACATCGTTCCGTCATCCTACGTACGTCTGTCTGTCGAATTTTAATGTGTTATACTGGCAACTGTTTTCAGTACTGCCAGCATAACATTCGCTTCCACCGCACTTCTCATAGCTTCATTGATCCAAATACTGCGAAAGTCAAGCTTTTAATTCGGTGATATTATCTTTAGACAGTTTTAAGAATTAGACAAGTATTTAGTCTTCTTCTCCTCTTCAAGGATTAGGTTATACAAACCTGTTCCGGCACTCATCTCTTCCTCGGACGACCCACGTCTCTAATACCAGTGGCTTATAGTTCAGTGCCGCTTTCGGCAATCGATCCTCTGTCATCCTTTGCAGATGATCCCACCATCGTCTTCTGTAAATTGAAATAATTTCATTTATGTCCTTTACTTCGAGTTCTGCTCTGATATCTTCATTCCTTATTCTATCTTGCAAAGTATAATTTAAAGTATTTCGAAGAAACTGCATTTCGGCACTCTGAATCTGGCCCCTTTCCTTTTTTGTCATGACTCACGCCTCACTCGCATAAATGAATCGTACCACAAATATTCCTAAATTTATTTATCTTCTTTCTTATATCATATTCAGATTCATAGCTTACTGCACAGCTAATATATTTGAAACGGCTCATTTGTTCTAAAGTCGTGTTGTTTGTAACTATCTTAGTCCTCACTAGATATTTACCTTTAAAGGCCATGGTTTTGGTCTTTCTTACTGAAATTGTCAGTGAGTACTCTCTTGTCACTTCTTGTAATTGAAACATAGCTCTTGTAAATCATCCTCATTTTCTTGAATAAGAACTATGTCATCCGCATATAGCAGGGAACCCATACAAATTGATTTGTTAAGCTGTATTCCCGAAGTCACTCTGGATTTCCATCCTCTCAACATATCGTCAGTGTATATACATATTAAACAAGGTTTGGTATGTAGTATGTTAAATAATGTTTAAAAATGTATTTTTAAATAATTTAGTATTTTAAAAATGTTTAAACGTTTCTCTCTAGATTTTTAAAAATTATCGAAACCATTTCGATCCGTCCTAGTAAAAATATTTATATTGTATTATTCTACAAGTCTGTTACATAAAAGTCAAGCTGTACAGTGACAGTTAATCTTCTTCTTTATCAAACTGTCTATAACAGGTTTCATCAGGATGTTCGCCATTTTTTCTCAGTCCTGTCTATTTGTCTTTTTCTGACTATAGCTCTTTTCGTTTTTGATGTTATCCTTTCTTCTTACCCATCTTCTTTTCCTTCCACCTTTCTCTCTATAATCCATAGCGGCTGACAGTTTCTACCCAATATATGCCCCAACCAAGATGTTTTCCTCTTTCTTATTACTTTCAGCAGTTTTCTTTCTTCTCTTACTCTTGTCAATACTTCATCATTTCTCACTGTATCAGTCCATTAGATCTTAACCAATCTTCGCCAAAACCCCATTCCAAAGCTCTGTAGGTACCTTTCTTCTTTCTTTTTGATGGTCCATGTTTCACTGTCAGTTAATCAATACATAAGAAAACTAAATCCTCAAGATTCGTATATGGTGCCAAACGCGTTTGAGGCTTAATCCTTACAAGTACGGGTAAGTGTAATTTACATTGTGTTTCTAATTTACCAAACATGATTACCACGATGGTTTTAATAATAACAAAAGGGTATTATCGTGCTTAGGGTAAATAATTTAATTTGCCGATGAAATTTTTAGAAAACTGATTATGTACCGGTACTGTTGTTTAATCAACAGTCATTTTTAGTCATTTAACTTCTGAGAACATAGATAACGTACATAACCTTATCGTAATAGAAGTGTCATCCTCTATCCTTATCGTCCACTAAAATAACAAAGCAACAAAGAAAATGCAATATATTCGTAAAGTAAACATCAAACAGAAAACGTTCCGTTCAATACGAGCGTTATGCTGAGTGGCTGTAGAATAAACGTTATAACACTACGACTCCTATCGTTAATAAGCCACACGTTGGCTGTGTCAATTTGTTGCACTACTGGTAATTCCCTTCGATAATTAGTTTATGAAGTTTATGAACAATAACCCCTATCCTGGATGCATGATCGGTTTATCGTCTGTTTAAGGGTTTTCCGCTTTCTTACCTGCTGTGTGTATTAAGAAAAATCCCGATCTTTAGGCGCCAAATTGTTTTACATACAAAACAATTAAAAGAATTAATAATTGATTCTCATAATTTTTACTTCCATATTCCTTAAGGAATGGAAGTATGGTGATGGCAAAAAAAATCGTGTTCGAGATTATTGCAGATTCTGATTCTACTACACTCAAAACATGAAAAAAAGTCGTTTTCCGAAAAGTGTCTGTGTGTGTGTCTGTGTGTCTGTAGATTTTTTTTCTATGGCAAACGATAACAGCCGCAAATTCAAACAGAATCAAATAATGTTTTTCATACAGCCCTGATTTGTAGAGTACTCGCCACCTGTTGTTTTTGGTGAAGATCGGTTGAGGGAAAGGGGTAGTTTACCTGCAACGGTTTTTTTTTATCAAGGGAAATTTTTTTTTTTGGCAAACGATAACAGCCGCAAATTCAAACAGAATCAAATAATGTTTCGCATAAAGCCCTGAATTGTAGAGTTCTCAAGACCTATTGTTTTTGGTGAAGATCGGTTAAGGGAAAGGGGTAGTTTACCTACAACGTTTTTTTAACAAGGGTATTTTCTATGGCAAACGATAACAGCCGCAAATTCAAACAGAATCAAATAATTTTCTGCATACAGCCCTGATTTGTAGAGTACTCAAGACCTATTGTTTTTGGTGAAGATCGGTTGAGGGGAAGGGGTAGTTTACCTGCAACGTTTTTTTGTCAAGCGTATCTTCTATGGCAAACGATAACAGCCGCAAATTCAAACAGAATCAAATAATTTTTTGCATACGTCCCTGAATTGTAGAGGTCTCAAGGACTTTCGATTTTGGTGAAGATCGGTTAAGGGGGGTAGTTTACCTGCAACCTTTTACGTTTTAACAAGAGTAAAGTACTTGAAAATTTATTTAAACTTTTTGAAACAATGGTAATTGTTAAAAATAAAATAATTTTGTTGCCAGGCAATAAAATTATAATTTTTTCATTTTAATGTAAATTATGTTTGAGTTAATATCTTTATATATACAGTGGAACTTGGTTATTACGGCCTCGGCTGTTACGTCAACTCTGGTGTAGCGTTATTTTGTCATAAGTCCGGTCAAACTGATATCTTTAACATTATAAAAATTTCCGGTTTTAACGTCACTAAATATTGTACTACTCTGTTATAGCGTCAAATATTTCTCAGATATTTTACTCTAAATTTCATATAAACGTATATATGTGCGCGCGCGCGCTAGCCCATGGCTACAGACATACATTGTATGCAAGCGATAAGCACTGTAACAGGACTGCCGGCGCCAGCCATTTTGCGTGCTCCAACGGATGGCTAGATCGATTTAAGGCCCGACACTCGATTTCCTTTGCAAAAATTTGTGGTGAGGCAAAATGCGTAGATCTGAACGTTACAGGCGATTGGGTGCATAACACTTGGCCAGAAATTAGACGATCATATAAAGATGAAGACATCTTTAATGGACATGAAGCCGGAATTTTTTATAAATTAACTCCAGATAAGACTTTCAAATTTACAAATGAAAAGTGCGTTGGTGGGAAGCTCTCTAAACAAAGAGTTACAGTTTTTGTTTGTGCGAACATGACGGGAACCGAAAAAAGGAAACTTTTAGTTATCGGGAAAAGTTTGCATCCTAGATGTTTTAAAAACATCAAAAAACTTCCTGTAAGTTACACTGCCAACATAAAAGCGTGGACGACTTCTAGTATTTTTGAAGATGACTTCTGTACGTGTGTATGTCACTGAACTCCTCCATGTATAAAATAATATATCGTTCGTGGCAGGTAAGCATATCTCAGTTATGTAATATTTATGTTTCCATTTTATTATTATGCCTACAGCAATAAAAAGGCAGGTAAGACACACACACACACACACACACACACAATTCACGTTATTTCTGGCCTCACTCATGTTTATTTTCTTACATTTGCACGCTTTTTAAATGGAAAGTGCCGAAACCCATACCAACATAACGCGTGCAAGCCGAAAAAATGGACATCAATTTGCTTCCTGTGGATCGCTGGGCAATGTAACTGCACGTGTTTACAGAGGAACGATTCATAGACAGACTTTTCGTCTTTAGGGAATGAACCCTCTGCAAGATGCTGAGGGTCCATGAGTGACTTCGGAGCGCTCCTTCTTTTTCGCGTGTTTGTTCTGTGAAACATACACTGTAGATTCGCAGCTTTACTCTAAACAACGCTCAATAGGAAATGTTGAAAATTTTTGTCCACAGTGTACCCTCATTCACACTAAACCTGATCTGATGTTTTAATTACGGACATCATAATATTAAAACTTTGGAAACTTGAGCACTACTTAATGGAGATCAATCATTAACTTATACAAGCCATTAATTTTATGCATATATTTTATATATATGTGTACAACGTTATCGGCAACAAAGAAGTAGTTTTTGTTAAAATTCCTTCCCGGGATATTTGGCCGTAGTCCAATGTTTTCTACAAAACCAGACGTTTCGGCAATGCCATTGACTTCCATCATCAGTGAAAATCGAGTGCGATAACGTGAGGTGGTATGTGTTAGTGACCACAGTACTGTGGTTAAGGCTGAAGCAGTAAGTAGAAAGAAGTAGTTTCTATGGTAATATTACATTTCGAAAATGATTTTAAATATAAATCTTAGAATATGGAAGTCATGTATGGTTCTCCATACCGATATTTCAATATTTTTCGCTACAATCGTATTTGCCGCCGCCTAACGTTCGAATTTGAATCGCCCTCCTCAGCGTCAGGGTTGCCAACTTCAGTGTTCTTGTGTCAGCGCTGTCCACTTAACTATATAAAAAGATTAACATGCATACAATTCTCTGAAATGAATACACAAATTTTTATTTTACTGCAGTAACTTTAATAGCAGTTTTATTAATGATTCGAATTCAAATTATATAAACAAAAATAATAATATAATAATTTGCCTCGGCGATAAAGCTTTACTGATTCAGCGGTTGGCAGGGTCGTTGTAATCCAGTTTTCTTATGGCTGCTCATGGATGTTTATATACTAACTGGATGCCCGACTGCCAACCCTGTATGTTTGCGAGAGCTGAAGCAAGTGTGACGTCACGCCGCCATCTTTAACCCGGGCAAGTGATCTCGAGCCCACAGTTCTACCTGTACAACTGGTACATAATTGTGCCATTAATTACGCGACAATTAATTATTTTTTGATGATAAATACATGCTACGGTACGTCCTGAATAATACGATTTTTTGTCAAACTCATCAGCCCGAATGGTAATTCTCACTTACCTGTTAAATCTTTTGCTATTTCCACTCGTAATCAAAGAATTTATTAGCCGACACCGTGGGATCATAGTGTTATGGGAACGTAAAATGAAATTTAAAAACAAAAGTTTCTCAACGAAGAATTAGAAATAAAAGGCTGTATTTCCAACTTTCATTATTATTAGGGCTATTTATCTGTATGCAAAGGTACCGGTACTCACCACCAGGAACTCGCGAGTTCAAATCCGGGGGAGGTAGATCGATGTAAAAGTTTGGAAAATTCTATAGAGATGAATGAAATTATAAATCTTGAGAAACCTGGGCTTAAAAATGTGCCAGTACTGCATACCACCAGAAAAAGCCATTATTAACTGATGTTGTTGTTGTTATTATTATTATATTATTATTATCATCAATCTATATAAAATAAGCTGCTTTCTTCCTTTCAAAAATGATATTCAAAATAAAACAAGAAAAACACACAGAATCTAACCCAGTATGCTGGTATCCTTACTTTGTTCTCAGAAATGTGGCCAACCCAGTAAAATGGTTATCAATAGTTTTACAGGTTTTTGATTATTCATTCACAACTGGTGTTTTTTAATAATGGCTTTTAGAAGAGAGTACATAATGATAATAAACAGAATGAATGTGTAAACTTATTGACAATGAATGTAAGTGTTAGCCATAGGTTACCATTAAACTTGGGCATTAGGTTTTGCTGGCCAATATCGTGATTTGTAAGAAATTAAAAATTCCACTACTGAATAAAATTAATTAGAACTCTGTGATTTTCAAAATTCGTCAAAAATCAATGGAAACTCGATTATAACTAAACTTATTTAATTACATATTTGGTTTTATTCTGTGACTAAATAAATCTTGTTTGCATTATAAGCCATTTCCTCGAGTTTGATTTCATGCGTTTGCTAAACATTTTGCGTCTGGGAGAAATGGGACTATACCTTCTGTTTGTGTACACCTTGTTGTTACATGCAGTGAGATGTAATAATTTTATACTGTAACGCAGAAGCAATTAGACGACTGTTTAGCTAGATCTGACTGTAGACATTGTTCTGTTATTTATTCATGTAATTACGTGTCAGATTATGCTGAAAGACTTTTAGTTTCTATGTTGGAAGATATGTTGTTTATATGTTAGTTTCGTATTTTGTATTCTTTTCGAAGTCATAAGTCAAGCAAGCATTAAATTAATGTACACTCCAAAAGGTCCGCACAAATCAACCTAACTCCACGTCTGTTTACCTTTTTTTGCCCGCTTTAAATATGGCTGCCGTGATCTCAGAGTTGCTTCACTAGAGAGCGCCCTGTCGGGCATCCAGTTATATTAACATCCATGTGGCTGCCATGTTGATTTTTATATATATGTTGGATTACAGAGTTCTTTTGATTACAGAGAAAGATAACAAGATGTTCTGAATGTACAAACCTTTACAATATACTTATTTCTAATTGCTGAAGTTTTTAGTTTTACAAAATTCAGTTGTGAATCCTTTAGAATTGGTTAGATTTAACGTTTACAGATAGGTTATAATTCTTTATTACTAAATAATAACAATTTTATTTAAATAAAGTGTTGTGTGGTTAAAATTCTTACGTGAGATATTGTAATTATTCAGTGATTAATAAGGTTCGAAAATATTGTGGTTGAAACCCAGTGAGGTGTCTTTGAAAGTGTCGTGAATTTCAAACGTATGTTGTCTTGTAGTGAAAATATATTTTTAGTTATACTTTACAAAATTCTTTTTCATCTGTTCCTCAGTATGGTTGATTTTGATATATTGGATGTCCTTGGTTATATTTCCTTCCTTCTGGATCGTGATTTTGTACTTTTCGAAAATTTGGAATTTTCGTTTATAATTTATTTTAATTTTAGATTTTAATTTGGTCGCATTCTTCTTTTGGTAGACATTATGCTTTACTTGCAATGCTTTATATTATGTTTTTTCATTTATTTTATGTTTTATACTGATTATTATTCGGGAGCAATTAATTTCTCATACGTTCTCTTCAGAGTTCCATAAAAAACTTCGTTGTTTGTAACGTATTTTTTCGTTACTAAGCGATAAATCTGTCCTCTCATTGGTTGTTAGTTTTCTTATTACATTGTTATATTCGGCTTAATTTTCTATAAAACTGTCGAAAATGTTTCTAATTTAAATATTGAGTTTATGATACATTTAGTAAACTTGTTTTGATTATCTTTGGATTCCTTTCTTTCTATAAATTATTTTGAGACCAAACTTGCTTAGTGTGTGATCTATAATTACTGAATTAACATTTTACTGTATAGGCCTTGTGTACCTTTTATACTTATTTCTTTTATTAATGAGTTTTGTTAGTATTATTTGTGATTTTACTATTCCCCTATCTATTTATATTATGTTTACATGCCTTTTGTTTCACTTAAATCTATTTACTGGTTACAATTTGCAATAATCTTATCTTTGATCTAGGCTTACCTAGGTTTACAATTATTAGTAATTTATACAATTTAGTCACCTTTGAGTAGTTCAATTTCATATACTATTGCTCTATTATTGTGTACTTAATGAGAATTTCAACATTTTACTTTAGGCCTATTCTTATTTTTTAACAATCTCTTAATTTTGATACCTAGTTTTGCTACCTTTTGTCTACAACACTTTATATCCCTGCCCACTCATTATATAATCTACTGACTCTTATTAATTAAACTTTAAGTTAACATTTGAACAAAATTTACTTAACTGTTAACATTCTTTATCACATAGTATAAATATAACTTAGATACTGAACTTTACTAAAATGAACATACACGTTAACATAATCATTTGGATAATGACTATCTTTTAACTTGGAACTTCTTGAAATTAATATTAATTACATATTTTTTCTTAACACAACCTTTTGAAACTTATTTATACATATAATAATATTATGATATTGTTTGTATCAAGTCTTTTGATGATCATGTCATTTTTATCTATAGTCTTAAAATTTATCACACATTTGTTGAAAATGTTTTTACAATGTATGTTAATTCACTCCATGGGTCCCCTCTTCCTTTATCAATTACAACTTTCAAATATATCATCATTGATCATATACAATACCAAATCATTGTTATTGTTTTATACTGATTATTGCCACTCCATGAGCCTTCTACTTATCCATCGTTTACAAAGTCAGACAAACATTATATATTATATATATATATATATATATATATATATATATATAACACAAAGTTGTTGTCGATATTTTATAATGATTGTTAATTCACTCTAAGAGCCTCCTCTTCCTTCATCAATTAGAAAATATAAATAAAACATCATTCATCCCTTACAGGATGTAACGTTTGTTTTGTTTTCACATGTGATTATGGGTTATACTTGGTTTATTTCATGTATTTGAGTTAACTTTTACTTTAGTGTTCAATACTTTTAGTCCTTTTAGCATACGCTGTGATTGAGTATTCTCAAATAGATATTTATAACCACTCACTATTGTATATTACCTATCACAATGTTTTCGTTCACTCACTGTGTACCTACTTATCACTTGGTTTCATTGATTTGATTTATGTGAATTATTTTTATAATTAACACTTATTATTTCTTTGTTATTTAACAGTATTATATTGAAGTTATACACACATTATTTTATTACATATTTAATTAAGGTAGGTATTGTACCTTCAATGCTTGTTATGATCAAACATGTTCTCATTTTTTTCTATGAAGTTATTTGATATTGACGGTCATTATGCATGCCAATCACTTGGGGTGGAGTCTTGTCTTTGTCATCGTCTTGGTCATTGGTCATCACTATATTTTATTATTTTTTTATTATTTAAAATGACTGTATGTTTCTCATCTTCTGCGTTACTAACTGCATAGTTGTTGTTAATTCTTAATGTTGTTTCATTTGTTATTCTGGTGGAGATTTTGTAGTGTAACAACGTATACGTTGGAGTTTATTTGCTAGAAACAAACGATACCTCTTTTCTCCCTGTTTGACGACATTATCCCAGCGTATAACAAGATATAACCCAATGGTGGTTTAACAAAGTACACTGTAAGGAAAGATGTTATAATGTAGCACGTGATTTGGCGTCAGCCGTGTCATGAAAGGCATTGCCTCTGTGTAAATTCATAATTGTCCACTTTCATACACGCAGTTTTTCATATTTGATAATAGACCAGGGTAGTTCAATTCAATTTAATTAACAAGCGACATTTTATGTTTGTACAAGCGACAGAAATCTTGACAAGTATATTGCTATTAATAGATACATATTGCTAATAGATACGTATTAGTCTGTACGATTGGATGGATCCATTTGGACTGTGAGACACATTTAATCTTTTAATTCAGTTATCACTCACTTGAATGCTTATTAAATTATTGAATTTAATTACTTAAATTGTTTTAGAACATACATTTTCAAACATATAAGTAATTCAAGTAACATATTTTTAAGCATAATTATAAAGGTAAGTGTTCTCGTCTGTAACAAAGACCTGGAGATTATTACTATAATCCTAGCAATGCATGACATCGGTGCAAGCAGCAGGTGTTATCCGTGTACATAATAAATAAAATATTTGTTTAATTACCCATTCATAATAATAGTTCATTATTATTCTACACTAAAGCTAATTTTGATATAAACCTACTTTTATGAGGAGTACGGCTCTTATAAACCAATCCTCTGAGCTATGTACGCGTACGAGTGTTAACAATTCTTGAACGTGGTGACGTTTTTCTTAACAGTAGTTTAAAAATGAATGACACGAATCATGAGGCGTTGGGCTATGATACGCCTTACACAACATCGTTATTGAGAGCCACCATGGTCGTCACGCTGAAGGTTAGTATGCGTTAAGAATGTTCACAAACTTCCATATTATTATTTATATATGCTTATTTGTATGATGGAGCGCGATATGGTTAAACACACTTGTCCAGTAGAAAATGAATCATATTAAAAAAGATATTAGATACCGAAAAAACTAGTACTACCACGAATGTCGTCAAATGTCAATTGTGGTTGTTTTTCAATAGTGATTTCGAACTACTATGATATAAGTGGGCTACTATACAGTACTGAGTACACATAAAGGTTAAGTGACCCGACGATGAATATTTAGTGACAATTTAACTTTCAGAATACGGTTTGTTGTCGTAATTTATGAGGTGCGTCCTCAGTTACTTGTAAACTAAAAGCTTTGTGGGCTTGTGAACTTACACCCTGTAGTTTTCTGAACAAAATGTTCCCTTCTTCTTACCGTCTTTGATTCTGTACACAAATAAAAATACACAGTTAGATGAATTACGGTTTTTGACAGATAGTGCATCAATGCTTTCATTGTCGAAGCAGTCATTTATTGCTGACGAGTGCTCAAATCGTCACTCAGTCACTTACGTTGAGGAGTGCTCAAGGTTGTCAACAAGGCGTTTGCTGTTAAGGAATGCTTGAGTGTTATCACTGAGTCGCATATTAGATTGATATCACTCAGGAAGTCTTTTATTACCTACGAGCGCTTCCACACTTTCAGGTTGAACCGCGTAAGTGTAAGTAGACAAATTCAGGGTGATCACTATTGGCATACGTAGGCTACTGATGTTGAAATACGTCTGCCATACGTAAAGTAATTAATACTAAAATACTAAAACTGTTCCTATTCGAAACTGTTTACTACTCGCAAACTATGATTCAAAAATCGATTGCTGACTGACACGTAAACATCAATAAGTTAATTACAGCAGTAAGTGCGCCGTTACACGCACACCGCCAAACCCTACCCTTCATTCACGCCGGTTGTTTAATTAATAAACAAGATTGCAACATTCCATAATTCTCACAGCTGTTTCGTTGAGTCGCGATCATCAACAAAACTACATCTTTAGGACGAATTTGCACGGAGATGAGGTAGTATTTAGGTACCAATGTTGATTATGAGTTTCTGAATATAGAGGAGTTTAAAAACGTTTTATGAGCTGTTAGGCGACACAAAATAATATGGTGACGGATCCTAAAAGAATCGAAACCTGTGGAGGCCGCCTTCTGTGAACGATTTGACTGAAGAGTCAGGAATTAGACGACAAAACTAGGAGTTTCAAGAAGTATTCTGACTGTTGTTCGATCTGGTGTATAACAAGAAACTGACAGAGGATCAGACGGCGAGACAGTCCTGATATGTTGTACCAAGCTCTTTAAGTAAGTATGTAACCAACCTTTAGCCGTATGTCTACTGAGTGGCGGTGCAGCAGTATGGCGCTGTATCGACATTAAGTAATTATTTGTTAGTTACTGTCTTTAGTAACACTATTCACTTATTTGAGAAGTACTGTAAAATTGTTGTTACTACATTTGTAGAGACGTGTTGATGGATTAAGTTCAAGTATGTTAAGTGAAGTTAGTGATAGCTTGACTGTCACTGATGGTGATTTGATTTTCAGCACTGGAGACTGAACTATCCACGATCGCCTAAGTAAAATTCTATTAGTTATTTTAATTAGAAGTAATGAAAGCGTTATGTCGTCCCACCCTCGATGTTTTTACATAATGAAATACATTTACTCCAGAAGATCAAAAATGTCATTTGAATTTCTGATAGATCTAATGAAGTTTTTCCTAAAGATGCATATAGGCTATGTCAGTGTGAAAACAAAGGATACGTAAAGTCCGAATACAGCAAAATAATACAGATTGATTATTACTCAGTTAACTTCTCAGTGCAATTTCATTTTCGAAGTCCACATACACTTTTTTTTCGCTTCTGAGTTCACAGGAAATGAAAGTTGGTATTGTGATAACGTAAAAAAATCGTGTTTGAGTTTACTACAGGTACGTGATGAACGAACTTGAAAATCTAAAAAAAAAATTTTTTTCTTGAATGTATGTATGTGTGTTAGTGTGTAATAATGAAAACATCTGATTATAATATTTCTCCCAATTTGTTCCTCTTTGGGTAAAAAACAAATTTTATGAATCTGGCACAAACTCTCCAATCCGCCATCAAAAATAAGTCAAAGAAAATAAGTTCCATCACACAAAAAGAATAACCATTTCAAAGGATTCTTCAAAATTTTAGTAATTAATACCAAATCATACCTCCACATCGATTGTCTTCTGTCTAATCAAATACAATTACATACCACTGAAATAAATATTTATTTAGGGTTTACAGAAGAATTGTTAAGAGACAAGTGTATTCTTGAGAAACAGTTCCTGTGGAAAGTTTTGTTACGAGACAAATCTGTATTAACCAATGTGACTTGAAGCAGATGTTGTTCACTTAGTGGCCAATGACTGTGTAGGAGGTATGTGTGCGTGTGTGCGTTCTACTTGGTTCATCACAAGCAGGCTTATTGTTTTTATATTATTAGTCACAAAAAAAAAAAAAACTTTTACTTGATAGTTGCTAGTATTAATTAATTTTATGTTGTAACTGTTTATATTAATTCAATGTAAATTTTTACATTTACAGTAAGTCACGTACTATAACAGTGATGTTTATTGAAACATCTTGTAAACATATACTACTTGAAATTCCTAAAGAGCACTACAGGCAAGGTAGCAGCCTTGCACTGACACCCTCACAACGTACAAAACGTGGCCTGTCTGACTCCTGGTTGAGTACTACATGACTGTGCTTAAAGTCTATTCATTAACTGAAATGGAGTACAATTCTATAGAACACAGACTCATATTATTAGTCACAAAGAAACCAAACTTTTACTTGATAGTTGCTAGTATTAATTAATTGTATGTTGTAACTGTTATATTAATTCAATGTAAATTTTTAAATTTACAGTAAGTCACGTACTATAACAGTGATGTTTATTGAAACATCTCGTAAACATATTCTACTTGAAATTCCTAAAGAGCACTACAGGCAAGGTAGCAGCCTTGCACTGACACCCTCACAATGTACAAAACGTGGCCTGTCTGACTCCTGGTTGAGTACTACATGACTGTGCTTAAAGTCTATTCATTAACTGAAATGGAGTACAATTCTATAGAACAACCCAGTATTTTATTACAAAACTAGTATAGTAGACACAATATGATTATTATACATATGATAATAAAATGATTAACTTGTGAAAAGTAACAATGGCACAACGTGTTCACAGGTGGCAGGCGACGCAGCCCGCAGGATTCGCTGATAGCTCCGGCGCTGCTCTGCAGGTAAGCAACACTTCTACTTCCTCTTCCTCAGCAGACACTACCAGACTTCAAACTGGGATCACCTCAATGTAACTTTAATGACAAAACAATCACATGCATGTTAACGCGATGGCCTCCGTTGTTCTCAACCATAGTTTCCCAAGGGAGGCGTTACAACCCCCCTGTGGACGCTGCAGGGATCCAGAGGGGGGTATCGCTGATCCCAGGAGAAGCAGAGCGTAAGCAGGTAGACAATAAGAAGGCGCTAAAAATGTTTGACTAAAACTATTTAAGTTAGTATTTTATGGAAAACTCGGTATCAAATTTATTACGTGTCCGTTACGGCCGGACTCAAGATTGTTAAAATTAAAAACTACCGGGCTGCTGGGGCAAGGTCGACTGCTTAAAGCTTGGTTTATTTTGTCTTCACCCGCCGGAGCCCTTCTTCAGTAGCAACGCGTTCAACAAAGTACGGCTGGCTGGACGCTCCTGAAGGAGAGGATTCCTTACACATTTGCTTGAGGTACGTCCGGCCTGCCACCGTTTGTTGAACGCGTTGCTGTTGAGGGTGGGTGGCCCAAACGTTTACAAGACAAAATGAACCACGCTTTAAGCAGTCGATCACCGACCAACAGCCCGATAATTTTTAATTTTAACAATCTCATTATTACGTGTATTTTTACATTTGTTGTCATCTTTACAATGTTTTGATGTTATATAAGAAATATCTTGTGGCTTACGGCCCATAATACGTGTTCCGTAACTCACGCCAAAAACTTTTCTTCAATATGCAGTAAGATGTCCAGTATCGCGTGTACACCGTTGGCTGGACAACAATGTAACTCTTCGTTTTTTGTTAACCTGTTTTAGTAGACAGGTTTGGAATTTAAATCTATATTGTTTTATTTTCAACTATCTTTTTGAAATTCAAAAGTTACACACATTTGGTAACTTAAAAAGTTAACTTATAAAGTTACACACAGTTTTGGTAAAACTTAAAATTACAGTCACTCCTGCACTTATAATTTTTTTATTGCTTGAGATACTGTTTTTTATCCGAGACAGGCGTGATCAAGTCATCTTTAAAAATGGGACGGTAGGTCGTTACTGCGTTCAGTAAATTCTTATTTGTACGCGTATATAGTTGCATACTTATGTGTTTGCTGGCTAATGTTGTTCGTGTAATTAATTAATGAGAGAAGTTTCCGAGTTGCCAGCTGTGTACCTGATATTAGTTTACAGTATGCGGCGTGCAGTTTAACGCCGCCTCCGAACGGAAAAAAGGGATATTAGTAGCCAAGGATACTATTTGCCTGTTTGCCATCACCTTACGAGGAAAGAATGAATAAAAACCGGATTCTGTTTTGTTCCCGGTGTTGTAAGCTGTCACACTTATGAATACATAAATACATATGCGCACAAAATACAAATTTAGTGGATAACGCGTTCGAACAAGCGGTGTGTGTGTAGGTGCGGCCACGCGCATATGTGCTCAGTAAACATGAGTGTAAATTTGTTTACACCGTCTACTTAGGACATTGGTTTAAGAATAGTTTTAAGAAACATTTGGCTCCCAAACAGAACGTGATACTCCGCAAAGTACACTGAATAACTCGTGTTGGTTCCATGTTCCGTAGGAAATGACCTACCTCCGGCTTTTACGTAACAAACCGAAACTTGGCGAGTCACACGCATATTGTTAATTCGTATCCGTTAAATTAATGCTTACTTAACATTTTTAACGTGTTTACTTCCAAGTTCCTCAGGAAACGGAGGGAAGGTGTTGCGTATGCGAGTTTCGTAATCTACGACATTAACAGTGATTTTCCGAACAATCGTTAAGAAAAAATGTAGCGTGTAATGTAGTGTGTAGTAGTGTATAGCTTAACCTCAGCTCGTTAAGAAAAACTAAAAAAATGTTATCGTTTATAACATTTGACAGTTGGTTTTTTCCATTTTCTCTTTGCAGTATGTTTCTCTTTGTGAATGAAATACATTTTCGTAATCTTATTTTCCCTTTTATTGATTTTCTCAACATAGTCTGCTAGTTTTCCAGTCCGGATAAAATAACCTCCTCGATTATTCATTTTAAGTCGTTCAGTGTAAACAAAGACAAAGACATTATATTCATTAAAAAAATGTTTTTATACAAGATTTAAAAAAATACTCATCTTTTCAAGTATTTTATGAAATATTTTACAAATCTCAAGAAGCTTTTGTTTCAAAATTTTATACTGCTACTAGCAACAGATCTATTACATGGCAATGCTGTGCGCCTGCTCCTATTTAGTAGCTGAACTGTAGTTATTAAGAGAGGGGGTTGGTTCTATTGTTTCATTATTCCATTTTTATTTGTCAGTTCTGTGTTACATATCATAGATGAATTAATAGATAAATGTAGTATCCTGCTATTAACACGTGTGAAACATTACACTCTGTTTTATTTACTTCAATGATGTGTTTCTCTATACATGTATCTATCAAATACCCTGCAGGTGATTAATTATATCAAAATACAATAAAGTAATGTTTTGTAGAAGTACAATTTTTAATCGATATGTGAGACCGAAATAAACATCTTTCTGAATATGGAAGTTGTGTGTGATATCTTCACACCACTTTTTCAAGTTTATCGACATTCAGTTATTAGGAACGTACTCCCAGTTAAATCAACCGTATACAGATAGAACCAGTGGCCACGTGATCGAGGTTAACGAGCATACGCTGCAAAATCGTTACTGCATGGATTGGATGCATCGCTTCATATGTATACGAAATAAATTTATTGATGTAAATAAACTATTCCTCGCCTAACAAGAATCTATGTTTGAAAACGCCAAAAAATGTTCTTTGAAACCCTTCTAAATGTATTTTAATGTTTTTAGTGATGTAAACAAATCCCTTTATAAATTATTTACTCTGCTGGTTCTTGGATATACCGTAGATTTTTGCAAATCCCACATATCCTACTTACGTCATTACCCTCTGACTCGTTTCAAGTGAGCCACCACTTTGTTCTCTTACCGATCTCGTCACTTACTAGTAACCATATTCTCCACACATTACACTAATACAGTAATCTGCTTCATTTCTCTAATCTTTGGCTTTCTCTGCATATTATTTCCTTTATGTCTTCTTCAACTGAGCTAATCTGTACGACTCCCAAGCTTTGTCCTTCAATCCTGCTCCACTAGTTTTCGTAAAGTTTATAAATTCGATTTCTTTGAATTTTTAAAGAAGCTCACGGTCTCTAATTGTACTAACAAATGTTATTTGTAAACAATGTCCTACAGCAATACAATTCAAACAGATCGTGTTTGCTCTTTTCGACGTTCCCGTCATCCTATGACCTTATAGTCAAGCTTGGTAGGGGCTCTCACAATGATAAGAAAACCAGTCTTTAACGATGTTGTTACTTCTCCCTCGTTCTTTCTTTTTAACTGTGCGATAAGACCTCTTACTTATGACTGGCTACCGAAATTTCCCGTTATGAACAAATTAGTTCATGACTGGTGTTACTAGGTATTCAGAATTAGTGTTATTAACCATCGTGTATACGCAATCCTACACTATATGTTCCACTTCCTGCACTTCCCCTTCTTCTCTATCATCTTTATGATCATGACTTCCTCGACATCAAGACTTTCTCTTCCCCGCTTTCTTGGTTTTTCTGCAAGCCTAATTTTCTAATTTCCAGTCTTTCGTAGTTTTATTTCTTATTTGTTTCCTTCGTAATTCTGTAAAAATTAATAATACAATCTGCATTATTAATTAGTGCACAGAGCTCAAAATTCATACGTATTCTCCAGATGTCATTCCTATTTTGTATCTAATTAACACTTGTCCTTAACATTTTCCGCTCTTAACGTTTTAAATCTTATTATTTCTATTCATAGTTGACACACCACTCCCCTCTACGTTAAAATTTATTATAAGGATCCTCAGATTTGCAGTTTTGACTCATGATTTAGAATTTTAAAAGAAAATTAGAATTTTATTTTCAAATTTTATTCACTTTCACTTTATTGCTATTAATCTTATTTATTCACTGTTAGAGACGTTTTAATTTAGAATTTAGCTTCATTTAGAACGTGGATGTTTTCATTAAAGTGGCAAGAGACTTCAAAACTTTAGTCTTCTGTGCTGAGGGAATTTCATTATCGTTTTCTGTTTTTAGTGGAATGCATAATTCAAATAAATTTTGTACTTAAGGAATTATATGAGGCTAGTGTTTCTTGTAAGACGTATATAGTACTGCGAACGCATGGTCGCACTTGCATGTCAAATAACTGAATGTGTAAGGGTTTGGAAGATTATTATTACTTGCGAACCATCTCCATATGATACATCACTTTTTGCTCTCTTGATATGGTCTGCCCTGATGAGTCATTTTGAATACCCAATTGAAAATTTGGTCTCTTTAGTACACACCGATCCTCGTTAGTACAGTACTTAATAAGTTACTTTTTAGCGCAGAGACGCGATAAGGTACACAAAACTGAAAAAATTGTGCTACACTGTTGTAACATGCAGATTGATTTTTATTTAAGTGACGGCCCATTTTCCTATTCTACAAGACAGTAGAATCGGCTACGATTATATATATATTTCTTTAATCGCTTTTATCCGCTTTATATAGAAATCTGTTGTTAAACTCTAGTCGAGTTATCAAGTGGCACACATTGCGTTATCACTTGTGTTCTAAATTAGATAAAACTATGCTTCAGTGAGCAGTGTTGTGGTGGAATCCACGAATTGGTAAATACAACGTAAACTCTGAACGTGTTTGTTACTTGAGCTTGACCCAGTGAAACGGTCGCCACGCAACAATACTATCCCCGCGTTATTGGGCTAAATTCCTGTGAGAATATAATTTAAAACGCGCGCGCACGCTTGTGTTTTATTTGTACAGCGAACTTGTACTGCACTGTTACTACGATCTTACGAAAGAGAATATGTGGTTTTACACTTGGATTTTTAATGAAGTGAGTGGAATTATTTCTACATTTCACTTGTACAAAAAAGTGTTAAATAATGAGTAGATTTTCACAAAACACAGTAAGGCGTTTAGGTTAAGTAGATACTTTCACAGTCCAAACTAATGACCGTAGCCTAACTTTCCCAAGCATATGTAACTGGAGTGAACTTAACTTGCCGGTTTGAAAAGCCATGTTATTTGGCAAGTCATAGATATCCGAAATACTACCCTACAAAAATGATGTCGCTTCTCGAAACCTCTTTCCATGAAAACCAAACTTTTTGTAACACATCTTTACCACAAGTTATTAACAGAGCATAATTGTAGACGCAGACGTACATACGCGTATTTGTCACGTGCGCATGACAAGAGGGGGCCAGACGTGATACCAACACAAAACACCAAGGCTATCACAGAATGCACACACTATATTTATCTGGGTTAAAAAATGCATCACGTACTTATAAAAATGCATTTTATCATTACAGCGAGATAAGAAGTGGAATGCAGCCGATACAGGGGAACGCTCAAACACACATACACAGCTAACGCGACCTTCAAGTTTATTAGAATATAACTGGCGTTATTTGTCAGACAGATAGTGGAAACCAACACAACTCAATTATTTAACATGAAGGGGTCAGAGTTCGTGAAATATTAATTTTAATTAGGTCGAGGCAAAATTTTGTTGTATTTTCCGTGCAGCGAATGTTTTTCACGAGCTATGGGCGAATTATTTTTTACTGTATTCAATGAATACTCCATTTTTAAAATAATGATCACTGTAACTATGAAACGCCGTGCTCCCAGAGTACATGTTTATTCTGTTTTTGGAGAGAGAGAGGGAGGGGGATACAGATAGACAGATAGATAGACAGACAGAAACAGAGGCAGACAGAACAGGGATAGCTTACATGTAAAAACCTAGGGGTTAATATTAAAGTACGGTACACGACAAAACAGTACCGAAAATATCAAGCCTGTGACACAAATGGGCACAGCGTGATCTCTTTATCGAACGTTATCATGAAAACGTATCAGTTCGTTTAAACTGGTTAGGCTGGATACTGCTTTAAATGATTCTAGCTAAGCATAAGAAAGTTTTTTATTGTTAAAAATTACTTTCGTTCATATGGAGTTGGAAAAAATTACTACGTGTTAAAAATGGATTTCGTGAACAGTTCCAAAAACCATCTCTCAATAACACGCTTATCTTAGCAGTCATCAAAAATTCCTCCGTACGGGAAGCGTTCTCACACAAGGCTTCATACGGGAAGCGGGTGCAAAGGCTGCACCGTCCGTCTAGTTAGTGTGAAAACACACGTTTCTCGAGCAGATGTTACATCCAAAGTGAAGTCTCCGGCAAACATCTTTGAAATTGAATCTTAGTCTAAAATCTACAAGAAGAATGTAACTCTTCTCGCGAAATAAATTCGGTATCTTCGTACTTAATGGTACCAGCAGGATGAAGCCAATTACCACACAACAACAGACTCTTTTTATTTGTTTGTTGGGAATCTGTAAACCTTTTAATTTCTCGTCGCTATTGATGCCTTTTTGTGTATTTCATACTCACTGATTTTACACTAACTGAAACTTATGTTTGAAGAATGTTAAAAAAAATTTTTTTTTTTGAGAAAACTGCCGGCCAACATTCGTGAATTACGTGAAGAGGTGACATGCGTAAAAGGAATTAAGCGGCCTCTCTTCAGGAGCTAGTTTTAGAATCTACGTGAACGTTGAGAGTTTGGAACATGTGCTTTTTCTTAAATAACATGGAAATTAACTTTACGTATCGCTTCATGCATGTAACGTTTGTCTTGTTTATGTCAAATAATGCTTTACTATAAAACATCCTTTCAGTACTGTTTGTTTTTGCGCATAGGTAAAAGTGTTAATTAGCACTGTAATGTTTTCATTTTGCCTTTCCTATACCGAAATTCACGTATGGTTGGTACAATGAGCTCTTATGGTCCCTGCATTTCTTACGAGCTCAAAGCGACAGTCTTGTCAAGCGTAACCTAACACTTAAACACTTAGTATCGCTTCGAAAGCGTCAATTTTTCGTTTATCTGTCGTTTATCGCTACACCACGAGGATAGTTTTCATATATCATTACTCAAAGAGAATATTCCAAGAAATACAATGGTGTAATCCCAATATAACTTCAAAATTTCCTGAGATTTATTTATCCTGACTTTTTTTACAAATACGATAGAGAAAACTTGTACGTATGAATTTAAGAAAGTAGTAAGCAAGGAATTTTTTTAGTTTTAGGTCAGCTACAAACTTAGATTGGGAAAACTGTAGATAAAGGATTATATTTTATATTTTGTTTCATGAACTTTTTGACACGGATGAGTGTATGTTATTGTGATATTAAAGTAGTTCACGCCACCGTTTGTAAGGGATGCCTTCAATTGCAGACGTTTAGCATTTGTAAACAAAAACACTTGTTGAATACACTGTTATATCTTATCTCGTATCCATCGGTTTTTAAGGTTTTAATCCCTTTAATTGGCTTTAATAACATTGATGTTTAATTAATAATAAACATTAATGTGTATGCATTTACCGAACGATGAGGTATCGAGACGTTGTGGGAAAATCGTCCTTATGTGTAGTTTATCGATTTTGTAAAATATTTCTTTTTACTTAATATTTTTCATGTAGGCCTAATTAATTACTATGAATACGTTCAACACATTTGGTTCTCTAATGCAACATTATATTCGACTTTATGGTGTTACGAACTTTAAGGTGTATCTACGAAACTTGTTATACTAATTTCTTTACTTTTATTTTTCTTTTCAAGTAACTCTTGTTATTTTAGTTTCTTGCAGTGTCTACATGATGTTATTGAAGAATAGACTACTTTTGCAAGCACATTACTTTTTTCGTAAATGTAAATTCATATTGAAACCTCTGATAATACTACAGCTTGTTACGTGAAACGTACGTCGCGTTTATATATTATATTATATGCATGTATATATATATATATTATATATATATATATATAGATACAAATTAAAATACACTTGCAGAAGTAATCTATTCTATTCATTACCTGCTTTTGTGTAACTATTATTTTACATAATTAATTGCCAAGATTGTCATTGCATCTTGAGCACGCTTGTTTGCAATCAATGTGATCCCGTAACAGAACGAATAATGACTTTACCAACTGTATTGTAAATATGTTTATAAACTTACTGTGTTTACATGTGATGATCCAGTATCTTCATATTAATATCAACAATTTACAAGTATTTAACTAAGAATGTTTACCATAAAATATCCAATTTCCTCGAAGTATTTAATCTATACATTTGGCTGAGTAGCGAATGCACAAAGTTTGGCAACGTCCGGGTATTCTGCCGTGTAATCCGTTGTGTCAACCATACGTAAATTTTATTGTTAGTTAAACAGAGATAGTATTGTGTTATTAAACAATATTTTTGTACAGTAATATTACTTGTCACTGAACTGCTTGAGTGTGGGAAACCCAAAAGTAGTCGTTGATCCGGCTGTAGTAGTTGCGAGAACAGTCTTTATCAGCAGCAGTCCTAGAGAGCACTAATCAGGTTACTCAATATAATAAAAATCTACACATTATTTGGCAGGACTCTATGCGAGTATAACACAGAAGTCATAAAAAAGTGAGAAGATTTATGCCCTTCACTTTGATAGTTTAAAGTTCTTCACAATATTTTACTCAAATATTGACAATTTATGAAGTTGTCTTAAATATTTGCTTCAGTGTTTCTTCATACAGCCAAACACAAGTAGATTCTTATACAAAAACATTTTGATGCGTTAATGGCAATCGGGAGGAACTAATCAGACCTGAATTGTTACATTGTAGGTCACGATATCAAAATAATCATATTGTGGTGCACACGTTCCTGACTCCCTTCAGGTCACAAAATGAGTTTATACTGACAATTACTTAGTGCAGCTACTAGTAATCAGATTCTGAGACTGTATCAGGACAGCCGTAGAAATAAAATAAGACAAGAATAAGAGAATGCCATGACATAAAGCTGTGCTCTCGCGTTGAAATAGCTCACAACTGCTGCTAGGATGTTAGTGCATACACTAAATACTTAGTAAGGACTAATGCCTTCTGTCCAGCATTAACCTCATTTCTGCAGCTTACGTTATGTGTAAACGACTACTTAGCAAGTGGCAACACACATTGCTAATGGAAGGTTAAACGATTACGAAACAAATGTGCTAGGCATGTAAAACATTATGCTGAGGATGAAGTAATTATTCAGAAGTGTGAAGACCACTTATGGATAGTGTGTATTTATGTATATAATAGACTATGAAGGTTTACAAAAAACAATCTGCGTTAGAAAAAATAAAGACCTCAGTTGGAAAAATCGATATAACATCCTAATTAAGCTTACTATTTCGTATCCTGAAATAAGCTTCTCACATTTTTTGTACTTACGTCGTGATATCAATTTTTTTGTATGCGAAGCATATGTGTAGGAAATTTGTTCGATTCAGACCGTATGTGGTGTCATTGAAAAACACACTGTGGAGGTGACACGAAAGAATCACAATTGCCGTTCTTCAGATAAAAAGTCTGAGCAAGCTTCAGCCCTGCAAAATCGTCTTTCTGCGAAACGTTAGAAGTAGTAATTTTAAGAAGTGAAGGTGAACCGTGTTAATAGTGAAGATATATGGTCTGTGACAAAACCAAACGATTACAGATGAAATTGGTAGCAAGTGTGTTAGCAAGACTGGCAAATAAAATTATGTAAGATGTAAGTGTATTACAAATATATAGGACATACTTACAATAACGTGTCTATCAAAGTCAGCGGAAAAGACAGACTTTATGGCATTATTTTTTTCCAAATAAACTGAATTATGTCATAAACGTGGAACTATAATTAATAATTATATATTATGCCTTCAGATAGTCCATTCTCACTTTCTAAATAAACATGTTTCTCCACTAAGCGAAGCGATCGTACATTACCTTAAACGCTGAGATATATTCTTGCTGAGATGAGGCATTATAGTCATATTTCTTCGTCAGTAGTAATTAAACAACATTACTGGCGATAAAACTGGTTTGTTTTGTGACTAAAGAAGATTTAAACTAAAGCTAATGTTAGGCCTACGTGAAGGCCGTATGTTTGAGAAGCGTAGGCTTCAAGAGTAAGGCATATATAAGACATAATCCACAAGATTAGAAGCATATAAAATTTGCGTTTCGACACCGTAGAAAAAATAAAGTAAAATGATTACTACTAATGATTCAGAGTTAGTCACGGTAATAGGAAATGATGATTTTATTGAAAAAGTAAGGTTACCTGGCTTAGACCATCACCATCGTCTGCATTTTGCCAGGTATTACTGCTGTCTCCATTCGTGTCAACTACTACACCTCACACACTGTGTGCTATCCATCTTCTCCGCTCTCTCTCTTCCTCTCCTACCTTCTTACGCCTCTTCTCGTACTCAGAAACCGTTGTTAGCCGTCTACATGTCCTCAGAATATGCTCAATCCAGTTTGCTTTTCATCTCTTCATATCCACAGAAATGTTCTTGCTAATGTTACAAGGCGGAATGGATTTTTAACAACCGTACTAGGACGATGGCAAAATAAATTAATAAGATGGCGAAGAAGACTCGAATATTTTTGAAGAAATATTAAGTATTTTTGATACTCTCATCTGTTTATTGAGATTTTTTTTTTACCAGACGATTTCATTGTGTTGGCCAGAACATAAAACTCTTTTTGCTAACACATATTTAAATTAAAGGCTTCAGTGATTTATGAACTGGTTTGAATGATAGCACGCAAGTTCCTTGAAAACTTGCATTCCTTGCACTATACTAACCTTTAAACGTGTGGAGGTTACGAACGGCACTTCTGATGAGTGGTTTGGCCTGCAAAAACTGAGTTATTTGGCAAATATATCCCTCTACGTTACTATTAGGCTACTGGACTGCCCTTTTTCATAGATAATAAATTTTGTATGAACATTCAACTAAGTCGTTCGTATGTATTTGGGAACACTTGTAATATATTTTTTTTGTTATTCTTAGTGTAATAAAAAAGGTCGTTAGATGAATGTATTATCAAATTTTATCAGAATTAGCGAGTCATGTAGTAGTTAATATAACAAAATTAATTGAAGTCACTAATACTTGGAAACAAGCCAATATATTTTGAATAAACCGACATAAAGATTTTATCCTTTACGAATTTTTTTCTAATTGATACCTAAGAACTTTATGTCACAGCAGTTTTTTTTTTTTCAGGACATAAAACGGTGGACCCACTAATGCTCCTACTGGTTTCGTAAAATCGTACTACGTGGTTTCATAAAATCGTCACTGATTTGTGACTATATGATGAATGGAAACAAGTGATACAGTTAAGCTTAAGTGTTGTCTAGGATGAATAGTCAGCGCACAACTGTCGCTCTATATTATCTCTGTTCTATGTATTCCGCTACGTAATTTACCGGCAAGGCCACGTGGATTCTTTTTAGTTAATTGCAAAATAATTTCACTGCCGTTATTATCGTAAACGGCGACGGGCCTGGGTAAAAACAGATGAAAATGTACTCCATTTAGTATGCTCCATGTGCGAAGTCTAGGTTGGGAGTACGTTACAGTTGACACAATATCGAGTGACGACACGGTTCGCGCGAGTGATATTACACAAATAAATAATGATGCATGCACAAACAAGTTCTTTGTCTTCATATCAGTTGTTCCCATTTTGCTTTATTAGAGTACGTATAGGGCCTATAATTGTTCTGATTTACATGCAACACCTTCATTCCGTTGTTAATTTATGGCATTCTTTTTTTTATATCTGCTTTTTCTGTTAACCTACTTTTATTTAGTTGAAGTTTTAATGACAACTGACGTAGTATGAGTAATTAGAAACTTGTTCCATGTGCTTTTCATATTTAATTGAAACTTTCGAGTTATTTTTTTTTTGCATTATGTTTGTTTTTTATTACATCCCTATTTTCTTCCCTTCGACAAGCTCAACATATTCTGGTTTAAATAGAACCATGTCTACACGTATTATAAAAGCCCCTACAAGATGTGTGTGTGCGTGCGCGCGCGCGCGCGCGTACATTTTCCAGGTGTTGTTGGTGTCGTCATTGTAACTACGATCTTCTCCATGTTCTTTCTTTTATCAGCGTTACAACATCTACTCTGATATCATAACCTCTGTATATGGCACTAGTGATCTTACCCTGGTCTTTTTCCATTCACATCTCCCTTTATTATTGGTTTTACAAACTGCCGATATCTCATTAATGCGTTGTACGTTGTAGGACTTTCCTCCTTTCCCACACTGTCGAGATTCTCCCTGTTTGTTATTTTATCAGTCACCCGATTTTCAACATGCGTCGGTAACATCACGTTTCATCATGAATTGTGTCTCCTCGCTTCTTCAGCTCCCAGATACTAAGTTCCACTCTACAAGTTTCAGTTCACAGAGTGTATATTAAAGTTACCCACCAATCACAAACCAACATCAAAAATTTTTTTAAATCTTCTTTTTATGCTGTTAGATAACAATGTATGAAAACTGGAAAAGGCTATTCTTGGAATGAAAAACTATCTCTGCAATTTTCAAAATGGTTTCCAAGGCTGAAAACGAAAAGCTTTTCTTTTAATGTGAATAGTGCACGTTTGACTATTTACTTTTCGGGTTTGATTGGTGAAAGACTTCGACACTGAGTGGTTACTGAAGGCAAAAGAGGTCAACAGTGCAGTTTTATTATTTTGAAATTAAGCGACAGCACAAGGTCACTGCGCTAATTAACTGACAGTGTGTGGGTTTACTGTCGTAAAATCAACCCAGCAATACAAATCAAGCTCTCTGTACTGAAGTCAGACAACCGGAGTGAACGACGGCCATAGTTTCTTCTTAAAGTTTCTGACTAAAGCCGGTGTAGACCTTAGTTCATGACGTTTACAGGACTTCAGGGTTCGTAATAACATGACAGTCTGATGTACGTACGTTACGCTACGAGAACCGAACCGCCGACGAACAGGTTAAGCGTAAGATGTATGGATACAGAACAGAAGTAACATACATTATCCGAAGACCGATCCTCAATGGTATACGTATATTTCTGTTTGATATGCCAGTATTCGTTATTGTTAACAGGGCAATAGTTTTCTTCATTAAGTGTGTACGTATCCCATATCGCTTTTTAAAACACATTTGTTTTTTTACAAACTGCAGTTTTTCTGCAAATCAGTCCAAAATCACAATAACTATCCAAACTAACCTTTCTAGTTTTCGGAAGCATATTTGTTTGTAAACTGCTATTTTTTTTTTAACTGGTTGAAAATTTGTGTACCTTAGCCACACTGACTTAACTTCACAGTTTTCGCTTTCTGTACCGCAGTAAAAAAAAAGTAGTTAATAGCATACAAATTATTGGATAATGTCAATTAAATCGAGTTAGCATAATTTAATAAAACTATAATGTAGTTATGGTACATTCAGGACAATGAACAAACCGATTTTCATGTCTTATTAACGTAATGAATGAACACCGAGTACAAAATTAACGTAATATTATACTGTAAAGTACGCGGTTTGGCCAGTTTTACAGGCTAGCGCCCACTATTAATGTGTAAGCCTCCAGGAGATCCAGCCAGGTGTGGTTTGGGAGAGACGTGCAGAGCACAGATCGCGAACTCATAACGAACAGGCAGCAAGATAGATCTCAGGGAGATAAGAGGATCTGTTTCGAGTTGGAATGGTTATGTTATCATTGGTATCAGTAGAAAACAAATCAGTGACAAAACTGCGTGTTGTCATTTGCAGCCAAAACTAACTGTGCCATATATCACCAACAAACTGCGAGCCCAGGTCAGGTTCAGGTTTTATAGAAAATAAAATTCAATTTTATTATATAAATAAATATTAATTGAATTCTCAAATACACGTGTCCTTTTAATTAGTGAACTATACGCGAAGGAATGAAAGAAAGCACTGCTTCATTGTGCTTGAAGAATCGCTTACAAGTTAAAAGCATATTGATAACAACAGTGAGCGCAGTCAGCGAACAAAAAAAAAGCAAACCTATTTAGCGGACAAATTTTGGATGCGGCCCAGACTGCGCGTTTTTCGGGCAGAAACATTTGTCCGACAGGCAAGTTGCAAAGCTGTGGTACGGTCCATAGACATCTTAATTCGTGCAGCCTCGGCGATACCGTTAGGTTATTTATTTACCCACACAAAATTATAAAACTGAAACGACAGTACAGTTGTTTTATATTCGTTACTGACACTATATTTTTGAGATTAGATTCAGAACAAACAATTCTAATTACTTTTATAAACAATCCCAGTGTAGTATTAGTAGTAGTAGTAGTAGTAGTAGTAGTAGTAGTAGTAGTGATTTCCTATGATTAAAAAATGTAATAATAAATCAAAGTTGAAACTTATTAGACGCCCAAGCAATCTGAATATTTTATAATTTTTTCATATGTGTAATGATGTTTATATGCTATTATTGTGTGTAAGAGGTATAATACGTTGTCATTGTATATTCTTATAAAAAAAAATATTCTGAAATTCTGAAGTCGTATTTTTACTTTTTAATAATTAATTAATTTTTTAACGTAATAGTTAATAAATAGATGATTTATTCTTTTTCAGTATGTTAATTAGTTATTTCATGCCATCAACACCTCACTCCTATATAAAAAAGTTTATTGTGCAATAATTATACTTAACGTAACGGACACAAAATCCTATGGCTAGCCGGTGGTTACACGATACAGTTGCGTTGGGTATAAACACAAAATTGAATCCATAATAATATTATTTGTAACGTCGCAATATATATATATATATATATATATATATATATGCATCGTTTTAGATTGCATTGTGTATTGTGTGTATAGTCTGACGATTTTAGACAAAACTATAGGCCTACTTATCAAATAAGTATAAAATGTTGGGATACTGATATTTGCATTACAATTTTTTAATTTTTTTAACATAGAATATAGTGTGTAAGTGAACTCACTATGCATCTTCACCTTAATTTCCTGTGTAGGCCTACTAGTTGCTCCGTAAGCCCATTTTTTTTTTTTTTTTTTTTTTTTTTTTTTTTTTTTTTTTTTGTAACCCGCGTGTCCTATATTTCAATATCTGTATCAGTTGGCCTAATGATTTAATATGTTTTCAACCTGCTGGAATTTTTTTACAGTAACTATAAACTTTTTAAATACTGCGGTTGAAACTGAAATTCTCTCGTCTGTCACCGTTATTCATTAAATTTTGACGAATTGAAACTTTGTTTCTTTTCATCATTGCCTATCTGACAGTGACTCTCAAACAGGAACAGGACCGTGATCAAGCGGTAAACGTTTTCCACCCGAGCTTATCAAACCAGATGAAATACACTACATGTCACCTTGTGGCGGCTCCCAACTTAAACAGTAGGTACAGCCAACTAGAGGAAGGAATATAAAAGTTTCAAAAATACATTTAAACGTCCATTTCAAAATCCAACTCTACGAATACTTTGGGAGGTCACTGACAACTGTGTAGGAAACTTTTGATTCTTACATTTCATTTGACATAAGTTGTTGCAGTGCGGGAACAGTCACATGCGACAGTCATAGTCATAGTACGGCAGGCAAGATAGCTTTCAATGACGTGTTACTTCTGAACTGTTTTCTTTCTCTTGTAAATTATCTCCTTAAATCTACACGGGCTACTTCAGTTTCTTTTCGCCACTTTTCCGGTCTTTCCGAAAAAACCTGTTGGTTGGGCCTACAGTTAAGGGATCTAATAGATCGTTAAATAGGTGGACTCTGTCCACACGATGTTTCCACCTTTCACGGATCTCAACAGTCTTTACGTAACATGTTTTTCCTTACTCATATCCTCGGATACATATTATTTTTATTAGTAAGTTAAGGTTTTGCTTTTTTGAAAGCGTTGTATCCTGGTTTCAAAGTCTTGTATATATTTTTTAATAAGTCTAAACAATTTTTTCTGGTAACAGATAAAACTTTCTCTGTGTCACTACAATTACGCATTACAGTGACGTCCGGTTGGCATTAATATTTGGATATTTAATTTGCACTGTAAATCAGAACCGTAATCGCACTTGAGATACGTAATGCATGCACTGACTGTCCGCTAAACCAAAGTCAAGTTTTTACAGTCATAATTAATTCGCCATAAACCTGTATGTAATAACAATATATCTATAACCCTTAAATGGAAACAGTATTCCGTACAGCGCTGTATGTGGTGGTTGTAAGAGAAAGTGTTATTCGCCAGATTTTTATAATTTGCCTCTTACTTCTGTAACGTAGATGTGCTTCATGTCGAGACAATAAAGTACGTTTTCTTATTGCTCAATAATTATTAATAATTTTTTAACTTTTTCGTTATCATGTGTATAATCTTAAAATTAAAAAAATCTCCCTCTATCCTTGCATTGGTTTAAGATGGCATGTTTAACAATAAAACTAACTTCGTAGAATTCATTTCAAGACCCCTTAAACGAAAGTTTCAAGACAACTACTCGTGTATAGTAGTCTGGGTTTCGAGACTAAATTTTCACTGAAATTTCTGTGCCGACTGCAAGTTAAACTTTGTATAACCTCTCTGTCCCTGGATTCACTGAAGTCTAGTAGGCTAATGCAAGCGTGTGGTGTGTTGACTGTGTAAAAAAATCCGAAGTAAATCTATTTATTACTTATAGTAAAGTTACAAACATAACCATAAGTTAAAAACTACCTACCCTACTATAGAATACGGTAAACAAAGAAATTATTAGTTTCCGTTGTGATTTACAAAAATATTTGTTTCCTGTAGTGCCATCAGTTTTTACGTATCGTATAATACGTATACAAAAAACAACTTTCTTTGCAAACGTATTATTTATACATATAAATCTGTAGTTTTGGGGATTAGTAGCAGAGATGGTGATAGCGGAAGTGATGGTGTGTTTAGTGTGTTAGAAACATCGGTAGCAGGCCTGACGGGAACAAACGTAGTTGCCGTGGTGTTGCTGGTAATCTTTGTACGTTCTGAGAGAAACGTACGTTTCTGGTAATCGTTGCTGGTAATCTTTGTACGTTAATATAGTTTGTAACTTAAAGTATTTACTGTCACCGTCACGTTTTTGCTAATAGTACTACCATAACATCAAAGTATTAAGTTTCATTAACTTTATACGATGCGACCTTCATGAAGGCAGTAGGTGGTAGGTCGTATTTACTCGCCGGAGGCATGCATAAGCGGAAAACGTGGCAGCGGCCAGAGAAAACATTCACCTAAAATAATATTAATAAAATTATGTAAACCAACTGCTATTTAAGCAGTCAACCGACGTGAAATGGCAAGGACGAGCACACGGTAGCGGTAAATTTATTCAGTTCAAATAATAACGATAACTGTAAACAAGTGGTGTAAGGGTGCTCTAACCATTTAAAGTATGAGAAAATGAAATGTACATGGTTAGCATCTGGAGGGAATAGTAATTAAACAGACTGAGAAAGGGGCAGAGGGGAAGCTCAACAACTGTCGGGAGTAGGGCAGTTATGTGTGTCAAGATCAGTAAGTCGAGGCCTCTCCAACCCACACACACACACACACACCGTTCCCTTCCCAATAACGCGGTAATGATGAAAGTACAATGACATCGCAATAACTCCGCGCGCTCAGTTCAGGAAAATCTAAACGTTCGTTAATGGAAATATTAACGTTATTTAAGCCTTTACAAAATCTATTGTCCGATCACGAATATAGTTTTTTCTCCCAGTTACAGAAAATAAACAAAAATACACATTTTTCACACTATTTTGTTTTTACAGACTCCAAGGTTCTGGTGATTCTTGTTACAATTTTCAGTCTATACACAAATGTATACGTATCTAAACTTAAGGCTTAAATACAATTTAAAATAGAAAGTACATAAAAATAATATTATTAATATTAGTCTGGTATTTCCATAAAGCTTGGCAGAGATTATAAGACCATTAAAAATGTGGGCATACACTTCCTACACACTCACTATCTCTCTGTCTGTCTGTCTCTCTCTCTCTCTCTCCCCCCCTCACACACACACACACACACACGCGCGCGCGCGCGCGCGCGCGCGTAATTAGTTATTACTGTACAGTATTTGTAGACATATAGTAATTATTAAGTATAAAGTACCGTAATTTATAAATATTATACCACATAAAGTACGTTTTTAATTTTCTGTGTGTGTGGGGGGGCGCCCCTGTTAGGAATATTATATAATAAACCCATGTAATGACCGTAATCTTATTAATATCTCTTGCAAATTTCGTGTTAACATTGTTGTTAGAAATGTTAATAATGTTAGGCCTAAAATTACTTTGTTAGGCCTAATAATACTTTGTATGCCTAAAATTTAATTACGAATTCATTACTCCAAACTATAAAATTTAGTCAAGCTTACTTAAGTCATTACCTTATCGCTATATATCTGAAGTTGGAGGTAAGGGCCGCCAAAATCTACAAAGAAGCTGAAAATTTGCGAGCATTTTTTTACTATAATTAATTAAATCCTTAAATTCGTAGTGACCGTCAATCAATGAACTTTTCGGTGAAGGGTTTGTGAGGATCGGTCAAAAATACAACACAAATTTTAACATATTTGTTTCGACAATGTTTATTGTCATCATCAGGACCTGTGTATGAATACAAAAGTAATGTCAAACACAACAGAACAATTATTTGAGTGAACGTGTTTGTGTATGTGAGTGTGTGCGCGTATGTATGTATCATTGTATATGTGAAGGAGTTGAGATAGTTTGTTTACATCTTCAAATGTTTTCTTTAAGACAACGAGAAAATTATAATATCACAGAACTTGATTTATACACTATTAAATTTAAATTACTCATAATGTAATGGTATTTTTTAATTAATTATAAAAGCAATAATCAACAATTAGGTATTAGATTGGTACAGAAAACGTTTATACATATACCAGTCAACATACAGCATAGTAAAATATATTGTAGCTAAATACAGATTAAGGGATGTTCAACTATGTAATTATTAAAAGTTATTTTTAACATGTTCACTCACTACTGGTATTTAATAATATCAATCGCAAGATTGTGAGATGATACTCTTTAAGAGTAGTGAGTGCAAGCAAAATGAACACTAAATCACCATCAGCGCTATCGGCATGCTGTATCGTTGTTATTATTGAGAATCTACGGTACCACCGCCAAAATTTGCGTAAATCTTCAGGTGAAGACACTGCTCTCGCAACAAACGCTGGTTAACAGATTTAAACATAATTTAATACTACGTTAATACGAGCTTTGCCACTGACTAGTTTGAAATATCTTTTATTACCTCTAGAAACTAATCAGTAAAACATTCTACTGTGCTAACAGTTCTCCACTGTGTCTGGTCACAGATTTTCCCGTGAAAATCTGTGATTAAATACAACAAAACGTTCTACAATCAATATTTTAATTAAATCTGCCTTGGAATTATGCTTTACCTCTAATACATGTAATGTTATGTGTGGAAGGAGTTGGTGTATTACTGTAATTACATCAGGCACAGTTACACTGTCTCTACACAGTCATTTGAAACTTCCGGAGTAAAACTTTGCTACTTTCTTCCTCCCCTTTCCACAAGAATGGCCAATGCCGTGACTGAGACATTGGATTTTTTTAATGAACTATAATTAATCGCAGTTAAAGTAAGTAACAAATAAGTATGTAATAATTTAATCAGACACCCAATCGCACACATATAAAACACGTGAAGTCGCCAAACGATTATTCAGTAGCTAGAACTCAGATCATATGTATTTAGAAAAAAATTCCGAAAAGGTGGCGTGTAAAATTAACAGAAGTTTACAAGTAGACGTTTACGATAAAATGTAGTAACTTGTTCGAACTGAAACCACTACTATGTCATTTTAGATGGTGTACGATGGCAGTTATAAAATGTAATTTCTTGTAACTATTAGTTCTTATAATAACGAGAACGTTCTTATTAGGACCAGACCGTAGGATTAGATAAAAATATCTAACGGTACGTGTGAAACTACTTTCGGATGTCCGTCAACACAACATATGCGCGCGCGTGCACGTCACCGTATACATGCAGACACGTAATTACACCTTACACAGGTACATTTCTGTTTAATTAACTGTACTAAAGGCAAGCAGGCATCAACAGAAACATGAGCTGAAGCTGAAGCTGCGTGGTTATAAGCAATAAGCATAGTTACTGTTACGTCTGGTTATCTGTAAGCATGCACTGCTTCCTAGTTTGTTTTACTGTTAATTTTGTGTTAATGCATACCACTTTTCTTTTTTTCTTATCTAATTGTTTCCACTTTTCTCACGCAGAATTTCCATTTTTCCGCTCTCACGTCGTGCCGGTCATTCGTTTCACTTTCACTGCAGGCGGAAAATGCGTACGTACGCAGAGTTACGTAAATGACTACGAACTGCATTTCTTGTACATGTTTCCTTCTGTTGTCAGTATCAAATATATCGAATGTATTAGCAAGTATAGACTCTTAATATCTGGTTCTGAAGAAGTACATTTTTCTAAATTGATCACGTACAGAACGAATAAGAAAAACGATCAGTTCAACTTTAAAGTGAGACAGCAAGTGAACTCGATACTGAAGTGTGACATTTTATAAACTTCTTGATACATTGCAGATTTAAAAAATTACATATAGGTTTTGGAAAATTAATAATACAACTGGTTACATAGAAATTATTCGATAATAGTTTTAACTAGGTTGACATAACGTGGTACAAACAAGAGGAGAGAATATTAAATTCCATCCTCTAAATGGGAACCCGAAGCGCAGTCGGTAAGATACGGCCTAATATTCTAATGTCAAAAGACATCTGGCAAAGACGCACTGTACGTATTATCTTCTAATAAAATCATATCTGGATATGGCAGTCGAAACCGAGACAGATCTCACGTACGTATAAAAAATCTTAAAGTAGTTCAATCATTCAAATCTCAGGCCTATTTCGGTAACAATCACGATCTAGGCCTACTAGCAAAATAAATGGCAGATTTTTGCTCAAGTAGTCAAAATACCTGATCACACGACGGACGATAGGTCTTCTGTTGACTTTCCTAATGAAAGTGTTTGTTACCGAAAGAGCGTAGTGGTATGAATAATCTGAACTACGTGAGTTTAAGAGTAAAATCGAAATGGACTTTTAATCAACTGATTCTCGTGACATCCGGTTATACGGTTACATCATTAAAAACCTGAATAATTTTCTGTATAAAGCCCACATGTTGTATTGCTGTCACGAGAAAGTAAGATGATGCTTCTTAAGCTTTTGTTATCAATATGCGTCCAAAGTAAAAGCCACAGAGTGGATGAACTTAATTTCCTTTTGTTTGGCGTTCGGGCAATTCAATTTGTTCGTTTTAAATATCTTTCCTACATTCAGGTTCACTGTGGACTTTTTTTAAAATTCTTTATTGTCTGTCTTAATCGCTTACCAAGTAGATGACCTTGGCCAATTGGCCTTACCTCCCTAATGTTCGTTTTAGTGTATCGTGGTCTTTATCTTTTACTACGTGGTCATGTCTACGCCAACTCCTTAATCTGCTATGTCGAGGGCATGGTGCTACGTTCCACACAGGTTCTGATCTCACAGGCAAAAAGATAGGAGGCGATTCGTTTTCCGTGTTCAGGGTCGTTCGCGTAAACACAGGTTAACCGCCACACTTGGTTCAAGGTATGATCTAACCATTTCCATTTCGCTTTCTAATTTCAATGTTGGCTGCCCGCACTTTGATCAGCCAACTACTTTTCACAGATTGACTTCATTTTATTCAGAAGACTAATATTCTCTAGAAAAACGTATGTTAGTTTTGTCATTTGACTAGCATTTAACAGGTTAAATGATATTTAAAACTCTTATTAAAGTTTAAAAAATAATTTGTTATTAATCGATACCAAATAAATAAAAATTCTCCTAAAGTACGTAACTATTAAGACATCCCGTAGACGTCTCGTAGATACAACGAAATAAAAATGTTCACGTAACAAGCACTATATCACTACATTAGTTCAACGAGTCTAAACATTTGCTGATCAGTTATGTTGTGGTCCAAAGTCTACAAACGTTTCAACTGCATCCACGACAGCCACCTTTGGACCAAATGGATACTTCCCAGAGTATATGGTGCTCACGGGGGCCGCTCCACAGAAGATGGCAGTGGAACAGCCGAGAGACCTTGGACCACGGACTAACAGCCCCCCCCCCCCCCAAGTTTTACTACTATTAACATCGGCCGCGAGAACTTACGTTCTTTTAGTTGGAGCGTTGTCTTTAATAAGTTGTTGTTCAAATACGTCGCGAGTCTCTATCCGTGCTTCGTTACAAACCTCTAGACTTCTGTGACTATCAATGTCTTTATGTCTCTATAATGAGTCATTTGGGAATCGTCATATAATGTTGACAATATTTCTGACATCTTTGACTATATGAAGACAAACTTAGAATAAAAAAATTTTGCCCAAATCTGGAGCCCATATGGCCAAATTGTGGATAAGTACAATTGTATTTTGTGAACAGACTACTTGTTTAAACAGAAGTAATTGCTATGAATTGAGAATTTTTTGACACCCATTCATCCGTTTTAATCAAACCATTTGTTCTTTGCTTCCTTGTTTACAATACATTGGCTCTAAATATTTACAACGACAATGTAACCTGCAAACGTTACTCTGTAACTCCTATTTACACCGTGTATGTCCAAGCAGGTTTCGAAGTTTGGACTGTAATAAAACACAAAAACCGTATGTTTCAAGCATGTTATAACACGAAATAGAACATTAATTTGCAGTCGGTCCAACTACTTAAGCGTTGTACACTAGCCTGATCCACAGATGGAGATTACTAAGTGGTGTTCTCATTCTCTGCCCACCTCTGCGTGCTTGTCATAAAAATGATGTATTTTCATACTTTGGGTGAACTAACGAATCTGACAGGTTTAGGCCAATGCTTCTTCATATTTTTTAAAAGCAATTACGAGACAAACGTACTCCGATGCTTTTATAATTGTTCACGTTTTAGTTTGGCCTTGTTAAATTTTATTGATAAATTATTTAAATTACTTATTAAGAAATTACAACATGTACTAGTTAAAAAGGGTTCAGGGACAGAACAGTCTAAAGATAGGCCTACTACCGATGAACACTTTACATGTGCGTAGTGCCTTTCGGCACATCTGCATTTTTATTTACTACATTCTTTATGCCAAAATGAAGATAACTTCAATTTGAAGTCGAAACTAGTCTGGGATGAAATATAGGACAATGCGATCTCGTTGTACAGGACAGTCGACCTCCTGTATCACTTAAGGCATTCTAATTTCAATTACATTCTATGTACACGATATAGAATACCTCTTAAATGTAGCCTCTGTCAAACTCACACTTTCTTCTAACCGTTCTGTACATACGTACAACGGCAATTGAAAATGTCATAATTTACTCATATAACTGGTAATATATAATTACTTATGATAATGTGATGTATTTTTATATACTTACACTTATTGTTTTATTAATGGTACCTATAATTCAATTTGTTATTTTTTGTTAATTATTATATATACCTATAATTATTTTATTTGTTAATTTGATACAAACAACATATGTATCAAATTAACAATGTCTACAAATTCGTTTTTTATAAATAATAATGTTTTATAATATTGTGAACACAAATGTGCTATAATGTTTTATAATATTGTGATAACCTGAAGATGGTCTATTGACAGAAATCTATCGCTTTATAATAACATCATATGGTGGCTTTAGGCTGTATAAAAAAGAATACAATAAAAAAAATATAAAAAATATAATTATTTAATAACTAGTATTATACGAAAATAACAAGTAGTATACTTCATAGAGAGCTAATTCCCCCCACACACATACACACAAAGTATCAGCTGTGTCTGGAACACTAACACAGTTCTTTTGTCAGGAAACAATGTCACGCCAAAAATGAAGGCAATAATTTAACTGGAAATATGCTTCAATTACAGTAAAAACATAAACAAATTGTTATGTAAAGTCACATGTGTTTGAAGAACCAGGTTATTAGGACATATTTTTGCTGCATACAAAGCTGACACTATGCAAACAATGTGTGTGTGTGTGTGTGTGTGTGTGTGTGTGTGTGTGTGTGTGTGTGTGTGTGTGTGTGTGTGTGTGTGTGTGTGTGTGTGTGTGTGTGTGTGTGTGTGTGTGTGTGTGTGTGTGTGTGTGTGTGTGTGGATTGCGTCTATGTCTATGATGTAAGCTGCTGGCACTGCGTTCTCACGTGTATTGCTAATAATACATCGTACGTTAGTGTAGGCCTGCTTCAGTTTTCCACTTACTGCATTAGGGAACTTTAGAGGTGTTACTGTAGTATCTGTTAATTTTTTCCCACATTCATCTTCTCTTTTCGACACTGTAAGATGGGCGGAGGTGGATGTTTGCGGATAGCTACCGAAGATTCATATTAATATCAATCTGTGTCTAACATATTGTTGTGTTGTGACTGCAATGCCATGCGTCCCATGCAACTCTGCGTCAGTAACCTAGTCTCAGTAACGAGTCATGTGGCAGTTGTAGACTCACGAGATGTAAACGATATAGAGACACATAAGATTGCCATTGCAAAGCCTACATAAGTACAGTAGTCGGCGCGTAACGTTTCACTCGGCCATACTACTGCATAGGCACGTAAAGACATGTTTTCGTGCCCACCGAAAGAACATTCACACGGGTCACGTGTAGTTTGGATCGATGAGTCACATCTGACATTCATTTACATTTTATATTCAATATTTGTACTGTGAGAGACAATGAAGAGTCTCCAGTGGTCTGATAACAGAAGTTAGCAGAAAACGAACAGCCGATTTCTGAAAGCACGTAATATGTCAGGTGCAATTGTCGGAAAAATATGACGTGAACAGATTATGCAAAGCCGCTAACATTTTGAAGGAACTATATTTTACACGTAAGTAACAGTTCGGAGTGTAGAAATTAATGTTCATTGCTGTCTGGAGTCCAAAAAGGAATAATGACATCAGAAACACAAACACAGAAAAAGGAATATCAGCCTTGCAGTGAAGCATAAACAGCGTAACGCGCGATTGACGAATGAATAAGGACACGCAACGCCTTGTAAAGTAAATAACAGTACAAACCACACACTCGCACACTTCGCTCAGAAAATAATTTTATTTATATTTCGTTTGTTTCACACAATCGAACACATTTTGGGACTAAACAGACAAAAATGAATAAGTTATATAAAAATAAATACTCTATAAATAGACTGTTATTTGTGCTTCAAAAAGCGGGGTCAGTCTTTTTGTGAACGGGGGAACGTAGGCGCGCGTGTTGCTTGTCTCCACATCTATGTATTCCGACGACATGAACACGCCTCTGTTTGCGATGAGACATACCGCACTCTAATACATTTCAGAAATACAATTGATGGCATGTGTTAAAAAATCTTAAATCGAGCAACATTTTTAATAATTTTAACGACGGTCGGAGGAATCTACAATGCTAGATTCAGGTATTCTTTTCGGTTGAAACCTCCTCGTTGAAGTATCTTCCTTTTTGTTTTTCTTCTTTCTTTCCCCTACAATAGCTCCTTTTATTTCTATTTCTACTTTTCCTTTTCATCACACTATTCCTTTTCGATCTTACATCTGGGGTAGAATACTTCTGTGAGTCACTTCTCTTTCGAGTTAAATGAGTTAGAAATCCTCTCACAAACTGTCCCTCAGGTTCGTTCTTCTTTTTCTTCCTATTTAGGCCTATTTCAGAAAACTGTATACCTCTTCAGTCCTCCTCAGCAACATATCATCTTCTACATATATGAAAAATCAGATTTCAACCTTCTTTACACATTAAATGGAGCCATGCGGTAAAGAACGAAATAAGAAATGTTTTGTATACGGAACAGACGACTGTAATATTCTGAAGAGAGTTGGAGATGAAAGTAATCACTTATAGAAAGAAGAACTGAAAAAGAAAGTCTGCATAGCTTCCGGTACTTAAAGAAGAAGTGTGACGATTTAAATTGTAAACAAACAAAAATAAATAAAAAAAATAATAATAAAAATATAAAATGGGAAGTTAGTAAAAACCATTAAATCGCACTATTAAACCAAATACCCCTGAACTAACTCATAATAGTAATGAGAATTAAAAAGGGAATTTAACTAAAATAATTAATTAAAACTGAGAAAGCAAAAGTTAAAAATAAAACTGTTAACCCTTTATTAAATTTATCATGCTATGACTTGTGTATACCGGATCGAACTTGCATACCGACCCGGCATTAAATAAAAAATACCTGTAAACTATAATGTAAATAATTAATAATTCAAAGTCACTAGTAGTAGTTGTAATAAATTCTGTAGACAAGCAAAGTCTCGATTGTTTATTTTGTCGAACTGTAAGACTGTATTACTAATTAAAAGTTGGAACTATATTATGGCGGAGTATTCACTCCGCGTCGTTACAATTTTCCTGTTGTAACAATGTAGGACTTGAGATGCGACTTTCAATCTGTAAACAGCACCAAGCGGGGCTCTGCACAAAATGTTTTTTTTAAATTTTATTTCGTTATTAGCTTCCACTAACAGTGTGGAGATATAGATCTATGTAACTAAAATGCAGTGTGTTTTATCACAAAGATGTGAAAGAAGAAAATAAGTGTGTAAGGTGACATCTCCTATCTCCAAAAGAAAATATGGTTCAAGTTATGTGTAATTCCATCATAATGTGAAACGAATATGTAAACTCCAATACTACTGTGCTATTACAAATGTGATGTGAATAACTGTGAATAGTGAAGACTAAGACCTCACCTGCATTCACACTACCGCTGAGAAACAGGACGACTTCATACTAGATGACACCATAACATCCACTTCATCATTAGTTGACTCCGAGGACAACCACTGGAAATACTACCACGATGACAACCCACTACTAAGAGAGTACAGTAGAATCACGCGGCAGGACATGGACAGATAACATTTAACTAGAGGTGACGCGGAAGCTCGTCTTCCGTGAATAATGTATCTTTTAAAATATAAGTAATTTCAAATGAAAAAGACTTTTAAATGACAATCTCTAAGCGTTAAGCATTACAATGGTGTAACAAGTACTTTCAGAAATCATACGTTGTAACATAACTCTTGTGATATAGCTTTGAAACGTCGCACAACTAAATGAAACCATTCTTCAAATGGTATTTTAAGTAATAATCTAATAGACTAAAGAAGTAGAGTAAATTTGAAAATTCCTAACTAGTTTAAAGAGACTCGGATCCGAGGTAAATACACTATCTGTATGATCATTTTTAATACAGAAAACCCCTTTACAATTTCTGTGTAAGTAAAAATTTTATTTGTAATGTATTATCAATCATACGTAAATAAAGGGATGTCATCTTTGTTACATACTAAAGTGAGTGCATAAATCAGCAAAATTCCCTCCCCTGTTTCCTTTTATTAGAGTACTTATAATTATTGTTAGTGATGTGTTTAAATTTCAGTTTGTTACAACGTAGGCAGCCTGTATAATTGGCGAGAGTCAATTATCACGGGTTCCCTGGGTTATAACGTAGCCGACACATTATAGAAGGAAACGAAGAGAGAGTAGAAATAATTAATAATATACGAACAACTAATAAAAATGTTACATAAGAATATTACTTTATACCTAGATTGCGGTTCAAGGGTAAGTGGCACGACGTACTTTAGCTCAGTAATTTTTTTAGACGTAAAATTACAAAACTAAAGGAATAAATGTATCTATTATTTGATGTGAACTCGTTCGGTAAGCATTCGGTGTCTCTCTGTTTATGATTTGAAGTACAGATATCTTTACGTTCGTAAAAACTACACATTACGTTGAATTTCAAAAAGATAAAGCCCAATTGCATATTTGAAGCTGCAAAATAATTTTCGTTTACGCATAGAACAGTAAACACTCACCTTTCAGTTAAACTGTTATGATTGCATAGTAAAATTAAATATTATTTCACGCAGTCTGCGCCTCAGTACATATTGAAAAATAATAATAACAATACAAAAGAGGAAATAGCTTAAGAGATACGGGTACCACCAGGTGCCACCTGTAGCTGTACGTAATGCGGCCAGTATTACGCTTCAGCCGCTCGTTATTACCATAGGCCTACATGCTACCACCTAGGTACTCACTTCTAAATGCTACGTTTCTCCTGCTTGATGGAAAACTTACTTTGATTTTTGTTTGTTGCTACCTGAAACACAAACCGAGGGCAAATATTTAATTAATGAATTCATAATTTACTGCAGACAATCTACAGTAAAAGTAAAGTGCGTTTTCACTTTAGTTTTATTCCCGTGTAACACCTGAACAAAGCAAATACACATCGCTGATTACATTCTCTGCTATTGCAACACCTTATACCTTGTGTATTTATCTTATCACACTTTCATTTTTATTACTTTTTCACTTCCATTGCCATTCATAAAAAAATTAGCACTCTTAAAATTTCTGAGCTTTCATTCAGCTATGTAAGCAACAGACGTGAAGGTCTACATATGCGTATGTCCAACACTCCCACGCGCGCGCGCGCGCGCACACACACACACACACACACAAACGCACGGTTACACGAACGTGTAGAGAATAGCAGAGCAAAGCTGAAGATAATCTGTGAAGTAATATCTTCAATACACCAAAGGTAGGAGGGGAAAGAGAAGGGAAAGTAATTAATGGATGAAGCTGGTTGGAGAAGACCAAAAGGACTGGAAAACTGTGGGAGTGAAGTGAATGAAAGATCAAGGAGTCAGAACAGCGGCTATAATTCCGAAAGGGATGTAAAGTCTTGATGGTGATGATGATGATGATGATGATGATGATGATGATGATGATGATGATGATGATGACGACGACGACGATGCCGATAATTTGGTTTAAGACGTAGCATTATTATTCTAACCAGTTTTCCGAAACCTCAGTCCACTTCTGGTAGGAATAGTGAAAATAGGGGTAAACAATTGGGAACAAAATTATATTCGCTAATACTCAACTAGTAACGTCCTGTTTTTTAATCACATCACATTTCTTAATATAAAATAAAATTCGGAAGAATGATTGTATAAGGTTAAGGAATAGAAAGAAAATTTAAAAAAAAAAAAGAAAAAGAAAGTGACTATCGAAAATTTTGCAAAAAAACGTCGTTGCAAATTCAGTAGTCTATTTTGGCGCGTTGGTGTTCCAAATTGAGCGGTTAGTATTGTGAGTGTATATATATTTTGTGGGCGATCTGTGGTACGCGCGCGGAATGACCTTTTCCCCACAACATCTCCCACTTAAAGCCTTCAACATGGCCGCGGCTGCTGCCACAAGAGAAAGTACCTGCACTCGACAACTAGCCGTCGTGCCGATAGCTAATGCCCCACTCACTCTGTCGTTCCGTGCGACCCGCGTGCGCGTGTGTTTACTCCTAGTGACAAGTGTGCTGTGTGTGCGCGTGTGCGTGCCCGTTACGCACACTAGTGTCATCATTGTTTGGATCCAGTGATTCCAATACAATAATAATACAGTGTTGTGTGTGTGTGTGTTACTTGTCATATTTATTGTGACTTTTGGATTTTTGGATTACGTACATTACAATGCCGCCAATGAGATAGTAAGTCAATAAATATTATTATTTTTTAAATATTTTAACAGTACAGTTGAAATTTTATTTTTTAATAATATAATTTTTTTATAATTAATCAAACGCGAAATAACATTTATATTTATTATCTATGCATGTGTACTTGTTTACATGCAGGCCTACACAAATTTTATGAATTACATAGTCAAGTATATGTAATTCATAGCCAATTAATGTTTAGTTAAAAAAAAAGAGAAACTTGGGAAGAAATATCCAGCCACTTTCCATTCTGGTTTTTCAAAAATAACATTCTTTTAATTTCCACTTTCACTTGTAGCCCCCCCCTCCTACTCCCCTCTTATTATATTACTTTTATCGTCTGTGAGCGTGTGTTCATAAAGTAGATTATAAATTATTCCTGTTTTCATTAATATTACTAAGTTTGCATGTAAAATATTTTTTTAATAACAATAAACTTAAGAGATAACTAAAGTGTGAAGAGTTATTTATTAAATTGTTTATCTATACATTATAGTAACGCTTTATAACGTTAATAACTGTAAGTTAGCAACGCTAACAACTTTTTGTTAACAACTCTAATTAAATTACATGTAAACAATTGTCTTTATAATTATTCTTAGGTTTATTTTAATAATAAAATTAATTTCGTCTTTATTTCTTCTTTATATAGCCCTACTTTGCCTTCGGTTACCATTCGCTGGAGACCGTAATAAATTTAATTTGTTAGTACGCTGGCAAATGATATCTGGTCAGCATTGGTTTGTATCTCAAACAACCACGTCATTACGCTAAGTCAGAACTCGAACGTTAAGCGGTGTCACACACGTGCTTCGCTCACTACAAAATACGCCATAATTAGATATTATAAATATTTGGTAAATATTAAATATAATACACGTTTTGTTTGTGAAAACGCGTGTGTAGATACTACTGTTGGAACATGATTTTAGGCCAAGTTTAAGCAACGCTCAGAAAATGGTTAGGTCAGTAGTACAGAGTGAAATAGAATATCTTATAATTAATTATAGGCCTACCAGTTAGTTGTTAACTGTTGTTTCTATCCGTATTTATCTGAGTCCCTCTCTCTCTCTCTCTCTCTCTCTCTCACACACACACATACACACACACACACACACACACACACACACACACACACTCTCTCTCTCTCTCTCTCTCTCTCTCTCTCTCTCTCTCTCTCTCTCTCTCTCTCTCTCTCTCTCTCTCTGTGCTTTAACAATTTACATCATTCATCTTGTTTGTGTCGTATACGTTACGCGCAGCGCGCGCTCCTTGTATGAGAGAGACAGATGTATATTTACTGGCCGAAGACAGACAGACAGAGGGAGGGGAGGGAGAGACAGAAGGTTGCGTACTGGCCTTAGCAATAGTATTTGTTCCTGGACCCTGAATCCAATGCAATCTGGTCTTGAAGTTCGACCCTCAGGATTGGCCTTGTGCCCCCCTAACACTTGTCCGCCTTCACTATACCATGGCCATCCAATACATTACAGTGCTGCTGTGTGTATTATTTAAAAGATTGTACGTGTGCGAGCGCGTACATGTAAGAGAGAGAGAAAGAGTGATATCATTTTTACATTATCTTCCTGTAAGAAGAATTTACTGTACGTCAGCAGACAATAACCTTATAACTTTATGGAATGATTACAACATAAGATTAGTTAAGTACCAGTGTATAAGACCACATGGAGGCTATTGAATAACTGAAGTAAATGGGAGCAGCAGCCTTACTGGCCTGACTAAAGCAATCTAAACCGTGTATCGCTAGACCAAACAAAGTATCGTGATAAAATGAATTAAAAATAATTGCCATACAGACAATTTTAATAAGTTCTGGGAATATTAGTTTTGACATAGAAAATACAGAAACTGCTTCGGTTTTAGCATCAGTCGAAGACAACGTGGAATAAAATGAAAAGTATGGAAACTGATATGAACCTGAAATTTCAAAAATCCGTGGGATTGCAAATGCAAACTTTTTCTGCGCAACGCAAGAATTTGTTCATTTTCGGCTCTGTAAAAAGTTAACTTTACATTTAAGGTTTGTGGCATGGCATGTAAGATTTGGCGACCAGATATTCAATGGTTTAATATACATCATATGCTCCAACAATGTTTTCTTTACCTCGGTCCACAGCAGAAAAATGACAGATGCGCAACTAGATTGAATAGTATCATTATAGAGAATGAAATGATAAATTTTGTAATGAATGCAGTCAAGAGACGCTAACTTAAAGATTCACTGCTGAAATACATGAAACTGATCATATGGTAAACACCTTGCTTCGTAATAGAATGTCACTAAATATTTTTAATGAGAAAACATATTTTTGTGGCCGTTTGTTTGCAGAAACTAGTGGAAAATCGCGATTACAAGGAATCTTTCAAAGCTAACAATGAGATTGAGGAAGATTATAAGAATGGTTAATAGAATGCCACAAGTACAGTTCTTATTCAAGTTAATGCCGATAGGAAAATGACGACAATTTATTATTTGGGGGGGGGGGAGTCCACGTCTTGGTGAATTTCAAGATCGTTATAAACGTGTGTTGAGTAAATACGAAAACACCTGTCGATACGTTGTGAGGCAACAGTGTGAAATCTCTATCGTTATTGTCGCAATACGTTCGTTCTTGCGTCACAGTGAGTATCGAAAATGATTTTAAAGCGTGAAAACCGCAACAGTAATAGTTACCACGAAACAGACTTCAGCCGGAGGAAACAGATCGCTGCGAAGACGCAAGTTCGTGGCAAGACTGAAGACAGGAAAATGACAACTCGGTACGAACTAGCCGGGGCAATAGTAAGTTAGCAGTAGTTACGATAAAGATCAGCATCTAACTGTACACTGTATTAAGCGAACGTACTAAACGCAATATAATTTACACTTTACACTTTGCAGGATATATAAAGTTTATTTCAATGTTTAGACTTGACAAAGCATATTTAAATATTGCTTCGTCGTTAAATCTGCTTTAAATATCGAATAATTGTCAGTCATTAAACAAAACACAGACTCATAATAAAAATAAAATTATCGTTGTAAAGTATAGTAAAGGAGAACCAATACCTTCAGTTGAACAGTGATGACTAATAGTGACTTTATTTGTTTAATCAACAGTCCGAAGATTGGGTCGACTTCTGTGTACACACTGGTGATGTGTGTGAGGAGTGTCAGTGCGAGTAAAGATTCTAACATTAGTATAGGAAACCTATATTTAACGCCAGTCACAAAAGAGATATTACTTAGGCAGAGGCGCCAATCGTTGGTTTGCCATCGTATTCAGGAAAAGATTCATAAAGGAGAGTGAATATCTGAAACCTGCATAATGTGTTGTCACCGTGGGAACTGAAAAAGAAGTCTCTCGCCGGATCTACCAAACTAGGTAGTCACTGCAATAGCCTCGACTGTAATTTTTACCTAATACGCTAGTAATCTGTTCTAATATTGTTTAGAACATTTGTTTGTGAGCAATTTTATAACTGACTACTTCGAAGTTTATTTTTATTAAAAGTTATAATTCTTTTATTGAAATGTAAAAACAATGGACTGAAACAGCAATTACTTCTACATGTTTGGTTCAACGAGAACCACTGCTACGAATGTTAAATTTGTTGATAGACGTGAGACTGTTTTGGGAAATATGGTAACTTGGCAAATACATCCGTGTTACAAGTTGCCAAACGTGCAGACCGCACTTAAAATGTCCACAGAGACGCTCACTTACAGAGGCGAGGCTCGCTTTGGCGGTGGTGAGCGTAAACGAAGGAGAAACTCATGCGAATCGCGAGCAAAGCAGCGAAAGTAAAAGGAAAGGATTTCTGAAGGAGAAAGCTATGTCGTCACTGCAGCAGACTCACTACTACACTCTGTCCAACACAAGATCACCTTCGTCAAATACGCTATTTTGCCTCTTTTTTAAATTTACGTAGTGTATGTATACAATTAATAGATAAGAAATAGTTGAGAACTAAGTAACTAATGTGCTCCCTGAGCTGCAGAACCAGCTCACAATTTTGAACGAAGTACATTTATTATTGGATAAATTTTAATACTAGATAATTTTTTAATTACCATAAAAATTAGGAAAATCCCGATTACCTTACTATTTTTTTGTTTCCTAAAGTAACAAAAGAGCAATCTCACAATAAACGCTAAAGTAACAAAAGAGCAATCTCACAATAAACGCTAAAGTAACAAAAGAGCAATCTCACAATAAACGCTAAAGTAACAAAAGAGCAATCTCACAATAAACGCTAAAGTAACAAAAGAGCAATCTCACAATAAACGCTAAAGTAACAAAAGAGCAATCTCACAATAAACGCTAAAGTAACAAAAGAGCAATCTCACAATAAACGCTAAAGTAACAAAAGAGCAATCTCACAATAAACGCTAAAGTAACAAAAGAGCAATCTCACAATAAACGCTAAAAATTCCAACACTCGGAATCTGTTTTAAAATTCCCTTTCGTCTGACACCCGGCTGGACTTTTTACAATTTTTCAAAATTTTGATCCCATTTTTGGACCTGGGGGTCAACAAATTCTGAAACTTCCAAAACTGTACGCTATATTAAAATTTTAGTTAAAATTCTCTATAACTTGATATCCCACATGGAATTTGCGATTTTTATTAAAATTTCCACCCACTTTTTGGCCTCCGCCATCTCAAAATTTTGAATTTTCCAAAAATGAGCACTACATTCATATTTTGGTTACTCCCTCCTTTAATTTGATACCTCACATGAACTTTTGCACTTTTTGTTTTTTCATTTAGACCCCCTCACGTTTTTGCGTCCCGCTTCCCTACGTTTTGGGGTATCAGGCTAAAAAACAATGGTGTTCTGTAAGGTAAAAATATAGAGACGTCAGCCCAGATTTACGAAAATCGGTTGATGCGTTCAAAAAAGGCTATTGCGAGACCATAACCGAAATAGACAAACAGACAAATGCCAAACGGTCCAGTTAAAACTGAGAACTCGCTTCGCTCGTACAGTGATGCGTACAGTAGGCGCAAAGTACGCGAACTTACGGGCTGAAAATTCAGTACACCAGTTGTAGCAGAGCTTTTGCACTCGGAACATAAACATTCCTATGAAAGTATGCTGTTTATGCAGTGTAATATAAGTAGGACTGGTTGATATTATGTGCAATGGATAAGGAGCATTTTAGACGGGTAAACATCCATAAATATATGGCAGAAATTCGTTGCCTCTTGTGTTTGTCAGTGAGACAAAACTGAGACTTATGAGGGCAGGTTCCGCTGTCAATTTTCCGACATCCAAAATATATCAAAAGTAGATAATGCAATTCTTTGTGTATCAGATTGTGAAGACATCATCCTACAACAGATTGTAGATAGAACGTATTATTTCTCGAAAGCTGTTATTACATTCAGAGGGCTTTCGTGTTTTCAATATATAAGCAATTTCCGTAATTAGCTAATTTTTCTATTCTCTAATATTTACTGCACCGTGCGCGTCTCTTACGTTTTTGTTTGTAATTCTTTCTATTAATATCGTTTTTTCGATCCGCCAATATATATATATATTTTTTTTTATTAATTTCCTTATTTTTCAGGTATTATTCTGAACATTATTAATGATTACTCTGACTTTTCGAGTGTACGCCATTAGAATTAGTTCCCGTTCGTGTAAACTTAATTTCTTCATAGAATGTTGCTTGCATTAGCCTACCTTTTTATTTATTTGTTTTTTGTTTAAGTGCCACCTAACTTATTACATCAGGTCAGCTCCTTGTGATAAGCTTCCAAATTTCTGTCAGTATTCTTTCAAGTTATACAAAACAGCATTTCAAACTGAACCGAAAATTGTCAGTCTGTACAGTCTAAAAATAAGGAACATATTTGTGGAATTTAATTTCTTCGTTTCACAAGAAGCGAATCGGTAAAAATAACCGGATTATTTTATCAAAAAAACAACCTGCCTGTATATCGTTTTATCATCGCACGACATCAGGACTAAGAATTATAATTAATTATTATATCAACAAAGTCGATGTAATAAAATCTATTAAAACATTACAAATTTTGTATTCGACCAAAAAATTATTGTTCCCGTTTAAAAAGGGTTTCTTTCTTTTAAATTACCATAATGTTCATCAAATTCGGAACGAAGGGAGTTCAGCATCTCAAGTGTACCCAGAATGCATTCAACTAAATAGTAATTAGCTTAACTTTAAAGTTAGTCTGATATTGTTAGTTATATTTCAGGTTGATGCTTCGAAAGACTGTATTCTTCCTATACCAAATGCAACAAAGCAAACACCAGACGTAGTGTTGGTTTATCAGAAATATGTAGTCAAGACAGCCTACAGAGTCCACATGAGGATTTCTAATCTACGATTAACTTTAAATATGGGCTTTTGCTTACTGTTTGGTGTGCGGAGCACGAGTGCCGTAACTCGATCTCGAGAATACGAGGAAGTTCAGCGATTCAAACGTTCGTCTACCCGTGAAATCGCCACTAGCGGTATTCGAATTTATTATTTTGATTTCGCAATGCATGAAATGTACGATGCTCGCAAAGATCTCATAATATTGAAAATAATACAGTTTACAAAAAAGTCGTAATTATATAAACAATCTTGTTTATAAATATATATATATATAAACCAGTAATTCAGAAGGCAGTACAGTGTAAGTCTAGTACATGAGGTAAACAATGACGGTATTGGAGAGACTAAATGGCGACTGGACATCAGCGTTCGATACATTATGCGTGTACGGTGATCTTCACGACAGCGAAGAATGAACGAGAACAAAGGTGTGACATTGGTCCACTCCTGCAAGCGTGTCAAGCGCAAAGACCCCTTTGCAGTTTAGATTAGACAACAAGCTGGCTGTTAAGCTAGGGCAAAAAATGTTAGCAGAATGCAAAAATGCACTTTATCAAACACAGATAATAACCGATATAGAGCATGTACGTAACTACATGTGACCTTCAACACAAAATGCAATTTAATTAAAGTGCATTGTATATGTACATACGTCTATCTAACGGTCTGTTTCAAATCCCAGTGTGTGCACGCGCGCGCGCCTGAATATATGCCATATGATGAAACTAGTTGTAACGTTTTGATTTGTAAAACAAATTCAACGAAAATTGTCTACAGTTAGTTAGCGCATTATTCTGTGTTGTTTACATGCGGTGAACAACCATGTGTTTGTTAGCAAGCATATGGGCCGCACTTTGATCATTATCACGGTATGTTTTTCGCAGCAATTGATAACGCTTCAGTAAATGCGTTACAAACTATGTGAAAGTAGTGTTTATGAAGAAGACTAGAAATACATGATATTGTTTAGATACTGGAGGAAGATAGGCTTCTAATACATGGAGCCATTTGCAGACATAGTGGTGTGGACAGTACCTTATACTGAATAGGACTTCACTGTGGATAACTCAGGGCGTTTCAAGAAGAGTCACGATTATTATAATTTAATACTCTTTCAGCCAGGTCTTCGCTGTTGGACTTAATGAACGAATAAACATCATCGTGAAAGAGAAAACATGGTACGTTTTCAACGAATTAATTGCCACTTTTTGTTAACGTCTCAAGCAGAACTAAACACAACTCCAATGAAATCAGAGGTAAAATACAATTATAAAAACAACGTATAAAGTAAAATTTAAAACTAAAAAGAGATAACTGCCTTACTCGGCTTAGTTTAGAACAGAGTAGCACGGCCAAGATATAGGCACGAGCAGAATTTATCTTTTGACAAAAACGAAAGGGAATTTATTTTTGGACATCATATGTACTTTGGCATAAAAAATTACTATTGAATATCAAGACTCTTTATTAATTACCCATGACCTTATATTAAGTATTTTCGAAGGAGGTAAGAAAAGATTTGACGTAAAGAAAGAAATGCAGAAAGAAACAAATGTCTAATTGTGTGCACACGCTCTAAGAAACATTAACTGTTAGAAATGCATCTAGATATTCTACTAGACAGTTTTATGATTAGTAATGACATTAAAATAGGGGTGTCTGAGCAAAAAATGTGAAAGCAAAATGTAAAACATATAAAATATATAACTGCCAAACGTAACTTCACTAGTCTGTATGAGAAAAAGTTCGTAAATTATCGTATAAAATAAAACAAATAGGGTATAGGTTGTCATCGGGAACAATGAGTCAAGAAGATTACGATTTTTGTGCCGACACTGTTGCCAGCTATTGTTTATATAACGAACACATTAGCTGCTTGCAAGTTATTTATTCGTTTGTAAATTAAGCGAAAACACACACGCAACACACTGAACAATGTTATTAAACACTGCTTAGTTGACACATTTCATCACCTTAACCTGGTTTAGCTGGGTAAAATAATTAACATTGAGTTCACGTTATTTGAGGACATGTATATTATTGCAAATAGGGATTTATAATATATTTCTAAACTACACACAATTACTGTGTCAACGAATGATAATGCTGAGGGAATCGTCAACGTAACACCAATGCTGGAAGGTGCCGAGAACAGTGCCCTTACGTGTACAAAAATGATATCTGTTATGTTATACCTAATATAACCTACCTATATAAATTTTCTGTTCAATGTTTATTACAGAAATAAAACTTTACGAAACTGTATTCTGTCAATTAAAAATATGTCTCCTCTGATTTCTCTTTATAACACTAAAAGCATTACAAAATATTGTGTAGGCCTAGATTATATTTGGGTGAAAAATTTGGCCCAATTCAAACGTCACGCTGTGATTATGTTCATTATAAAAATACGGTTACTTACTTGCCACTAACTCCCTCTTTGAATGAACACATCTTTAAGAGTATTCGTAAATATTCACAGTGCAAAACCAACTTAGTTATAAAATGATTATTTTATTTCAGCGGTTTATCCCCGCATTGGTTTCGTACATATTAAGCTATAACAAAAGTTTTGTATTTTTGGGGTCAAAATTTACGTTACTTGTAAAGTTAAAGTTGTACTAGTAATGTCAGTAAAAGCGACGCTACTTTGTCAAATTAATGTCTACCTAACTGCAGCACAGGCTAAATCCTGCCGTGCGGGCATACATTATTTTTTATTCTTATCTGTTTCCTAATTTCATTGTTTCTTCTTCCTCTGTGCTTTCTTTTTTTCTTGAATCGGTGAAAAGTATCTTTGACGGTTCCAAAAACGAGTACGATACGTTTCTATACGATACGAAATATCTGATTTTGTATGCTATTTAGAAATCGTGTTTTAACCATCACAACAAGAAGAATCTTGAAATCAATCAAAACTAAAGTAAAAATTTAACAAAAAAAAAAGCTTCGAAAAAGTTTGAACATTTGTTTCCAAAGCAGATTCATAAAGTTTCGAAAGACAAACGATTTTCATCATTCCAATCCCTACTACAGAGCATCATCTTATTATATCAATATATAATAAGGTATTATATCAATACCTTCTAAACATTCTCTTCGGTTAAGATTATTATTTGTTATCATTTCCTAATCATTTATTGTTTCTTGTTAGCATTAGTCTCTGTTAATTGTTTACTTTACCACAACATACAAAACGCTCTGTTGACGGTACATAGATACTTTGAATTTAGTAATGTAATAAATCAAGAATGTATTATTTTAAGAATATGCAACACCCTTTTTGCAAAAATTTAATTAAAATTGAGCTGATGAAATCCGTTATTGTTCAACGTCAGCAAAAATGTTATTTAACGTCTATGTTCGCCGAAGGCGCTAACACTGTATCTCACTTCGATTTAGTACATGTAACAACATGACGACCGATGTGTCCACTTAAATACTGTGTTTAAAGAAATGACGCGTCCGTTGAAACAGGCCCGTCCACCACGTATGTCGGAATGCATATGGACAAAGACAGTTTTATACTGACACCCAAGAAAAGGAAAACCAACTGTAGAGAAGGAAAAATTACTCGTGAACCGTGGTAGCAGATGTCCACCTGAAGCTGGTAACTGTGAGAACCAAATCTTGCGGAAGCTGATAACAGCTAACTCGCAAAGCGGGAAGGTAAAAACAAGCAGTAATGATGCATAATGTGAAAACTTTAAGTAGGACACCTATACACTAATTACAACAATAACTATAACTAACTAACTATAACCATAACTATAACAAACCGATGTAGTTACACAATAGCTTTCTGAATAGCAGGTCACTGCTGCCGCCTACCAATCCATTGCCTCGAAGTAGCTTTAGAAATCGATCGTAAGGATTTTAAAACATGACAAACTTGAGCGAGTTTGAAGAAGGTGACTATAAAATGTCTTCAACGACTATTGCTTTAGAAGATATAGGATGAGAAGATACATAAGAACAAAATGGGAAACGGATACCAGTTATAGAAAAAAGTAAAGCATCGCGTGCGAAAAACAAGAAGGGAACTTACAGCGTGTAAGCGTGGATTATTAAAATAATTAATTGGCACTTCACAGAGTAGGCCTAATTATTGTCAAACATGTACGGAAGTCGTAGGCGAATGACATTTATTTAAAGAAACGTTTTCATGAGTAAATCTATATCAATGTCTAATACAGTTGTAAAAGGTACTAAACAATTGACCAAAAACGCTGATCTAACTTATGAAGCACTTTATTTTGTAGCGATGAATTTGTGTTATTTATCAGTCACTTCTAAAGGTGTTGTGTCACCTAAATTTTAATCACTGTGTTGACTTCTCTTTCTTCTTCTCATTATCATTCCAAGCGTCTTTTAAAAGTTTCGAGGCCAAAAATCATGAGTGACATCCGCGGTGGTTATTTCATTACAGACACAGTTCATTTCTATCTTTTAAAAGTAGGTCTGTTTCATACGTATAAGACAAGAGGTATATTCCTTGTTTTAAAAGGTAGGAATGCTTTCTGTAATAATCCAGTTTTTGTCAAAATAACTTTTTATAATATAAAACAAGAGTGAATTGTTTAACCATGAAGATTCTCTGTTTTTAGAAACTTTTAGCTTATCTTCCAATAGGTGAGAATTCATGGACGCGAGGACTACAGAACTCGTCACCGAAGTGTTATAAATAACGCTGTGTCAACACATAGGTCTATACTAAACTACAAAACTAGCATGGAGAACGGATGGTTTGGCATGGATGCAACGAGGAAGATTTTTGAAGTAAAATGGATAGTGTTGATGTTGATTACAACTAGGTATACCGCTTTGATCGTTATGAATAAACGATCTTATTAATAAAGAAGCAAGCGAAGACTGTAGATTATTTTACGATCAAAGCATTCCGCCAGCAGAAGTGCGTGGAATAGTAGACACTACACTTTGGAGAAGTATGCATAATGTAAATTCAGATACAACTAGGTTATACGTACTGTATAGGTTTTAGTTGTTAATTTTAATCAGAATTAAATAGGAATTTAAGAACGAGAGAATTTCATTCTAAAAACTTGAGAAATTAAGTTAAAAAAGAATAAATTGAAAGCAACCCAATAATGCAAGAATGCAACACTGATGGCTCCCTTTACGGAACTTGATTATACACCAAGTTCAGGACGGAGTACACACAATTTTGTAGACGGACTAAAGCTCTCCAAACCAGACCGTCCTGCAAAAGTGTAGGAAAATACGAGAAAGAGGGTAAAATTTACCCAAGACTGCTGCGGCACTCCGTCATAAGAGGTGAACGCACGACTGACTGTTATTAGAAAGTAGGCAGAATAATGACGGTTTGAGCGAACCTGAGGCGATCAATAGATACATTCGATTGTAATAAGATAAGATGGAACAAGATAAGCGAAGGAGCGACGCGAGAGAGCCGGGGTGGGTAACCAGACGAGTTTACGTCTCAAACCTTGGAAAAGACCTTAGTCGTTGCAATTAATGGTTTGTATTCACCTCAGATCAATGCCAGTCCAGTCTCGGCCGTAGCAGTATCACCAATTCACCTTTACATCTACTCGTTTTTCTTTCTCCCAGTCGCCGACAACCGGTTGATTTATTTTTCCAACCTCTTCTTTCCTTCCGACTATTTGTAATTCTCTTGGTCCAACGAGACTACCCAACTGAAAGCGTTAAAACATGTTTGTGTTTATATTTGGCAAAAACGGAATTTTTGAAGACTTTTCCTTGTAAACCAATCCAGATTTCTGATTCCTTTGTACTAAATTGGATACATACTACAAGCAATATTTTGTGCAGACGTGGATATACATAGTGAATTATAAGACTCAAGTTTTTCTCTTGTACTTAATTTTTATAATGTCAATGTGTCTTTTTTTGTATGATACATTAAAATGTTGTTACTGAAAAAGTTTCGATATCAAAACTAACGGCATATAACTGGAAGATGTTCACTACACATGGTAACGGAATACACACCATGGTAACGGAATAGACAGAATTGTTAAATTCTTCCATCGAACACATTTTATTTTGTATTTTTAAAAAATGTGAGAATGACTACCACCGCTAATTTCTTGTGGAATTCTCAGGGTTAATCAGTAACGAGGACTGACCCAGAAGGAAATCCCCTTTCATTTTTTTTTCTCGTGATAACTGAGGACATTATGTATTTATACTTATTTATATGTTTATACGTTTCGAAAAACGTGTCACTTTCACCGTCATATCTAAAAAAAAGATTTAAATTTGTTTAATTATTTAGTAAAAATATGTTTTAAATATAACCTCCTCAAAAATAAAATTTTAGGATTTATAACAGTGTGGCGAGCATATCGAGGTGCGTATATACTGGCAGCTACACAGTATTACACAGCCAGTAGGGGAATCCTCGGTCTGCAACACCTGTGAACGGTGACAACGGAAGCCGGTTAGTGCGTGCCACGCGGGCCGATCATATTTACTTATAAATTTGAGTAATTACAAAGGAACGCAGGCCTGTCTACGTCACTGGATATGTTCGTGTTTGTGAGTCTTATTCAGAAATTCCAAATATATAACTTTCTGAACAAAACAAGTCTCAGCCCAATGTTATTTTTGCATCAGGAAAGTATAAAATTGTTCACTGATATCAATTTAGTAACACTCAGAACTTTTTTGTTTTAAAACATGTAAATTAATTAAAACGTACTAAAATCAGTTAACTATAGTGTATGGGCTTACCACAAATTCTATCACAAAATATATAATAACGCAACTGCTCAAATCAAATTAAAAAAAAAAAAACTTACAATACAGTACTCACTTGAAATGAACCGAAGCTTTGACGGTAGATGTGTTCTGATGATTAAAATGGAAAACAAAAGACTTAGCCTAGGTGGAAAGTATCTTTGACATCTGAGATTTGCAAAAGAGTGGTGTTACTCGAAAATGCAGGCAAGATGAAATGACAATTAACGAATTTAACAAGTGTGAGGGTTGATGTGACAACAAATACATAAGAGGTAATCATAATTTTAATTATGGCTAAGGAAATGAAATCGAGAGTAATGATCTGAGAATTCAGGATTAAATATTAACCATTTTTTTATCAAATATTAACAATCGATGGAATACAATCGTAAATGACTTATGGAATATTATAAGTAAATTAAGATCAGGATAAATTTCTTTACAAATATAAGTAACGTTGTGAAGAATATCGAAAATGGAAGAAGCAATATAAAAAGGGAAGTCTTTAGTCAGCTTGTTTCCTGTAACATTATACTGGTCAGAAACAAACACCGGGATAATTCAACTAAGTAGCGAACATCGTGAACACACACACACACACATTTAGTAAGTTATATGTACAGAGTGGCTATAACAATGACTTCACTTTCCTGACGTCCCGGTAAAACACGCCGTAAACGGTTAAAATCCATAACGGTGGCGTTTTTTCCTAGTGTTTCACTCTCGTTTGTGTATAAGAAAGAAATAATGTCCATTTAAGTTGCCGACAGTGTGCAAAACCCGACGCGATTCGATTGGTCAGCTAACCGTTCTCCACAGTACGTTACTCTCGGCTGGAGAAAGTTGTACAACTTTCACTGTTGAACAGGGAAAGTGTTCTCCGGTTTGGCCAAACCGCGCTCACACACACACACCGGAATAGTGGCTGACGTTGAATAATATTAGTTGCACATTTGAAGCTAAAATTACTTACTATTTACGGATTTAATTTCACCAAGAAATGACGAGACTTGTAAGTCTTAAGTGCAACCTGCCTCTGTCCGATACGTACTGTCTCCCTATCCATATAGGGATTGGAATAACGGTTTGCGTTAGTTCGAGTCTGTGAGGAAAATTTAAGTTAGTGAGGTTAATTTTTTCCGTTGTTTTCCTTCTCGACCTGTATACAGTCGGAATGAAACATTTATCGTTTAATATGGCAGAACTCGCAGAGTCTTCAATAATTTTATACTTCTCTGAACGCTGCAACTAGGATGACAACAAAATATTAACATAACATTGGTTCAGCCTCAGCATACGGTATCGGTTTGATCGCTGTCGTTTATCGAAGACAAGTAAATAGTGACTGTCGAGCCCTGAGATGGCAACATGTACACGGACACAATACCACATGCACTATAATTCAATCAAAATACCGAGTCGGCTGCTCTGGGCACCATCTACTTTTCACGTAATTTTGATTTAATAATTCACGGCGTTATCTGGACTTTCACATTTTACTTAGGAGTGTAATGCTGTGTGTGTGTGTGTGTGTGTGTGTGTGTGTGTGTGTGTGTGTGTGTGTGTGTGTGTGTGTGTGTGTGTGTGTGTGTGTGTGTGTGTGTGTGTGAGCGTTCATTGTTTTTGTTTCCGTGGTGGTTTTTTGCATCTGGTGAACTGGATTTACAGAACCTTCAGCTTTACTCTGCGATTCGTTATTACGAACAGATTATAGTACACAACCCAACTTGCTTCTGTTCACACTGCACCGTTAACTTACTGATTCAAGTCATAGGTTCTGCAACGTTGGAACAAACCATTGGTGTAGTGCTTGAAAAGAAGGTGACGATAAGAAATCCTTGCGTCGACAAAAATCAAGAGATTACAGACAGGAAGTGACAGGCGTAACAACACATTTAACTGCACTGCACGTAAGAGAATACGCAGTACACGGAAGTGAAGAGGAATCAGTAGCAAAACCTTGAAGAGGTTTTGTTAATTTTTTTATTATTTCGGTATTTATCTACGGTGCAAAACTTCTTTAAAATGAGTCGACGAAAGGAAACAGCACTAAAATTCGTGAGATAATTTCTGGAGGACGAAATACCGGGCAGAAGTATAAGAAAAAAATACACATTGAAAGCAAACAAGAATGTTTCGAAGGTTTGCCCTGAGCAGTGTAGTGTTTATTGCCATGAACAAAAAGGGTCATCGCGGTGTATGAGAGTGTGTGTGTATTTTGTGACCATGATATTTACAATTACGCATTCAAGGTACGTCACGTTTGAATATTAGGTCCGTGTTTCAATAGCAGACGGACGCGTAGTCGCGCGCGCAAATCATTCTGCTATCGTCAATGACACTTCGTGTATGTGTGTCTGCGCACGGACTCACTTATACACAAACTCCTCTTATTACTCATATATTAATTTTTCTTCTTTTTATTTTACTTTACCTCACAGAGGGTCTTTGAGTTGCTCTGATTCTTTTCTATTGTTGCTGTCACGTAAATAAATATCCTTCTATAGAAGACAGAAGTAGATAGAATATATTCTATAGTAGATAGAAGTTCCCTTATATAAATAGAGGCCTATATAACTGACAAACGTAGTCAAAGTAACATCACATTCTGGATATGGAAAGTATGGTAATTTTTATTTTGTTAAAACATTTATAGCATTATCTAATTTTTTCAGAAGTCATAATACCACACAACACACGAAGCTCAATCAATTTCCGATATTATGAACACCCACTAACATACGAACAGTATGTTGTGGTACTAATATGTGACGAGATTAGTCCCAATTTTGTGTGTGCGTGCGCGCGCGCGCGTCAATAAACTATACTATACCTACTTCCTCCTTACAGTCTATATTTTCATTATATTGTAATATAATAAATATTAATTTTAAGCAAACATACATTTTCGCACGTTGTACTTACTGAATCGTTAATCCACCAACTTTAAAGTATTCTATGTTTGTAACGAAGGTTTGAAATACGTTTTATGTATAAAAACGTATCCTATATGAAGATATTACATGTACGTATACGCGTTACATGTAGGGGTAACTGGTTGGTCCTAAGAGTTCCGTTATCACTACACGAAGACAGCACCTGAACATGCGTGCTTTGTATACGAAAGCTTCGTGTATGTACGACAGTACACAGCTGACGCTGTGTGGCATTCAACAGCGGTCTGCTGTACAATCACTTTTCTATATCTCTGACCTTGGACAATGTATATTTATAAAAAGTTGTTTTAAGGTTGCTCTCTATTCTTGAATGGTTTTCTTCTTTACACATTTCTCACCTCTTACGGCGTCTAACTACCATAGAGTTGTATTTCAATGTACCAACCTTTTTCATTGTTAATTACCGGTTTGCAAGATAAAAAACAGCATATTTTTCATTCGTCTAAAGCTTGCACGGCCAGTATCAATATATTGAAAATAATATCTAAAATCCGAGCTGTTAGGCCGTGGTCCGTTGCTATGAAACGCCATCAAGTCAGCAACGTTTCGATTCCCCATCGGGAATCTTTTTCAGGCTGCCAGAAAGCAACCGGGTACTGTTCGACGTACATCTGCCGCTATTGTATTCTTACTCTCTGTTACTTTCTGGCGGCCTGAGGAAGTGACTAACAGCCCGGTTTTTAGAAATAATTTTCAACATATTTTTCAGTTAAATGATGTTTTAGTTTTAATTCTGATATAAAATAAGTGTTAAGCACATCATAACGATTTTCTCCATAGCGTACTGTAACTGTATCTGTCAGGTTTTGTGCTGCACTGTAAAACGCGGTCAAAACATACGGGTATACACGCTACAATTTTACTGAAACACTTTGTAAAACGTGTAGTCATTTTGCCCAATCTAAATGGACATATGATTCAAATGCGTCCATAACAAAACGGATTATTAACACGAACCTCGCAGTAATTTAAACTTCAACTCCTGTTTTTCCTTTCTTACTGTGTACGTTCCATGAGCTGCAGAATATAAATATATTTTGAACTTGATTTTCATAATCAATTATTCAAAAATTATAATCAATTTCTTTCTATTGATCAATTAATTTCTCATGGCGCGCTCACCCACAATATTAACACAACTCTACACGTAAGAGAACTGTATATGAAACAGAAAATTCAATCGTAATAAAATGAGTATTCAACTTTTAAAGAAGCTCTGCTAACCACAACGTATACACAGGAATCTCACAACTGACATGATATTCAATTTTTTTTTAAACTAATAATTAATTCATAATGGCTCCATTCTGTCCTTACATTGCTTAAGGAGTATTGCATTACTGGAAACAAACAGCTAAGTTTAATCTGATATAAATTCAGACATTTCGTTTATCAATGAGAAGGCCTCATTCCTAACAGTCATTTGCACTGACCTCTTGCGAGAAAGTAAATCTTCATGAAAACTTTAAAAAAGTAACATGTAGTTTTTAATTGGCGACTAGAGTTCCTGATTAGTTTCGTTCATTACCACCGAATAAGGTTACATGTTCAACATATGTGTTTCAGATATTATTTCTGTTCCGTGTCTCACTGTGGCGTTTCTACTTACCAAGTTACATGCGTACATTCCCAGTTAAACGTAGCTCTTAATTAATAATTGTATCGGTAATCATGTGTTTCAATATAACAAAGATGCAGCAACAAGTTTGATTATTTGCTAAGGCTTTCAGTTTCATAGTATCGTCGGTTCAGAAATGTGTTTAAATTCTATACTGTCTTCAATGTTTTTTATTAGATTAAAAGAATATAACAGATTTGAAAAAAAGGCAACTAAAATAACAGCTTTTCAAGAAAACACGTAAAAATTAAAATAGAAGACAGCATCTTCTGGAAAAATGAAGGACCATGTTAAAAAATAGAGGCAGTTGCCTCTGGAATGACACACACACAAAAATACGCAACTGCAGAACAGAAACACTGTATTTAAATACCGTTGCCAACTGTAAAGTCATAATATATTTTTGTTTTTTTACAAGTGCATATATGTGTAACATCAACTTATAACTTATTCGTTACATCAAACGAGCATCTTTTTCTAAATCTTAAGTAGATGCAGCACTGTTTCTCCATTTAAGATTTAACCACTATGATATAGTGAGAATAACAGACAGCAGTCCTTAAGAAGTCGGTCTAATTCTAACAGCATACATACAGGTACTGTAATTGGAAGCTTTCAGATTCCGAAAAAAATTTGTCTGTGCATAATATTTCACCTTTTAATCAAATATTGCAATGCTCATGGTGTGGGCCTAATGGTTACTGTGTTATTGCATATTACACGTTAGATTAAACACTCACAGGATACAAAGAATAAGTTTATCTTATAACTGTCCCTTGGAAGACGATGACAAACTAACAAGCACTGTCTTTGCCTAGTAATACCTCTAATTAATTATTATTAGTTTATGTTATATTGTAGATCCCACATATCTGTGGGAGCTCCGCGCGCGCGAGTACGCACACACACACAAAAGGGTACATGCAGAAAGTATAACTTATTATGTTATAAATAATATAATAAGAAATCTGGAAGTGACGAAGTGTGCACATATAGTGGCTTATCACACAGAAAGCTGCTTTCAAATTTAGTGATAGAGAGAGACTGGAAAATGTAGAAATATAAAGTTGGTAATCGTTTTCAGATAAAAGGAAAGTAGAATTTGGAAAAACAATCATAATATAGGTAATATATGATTAAATATGACTTCAGAGATTAAATATGGACATCATGAGATCAAAAGTAAACACAATGGAAACGCTATAAAAAAGAATTTAATAAAATGTACGAAAGTGTTTAAAGATGCAAGAACAGAAAGTAATTGGAGTTGAACTTCGGACTTCATTCCTCCCAATAACGAGAGTCATTACTCACATAAAAAATATTGCACTTGTGACTTGAGGTTTAACATTGTTGTATCATAAATTAAAACTATCTCCATTATGGCAATTGTACTTACTTTGTTTTCAGAACAGTGGGCCTAAACATGCTGTCTTATACCAAATTCGAATTAGGTGTTCGTGTACATATAGGCTACCCACCCACACAAAAGCGCGCGCACACTCGTCTTTAAGGAAAAGGTGACGACCTTCGTAGACTAATAAGCTTAGCCTTTGGCTACGATTCGAAGGTCTTACTGTCGATTTCAATTTATACAATATTTGCATAAAAGTAAGAAAGTTACCAGCATTATTAATAATATGCGTGTAAGAAACATTTTAATGTAATAATAAGAATAATACTACACCGTTGTTTTTCGTCGGAAGGCCAGGAGGCTTACTACTTGTGTCTTTAACCGTACAAACAATGTAGTCCCGACACTCAACGAGGCCTTCGAATCGTTTTTGTTTCCAATTTCCGTATTAGGATAAAGAAATAAATAACTTATAAAAAATTAAGAGAAAAAAGTTATGTCAACAATCATTACACATTCTCTTTATGGTTGTTTTATTAAGCTCATTCAGATTCGTCCAGAATTTAAACTCACAAAAACGGATGTGCGTATTTGTAAATTTGTTTTTTTTTTTAGTTTTCTGTAGGAATCAGTACACCGTGTTCCCTTACGTTTTTGCCCTACCATCAGGTTGTAGAATGACCCCCAGTTTAATCGTGAAGTGATCACAAAACGTCCTTAATCATCATGTTGTACATGTGGTTTGAGATATTTTATACTTTAATTTTACAACGCGTGTTGTATAAGGGCAACAAGTATTGGATACATGTAGTGTACAAAGTTCTGTAACCCGATTCTGTGCGGATAGCCTTCGTATGATTTCCAGTAAACACACAGCAAACGAACGTCAGTGGGATGTGATTGCACGATATCTGCTAACTGCTGACCGAGAAATGTACTTAACATGAATCTATAATAGTGATGAATCGTGGTAGCTGATTATGCCCGTGAGCTATCCAGTCGTATGGCGGAAGATATTTCGCAGAAGTTGAGCCTTTTTTTCTCGTGATGACGAATCGTGTCAGTCAAGGTCGAAACTATTTAGTTTTCTGCTAAATGCGGCCGATTAAAAAGATATAACGAACTGATAAGAATATGCAGTCAAGATTATCTATTACGGATGATAACATCTCTTACGTATGCACACACACACACACACACACACACACACACACACACACACAGAGAGAGAGAGAGAGAGAGAGAGAGAGAGAGAGAGAGAGAGAGAGAGAGAGAGAGAGAGAGAGAGAGAGAGAGAGAGAGAGAGCCGAGAGCCGAGAATACGGAGCAGTGGTGTCATTACCGATGTAGTGTGGCGGGACCATCAAGTAATTAACGTCACTGTTATGCAAATGTTATTTACAACTTATTGAGTTGTTCCATACTCAGTTAAATGTTACCGACTTATTGTCTCTACTGCATACACATATGTTAATGACGAAATGCATTTTGTTTCTACTATTTCATTAATAGAGCAATTTCTACACAGCGGCTGTTAGAAACACCATGTATTACGTAACGCTTGGAATATTGCGCCCTAAACCTAAAGAATTTAATTAAATATATTAAGGAAATTTATAGTAGGAGTGCATGGTAGAGCAGTACCAACATAGGTGTAAAAATATGAGAAGTCACAGACAACACTAGGGAACGGAATACTGACAGATTTGGTGTAGGGTTCTGGGATTTGGTGTATAATTCACCGACGTTGAAGGTATACATCGATAAAAGGCCAGGCTCTTCTGTACCAAATATGTATAACAGTGTACGAATAAACAAAATGTAAATCCTCAAGTCTGATAAATACAATCGATCTTTTACGAAAGTGCACAGGATAGCAGTCAGCGTACAACAGTTATTTACAAAAGGTGCAAAGTCAGGAAAACAAAAAACAATGCAGGCGTAGTCTTTACCGCCTTACTACCTAAATTTTTGTATAGTTTAAACAATTCAGAGTGGCTGTTTCCTGTAACGGTACAAAAGGAAACCGTGTTTGTTAACATTCACTGAAACACGAATAATAATTTACCTAAATAAGTTACTCACAAAAATATGAAGTATATCATTCTCACGTGAATATATTATATAACTACACACGAAAATTAATTTGATGAGCTACATGAACAGTGAAGAGAAGTCAAGTACCAGTGAACTTGTAGCAAACAAGACATTGCACACGCTGCTCAAGGAGTAGGTAGGATATAACAAGACAAGGGAATGCAACGCGAACCGGGTTTACAAAGAACTTAAATTCCTTCGGCGAGCGGAATACTTGGAATTCTATCAAGCCCGCTGCTAGGAACTGCTCCGAGACAGATCCATGTGTCTTCGTGAATCGTTACGATGTCACGTGTACGCAACAAAGTTTAAGCCGTTTCCCAATACGGGTTTATGTAAATGTCAACACTACTTTTCTCTTTCGAAATATGGAATAAATTATATTACTAAACGGTTAAAGAAAATGTGAACAAAATAATTGTACAGATCGACAAGTGGCTGATGAGAAATTTAGAATGAAACAGCTGCAATTGCGATACCAGCGTGGGACGTGTTATAATTGTTAAAACGTCTGCCGTCCAACTCCTCCGCGCATGTAGAAATCCGCTCGACTGCTATACCCACGTAAAAATGTATACCGTAAACTCCAGAAGTTACGCACCACCGGGAAGAATTCTGTAATTATTTTTTCTTTCAATCCCACTTGATATCTGTTCTAGCGCCTGCCCCACATGTGAGAACACGCACTATTTCATTGCCTCGTCCAGTTAACGTTTACTGGTCGCGGGAACGTTTGTCAATCATATTTATTGTCTCTGACACTGCTCCAATTATCTGAAAGGTCCCACTGTTTGTCCTTTTTTTCGTTTCTGTCTTGGTAAAATATTAAGTTTAAGCAAAGTTTAAATAAGAAATAATGATGACTGAAGCTCCTTCATGCCCAACTGAAAATTTACAAGAAAATATGACCCCATGTGCGTACTAGCAAGCGCCTTGAAGAAAAGTCGTCTTTGTAGTCTGCTTTTTACGGAATATGAGTATCGTTAACTCGGTCGACCTACATGATATAAACCTACAACAGGGGATACTCCGTCATTTCTTCGTTACCATGTCCAGACAGATTCGAATAACATAATTCTTCCTGTTCTCTTATTAATGATAAACTGAATAGTGCACACGAGTCCCTCAGTTTCTCATTCTCGGTTGTAATCGGTTTTACACGTATAATCGTCTACACTGTATCCCATCTTAAAATCTGTACAACTCTTTTCTGCTTTCTGCTTATTTTTCTGGTATAGGTTCATTTTCCAGCATTCGAAACGTTTTCCCAATCATATTTCGGGGTCAACTGTCTACAGTATGGATACAGCAGTCACATTATGGAACCTGCTTAGCCCCTCTCTCCAACTTTTTTCGGTACGTTCTTAAAACTATCCAGTATATTTTTTGAAATTCTTTAAATCCCAAAATCGCGTGTTCTTGATAAGTGATTGTGATCTTATCTTGATAAGTGAAACCACAATTATGTAGTTAAATTGTAGTACTTTGTAGTATCATTTAATTGTCAAAACCTCACTGGATAGGTTCCTTTACTAAATACTGTGATCATAGATTTCTTCATTTAAGTATAGGTTATTTACAGAGAAGCACGTATGTGTTCTATTTCTTGGGGAAGTGTCGTACATTAATAAATGTTTGTTATTCGACAGTAAAATTACTTTTAACTGTGTGTCGACAGAATACGCTGATGAGTTTATCTGTATGTTCATTGTTGAGTACGTCAGTAACCTCACCACTGGCAAGCGCACGAGCGCCTATTCACACGAGCGTAGTACTAAATATCATGTAAACAGAATGGTATTTTGCACTCGCAGGCGTGCGCGCGTGTGCTGCACAAACCTTCAAATCAAGGTCACGCCAGCATGTCTAGTTGTTAGCTTTTTGTTTTAGTACTTACAATACAATAAGTTGCTTTCTATACGATGGTCTATGTTGGAAAATGACAATAGTATTGACGGGTACGTAGGCTACTATATCTGGTATATGCTGTAACACCAGAAATAATTATCTACATACTATAATACTGTAATTATGTAGAAACAATTATTGTTATTCTCCTTCGTCACAAAGAAAATATAACGCTAAACTGAGAGACCGCAGAATACAGTACATTCTGCAACCCTGAATGAAATCTGTCGGGGAATACCTACCCCTTCATCTGGCAGAGTAGCTTTAAAGTGAAACGTAATAGCGCGTGTGATTTACATTCAATTATTACAATATAGGACTATATGGGTGTAATATCTGCCATTCTCTCGTGTAACAAAATGTCGTATCACAAGTATGATCTGCGCAGGGCAAACGGCATATGTGATGCATCAACAACACAAGGCAACGTCGGTGTTATCAAAATAGTTACAGTAATTTTATTGCGCTCTCAGTAAACGGTAAAGTTTAAAGTAGTTAATAAATTGTTAAATTTTTCTAGTAGCTAATATACCATAAATTCGGTATCTCTGCTTCAACGGACAAACAGTGAAACAAAAATGTAATCTCAGTCGTGTAGAGTGAACAAATTTAAATTAATATTAAAATATGAACAAAAACCAATGACACAAGAAAAACTAAGTGGGTAAATAGAATAGTTGGACAACTGAGTCATTAGTCCAAATATACATTTGCATACTAACTAGTAGTCACACACGCTGGGTAACAGCGAACAACAGCGTTCAACTTTTCGTTGAACAGAGCTTTTCACGAATACTACAGAGAGAACAAAAAATAACTATTCCTTACATTTTACTTGTTTATTACATGACATTTTATTTATAACAGTGTACAAATAGTAGTAATATACAAAAATTGAAGTATATAAACAATATCCATTCAGTAACAAATATGCATTTCAAATTTAGTTGCTTATACATAAATTTATATACAAATGTAATGAAAAATAGTTATCGAATATCACAATAATAAAAACGAGCGTGCGCGCACACGCACACAAACTTAACAACTGAAATTATTAAATTCGAATACAGGCAGTACTCTTCTTGGACAGTTTCTGAATTTCTGTTCTACAGATATTTACCTGTCTATTGTGATATCAAAAAGCTGATATCATTTGTGCAAATTTTTCTGGTCCTGCTTTGTCAACACCACAATAATTTACCGACTTTATGGTTTTGCCAATAACATTATAACTGCCAGTTACAATACCTTAAATTACTTAAGTTTAGTCAAGTTAGAATAACTTATTATACACAAATTTTCTGTTGAAAATATATACACAATTAAGAATACAAACATTACAAAACATAAAAATGCAAATAATAAAAATGTATATTTACAAAATAAATTTAGCCTTGCTCAGTCACACACTGCTATTATTTATTGGGAAAAGTAATAATAATTACTCAGCAAAATAATAATAATAAGTCATTTGATATGGAATATGAGGAAGAAGTGTCCTACTGACGACAAATCTGAGAGAGATGTTAGAAGATGAACGTTACAAAAAATATACTGTAGATAACACTCAAAACTGAAAGTTTATTCCAGCGTCATGCTAGGTATGGTTTGGGTTATACTATGTTTGCACTATTTGTTTACATTTTGGTAAAACATTTGATTCAGCATGATAATAAGAACACAATATTTGGTTCAGTATACATCTCTGTCATCATTTATATAACCAAAGCTAGTCACAATTTTGATCTCTCATTTAAGTCATCAACAGAGCATTTACATTTTAACATTGCTGAAGCACAACCATACCTGTGTATTCTACCATGTGAACATGGATTCAATATATCTTCGTACAGAAACACACTGCTTGACAGTATTACATCTGACAGTAATGACAATTATATAAACGCTTTTGCATTATCACTGCTATTGAGATTAGACTTTCTGCTGAATAGTTAGGTATACTAACATAATTATGATTTGAACTTTTTAGCTGATTTAAGTACTGAAGAAACGACAACGTAAAAAGGTACGGATGGATATAGACAATTAGAAGATTATAAATGAAGATTCCATCTCTTGGTATCTTAATATCTCTCTACTTTTGCATTATTTAAACAGTTCAATATCGTTTTATTGAATACACAATATTGTCACTATTTGTTTTACACTATATAGTCTCTACCACTCATTAGCTTACTTGTTGCTAACTTGTTGCCATAACAGTATTAATGTTTATTTTATGTTAAATTTTTGCATAATAATTTTCACTGTCCAAGTTATCTGGGAGCAACGCGTTACGAAATAACTGCAATCAAATCTGTTCCACAGTGCACCACTATCACAAATCAAACTACACAAACACGCACACTTACTCTGCGAAATATCTAGTTTTTCTCTTTAATGTTTCATTAGGAACATAAATTATAACAATAAAACATAAACACCTTTAATAAAGATTAACTGATTACACAAACGTGGCAATCACACTGGAATTAATTTTCACTGGCAACAAAACAGTTCAATCACTCTAGAACTTTTGATTCAATGAAATTATAAAATTATATTAAACAACACACTTGTACAGTACAAGTTGTAACAGTCAAATGTTACTTTTCGGGGTCCACACATACAGATACAATATGTTCGCCACGCAGCAACATTTTGTTCACATGACGTTCGCAGACCTGTCGTCTCTTTGTTTCTGATCTAACTACGATACGCGGTATGTTCGCTCTGATCCTGCTCTCGGCATACAAGTCGTCCGACTGACCTGAACACAATTTTTGTTATTAACTTCAACAAACATAAATATTATAGGCCTGAATAATAATAATAATAATAATAATTCTATAATAACAATTTAATAGTAATAATATATTATTTAGGTGTCCCCATGGATTCTGTTTATACAAGTATCCACAATGCCCTATCCACAAACTTGTTAACTCAATACTAGTTTCTTTGTCTTCTTAGTCAGTTCCTACTGCCTGAGGAATGGCACTCAGGACATTAAAGTTTTTGCTTGTCATTTACATTTCCCGACTAGTGTGCTCCTTAAATGCTACAGAACATGGTAACATTAAAAAATATACAACACAAAAGATCTATTAAACTTTTTAGAATATTTTAATAAATTTCTATGATAAGTACTTTTTATACTTTATGAGTTATTTAATGTACTGAATTTATGTGTATATTTATTATTCAAACACTTTTCTATTTACTATGATAATAAAACGCTTTTATTTTATTTTTTATTTAATATGACTAATAGGTCCCAGTACCCTATGTGCTAAACACAGAACATCTGATCCAGTGCAGTTTACGTACCAGTGGATCAGTGTACGTACCAGTGTATACACTGGTGATCCCTTACGTACCAGTGGAGTTCATACGTAGGCTACAACGCAAATCATATAACTTGAGTAGTGAGTGGGAGTATTGCACCCTGTGTATAAAGACGTTTAACATAAGATCTGGTACCAAAAACAAGTGTAGTAAAGAGAGATGGCGTCGTCGTCGTCGTCGTCGTCCAGGGCCGCTACAGGCTGTGTGCGTGAGCGCGGCCTTGCTGCTCAGAAGGCCGACCCGACCCGACACTCACTCACTGCGTGTTTTGCCTGACTGATACGGCCCATTGATTCACCGTTCGCAGTTTTTGTTCTGAATTTCTGCTAATGAAAAAGGGACGTTACCTCAGTTTGCACTCTGCTTGAAACCGCGCACCCGATACGTTGATTTTATTCTTGTTATCTGCGTAGAATAAGTTATAGGTTTTCACTCTACATCAGCTGAGTTTATGACTTCTTTGTTTTTATGGAAGTTTTTGACTTTTCACAAAAAGCGAAGTTTCTTCGTGGCCGCACATAAAACACTACTATTAAATAAACAGGACTATATGGGATCACATTCAGGGATTACTTCTAAACGGGTTTGAAAGGTTGCACGTACTTTAAAAAAGTGCCTAATTGCGGAACCCATCCGGCCTTGCGTGGCAACCCATCGGTACGGCCAACTCGGGGAGGGCAGTCAACCATACCAGCGCTTCTCTAAGTTCCTACGGGCGATGCTTTAGGGAGCCACGGACTCGCGTCTCCGACATGGAGATAGGCTGAAGCAAAATTCCAGATCCTCCCATTACACTCCAATCGCGTATAAGAGGCTCACACCAAGTCCTTGTGCCGAGCAATCGACGTGCTGCATCGTTTGAACCTGGCGTTCACGGGGCTCCGGCCCAGACAACGCACACAAACTAGGGCGCAAGACGCCCTGTGCATCTACTGTCTGTGTGTATTTTAAAACAGAAATGATCAACATGAGTTTAGGACATGGCGACTCCCCGTTTTTCAAACCAAGAAGATAACTCTAACTTATCTGATAAGCCTTTTTCATAAATTATATTAACGAAATACTACACACAATGGTTTAAATGTAATTTGTTCATTATATTTCCATCACTGTTCGTTTTAATTATCGAAACAACCTTGATATAATGTTTGACGACTTCCTGCTTGTACCGCTTTACTTTTCTAAAAGCTTGTAGGGCTTACTACTACTACAACGATGGTGTGCCGCAGACAAATTTAATTTCTCAGCGTTTATTAACAGGTTCGTTACTAAAAAAAAAGACTTGTTTTACTGACTATATCTGATTTTTGGATCTGTTCTATATCGGAAGTAGGCCTACTATTTTTCGATAGCAGTACATAACCTTTATTTAACTTTCAATTCGCCCTTAAAGGACCGCAAAATCCATTTGTGTACCATGTTAATGCTTTACTTGTGATTTCAATCCATCTCGTAAACGCCAGATATCATGATCAATCGCTAGGAAAATTTTAAATATTCCTAAAAGACGATTAGACGAATCTTAACTTCAAATGTTACAAATTCATATACATTTTTAAATTCTTACTGTTACAGTTGCATAGGAACCGCCCAATATTCATTCGAAAACTTTGGATGTTTTCTTAAAATTTTAAAGTTCTTAACATAAAGTTTAGGTAGGCTTTGGGAAAGTTAAATTTAAAAACAAATGACTCGACTAATTATTTTTGTAACACAAAATTTCTAAATACGTAGTGAAAGTTTATTTGATACAGTGATGCTGAAATAATTAAAAAAGTAAGCTTGTAGTAACAATAATAATAATTTGTCGTGTGTGCTAGCATGTGTCGACAAGATCGTTGTACTAAGTACGCGCAAAACAGTTCAATGAAACTTACTTAACAAGTATACGAAAAGTAGTGATTGTTTATGCCTTACACTCGACTTTACCGTACCGTCTAGATATACGAGAGCAAGTGCGGTGTAGGCCTATACAAGTTCACCTTGGGGTTCTAGGTCTCCTCGTTAAAATGTGTTATTTATCCAATAATAAATTTAATACCAGCTGTACTGTACACGGTAAGTGGAAAAAAACCAGTTGGTAAGTCTCGGAAGCGAGTTGCGTTAGTCCAATCGAGTGGCCGAACGTTGAACACCAGATGTTCTGCTGCACCAGCGTTTCAAACACAGCACAGTATATTCTGAATATATCTCTGTTGCGCTTTATCTGAGTGCTTCGGATACGTGACTTTTATTCGTTGGCTAGCGAATTATACTTTGTATAATTTGACTGAATGATAGTAGCAGGGGGATACTACTATTGTATTAGCAAACATAAGCTAGTCTTTGTTCTTCAATGTTTGCATGCCATGTCAATTACTGTATTATCATATACCACCGATACGGCCTAACTGAGAACGGATGCTGAGTACACAGTTCTTCAGACTGTCACCATTTCTTCCTTCTTACCGAACAGCAGTCTCCGACGTGATAAGGTACAACCTATCTGAAGTGACAGAAGTCAAGAATAAAATCTTTGATATTACAAAGGCTAAAAACACTTGTAAAAAAACACACACACACAGGCCTGTAAACTAAACAGTTTTATTTGCCGGCACACGAGCAGTGATGAAAATCATACACTTTTAAGAATGCCTTATTAAAAAAAGTTACGTAGAACAGAATTAAATGTTTTCAGATCAGATATTAGGACCGAAACCTCGCTAACATTTATGAATACGGACCCCCTAGTAAACACTAGTAGATTTAGGTAAATTAATAATAACTACCAAAGTTAAGAACCATACAAGAGAAAGAAAGAGATTCAATAACAATAAGTGGAGAACTATAACCGTAGGATTGTAATAAGAGAAAATAATAATTGCTATATGAAGAGATAAGATATGTAGAGATTTGTAACATTCGTTATTTCAGTTCAGAGGCGTCAGTTCAAATGAAGTTCAAAGGACTCGTGTTAAATATCAGTTTCTTTCGAAGCATGTCTTACGTAAGTGTTTAACACAACTTGACAGCGTGGACAGAATTTATTAGGCCTAATAGTCTATTTTTCCCTCTAGAGATTTTTTCTTAGGGTTGTAGGCCTACTCCTAGCAACACCCGCATACTGGCAGGGTTGTCAGTCATTTGGTGAGGGCGCGGAACGGCGGCTTAGTCCTCTGCCAGCAGACGCCGCACACAAGTAGGCTTATAAATTCTCACGACGCGACGCGACAGAAGACAGTACGACACGTACCCGCAGGAGAACAAAACGTTTGTCAGTACACTTCGGACGAATCTCACATTGGAGGACTATACAAAATATTGTGAACGAGTTTATTGGGTTACTACAAACAACTTCGGACGATTGAAAATATAAATGTTTTGAAAAAAAAATTACGGTAAGGCAAAGGTGGGAGAAGTGAAGAGAATGATAGACGGGACGCGTGGTGAGCAGTCAAGGCCCTGGTTTGGCGCCGTTGCACGATCTCTACGTGTTTCTAATTCTCAAGGTTGCAACACACTCACCATCGTCTTCCGTATTTCTTACTACAATGCGTCGTACTACTGTATCACAATCAGTGATTGACTGGCGTAAAGTACAAGCGTATTCAACCTGTCCAGATTCAGGATGGACAGGTGAGCGCGCGTGTGCATACTCTGGCGACCAGAATCTCAGAAAGAGAATGAGAATCAGGAAAATTCATACACAAAATATTTGTAATTACAGAAAACGCTTTCCGATGTTAATTCACCACAGAGACTGACAGGGACATGGAATGTGTACATAATAAATTTGTTTACCACCGGTCATCTTTATAAATAATAAATTCAACCTTTCGATTCTCCAAACTGAAATTCGTCCACAGGTAAAAAACAGTCAACATGATCTAAAATCACATATAATTAAAAAAAAAACATCGCAAACAAAATTCGTGAACCGACTGGTTTTAATAGAATTTATTTGTAGGTATATGCCTGTAATTACACGAATACGGCCCCAAATAATAATTTTTAATTCTATCGCAAAATGTTGAAGTACGATTTATTGTATGTTTACAGTTGTATATTTGTTGTGATCCCACCTATTATATGTACGACTGTGAACAATGAGCGTATTTGATATGATCACCACTTTGGTTAATGACGTTTTTATAGTAATACAATTAAGGTGACTAACAAATATAGACGTGACGTATGGCCGGGACTGCACGTTACGTAGTAGACGAGACAATGACTGCAGCCCGCGTCTCGGTGTGTAGCAGCATGCACTCTGTTCACTTGGAGGTCACGCCCCTACTGGGCCAAGGTCACGCCTACACAGCTCACCGCGCGTCCGCATACTCGGCATTGCTTCCTTTTTCCGTTTGCACAAATTCCGTTGCCCCCCCCCCTCCACCAATAAACTGAGCGCCCTCAGTGTACAAACCAGTTTTTTCTCCATTCTTTAATTTAAGACTGAAAAAGTAAACAACGTACACTAACCGTTAACTTCAGCAATCAAATGCACTTGCCACTGTACGAATGTCCAAATGTAGGTCAATCATATTTCTAGTCCGCTTTATCGGTGTTATGTAGGCCTATACACGTATATAATAATGATTTGCCTTCGTTTCTTATAAATTATCTTCACTTATGTACTAGGTTAATTAAGTCATATTATTTTGTGCCATTAGTAAATGTACACAGTAAATGTACGTTTTTAATTGCGAAAAGCCTGACGTAATCGGAATAATACATGTAAGCAGGTGTCCCAGAATCGAAACAAAGAGGAACTCAAATATCAAACACACCTGACTATCTAATTCAAGCACAATGACGCATACGATACTCAACGATTTAAATATTTTGTAACACTTTTAACGTTTCAAAGAATAATATCCGTTATCAAAGGACAATATTTATGTACAATATACTACCTTGTGATAATGGTGGCATAACCAGCTAATAGTACAAAACATGAGGAAGTGAGCGAAGATAAAAAAGTAATCGTTATGGCATTGGCCGCGAGGTCAGGATGCGTCACTACTGTGCAGTCTAAATATGCATCGGTCTGTCCCCCCCCTCATGCTTCGTTCATCGCAATAATTAAGCCACTTGCACACAACGGATAGCGATTATTATTTGAAATGAAACTGCAACCGTTAGATGTAATATTTTTCGTTACATTTTCCGGACGGAACGATTAAGCATTAAATTTTTCGACAATAGTCTACTACGGATATCGCCGTGTACAAAATTGTACCCGGACGCCAGGAGGCTTCACCGGTCGCCGACTCTGAAACAAAATTCTTATGAAACCTCTTCTTGTACACTATGACTTTGTTATTGATTTAGAAACTACTTTCACAGTATTTGGTATACTCTCATCATTTCTTAAAGCGTCACTATCAGTCAAAAACAATTATTTTTCTTTTATAAAATTGCTAAACTGCTATAATTGTTATTGTTTAGACAAAGCTTTTCGTCATCACTGACATCTTCAGGTCTTAAACAACCCAGGTTAAACAACGACCTGAAGATGTCAGTGATGACAAAAAGCTTTGTCTAAACAATAACAATTATAGCAGTTTAGCAATTTTATAAAAGAAAAGTAAGGATGGCTGCTAATTTAAACAATACGAAGAAAAAACAATTATGTTTACGCATTGCTGTGAGATGATTTCGATTCGTTTTTTCAGTTATTTAGCACTCACGTAAAGTAAATATTCTATTTCTGTTGAGTATTCAAGATTTTCATAATTAATTTAAACAATAATTCATATTTCGACTTTTTCCGTGACCTATAGGCTAACATTTTCGACACCATTCTAACCCCTACACACATTCGTTCGTAGACCTAACGTTGTGAAGCAAAACTGACAAGGTTTGACAGCACGAGCTTCCTGACGAAGAACGTCGTAAATACGATTTGGGAAGAAGGAAGCAATACACTTGCCACTTGTTCTCTCGTAAAATATCGACTGAGAACGCAAATGTCCACACAGGATATGGTCGCGTTAAAAATCAGGGTTGTTCACTATTACTTCGAAAAGTGACAAAAGTAAGTACTGACAGGAGGTTACATATATACGATGGACTATTTTTACCCACAACTAGTTACGTTTGATGCTTTAATGTATATTATCTTTGTTCGTATGCGAAAATTCTTGCAGAGATTGCAATAATTATCCTATTAGCAACGTGTGCATTTTAACATGAGAAGAGTACATGATTTAGTACAACTTACACGAAGTAAGGACTCAAAATAAGTTTAATTTATGCAATACACTATTCATTTTGACACAAGGAGCTTATTCTCTTTCAAGATTCATGCGTTACACAGAATTCCAATTCAGGTGGTAATAGAAAGCATTAAAGGTTAATTATTTTTAACCTCGATTCACGCAGGGGTAATTAAGGATTAGTCCAAGGTTAGGAAAGATAAGTCTTTATTTTAGTCGTTGAGGAGGTGGACGAGACAGCAGAGGACGTATGGCATGTCTTGAACGTTCATGCTACTTTAAACCACGTATAGCATCATACCACTTTAAACAGCAGACAGTCAGAAAGATCCTGCAGGATAAGGAATGTTTTGAAACATTCAAAACCCCGTCCTCTCAACCACCCAAGCGGAAGAGAGGTCGATAAACATCCTCAACGAACTAAAACATAAGGAAGATTAACTAAAGTATCAGTGCAAGATTAAGTGATGTTAGTCGTCGTAGTATTTGTTGTCCATTTTCAAAACGAATTTTGTCGTTTACACACGAGAACGACACCTTATTCAAGACAATCTAATTTTAATCATTTTTTAATTAAACTGATATTACTTTATCTGTCAGATATTAAGATAAGGCAACTCTTATGCTTTAAAATTCCTTTCGCTAGCCCATGAACTCTGTTCCTGTTGGAAAAGTTTTGGCCTTTTAGTGTTGTAACGGAATGCATTCAAAAGTACAAAGAATAGTGTTGTAAACCCTACTGGCATACTCAACAAAAACTGGTTAGGACAAAACATAACAAAGCATCGTGTATAATCTGAATGCAGATACCGATGAGATACGGATATCGCACAGCCGTGAGACAAAAGGAGTGATTAAACTCGATGGCATGGTGCCAAACGTCACTCTTTATTTCGCTCAGAGAAGCTGGAAACCGACTGATTACTAACCACCACTTCTGCCTGAAATACCACTTCAAGATATCCGTTTTAACTGTCTTTATTCCTACTACACCAGAAAGTCATTATAGTGCAGGACTTAAATAAGTCAGTACGGGGCTTTACTGACACGTGTTTTTTTACTGAAATTTCATAGGCGAGCAGTAACGGCAAGCAGATACCAAGAGTCCTCTGCGTGAGTAATATTAGAGTCAGTTCGTCAATCAGTTTAATTATCCCAATATAAACACTACTAAATTTTGTTTGAACATTTCATATACTGCGTGACATTTTCTTCACATGTCACTTTTTCGACGGGGGTCTCGTTATTCGCTTTACCAACGGTTAGCACTAGGAGTAGTAAGCCAACGCAAGTAGGATAATACAATATATGGAACTTGATTGAGAGGGCAGTCATTTAAAATGAGTCCGGCTGAGTTAATAGAAGATTCATTCTGGTCATATATTGGAACATTCTGGTTATTTTTACTTTACATGTAGGCCTATTCTGGTTTCATTACATGTATTTTGAAATTACATCTACAGACTCTATCAGGACCTCGAGATGGAAGATACCTATTATCAGTCTGAAAGTTTCGGCAATATTTGATCAGGCTTCAGAGTTCGTACTTATTTACAGTGATGGTCTGACATGCGTGAAGACACGTTTAACCACGAATACCTATGTTTAGCTTTTGAGATAACTTATGTACACACTATGCCGTTCAATTTACTCGATTGTGATAAATATTCTGTGCTATATAAATATGCCCAAGACTATACTAACTACTACCATACAAGCTTACCTTCGTGTCTACGATACATTCTGTTCTATATCATTCTGATTAATTTTGATTAATTTCACGTTTTTTTTTAAACCTCAACCTAAAAAGTTGCATTTTCTTGTAGGGAATGTTTTGAGTCCCGTTATCGTCTCTCTTAGGACACCTCCAACAGCTAAAAAGTGTTTTTACTTCACAAATGATAATGAAAATTATGCTGAATTGCAAGTAAAAAATTATTGCATTCATAAAGTTCTACTGTAGACGCACGACATCCCAATTCATTTCAAGTTCTCATCACCCATTTAAAAATGATCTTAATTTACTTGCACTACGAGAATGCTGAAAAAAAGTTTTACGCAAAATACTATAATAAAACGTTATGTGACTGGATTAACCCGGCTGATGTGTTCGCATACGATTGGTTTGCGTGACGAGAGAAAGCAAGAAGAAAACATTCATCACGTTTATAGGATTTCCAGTGGTAGTTGTTACTTAGTTACTCAATATACAAACTGCAGCTGGAGAAAGTTTACGCAAGTTACGTCACCGCTGCGCCAGTGTTTCTGCGTCGTCCCCGTCTTCATAATCTTCGGATTATTATTGCTGTTGTACCAGACGGTTGTAACGTTGTAACTAAACACGAAGGACTGCAGCTTATAATTTACAATCGTTGGACTTTCTGTTGTTTAGTTTCTACGACCGTGTACGTTACAAGTAAAGAACTCGGAAGTGAGATCACTGTCTTGTCGCCCATAATGTCATCAACGCATTATATTATTTATAAGAATGTAGATCCAAGGTCCATGGGGTTACCATGCTGCACTTGGAAAAATTCGCATCCTGATGGCTATAATGTTATGTAATACTGAAGAAACTTGACGAAATGATAAAATTTAGATCCAAAATTTAAGTACATTAAGTCGAATTTTACACAAACATATAGAGCACAACACAAAAGTGAAACGCAGGCTACAGAGGCTCTTAGGGTGAGGCAGACTGTTCCACAGTTCCTGTGGTGTTACAAAAAATTGTTACGAACAAACAAGACCGATAAAGTGAGATATAAAGAGGTTGTAGAAAGATTTCAGAAGATTCTAGAAGAATTTCCTAGAGATCTCACAAATCGTTTTGAAGAAACGTCACTAAACCAAGTACAGATTTGCACCGCACATCTTGGAACATACATGATTGGGTCATAAACACATTTAAGAAACAGTGGAGGGTACAAACTGCAGAGGAACAGAAGACTGGGTACATGAAGCAATATTTGCCTTTCCGTTAGCCAAGATTTACTGGCTAGGGGAATGCAGACCAGAATGTTTTCATACTGGTGAGTTATTGGCGGTGATAGTACATGATTCGTTACTTTACCACCTAGTGCATATGTTATGCCACGACTGCTATTAAACTGGCACTTCTATAACCCCCCCCCCTTATGCTTACGCTGTATGTCTGAATTGCGAGCTAGAAATTTAATTCCGTTTAATGACGCCGACTTGCACCTTTTTCGCTATTCCACGCATCAGTTTTGAGATGGATGTTTAACTTCCCTGTATTATATCTTCATTTTACCTTTACAGTTATAAAATTGCTTCCGGTGAAATTACATTTCTTTATTTATATTTTTGAAGTACACAACATTGCATAATGAAAGTAGAAAGAAACCTAAATATTAACTCCATAAATTATTCCCTTTTCAGTTATATTTCAGTTATTTTTAAATACACGCCCATCCGAATGGATCAAAAAGCTTGGTTTGTCCAAAAAGCAATATTTGGTATACATACATATTTTGTATCCTTTATTGTACAGAATATTTCGGTTTGTATTAGCACTGGAAGAACTATATTATTTCACTGCGTGAAATTACACTTGCAAACTTGTCGAAATCACGAAAACAACAGACACTCTTGTCGGAAATCTAACTTCACTTCCTTTAAGTTACGCCAAATACTATTAACTGAATAAAAATCTTGTTACCTATTCCCTGTTTATTTTCAAAGTAAGCCTAACGTAATTCAATTTAATTAAATGACAGAACATTTATAAGTAGTATCTTCAATTAGCGCGTAATTCCATCGAAAGCAGAGACCTCTTCAAAGTCTTAAATTTTCCAATGTAATCGTAACTTACAAACACAAAAACTATTATATTACCATCGGCAGGTAAGGCTAACCGACTGTGTAGACGGCATGGTGAGTGACCGACGGATACTTTATTTGTTATCTATACTAACTTATGAATCACGGTACTCGAATACTACCAGCGTTTGTACACATTAACAAACCTAAATTACAAATCGCTTGTCGCTGACGGTTAACGAATACGCCTACTTTCTCCTGGTTACTTTCCTAAATTTAATTTTTAATTAGGCCTATCTTGTTTTTCTTAATTACCACAAGGAACTGAAAAGAATAAACAGAAATTATCTTTTCCTAATCAGTAAAGAAAAACAAAGAAATTTGTCTAGCTCTCGTTGTTAAAGATGTTTATGTAGCATCTTACAGTTCCTAATCTGAATCATTTATTCCCGCGTCATGTCGTTATTCCATTCCTTCCCTAACTTTTTCATCTCGGTGGCATCTTTAGGACTAACTTCGCTCTTCCATTCTCAGATGCGACAGAAATCATTTTAAGCCTTTTCTACTCGTCATACTTAAAATGTTTTTAATTTTGAAGTTATTATTTGTACTGTACCCATAGAAATTTATAATATTAATAATAATACTGGCACTGGAATGTGACTTCATTTTCATTTCTAAGAAATATGAATTTCGTCTCCACTTCTTTTTCATTTGTCCCAAAACTGTCGATCAGAAAAATTAAATATACCCGTCATTAGTAATGAAAATGCTTTGGAATAAACAACGAACTCTTCAGCTAATAAGCCTACCTACCACTCGTACAGTACATCGTTTAGAGGTATATTGTACTATACTAGTATTACAAAACTACATTAACTGTTGGAAATTAACAACCATACGCCACGTGGCGCGCTCCATGCTTCCATCTTAATTATTCATGTATTTTTATTTTGTTTATTTTTGTAGCATGAACGGTGGAATCTACTAATCTTTCATTTCTGTGATTGCAGCTGCTATGTATAAATAAATAAAATTATGAAAGCAATGGGTAAATTTACAAATTTACGTAAATTAGGCCTTGAGGTTTTGAAAAATTAATTTTTCGAAAAAAGTACCCACTTAGTTATGGTTAAATGCGCGTGCACACACACACACACACACACACACACACAGAGTAATATATCCGTGTGCTAGTAAAATTAAAATTATAAGTTATACATTCCTCAAAAAAATTTGTAATAGCAAAATTACAGAAAACAGATTTTGTTAATTCGATAACAAGACGTTCTTCTTACACCATACGTAGTAGTACAAAAAGTTTATGACATCTTTTGTTTAGACGTTTTAACAAAAGCCTTCATCCGGTAGACAAGTAAGTACAACAGTACTTCAACTTCAACAGTATCTCTGCACAAACAACAAAAACCGGAAGCAAATAGATAAGGCAAGTATAGATGAGACGAATATAGTAAGCTGACTGTAGTAAGGCAAATATAGGCCTATACTACAGCTGAACTATAGTAAGGTCCACTAAGTATTTCAACTTTCTAAATCATAATAACCTTACCATAGCTAAATGGTGCTCGCTCCATATTGTAAGTTGCAAGCTAAAAAAAATAAAACAAGTTTAAAGTGTGGAGTGTCAGAGAATTCTGTTTCATTTTTTTTAATTATCAATAAGAACAATAATGTAATAAAGCTGGAACACGCAGGTAGAATGTATTTACTCAATAGAAACGTTGTGTACCAAACCACGTCTCATAAATATAATCAAAATATGGAACAGATAGCGCACATTGCAAATGAGTCTGGAATACGAGGCATAATCCGTATGTAAAATGAATCAGGAGTACCAGACGAAGACGACAGCGCCACAGTGTTCATCACGTAACGGATGACAGCAAAATGTTGACGTGTAGTCACAGCGTGACCATGGTTACATCTTCACCGTAGTCAATAGTCGCATCCGAGCTGTGTATGTTCACAAGTTTCGGAAAGGTACACGAATCCCACACTTAAATCCCAGTTCCGATCGGATACATAAATATTTAATACTACACAGGAATATCACGCTAGTCTGTCACCGTCTTGCGTGGACATGTAAATACTGTAAACTGCGGCAGGAATCGGGTCCAAGTCGCGTGTTGTAAGCAACCAATAGGTACTCTATACACTGCAGCTTACCCATTCCAAATCAGGGGCGTATTTACAGGTGCGGGACGAACGCCCCCCCCCCCCCCACCGAAGGGTCGAAACAAGTTGCGAGTTTTGTTAAGCCCTTAAGTTTAAGGCTATTTTATTATTTGTTCAGGTGTGTATGCTAATGCAGTAGTAACTTTTTTTAAAATATACAAGCAGGTTTATTACACAACATTAGCGTATATATGTTTGAAAAATATGAAATACAGTATAAGAAACTCAATTCAATTCAGTCAATAAGTATCTTGTAAACAATGTTTCAATAACGCGTATTTTTATTGAGTTATTACTGTTTACGTTAATGGGTCTGATTTCAGGATGTTATCACACGTTTTTCAGCCACATTAAGGATAGTAAAGTTGATTAGTCTTAACTTGTTTTTTTCTTTTGTATGAAGTCGACTCGACCCCGGATCCCCCCCCCCAGGGTAAATGCTATATACGCCACTGTTCCAAATATAATACCATATAATAACGAAACTATAATAACAAGAATCCGTGTAACCTGTTAATACATAATTAGCCTTTTATTTCAATTGCAAGCACCTCGTTTAACGTAAGGAAAAATAATCTTTCTACATGTCAAATCGGTTCAATCCTATCATAGTGACTTTTCTAAACGAAGGTAGTCTTAGTTATTGGCATTATCGTATAACTAAATCAGACTCCCATCGGAGTTTGGGTAAACAGATCTTCCTTTTAGGAGAAAGTCGACCTCAGTTTTTTCGTTCTTTCGATATGAAATTGTAGGTCACGGAAAATATTTGACAACTAGTTACACTTTGGTTCCGAAACTGTATCGCATCGGTCCCCATCACAAATAAATCTATCGTAAGGCACGACATACAACATAAAGATTTTGTTTTATTTATAGCAAATGCAGAATCGACTGTGATGTAAACCAAATATTTCAACAGATTAACTCGCTTTACCTAAAGCGAATTACTTAAATTAATCTATGTGTGATCACATTAATGGACAGATTGTGTGACTTCACAGAAGAATGACGTAAGCTATTAGATACGTGTCTACGTGTCTAGGCGTTGAGAGATGCCTTCACACAAGCGTCACTACACGTTTCCACGAGTGGAATGTCCTGCGAACGTTTTTACCATCGTCAAAAATATACAAACACGTCTATTTCACAAATTTTGAAACAAAGCTGCTTGAAAGATTGCTTTCCTCTTTTTCATATTAAACAGGAGTAAGAGAAAGTATTTCCGACAAACATTACATAACTCTCTACGTACGTGTGAGTGTGCTGATACACACGCGCGCGCGCTCTTGTGTTACATGTGTAAATTAGGAGCGTTCTTCTCAAGGTTCGAAGTGTGAGGGCCGTTGCCGCCCTGTAGCCAATTAATGCTAAAACTGTAGGCGAGGCCACGAAATGTTCCCATTTTCTGCATTAATTTTCAGCCACAAATAACTTTCATGTATAACGAAAACTTAATTTAAAAACACATATAAGAATACGGTTGTAGTTTTAACGACTTTGTTCGTAATAGTACATTATTCTGTACACTCGTCTATCTGAATGGAACTGAAACCGTTTTCATAAACAACACGTATAACAGAGAAACTGATAAATCACGGATAGGTTACATTACGGTTAACAATTAAACAAGAAAATTTGCCATGGTTTACATACAATGGATTGACCTTAATATTTCCTGTAGTATTCTTAACGGAAGAGTGTTCCTTATTGTATAGGCCAGTTACCAAAACTTGTATCTTATTCAGTACCAAAAGCAAAATTGGTCGGCGCACCCCTGAAACGTAATACTTTATACGAATAACTGGACGTTGCACAGTTTAACTCGTCTACGTGGGCTTAGTTCTATGTATATATGTATTAATCAGTATCCTGTATCTGATACTAATGAAATATATATTTTAGAATTAACTTCACTTAAGGTGTAGGTTACTGAAGTCCGATGTCAATTTCCAAACGTCCACGAGCGATTACACGAACAGGAAGCGCACGGATGAGGGGATGGTTATTAGACACTGAAGAAACTGGCGTCCTAGACCCAGTGTTATAAAGCTGCCTACCTTGACCCACCTAGACCTACCACCCGGAAACACTACGCGTTTGTAACCTTGACAACTTCACGCAGCACACTGGACAACTGCCGAACTCTCCCCACGAACCCCAATCACGCACACACCTAACCTGATTAATTTACAAATTTCAAATGTAAAATCTCCATTAACAAAATTCGGCTGTCACTTCAATCGAAATAGTGTATATTGGAAGGCATTAGTGTTAAACTTTACAGCCAAACAAAACCCGTTCTGAATGTCGAAAAAACAAACAAACAATTAACATAACGCCCAACGTATGTTTTGTACAACACAATACGATTTTTAGTGTCGTGGACGTACAGATTTAACTAAAATTCGTACATTTTTCGAACTCAATAACTTTCCTTGTTATATCTGTTGTTGTTAAATCTTCGTTCTGATTTTCTGAACGTTCTAAGAGACACTCGTAAGACTGATCTACCTGAACGTATAGTCAACTATCGGTAGCATATAAGCTTAGGGACCGAGAACCAGGCATCTACAATTAAAAGTACACAGAAATCTTGGGACAATTATGTGGAATAATAAAGTTTTCCATGTTGCAACAAGATACGATGAGTCAAAAGGTTTTCAAAATCTTGGCTGAGAGCAAACTGAAAACTTCCGGGCCTTTAAGGATATCTCTCCATAGATACTTCGGCCTTCCTTCAAGTGGTGCACGTGGTGAGCCTTTGTTCAACTTATTGACAGGACATAACACTGTCCGCTCAATTTGTGTACTCTAATGAAAGGTTACATTATCATAAATCCCAAACAAATCCGATATCTATTGCAACGTTACTAAGGCTTATACTCTGAACACTTCTCCTCCGAATCTGCTTCAGAGACCACTGCTTGTATAGACTGTTCTATACAATAAGTGACCTGATGAGGATCTCGTAACGTTGCAGTAATGTCTTCATGCACTGATATGAAGTTACTCTCAATCTAAGCCAATGCATACGACTATGAAGAGAAAACACATCCTATGTCCTATGATGAAAATTCACAAACCACACAAAAGGTGGTGTATACTTAGTAAAGACTCGTCACACTGTAGACGATTACAGAGATTAAATCAACTGGACAACATCGACTCCCAGACAGCAGTAGGAAACGTCGTTCATTCGTCTCTTGACTGTTCTGAACCTTGTCTACACTTTGATAATCTCTATAATATTACGTCTACATACTAGCCTTTGGTAACGTCTGCATAGTTTTATATTCCACGCATTCACTCATTTACATCTTTAATGCGTTCACACATTCGCCTCCCTGTACAGACTATCACCACTACTGATCATTTATCACACTTTCGATTAATTCTCTACAGGCCTACTCCACGTTGGCCCTTTCGCAGCGCCGTTTCTCCACAACGTGGACCTATAACCTATGCATTCTCACTTTATCTTCTATTAGTATGTCCATTTAATATTCCCAATTCCTCACGTTATCAAGGGAAGACTACGCGAAGTCTAACATCATTATTTTCAGCCCATGCACAAGTGCGTATTTTATAAATTATTCCATGTATTCTTATACCAGATTGCTACAGTCGTTTTCGGAACTATGTCGTATACAAAGGTCCTGTTTTCTCTGTTTACTTCTATGAATGATTTTTAATTGATAAGTGTCACGTAAAACGTTTATTCACAATGACGAGTGTCAATTAGATCGAGGCCAGAAACCAAAATGTCTTTGAGACTATACGATTACATTATGCTCAGAAGTGCCGTGGACAATATGAGACCCAGTTAAAGAGGTTAGATTTCCATGTAGAAACACGTTTGTCCTTCTGCAATGACCTCAACTGTATCAAAATCGGACGCAATACCCTCAACAAACAAACAAAATTCAAGAATATACACAATTACACATCTGACTGGTAATCTTCGTATTGTTTGGCTGGTAATCGTTGCATTAAACACGTACGCCGACACACAAATGTTTGAATATATCTGACCAATACTTTGGTGAGCCAGAGTAAACGATTTATTAAAGTGCAGACAAGGGTAGGATAGTGGAAACTGGCGGTGTCAGTGAAAGCTGGCTCCAGTAGACCGCACAATACTTTTCCTGCTTTCACTAACAACAGATGTTGGGTTACCTGCAACTCCGTAATCAATTCATCGCAACACGACTCCTATCTCGCCAGTCTCATCTGTGCACGCTACGCTCGCCTTCTCACTTAATAATTCGTTTTTTTTTTTACATACAATAGAACTAAGTACAGATTTCTTTTTTTTATCTGCTGCTTCCTTTTCGAAGTCAAAAGTTATTTAAGACTTACCACCATCCACCACACTCATTCCTAACCGAATGCGGTGTGTAACACTTAATATAGAGAAATATTCAATGATCATTTCGAATTACGTTTATACGACAATGCCTTTAATTTATCGGGTACAACTAGCCGAAGTCTTATAACCACTTCTTGCTGGGTCACGAGTGGAATCCCGGCTTTTTAATAACATAAAGTTGCTGTTCTTACACTTACATTTAAATGGTACGCGTATGTCAATGACACACGAATACATCGACTTCGCAGCCAATGGGTAGACAAAATGATAGTTGTGACTGTAAAATACCCAACATGGTAGGTGATTGATCTGGAATATTTACCGATAAACAGAAAATGAAACGTTTTCATGAGATCACAATCACAAGTGAACCTACGGAGTAGAGACAGATGGACGGAAACAAAGCCAAGCACAGAAATGGAGCACACACGTAAGTATCGTCTGAAACTAGATTATACAATATGGACATACAATGCACATTTGGTGACGCATATCTCTATACTCATGTCTAAAAGTATCAGCGTTTCCTCCTTCTCATTTCCTTTTGGTCATTCAGATAAATTTGTTTGCCTTACAATATCGTTTTTACATTTTAAGAAAACGTACGGATTGACATCGAGTTATTTACACTATGAGTAAAAACTTTTTCAGAACTTGTTTAAGTAGGCCTACTCCACGCGACTTATTCCGATCCGCACATGAAAAGAATACACACTAAATATTATAGTGTGTAGAGTGTATCCCTGCTGCAGCCAACGTTGTCATTCGACGTCCGACGAGCGTTAGAGGTAAGAGGAAGTGGCCCGTGACGGAAATTGATGACTTTGACAAAGGAGAAATTCGTCATACACTTGACTATTACAGGTCAAGAAAACTAAGTGTTTCGCTTCGTGATGCTGGGTTGTTCCCCGAGGAAGGACATCTTTGGAGGGTTTATTAAAAGATCTGGGATTTCGATATACACAGCTCAACAGAAAAATTTGAAAAAATTTTCTCACGGAAAAATCATCGACAGCCTTGACGAGGTGGCTATTTCTCAGCAAGCTGCACGACCAGGACATTAAAAACTGCGTAGGATATTCTGGACGAGAAATGGCTGGACCGATTGGCTGTACGGAGCACTCTTGGCGCTCCTCCCGGCAAAGGTACACGTCTTTTAATTTCTCATGGCTTTTGTAGCTCAAGCCTGCAAAACGAGCTTCTCAAGCTTCAAAACGCAGAGAAGAAGTTATTGCTCTGTTTTAACTAAAAATCGGTATGGAGAACCATACATGACTTCCATATCCTAAAATTTATGTTTAAAATCATTTAAATATTAATTAAATAAGTGGATGCTTGAGTTCTGAAGAAATTACGTATCAGCTAAAATGATACCACCATGTCAGGTGGATTAAGACTATCCTCAACCTTCGTGAGGAAGGACTGTACTTTTGGATAAAATGTCTGTAGGTCGAACAAAGAGCTAGCTAAAGGTAGCTGCGATATGATTCCTGTAATGAAATTGGACTCTCGCTGCGAGGGGCCGAGGGATGTCTATAGTGTTATCAAAGTCTTTCCTGTCAATACTATACTAGTCATTTTTCTTTTTTAAAATCGAGTCTTGATTTCTTTCTTTCCATTTGTCTTCTGATTTCCTGAACGACTATTCTGTTCACCCGTATAATTATAAATTTCTCAGCAAAACATTTCTTCCTTAATACGTTTGTGTCTCCTGTTTAACACCCACCATTCTGATCCATGTCATAACGCTATATTCCACACAGGCTAGTAAATAACTAGCCATCAGGGAGGTCAAAATATTTTCAAGGAGGGGCAAACAATTTTCCAAAGGAGAAAAATATTTACATATTTTTCATACATACACACATGCACATATTAGTTTATAATTCTCATATCATAATAGAAATAAGTACATAGATTGTATTAATTGCTTTAATACAACAACACTGCCCAGCGATCCACAGGAAGCAAATTGATGTCCACCTTTTTGGCTTGCACGCGTTGTGTTGGTTGTTGGTGTGGGTTGTGGCACTTTCTATTTAAAAAGCGTGCAAACATAAGAAAATAAACGTGAGTGAGGCCAGAAATAACGCGAATTTTGTATGTGTGTGTGTGCGTCCCGCCGGCCTTTTTATTGCGGTAATCACAATAATAAAACTTTGGAAAACTAAACATTACATAATTGAGATATGCTTGCCTGCCAGGAACGATATATTTTCACTCATACGTGATTTAAGTTAAAATGAAAAATATAGAATGTTGTTAAAGTGAAATGAAATGTTTCCATAGAAACTACTTCTTTGTTGTCAATAACGTAGTACACATATAAAACTTATATAAAAATTTACTTCCTCCATCAACTACCATTTTAATTAATAAAAAAAATTACCCCCTCCCCTTCAACTACCCTTTTCATTTATACATATTTCATCTACCTTTCTACAGTGGATTATTATGACCTTCTTTTCAGGATACTTTATTTATCAAAATTAAGCACTTTAGTCTTGTTAAAACGTGAAACGTTGCAGGTAAACTACCCCTTTCCGTTAACCGATATTCACCAAAAACAATAGGTATTGAGTACTCTACAATGCACGGCTGTATGCAAAAAATTATTAGATTCTGTTTGAATTTGCGGCTGTTATCGTTTGCCATAGAAAAAATTCTACACACAGACACTTTTCGAAAAATGACTTTTTCATGTTTTGATGGTAGTACAATCAGAATCTGCCGTTACCTCGAACACGATTTTTTCGCCATGACCATACTTCCATTTCCTTATGGAACATGGAAGTAAAAAATAAAAAAAAAAACGATATTTACAATACAGGTAGGATAGTAGCGTTATTAGTTAACTGAACGCGGAGCACGAGCTGTGTGTTCCATTAAGTATTCAATAATGCATTATCACAATGGTAACAATTGAAACAAACATATTCAAACAATCGGATCAAGTAATCCAATTAAAAATAACACTGTCTTATAAAATAATGAACTCTGTGTCGTAATGGGTCGTGTTTGGACTACTTTTACAAAAAATTACATGGAGAATTCAACCCAGCAGCCAAAACAAAGAAATCATTATTATATAAAATATCGGTATGGAGAACCATACATAACTTCCATGTTCTAAGATTTATATATAAAATATTATTCGAAATGAAATATTTCCATAGAAACTACGTCTTTCTACTTATTGCTTCAGCATTAACCACAGTACTGTGGTCACTAACGTATACCACCTCACGTTTTCGCACTCGATTTTCACCGATGATGGCAGTCGATGGCACTGCCGAAAAGTCTGGTTTTGCAGAAAACATTGGACTACGGCTAAAGAGCCCGGGAAGCAATTTTAACAAAAAACTACTTCTTTGTTGCCGATAACGTAGTACACATATAAAAAATTTTCCACTACACCTTCAACTATAATTTTTAATAATAGATAATTACCCCCACCCCATTCACCTAAATTCTTCATTTATAGATATTTCATCTACGTTTCTACAGTGGATTACTATGAGCTTCTTATCAGGATAATTTATTTATAAAAATTAAGTACTTTACTCTTGTTAAATCATAAAATGTTTCAGGTAAACTACCCCTTTCTCTTAACCGATCTTCTCCAAAATCAACAGACCTTCCGTCCTCTACAATTCAGGGAAGCAAGCAAAAATATATTTGATTCTGTTTGAATGTGCGGCAGTTATCGTTCGTCATGGAAACATTTCTCTTGTTACAACATAAAATGTTGCTGGTAAACTACCCCTTTCCCTTAACCGATCTTCACCAAAATCAATAGACCTTGAGCTCTCTGCAACTGAGGAAAGGGTGCAAAAAATTATTTGATTCTCATTGAATTTTCGGCAGTTATCGTTCGTCATAATAAAAATTACCCTTTTTAAAACATAAAACGTTGCTGATAAACTACCCCTTCCCTTAACTGATCTTCAACAAAATCAACAGACCTTGAGTTCTCTTTAGTTCAAAAAGGTATGCAAAAACCTAGTTGATTCTGTTTGAATTTACGGCAGTTATCGTTCGTCATATAAAAAATTACCCTTGTTAAAACATAAAATGTTGCTGGTAAACTACGCCTTTCCCTTAACCGATCTTCACCAAAACCAACAGGTCTTGAGAACTCTACATTTCAGGGTTGTATGCAAAATATTATATGATTCTGTTTGAATTTGCGGCTGTTATCGTTTGCCATATAAAATACCCTTGATAAAACAAAAAACTTGTCAGGTAAACTACCCCTCTCCCTTAACTGATCTTCACCAAAAACAATAGGTCTTTAGTACTCAACAAAACAGGGCTGTAAGCAAAAACGTATTTGATTCTGTTTGAATTTGCGGCTCTTATCGTTTGCCATAAAAAATACCCTTTTAAAACATAAAACGTTGCTGGTAAACTACCCCTTTCCCTTAACCGATCTTCACCAACACCAATAGGTATTGAGAACTCTACAATACAGGGCTGTATGCAAAACATCATTTGATTCTGTTTGAATTTGCGGCTGTTATCGTTTGCCATAGGAAAATATCGGTATGGAGAACCATACATGACTTCCATATTCTAAGATTTATATTTAAAATCATTTTCGAAATGAAATATTACAATAGAAACTACTTCTTTCTACTTACTGCTTCAGCCTTAACCACAGTACTGTGGTCACTAACGTATACCACCTCACGTTATCGCACTCGATTTTCACTGATGACGGAAGTCGATGGCATTGCCGAAACGTCTGGTTTTGTAGAAAACATTGGACTACGGCCAAATATCCCGGGAAGGAATTTTAACAAAAACTACTTCTTTGTTGCCGATAACGTTGTACACATATATATGCATATATATACATGCAAATATATAAAATATATGCATAAAATTAATGGCTTGTATAAGTTAATGATTGATCTCCATTAAGTAGTGCTCAAGTTTCCAAAGTTTTAATATTATGATGTCCGTAATTAAAACATCAGAGCAGGTTTAGTGTGAATGAGGGTACACTGTGGACAAAAATGTTCAACATTTCCTATTGAGCGTTGCTTAGAGTAAAGCTGCGAATCTACAGTGTATGTTTCACAGAACAAACACGCGAAAAAGAAGGAGCGCCCCGAAGTCACTCATGGACCCTCAGCATCTTGCAGAGGGTTCATTCCCTAAAGACGAAAAGTCTGTCTATGAATCGTTCCTCTGTAAACACGTGCAGTTACATTGCCCAGCGATCCACAGGAAGCAAATTGATGTCCATTTTTTCGGCTTGCACGCGTTATGTTGGTGTGGGTTTCGGCACTTTCCATTTAAAAAGCGTGCAAATGTAAGAAAATAAACATGAGTGAGGCCAGAAATAACGTGAATTGTGTGTGTGTGTGTGTGTGTGTGTGTGTGTGTGTGTGTGTGTGTGTGTGTGTGTGTCTTACCTGCCTTTTTATTGCTGTAGGCATAATAATAAAATGGAAACGTAAACAGTACATAACTGAGATACGCTTGCCTGCCAAGCGCGATATATTTTCTCTTATACATGATTTACATTAAAATGAAAAAAATTATAATTTTATTGCCTGGCAACAAAATTATTTTATTTTTAACAATTACCATTGTTCCAAAAGTTTAAATGAATTTTCAAGTACTTTACTCTTGTTAAAACGTAAAAGGTTGCAGGTAAACTACCCCTTCCCCTTAACCGATCTTCACCAAAATCAAAAGGCCTTGAGACCTCTACAATTCAGGGACGTATGCAAAAATTTATTTGATTCTGTTTGAATTTGTGGCTGTTATCGTTTGCCATAGTAAATACGCTTGATAAAAAAACGTTGCAGGTAAACTACCCCTTCCCCTTAACCGACCTTCACCGAAAACAATAGGTCTTGAGTACTCTACAAATCAGGGCGGTATGCAAAAAATTATTTGATTCTGTTTGAATTTGCGGCTGTTATTGTTTGCCATAGAAAATACCCTTGTTAAAAAAACGTTGCAGGTAAACTACCCCTTTCCCTTAACCGATCTTATCCAAAAACAATAGGTCTTGAGAACTCTACAATTTAGGGCTGTGTGCAAATAATCTTTTGATTCTGTTTGAATTTGCGGCTGTTATCGTTTGCCATAGGAAATACCCTTGTTAAAACATAAAACGTTGCAGGTAAACTACCCCTTTCCCTTAACCGATCTTCACCAAGAACAATAGGTCTTGAGAACTGTACAATTCAGGGCTGTATACGAAACATTATTTAATTCTGTTTGAATTTGCGGCTGGTATCGTTTGCCAAAAAAAAAAAATTTCCCTTGATAAAAAAAAACCGTTGCAGGTAAACTACCCCTTTCCCTCAACCGATCTTCACCAAAAACAATAGGTTGTGAGTACTCTACAAATCAGGGCTGTATACAAAAACTTATTTGATTCTGTTTGAATTTGCGGCAGTTATCGTTTGCCATAGAAAAAAAATCTACAGACAGACAGACAGACACACAGACACACACACACAGACACTTTTCGGAAAACGACTTTTTTTCATGTTTTGAGTGTAGTACAATCAGAATCTGCAATAATCTCGAACACGATTTTTTTTGCCATCACCATACTTCCATTCCTTAAGGAATATGGAAGTAAAATATCGGTATGGAGAACCATACATGACTTCCATATTCTAAGATTTATATTTAAAATCATTTTCAGCCAAACAGCCAGTCTGTGTCTTACCTGCCTTTTTATTGCTGTATTAAATGAAAAATATTATATTACATTAAAATGAAAAAATTATAATTTTATTGCCTGGCGACAAAATTATTTTATTTTTACTTCCATCTTCCTTAAGGAATGGAAGTATGGTGATGGCAAAAAAAATCGTGTTCGAGATTATTGCAGATTCTGATTCTACTACACTCAAAACATGAAAAAAAGTCGTTTTCCGAAAAGTGTCTGTGTGTCTGTCTGTCTGTCTGTCTGTCTGCTGTCTGTCTGTCTGTGTCTGTAGATTTTTTTTCTATGGCAAACGATAACTGCCGCAAATTCAAACAGAATCAAATAATTTTTTGCATACAGCCCTGATTTGCAGAGTACTCGCGACCTATTGTTTTTGGTGAAGATCGGTTGAGGGAAAGGGGTAGTTTACCTGCAACAGTTTTTTTTTAGCAAGGGTAATTTTGTTTGTTTGGCAAACGATAACAGCCGCAAATTCAAACAGAATCAAATAATGTTTCGCATACAGCCCTGAATTGTAGAGTTCTCAAGATCTGTTGATTTTGGTGAAGATCGGTTAAGGGAAAGGGGTAGTTTACCTGTAACGTTTTATGTTTTAACAAGGGTATTTCCTATGGCAAACGATAACAGCCGCAAATTCAAACAGAATCAAAAGATTATTTGCATACAGCCCTAAATTGTAGAGTTCTCAAGACTCATTGTTTTTGGTGAAGATCGGTTGAGGGAAAGGGGTAGTTTACCTGCAACGTTTTTTTAACAAGGGTATTTTCTATGGCAAACGATAACAGCCGCAAATTCAAACAGAATCAAATAATGTTTTGCATACAGCCCTGATTTGTAGAGTACTCAAGACCTATTGTTTTTGGTGAAGATCGGTTAAGGGGAAGGGGTAGTTTACCTGCAACGTTTTTTTATCAAGCGTATTTTCTATGGCAAACGATAATAGCCGCAAATTCAAACAGAATCAAATAATTTTTTGCATACGACCCTGAATTGTAGAGGTCTCAACGACTTTCGATTTTGGTGAAGATCGGTTAAGGGGAAGGGGTAGTTTACCTGCAACCTTTTACGTTTTAACAAGAGTAAAGTACTTGAAAATTTATTTAAACTTTTTGAAACAATGGTAATTGTTAAAAATAAAATAATTTTGTTGCCAGGCAATAAAATTATAATTTTTTCATTTTAATGTAATATAATATTTTTCATTTAATACAGCAATAAAAAGGCAGGTAAGACACAGCCTGGCTGTTTGGCTGAAAATGATTTTAAATATAAATCTTAGAATATGGAAGTCATGTATGGTTCTCCATACCGATATTTTTCGATGGGGTCCTTTTGGGGGTTCTTTGGGGTCTTCCACAACGCCTCCTAAACCACTGGACCGATTTCAACCAAACTTGGCACAAATATTTTACGCAAAGGGAGAACCGACATAGGACAAGTGTTTTTACTTCCATATTCCTTAAGGAATGGAAGTATGGTGATGGCAAAAAAAATCGTGGTCGATATTATTGCAGATTCTGATTGTACTACACTCAAAACATGAAAAAAAGTCGTTTTCCGAAAAGTGTCTGTGTGTGTGTCTGTCTGTCTGTCTGTCTGTAGATTTTTTTTCTATGGCAAACGATAACTGCCGCAAATTCAAACAGAATCAAATAATTTTTTGCATACAGCCCTGATTTGTAGTGGACTCGCGACCTATTGTTTTTGGTGAAGATTGGTTGAGGGAAAGGGGTAGTTTACCTGCAACGGTTTTTTTTATCAAGGGAAATTTTTACTTCCATATTCCTTAAGGAATGGAAGTATGGTGATGGCAAAAAAAATCGTGTTCGAGATTATTGCAGATTCTGATTCTACTACACTCAAAACATGAAAAAAAGTCGTTTTCCGAAAAGTGTCTGTGTGTGTGTCTGTGTGTCTGTGTGTCTGTCTGTCTGTCTGTCTGTCTGTAGATTTTTTTTCTATGGCAAACGATAACTGCCGCAAATTCAAACAGAATCAAATAATTTTTTGCATACAGCCCGGTTTTGCAGAGTTCTCGCGACCTATTGTTTTTGGTGAAGATCGGTTGAGGGAAAGGGGTAGTTTACCTGCAACGGTTTTTTTTTAGCAAGGGAAATTTTGTTTGTTTGGCAAACGATAACAGCCGCAAATTCAAACAGAATCAAATAATGTTTCGCATACAGCCCTGAATTGTAGAGTTCTCAAGACCTATTGTTTTTGGTGAAGATCGGTTAAGGGAAAGGGGTAGTTTACCTGTAACGTTTTATGTTTTAACAAGGGTATTTCCTATGGCAAACGATAACAGCCGCAAATTCAAACAGAATGAAAAGATTATTTGCATACAGCCCTAAATTGTAGAGTTCTCAATACCTTTTGTTTTTGGTGAAGATCGGTTAAGGGAAAGGGGTAGTTTACCTACAACGTTTTTTTAACAAGGGTATTTTCTATGGCAAACGATAACAGCCGCAAATTCAAACAGAATCAAATAATTTTCTGCATACAGCCCTGATTTGTAGAGTACTCAAGACCTATTGTTTTTGGTGAAGATCGGTTGAGGGGAAGGGGTAGTTTACCAGCAACGTTTTTTATCATGCGTATTTTCTATGGCAAACGACAACTGCCGCAAATTCAAACAGAATCAAATAATTTTTTGCATACAGCCCTGATTTGTAGAGTACTCGCGACCTATTGTTTTTGGTGAAGATCGGTTGAGGGGAAGGGGTAGTTTACCTGCAACGGTTTTTTTTATCAAGGGAAATTTTTTTTTTTTTTGGCAAACGATAACAGCCGCAAATTCAAACAGAATCAAATAATGTTTCGCATACAGCCCTGAATTGTAGATTTCTCAAGACCTATTGTTTTTGGTGAAGATCGGTTGAGGGAAAGGGGTAGTTTACCTGCAACGTTTTTTTAACAAGGGTATTTTATATGGCAAACGATAACAGCCGCAAATTCAAACAGAATCAAATAATGTTTTGCATACAGTCCTGATTTGTAGAGTACTCAAGACCTATTGTTTTTGGTGAAGATCGGTTAAGGGGAAGGGGTAGTTTACCTGCAACCTTTTACGTTTTATTTTCTATGGCAAACGATAACAGCCGCAAATTCAAACAGAATCAAATAATGTTTTGCATACAGCCCTGATTTGTAGAGTACTCAAGACCTGTTGTTTTTGGTGAAGATCGGTTAAGGGGAAGGGGTAGTTTACCTGCAACGTTTTTTTATCAAGCGTATTTTCTATGGCAAACGATAACAGCCGCAAATTCAAACAGAATCAAATAATTTTTTGCATACGTCCCTGAATTGTAGAGGTCTCAATGACTTTCGATTTTGGTGAAGATCGGTTAAGGGGAAGGGGTAGTTTACCTGCAACCTTTTACGTTTTAACAAGAGTAAAGTACTTGAAAATTTATTTAAACTTTTTGAAACAATGGTAATTGTTAAAAATAAAATAATTTTGTTGCCAGGCAATAAAATTATAATTTTTGCATTTTAATGTAATATAATATTTTTCATTTAATACAGCAATAAAAAGGCAGGTAAGACACAGCCTGGCTGTTTGGCTGAAAATGATTTTAAATATAAATCTTAGAATATGGAAGTCATGTATGGTTCTCCATACCGATATTTTTTTTTTGGCAAACGATAACAGCCGCAAATTCAAACAGAATCAAATAATGTTTCGCATACAGCCCTGAATTGTAGAGTTCTCAAGACCTATTGTTTTTGGTGAAGATCGGTTAAGGGAAAGGGGTAGTTTACCTGTAACGTTTTATGTTTTAACAAGGGTATTTCCTATGGCAAACGATAACAGCCGCAAATTCAAACAGAATCAAAAGATTATTTGCATACTGCCCTAAATTGTAGAGTTCTCAAGACCTATTGTTTTTGGTGAAGATCGGTTAAGGGAAAGGGGTAGTTTACCTACAACGTTTTTTTAACAAGGGTATTTTCTATGGCAAACGATAACAGCCGCAGATTCAAACAGAATCAAATAATTTTCTGCATACAGCCCTGATTTGTAGAGTACTCAAGACCTATTGTTTTTGGTGAAGATCGGTTGAGGGGAAGGGGTAGTTTACCTGCAACGTTTTTTATCAAGCGTATTTTCTATGGCAAACGATAACTGCCGCAAATGCAAACAGAATCAAATAATTTTTTGCATACAGCCTTGATTTGTAGAGTACTCGCGACCTTTTGTTTTTGGTGAAGATCGGTTAAGGGAAAGGGGTAGTTTACCTACAACGTTTTTTTAACAAGGGTATTTTCTATGGCAAACGATAACAGCCGCAAATTCAAACATAATCAAATAATTTTCTGCATACAGCCCTAATTTGTAGAGTACTCAACACCTATTGTTTTTGGTGAAGATCGGTTGAGGGGAAGGGGTAGTTTACCTGCAACGTTTTTTATCAAGCGTATTTTCTATGGCAAATGATAACTGCCGCAAATTCAAACAGAATCAAATAATTTTTTGCATACGTCAGTGAATTGTATAGGACTCAATGCCTTTAGATTTTGGTGAAGTTCAGTTAAGGGGAAGGGGTAGTTTACCTGCAACCTTTTACGTTTTAACAAGAGTAAAGTACTTGAAAATTCATTTAAACTTTTTCAAACAATGGTAATTGTTGAAAATAAAATAATTTTGTTGCCAGGCAATCTGAAAATTTCAGATTTTATACCACAAAATCTGAAAAGATTATACGATAGTTTATGAAATGGTTAATAATACGTCAGTGGAAGGTGTAATGAGAAATTAGCAGAAATGGAAACCTGGGGAATGTTAACTGTTCTGTAGATACAATTTTGTCAGAATGTTTGGAAATGATCATCAACATTGAAGAAAAAGTAAGCATATTAAGAAACATATGTAAGTACTTATTATAAAAAATAATGTTTGTTTTTTGATAAAGTCATTTTGATTATAAAATATAAATATTTACAACAAGAAAAGAATTTTCAGTTTTCAAAATTTAAATATATTTTTATAAAACAATGGGTTCTTCATTGAGGTGGGGACCATGTCACTCACTCCATCTCAAGCCTCCTCTCCCATTTTGCAGAAAAAGAGGACCCTGTCAAGGCTGATACTTTGACGACAGTGACAGGGCTTTCCACCAAATTCAGCAGAATGACAGGTAGGCCCAACTCTGATTGGCTCCTCAGATTTCCCCAGCGTTAGTAGGTTCTATGAAAATATTTTATTTCAAAAATGATTTTAATTATAAATCTTAGATATGTTTTATAAATCTCATGTTTTATGTTTTAACATGGGTAATTTTTTATATGACGAACCATAACTGCCGTAAATTCAAACAGAATCAAATAATTTTTTACATATGTGCCTGAGCTATAGAGAACTCAATGTCTGTTGATTTTGGTGAAGATCGGTTACGGGGAAAGGGCAGTTTACCTGAAACATTTTTTGTTGTAACATGAGTAAAGTACTTAATTTTGATAAAGTATCCTGATAAGATCTTAATAATCCACTGTAGAAACGTAGATGAAATATCTATAAATGAAGAGGCTAGTTGAACGGGCTGGGGGTAATTTTCTATAAATCAAAATTATAGTTGAAGGGGGAGGGGATAATATTTTTTATATGTGTACTACGTTATTGGCAAGAAAGAAGTATTTTTTTGTTAAAATTCCTTCCCTGGCTGTTTGGCTGAAAATGATTTTAAATATAAATCTTAGAATATGGAAGTCATGTATGGTTCTCCATACCGATATTTTTCGATACGATCCTTTGGGGTCTTCCACGTCTCCACCTAAACCATTGGACCGATTTCAACCAAACTTGGCACAAATATTTTACGCAACGGGAGAACCAACATAGGACAGGTGTTTTTTTCGATACGATCCTCTGGGGGGTCCTTTGCGGTCTTAAAAAACTATTAGATCTGGTTACTATGGCAACCCAATAGAATAGATTCTGTTCTAAATATATTATCGCATTAAATTGAATACCACGCGAACGAAGTTGTGGGCAACAGCTATTTATTTTTAAGAAGCCTACTTTAATTAAACTTTATTATTAATTAAACTAACATTTTCATTACGTACAACGTGAAACTCCGTAGCGAAGCACGGGTATTCTGCTAGTCATGTATAAGAGAAAATATATCGTGCTTGGCAGGCAAGCATATCTCAGTTATGTACTGTTTACGTTTCCAATTTTATTATTATCACTACCGCAATAAAAAGGCAGGGAAGACACACACACACACACACACACACACACACACACACACACACACACACACACACACACACACACACACACACACACACACACACACACACACACACACACACACACACACACACACACAACATTCGCGTTATTTCTGGCCTCATTCATGTTTATTTTCTTACATTTGCACGGTTTTTAAATGGAAAGTGCCGAACCCATACCAACATAACGCATGCAAGCCGAAAAAGTGTCCAGCGTGGATAGTGATTTGCTTCCTGTGGATCGCTGGGCAGTGTAACTGCACGTGTTTACAGAGGAACGATTCATAGACAGACTTTTCGTCTTTAGGGAATGAACCCTCTGCAAGATGCTGAGGGTCCATGAGTGACTTCGGAGCGCTCCTTCTTTTCCGCGTGTTTGTTTCTAAGCAACGCTCAGTAGGAAATGTTGAAAATTTTTGTCCACGGTGAACCCTCATACACACTAAACCTGCTCTGATGTTTTAATTACGGACATCATAATATTAAAACTTTGGAAACTTGAGCACTACTTAATGGAGATCAATCATTAACTTATACAAGCCATTAATTTTATGCATATTTTTTATATATATGTGTACAACGTTATCGGCAACAAAGAAGTAGTTTTTGTTAAAATTCCTTCCCCGGATATTTGGCCGTAGTCCAATGTTTTCTACAAAACCAGACGTTTCGGCAATGCCATTGACTTCCATCATCAGTGAAAATCGAGTGCGATAACGTGAGGTGGTATATGTTAGTGACCACAGTACTGTGGTTAAGGCTGAAGCAGTAAGTAGAAAGAAGTAGTTTCTATGGTAATATTCCATTTCGAAAATGATTTTAAAAATAAATCTTAGAATATGGAAGTCATGTATGGTTCTCGATACCGATTTTTAACAATTACCATTGTTTCAAAAAGTTTAAATAAATTTTCAAGTACTTTACTCTTGTTAAAACGTAAAAGGTTGCAGGTAAACTACCCCTTCCCCTTAACCGATCTTCACCAAAATCGAAAGTCATTGAGACCTCTACAATTCAGGGACGTATGCAAAAAATTATTTGATTCTGTTTGAATTTGCGGCTGTTATCGTTTGCCATAGAAAATACGCTTGATAAAAAAACGTTGCTGGTAAACTACCCCTTCCCCTTAACCGATCTTCACCAAAAACAATAGGTCTTGAGTACTCTACAAATCAGGGCTGTATGCAAAACATTATTTGATTCTGTTTGAATTTGCGGCTGTTATCGTTTGCCATAGAAAATACCCTTGTTAAAAAAACGTTGCAGGTAAACTACCCCTTTCCCTCAACCGATCTTCACCAAAAACAATAGGTCTTGAGAACTCTACAATTTAGGGCTGTATGCAAATAATCTTTTGATTCTGTTTGAATTTGCGGCTGTTATCGTTTGCCATAGGAAATACCCTTGTTAAAACATAAAAAGTTACAGGTAAACTACCCCTTTCCCTTAACCGATCTTCACCAAAATCAACAGATCTTGAGAACTCTACAATTCAGGGCTGTATGCGAAACATTATTTGATTCTGTTTGAATTTGCGGCTGTTATCGTTTGCCAAACAAACAAAATTACCCTTGCTAAAAAAAAACCGTTGCAGGTAAACTACCCCTTTCCCTCAACCGATCTTCACCAAAAACAATAGGTCGCGAGTACTCTGCAAATCAGGGCTGTATGCAAAAAATTATTTGATTCTGTTTGAATTTGCGGCGGTTATCGTTTGCCATAGAAAAAAATCTACAGACAGACACACAGACACTTTTCGGAAAACGACTTTTTTTCATGTTTTGAGTGTAGTAGAATCAGAATCTGCAATAATCTCGAACACGATTTTTTTTGCCATCACCATACTTCCATTCCTTAAGGAATATGGAAGTAAAAATATCGGTATGGAGAACCATACATGACTTCCATATTCTAAGATTTATATTTAAAATCATTTTCAGCCAAACAGCCAGGGAAGGAATTTTAACAAAAAAATACTTCTTTGTTGCCAATAACGTAGTACACATATAAAAAAAAATTATCCCCTCCCCCTTCAACTATAATTTTGATTTATAGAAAAATACCCCCAGCCCGTTCAACTAGCCTCTTCATTTATAGATATTTCATCTACGTTTCTACAGTGGATTATTAAGATCTTATCAGGATACTTTATCAAAATTAAGTACTTTACTCATGTTACAACAAAAAATGTTTCAGGTAAACTGCCCTTTCCCCGTAACCGATCTTCACCAAAATCAACAGACATTGAGTTCTCTATAGCTCAGGCACATATGTAAAAAATTATTTGATTCTGTTTGAATTTACGGCAGTTATGGTTCGTCATATAAAAAATTACCCATGTTAAAACATAAAACATGAGATTTATAAAACATATCTAAGATTTATATTTAAAATCATTTTTGAAATAAAATATTTTCATAGAACCTACTAACGCTGGGGAAATCTGAGGAGCCAATCAGAGTTGGGCCTACCTGTCACTCTGCTGAATTTGGTGGAAAGCCCTGTCACTGTCGTCAAAGTATCAGCCTTGACAGGGTCCTCTTTTTCTGCAAAATAGGAGAGGCTTGAGATGGAGTGAGTGACATGGTCCCCACCTCAATGAAGAACCCATTGTTTTATAAAAATATATTTAAATTTTGAAAACTGAAAATTCTTTTCTTGTTGTAAATATTTATATTTTATAACCAAATGACTTTATTTTTGTTACCTGGCAACAAAATTATTTTATTTTCAACAATTACCATTGTTTCAAAAAGTTGAAATAAATTTTCAAGTACTTTACTCTTGTTAAAACGTAAAAGGTTGCAGGTAAACTACCCCTTCCCCTTAACCGATCTTCACCAAAATCTAAAGGCCTTGAGACCACTACAATTCAGGGACGTATGCAAAAACTTATTTGATTCTGTTTGAATTTGCGGCTGTTATCGTTTGCCATAGAAAATACCCTTGTCAAAAAAACGTTGCAGGTAAACTACCCCTTCCCCTCAACTGATCTTCACCAAAAACAATAGGTCTTGAGTACTCTACAAATCAGGGCTGTATGCAGAAAATTATTTGATTCTGTTTGAATTTGCGGCTGTTATCGTTTGCCATAGAAAATACCCTTGTCAAAAAAAAACGTTGTAGGTAAACTACCCCTTCCCCTTAACCGATCTTCACCAAAAACAATAGGTCCTGAGAACTCTACAATTTAGGGCTGTATGCAAATAATCTTTTGATTATGTTTGAATTTGCGGCTGTTATCGTTTGCCATAGGAAATACCCTTGTTAAAACATAAAACGTTACAGGTAAACTACCTCTTTCCCTTAACCGATCTTCACCAAAAACAATAGGTCTTGAGAACTCTATAATTCAGGGCTGTATGCGAAATATTATTTGATTCTGTTTGAATTTGCGGCTGTTATCGTTTGCCAAAAAAAAAATTTCCCTTGATAAAAAAAAACCGTTGCAGGTAAACTACCCCTTTCCCTCAACCGATCTTCACCAAAAACAATAGGTCGCGAGTACTCTAAAAATCAGGGCTGTATGCAAAAAATTATTTGATTCTGTTTGAATTTGCGGCAGTTATCGTTTGCCATAGACAAAAATCTACAGACAGACACACAGACAGACAGACAGACAGACAGACAGACAGACAGACACTTTTCGGAAAACGACTTTTTTCATGTTTTGAGTGTAGTAGAATCAGAATCTGCAATAATCTCGAACACGATTTTTTTTGCCATCACCATACTTCCATTCCTTAAGGAATATGGAAGTAATTACCCTTGATAAAAAACCGTTGCTGGTAAACTACCCCTTTCCCTTAACCGATCTTCACCAAAAACAATAGGTCTTAAGAACTCTATAATTCAGGGCTATATGCAAAATATTATATGATTTTGTTTGAATTTGCGGCTGTTATCGTTTGTCATACAAAATACCCTTGATAAAACAAAAAATGTGGCAGGTAAACTACCCCTTTCCCTTAAACGATCTTCACCAAAAACAATAGGTCTTTAGTACTCAAGAAATCAGGGCTGTATGCAAAAACGTATTTGATTCTGTTTGAATTTGCAGCTCTTATCGTTTTCCATAGAAAATACCCTTTTAAAACATAAAACGTTGCAGGTAAACTACCCCTTTCCCTTAACCGATCTTTACCAAAATCAACAGGTCTTGAGAACTCTAAACTTTAGGGCTGTATGCGAAACATTATTTGATTCTGTTTGAATTTGCGGCTGTTATCGTTTGCCAAACAAACAAAATTTCCCTTGATAAAAAAAACCGTTGCAGGTAAACTACCCCTTTCCCTCAACCGATCTTCACCAAAAACAATAGGTCGCGAGTACTCTACAAATCGGGGCTGTATGCAAAAAATTATTTGATTCTGTTTGAATTTGCGGCTGTTATCGTTTGCCATAGAAAAAAATCTACAGACAGACACACAGACACTTTTCGAAATATCGGTATGGAGAACCATACATGACTTCCATATTCTAAGATTTATATTTAAAATCATTTTCAGCCAAACAGGCAGGCTGTGTCTTACCTGCTTTTCTATTGCTGTATTAAATGAAAAATATTATATTACATTAAAATGAAAAAATTATAATTTTATTGCCTGGCAACAAAATTATTTTATTTTTAACAATTACCATTGTTTCAAAAAGTTTAAATAAATTTTCAAGTACTTTACTCTTGTTAAAACGTAAAAGGTTGCAGGTAAACTACCCCTTCCCCTTAACCGATCTTCACCAAAATCGAAAGTCATTGAGACCTCTACAATTCAGGGACGTATGCAAAAAATTATTTGATTCTGTTTGAATTTGCGGCTGTTATCGTTTGCCATAAAAAATACGCTTGATAAAAAAACGTTGCAGGTAAACTACCCCTTCCCCTTAACCGATCTTCACCAAAAACAATAGGTCTTGAGTACTCTACAAATCAGGGCTGTATGCAAAACATTATTTGATTCTGTTTGAATTTGCGGCTGTTATCGTTTGCCATAGAAAATACCCTTGTTAAAAAAACGTTGCAGGTAAACTACCCCTTTCCCTCAACCGATCTTCACCAAAAACAATAGGTCTTGAGAACTCTACAATTTAGGACTGTATGCAAATAATCTTTTGATTCTGTTTGAATTTGCGGCTGTTATCGTTTGCCATAGGAAATACCCTTGTTAAAACATAAAACGTTACAGGTAAACTACCCCTTTCCCTTAACCGATCTTCACCAAAATCAACAGATCTTGAGAACTCTACAATTCAGGGCTGTATGCGAAACATTATTTGATTCTGTTTGAATTTGCGGCTGTTATCGTTTGCCAAACAAACAAAATTACCCTTGCTAAAAAAAAACCGTTGCAGGTAAACTACCCCTTTCCCTCAACCGATCTTCACCAAAAACAATAGGTCGCGAGTACTCTGCAAATCAGGGCTGCATGCAAAAAATTATTTGATTCTGTTTGAATTTGCGGCAGTTATCGTTTGCCATAGAAAAAAAATCTACAGACAGACAGACACACAGACAGAAGACAGACAGACAGACAGACACACAGACACTTTTCGGAAAACGACTTTTTTTCATGTTTTGAGTGTAGTAGAATCAGAATCTGCAATAATCTCGAACACGATTTTTTTTGCCATCACCATACTTCCATTCCTTAAGGAATATGGAAGTAAAACGACTTTTTTTCATGTTTTGAGTGTAGTACAATCAGAATCTGCAATAATCTCGAACACGATTTTTTTTGCCATCACCATACTTCCATTTCCTTAAGGAACATGGAAGTAAAAAATTGTTAAGTTGTACTGGATATACACTGACTGGGTGTGAGGACTGACTGTCTGGCGGCCTGTGCGTGTACCTTCGTTAGCCGGAATAACCATAAGTCCGGTACTCCGTCTCCGCGTTTAAATGTTACCAAATATAGCGTGGTTTTCCAGGTACGTAGAAACGAACCATGTTTGAAAAGACGTCGTTTGATATTAAAAATTTATCATTCTGACCTGCATTAATAGTTTTTAACTGCTGGCATAATGTAACGCTATAGCGTCTGTTATCTTATCTAATGCGCTGCATGCACATACTAAACGATGTGCGATTACAGAGCAATATTATCGTGGTCACTAGGTTTAGTGAACACAAACAAACTGAACACTAAGCTACAGGACTCAGCGAAACACGAAAATAAGCTTCTTGAAATACAAACGTCATAAAACGTACACGTGACAGTACTGATGTGTTTAATATAAATATCGGTATGGAGAACCATACATGACTTCCATATTCTAAGACTTATAATCTGAAATATGCTTGCCTGCCAAGCACGATATATTTTCTAATATATACATAATTTACATTAAAATGAAAAAATTATAATTTTATTGCCTGGCAACAAAATTATTTTATTTTTAACAATTACCATTGTTTGAAAAATTTTAAATGAATTTTCAAGTACTTTACTCTTGTTAAAACGTAAAACGTTGCAGGTAAACTACCCCTTCCCCTTAACCGATCTTCACCAAAATCTAATGGCCTTGAGTCCTCTACAATTCACTTATGTATGCAAAAAATTATTTGATTCTGTTTGAATTTGCGGCAGTTATCGTTTGCCATAGAAAATACGCTTTATAACAAACGTTGCAGGTAAACTACCCCTTCCCCTCAACCGATCTTCACCAAAAACAAAGGGTCTTGAGTACTCTACAAACCAGGGCTGTATGGAGAAAATTATTTGATTATGTTTGAATTTGCGGCTGTTATCGTTTGCCATAGAAAATAACCTTGTTAAAAAAACGTTGTAGGTAAACTACCCCTTTCCCTTAACCGATCTTCACCAAAAACAATAGGTCTTGAGAACTCTACAATTTAGGGCTGTATGCAAATAATCTTTTGATTCTGTTTGAATTTACGGCTGTTATCGTTTGCCATAGGAAATACCCTTGTTAAAACATAAAACGTTACAGGTAAACTACCCCTTTCCCTTAACCGATCTTCACCAAAATCAACAGATCTTGAGAACTCTACAATTCAGGGCTGTATGCGAAACATTATTTGATTCTGTTTGAATTTGCGGCTGTTATCGTTTGCCATAGAAAATACCCTTGTTAAAAAAACGTTGCAGGTAAACTACCCCTTTCCCTCAACCGATCTTCACCAAAAACAATAGGTCTTGAGAACTCTACAATTTAGGACTGTATGCAAATAATCTTTTGATTCTGTTTGAATTTGCGGCTGTTATCGTTTGCCATAGGAAATACCCTTGTTAAAACATAAAACGTTACAGGTAAACTACCCCTTTCCCTTAACCGATCTTCACCAAAATCAACAGATCTTGAGAACTCTACAATTCAGGGCTGTATGCGAAACATTATTTGATTCTGTTTGAATTTGCGGCTGTTATCGTTTGCCAAACAAACAAAATTACCCTTGCTAAAAAAAAACCGTTGCAGGTAAACTACCCCTTTCCCTCAACCGATCTTCACCAAAAACAATAGGTCGCGAGTACTCTGCAAATCAGGGCTGCATGCAAAAAATTATTTGATTCTGTTTGAATTTGCGGCAGTTATCGTTTGCCATAGAAAAAAAATCTACAGACAGACAGACACACAGACAGACAGACAGACAGACAGACAGACAGACACACAGACACTTTTCGGAAAACGACTTTTTTTCATGTTTTGAGTGTAGTAGAATCAGAATCTGCAATAATCTCGAACACGATTTTTTTTGCCATCACCATACTTCCATTCCTTAAGGAATATGGAAGTAAAACGACTTTTTTTCATGTTTTGAGTGTAGTACAATCAGAATCTGCAATAATCTCGAACACGATTTTTTTTGCCATCACCATACTTCCATTTCCTTAAGGAACATGGAAGTAAAAAATTGTTAAGTTGTACTGGATATACACTGACTGGGTGTGAGGACTGACTGTCTGGCGGCCTGTGCGTGTACCTTCGTTAGCCGGAATAACCATAAGTCCGGTACTCCGTCTCCGCGTTTAAATGTTACCAAATATAGCGTGGTTTTCCAGGTACGTAGAAACGAACCATGTTTGAAAAGACGTCGTTTGATATTAAAAATTTATCATTCTGACCTGCATTAATAGTTTTTAACTGCTGGCATAATGTAACGCTATAGCGTCTGTTATCTTATCTAATGCGCTGCATGCACATACTAAACGATGTGCGATTACAGAGCAATATTATCGTGGTCACTAGGTTTAGTGAACACAAACAAACTGAACACTAAGCTACAGGACTCAGCGAAACACGAAAATAAGCTTCTTGAAATACAAACGTCATAAAACGTACACGTGACAGTACTGATGTGTTTAATATAAATATCGGTATGGAGAACCATACATGACTTCCATATTCTAAGACTTATAATCTGAAATATGCTTGCCTGCCAAGCACGATATATTTTCTAATATATACATAATTTACATTAAAATGAAAAAATTATAATTTTATTGCCTGGCAACAAAATTATTTTATTTTTAACAATTACCATTGTTTGAAAAATTTTAAATGAATTTTCAAGTACCTTACTCTTGTTAAAACGTAAAACGTTGCAGGTAAACTACCCCTTCCCCTTAACCGATCTTCACCAAAATCTAATGGCCTTGAGTCCTCTACAATTCACTTATGTATGCAAAAAATTATTTGATTCTGTTTGAATTTGCGGCAGTTATCGTTTGCCATAGAAAATACGCTTTATAACAAACGTTGCAGGTAAACTACCCCTTCCCCTCAACCGATCTTCACCAAAAACAAAGGGTCTTGAGTACTCTACAAACCAGGGCTGTATGGAGAAAATTATTTGATTATGTTTGAATTTGCGGCTGTTATCGTTTGCCATAGAAAATAACCTTGTTAAAAAAACGTTGTAGGTAAACTACCCCTTTCCCTTAACCGATCTTCACCAAAAACAATAGGTCTTGAGAACTCTACAATTTAGGGCTGTATGCAAATAATCTTTTGATTCTGTTTGAATTTACGGCTGTTATCGTTTGCCATAGGAAATACCCTTGTTAAAACATAAAACGTTACAGGTAAACTACCCCTTTCCCTTAACCGATCTTCACCAAAATCAACAGATCTTGAGAACTCTACAATTCAGGGCTGTATGCGAAACATTATTTGATTCTGTTTGAATTTGCGGCTGTTATCGTTAGGCAAAAAAAAAATTTCCCTTGCTAAAAAAAAACCGTTGCAGGTAAACTACCCCTTTCCCTCAACCGATCTTCACCAAAAACAATAGGTCGTGAGTACTCTACAAATCAGGGCTGTATGCAAAATATTATTTGATTCTGTTTGAATTTGCGGCAGTTATCGTTTGCCATAGAAAAAAATACCCTTGTTAAAAAAACGTTGCAGGTAAACTACACCTTTCCCTCAACCGATTTTCACCAAAAACAATAGGTCTTGAGAACTCTACAATTTAGGGCTGTATGCAAATAATCTTTTGATTCTGTTTGAATTTGCGGCTGTTATCGTTTGCCATAGGAAATACCCTTGTTAAAACATAAAACGTTACAGGTAAACTACCCCTTTCCCTTAACCGATCTTCACCAAAATCAACAGATCTTGAGAACTCTACAATTCAGGGCTGTATGCGAAACATTATTTGATTCTGTTTGAATTTGCGGCTGTTATCGTTTGCCAAACAAACAAAATTACCCTTGCTAAAAAAAAACCGTTGCAGGTAAACTACCCCTTTCCCTCAACCGATCTTCACCAAAAACAATAGGTCGCGAGTACTCTACAAATCAGGGCTGTATGCAAAAAATTATTTGATTCTGTTTGAATTTGCGGCAGTTATCGTTTGCCATAGAAAAAAATCTACAGACAGAGACAGACAGACACACAGACAGACAGACACACACACAGACACTTTTCGGAAAACGACTTTTTTTCATGTTTTGAGTGTAGTAGAATCAGAATCTGCAATAATCTCGAACACGATTTTTTTTGCCATCACCATACTTCCATTCCTTAAGGAATATGGAAGTAAAATATCGGTATGGAGAACCATACATGACTTCCATATTCTAAGATTTATATTTAAAATCATTTTCAGCCAAACAGCCAGGCTGTGTCTTACCTGCCTTTTTATTGCTGTATTAAATGAAAAATATTATATTACATTAAAATGAAAAAATTATAATTTTATTGCCTGGCAACAAAATTATTTTATTTTTAACAATTACCATTGTTTCAAAAAGTTTAAATAAATTTTCAAGTACTTTACTCTTGTTAAAACGTAAAAGGTTGCAGGTAAACTACCCCTTCCCCTTAACCGATCTTCACCAAAATCGAAAGTCATTGAGACCTCTACAATTCATGGACGTATGCAAAATATTATTTGCTTCTGTTTGAATTTGCGGCTGTTATCGTTTGCCATAGAAAATACGCTTGATAAAAAAACGTTACAGGTAAACTACCCCTTCCCCTTAACCGATCTTCACCAAAAATAATAGGTCTTGAGTACTCTACAAATCAGGGCTGTATGCAAAACATTATTTGATTCTGTTTGAATTTGCGGCTGTTATCGTTTGCCATAGAAAATACCCTTGTTAAAAAAACGCTACAGGTAAACTACCCCTTTCCGTTAACCGATCTTCACCAAAAACAATAGGTCTTGAGAACTCTACAATTTAGGGCTGTATGCAAATAATCTTTTGATTCTGTTTGAATTTGCGGCTGTTATCGTTTGCCATAGGAAATACCCTTGTTAAAACATAAAACGTTACAGGTAAACTACCCCTTTCCCTTAACCGATCTTCACCAAAATCAACAGATCTTGAGAACTCTACAATTCAGGGCTGTATGCGAAACATTATTTGATTCTGTTTGAATTTGCGGCTGTTATCGTTTGCCAAACAAACAAAATTACCCTTGCTAAAAAAAAAACCGTTGCTGGTAAACTACCCCTTTCCCTCAACCGATCTTCACCAAAAACAATAGGTCGCGAGTACTCTACAAATCAGGGCTGTATGCAAAAAATTATTTGATTCTGTTTGAATTTGCGGCAGTTATCGTTTGCCATAGAAAAAAAATCTACAGACAGACAGACACACAGACAGACAGACAGACAGACACACAGACACTTTTCGGAAAACGACTTTTTTTCATGTTTTGAGTGTAGTAGAATCAGAATCTGCAATAATCTCGAACACGATTTTTTTGCCATCACCATACTTCCATTCCTTAAGGAATATGGAAGTAAAATTGATGGAGGCAGGGGGTCGGAAGCTTTTTGTTTAAAAAAAATACTTTGTTAGATTAAAATTCATAAATGTAATCACTGCCTGTGGTAATCAGTTCCTCGACTGATTACCAGAGCTCGGATGTACATGAACCTAAACGTCTGGAAATATACACGCATCTAAGCCCTAAAGGTACCAAAGTACATCAATACAACTTGTAAAATATACTCTATGGATACAAAGACATGCACGAAAAACTAAATACCCTATATTCTAAATACTTTTTTGTATAATAGAAAAATGGTGTATTTACTATTGTTAACAAAAAATTACAGATACTTTAAGATTAGTTTTTATCTTAAATTACTCCTTGTCATTAAGGTTATACTGAACGACGACATGCATACCAATTTTGAAAATTACAATATAGCTCCAGTGGTCTACCAGTAGTTCTTTGTATACCGAGAAATTCCTTTCTATTATTTACTATTTAACTTGATGTAACGAGAGCGAATTGTAGATGTCAAATCATTGGGGATGTTCTGGATAACTTCCATCCAATAAGTTTCTTTTCACTAATACCAATTCTACACATTGTTGAATATCCCGGACATTGTTCAACTACATTTGTAATTTCATTTTAACTTTTCAGCTACTTCGCTTTGTGCTGTGAAACAAACAATCTATATCTTTGAGAATTTTTAACGCAACACATAATTGTGTACCCACTGTTTTAGTAATGGAATATGATAAGATACAAGTCAGATTTAGTGTAGGTTTAAATTACTAACAACATGGCTGAAAACGACTCTTTCAACACTTTTTGTTTGCGGAATATTATTAGTTGAATTATAAATATTCAGCAATATCATTTAGTGAAACATAAAAAACAACTGAATACGACAAAAATTTGTTTTTATCCGTGTTTTAGCTAAAATATGATCTCAAAGTAAAAAAACTGCATTCATATGACATACCATAATCCAAGCCCTACGGAGATCCCGTCTTTTCGATTTTTAAAAAAATATATATATATATTCTGCAATTATATATAGCCCATGTGTGTGTGTGTGTGTGTGTGTGTGTGTGTGTGTGTGTGTGTGTGTGTGTGTGTGTGTGTGTGTGTGTGTGTGTGTGTGTGTGTGTTTATAAGGCTATGAGTCCAAATGTTTCTTTCTTAGTTCGATGTTTCAATTAGCCTATAACAAACAGGCTAGATGTAGCCTAATACCAACACCTGTTTGGGCGGCGGGAGCGTATAATCCGGCCTGGCAACAAAGATGTTCGTCTTCTTCCCACCTCTTCGTGGCGGTTCCCACAGTTCAGGAATTCTCTTTGTCGCTGATACTTATCGATTTCAATCTTGCCCCCTACTCATAATGCAATATAATTCCTAATATTTCCACCATGTATTAGATCTTCGTTTCACCCGTTTCTCTATAATCCTACAAATTAATGATAATTAGAAGAACCTTTTCGATATTTTCCTTTCAATAATTTGCAGCCGCTCTGAATCCCACTTACATCTTTTCTCAGAAGAGAAACCTTAGCAGTACACAGATACGGTGACCTGTTTGACTGCAAGCGTTCTTTACTGTTGCAGAAGCACTGGCCTTTCCCTCTCACACAGTCTCACCAGTTAAAAAATGCTGAACATATTTTTAGAAAGGCTGGAATACATGAATTGGAAAAGTAAACGCTTAATAGACTATGATGACATATTGTTTGCAGAAAATGACACCAGTTATTGTAAAACTAGGTCACTATTTTGTCGAATTAAAACATGTGGAAATAAATGTTGTGCAATGCAAATATTAATGACACAGAAAATAAAATAGGTCAAATGCATACGCACGCATCTACCACCGGATATTCGGGATGTTTCGGTGTTGTTTTCCTTTTCATAAAATGATTAAGCTATCTGTAGTAGGTGTACAAAGTGTACGCGTAGGTCTACACATACCATTTCTATTTCAGTATACAAAATACACACAATATAAGATTCATTCTGTTGGCTATTTCAGTAGAGAAATGTGTTTACTTTCTTCCGTCGAAGAAAGAAACTCGTCGCAAACACAAAAGAAATTGACAGAACCCCGTCCCCCGTGTGTTTATCGGTCAGTGCGTACCAGGGAGATTCTAGTAGCCAATATGAGTCTGACAGAACAGATATTTCTGCAAGACACTCCAAATATCTCCACAACCAAGGTTAATCAACACTCGGAAATATTTATTTTCCTGTCGTCAACAATCTCTTGACTGGTTTGGAGCGAAGACCGCTTTGTTATTCTTTCTGCATAATCCGATCCTACATATTACGCAATCAGTTTCATGTATTCCAAATTTGCTTTCCTCTGAAGTTTATGCTCTCCACTGATACTTCAACCAATCCTGTATGTCTCAACATATACTTCTCTCGGTGTTGGTCTTATTTCTCCATAAACTTGTTTTACCCTTCGTTCTTTGCAGGACAACCTCTATCCTTATTTTATTATTCCATTTAATTCGCAAGTGTTTCCTATAAACCACAAATCCGAATTTCTTTTCTTAGGTGCTCATACTGCTCTCTTCTCAAAGATTCAATTTTAAAAACGTCTTTCTTAACTCCACGAGATCGTGAAACAGTTTACGGTCTTCCTCCATTTTTCGATGTTTTACCCTTCAACTACTTCTTAATACTTTTAGAATGTTCTTTTTTGCTTTCTATGTACAGACATCCTTTGTTTGTTTTACATCTTCTTCCTTAAAACTCTTCAACTCCTTACTTCTTTCCCGAAAAGTATCTCTGTTAAAATTCCTCTGGCGGGACGTTCATTTTAGCTAAATCACCTCGCTGGTTGTTACGTGTCTAGTTCCACTTTCTTTTTTATTAGACTGGTTTTACGTTCATTCATCTTACGTAATTATAAAATACCAGTACAAGTCTCCGAGTAATAATTCGTAGAAAAGCTCTTGACTAATATACAAGGATATAAATACTAACAGAGAGAATAAACATCAAAGGGTCGTAGCTGATCAGAGTATATTGGCAGAATGTGAGGAAGATCTTCAGACAATGGGGTAAGCAATAGGCAGAGCAGGAAAAAATTAGATGTCCGCATAAATTTTTTTAGGGCCATAGGCTACTATGAGAAAAAACTAAGCTCAGCAGTTGGAAAGATAATATATGTAGTTGGAAAACTTTTGAAACAAATGTGCTTCTGTAAAAGTAAGGTACAGATAATATCAGGATGAAAACTATCAGAAAAAGTACAAAGGTTCTGATTTTTCAGAGTATAAAATGTATATTCTTAATAATACTCTTAAAATTTATATTTAATATTAGTTTCAGAAAGTTCTTATGGGAATGCTTTATCCGAAGTGGTGAAACCTATGGTTCAGAACATGAACATTGAGATAGAAGTAGGACAGATATTACAATTTTGGAATGTGGCTGCGTAGGAAAATGGACAAGGTTACACGGATAGCCTATTCAGGATAGAATAAAAAGGTGCTAAAACTATTTACAGAAAGGAGATGTTGGTGGGCGTATTAGGAAAATAATGAAAGCTAATTGGGTCGGGCATATTCTAAGGATGACTGGTGTGTAAATGGAACGCAAAGGAGACAAAGAAAGGTATGGAACCTGACGATCACAAGGAGGGGAAGTGCAACCGGTAACTAAATGTCCACAAAGTAAGAACACAATGCAGACACTGTTCAGCTAAAACCTGCCGTTATACAGATTTATATTTGATGACAAAACATACATAATACATCTTCAATATGTCTAGTTAGTTTTATCATGCTAAGTAATGGCGCCTCGTTGAAGTTGTTGTATGGCAGTGTTTCATTCAAGCCCGCACTATGGACATCGTTACTCTGGTCAGTAGATTGCTGGACAGGAACAGTTTCACACGTATTTAGTTATTTACTGCATCGCTGACCCACTTGTGCAACACGATGCCGTTGCGTAATTACTGTTATCTACAGATTTGTGCAGTGCACTGATAACCGAATGCAACCAACTGCATACATCTGACACCCACAGACGGCCTTCACAATTTATATTTTACTTTTATTTATTACTTGTTTTACAATTATAAAATGCTTTAATTTGGTATGCGGATACAAAACAATGCAATACAACAAGTGCGCAAACTATGATAAGCGTACGTTTTGCGTAAAATAATACTGCAGCGGCATAGGGAAGGGAATTACACGAGAGCATGGCCCACTGCTCCGCCATAATCAGTATAGTGGCTATCCTTGTGAAATCCCGCCTCCGTCTGCGTTAATCTAAGTTGTATAAAGTAAGAAGTAAAAAATCCATACGAACAAAAATAAATGATACACGGAGAAAACGTTTGGCGATAAAAAAAAACGTAATTTCATAAAATAATGTTCTGTTTAAGTCAGAGAACTTGTTGGTTAGTACGTATCCAGTGCTGTTATCGGTCAGTATGAGGAAATAAGTCTACTTTTTAAACGTATATTCCCAAAATACGTTAAAAACTAACACCATTAGCAAACTGTATTATCAATTCGGTGTGAATTATAATCCAAAACATACCGATAATTCGAAAAGTACTATGAAATCTGAATCAATTAAAACCATAAAAGTACAGTTAATGAGGATATATTGCTAACACAGTATACACTGCTATACTACGTTTAACAAAAAAATTTAAAAATAAACGTATTTATAGTTTTTGCATTCAGTTTTGAAATTGTAATAGTCTTTATTGCTTTTTGAAATAATTGAAAAGAGTTACTTATTTTTATTACCGTTGTCGTTATCGTGAAGGCAAATGCATTTTCTGTTCATATGGAGGACTTCTCACGTATACTGCTTGATGGTCGAGACATGCGAAAGCTGACTCCACCATTTCTAGGAGAAGAAAGCTTCACCGCTGTATAAGCAAACCGTAATGACTGCATGCATACATAATGTTGCAGTCGGGATGCAATGTTGTTTAGTTTTTCACTTTCTCTGTGATCCACTGTGATGCAACCAACAGAATATGCACACTGTACCGGCTTTCTCCTGTACTTCCTGGGTCACTGTCCGACCTTGCTTACACCTCTCTCTCTCTCTCTCTCTCTCTCTCTCTCTCTCTCTCTCTTCCTTTTCCCTACCATCTCTTTCGATGTTTTACATAATAGAGCCAACTAACACGGTACGCGCTTTGAACATGCCCTGTCATCATATACAAAACTCTCTATGCTGAGTCACACGTATTCTATTAACAGTATTGGCACATAAGGACCGGTTACCTGTTCTTGTTCTCTGTAAGCGAACTAACTAATCGTTGTAATTAGTTTTTATGTTATTCTTGGTCTTCCAAAGTTAGGCCTTTGAAATCCGACATTTGCGTTTATTTTGTTGAACCTATTGCCGACAGAAAGAAGAGAGAACGGTTACGAAGGTCTCGATTATCTCTCGCAAATCAGAATACTCTATATTAGGTTTTCAGTTTTATCTTGGTACGAACAATGACCGGGAAGACCAAACTCAAGAATGGATCCCTGCACTTGTGCAAACGAATCAAGAGATCTTGGGAAACCGGCAATGCTGGGAAGAGGGCCATCGTTTGTTTGATAACTTAAAAATCAAATGGGTCCACACAGTTTATGTACTAAACATGTTTAAGTACATTTTAAGTAATAAACATATTTTTAAACATATTCTTAAAGAAACCCAAATCATATTAACTGTTGGATGTTTAAAAACACAGAATCACACATGATCTAAAACTCAACTTTTAGCTAATGACAACTTCTTGAGTTACTAATAAGACTGTAACCACTATTTTAAAACCATTATGCATTTAATTTACTTATGGACAAGTAATTATTGCATAGCTTTATAAAATATGTACGAATTTGACAGTTTTGGCCAAATAACGCGTAATAGTACGGCGGCTTTAAAACAATTTTCAAGGTAAAATTTACTTATAAGAAACTGTACTAGCACTGGTATGTGGAGTCTATAGATAAGCAAATCCAGAACAATTTTCGTAGAAAGCCCCAGAAACCGTGAATCTGGAACTGATGGAAGGCACTACTCCGCTTGTCATATTCATGAAAATGTGTCACGGTTTTCAATGTTGAATTTTGTGTCCCTTGTACCCTTTTTTGTATTGTTAGATTTTTAAGAATACATTTCGTTTCATTCTGCATTCGATATATAAGCATATGCGACTGATTTCTCCTGAAAGAGTTTCTGTTACATCGTAAGAAAAACGATCGTTCAGTTAAAACAACGCGAATCAGATTCCGCTGTATCGATGTTAGAACGCTGTTATGACGTGTCTCTCTGTAGGCGTATTAGTGTCAACATAAATAGTTCTGCTCTATGCATGAGTCTGTATCCAAATACGACCTCCACATACACAGCCGTATATATCCTACACATGTACACATTAATTATTGGCACATGTACTCCAACCTTGCGTTGTCTGTCAACATACAGAAACAACCCAGTTTCATTCCGCTTAATTATCTGTGTTCTTTTTTGATTCTTTGGTAACATTTCCCATGTGTTAAAATTATAAAGTTCCTCATATGATGATGTTTATTCATAATCTGAAACGGAAGTGTTTTGTTATTATTACGATTCTTGTTATTATTAACTAGCAGAACGAATAGTACTGTTAAAATTAAAAACACCCAGTAATTGCTTGTGGTGCGTCAATATAATTTCTTAATTTTCTCGCCATACCTGGAGAAACCGGCTCGTCAATTACGGCAACAACAAAAAGAGCATGCCAGTACACATAGGTTGTACGATAATTTGACACTCGAAATCGTCAGGATTAGAGATTGGGTGAGAAGATTAGATACCTTCTAAATAATACTCAGCGACCGTAAACTCACGTATGGGGAAGTTCTCCACTTCAACAGAAGATCACAGTCACCACATTTAATTCGTCGACCCTCTTCGATTTGTGAGATATGAATTACAGTATTAATTTTTAACTAACGCTAAACTGCGAGTTTATGTTGTAAAGACTCGAATATTGTATTTGCAAACGCGTTATCGTCTATCAACAATAGAAGCACTACTCAGTAGAACGTCTATGAATTTTTGTTACGCGTAGTGTTTACATCAAAGTTGTAATACCTGTGTGTGGGAAGATTTACCCCTTGGCGTATGCCTGCATTACTCCTGTGTTCTTTAACTGTTCTTAGCAGTACGGTGAACGTCAGATTTACTGGACACGTGAAAATATGACTTTGTGGTTATAAGCACCGATGAGTAAAATACATCGCGTATTTTCAGAAATTTTCTGCCACTACTGTATACTCTGTGTTATTTTCAATTACTTGTATCACGCTCCTTGCTTTACACGATTCACTTTCGTTTATCGTATGGGAGTAATTTTCCATCTACTTATCTTCATCATTATTTAGTTTTCGTACATTTTTAGTAGTTAATTACATCCCTGACCACACAAGAGGGCTGATAACGTACAGGAGGTAATTTAACAGTTGAAGAGGACTCGGTGTCTACAGTCCCAGGTGGAAAGTTATTACCTCTTCTAACGTTAACAGCCGGACCTGTGATGCTGTAGAAGAACAGAAGTTATAGTTATCGTCCACAAGTAGTACACATACGTACCTAAAGCAGGCTGTTTCAACTTTTTAGCCCGAGCCCAAACTTCTCTCACGTCTTCCAAAGCTATGTTCCAGTGTTTGTCAAATGCAACCACATAACCAGTGCAGTGCCCACGAATGGAGTTCATGTTTCTTGTTACAATCTGAAACACATTTAATATACGTATCAACACTATAAATACAGTGGACAAATATAGCCTACACATTTTCACGGACATCATGTTACATATACGTTTACTTACAATGTGACGACTGTTTTATTTTGAAATATATGAAAAAGGATTTATAATATCAAAAAACATTTCTCCGAAAAGTCTTACATATTAACTTAGACTTAACGGCCTTGTGGGGTCGTCCCAGGATCAGATTCTGGGAACAGTAGTGACGATATTAAATGTCAATAAAAAAAGAAGAAAATTTACTTTTCTAGTTCTGATTACTGTTCGGAAAGAATAGGACACATTCCTTTGAAATACACCAAACGCATTTGAAGTCCTTTCGCGGGCACTTTCCTGTGCGCAGTGTAAATTTCCACGACAATCAAAAGAATCTTAAAAGGCAGAATAAAACATGTAAGCCATTATTACTGCACTTCTGAATAGATGGATGCAGAAACAAATCCATCCATACTTAAATCTAAAAGATAAATATTTAGTTTAGTTCTACGGGTACTTTTTGTTTTCCTGACAATTGTTTCACCAGTTATGGCAGCTTCAGAGAGTACATCTGAACACTCGTTACATATGAAGCTGCCGTAACTGGTGAAACAATTGTCAGGAAAATAAAAATGATCTGTAGAATTAAAACAAGTGTTTATTTATTTAATTTAAATATCAATAAAATGTTCTACCAAGTGCCGAGTGAGGTTGACTTCGGCAATCTGAATTGTCATAATTTAGCGGGGAATCTACACGTAGTTCCCATGTTAAGACAATTTGTACAGCACGCAACCCGGGGCCACTTGGTTATCAGTACAAATAGGTAGTGCGATTACTCAGTATCTTCACACGAACATGAAAAATAGATCACTTTGCGCTAGATACCAATAACATTATGGCTTAAACATACGCCACGACTCAAACGTAATGAAAATAAATAAAAATTTTCGCCACAAGGAGATTAGCGAAGTGTTATAATCCGCGCTAAAAAAGCGTTAATGTAACAGCTGAATTGCAATTTTCACGTCTGAGGAACGTTCGATATCTAGATATGGTAGAATCAAGATAATCAATAATCAAGATAGAAGCTACAGTATCTATTCGTCCTATGAGAGCTACGTTTCTGTCACAAGAATATTACCTACATCAGAATGCCATAAGAATCGTGCAGAGACAAGGAACACAGTAGTTTCCATAGTAGAATGAGAAAAGCTCTTCAGACAAAAAAAAAATGACAAATTAAGTTGACAGCTGACAAAAATTACAATTGTTTGGCTGAATGAACAAGGCTTGTCAGCACCGTATAAACACATTCAGTTACAACAGTGCACCTGATCCGCTACTGAAGTTACGGTCTCAGATCCAGTACTTACCTTAACTTTCGTCCGATTTTCCATATAGTCCTTAAGTCTGGCAAACGGCCCTTCCGCATTTTCCATACGAGTCAAAACATCCTTAAAGTGCTTATTCTTTCTTCTTCCTTGTACGGGCTCTGTGACAAAGACAGTCTGTAGTAAAAATTATGCGGGCGGCTAGTACTACTGCTGTTACTATTATTACAAGACGCACTTTACACGGCGCGCGCACACATACATACTTTGCTAGCGTACTTTTGAACTTTTCATTATACCATGGTTGCAAAATCTTCGACTGAAGATGGAAGATGTACAGTGTAAACAAGGAAGCAGATGAAAGTCTGTTAACTTTGACGTAGACTGTTACGTTGCATATCGGAAAGAGAAACCCCGCGACCATGTAGCAGTGTGTCTCCTCAGGTAACGAGATGCGGGTCGTGTACTGGTTTAAAGTAACACTACTAATTAACAACTTACATCTGAATCTTATTATTTACCTCTCCGTATAATTATCTGATCAAAATATAACTGGATCTTCATCATGACTAATGCTACACTGCAATAGTAATAGCTCCCGCAGCTGCACAACTCGATTACTCTTTTGAATGAAGTACATTTATTATTACATACATTTCGATATTAAATACTTTTTCAATTACAGGAAACATTACAAAAATCTCGATTACTTCTTCACGGTTATTTCTTTAGTAATATGAAAATTGTAGAGTACATAGTCATACAAGAAACACTAAAAATTCTAAACGATCAGATTTAGGTTAAAATTCCTTTTAGTCTCACATTTTGATCACTTTAATGGGTCCAAAATTTTGAAAATTTCCAAAATTTAACACTAACTTCAGATGTTACTTAAAATTCTGTTTAATTTGATACCACACATGAGTTTTTGCGATCTTGTTAAGAGTGTCACCAACTTTTTGGATTCTGACGTCCACAAATTTAAAAATTTTACCACCATATTTATACTGTGGTTAAAATTCTCTTTAATGTGATAACCCACATGGGCTTTTGCGCCTTTTCCACAATTCTGACTCTCTCACATTTATGCCTGAAACTTTTTGGGGCATAAATCTATAAAACAATAGGATTCTGTAAACTTATGGACACGCATTATGGACATGGACCAACGAAAATCGGTAGATGCATTCAAACGTTACCGTGAGACAAACAGACCCTATAAACAAACAGATAGATGCCTAACGGCCGAGTTAAAATTGAAACCTTTCTACTCCCGTTCAATAAAGAAAGCAATTTTTAAAAATCACCAAATAAAATAAAATTAGTCATAGACTTGGGCAATTCCAAGCGATTCACAGAACCTCTTCTTAACCGTCGTAGTCTGACAAAATCCTCTGTTAATTCTGACCTAACTCTTCTATAAAATTACTGTTCTACACAAATTACAGTAAGTTATTATGATCATTACGGTGTAGCTACTAATAAGCTAATAAAATATCGGTATGGAGAACCATACATGACTTCCATGTTCTAAGATTTATATTTAAAATCATTTTCGAAATGAAATATTTCCATAGAAACTACTTCTTTCTATTGCTTCAGCCTTAACCACAGTACTGTGGTCACTAACGTATACCACCTCACGTTATCGCACTCGATTTTCACTGATGATGGAAGTCGATGGCATTGCCGAAATGTATTGTTTTGTAGAAAACATTGGACTACGGCCAAACATCCCGGGAAGGAGTTTTAACAAAAACTAGTTCTTTGTTGCCGATAACGTTGTACACACATATATACAAAATATGCATAAAATTATTAGCTTGTATAAGTTAATGTTTGATCTCCATTAAGTAGTGCTCAAGTTTCCAAAGTTTTAATATTATGATGTCCGTAATTAAAACATCAGAGCAGGTTTAGTGTGTATGAGGGTACACCGTGGACAAAAATTTTCAACATTTCCTATTGAGTGTTGCTTAGAGTAAAGCTGCGAATCAACAGTGTACGCTTCACAGAACAAACACGCGGAAAAGAAGGAGCGCTCCGAAGTTACTCGTGGACCCTCAGCATCTTGCAGAGGGTTCATTCCCTAAAGACGAAAAGTCTGTCTATGAATCGTTCCTCTGTAAACACGTGCAGTTACACTGCCCAGCGATCCACAGGAAGCAAATCGCTATCCACGCTGGACACTTTTTCGGCTTGCACGCGTTATGTTGCTGTGGGTTTCGGCACTTTCCATTTAAAAAGCGTGCAAATGTAAGAAAATAAACATGAGTGAGGCCAGAAATAACGCGAATTTTGTGTGTGTGTGTGTGTGTCTTCCCTGCCTTTTTATTGCAGTAATCATAATAATAAAATGGAAACGTAAACATTACACAATTGAGATATGCTTGCCTGCCACGAACGATATATTTTCTCTCATACATGATTTACATTAAAATGAAAAAATTATAATTTTATTGCCTGGCAAGAAAATTATTTTATTTTTAACAATTACCATTGTTTGAAAAAGTTTAAATGAATTTTCAAGTACTTTACTGTTGCTATAGGCCTAACGTAAAGCGTTGCAGGTAAACTACCCCTTCCCCTTAACCGATCTTCACCAAAAACAATAGGTCTTGAGAACTCTATAATTCAGGGCTGGATGCGAAATATTATTTGATTCTGTCTGAATTTGCGGCTGTTATCGTTTGCCATAGAAAAAAAATACCCTTGATAAAAAAAAAGTTGCAGGTAAACTACCCCTTTCCCTCAACCGATCTTCACCAAAAACAATAGGTCGTGAGTACTCTACAAATTACAGCTGTATGCAAAAAATTATTTGATTCTGTTTGAATTTGCGGCTGTTATCGTTTGCCATAGAAACAAAATCTACAGACACACAGACACTTTTGGAAAAACGACTTTTATTCCATGTTCCTTAAGGAAATGGAAGTATGGTGATGGCAAAAAAAATCGTGATCGAGATTATTGCAGATTCTGATTGTACTACACTAAAACCATGAAAAAAGGTCATTTTTATTCGAAAAGTGTCTGTGTGTGTGTCTTTTGTCTATCTGTCTTGTGTCTATAGATTTTTTCTATGGCAAACGATAACAGCCGCAAATGCAAACAGAATCAAAAATATTTTTGCATACAGCCCTTATTTGTAGAGTACTCAAGACCTATTGTTTTCGGTGAAGATCGGTTAAGGAAAAGGGGTAGTTTACCTGCTACGTTTTATGTTTTAACAAGGGTATTTTCTATGGCAAACGATAAAAGCCACACATTCAAACAAAATCAAATAATTTTTTGCATTCAGCCCTGATTTGTAGAGTTCTCACGATCTGTTGGTTTTGGTGAAGATCAGTTAAGGGAAAGGGGTAGTTTACCGGCAACATTTTATGATTTAACAAGGGTAATTTTTTCTATGACGAACGGTAACTGCCGTAAATTCAAACGAAATCAAATATTTTTTTGCATACATTTTTGAATTATACAGAACTCAAGGTCTATTGATTTTGTTGAAGATCGGTTATGGGAAAGGGGTAGTTTACCAGCAACGTTTTATTTTTAACAAGGGTAATTTTTTTTTTAAGACGAACGATAACTGCCGTAAATTCAATCAAAATCAAATAATGTTTTGCATACCTTCCTGAGCTATAGAGAACTCAATGTCTGTTGATTTTGGTGAAGATCGGTTAAGGGAAAAGAGTAGTTTACCAGCAACATTTTATGTTTTAACAACGGTAAGTTTTTCTTTGACGAACGATAACAGCCGCAAATTCAAACAGAAACAAATAATTTTTGCATACAGCCCTGAATTGTACAGTTCTGAAGACCTATTGTTTTTGGTGAAGATCGGTTAAGGGAAAGGGGTAGTTTACCTGCAACATATTATGTTTTAACAACTGCAATTTTTTTATGACGAACGATAACTGCTGCACATTCAACCAGAATCAAATATTTTTTTGCATGCATCCCTGAATTATAGAGGACTGAAGGCCTATTGATTTTGGTGAAGATTGGTTAAGAGAAATGGATAGTTTACCTGCAACGTTTTATGTTTTAACAAGAGTAAAGAACTTAATTTTGATAAACAAAGTATCCTGATAAGAAGCTCATAATAATCCACTGTAGAAACGTAGATGAAATATCTATAAATGAAGAGGCTAGTTGAACGGGGTGGGGGTAATTTTCTATTAATGAAAATTATAGTTGAAGAGGGAGGGGAGAAATTTTTATATGTGTACTACGTTATCGGCAACAAAGTAGTAGTTTTTTGTTAAAATTCCTTCCCGGGCTGTTTAGCCGTAGTCCAATGTTTTCTGCAAAACCAGACGTTTCGGCAATGCCATCGACTGCCATCATCAGTGAAAATCGTGTGCGAAAACGTGAGGTGGTATACGTTAGTGACCACAGTACTATGGTTAAGGCTGAAGCAATAGAAAGAAGTAGTTTCTATGGAAATATTTCATTTCGAATATGATTTTAAATATAAATCTTAGAACATGGAAGTCATGTATGGATCTCCATACCGATATTTTTTCATGTTTTGAGTGTAGTACAATCAGAATCTGCAATAATCTCGTACACGATTATTTTTTGCCATCACCATACTTCCATTTCCTTAGGGAACATGGAAGTAATAAAAATCAGTATTCGCTTTTTCTCGTACGAAACGATATTGATTCTGGATAAGTTAGTTAACAAAAAGCATTATTTCATTTTTTTCTGTGGTTACTTCTTTCTGCGCACGATATCAATCTAATGTATGAGGTGGTGGAAACTACAGTTTTACACTATCGAATGAAAATTTCTACTGTTACCTGAATGTATACCTTACGAAGCCAGATTGAGGAGGCCTGAGTTAGAGATTTTGTTAAAAACATTTAAGATGAATAACCGTTGTCACCTGATATACCGAGACTATGATGGTCATCCGACTTCCAGCGAGTTGGCACACTGACCTGACTTCCAAGAAGCAAGACCATCTCGCTATTGAGGATGACCACTATGTCTTGAGAACATGACTTCGAACCATGTTGGAGCTTCAAAGTTTGAACCAGCTGTGAGTTTAAATTAGTTTAGAGTAGTTTCTACAAGTGGACGTTACCGGCCACCCCCACAAGTGTATACTGGAGGGATGAACACTGCTGGGGCGCGCTGAGGTACAAATAGGTAATAAAAAATTTTTATGTGTGTGTAACATTTTTAGGTGTAACATTTTGTGCATTCAAAAATAAACTTTTACTCTTTAATATGCAGTCTACTTCAGTTGTTTATTATGTTTTACTGGAATTTCGTGCGCCCCACAACGCTACCAAAAACATATTTTCCGTCGACTTGCGGTACAGGTCAATATGGACGATTCATTCACAGGCAGTCAGCGTTGTTTTGGATTGCTAGACAACATAATGCCAATAACGAATCGAGCTTTAACGATGCTGATATAGATTAGACCCTACAATACAGTATACAAGTTGGTAACACGAAACCTAGCTCTTAGTTTTCATTATTTTCAATTTTACTGACTGAACAAGCGAAGAGAGTTCTCAGTTTTAAGTCGACCGTTTGACATTTGTCTGTCTATCTGTCTTGTGTTTAGGGTATATCTCACATAACATTTGAACGCGTACACAGATTTGAATTCGTAAAACTTGGCATGTATACTTTTGCCCTACAGGTCCCTACTGTTTTTTTTTTTAGATTGATCCCTCGAAAAATAGGAGGGAAGAGGAAAAAATATGTGAGGGGTCAAAATGTGAAGAAATTGTAAAAATCCAAATGTGGATTATGGGGTATCAAATTAAAGAAACTTTTAACCAAAATCTGATTATAGTGTAAATTTTTGAAAATTTCAAAACTTTTGGAATTCAAGTTCCAAAAAATGAACAAAAATTTTCATAAACTTCTAAAATCCAATTAGAGTATCATATTAGTTTTTCAAAATTTCTAAAGTTTGGTCATCATGGCCCCAAGAAAAAATAAACATTTTAAAAAAATCGTAAAAAAGTATGCAGGTGTCGGACTAAAAGGAATTTCCAAAACCGAATATATCGGTTACTATTTTATTTTAAAAATAAAAACTCGGTATCTTTAATAATTAGACAGAATATCTCTGAAGACTCCAAAATGTTTGTAAGCTATGTTTACAAAAATAATTTATGTACTGTTATCAGTTATGTATATTTGTGCAAAGTATTAGATATTAGATACCTACAGAAACACAAGTAAACTTAAAAGCTATAACTAAATTATTTATCATTTAGGCATTAAAGTTATAAATTTAACTAATAAAAACCAATGCAGTAGTTGAATTTTAAGAGTTTATTGTATGATTGTCTACTTTAAAATTGTATTTTACTAAAAAAAAGACTAATCAGGATTTTCAAAATTTTCCCGTTAATTGGAAAATTATCTAATATTAAAATTAACATAATAATAAACGTATTTTGTACAAAATAGTGGGTGCGTTCTGGATTTCAAAGAGTTAAGTAATTTAACTAATATTAATTTCTAATAATAGTGAGCATTCTAATGTGTGTTCTTGTGTAAGTTAATTTTTAAATTTTGGTGTAAAGTTGTTTTAGAACTTCACTTTCAAGCTGTTTTATTTTCAAAGTATCTTTTTGAAATTCAAAAATTACATACCGACGAGATATTTACGTAAATATTTTTGTGAAATTGAGAAATTACAAACACAGCTATAATTACAATTTTATTATTAGTTGAGAAAGACAAAGTTTTCCAGGTAACATATCTTTAAAAAGGAGACAATTATCCTAAACAGTTTGGGAAACACTGTTTTAGAGTCTCATGTCACGATACAATGTTTTCATGAAACAGCTTATGTAAAGACGAACTTGATATCAACAAAATCAATGTATTTACAATTATTAAATAACATAATTAATTCACATAAAGTTTATAAACGAACGTAGACGTGCGCGAAAACGCGCGTACGTCTGTGCGTGTCTGTTACACATCCGAGCGCGTCTGCGGATGTGTATATGCCACCATAATTACGTGTCACAGCCTGGATATCTTCCATTTTCTTTTCTTTTACAACTGTGTCACTTGTAAAAACAAATACCCCCCCCCCCCGACGTGCGTAAGACATAGACAGCTGTTTGAGTGTCAAAGGGGGACAGGTGACATCGATTTGGCTCGGACGGCAGACGATTTTAAACATTACATCATGCGTGCAAACGAGGAGCGGTCATAAACCTCTATACCGACATGACACTGTTGTTTTATATTTATCCTGTCGTGTGTGTGTATATGTGTGAGTTATCACGGACGCACATTAGCAACATCAACCTGCATGTTTGGATTATCTTACGGGCATCACCCACATTTCTTTATTTTTCCTTATTCATATAAAAGGCGACTATCGATATGGGGAAGAATAAGTATACATTGGCACATTTACACATTTATACTGAGGTGAATGGCATGCAGAGTCGAGGAGGCTGGCGTGAGGGTTGTGATGTGAGGGACCGGAATATTTTGCTGGCAGAATACAAAAAGAATGAAATTTCTAAGAAAGCGTTGTGTCTCTCCAAACGTGAGGCGTGTGTACGTGGGATACTGTAAATGTTGTAACGTAAACTCTACCAGCAAATTCCAGTCGTCGTGCTTAAAACTAAATTCCATTTTGAACAAATATGTAGCTTATTTGACTGATTCATGTTTTGTAATTAAGTACTATAAACTAAGAGTACGCGTTAACGAGACCATGCTCTGCGAGGGGCAGAAATGTAAAAGACGTGCTCACTTGACGTGGGCTCAGCAGTTGCAAGCCCACAACCTCCGTTGGGTTTCTCGTGAATTCTCATTCGCCGTCAGCACCGGTCTAATCGGACATAATTCTCTCTCGCCCAATCTAAGCTATCAACTACACCCATATCAATGGAACTTCACATCTACCGTACATAACGACACCTCTGTTTTTATTATAATACCTCTTAACTGGCCTAGACACTTACAAAGTACAAATAACTTACTTAATGTCGAGGGCAATCGTTAGGTGCCATAAAACGTTCAATATATTTAAAAAAGAAAAAGACTAAATTTCTGACTGAATAAAACGACAAAACAAATAATGAAGAGAGTTAAGTTATGGCACTCTCTATACATACTGATCTACAATGGCATTACGAGTGATAGAAATATCAGTAAACACTATATAAGTAATCACTTGTTACATACATATAATTTATTGGAATACTGACAAATTTACCTCCTCATTTTTAGGTGCCGGGAACTCAAAAGGATGAGAACTACAAATTTAGAATGTCCGAGACTTTAACTAGACGTAACATGTAAATGTGATGTACAAGCAAAATATCGCTGATGGGGAAAACTGTTGACAGTTAAATACCCTCTGCTCACGAATTTTTTCTAGATACCACCGTAAAATTCTTTCTGCTGAACTTGTTCGCTAGTCGTTCCTTTGTACCTTTGTACGTAGTAATGAAATATATCTCTGAGACATGAAAGGAGAAAAATTAAATTTCCATTTACAATTTAATAATAAACCGGAATGAACACAATAATAAACGAATCTGAGTTCCTGATATTGTACTTTACTTGCAGGACGTAGATAAACTGAAGGTCAGACAGAATCCGGCTGGCGAATAAGCTATAGTCTTGTTAACTGTTCGTCTGAAAAACGTTTCCTGATAATAATGCCAATATAGATAGGTACTGTTGTAACGAAGTGGTAACAACCCCAGTGTTCATGCAAATCACGCTGTTAAAGCCGCACAGCGACAAAGAACAAAGGCTGGAGTACGGTCACGGGGTTTTCCGTTAGCATTATTTTTAACGTAGCTAATACATTAATTGAAGAAGAAAACTAATCCGTGACCTATGATGAACTGGCGATATCCGTTTTACTTTATTTTACACATTTTTTCGGCGTCCAAAGTTGGGTATAGGCGCATTGTGCGATGACAGGTGAAGCGTAGAAGCAGGCGGTGGCCGCCGGGTCGACGACCACCCAACTCTAATGATGACAATATTCGACAGTCGGGTTTCAACACTACGCCCGACGTTTTCGCTCTTCTTCCTTATTTCATTCTCTTTTAGTATTAAAAACTCCGCTCTTTGTGAACACTATTTTTGTTCTGTGTTTTAACACCGGATGTTTACGATTAATTTCTTTTGAAAAGTTGCATAAAGCTAATCGTTACTAGCGGCGCATCTCCTCTGTTTGTGAAATGTTATTCAATTTTGAAACATCTCTCAGCAATCTGTATTGACGTCTTATAATTTATAACGTATTTAGCTGGTTATTGATTCGTAGGAAATAAAGCGTACTTCATGCATCCAAACCTATAGATACAACAAGTAACGCTCTGCTATAATCCCAGATTATATCAAAACGAACCCGCTAACAAATAATGCGAGTAGAAATTTACTTAATCCAGAACTTACGTTTTCAAGGATACGTACCAAAACGTATATTCTTAATTCAATAAATAACTGTACGATCACGCTATACCAGAGGTCGATTATGATCACTCGCGGAAAACTATAAACTTTACGTTTTTCGTACTTAATTTTTGTAAATTGTTATTACTTCCTCAATTACTGAGATGAACTTTTGAATATTCTTTAAAATTTCACACGTTCCGATTTCTTGAAGCTCGAACAACGTTAGTATCCAAAAACATTAACAGCACGAACAACAGTTATCGATTCGAGATGGAAGACCCTTATATACGTATATCATTAATTCTTAAATGTCGCTCTAATTAATTATTTTAAATAATTTAAATATTATTTAGAATAATTTAAACGTCTTTGCCATATAAAATTAAGTAACCTATCCGCTTTCAAGAATAGGTTCCTTCCCAAGGATACGAAAGAGCCCCGTATCTTGCGCCCTCCCCGAACAGGTAGGGGAGAAGTTTATTCCCGCTGGTAAGCAGAACCGCGTTACGATTTATTAATTCTTCAGTGGGCAAACTGTTTGCTACAACTTTTAAAAGTCCTAGTCACGGAAAAATCTAAGCGGCCTATGTCCGATGCTTGACATAAATGGTCAGCCACATCGAAAACTTGTCTTTAACTCCACGACGTTTCGTCGACCTTTCCTTCAGGCACCGCCAGATAGTTGTCCCATCTTCTTTTCTTCTAAATTCCCGATTAGCGTAGCCCTTGTAATATACTGAAGGTTTACCCTTATTAGTTGTCACCGTACAGCACAAGCGAGAGCGCTAAGTACAAAATGCGATGGAGTTGGTGTTCCTTGGAATTTCTCGGGGTATTGTCCCCAACTATGACTCAACATTACAGGTGTCCGGCCACTTAGAAGCAGAAATAACCGTCCCTTGTGTGCGCTTAGTTCGCATATTTCGATTAGAAACTTTATTTCAGTGTGCGTTCTTTTCTTACATTCGAGCACAGCACGTATCTGACCACATTTGCGTATCCCAAGTTTTCTTGAATACGATGATAACATAAGTATAGGAGCCGTAACTACAGCGGCCTCTTTTCTGTGTGCACCGAACAAATTATCTACTTGCAATACAACATACTCTTAACGTTTGTCATAAAAACAATTCTCCCGCTACTTCATTATCAATCTGTTCTCTTTCTCTAGACTGTCCCTCGCAGATGCGGTGGGGACTGCATACAGTATAATACAGTACCGTTGTGATTACTGTAATCGAATATCTACTTCTTGCGGTGTTACACTCACGGGAGGTTTTGCTCCACTCATGAAACTGTAGCCAGATATCCCCTATTCTTCACCAAACCACAACTTCCATTATTATTTAGAGACTTTCCACAGCTCCAGCCAACCATCTCTTACTAGGGTCCCTCCTCCCCTTGATCCATTCGGTTTCCATCCTGTCATCACTTTCGTGTTTTTACACGCTGAGGTCCATTTGTTGCCTATCACCTAGCCAGCGTATTCGTTAGGATTTCTTACGAACCACAGTAAATATGAATTATGAAGCAGGGCATTGAGTTAAAAGGTCAACCTTCTTCTCCATGTTCCGCATAGCTAAGTATACATAACTATCTGATGTTGATCAGTCATTTACTTTTATACAATAATACATTAAATTACAAATCAACACTCGACGTTTATGACACAACCAATTTACTGTTCCTTGGAAACGATCCATTCGAAGAGTTCACATCAGTTTCGAGCAGGCCAGAAAGGTACCAGACTGTGTTGCTGACAACAAACAGCCAAAATAAAACAAATTTGGGCAGACGTCGCTACGGAGAAAAATCAAAATAATATAACTTTTTCAGGGAAACATATTTTGGGACGAAAGGCTAGCCAGGCCAGATGGTCTCGAGTCGTCGGAGTGCGTGCGTAGCGAAAGTGGCAACAGAAAAACAGCACACTACGTGTTAATAAATTATCAACTTATAAATAAACTGGCCTAGGTTAACCCTAATGTATGTATACAAGGCGTTCCTGGCAGGTAGCCCGTACAGGAGTTTTATTTCCAATGTGACTGGACGGCCGTGCATGTACACTCCAACTGTGTCATTCCTACATGAAACATTTTATCAAAAAATACTATTTGCTCTCGTAACTCGTAATTCTTCTTCTTCTTCTTCCTCCTCCAAACAAGCACTAGGCTAATAGCCTATTGCAACGTGATCATTCCACGTCTTTTTTGGGCTTCCGAGGGATCTACGTCCCTGGGGTAAATATCTCTACATAATCCTTGGCATCCTCTCAGTGCTCATTCTTTGTAAATGTTGCTCCCATTTATTCCTATACTCTTTAATTTGGTCACTTAAGCTGGCAAGTTGTAATTGTTCGCTTACTTCTGTTTTCCTCATTCTATCTCTCCATGTGCCACTTGCGATCCTCCGTAACATTTTTCTCCGTCAACATTCTGTTGTTTGGATCATTTTTTCATTTGTTCTTGTGAGAGTCCATGTTTCACCACTATACAAAAAACTCAGGATAGCCAAAGTTTTATAAAATTTTACGACTGTATCTATCCTTACTTTTTTCTTGAGGTTTCTATACATTCTACCATTTATGTAACTGAATCGTTCTATCTTATTGCTTATATGGGTTTCATCCTTGTACGATAGATAACTACTTACGAAACTGAATTTGTTTACTCGCTCTATCTTAATATTGTCAACAACTGTTTTGCTACTAATAGCTTCGTTACCTTCAAATGCCATTATTTTTGTTTTTGCTATTATATTTGTAAACTGTAATCTTTTGCTATTTTATACAACTCGTATACTACTTTCTGAAGATAATATTCGCAGTCTGCAATTATCGCTTGGTCATCTGCAAAAACTATAGTCATTACAAATTTTCTACGATTGACTATCATTATCACACATAAGTTGTGTGTCATTTTCTTTTTTATTAATCCAGTTCCGTAATACTTCATCTATATAAATATTAAAAAGTATCGGGGATAGGCTACACCTTGTCTTAAACCTAAAACTCGTAATTCCTAATTCCATTTCCTCTGCATGCCTCACTGTCCAGAGCACTTAAAGTTCTTGTAATTAACCAACGTCATAACCAACACCCAACACAGTTAACAATAAAGACCTACCAAGGAAATTTGTTAATACAAATTTAGTACAAGCCTTCAGAATCTGTCAAAATATAGCAACCAAATTATTATAAACGTACGGTAAATTTAAAATGCAGTCATCACCCAAACAGAATACTGTTTTTGTTTTTGTCATTACAGAAACCTCATTCATACGAAAATAACTTTCTTGTGGAAAGAAAGGGAACGAGAATGTACAGATTTGAAAAAGTATTGAGGAACATATTAAAACGATAGTAATGAAACCTAAGTTTCAGGTGTGAATATTTTTTATGAATAAAATCCGTCAAACGTATCGTTCAGGTATATAAGAAAATAAGATAATAATACGATGCTGTTAGATTATAATAAGTGTTTTACATAAGCTGTTGGTTACGTAAAGCGTTACATTGATTTAATCATTAAAGAACTGTTCCCAGTAGACAACAATTTTTGGAGACGGTCTCAATCTCTCTTCCACCTTCTCAGTCCATATGAAATTGGTGGATGGCGTGAGTCTCTATGACCATACTTCCATGTGTCTGCATAAATTTTGTCCTTGAATGTCTAACACGATTTGTTACTTGATTTCTTGTCTATCCTTCTATTTTATATCCTTGTCATCACGTCTAAAGACTATAACAACCACTCGCTTCTTCTTTCTGCCTTTTTTTTTTTTACTAGGAGTAACTCTCACATCCCATTTTAATCTTCATATCTTGCAAATACGTTTTTGCCGGAACGCTGGTAATAAAGTCGTTATGTCTTATCACGTGCCTCTACTTACTTGGACGTTTGTTTCCTTTCATTGCCACTAGTTCATGTGCATTTTCGCCACATTCAGTTCTGCTCCTGCTTCCGAATATCGAACTGTCACGTCGATAAAACAACGTAATACATATTAGTGATTTTACAGAAGCTTTCTACAACTATATGATTATATGCTTATTTGTTAACACGTTTTTTTGTTCATAAAATCTTGTTTTGCGAAGGCTACTTTTGTTTTAATTCCTACTGAACATCCGTTGCCTTCAGTAATTCTACTTCTTATGTAACACAACTATGAATACTTCTTGAATCAGGTATCTTTCAGACGAGTACGTGATTGGTCGGCTGCATTCTAGCCTGGTATCATGGCTGCTGACTTTGTCATCCATTCTTGCCCTCGACTGAAATCGATTATGGCAGTATTTTCTCTGTTTCTATTTTTGAAGTTACACCTTGAAACCCACAAGGTCTCCGCAGCAGAGGATCTGGGAAAATCGATTAATCGCCAAGAACAGAGTCAGTTTGAGACGACTTGTGGACTTCCGCGATCGACTGATGGGCTCTGGATTATGTAGCAGAAATATTTTACCTGTTCGATTTCTTTATTATTATCTACACTAAGATTTACTTTGATTTCTTCTCTGTCCTCTCATACAACTAAAACGTTAGTTTTCCTTATGTGAATTTTCAATTTCCACTTCTTGGTAGTTTCAGAGAACACTTCCGAAATCCTATTCATTTCTGTTTTACAACTTGAGACTACTGCAGTACCATTTGCAAACCTAATCCAATGTATTTTTTCTACCATTGAGCTTTATATTGTTTGTGTTATCTGTCACGATTTCACTAGCTTTCTCAACATATAGGCCTATATTATTAAAAAATGGTAAAGAAGTATCCTTGTCTTAGTGCCTTCTTTATATTATATAATATAGGCCTACCATAACGTTCTTCATATTCTACAACATGTATTCCTATTTTATTATTCCCAAATTTGTTATTATTCCAGTTTCTTACTATTTTCTATTTAAAAACTTATATTATTCTATTTATTTTACGCGAGTTTCTTAAATTATAATATGTTTCTTCCTTCTAATTCCCTCCTCCAAAAGGCTACTAATTGAAGGACTCACAACCAATGCGAGCCAAGTCCATATATGATGTAGAGAAAACCCATTTACTCACAAAACTTGTAATTAAATTACCACTGTTCAAAAGACAAGAAATGAAATTAAAATCGTAATTTATTCCCTTGTAATTCCGTTATTTTTCCGTAAGACTGATACAGTGAATAGTGTAAATCGTACAGTTGTAACACCACAAACAAACGCTTGTTTTAATCGAGAGATCATGTAAATGTGGTAATGCCAGCAGCAAACTCTTTAAAAATGGCCCTCCGTGTCTCCTGATACGTCGGAATTCAGTTAACGGTACTTACTGTAGGCAAATTGTGAATGAATACGCAGTTTGTATTCACATTACGAATGCAGTAATGGTGGGTGTGTGCGGGCGTGCGTTTGTCACACAGAGGAGGCCTACGCGCGCGGGCGGGCGCCTCCGCACTCCCATACATTACATATAACACGTTCGCACTAAAATAATCATCTGTTGCATTGGTTATTATTACAAACACTCAGAGCCGCCTGTTGATACTGCATCGTCTCGCTATTGATTACAAACGAGAATTTCAAAAAATCAACATATCCTTACATAAATCGTATCCATAAATTGGCTTTAACAACTTGTAATTTACAACTTATAACTAATTAAATGAACTATACGTATTTTTGTTTGCGTTAAAAAATTGTTATAAAATACTTTTCTGCTGTCATCACGTTCAGTTATTTTGTTCACTTATTATAAGCAATCTTGAATCAATGGTGTAGCTAAAGGGGTTGTGGCGAGTTATAATCCCTCCTTCACAGAGTAGGTCCCATTAGGATATTATAGGCACAATCTAGTAACATCCTTTATTAGACGTCTTTGCTAGATGCCGCTATGCCGGGCTATAGAATATGTGTGGACTCTGGATCTACTTGCAATTTAAAGAGAACAATGATGGATAGAGAGAGTGGCTAACTCGACAAGGCACAGCCTTTAGATGATGATGATGATGATGATGATGATGTTGGATCTACTACTTGAGTGAAGAGAAAGGTTACTTACAGGTGCACTTTTTTATTTTGCACGCCAATCGCCAGTGCCTCAACATCATCGATAACCCCTCAAGGAAAATCCTGGTTTCGCTACTGTTTTGAAGTATCATAGCATAGCATTGTAAAAGGATTGTAAAAAAAAAATTGAGAACCAGGTTCCAAAAATGCTTAAAAGCCAGGAGTGAGTTAGGCAGCTCTGAGAACATGTAAACGTCATATAATCGGATATTTTTCACAAAACTCCGTGCTATATATACAATTTTTATCTTACAGACGTTAGGTTATATATATATATATATATATACACACACATACTCATATTTTCTTGTATTTATATTCTTTTAATTTTAATAATAATAATAACATTTTTAATAGAATATATATTTTTTTTATTTTAAAATATTTTTTTAATTTATTTAAAAAATGTTTGAGTTTACAAGTTTATCTGATGATAGTTGGATTACTATATAACATATGTAAATTTACAAAATAATAAAAAATATATATTTTTGTAAAGTTTTATTATTATTAAAATATAATATATACATTTCTGATAGAACTATCTAGAAATCAACAAGAACAGTTTAGGTTGCCCGAGAAGAAACGTGAATACTCTTTAGTCCAGTATTACAAAATACGACGCACAGAACTCATTTCTTCTATAAACTGCGTGAACAAGACAAACGGAGCTGCGGGTGTTGTGTAAGAACCAACTCCTCGATGCATATTGTTTTTGCGTACGCGTTTGAAGTCTTTGTAAATGTATTTACGCTTTCTTCCTTACACGCAGAGAAAGCGAAGAACACACAATAAAGCGCGATATCACTGTTTGCGGAACTCAAAAAGGCGGACGTATATAGAACGAGGAGGGCGTATAGCTCAATAATAACAATTCTGTTTCATTCACAAAGCCAGCACGCATTGAGAAGCGCGCGCGTTCGCGACGCACGCCTGGCCTGACGCTCGGTCGGTCATTCACCTCGTACGGACCTTATCACTAGAACAATCGCGAAGAAGGTATCACCAGCCTACATGCTACGTGATAATTGCTGTTATACTTATCAACATCGAAAAGGTAACGCTATTACTGTACTTGGATAAAACGTGCGTAGTGGAAGCACGCGCTGGCGCAGGAAATGACGGTGTGCGTCGCTCGTGCTTACCGATTGATTATACTCACATGTAACGTAATCTGTGAATGCCTTCAGTTTCCAGTACGTCTGTTACTTACTTCACGATACACTTTTTCGCTCAAGGTATGTCATATGATACGAGGCTGCAGCTTTACATTATTACAAAAGGAAAAAGAATCTGGAATCTAACAATCATTTTGTTCGCTTTATCCCAGAAAATGACTACAAAGCAATAACCAGTTACCTAGAATGTGATATTCAGTGTTTTAAAAAATATTTATTAGTTAATGTGATTATTTCAGACGTCACTGTATGCATGTCAGTACTCCCCGCCTGTCTTGTCTTATCCCCGCGTGTCTTGTCTTATATTACGGAATTAATATTTTGGATAAACATCCTTGAACTGTCCGTAACACACTAAAAATGTATCCGTGTCCATTTTTTTGTCCTCCACAAATCTGATAATTTGTTTCCCACATATCTGACTCCAACAAAATATTTATTGACATCAAATATAACTTTACCTAATCAAATCACTACAAGAATTTAACGCCGTAATAGCACTTCCATTACTACAGTATACAAGAACTCGGTGCGTCAATGAACCTCTCAGAACCTCCTACAAATGTGTTGATGAATATGAATGATGATGAATGAATAAAACCCCAAAATTAAAAATCAAACTGACGAAACAATTTGCAAATCCCAAAAGAGCCGTTTTCTTTATGGGGAGATCTCGAAACCAATGTATTACAATAACGTATAGTAAGTCTACACAAACAACGGAGGCCCGGGTGGATCCGAAGAACTGAAGTAGGCTAACTTACAATATACTTAGGATTCTTTGCTTCTTACAAAGAGAAATAAAAGATAGTTCTTGAAGGCGCTGCTTACGGAAAACGTCTACAAAACTGAACGTAAACAAACCAACAAACCGGAAACTCTTGTAATGATCCAAGAGTACCGGTTTCATTACCTATTGCACGTAATACGGCCATGGATGTATGGCGCTGACGCATGAAGAACAAAACCCGAAGAAACACCGAGAAAGGGAAGACGCGAAATAAAGGATAGTCAAAGTGTGCACAATGTTAATTTATACAACTTCACATCAATTTACGTACAGGAAGAGAGGAAGTGTTCTCGACGGAACCAAACATTCCTGTGCTCACTCTTCCTTCCGCTGAAACTGATCATAAAGCTACGACATAATAACGTACGGTTCGTATTAACGAAATCTATTTCTAGAAAGCTAATGTATTTAATTTTGGATTTATAATTTTCGTTGTAACATAACAAGATTATGCCCTAGAGTAAATATAATGTAATCATCAAAATTCGTTGTGAATTATGCCTAAACGCAATCTCTCTTATAAATGAAATACAAAGAAGTATAAAATAAATTTAACAAATAAAGAAATGAACATAAAATGTAACTATTTAAAGATAATTAATAATGTCAAGGAGTAAAAGATAATAAAAAACAAAAGGGAATTATCATAATAAACAAATACAATATATAAATATAAACAAAACAAAAACAACTATATAGATAATAAGTTTATAGCCTAGTAAGATCAAACAAAGTGTACAATAATTAAAAATAGTGGAATAGTGCACTAGAAACTAATTATATACATCAGTGACTAATAAAAAACAAGATTCAACTGAATCATGTTAATTAAAAAATATAAAAACAAACCTGTGACCCATAAACATGTCATAGTCAAGAGCATTACTAATTGAATCGGGAGTTTTTTAAAAGAAAGGGTATTGTTGAAATATATTTGAAATAGGTCAGAACACATTAATTGGAAGCTGGACATTTTCTACAAAAAAAAATTAATGTTACACAATGAATTAATGAAGGAAGAAGACTTAAAAAATAATGAGAAGCATAATGGTTTAATATAATACACGGAAAACTGAAGGCCAGAAGATAAATGTCAAGAATATAATCTGTAGACTAAACTACAAATTTGGTGAGATTGTTCCATCATGTTAAAATATACCTTTGATCAAACATTATTCAATTCAAAGCACAAGAACAGTGAAATGAAATAACAAAAACACTATAAACATTATGATTATTAATTTTATTTGTTCATTGTAATTTTTTTTTATTAGTTGTTCCTATTAAGGTTGTTTCTTTTGTATGATCCAAAGAACCCCTAACTCAACACACATATACAACATCACTTTACTAAAACAGATTTATAATTATTATATTTTATTCCATATGTATGACTTTAACTGTACATAGATTTTAATTAATTTTTTATTAACCCTGAGAAAGAGTTTTCATGTTATCGAATCTAAAGGAGCTACTAACTGAAGAGAAGGGCATTGTATGTTAGTGAATCTCAATACATGTTAAAGAGAAAAGAATAATAAAATTATTGAAATTAAGACAAGACAGAATAAAAGAGTTCAAATTTTTTAATTCACATAGTTAGAAAATAATTAATTTAACATAATTTGGAACCAACAACCTGAGGCTACAGGATATAGTTACATTGATGAAGGGTAAAGATTAAGATTCAAGACTTATTATAATACTATAAAACAAAAGTAACAATAGAGATAAACAACTGATCTAACATCGTATACATTTTGTCACTGTAAACTAATCAATCAAAAATTGCACTGACCTGGCCACGTTTTACATTGGGCGTATAGCCCATTGTCTACACAATACAACTTGATAAACGTTTACATAGTTGCAAATTGTTAACGATTTATAAATCCAAAATAAAAACGGTATTTCTAAATAACCGTCATTAACGAAATTCTATTATATTTCATTACCTTTGCAGTGAAAAAACCGAAATTCATGCTAATCAATTTAAAGAGGTAATTAAAATAATAACTTAATGATAATGCTAATTTAATCAATTATTCGAAAATAAATAATAACTTTCGCTATTAGTCAATCGTTAATTTATGTAAACAACTTTATAAATGTTTATGTACATTCTAAATATTACCTATTCCAGAATGTCGTGTTTTTGTACTAAAATTAGTAGCACAGAGTACACGCTAGAGTAACACAGAAATACGCGTAACAAACGCATGTATGCGTGCGTGCGGAGAAGAGACGGACAGACAGCAAAAATCGGACCAATAATATAGTGTTTACTGGTGTCTTCACATTTGCGACAAAGTACTAAAGTCATGCAACAAGCGGCTCGTTTCTGCATTATAAAGACAAGTACGTCAAATAGCTTCAAAAAAATTGGACTGCAAGTCACTTCCGCCTGCAAGTTACTTTTTTATTTTGTAATTTACTACTTTTTTGGACACCACCAGTATGTTATCAAACGTATTCTGAAATGTGTATACACCAGAAATAAGCCTAAATCGAACTGTTATAGCCGAACATTGTTACAGTCACGTTTTACAACGATTTGAGCCACTCGAATTCATTAATTTACTGAATAGTACAGAACTCACATTCCTCCCACGGAACGAAAGAATTAATTTACCCCTCTAGTTGGAAAACGTAAGCGAAAGACTGGATTTACTATAGTAAATTTACCGCGTATATTAATTACAATATATGTGTTTTATTTCGATACAATTCCTTGTATGATAACCTACTGGCCTACACATGAAGCAAAAAATATTCTCTGTTCTACCATATGGAGTATGGAACGAAGGCCTTGAACGGTGAAACCAAGTAGCCTACTGTTCTGATGATAATAGTCCTTACGTGGTTCTTAAATATAGCGCTCTCTGTACAAAAGTAAAAATGAAATAAAACAAAAAGCCGCAATGACAAGGCGTATGATGTTTTACTCTCAATAATAGGAGACACACAATCGGTTGTAATCTTAAAAAAGGAATGTAATGCTAAATTCTTCTCATCATAGAACAACAAAGTTACACATTTCATACGATAAAAATTGGTTTTTGTCGTAAAATTTATATTTAGACCTACTAATACAAAGGAGTCTGAGACTTCCTCCCAACAAAAATTCCATAATTTATTCTGGATCACAACAACCTTTGGTGAACGTAAATACGATCAGAAAACTGATACAAGAGCGGTAGGCCTATATAAGAAAAGGATTTTCGTAAAATGATTCTGATTAAATAATAGCATCATTATTATACTTACGTTGACACTGATGAACACCTTCAATTTGAACTTACTGACTTCCAGAACGGACAACGAAACGATGAACCCTTCCGATGATGACGATGACTCCTTTGTCTCTATCTGAGACTAGTTTTATTGATTTTTTCAACTAAAAATTATAAGATGTTAATAAATGTAGCCTCGAATATAGTCTGAAGAGTACTGTTCGTGTAAATCATCGATTTACCAACGATCTAGTCAAACAATTCGCTGAATTATGTTATCGGTTTCTAAAATGGCCTTAATCAAAAATTTGTCGCAACGTAGTACACATTCCCCCAAATAACCAGCCGGTAAATTTTTGAATCTCTTGAACTTGTATTTATATTTTCCAGTATGGTGCTGTTTTTAGAAATTCACCCTCTTTATTAAATTGGTACTTTTACTGCTAAACGAGCTAGAAACATTGAAATCAATTTTTTTAATAATACAAAATTTGATTGTTCAAGGACATGGTATTGTTTTATGTGCGTTTGCCCGGAGGCCGCATAGATACAGCGAGACGTCTGACATCGCTGGTTTAACGGTGACAGTATTCTCAGTGTACATCTAATTTCAGAATTACAATCGGACACGCGGGAATCATGATAACATGTCGCAGACAAAGATTATTGTTGTATGAATTTCATTGTGCCAGAGGTAGGTGAAAGTATTGCCGACTTTCACTACAAAACTCTGCGTGTACTTTCCCTGTTTTTCTTTCTTCACTTTCCGATCTGCTAAACATAATATTGTTGTTATATAGTACAGTACACCGCTCGGCACGGGCTGTTGAGTTCATTAATAAATAGTTTACTTACAACTGCCTTACTTCCTCGTTTTTAACTGCTGCATACAATAGGCATAATACCGCTAATGATAACGTTGTTCTCTAACTGTGTGTGTGTGTGTGTGTTGTCAAGGTGGTCCTGTACCTCACGCTGATACTGGGTACAGCCGGTTGTTATTTTTGGCAGGCGGTCATACTAAAGGAGACCATTCAGTTCTGCTTGTTCCTGTTGGCAACGCCTGTACGACTAGCACTTTTGTAACTGCACTAACCCTCTGCTCGCATTTTTCTATTGCCAACACATACTGAGTACGACTTTAGGGTAGGAGACCCGAGGCTGTGTGCTCTGCCTATACCGTGGTCTCACAGGTAACCCTGGTGTCGAAACTCAATAAGTTGTGTACTGCACATACTGCATTTCGATAAGAGTGCAGTCTGTCTTCAGTCGTTTTTTCATATTTAAATTACGGTGACGACGTCTTTAGTCAACAGACATTCAATTAGGATTCTTCTCTTATGACCCTCAACGGAAGGAGGTATTTAATGCCAATGTTCTTTGTATTCTTATTGTCACCACTGTTTTTGTCCGTTTCGAATTGTCTTGTCAATGACAGTCCTACATACATACGGCGAGAACATTCTTAATAAGCTAGTTACTACATAAATCTAATAACCATAAAGTACAGTTTAGAAAAAAACCAAAGGTCATAATTGATAACCGAACCCCAACAAAACTCTTAACAATCGCCCAGCAAACAAAGATTTCGAACTAGATGGTAATACAGGCTGATGTGAAACACTGGCAGAAATGAGAGTAACACGTGTAACTTATTGCTCACGTGCACTGCCTTCCACTGCTCTTGTTAAGTATATCACACCTTAAGTTCTCAAATAAACTGACCTCGGTTGTTCTACACGTGTGAAGGAATGAGTTAACGGACTGTCCGCAAATATAGGACAATTACGATGGAAATAATTATGGCGAACCCTTACTATAAGGTAACAAGGAACACACTGCTAAAAAAATTTCAGCAATCTTATAGGATGTGAAAGGTAAATTGTCTAATCTAGAGAAAAAAGAACAGTAATTTTGTTATAGTATAAAATCATTGTTCCGAATTGTAACAGGATTGAGAGCACTAGCCTGTACTGTCAAGTGGTGGTAGGCCAACTAAAAGTAAACATCTACGAAAGCCGGCTGCATTATTACGTCAAAATTATTTCTAAGAAAAACGGTTTTCTTGAGGTTAAGAAAGTTTATGTGTTATGTTAAAAGGAATATTTGAATATTTTCTATTTATACAATTCCTGATGACAGAACAAGGTTAACCTTAAATAAACAAATGAATTTCAACTTTTAGAAGGTCCATTTGTAGTACGTATAAATACATTAGCTGACACAAGGTCTTGTGCAGTAAGCGCGTCCTCGTTCTCTCTCTCTCTTCCCTGACATAGACACACAAATTATCTAATATCTTTTACACTCAAAACATTAAACATGTCACGTAGAAATCGTTAATCTTTATGTTTGTTTTGCTCGTTTCATTTTTAAAGTGTTATGTTTACAGAAAAAATCTAATATGTTTACGGGTGTTTATGTTTGGAAGCATTTCGGATGTAAATAAATAAAAAAAAAAAAAAAAAAAACAGGAATGTCAAAAAACTAAGTCGGCTAACTTTTTGTGAAACATTAAGTAATAATAATCAATGAATACAAGAAAATATATATACTGTATGATGTGTGGGCGCAGTAGGTGTGTGAGAGTGGCTGACTACATTATGGTTGTAAGTCGAAGAAGTCACTTAAGCTACGGATGTGAAGTAAATAGAAAACTCAGTACTGATCGCTAAAATAATCTTCACTTCTCATCGTCCTGTGCACATGTGTTAGACTACGAATGTTTGCACGATAGTGTAACTGCAGGAGAAAATTAATGTTTTCTGAGTCTACAGCTGCAGAAAAGGAAAGGCGTACAACGTCCACGACATGCGCTACGTGAACCCGGCGCAGTCGTATGGGGATAGTCAAAGAAAATACTGTACATCCGTGTAAACTAATATTATGTTATTCATAAATCTTCTCAAAATAATCAAGGGAAAAAACTTTAAAAAATAAAAATAGCTTAAAAAACGGAAAATTAAAATAGGTGACGAGAAAGGTGTTTTGGAGGATTCTTTTACAAAAATTGGTGAAGACGTTAATTAATAAACTTAACAATAAAAGGCTTTTGAGAACATCTAAAAAATGATGACAGACCCTCTGAACATCATCTTTCGGCTAAACGAGCTACAATTACACAGGAAACATTCACAACGTAATAAGAAGAGAATACTCTAAAAAAGTGTAACGTTTGACTGCAAAGGAAATAGCGCTCGAGACTACAAGTCCTGGCGTTCGCAAAATTAGTTCGCAAATGTGTGGCAATAAAAGCGCGTACAGAGCAATTGTAACCATAAATACGAGAGTAATTAAATTCCAGGTGTCGTAGTGGGCAAGTGCATACCACGTTTTGAAATTAATGAGTACCGTCACCAAAAAATAACGGTTGAAGATACATTGCTCTGTTAACGACACCATTAAAACGTTACACATCGTTACACCGCACTGTCCTGCTGCCGCACAGGACGACCACTACACAAGCACGCATAGCATACGCCCTCCGGAATTCTGACAACCAGAAGCTACCGACAGAACGAGAGTCTAGAGAGATCGATGACAAGTCCAAGTTACAACCTACAACCAAGGCAACCGAAATCCTGTAAAAGTGTAGCATTTACAAACTTATTTCGCTGATAAAGTAATTAAAAAAGGGACAACTTGAACAAACACAGCCCGTTAGAAAGACAGTTTCTGTGAATCGAATATACAACCCATTCTGATTAAGTCAGTTAGGGAATGGATCTTCGGGTGTATCAATGAAACAGTGACTCTTGGAAAAATTTCTTTTCATAATCACGTTAGTGCGACAATTAATTCATCATATGACTACAAGTTTGTGCGAGTATAAATATTGTTATTAATTATAATTTTACTAATCCCGAACGTTCAGTCCTTTCACAGTGTAAATAAAACAGAATGTCAATCGTACAAACTCCTGGGCGTTTAGTAATAAGAGCAATAAGAAACGTTATAGAGTAAAAACACTGTCTCCAAAAGCTTAACAAAGTAAGGCAAAATTTTCTGCTGTGTCATGGTATAAGACGTTCTACAGTTCTCACACTGATCTGAAAACAAAATATTACTAAAGTAAACAGCTGAGTTTAAAATTTACGCTGCATTTATGAATTGCATAATTCCATTGAATCGGACACGTCAAGCATAGCTTAACAGGTCTGTCATATTAAACCTGTGAAAGTCCTCAGAACGCTGACCGACAAAAGACAACCTAATGCACTGAGGTTACTTAATAAACGAAGGTCAATAATTAAAACATTTTTGGTGGCAGATGACAAAATATTTGTTTAATTTCTTCAAGTGGCGCGGGCGCACAAATTTTTTAATCATTTGATTTGACGTTAGAGGCGATTGTCTTTCCAGAAATACCGTACTGGTCGAATCGGTCGCTGTTAAGTGCGCAGCACAAACGCATTATTTTGTTTTTTGCAGGAATCAAAAAAAATTGATGACGGACTATAGTAATTAATAACAGAGTACGAAAATTCAATTTCACATTTTTACTATTTTTAGTTCAACTATATAGCGACAGGAGCCGTATTATCAGTCACACTCGAAACTCACGCTGTGTGATGAAGATGGTACGAACCTCATGCTCGCCTGCATTGACCTGACGTAGGCCTATACGTAAAAGAACTGGACATTAATTACGGCGAACGCACTTCGCCAGCTATCCTAAGTATACGCAGTGTCTTCAAACAGATGTAACCCCTATGTTAGATCACGAAGTTTTCAAACTATGAAATTTTCTTTGTCAGGATTACAGCTAATCAAGGATTATGTCGGACATTCTTACACAGACATGTAAATTATTGTGTGTGTGTGTGTGTGTGTGTGTGTGTGTGTGTGTGTTTGCTACGGAAGAATTGAATAATGACTAATCGATCGTTTCTCGCTATGACAAACTGTGAACTGGTTCCTCGTTAATGTGACTGAGAATACAGTGTGTATTATGTTCTGTTAATGTTCCATGTGCACACGTACATTCAACAAGAACAGAGGCGCTCGCGTGTATGAGACAGAGATTGCGAGCGTGTGCGTATAAACGTCTAAAATAAAAAGAGGAAGGACGATTCACAGTGGGTGCCGCAAATCGGTTAGTTGACGCGTGGGCAACGACCCAGGCAGGGCTCGTTCACAGCTATTCGCTGCTCTCGCGCCGTTGTGTATTTTTAAATGTGCGTCCAACGAGGAGGTTTAGTTAACAAATGAGACAGGTCATTAACCCGATGCCAGCCGAAAAGCCGACACCTTGTCTCCATAGTAACCATAAACAAACTTACTTTCATAGTGTGACGCATTTTTGAAGAAAGAAAGAAACTTTTAAAGAAGCTGTCACCAGCAGCACAGAGGATAAAAGAGAGAGAGAGGGAGTATTGTAGAGCATTGTACGAGAATGTGCTCTTTCTTATTGTACGATTGTGCGTGTGTACATGTGTGGTTCACATTTTATACCGTTGACCCCATAATCCCTACATGACAATACAGTAAACGATTAAATGACTTAATGAGAAGAGTTCTGCTTATAGCTATAAGCGTATATTACTGTTGCCATCATTATTTCAATAGGCTGCACAAATTTTTCCATTTGGCCGTTCCGCTTATTACGTATTTTCGATATGATATTTCTGCTTTATACCAAGATTAACACAATCGTCAACTGTCTACCTAACGCAAGTTCTACTCTCCCAAAACGATAATTATTTACCCTTGTCAAAATATTTTCCAGTGGCCGTGTGTAGCCTGGATGAATAGAACAATGCCTTAAACTCTATACTTAAGCGAAACCATTAAAATAATTGTTGGTCTTTGTAAATAAATAAAATCCTTTAATGTACATAAGAACATAAACACAGTTTGATAAGTTATCATGTTCACTGATAGGCCTATATCTATATCTTGAATATAAAATAATATTAATTTATTATTAATATAAATAACTATTCTATTGACCATTATTTTGAAGAACACGTAAGCTTACAATTATTTTTTGTGCTCTGGAAAGGATTTTAAATGCAATCAAAAGTTAGTCAAGGGGAATTTCAGGCTTTTTTTAAGTTTATTATATATTTTATATCGCGGAAATGTTGAAAAAATAAATAGGTTAAGTAAAGATGTTTTTTAATATTCCTTGCAATCTCTGGCGGATCTCAATTTTAAAAAGTCCTACGCTAATAACGATAATAAACTATGCTACATAGTACAATGCATTCTTCAGACAAATCTAATAAACTGTATTCTTGAAGACGTATGGTCAAAGCACTCATTCCAAAATGGGGAGGAATTCAAATCCACACAATAGGTACCTCTTCCCAATATCTGGGTACATCAAAGACGGGGTAGGCGTAGTGCTGGCCACTTTACCCTACTTTTGGACTGTACAGCTAATGCGTTGTGTTCAAAAGAAATTTATGTTTTATAGGTTATACTGATTGATCTTAAGCGTTTTCGATAATAGGGCTCTTTTACTATTCCTTTATAGACAAAATTAACCGTCTACAATCCAGTTAGGAGTACTCACAAAACCAAATAAATGTGTTCATCGACGACGGCGTATTAAGATTAAACAGCATTGCACTCAGACAGATATCACTTCATATGTAAAAAAAAACACACGCAAAACCAATGATGTATAGATTACATAAACGCATTACTGACGGGGAACAACAATTTTGCGTCGTTGTAGGCAACAAAATAGATAAACGTGTGTTAAAGTTTCCAGAGACGTGACAGTTTGTTCAAACAACAACGGCTACTGGTTAATTACAGATTTGTTTACAAATACCGCGGTGTCTAGTTGTACAAAGACGAGAGTGTACACATGTGAACTTGTGCGGCCGACTGGAACTCCAGCCTTGTCCTTTCCTTGCGCCTCAGCATTCCGCCACATTTTCTCTCTCTTCACTTCTTTCTTTCTCTGAATGCACTTTTACCATCGTCATCGTTACAGTCTTAGTGTTATTCGATATTATTTATGCGTACGTTAATAAAGGCTGCCATGATTTACGGTTAACTTTAACGAACATATTCAGTGGTTACATCGTCTGTCTGTAGGCCTATATATCTTCAACGTCTCCGCAGTGTGTAATATTTACATAACTATCGAATATATACCGCTGTCGCACTCAGTTTGAGGAAGCAGTTCCTTAAAGTAATCGAAGATTTTTTTTCTGTCAAATTTTTATGACAAGCTTAGGATCAAAACTGACACTTTAATAATAAATAACACGGAGACAAAATTTGATTTATCTTGCTCGTATATTAAAATTTTTTAGTAAACGAGGTCTCTTTTGCCACCCAACACAACTCACTGACGATATTTTTAACTTCCAGCACTTTAATAAACTCGTGTGTATATCGTCATTTCAACACTTCAATAGACGTAGATACTATTTAGATGTATATTCAAAAGACGTATCTCTTACAAACTGAAAACAGCTAGTTTCAGACTAACTGCCACTAAAACAAAATGAAACTTACTAGTAACTTAACTAGTTACTTAAGTTAGTTACTTAGTTACTTAACTAGTAATCCGTTCCAAATATTCATACATTTTTTTAAAGCAACCATTACATATGACTCACTAATCTTCACTAATTCGAAGAACGCCTTCGGTAACTAACCATATGAAGGAATGACAACCAAAAACCCATGTCATATATGCGATTAAAAAAAAAAAAGACTTGAACTATCAAGTGTTATTATTAACATAAGAAATTAGGTAAACTACACAATTTCACCTGTTCTTAAAACGACACAGTGAAAACACTGATTCTTATTCTGCACAGCGTTTCCAAAACTTGTGATACATGGCCGACGTCTGACGGGACCCTTTCATACATTTACAGCAGAACTTGGTAGAACCACTCCACAAAATATAGATAAAACCTTAGGAGATGCTCGGTATTTGACATGGAACATTTCTCAGCATTAAAGGGCGTCTAATTATTAGAAGCCCTGAAACCGTATATCTAATACAAAATGGAACCGTTTCCCAGAACTTCACTTGTAGAGTGAATAATCAATGCCAAAATTGACTTTAACACTAATTTTTAAATTACTTAATTTTCTTAGTAAATTCTCGGGAGTTAAAACACTTACTACTTCTTATTTATACCAGAATGCGATAACTCGTTAAGCCACTTGTTTCCTGTAACGTTGGAAGCAGTCTACAAGAGGTGGAAGACTCAAACGAGAGGGTCACGCCTCTCGCACAGACTTAGCAAATAACTGTACAGCACAATATAAACGAGAACTAATACGTCATTAGAGACTTTTGGAAAGCCAGAAAAATCAGTATCTTTTCTAATGTTTTGATTGCAAACAAAGGTACAGTTCCGTATAGCAGTGTACTATGCAGCAGACCCTAATGCGGACAATAGTGTTAGGAGAGAAAACTGTCAACGTAACATATTTAACTAAAAGTTACATTAAGTAAGAGAGGAATTGACGCTAACAAAAGAAAGTTGTTTCCTTAGAAGACTTTACCGCCAATTCCGTCTGTTTACAACTAGGAAGTCGTTATTTACAAGCTGTTTATTTTATTACGCACTTTTTTAACAAGTTAATCAGAGAAAGCAGTCGTCCTTAAAGGAATAAAACGCTTGAACATGTACGCAATAGAGACATAGTCACTACTTAAATTGGTACACGTGCAAAACAACTTGTTTTGTATTTCCAGTCTTCTATTTACTGACTTCTGTACAACGCGCAGTTTCAAATTCCCTATGGTACGTATCAAAGGTTACTTTACCACCATGAGCAACAAACTGCTGCGATTTCGACAAAACAATTGCACCATCAATTATCATAAACTACTAGTTAACGACCGTAAGGAAATAGCGATGTAGATAGCGCAAGCCTTTAGCACACAGAATGTTTTACGTAGTGTGACGACAAAAAATTAATATAAGCTGTCGAACAAGATTTTTTTTTCTTCCAATCACATGTTACTAAAAACTACGCAAATAGCAGACGCAAACTAAATCGTAACAGTTACAATAAGTGGCACCTTTACCACTTCGAAATGTTGTAGTGAAAAAGAGGGTGAATATAGTAGTAGCAATGAGAATATTGGCTTACGGGTCTTGATTCAGTTCTTTTCTAGATTTGCAAAAAATAAAGGAGAAACAAGAATAAACTAGCAAGGAGGGAGAATATATCCGTAAACTTGTATACACTAGATTAGAATTAGTACAAGTAATCTTCACTAATGATACACAAGTTATAAATAAGATGCAAACAAACACATGACAGTGAACAGCTAAATGAATGGTGCGAAAAGTAAGCTAACTCTTCTCCATTATCCAACAATTCGGCGAACACCTACCGACAGTCCATTCCAAAGCTAAAACACCCTGCAAGGATTACGTACTGAACCTGTTTTCCAAATTCACAAACCAAGCCATCTTCCAGAGTCTTCCAATATTCGCCTACCTTCCACGAATTTGTCTAGGTAGCAATTTTGTCTACACTCACTTAAGCAACTACAGACAGAAATCACCTATAGGTTTAGGTAGAACTGTAGCGCATCACATTCCCAACTACTACATAAGTTGCAAATGTACAGTAAATATTGTACAAGCGTCAAAAAGGCTATTCGTCCATTACTTGAGACACTTGGTCTTACAATCTTACGGCATACATAAGATTTTTTTTAACCCTACCGGATGCCGCTAATCTGACAAACAACAAGCAGTATTTTTCAGTTTGTGCGTATCTTCGTGTGAAGCGACACATCGTACAATACAGAACAATCATTGTACACAGGAAGTTGGAGAAATGTTATCTGGTTTCCAGATACGGTGTAGTCCCATATGGTATTACAATACGAATAACTTTTTAACATTTCGATATCCTTTAGATTATGTTTTCAGACTTGTTAAAGCATACAATGCATTAGTGTCTTCCCATTCCTCTCATTACTTTGAGTGCAATGTAACTGATCTGTTGCCGCTTAGGATTCGTTTTTCTTCTAGGAAGCGAATAAATCAGTTTAAATCCACATAAGTAGGGATAAATCCTAATAAAGATTGATGACAAGTGTAGAAAGTGTTTAAGGAGTCAATTTATTTTTAAAAATCACGAACTTATTCGGAGGAAAGCGTTCCTTTCTCGGCTGTGGTACGCTGCTTGTTCATTATTTAACCGTTTCTCCACCACAAGTGCTTTCTTAATTTTGATTAATTAAAATTTAATTACATTTGATCTAGAGGGGGTATTTAGCATCTCTAGTTCCGCCACTAGCATGGAGATCACTGTGATCAGTAACAGTTTTATCTCCTTGCTAAAAAGCATCATATATGTGGCCTGGTTTTATAGCACTATAATGTAAAGTTTTATAATCTACTGATGCTGAAATACGACTGAATTCGTTGACATTCCCGTTTATTCTGTTCCCTATTATTTAATTAGTGAAACTTTCGCTGTTATCAGTGATTATGTACCGTAATTGATATTATCAGGTTTTACGTGCGCACGCAAGCAACACAGGTTAGTTTGTACAGCTGAACAGAACCGTAGCTTGGCTTCGATGCAGGTGTACCGGCCTCACTGACGTATGCGTTAGGCAAAGCAAATGCTGTGTATAGTGAACTGACCTTACATACCGTTTCGTTTCCTTCTTCTCAACATGTGTGTGGTCAACATTACGTGGAACCCTGGTCTGCGTGAGTGTTGCGTGTACGAAGTGGGGAGCATATGAGATCTTCTTCCTCAAAGTTCAGTGCCAACAGTAAGTTTATGTAACTTCAAGATGTGAATACCACACGTTAACGAGATATAAACTGGGATAAATAGATGGTATATCAATATGTACAACACAACCAAAAAAATAATCAATTACTATCAGAACACACACAAAAATATGAAATCGACGTCGTCATCTGCTTTTCCTCGTCTAGACACCGTTGCACGTAGGCCTACTGAACTTCACCGTTATACCTTCGGTCGTCTATACTCCGTCTTTCATAAGTCACACTCCATCACTTGTATTGATGTGTTATAAAAAAAAACGAACATTACATTATTCATCCTGTCTGTTCTGTAAACGCCGTGTAGTGAAGCCCCACAATGTCTAACTCCCGTCGTGGATACCATTACACATGTCTTAAACTCTCTTCAATTACACTAAGCAACCCCATTTTTTCTCCCGCAAGACTTCGAAATCACACGTGTTCAGCTAGCATTCTGAACAACGTAAGGGTCCGCGTTTATCCATTAACTTGTAAAATGTGATAAATGTTTTCTAATGTTCCTGAATGTTTCGCATGGCAAAAGTAACGGTTACTATAGAATTCCGCAAGGTTTATATATATATATATATATATATATATATATATATATATACACACACACAATATATATGTGTGTGTGTGTGTGTGTGTGTTTTTATATATGGGTATACCTATATATAAGGTTTTTATATTTATATATGTGTGTGTCTTGTATTTTTAGGAAAAACTAGTCGAATCTGAAATTGTCGAAATTAGTAAATTAGAAGAAATACATTTCGGATCAGACTGCACTCGGTGACCGTTGCGTAGACAGCAAGTTGACTAAAGTGTGAGCCCGTGTTGGAAGTGGAGTGGGGTGAAAACGGGCAATCATGCCACTAACAATGACTACTTCAGGAGTAGCCGAAACGTGTGGGTACAGTGACTCTAGATCACGGTTCTGTAGGCTGTAGCAGAGAAAACGTTAACTCACCCAACTACAGCCGTCAAAGCTTAAAAATGTCTTGATATAAATTAAAACGTCTTGCATTTGGAAGAGTGAAAGGATTACGGTATATCTACAGCAAAGAACTTTAATTATTCTTTTCAGCAAACGGTACACGCGTGAACCCGCGCCACCTACACACACACACACACACACACACACACACACACACACACACACACACACACACACACACACACACACACACACACACACACACACACACACTCTCTCTCTCTCTCTCTCTCTCTCTCTCTCTCTCTCTCTCTCTCTCTCTCTCTCTCTCTCTCTCTCTCTCTCGTTTTGTACTTAGTGTTTTAATTTCACTTCTAGAAAAAAAAAGTTGTTAGGTTTATTGAAAGAAATTTTTTGTTCACACCAGTGAACAAATATACTGATAGACTACAGAAAGCTCACAACAATTTTTGAAACAATTATGTTCGTTTCACCCAGTGTCGCGAGACAGATCACAGTAAAATAATACTGTTTACTTTGCTGTTTATTCAACACGGAGGGGCGTGTCTGTTTACAACAATTAACTGCGGTGTTATAATTTTGAAAGACCGATTAAAATAATAAAAATAATGATAATACGTTGATTGTAGCAGAACGTTAGTTTACCGTACAGAGTGGGCGTACGAGTGTGACAGGCAGTTATCTCAAGAATAAGTCATTTCGACGGGAAGGGTAACGAACGGTCACATATAGTGTTTGTGCACCGTACGATACGGATGTGAGTGTACATACGGACAACAACCTCGCGGCAACCGAGCCTGCCCTGCTCTCTGCAAAAACCAACCGCTCTCCCTGCACCTCTCACCACTTTCTCCTCGATGCCGCCTGCTTTCACGCAGCAAACCTACTCCGTTCCTGAACACAAATCTGAGGTTTAAAAATCTCGCAAAGATTAGGACCTGCGCGTAAACCACTGATTGTATAAATATGCCGCTGTACGCAGTATTATTGCCTTCAATTTCTCAACACATAGTAAGAAATCGGTATACTGGCGACCGATCAAAGAGATTCTCATTGACGCTTACCTAATATGCACCATGGGTTAAAGCTTCTCTGAGTTACGTAACTAGCAACACGGCGTTAACTGACGTACAGAAACTAAACACCCAAATAGTATCGCTCTGTTAAGGTGCATTTATATGTATATATAAAATTTTCCCCTTTACGCAAAGGTGTAAGCGCGCGTACGCGCAACCCCCCCCACATTGCAATTAGCTATTTTCATTATTATATTTATTACATTTTTAATAGTAATCAATAACCAATTAGTAATTAATGACCTATAACGTTTCTTTTACACTACTTCCTATGCGTATATAACCTTTGTACGGTTTAACCTCCATGATATTTCCTGTCCTTCGCTATTATTCCCCAGTCTTCTTATTTCTGTAGCTCTTCCAGGTCTCTTTTTATGTTATCTAAAAGTATGGTTCGTGGTCTTCCCCGCTGCATATTTCCTATAGGTTGCTTCATATGTTATTTTTTGATATATCTCTAATTTTTTGGTCTTACATTAATTGTCGGCTATATTATTGTAGCTCCAATTTCGCTTTATATGAAGGCTGTTATTTTTCTAACTTCTTCAATTTCTCTTAGTTGTCATCTGTTACTTTTTGTGTGGTATACTCTCCCATAATTTTCTTTACTACTTTGTTCTCAAGACTGGTTAGCTTCTGCTGTAGTCTAAGTGCCATTCCACGTCTCATTTCCATATAGTAGTAATGCTTTTATCAAGCTATTATAAACTCTTAATTTGGCATTTCTCGACAGATCTTTGGATCAGACGGAGTGGAGTAAGGCTGCACATGCTCTGTTTCCAACGTTAATTCTTGTAGTAACGTTTCTACTACTGTTGGCATTTGTATTTATATTTTAATAACATACGTAGCTTTGAAGTCTACAAACTGCATTACGTTCTAGATTCGTATTGTCATTCATTGCTTTTTCTAGTACGAAAATTTTTAAGTCCACTCAGTTTAAATATCCGACAATAAATTACAACTTTGAACTTAATGGCACGGATAAATAGTATTTTCTTCTTCAGGTAAAGTAAATAGAAGATAATTTTTCTGTTAAGAGTAACACAACTGATCCACACGGTTAAACCGGCGATACAGTATCTCCATATGTACGAGCTACGTGCGCATACTTTAGGTCTACTATAGGTCTATCTTCTAGTCATAACTACCGCTTGAGTGCTACTGCTTTGCGAGAAAAGAGTAAAACCTTGTAGCGCGATAAACCCCCCCCCCTCTTAGTTCCAAGCTTCTCAAACGGCATTTTACCCAGGAGAGGATGGCAAGCACCAACTGCTTATTCCTCATCTGTAATATCCATCTGGCTCCTCGAAAACTGGATGGACACTGTACTCCTATCGGACTAATCGGCAAAAATCCAGATTACTTTTTTGCCTATGGTGGTACGCGAATCCAATTCGCGCTATGTAAAGAACCACCAAACTAACTGCTGTCATTACATACATGCTCACTCTCGTTGGTAACACACATATACGCTATGAATTTATACGCATGTCACCTTACTCAAATGTAATTAAGCGGGACGTTTTATCAACTTACGTTACCAGGCTCTGACAAACAATCGACTGATAAAACACTATCTAAACACATAAGTACTTCAACGCTGCAGAATACAGTTTACTTCCACAGTTCTTCATGTTTTTAAACGTCAAAAATCGTTTCACACGCTGACTTCGGTCAGTATCTATAGTGTCGTATGCCTTTAGTTATGAAGAATCCATTTTATTCTTCGCTGTTTAGTTTCGCATTTACATTGAACAAATTTATCATCTGCCAACAGTAGTCAGTTGTTATGTCGCACTAACTACATATTACTACAGTGGTATTACAGTACTACAGTACCACTACAGTAACTTGCGCCACGTTTTTCCACTGATATATTTTGTGTTTTGCAACACAAAATAAAATAATAAAATGCAAGGAGAACGTAAGTTGGGAAGTCACTGTAACAGTTGTCGGATACGTATACATAAAAACCTTACCCAAACCGTCCACTTCCACTGTGCAATACCGAGGTTTTCATTTGAAAGTGTCGTATCAGCTGTCCCCGAAGTTAATATTTATAACGCTGTTTTGTGTAAGTAGTCCACTGCAAACATCAACGTCTTCAGAACTGGGCAAACCTGTACGCGTGTTACGTACTTCAGCTCTCTGCGTCACATTTGTTATACAATCATTAGAATAATCCTCGGGTGCGTATCTACACGTACAGTTACGTTTCCCTCATTCCACATACAAAAATTAGTTAAAAAAAAGATAGTTAATTTTGACCACCTTACAAAATTTTAAATTCTATCAATAATATTCAGCGGTTCTCGTTGTTTGTTTGACATACATTCACGCACAATGCTCTGCTTTGTCAGCCTCATCTCGTCAGAATGGCGTAAGTGCTGGTACACCTTACGTTAGTTACCCCATGGATGAAATATCGCTCCATGTTTTTATCTGCGGAGTGTCTGGTTTCATTAGCGAAGTCAACGATACCAGTTACTTGGTTTTGAAATATTTACCGTGTGCGTGGTGCGTGTGTAACTTTTACGTTATTTGAACGTGACATACAACTTTAAACACTCTTGAAGCTGCGTTTGATAAAGTCTGGCAAGATGGCCTGCTGTACAAAATCAAACAGAGTCTCTCTACACCATATTACCTTCTTTTAAAATCATACTTGTTACATAGACATTTTCGAATAAGAGAGAATGGTGAACATCTGATTTCTATCCAATCAAGTCTGGCGTCTCCCAGGGTAATGTCCTGGGGCTCATCTTATTCACCTCTGACCACTCAACAAGTGATTATATTTGCACACGACACAGCTGTCCTGACTATTCATGAGGACCCTGTAGTAGCATCATCTGTCATCATCTCCAGAATCACCTATTTCAAGTAGAAGAGTGGCTAAGGAAGAGCAACATCAAAATTAACAAATCAAAATCGCAGGATGTAACTTTCACCTTACGAAAAGTGAAATGTCCGCCAGTTTTTATGAATAATATAAAAATTCTTAAATCATCACGCGTTAAGTACTTAAGAGTTCGTCTTGTTAATAAACTCAACTGGAGGAAACATATCATAAAAAAAGTATGCAGATCGACTTGAAGACAAAAGAATTATATTGGCTACTTGATATAAAATCTAAACTCTCGTTACAAAAACAAATTTTTCTATGTAAATCTGTAATTAGGCCTATCTGGACGTACGGTATCGAGTTATGGTGTTGTGCCGTAAACAAGCGAAAATCCTTCGTGTAATAACTAATAACCAATGCATCGATACAGATGACTGAATCTCGTATGTCACTAGCCAGATGCTACATCTAATGCTCCAAGTGCCAACCGTCCACTAACATCTTGCAAGGTTACAAACGCATGCCAATCCTTGTCATCCAACCACTTGTGGAAGAGCATCAGACCAGAAGATTGAAAAGAAACTGTCCAGTCGACCTGACGTAGGATAAAAGAGGTCTTATTACTGGAGAAGCCTCAGCACGACACAAAAGAGACTTAACAACTAATACCAATAACAACGTCAGCAGAATAGCTTAGGGAAATTACTGTAATTTCTAATTGCTATTGTAAATAAACGAATAAACAAAAATTCTTAAAAAGTTATATACCGCAGACACAATTGTTTCAAATTCTGGCTGCACACCTAAATTTCATTATACATTGACGTTATAATTGCTCATAATTGTCTTCTACCAAGTCCACTTCGTCTTTCTTCTTCTCCACACGCTCCTTATATCGTTGGTCAAGCATAGTAGTATGGTAAACACCGTAATACAGTACCACGTTAAGTTTTGTTCAGCACTGATAAACTGCGTACGATGGGAATCGTGAATGGCGCGCGTTTTCATGAAAGCATAATAACTGCAGACACTGATACTCAGTATCTTCCATAGTTTTATTTCTTTCTGTCACTACTGACGTGTTATGCTGTATCTATCTATGCGTAATCTGCTGCCTCCAGGTAACAGATCGGTATCACTTGAAAGTTTGCTACCTATCAAATAAGGGTAAAAAAATATATATATATCTCGAAATCTTGAAGTAAACTATTTTACTTTTGTCACCAGAGAGTTTTCCATTTGCAACTAAAACTTAGCGGGTCATGCAGGCGTAAGCCTAAATCACGTTCGGCAAACGTTGGGGTAATTCATCTTCAGCTATGTAGAAACCTGACGAGAGAAATCAAACACTGACCTCGAGGTGCGCAGTGGACAAACACCTCGTTTCGAGGCTAAAAAAATTTCAGTCATTTCGCACATGCGCACAACAGACTTGTGCGGTGCTTCATAGTGTGAACATCGGCTGAAACAAGGCTGGCAAGAACAATGGAAGCTTATGTGTGGCAAAGAGAGAATTATTTATAGTGAGTAACGTGAGCCAGTGAACTGTTATCGCGTTGTCTCCCCTTACTCCTCTCTAGATAACTTAAGTAAGAATTCATTCGCTGAGTCTGCGCAGCTCAGCAACCAAAAAAGGGTGTCACATTTCTACCGTTAAACAGCCCATCGACTGATGATTCACGAAAGGACACATGGGTAAGTCGCGGGTCGACATTCACTCTATACAAAACAATTACCTTAGCTGTAATCCAGTTGACTCGCGCCGAAAAAGTTCAATCATGTTTATTCTTTTGCTGTCATAACGGAGTACCAGTCGCTACGTTAGACTGATATGACGAAAAAAATAAAGATATAATTTACAGTGTTTTATCTACTTGAAAAATTTAAACATCTATAGCCCACTGCTTACCGAGTAACAAATTTATAGGTTCTACTTTAATTAAAAAACTAAATTACTGTCTGTATTAGTTGTTTAGCAAGTGTTTTATTTTTACATTCGACAGGTTATCAATGTCTAATCGTTTTAACAATTACAACGATATCTATTGATAAATGATGCAATCTGTGAGTTATACTGAGAAAACTTTCTTTACTCAGAAACTGTCTCTTTATCTCTTTACTCAAAGGATTAAGAAATGATTAATGGTTATTCATAATTCTGTATGTAGACATACAATATAAAAACTTACCTTACTAGTGTATACCTAAGGGTAAGTATACATAACCGTAATGAATTGTGCACACACGCGCAAGTTTGCAAAATTGGTTGTTGGCAGGCGGATTAACCGTTTTGCGAATTATACGCAGCAGCTAAAGATAACCAAAAGGTTTCGAAAAGACAGTAAACATAAAGTAAACCATTGTTTTAGCAGCAAGCAGTCGTTAAACTGAAGACTTTGATTAAACTTCGTACTGGTTATCGAGAAAACGCCTCTGTTGGTACATACGAGTATTTCCTGCTGTATCATTAACAAATGTGTCTGCACAGTATCAACGCGAGAGAGCTACCAACCAAAGATTATAAGTACGCGTTTTCTACAATCCCTTGTAGTATATTACATAACTGTTCAATCTTTTCTTACTTGTAACACATTAAATTTTAATTTATTTTTTCGCACATTTTTAATATTAAGTTTATTTTAGTGAAGTTTACGTTTATAACTTTACTTTCACCCAGTTTTTATTTTATTCGTTTTTTCAACCATTTGTGTGGCCATGGGTACACAATGGATAATCATTTAAATTTCTTTCTGTTCGGAAGTTCCACTCTACCGATTAAAATTGAATCAGATCAGATGTCTTAGAGGTCCGGCCGTTTATTGTCAGTGCGTTCCAAAACTTGGTTCTCGACACACACACACACACACACACACACACACACACACACACACACGATCGGAATTCTGGGAGTTGACCGTTCGAAAAGTCCGCACTAGCGCTACCTGTTACGGAATAAATGCACTCCGATGTACAGTCAGCTGATTTTAGTGAAGTCGGTAGAGCACGACTGGCCTTACGCAGCTCTAAAACTTTTTAAGTTCAACAGAATACGTTTCTGTGAACATCCCGGACACTGTTATCTTAATTCGTTACAACAAACTAATGCTTCCATAATAATGTATCCACCATATACAAATCATACATCCTGGGCTAGGTACACACGGCAATAACAAACCGCAGTCAATGTAAACAAAGTAAATTTGATATTTTGTTTATAAGTAAACAAAAATAGCTTATTGTTTGATATCCAAGTGGCACATTGCGTTGAAAGGTTTTTAAAAATTAAATAAAATTTATGAATGAAAATGATTTATAAATATAACGATAGATTATCTAATTACAAATTAATTGGTCACATTGAGGAAATCAAACATTAAAATCTCGGGCAAGCTGAATAAGTTTAGGGTCTGAATACAGCCTGAAAGTTTACACACACACACATTTTTAAAAGTTTCTTTACACACATTTCTTGACAAATTTTGCATAATTCAATTGGCCCAATGCAACAATGGTTTTCACAGAACCAAGGAGAGCAGGTCTGCTCTTCAACTTGTCCTGGCATCTTGGGTATGGACTACCTACCATCTGTTGGTTTGTTCTGAATTTTAAATATTGTAAAGTATTAATTTTTGTTGCAAGATTGGGACAGAAAAAAGGGAAGAACTGAAAGAGAAAAATTAGTCACAAAAAGAGTATTTTTTTTTTTCTTTGTGAGGGTAAAAAACAGGCTCTGAATATGTAAAACCAAATAACTGTATACTTTCAATACCATCTCACAACACCAGTATAGGAAGACGATTTTTGTATTTGAAAATTCAGTTGATTGACAGAAGCTGCTAGAAGTTAACACACTGGCTGAGACCTCTCCAAGTTCACTACATTTTTTAAATTGACTGCATAGAATTTTGCAACTATGTTTATGAAAAAAAAAACAAATTTTACATACGATGGTAAATTTGAAGTCGTTAGCGACAGAACCAACAATCAAAAGTTGATTAACTTTGTATTTCGAGCACAGGCATGTGGGCATGTGTGTGATAAAAGTTAATAATAGTAATAATAGAAAGCAATTGATGCCATGAAAATGATAAATGCTAGAGTTTGGGGAAGAGAGAGTGAAGGTGAACAGACATTGGACTGGGATGCCTGGAAGAGGTCAAGTGAGGATTTCTAGGCTCGATATGGACGTTAGCGCCATCGGAAAAAGAGAGTGGAAGATAACAGTAATGGCATAATAATAATAACAATATTTTTAGTATTTGTAATAATGTTCTGATAAAACAATGAATGTAATATAATAGCTTCAACAAAAATGTTGTCTGGGAAAAGTTAATTCTGTAAAAAAGTTCATAATTTTTGTTCAGATAATTTGGTCTGCCTATCTTAAATCTTAATTCTACCAATACTTGTATGCTTCCTGAGCTACAGAACTCACTCACTATTTTGAATGAAGTAGATTTATTATTGGATAAATTTTGATATTAGATAATGTTTTAGTTATAATAAAAATTATGAAAATCCTGATTACCTTACTTATTTTTTTTTAATAAAGAAATGATTTAAAAAAATATTTGTAAATAAATGCTAACGACTCCAAATAATCAGAACCGTGTTAAAATTTCATTTAGTCTGACCCCCGACTGGATTTTTATAATTTTTCAAATGTTTGATCCACATTTTGGGCCTTGTGGTCAAAAAACTTTAAAATTTACAAATCTGTGCACTATACTCAGATTTTGGTTAAAAGCCTCATTCATTTGACATCCCACATTGAATCTGCAATTTTATCTACCTTTTACCCCACTTTTTGGACCCTGGTGTCCAAAATATTGAAACCAAGAACTTAACACTACATTCAGATTTTACTTAAAATTCCTTTAATATTCCACATTAATTTTTGCTATTTTTTTTTTTCAAAATTTTCAGTTACTTTTTGGCTCCTGGTATCCTATATATTGAAATTTTCAAAAATGAAGCTAAATTCATATTTTGGATAAAATTTCTTTTCATTTGAAACCCCACATGGACTTTTGAGATTTTTCAAAATTCCCCCCCCCCAAATCTTTGCCTTCCTTCACTCTATTTTTTGGGGAGAATCAATCTCAAAAACAATAGGGTAGATCGGGTAAAAGTATGGAGATGCAAGCCAAGAATTATGAAAATAGTTTAAGCATTCAACAGTTATCGTGAGACACCCCAAATCCCAAAAGCACAATTAAAAACTAAGAACTTGCTTCCGACATTCTAGTATATGCCAAATGTTAAAATAAATAAATAAAAATGATTAAACATACTGAAATTTGCACTAAAATAAAAAAAAAACTACTATGTATACAAATATGAAACAATATCTTATAACACATTATGAAAGTATACACTATTCTGTCATTTAAAAAAATATTAATGACAGTCTTTCCTTAGTGTACAAATAAATTATTAACAAACAGGTAACCGAATTACTTATTAAAACACAAAACAAAAAAGAAATTCACTTTCATGTTTCTCAGCATGTTATAATATTATTTAATTACTGAGTATTAAAACCCTTCCAATAAACAGGAATATATTTTTATTTTTATTATATCATATGATGCTGTACTTCAACAGTTTTACAAATACTGGAATCTTCAGATATGAAAAACAGAATATTTATTTTTTTATATGAATATTTATTTATTTCAGATATACTGTATTTACTTTTTATATCTGAAGATGACATTATTTGTAAAACTGTCAAAATACAGCATTATATAACATAATCTAAATAAAAATATGTGCTTATTTAAACAAAGGGTTCTACTCAATAATGAAAATAACGCAAGAATAATGTGAGTATGAATGTACCATTTAATTGTATACAGCACGATTATTATATATATTACAAATTATAACAGTTCTAAAACATAATCAATAAGGAATAACTTTTAGCTAATATAGAAACATACATACATTTTATTAATAATCAAATTAAATCATACAGTTATATTTCATGAACCAAAGATTTTTTTATTAACTTTGTGGAACTGAGAAACAAAATCTAAACTGTGTGTGTGTGTTCCATTAAATGTCACTGACACTGCAACTGCTAATAATAATAAATAATAACTGCAATTGCTACTTTATTACTTGTAATCTGCTAGGTGTTAACTGCTATCCTCGAATATAACTCCCAAATGACTATCTAGATTGTATCTCAGTACCATTATATTTTAGGACTTTAGTTTAGAAACTTCAGTCAGTAAAATTCAAGTATACCAAAACAGGTTAGCTATTTTAAATATTTGAAGTGAACAGGTTAGTTCATAAAATTATTTAAGTCAAAATTAACAAGTGGAACTAATTACATATTAGTAGACGAAACTGCCATGACATGACATGAGTCATTGTCAGTGCCAATCCTCTTCTGAATTGACTGTTGTTCCATCAACATCTGGTTGTCTGGTTCTACGAGCTGTGACATTTATTCATACTTCTCAGTTCCCACTGGTAACTGACTCCCGCAGTTGGAGTTGAAATGTATACCATTTTAATACATATACTACGCCTAGTTTGTTATGGCCACAAAAGCCTCAATGTTATGATAAACCATAGAACTATATTTGACACAACCAAATGACAAATGACATAATATACGAGTATAAGAACATTCTTATAATTTATGACAGTCTTGTGTGGTTCAGAAAATTGTAATCTAACAGAGAACCTGTTAAAAAAGATTTAACTGACCAAAATTGAAATGCCTGTAGTTATACACTGCTTAACATAAAGTATGGTGATATTAAACATTCAGAATTTAATACAATATACATGAATCAATGATAGATTCAGAAGTACCAACTCTCTGTATTACTCCTGTACTGACAAATTTTAATATCAACAATATCAGAAAAAAATGACTTTTTTTCATGTTTTGAGTGTAGTACAATCAGAATCTGCAATAATCTCGAACACGATTTTTTTTGCCATCACCATACTTCCATTTCCTTAAGGAACATGGAAGTAAAATCACTTGGTTTGTTGCTAGCAGTTAATCATTAGCGTTTATTTTTAGTACGAATAAACTGATTATTTTTTTGCCTTGAGTACACTTGAATTTATTTATGGTAAGAAAAACATAACATTTATATACAAAAAAAGTTGATTACTTTGAAAATATGGAAATATGGGTTTTTACACAAAAGAAGAATGACATAAGAAGGTATAAAAAGAGTAGCTTACAAAATATATAGATTGCACGTATATTGCAGTTGAAATTTGTGCATATAATAAATGAAATATACCTGAGTGTATAAAAAACTTCTAAAATCTTGAGAATCTTCACAACTTCATGATGAGGAAAAATAGCAATATTTATTAATGTTTCACTGAAATTTAGCAGGTGAATTCAAAGCAAGATTATAATATTACCTTGGTGTGGTTCAAATCTTCTACCAGATGTGGATGGTTCAGATGCATCTTCAGACTTGACCTGTAAGATATATATATAATTACAAACACTTGTAGATGGTGGTATACTAATTTCACTACAAGTATTTTGTAACATAAAACAATAAAAAATATGATTCTGAAAATACACTGAAACCTATTTTATTTAAATTTGCATTCTAAGGACCTTTTCGTGACTCAGTTGGGCAAAGAGGTTCAATTTTTTTCCTATTCGCTAAACACTTTCAGTATACTTCTGCTGTCTTGTTAATGTCGATAGTTATTCAAAGCCACCAAATGGACCACTTGATCCCAGCAAGACATTTTGCAGCTCCAAAATGTCCACCATTAATACAAGACAAAATCTCTGCCGTGCACATTTGGAAACACTTCTCTTAAATAAAGTCAATTCCCTTTTAACAGCAGCCCATCGTGATAAACTAAAACACCTCATTCTGTAGAAAATTCTCCATGTTAAATTCTTATATTTTGTTGTCCATAACGTGTCCGTTGATTAACTAATTATAACACTACCAACTCGGAACAAAGTTTTATATTGGTAAAATGTAAAATTTTTACATTATAGCCTGAACCAGTTTTCGCTTATTATAAGCTTCGTCAGAGGCTGCCACTGGGAGCGCTGTCTGTCTTGTTCTTGATGACGGCGCCATCTTTTGAAAGATCGATGTTGTGTGTTTGCGGTGTGATATTTTCAAATAATATGTGTGACTTGAATTGTGTTTGTTCATTTAGGACGTCGTTTTTATGTGTTTGTATATTTTGTCACAGTAAAATGGCGCCAATTGTACACCTCTTAGTTTTTTGGTGACCCTTAGAAGGGCCGTGTGGCGAGAACGCTAACTCCGATGTATGTTGCGCCCAAGCCAGGCTGTGATGTTCGGCGGCTCCACCCGCTGTTCTTGGCGTACTGCAGTCCTCCATCAGTATGTAGAGCCCACTGCCATCCCAGTCGACATCCAGTGCTGGTTCTTCACAGGGCAAGCAAGCGAAGAAAGCCCATTCTTCTCTTCTTCCTGTTCCATCCAGCTGGCTCCACGGTGTCCGACGGAGTGGCGATGGAGTGCCCAAAAATTCTAGCGGTGCTCTTTTTATGCCCTGACAGGTTGGTGTGCCATGACCCTATCAGAGTGCTGCTGATCCCTGATTGGCTCACTGTAAGCTCACCAGTTTTCACGTGCGACCTCTCGGCTGGTACCAGGGAGCAAATGTTTGCCTCGCTGCCATTACAACTCCCCCGGGTCTTGAATGCTCTCCTGTGGCCAGCCTACTGCTCTTCTCCGGATCCTCATACTTGAGGTATGTAGCGGTGTCTGTTGTGCACCATGTTGTTTGTGGGCTGGCTGGTAGCTTGCTGGCATGGCCGTATTGGCTGACTGGCTCGCTGTAAGCTCGTCAGTTGTCACATGCGACCTCTCGGCTGGTACCGGGGAGCAGATGTTTGCCTCGCTGCCGTCACAATTTCTAGACACTCTTAACAACTAGGAATATACAAACACATAAAAACGACATCCTAAACGAACAGACACAATTCAAATCACACATATTATTCGAACATATCACACCCCACACACACAACATTGATCTTTCAAACGAGGGCGCCGTTGCCAAGAACAAGGCGGACACCGCTCCTGGTGGCAGCCTCTGACAAAGCGTATAATACGTGAAAACTATTTCAGTTTATAAGGTAAAAATTTTATATTTTTACCAATATAAAACTTTGTGTTCTGAGTCGGTAGTGTTATGCTTATAATTAGTCTCCATGTTATGCAGAAGACCAATTACCACTCTCAATATAGTGTTTCAAAACTTTGCAAGTGTGGTGTTCTCTTGTAATTTTCAAACCATCTGTAATTGTTGATCTAGCAGATAAATTGACTTTACAGTGTTAGCTAAGTTTAATTCCAACTCATCCAAAATATCTGGACATCCAAGAGATTTTTCATTCTGGATATCACTTTCTTTATTCAAGAGATCTCTCAAAATTGATTCCTGACTTTCCAGGAACATAGACAACATCATAAACAATTTTGGAACTCCCATTCTGAAGCAGTGGAGTTTAGCTGCTAGGTCATTAGGAGACTTGTAACCTAAGAATTCTAAAATACAGAGTGAAATGACTGCCTACAACAAACTTAGAAAAATTCTCAGACCTAAGTTAAAACTAATGCCTCCTTTTCTAATTGGGCACAGTGGTACTTTACAGGACTCAAAGTTCTTGAGGAAAACTGGACAGGTTTCCAGTATCCCTACACTTTCATTTCACGAACTGTTCCCAATCCAAAATGTTAAGGATCATATAAAATTTGTATTGTCAGTTTTTGAGGTTGAATTGGTTATTTTCTGTTTAATTTCCATACATGTTTTCTCTTCCTCATGTCCCCAAAATCTTCCCAGTCTTTATGCTAAGAAGGGCCTTTATGGGTTCAGTAATGGAATACAAATTGAAAATACATTTCCTGAGATAGTTTACCATCTCAAGTAACCTATGCAGTTCAGTTTGATTTTCAAGACTTGGTAGAGTTTTAACAGCTTTCACCTTATCAGGATATGGCATTACTTGCCCGTTGTTGATGATAGGCCCAACAAATTTCTTTGTCACACACGACAGTCAAATTTAGAAAGACCTAAACTTACACTTTATTAATGTTCAAAGTATGACCCATATCTTCAAATCTTCTTAATAATCCTCATAAATTTATAGCGAGCAAAAATTTAAAAATTTCAAATTTTCTTCTCAACTGATTTTGTTCACACGCAGTTGTGTCAACGACTTCAAGTCAAAGCAATAAACAAGGCTTAATGTGAAGATGTCAAACCAGCATCGCTAGCAGACAATAGAAAGATGTTAGGCTCCACTCAACAATAGATATAAAAGTTCGAGATGACAGGAGAAGCTTAGCTAAAAATTATTACCCCACAACAAACGACACAAAGCAGGCTAGGTCACTCACACGTGTACGGAGAAATAAGGCGAACGTCCGCTCGAGTTATGCCAGAATACTATGGTACTGCAAAAAACGACAGGATGTTACATAGCGTGTAGCGTGCAGCACTTTACAGAGACAATGAAAGGAATAACTAGTTGAAAAGACTCGAGTAAGCTGCACAGCTGGAGGTGACGTTTACATGACAGACACAATTTACGGTTAGAAAGTCGGGGTGGCTTCACCAGCCAACGTATGTCAGAAATTATTAATAGCTACAAAAAAGGGGTGTAAGATGGAACAATACTTCAAGATGACCAGAGAAACAGATGGGTAAAGTTAGAACAACATTGCGTATGTCCCACACAAAAGAGTGATCGACAGGTGCGCAATCGCCAGAAATTCTGCGAAATGGGTCAACGTTCGAACGGAAAAACTGGGGATGTCTGACAACCTATCAGAGTACAACGTCTTGCGAAGAACACCGGTGGAGAGGAGAGTTTCTATGGTAACCGAAAGCCAAAGCGAATCATTGAACAGAAACCAAAAACCCTGGAGAAGTGGGACAAAATATTCTGAGAAAATATTGAGCTGACCTATCACAAGTAAGAAAAGGCATGGACAGGCCCCAAGACAAAATTTGAGTAGGGACAAGTTGATAAAACTAACTGTCTAACACGGTGGAAGCTCTCAGTCCTATTCTCAATCTTAGTCGAGGAAGTCTTACTTCATTTTTTGAACATATATTTTGACTCGGTATTACTGTGCTCAGTTTTGTAAAAGTTATCAGTCTTAGTGAAAACGCCATGTTATAATATTCGGACTTAGTAATTTCAAACTGTAAGATTCAAAGTGCGACTTAACGAACTTATGTAAGCACTAACATTATTAAGAATATCTGAGTGAACAATTCAAGCGACTCATACGAACTATCATGTAATCTCGGCACATACGCGAAACATTACTAGTGTATTGTACAATCTAGACAAACTTACAGTTAGCCAGTGTTACTGAAGTACATTAAATGTAACAGAACATTTAAATACCTGAACGAACTAATCAACCAAGTAGTATAAACGTATATACATCAGCACAAAGTCAAGTGAATTTCAGTGATGAACGGACATCAACATTAACTTTGCGAAAATGAACACACAACACTCATTTTAAAATGATCACACAGTGTAAAGCGAACTGATCTACACAAATTGACATTGAAAGCAATAGCATACCTACACTACTCTATAAATGACGCGAGTTCACGTGTGTGTGTACAAGTGATAGTGCATTCAACGTTAGTCAACAAGATGAGTTCTTCAGCCTTCACCACAACAAAGTGATCGAACGCCGCTGGACCATGAATGGATATTCTAATTTCAAGTAACAATTATTAATCTATTAATTTAGTAACTACTACTGTCCTGATGCTTTCAAAGAATCCCTACCCTGGGAGTTTTAAATAAATTTGATAAAAGAATAAAGTTAAATTTATAAATAATGAACGAGTAAGCGAAACTATCTGGAATTAATGAACGCATTAATTTATTATTATTTGAATTATTGTATATCATGATTTATGTATGTATGTCTTTTTCAGCTATCATATAATCTAGAACTTGTTTTTAAGATATATGTGTTATTTGATGTATTTACAGGTACAGCAATCTTTTTTTTTATGTGTATGAATATAAATTGACGTAATGAATAATAAATTAGTCATTTAAGTACATTTAAACAAATGCGTTCATTATTACTAAAACCCACATGTTAAAGTTTTAAGAACACGATTAACTTACTAAAGAGTCTCTTGTCTATTATGCTAATTGGTAATTCAATTTGGTAATTGATCCAACTAATTAATTCACATAGTAATTAGCATAATAGCACTGTATATAAATGACGCTTCCAACGTGTGGCATGACATATTAATAATAACACCATAAATTGGGGTTATGTTCTTGAAGAATCTCACCATGAAGTAAATCATTTGCCAAAATCAGAATAATTTCCATGGTCTTAGCACTCTCTAAAAATGTTCAGGAGCAGATGAAACTCCAAAAAGCATATGACTAATACAGTAATTTCCAAATAGAGTTATGGAAGTTGTCAATTTGGCACACCTTTCATATAATACAGTTTGCCAAAACCCACAGGTGCCATCAAGCCAACCAAAATTTGAAGCCCTACTTATCCTTGCCAATAATTCATCTACAGAAGACAACATGTTTCCTTCATCTCACATCTAACATATTTATTCAACATAATAATAAACAGCTATGTAATAAGCAACAGTAATAAATAGCACTGGTAATAAACAACAACATAATACACAGCTAACCAAATATCTCCATTTTTCTGGGAACTACAATTGGAGAACATCATTCCTTTAGTTCATTACTTTTCATAACTTCTTCCCTCACCAGTTGGTTTAATTCTAACTTGACTTTGGCTTGTAAATGTAATGGAATTCTTCTTTGGTAGTGAACTGAAAAGGGTTGTAATTAGGCTGTAATTCTGTAGTGTACGACGTATCACTAACCTTAACAAGACCACTAAATATTCTTTTGAAACTCACATTTTAAATAATTATTTGACTAAACTGTCTTAACATTTCCTGAAACCAAGCCCAGATTCATAACTTTATCTTACCACAGGCCAAAGACCTATACCCAAAAAAAGTGTATGTGATTTAAATGGTGTCTGTTCATTTAGAATGTTGTTTCCATGTGTTTTTCTGTGTTTGTATATTTCCAGTTGTTCAAGCATGTCTAGGATTCATCCCTTTGTGTTAACATGTAGGATTTCCATGTTGATATTTGTGCATGTGTGGTCTGCTTCAATGAGATGCTTTGTAAAAGTGGACACATTGGTGGAGTGTAATGTATTTATCTGTTCATTATATTTTTGTTTGAAACCGTATCCTGTCTGGCCTATATAAAATTTGTTGCATTAACCAATTTAGTTTGTAAATGCCAGGTAAATCAAATATGTTTAGCTGTTTGTATGTGTGTTTTTGACAGTGTGGTTCTGTATGAAATGTTGAAATCTGGCTTTTTAAATTTGTGGGTTATTTTTCAGTGTGTTTGTTGATATATTGTGAGTGTTATGAATTTATTGTTGTTTTCTGTCTTTATCTGTTCTTTGTTTTGGGTTTTGCATAAAGCTAAATATGTAATTGTATTTAATTTGTCCTGATAGACTCTCTGTCATAATTGAATGCTGTTTAGTCTGCACATCATGAATCTGAAAGCTGACAGTTTGTGTTTATGAGGTAATCACAGAAGTGTTATGTACAATTGTATTACTTTATGTGGCCGGGTCATTGCTGCGCGAAAAGTAAGGGTAGTGAGAAGCTCAACGTGCTCTGTCCTAAACTCACCATTTCAAAAACATCTGTTTGTATTGCTATGGCCGTTACTATTCAGAATGACGATTTGAGAATTATTTAGTTATTACAACTCAAATTTTACACATCGTTGAAATTTTATGATTTCATTCAACTACTCTTTGAAATTTTATTCAGTATTACTGAAAATTTCATCAAACTTTTACAAATACTTATTTGTAATACCAAAACGTTATTTATTGTATAGTATAAATAGTAGATAACTCGCTATTAAAAAACCAGTAACAAAGCTATAATAATAAACGAATTAGTGAAACATAAGAAACATAATCGAAAATGACTAAAAATGTATTTATATGGTAGTACTGTTAACATATAATATAAACATAAAACTTAGGTAAAATATGCATATCCATGCATATAAATGATGACTTTATATAAAATGTCACAAAAACCTGCGCCCTATTAATTTATTTTCCATTGAGAAAAGTGGCCCAAAAACTGAATTTTTGTAAACCCATATTAGACATCACTTCCAAGCACAATCTTATTACCAAAATTTAACTTAATAATAGACATTTTCTTGATTATCTAATTAAATAAAATTATACTGTAAACAGCAATAACATTTTTAAGCAAATAAAAAATTAGATTAACAAAATAAAATATCAGAAAGTGCACACACAAACAGTATTAAATGAAATTTGAAATGTGATTTAATAACAGTAAAGACTAACAACTAAATCAAATACTGGCCTATACATTTCATGGTAAATGTTTTTGGAAACATGTCAAGGCACCTATGCATTCATGAGATGTATGGTTATACTGGAAAAAAAAGCGCACTGAGCATGTTACTTTCACCAAGGTTGCCGGCCACCATTAAGTAACAAGGGGGTATCAGTGTGTCACTTGTGGTAGGTTTTCTGTATATAATGAATTTGTGTCTATGTTCGAATTTTTAATAGAGTCTACGAAATTTGTCATTGTTGTTTTTGTATTCAGTGGCAAAGGTGATGTTTTGTGGATTTTGTTGAGGTGTGTTAGTAGATGTTCACACTGTCTTGTGTTTCCTTTGTATAGTAGTATGACATCATCAATATATCTATGACGCCAACAGATATGGCAGAACACTAATTGTCACAATATTATGCAAAACCCAAAACAAATAACGAAGACAGAAAGCAACAATAAATTAATAACACTCAAATATATCAACAACCACACTGAAAAATTAACCCAGAAATTTAAAAAAGCAGATTACAACATTGCATACAGAACACACGCTGTCAAAACACACACAGACAGTTAAACAAAAATGATTTACTGTCCAATCTGGTCATTTACAAACTAATCTGGTCATAATGCAACAAATTCTACATAGACCTCATGGAATGCAGCTTAAAAAAAGATACAATGAACACATAAAAGCATTACACTCCACCACTGAGTCCACTTTTGCAAACCATCTGATTGACGCGGATCACACATGCACAAACATACAACACTCGAACAACTGGAATATACAAACGGAAACAACACTCTAAATATATAGACACCATTCAAACATACGTACTATTTGAACACATTACACACACAACAATGATCTACCAACTATGCCGCCATCTCCAAAAATGAAAGTGACAGCTCTCCTAGCGGCCACCTCTGACAAAGTGAACAACAAGCAAAAGCTGGTGCTCAAGTAATAAAGTAAACACTTTTTTAAATTTTTATCTAAAATACTAGTGTTCCACATTTCAATAGTGTTTACAAATCATTAATGACACTTGGAGACATCACGGCCAACAAAACCAGAGAACCACAGGGCAGGACTGACTGCAAAACCCATTCTTCCACATTTCTAAACCATCTTGCTAGCATCTTCTCTATAAATATTAACATGTTGACTGCAGGCCACGGCCCGGGCCATAGTGCATACAGTCACCATCACGCAGGCCACAGCTCAGGCCATGTTTCTCTCTCTCCAGTGTATTGGTTTTAGTGTGCCTTAGCACCTGGGTCATTCCGTATCAAACTCAACACAGTTTAATTACATTTTTAACCTCACCATCTCAGATTTTAATCAAATTTGGCACATATGTACCTTTCATATAGGCTAAGAAAAATACCAAATTTCAACTTAATATCTCAACCGGTTTCTAAAATACGACTATGTAAAGTTTTCAAAAAAACCCGAAAAATGACCGGTCGACACATTTTTAAACTGCAATTGCAGCTCTCCTAATTGAGATAGAAAGATGGGAGGGGTGTCATTTTGTAGCATGTTTCATGTTCTTTTCACTGATATATGACACAATAGGGGTTATGATAAAAAAATATTTTTTTATTTCAAAGTCAAAATTTTGATTTTGAATTTTTCATAGTTTTAAATATCAAAATGCGCCGCTTCAAAAAATTTGAAAAAATTCTAAAACAAACTTTATATGATGGCTTAATAATAGTACAAGTCCCATCATGGGATCATTATGGGTTCAAATGGAAAGCAACATTCAAAACTTGCCTTGCGCCAGGTTTTTATGATTAAGTACATATTCTGTTTCACTTCCAATAAATTTTATGTTAATCTTGAAACTAATTATGTCAGTTTTTTAATACAATTTATAATTTTTGTTGAATGAGAAATTTTATTTATTAAGTATATACTTGCAAATGGATTTGTTTTTAAAGCTAGTGTACAGTATACATAAGTTTATATCATATATATTTTTTTCTTTTTAACCAGGTGGTAGCCTACTTATGCCATGAATGTATTAATGAAAACCTACAACTAAAAACAAAATTTAAATCAAGAGAAGAAGTAGCCTACATATTGCTTTAATAAAGATGCTCTGCATGTTCTCACTTGAAAAGTGGATCTGTTGTGTTTAAAAGTAACATGTTGAATCATGCACTCAGAAACAAGAAGCCTGTACCAACCTGCAGTCCTCAGAACAGCCTTACAGGCCTCAGTCTTCTGCAGGGCTTGATGGTGGTTAGATATGTGTTTCATAACAATTACAATTTTTAAGTGAATGTATTTTATTGGTTTAATTTAAGTGTTTTTTTTTAACCTGAATTCTACATAGGTCTGTATAGTTTTGTTTAATTTATATTATTCGAACAAGGCCGCTTAACAATATAAATAAAAGTGAATTCATAGATTTTTAAAAAGTGAGTGGATTTCTAGTGTTTCTATTTAGTTTTTTTAGTAGCTAACTTAAATATTTAGGAATATTTCAGAAAACTACATATAAGAATTCAAGCGAACAAGTCTTAAATACTCTGTGAAAAGTACAGTGATTTTAAAATTAGATTATAAATAGCTAATTGATGAACTAGAATTTCACATGAATTAAAATTACTTTGCAGTGCAAATAACAACTTGACATTTTGAGATAATTTTTTCATATTCATTCCTAATTATTGAAAAAAATGGAAAGCAAACGGTATACAACATTGCAATGTTTCAATCCTTTTTCAAAAAGTGGTCATAGAATAAGAATCAAGAACAAACTTCGAACTGTAACAGAGTGGATGCGTAAAAATTTCAGTGATTTACCTAAAGAGGCTAAAGTATGTGACTCATGTAGAAAAGAGTTATCAACTTTAAAAAATAATCAAGAACTGAACCAGGCCATTGCTGATCAATGCATTGCTCAAGAACTTACTACAGTTTCGAGTGACTCTGATTCTGAAAAAGACCCCAACTTTCAATCAAAGCCAGAGGTAATTGAAACACTTAATGCTTCTCTTCATGAATTAGGTGAATCGCCTCTTGATAGTAAAAAGATAAATTCTATGACTTATGCCTCAAATAAAATTCAAAAGATCAATTCTGCTATGAAACATAAGCTTTTCACAGCTGTTGAAGAATCCTCCGATGAAGACACAGAATTACTCGAAGACTCAATTTTGAACAAACTTAAACTTAATTTTTCAAACTGTACTTCTAGAGTAAAAAGTTGATGATTTTGACATGTTTGCCAGAGTCATGGAGTGTGAGGAAAATCATGCGAGAATTTAATGCCCCAAATTACATGGTACGTCAATCCAAAAAAATACTTAAAGATAAAGGAATGTTAGAAAGTCCTAATCAAAAACCAGGCAAGAGCCTCTCTCCAGAAGTAGTTGCAGCAGTTAGATCATATTATGAAAGTGATGAAATTAGCAGAGTGTTACCTGGTATGAAGGATTTTGTTTCTGTTAAGAATGAGAATGGAGATAGAGTTAAATTGTCAAAGAGACTAATTTTGTGCAATCTGATGGAAGCGTATAGGTCATTTAAAGACAAATCTAATGAGATGAAAATTAGCTTTTCAAAATTTGCAGAGCTTCGACCAAAAAACTGTGTGCTGGCAGGTTCCAGTGGTACTCATTCTGTATGTGTATGCACTACCCATCAAAACATAAAGCTTATGATAGAAAATGCCAAAATTGACTCACTAACCAATGGGAAACTACCCACATACAAACATTGCATTGCAAGAGTACTGTGCAACCCTGCTTCCATAGAGTGTCATTTGGGGAAATGTTCGTCCTGTCCAGGGACTGAGGAAGTCAAAACTATATTAGATGAGAGTTTTGAAGATAATTCAATTGAAAAAGTAACTTTTCGCCAATGGATATCAGTTGACAGATGCAACTTGGAGACAATTGAAAAATCAACTTCAGAATTCGTTGATTTGTTTACTGAGAATCTCTCTGCTTTAGTCAGACATGATTTCATTGCCAAGCAGCAAAGCTCCTTCATGAATCATGTTAAGGAAAACCTAAAGGACTCAGAAGTTCTTGTCATATGTGATTTTTCTGAAAATTACAGTTTTGTTCTACAAGATGAGGCGCAGAGCTACCATTGGAACCGTGGGCAAGCCACAGTCCACCCATTTGTCATCTATTACAAGAGACAAAAGACAGAGCATGTGAGTTTTGTAACAATTTCAGACTGCTTGCAGCACAACACTGTTACAGTGTATTGCTTCCAAAAAAAACTAATAGAATTCATGAAAAGTAAATTTGGTGACAATGTGAAGATTTATTATTTCTCTGATGGGTCAGCAGCACAGTACAAAAACAGGAAGAATTTCACTAACCTGTGCTTTCATAAAGATGATTTTGATATTGATGCTGAGTGGCATTTCTCAGCAACTGCACATGGAAAGGGCCCATGTGATGGCGTTGGAGGTACCATGAAAAGATTAGCTGCTAGAGCCAGCTTACAACGCCCATATGAGAATCAAATCCAGACACCATTTCAGTTGTATGAGTGGGCAATTCAGAATATTTTTGTGGCAAATTTTGAATATGTGAGTCAAGAAGAATACATACAAACCAATAAACTTTTGGAAGATCGTCTAAGCAAGTCTGTAAGAATAAAAGGTACCCAGAAACTTCATGCTTTTATTCCCATTCCATTAAGTAACAGTCAAATAAAAGTGAAAATCTTCTCAGATTCAAATATATCAACTACTGAAAAAAATGCAGCTTTACAGAACAGATTGAAAATTAATGAAGTTAGTGGGTACATAACCATCGTCTATGATAACAATTGGTGGTTAGCGTATGTACTGGAAAAAAAAGAAAGCAAGGAAGAAGTAAATGTTTCTTTTTTACATCCAGCTGGTCCATCAACAAACTTCTCCTATCCTAGATTGCAAGATATACTTTGGCTTCCTGTGACACATGTGTTATGTAAAGTAAATCCAGTGACTCCAACTGGAAGAACCTACAATCTCTCAGAAAAAGAACTACATCAAACTACCGAAGCTTTTAAAGACTTTAGCAAAGATGTTCAGTAAAGTTAAGGACTGTAATACTCCAAAACAATTCTGTAAGTTTTGAATTTTACAATTTCTTTTATTGATTAGGCTATGTTGCATTTTGAAAAATTAGTAAGTTATGTAGATGCGAATTTTGAGAATAAAGGGTATGTAGCCACCAAACTGCTGTGTATTGCTGATTTTAAATGTAGTTTTCTATTTGAACCCATAATGATCCCATGATGGGACTTGTACTATTATTTAGCCATCATATAAAGATTGTTTTAGATTTTTTTCAAATTTTTTAAAGCGGCGCATTTTGAAAAATTCAAAATCAAATTTTGACTTTGAAATAAAAAAATATTTTTTTATCATAACCCCTATTGTGTCATATATCAATGAAAAGAACATGAAACATGCTACAAAGTGACACCCCTCCCATCTTTCTATCTCAATTAGGAGAGCTGCAATTGCAGTTTAAAAATGTGTCGACCAGTCGTTTTTCAGGTTTTTTTGAAAACTTTACATAGCCATATTTTAGAAACCGGTTGAGATATTAAGTTGAAATTTGGTATTTTTCTTAGTCTATATGGAAGGTACATATGTGCCAAATTTCATTGAAATCTGAGATGGTGAGGTAAATCACTGTGTTGATTTGATGTGGAATGACCCACCTGAGGAACATCACTGACCTTACTGTTAGCAGTCAACATGTTAAAACGCACTGCAGGAGACCATTTTCTATTTTATTATGTCAAAAACTCTTTTGATTTTGTTTGTTTCAACTAAACAAAGCCAGGTATTAATCTTGTACCTGGCAACTGGAATTGTTTGTTTTATGTATATTTGGTAATTTCTGTTAGAACTGTCTATTAATGACATATAATTCCTATGAGAAGCTATCACACACACACACACACACACACACACACACACACACACACACACACACACACACACAGAGTGAAAAATTCAGAAGCCAGAAAGCATGTAAACAATTGCCAAATTTAGTTTTTCTAAAAAATTTGTTTGATGCTATGACACTTATCAAAATTACATTTCACAAACTAATAATTAAGAACTGGTACTATAATTGTGCTATCTTTCATGTGAGTTTAAAATTAAATAAGAAATATTTTATTAAAATATGTAGATGTATGAATATGTAAAATCATAAGACTGTAACATTTGGCAGGACTACAAAAATTCAAAATATGAAGTTGTACACATCATAATGAGTGTGAGTATGTGTTTGATTTTTCAAACATTTTGTTTGTCCTTGTGCTCACTATGATTTGTTACTTTATCATTAATTCACTGATTAATTGTGGTATGTGAGTATTTATGTAAAATACACGAGAATTGAAACTGCAGGTGATAATAGGAAATGTTCAGAATTACCAAGCAATTTAACTAAAACAGATATTACAAAAAAGTTTGTCTATAGACATTGTCTGGACATACTGAATAGGTTATGAAATAGGTTTATAAGTACGGAAGGAAGGGATAACTATTCGTTTTCTAATAACCTAACCTTTCTTGTCCATAAATACGAGTTCTGTAAATATACATATATGCCAACTGTTTCCATACCAGAATTAAAAAGTATGACCTTAAATTATTTACTTACATTACATTATTTATTTACTTACGTCACGTCTTAAAAACTTTTTTAAATTTTATTTTTGATATGTTAAGTTCTGTAATTAAATACATTAACCGCTAAAACAAGTAATATCCTGTATGATTCCGTATTTTGTTTAAGAGTGATCCACAGATAAATGTCTAACAATACATAACCTTAAAAGTCCATGCGTATGTCTATCAGGCCATTCGTAACTTGAAAACGATAGTCTGATTGTTTACTTTTTGTGACACGTGGTTTTTTTGAAAAGTAAACAAAATCAAAAACTGTACTTGCCTTTTTCTCCGGTTTGCATTTAACAGTAATGCCCTCATCAGTTTCAACAAATTTTGTGAGGTTATCTAAAACTGGCGCATCCGGACATGGCAATTTTACGGAAGACGAGTACAGAGCTTTCAATGGGTTGAAATTTGTTGAAGCTAAATCTACAGAATCGCTACTACTTTCGCCGCTGTCGTCTGACATCTTAGTATTTTACCGATAGCTGTATAGATCGCGGTGTATAGTTCGTTATCAATTGACGTCTGCGCAGTAGTGCCTCCAGCTGTTTTTTGTAGTACCAGCTGTTTAGATCTACTTTTGATTTTGATGTCCCGCCATCAAGAAGAAGCTGTTTGGAAAGAAGCTGTTATTAGTATCATATTAGGCTTATAACTTTGTTAAGAGCGCCTAAATTGAAAATGTCAGTGCATCGACAGTTTGCAACTGGTTATAAACACTCCATTTTTCATGCAAACATCATACAAATCTGTTCTTCCTCTATTGGTAATGTATAACAAATCCATATCAAACAATCGGTGTAATAAATATTTTGTTAGTGTTGTGGAAAGAAAAAAGTATAATATTGTAGTGAAGTGTACTTATAAGGCTAATATCAGTTCAGTTAGATTCTACTATTTTCAGTTTTATCAGGAATGATACTTACGTAAATCCTGTGAAACATAAAGAAGTAAAAGACGGTAGGAAATCTAAGTAATAAATGAAACAAAATTTCATAAGTTTGATCATTCACTTTTTTGTTTTCTTTAAATGGAATGTTAAGTTATGTACAGAGTACAAATTCACAAGGCAGTAGAGAGGTTAGTAATCCAGCAAAATTGCTTATAACCTCTGTAATTGAATGGTTGCTAAAGTGACATGATATTTTTATGTTAATGGCTAAGTGACTTTTGTTATTGATCAGATGAATGGATTCATAAATCTGAAAGTCAAGCAGGAACAGCCCAATATCAGTCTCATATTCCTGTCCAACTTGTTATTCAAACTGTCTAAATGTAAAATGCACTTCTACAACACACAAATAAACTGTGATAATATATTTTTTTCCAACCTCCACTTTCAAGCTACATTTTGTATGGTTGTTGTAGATTTCTTTACCATTAGGTCGGTATTTTAAACTTTTTGTAGAAAATGTTTCTCCAGTATTATTCTACCTTCAGCCTAGGAGCAGTGAGCAGTATGATAGTTTTGTTTGTGATTGGCTCTTGATATTGTTTCTTGCTCTTGGTAATCCATGTTCAAACTAACGTTTATGTTTATTCAACCCTCTAAATGAAATTCTGTTCTTCATTCCGTATGAAGCTGTATACATTTAGACTAAAATCGATAGATGGTGGACTATGCCTTGGATACTTTAAATACAAATAAGTTACACAAAAATAGGAAACTATATTTTTTTAATAGGGCACATGAAACAAAATGCCAAAACAGTAATAATTAGAGCTTCTTTGGTGTCACATAGGAAATGGTTTTCACAATTAAAGTATTTGTTGTTTTAATAATCTTGTTGATTCATCCTCTTCGTTCACTTTATAAATATTATTATATATATAAACTTTCACAATATGAACTTACTTTCATTTATCTTTCCCAAACGTTTCGAGGTGATGTTCCTCTTCCCCAGTGGGAATGAATACTGAATGTCATTTTAACAGATATAACGGTTATGTTATATTCCCTCCCACCATCAACCCCCACCACACACACCAGTCCATAACCGTTATATCTGTTAAAATGACATTCAGTATTCATTCCCACTGAAGAAGAGGAACATCACCTCGAAACGTTTGGGAAAGATAAATGAAAGTAAGTTCATATTGTGAAAGTTGTTGTTAATGAAAATGGTGAATGAAGTAAAGTTAATAGGTTGCATGTTGTTAGTACAAGAAGCTGTTAGTATCACAGTATAATATGTTATAAGTTTATTGTGTTATATATAAGACCAGACAGACTTTTGTAAGTAATAATATTCATAATATTTATTTCAGATTGTTCTGCCAAGCTGTCGTTCATGTGTTGGCTCAAGTTTCAAAAATACCGTGATATCTCAAGGTAAATACCACAACAGGAAGGCATTTTGAGAATTCTCAAAATTTGAAAGGTTTGAAAGTTCAATTTGAATTTTTGAAAATTCAAAAAGGCAATTTGAAATTTAATTAAAATTACTGTTTAGATGTAACCTTAAGTGACTGTAAGTAAAATAAAGCAGGCGCAGATCCAAAGGGGGGATTCCCCTTCCCCCAGATGGTCACTTCAGACAAAATTTTTTTTCCTCTGTGGTTGCGAATATGATAAAAAATTTATATTGTGTTATGTAGGCCCTAAGTCCGTGGTTTTACTCTAAAATTACTTTAAATTGTAACTCCACCTTACCTCCATGTTAATTTTTTTTTAAATACATAACTTAATTGAGTAGTGTGTATTTTAAACTGAATGTGGATATTATTAAAAGAACAATGAACTGACAAACTCATATATGATTTTATACTTGTACGTTAATCAACTTTTTGTGTTGATAATAACACACTGTATTTTTATCTCCATACACACTCACTCTTGTCATTTATAATTTAGGCCATTAAAAAATGGTCCAACTTTTCTCCCCCCCCCCCCCCCCCAGAATTGCTTCCTGAATCCACCCTTGCAAAAAGGTGTATTACATAATAAATTTTGTGTTGTTCACATAATTATAGCAATTGCTTAATCATTAAGCATAACGTACATTAACAGAATATTAATTATATATAATATATATTGCCATCCCATATTACGAAGAACTTCTTTTCAGTTTAGTAAGCAGCAAAGTGAATTGTTGTGAAAGTCATGTTGTGCATGGTTTTCTACAATACAAAGGAGCATGTACGTGTAGTGTTTATCAAAAGGGTTTGAAGTAATTTGGCTTTGATTATTCCAACTCTTGTGCTGAGGTCGCTTTTGTAATGACAATGGCAGCTGAAGTTACAGTAGTCAGTACAGTCAGTAGCATGCAGCTTACAGTGCAATATACGTGGACCCTGTTCAACATGATATTAAGTAAATATAGGGAACTGTTGTGTTAGAAGAGTATACTGGGCTGTTTGGCTGTGGTCCATGGTTTAAAGACAAACCAAATGTTTCGTCAGCACCACTGGCTGCCATCATCAGTGGAATTCAAAGAATTCGAGAACCTCCTGAATGTGGGTTGTTATTGTCAGGCCAACAGTACTGTGGTAAAGGCTGAAGATGTCCGGCAATGCTACCTGTACTTATAAATTCACCAAGTCCCATATACAGGTAAACATTACACCATCAGCCAATCAGAAAAGTGCACAGGTACTGCACAGGTAAACATTACACCATGAGCCAATCAAAATAAAGAAGGTGTATGATTGGCTTGCATCATGCTATGCGAACAGGTACTCAACAATTGTTTTCCCGGGAGTACTGTGGTGAAGGCTAATGATTTCCTGCAATGCTACCTGTACTAATTGTTTACTAATTGAAACCTATGTACAGGTAAAAACTGCATCATCGGCCAATCTGAAAAAAGAAGGCACTCTTCTAAAACAACTGACACCGGCCATGAAAGCCTTAGAACATAGTAAACAATTAGTACAGGTAGCATCGCCAGACATCTTCAGCCTTTACCACAGTACTGTGGGCCTGACGATAACAACCCACGTTCAGGAGGTTCTCAAATTCTTTGAATTCCACTGATGATGGCAGCCAGTGGTGCTGTCGAAACATTTGATTTGTCTTTAAATCGTGGACCACGACCAAACAGCCCTGTAAACTCTTCTAATGCAAATGACACCAGCCGTGAAAGCCTTAGAACAATTTTATGGGGAACTGTATTTAATAAATTTAGTGTTCAGTCCAGTACTATAAAACATTCTGAACTTTGTGTGGTACCTATGATAATTTATGAATGGTAATTGTTGGAGTAAGTGTAAGTTGGGAAGCAATTAAATAAAATTTATAATTGTTTTTCATTTTGAATCTAAATTAAGGATCAATATTCGCACATTATTATCCAAATAATAATTATTAACGAGAACGCCAGACACATTTATCATAAAAGACAACACATATTTATTTTTTTCTTTTGATCCTGAGCTGTGAAAACAGATACAAGTAATATGTCTATAACAATAGGTTTGAAAGGGATGGAAAAATACCAGAAAGGTCTTGAATTGCAAGATGAAACAAGAGCAGGGTTACCGGTGGGTAAGAAATAGATGAGGGAAAGCAGAAAGCAGAAGAACAACAACTGAAAACATAAGCGTATTTTGAAGCTATTGAAAAGTAGTTGAAACAGGACATCAGCAATACAGAAAGGTCTCCTACATAATGTTTTGAGGGAACATGGGGTAAGATATTTTTGAAATAAAGAAGCAATATCCAGTATGAAAACTCTGTGTCAAGTATGAAAGATACAGTTGCAGATATTAGGGAAATATCTAATTAAGACAACCAAATAATGAAAGTTCTGACAACTACTTAATCAAGTAGCCCTGATTTAACAGGAACCACAAACAGAAAGTAAATGTTTTTATCAGAAGCAAAGAAGGCAGGAGAGTTTGTAACTGTGAAGATAGTGGTTGCAGTAGAGTTCAGAAAAGGTCTTAGAATACCTTAAATGAGAGCTTAGAAGTCTATAAACAATAGATTGAGAATAACTAATTGAAGTCCTTTATTTTCAGATGGCTTTGTCAGATCTGGGGAAGTACTTTTACGTGCATATTTCTCTGACAGGATTATCAGAGAAAGTTGTCTAAAGTTGAGTTTATTTTCAGAATGGCTACAAAAAGTGCACAAATACTTCTGATTTCTTCATATGAAAAATCTAGCTGAGATTCAGCATTGCCTGTCATAACGTAAACAGTTTTTTTAAAGCTTTTTTCTTCAGTCCAATTTTTCCGTGCCATACAGTTTACGTAATGCCTTGTATTATAACAGATTATAAAAATTAATGAAAAATAAAAAAAAAGCTTCTGAAACTCTTTCAAATTTTCCACAACCATTGTCATTATCAGTTTATCAAAGAAAACATTACCTTTTGTCCTCAATCTCAAAACTGTTTTTCACATCTGCTCTGTGCAAGTATTCATCCATAGAGACTTTACATAGTCCTTGTTTGTGATAATTTTAAGAGCTTGAATAGTTTACACTTCATTGGCAAGCAGTATATATTTTATACTACAGAATCGAGCGTCTTTCTTTAACAAATTGTTATAAATCCCTCCAACCATTCAAATGAATTGATATTTCATACTAGGGGAAATAATTTATCAGCCCATTTAGTTCTTCTTTTTCATCTGTAGTTAAATTATTCTTTTTGTGTTTTGTAAAGTTTGTATTGAATCTGGTAGCTTTTCTGTGATAGGATACACTGCTTTGATTCTTGCAGTCAGTCTTGTTTCAGAGATGGTGTGAAGAGTTCTAATAATACTTGCTACCTCTTTGGGATTTCACTAAAGTAATTGTAGAGCTGGTTCACATAGATGAAAAATGTGCTTACTACTGCATTACCTTTTTATTATGTAAGCCCCTGAATTCAAGCAGTGAGCTGCACAAGGCAGAAATGATACCATTGGATTTCTGCTTGATTTTATTCTCCCTTTTATTTGTTCAGCCATATTCGAACAAATATCAAAGCATTAACCATGACATTGGTATAAATCAATTCCATTATTTTTAAGTACCAGTAATAACAGTAACTGTAGTAGTAACTGTATCACCTGTCTTTTTCTGTAAATCAAAGTACTCCAGAAACCTGTCACGAATTTGCCATTCATTCTGTTCCACTGAACAAAATGTACGTGAAAATGAGAATATTCTGTTCCATTATAGACACATCTGGGATAAAACTGCTCCTAGACTACATGCATGCATCTGGGTCTACAAATTATTTTCCTTCAGAAGCTGGGAAAGCAAGAATTGGTTCAGTGCATAATAGAATTCTTAAAGTCCTGAAGGCTTGTTGCACTCTTTAGACTGCTGGAATGTTTGTTTTTTTCTATTAGTTCATATAATGATTTAGCAACAGTAGTAAAATCTTTTACAAAACATTTGTAATAGAAACATAAACCTAAGCAAATCCGAACATTGTGTGTAGCATTGGAAAAGGCCAGGTTTTTATGATGTATACTTTATTAGGATCTGTACTAACTCCTGCTGCTGAGACCAAATGGTCTAAATATTATATTTCCTTCTAAAAGGAAGTGTTTGCTTCAGTAACTGCTTTCCATGATTGTTCAATCTCCAAAATTCTTGACTAATTATAGTTGGAACAGTATTTCCGACTCAAGTTATGAGTTTATATATTTTATGCAATAATTAATTAGAACTACTACATCTGTTAACATGCTCCATCATTAATATTGTTCTTCACATTGACTACCCTATTGGACTGGCATTAGCTGTAAAATAAATTTTGATCATCATCATTAATTTGGAAGGATTACATTCTAGTGTAACAACACAAGAATTACAATCTATTACACTAATACTTACACTACTACTATTACTATACTTACTACTACTATTACTATTACTTACTTAACTAGGATTATATTCTAGTGTACTAGTTTCACAATCACATAAGCTTTTCTACACCTTCAGTTTCATGCCTATCTGTATATTCAGTTTTGTCAGTCTTATGCTGAACATATTTTGTAGAGGTGCAGTTTTCAACTACAGTAAAACCTGTCTTTAGTGGCTGCCCTTGGATCTCCATAAAATGCTGCCACTTAGAGGTGGCTGTTTAATAAAGGGTTTCGGTTGGATAATAACAATACAGTATATTGTTACGACGGTCTACTTGATCTTCGTAGGTACAGTGGAAAACAAAATAAGTACAAGACACCAATTAAGTTACTAATCACCAGCTTTAATTTTCACAGTTAAACAGTTCGTAATTAACAACACAGTCTCTTATAACAAATCAAATAAAAATTGTTCACACGCAAATAAATGTCAACTAATATTAAAACACAATTGTATTACAATATACCGTCCGATGTCCGATACAATGTAAAACACCACTTGAACGTATAAAATAACCACTTGAACGCACACAGTAATATCGCTTGTAATTGCGTGACAATACAGTAGATTCCCTCTCGTCTGGCCTCGGTTGGATCGGCCGTCGGATGGTTCGGCCAGCCATACGGTGAGTCACACAGTCTAGACGAGCCTCCTGTGACAGGCCCCAACTTGTTAAACGGAAAACATATGTACAGTAGATCAGTTGACTCACGGTTTTGTTCATGTGCGGATGTATGTCTTATGTTGTGAGTTCTGTGTATATAGTCTGTGTAAATATATCTGTGTATATAGAAATACTGTATGTATCTGTGTAAATAAAAACGTTTTCCGATATGAGTGTGAAACGGAAACACATGTTTGTGACTATGGACTAAAAATTACAAGTCCTTCAGCGTCTCGATAAGGGTGAATCGGTCCAGCGTATTTGCCAAGAGTTTAATGTAGGCAAGAGTACTGTTAATGACTGGCGCCGAAACAGAAAAGCGATTGAGACTTTCTGCACTCAAATTGAAACTGAAAAACTGCTTTTGATGCGATGCACTTTAAAAAAACCAAATAACGAATTAGTAGACGATGCTGTGTGGTTATGGTTTATGCAGGAACGCCGAAGAGGCACTCCGATAAGTGAACAAATTTTAAAAGAAAAAGCAGTTATCCTACACTCAAAACTTCAAGATGCCAGTACATTCTCGTCAAGTGAAGGATGGCTAACACGCTGGAAAACGCATCATGGAGTTTCATTGGCGTTTGTGGTGAAAAATTGTCGGCGAACCCATCAGCAGCTAGCGATTTTTCAAAATAACAACATCATTGCTAGTGAAAATCTTAGTCCAGAACAAGTCTATAATATTGACGAGACGGGGTTGAATTTTAAACTCTTGCCCAAGAAAACATTTCCTACGGCTAAGGAAACTTCAGCCCTAGGATTTAAAGCCAGTAAAGAGAGAATCACGGTGGCTTTGTGTTCAAATGCCTCAGGGTCCCACAAGCTGCCTTTGTTTGTAATCGGAAAATCAGCAAAACCCAGAGCTTTTAAGAATGTCATCCCTTCCAGCATACTACAGAGCACAAAAATCAGCCTGGATGGATTCGTATCTGTTTAAGGAGTGGTTCAAAAGCGAACTTGTTCCTAAAGTGAAACATCATTTGACGAGTTTGAAGTTACCAGTTAAAGCACGTTTAGTGCTAGACAATGCACCTACCCATCCGCAAGAACTTGAATGTGAAGGTTACAGTGATATAAACTTATTATTCCTGCCACCTAACGTCACAAGTCTTACACATGGACCAAGGGGTCATCGAGTCTTTTAAGAGAAGGTACCGCAGAAAGCTTCTTTTGGAAATTCTAGGTAAACTGGATAATGAAGGCAGTACAGGTCTCATTCCGGCCTTAAAGACAATCAACATGAAAGATCTGATCTATATGGTAGCTAAGGCATACGATGAAATGCCATCATCTAGATTTACAAAGTCTTGGAGAAAAACCAAATTGTTTTCTTCTCATTGAAAAGAATAAAGAGAGGACAACCCTAAAACAGATGAATCAAATCTTCAGGGTTTCGAACCAGATGACAACGAAACTCTGTTAAAAGATCTACAACGATTGCCGCACTCTGATGATCTTGTACAACAAGACGTTGCAGAATGGATTGCTGGTCAAGATGAGGAGCTTCAAAATGAGATCTTAAACGATTATGAAATTGTGCAAGCTGTCATTTGCCAAGAAGACGAAGAAGAAGTCAATGACAAAGAGGGAAATGTCGAGGAGAAAATGAGCCATGCTGAGGAAAGAGCAGCCCTGGAATTAGCAATGACGTACATCGAGCAACAAACAGAGGCAACTGCAGTTGATGTTATGTTCATCAAGAAATGGCATGATTTCGCATTCAACAAAACAGTTGAAGAAAAAAAGCAGAAGATAACTGATTTCTTTTAATTTTTATTTCCGAGTTTTACGTTCTGTAGTGACCCTTTTAATGTTCATATGTTTTTCATATTCTGTAAAGAGTTGTGTTATTTTTGGCAAATACGTACAGTAATATCTGTGTGAGTTGTAGTAATTTTCCTTGTTTGTTTTTTTACTTGCTACCATGGAGTAAGGGTGAGTAATTATAATTATTAGTAATTTATATATACTGTATTGGGTCATTTATTGTATGGATCATTCATTAAAGAGCATTATTTCATCATTATAGCGTATTTTCGGTTCGTCCGGCCATTTTGTAATCCGGCCTAGAGTCTGGTCCCGAGGTGGCCGGACGAGAGGGAGTCTACTGTAACTGAAAACTAAGCAGCAGGTATGGGCTATTTATAGTCTACTGTCTTCCATAAATTGCGTCCTTAACAAGCCATCGAAAATTCTAGAGGACACTTCAGCGCGACCTTCGCAGAAACATGCACCACTGGGCTAATTGAGATGGTTCCAGAACGTACAAGACGTGCCGCATTATGTAATACTGCCTCACATGTTAAGTGTCACGTAGGCCACCACATTATATTCCGGATCCCTCTGGAACGTTCGATAAACACTTAGATTGTTCTGTGATGTAACACTGCCCCCTCCTTAAGCCTGTTCATCACGAACTGGCAAACCGTCTCTGAAGTAATACTTAGCCAGGCGATCTAGGTGGACGACCTTGAACTTTCGCTGTCCTTCCTGTTGAATCCGATAAACAACATCGTTGATTCTTTTTTTCACAGTGTAGGGTCCTTTCCAGTTAGACTGAAGCTTAGGTGAGCGACCACAATGGCACTTTGGGTTGAACAACCAGACCTGATCTCCTTCTTGGAAACTCACGCTATTGCTGCGAATGTCATATCGAGTTTTCATTTTATCACTGGCAATCTTCAGCCATCCTCTTATCAAGCGATTCATTTCTCGCAGTTGGTTTTCTAATTGCGAGGAATAGTTCTGTGGCTCTTGGAACTGTGTCTCAGGTGATAAGACATTAAGTCCCCAGGAAGACGAACTCCCGCCCAAACACCAATTTTGCTGGAGTCATGCCGGTTGTGTCGTGTACTGATGATCTATACGCCATGAGGAATAGTGGTATACATTGGTCCCAGTCTGTTTGGTTCTCATCAACAACCTTTGAAAGATGCTGCTCAAGTGTCCTATTAAATCTCTCAACCATCCCATCCGACTGAGGATGCAGAGGCGTTGTCCTGGTCTTTCAAAATTTCTCCCTTGATCCATATGGATTTCCATAGGGGCTCCATAACAGCAACAGAAGTTGTCAACTAACTGCTTTGCCACAATGGTAACTTCCTGATTTGGAATTGCGTAGGCTTCCACCCACTTAGTAAAGTAGTCACCTACAACCATAATGTACCGGTTTTCATCGTCAGTAACTGGGAATGGTCCAGCAATGTCTATGGCAATTCTCTCGAAAGGCAGTCCAACGTTATACTGTCTCATTTTCCCCTGCTTCTGGTTTGTGGGCCCTTGCTTGCAGCACATATTTCACATGTCCGAACCCATTCCTCTACATCATGGTAAAGATGAAGCCAATAGAATCGCTTCCGTATTTTGTGAAGGGTTTTGTTAACCCCAAGATAGCCCCAAGACGTCCCATTATGCATCTCCTTCAAAACAGACTGCACTTTACTTCGGGCTAACTATCAACTGCATGACCACGTCTCATCCATCTGCACTTTCCCAACCCCTTTTCAGCAATCCATTCTCTAAGGTAAGGGATTCCCATTGTGCCCAGTAGCCCTTCAGCACTTCTGAACTGTGGCACATGTCTTGCCAATCCGGGCGGCGACCTTCCTCCTTTGCTGTCAAGATCGGTCCAATTTTTCATCAGTCATCTGTTCTTGTCGACAGTCTTGTGTCATCCAGCCATCTGCCAGGAAATCTACAGTGATGGCTTGAACATGTTCGCTTGAGTTTTGTTCTTCCTTTCTGTGGCAATATCGGCAGTCTTCCGGACATGGTCTTCGTAATAAGCCATCTGCATTACCATGGAGGTGCCCCTGCCGATGTTGTACCTTGAAGTTGTACTCTTGCAGACGTTCGAGCCACCTTGCCAACTGTCCTTCGGATTTTTAAATCTCAAGAGCCATGCAAGCGCGGCATGGTCGGTACATAGTGAAAATTCTCTCCCATAGAGGTATTTATGGAAGTGCTCCAAATCTCTGACAGTTGCCAACAACTCTCTCCTTGTAACACAATAATTTCTCTCTCATTTAGAAAGCGTTTTGCTGTAATACGCTATTACTCGCTCTTCACCATTCTGCACTTGAGAAAAAACTGCTCCTAGGCCAGTATTGCTTGCGTCTGTGTCTACGATGTACTTCCATTCGGAAGCTGGAAAAGCGAGAATTGGCTGTGAACATAATGCAATATTCAAAGTTTTAAATGCTTGGTCACACTCTCTCGACCACTGGAAGTTTCATTTATTTTCCGTTAGCTTATGTAATGGTTTAGCAATAGTAGCGAAGCCTTTCACAAAACGTCTGTAATATGAGCATAACCCCAGGAAACTCCAAACTTCGTGTTTACTCTTCGGCACTGGCCAGTCTCTAAGGGTGTCTACTTTATTAGGATCCATCCTAACACCCGCTGCCGAAACCAGATGACCCAGATACTGTACTTCCTTCTGGAATAGAGAACACTTTTTCGGGCTCAGGTTCAGTTGGGCACCGTGAATTCTAGTTAGAACCTCCTTAAGGTTTTCCAGATGGTCTTTGAAAGTCTTCCCGATGACTATGACATCGTCTAAATAAACAAGGCAAGTTTTCCATGTCGGGCCTCTGAGTACCAGGTCCATCAATTTTTCAAATGTTGCCAGTGCATTACAGAGTCCAAATGGCATGACGTTAAATTGGAATAAGTCACTTGGGGTCGAGAAAGTGGTCTTTTCCTTGTCTTCTTGATGAAGACCCACTTGCCAATATCCACTCTTCAGGTCCAATGTGGAAAACCACTGTGCTCTGGACAACGTGTTGAGTGTGTCATCAACATGAGGTAATGGATAGCAGTATTTCTTTGTAACGTCATTTAACCTCTGGTAGTCTATGCAGAAACGCAATCCATCCTTCTTCGCTACCAGCACTACAGGAGAAGACCACGCACTTGACGAAGGCTCAATTACTCCCTCTGTCAACATGTCCTGTACTAACTGAGACATTTCCTCTTGCTTAGATAATGGAGGCCTTTGAGGAGGTAGGCGTATCGGTGCTGTGTCCCCGGTATTGATGCGATGTTGTACAAGAGAGGTTCTTCCCAATGACTGTCCCCGAACTACAAAAGAATCTTTGAATTCATGTAAAAACTGTCTGAGTTCTTTTACCTTTCCCACATCTATAACCCTTCAGTCTTCCATCCTTTCTTATTTTATTCTGTGGCACCAACCATCGAGTCTCTGTTCCTTGTTCTTCTTCCTCATCGTCTGTGCCGTCACAATTCTTTAGTGCGCGCACTTTATGACTTGGCCAACCAGACGCTGATTTGGTGGCTTCAAATTGCAAAGCATGTACCAGGGCATCCGCACTGTTCTGATGTCTTGCCATTCGTAACACTTGCTGTAGTTCGTTATCTCGGACACCAGCAGTAGATGTCTGGATCGCAAAACTCGTTCGAAATTCTTCTGGCGCTTCAGGATAGACCAGTCTAACTAGTCTGTCGATACTTGCTTCAAACTCTTGAAGGCTTTCCCCGGAATGTTGTCGACTTGCTCTCAACTGGGTGCAGTACACATCTCGCAAAAGTTTATCACCATATCGTAATTCCAGAGCTTTTATCAATTCAGCATAGGTGTTTTGGCTGTCAGGTGGCACTTTCTGTAGTAATTCTGCCGCAGGTCCTTTTAATGCAAGAACGAATGAAACAGCCTTGTCTTTCTCTGTCCAATTATTTGCGCATGCAGCAGCTTCAAATTGGCAGAGGTACATTGCCCAGTGACTGCTTCCATCAAAGGTTGGAGCTTTGATATGAAGTGTCCCTACTGCAGGCAAAGTTACTTTCTCTATTGACTTATTTTCTGCATCTTTTTCTGTCTTTATTATTGGTACAGTCTGTTCACAAAGTTGTTTTGGTTGTATCTTCAGGCACTGCACAACTTCACTTTCAATTTGTTCTCTTACGTTTGCCATTGAGTTTTCTACTGCAGATATTTTATTTGACACAGATTCTTCTATGACAGACATTTTTGTAAACATCGATTCTTCTATGACAGATATTTTTGTAGACATTGATTCTTCAACAATTGAGACAGATTTTTCTACTTCTGATATTTTTAATGTTATTGATTCTTGTACCACCGATATTTTAGTAACTTGCTCATTAAACTCATCTCGTAGGAGACCCAACTCTGCAGCGGTTTGTTCTTGTGTCTGCTTTTGCTGCTGTATTAACTCCTTCATGTCTTCTGTTTCACGTTTACATCGTTCCTCTCTTTCTTCCCTTTCTTGTCTTCGTTCTTCTTTTTGTCTTTCTTCTGTTTCTAGCATTAGTGCTTTCTGACGTTCCTCAGCCTCTTCTCTTTCCTGCCTGAGTTTTTCCTCCTGTAGTTTTTCTGCTTCTTCCGCCTCCTGCCTGTGTTTCTCGTCCTGTCGTTTCTCCGTCTGTAACAGCAGTGCCTGTAAATTTTCCATCATCTGACTGGCATCCATTGTTTTCCAATTAATTACGAATTACACTCGTCTTGTACAAAGTGTCCACTGTTTCCACGTTAACCGTTCTATCCCAGTTCTGACACCACTGTTACAACGGTCTACTTGATCGTAGGTACAGTGGAAAACAAAATAAGTACAATACACCAATTAAGTCTCTAATCACCAGCTTTAATTTTCACAGTTAAACAGTTCGTAATTAACAACACAGTCTCTTATAACAAATCAAATAAAATTGTTCACATGCAAATAAATGTCTACTAATATTAAAACACAATTGTATTACAATATGCCGTCCGATTATAAAACACAACACTTAAATAATAACCACTTGAACCCACACAGTAATATCACTTGTAATTGCGCGACAATAACTGAAAACTAAGCAGCATGTATGGGCTATTTATAGTCTACTGTCTTCTATAACATGCGTCCTTAACAAACCATCGAACATTCTAGAGAACACTTCAGCGCGACCTTCGCAGAAGCATGCACCGGTGGGCTAATTGAGATGGTTCCAAAACGCATGAGATGTGCTGCATTATGTAATACTGCCTCACATGTCAAGTGTCACGTAGGCCACCACATTAGATTCCGGATCCCTCTGGAACGTTCGATAAACACGTAGATTGTTCTGTGATGTCGTAACAATATTAAATATGGGTGATCAGCTATGTCACTTTATTATGTACGTGTAGTTGTATTCCTATTTACAGTATGTTTATAATGGATATCCTTACATTACAACTAATTAGTAAAGAAATTATACTTTTGAAAAATAGTCTTTTTATGTGGTTTGTTTTGTGATAGCAGTTTTCTTTACAATTGCATAATTTTGGAACAAACAGTAAAGTTTACTGTTTCACAGCATCCTCTCCACATTCCTTATTGAGAGTAATGTAAATATTTTGATCAGCCTTACATAGGGTGACCCCATTTTTAAAGGGATTATTTTTTTTTTTTGCTCTTTGCCCCATTGTCATCATCATCATCATCACCACTCCAAGGATGAGGCCCTAGACCTGTTCCGGAACCCATCTCCTCCTCGGTCTACTGACATCTCTTTTCCCAGTAGGGTGATAACCCAAGGCAGCCACGGGTAGACGGATATCAGACATGCAGTTCAAGTGTTCACACCAACTCCTGTGGTCTTCAGTCTTCTGGTGCAATGATACATGTTTAATTCGCATCTAATATCCTCATTCCTTTTCCCATCCAGGAGAGAGCAACCTTGCGTTCTTAGAAATTTCATTTCAGCTGCCTGGATTCTATGTACATCCCTTTTACCAAAAGTACATGTCTCACTAGCTTACAGGAATGTGGGGACAGCCAAATTTTTGTAAAATTTCATTTGGGTATCCTTACGTGTTTTATTTTTTCAGGTACCTATGAATCGTTCCACAGATGCTACCTACCTACCTTTACCTAAATTTCGTTAGCTTACTATCCCAATCAATATCAGTTCCCTATAAGATATCACAACACGGGTAATTAAATGACTAACCTGATCGAAAATCTGATTATTCTTGACTATTGTAGTTCTTATAAGATACTTCTTTTATAAAAAAGTTTAAATTAATGAATAATAATTCCTTGGTCCAATGGCTGTAAATGAGATGTTGTTTGGTGGAATAAACAGGAGTCTGACATTGGATACTGATGAAACTGAATGACATGTCATATTGTCCAATAATAAAATTACAGCAATTATCGGTTTGCAGTTTTTTATTAAATTCATGCAACAAGTCTTCAAACGTTATCCACACTTTTTTGTTAGCATGCCAAATACTGCCCAGTAATGTTGGCTCCAAATTCTTGAAACTCCTTGGCTTTAATGATTTTTTGCAATAATTTACGGCTGCTTTGTTTGTCAGCAGCACTGTAACATAATTGTTAGTCATTCATTAGCCATTTTCACCTTTACATGCTTCACTTTGTAATGTTAATGATTTATTTGGTACAGCTGTAAAATATAATCCAGTCTCATCAACGCTGTAAATGTCATTTAATTCGTATTCTGCTAGAATACTTAGTAACCTGTCATACCTGTCATTGACTTCATTAACAGACACATGCGCACCTTCACCCAAATTTTTTTTGAAAGATGTGTAATGCCACTTTCTAAAACATTCTAGCCACCCTTTACTAAGCTTTCTACATTAAAAGTTTTCTACAAAAATTTCTACTTTCTGTAGCAATTTTAAGTGCCTTCTCCTGCAACATACTTCCACTAACTGGGAGTTTTTTTGAGTGAACACATTTAAAACACTCATAAAGAATTTATATAATAGATATTTACCATATATCCGTCGTGCGACTTCGTTTTTCTCGTCTTATTTTGACGCGTTTCGGCAACGAATTGCCATCTTCAGAATCTTAATCACTCATATGAGATCGTTAAAAAATTAAAAACACTAAAATCATTACGGTAAAAGTGCACTTTTACGGTATTGGAAACTCACAGACGCGAACATGAAAGTTTATGTTTCTCGAGTGGACTATATCGATCGACTGCTTTCGCGTGGACAATATCGATCAACTGATTCACTGTTTATATAGCCACTGATAAACCTGTTTTGCTTATTATAGCCCATATGTACTGTGACATTTCATTTACTGGCGCCCGTGTGCAAGTATTGCCGTGTCGTACAACATGTTATGTGAAAATGTAAGTTTATCATTCAAGACATAATCACTGTTGATTTTGACGGCTTTATATATTTCGTATTCCTCAAGCGCGTCCATGTATTTTCCTTTCCTGCAGCAATGCAAAGGCTGGAAATTTGTCTCAAAATCACTGTAGTTATGATTACATAGTACCTAAAATTAACCTAAAATGTATTATAAAGAATTTCTTCTTCTTCTCCTCCTCCTCCTCCTCCTCCTCCTCCTCCTCCTCCTCCTCCTCCTCCTCCTCCTCCTCCTCCTCCTCCTTCTTCTTCTTCTTCTTCTTCTTCTTCTTCTTCTTCTTCTTCTTCTTCTTCTTCCAGACCAGTAGACAGCTGCAAGGTCTCTGTTTGATTGTTGATTTTTGTCGACTCATGAGCACACTAATAGGTGTTCTTCGCCCATCCTGCTGTTAGGTTCGTGACAAACAGTGCATGTTGCTGTGGGATAAATGTGTATCTTCTCGAGGTGGGCGGCTAGGCAGTCATGTCCCGTTGCTAGTTTGAAGAGGGCTACTGCTTCTTTTCTTGGTTTAGATTTGTTAACGGCCTAGAGCTCGTTCACTTTTTCCCATTTCCTTCCGGCTGCCTTCTGTTTTGTTTCTTTTTCCCAATCTTCCAGGGTGCTTTTGTTGATAATTTTCTTTGCAGCCTGCACTGAAAGGGGTCTATTTGCCATTGGGAGGGTGGTTCCTTTTTTGGCCAGGTCATCTGCCTTCTCATTGCCGTCTATTCCGACGTGCGCTGGTATCCACTGGAATACTACCGTTTTCTTCATGCCCTCTAAATGTTTGATCATTGATTTTATGTCTTTGATTCGGGGAGATAGCCTCTTCTTGTTGGATTTTACTGCTTGAATTGCTGCTTGGGAGTCGACCAGAATAACAGCCTTGCTTAACGCGTTTATTCTGTAAAGTAAGTTTTTCAGGGCTAGATATATAGCTTCCACCTCGCCATCGAAATTAGTATTGTGTCGTCCAACTGCGGCATACTGAGAAAAGAATTTGGAATACACTCCGGCTCCCGCCCCTATTCCATCTTTCTGGGATCCATCCGTGAAGACTCTCAGCCATTCGTTTTCCGGGTACTCTTCACTAAGCATGTTTCGTGCTGAACACTTGAGCATGTCTGGTATGTCCGTCTTCTTGCTTAGTTTTTCGGGTAGGTTCATTTGGGCTTCCACTTCTCGGTATTGTAAGGGGTCAAGTGGCAGTGTAGCTTCCTCGAAGGTGTTCGATGACAATTTCTTGCGCAAAACTCTTCTACTGACGTCCAGCGGCGTTTTCTGCGATTTTAGCCTGGTATTATTCTGTGGGCATCTTGAGATCTATTTTGCCTTTTGGGACGTCTCCATTTTCACGAGGCTCGCTGCAGCTAGTTTTTCTATTTCTTTTACGAGGGGGGGGGGTTCTTCGTGTAGAGTTGTAGTGCTGTTATTGAGGTAATCTTCACCCCGCCTGATATAAGTCTTAGAGCAATTGACTGCGCGCGTTCTAGACGTTCTAGTCTCGATTTATTTGCCGTTGCAACCACTTCGCTCCCATAAGTGATGATAGGTTTGACATAAGTGTTGTAAGTTATATTAAGCAAATCTTGGTTGCATCCCCACTTTGCTCCGGCTAGTCTTTTCATCAACCCAATTCTCTTGTTTGCTTTTTGCGTTGTTTTGTTTACTTGATCTTCCCATGTAAGCCTGTTATCTAGTATCACTCCAAGATATTTCGTGCTATCACTTTTTGTCAGTGGGTCATTGCCAATTTTTATGTTAAAGTCAGGGTTGGCATGCTTGAGACTGAAGTTTTCGTAAATAGTTTTTGTTTTGCTGACGATCATATTATTTTCTCTAGCCCAGCTTTCTGTGACTTCGAGCGCCTCATTGATTTTGTTTTCTAGCTTTTCCTTTTGTTTCTTGTCCGTGTTTTTTTCTGCTGCCCACAGTACCACGTCGTCTGCAAACATACTGACCTCAATTCCTGGGATGGTTTGTAACTTCTTCGGCAAATCGTTGATATAAACGTTGAAGAGGGTTGTGCTGGATGCTGCACCTTGCGGCAGGCCGACTTTGGACTGTTTGAAACATGACTCGTGTCCTTCCCATCTTGTTTTAACCCATCTTTGTTGTAGGAATCTTTTGTACCAATTCAACATACGTCTTCTTACATTGTATGATTTCAGTTTGGCTTGGCAATTAGTTTTTCCCTCCAGACTGTATCGTATGCTCCCTTGAAGTCTACAAAAACCGCTAACGTGCTCTTCTTGTGGAATCCATCTTTCACGCTTTGTACTAGTCTGGTCAATGCGTTTGTACTAGTCTGGTCAATGCGTTTGAGGTCGACATATTGGTCCGAAATCCTGCCTGTTCTTCCATTAGTTGGTTTTGATTTTCTAGATACCAATTTAGTCTTTCTGTAACCATCTTTTCCATGATTTTAGCCAGTATTGGAGTCAAAGCAATCGGTCTGTAGGACTCCATTTCGTTGGGATGTTTTCCAGGCTTCAGGAGTGGTATGACTACTGCTTTTGTCTAGTCTGCCGGTAGTGTGAGCTCATCGTTCACCCAAAAATCATTATAAATATCCAGGAGCATCTGTTTCGCTGCTGGCCCGAGGTTTTTCACCATTTCCGGAAATATTTGGTCAACCACTGGTTGTTTTTTGTTTTTCGTATTTCTGATGGCTTCATTTAACTCCTGAATGCTGAATGCCTTTTCAAACATTCTGTCCAGGTGAGTGTTCCCCATCGGAGCTGCTCTTTCATTTCTTAGTTTGTGTTCTATCTTTTTCAGTTCTCTTGGAATAGTATATTGACTTTGGTACATAATATTGAATTTTTTAGCTATTATCTTTCCATCGGTTTCTATCCTGCTGTTAACATTCATTGGATGACTCCGTTTCTCAGGGTATTTATCATTGAGAGTATTCAGGAATTTATGTGTTTTTTGAGCATCTCTTCTATAATCTATCGATCCTATGAATTTATTCGATGTCTCTCGTTTTGTTTCATTTATCCGCCTCTTGAGTACCGCACTTTCTTTTCTCCACTTGACAACATCGTTTCTTCTCTCTTCGTCGTTTTTCTCCTGTGAACGTTCAGCTTCTTTTCTTGCATTATCTCTCTTTATCCATTGTTCATTTAATTCCTTATTCCAGAATGGTTTGTATCGATATACTTTCCCCAAAGCAAAGCACAGCATGTCTTTGGCACTTTTCTTCATAATTTCACAGAATTTTTTGAGTTTATTATACGGCGTATCCCTAGATTCCATTTCTAGAGCTTTCTCATCCACTAATCTTTTGTACTTTTCCCAGTTTGCCTTCTTGAAATTCTACCTGGCTTTAACTTTTGGTTTCTTCTTTATTCCATTTTTTATCACAACTTTGGTAACTGTCATACGATGCCCACTTCCAGGATCTCCTATAACTTTTCTATTGCACTTTTTGGCTATATTTGACGAAGCCATAGCTAGGTCTGGATTGGTGGTGTTTCCCGACTAGTGTATGAACGTATGTGGCTGGTTAGGGTCAAAGAGTAGAGTCCAATTGGTGCTATTGAGGTGGTCTTCTACAGTTCTTCCAACTGCATTGAAGTAGTTGTATCCCCAGGTTGAAGAGCCAGGATTAAAATCACCAATCATCAGCGAGTTCCTTTCACAGTCAATTATGTCCAAATTTAGGTTATTGTTGTTTGGAGGGCTGTATATTCCGTAGATCTTCACCTGTGTCTTATTTATCCAGATCTTGAGTTTTACAATTTCGCTGTAGTCCGTTGGGTTCATCTCTTTTATTATTTCAAATTCAGTCAGTAATTGGTTTCTAACAGCAAAATTTATACCACTCGCAACTTGTCTTTTTTTGTATAGAGCCTGCACATTATACCCTTTCATTTGGTATCTCTTAATGTTCTCCTCGGTTACATTTGCTTCGTTAACTATCAAAATGTCTACCCTCTCCTCCTCCATGACTTTTTTCAGTTCCACCATCTTTGAGGTTGACAATCCCCCCGCATTCCACTGAAGTATTTTCAGTTCTTCTAAGTTTGTCCTAAAAGGGGCAAATGATACAGTTTGATTTGCCCTGAAAAGGGCAGTTTGGTTTCTTTTAGCAGCATTTTTGGTCGCCATTTCGCCGTCGCTGTCACTCATTTAGCACCACCCAGGAGGCACGTGTGGATTATGGTTTTCCACGGACGCGAGTGACATTGCCCCCCAATTTCATTTACTTGTCTGCTCTTTGATTCACATTTTCTTTTCATTCCTCGATTTGTATTGGATTCCCACTCTTATAAAATTTGGTCTTTACTTTTTATTAACTTGTTGATCTGGGTTCTTCCGCATTAGAAACTTCAGCAAGTTTTATAATGTCTCTCCTGCTAAGACATCATAACACAGGGAACCCGTTTAATTGGCTTCTGTCAATTAAACTGGCTGCCGTTGTTAGTACTAGTTATTTACCAACAATTTGGGAAACTGTAAAGAACAGGAATTCGTGCAAGGCTACTCAAACTTACTTACTCTCTTCTGGTTTTAGCAGAAACATCTCTTTATTTTTTACTTCAACATAATGTTTTGATTGATATTATCTTTAGTGGTTATCACCTTTTTCTTGTATGTTTTAAATTTTCTGATAGATTCTATATGGAAGGTTTAATAAAATAAAAGCGACACTTGATGTAAATACAGGCGCTGATTTATTTAGTATACAAATACACAGAAGCTGATACACTTAGTCTGACACACAATTGTTAACTGAACTGAACTGCACTAAAGATCGACACTTTATATACCTTTTCTAAGACAACCAGAAAGATCCAGAAATTTTGTGAAGCTACACACTTTATATAAATAAATATAAATGTATCTATATGCGGAAACAAACAATAACCTATATTTGGGTTTGTTTACATTATCTCTATCAGACACGTATGTCACGCACCCCATAATTATGGTACTTACCATACCTTGCCAATCTGGTTGTTTCAGTCTTGTTATTATTTTTATTATTACCTAGGGTCCAAGGATTCAACTCAGCGAGATTGCTGACAGAGATGGTCATAGAAATGAGAACACGTTTATTTGCAGCAGTTACCATTGATCTTAATTTATTTTGTAATTCCGTTAAGCGTGTACACAGTATAACATTTAAACATGGCGGCCATTACTCATACTGACTCTTGTTTATAAAACTTCTTTATGTGCTATCAAAATATTAATTTATCAAACTTTATTTACGTATATGTAGTAGTTTCATGATTAATTGACCTGTATGCTATTTTCTTATCGCTAACGCAAACCAACCCCCATTTAGAAGTCGACATTAACGTTCACGCACCGCTATCTCTCTCTCTCATCCATACAAACAATTTTTAATTTACTTTTGAGTGTGTACACATAATAATTGCAATCTTTTACTGAAAGAGCTCTTTAAATAAAAATTTGGGTTGCCACTTCCCTTGTAAGTAGACTAGAAGTTCTGGTAGCAGTTCGCATGTTGATTCCAGAAACGGAGTGGTTACATCTTTTTTGAATGCACTGATTCTAATTATACTTTTGACAAATACTACTGCACACTATAAATTTGGAATGTAGCTAACACTGGTTCACATTTTGATTACATTGTTAACTCTTAAAAGCACTTAAGCTGACAGTTTTCAAGCCAGCACAATTGTTAGCGTGTTGTCGCCATGATGAACTTCTGCAGACTGGGGCGAAAATTATGCAAATTTTACGTATGTGTGTGTGAGTAAACGTCATCGTTCTTTGTCTCTTGTTATATAATCGCCTTGTTAGTTACGTATTCTAATCACGTCATTGTTGTTTTAATGACGTTTGGCGTTGTTGGCCAATGAAACGGGAGCATGTAGCGCCGTTACTGGCGGTTGTAACCATTATAAGTCTTTTTATCTGCACGTACACTGCTGTCCTTGAAATTATTCTGTTGTCTTGGAACTGCGTCGTTGTAAGCAAAAACCAAGGGAATTGTATTACCCATAGAAATGACTTTAAAAACATCGGAATACCATAATTTACTGCCTTGCATACCATACTTTTTATATCAGACTTTTTGTACTGTCACAAAACCCCCTCAATGAAAGGTTTTGTGTCGAGACACAAAAACTTTCATTGACTCATTCACACCTCTCTAAAAGGATCAGCTCAGATATGGAGCCACAACCCCCTGTAGTGTTACTATAAAAAAAATTTTAATCACTTACCCTTGGTCCAATGATGAGGTTCGCACCTTCTGACCTTACTGGACTTCTCCTGAGAGATCCCTACACCATAAGGCCATGAGGCACTTTACGCTCCTGTTCTGACGCACCGGCCAGCTCAGGACCGCGGTCACCACACCATAAAACTCTGAAACATCCAATACAAAATTTTAAAAATAGTGACCTTCTCTATATCCATATCCATAACTGATATGTTTCCTCTTAGTACGTTGGTTTGCGTTTTGGGGCATTGGTTTGCTTAATTCTACAAATTTCAAACAATGTATATCAAGAATTAAGACAGAAAATTCCTGCGCTTTTAACAATCCGGTATCTAGTACACATTTCTGACTTCTGTCAATTATATTCACTCTCTTTATCACATGAAAACAATTGCTCTTAACCTAAACAAAAGGTACTTTACTACTTTAGCAACAACCATTAACCCTACTATTTTACTTCATATAATCTTACAATATCTATATCATGGCAAACAATTTTAGAGCTTTATAATTTCTTTACGACCTTTTCTTATGTTTAACTTTCTTTATAATAGAATCATTTCTAGAGAATGGACAAACTTTACAAAATTTTAATATTATAATCGTTACTATCCTGGTAGTAACCTCCTATCCACACACACTATCATCAACATAAGAAAACACAATAAAACATTGTACATCATAAGCATTCAACACTAACATTGAACAATTCACATTACTTAATTCATATTTACATAACTTGTAGCAGAACTTTATAACATTATTACTGTCGACTCTCTATTAACTTTTATCATTTAACATTCATTTAGATTCTATGCAAAATTCTCAAATTTGTCATTTACCTTTCCATTTACCTTACCTTTCAGTTACATCACCTTTCTACTATGAATTTTCTTTTCTAACCTTTTTATCCTTAACTAGTTTGGGTGACTCTCTATTATTCATTTTTTCTGTATCTTATTTTGGCATTTGTCAACCTAACCTTACTACCCCTCTTTTAACTAACAACCGCTTCTAACCATTTACATATAATATGACACCAATATCTCAATAATAACCCCCTTCACAAATCCCATTTAAAACCTCTGGCACCGCTCATTTTTGTACTAGTATGTGTGTATTCCCTCTAACCAACTCATTCCCTTATCGGTTCCTGACCCTTTCAGGTAACCCTTTCCGGCGCTAATCGGTCCCTTCCTGTCTCAACATCTCTCGTTGCAGACTCCTACACCAATACCCTTATTACAAAATATCACCATCAACAACAAATATAATTACCACTCACATTACTCAACTCTACTTATAATCACTAACCACTGTGTCCCTAAAATATCTAACACCTCTTTATATATTATCAGCATCTCAGCACTTTATTTTCCCTAACTCCCATTATCTCTATTTAACTAACTCCAATGCCCTTAATTATCACTATTCCCTATTCCCAAACTCTTTACAACATTTCACTTTAATATACCATTAGAAAATTCCTCACTTACCTACTAACAACAATACTTCTCAATAGCCAAATCTATTACCTGCATAATCATTTACTAACCCTTTAGAATCTAAATTCCATAATATCCTTTCAAAATCATTATTAAACTTCTTTCAATTATTTAAAAATGTTTACATAAAAATACACAAAATACACAACAGCAAAGTACACAAATACACTTAACATAATAACATCTACACATAAAAGAATATACAGTCCAACTTATTATTTCTTATCATTAACCACAAATCGTTCCATAAGACAATGCACTTCAACACCATATTATTCACATCATTAAATGTTCATGAACAATAAACAATAAACAATTACCCCATATCATCGAATAATAGTCTAACACATTTGTAACATAGATCATTCTTATTTATATCAAATTTATTATTATTATTATAATAATCTCTTATTTCTATGTCATTCATTATCACTTCTGTTGGTTCATATACCTGTTCAATATTGGTCAATTTTGTCCAGTCTCCGTTGGTATTATCTGTTAACATTAGGTAAGTTATATTCTCATTGTTAACCTCATCTACTGCTATCTCAATGTCATTGTAAGGTAAGTACTCATTATCATTGTTATTTCTCTCTATGCCTAGCCTTTCTATGAATTCTTCATAATTTTTCTTTACTTTAAATATCTATTAAATAACTATTATTATTTAAATATCTCTATTTCTCTCTTTCTCTCTCTCTCAAAACATTTCTCACCATCATACCAAGCTACACACTCTCTCTCAAAACATGCAGGGGATACTAACTTATCATTACAGCACCACCTGTGAAGTGCACAAAAAACCAAGGGAAATTTATCTGTAGACCTATCGTCTTTCACATACTCACGTGAAGCCATTTCTTCACCCGCGACTACAACATTACGGGAAAAATTTACCCCCTGCAACCCCTTTATCTGTAAATTCTCTCTATACTTTCTCTCTAATTCATCAACACTTTTTATCACTTCATTATCAAATTCTACTCCCAGTATACTTTTATCACCACTCTCAATACTCACACAATTATTTTCTAACACCATATTTTTAATTCTATTATCATAATTCTCACCACTACTTACCTTGTCTTTATTTTCATTCAATTTATTTGATTCTCTACTATTCTCTACCCCCATTTTACTCTCGTAATTTTCATCTACTTTATTCTTTTGTCTATCAAACTTCTCATTAACTAATGCAACTATTTTCTCTTCCGTTTTATCGAAACGTGCGTGCATTTCATCAATTCGTTTATCAAAATTAAAATTTTGTTTTTTGATTTCGTTTTTTATTTCGTCAAATTTTACATTAAAATTATTCTGTATTCCTCTAATTTTGCTTTTTTGTTCACTAAACAGCATTTGCATCATTTTCATAATTTCGTTATTTTCAGCCCTGTTATTTGGGACTGGTGTTGAGTGAACTATTCCTTCACTCATTACTATTGATTCTGTCATACTTATTTGACTGTTACTCGTACTGTCGGTTATGCTTAATAAAGAACTATTTTCTTTATTTTCTGCCATTATAAAAAATTTTGTTAATGGTTTGTCGCTTTATTATCGTTACCACCTAACCTACAACCGTATTCTCATTTTCAATGTCCACTCTGCCACCATTCAGGCTTATTATATAAAATACATTAATATATTTTATATAGTCCCTGTTCGGGCGCCATTTGTGAAGCTACACACTTTATATAAATAAATATAAATGTATCTATATGCGGAAACAAACAATAACCTATATTTGGGTTTGTTTACATTATCTCTATCAGACACGTATGTCACGCACCCCATAATTATGGTACTTACCATACCTTGCCAATCTGGTTGTTTCAGTCTTGTTATTATTTTTATTATTACCTAGGGTCCAAGGATTCAACTCAGCGAGATTGCTGACAGAGATGGTCATAGAAATGAGAACACGTTTATTTGCAGCAGTTACCATTGATCTTAATTTATTTTGTAATTCCGTTAAGCGTGTACACAGTATAACATTTAAACATGGCGGCCATTACTCATACTGACTCTTGTTTATAAAACTTCTTTATGTGCTATCAAAATATTAATTTATCAAACTTTATTTACGTATATGTAGTAGTTTCATGATTAATTGACCTGTATGCTATTTTCTTATCGCTAACGCAAACCAACCCCCATTTAGAAGTCGACATTAACGTTCACGCACCGCTATCTCTCTCTCTCATCAATACAAACAATTTTTAATTTACTTTTGAGTGTGTACACATAATAATTGCAATCTTTTACTGAAAGAGCTCTTTAAATAAAAATTTGGGTTGCCACTTCCCTTGTAAGTAGACTAGAAGTTCTGGTAGCAGTTCGCATGTTGATTCCAGAAACGGAGTGGTTACATCTTTTTTGAATGCACTGATTCTAATTATACTTTTGACAAATACTACTGCACACTGTATAAATTTGGAATGTAGCTAACACTGGTTCACATTTTGATTACATTGTTAACTCTTAAAAGCACTTAAGCTGACAGTTTTCAAGCCAGCACAATTGTTAGCGTGTTGTCGCCATGATGAACTTCTGCAGACTGGGGCGAAAATTATGCAAATTTTACGTATGTGTGTGTGAGTAAACGTCATCGTTCTTTGTCTCTTGTTATATAATCGCCTTGTTAGTTACGTATTCTAATCACGTCATTGTTGTTTTAATGACGTTTGGCGTTGTTGGCCAATGAAACGGGAGCATGTAGCGCCGTTACTGGCGGTTGTAACCATTATAAGTCTTTTTATCTGCACGTACACTGCTGTCCTTGAAATTATTCTGTTGTCTTGGAACTGCGTCGTTGTAGGCAAAAACCAAGGGAAATTGTATTACCCATAGAAATGACTTTAAAAACATCGGAATACCATAATTTACTGCCTTGCATACGATACTTTTTATATCAGACTTTTTGTACTGTCACAATCTGTATAGGTATACATACATCAATGACAAAAATGTTCCCCACTACAAAACTCTAGACACTTCCACACTACAAAGAAAAAAACGCCGGCCCAATCAGAGCCTCACGGCATGCCCACGCGCTTTGCAAGCAATACAATAACCCTGTTTACAACTTTGTTTACTAGATGGATGGAGAGTTTTCGAGATCTTTCTCTTAACACCCTCCCTAAAACTCTGCATCCTTACAATAAATATCATCTTTATTAGTAAGTCCTAACTTTTCTTTCAAAAATTCGAATTTTGGTTTTGGCAATGCTTTCGTAAAGATATCTGCAATTTGCTCTTCACTTTTTACATATGTTACATTAATTTCACCCTTTTGGTAATTGTCTCGCACAAAATGATATTTAACATCGATATGCTTACTTCTTTGATGAAATTCCGGATTTTTAATTAGTTTAATTGCGCTCATATTGTCTATATATAAATTATAAGTTGTTTATTAATTTTACATTCATTGAAGATTTTCTTTAACCAAATTATTTCTTTTGTTACTGTTGCAGCACTAATATACTCAGCTTCAGTTGTCGATAGAGCTACGCATTGCTGCTTTTTACTTTGCCATGTTATTGGACCATTCGCAAATTTACATACAAAACCAGAAGTAGATTTTCTTGCAATTTTGTCACCTGCGAAGTCTGCATCGCTATAAGCTTCGAACATACCATTTTTACTATATAGAATTCCAACATTAATTGTACCTTTCAAATATCTCATAATTCGTTTGACTAAGAGCCAATGTTTTTCGCTAGGATTTTCTAATTCACGTGATACAATATTAACAGCAAAACTAATGTCAGGTCTACTTACAATTTGCAAAAACATTAAACTTCCTACTGCTTCTCGATAAGGCAGTTTATACATTACTTTTTCAGATATAATATCATAAAAACTACAAGCAATTGGAGTGGAAACTGGATTTGCTGAGGACATATTAAACTTTTCTAAAACTTTGCAATATAACTGCTCTGATGTATGAAAACGGAACCATCTTTTAATCTCGAGATTTCTATCCCCAAGAAATTTTTAACGTCTTTAATACTCTTTATAGTAAACTCTTTGCTCAAATCATTTAATATTTTATCAATTAATTCAATTTTCAACGCAGCTAATAAACCATCATCTACATAAATTGTAAGTAAAATTAAATCATTCTCTTTTCTGTAAATATAGAAGCACGGATCAGCAGTACTTTGATAAAAACCCAAGTTTAAAATTAAATTTTTAAAATGATCTGTCCAACATCTAGGAGCTTGCTTTAAACCGTACAAACTTTTCTTTAATTTGCAAACGCGATTTGTACCATCATTAAAGCCTTCAGGCTGTTTCATGTATATATCCTCTTTAAGATTACCTTGTAAAAAAGCTGTTTTCACATCAAATTGACCCAGTTTTAAATTAAAAAGTGCAGCAGTACTTAACATGAATCTGATGGTATCAAATCGTGCTACTGGACTAAAAGTTTCATTGAAATCTACACCTGGCTTTTGGGAATAACCCTTAATGACTAAATGCGCTTTGTATCTATCAGTACCATCCGCATTGACTTTTCTCGTATAAACCCATCGATTATCAATAATTTTACGATTTTCTGGTTTATCAACTAGTACCCAGGTTCCATTTTCATACAACGAGTTTATCTCATCCTGCATTGCAGCTAACCAATTACCTTTTTCGTCATTCATTATTGCTTCATTATAATTATTTGGTATATTTTTCGCGAGATGCGAAAAATGCGCAACAGGGAACCCATAAAATTCAGTTTGTTTTCTCTGAGATCTATTGCGCAATTCTCGCCCTCCCTGATTGTTATCTTTCACTTGAACGATTGTACGGGTTCTTGCAAAGTTTCTTCAAGTTTGTAATCATTATCTTCGCAACTGTTATTAGTGTTTTCTACAATATTACCATTCTCATTTTCATTTACAATATCTTTTATTTTTCCATTATTCAAAGGAACATTAACCGAACTATTAGATACTTTTTCAGGCTTAAATAAAACATCTCTACTTACAACTACATCTCTTAAACTTGGAACATACACTCGATAACCTTTAAACTTTTGTGATAGCCAACAAGATAGCCTTTAATTGCTTTTTTGTCTAACTTTTTACGTTTCTCGACAGGTATATGTACAAAGCATTCGGTTCCAAAAATCTTTAACTTATCAACATTTGGTTCTTTATTATACCACAACTCATAAGGCGATTTTTTATTATCATGTCTTGTTGGTGCTGTTCGATTAATTACAAATACGGCCATGTTTATTGCTTCTGCCCATAAATATTTTGGCAAATTCGCATTCGCATGCAACATGGAACGAGCAGCTTCTACGATAATTCGATTCTCACGTTCCGCAACACCATTTTGTTCGGGTGTATAAGGAGTATTGACTGTCACTTTAATGCCTCTTTCGTTCAAAAAACGTTTTACCCATTGATTATCATATTCTTTTCCGCCACCCCGATGAATTTCTTTTATATTTCTTCCGAATTGATTTTCAACTTCCAAACAAAAAATCTTTAATTTATCAGCTACTTCCGATTTATGTTTGATAAAATAAATATATCAAAATCCGGAAAAATCATCTTTAAATGTAACAAAATATGACTTCTTGCCAAGAGATTCAACTTCCATTGGACCGCAAACATCTGTGTAAATTAACTCTCGAACTTCTGTCGCACAATCAGTTTTCGCGTGAAAAGGTAAACGGTGTTGCTTACCGTATGCACAGGCATCACAAAAGAAGTCATCATTTAAAATTTAATATTCGCATTTTTCAGAAAATTTCGTACATATTTAACGTTTTGGTGACAAAGCCGCTCGTGCCATAATTGCAAGGAATAATAATGATCCGATTTTTCTGTTTGATTTTACAATTTGTTCAACCGGTTCTATTTGTTTACTAAAATTACATGCTTTTGGAAGTTTTACACGCACATCTAATTTTAATAAGTTTCCAAATTCATGGCCTACTGCAATGATTTGTTTATTTTTCATTAAAAAGCATTGCTTACTGAAATTTGTTATCAAACAATCTATACCTTTCTTACCCGCACATTTAGTAGAAAACAAGTTATTAATTAAATCAGGAGTATATAATACATCCTGAAGAGTACATTCTAATCTATTACCATCTACATAAGATTCTAAGTCTATGTTACCTATTCCATATGCTGCCATGTAATCACCGTTGCTTATCTTCACATTTACTGGATGTGTGAATTCTTCATACGATGAGAACCAATCCCTTCGATGTGTCATGTGATCCGTTGCTCCTGAGTCCAATGCCCACATATCTGTTTTTTGGTTTTCTCCTTTGACTCCTAGCAGTGCTATTCTGGGAGATGATCCCGGATGCGATGAAGATACTTCATTTTCAACTTGTAGCGTTATATTGCTACTCTTCTTCTGGCGACAGTTGTAGCTCCTGTGACCCTTCCTTTTGCATTCGAAACACCTGAAGCAATCCCTTTTCAAATGATTGGTCCTACCGCAGTTGGTGCAGAATAATCCTTCCTTTTTCTTCTCCGGATAATTTTTAATATGCCGATGATACTCATTTTTCTGTTTTTCATTACCAACTTTTAATTTTGACATCAAAGCCGTTGATGACTCACATGTATTGTCCTTTTCTTGAAGTCTAGCTTCTTCAGCCATTAATCGGTCAGTTAAATTTTCTAGATTTTTCTTACTCTCTTCGACTGAATCCCAGGCACTGTGAAAGTGCTTATACTTTTTGGGCAAACAAGACAAAATTCGAGTGAGAAGCATGCCTTTTGGTAGTGAACTTCCAAGAGTGTGCATTTTCTTCGATAGAATTTCAAGCTTTGAAATATTTTGGGCAACACTCTCACTCTCAACCCACTTATAATCGAAGAACTGTTTTTGCACAATAGACAGAGTTTCATCGGATTTTCTATCGTATACCGAGCTTAATTTTGTCCACATTTCTCTGGCGCTTGTGCAACCCGTAATCAGCTCCAATGGCTTGTCTTCGATCGTAGTCACAATCAATTTCCTGGCAGTTTTGTCAGCCTTCAAAAACTTTTGCAATTTTTCTTCATATTCATCTTCTTTTGTGCCTTCATGTGGTCTTTGTAATTTTCCTTCATAAACAGCTAGCACATCGTCGTCATCTTCTAGAATTGTTCTTATAACGAAGTGCCACTTGTGCCAATTTTCTTTATTTCGCTACCTCTCAATTTTTAGATTCGAGATATCCATTTTGCTTCTTCAACTAGTTAGCACTTTCTTCTTTTTTTATATATTTGTACACACACTTGATTTCACACTGCACTACACTCAAGCAAAGCCTGGGCCCATAACCTATGGAAGGTTTAATAAAATAAAAGCGACACTTGATGTAAATACAGGCGCTGATTTATTTAGTATACAAATACACAGAAACTGATACACTTAGTCTGACACACAATTTTTAACTGAACTGAACTGCACTAAAGATCGACACTTTATATACCTTTTCTAAGACAACCAGAAAGATCCAGAAATCTGTATAGGTATACATACATCAATGACAAAAATGTTCCCCACTACAAAACTCTAGACACTTCCACACTACAAAGAAAAAAACGCCGGCCCAATCAGAGCCTCACGGCACGCCCACGCGCCATGCAAGCAATACAATAACCCTGTTTACAACTTTGTTTACTAGATGGATGGAGAGTTTTCGAGATCTTTCTCTTAACATTCTACATCAAGAGCTCTTATACTCTTTAAAGTGTTACTCAGATGAGTTCGAAGCTATACTGTTTTAGAAAACATTAAATACCACGGATCCGGGTTCTAATTTCATAATATTTCAGAATACTTCCACATTATGTAAACTATTTGAAGAATAGTTTGATTAATAGATTAGATTAATATACAGTAAATACAAAATTACTATGTTAAGATTTACATGGTTTGACAGAGTCTTTTCAAAACTTGTACTGTTTTTTACTTTGGTTGTTAGAAAACAATATAAGCACAGAAGTTACTGTTCTGTGTCACCTGGGTATAATGGTGATCTGCAGCAGGTCCTCTTACGGATCCTCTTCAGTCGGTTTTCCGGGATGATCTTCGTAGTAGGTTGAGTTTCTCCATTAAGATTGTCGATTCTAAGTGGTGATCACAGTCATCACGCTACAATTCTGCTACCTGGTGCTCGTGATGTTGACGTCGTTGCTTCTTGTGGACGTGCGAGTTCACTTCTCACATTTCAGTTTAATGTACACTAATGTTATCTTCCTACATGGTATGAAATATACCTTAAAATTTACACTTTGATTTACAAAGAGATGTGTTGACTATTATTTTCCTTTTATTCATTATCTACAAGATTTACGTTGCACTTAGTTTCACCTACATGTCGAGTATTTTACCATAAAACACTAACTTTCTGTAACATAGTTTGAAATAAAATGTACGTTCACGTTCCAGCCACATTGTGATGATGTTAACTCGTCGGATATTCTGAGTCGACTGGGGTTGATTTATCGGCCGTGTGTAGGGACAGGGGCGCAGTTCACGAGTCAAGAGAAAAGTAGTTCGTACTTTTATTATTAGTATTTTTCTACTAATTAACTATTATTAATTATCCTACCTTTCTTTATTTAGTTAGGTATTTTATTAATTATTCTCACGTCTTTTTATTAAATTAGAATGCTTATTAGTATTCGCTTCATAACAGTGTAATTTGCATGTCCGTACTAGACTTTTTACAAGTTGGTACAGGTATTTAGGTACAGCGGGGAGGGTGGATTATTTTCTCACGTGGTATTTAAACGAAAATTTATTTTTTTTATTGTTGTGCTATTTAAATTTGCTTTTAAATCGTCACAGTTTCCTTGTTGAAACATTCTTATCACTTTCAAAAATAACATTTTGCTTAGCTTCTAAATTTAAACACACTTTCCTTTGTTACTCATTTTTGACATATTATTACACATTGTTAACCTACGGTTACTGTTAAACTACACTATATATTATGAGAACACTTAAACACACATTGATCACGGTTATCCACTCAGCATCACAACTAGTTCAACAGTACATAACTTTTGCTTATACCTGATCACAACTACTGTTTCAATGTTATGAAGACTTCAACAGTTTATTGTGTACAAATAAGATTTTGTAAATTTAAAAGTACTTAGGTACTAAATATATCATTACCAACTCGGAACGTAAAAGTTTTTACCTTATAGCCTGAACCAGTTTTCGCTTATTATAAGCTTTGTCTGACGAAAAGGTACATACATACATAGGTACATATGGGTAGTCATTTACTTTATCTTCCAGTTGTGTCAGGTACAGGGTGATTCAGATAAGTCAGAACTCCAACACTTATTTACCAACATCATTTAATACCGAACCGTAAGTGTTTATGCACTTTGTTTTAAAAGTAATAATGATTTCTCTGTGTTGTTGATTGTTAGATTGTTATTCACAGCGTTGACCTTGACCTTGGGAAATGTTGTGTAGTAATGCATAATTCCCCCACTCGCGCGCTTATGTTAGGTGGCGGCTAGTCAGTCCACCATGATGCTCACGCAAGAGCATAGTGTCGCATTATTGGAAGCTTACTTCGCGGTAACATCTTACAAGCGGTGCATTGAGTTGTTCCACGAGAAGTTCCCTGATGTCCCTATTCCAGGGAAAACAACAGTTTATGACATTGTGAAACGTTTTCGTGAAACAGGAAGTGTTAATGAAAGGTCTCGAAGCCGTCAGCGTGATGTGTTAACACCGGAATTTACGGAGCGTGTTCAGCAGTCTCTGCTGCGATCTCCCGGTAAATCACTTCGTCGGTTGTCTCAACAGCTTGGAGCATCTTATTCAACCTGCCACAGAGCCACTAAACGTCTGAGGTTGCGGCCATACAGAGTTCGAGTAGTTCAAGAACTGCGTCCTTTGGATTCAGAAAAGCGTGTCGCCTATTGTCAGTGGTTTAAGAGATTCACTTTTAATGATGTGAATAATAAGCTGAACAATACGTTTTTCAGTGATGAAGCATGGTTCCACTTAAATAGATATGTTAACAGCCAGAACACTCGCATTTGGGCTGCCAATAATCCTCACACATTGCATGAGACCCAACTTCACCCACAAAAAATTGGAGTGTGGTGTGCCATGTCTAGGCAGCGAATTGTTGGACCAATATTTTTTAACACAACTGTTACTTCAGTTGTTTATGCAGACATCATACAGCAACTTATAGCCATGCTTGAAGTGAATGAACGTTATTGCTGGTTTCAACAAGACGGTGCAACGTGTCGCACCTCCAATGACACGATGACGATGCTTCATGAGTTCTTCGATGATCGATTAATCTCTAACAATCTGTGGCCCCCACGCTCACCAGACCTGACTTCCCCAGATTTCTTTTTGTGGGGCCATCTTAAGGAGAAGGTGTACTGCAATAATCCGAGAACGCTGGAGGATTTAAAGAATAACATTACCGCTGCTGTAAGGGAAGTCACCGTTGATGTACTGAGACGAGTATCTAAAAACATGTGCCGTCGAGTCGATATGTGTTTACTACAAAATGGAGGACAATTTCAGCATCTTTTATAAAGGTATTTAAATGTATTAAATACATTAAAAATGTATTAAATGATATTGATATTAAATGATGTTGGTAAATAAGTGTTGGAGTTCTGACTTATCTGAATCACCCTGTATAAAGACTACTTGAGTATTCTTAGAAATCTGTATTGTCGAACTATTTTGTCTACTGTTGTATTCCAGGTGACTGAAAATTGGTGACCATTTAAACAAGTTAACAAACCTGTTATGGGCTGACAACCCTTGGCCAAGGGAGTAGGTAACCATTTAATGGAGGGAAAATTTACATTGACCTTATGGAAAATAAAACCTGTTTTTAAGAAAAGTTCATAAAGGTGACCACTGAATAAAGGTTGCAGTTAGGTCAGTACTGTATATTCATACATTGATCTTGTCATAAAGAATACTTGAAGATGGTTTCACAGTTTTCATCTACAGTATTCTTATACCACTATCTGCAGGACTTCTACAATAATCTGAAACTGAAAAAAATTTCCCAGTGTTTTAATGAGTACTTACTTCTACTTAACACAGCGTCCAGCATCAAGTAATGCCGACGGCCTATAGTCCATTATATGCTGTCATTGCTATTCCCCACAGTGATTTATTTTTCAGAATTGTACTCAGGCTTTTCTATTTTCACTACTTAGGATTTGTATTTTCTCTCTTTTATGGTTCATGGAGGAACATTTTAATATGTTCATCTTTCTGGTTCTGGGAATCCGGGCATTTCCCTGAATCACTGAGATGAAAGCAATGTTAAGTATTCTTGAATGACTATGTACCTTGTTGTATCTCGTACAATAAAAGTTCCAGTTCTGGGCAAATTTTTGTACAATTGCGATCAGTAGGGCTTGGCTGTATTTGAAGTAAGTGTCTGCCTATGGATCAACTTCTCCACCTTTTGATCCACTCATCTGGGCAGTCTTTGCTGCTTTCTTGCACTTTGATAGAGAAACCGTTGGTAACTGCGGTAGGAAGAAGTTTAGTGATAGCCTTAGGAACAGTCAGCTCTCTCATTGCCTTGTATTTCACAATGAGCTGAAGTCCACTGTAAAGCAGTATGTTTCTGAGTGGATTAGCAATTTCTTCAGTTCTGCAATGCAGAAAGCATGATCTCTGAGATTTTCTTTGGTGAGGGTTTCCGATGCAGATTTTGAATCAGTGAGTATGCATGTCTTTTTGTTTTTCCAGTTATAGACAACATGTTAAGGCTGCATTTATGAAGGCCACTCACTCATTGTGGTAGGCTTATATCTTTCACACAATCAGCAATGAATTTCAGTAGCATTATGTCCTCTTGCATTTAGAAATGTAATCACAGATCAGACTTCACACCTGATGGGATTGTTTGTTTTTGCACTCATTTCAACCTGCTGTCACGCAAAGGCAAACAACAATGGACTAGTGACAATATGGTGGTTACATGCTCAACAGACTAGTTTAAGCTACTGCACATGTGCAAACTAATCAGTGTTGCCAATCTCACTTGTTATAACCAGACCCGTACTTTTGAAATATGCCTTGTACATATTAAGATATGAAAATCTTATGTTACGCCTCTGCCTCTTTATAATGTTATATTCAATAAAAGCGTGTATATATATATATATATATATATATAAAAAGTAATTTAAAATTTATGTTTATATTACCTCAAGATGTTATTTTTCCTATTCGGAACATGTTTCGAGAGCTCCCGTGCTCTTATCTTCAGCCTTCGCGATCTTACATCTGGTGAAGTATTTGTGTGTTGGCTGGATGCTATTAAGGTTTCTTGTTGGTCTCTGGTATTTTAAAGTTGTATTATTGTGTGTGATTGTGGTATATGTATTTGTATTTTGTGTATTTTCGATGTTGAGTGCTTTGAATATTGTGTCATGTTTTGTATTGATTTGTATTTGTTCTGGTATTAGTTTGTTTTGTGTTTTATGTTTGTATATTTGTAAATTTTCCCAAATGTTCATTATGGTGCCTTTGTGTGGTATATGTTTTATTAGTGTCACATTGGTTGTCTGGGAATTCATGTCCTGTGTTTATTGTATGTGTGGCTAAATTGGATTTATATATTTCTGGTTTTTTGTATGCGTTTAGGTGTTCAAAATAACGTTTTTTCAGCTGTTTTTTTGTTTGTCCTATGTAACATTTATTGCAATCGTAGTATTCAATTTTGTATATACCGTTAGTTGTCGTATTATCGTTGTTGTGTGGGCTATTTAGTTTTTGTAAATTCTTTTTATTCGTTTTGTATGCTATTTTTATATCTGTGTTTTTAAAAACTGAACAATTAAGAATTAATCAAAATGAACAACACATAAATAATAACAATAACAAAAAATGGCCCACATTCACATACATAAATAATAAAATGACAAAGCTAACAAAACTATTTAAAAACACAGATATAAAAATAGCATACAAAACGAATAAAAATAATGCCAAGATTGCAATAAATGTTACAGAGGAGAAACAAAAAAAAAACGGCTGAAAAAACGTTATTTTGAACACCTAAACGCATACAAAAAACCAGAAATATATAAAACTAATTTAGCCACACATGCAATAAACACAGGACATGAATTCCCAGACATAACCAATACGACACTAAAAAAAAAAAAAACCACACAAAGGCACCATAATGAACATTTGGGAAAATTTACAAATATACAAACATAAAACACAAAACACACTAATACCTGAACAAATACAAATCATGACAAAACATGACACAATATTCAAAGCACTCAACATCAAAACTACATAAAATGCAAATACATATACCACAATCACACACAATAATACAACTTTAAAATACCAGAGACCAACAAGAAACCTTAATAGCATCCAGCCAACACACAAATACTTCACCAGACGCAAGATCGCGAAGGCTGAAGATGAGAGCATGGAAGCTCTCGAAACATGTTCCGAATAGGAAAAATAACATCTTGAGGTAACATAAACATAAATTTTAAATTACTTTATATATATCAAGAAATAACTGTAGCGGAAAGTGATTGAACACACACACACACACACACACACACACACACACACACACACACACACACACACACACACACACACACACACACGCACGCACGCACGCACGCACATACAGTGTATAAGTGCTGAAAACCCCTGTTATAACAGTCATCAAGAGTCTGCATGGAAACTGTGTATTACACAGGACCACTTATTAAGCAGGAGATAACCAAGTAGCAAAAATATATACTATATTTCTGTGTATATTTTTCGCATGTACCTTAACGTTTTTATCGAAATATTATATTAAAGTACAATATTTTAAACAAATAGTTAAAAATCTGTTTCAGTAACATATTATTTCACATCTCATTTCACTCAACATACTTCAGTAATAACTTATATCACTTAACATTAAATATTCAATTAGTTCTTTCAAACAAAAATATTTATAGTCATTTGCCTCGTATGTGAATCTATGCAATGAATAATCACATATTCTGTATGAATTTAAGTATCAATTCATACCAACTGACATTTTGTCAGAAGAAGCACTTATAGACCTTAATGTTTTTATCACTGTAGCACTACAAGGGCTTCCTGCTGTGTGGGAGGTGATTCATCTGCTCTGTCCCCATCTTCTTCAAATGTGGCATTATTTTCAATGATACCATCTGCATCGAGTATTACTGAAGTCACTACCCCATTATTAATAGCTATGAAATCCACCAAGTAATGAATTCCAACTTTTTGTGCATAGCAGTCCAATCCCCATCGTCATGGATTAGATCAGAAGAGGGATCAGATTAAGGGACTGAGGGACTGATTCTTATGTTTTTCATGTTTTTGTTATACAGTGGTTTCAGTTTATGTTAATAATGCTTATATTAGAACATTACAACATTAAAACACCTGTACTACAATATGATATAATTTTTCTGTCACATAGTGAACATACAGTGTGTTAGATACCTGCCACCTGATATGTATCATTGAATGGTAAATAAATAAAAACAATTTGCTCATATAGTTCAAGGATAAAACTGTTGATCAAAAATTGTTTGACACTAATCAGTAAACAGAATAATTTCAAAATTCATTTTATAAAAGAAGGCAAAGCTTAAAAATTTCGATACTATGGAGTAAAAAACAAAATGCTTCAAGAAAAACTTGTTATTTTAATATCTGAGTATTTTATAATTTAAATATTGTCAACAAATCACTCTACAAACAAAAGAGATTAAATGGTCAAATTCTGTGATACACAGATAACTGGGAAGATGCCATAGATACTGAATAGCATAACTGTTGGGAAATAAATGGAGAGAAGACGTAATCAAAAAAGGAATAGATACAGCATGTGCTTCCTTTAAAAATATGTTAATGATGAATATTTAAGTAAATTTTTTTAAAGAAGTGTAATTGTATCTATAAATTATTTTTGACATATGTGTGCGTTTTGTATTTATATTTTTTAAACTCATAAAACAAAAAAGTTTCCATAGTCAAAAGTAATAGCAAGTAACGTTAGAAGTGAGCATTTAACAAATCAGAGCCACTGTTTAACAAATAAGAATCCCAAGCATCTCGCATTGAAACCAGCTGACTGTATTATGAATCTGTTACTTTTAATTTCAGATAATTATGTTTTTTATAATAAAGTTTAATATTAAGGCGACTACACTAACTTAATTGATATTTACATACTCATATTTACACTTAGTATACACATGAAATTTACTAATAAAACAGCAAGATGTATTAATTATATTCTTATCATTTTTGTAATGTGTAATCTTTTGTACATAATTTTTTGTGAAATACTTGTTTTGTGAATTGAAAATTGTAGTAAACATTTTTTAAGCCAGCATATAAAATATAGTTATATTTGTTTTTGTTGTGTTCACAGATCCCTGTTGAAAGGCTAAGCGGCACACTGGCTTTCCTCAAGCCAGGGGCGCCGGCGACAGCCGTCCCCAACATGCCGTTCATTGATGATGATCTTCTGTGGTGTCCTGACAATGATGGGAAAATGGTTGACCTCTCTCAGTGCCTTGTAAGATTTTGTGATATACATACAGCTGTTTTGAGCACGCGCGCGTGTGAATTTAGATATAGTTAATAATTTTTTTTTATTAATAGTGTTGACTAACTGATAGATATTATTACAGACCATCATTTCATTATTTTACAGAGTAAGTGAAATGGAATAATAGGTCATATTTAAAGATGTGGAATATTCAAAATACAATCTTTAAATCCATTGTAAATAGGTAAATATGATATCAAATGTGATATAAATAAGACATATAAGTCATCAAGCTCTGTCATGCACATTAGTTTTGGGTTCTCTGGTTTTAACTGTCTTAATTTTTCTTGTTTGAATTCCCATTTCATGCTGTATACATTAAATATTACTAAGTGTAATATTACGAGGATTGTTCAATAGTAACACGTTTAGAGGCTGAAAACATTTTTTATTCAACGATTTTAAAAGAAGTCTCCATTAACATTAAGGCATGAGTCCCACTGTTGCACTAATCTGTAGATTTCCTGCTGGTAAAATTCTTGCGGCTGTTTGCAGAACCATTCACTAACAGCAAACTCTACCTCAGCGTCCGATTTGAACCATCGTCCTTTTAGTGATTTCTTTAATGGGCCAAAAACATGATAATTGCATGGGGACAAGTTGGGACTGTAAGGTGGATTGTAAGACTTCCCACTTCATACGACCAAGCAGATCTTGAATTGTCTGGAGTGCACTGGGTCAAGCATTATCATGCAGAAGAATGACACCATTTGTGAGCTTCCCGGGATGTTTATTCTTGATGCTGACCCATAAGCGTTTTAAACTGTCTGCATATCGCTCAGGGTTGATGTTGACACCAGTTTCTTTAAAGTCTAAGAGCAGCACACCATGATAATCAAAAATATGGTCACCATTACTTTTCCTGCTGATTGTTGGGACCAACATTTTTTGGCCTTCGGAGATTGTGCATGCTTTCACTGCATACTCTGACGTTTGGATTCTAGTTCGTAATGATAACACCAAGACTCATCATCAGCAACAGTTTGGTGTAGAAAGCATTACCTTCTTGTTGATAGCACATCAAATGGTGTAATGATAAGACTGAACACAAATTTTTCTGCTCATCAGTAAGCAGTCATGGAATCCACTGAACAGCAACTTTGTGATGAAAGACTATGAATGATGGAATGAACAGTTCCCACGCTGATGCTCAACATTTGAGAAAGTTCTCTAACTTCGGTGCGCCTATTTGTGCGTAAAGCAGTTTCCAGCTGTCTCACATTTTCATCTGATGCTGCAACACGTGTAAGTCCGGTACGGGCCAAATCTTTAGTGGATTCTCTTTGAAATTTATTGCGCCATTCAATCACTGCCATATGAGAATAACTATAGTCACCATATACAGCTTTCATTCTCGTATAAATTTCCATTGGCTGACGCCCCTCAGTGGCCAAAAACTGAATAACGACACACAAATTATCTTTGGACGTATTTTCTATCATAAATCCCATTTTTCAACCCAGTCAGAATGCTTAGAAATGAGCAAACTGAAAATATTTTTGACAGACGCATCACTAGTACTTAGTTGCCATGTCGACGAAGTCATGGCTGCGCAGATCAAATGTGTTTCCATTAAATAATCCTCGTAATAACAGTAATTTTCCCCACACTTCTTTATAGGTCTGAGAATTGGAATTTAATGAAATCCTAGGCCAATCGTATTCAAGCGACTGAATTGAGATTTCTCAGGCATGTGGCAGGATGTACTCTTCAGGATCGTAGAAGAAATGCAGATATACAGTAAGAATTGAATATTAAGAATATACTCTATAGGATTGCCCAGTATCGGCTAAAAAGGTTGGAACATCTTAACCAATTGCATGACTGCCGCAACCCCAAACAACTATTGAATTATAACCCAAAAAGGACAGAGAGGTGTGCTGGAGTAATCAGCTCCAGTCTATCTGCTTGGGACTAGAACAAAGCATTTTTGATTTAATCCTTGTTGAAGATGATGATTAATAACAATAATGATAATTTACCAGTACAAGGTTTATGCTATCCAGGTTTTTATTAGAAAGCAGCAATAGCGATCTGTAATATAAAAAAAAATGCAAATTGTTTCACAATTCATGAAACCGTCTATTAAGTTTCCATGTATGTAGTAACATCATTGTAATCATAAGTATAAATAGTGCTCCAGTTTATGGGGGGGGGGGGGGTTCTTTGCATAACTAAACTTTATCGTATGTTGTAACTTACATTTTTTGATTGTTACAGTCTATTTTGTGGAGAAAGTTTTAACCACCAAACTCATAGCCCATATTGATTCAAGCCAACAACAGGCAACCACCTATTTATGTATCAAAAGAAATGGTTCAGTATACAATACTTTGACAACTACAAATACCTGAATACTACTAAAGAGCGTAATTTACTTTTCATTGGGAAGGGGCAGTTTATATTAAATAATTTTTATACATCATCTTTGTATTATTATTTGCAAGAGTAAAATAGCTATTTTCTGTATAATAAATCTTTTTAACTGTGATTTTTTTTTTCTTATTAGTGAGATTACTTAAAGTCATACCTTCTAAGACAGAATAAACACATTACAATAGCAGGTTATCATTAGCAGGTTATATAGCAATGATGAATTAGAGAAAGTAAGAAATAATGGAAGTAATATAAGAATCTGACACTATTTGCTCCATAAAGTCTTCAAGTTTTTCTTGACACTATGCACTGATACCCAGTTGATTTACTACTGTGCCAGTAATGTAGCACGTTTGTATTCTGCTGGTCAGTGAGAGAAAAACAATAGGTTCAGTATTTAAAAATTGTTTCAGATCCTTACTTCCTAATGTTGTTATTTTTAAAAGTATAATTTTAAATGAAATTGACACATATTGAGAGTAGTTATAACTTTATTCTTGAAATAATTTGAACTTCATTCTTGAGCTAGTTGTAGATGTGTTCTGGTACCTAGTAAATTATCTTATAATTTCTTTTTTTTTTTAATTAATGTAGCACCCACACTTTACTGAAATTATATAAAATAATGTACAGTTTTCAGAAGACCAAGATTACTTGTCAGATTTAAATCATATGGTTGCAATACACTTTTGATATTGTAACTACCAATATTTCCTTGAGTTATTGCCTAATTTTTTTAAATTCATAACTCAGTTTATTTACAGGTGTAATACAAAATGACCTATTCGTTAAACTAAAAAGGTTATGACAATGTTCATTTACTAAAAAATTTAGCTTAAATAATTATTATTTATTCCCTACTGTGGGTAGTCACATGGGGATTAACGCCTTAGTTCCTGTAGATTTAAGTTTAGGAGAGGCCTTGCCCAAGCTGTTTTTTGTTTAACAAGGATTAACAATCTCTAAAGTAAACTAAAATTGTTACCACATTAGTGTTTAAGATCCTCTAAGTTAAATAATTAAAACATGTTTTTAAAATACATTTGTATCTTATATTTTTTTATGTAACGCTACTGTTCAGAGTACTTGTTTCTAAAATGTATTACATTGCAGAATATTTTCAAGTAGTTCACATTCACAGATAAAATTCACTTATAAATTTTAACATGATGCATAAAGATTACTGATAGTCACTAGCCAATGATGCACAAAGCTATGAAAAATTCTTTTGAGAATACATTATGTACACCACAATCAGGTGCGTGCGTGCGTGCGTGCGTGCGTGCGTGCGTGCGTGCGTGCGTGTGTGTGTGATACAAGAGAAGTTGGATTTTAGAAGAGCATGATTTTAGAACATTTATGATTCATGGAGATTCCACTGGAGTCACTCAACCTGGAGTGGATCACACAGCATGATTGCATTTGATTATATACTAACACATGGAAGTTAGAAGAGTGGATTCCCAGAGAAACTGCACACAGAGAGCTATTGCTCACAGATAAGAATTCCATGATGTCAAACTATTGTAAAATACAAATGCACAGTCCAAAAAACTTATTGTGTCAAGTTTATATTTTATTTTATTCTTTCATCTTTTTTGATAAAGTTCTTTCATCTGATTTTCTTTTTTGATAAAATTCTATAATATTTGTTTTGCAAGTACTACATTTGCCCATGATTTGAATTTTCTTCTGCTTTGAAATGAGAATTAGAAATCATAAAATAATAATTTATCAAAATTGTGTTGCAGGAAAATGGAGGGGGATTAGGAGAATTGTCACATTCAGATCTGACTGGTCTAGTCTCTGGCCTTGATGAAGAGGAAGATATTTTTAAGCAACTTGCTGATTCTTCATTTGAATTGGAGCAATTCTTTGATTTTAATGAAGAAAAGGTATATTTTATTATGTAGATGGAGCAGGACATAAGTATTTGTAGTATTATCTTTTGTCATGAACATTTTTTAGTTTGTACAGTTTTTCTCTGACTTATTGCATGCATTTGGTGTGAAATATTAACATACACTTTGTCTTATGTTTATCTTCTTTACATTGATATCCAGGCCTTAACTTCTGTTCAACATTTTCAAAGTACAAAAGTGTTTCAGCTTTAAGGACCATGTATTGTTTATATAGTGTTGAGCTTATTTGCTGTATTACCATAGAATGTAGTTCACATGTTCACATTGTGTAGTAAGGTAATACATATTTTAGGTCTTACAATTAAAATGTTTTTAAAATTCATTGGCACTTGTATGTTAACTGAATTACTTGTTGATAGAACACATTTGGTTGAGTTTATTTGTTTAAATTATAACATATTTGTGCTATTGTTGATAATGATGGTTAGCAATCAGAGAGAAATTAGTGTCCTAAACTGTACATATCTGATTGGCCTTTATATATATATATATATATATATATATATATATATATATATATTCAATCACTTTCTGCTACAGTTCATTTCTATATATATATATTTCAATCACTTTCTGCTACAGTCCGTTTCTTGATGTATATAATACTTTAATATTTATACTAAATTTACCTCAAGATGTTTTTTCTATTTGGGACATGTTTCGAGAGTTCCTGTTCTCTCATCTTCAGCCTTCGCCATCTTGTTTCTGGTGAAGTATTTGTGTGTTGGCTGCTGGATGTTATTAAGGTTGTTTGTTGGTCTTTGGTCTTTTAAAGTTGTATTATTGTGTGTGGTTGTGGTATATGTTTTTGTATTTTGTGTATTTTCGATGTTGAGTGCTTTGAATATTGTGTCATGTTTTGTATTGATCTATATTTGTTCAGGTATTAGTTTGTTTTGTGTTTTATGTTTGTATATTTGTAGATTTTCCCAAATGTTCATTATGGTGCCTTTGTGTGGTATATGTTTTATTAGTGATACATTGGTTATGTTTGGGAATTCGTGTCCTGTGTTTATTGCATGTGTGGCTAAATTGGATTTATATATTTCTGGTTTTTTGTATGCGTTTAGGTGTTCAAAATAACGTTTTTTCAGCTGTTTTTTTGTTTGTCCTATGTAACATTTATTGCAATCTTGGCATTCAATTTTGTATATACCATTAGTTGTTGTATTATCTTTGTTGTGTGAGCTATTTAGAATTTGTAATTTATTTTTATTAGTTTTGTATGCTATTTTTATATCTGTGTTTTTAAATAGTTTTGTTATTTTATTATTTATGTATATGAATGTGGCCCATTTTTTGTTGTTGTTATTATTTATGTGTTGTTCATTTTTATTAATTCTTAATTGTTCAGTTTTTATTTTGTATTTGATTTTATTTTCTATTTTGATCATAGTATTTTTATTGTATCCATTTCATAACCAATTTGGTATATTATATTTCTTTCTTTGTCAGTTTCTTGTTTGTTTAGGGGTATTTTGTACATTCTGTTAAATAACGAATAAAATGCTGCCATTTTATGTTGTGGTGGTGGTCATAATGGTTAGGTATAATGATGTTAGTGGAAGTTGGTTTTCTATATATTGCATATTGTATGTGTTTGTTGTGTCTTGTGATGGTTATGTCTAAATAGTTGATTTTGTTGTGTTTTTCTTTTTCTTCTGTGAATTGTATTTTGGGATGTATGTTATTGATTTGTTTCAATATGTTCTCTGCATTTGTGTTTTTGTTATTTGATACATATAGTCCATCATCTACATATCTTATCCATATGCCATTTGGGTCATGTGTTTTTATGATATTTTGTATTTTGGTGTCTATGTGTTGTAGGAATATTTCTGCTATTATGCTTGATAATGGTGATCCCATTGCTAAACCTTCTTTCTGTTGATAAATTTTGCTATTAAATTCAAAGTAATTTTGTTTTAGTATTAGTTGGAGACTATTTTTTATTTCGGTTATATATTGTTTGTTTTCATTTTGTTCTTTAAGTTTGTTTATTATTGTCAATTGTTTCTTCTACTGGGATATTGGTGTACTTTTAATAGACAAACTAAAAATAAGAAATATAAATGAAAATACATTTTTCACATCATATGACATAACAAACATGTACACCAATATCCCAGTAGAAGAAACAATTGACATAATAATAAACAAACTTAAAGAACAAAATGAAAACAAACAATATATAACCGAAATAAAAAATAGTCTCCAACTAATACTAAAACAAAATTACTTTGAATTTAATAGCAAAATTTATCAACAGAAAGAAGGTTTAGCAATGGGATCACCATTATCAAGCATAATAGCAGAAATATTCCTACAACACATAGACACCAAAATACAAAATATCATAAAAACACATGACCCAAATGGCATATGGATAAGATATGTAGATGATGGACTATATGTATCAAATAACAAAAACACAAATGCAGAAAACATATTGAAACAAATCAATAACATACATCCCAAAATACAATTCACAGAAGAAAAAGAAAAACACAACAAAATCAACTATTTAGACATAACCATCACAAGACACAACAAACACATACAATATGCAATATAACCATTATGACCACCCACCACAACATAAAATGGCAGCATTTTATTCGTTATTTAACAGAATGTACAAAATACCCCTAAACAAACAAGAAACTGACAAAGAAAGAAATATAATATACCAAATTGGTTATGAAAATGGATACAATAAAAATACTATGATCAAAATAGAAAATAAAATCAAATACAAAATAAAAACTGAACAATTAAGAATTAATCAAAATGAACAACACATAAATAATAACAACAACAAAAAATGGGCCACATTCATATACATAAATAATAAAATAACAAAACTATTTAAAAACACAGATATAAAAATAGCATACAAAACTAATAAAAATAAATTACAAATTCTAAATAGCTCACACAACAAAGATAATACAACAACTAATGGTATATACAAAATTGAATGCCAAGATTGCAATAAATGTTACATAGGACAAACAAAAAAACAGCTGAAAAAACGTTATTTTGAACACCTAAACGCATACAAAAAACCAGAAATATATAAATCCAATTTAGCCACACATGCAATAAACACAGGACACGAATTCCCAAACATAACCAATGTATCACTAATAAAACATATACCACACAAAGGCACCATAATGAACATTTGGGAAAATCTACAAATATACAAACATAAAACACAAAACAAACTAATACCAGAACAAATACAAATCAATACAAAACATGACACAATATTCAAAGCACTCAACATCGAAAATACACAAAATACAAAAACATATACCACAACCACACACAATAATACAACTTTAAAAGACCAAAGACCAACAAACAACCTTAATAACATCCAGCAGCCAACACACAAATACTTCACCAGAAACAAGATGGCGAAGGCTGAAGATGAGAGAACAGGAACTCTCGAAACATGTCCCAAATAGAAAAAACATCTTGAGGTAAATTTAGTATAAATATTAAAGTAATATATATATATATAAAGTATTTAAAATTTATATTTATATTACCTCAAGATGTTATTTTTCCTTATTTGGAACATGTTTCGGGTACTATCTTGTATCCATCCTCAGCCTTCCTGTTTTTGTGTCTGGTGAAGTACATATGTGTTGGTTGACTATTATTATTGTGGCTTCCTGTAGGCTTCTGGTACTTCAGATTGGTTTTATTGTGTGTGATTGTGGTGTATGTGTTAGTTTTTTGTGTATTTTCGATGTTGAGTGCTTTGAATATTGTGTCATGTTTTGTATTTGTTCAGGTATTAGTTTGTTTTGTGTTTTATGTTTGTATATTTGTAAATTTTCCCAAATGTTCATTATGGTGCCTTTGTGTGGTATATGTTTTATTAGTGTCACATTGGTTATGTCTGGGAATTCATGTCCTGTGTATATTGCATGTGTGGCTAAATTGGATTTATATATTTCTGGTTTTTTGTATGCGTTTAGGTGTTCAAAATAACGTTTTTTCAGCTGTTGTTTTGTTTGTCCTATGTAACATTTATTGCAATCTTGGCATTCAATTTTGTACGTATATACTGTTAGTTGTTGTATTATCTTTGTTGTGTGGGCTATTTAGTTTTTGTAAATTATTTTTATTAGTTTTGTATGGTATTTTTATATCTGTGTTTTTAAATAGTTTTGTTAGCTTTGTCATTTTATTATTTATGTATGTGAATGTGGCCCATTTTTTGTTGTTGTTGTTGTTGTTGTTGTTGTTGTTATTATTTATGTTTTGTTCATTTTGATTAATTCTTAATTGTTCAGTTTTCATTTTATATTTGATTTTATTTTCTATTTTGTTTACAGTATTTTTATTGTATCCATTTTCATAACCAATTTGGTATATTATATACTTTTGATATATATTATATTTTGATATATGTATATATATATATATACATACACACACAAGAAAGCAATATGGCTAAAAACGACTTCTAAAAAGATTCAACAAAAACATTTGGAGTTGACCAGGTTTTTATTAGTCTTTCTTGATTATTACCTACATCTTCAAGATGTATGAAACCATGGGGTTTACATACTATTTTTCAGTAGTTACAGTGCATTTTGTATTCGTAAGTTCTCTCAGAAAACAGACAGTAAATTATAATAATAATAATTCCTTTTTTACCTCCAAAGTAGCTTAAGAATTTAAGGGAGGAGAGGCTGCCAACTTGAGCAGTACAGCATATAAGGTAGTGTGCCTGGCACAACACTTTATTCAGCACCCATTAAACCAAGTACTCCTCCATTTTACTTTGCTGCCCAGCAATCAAACCCTGGACCTCTATATTAATAGCCATCTGCCATATAGTCTAGTGTAGACATTTAGGCACCACTATTATTTATTACAACTTTTACATGTACTACCATACAATAAAATAATAAACTCCTTTTTGTGCTATCAAAATAGTGTAGGAAAGACGGGATATAAACTATTGCATGTGACTGCAACCTGTGTGGCTGACAGTGAGCTAAGAGCTACTTGTTTACAGAAAAAGCATACAGCCTACATAAACATCTGGGTTCTAACTGGTTGATACAGTGACTGCACTAAATCATAGAAAAAGAGATTTCACAAGAAATAATGTTTGTAGAAAAGACAAATTTGTGTGACGGCATACACTTCAATGTACTTTGTCCCCCTCCTGCACACTTTGTCCTGAAAACACAGGAGGCAAACACAGGCAGTACCTGTCTTAAGCTGTAGAGTGTGCAGCAGTTCAGCTGCATAATATTACTCCATACTGCATATTACCCAAGATAGTCAATCATTTTCACAAGTTGAGTTCAATTGGGGATGAAAAATGAATCTCAATTTATGCTGATGGCAAGAATCAAACAAACAGCCAAGCACCATATTTGAGTATAGTCTACTAAGTATCCCATACAATAAAAACATATATATTAATGTTGTATTTCTGACTGTTCATAAATTGTAAACGTGGATGTTTCCTACATTGAAAACTTGGGTTACAGTATATACTTCATAATTTATACATAAATGTATAATTAGTTCATAAAAGAATTCCAGCATCCAGTATAGTTTTTTAGCCATAGAATCTTGTTTACAGTGAGCAAAAAATATAGTCGTATTATGTTTTCATGTACAGTAATTTAATTCCTTTTTTTATACAGTAATAACTTTATTTTTATTTAATTTTATTGCTATTTAAATATTGTTTTGCTATAATTGTAAGTCTCATACAGTAATATGACACTCAGCAGTGAGTTTTATATGAGGACTATCTAGAAAATAACTTACTTTCATGTATTAAAATAAAACACCAATGAGTTTTATGGTGGAGCCAACCATCCATTCTCAATTACAACTCGTTGTCACCATTATAGCTCTGGAATGCAAGCCATATCTTCATGTTTGTGATAAAATTGTAATCACTAGTTGCTAAATCCAGGCTATGTGGAGGGTAATCAAAACTTTCCACTTGAATTCCTGCAGTACAGTTAAAGAACACTCAGCATTATGTGGAATGCACTGTTGTGCAAGAACATAACACAAGAGGTCAGCGTGATACAGCATTTTGTTTTGAACGGTTCTAAATACATATAAATTGATTGTTATGATATATTTCAAAAATAAACTAGCAAGAAATCGTTTTCTATCCCAAAACATAGTTGCTATGATTTTGCTACCAATAAAGTTTGACAAACTGTTTTTATTTATCAGGTGAGTGGCGAGTATGGCTCCTTTCCATTGACGGATTTCTTTCATTTTTATATTTATATATAAAACTCAAGTCCCAGTGCCTCAGCTTTATTCAAGAAACTTCTTCCTTCAGTTTGTAATACTTTCTGAAGAGATAACACAACTCCATCTTGTATCTTGAATTTTTCTGATAGACGTTTTGGCACCCACCAGATAACAACACGTGATAGCTTAGTATTATAATAATTTCTTCACAGTAACTGAGGAAGAGACCTGAAGAAGTGAATCAGAAAGTTCTGAAATGGTGAAACTCTGTTCTTTTGAAGTTTATCATCAAAACATGTATCTATTTCTAAACATGCCATATTAATGTCTCATGTTTACATTCTCTCATTAACCTTAGCAAAGTTAATAATGTATTAAAGGCATTTACACTATTTAACCAACAAGAATTCAGTGTACTTTGCATCTACCAGAATCCTATATTGTAGTATACATTAATCACCACAAAGATCTTTTTGTTTCACTTCTATAAAATACAAGTGCAAATATGGTACAGCTGAGTTACACTACATTTCTCCACTAAAACAGTATTGTTATGCAACTTCTTGTAAGCTACATGTAAAATGTAAGTTACTTTCCAGATATAGTGTGTATTAACATATTATGTTAATGTGTAGAATTTAAGTATTTTATAAATTAACATTTTTTTACTACCTTAGGAATATAACAGTGAGAAATATTTTTTGAAAACTGAAATATATGTTACTTCTGTAAATAGAATATTTGTTAACTTTAATTAAGAGAAAACTGGTACATTTTTCTAATATGTGTGTAAACATTTTTTTTCTTCAGTAGAGTAAATATTATACATTGTGGACATATCATCAGATGTACGCAAGAGGTCAATTCCCTCTTTACACTTACCAACACCACGGCTTGTACAACTCAGGCAGACAACTGTTTTTATTTAGTTACTGTCTGTGGAAGCCATCATTCTGGAAACAGTAAATACTGTAATTTTAGTTGATATAGAATTTATTATATTTCAATCTCATATTAAACATATTTGTGATTTCTATGTATAAAATAGTTTTACACTTATTTCTTTTCTGTTGTAAGTCTCACAGTGTTTATGTAAAAAAATGTTTCAGGAGGAAAACAATAACAGCTTGGTTGGAACAGCAGGCAAGAATCCAGCAACGGTAGCACTGTTGCAAGAGATTCAGAGGAATTCAGCACAAGGCAGAAAATTCAACATTGCTGCTGCTAACCCATTATTAGCAGGTGGTTAATTCATATATATATATATTTTTTTTGTATGAAATTATATAGAGTGGATTTCGCTTTATCGGGACTATATCATGTTGGCTTAATTAAGCAGCTATTTAAGATAATACAAAATTTCTTAAAGTAAGCAAATGAAGCCTTATAAACTGAAATTTCTTAATAACGGAAACCAACATAACTCTTAAATACAGTAACACTGCAATTATAAAATTTGTTACTAACAAAGTTTGTGTAAAGAAATTCAGTAATAAATATATAATAATACTTTAAATACAGCATAATGAAATACCGTGAATATTAAGAAAATAAAGTCACATACCTGTGTTTATTGTTTTTCAAAAAATTCATCCAGCTTGTGCCGGTGTTTTCTTTTTAATAACTGAAGCTCTACAAAGTTTGGCCAAATTTCCAATTCTTATATAGGGCTGTTTTCATTGCCTTCTTGCATAAAATATCATTGAAGTTCAGCAGTGAACTTTTTCGCATCCTGCATTTTGAACTGCTGAATTTATGGTTCATCTTCATCTTCATCATTTTTGTCCACTGCATTTAGGTGTGCCAATCCTTTGTAATATGGTATCATCACACTCTTCATTTTCGTTAAAACATTCTATATTTTCATCAATCCGGATGAATTCTTGATTTTTAACTTGTAATAAGCAACTTGGATCTTCATCCGTAATTGTTGCCTCTAGCAGCAGAAGACTTGTTGCTAACCAACAGTAAAACCACACTGGGCAAAACAATTTTGAATTGTAGCTACACATACTTTTTGCTGACTGTCTGCTACAAATTATATTACTTGAAGTAATGTGACTCTCTCACTGACTTTTGTAGCTGTGGAGAATGAAATTAAAACGTTTTCTTCAATTTTATGCAAAACGTGTTCCCTGTAAATTGATTAAAAAATTGTATTATATCTGTGTCAAGTGGTTGAACCAGGCTTGTGGTATTAGATGGTAAAAGCTTGATACTTTATATACAGGGTGTCCCAGGAGGAGAGGGAAATAATTTGAGAAATGGTTCTATAATGTAAAAGAAGAAAAAAAGTTCATATAAACATATGTCCGAAAACGCTTTGTAAGCAAGTTACGGCTAGCGAAAGATTTCGCCCCGGTTTCGGTTCCCCCGGGTAAATGAAGACTTTCTGAAATTCTGGGAACGTAAATTAAGGGGCTAATTTTGTTGTTTCTTATGGTTTTTGACCTGAAAAATCGAATAAAACAGGTCGCAGAACTGTATCTCCCATAAGTTTCATGATATTCGACATAAAACAGAAAAATCTTTGCCTAAAAACACGTTTTTTTAGGTTAGAAGTAAAATAACTTTGTTAAATGACTAATAAATGCATAAAAGTTAAAAACAAAACTTGTAAAGAATTTAATTCTGAGAAAAATGGTGTAAATTAAGTCAATAAAAAACAAAAAAAAATTCCAATTGTTTCCAATTTTCCAAAATTTAAAAACAGCTGTTTTAAGTACAATAATTTTATACCTTTAAGAAATTAGGTTGGCAACACTAATTGTATGCCATTCAGTTAATTTGAATACTATTCATTGTTGTGATAAAATTGTGTTTACTTATTGAAATTATTTGTTCAATGGTTAAATAGTTTCTAATAGAATTTTGATTGTGTTCAAATGCTTTGATTATGTTCAAATGTTTTTAAGAATTATTTAGTGTTTATTTGATTGTTGTACACTGAACTGTACCTACATTTTTACAATTGAATTTTAATTTTATAAAAGTCAAATTACATTTTGAATTCTTTGTTTTCAAAAATGCCGCGACTCTTCAGTCACGCTGAATATGCTGATATGATTTTTGTGTACGGTTTTTGCAATGGAAGTGCTCCAGCTGCGGTGGAAGAATACCGACGTAGGTATCCTGGACGGGTAGTTCCAAACCGTAAAGTGTTTTGTAGAATTTTTAATAATCTTCGTGTGAAAGGCACACTTCCCAGCGCACAAGTTTCATCTGAACGTCAACCAGTATGTGTTGCTGAAACGGAAAACATTCTTCAGGCGGTACAGCATAGTCCTACAATGAGCACACGAAGAATTTCTGCACAGCTCAATATTCCAAAAAGTACAGTATGGAGGACAATAAATGCTCACAGACTATATCCTTTTCATCAGCAGAAAGTTCAACACCTCCGCACTGGTGACCACCCCAGATGACTTCAGTTTTGCCAATGGGTTAATTTAAATCATCAATCAATTCCGTTTATACTATTTTCAGACGAAGCTAACTTCACCCGTAATGGCATGAACAATACATGGAATTCGCATGTATGGTCCGAAGAAAACCCACACGCTACAGTGGAATCAAATTTCCAGCAACGGTTTTCGGTGAACGTATGGTGTGGCATGATCGACAACCAATTAATAGGCCCTTACATACTAGAACATCATGTTACGGGGGGGAAATTACCTGAAATTTTAAATAACGAATTTATTGCAGTGCTTGAAAATTTCCCACTGGCAAAACGAACGGAGATGTATTTTCAACATGATGGAGCCCCAATACATTTCACAAATGAAGTAAAACAATTCTTAGATGAAAAATTTCCTGATAAATGGATTGGACGTGGAGGGCCGGTAGAATGGCCACCTAGATCCCCGGACCTTACTCCATTGGATTACTGTTTATGGGGATGGATGAAAAGCGAGGTATACAAGCAAAAGGTAGAGACACGTGATGAACTGATCGTTCGCATTCTCAATACTGCTACCATAATCAAGGAACGCCAAGATATCATTATGGCGGCTACAGAAAATTTAAGAACACGAGTGGAGAAGTGCATCGATGTCAACAGTGGAATTTTCGAACCTTTATTGTAAATAAGTACAGTATTTCAGTGGCTGGAAGACAATTATTCTACTGTATTTTCTCATGAATAGCACTCCATAAACCACAGCGAGTATTCTTGCTCAGACAGTTGTTTCTTTCATTACCAAAAATATTTATTGTGTTGTTTAAATAAAAAAATTTTGTTCTGTATTGTTTTTAACCAAAATTGGAATTTTTCGTTGATTTTTATTGACTTTATTTACACCATTTTTCTCAGAATTAAATTCTTTACAAGTTTTGTTTTTAACTTTTATGCATTTATTAATCATTTAACAAAGTTATTGTACTTCTAACCTAAAAAGACATGTTTGTAGGCAAAGATTTTTCTGTTTTACGTCAGATATCATGAAAGTTATGGGAAATACAGTTCTGCGACCTGTTTTATTCGATTTTTCAGGTCAAAAAACATAAGAAAAACAGAATTCGCCCCTTAATTTATCTTCCCAGATTTTCAGAAAGTCTTCATTTACCTGGGAGAACCGAAACCCTGGCAAAATCTTTCACTAGTCGTAACTCGCTTACAAAGCGTTTCCTGACATATGTTTATATGAACTTTTTTTCTTTTTTTACACTAATGAATCATTTCTCAAATTATTTCCCTCTCCTCCCGGGACACCCTGTATATTCTTTTTAAACAATCTATACTTGGTTGTGCAGCTTATGTAGATGTCTTTAAGTAGATGAATTTTTCTTGACTTTTTTTGTAACTCTGGTTCCCAATTTACAAGCCACTCCTCAAAAATTGTGCTTGTCACCCAAGCATTTTTGTTAAAATAATAATGAACTGGTAAACTGTTCATTCTGAGTCAGTTAAAACAACAAGGCTTAGCTGACTTGCCTATCACGATTAACTTGTGTTTATCATTACCAAACATATGTGTACAACAGGGCACAGTGCACAGGTCCATCATTTTTTTTCCCTTTTAGCCTGATAATTTTGTATGTTTGTAACACATGTTAAGTTACAATCTTTTGATTATTTTAACTTTCAAACTTCCCTCCCAAAATACCACCTACCTTTGACATTCCAACTCTTACCTGCATCCAGAAACCCCAGAGTCCGTTAGGTGAGAATTAAAATGACGCAAACAGACTGAGGTAGTGTTTAATAAATTACACTAACACGTGGTCTTGTAAATTGAACTTATTATTTTATTTGCAATTAAAACATTAATGGGGTTTGCCCCATATCTCTGGTGGTTCATAGACCAGATTTATAAACATACATAATGAATAATAGATAGAAACGTTTACTTATTTTTTTTTATATTGCTCAACAGTACTTCATATACACGCTCGCTTTCATTCTTTCAAACCCCCCTACTACTTTTAAAATATCATGATTGATGTTATTTCATAATTGCCTAGGTCTTTGTACTTATTGTGAAAAAATATCCATTTTGCGGTGTCATTGCTGGTTCCACTAATTTCTGCTGCACTCGATAATTGTCCGAAACTGTTTAAAACTGATTAATTTATTCTTCACTGGTGGTCGACACTTGATACTGATTTTACATTGATAGTTGAATTACATTTAACTGGTTTAAGTTTCCAAATCTGATTTGTCCGCGGACTTGAATTATATACAACCGGCCGGTTTTAAGTGTTGAGCGGAACAGAATGATTCCGGTCGCCGTGCGGCCAATATATTTGTGGGTCACGTGATAGTCCTTCCACATTGGCGACGTCATATCGTATGCCTCTGGACGTTTTCACACTGTGTTTTCTCATGTTCCAGAGGTATAAAATGTTGATTTGACGTTATTATGGTTGTGACGTCACTCGAAAATTGCGATGTTGAGGCCACTTTTTGGGTTAGATCGGCGACACTGGCTAGACACAGCTAAAAATAACTTTTGATTCACTTGTTTACAGAGTCACACCCAAATTCCTTAAGCTTCTTTTGCCACTGTTTCACATGGTTTACAAAGTAAAATGATTTTATTTCTTATTTTGATCTAATTAAAACGCTGAACCCCGGTTTTATACCTGTGACCCGGTATGTACTGTCACACACAGAACCATCTGGTATGGCCCGATAAAACAAACAAGTTTCGTCAGCATTATAAATATCGTCTACAAACAATTTCTGTTGCATTTTGGGTAGTGTACTATTCTTCCAGTTCTCAACATTTCCAATGTCAATGGTAGCTTTTCGGTATGGGCTTTCTTAAATTTAATTTGCTTCCTGCTTTTCCAGTGAGATAACCAACCGTGTGTGGCTTTAAAACCGTTATGGTTTAATTTCTCTGGCAAATTCTGTTGATTTAATTTTAAACATTGGACCACTAACAGACAGGCCTCAAACAGTGACAGTGGAGAACCATTCATTTAAAGCATCATCAACAAATGGATCCTTTCTGTCACGTTTCTGTTTTTGGAAGCCCCTTGAAGTCCGTCCCTTAAAAGACACTCTTGTCATAATTTTTCTTTCTGTAGCAAGACACGAGAACTTGTAGTTTTCAGTACTCCAGTTAGTTCTGGGAGTTTTTGTTGACTAGTGTTAGGCGGGTAAGTTTTTATCGTGTCAAGTAACTCAATTTTTTCTGTAAAATTCCTGTCATTCCATTCCTGTGTAAATCAAAAAATTGGAAGACAGAAAGTTGACAAGACAAGCTGACAATTAAAACAAAAAAGTCACTATGTAATGACAATTAAAATGTAAAAAATAGTCACCACACAGTAACAAAATGAAAAAAGTCACTACCCTCTGGTACACATAACAGTAATAGACTGAAACAGCCTATGTTTTACCAAACTGACGAACTATACAGAAACGTGTTGTGTCAACAACCTGTGTTGAAAACATCAGGTAGTCAAAGAGAATGATAAAAAGAGACTAAACAGCTCATTACTAGACATAACAGTCTTGTAGGCCCTAGTGGTGCCTGTAATTGGTTCATGGTTTGTTGCCAAGGACAAACACAAAGTCCAAAACTGAACACATGTCATCGGGTTGTTGTTAACAATGTACTGTATTGTTATGGTTATGTTGTCCTCACTAGTCTACTCGTGTAAAGTAAATTACATACACGTAAATTACAAAAAAAATTCTGCCTATGTAAAAATGGCTGAAGAGAAAACTGACCCTATACTGGACCAAATAACCAGCAGACCTATTAAGCGAAGCAACTTTCTGTGTGTAACCCTGTTTTGTTTTTGTATTTTGAATATTGGCCCAATAAAGCAGCTGGGCTGTGTTAATAACTGGTGGGCCCATTAGCCAGAATACACTGTATTTATGTTAGCATCCTCTTATTATATGGTTTTATGTATTATAGATTTGTATATAACATGGATGACCCCTCAGTACATTTAAATTACTTATAGAACAACAGATTATAGTTCTGCATTAATAAATACAGTATTGGGTACATGTTGTCTTTTTTATAGTAATTCGCACAAGTAAGCCATTTATTGTGATCACTGTTAGACAAGACTCATTTTAATAACAACTCTCTTCTATAGTTTAACTTGTATCTCATTTTTCTTAGCTTCAGATGTTTCCTACAGTGTCTTATTATGTAATGGGTGAAATATTTAGTGCTTATAAAAATAAAACATTTGTAATATCTAAAAAGAGAAGTTTTATTTACGAATTTTTTCCCACTATAGTTTTCTTGTTTAAAAATGTCATTTAATGTGCAAAAGGTCTGAATGGTTATAATTGTAAGCATCTTTTAAATATTTATATGAACTACCAAATTTTCAAAGTATCAGTCATTTAGAAAGTAAAGTTCAATATGCCACTAAGTAAACCCTGTTTAGTTTAATGTTTTTTACTGTATTTGTACTTCCTTAAATTGTGACCTAGTTTTCAACGTAGTTACTACCATTCTGAAATTTTTTGTAGCCTGGATCAAGCTTCTTTACCCCTTGTTAACGAAGTTGTCTGCCAGTTTTTTCAGTGTCTCATCTGCCACAATTATGAACTTTTGAAACTATATGAAGCTTAGAAATTGTTCAGATGCTTAAGGAGGCAAAATATATTAGAAGTTGTGTCTGGGTCTCTATTTGGGAAATATGTGAAATAGTGGGAACAGTTAAATGATCATATAATAAAACTAACTTTAGCTTATTGAGTGAGAATAATAAATATTCGGATGTATGCTGCTAATGATGAGACTGTAGTCTCAGTTAAGGATTTGTTTGCAATAGACATAAGGCAAGTGTTGGATGATATTCCGGAGAGGGAGTCATATATTTTAGCTGGGAATTTCAACACTTGAGTAGGTAGAGCTAGGCAGAGTAAAGTTGTAGGCCTGTTTAGCGAGAATCATAGGAATATCAATGGTATCAGGTTTTTACAATAAAATCACTAATACCTCTTTCAACATAAATAGATACACAAATACACATGGGAACAAGATAGCAGAGGTTTGTGATCGTACACTTTACTTACCACATAATAATTAATAAAAACTCATCTTTGCTTACCTTGTGTTGTCTAGGGTTCTTCACACGAACTCGTGATCTATAATAGTGATTTAGGGTTATGTGTTGTAATAATTACTCCCATACCACTGGTTAACTCATTCACATTTTGAAAGTTTTATTAGATTTTTGGCTCGCGAGCCTTTATGCTGAACCGGCCGAAGCTGCAGCTGTAGAACGACAGACGCTGAACACCACGCGTCCAAAATGGCCTAAAAAATTCTCTGGCGCGGCAACTTGCTCCATGATTGGTTAAAAGGCGTCACGTGATCTCTCTTCATTAGTTTCTTTTCTGAGTGCGAGTCTACTGTAGCTGGCCGAGACCCATCCGACCTGGGGCTCGTTAAAAAGTTCATGATTTTTCATCTGTATGGGCACGCATGTCTGCACGCTTTCACATTCCAGAGCATCAGGAATCGGTGCCTGTTGACAGACTTTCTGGACAAACGTGCAACTGGGTGTTCCACAAGTGAATGCCTATTGTTAAAGACTGAGGCCCCCACTGGGCAACGCACTTTTACCATTAACTCTTAATAAAGAAAACCCCCTCAAATCTGTCCCATTACAATACCCCCCCCAATGAGAGGTTTTCTGCCGAAACAGAAAAACTCTCATTGCTAACCCTAAGAGGATCAGTGAGGATATGGTCCCAACAACCCCCCTTTAATTCTTTAACACATCATGGGTAATCTACCCTCCTAGCTCGGCGACTATGGCTGCATCAGAATGATTCTACTGGACTGCTCTGTCCGAGATCCCAACACCGTAAAATCAGACAGAAACGCACCACAGTATCACCTAACCTTGTAACATTTCCGATAAAAATCAATAACTGGCTTTATACCCACCCAACTCCTCAACTGATATATCTCCCCTTATCAATACTGGATTGTCTTTAGCAAAGTACTGGGTGCGTACATATGTGCCTTACTATATTACACAGAATACATATTAGCAGAATACTGTTTCTTACAGTATCAAACCCTAACCTCAAAACAAGTATACTCATTTTAAATTAATATGAACATCTCATCTTTACATATAAATACAATTCCTTTACTGTACTCCACTGTTAATTGTTTGTCTGGTAATATCATTTCAAAACAAAATAAATTTCATTCATTTATTTAAAGTTCATTCCCAAAGTTACTATTTTAAGCTAATTGACTTCCTCTCTTTTAATTAATCATTTCGAGTTCAAAATTCAAAATACTTTAACATGAACTTAAAATGTTATGTTAACAATCATTATAAAACGAACAACTTATTTCTATCATCTATTCAAATACAATTACACATGGTTATAACAGATAACATAAACATCATTTATCAGCTGATACATTATCAACATATGACGAACATCAAAAAATAAAATTCTTTACTGCAAAGAACTTTTTTTTTCCAAAAAAAATTTTAATTTCCAGAAATATCTATTTTGACAATTAAAAAAAAAAAAAATTATTTAATTAAATTAATTAAGAAAAGAATCTATGAATCAATTACAAGGAACATACTACATCTCTAACACCAGTCATCAGCTGATGTCTCATTCTCAGGTGAATGACCTTACTTCAGTCACACTAAATACAACTAACACAAATACACGAAATTATACAATGTATTTTAAATACACAATACATGTTTATAATTCCTACACTCTAACATAGTACCACATAATAAAACATAAACATTCATAAATAATACAAATCTCATTCCATTAAAATAAACATTTAATTTGCATCTGAATAAAAATTACAAACATTTCAATTTTAGGTTTAGTTTCAAATTCTATTAACTCTTTACCTTGTTAAATTTTATTATTACATTTCAATTATGAATTTCTATTAATCATTTTCATCATCAATTGGTTTGTGTGATTCTCAGTCATTCACAATGATTTGATTTATTGAATGGGTATTTAAATATAACCTTAACCCCCTTCTTCCTTCTGACAGCCACTAACAGACTTACATAGGGTGACACCAATCTCTCACTAACATTTACTTCCATTAAATTCTTTAACTCACCTTAAATCATTCTCCTCTTATAACAAAATACCTGATACCCTCTTTGTACCTAGGATGTGTGTTCCCTTCCCATATACTCATTCCCTTATTAGTTCCTGGCCTCTCCCAGGTAACTCTGCCAACGCTCATTTAAAACTATTCCTCCCGCCACAACGCCTGTCGTTGAGGACTCCTTACACCTCAACCCTCACTACAAAATTTCACCACCACCTATTTACTCTCCATTTACATCACTCTCACTTTCTCTACATACATGCACTCTCGCTACTGTGTCCCTACTATTACTCTGTTTCTGTATTACTTTAATTCCAAAATTCTTATTTTGTCTAACACCCTTTTAAGGTTATCTCTGACTGATTCAATGCCTTATTGAAATAATCATCACCCAAACTCTATCTTTTACAACATTTTATATTAAGTTAACCATTGAAAATTACATTAGAAAATTCATAACTACCTCAAATTAATTTAATCACCTAATTTAAAACCTTTTAACTCATTTAATTTCATTATTAAAACATTAAAACATTTTACTTTACTTCAATTGCATTATCCAATTTATACTTACATATGGTCAGCTCTTTAATCAAATAAAACATGATCACTTGTCATAAACTCAACAATATAAACATTCATTACAAAAAATATAATGTACAAAACTCTGTGTACTTTCTGATACATTATTACCACCATATGACTAGACACATTTTACTCATTTATTGTTTATTCTAAAGTTCAGATCTCAGAAACATTATTTAAATTCATTATCAAATTCATTTATACAACATTAATTAATCCATTAATTCATCTCCAATTTATTTAATTCAATCAGTTATTTAGACACAACATTACTTTAATTACCTTATTCCAAAACAATTACAATTCATTTATTACAAATTCTCATTAATTATTTAGTCTGCTAAAATATTATTATTATTAAATCAATTTCTACTACATACACACATTGTTTACATAAAATACATTTTACAACACAATTAATCTCACTATAAATTTATTTACAATTTTTTGTCATTATTTTTCTGTTTACCACACCTCATTTCATAAGTTAGCCTCGAGGTCATCACCATAAACTAAAATAATTAAATGTTCATTCACTGTTTGTTTAACCACCATCATCGTAAACTAGTCTTACTTTCACATAACAATTATCATCTTTAACTACACTCCTATCATTATTATGATTTATATAATAACCCTTGAATATTAATTTATCCCCTCTATCACAAGAATAATGCACCAGATTATTCTCCCCTATTAACTCATAAAACCCGTTTACTTTGGTATTTTTGGTCCAGTCACGCTTAGTATGTTTGGTCAACATCAGGTAAGTTATTTTATCATATTCTTCTACTATATCTATAACAGTACAAGGTAAGTGTTCGTCATCTACAGTGGTATCACCAAAATAATCATCAACCCCTACTACAACCGGTAAGTATTTCATATCGTCTATTTTCTCCAATTCTAACCTCTCTATCAACTCTTTATAACTTCTACTTAACTTAAATACCTCTATCATTCTCTCTCTCTCTCTCATAATCACTTTCATCACAATACCTGTCACAACACCACTGACCTACTTCACTCCATGCAAAGGGCACAACAAACTTACTACACCACTTCCTGTCTTTTCCAGGTTTACAAAAAATTAGGGGACTATTTGAAGACACCTTGTCTTCCACACAACTACCGGAGGAAACCTTGTCCTCATAACACCAGGGTGAAAACCCTGTTTCACTATATATTTGGGAAAAATCTGCCCCTTCCCAACCTAACCTCTCTTCACACTCTCTCACAACCTCATCAGCACTCGCTAACACTTCGTTATTAAACTCTACTTCAACAAACACTTCATTATCACTCTCAATATTAAACACCTTACTCTCTAACACCCCATTTTTAATTATATCACTGCTATCGCTTTTTTCTTCAATATTAGACTCATTACTGCAATTACCACTTACCTTGTTATTAATTATTTCTTCACTATTTTTGTTCTTGTTACACTCACCTGTATTTATTCTCCACACTCCCATTTTCTCAATATTTCATTCTAATTTGTTAAAGTTACTTTCAAATATCTCATTTGTATTTTCCAAATGCTTATTTATTTCATTAATATGGTTTCTTAACTCACTGAAATTATTTTCACATTTGATGTTTTGTTCATTTAGTTTCACATTTACTTCGTCAAAATTACTACTTATTTTATCAAACTTACTATTTATTTCATCGAACTTGTTATTCTGTACTTCGAAACTACTCTTTACTTCTTTATTGTGTTCTTTCAGTTCACTAATATCACTGCTTAATTTATCAAATTTGGTATCATTTACATCGAAACGCCTATTTATTTTATCGAATTTTACATCACTACTATCAAAACGTCTACGCATAAAATTCATAATATCGTCCATTGACCATTCTTTTTCTTTTATTTTTGTTACTGTGGGAGTAGATTTTGCTTCTGCATTATTTATTATTACAGATTGTGTCAAATTATTTTCGTCTATCAGGCTTGGAGTTATCTCCATTCCTGAATCATTTATATCATCCGATTCGTTTACAATGCTTTCTTTGACCGCATTAGGGTCTAAATGAATTTCTACCTCCCCCGTGACAGTTACGCCAGTCATACTGACTTTATTTTCATTATTTATTTTTATTTTTATCTTATTTATGAGATTTTCCTCTACATAAAAAATCAATCTTAAATGTATTCAGTATTATTCCATATAGTATAATATAAGTACCACTTAACTATAACTTAACATCACTTCTTTATACGTAATTAGTACGCATTACCATTTAACCTCCAAATCACGCTTATACCCACGAGTAAGTGTGGTTTGTACAAAACTGAATTTGTAAAAACTGTCCAAGTTCGAGGTGCCAACTGTGATCGTACACTTTACTCACCACATAATAATTAATAAAAACTCATCTTTGCTTACTTGTGTCGTCTAGGGTTCTTCACACGAACTCGTGATCTATAAACGTGATTTAGGGTTATGTGTTGTAATAATTACTCTCATATCACTGGTTAACTCATTCACATTTTATTAAACATATTTTTTAGTATTCTCTTTTCGTAAATTATTTCCTTCAAATTTTAATTCCAAACAAATTTCAATATGGAGGCCACGTCCTCATTTAACAAGTACAAACAAAATTTAATATTCTCTTTTATTATACTGAACACAAATAATTACTTAACTTAACTGATAAAAGGCAACCCAGCATCTGCTGATTCTTTTGTTCTCTCACACGCACATTTATATTTTACATTTTATATGTTTAGCTCTTTTATTTGAATTTCATAATTATTAGTTTGTCATATGGTTCCGGTGATGATGTCGTCGCTGCAAACTGTGCGTTGTACTCCTTACGTCTTCTCTCACTTTTGTCCGAAATTAGTTCTCACAATTTAATTTTGACGCCACTGAATAGTAATTAGTTTTCACCTATGTATGCCACTTTAAATTATAATTTAAACCACATTTTTGAAAGTTTTATTAGATTTTTGGCTCGCGAGCCTTTATGCTGAACCGGCCGAAGCCGCAGCTGTAGAACGACAGACGCTGAACACCATGCGTCCAAAATGGCCTAAAAAATTCTCTGGCGCGGCAACTTGCTCCATGATTGGTTAAAAGGCGCCACGTGATCTCTCTTCATTAGTTTCTTTTCTGAGCGCGAGTCTACCGTAGCTGGCCGAGACCCATCCGACCTGGGGCTCAAAAAGTTCGTGATTATTCATCTGTATGGGCACGCATGTCCGCATGCTTTCACATTCCAGAGCATCAGGAGTCGGTGCCTGTTGACAGACTTTCTGGACAAACGTGCAACTGGGTGTTCCACAAGTGAACGCCTATTGTTAAAGACTGAGGCCCCTACCGGGTAACGCACTTTTACCATTAACTCTTAATAAAGAAAAACCCCTCAAATCTGTCCCGTTACAGGTTTATTTATTATTTGTGTCAGTAAATTTGTTAAGGTTATCAACTACATAAATTATAAAGCAGTATGACTCATTCAAAGTGTTGAATGTGAAAATAAAACTTGGTGCAGATTGTAGATCTGGGCACTATGCATTAGTCTCTAGAAGGTATACTGTATGTTGGAATTAAATTCTAAAGTATGGATCTGAGAATTTGCTTTTAATGTTGACGATCTTTTTAAGATGCCTAGATGGGGAAAATGGTACACGTGACTGGCAAACTTGTTACATATCAGCCATTCACAAAAAGGACCCCGGAAATTATAGAGGGATTGAAGTTATTTTCATTGTCAGTCCTTATACTGTAGAGTTTTGAAGTATAAAATATAAAGGGGAATAGAAGGAAAGAAAGTAATGGAGCAGTTAGGTTTCCACATGGGAAGATCGGGTGACATCTTTACACATAAAAGAGGGCACAGAGAAATCTGGATACCCATTTTGCTTTTATAGATTTGGAAAAACCTATGACAGTGCACTCATACTCTGCTTATGGGAGGAGTCAACCCTGCGTATACCCTGCTTATTGATAGGCATCAATAGGATGCTCATACAGGCAAGAAGGAAGTTGTATGATAATAACACTGCTAGAATAAGAATATTGAGTAGATGTTTATCAGCATGTTTGATTGCCCAAGAGGATTTAGGCAAGGATATTGTGTGTTGCCTAACTTGATTAAGATATATGTCAACGAGGTACATCAATTGTGAAAAGTAGTGTGGAGGTGTGAGGATAGCTGTGAATGAAAGCAAAAACTCTTTACCACTTTCAACTCTTGTGATCAATAGTTTTGGTAGAAAATGCTGATGCTGCATATTTTGGAAATTGAATGAATTTTTTAAACTTGTCAGCATAACATCAACATGATGAAGTCAGAATATATGACTATAAGTAGCGATAATGTACATGACATTCCCCTTCAATTGGAAATCACATGAGATGTAGAGAAATATAAGTGGCTAGGAATTATATTGAATAAAACTGGGGATAGCAGAAAATAAAGTCCAGATTGAGTTAATAAGGAGACCAAAACAGTTGTTAAAATCGCTCCTGTGGGGAAATCTATAAGGAAAACAACAAAGAAAAGAATGTGTAGATCCTTTATTGAACCCATATAACTCTGTATGGACCAGAAGTTTGGGATGTAATTAGTTCATGTAGGATAAAAAATGGAAGTAGGAAGAATTATTATTGACATAATTTAAAGGTGGTATCTCATATAGTTTGATTACATTAACCAAATGTCAGATACGAACTGACTAAAGCACATTTTAAAATTGACCCTGGTACAAAGCAGCAACTGTGGTATGCCAAAGTTCCTGTGGGAAAAATAATTCATGTGTTTCAGCAATTGCACAATCAGTAAAGCACTCACATAAAATCCATTGGTTGAAATCAGTTTACGGTTTGCACTACAACACAGTGTTTTTTATTGCTCCAGAGTTCTAAAATCACTCTGTCAATTTGTGCATATGCGAATTTGTATAACTGCAAGTCTTCATTGTGCACTATCAGTTGGTACAATTCATTTCTGTTTGCCATTGGAACCCACCACATTTCAAGTTTCACATATTTTGTGTAAAACGTATCATTTTTATGGGTGGATAATTTATATACTCATATTTGTACATTATCCATGCAGTTCATATTGTTGCAGTATATAACAAGTTATTTCTGTTTGTTCCAGTTTATGTGTTGTACACTTAGACTTATATGACTTACCCTTCAAATTTAAGACGTACCAAATTCCAGAATAATTCGGATGAAAAATAAGTAAATAAATATCACTTTCATCCCTTTCCTTTGTTTTATAGTCGTAAAACATATGTTAGTAGCCCAGTGGCAGCTTGTGGTTTTGACAGTTGGGGGTTCAATGTCTGAATGTATCTACTAAGATAACACTAATTATCCCATTCCAAAAAACACACGGGGTGGTTCTCAACATGAAGACATAACTGTTGTCAACTTTTAGTAGGCCTAATATTAAGTTGTGTTTATGCTGTTTGAAAATTATTCTACAGATATATAGTTAAAATAAAAGGATAGTTAAATATTTCTGTTTAATATTTAAAACGGAAAGCGGCCTACCGAGTTCCTTAATTTTGCATTTATCTTTAATAGAGAGAGAGAGAGAGAGAGAGAGAGAGAGAGAGAGAGAGAGAGAGAGAGAGAGAGAGAGAGAGAGAGAGAGAGAGAGAGAAGAAAAATGTGTTTTAAAAATAGATTGAACACTATTCATTTTACCAAATCAATGAACTGAACACAAAAATACCAACAAACACTTTGAAGGTTATACACGCTTCGATCAGTTTAATGTTAATACAATTATTTAATGACTACATTAAACACACTTTATTTTTGGAATACAATTACTTCACTATTTTATTTGATTTTAAGACTTTACTGCACACATTTTCATTGCATTCTAAATGAAACAGAGAAATCTGACACAAAACTGATGGTAAACAGAGAATGTGAAGCTACTAACTTTTAGTCACATAAAATTTACTAATTTACTGATAATTATCGGGCGCCATCTTGTATTTATCACTTACAAGAAACAGATTTGTACTTACCATTTTTGGGGTTCTTTTTAGGCGAACTCAGGAGCAGAACTGGTTGTTCAAAATAAAGAAAACTTTATTTTGTTTCCCATTAATCGAGTTTTATTGACAATTTTGATTAGAACTTTTATTACTAACACACTATCTCCTAACATCCTTTCTGTACTATAAATTCAGATTAACGAAAGTTATTTAGCATATAATGGGAATCGAAACATAGTATATAAATTGTAAAATAACTTCTATAAAATTAAGCATGAATTACATTAACATATATCAACACAAACCAGCCTTCTTTGGTACTTAGTTTCACTCACTCATATACACCCACACGCACACACACACACACATTTAATTTACAACCCGTGAGATCTCATTTTATATTGCATTTTGTTTTCTTCTATTAAAAAATTGAATGTTTAAATTTTCGTTTAAAATGGTGTTTTATCCGGTTTACTTATCTGTTCATAGAGTCTTGCAGAGGTTACTCGCACAACATAACTAGCGGTTTTCACTGATTCTAATGAGTTTATTTTATTGATTTCACATTTTGATTTAAACTGTAATACCGGTATTAACCGTGAACTGTTTAATTATACTTTGTTCACATTTTTGGTGTGTTGCGGGCCCGCACTTACGTTCCGGAACTTTTACGTATGTAACACTCTCGCGAGAGTTGAATTTAGACTGGCCATAGGTCACCGGCGCTATTTTGTGAAGCGGCCGTGGTTGGATGATCAATTTTCTTTGTTTTAAAAGTTTGTATTCCTACGCCAACAGACTGTTGTTCATTTACACACCCGAATTCCACAGCAAGGATAGGCTCTGACGTATATACTGACGTCAGATGGTCTGATGTGGTTACATAATTTGTTGACTGGTTTTGTATGTCATTGTCTGACCTTGGCACAGTTCCGTCGGTTGTTAAGTTCATAAAAACTCGTTTTATAAAACATTACTGGATAACAGTCACGTATCATGCCAACATCAGTGCTGCCACTGTCACTTCCGTCGCTAACAATAAATATACCTTTTGTTTATAAATTTTGTCCCTATTGTTGAAAAATATTATTCACTTTATGAAAAAAAATACAAACTGCTTTATTACCCCAAAATAGGCCCGTTACAATACCCCCTCAATGAGATATTTTATGCCGAAGCATAAAAAATCTCATTGACACATTCATACTTGCTAAAGGGATCAGCCAGGATAGGTCGCCACAACCCCCTTTACGGTTTACAAAAAATATAATCAACTCACCCTTGGTCCGGTGACTGTGACCGCACCTGAATGACAATACTGGACTTCTCTCTCGAGATCCCAACACCGTAGAGTCAGACAGATACTTAACGCCCCTGCTCTGACGCGCTGGCCAGCTCAGGACCGCCGCCACAGCATCACCAAACACTGAAACAACAAATCAAATATCAAATAGTGGCCTTATACAACACCATATCCACAACTGATCTGTTTCCCCCTAGCGGTGCTGGTTTGCGCTAAGAAGCACTGGTTTTGTTCTTTACTTATTTCTAACATATATATCAAAATATCTAACACAACATGATACCCCTTTTAAAAGTCCGTAATCTCATTCTATCCACCTTCTCTTATTCACTTTTATCCCAAAATTCAAAATCATTGCCCTGATTCCCATCAGAATTTAAATAAACAGACGACTGACTCATAAACATTCCCATTACCATATTACATTTCTCTCATCCCCAATTTAAAATGCCTTTAAAATATTTAACTTCATAAAATTCTCTTAAATACTAACAAACACAATATAACATAAGAAAACATAGTACATTAATAATTCACACTCTTATTATCATCTTAAAATAAACCATTTATATTTAAAATTTACACACTTTACATCATTAAATTTGCACATAAAATCATAAAATTACCTTTTAATAATAAAATACATAAATCTCCATTTAACTTTTATTAATTCGTTTCTCAAAATTTTTTTTTTTTTTCTTCGTTTTACACATCATTTCATTTATTATTCCCTGGGTGATTCTACGTTATTCATTATAATTCACTTTATCAACTTGGCATTTACTCATAATCTTACCCCTTTTATTACTCTAATGCTCCCTTACAAAATTTTTAACTAGTATGACACCCATCTTCCAAAACATCTACTAACCCTTCTCTACCTCTAACCACTTACTACTTTAACTCAATTCGCCACCCCACTGTATATATAAAAAAAAAAACTCTCTAACCCTTTGTACATAGGATATGTGTTTCCCCCCCCCAAAAGCTCAATTCCCGTTCTCTGGTTCCTGGATTCTACCTAAGGCAACCCCTTCCCACTAAATCTATACCAAATCCCGTCCCAACTCATCATCATGTTGCGGACTCCCACATTACACTACCCTCTACTACAAAATTGCCATCCCCAAAAATCTCAATCTCATTACCTTACTACAACTACAACAAAATAACATCATCAATTATAAACAACAATATATCACTCAAAACTCTACATAAATTCTCCATAACTACTGTGTCAACATTTATACTTCTCAAAATTCTATAACATACATTAACTCAAAACAACATTACATTATTTTCATCTTTCATTCTCTTTAATACCTCAATATTTTTCAACTTGGACTGACTCAAACGTTTTACTCAAATAATTACTATCACCCAACTTCTATCTTTTGCAACCCATTGAAAATTTTAACTATCACAACTTTATTTCATTTTATTTTAAAATCTATAAACACATTGAATACATATTATTATATATTTTTATAATCCTTATTTCTAACATACTACATGCAATTAACACAATAAAACATAATAAAACAATATAGGAAGTATCTAGTGCATCTATGTTTCAAATCAAAACAAAATTATTTAGTAGTGAATCATCATTATCACCATATAGCAAATTTCTAATTCGTTATCCCCCTGGATAACCTCCCTGCCACACACACTATGACCCCCCCCTGGACTGTGGCGTCCAGTTGCGTCCACAAGGACTGAAATTTTGGAGGAATGTGACATCTCCGTGTCCTTGCTTCTGCATTACATTTGAAAAGTTCAGATATCAATATATCTCTGTCAATAGTTATGCGCCCTTAATGCGGGTCTACCACCTGGCTATGCTGTCCCTCCTCGGACAGAGTGGCAGCCGCTGTTCCCTAGTTTGGTGATTCCCCTTAATTTCACCCCCCATCAATTTCTAAATACACCTTTACAACGATAACAGCTATGGCCAGTTATGGTCAGCGTGTAATCGTAATGTGCCCCAACCATAGCTGTTAAAGCTAAACCAATTCCACGGTCAAGGTTCGGTGAGGCCGTGACCGCCCGAAAAGTTGGGGAATCACAAGTAAAACATCTTTTGTAACACTAAACTTAAGAATTTATACTTAAATGACATTATTAGTTTGGATGGTGTTTTAACCCCCTTTACATGTAAGCTTAACCATCATGAACATAAAATATTAAATACAAAATTTACAACCTCCCACCATTGCAGTTCCACACTACACTGTTATGTCACTTCATTGAGCACCAATCTACCCCCCAAAATTATCCCCACCTCTTGTATTAATAACAAGTTTTTATTTTACTACATATCTTTTCAAAACGTTCCCATACTCACTGATACTAAAACTTGACAATTATATTTGGTCACTTAATTCTAAAATTTGTTTAAATTTAAAATTCTAAACATCCAAATTTTTTTTTTTTCCAAAAATCTATTTACATTGAAGGCTGACTCTATCTTAACTTTCAACACGTCTAGGAAGGTCGCAGTCGCCTGAAATGCCGGGTCTTGCTGCAAAAAGAATAGGAGCAAGATAGATCCACTACGTGAATTCACGTCCCCCCTCTGAAACACACTACTCCCACTCCCCTGCCATTTCTTCAAACCCGCTGTCTATCCTACTCCCACCCCTCTTGCCCCAAAACTCGTCTTTTCGGACTAAACAGAACTATAACCAATGGCTAATTTTAATTTTACCATTGGTTCTAAAACTTTTAAATTTGTACGCACTGCCCTATATTTAGGTGCAGCCTTCATTATATACAACACTCTAAGGCAGTGCAGGCACGTGACAGGTACTCCGAAACCGCTGCACCTGGAGTGTAAAAAAAATAATTTGTGTCACGTACCTGTTGGGGTCCCCCTCCCCGTTCAAATATGTAGTTAAGTTTTCTACTTTATACCAATTTTGGTAGAGCCGGACCATCGTTGTTTTCACCGCCCGAAGGAAGATCCGCCAACCATGGCCCGCCTCCGCTTTCCGAATTCCACGGCCAGGACTGGTAAGATCGTGACCGCCCAAAAATGGGGGAGGATCCCTTCTGTAAACATACAACAATATTTAAAATCTTATTTATAAACATAACATAATTAAAGTGACCGATATAATTTTAAATTCGTCGCATTTTGAGTACCTACTATTTCCTGCGTCGCTGGGTTCCTCAGCACATACGCATTCTGCATTTTTATTTCTACGATTTCATAAGGTCCTTCATATAACAAGAAAAACTTCTTTATTTCTCTATCTTGAGCACTGGACAAATCATGTCTTTTTACTAACACTAACTGACCTACCTCATACTTGGTCCATTTACCCTTGGCATCATGTTTCTGTTTTCTTCGTTCTCCTCTCGTGAGTAAGTTCTCGTTTGCCAATCTAATTTTCATGTTCCTGTCCAAAACCTGACCTTCTGGTGGGTATTCGAAAAGTTGTTCCAATATCCTGGGCGGCCTTGTTCCCCTGATCAGCTCATGCGGCGTAAATCCCGTGGACTCATGGGTGGTACAATTCAGCCACTCCTCTACTTTCTTTACGTAGGATGGCCATTCTGTGTGTTTGGCGTGACAGTACGCCCTAAATATCCTGCCAATCTCTCTCATCACCCGTTCTGCTTGGTTCGACTGAGGATGGTATACTGCCGTATGCTTGGGTATGATACCTTCCCACCCAAGCGTCTGCCGCCACTTGCCGCTTATAAACTGTGGACCGTGGTCAGATAATATAATTTTCGGTTTTCCAACATTAAGCATGTAGTCTTTTACTATTTTCTCACTGAGTACTTTACTCGTCGCTCTCTTAATGCTATATAACTTCACAAATTTTGAAAAAGTGTCTAGAACTACAAATACATATAACACACCTCCTCTACCTCTGGGTAATGGTCCATATAAATCTACTGCAACCAAATCAAAAGGTTTATCTACTTTTATGTAATTCATCTCTCCTTCTACTTTATAATTCACTACTTTCGATTTTTGACATAAATCACACACTCTCAACACTCTTCTCACTCTCCTCTCCATATTCTTAAATATACATGATTCTTTCAAAACATTAGCACACTTTCTCGCACCAAAATGACCATACCTTATATGACAATCCCAAACAATTTTATCTATTAATCCCTCGGGTATAACTAACCTCCAATCACGCTCCCCACCATCTACTTTTTTAAACAAAATACCTTGATATACTTGAAATCGCTCATTATATTCAGATCCCTCTACATCTGTTTCTAAACTAACAATTATTTTACCCAGTTTACTATCAGATCTTTGCATGTTTTTAATATCACTTAATTCCTCACCAAAAATTCTATCTTCTCTAGTTAGTCTAAAAATTTCTATTTCTTTAAGGTCCCTACCAGTTTTATTGTCTATAACATCTACTCTAGAAAGTGTATCTGGTACCTTATTATCTGACCCCTTTATGTACTCCCATGAAAAGTTATATTCTTGTAAGGCTAATACCCACCTGGTTAATCTGCTATGTGTCAGCTTACATGAATTAAGGAATGACAAAGCCTTGTGGTCCGTCCGGATTATCGTGGTATTACCTAAGATATAGGTCCGGAATTTACCCACGGCGAACACAATACTTAGAAGTTCTTTTTCAGTTGTAGTATAATTCTTCTCAGCCGACAGCAGCGATCTACTGGCGAAGGCGATCGTTAGGTGTTCCTTGTCACAACCCTCCTGGTAGAGCTCCGCCCCTAGCGCTACATTGCTGGCGTCGGTCTGCAAATAAAAAGTCTTATTAAAATCAGGATGATTCATCATGATCATGTGACTAAACTTTCTCTTAATTTCATTAAATGCAGTTCGTTCCATATCGCCCCATCTCCACTGTTTATTCTTCTGCAGTACAGCACTCAGTTTGGATGTTGTGTGTGCGTAGTTCTCCTGAAATTTCCTGTAAAAATTGCATAGGCCTAAGAAACTCTGTAATTGCTTAATGTTTTTAGGTTCGGGGAATCGCATTATGGCTTCTACTTTGTCAGGGTTGGCTAATATCCCCTCCTGTGTAATAATAAATCCTAAGAAATGTATTTCTGTCTGTAGAAACTTAGACTTGTCCCAATTCACTGTTAAACCCCCTCTTTGCAGCCTATCTAATACATATTCTATGTGTTCTAAATGTTCAGTGAATGTTCTAGAAGCTATCAAGATATCATCGACATATACGGTTAAAAAGTCTAAATCCTTAGGTTGTAAAATATTATCTAAACATTTGATAAAACTGGCAACACTGGTGTTTAATCCAAAAGGTAAGCGTTTGAACTGGTAATTCTTACCATTAAAAAGGAAAGCTGTGTATTTCCTGCTCTCTGTTGCTAATGGCACCTGCCAGTATCCCGCTGTCAGGTCTAAGGACGTCATGTATTTGACTCCGCTGAACTTCTGCAAAATCTCATTTATTGGTTCTGGAGATTCCCTGTCAGGTATAATAATTTGATTGATTTTCCGAGCATCTAAACATAACCTTACCTTGCCATCCTTTTTTATCACTACTACCAAAGGATTTGAGTAAGGTGATACTGAGCGTTCAATTATGCCTCCTTGCATCATCCAGCCAGTTCCTCCTGTACAGCCCTCCTCTTCGAAAACGGCACCGGGTAGCTCCTCTGCATGTATGGTGCGTGGTCCCGAACTTTCAGTTCGCAGATGTAGTCCTTCGCTTTCCCGGGTGATTCATCAAACACCTCTCTGAACCGCTCCACAACTGCCCACAGCTCCTCTCGCTGAGAATTTCCTACAACTGTATTTTCATTAAAAAATTTGTCGGCTCTATCTGCCCACACACTCTCATTACGCTCATGCATCTCTCTCTCCTCATTCTCTAGACTATCACTCTCTAGACATATATTTATTTTGGTCTCTATCGCTTATCTGCTTATGTAACATTTTTATTCCCGTGACTTTACTTTCATTTACTACTTTCTTGAACTCTATTCTGACTGGTTTATTCCCCTTTTCAAATTTTACTATTTGTTTATTGAAATCTATTACTGCTCCGTTTCTTTCCAAAAAATCATTTCCCAATATTACATCTAGACTCAACCCTTTAACTACTAGGAAAGTGTTTTCAAATTCAACTTCATTTATTAAAATATTTAATTGTACTTGTCTGGTTATTCTCTTACTTCTCACCCCAGTTACCCCCACTACTGTAACCCCGGCAACTGGTAATGACGGTATATTCTTGTTTAACTCTTTTAATTCACCCATGACATTTTCAGAAATTACTGAGATCTCGCTACCGGTATCAATTAAAGTTTTATAATTCTTACCTTCAATGTTAATCGTCACCTCAGTCAATCCTGCTCTGCGTTCCATCACCTTGTTCTCCTCTTCTTCTAACAACTCTTTCGCCATGTCCATCTTGATAACGTTGTTATGGTATGTGTCGGTTATTTGGACCCTCCTGTTTTCCGTAGACAATGGTTGGGCCCGCTTCTCCATTGTCCTCCCTAGTTTTCCGTGGATGGACCTGCTACAGCTGGATGATTTCCTCCTCTCCCTCTATGTCCTCCTCCTCTCGGCGCTCCTCTATGAAATTCTCCTCCTCTCGACTGTTGATTGGATGGTGGGTTCGCTCTCTCGTTCCTGGCGCACTCCCTGTTTCGATGACATCTGAAACAATTTGTTCTATTAGCATAATTGTCGGTTTCACATTCTCTACACCTCCAACTCTCACGTCTATTATCGAAGCTTCCTCCCCGCGCTCCTCTATGAAAATTCTGTGTATAGTTCCCTGCATTGTGCATATTCGTTTGTTGTATACGTCTGCTGTCTTCCTGGCCTTTGATATTCTGGAAAACATCCAATATTTTTTCTAACTCACTAATATCGCTTACCTCTCTGGTCATCAACGTGATCTGTACTTCCCTCGGTAGATGCTTACTGATGCGGCATACAAACGACTGGAATGGTAATGGGGGTTCTAAGTACCTAGCTTCGTTGTATAGCTTCATGGTATACACGGTAATATTCCGGTTGTTCCTCCCAAAGCTCCCGGTTCCCATTATTTGGCTTCGTAGTATCTCCTGCTCCTCCTCCGACCAGTATTTATTTCGGAAGGCTTTTTCAAAATCTTCATACCTCTCCCATTCATTGCGATGTGTCTCCGCCCATATCTCCGAATTGCCTTTAAAACACTTCAAAATTTTTATTAGTTTAACCTCCTAACTACTACCATTAAACCTGTCAAATTCCCGCACTCGATTCAAAAATTGCATTGGATGCACTCTCCTGTTTTCACTACTAAAAGTTTCTAATTCTATTTCATTATTTGTGTCTCGTGTCATAAATATGCGTTCAGTAACATTGTTTAAATTTTGATTTTTTACTAAACTTAATTCGTCTCTCATACTACTAATGTTTTGTTCAAGTGAATATAATTTTTTGTCATTACTATATTCAGATTGTACATTATTTTTTGATATTACTTCAATAGATTCATTTACTGCTTGTATTTCTGTCTTGTAATTACTTTCAATTTCATTTATTTTAGAGTCTATCTTATTTTGGTGTTCATCAATATTCTGACTAATTTTTTCAACTGTCATTACTACGCTACTCAACTTACATTCAGTTTCAGTATTACATTTATTAATTTTAGATTCTATGTCATTGTTATACTCATTCATTGACTTTATTAATATTTCATTATTCTCATTGATTTGCTTCTCAACTCTTATCTATCTGGCTATCTATTTCATTAAATTTAACATCTATCTTTTGTATTGAATCGTCTAACTTGGTCTCTACTTGGTTGATTTTATCAGTAAACTCTACTTTCGTACTTTCACAATGTCTATTAATTTCTTGAATCTCATTTTTCAACTCGTCAAATTTGTCATTCTGTATATTAAATTTAGCGTCAGAATCACTCTTTATTTCGTTAATTTGGGTTTTTAACTCATCCAAACTATTCTTTTGAACATCGAATTTCTCATTTATCTCGTTTTTCTGTTCATTAAACTTTACACTCTGTTTTTCTATCATTGCTTGTATTGCTTTAAACATTTCATACGTGTCATTTTTTTTACTTTGGATAGGTGTCGATTGATATTCGACATCTTTCATTATTTTTGATTCGGTCAACTGACTCTCTAAATTACTGTCATTCGTTTGAACTCCCGAATCGCTACTTAACTGACTTTCTATCTGACTGCCAGATAAGCTGACGTCATTATTATCTGCAATTTTTCTTAAATCTTTTAGACATATAATTCTTTGCAAAATATTATTATATGTAACACATACTTATCAAAAAAAATATTCTACTCATCCATACTACAAAAACATGACATAACCTTACTCCTTATCTTTACACATTTTTTAGTTACCTCGAACAACCATTCCGTTCTCCCAAGTAGGCCTATATTTTATATAAATCTCTTTATATAAAATGGTCCCTACGTTCGGAAGCCAAATGTGAAGCTACTAACTTTTAGTCACATAAAATTTACTAATTTACTGATAATTATCGGGCGCCATCTTGTATTTATCACTTACAAGAAACAGATTTGTACTTACCATTTTTGGGGTTCTTTTTAGGCGAACTCAGGAGCAGAACTGGTTGTTCAAAATAAAGAAAACTTTATTTTGTTTCCCATTAATCGAGTTTTATTGACAATTTTGATTAGAGCTTTTATTATTAACACACTATCTCCTAACATCCTTTCTGTACTATAAATTCAGATTAACGAAAGTTATTTAGCATATAATGGGAATCGAAACATAGTATATAAATTGTAAAATAACTTCTATAAAATTAAGCATGAATTACATTAACATATATCAACACAAACCAGCCTTCTTTGGTACTTAGTTTCACTCACTCATATACACCCACACGCGCGCACACACACACACACACACACACACACACACATTTAATTTACAACCCGTGAGATCTCATTTTATATTGCATTTTGTTTTCTTCTATTAAAAAAATGAATGTTTAAATTTTCGTTTAAAATGGTGTTTTATCCGGTTTACTTATCTGTTCATAGAGTCTTGCAGAGGTTACTCGCACAACATAACTAGTGGTTTTCACTGATTCTAATGAGTTTATTTTATTGATTTCACATTTTGATTTAAACTGTAATACCGGTATTAATCGTGAACTGTTTAATTATACTTTGTTCACATTTTTGGTGTGTTGCGGGCCCGCACTTACGTTCCGGAACTTTTACGTATGTAACACTCTCGCGAGAGTTGAATTTAGACTGGCCATAGGTCACCGGCGCTATTTTGTGAAGCGGCCGTGGTTGGATGATCAATTTTCTTTGTTTTAAAAGTTTGTATTCCTACGCCAACAGACTGTTGTTCATTTACACACCCGAATTCCACAGCAAGGATAGGCTCTGACGTATATACTGACGTCAGATGGTCTGATGTGGTTACATAATTTGTTGACTGGTTTTGTATGTCATTGTCTGACCTTGGCACAGTTCCTTCGGTTGTTAAGTTCATAAAAACTCGTTTTATAAAACATTACTGGATAACAGTCACGTATCATGCCAACATCAGTGCTGCCACTGTCACTTCCGTCGCTAACAATAAATATACCTTTTGTTTATAAATTTTGTCCCTATTGTTGAAAAATATTATTTACTTTATGAAAAAAAATACAAACTGCTTTATTACCCCAAAATAGGCCCATTACAAGAAATCATGTGGTAAAAATCATAATTATGGTGAATGGGGGTATTATGAAAATGTTAAAATTCCCGGTCAGTGCAGTTCGGCTCTCATCAGAACTATTCATCTCTATCAGTAACACTCGGGATTAGCCTGTTGAATGTAATTTTGCATATACTGATTTCCCCCTCCAAAGCTGTCTGCACAGTCCAGGAGGTGCTGAGAGCTGTTTTGCACCTCCAAGCAATAGTAGGAATCCATTACTATTCATTCAACAAGATTAATCCCAGAAATCTTGTTGTTTAAATATGAAACCATTATCTCAACAAATCCTTAAACATATTTAAGTTATTTAGGGGGGGTATTTATGACTTTTTTTTTAGTACTCCAGACATTCAATTCATTAAAGAGGTATGAAACATTCATAAAATCCATTGTTCTGAAAGTGCTAGGTGAAAGAAAAAGTTCCTGTTCAAAACCCCATTTCATGAATCTATTTTTGAAGCACCAGATTTTAAAGTAATATTCTTGGTATAATCTGTTAGTGATAGGCTATTTTGCTGATATCAGATCAGATGAGTGTAAAGAGACATACACCTATTTGTCCTTATTTTCATATTATGTAAAAGATGAAATTTAGACAAAATGCATTGCCATATAATACACACAAACATGTATCATAATTCATAATTAGTGTTTACGACAGTGAAATTTAAGAAAAAATACAAATTACCAGCGGTATGAAGTAATGTAGATTATAGATTATTTAATATTTTTTTTACATTTCTAAATGTTAACACATTCTCTTAGCCTGTCATGTTATAAGGGACATCTGAAAAGTAAAGATACAAGTCGAATGAAAGTGCAAGGGAAGTTATTTTTTTATGTTTGGTGGCACTGCTGTGTCTCTTAGTGTCTGCTTGATGAGGCACAATTCACCAGACCTCAGTAGTGGTAACATAGAATTGTATGAGTTCAAAATGGACGTATGAATTCAAAATCCTGTCAAGTACAAGGTTGTGGTGTTGTAACAGTTCGATTTTATGGGCAAATAAATTTTTACACAAAGCTTTAAAATTACGACTTTTCTTACCTTAGGTTCTTATCCAGGGTTCTATAGACGAAACTGTTGCAGAAATGATTATTTGAGTTTGAATGATGAAATAACTACGCTAACACAGGTTTCTGCTATTAACAAATGATTCTCTTTTATTCAAAATTAATTACCAATTACTCTTTTACATTCCTCAAATTAACAAATACTTTTTTTTAGTAAACAGAAAAAATCTTCTTTCACTTTATTTCCATTCACAATTTTAATAAAAGACAAGCAAACATGGATATTTAAGCACTATGTATAAACTGTTATAAGAATGACTTAAAATAGCGTTATCTTAGGCACCCAGTACTTTGTTTACTCCCTCTCTTTCATTCTTACCCCCCCCCCCCGAAATTAGAGATCTCATATTAATTGATTTAGGTTGATAATTTATTTAGGTTGAATATTATACTTCAGAAAAAAGGTAAAATGATTTTGTAGTTGAAAGTCAGTCGATACTTAACGATTGATGATCTCCGCTGTGTTGCACCATCACTGTGAATTCACTCTTTTCGGTTAACACGCCGTAAATTGGTTTTAAACTACTTAACTTTGATACTGTTGTTGATTGATCGGATTATATACTTCACTGTCATTTTAACTCACTTTAAAATAACATTTTTTGTCAGCCGACTTTAAATTGCTCGCGAGCACTTTTTACTTGACCGCGCGGTACTGTAGTTTCTAGTCGACTGGGGCACCAAACCTGGCGTTGGGGGTACACCATACCGGGCGTATGGCCAGTCATGTAACCACAATTCGAGCTCTGATTGGTTGACGTGTCCAGTCGCTCAGCCCAGGAATTCTTATACTTTTTACCACCTTGTGAAATTGGCATTTTCCGTGATTCACGGACAGCACAAACTGTAGGTGATTGCATAACGCGTCTAGCCAGACTGACTCCAGACTCAAACACAGACTGGTGTTTCACAATAACCTGGTATTCACTTTGGTTAAAAATGATGTTCCCCAAAGGGTGAACACTGGTTGAGTTAACATTTCTTTCAATTGTTAAAAATTATTTCCTTCCCTGATCTGTCCAGTTACACTGTGATTCGTTTTCTGCACATGAAAGGAGAAACTGTAAACTTACTATCCTTCCTCCTTCTCGTAGAAGTAGTACCTGTACATTACTTACCCACTTACCTTCAGAAGTGCCCAGGGTCACCAGAGTGTTTGAAGCTAACACACAACTAAATTAGGCATCTGACTTATTGAAATCATCTTCAGAAGTTCCCAAGGTCGTTTATGCGAAACGTCGGAAACAGCGATTCAGAGTGCAATAGGTGTGCACTAGCAAACAAATTGCACAACACCTTTTGGTTATTTAGAAATTCGGTTTAATGTATTATTTTCTTTATATTGACTTTCATTCAAAATGAATACAACTATTTTGCCCTGAGGCGTAATACAAATCATAAAAAATGATTATATCCACATTGGATTAAACCACTCTACCCGGAGGCGTTAAACAAGTTACAAAAAAATATTATATCCAATAGATTAATATTCTGCCCGGAGGTGTAAAACAAGTTACAAGAAATTATTATATCCACATTAGATTATATTATATCATCAATGTAGCTAACTGTATACTTCGCAAACCCAACACTTCTTACATATATTTTTCATTCGCACAATTACACACCCGCTTTCATAGTGTTACATTTTTGAGTTCCCCTCATATTTCATTAGATAATAATCAAAGCAAAAGGCATACCTAATTTCTTTCCCACCCAATCTTGTATTAGAGCTCTTTTTATAAAAAAATAAATTTCAAAGTGATACGTTTCACCAGTACCTGGCAGATGTCTTCAAAATACTTTAGTTTTTCTTCGTAGCACGTGGCACCTCCATGTTTTTGTGCAGTTTTTCTCTGGTGTTCGATAAAACTGTCCCAAATCGGGTTGTGATGTTTTTACTCGGTCACGCACTGTCTACGTTGCCTTATATTTGAATAGCTGCTGTAAATAGCTACATTATACTGTGAATTGAGTCTTTTTTCCCCAAACATGTTAATATGCTACCCGGCCGGGTTGAAGAAGACTCGTGGACTGGGGAGATGCCGGAAACAAGGCGTTTCACTTTGCCGTTTACGCCCTGCACGGCCCACTAGATTTCCGTCGTTCACATCATAATATAATATGACAAATTAATGGTTCAATACGTATTGCTGTCTGTATATGGTTATTATTGACAATCCCTGGATTAATTCCCCTTATTTTGATAACAAGTAGCGTCACTGCTGGAATACACGAAAATAATAATGACTCGCCGTCACCACAGCTGACTCGATTCTCACACTGGGATCTATTTTATTTCAAACATTTGTTTTGCTAATTGAAAATTTATGTCCCCCTTTTTGACTCATTACAATACCCCCTCAATGAGAGGTTTTATCCCGAAGCATAAAAACTCTCATTGACACTCTTATACTTCCTAAAGGGATCATTCAGGATATGTCGCCACAACCCCCTGTATGTTTTATTAAAAAGCATGGTTAGCCTACCCCCTGGTCCAGTGACTGTGACTGCACCTGAATGACCTTACTGGACTTCTCTCTCGAGATCCCAACACCGCAAGGCCAGATGGGTACTTGACGCTCCTGCTCTGATGCGCTGGCCAGCACAGGACCACCACCACAGCATCACCAGACACTGAAACATGAAAGCAAAATATCAAATAGTGGCCTTGTATCATAACATATCCCTAACTGATCTGGTTCCCCTTAGTTGTGTGGGTTTGCGTTTAAGAAGTACTGTGTTTTGAATACTTAATCTAACAGAATGCCTTGTAAAAATTTCATACCAACGTTCGGTATACCTTCTCTCTCTTTAATTTTTACACCAAAATTCAACATTATTGTGCTGATTCCCATAAACATTTAAATAAACATCTCTCATCCCAACATACAAATACCGTCTATTATATAAGTCACACTTTAAAATTAATAAACTCCTTATATAGAGTAAAACACATTAAATCAATTATGGCAGAACAGATTATTTACTTACCAGTCGTTAAGCATCTTCATAATACTCCTTAATTCAATACCACATCATTTAGTTTTCTCATAAGATCAACTACCTCATTGACACAAATTTTTTTTTTCCATTACTAACAATTTAGTAACCTCCTTCCACTCTACATCAACTTATACTAATCCCCCCAACTTAAACTAATTTCCCTTAACCCCTGATACCCCGCGTTACACATTTGTCAATGACCTCAAGGTCTTCACCCATTTTGGTATAACACTATTACTTCTGCCTATGAGGACTAGGTCCGCAAAGACGGAGTCGCACCCTCGCAGCATGTAATGTTGCCACCGGCCATCCATCTCTCTATGTCCCCCCATGACTGGACTGTGGCGCACAGTTGCTTCCACAAGGACTGAAGCGTTAAGGAGGAATTTTGTCATCTCCTGTCCTTGCTTCGGCGTTACAAATAAAATTCAGATAATCTGACCACTAGGGTTTACAATATCTTACTGATCTTATAGTTATGTGCCCTTAAGACGGTTCTATCACCCTTTTCTACCCCCACTCTACTTTCATAATTGTGATTAATACCCTTACTACCACTTACCTTATTATATGTACCATTTTCTACCTCCTGTTTCCTCTTTCTACTTTCGTTTACTTCGTCTTGTAATTGTTCTGTCCAATTTTTAAAATTAATTTCATTTTTTATATTTTGTTCTTCAAACTTACTGTATATGTTTCTGAAATTACTATTACTATCAATTTTCTGTTCTTCTAATTTAACATTTAGATCACTCTGAAAACTGTCAAACTTGCTATGAGTCTCAATTTTTTGTTCTTCGAATTTATTTAATAGTAACTGCATCATTGTCATCATGTCTTTATTTTTATCTGTTTTACTTTCGTGTCTGGTTGAGATGGGTGTTGACTGAACTGGTGAGCCATTTACATCAACTGACTCGGTGGAACTTCCCTCGAGTTGGCTCACTGGAGTCGAGTGAACCCCCATCTCACTCATAAACCATTTTGTAATTGCCATTGCCATTTTGTAATTACTTATTTTCAAGAGGGGTATTTTGACACAAAAAATTTTTTTTTATATATACGCCACCTACACTCGTTCTCAATCACTGTAACCTCCGTTGAGCATATTCTGCACATTTAAACTTCCGCAAAAATCCTGACAGGGACTCGCCAAATGTAAACTTACTATCCTTCCTCCTTGTCGTAGAAGTAGTACCTGTACATTACTTACCCACTTACCTTCAGAAGTGCCCAGGGTCACCAGAGTGTTTGAAGCTAACACACAACTAAATTAGGCATCTGACTTATTGAAATCATCTTCAGAAGTTCCCAAGGTCATTTTATGCGAAACGTCGGAAACAGCGATTCAGAACGCAATAGGTGCGCACTAGCAAACAAATTGCACAACACCTTTTGGTTATTTAGAAATTCGGTTTAATGTATTATTTTCTTTATATTGACTTTCATTCAAAATGAATACAACTATTTTGCCCTGAGGCGTAATACAAATCATAAAAAATGATTATATCCACATTGGATTAAACCACTCTGCCCGGAGGCGTTAAACAAGTTACAAAAAAATATTATATCCAATAGATTACTATTCTGCCCGGAGGCGTAAAACAAGTTACAATAAATTATTATATCCACATTAGATTATATTATATCATCAATGTAGCTAACTGTATACTTCGCAAACCCAACACTTCTTACATATATTCTTCATTCGCACAATTACACACACGCTTTCATACTGTTACATTTTTAAGTTCCCCTCATATTTCATTAGATAATAATCAAAGCAAAAGGCATACCTAATTTCTTTCCCACCGAATCTTGTATTAGAGCTCTTTTTATAAAAAAATAAATTTCGAAGTGATACGTTTCACCAGGTACCTGGCAGATGTCTTCAAAATACTTTAGTTTTTCTTCGTAGCACGTGGCACCTCCATGTTTTTGCGCAGTTTTTCTCTGGTGTTCGATAAAACTGTCCCAAATCGGGTTGCGATGTTTTTACTCGGTCACGCACTGTCTGCAATTGACTTACATTTGAATAGCTGCTGTAAATAGCTACATTATACTGTGAATTGAGTCTTTTTTCGCGAACTTGTTAATATGCTACCCGGCCGGGTTGAAGAAGACTCGTGGACTGGGGAGATGCCGGAAACAAGGCGTTTCACTTTGCCGTTTATGCCCTGCACGGCCCACTAGATTTCCATCGTTCACATCATAATATAATATGACAAGTTAATGGTTCAATACGTATTGCTGTCTGTATACGGTTATTATGGACAGTCCCTGGATTAATTCCCCTTATTTTGATAACAAGTAGCATCACTGCAGGAATACACGAAAATAATAATGACTCGCCGTCACCACAGCTGACTCGAGTCTCACACTGGGATTGATTTTATTTCAAACATTTGTTTTGCTAATTGAAAATTTATGTCCCCCTTTTTGACTCATTACAAAACCATTGCTGAAATGCATCGCAAACTCGTTTCTGTTTATGGTGAAAATGTTATAAATAGGCAAAACATGGCAAAATGAAGTCATGTATTACAAAAAGGACAGTGTTTATGATATAATAAGGAGTGAAATGCCATCAGTTGTCACCAATGAAAGTGTTTAACATGTTGAAGAAATGATCTGAGCTGACAGGTGTTTAACCATCGATGAACTTCATTAACAATGCCCAGAAATGTCAAGAACAGTTCTTTATGAAATAATTGAAGACAGATTAGGTTATTGGAGACTGTGAGCATGTTTGATGCTGAAGATACTGTCTTCACAAACAAAATTTGAGTGGCTACAGAACAGGCATTTCTCCTACATCACGAAGGATACAAGGAGACAGCATTGTGATGGCTGAAGACACTGGGACATCTCACCATACGCCTGAGAATAAGTGACAGTCAATGCACTGGCGCCACTTACACTCACCATCAACAAAAAAATTGAAAACTTTTAACTGAGAACACTATCAATGCTGCTATTTTAATGTCTGTGTTTTTAAATAGTTTTGTTATCTTTGTCATTTTATTATTTATGTATGTGAATGTGGCCCATTTAAAAACACAGCCATTAAAATAGCATACAAAACTAATAAAAATAATTTACAAAAACTAAACTCACACAACAAAGATAATACAACAACCAATGGTATATACAAAATTGAATGCCAAGATTGCAATAAATGTTGAATAGGACAAACAAAAAAAACTAAAAAACCATTATTTTAAACATCTAAATGCCTAAAAAAAAATAAAATAAATCTAATTTGATCACACATGCAATAAACACAAGATATGAATTCCCAGACATAACCAACATGACACTAATAAAGCACATACCACACAAAGGCACCATAATGAACTTATGGGAAAATTTACAAATATACAAACACAAAACAAACTAATACCTGAACAAATACAAATCAATAGAAAACATGACACAATTTTCAAAGCACTCAACATCGAAAATACTCAAAAAGCTAATATATACACCACAATCACACACAATAACACCAGTATTAAATACCAAAAACCAACAGGATCCCATAACAACAACCAACCAAAACACAAATACTCCACAAGATATAAAATCAGGAAGGCTAAGGATGGGAACAGTAAGATTCCCGAAACATGTACCAAATAAGGGATAAAACATCTTGAGGTAAAGAATTTATAAATATTAAATAAATTATACTCAAGAAATAGACTGTAGCAAAAAGTATTTGCATTTATAATTTTTGTATTTAAACAATAGAATATAATGCTTTTGTATACTTAAAACTACCCAGATATTCACTAAAATATTTTTTAGGTCCTATGACTGTTATAATAATTTTAATATTTTTTTTTAAATAGTGCATAAACAAATTAACATGAAATCAAGTGTTCAGATCAAATGAAAAAAATTATATTTTATTATAAAGATGACAGTATAGAAAATATAACAGAAACAATAAGAAAAAGAAGCCTATTATTTTTTGGACATTTATATAGAATGGACGACAATAGGTTGACAAAGCAAATCTTCAAATATCTGTGGGGGAAGAAGTCAACAGCAAGTTGGATTAAAGAACTCCAAAAGGATTTAGAAAAAAATAACATACATACAGAAGAAGCAATTGAAAGAGAAGTTTTTCGGGCAAAAGTGTTAAAAATGGAGGGAGTCCAGGGTAGGAGAGAGAAAAACGCAGGTTCAATGTGGACTGAAGACAGGAAGATGAAAGAATATTGGAGAAAAAGAAAAGAACAAAGAGTAAATAATTGAAATTGGCATGTGGTCCTTAGATGATCGATACAAAAAAAAAAAGATGACAGTCCAAACTGTAAAACAAGATAAGTTTTCCTATGTTATGATATGTTAGAATTTCACAAGAAGTTTTTGAAAAACACTAAAAAACTGTATTCTAGGGAAGATTGCGCTGTAATATCTGGTAGTCATATTCATATAGTATTAAGAATCCTCCCCCAGTCACCATTTACAGTCAATTTAAAATGAACAGCCCCATACAGTAGTGGTTAAAGCTGTTTTCAGTAAGGTACAGTATTATGGTAGCTGAAAAATCAGTCAGTTTTATCACCTACTAGCTTGAGCTTTCAGCTACAGAGATTGCATAATACTGTAAAACTGTTAACTTGGATTTTTCTTTATGTAATACCGAAATCTTCCACAAATCCTGCCCAATTATAACACCAATTAATTTTTATCAAATATTGCTAACAAATTCAGCTCATCCAAAAACAATGTTAGAACACATTAATTCTCATTACTACGTGTGAACTCATATTTTCAGAATGATCAATTTCAGTGGTTAGCAAAACAATAAATACTTCCTATTGGCTCTTACATTATTCATAAGGGTCGATTAACTAAAAAGGTCAGAGAAGTGTTTTACATAATGAATTCCTTAGCTGCTTGTGATAATCTATTGAATCTCAAATTAATGGCCAAGTGTAATATACAGTAGAACCCTTTTTAACCAAACTAAAGGGGGCGGAGCCATTTCAGATAATGCATTTTTTTTAATAATCCGTAGAGGCTATTTCCGTTTATTAAGGCATAGAAAACACAAAATTATCAGTAAAAACATTTAATTATAAAAGTTCAAATTATAAACATGCAATACATCGTAATTGGTGTTCACAGTTATATAGTTTTACTTAAGAAGTCTCTAAATTTTTCTGAACAGTTTTTTTACAGTGTTTGCACACTGCAATATCACTCGATCTCTTTAAAAGTAAGATGTCTGATGGTGTTGCTTGCTCAGCCTGCTCCACAAAAGATAAAGCTGCCTATAAAAATAAAACTGCTATGTTGAATCTGTCATGCAATAATAAGACAGAAAATTAATTGCTTAATAAAAATAAGAAAATATTCTTACCTCCAAGGCTTTAATTCGTCATCTGCTGTCACACGTTTTGTGTGTGTCATGAACATCTTGGTCTGTGTCGTCTGCTTCAGGCTCTGGTCTCATCATGCTTCCACAATTTCTGGGTCAGTCAATTCTAGTTCCACATCATCTGCCACTAGCCATTCACTTTCTTCTATTTCTTCACACCCTGGAATTCCTTTAGCTGTTTCTACAAAGTTTTCATAATTTTTCTCTTCTTCTTCATACTCAAGTTCATGATACAATTGTTTCATGATATTGTTACAACGGTCTAACTGATCGTCGTATGGTACAGTGGAAAACAAAATACAAGACACCAATTAAGTCACTAATCACCATCTTTAATTATCACAATTAAACTGTTTGTAATCAACAAGATAGCCTCTTACAACAAATCAAATAAAAATTGTTCACATGTAATAATAGTGTCAACAAATCTCGCACAATTATAAAACACATAACATTTCGCCACAATACTACGAACTACACTCAAATAAATCACAACTCAAACTGAAACTAAGCGTCTCTGAATTCTTGTATTTATACCCCGCTGAGATACCAGAATATTCCATACTACGCGTCAAGAACGCTACTAGAAAACACCAGAACATAATTGATTGCGACCTTGCACACAGCGCGCACGAACTTTTTGAAATCTGGACAGTCTCGGGCGCGTAACAAGTGTCACGTAATTGTTCTTCATCTCAGTAGGAGCAATACACATTACGCATTGCACACACACATTACAGCTGGAAGAGCTGAGAAACACGTAGAATGTTTTGTAATTTGTAACAATATTTAAAGTGAAATCTGTAATCTTCTCCCAACTCTGTGCATACCAATAAATTACATGTTTCATGTTGATTGATTTCAGTGAGTCTGATATTTTGTTGTTGTGAGTCTCAGACTCTTCCAAAATTTATCTTAAAAGAAAGCCTCAATAATGGCACTTGAAGGATTTCAGCACATCCTGATCCACAGGTTAAATTAAACTTGTGACGAGAAAGCCTCTATAATGGCACTTGATGGATTTCAGCACACCCTGATCCACAGGTTGAATTAAACTTGTAATGTTTCCTGGAAAAACTTTACAACAATATCACCACTTTTAATTCACTTGGATGATCAGAATAGCTTTCTTGGAAAATTTCTTTGATGCAAGATGTTTTTCTACACTCAGAACCACCCTTTAAAAAGATCTGAGGATATCCAAGCACTTTTTTCAGCATGATAAATTACTGGAAGCGCATTGTGAGAAATATTCTTCAGAGCTCTGGGTGATTTAGACTTTCTGATGCACACCAGAGGAAGTCTGTAACATCCAGATGCATTTGCACATGCTAAAATCGTGATACTCTGTTTTCGTCATTTTACGTCCAGGTGCTGATTTTTCTTGTATCAACACTAATGACTTTTTCGGCAACATCTTATAATTTAGCCCTGTTTTGTCTGCACTGTAAATTTGTTCTTTTGTTGGACCTTTCAAAAATTCAGTCTGAAAAACATCAATGGCATCAGCATTTGCAGATAATTTTTCTCTGCACAGAATTAGTTTTCTAATGCCATACCGGTTTTTAAACCTGTCTAGCCAGTCCAAACATGCCATGAAATTAGTTTCCCCCATCATCTCGGCTAGTAATTTGGCCTTTTCATATAAAATAGGGCCTGATAGTGGCATTCCATTGTCTCATTGCTGTGTGAACCAGAGAAAAAGAGCTTTATTAACCTTTCTGTAATCTGCTAATTTCATAGTTTTCGGTTTGGCACTTTAGTAGAGTAGTATTCCAGAAGTTTTGATTTTGATTTTACCTACTCTGACATCGTTGATATTCCAACACCATAATTAGTGGCTACATTTCATAACAACACACCATTCTTACTTATCTTGTCTTACCCACTCCACTTGTCTTATTGCTTCAAGTTTGTCACAACATGATTTCGCTTAGTCGACATGCCGAAATTAAAACTACAAAACTCAAATAAAAAACCTCAACAATTAACTTTGTTACATAATTACAAAACGTACTACAAGCACTGAACTGTGACAAGTGATTACACTTTACTTACTGAATGTTGTGAATAAACAAACTTAATCGAAATAAATTAAAATAAAAATACTGCCAGAAACTTACCTACGATCTTTTTCACTTACCTACCTTGTTATATTTTCATTCAGAAGCCCAGAGTCGCCACGATATTTTTTGGTTATAATATCGAAACCTTTACACTTTACCTTAATAAAAATATGGGACAATTTTGCAATCTGACTACCCCCCAATAATAATTCAGAAGAAATCCGGGAATGTTTAGACGAATCTTGTAGCACAGAAATGAGGAAGTGGTTATGGCGTAATAACTAGACTAACACATTTTTGTACCGTGACGTAAATAGTTTTACTCACATTAACTCACCAATTGTTAACAAAACACAAAAAACAAATTTTGAAATATATATATACGTATGTCTTATTTCTAAATATACCTCTTACCTTAACCTACACAGCCCAGCTTGCTCGCTCTCACATTCATACTAATTTATTTCCCCATTCTTTTAGTTTTAGCGCTTTTGAACAGTTACTACACTTAGAAAATTTAATAAAAGGTTGCCCGGCTACTTCTCTGTTCCCTTGTTCACTCACGTGTTGCACTCTGGAAAGTCGTTCAAAGTCCGATATTCGGTTCTCACTATTGATACGGTTGATTTGCCTGTTTTTGGTTATGCTCATCTTAATAAACACTTTAAAACGGTCGGGTTGTTACTTATTACATTTAAAAGATTACTTCTGGCACACGAGTCTCGGCTTGTGTCTGGCCGCTGCCGCGGCCATATGTAGACTCCCTCATTACATGCGGACGGACATCAATGCCTTGCCGGCGAACAAATTTCGTCGCCGCACACAACCTTAGTTGTCAAAGTCTTGGTAGTTGTTCACCTGATACATAGGATTTACGTGTGCTGTACGTCGACGATATTTAGGTGTTTCCTGGTCGACGTCACAAAAAAGGTTGGACTTAGATTTTATTTCCTCCAGCTTAAAGGCACATTGCTGAATCAAATTTGCCCAAGCCATTTTTCTTTGACCAACTCGGCGTCGTTCTGCGCACATGCTGGTGTAGTGCGTTTGGGCGCAGGTGTCACACAAACGTTAAGTTCTTAGAATTGACGTCTTGCACATTCTTTTGCAAATGTTTCACAACAGTTGTTGCATACCGTTTCATTGTTCGCACAATGCTTTTATTCAACCACGTGGCCATATACACAGATGGAAATTAAATTTCAAATATTTTATAATAAATCCCCAAATTTAATAAAATAAAAATCCCTCAAAATTCGTCCCGTTACAATACCCCCAATGTGATATCTTCTGTCGAAACAGAAGAAATCTCATAGCTAAAACCCCTAAGAGGACCGGTGAGGATATGGTGCCAACAACCCCCCTTGGTTCTTATACTTCCTGGGTAAACAACCCCCCTGGCTCGGCGACTATGGCCGCCATCTGAACGAGATCACTGGACTTCTCTGTACGAGATCCCAACACCATAAAATCGAACAGACATGCACCACAGCGCACCTCACCTTCTAACATGCCACCCCACAATCCAAACCCCTGGTCTTATATCATGCCAGATCCTCCACCAATATGTTCCCCCTTATCATGCACACTGGGCTGCCTTTAGCAGTTACTGGGCTTGTACACACACTTACAACTACATCCTATCAAATCATGTCATCAAATTTAGGAGTTTCCTTTAAATTGAAACCAAATCTATATTACCATTAATCTCAAAATCAAAATACAAATCTTTTATTTGAATTGAATAATTCTCTTCGTTATTAGTGATAATTCGAAAAACAAATAAATGGAACATTTGTTAAAAACATGAACTTCCTTATCCTAACATTGGATTAGACATATATCCTAAACAATACAATTCAATAAAACACATTAGTAATACACCTAAACAATAACATAATCAAACTTCAAAACATCTTTTAGATGGCAGGCACAAAATCAATTTTTTGTTGTTTTTTTTCAAAAAAAATTTAAATTTATTAAAATATATATTTTTTTTCTCAATGTTAAAATTATTTAGATTTAGTTAAATTAATGAATAAACAAAATTGGCATTACTTCATTGCCAAAACTGGTCTAATTTACAACATCACCCATCAGCTGATCAAACTGGGTCAAGTCAAGAACCTTGACCTACATACGTTATACATAAGTTACATCAGAAAATACATTGAACCTCTTTAAAATTCTATCTTTAAACACAAAAACATAATAAAATAAGACATTTAAAAATAACAAAGTATTATTATATTAACAATAAAATTGATATTTAAATTACTCAAAATTATACCTTTTACAACTTTACATTTTCAAATTCTAGTAAAATTGTCACTTGTTTCAATCAAAATTTTACATTTTTATTATAACTCTCTTTATTTAATAATCCCATTCTCCATTAGTTTGGGTGATTTAATTATTCATAATAACTTGATTGTATCAACTTGGCATATATATATTTATAATCTCCCCTCTCTCTGACTCTAATACCACTAACATCTTTAACTAACATGACACCCATCTCTATCAAAACATCTATCAAACAATCTCTAAACCCAACTTACTACTAAACTCAATTTGCATCATTCTACCTTTATATAAAAAAAAAATACTCTCTAACCCTTTGTACTCAGGATGTGTGTTCCCCCCCAAAAAAGCTCATTCCCTTATGTTGGTTCCTGGATTCTACCTAAGGCAACCCTTTCCGGCGCTAAACGGTCCCTTCCCGTCCCAACCACTTTTGTTGCGGACTCCTACCACCCCATCCCCTCTTACAAAATTACCATCCCCTAATTACCATTCTCATTACATCACTTCAATTACAACAAAATATCATCATTTACTTATTACCTCAATATATCAATCAAAACTCTACATATATTCCTCATAGCTACTGTGTCACTATCAATACTTCTCAAATTCTACATTACATTAATTCACAACAACATTATTCTCTCTGTTACCACTTTAAACTCAACTTGGACTGATCTACATGTCCCAACAAAATACTAGTCACCCAAAATCTATCTTTTACTATCTTTCACAAATCATTGAAAATTCTCAACTATATTAAATTATTCTCCTCATTTAAAATAACCTCTTTAACACATTAAAAACATTATATTCAAGCATTGATTACCTTGGAAATTTGCAAACATTTATCAGTGACATTCTACTGCTGATCAGCTGATTTTCTTAGCAAGGTGAATGACCTTACTACAAACACATTTCGAAATTATACCAATTACATGAAATACATATTTTTATCAATCCTTATATCTAACATACTACACATCATTGTTTCCCCTTTTCTGACTCTGGTACCATTAGGTAAACCACCTACCGATCGGTCTAGGTATTTACTTGGTTACAACCACAGTCTATGGATTACATATTTCTGCAGTCCCTATATCTAACACAATGAAATACTACATTTATAAAACAGAATAAACACAGTATAATGAACATGTGAACACCTATTTACCAAATCATAATACAAGCGTTTAATTACTGCAAAAGTGAGTTATCATTTTTATGTTATGAAATTTGAATTCGTTGCTCACCTGAGCAACCCCCCAACCACACACACTATTGTTTTTTTTCTGTTGGACTGTGGCGCCCATGTGCTTTCACAAGGACGGCATAGGTGGAGGAATTGAACATCTCCTTGTCCTTGCTTCAGCGTTACATTTGAACGGTTCAGATATCAACATATCTTTGTTATATAGTTACACGCCCTTAATGCGGGTCTACCACCTGGCTATGCTGTTCCTCCTCGACAGAGTGGCAGCCGCTGTTCCATAGTTTCCGGGATTTCCCCTAGTTTCACCCCCCATCAATTACTAATATAAACCAATTTCAAGCCAGCTATGGTCAAGGGACTTAATTTATGGCCATAGCTGACTGCTAGCCAAAACCACGATTAGTGCTGGTAAGGCAGTAATCGCCCGAAAAGTCGGGGAAATCATCTTTACCTTCACGCATGTTACACTCATCATTAATCTGCACGGCACAAAAAATCTATCAGTATACAATATAAAGTTGTATAAAAGGGTGTGCCGTACATTTTCGCCCTTTCGGCCTCCGATGGGGGTAACACTCTCTATTACCCCCAACACTTTCCGCTATCTACTGTGGCACATGCCACCACAGCAATAGCACCCTAATAACTAAAGTAAAACTTTCTATAAAACATTATAATGTGAAATTTTCATTAACTCTTTTATCCATCATCATTTAAATCATTCATCACTTTCTACAATTAGATTCCTTAAAATTTTCAAATTTATTATTAACATTTATTTTATATTACCTGTCAGTTATTATTACTTTTTAAATTATTATCTCAAGTTATTTTCATTATTACATCAAAATCTTTTCACACCTGTAAACATTTTATTATATCTGACTGTTATTATAAAATTTTATACTTACAGTACATTATTCACCTACTGACATAAACACAAAATATACACCATACACACCAATATCTCCACGTAATCTCTGAAACACTTAACAACAGTGTTATTTCAAACAATTGAACATTTATCTATTTATTACTATCAACTTCACATCTCATAAAATAATTTAAATTCATTAAAAAACTCAATTATACAACATTTAAATCAATCAAAAATATTTAAACATGTCAAATTATTTTAATTAAATCAATTATTAAAACACAACATTTTTAATTACTTTCACCAATTACAATAATTACAACTCATTCATTATCCTCTCCAAAATTATTTTTGTTACTTATTTAGACTGCAAAATATTATTATTATTACCACAACAATTACGTACATACACACATTGTTTACCTAACATTTACAATACATACAATTAATTTCACTAAACATTTATTTACAATTCTTCATTAATTATTCAGTTATATCACACTTCAGTGTCCAAGTTTGCAAGGTCTGAACCTTAAAACAAAATATTTAAAATTGTCCATTTATTGCTTTACTGTTTAGCCTCCATCGTCAAAAATTAGTCTTGGTTTCAAATAACAATTTTCAATTTTATTTACCTTCCACATATGGTTATCTTGTGTGTAATAACCATAAAATTTTAGTTCATTCATTTTACCATAATAATCATATACCAAGTCAACATTATTTATTTCTGTCCAGTCTCCCTTAGTAATTATATTCAATATCGGGTCAGTTAGTTTTTCATCATAAATTACATTATTATTGTTTAGACACACTTCTAACATTTATTTCCTTTCATTATAATCTCTCTTCAACTTATATAATTCTATCTCTCTATCAACACACAATTCTCTATCTAAATTTCTCTCATCATAACACCATCTCTCACTTTCAACACCATTCCACACAGAGGGTACTAACTCATTTAAACATTTCCTGATTTCTCCAGGAACAATAAAAAACTTCAAAAAACAATTATCAGTAGAACACTTTTCTACCCAATACCTTCGTGAAGACCTTTCTTCACCCCCCTTAACACCTCGGAAAAAATTTACCCTCTGTTTCATACCCACAATATAACTCTCTTCCCCCCCTCTCTTTAACCCATCAACACACACTAATATTCCATTATTACATTCTACAACTTCATCAGTATTCTCAATATTTATTCCATTATTCTTTAACATCATATTTTCACTTATATCGTCATAATTATCACTACCACTTACCTCAGAATTGTAATCACCATCATTATCTTCACTAGTCAACACTACCTCTCCCATTATTTTGTCACTGTTATTTATTAATTCATTATTAGGATTATCGTTAGCACTCACCTGGTTAATTATTCCCTCACTACCATTAACAACATTATTATCACTTACCTGTTTTAATTCAACTTCTGAGTTCTCCTATAATTTCTCTGCCTCTCGTTTCCACTTCTCGTCTCGTTTATCCAACTTTTCAAAAAGTTCATCCCACTTTTTGTCCCTTTCGTCCCTGGAAAGTCGTTCAAAGTCCGAATTGGTCTATCTCTTCACCACCTTCTACTCCCATTATACTATCATCCTTATCACTAGGCCTATTCAGCGTCTTATTTTCTACCACTGTTACTTCAACTATCTTACCTTTATCATTTGTCACCTCACTATGTTTATTAATTTCTGCGAATATTCCTTCTTCTTGTTCTTCCATTCGTGTTAAGTTATTATCTAAATTACCCCACTCCTCGTGTGTCATCTCACCTACAACCCCTCTAAATTCACTCTCCCACTCATCCCACGCAAAACCAATATCATTACCTTGTACTTCACCCATATTCAAAATTTATTTATATAACACTTTTATGAAACTACAACCCCTCTATTGCTCAATAATTATACATATTAACTCTAAATACCTACTACATAAAATCGTTATTACTACGTGGAAATAAACCCAACATTTACGCTACCAAAACATAACCTAATTTTCACAACGTAATTATATACGATTATTTCACACAAATACGTCATTACCAAATCCTATTTTCTGTGCTTTAAAATAGGTCTACCTCGTATAAAATTATATCAGGATCCTGGCAGGTTAGTCGCCAATTGTGAATAAACAAACTTAATCGAAATAAATTAAAATAAAAATACTGCCAGAAACTTACCTGCGATCTTTTTCACTTACCTACCTTGTTATATTTTCATTCAGAAGCCCAGAGTCGCCACGATATTTTTTGGTTATAATATCGAAACCTTTACACTTTACCTTAATAAAAATATGGGACAATTTTGCAATCTGACTACCCCCCAATAATAATTCAGAAGAAATCCGGCAACGTTTAGACGAACTTGTAGCACAGAAATGAGGAAGTGGTTATGGCGTAATAACTAGACTAACACATTTTTGTACCGTGACGTAAATAGTTTTACTCACATTAACTCACCAATTGTTAACAAAACACAAAAAACAAATTTTGAAATATATATATACGTATGTCTTATTTCTAAATATACCTCTTACCTTAACCTACACAGCCCAGCTTGCTCGCTCACACATTCATACTAATTTATTTCCCCATTCTTTTAGTTTTAGTGCTTTTGAACAGTTACTACACTTAGAAAATTTAATAAAAGGTTGCCCGGCTACTTCTCTGTTCCCTTGTTCACTCACGTGTTGCACTCTGGAAAGTCGTTCAAAGTCCGATATTCGGTTCTCACTATTGATACGGTTGATTTGCCTGTTTTCGGTTATGCTCATCTTAATAAACACTTTAAAATGGTCGGGTTGTTACTTATTACATTTAAAAGATTACTTCTGGCACACGAGTCTCGGCTTGCGTCTGGCCACCGCCGCGGCCATATGTAGACTCCCTCATTACATGCGGACGGACATCAATGCCTTGCCGGCGAACAAATTTCGTCGCCGCACACAGCCTTAGTTGTCAAAGTCTTGGTAGTTGTTCACCTGATACATAGGATTTACGTGTGCTGTACGTCGACGATATTTAGGTGCTTCCTAGTCGACGTCACAAAAAAGGTTGGACTTAGATTTTATTTCCTCCAGCTTAAAGGCACATTGCTGAATCAAATTTGCCCAAGCCATTTTTCTTTAACCAACTCGGCGTCGTTCTGCGCACATGCTGGTGTAGTGCGTTTGGGCGCAGGTGTCACACAAACGTTAAGTTCTTAGAATTGACGTCTTGCACATTCTTTTGCAAATGTTTCACAATAGTTGTTGCGTACCGTTTCTTTGTTCGCACAATGCTTTTATTCAACCACGTGGCCGTATACACAGATGGAAATTAAATTTCAAATATTTTATAATAAATCCCCAAATTTAATAAAATAAAAATCCCTCAAAATTCGTCCCGTTACTTTGTCAACTTATTTACGACACATAACTATGTGGACGGGGGGGGGGGACTCACTTCTTGTTTAGAAGTGTTGTGTATCTGAAATGTCCACGTGGGCTCACTGACATGTGACCAGCATTCTGGTGTTTGTCATTACATGTATCAATCTTCCAGCATTTGATTTTTCATTTGTTGTATTTTTCTTCTGACATTGTTTCAGTTAACCTGGGTTTGGGTAAGCTGAGTTTGATTAAACAAGGTTTTACTGTATTTACAGTTTTTAAAGATTGTAATAAGATTATATTTAATCATAATGACTGCATCCCACTGGCTTAACAAAATCATTCAGAGTGTGGAAAAAAGTAAACATAAATAATGTAGGTCAGAAAATAGAAACATAAGGGATCTCGTTTTGTGTATCTTCATTGGTAATTTCTAATGTTTTGAATATTTGTTACTATAATATATATATATATATAAAACCATATTTAGTTTCACCTTACAGTCGGTAAAACATCATGGATTTCTGTTCCAGAGAAGGAATCATAATATAATTTGTGAAAAACAAATTCTCTTTTACCAACAGCAGTAATGTATTACAGACCAACTGTAAGTTCAGCAATATCCTTTTTGGATTTTAAATAATTTCAAAATTGCATCATTTTTATACTTCTTCTTCTTTAACCTCCTTGTTAGGACTCTGTCCTGTTCTATAACAACGCTCCTACATGCTGTCACTCCACCCCTTCCTTGGCGGACCACCAATGCTCCTCTTTGTGTTTGGGTGGCTATCTCTTGCCTTTTTAACTACCCTTGTGTCATCCATTCTTGATATGTGTTCATTCTGTATCCTTCTTATTTCTGCAATCCAAGAATTAATATCTGTTACATTTCATGTTTCTCTTATACTATTGTTTGGCAACCTATTGTACCTTGTCTTTCCTAGTATCCTCCGTAAAATAGTCATTTCTATATTTTGTCATTTTCTCTGAATTGGTTGCTTGGTCTCTGATGCATAGGATATTACTGGACATACTGTGCTTTTGTAAACTATAGTTTTTGCTTCTTGTTTGAGGTATTTATTATTCCATATAAGGTTATTCATCCATCCAGCAATTCTTGCTTTCATCAATTAATGTTCTATTCCTTCATCTGCCCTAAAGTTACTTGTAAGCCTTGTTCCTAAGTAGTCTATCTGCATTACTTGTTCTATTATTCTATCATTTGTCACAACCTTATACCTTAATGGGTCATGTGAAATTGTAATTGATTTTGTTTCCTCTTCCGTTATCTTATATTATATTTCTGGTATGCTTTGTTGAAATTATACACAAGTTTTTCTAAGTCATTTTCATTTTTCGCTTTTAGAATAATGTCAGCTGTATAACATATAGTATTAGACATACTTCTACCCATCCTATATCCTCACATATGCTTTACCTCCTTAATAATTTCATCCATAACTACATTAAAGAGTATGGGACTAGGAAATCCCCCTGCTTGATCCCTTTTGTTACAGATATATTATCAGATAATTTGCCATTGGCTTTTTCTCTCATTGAAGTGTTCGTGTAGATCTCTTTTATTAGCTTTGTGATGTCGATTGGGACTCCTTGTTGTAAAATCTTTAACATGTCCGACACTCGGACCCTACCAAATGCCTTCTCGAAATCTATCAGACACATAAAAGTTGGTTTTCAGAACTCGATTACCTTTTACCAAACAAACAAGTGGGTAAAAATTTCCATCCAGTGAGATTGATCCCTTTGATCCAGTATTCTGGAAGAAAGTGGATACAAACAATTTCAAATTGTTTTTCATTTTGTGAACTTCTAGATGGTACGAAAAGACAAGATTATGAAATGACAACATGGTATGTTCTAGAATAATAATATTGCTGATTATACGGCAGTAGAGGCATATTTCCTGTGGTGGCGGGCGGGGGGACCCCCCCCCAGAGGATTGAAAGTTGTCAAGAAATTTTGTTAATCACTTAATTTTTAAGCTGTTTTGTTCATTTCTCAGCTGTGTATAATACAATAGTAATCCTTTTTACTTCCATGTTCCATAAGGAAATGGCAGTATGGTCATGGCAAAAAAAATCGTGTTCGAGATAACAGTTGATTCTGATTGTACTACCCTCAAAACATGAAGATAAGTCATTTTACTTCCATGTTCCATAAGGAAATGGAAGTATGGTCATGGCGAAAAAAATTATGTTCGAGATAATGGCAGATTCTGATTGTACACCATCAAAACATGAAACAGTCATTTTTCGAAAAGTGTGTATGTGTGTGTGTGTGTGTGTGTGGGGGGGGGGGGATAATTTTTTTTATAAATTAAAATATTAGTTGATGGAGGAAGTAAATTTTATAAGTTTTATATGTGTAATACGTTATTGACAACAAAGAAGTAGTTTCTATGGAAATATTTCATTTCACTTTAACAAAATTCTATATTTTTTCATTTTAATTTAAATCATGTGTGAGAGAAAATATATCGTTCGTGGCAGGCAAGCATATCTCAATTATGTAATGTTTACGTTTCCATTTTATTATTATGATTACCGCAATAAAAAGGCAGGCAACACACACACACACACAATTCGCGTTATTTCTGGCCTCACTCATGTTTATATTCTTACATTTGCACACTTTTTAAATGGAAAGTGCCGAAACCCACACCAACACAACGCGTGCAAGCCGAAAAAGTGTCCAGCGTGGATAGCGATTTGCTTCCTGTGGATCGCTGGGCAGTGTAACTGCACGTGTTTACAGAGGAACGGTTCATAGACAGACTTTTCGTCTTTAGGGAATGAACCCTCTGCAAGATGCTCAGGGTCCATGAGTGACTTCGGAGCGCTTCGTAGGAGGGATGATTATCTGTGTAGTTCGGTTTCTTTATAAGAATAAAGTAAGCCTACCTAATTTGTATGGATAAAGTGACTGAAAATAAAATTATATTAAACGACTACCCCATAATAACAAAAATATCTATAAATAGTGAAATTAGTTTGAGGGTGGGCGATATTTTTTTAGAAATTACCAAACTGAATTCAAGTAAATTATTTTAAACATAAATATTACAACATGGAAGTCATGTATGGTTCTCCATACCAATATTTTTGAAAAGTGTGTGTGTCTGTGTGTAGATTTTGTCTATGGCAAACTATAACAGCCCCAAATTCAAACAGAATAGAATAATTTTTTGCATACAGCCCTGAATTGTAGAGTACTCAAGGCCTATTGTTTTTGGTGAAGATCGGTTTAGGGAAAGGGGTAGGTTACCGCCAGCGTTTTATGTTTTAACAAAGGTAATTTTTTCTATGACGAACGATAACTGCTGTAAATTCAAACAGAATCAAATCATTATTTACATATTTTCCTGAGTTGTAGAGGACTCAAGGCCTATTGATTTTGGTGAAGATCGGTTACGGGGAAAGGGTAGTTTACCTACAACATTTTATGTTTTAACAAGAGTAAAGTACTTAATTTTGATAAATAAGGTATCCTGATAAGAAGATCATAATAATCCACTGTAGAAACATAGATGAAATATCTATAAACGAAGAGGCTTGTTGAACGGGGTGGGAGTAATTTTCTATAAATGAAAATTATAGTTGAAGGGGGAGGGGATAATTTTTTATGTGTACTATGTTATCAACAACAAAGAAGTATTTTTTTGTTAAAATTCCTTCCCGGGCTGTTTGGCCATAGTCCAATGTTTTCTACAAAACCAGACGTTTCGGCAGTGCCATCGACTTCCATCATCAGTAAAAATCAAGTGCGATAACGTGAGGTGGTATACATTAGTGACCACAGTACTGTGGTTAAGGCTGAAGCACTAAGTAGAAAGAAGTAGTTTCTATGGAAATATTTCATTTTGAAAATGATTTTAAATATAAATCTTAGAAGATGGAAGTCATGTATGGTTCTCCATACCGATATTTTCTATGACTAACGATAACTACTGTCTTAAAGTCAAACATAATAATAAAAATTTTTTGCATACATCCCTAAATTGTAGAGGACTCAAGGTCTTTTGATTTTGGTGAAGATCGGTTAAGGCAAAGGGGTAGTTTACCTGCAACGTTTTATGTTTTAACAAGGGTAATTTTTTCTATGACGAACGATAACTGCCACCATTCAAACAGAATCAAATTTTATGAGTTACTTGAAAATTATGTATTATATTATGCGAAGCACTTATTTGAAAACTATCTAAGTTCACTTTTTATTGATGTTAATTTTCATGTTTTTCCAAGCATTGTAAAAGTCTCATCTGGTCCCATTTTATTTTATTACTAGCAGGTACCTGCGGCTTCGCACGCAAATATTTGTATTATGATTTTTGTGGTAACTGTCGAGTTGGTAAATTGCTAATGGTACATCTATATTAATAATATTCTTATATTGTAGGTTATGAATATCCAAAAAGTGCGAAGCAATAGATCCATCATTCATGTTTCCTCGATACGTAAATTCAAAATTTGATAATTTATTAGATATTTACGAACATGCAGTAACACAATTAGATGAAATGTTTATTCGTATAGAATAATACAAATAGTGTATACATAAATATATTGATATCAGTTAGTCGAAATCTTACGTGCTAAGTCAGTCTTAAACTTTTTGGTAGAATCCTTGTATACGTAAATGTATCACAGTCTAGTATACTCAGTTTTTATATACGTTTTTACACCAGTGCCTCGTTATAAACTACATTTTTCGTTCTGCCGTTATCAGAGCAAATAAAAAGCTCGCTGCTTCTGCTTACTCGAGAACATGCCACATACAGTTGTCCGTGAGAAAAGCAAGCAGCTCTTAAATCCACACCAGCTGTACGTAAAGTTTGCCATTGTGACTTACTGATAGTCATTGCAAAGCATGTATTATTGACTATAACAGCTGGTATGTTGTACAACGATTTATCCGTTAAAATATGACACACACACCCATGTGAGATGCCTGTGATCTCAGGATTGACATCCACTCTCAATCACCAGTCTTCCAATCGTGTATAACATTTTTTAAATGATATTTTGAATTGTTGCAATTTTTGGGCTTCCACAGCAGGAATCATCTTTAGTGCTCATATAACCATGTTTAAACTTGAGTGCCCACTTGTAAACCAATGTTGTTGAAAGGGCAGCATCTCCTAACACGTTTACCATTTCATTTACATTAACACTAGAGTTTTTTAAACAAAAAATTGTCCATTTTTTGAAACGCATGTGGCAGAAAATTTCAAACAGCCGGTAAACTATGACACTAGCTGTGTCAGATAGATCTGGATACAGCTTGACAGATAGATCTAGAAATTAACAGCTGTTCACATGAAATATGAATCTGACCAAACTAAAAATTTGAGTCTTCGTATTGTTTAAATTAGCAGCCATTTTACTATATAGTAAAAATTTTAGGTCTACTGCTAAGCTATAAACATAGCTCTGCAAACTTTTTAATTTCTCGTATGTCATGGATTATAAATCACAAGTCTTAAAGATCAAGAGAACTGTCAAGATCACAAATTTAGTTGATGTAAAGAAGATAAGTCCAAAGAAGACAGATCTGTATCAATAGAATACAAACTCCATAACAGGCTTTAAGTAACACAGAGCATGAAAGTTGTGTGTGAAGGTTCATGATTGAGTATGTCATATTAGCATGCACTATATTCGTTCTGCCTGGACAATTGTTTGTATATACAAGTACACGTGTGAGTGCTGTTATTTTATTATTTTTGCAAAATCAGCTATGATGTTACAACCACTCTATCACATTTAAATTGTATTAATAAAATTCATTGCTTACCTTGTAGAGCCAAGAGTCCGTCACACGAACCTGTGAATTGTAAGCGTGATTTAGGATATACGTATAAATTAATGTATTCGACTCTCATTTATTGTTGACTCACTCAGTTTTTATTCGACATTTATATTTAAGCATTTTTTATGACACATTATGACAATGCTTATATACACACTAAACCTGCTCTGACGTTTTTATTACGGACATCATAATATGAAAACTTTGGAAACTTGAGCACTACTTAATGGAGATCAATCATTAACTTATACAAGCCATTAATTTTATGCATATTTTTTATATATATGTGTACAACGTTATCGGCAACAAAGAAGTAGTTTTTGTTAAAATTCCTTCCCGGGATTTTTGGCCGTAGTCCAATGTTTTCTACAAAACCAGACGTTTCGGCAATGCCATCGACTTCCATCATCAGTGAAAATCGAGTGCGATAACGTGAGGTGGTATACGTTAGTGACCACAGTACTGTGGTTAAGGCTGAAGCAGTAAGTAGAAAGAAGTAGTTTCTATGGCAATATTTCATTTTGAAAATGATTTTAAATATAAATCTTAGATCATGGAAGTTATGTATGGTTCTCCATACCGATATTTTGAAAAGTGTCTGAATGTGTCTCTGTCTGTCTGTAGAATTTTTTCTATGGCAAATGATAACTGCCGCAAATTCAAACAGAATCAAATAATTTTTTGTATACAATGCTGAATTGTAGAGGACTCGAGGCCTATTGATTTTGGTGAAGATCGGTTAAGGGAAAGGGGTAGTTTACCTGCAACCTTTTACGTTTTAACAAGAGTAAAGTGCTTAATTTTGATAAATAAAGTATCCTTAAAAGAAGGTCATAATAATCCACTGTAGAAAGGTAGATGAAATATCTATAAATGAAAAGGGTAGTTGAAGGGGAAGGGGGTAATTTTCTATAAATTAAAATGGTAGTTGATGAGGGAGGAGATAATTTTTTATACGTTTTATATGTGTGTTATTGACAACAAAGAAGTAGTTTCTATGGAAACATTTTATTTCACTTTGACAAAATTCTATATTTTTTTAGGAATTATCGAACCGAATTCAAGTTAATGATTGGAACTGTATGAGTACCCGCAATACATTTCAATGTTTTTAATATACGATTGTATCGTTATATTATGGTATGGAAAAGTAGAAGTGTACTAATTGTAAATTACCCTACTTCTTAATGTAAAACAAAAATACATGTTGTTTTCATTTGGTAGTTAGGTAATAATGTTTTGGGTTTTTAGTTTACTGCTAAAATAAATAAAAGCTGTGGTTGAGAAAACAACATTAAACGTGTAATACAATGCTTATAACAGAGTAACACTTAAAATAAAGAACCTAACGTTTTTAAGTTTACAAATTGTAAAAAACAACAGTAAATACAAAATGAAAAATACAAATATTTATGGTTAATGAAAAAACAAAAAACACTGTATTAAGGAATGACAACATATGCTCTACAAATTGTACATAATGGATGTTTGTTTTTTGTTAATCACAAAACGAGTACTTGTCGGAAAACGAATTTTACAAAAAAAACGAGTTCTGCCACAAAAAGTGACATGTAGGCCTATAATAATAGGCAAGGGGTTGACCCTTGGGCCACTCCCGCCTTACTTCGAGTTGGATTTTTCATGATTTTAGAAAAAAAAATAGTTTTACATTACACACGTATTGGTTTCCATGTATAATTTCAGTTGTCATGTTTAACCTAACATAATCAATTTTTGGTGTCACAGCCACGACCTGGTGATAAATAACTACTACAGTCATTTACCATTAAAAAATGACAAACGAAATCAATTGCAATCACCAGCCAACTATTTTGCAACATACAAAATTTGTATAATTCTTTCACTACATAAAATTATGTGTGATATTCACTACATATCAAAGTCCAAAAATCGCATTATCGAAATAACTGCAGGTATGCATAAAGGCAGTACCAAATGATTTTATATATAATCTGAGAGCATGGAAGTTATGTATGGTTCTCCATACCGATTTTTAATATTGTGATTAGTTAAATTGAACAGTGAAAGTTGTGGGCTAATGTAAATGTAACATTCACTGTCAGACAAACCTGAAATATTGTTGGGATAATAAGGCAAGTGACAAAACACTAAATATTACTAATTATGATTATGATTTTCTGTAACATTTTCTAAAATGTTTTTCATAGTCAGGCCTGTTTGTACATTCTGAATTAGGTTCATATAGAAGTATATAGGAAACAAAAACATTTAACTTAATTTTGATCACATAAACTGTGTATACTTCTCCTCCCCACAGTACAGTGTGGTTTGTAACATATATTGTTATACAACACAAATAAGCCACCCCAATACCAGGGATAAAAAAGATGATTCTGAATATAAAATAATAATTCATATAAAATAAAATGTTTAATATAAAGAAGATAAAAAGACAATGACACGACAAACGACGACTTGACCTAACCCAAGTGATTGACCCTACAAGAGAAAACAAAAGACGAAGGGAACAACAAAAAACAAACAAGAATAAAACCAAATGAAGAAGAAAGTGATTAACCAAACCAAATGAAGAAGGGAAAAAACCGAAACCAAGCAAAATGAAACCAATTGAAGGAATTGAATGACTCAATGCCACTTATTAAAATGAACCCAAAGGAGAAGATGGAAAAACAAGATATAAAGGAAGTACACTGAAAATGAAGACGGAGGAAAATGAAAAAGAAACAAACGTAAGATAAAGGGAAATAAATAAAAAGGAAACCCAATGATAAGACACAAACAAGTAATAAAGAAGAAAAGCAGGAGAAATGATACACTAAATGTAAGGTTGAAACAGAAACCAATAAATAACTTAGTAATAAATAAATATTATTATCAATTAAATGGATAATAAAGTAAATGACAATTGAAAGAAACCCAATTAAAGAATGTTAAATATAAAAGCAAACTAACCCACATATTAGAGTTAGAAGTAATGTTACAATCAATAGAGACATAAAATTGTTAATATTAGTAATGATATTTGTAATGAAAGAGATAGTACGGTAGTGAGAAAGTAATAATAGGGATTACCCATTTAGAAACACTTAAAACCAAAAACATTTTAGAAGTGCAAAAGTGGAAGTGTAAAAATCCCAAAATAAAGTGATAAAGAAAAAACACTAAATAAATTATAATAAACAATAAATAATTTTAAAAGTGAAGGTGATGATTGAGTGAAAAATATTAGTCATTAAGAAAGTTGTTAAGAATAGTATTAAGTGTAAACAGTTAATTAAGGTATAATGAACACTGAAAAGTGATGAAGACAGTATTAGTTAAGCAAGAATATTAATGTTAAATTGAATGCAGTTATAATTAAAAGGGAGAATCCCATGAAAGAGAAAACAGATAGCGTTAGCATGGAGTGAAAGTAAAGAGTATTTAAAAAATTAAGAAGTTAAAACAAATCAATAAACACCCCATGTTACCAGGGGTCATTATTAAAGTAAGTTCAAAAAATGTGATGTTGTTGATCACCCAAAAAATGATATAAAGTGAAATGAACTGTAAACAAATATTGTCAAATAATTATTAAATAATTGTTCAAGCAAGTTTATGAATAGGATATGGCTGGAAGAATTATACAGACCATAGACCTAGATGTTGTAGTTTATGTGAACAAAAGTAGTAAATAATAGCCACATTGTTTCTATTGGCAGCTTAAATAAATAAGAAAGTAAAGAAATTTAAATGAGAAAACCAGATAGTAAATAATTAGCAATTCATGATGTATAAAATAATAGTAACATAATAATAACACTACAACAGAGCCAAAACACATCAATAAATAACACAACCAATTATAATAACAAAGCTAAGCTCATTAGGCTAAAAAGAGACATATTTTGTACGAAATAAGTAAATACCAATAATGGCTACTTAGGCCTAGGAAAATGCCTAACTGTCAAGAACAAACAACTACAAATTGTAATAAATTAACAAAGAAATTAGCAAATCCGAGGCGAATAACTAACCAAGGATAAATTTTAAATCATTTTTAAAGCAAAATATTATGATAAGGATATAAATTTAAAAAAAAGAATTGTAATTAACAAGTATTAAAATAATTGTAAAATCATAAAACATAAAATAACCCACACTTGTGGGGTATCAAATTAATCTATGAAAGGAAATACAAATAACAGTGATAATAGTTAATACTTAGGAGGGAAGATAGAGGAATAAAAGCAATCAGAAGATATACAAGGATTTTGAAAAGAATTCAAATTTTTATAACAATGGATTATGTCAATGTAAGCCAATCAAATTTAATTGGTAACCATAGCAACTGCTGTTAGGGACGGAATTACGGTTGAATATCGTTACTCGTAAAGCGTCACTCTTGCAGAACAGAAGCCGAATTTGGAAAGACCAATTTTTAATCAAAAAATGTAAAAATATTAAACAAAATTCAAAACGATGATCGAATAAGAAGCAGACGAACAACTGGAACTGTCAACTGATGCCAAGGACCATTTAAGCAGGAAATAAAATGAAAATATGACCACATCTAATATGAAAAGGACGCTAGACCTACTTAAGCCCCAAGATTAACGAAAACAGAAAACGATTGCAGCCCAATCCTCTTCCAACTCAATGATTGATAACACCAAGTCATCTGATGTGTTAAGTATCTTGTACCCTATTTCCAAAAAATAAACTCACTTTAAATATTTCTAAAAGTAATTGGAACTCTCACTGTAAACCGAATATTCTCTTTCAAAGATTAATTAAGAAAAAATAACGCACTGAAAATTTGTTAACATAACACATAACCTGTTGTGTGAATACGAACTTTATAAACACATTTAACAACACTACAGAACAGATTATAACCACACACCTTATTATTTAAGTACACATAAAGTAAGGTAATGTACTTTTTATTGTAATCATAGGAATTATTTGTCTTGTAATCAAAAGAATCCCGATTTTGAACGAGTATATTGTAACTTAACCAAAACTGCAGCCATGCTGGAGTAAATACCTCGTTTCGGAATCGATTTCGTCAGCCTGAGAGAAAGTGTTTCATGTACAATGTCGGTGCAAAATTATTAATCAACCAGAATAATATTAATTGTCAAACTGAAATATTACAAATCAACTATTAAAATAACTAGTACAAAGAGTAACTATTGTTTTCATTTCATAGGGAGTGTATTGTATTACTTGTGTTTGTTAACGAAAGCTAGATTTGATGACCAGCGCTCACGTTGCAATTCGAACAACTACCTACTCGATTCAGGAGGCTGAACGAGCAGGAATTATTTGAACGCCCTGGCCGTCATCGCTGAGAACACACTATTAAGATATTAGTTAATAAGTTTATTTGTTTTAATAAACAATTTGGCGCCACCCGGGATTCACACACCCCTATTTAAAAACAGGTATGGTTACTGCTGTGTTGTACTGGTAATTATAGCATCGCTACGGACATCGTTAGCGCAAGAATAGATGTAACGACCCCAGTGCGAGACGAACGCACTACACACATACCCTATACTCATCGTTTACAGACACGACAGAATCGAAACGTTATATATATATATATATATTGTAACAATACCTATGTGGTTACAAAATATAATCTGTGTGAATTGCTGTTGTAACAATTTGAAAAAATAAAAAAAATTTATTTTTTATTTCACAAAAAAAATTTCTGGAAAAATATTTTTTATGTAAATTTTAATCCTAATATTTAGGAACTAATCGTGTTTATTGTTTGTAATTAGAAATGAAGTGGTACTATGTTTATTTTGGTAATAGTGTCACTTTCAGTAAATTTGTTAAAAGACAATCTGGTTAACTCCAAATCTAGGCGAAAGACGGCTCTCTTCTTCTTCTTCTTGAAACGTTCGTTGTTTCGTATATACCGCCTTTCGGTTAGTTGGGTTTCTTGATTAATTTATCTGTTAAGCCTTTTTATAAGAAAAATCAAATCCAAATTACAAAAACAGAACGTTTATTAATAAAATAATTAATTTGTTCGATAAGAATCGATGTTACAAAGTAGTATCGACTCACTCAGGGCCGGTCGATATAAATAGTTTACATTAGTATTATAAAAATATGGTTCTTTAAACGGTTATTTAAGATATAGCCAGAGAAGATTATGGGCAGGAAAGTATAACACTTACAATTATAAAATGCCTTAATATTGTAACGTTACATAACCCGGTCCCAATAAGCTAAATCATAATAACATCAAGGTCAGAAATGGGTAACCTATGGCTCGCTCAAAATTAAATTATATCACTCAACATGATAAACAATTCGAGTGGTATACAGTGCAAAGTGAGTTATAGTGTACCCATTGAGGTGAAAAATAAAAGTGAAAGTAACGTATTACCAAACTGTGCTGTAGGTTTGGAAATTATAAAACTATGAGAGTAGGCTGTAATACTACTAACTGATTTTGTATTTTTATTTATTTATTGTAATATTTATATTGTATGGACAACCAATTGTTATACATAAGTTAATGTTATATTTTTTTAAATATTTGTGTTGTAATATAGGATAACCCAGGGTTAGTTTTAAAAGACATAAAAATTTAAATACTTAAAGATAATAAAATTATCAAATACTTATATACAATGTCATAAGAAAATGAACCAAAACTTATTATGTAAACTAAATTGGTAAAGAAACCGGAATGGAAAGGAATTATTTTTCCACAAATAAAATATAAATTTATAATAATTACAAACTGCCTGTATAATAAAAATACTATGTGTTACTAAGAGTGATGAAAAATAACAAGTATTGTTAAGAAAAAATTTGGAAATATAACCAGAGAGTTGAGAAAAAGATGCTACTACAATTATAATAAAAAATAACCTTTTCGGAACTTGAGAGGAGTGCAAATTGATACTAAATTAACTTACAACATGACCACTATCTAGTCATACGTGATTTATCCAAATTAAATGGTTATACTCATTAATAAACAGTGAATGAAAATCTTCTGATGATCCAACCTGGTTTCGGCCTAGTTCTAGTTGACGATTGGAAAATACGCCAGACGGTAAGGAAATTATAACGCAAGACGGACATCACCGGAGAAAAGCTTCATTCCAGTAAGAACCATACGGAGCGAGGTAATATAAACATTTCGTTTAATAGTTCAAGAAGAAAACGCCTTCCGAACGTTGATATAGAACAAAAATTAGTCATTTCATAATCATATGTTTTTTTAAAGTAAACAAAGCACGCTGCACTCTTACGGACATTCCTGGAACTACATACTAAACGAAAAATAACAAATTTATTTAATTGTTTTCGGTATTTGTAAAGCTTAGTAATTATCCATTTCTGACACTCTTGTAACAAAAAGAACTTACCCTGAACCCTGGGGAATTATTATGAATTATATATTAATTGATGTTTTTTTTTAGTGTAAAAATTTGGTAAACAAAACCAAATATGTGTTTCTCTTTAGACAATTCCACGTTTACTCTGTGAAGTCGAGATTATGTTTTATTGAAGGAAAGAGCAATTGTAGTACTTGTATTTTGGTGGCAGGAAAAAAAACCAATAATATAAATACATAATATTATTGAAAAATAATCTTGAATAATAAAGTTGTTATAATTTTTTTGTAGTGGGTAATTGTAATAATTTTCAGCACAAAACAGAAGAAATCGACACGTCGGATCAGATTTTGCTATAGTGTAGGCTGGTTGAATTAAGCGTAGAAACTTATCACACCATCAGCTGATTTAAATCACAGCGAACAATTTGAAAGAAATCCGAAATCGGCTAAACTGAGTGCAAATAATTGGTACTTACTCTCTCTTCTTCATAAGGCTGAACAACTTCCCTCCTTGACCCCAAATCACACACTCTCGATTTCTGTTTAGATTGAGTAACACATTAGAAAATCCTTCATTTATTTTTTTAAGAAACGTCAGCTATTATAATTCATAAGTGGCGACTGCGGAGAGGCGGAAACTTTAATATCTCAAACCGAGACGTTACAAGATTGGCGCATAATAACTATTGGGATCTTAATTAAATAAGACGAACACCCAATAAGCCACATACAAAGTTTTCGCTATTAACTCTCCTAAAATATATCAAAAAGCAGTACGTTACAGAATTGGCGCCCAACGTGGGGCGTATAAAGTAACTTTACTCCGCCTCTCAACAAAAGCAGTACGTTACAGAATTGGCGCCCAACATGGGGCATATAATATAACTCTACTATACCTCACTGCGCACGTTATAAGTTTGGCACTCAACGTAAAAGGGCGGTAATTAGAAAAGAATTTTGATATTTAATAAAAATATATACCAAAAAAATCTAATTATCGTTGGCAGTTATGAGAAAACAAGAAATGCATAATACCCGAGGCAAATCGAAGAAGAGGGCAGAAGAAAAGGAGATTGAAGAAGGTGGACAGGAACAAGAAATAGAATTAGTCACGGACAGTGAAATGGACCAACAGACAGGCGATAAAGAAGAAACCGAAGTAGTTATGGATACGGAAAAGGAAATAGTGGAAGAGGAGGCCCAAGGGGACCAACCAGACAAAGCGGTAGCCAGAGAAAAACCTAATTGGCAAGACATGATGAAATTTATGGCAGAACAATTTAAGGAACAGAATAAACAAATGAATGAAAATTTTAGAAAACAGGAGGAAAACTCAAAGAGACTAAGGAAAACAATGGATGAAGGTTTCAAAAAGTTAGCGGAAACAATGCATAGGTGTGTAAAGAATATGAATAAAACAATAGAAACTACTTCTTATGGTAGGAAGGAAATAGAAATTACAGAATACCAAGGTGTAATGCCATCTGAAAATAAAAATAGCCACAACAAAAAGGATGTTCAAACCGTGGAAAAGAAGACCAAGAAAATAATAAAAACATGTAGAAAGAAAATCATAAATACAAGGGAAGAATGGGAGATGATTACAGGTGGATTAATTAATGTATTTAACCTTCCAATTAATGAACAAAGGGAGTTAATTAAGTTTAGATCTCAATTAAATGTGTCAACGATGGAAGTGTATCAGACAATATCAGTCGTATCTTCAAGACGGAATACAACATTCAAATATGTGGTAAATAATCCAGAGGTAAAAGGGAATGAAATGAGATTAAATATGAGCAACTATGTTATGTTAGAGGAGGTACAATACTTGTTAGTTAAAAAGGAACGAATTATGACGGAAGACCGGTACTTAAGTGAAAGTTTCATAGCAGCAAAGTGGGAGAGCCGGATGGTAAGAAGATTATCAAGGAGAGAATTAATTCCGAACACCCCAGTAATCCGAGTAAAGGGAGTACCTGAAATAATGGACCACGGTTAAACAGACTCCAAACAAACCAGAAAAAAGGGACGGATTTTATTTGATATAGGACCAAGCAACCCATTGTAAATAAAAACCCCAAAATTCTAAAAAAATGTAAGGACATCTTACTCAAGTTATTTTGAAACCATATAATTTAAAATAAAAAGACAAAACACCAAGAAAATGTAAGAGCAGATTATATAATTTAATTATAAATAACTGATTTAAACTGAAATAATAGGAAAAAGTAATATTTTTAATGGTAACAAACAGAAAAAGAATTATATGTTGAATGGTAATGTGCTCAGATAAGAAGAATAAAGAATAATTTAATGACTCCAATGAAACTGAAGGAGGATGATAATTAATACAATAATTAGAATTTCTCGGAATTGAAGATTATATAAGAAGAAATGATACGGAGAAATATGTCACAAGAAGTAAAGTCAAAAGAATTTTAACATAAGGCCTATCAATAATGTTATATGCTATTAATTAATGGAAAAGAAGAAGGAATCAAGGAGAAGAAGAAATATATAAATAAATGCAAACAGCTACAGTATGAAGAATCCCAAAAGTGTTTAGTACTAGTCGCTAATTGACTACTACTTATAATTTTTTATTTTTATGTATTGACCGTAGAAATGTTCCGGCAATAATTTTTATGAGCAGGGATGATGTTCCCCTGGTCTCAGAAGGTGTAAGGATGGACAGCGGTGAATGGACCCAGAGTGGCCACCCGACTGGAACCACCGCACAGGATAGGGAAAAATGTTAGGGAAATTGAATTTAAGGGATAATAATTATAAAATAGCTGAAAAGAGTGATATTGGATTCCAGAAGTATAGATAAAGAAAATAGAAGGAAGATAGCAGACAGAAGCTTAATTGATAAAGCGAGTATATAAAAGTAAATAGAAATGAGTGTTAAAACAAGTTTAATATGATTAGTGTGACCAGTCCTTATCAAATAAAATGTGGAAGTACCACTACCCAGAAATGAATAATTGATGAATTTGCCTCCAAGAGAGAGAGAGTTAAGTAAGAAAACAGCAATTACCACCAGTGTGAATTACCAGTCAGTGTATAATCAGTCAGAAATAAAACACTATTATGAAAACAAAGCCAAGACTATTAAGAAAATGGAAATAATCAACAATTTATTTTAATAAACAAGTAATACCAAAATAAATTTGTTCTAGTGGGGGGGCTTTATGTAACGTTACATAACCCGGTCCCAATAAACTAAATCATAATAACATCAAGGTCAGAAATGGGTAACCTATGGCTCGCTCAAAATTAAATTATATCACTCAACATGATAAACAATTCGAGTGGTATACAGTGCAAAGTGAGTTATAGTGTACCCATTGAGGTGAAAAATAAAAGTGAAAGTAACGTATTACCAAACTGTGCTGTAGGTTTGGAAATTATAAAACTATGAGAGTAGGCTGTAATACTACTAACTGATTTTGTATTTTTATTTATTTATTGTAATATTTATATTGTATGGACAACCAATTGTTATACATAAGTTAATGTTATATTTTTTTAAATATTTGTGTTGTAATATAGGATAACCCAGGGTTAGTTTTAAAAGACATAAAAATTTAAATACTTAAAGATAATAAAATTATCAAATACTTATATACAATGTCATAAGAAAATGAACCAAAACTTATTATGTAAACTAAATTGGTAAAGAAACCTGAATGGAAAGGAATTATTTTTCCATAAATAAAATATAAATTTATAATAATTACAAACTGCCTGTATAATAAAAATACTATGTGTTACTAAGAGTGATGAAAAATAACAAGTATTGTTAAGAAAAAATTTGGAAATATAACCAGAGAGTTGAGAAAAAGATGCTACTACAATTATAATAAAAAATAACCTTTTCGGAACTTGAGAGGAGTGCAAATTGATACTAAATTAACTTACAACATGACCACTATCTAGTCATACGTGATTTATCCAAATTAAATGGTTATACTCATTAATAAACAGTGAATGAAAATCTTCTGATGATCCAACCTGGTTTCGGCCTAGTTCTAGTTGACGATTGGAAAATACGCCAGACGGTAAGGAAATTATAACGCAAGACGGACATCACCGGAGAAAAGCTTCATTCCAGTAAGAACCACACGGAGCGAGGTAATATAAACATTTCGTTTAATAGTTCAAGAAGAAAACGCCTTCCGAACGTTGATATAGAACAAAAATTAGTCATTTCATAATCATATGTTTTTTTAAAGTAAACAAAGCACGCTGCACTCTTACGGACATTCCTGGAACTACATACTAAATGAAAAATAACAAATTTATTTAATTGTTTTCGGTATTTGTAAAGCTTAGTAATTATCCATTTCTGACACTCTTGTAACAAAAAGAACTTACCCTGAACCCTGGGGAATTATTATGAATTATATATTAATTGATGTTTTTTTTTAGTGTAAAAATTTGGTAAACAAAACCAAATATGTGTTTCTCTTTAGACAATTCCACGTTTACTCTGTGAAGTCGAGATTATGTTTTATTGAAGGAAAGAGCAATTGTAGTACTTGTATTTTGGTGGCAGGAAAAAAAAACAATAATATAAATACATAATATTATTGAAAAATAATCTTGAATAATAAAGTGTTATAATTTTTTTGTAGTGGGTAATTGTAATAATTTTCAGCACAAAACAGAAGAAATCGACACATCGGATCAGATTTTGCTATAGTGTAGGCTGGTTGAATTAAGCGTAGAAACTTATCACACCATCAGCTGATTTAAATCACAGCGAACAATTTGAAAGAAATCCGAAATCGGCTAAACTGAGTGCAAATAATTGGTACTTACTCTCTCTTCTTCATAAGGCTGAACAACTTCCCTCCGTGACCCCAAATCACACACTCTCGATTTCTGTTTAGATTGAGTAACACATTAGAAAATCCTTCATTTATTTTTTTAAGAAACGTCAGCTATTATAATTCATAAGTGGTGACTGCGGAGAGGCGGAAACTTTAATATCTCAAACCGAGACGTTACAAGATTGGCGCATAATAACTATTGGGATCTTAATTAAATAAGACGAACACCCAATAAGCCACATACAAAGTTTTCGCTATTAACTCTCCTAAAATATATCAAAAAGCAGTACGTTACAGAATTGGCGCCCAACGTGGGGCGTATAAAGTAACTTTACTCCGCCTCTCAACAAAAACAGTACGTTACAATATTAAACAATACAATGAGATAATTAGAAATAATAAAAGTTTATATATGATTTTTATTCAAACCAAAAGCAGCTGAAGGTCGTTTCTCTACAGCAGAAGTGAGAAGAGCAATGAATCAAAATGGCCGACTGGCGCATGTGCGATGAAGCATCTAACTTTGACGAAGTATTTGTTGAAATAAAGATGTCCTTTCTTCGTGTAAATGGTCTCAGCAATTGTATATAATAGTCCTGGATATATTTGAGTGTCACTGGTGTATGGTGGAATAGTTCACTTGGTGTAAAATGTTGTTATTGGATATATCTCATTGGGTCTATGTGTGTCGGGTTTAACCTCGATTTTTCGTTTGTATATAGAGTGATATTAGTGTTATTTCGATTAATTAGTCTTATGTGGTTCAGTTTATTGGTGTTACACTGTTCATATGTTAACTTCACCGGTTCACAATAAACAAACAATTTAAAATAAGATTTATAAAATTTTTACTGAACTCGGTTTATAATGTTAGCTGCCATTAAAGGTTACTTCTAGTTAATAATCACGTTAAGTGCACTCGTCAACGTATAATAATGAACTGTTCTCATTTCCTTCGTCTCCTGAAAATCTTAGCCCAGTTAATATATCTTATACATTGTTTCAAATTATCTTAGCTTCCGATACATTTTATTTTAATACATTATACTCAGAAAATAATTTCGTTGTTAATTAACTGTACGAAATACTAAATACATATTCGGTTTCATTATTCTATTCTGCTTATTTTGCTAGTAATTAATATATTGTTACAAAGTTTCATTAGAAAATTATATTTATTACATTTTTGGAAGGTAGGCCTAAATTTATACTTCCTGTAGTCTAAGCAAATAATAGCCATTTTCCCTAATATAATTATTATTCTATTAAATCTGAAATTGATATAATTGTCTATTCTTACTTAATTTCTTGCAATTTAGCTTATTAATGATTGTTTTTAAATACAATTCATTTGTCTATGACTCCTCCTCTGATAATGTCAGTTAGTCCATGCCATTTTTATTAGTAATTTTATTAGATAAATAAGTAATTTTACTTATCTACTGACCATATCTTTAGAAAGCCTTATTTACATGGTATACTATATGTTGGGTTTATCTTGCATAAATATTGTCAGTTTAACTGGCTTATAAGACTAGATTTATTAATTATTCTGCAGTTTAAATTCATTATATGGCCTAGATTTGATGTGTTGCTATTTGCAAAATTTTTACCAATGTAGTTAGTTTATACCCTTCTCTGACTTCTTATCCTTATATACTTTATTAACAATTAGTTCTTTGACTGGTATAACAGTGATTATTGATTGTACAATTAAAATATAACACCTATCTCTATCAAAACTGGTACCTTGAATAATACCTTTTATGTGTATTGATTACCTAGTAACATAATTAAAAAATATTTTATAACATGGGGAATGATATCTACCTTTAGATAGGGCATTCCTAATTTAAATTGACAACAAAATAACAGCTTATAACAATAATATCTCTTACTAATAATTCTTATTTGTCTAGTTATTATATGGAACAGGAACATAACATATTGGTTCCATATAATGGTTAACACTTCTTAAAACTAATTATGGACAGTCTGCTCTGTATTTCCCAATTTTAAAGGATTTATTCCCCCTCTCTAAATATAACACTAGCTATCTGTTTATTATTTCATTATATGGAATGTTCTTATAGATTCAGTAGCATTTCATTAGTAATATTATTATTTCATATCAAATAAGATACTGTTCAAAAAACACTTAAAGTTTATAACTTTGTACGGCAACTCATGCACCTTTTTAAAGTTTATCAGTTATAATTCAATAACTTACACTTCTCCATGGTGATTTATTAATATTATTACTAGTCCTTTTCTAGCTTTACAACATGAAATATTCAACCATGGGGGGACTGTGAAGATTTGTTCATACAAACTAAACAATAACTTTTTTGGGTGCACTGTTACTTAATACTATTAACGCTTTTGGTTTTTGTCAGTTTTACATGGTGATATGGTTTTTTGGGGTGTTATACTTTCTCTTTGGACATTCATTTATTTTTGGGGTTTTTGGGTTCTCTCCCTATGGGGTTTCTATTTGGTACGGGTCGTCTCACTTCCTTTTTTCTAGTGGATCTTCTCAGGTTTCTTATTCTGCAGTATTTTTGGTCATTCTATATTTCTTCTTTCTTCTTTCTTCTTTCTTCAGTATTTTTTTTCATTTTATATTTCTTCGTTCTTCTTTCTTCTTTCTTCAGTACCATTCCGCTGTGTATGCTTTTGTTTCTTCTGGTCTGGTTTCTTTGTCGGGGTATCTTAATTGCCTGCTTCTATCTTACCTGGGTAATTTTGTTATTCACATTTTTAGTTTTCTGGGTTTTTAAATTTGTAGTATATATATTATTTGCAGATTTTTTCTTTATTTTAACTTTTCTTGTGAGTATATTAATTAATATTGCCTTTTAATTGATTCTCATCTGGATATTCCATATATTAGAGCTTTATTAATGATCATTGAGTAATGTATTTGTGTGGATTATCTGTCATGCTACAATATATATATATTTACATTTAATATTTTATAATGAATTTACCTCAAGATATTTTTTTCCTTATTAGGAACATGTTTCGGGTACCATCTTGTACCCATCCTCAGCCTTCCGGTTTTTGTGTCTCTGTGTCCAGACACAAAAACCGGAAGGCTGAGGATGGGTACAAGATGGTACCCGAAACATGTTCCTAATAAGGAAAAAAATATCTTGAGGTAAATTCATTATAAAATATTAAATGTATTATATACATCAAGAAACGGACTGTAGCAGAAAGTGATTGAATATATATATATTACATTTAATATTTATACTTAAATTTACCTCAAGATGTTTTTTTTTCCTTAAAAAAGGTAAATTTAAGTATAAATATTAAATGTATTATATACATCAAGAAACTGACTGTAGCAGAGAGTGACTAAATATATATATATATACATCTAGCTATCTATTCAGCGGCCTTAAGTTTTGAAGACATTTAGCTGCCATGAGAAGGAGTGAAATATAAATCTATTTGAAGATGTATATAGTGTTGCCAGACCTTAAATAACCCATCTGTAATATGTTTATGTTAAAAAAAATTAGTAAACTAATGAGCTTTCCGAAATGATGTATTTTGGCCGCCGTCAGTTTCCAGTCATCTGGCGCATAACGTATATAGGTTGTATTTGGCTGCCAATTTTTATTATTCTTCGAAGTCTTGATGATATTTGGAAGCCAGGAACATTGCCAAACGTACTTAAGCTACAGCCGCCTTAGAATTTTATTGACATGTTTATTCAACACAATTCGCTTGGTTTGTTTTTGTCATTTTCATGCTGTTGCTTATGTACGTACCAATATTCACTGTTAATTAGAATTACATGTATTTTCTCCAAAATGAAAGAAAATCACTGGGCTGAAATTTCAGGTTGTACTTACCTACCAATTCCACCATAATGTTCATACAGAAATAACAGATTTGAGAAGAGGTTTTTTACAGTTTACATTTTGAGTTTGTTTTATCAGACGCTGCAAGAAGAAATATTGTTTTATGAGTACTTTAATTTTTGTTGATACATCATTTTTTTGATGAAATACACCTTTAATTCAGAAATCTGAGAAAACATAACATTCAGTCGAAACATGTTCCTTGAGTGCAGTTTCGTGCGTTTAATCAAAAGACGTGTAAGAACACGTATTACAGGATTTTTGGATAATTTAATTTGTTATTACAATTTTTTAATAAAACAAATAGCAACAGAAATAGAAACATAATAAACAGAAATAGCAAAAACATGACTGCCTTTAAAAAAACGGCCACTATTTTGAAACTGGTTCAAGAAATTTTGTTTAAATATGATAGAATAGCAAAACCAATGATAGAATAAGAAACCAAACCAACCGAGACATACCTTAATCCCATTTACTGACAAGAATGTGTATAAAATTAGGCTTTGATTTGAAAACCGTTTTTGACGTGACCTGCCACAGTGCATGTACAATACATTCATAAATTCACACGCGCGTGCTATAAAAGTAGTTTATAAAATGCGCATGTGCACACACACACACACACACACACACACACACACACACACAAATGCGCGCTATATACTACTTTTTTGATAGAGATGATGCAAAAACGTTAAAAAAACTCAAATGTTGGTTATTTTGAAAATGTTTCCATTTAATAACTCACTCTTACAGAACAACATTCTTTTACAGCAGAAAAGTAAAAAAAAAATAATAATAATAAAAATAATAAAATTCATAATGAAGTACAATTTTTTATATATAACGATATATAAAGATGTGGAAAAAACGCAATTTAATCAAAATTAAATAATACAAATGATACAAATTCTCAAGAAAATTATGATAAAGAACAACAATTTGTCAAATAATTTTTAAAAAGTGTAAAATCTCTCTTATAAATGAAAGGGAAAATGTATTATATATTAAAGAAGAATCTGCATACCCTACTAATGCAGATAAAAAAATGTAATCAAAATTAATTAATACATAATGATACAAATATACTACAAGAATATCATACAGAAAAACATATTTATTTCATACAGAATATCATACCTGTAGAACATTGTACAAAACAGTATCTTGTTAATCAGTTTAAAAAGTATAATCATAAACTGTTCTAAAAATAAAAATTACAATGTAGTAAGTATTAAAAAATACAAATATTACTGTATTAATAAAGTACAGTATAGCACCGATTTTCCGTGGGCCCGTTATCCGTGGTGTGGATTAACCATGGTCTAACAATTATATAATTACTGTATACTCTACCTACTGTAGTTGAAAGTTTAGAAAATTTGAGTACAACATTCAATTTGTTTAGCCTTTAATATCTTATCACGCGCATCAGTACGGAGATTCAAAAAACACGTGAATGCTGTACAATGCATGTTTTAATGAAAATACGTTACAGTACCGTATATTTAAAAGTTTGTAAAAGTAAGCTGTTACTCGTTACCGTTGTTTAATAATTAAACCTCACGTCATTAACATAAATATGCTGATATTAGATTTCATGCCTTATTGCACCAGAAGATAAACATTCCACTATGTATCACTCCTAGCCGTTGTGAGCACTCAAGAAGCGGAAGTGGTCGACGACGACGAACTACAACCAAAGTCGAATGTACTGTGTTCCCGAAGATCAAACGTCTGCAGAAACTTTACTAAAATTTATGGAAAATGAAGATTATGTTGACTTCGTTGATGTCTTGCAAGTCCGTAGTGTATAATAAAAAAAAAATTGCACAAACAAAACTACCGACTTTTTTAAAAGAAATTACTAACTTATGTATATTATTTTACAATTATTTTAAATTATTTTATACGCATAATTTTTTCATTGAAATAGCCCATTCTGTGTAACAGGTTTTGTTATTTTTCCTTTTTAATTAATACCTAACGTATACCGATTATCCGTGATCATCCTTTCCCCAGTTACCACGGACAATCGGCACTACACTATACATATTAATGTACTTTATTCGACACCATATAATGAAAATGAAATTATAGATAGCGATACAAATATACTAGAAAACTGTCCTACAGAATAACATTCTGTTACATTGTTTTTAAAAAGCTTATATACTATCCTAAAAATGAAAATGGAAACAAAGCACAAGTTAAAAGAACATATTATTAATAAAGTAGGGCCTACATACTGAATTAGACACGAAATAATAAAAACTAAATAATACGTAGCGATACAATACTAGAAAACTAAAAGAGAAGAATAACATTCTGTTTAATCGTTTTTGATAAATACAGTATACCTTCTGCTAAGGGGCTTCTCTTAATAAGGGACACTTCTGTAATCTCGGTGATTTTACCATAAGACACAATGCTCACATATTTCCAAATAACGGTAAAAAACATAAAAATGTCTGTTTTTTGGTACTATTTTCTCCGTCTAGCGGAAACCTTAGGACAGAAAAATACATTTTACTAGACAGTATTTTACTTTTTATAACAGCAAAATACAAGTATAAATAAAAATCGTGAATATCGAGCCTAAAACGTACCATGAAAGAATTTAAATATTCCATCACTAGCCTATTAGTCAACTTGTATATTACGCCAAAAATAGTAAAGGTTTTCATTAAAACACGAGTTATCAAGTTTTAAGGATACAATTACCGATGTTCAGTGCATCCACATGCACGCACTTCATTTTGTTATAATTGATACATTTTTTGCTGCATTACAGAGTACTGTCGTACATGACAGAATGGGATGTCATTATAATTCTACAATATTAGAACTGTGCTGATAGATTTAATGGTATTCCCGTACATTTTTATTTTTGTTTTCACCATTCGTGCCCGATTTTGTTTTTCATGAGTCATTCTATTTTACTTAGTAATAGCCTACTAGACGTCCAGTAATAAAATATTATTTGTCTACATCAATAGGTTAACAATTGTCTTTTATAGTGCTATATGTGATATTTTTCCGTAGTTGGTTACATGAAGTAGGCCTAGTGAATTTCTAGCTCTGTTTTATTAAAACACACAACTTTTAACAAAACGACTATCACAGTTTTCTCTATAGCCGACACCTCTTTACAGCAGACAAATGTTTTGTCCGCGTGACTGGCCGGTATTCAGAAGTTTCACTGTATGTAAACTTATGCTAATAGTAAATAATTTTAGTAGTAACAATGCTAAAGTAAGTACAGTTGTAACAATAAAGTAATTAATTACACTAGTAACAATAATAATAATAATACAGTATTATATTATGTAATAATACAATTATGAAAACTATAATCAAACAAATTATTTACAGCAACGTGTTTCCCTTTGTTTAAGTAGCAAGTGTAGGCCTATTATTTAAGAGACTTTTCCTACCTACATCAGTTTTTTGTGTGTAAACATTTTGCACAAATACATTTATTGAGCTCCATTTTTCTGGTAAGTTTAGTTGTGGATATAATTTATATAGATGTTCTACTTCTTGTCTCTTTGGAGGAATATTTTTCTTTAATGTGAGTTTTAAAAAACTCCAACTACCTTGCGTTGTTCGTTCGTCCATTTGTGAACATCTCTTTTAGTTACCTTGTTTTTGGTACCACTTTTACTTCCATGTTCCATAAGGAAATGGAAGTATGGTCATGGCAAAAAAAATCATGTCCGAGATAACGGCAGATTCTGATTGTACTCAAAACATGAAAAAAAGTAATTTTTCGAAAAGGGTCTGTGTGTGTCTGTCTTGTGTGTTGAATTTTTCTATGGCAAACGATAACTGCCGCAAATTCAAACAGAATCAAATAATTTTTGGCATACATCCCTGAATTGTAGAGGACTTGAGGCCTATTGAGTTTGGTGAAGATCGGTTAAGGGGAAGGGGTAGTGTACCTGTAACCTTTTATGTTTTAACAAGAGTAAAGTGCTTAATTTTTATAAATAAAGTATCCTTAAAAGAAGGTCATAATAATCCACTGTAGAAGGTAGATGAAATATCTATAAATGAAAAGGGTAGTTGAAGGGGAAGGGGGTAATTTTCTATAAATTAAAATGGTAGTTGATGAGGGACGAGGTAATTTTTTATAAGTTTTATATGTGTACTACGTTATTGACAACAAAGAAGTAGTTTCTATGGAAACATTTTATTTCACTTTGACAAAATTCTATATTTTTTTAGGAATTATCAAACCGAATTCAAGTAAATGATTGGAACTGTATGAGTACCCGCAATACATTTCATTGTTTTTAATATGCAGTTGTATCGATATATTACGGTGTGGAAAAGAAGAAGTGTACTAATTATTGTAAATTGCCCTATTTCTTAATGTAAAGCAAAAATACGTGTTGTTTTCATTTGGGAGGTTAGGTAATAATGGTTTTGGGTTTTTAGTTTACTGCTAAAATAAATAAAAGCTGTGGTTGAGAAAACGTAACATTAAACGTGTAATACAATGTGTATAACAGAGTAACACTTAAAATAAAGAACCTAACGTTTTGAGTTAACAACAGCAAATACAAGATGAAAAATACAAATATTTATGGTTAATGAAAAAACAAAAACCACTGTATTAAGGAATGACAACATATGCTCTACATATTGTACATAATGGATGTTTGTTTTTTGTTAGTCACAAAACGAGTACTTTTCGGAAAATGAATTTTACCAAAAAAAAAGTTCTGCCACAAAAAAGTGACATGTAGGCCTATAATAATAGGCACAAGGGGTTGACCCTTGGGCCACTCCCGCCTTACTTTGAGTTGGGTTTTTCGTGTTTTAGAAAAAAAAATAATTTTACATTACACATGTATTGGTTTCCATGTATAATTTCAGTTTTCATGTTAACCTAACATAACCAATTTTTGGTGTCACAGCCACGGCCTGGTGATAAATTACTACTACAGTCATTTTCCATTAACAAATGACAAACAAAATCAATTGCAATCACCAGCCAACTATTTTGCAACATACAAAATTAAAATTTGTATAATTCTTTCACTACATAAAATTATGTGCGATATTCACTACATATCGAAGCCCAAAAATTGCATTATCGAAATGACTGCGGGTATGCATAAAGGCAGTACCAAATGATTTTATATATAATCTGAGAACATGGAAGTCATGTATGGTTCTCCATATCTATTTTTTTATCTTTACATGGCTGCAGTACATCCTCAATGAGTTCTGGGATCGTAATTACGTTGTCCTCTCTGCCGTCTGCATTTCTTGAAGTAGGCCTACCTGATAAAATGTCATGAAGTGGAATATCTTCCAGATATTCATTTTCGCTATCTGAATGGTCACTGAAGTTTGTTGTATTTCTATAGTTTGTAATGAGTTTATCTTCCAGAGGAATATCTATTTCATCCAGCGGCCTACCCTTGTATTGTACCTTTCTCCATCATTAGAAATAGCTGTGTAATTTTTGCCGTTTGGAATATGTCATCAGGTAATCTGTAGTTGCTTTGGTGTATCGATGAAGTATGTCCCATGAAAGTCACGAGTTGTTCAATGTCTTCGTTGGACATGTGGAAAAGTTGACAGATAGTAGCAAGGTGCTTCCTAAGTGTCCTTGTCGAAATGGCGTCAGGATTTCTGGGTCTGTGTCATGATAACAGATCTAGATATATGAATAACTCACCTTTGGTTTTACTGTAATCTGGTTTGAAGAATTCGTTATATCGTAGTCGGGATCCCACGTGAAGTCGGGAAGAACTCTTGCGTCAGCATTCAATGTAACTCGATGATAACACAAACAAACACAACTGAAAATATGTGCATACAGATACAGACATTCGAATGCCGCAGCGTTGCCAGTTTTCGGCAGCAAAATGTTGTAAAACATGCCATAACTTACACATGTCATGATATACAAAGGTGACTGTCACACTGCCAACGGTTATACCGTGAACTTAAAAAATATACAAATTACAAGTTCTACATAAAATTTGGCGGCCAACATTTTTTCGAAAAATTAATTTTTTGGGGTTCTTGGGAGGTTAAGAAAACGAAATAACTAGACATGATCATTCAGCTCCTGTATATGGCTGCCAAATACACCCGGCCGCCGAATGTCATGCAATCAGTGCAATGTACGGCCACCGAATAACTGAAAAAATATGCATATATATATATATATATATACTTCATGATGGATCAAAGTATATAATATACTTCAGAATGGATGAAAATAGATGTTTCATGTTGTAATATACAATTTTATAATGGTAAATTTTAGTGATCCCTGATGTTAGTGTAGCAATAGTGATTAAATTCACTAATTATTATATTATATTTAATTAGTTATATTAGTTAATTAGTTAATAATAATATTATATATATATTATTAAAAATAATTATTAATTAGAATGCTATGTAATTTCATTTAATTAATTGTTCATGGGTTGTGATTAAACCTTGGAACTTTTTTGGTGCTGTAATAATTCCACGTCCTACATTGTGATTGTGATGATTTAGTGTCCTCCATATTTCTTATTGCATACTGTATATTGTCTAAAAGAACCAAATAATATCCTGTTATCAGGAGTGTTTGTTTGTATTTCAGGTACTGAACAGAATAATGCTTTATGTTATAGAGAAGCTAGCAACACCCGCGTCAGTAGTTCCTGGTTCACCAACAGCTAGCTGTGAAGCACCAGTATTTCCAGTACCTGTGCGCCAGATCAAGACAGAGCCAGATACCAGACCAGGTGAGTTTATTATTTCCGTGTGTTCACTTTAAGTGATGTGTGCTATTTTAAATATATTCATTGAAATGTGAAGATTTGTGCTTTAAATGCCTCAAAATATGAACCATAAAATTTCCAGAGTTGGGTGAAAAAGCAGGTGAAAAAAATTATAAAACAGGAAAGCTCATGATTTATAAAACTTAAATATCATGTTTTTTAGATAAGTAAAGCTACTGAAAAGTTGAATTATTGCATGTGTTTAAATATACAAGATAATGTGCAAAACAAAGCATGGATATTAACTTTTCAAACAAAGATCAAAAGTAAAGATAAATCTTAACTGACAGTTGTATACAGCTCATATAGAGTTATGGGGGACATAATTGTATACAACTTTATTTTTAACATATGTCCATTGTCAAAACCAGTTTTTGTATCAGCATCTCACCACTCTCTGTTAGAACCACACGGACCTCTTCTTTTGACCTCATTATTGTTGTTAAACTATTGTCTGGAAAGGTGTTTCTTCAGGTCAAGAATATTTTCAGGGTATGAAGTCCAGGCTATGCAGCATGATCCAAAACAACCTACTACCAACTGTCAAACAGTCTAGGCGACAGGTGACACATGACACATACAATATGGAACCAATGTTGCTAAGGAGCTGGTAGATGCAGCATACCAGAATTTCCCTCCTTTCTTTTTGAATTCAGAGTCTCGGTGCCTTGCAGTATTTATTGGTAGGAATTGTTTTGCCCATAAGTCAACCGTGAACATGAAATCTAATAGGAGAGTACCTCTCCTGTTCAGGGACTGCTCTACCATATAGGCGGCCGCCTAGGGTGCCACAAGTCGAGGGGCGCCAAATTGTGAAGGAGAAAAAAAATTTTTTTTGGAAATATTTTTTAAAAATTAACTTTGGGAATGTCAAATGGCACCAAGCCTCGGCGAAGAAAATTTTTGTTTAAAATTATTTTTCTGACTTCAAGTGTTGACGATAACTTATTTGAAAGTACATAGATAATTTATATCATATTTATACTTTCTTAGTTGTATTATGACAATGCATTTAGTTGGGAAAAATTTACAAATATTTAGAAGAATTATGCCAAAAAGAAACTAATACATCATTTTATTTAGTATTGCGCGCTAAAAGTAGTACTTTAATAAATGATACTCTGCCTTATCGACATGTGATGGCTAACCGACTCGTTTAAACGCCGACGAAATAGAATGGCGACTCATGCAAACATCTGTAATCGTGATACCTAATTTACGTAATGGTAATATGTTATTGATCATCGACAGAACATTAAGAAAACTAACCAAATTGTATTGATTTATATTATTTCAAACTTACGGTTACAAGCTCTTAAATAAAAAGTGCTTCTACTATAAGTGTTTGAAAATTACATATATGTTCATGAACTGAATAGTGTCACTTGTAGTTATAAATAAATGTTCAATACACACTAATAGAAGATATAAACAAAGCAGTAAGTACCATTTTTTTTTAATTTTATACTTGTCAAATAAATCCAAGTAATAAGTATGCTGTGATAAATAATAATAAATAACTTAGATATGTGTGCACTTGAAGTAGTATTTTGCAAACAAGAAAAGCGTTTTTCACAACAAAAAAGTGTATTAACCCAAGCAAAATGGTGTTTTTTTCTTGGGTTGTAATGGCAAATGTCTTGCTTTTAGCACGGGAGAAATATCACTAGCAGTTTGCCATTTTTTTAATTACCTCCTTTTGATTCATAAAAACCGATCAGTTTTTTTTTTCAAATAGCTAGTAAAATATATCAGATGTTTAAAGGCATTCCAACAATTATTTCTTAAGGTGGAACCTCCGAATTATTATAAAAATCAAAAAATTTGAGCACTGAAAATAAATTATGAATCGTGTAGTTTAAGTTACCAGCTTTTGATTAATCTCAAAAAATTATGAGGTAAACATTAAAAATCAAAAGAAAACAGATTTTCAAAACTCTGAAAAATTGATCAAAATATCATACTTTCTTATAAGCGTAGTCGATAGTTTTGATAATTAACTTAACCCTTACCGAAAACTAGGGAGATATAGATTTCGTTATGAGGAATCAAATGATGGAAAAAATATATAGGTAAACATAAAAACTGTTGAGAAAGTCCTTTATAAGTATCATGGAGTCTTGAAAAATAATACTATCACTTGATTTCATGTAAACTAATTAGAATTAATATTAGGCATTACCTGTATTAACTTTCCGTCCCGTTACTTAACTGTTTTAATTTCTAAAATGACGCGTTTCGAGGTTAAATCCTCATCTTCAGGTTTTTAATATTACAAAAACATCAAATTCACCCGAACGGGGTCGTCAATTACTTAAAACACATAAAACACTTTTATGATGAGGATTTATCCTTGAAATGCGTCGTTTTAGAAATTAAAACTGTTAAGTCACGGGACGGAAAGTTTAATACAGGTAATGCCTAATATTAATTATAATTAGTTATTAAATGTGACTTGGAGACAAATAAAACAAAATGAATGATTTCATGTCATGTGATTTTTTTAGGAAATAGAATTTATTTATATTTTGAATCTCTTTCTACGTTTTATGTCGTCTAACGACATAATCAGGGACCTTTACTTGATACGACCTGTCGTGGAGGTTCCACCTTAAATTGAATAAAATATTTAATTAATTTCATCTTTTTCGTTCGTATTTATTTTTTAAAATGTACTTTTGTCACATTTAATATAATTTGATAAAATTTTTATTAATTCCATATGCAGACAATGTCAAAAAAATTATCTGGAGCAGCTTGTAAAAAAAGAAAAGTTGAAAGGATAGAAGAAGATAAACGATTAGGAGCTGCTTTCGCCAAATTTCTTCGGCCTGAGCTTACATCTGTTCGTAATAATGAAGAGACTGAAAAAGAACCTGATACAGTACTACTACAAGCTGATTCTTCCAAAAGTTTCACACAAGATTCTGTCAATTCTGCCGATTCTGCGATTGATAAACCTAATGAAGACATTCCTACTGTCCCTACTGACAATACAACTAAAAATTCAGTAAAATCCACCATTTCAATTGAATTAATTAATGGAAATGAACCTGAAGCTCCCAATAGTACTGACAATGATTTAACACTGAAAAATAGCACTGACAATTTAAATATTAATTTTTCAGATCCATTTACTTGGACTAATTTGAACTTAAATTTTAATCAATTAAAACCAATTTTAATAGAGCATGGCCCCAAACAAGTTAAAACTTATGAATTTCCAACAGATAAAGAAAAAAGGTCATTTTCAATTTTATTGTACATTATTATCAAAAACTAATAAATGGAGAACACATTCATCGTGACTGGCTACAATATTCTACATCGTCTGATAAAGTTTATTGTTTTTGCTGTTTGTTATTTTCCACCCAAAATAGATTACCAGCACTGGCAAATAATGGTTCGAAAGATTGGCACAATATGACAAAAATTTTAGGAGAGCATCAAAACAGTCCGGAACATAAGTTAAAAACTACAACCAGTGGAAAGAGTACGAAGAAAGATTGAAAAAAGGACGATTATTGAATTTCAAATTAGCACAGCAAATCAAAGAAGAGGAGAAATATTGGCTACAAATTCTAGAAAGATTAATAGCTTTGGTTAAGGTTCTTGGTTCTCAAAATCTTGCGTTTCAAGGAAGTAATGAAAAATTACATACAATTGGTAATAGTAATTTTCTTAAATTCGTCGAGTTACTTTCTTTATTTGGTCCAATTATGCAAGAACACATCCGAAGAATAAAGAATGATGAAATTCATGTGCATTATTTAGGAAAATATCGGTATGGAGAACCATACATGACTTCCATATTCTAAGATTTATATTTAAAATCATTTTCAGCCAAACAGCCAGGCTGTCTTACCTGCCTTTTTATTGCTGTATTAAATGAAAAATATTATATTACATTAAAATGAAAAAATTATAATTTTATTGCCTGGCAACAAAATTATTTTATTTTTAACAATTACCATTGTTTCAAAAAGTTTAAATAAATTTTCAAGTACTTTACTCTTGTTAAAACGTAAAAGGTTGCAGGTAAACTACCCCTTCCCCTTAACCGATCTTCACCAAAATCGAAAGTCATTGAGACCTCTACAATTCAGGGACGTATGCAAAACATTATTTGATTCTGTTTGAATTTGCGGCTGTTATCGTTTGCCATAGAAAATACCCTTGTTAAAAAAACGTTGCAGGTAAACTACCCCTTTCCCTCAACCGATCTTCACCAAAAACAACAGGTCTTGAGAACTCTACAATTTAGGGCAGTATGCAAATAATCTTTTGATTCTGTTTGAATTTGCGGCTGTTATCGTTTGCCATAGGAAATACCCTTGTTAAAACATAAAACGTTACAGGTAAACTACCCCTTTCCCTTAACCGATCTTCACCAAAAACAATAGGTCTTGAGTACTCTACAAATCAGGGCTGTATGCAAAACATTATTTGATTCTGTTTGAATTTGCGGCTGTTATCGTTTGCCATAGAAAATACCCTTGTTAAAAAAACGTTGCAGGTAAACTACCCCTTTACCTCAACCGAACTTCACCAAAAACAATAGGTCTTGAGAACTCTACAATTTAGGGCTGTATGCAAATAATCTTTTGATTCTGTTTGAATTTGCGGCTGTTATCGTTTGCCATAGGAAATACCCTTGTTAAAACATAAAACGTTACAGGTAAACTACCCCTTTCCCTTAACCGATCTTCACCAAAATCAGCAGATCTTGAGAACTCTACAATTCAGGGCTGTATGCGAAACATTATTTGATTCTGTTTGAATTTGCGGCTGTTATCGTTTGCCAAACAAACAAAATTACCCTTGCTAAAAAAAAACCGTTGCAGGTAAACTACCCCTTTCCCTCAACCGATCTTCACCAAAAACAATAGGTCGCGAGTACTCTGCAAATCAGGGCTGTATGCAAAAAATTATTTGATTCTGTTTGAATTTGCGGCAGTTATCGTTTGCCATAGAAAAAAAATCTACAGACAGACACAGACAGACACACACACAGACACTTTTCGGAAAACGACTTTTTTTCATGTTTTGAGTGTAGTAGAATCAGAATCTGCAATAATCTCGAACACGATTTTTTTTGCCATCACCATACTTCCATTCCTTAAGGAATATGGAAGTAAAAATATCCAAAATGAATTAATTCAAATATTGTCAAATGCAGCTAAACAAAAGATTATAGAATATGTTCAAAAAGCTAAATATTTTTCAATAATTCTAGATTGTACTCCAGACGTTACTCACGTCGAGCAAATGACGTTCATTATTCGATTTGTTCATGTTGCTTCTCTTGATTTAAACGAAGATTCAGCTTCAACATCAAGCGAAGAACCACTTGTTTCAGTAAGAGAACATTTTCTTGGCTTTATTCCACTCGAAGAAACAACTGGTGCAAATATGAGCAAAGTTGTCTTAAAATTTGTGGAAAATTTGGAATTACCTATACAAAATTTACAAGGAGAAGGATACGATAATGGGAGTAACATGGCAGGGAAGAATACAGGTGTGCAAAAAAGAATACAGTAAACCCTCGATTTAACGGACTAATTGGGGCTGAGGGGTGTCCGTTAAAACGAAAGTCCGTTAAATCGCAAATTTTGTTTTTTGAGGATATATTTAAGTCAAATAGGCCTATAACACTTGAAATTTTAATACTATTAATATCATGCAAATACCGTATTGTTCCGAATACAAGCCACACTTTTTCTCCTAAAAACCTGGCCACTAATTTGGCCTGCGTCTTGCATTCGCGCGCTAATGAAATTCGAAGTTATACCTGACTTCTGGCGGGACGAACGCTTTTGGTATCTATGAGTTGTTTACTGCGTAAGCAACAGCAGTTTGCCTGGCTGTTGTTAACTCTGGCATTATGATTTATGACTGCAGCCGTACGTTTTAACAGCAAACTGAACAAAGAATAAGAAGAAAAAGTGTAAGTGCGTGCGCACGCGTGCGTGCTCGCACCCTTCTGTATGCAGCAAGACAAAGGGTGAGTAGAGGGGGGTGTGAGTAACATGTTTCTAAATAACGGGTAAACTGCCAGTGTGGTTTTCTATTGTAACAGCGACAACATCGCTTATCTGTATTTGAATACGTACTATTAATATCATGCAAATACAATGTTATGTACACACCTTTATTTATTCTGGATAAAAGCATCAAGAGTCAGTTGTTTTCCACTAGAATGTTGCTTCTTTATTATTTAAGATCTAAACTGTCTAAAATGGTCATAATAAGCACACACTTCCGGATCTGAAGACTCCCCAATGTACGTGATAATTTCGTCCATGCTGTTTCTTATCGCTGATAATTTAGGGCCTCCTGTAACAGATGTTTCTTCATTGTCATCATCTCCATCTTCTTGATCGTCGTGTAGAACAGATTCCGCGATCTCTTCCTGACTCAGGATTTGGTAACCTGGGTCACCCTCGTCCAAGTTTAGCCACTGTTCTATGTCATTCTCGTTTACTTCTTCACCAGCCTTCTTTACGGTTTCACAGAAATCGGATGTTTCAAATCCTCTGAAATCGTACTTCGGTTCAGTCCCATTCAGTAACTGTGTCCACCCATTAGCCAATGTTGTTTCCTTCATCTCCTTCCATGCGGCAGCAAAATTAAAGATGGCGGACTTGATGTTGTATGCACGCAGATTTTGCAGCGTTCTAGCTCCTCTCGTGTCGTTTTCATGGTCTTGTTCGTCCTCCAAGGCAACCATCACCTCTTCAAGAAACTTCTTCTTGTACAGCCTTTTGCAGGCAACAATGACTCCTTGGTCCATTGGCTGTAAAATTGAAGTGGTGTTCGGAGGGAGGAAGACGCATTTTATTTTTCCGTCGTTGCTAACTAACTTCTCGGAGTTGCGATGGGCCAGTGCATTGTCCAGTAGTAAGACGGCTTTCACTGCATGCGATGGAATTTTCATAGTCTCTTCTTAAAAACGTCGCACTTCTGGCACAAAATGATTAAAAAACCAGTCTGAAAAAATACTGAAGGTAAACCAAGCATTTTTTGAACTTTCATAAATGACTGGCAACTGGTTCATTATGTTCTTTATCGCACGAGGTTTCTTTGCGTTTCTGACTATGACTGGAGTAAGTCGATGCAAACCATCAGCATTCGCACACAGTAGGGCAAAAAGCCACTCCTTGTTGAGTTTACGGCCTGCTGTGCTAGTTTCATGTTTGTGTGCCAGAGTATTTTCAGGCACAGCATGAAAGTAGAGACCAGTCTCATCAGCATTATAGACCTGAGACAAAATGAGACCCTCAGATTCGATCGTTTCCTTTATATGTTGACGAAAAGCCTCAACTTGTTCAGTGTCTGCACTCAGCGCTTCACCACATGTTGATCTATTTGTGATGCCATGCCGTTTACGAAAACGCCAAAGCCACCCATCACTCGCCTGAAATTGGATACCAATATGTTTTGCCAGTTTATCAGCAGCAGCCCGCAACTCCACACTACGAACAACAACGCCACTAGAACGTTGTTGAATAAACCACTTGTACACAGCATCCTCTAATTTTTTGTGTTTGGCTAATTTAATGTGTTTTCTTTCTCCCTCATTCTTCGAACTATCAACACTGTACTTTAGCAAAAACTGAATAAGTTTATCTGTATTCTTTCGAATGTCTGAAACGGTTTGTTTCTTTACACCATACACTTCACAAACATGTGCAACAGACGCGCCACCTTCAAGTTTACTTAAAATATAGTTCAAGCTTTTGCTTTATACTCAGGTTCACACGTTTTTTCGTAACGCCAGACATACTTATGCTGTAATTCACTAATAAAGTAATGGACCTTGCTGTAACAACGCAAGTATAAACTCGTTAAGACTCTCTATTTAACACGTGCAAGGTTCGTACTATAGAAACACATGTAGTGTACACGCTGTGTTCTCTGAATAAACTGATGCGACGCTGTACGAATGTGAACTGCGCGTGCATACGAATTATCACGAAGATAGCCGAATATTCAAGAGTGAAAATGCGTTGCTATGGTTATGAACTACCACCAAATTTAAATCACAACCATGGACTTCAAAAACTTAATCGTGATTTTTTCGTCTCAAAATTTTTTTTTAACATGATAGTGTTTTTAGGCTGGGGGTCATTCCACAAAATGCGTGATGCAAAATGTGTAACGTCATCAAAAAATGTAACGCTCCAGGTGATGTTAGTAATAAATAAATTTGGTCACAGTGAAATAAGATGCATATCAGTTGTTCAGTGTTAGTCGTCGTGATGTCTTCCACTGAACGTGTGCGACGCCTGCATCAACGACAACGCAAAGACGGGGGATCGTGAAGAATTAAATGAATTCTTATCTCCGTTCCCATCAAATACAACTGGAGATGAGAAAATTTGCGTGTTTCAAAACAATAAACGAAAGAATGCTGCGACAGCCAAGCAATATCGCCAGAACAGGAGAGTCTGCAGTTTATGCACATTATACGTTTCAAAAGCCTAAAAACTTTTTTTTTAATCTGTTAAATTCTGTCCGTTAAATCCGAAGTCCGTTAAATCGAGGTCGGTCCGTTAAATCGAGGGTTTACTTTATTAGATATTAATTCGAGAGCTTTCTTTGTGCCATGTGATGCTCATTCCTTAAATTTAGTTGTGAATGATGCTGTTACGTCTTGCACTGAAGCTACGATTTTTTTCGATCTTGTCCAAAATATTTAAGTATTTTTCTCTGCATCTCCTCGTCGATGGAGTTTCGTAAAGAAGCATATATCTAGCTTAACTGTAAAACCTTTAAGTGCGACAAGATGGTCAAGCCGAATAGATGCAATTATGCCACTTAGATTCCAAATAGAAGAGATATACGATGCTCTAATAGAAATATCAGAAGATACTTCGTTCACTGGAACTTCAGGTAATTTCACTCGCGTCGAAGCCCAAAGTATTGCCACTAGTATTTGTAAATATAAATTCTTAGTTGCTTTAGTAGTATGGCATAAAATACTTTTCGAAATTAATACTACTAGCAAACTTTTACAAACTATTAACTTCAGTATTCATGAAGCTGTAAAAAATTTAGAGAGAACTAAACAAATTTTAGTAGAATGCAGAAGTGATATCGAGTTTGAAAGGGTACTAGTTGATGCCAACGAGCTTGCTGGAACGTTACATGTGGAGCCTATTTTTGAGACTGAAAGGGTAAGAAGAACGCGCAGGCAGTTCAATTATGAAGGAATAGATGAGCCAGTTTCTGATCCAAAAGAAAAATTCAAAATTAATTTTTATTTTGAGGTACTGGATACAGCGATTAACTCTGTTGCAGAGCGATTTACTCAGCTGGGCAAAATCAGTGCTACATTTGGATTCTTATACGATATTACTAAATTGAACCGAAGTTCAACTCAAGAGATTCTAAATGTATGCTTAAATTTAGAAAGAATCTTAACAGGGCCAGATGATTTGAAAGATATCGACACTTATGAATTGTGCTCTGATTTAAAAATAATTTCTCAGATTGTATCACCGAATTTACCACCATTAAAATTAATGGAATATACTTGTGAAAAAGGCTTACAAAATAATTATCCGAATCTGTTTATCGCTCTTAGAATATTACAGACGCTCCCAGTAAATGTAGCTTCTGGGGAACGTAGCTTTTCGAAGCTAAAATTAATAAAAACATATCAGAAACAAGATGACACAATAGAGATTGTCAGGCTTAGCAATGCTGTCCATTGAGCAGCAATTAGTTAGTACGTTACCATTGAAAGATTTGATTTCTACTTTCGCACAAATAAAAGCTCAAAAAGTTAAATTTTAGTTTAAATTAACTAAATTAATTATTTAACATAAGTTCTACATTTTACTATTATGTTCAGTATTTTATGTAAAAAATCAGTATTTTTCTAGTTAGAATAGTTAGTAATATTTGAATTTTGTTAAATAAAGCATTTTTAAAATGAATTTTGAATCTTGTATTAATTTAAAACCTTACTCAGTAAAATATTTCCAACGTGCAGAGATATCATACAGATTAAAGATAAATAATGTGAAAATTTTTTAGGCCGCCTTTCTCGGTTTTCGCCTAGGGTGCCGATTTTCCTTGAGCGGTCATTGCTCCTGTTCCAAAAAACTGAACTATATTGTATCGGCAAAAATTAATTTTTTGAATTTTTGTCTTTGGGAGAATGTTTATGGCATCATTGTAATAGCTGTTGCTTTGGTTCAGAGGTATGGTAATAAACAACACAGATCTTATCCCCAACCGTAGAAGAGTACATGGATTCATCTCCTTCTTCTGCAGAGCCTGTAAGAAACATAAATGAGAACCCATCTATTTTTATACGATCCGTAAATCTAAGATTCAAGGTGTACAATCCATTGTATTATTAATTACTATGACACTTGCCAACTTAATAATTTAAAAAAACTACATTGTTTTGGCCACTAACAATCTGTAGTCACCTTCAGGTGAGCTAATAAAATTAAATTAAACATTAGAACAAACTGTTTATCAAATCAATATATCTAACTTTTACAATGATCAATTGAAAAATCATGAATTAGCTAGAAAAATATTAAATTAAGTTGAAATTAGATATTGTATTAAAAAATTATATTTATTATTGCATTATAACTCAGTTACCTTCTAAGAAATTTTCTTAGCTGAATGTGGAAGCTTCAACGCACACCATATTGTTGCGAGAAGCGTACCGAACAATCCAAGAAATTCTTCACTCCCCCCCCGTCCAGTGTGGCAGCTGTTGCATCAGTCAACTACGTGATTCTAGTGAGTTCCAAGAACACTTATATATACGCATTAAGCTGCCGGCACGGCGTGCAGTAAGGAGGCAAAGCTGTACTGCACTTCTCCGGGGCCTATATAAAGCCATAGAAGGCGGATTGTCAGTTCAGTACGTGAGCGATTTTGGCTAGTGCGGATTGAGTGCTTGTCAAAGTGGAGAATTATTGTGTTATGTGTTTTATAATTGTGCAAGACTCTATTAGTAGACATTGTTTATTACGTGTGAACAATTTTTATTTGATTTGTTATAAGAGACTGTGTTGTTAATTACAAACTGTTTAACTGTGAAAATTAAAGCTGGTAATTAGTAACTTAATTGGTGTCTTGTACTTATTTTGTTTCCACTGTACCTACGACGATCAAGTAGACCATCGTAACAGTGGTGTTAGAACTCGGATAGAACGGTTAACAGTGGAAACAGTGGACATTTTGTAAAAGACGAGTGTAGTTCGTAATTAATTAATAAAATGGATACCAGTCAGATAATAGAAGCATTCCGAGCAATGCTACAGCAAAGTCAGGAACAAGAAAAAGAAGAATGAAGACAGGAAAGAGAAGAGGCAGAAAAACGACTAGACAAAAAATGTAAGCATGAAAATGAAACACAAGAGACGACAAAAAGAAGAATTTAGTCGTCAATCAGACGAAATTAAGGCGTTCGTACAAGAGGATACCACTGCAAAATTCGTCCTGTTACAAGGTGAGCTGAAGAAACAAGTTGACAGAATATCTGAAATAGAAAAATCTGTGTCGACTATGAAAACAAATATTTCAAGTTCAGAAGTTTCTATTGCAAATTCAATAAAACAAATTAAAAAGGAATTAGAACATTTAACAAAGGAAATAGTTGATAACAAAAGACCATTAATAAATGCTGATGAAGATTCAAAATATCAGAGAAATAAAACTGTAGTAGGGCCAGTTTTTACAAAGGCCCCAACGTTTGATGGAAGTACTCATTGGGCAACTTATAATCGCCAATTTGAAGCTGCCGCTTGCTTAAATAAATGGACGGAAGAAGAGAAAGGACTTTCACTAATTCTTGCTTTAAATCGGCCTGCCTCAGAACTAATACAGAAAGTGCCATCTGACAGTCAGAACATCTGTGCCAAATTAACAAAAGCTCTGGAATTACGGTACGGTGACCCGCATTTGTGCGAAGTGTACCATGAACAACTTAAAGCGAGGCGACAGCGTTCAGGGGAGAGCCTTCAAGAGTTTGAAGCAAATGTCGACCGACTGACGAGATTGGCTTATCCCGAAGAATCGGAGGAGTTCCATAAGTGGATTTCTCTCATTATGTTTATTGACGGTATCAGAGATAGTCAATTACAACAAGTGTTAAGACTGTCACGGCATGATAATAAATCAGATGCTCTTGTTCATGCTCTCTGTTTTGAATTTGCCAAGTCGGCGACTTACATTAATCAAAGTATCTCATCACGTTGTAGCCAAAGGGATCCAACATCACGGTATCGTCATAACGGACAGAATAAAGAGACAATTCAAGAACAACAGTTTAAGAAGTCACCAGCACCACATCGATCTTTTGAACCAAAGGATAAAGACAAGACCGAAGTGTTACAACTGTGGGGAACGTGGTCATCTACAGGTAGACTGTTGGAAGAAGAAAATACCGAAAGAAGGGAGTGATCGCACCAATTGGAGAAGCAAAGCACCAGAACAACACACAGTTTCCACACTACATAAGACTAGTGGAAACCTGATCGTTAACGGATTTGCGGAAGGTAAACAAATATCACTTACAGTTGACACGGGCGCTACAGTGTCTATTGTGCGCGCTGACTTAATCAACAACCGATGGCCTCAAATTAGCTCTTGTACAATACAGACTGTGACTGGAAGTCCTGTTAATGTGTTAGGAAAGATGGATGTACGTGTGCGCCTGGGTCTTCTCGAGTTTAGCCACCAAATGCTTGTTGCAGACATTGTTGATGAAGTGATTCTTGGCACAGACATTATGATTTCTTCAGATTCGTTGTGGACTTAAGAGAGAATGTCCTGAAGGTTGGCCAAGAGAAGATAAAGCTTTGCAGGGCTAAAATGACAAGGTCTACCAACCATTCAATTAAGCAAGTGGCATTGGCCGAAGAAGAAGTCAACAGGTCTGGTCAAGAGGAACCTTTCCTATTCCAGGCGGAAATGGAAGAAGAACTATCAGAGGAAGTACAAATACGTGAAACGGCAAAAGAAGTGACTGGAAAGCCAACTATGGGTGTCAAGGAAACCCCTTTGTTTGTTCGTGAGTTAATAGAAGCGCCCGGGGGAAAAGTTGCTGGAGATGAAGTTACGCAAGAGGTTGTTGACTAGAAACAAACAGACTTGGATCGGCCAGTGGTGTTTAGGTCATCAATACATGACGCAACGGGAGTGATTCCAGCAAAACTAGCGGTTGCGCGGTAGACTCGTATTCCTGGGAACTTGATGTTCGGATCACACGAGACCGAATTCGAAGGATGGGAGAATTATCTTTCACAAGGACGTCCACCTACATCGCCTGGCCAAGTATTACTTCAGAGACGGTTTGTCAGTTCGGGACGAACAGGCTTAAGGAGGGGGAAGTGTTGTGAGAAGCGTACTGAACAATCCAGAACATTCTCCACTCTCCCTGTCCAGTGTGGCAGCTGTTGCATCAGTCAACTACGTGATTCTAGTGAGTTCCAAGAACACTTAGATATACGCATTAAGCTGCCGGCGCGGCGTGCAGTAAGGAGGCAAAGCTGTACTGCACCTCTCCGGGGCCTATATAAAGCCATAGCAGACGGATTGTCAGTTCAGTACGTGTGAACAATTTTTATTTGATTTGTTGTAAGAGACAATGTTGTTAATTACGAACTGTTTAACTGCGAAATTTAAAGCTGGTAATTAGTAACTTAATTGGTGTCTTGTACTTATTTTGTTTCCACTGTACCTACGACGATCAAGTAGACCGTCGTAACAATATGTTTTTCTTGTTATCATATGTTAACATTTTGTACACCCAGTTTTGTAACATTGTAATTTTTTTCTTGTCAACTTCGTGATCCCAATCTAGACACTTCAGGAGTGAATTCATGCAATTTTTTTATAATCACATATCAACAATGTAACATGATGTTTCCCTCTTCATAAAGAATATACTCTAACCTAACTAATTATCCTAATAATGAAGAACAGAATAATAATTAAGTAAAGAACCTGTATAAGGTAAAATATGTGTTAAATAGTGAGTTTAAGATAAAAGTAAATCAAATAATAAGACCAAAATACCAAATATGATTATAGGGAACTTAATAATAAATAACTCTAGTAAACTGTCAAAAGGACATGTAAGTAACAAAGTACATGTAGTAACAAAGTAATGTTGTCAAAAACAGGTGAAAGCATATACAGCAGAACTTAAATGGTTTACCAATCAGGAAAATTTATAAATTAGATAAAATGTGAAGTCACTAAAGCCATTCATAGAATGATTAATATAAAATAAGTGAATAATAACAGTTTTAATTTTATTTAAAAGTGTAATGATGTAAGTTAGGTTATGCACCATATGTCTATATTAAAGCAAGACAAAGAAATAAAGAAGGAAGTAAGATAAATTGTTTTATGATAAAAAGTATGAACAACAAACAGAATAATAAATAAGACAAGTATAATTAACTATTGATATTTAGGAACTAAGTAATAATGTAAATAGTAAGAACTGATGAAACAGAAGCCTACATGTACTGGGTAGGAAAAATAATAAAAATTTATGTAAACAAAACCTGTTAAATGATATAGTATAGATTATAAAAGAATGTATGTTAGTAGAGTAAGAAAATAATAATGAGAAATGTCCAGAATTGACCAGGCATACTGTAAATAATAAGTTGTCAGCTTTGACAAACCCTTCATACAGCTAATGTGGAAGTTTATAATGGACAGTACAAGGAAAAAAGCTTGTAGTGAAGTATAAAATATATTGTAAAAGTTCAAGTAGATCATAAGTGATAATTAAGAATTGTTACTTTGTAGTAGAATTAAGTTTTTTAGTTTGAGAAAGGAATTAAGGTACCCATGAGCATGGAGATGAGTAAGCCTAGATGGCAATACTAGGTTTTTATAATAAATGGATGTTTATAATTATTATTACTATTATTAAACCATATAATGTTAAAGTAAAACCAATTCTACAACTAAGAATTAAAACATTGTATTTGCCTCCAAAAGCGTTTTAAGACTATAAAACAGGTTAATTACCTACCGTCACGCTTTTTGAAATCCGAAAACAGGAATACTCGAGTTTCGACACATTAAGTGTCATCTTCAGATCCTCGATGAATATAAGTTAAAAATACATTTGTTGATGTATGCACATCCCGTCAGATAATAAAAACAACACAAACATAACAACAAAAATACTTAAATAATTTAACACATATTAAAACACGAGACAAAACAGAACGAAAACACGATACACGCGGCCGACGTGGACCTGCACAGGAGCACGTTATGCGCGATAAAATCAATCGATACCGATTTGACCTTTGATAAATTTTATCGATCTGACACAGCTAGTATCTCGTTCGATATCGTTCACTCTATTAAATAGAATATTATTTTTATGGATCGATTTTTCATTTAAGATACTGTGACGGTAGCGATATGCGAACATCTGCTCTCCGTTACCAGCGGCCGAGACGTGACCAACTACGTGCTCGGAGCGAGCCAATCCGGCATCAGCACCCGCCGAGACGTGACCAACTTCGTGTTCAGAGCTAGCCAATCAGCGATGCCGGTTAGTTAATAAAACCCGGGCCGGCAGAAAATTTTACGCACTCTTCATCGCCACGCCATCGAACGCACTTCATCTCCTCTCCTCTCTCGGACGACATCGGGGCGGAGTCAGCCGGAAGGAACAGCCGAAGAATAGAACCGCCGCCGTTCTTGCGTCTTCGCACTCCCGTTCCGCGCCAGCGATGGATTTCGCTGGGCCGGCAGCCGACTCTACAACCGGTGCCGAAAGAAGAGGAGGACTGCAGTACGCCACGATCAGCGGGCGCAGCCGCCGAACATCTCAGCGCGGCACGACCAACATCACCGTTCTCGCCACTCGGTCCTTTTTAGGGCCACCAAAAACGATAGTGTGTACGATTGGCGCCAGTTGTCATGCGGCAAGCCTTTTGTCCGGTGACAAGTGGCGCCCAACGTGGGGCGACGATCATCTTGCGGATGCAAGATCCAGCCACGCCAGCGAGCTACCAGCCGGCACACCAATCAACATGGCGCCCAACAGACACCTCTACAACATCCGGAGAAGAGCAGTAGGCTGGGTACCGGAGAGCATTCAAGACCCGGGGGAGTTGTGACGGTAGCGATATGCGAACATCTGCTCTCCGTTACCAGCGGCCGAGACGTGACCAACTACGTGCTCGGAGCGAGCCAGTCCGGCATCAGCAGCCGCCGAGACGTGACCAACTTCGTGTTCAGAGCTAGCCAATCAGCGATGCCGGTTAGTTAATAAAACCCGGGCCGGCAGAAAATTTTACGCACTCTTCATCGCCACACCATCGAACGCACTTCATCTCCTCTCCTCTCTCGGACGACATCGGGGCGGAGTCAGCCGGAAGGAACAGCCGAAGAATAGAACCGCCGCCGTTCTTGTGTCTTCGCACTCCCGTTCCGCGCCAGCGATGGATTTCGCTGGGCCGGCAGCCGACTCTACAACCGGTGCCGAAAGAAGAGGAGGACTGCAGTACGCCACGATCAGCGGGCGCAGCCGCTGAACATCTCAGCGCGGCACGACCAACATCACCGTTCTCGCCACTCGGTCCTTTTTAGGGCCACCAAAAACGATAGTGTGTACGATTGGCGCCAGTTGTCATGCGGCAAGCCTTTTGTCCGGTGACAATACGATTGTAATTAGCTTTAGTGGCCTTATATATTTCAAACCTTTCAAGAGTGTCCAGTTTAAGAGATTTCCTGCATTTATGTAATATATCCAAATTCTCACTAATACTTTTTATGTTATGATCTTGTGAACTTAAATGTTCAGCAAATGTGGATCTTCCTATATTTGATTTAGAGCTTGGGAGGTGTTCTTTATAACGCAATTTGAACGAACGACCCGTTTGTCCTATGTAGAAATTTGAACAATCCGAACAATTAAGCCTGTATACACCTGTACCATCGTATTCATCGAAAGACTTAATTTGATTTTTAAACTTAAGTTTGTTCTCGAGTTTATTATTTGCTTTTGAAGCCAATATTATATTTTGTTTTTTCAATTGGTTTTTTAAAGTGTAATGTAACATTTCGCCATACTCTATTGCGATATATTTTACTTTTTCTTTAGGCATGTCAATATTTATTAGTCTATTGTTTCTTATTTATTATTTTATCTATTATGTTACATTTATAACCATTGGCTATTGCTATGTGTTTAATAATTTCGACTTCATTTTTATGGTCTTCTGTGGAGAGGGGCAATGATAACAATCTATGTACCATACTATTAAAAAATGCCATTTTGTGTGAATAAGGGTGGTAAGACGAGGCATGAATAGCATGATCAGTGGTTGTCGGTTTCCTATAGATATTATAGTTAATTTTATTATCAATTTTTGTTAAAGACAAATCTAAGAAATTTATTTTATTATTCTTTTCTGTTTCTAATGTAAATTGCAAATTTTTTGTTATGCTATTCAAATACTTATTAAGCGTCTCTAATTGTCTGCAATTACCATTGTAAACCACTATCGTGTCATCCACATATCGACGATAAAATAAAATTTTGTTGTAATGTTTGTTGTTTGGTGATAATATTTCATTATTTTCGATGTGGTTTAAATAAATTTCTGCCAGGATACTTGATAGTGGGGATCCCATTGCTAATCCATCTTTCTGTAAATAAAATTTATCATCAAAAGTAAAATAATTTTGTTCTAAAATTACTTTAGTCAAATTAATAATTTAATAATAATTAACCTGTTTTATAGTAAGAATTAAATGATGGAACAGAAAAATTAATATTTTATAGAGAATACTAGACTAAATCAATCTGTGAATATTGTTATTTAATTATTACTGAACAGAACCATGCCTTGAAAGGTCTCAAAATGATCAGCATAAAAAATGATGATTAATGGTAGTAAAATATTTTTAATTGTTAGTAGCATAAGGAAGTTATGTCAGTTTTAAGATTTTTTAAAATAATTTTGATCAAAAAAGGGACGCTTAGCTCGGCGTTTGATGATGAGCATCAACCAGAAAACGAAAATTTTAGTAATTAAAAACAATATTTAATAATTCAACCAATCAGAATCGTTCAATTGTCAGGTGAATTTACCCATAACGCACCGCAAAATGAGTCAGTCTTCCAACGGTCATCAAGCAGTAAAGAACACCTCGTCTGTAATGCTTAAAACATAATTAATCTCCAACCCAAAGTATAAATATTTTCAAACCGAGTGAGGTTAGGTGAATGTAAACAAACGACATCTAACCTTCTAATGAACGTAACCTTAAAGTGAATCGCAAGTGTTGTGCATTGTGTTTTAATAATTAAAGGACAATAGAGTGAATAATTAAATAAAGTGAATTATAAAGAGAATGTAAAGAAAAGGAAAGTATAGTGTTTATTTTGAGAATTTATAAGAAACTTAATAATTAATGATCACAATCCCATAGTAACTTGTAATAGACACTTGTTAACTTATGTTTATATTATCACAGTATATAAACACAAACACTATTAATATTATTTCATTTTTAATAATTGTATTTCGTTATTATATTCAGAGTTTCACTAAATAATTTAGCCAAACTAGGTTAATTACGAACTGTTCGTCACTTTAGATTTTAAGTTATTGTTTTATCGTATCATATATAATTGATTATTTTAATGTTTTGTTCTTCAAAAAAGACATTTTTTGTTAATTGTTGTAGTCAAAAGAACTCATAAGGGTTATATGTCCAAAACATAAACATAGCCTGCGTCTCTGAGATGACGAAAACTCATGCTACCAACTATTGAGCTATCAATGTAAAAAGCCTGTTTAACTAGTTTGTATTACGAGAAATATTATGTCATTTTTATATCAAAGAAAAAAAATTAAATCAAAATAAGAAAATAAAGGAATATGGAAGAAAAATACTAGTGTACGAGTCATCATTTTTCTAATTAACGATATTTTCGCACTACACAATTAGTAGAGGTTACTTCAAAACAAGAAGATTAAGTTGGCAGTATTTATTTTGGTACAAACCGTGCTATTTAAATAATCCAACCAGGTCAGTGAACTCTAATAAAGCAAAGAGAAATTAAAATAAGAAATTAATAAAAAACAATTAACCCAAACCAATAATATCTCCATTAATAATAAATATTATTTGTAATCATTGGATATTACAAATTGGCGCCCATTTATTGAACTATTCTAGTGAAGAAATATCAGTTTAATAACCCATGGTAGTAAAGTTAGATACATCCAGATAAAGCTAAACACAACTAATTTAAACAGACCATAACAACAAGACATCTGATTTTAGATAAACATTAGGGTGTTAGGGAATATATGAATTTTTTATTCAGTTTTGTGGTGAAAGTTGTCAGTGATCTCAGATGGCCAAGTTCACTAGTTAGACATTTTGTTGAGTCATAAATATCACTGTAAACAGCTATGATTTGTCATATAATTTCTGGTAACATTCAGTAGGATTTTGTATTGATGCTGTCATTTTAAAGACGTGCCATGCACAGACTAATCTGTTACTGACCATAAGGCATTATCATCATCATCATCAAGCAACACTACAGTCATGGTACTTTATGGTGGCTGGCAACTTGGTGACAGCAGCATGCACAGTGTCATGTTTTTCATCAGTACAACCACATTACATTGAGGTTCCCCACTACAGCAGCTTTCCATGCAGCACTGAATTGGCCACCATAAAGAAACATGACTGTAATAAGTGTTATCATCACCACCAACCAATTTATTCGCAACCTAGACATAATGTCCAGATAGTAAAGATATGTTACAAGTAGGTCATGAGGGGATTTTTCTTTGACAGTGTTGGTGACACTACCATTATTGTTAGTTGATGTAGATTCATCACATTCTGTAAGATAATAGACATTGCTCCAGTTGCAGATTTTGAAAATGGCAGTGTTGATAAAAAAATCCTGGCAGATGCAAAATTTATTCTGTGATACATACTCTAAAAGCAAAAAGTGGATGCCCATAAGAAATTCATAGACACTGTTTGTGTTGACATTATGACTTTCTGGAATGTGGTGCTTATAATTCTTGGAAGGAATAACTAATGTTCAGGTTGAGCAAACTAGCAGTAGTCCCCCTTTAATCTCTGAGGGCCTGCTTCACAAAATCGAAGAAGCTGTATGTACAGATCGGCATTTGACAATAAGAATTTGGATAAAGTGTCTACAATTCCTTAGTTTCTGAAACTCTGACAAGAGACATAAAGCTTAAAAAATTATGTCACATGGTTGCCCAAAATTTTGCCTAAAAGGATTAGCACAAAAAATAACAGAAGGATTCTGTCCTTATGTTTTCACATGTTACATATCAGTGTAACATATAAAGGAGATGGTTTTCTTGGTTCTGTTGTTACTGTCAATGAAACTAAAGTAAACTAAATTCTGTGCAAACCTTAGAGAAAAGCATTGTTCTTAAAGACTACACCGTTGCCAGCATAATGCCATTTTCTCTCTGTGGTCGAGTCACTGCATATGCCCCTTATACACTCCCCCCTCTTTTGCATTCTTCACATGTGCTCGCGCGGACAGACACAGTTTCTCTCTCTCTCTCTCTCTCTCTCTCTCTCTCTCTCTCTCTCTCTCTCTCTCTCTCTCTCTCTCTCTCTCTCTCTCAAGTTTGAACACATTACACACGTACAAAGCAATGTGTGGTAGTTGTCAGTAAAATCAGTAAACTCGTAGCTGTGTGTGTGTGTGTGTGTGTGTGTGTGTGTGTGTGTGTCCAGTGTATAAATAAATGTTTTGTTCTCAATCTATTGATGGTCTTTGTAGAAGGCAGGAACCAAAATTTAATTTAATTAAATTGTTCAGTTATTGTACATAAATAATTATAATTTATGTACTGACCTTGTAATAGAGGGAATTTATTTTGCCCTTACGGTGGAAAATACAATCACGTTCCTCAGAAAAGTGGCCATTCATAAAGGTGGCCTTTAGGTCAGGGTTTTCATCTGTTGCCTTGCCTGAAATCACTCTCCATGATTTTACCGTTATTTTGTTTGCCTGAAGAAATGTCTGTCAGGAAAAAAATGGCGATTATGATAAGATAAAATGTGCTCATTACATCATTCAAAAGACTAAAAAGCGGGTTCTTAGGTAACATGCATCTCTTTCCTTCCCACTATTAGTTATGTTGTATTTATTTCTTATTCTATTGTTTACAAGGATACAATTTATTCCATTACTATGTGAGAAGTGTATATTCTGTAAGGTTGTTTTGTTAACTGCAAGAAAACAACGTATAGTGTTCGCAGACCATGTGACGCAGCGGTATGCGAACATCTGCTCTCCGGTACCAGCGGTGGACACAGCGAGCCATTCCAACAACATGCTCGGAGCGAGCCAACCAGCGATCCCGGTTAGTGCATAAAACCCGGGCCATCAGAAAATTTTGCGCACTCTTCATCGCCACGCCATCGGACGAACTTCATCTCCTCTCCTCTCTCAGACAACATCGGCGCGGAGTCAGCCGGAAGGAACGGCTGTAGAATAGAACCGGCGTTCTTGCGTCTTCGCCCTCCAGTTCCGCGCCAGCAATGGATTTCGCTGGGCTGGCAGCCGACTATACAACCGGTGCCGAAAGAAGAGGAGGACTGTAGTACGCCACGATCAGCGGACGCAGCCGCCGAACATCTCAGCGCGGCACTACCAACATCAGCTTTCTCGCCACAAGGTCCTTTTTAGGGCCACCAAAAACACTAGAGTATACGATTGGCGCCATTTGTCATGCGGCAAGCCTTTTGTCCGGTGACAGTATCAATAGCACAAGACAATTGTTTGGCTCAAAAACTCCTGTAGAAAGTATGGTTTGTCCTTCTTGTCCTTCAGTAAAGCAAAACTTCGGTATTAATAATCAAACGTGGAAAAATCTAACTCATGTAATGGAATTGTAAGCTGTGAAATGGTGCAAACCATAATAACAGGTAACAGAGATCTTAACACTTTGACGCCGATGGACGTCAATTGACGTACTTTGAAAAGTTCTGAGAATGCCGATGGACATCAATTGACATCCTGAAGTTTCAATGTGTTTTTCATGATTCCATATGTATAAAGACATCCTTGGAGCTGATTTTAAATGATGTCAGGCCTTGTAGTACCCAAATCATCCACTAGATCGCATATGCGTTCACTTTAATAGGTACAGTTGACATGAAACATCGTGCACCAAACTGTTATGTTAGTTGGCTAAACACCACTTACATGTCAAAATGTCAGACAAGCATTTCTTTTAAAAAAATTATAAAAGAACACCTTTATAAACCAATATATATTATAAACATTATGTAATGTATTGTTTGAGCCATTTCTAACAAGTAAAAATAAAATTGGGAGTTTCTAGTAACAACATGTTTTGGCCAACCTTCCAAAAACATCACTTTTTGAAAAGCAATTTCAGGGAAAATAACCAACACAATGATATACAGTATATACCATTTTAAAGAAGACACTTAGATCTTCATAAAAACATAGGTAGCATATTTTTTTACCGTATAATTTAGAAGATACAACATTTTAAATATACGCAAAAATGGCCCGGCATGGCCGAAGGACCATTATGTTAAGGGCCCGGCGTCAAAGTGCTAATAACAGAAAATATCATATAACTGTGACAAAAAATTGGTAATTAAAGTTAAACCCCTATTGTCATGTAAAATATATAGCTTTATTTTAAATACTTTAGATATATAATGAGGAGAAAAGATGAGGTAAACATTGGCGAAACTAGGAGCCTATGGGTAGGCTCTATCTGAGAATTATCTTCATAAAGCAAGTTGTTTGTTTATCAAGTCAACTGTTTAGGTTGTTCAATTTATTATATAACTGACTTGTGTAATTATTAACTGTAGTGTAGTAATTAATTGGATCTCACTCACACTTGTTGATTTATTTATTACTTTGGAAGTTTCTGGTTGTTCACTTAGCCATGAGGGGGCCAGCCCCCAGTAATTACACGTAGTGGTGTTGAAAAACTTGTTTCATCATAAACAGAGACTGACCTTTTGATCCTTCATGCAGCATATGGATCAAATAAATTTGCTAATTTTCATGTATGTCCGTCCATTGAATACACACAAACTACTCAAAGCGTGTCCCAAGATTTATGAAACAATAATAGAAGTAACAAAGCCATGTAGCCTCTACAGTGGTTAATTGCCTAAGACAGGTAAATGATAATACAAGATATGTTCAGAAAATAAAGATATATTGCACGTAAGCCATGACACAATTGTTTATCATGCTGCTGTTATTGTTAATTGATGCCAATTCCTCATCACGAGATAGATTTTGTTCTAGTTACACATTTTGAAAATGACAGTGTCAGTCCAAAATCCTAACAGATGTGAAGTTCATTCTGTATTAAGTTTTTTAACCACAAAAGGCGAATATTAGACAGAAATTGAAGATAAATCACAACTATTTATGGTGACATTATGACTCACCAAACTGCCTCGAAATGGTACCATGAATTCTCAAACCAATGAACTAAGGATCAGTAGTCCACCTTAATCTCTGACTTCATTCATGAAAGCAAAACACTGCCTGTCAATCCGTATTCTTAGGCACTGAGATGTCTTCAATGAGCTATTTATAACAAAAGGAGGGATATTTGGACACATGGTGCATGCCTATTCTACAGTGATGCTCAACATCATACTGCGCTGCTGGACCATTGGAAATGGAATGTTTTAGATTATCCACACCATAACCTGGACATCATGCTCAGTGATTTTCCATTGTTTCTTCACATGAAGAAACATGTGGCCAGAAAAATATTGGTATGGAGAACCATACATGACTTCCATGTTTAAGATATATATTTAAAATCATTTTCGAAATGAAATATTTCTATGGAAACTACTTCTTTCTTCAGCCTTAACCACAGTAATGTGGTCACTAACATATACCACCTCACGTTATTGCACTCGATTTTCACTGATGATGGCAGTCGATGACACTGCTGAAACGTGTGGTTTTGCAGAAAACATTGGACTATGGCCAAACAGCCCGGGAAGGAATTTTAACAACAAACTACTTCTTTGTTGTGGATAACGTAGTACACATGACATATAAATAAAAATTATCCCCTCCCACTTCAACTACAATTTTCATTTATAGAAAATTACCCCACCCCCATCAACTAGCCTCTTCATTTATAGATATTACATCGACGTTTCTACAGTGGATTATTATGATCTTATCAGGATACTTTATTTATCAAAATTAAGTACTTTACTCTTGTTAAAACATAAAACGTTCCTGGTAAACTACCCTTTCCTCGTAACCGATCTTCACCAAAATCAATAGGCCTTGAGTCCTCTATAACTCAAGCACATATGTAAAAAGTTATTTGATTCTGTTGGAATTTACGGCAGTATCATTCGTCATAAAAAATTACTCTTGTTAAAACATAAAATGTTGCAGGTAAAGTACCCCTTTCTCTAAACCGATCTTCACCAAAATCAATAGGCATAAAGTCCTCTACAATTCAGGGGTGTGTGCAAAAAATTATTTGATTATGTTTGAATTTACGGCAGTTATCCCTCATCATGGAAAAAATTACCCTTATTAAAACATAAAATGTTGCCAGTAAACTACCCCTTTCACTTAACCGGGACCACCAGTCGGTCTCGGCTGAGTCCAACAAGTACTCCCGCCCCCACGTATACTGCGTCCTAGCCCATGCCTGGGTCCGAATTTACTGTTGTATCGTCATCGAAAAAGAAAAAGCGGAAAGCGGAGGAAACTCCGCTCCCCGATGACCCGGAGCTTCTGGATGCTCCATCCCATCGAAGCCACCCTCCGCCCTTGTTCGTCAACGACGTCATTGACTTTTCCTGGTGCCTCCGGCTCGGAGTTCGCCTCTCGGCGGACGTGCAAGTGTCTCTTCGTGGGAGAGACAGTCTTCGCATCTGCTGCGCGACGGACGGTGAGTACAGGGCCGTCTATCTATTCCTCCAAGCCAGTGGACTACAATTTTACACGTTTACGAATGAGAAGGCGGCCCACGTTCGGCTGATCATTCGCGGCCTGGACGAAGACACTGACCCCAACGAGGTGGCGGATGAGCTCCGCCAACTCGGCGTCCCTGTGAAAGACTGTATTAGGTTATACACCGCAAATAGACCCAGGCGCAAGTTACCCCTCCTCCGGGTGATCATACTGAAGAGGGAACAGGCGGACAGACTGCTGGGCCTGACCAGTCTTTGCGGTCTGAAAGTAGAAAGGAGCCGTGAAGCTGACCATGTCCCGCAGTGCCATCGTTGCCAATGCTTCGGGCACGGCTCGGACAGTTGCCATAATGCAGTGGCCTGCGTCAGGTGCGGGAAACCGCATCCGACTAAAGATTGTAAGGTGCCGGCTGCGGGGCGCCGCTTTTGTATTAATTGCGGTGAACCTCACTCGGCAAATTACCGTGGATGATGGGTTTTCCAGCAGCAGCTGAGGCAGGCCGTGGACAGGACTAAGGACTAACCTTCCTGCCCGCCAGCAACACCCAGTCATCCCAGATCGTGCTGCCTTTCCCCGTCTCCCGGAGAAGGTCAGCTCATCTGAACTGCCAACTCTCGCCCGACCTCGCCCACGTTCTCAGCCACGTGCATCGGCTTCACCTGCTCGGGAAGAGCATGCTACAACAGCATCGTCCCAGGAAGATCTGCCCGTTCCTATGGACGAGGAACCTGCCCCGGAGGTAGTAGAGCCAGTCCCAGAGAGGTCAGAATCCCCCCCACCCAAGGCTCGCTACATACCCTAGAGTAGGAAGAAGAAGCAGAAGAAACAGAAAAACGCTGCCCCCGCCCAGAAACCAAAGACGAAAAAGCAACACAGCGCTCCGGTGGTGGGGTTGCTCGGCAGTCCACAGTAGAGCCCCGTCCTGCAGCTGAAAGGATCGAGCGCCCATCCAAGAACACCTCATCTTGGGTGAATTCAGCCCGCAGCTATGCTGCTGCCGCCCACAGCGACCTTGCACCATCTGCTTCATCGTCCACATCTCCCTCAGCTCTAACCGAGGTAAAGTCTTTCCTCGAGGAATATGACCTCGAAGAAGTGGCCTGATTGTATCGATCCATCTGGGGGCGTCTTTGCACAGCAACCCCGACTGAAAAGTTCCTGACGCTCGCGGAAGCTGCAGCCGCCATAGGTCTTCTGTAATGCTCCACGCTAACAGAATTACCTCCATCCAATGTGACCTATCCATCATAGCGTGGAACGCCGACAGCCTTCGACCCAAACTCGAGGAACTTAGAGAGTTCCTAGCCCGTCACAAGCCCGACGTGCTTCTCCTCTCTGAGACCTGGCTTAGGGCCCAAGACAATGTGAGATAGCCCAACTATGCGCTTTACAGGGACGATAAGACCTGGGCAGAACGCAGGGGGCGGCACGGCCTTAGCTGTGAAATTTTGCATTGCACATCACCGCGTGGTCTTGCCTCCTCGCCAAAATATCGAGGCCACCGCCGTTGAACTCCCCGGAGTTCTCGGAGGTGTCCTCCTGGTTTCGGCTTACAAACCGCCGACCTGTCTGCTCTTTTTGGGGCACATAGGAAGGTTATTCTTGCAGGTGTCTTGAACTGCAAACACCCCGAATGAAGTAGTTGTCTGACTACATCATCCGGGAGGGTGCATAGCAGGTACCTTCACGACCACCACCTTCCAGCCTACGGACCCGGACTACCGACACACTATCCCCGCCGACCTGGAGCCCGACCTGACGTACTTGACATTGCTGTTGTCAAGGGCGTTGTCAACCAGATTGAGGTCTCCGTGTTAACGGAGCTGTCCTCTGACCATTGTCCCATCGAGGTGCACGTACCTACCCGTCACACAATTGGGAGAGCAGCACGACAAGTGGTCGAGTGGGACCGATTCGGGCCTGCCTTTTGTCGCAGACTTCCCGAGGAAGTTCCGCTCGATACCACTCAGCACATCGACGAGGCGGTCGCCTTGTTCGATGATGCCGTGGTCTCTTCCATCGGCGTGTGCTCACAGATGAAGCCTAATCTCACGCCCGATTACCACCGGATCCCAGAAGAAGTCCGTCTTCTCGCTTTAGAGAAGAACAGACTTCGGAGACGGTGGCAGCGGACGCAAGATCCGGACGACAAGGCCAGCTTTAATCAGTTACGTCGTGACTTGCAGACCTTCCGATGAAGCTGCTGGGAAATTGCGGTCGCCAAAATGGCCGATGTACAAGAGGGAAGCTCCGTTCACAGGATTCCTACCGCAATGACTGGAAAGAGGCGCCGTCCTCCACTCCCGGCCATCAACGGACCTGGGGGACATTCCCTTGCCAAGCCGGACGAGAAATCTGAGTTCCTGGCCGGGCACCTGGAGCTTCAATTTGCTCCTAACCCGTCCGGGGACCCAGACTTTGATGAGGAGATAGAAGCCGAAGTTGAGGCTTATCTCGGCAGCCCGATCACCTCCAAACCCGAACCCAATTCGGTGGAAGAGGTAACGGACAGGCTTTTAGCACTTCGGCCCCGGAAGAGCCCTGGATCGGACGGTGTTACTAACACCATCCTACAGAGACTTCCGGACCGGGGAGTTTGCTTCCTGGTCGATTTGTTCAATGCCTGCTTCCGATTCACCTACTTTCCTAAGAAATGGCGTTCGACTACAGTCACGATGATCCTGAAGCCGGGGAAAGACCCCAAGTTCGCCGAGAATCTCCGGCCTATCAGCCTGCTGTTGTCCACTTCGAAAGTCTTCGAACGACTAGTCCAGCGGCGGCTAGCGGATCACCTTCATCGGTTCGGCATTCTGGTCCCCGAGCAATTTGGTTTTCGTGCTGGGCACTCCTCGACGCATCAACTGGTGCGCTTCATGGAGACCGTGGCCGAGGCCGGTTGCTCGCGAGAGCAGACCGTCGCCGTTTTCCTTGATGTCGAGAAGACTTTCGATCGTGTTTGGCATCCAGGCCTTCTATACAAACTCACGGAAATTCTGCTTCCGGATTGCTACATTCATTTGATTGCTAGCTTTCTTCGGAACAGAACCTTTCGCGTGAGAGTAGATAACACCCTTTCTTCGGCAAGGGGTATTACTGCTGGTGTACCTCAGGGAAGCGTCTTGGGCCCCCTGCTTTTCTCTGTGTATGTCAATGACGTGCCCAAGTTGCCTGACACCAGGTTGGCCATGTTCGTGAACACCGTCGATTGTCGAGCTGAAACGGCAGTTATCTGGCTCCAGGAACAATTGGACGAATACGTTGAGTGGGCAGAGAAATGGAGGGTTGCCATCAACGCGGCCAAGAGCACAGCAGTTTTCTTCTCCAGACGCTTAAGGCTCCCAGACAGAATCTACGTAGGTGATACTCCGTTGCCCTGGTCTCGAGAGGTCAAGTACCTCAGGGTTCACCTCGACCGACGTCTCACCTGGCGGACACACTCTGCACAAGTAGCCCGAAAGACCGCCAGTCGTCTCTATCAGCTCCATCCTGTGTTATGCAGCAATGCCTTGACCCGCCGCCTAGGTAAGCTTATCGTCTTCTCCTATGTGGTGTCGATGGTTACCTACGCGATACCCGTTTGGGGCTACTTGGCCAAGACCCACAAGTGAAAGCTTCAGTCTCTCCTTGACCGAGGATTGCACTGGGCATGTAAAGCCCATTACGTAACATCTAACAAAACGATCCGAGACTCCCTGCATGTCCGTTCCCTGGACGCCACTATACGGACACTGTCCCAAAAATTTATTGCCGCTCCGCCCGATTCCAGGGCAACCACATGATTAGCGCCGTCGGTCGCTACCAATCTGTGCCAGGAGAATCTTGGACCCGGCCTCGGCGCACACTCACCCTCAATTAAGTTATTAATTGAAAACCCACGGCCGGTAGCAGGCCACACCCTAAATCCAGACCTATCAGTCGTCCCTGCGGCAGGAGCTCTATTTGAAGCTCGGAACGTAGTATACGAGTGGGCGACGGGCAAGCCCTTCGTCCCACACAGCCATTGAATTTGTGATCTTCACCAAAATCAATAGGCATTGAGTCCTCTACAGTTCAGGGATGTATGCAAAAAAATGTGATTCTGTTTGAATTTGCGGCTGTTTTCGTTTGCCATAGAAAAAATTCTACACATAGACAGATAGACTGACATACACACAGACACTTTTTGAAAAATGACTTTTCATGTTTTGAGGGTAGTACAGTCAGAATCAGCCGTTATCTCGAACACGATTTTTTTCGCCATGACCATACTTCCATTTCCGTATGGAACATGGAAGTAAAAATGACAATGTCAGGCCAAATGAAATGATGATGAGGTCAGATGTGGTTCAAATGGACTGGCAGCAGACATAGAATGGGGGGGGGGAATGCAGCACTGGCCCCAAGGCTTGATAGTATTTTTTGGACAAATGTGATTATTTCAACAAATAAATGTGTAAATGTGTGTGTAGCTTTGTAAATAAATGTTTTTACTTCCATGTTCCATAAGGAAATGGAAGTATGCGATGGCGAAAAAAATCGTGTTCGAGATAATTGCAGATTCTGATTGTACTACCCTCAAAACATGAAAAAAAGTCATTTTTTGAAAAGTGTCTGTCTGTCTGTGTGTAGTTTTTTTTCTATGGCAAATGATAAGAGCCGCAAATTCAAACAGAATCAAATAATTTTTTGCATACAGCTCTGAATTGTAGAGTAGACCTATTGTTTTTGGTGAAGATCGGTTAAGGGAAAGGGGTAGTTTACCTGCAACGTTTTATGTTTTAACAAGGATAATTTTTCTTATGACGAATGATACCTGCCGCACATTCAAAGAGAATCAAATATGTTTTTTGCATACGTTCCTGAATTGTTAAGTAGTACTCAAGATCTGTTCATTTTGGTGAAGATCAGTTAAGGGAAAGGGGTAGTTTACCAGCAACACATTATGTTTTAACAATGGTAATTTTTTCTATGATGAACGATAACTGCCGCACATTTAAACAAAATCAAATTTTTGTGTGTGTACGTTCCTGAACTGTAGAAAACTCAAGGCCTATTGATTTTGGTGAAGATCGGTTACGGGGAAAGGGTAGTTTACCTGCAACATTTTATGTTTTAGCAAGAGTAAAGTACTTAATTTTGATAAATAAAGTATCCTGATAAGAAGATCATAATAATCCACTGTAGAAACGTCGATGGAATATCTATAAATGAAGAGGCTAGTTGATGGGGGTGGGGTAATTTTCTATAAATGAAAATGGTAGTTGAAGTGGGAGGGGATAATTTTTATTTATATGTCATGTGTACTACGTTATCCACAACAAAGAAGTAGTTTGTTGTTAAAATTCCTTCCCGGGCTGTTTGGCCGTCCAATGTTTTGTACAAAACCAGACGTTTCGGCAGTGCTATCGACTGTCAGTGAAAATCGAGTGCACTAACGTGAGGTGGTATATGTTAGTGACCACATTACTGTGGTTACGGCTGAAGAAAGAAGTAGTTTCTATCGAAATATTTCATTTTGAAAATGGTTTTAAATATAAATCTTAGAACATGGAAGTCATGTATGGTTCTCCATACCGATATTTTTAAATGTTAAGAAATTAGACAACTTTTGTATCTTTACTTTCTGGATACACTTCAACTTTTTACTTCCATGTTCCATAATGAATTGGAAGTATGGTCATGGTGAAAAAAATCGTGTTCGAGATAAGGGCTGATTCTGATTGTACTACCCTCAAAACATGAAGAAAGGTCATTTTTTGATTTGTGTGTGTGTGTGGAATTTTTTTCTATGGCAAACGATAACAGCCGCCAATTCAAACAGAATCAAATAAATTTTTGCATACAGCCGTGAATTGTAGAGTACTCAAGGCCTATTGTTTTTGGTGAAGATCAGTTAAGGGAAAGGGGTAGTTTACCTGCAACGTTTTATGTTTTAACAAGGGTAAAGTACTTGAAAATTCATTTAAACTTTTTTCAAACAATGGTATTATAATTTTTTGATTTTAGTTTCAATCATGTATGAGAGAAAATATATCGTTCGTGGCAGGCAAGCATATCTCAATTATGTAATGTTTACGTTTCCATTTTAATATTATGATTACCGCAATAAAGAGGCAGGCAAGGTACACACACACACACACACACACACACACACACACACACACACACACACACACACACACACACACACACAATTCACGTTATTTCTGGCCTCACTCATGTTTATTTTCTTACATTTGCACGCTTTATAAATGGAAAGTGCCGAAACCCACACCAACACAACGCGTGCAAGCCAAAAAAGTGCCCAGTGTAGATAGCAATTTGCTTCCTGTGGATCGCTGGGCAGTGTAACTGCACGTGTTTACAGAGGAACGGTTCATAGACAGACTTTTCGTCTTTAGGGAATGAACCCTCTGCAAGATGCTCAGGGTCCATGAGTGACACTTCTGAGCGCTCCTTCTTTTCCGCGTGTTTGTTCTGTGAAACGCACACTGTAGATTCGCAGCTTAACTCTTAGCAACGCTCATTAGGGAATGTTGAAAATTTTTGTTCACGGTGTACCCTCATACACACTAAACCTGCTCTGACGTTTTAATTACGGACATCATAATATTAAAACTTTGGAAACTTGAACACTACTTAATGGAGATCAAACATTAACTTATACAAGCCATTAATTTAATGCATATTTTTATATGTGTACTACATTATTGGCAACAAAGAAGTAGTTTGTTGTTAAAATTCCTTCCCGGGCTGTTTGGCCAAGGTCCAATGTTTTATGAAAAACCAGACATTTCTGCAATGCCATCGCCTGCCATCATCAGTGAAAATCAAATGCGCTAACTGGAGGTGGTATACGTTAGTGACCACAGTACTGTGGTTAAGGCAAAGATATAAGTAATTTATGTGGAAATATTTCATTACGAAAATTATTTTAATTATAAATCTTAGAACGTGGAAGTCATGTATGGTTCTCCATACTGATATTTTGAAATGTGTTGCTTTGTAAGTTTCAGTTTTTTGTTATGATTAGTGCCTATAAAAGTTAACATGTAATCAGGCTTGATGTGACTATCCTGTAGGTGTTTTAATTTATGATTCGAAATTGTTATACTGTCAAAGTGATTATCATCACGCGTTACTTCGGATTATGGTATATACAAAAATATATTACACTTATGAAGTGCTGTTTATACTATTGCACATGAATACTGATAAGGTGACAAATAAATCTGTGAATTGATCATCTGAATGCCATACTGGTACATATTTCCATGGAGGAAATGATATCCCCTTTAAAGCACCGTTTTATAGTAGTAGACATGAATTCAAGTTCATCTGTTGTTCCATTAGAAAGTTTTTTGCTAGGGAATTATTTCCATTTCTGCTGTAACTTTACTGGGATGTTTATACATCATCAGTGAATTTAGAATGTGATTTATAGATTTTAAAAATGTAATTCTTTATAAAATTTAAAAAATATGTGTAGTACATGTAGTATTTTTTACAAATTCTCATACACTATGCATGTCTGCAAAGAGTTCATACTAATTCATTAGTTTTATAGAAATAATTATCTTTTAATTGTGCCTGTTTCTCATATGATGCCATTTCAGTGTACTTAGGTAATGGTATCATTAATCAATATCAATATCATTATTAATGTCAATGATCCACCATTAAGTAATGTTCTGTTTCTTTGGTGCTTTTATATTGGTACGTCTGTGTTTGTAACGTTTTGTTGCCATGTTACAAATCCAGGGAACCCATCCCAATTGACACCAGCCAATTATATGGGCTGCCTACATTGTAACGAACTGAAATTAAACTCAACACAATTAACAGAATTAATTAAGCTAATTATTAGGAAACAAGGGAAGGTATTTCACTGATATATGCACTCATTTCCATGTGTAATAAGATGACTTCTCTTTATTAACAAATGATATGAAAAGATCCCATAACATAATTAATTAGATTAAAATATTCAAAGGGTTTTATGAAAAACTAGGGATCATAATGATCATGTACTTTTTACCTCGGATCCGAGTTTACTTTAAATATATTGCAAAGACGTCTGAATATTACTATGTTCATCTAGGTACTTGCAAGACTTCTTTTACCATTTGAAGAATGGTATTATTTACTAAAGAGATTATAATTTACATTTACATATTAACGTTACAACGTATGATATTCAATATTACAGTATACTCTTAGTTGGTCTCATTTATAGTTTCAAGAAAATTATAGTCTTTTAAAAGTCTCTTTCATCTGTAAGTTATGTCTCAAATATAATTAACTCTCGATAGGCAAGCTATCGAGTCACCTTTACAATAAGTCGTGGTGACCTCGTCCTGGGGTGTCACTCTTGGGAATACTGGAAGTCGGCGTCGTCATCTGAGTCGTGTCTTCGGCGAGTACTAGATAGCTGGTTCACTGAGGAGATTGAAGTTATTCTGGTTAAAGTTGGTGTAGCTCCACGTAGGTCCTAGTCAGCGTCGTATGGCTTGTATACGTCCACATGTGAAGTTTATGCTGGTCACATCTTCATATGTAAAGTTGTACTGGAATTTACCTCTTGAGGGGAGACGTCATCTTGCTTACGTGTTGTTAGTTTTTTTTTGTTTGACTTATTACATTTCTTAACACAGCTTTCTACATTTTATATATTAAACTTGCTCGCCACGTTTAGTAGTGGTAGCTAACAGTTAAGCTTAAAATTAATCAATGCATTTTTGAAGAGCTCTCGCTCGTAGGTGTGTACGGTCTGACGGCTGCATTGTCACTCTTTTCTCGATTCGACTGGCACATTACAACGGAGCGGGGCGAGTACTCCACGATAATATAGTTCCTATTTTTTATTTAAATTGACATTATTATTACAAGAAACAATACATTAATTATACATATATAATTTACGTGAATTATTTTAACTACTACTCGTGCCTTCAAATTACTAATTACAAACATTATGATTTTTATACTTTCTTAAGTTACAGACGACTCGCTAAACACGTTGAGTCCGGAATTAAACAGGTCAACGCATGATGACTTGCAAAAGGGTTAACTGTGATATTAATAGCTTTTTACAATTCGATTTTTTATTAATTGTTTAGTTAGATTTTCCATTTACATCTCATACTTATTCTGAGTTAGTACAGGGGCTTTAGGTTTAATAGTGCGATTTAAAAATACTTAATTGCTAGTAAATTAATTTTTTATTTATTAAAGATTTTATTATCAATTAAATCGTCACATACTCCACCGCTTAAAATCCACATTAAGAATTTTAGTGAGTATTGGGGACTAATTAAAATTGGGGACTTGGAGTATGCTTTGTCAATGTGTGAAGTTTAATTTAGTACACAGTTTGTTTTCTCTATCTCTCTTTAAATGATCTTGTTCTCATTCGTGAAATTCCCTTTTTCTCGTTACTTACAATGCTAACTTATATTTTAATTCTTAATACTAATTTCCCTAATTATCCGTAACTCACAATATCGTGGCCCGACTGACATCGGCTTACTCTAACTACACAAGTTAGCTTTCAGCACTCTTTAATGATTATTTTGGCACCTTTCTGCCCCCATCATTACCCTTTTCAGTAGGCACTGTTGTGACTTGTTACGTTACATACATATAATCCTTAATTACATCTAATATAACCTAAAGCAGATCCCATACTCCACTTTAGATTATTGCTAATCCTAATATCTTACGCTACTGAGAGAAGCGGAATTTCACGAAGATAATTCTTATTATCTCTGTAACAATACTTAAACAAACTATGCGGAAGGGGAGACACTTTACACAATACATTGTAATACACACTAGGGAGGTTTTCAATTGTTTACATAAGCACCAGTTTATCACAATAGAGGGAGGGTGGCTGCTTACTACAATTCTCAACACGCTTTATTGTTCTCGTACAGGCCACGACTGGGTGTTTACAATATGCAACTATACTTGTATTATTATTTTCTTTTCCCTTATTTACTGCTACACTTTACACAAATTTAGTTTAACTTAAGATTTATTCAGCCTTATTATTTAAAGCAATTATTATTATTTTCCTTTTGGTCTCTTTCTAAGAAACTTACCTTTTCCTTTTTTTTATTTATTATTTACTTAGGGGAGATTTAAGAAACTTACTTAGAATTATTTCCCATTTAATTTCCATATTTATTTAGCACACTTTATTTACTTTGTTTTCAGTTTTGCTTATTTTAAAAGTTTACTGTTTTGGGGCATGGGGTTTAACACTTTATCTAACAATGGAGGGTTAACTAGGTCATTTATTTATTTGAAATTTAAGTCACTATATTATTTAATTGTCGTCACGGTGAAAATACTTGCTCTACTATACTATACACAATTATTTCCTACACACTTTAGTACATGGTAAACATTTATTAACAGTGATTATTAAACATTTGCATTAGTTCTCAAGAGAATAATTTCTCTTCTAAGGGAGAGACAGAAATTACACACACACATATTTCAATGTTAACTCACCGATCAGCTGTTTGCTGGAATTTAGGTCACCCTCTTTTATTTAGTAAACAAGACAAGGTAGGTGTATGCGTGGGAACGAGGGGATTACGCACACGTATTGTTCTCTACACAATGCCTCAGCCTATCTTTCTCGACCGGTTTTAACTGGAGAAGCCAGTCGGATGCATAGGGTGAATCTTATTCAACAAAACATGCTTTACAAGTTACAGGTGTATTACGGTTATAACAGTCTGAGTTTAGTAATTAATTCTCGTACTTTCCACCATTAAATTATTTTTTTGTTTTGGTAACAATATTAAGTTACGAAATTCTTTACACGTAATTAACCGGGTCTACTTTACGCAGGAATATATGTTTTTGTTTTTACCGTGACGACAGACATACACTGACATACTATGCAGGCATATTCAAGAAACTACAGGTCTTGAATTGTCACAATATAAACCTGTTAAAGACTGAACAGATCAACAAGCACTAAGATTCATGTACATACTTGCATTTGGCTTCATACAATGATATTTCAAGTTATACAGACTATCATTGTATTAATTTACGTATCTTAAAATAAATTCATTTTATGAAAATTAATGTTACATAAAATACAGTAACTGAGTGCATAGATCAGATAACTGAGTGCTGAAAGTTATCTATTTTACTATGTAACAATTATTTTAATTATCAGCGTGACGTATCTTTGTTAATGTCACGATGCTTACAACCTTTTTTAATAATTAGCAGAGTGGCGCATTTTTGTGTCACTCTGTACACGATCATTTCTTTAATAACAAAAGCAGAGTGGCGCATTTTTGTAACGTTTTGTTGCCACGTTACAAATCCAGGGAACCCATCCTAATTGACACCAGCCAATTATATGGGCTGCCTACGTTGTAACGAACTGAAATTAAACTCAACACAATTAACAGAATTAATTAAGCTAATTATTAGGAAACAAGGGAAGGTATTTCACTGATATATGCACTCATTTCCATGTGTAATAAGATGACTTCTCTTTATTAACAAATGATATGAAAAGATCCCATAACATAATTAATTAGATTAAAATATTCAAAGGGTTTTATGAAAAACTAGGGATCATAATGATCATGTACTTTTTACCTCGGATCCGAGTTTACTTTAAATATATTGCAAAGACGTCTGAATATTACTATGTTCATCTAGGTGCTTGCAAGACTTCTTTTACCATTTGAAGAATGGTATTATTTACTAAAGAGATTATAATTTACATTTACATATTAACGTTACAATGTATGATATTCAATATTACAGTATACTCTTAGTTGGTCTCATTTATAGTTTCAAGAAAATTATAGTCTTTTAAAAGTCTCTTTCATCTGTAAGTTATGTCTCAAATATAATTAACTCTCGATAGGCAAGCTATCGAGTCACCTTTACAATAAGTCGTGGTGACCTCGTCCTGGGGTGTCACTCTTGGGAATACTGGAAGTCGGCGTCGTCATCTGAGTCGTGTCTTCGGCGAGTACTAGATAGCTGGTTCACTGAGGAGATTGAAGTTATTCTGGTTAAAGTTGGTGTAGATCCACGTAGGTCCTAGTCAGCGTCGTATGGCTCGTATACGTCCACATGTGAAGTTTATGCTGGTCACATCTTCATATGTAAAGTTGTACTGGAATTTACCTCTTGAGGGGAGACGTCATCTTGCTTACGTGTTGTTAGTTTTTTTTTGTTTGACTTATTACATTTCTTAACACAGCTTTCTACATTTTATATATTAAACTTGCTCGCCACGTTTAGTAGTGGTAGCTAACAGTTAAGCTTAAAATTAATCAATGCATTTTTGAAGAGCTCTCGCTCGTAGGTGTGTACGGTCTGACAGCTGCATTGTCACTCTTTTCTCGATTTGACTGGCACATTACAACGGAGCGGGGCGAGTACTCCACGATAATATAGTTCCTATTTTTTATTTAAATTGACATTATTATTACAAGAAACAATACATTAATTATACATATATAATTTACGTGAATTATTTTAACTACTACTCGTGCTTTCAAATTACTAATTACAAACATTATGATTTTTATACTTTCCTAAGTTACAGACGACTCGCTAAACACGTTGAGTCCGGAATTAAACAGGTCAACGCATGATGACTTGCAAAAGGGTTAACTGTGATATTAATAGCTTTTTACAATTCGATTTTTTATTAATTGTTTAGTTAGATTTTCCATTTACATCTCATACTTATTCTGAGTTAGTACAGGGGCTTTAGGTTTAATAGTGCGATTTAAAAATACTTAATTGCTAGTAAATTAATTTTTTATTTATTAAAGATTTTATTATCAATTAAATCGTCACATGTTGACTATTAAAAATTATTTATGCTTTGCTTTTTGCACCACAAAATTGTCTGTAGCCTTCGTCATTTTTGATGGGCAGAACATCAGTTTTTGACATTGTTGTAAAAGTTGCAGAATAATTGGAATTTCTCACAATGCGGTAAACGCATTGTACTCATCATTTATTAAGATCTACTCGTAAGTAATGCTTCCTATATTCCAAAAGACTATCCATAATTTCCTTTTCTGTCTAATTCTATAATACAGTGGATCTGTATTTATATAAACTTTCTGAAAAAATCCAATTATTTATGTTTTGATTTTGTTAGAAATCCTTTCAATCTTCTAATCTTGTAGAAGATTAGAATTTTCCTTCTAATTTGTAACCAGTGCAAAGCATTTTCTTTCTACTGTATTAATGTTGCTGTGTTTGGAACGTGTTATTGTTTTATTTCAGGATTTTTTTAAATGTTAATTCTGAACATCAATGTATATTTGAATTTCAATGTTTTATACAGTTTTAGGTTCATTTTACATGATTATTTTGTTGAAGAGTCCAGCCAGTTAATTTCTATATTGAAAATTCTATGTTATTAATCTAAAATGAAATGTCAGTCAAGTCTGATCACTAGCTGACAGTCCCTCTAACATCAAAATTTGATGTATTTGCAATATGGGAACACAATGTGATACCTAGAATATTTGTAAATGCATACAGATGTATTTTGAGTTTATGTAGTCACAATCATCAATTAGCTAACATGGCTGTTACTCTATATTAATTGTTGCTGTCATATTTGTTGTCATTTTCTAAATTGAATAGAACACTTTGCATTATGTTTTAAAAAATAAAATATAATGTGTGAATATAGTTGTTGGATATATGTGGTATTCTGTAGAGTGAAAACTATTCATTTTCTGCATACAAAGAGTAGATATAGAGAAAAGTGCTGGCAATACTGTTTATGCATGGATATGTGTGAAGGAATATAGTGTAGATATACATTATTAGAATTCATAAAAAATTTGTTTACTTTTTCAAGTATCATAGTGCGCTATTGAATGTTATCGGAAGGGTTTGAGCAGATTATTACAATCACATAAGTTTACTTACATAACATATCAAACACTAAAATATCTGTAATTGTCTTCAGATGTGCCTCTAAAATAAACTAACATATTAAATACTAACTGAGGGGTACCTAACACACACACACACACACACACAAACCATATATGGTATATAATAAAATTAATTTAGAGGTTTTATTAATTTATGAGGTTTTTAGGAAGGTTATTTTTAATCACTTCTACGAAGTGTACAACAATATAATTTTAACTCACAAAAAGTTCAAGAGCAAATGAATATGGGAATGGTAACATGTTACCATGTTATTTTCTATAAATATGTGGGTAGTTAAATTACTGTATTTAATATATTTTTCTTCATAATTTTTGTCATAATTTCTTCATTTTCTCAGTGGTACTAAAAGTATGAGGTATGGTATTTTTAGCAGATTTGACTGTTTTAACATTTCAGCATAATGTTTCATTTGAAATTAACATTTTGTTAATTTTAGATGAAAAAGTATTCATCCATATTATTCACATAATTGAGTTATTAGAAAAAAATATTTGTACCATTTATGAAGTCTGGTGTTACTATAAAATAAAAATTTATAATTTACATTATACGTGAAGACATCTTTTTGAAAATGTGCTATATTACAAGAGATACAGTAATTGCGACAGCACCATATACCTCTGATCCAAAGAATTATTGTTTGTAAAGTATACACTGTATTTTCATTTGTGAATTATATTTTATATTATTTGTGATTCATATTGTAGTGTTGAGAACAGTCAAATCACAAATATTTAGATCTTTTGGAGGCAGGATGGAGTTACATTTCAACACCATATAATAAAACTGATTTAGAGATTTCATTGTATACAAAGAATCTGAGTCTTATATTTTTTTAGGAAGGTTATTTTGAAATCACTTCTTCAAAGTATACAATAATATTTTAATTCACAGTCAGTTCAAGTGGGAATGAATTAATGAATTGTGGGAGTAATGACATTCTAGCAACATTTAGGTTAATTAAATTAATTATTTTTTAAATTTGTAATTGAGAAAATAATTTCTTAAAATTTTAACTTTTCTGGAAGGTTGTAGATTCCTTATGATAATTATAGCAATTTTTCAACTAATGATAATATGATGTATTTATAATATACACACACTTATTGCTTACTAATGGTACCTATAATCTCAATATTCTATTGTAGTGTATTCATTGTTCATAACCTAAAGATACCATGGTGAATACTCTACAATCGAAGATTGGAATTTTTCAACATATATATTCTCAAAAAAAAAACAATGCTTGTTTGATAACTTTTATCTCAGTGTAACACTTTTTTGATGAAATTACATATAACTGAATTAAATTGCATTACATAACCATTTTCGTGTGCATTAAATTTTTAGAAAATTTTGGTATACTACTTATTAGTTATTTTCGTGGGGATGAAGTTTTTAATTTATAATACGTATATATTATAAAGAACCGCTTACTGTCTTTATCAATCGTCTCTTCTTTATTTTCAAATAAACGATGTCATACTCTCAACGTCTTACCAAGTCGTCGTCAATTTTTAACATATATCACGCAGACTACGTCCGTCGTGAACGCACGAATAACCAGTACCGATACCCTTACCTGTCCTTATTTGATGTATCGGGAATATTTTTGAGAAAACAAAAGATTCAAATTAGTTTGTCTCCTGTGCGGTGATGATGAATTTGAATTACCCTCGCAGACTGGCGGGAACTCGAATTTCGCTTGTCGTTCGACGTGTTGCCAACATACATTTTTGGCAAAGAATTCTATTCTCCACTAAAGGAACACAAACTAGATAATAAAATTCCAATAAAAACAAAGGACAGTTAGTAATGATTCGTACTTGTTTATTTGTGTCTAAAATTCACTAATTTTTGATAACTCCAGTACAGTAGAAAGTATTATAATAAAGTTTCGCCTTGGCAACAAATTAATTTTCACTCAGCGGAAAGCGACGGTGGCAGCAGTTGTGTGAAGCCACAATGGCCGCTAGTGTTTCTTATTTACACAAGTTTACCTGCCAATGAGTTCTTTGGGTTACGAAAAGATTTAAAACAAGATGTTAAATAAAGTACACCACCTTACATTTGTGGTACTTAAATACTAAAAAGGTTTACATGAAATTCAACTCTTGGTGTTTAAAAGTGTGTGTCAATTTTATAGGCTTCGGACATAGGTTATCTTACAGTTACATACAGTGTGAATAAATATGATCCATTAATACTTGAAAGAATTTGGTGTTCAAAGTTCAGAGTGATAGTTATATATTGTGAAAAAAGTTAATCAGTTTTAGTTTGTAATTATTGATAATTTAATTTATACTTAACAAAACCGTGTTTTTTTGTTATGGGTCATCAGGATTTCTTCAAGGTTGTGATAGTATTTTCGTTAATTTTCAATGGTATCGTTTCCCTTCTCCTTCTGGCGTCTGTTTCTTTTTATTCAATTTTTATTTATTTTTCAATTTTAAAATCTTGTTTATTGCTCCTCCTTGAGTTGCTGGAACTATGGTTGACTTCTTGTGTTCATTTTACTTTCATTTGGATCTTATTTTCTCCTTTATTAGCCTTTAATAGAGCCGAAGTCAATATAGCATCTGTACCGCTGGATAGTTAATAATGGAACTCTCGTTTTATAACGGTCAAAAATATAATAAGGTTTTGTTGTTATGGCAACCGCTTCCACTCCTATTGGTTAAATACATTTGAACCTATTGTTATAAATCCTGGGTTTCTGTTCAAAATGAATAAATATTTTATAATGGTTATTGTTCCTTGGTGATATTACCAATGTATGAATTATTAACATAGATGTCCCTATTTTCTTTCAAAAATCAATTTGACATCTCACAAGGCTGGTCTAGGTCATGTATTAATGTTTTTGGACAAAATTGCTAATGCTATGTTATTACATATTTCACTTATTTATACTGTTTATTACAATTCTGACATATTATTATTGTTAGTTAATGGTAATCAAATAATTTACTGGGTCTTATTATTCAAATACAATAGTCAATTGTTTACAATTGGTTTTCTGAAGTTAGACAGTTAGGAATTTATAGGCCTAAACTGTAACATCCTAGAATTTCTTATTTTGCTCTATTTAAACATTATTTATTAAATACATATGTTCTGCTTATTTTCATTTTGTACTTATTGGCTTTTGAATTACTTCGAAACTGTTTTACCATCTATTAGTGTTATTATACTTTTACAAAATTATTTCTTATCTGATATTTTTTTTCTTTTCTATTTATATAATAATGCTTAATCTGTTGCTTGTTAAGTTTATATCATTGCTAGCTTATTCCTACTCCCATTTCTCACACAACTTTTTAACACTTAAATCTACTAACAAAACATAATATACAAATAATTTTATGGTCTGTCTATTGTTCAGCCATATTCCTTCTTATTAATTACAATTGTTCTATTGTATGTTATTACTTGAAATTAACATACTCCTCATCACTTTATAATATCATTACATAAATAAAAAATACAAACATATTAACTTAATGTCATGCCTTCTTGGTTGATACTCCAATGAACACTAAACAAATAAACTAATTTTCTTTAAACTAACAAAACTGTTTAACATACATTAATCTCATTTTCCTCAGTTAACTTTCTTCAACACAATTTAACTTAATTCTTCCTGACTGAATAAGTAATGTATCTTATTGTTATTGATGTCTCTTTGCATCAACATTAACTGTTACAAAGACATAGGGATCTTTTGTAACTAATACGGTAATCCCCCTACTCATTGAAAAGCATAATTGGGAATTATTATTATTGTTATCCCAACATTGTTTTTACTTCCATGTTCCTTAAGGAAATGGAAGTATGGTGATGGCGAAAAAAATCGTGTTCGAGATTATTGCAGATTCTGATTGTACTACACTCAAAACATGAAAAAAGTCGTTTTTCGAAAAGTGTCTGTGTGTCTGTCTGTCTGTGTCTGTAGATTTTTTTTCTATGGCAAACGATAACAGCCGCAAATTCAAACAGAATCAAATAATGTTTCGCATACAGCCCTGAATTGTAGAGTTCTCAAGATCTGTTGATTTTGGTAAAGATCGGTTAAGGGAAAGGGGTAGTTTACCTGCAACATTTTATGTTTTAACAAGGGTATTTTCTATGGCAAACGATAACAGCCGCAAATTCAATCAGAATCAAATAATGTTTTGCATACTGCCCTGAATTGTAGAGTTCTCAAGACCTTTTGTTTTTGGTGAAGATCGGTTAAGGGTAAGGGGTAGTTTACCTGCAACGTTTCATGTTTTAAAAGGGTATTTTCTATGGCAAACGATAAGAGCCGCAAATTCAAACAAAATCAAATAAGTTTGTGCATACAGCCCTGATTTCTTGAGTACTAAAGACCTATTGTTTTTGGTGAAGATCGTTTAAGGGAAAGGGGTAGTTTACCTGCCACGTTTTTTGTTTTATCAAGGGTATTTTGTATGGCAAACGATAACAGCCGCAAATTCAAACAGAATCATATAATATTTTGCATACAGGCCTGAATTGTAGAGTTCTCAAGACCTATCGTTTTTGGTGAAGATCGGTTAATTGAAAGAGGTAGTTTACCTGCAACGGTTTTTTTTCAAGGGTAATTTTTACTTCCATATTCCTTAAGGAATGGAAGTATGGTGATGGCAAAAAAAATCGTGTTCGAGATTATTGCAGATTCTGATTCTACTACACTCAAAACATGAAAAAAAGTCGTTTTCCGAAAAGTGTCTGTGTGTCTGTCTGTCTGTCTGTGTGTCTGTGTGTCTGTCTGTCTGTGTGTCTGTCTGTAGATTTTTTTTCTATGGCAAACGATAACTGCCGCAAATTCAAACAGAATCAAATAATTTTTTGCATACAGCCCGGTTTTGCAGAGTTCTCGCGACCTATTGTTTTTGGTGAAGATCGGTTGAGGGAAAGGGGTAGTTTACCTGCAACGGTTTTTTTTTAGCAAGGGAAATTTTGTTTGTTTGGCAAACGATAACAGCCGCAAATTCAAACAGAATCAAATAATGTTTCGCATACAGCCCTGAATTGTAGAGTTCTCAAGATCTATTGTTTTTGGTGAAGATCGGTTAAGGGAAAGGGGTAGTTTACCTGTAACGTTTTATGTTTTAACAAGGGTATTTCCTATGGCAAACGATAACAGCCGCAAATTCAAACAGAATGAAAAGATTATTTGCATACAGCCCTAAATTGTAGAGTTCTCAATACCTTTTGTTTTTGGTGAAGATCGGTTAAGGGAAAGGGGTAGTTTACCTACAACGTTTTTCTAACAAGGGTATTTTCTATGGCAAACGATAACAGCCGCAAATTCAAACAGAATCAAATAATTTTCTGCATACAGCCCTGATTTGTAGAGTACTCAAGACCTATTGTTTTTGGTGAAGATCGGTTGAGGGGAAGGGGTAGTTTACCAGCAACGTTTTTTATCATGCGTATTTTCTATGGCAAACGACAACTGCCGCAAATTCAAACAGAATCAAATAATTTTTTGCATACAGCCCTTATTTGTAGAGTACTCGCGACGTATTGTTTTTGGTGAAGATCGGTTGAGGGGAAGGGGTAGTTTACCTGCAACGGTTTTTTTTATCAAGGGAAATTTTTTTTTTTTTTGGCAAACGATAACAGCCGCAAATTCAAACAGAATCAAATAATGTTTCGCATACAGCCCTGAATTGTAGATTTCTCAAGACCTATTGTTTTTGGTGAAGATCGGTTGAGGGAAAGGGGTAGTTTACCTGCAACGTTTTTTTAACAAGGGTATTTTATATGGCAAACGATAACAGCCGCAAATTCAAACAGAATCAAATAATTTTTTGCATACGTCCCTGAATTGTAGAGGTCTCAATGACTTTCGATTTTGGTGAAGATCGGTTAAGGGGAAGGGGTAGTTTACCTGCAACCTTTTACGTTTTAACAAGAGTAAAGTACTTGAAAATTTATTTAAACTTTTTGAAACAATGGTAATTGTTAAAAATAAAATAATTTTGTTGCCAGGCAATAAAATTATAATTTTTTCATTTTAATGTAATATAATATTTTTCATTTAATACAGCAATAAAAAGGCAGGTAAGACACAGCCTGGCTGTTTGGCTGAAAATGATTTTAAATATAAATCTTAGAATATGGAAGTCATGTATGGTTCTCCATACCGATATTTACTTCCATATTCCTTAAGGAATGGAAGTATGGTGATGGCAAAAAAAATCGTGTTCGAGATTATTGCAGATTCTGATTCTACTACATTCAAAACATGAAAAAAAGTCGTTTTCCGAAAAGTGTCTGTGTGTCTGTCTGTCTGTCTGTCTGTCTGTAGATTTTTTTTCTATGGCAAACGATAACTGCCGCAAATTCAAACAGAATCAAATAATTTTTTGCATACAGCCCGGTTTTGCAGAGTTCTCTTGACCTATTGTTTTTGGTGAAGATCGGTTGAGGGAAAGGGGTAGTTTACCTGCAACGGTTTTTTTTTAGCAAGGGTAATTTTGTTTGTTTGGCAAACGATAACAGCCGCAAATTCAAACAGAATCAAATAATGTTTCGCATACAGCCCTGAATTGTAGAGTTCTCAAGACCTATTGTTTTTGGTGAAGATCGGTTAAGGGAAAGGGGTAGTTTACCTGTAACGTTTTATGTTTTAACAAGGGTATTTCCTATGGCAAACGATAACAGCCGCAAATTCAAACAGAATGAAAAGATTATTTGCATACAGCCCTAAATTGTAGAGTTCTCAATACCTTTTGTTTTTGGTGAAGATCGGTTAAGGGAAAGGGGTAGTTTACCTACAACGTTTTTTTAACAAGGATATTTTCTATGGCAAACGATAACAGCCGCAAATTCAAACAGAATCAAATAATTTTCTGCATACAGCCCTGATTTGTAGAGTACTCAAGACCTATTGTTTTTGGTGAAGATCGGTTGAGGGGAAGGGGTAGTTTACCAGCAACGTTTTTTATCATGCGTATTTTCTATGGCAAACGACAACTGCCGCAAATTCAAACAGAATCAAATAATTTTTTGCATACAGCCCTGATTTGTAGAGTACTCGCGACCTATTGTTTTTGGTGAAGATCGGTTGAGGGGAAGGGGTAGTTTACCTGCAACGGTTTTTTTTATCAAGGGAAATTTTTTTTTTTTGGCAAACGATAACAGCCGCAAATTCAAACAGAATCAAATAATGTTTCGCATACAGCCCTGAATTGTAGATTTCTCAAGACCTATTGTTTTTGGTGAAGATCGGTTGAGGGAAAGGGGTAGTTTACCTGCAACGTTTTTTTAACAAGGGTATTTTCTATGGCAAACGATAACTGCCGCAAATTCAAACAGAATCAAATAATGTTTTGCATACAGTCCTGATTTGTAGAGTACTCAAGACCTATTGTTTTTGGTGAAGATCGGTTAAGGGGAAGGGGTAGTTTACCTGCAACGTTTTTTTATCAAGCGTATTTTCTATGGCAAACGATAACAGCCGCAAATTCAAACAGAATCAAATAATGTTTTGCATACAGCCCTGATTTGTAGAGTACTCAAGACCTATTGTTTTTGGTGAAGATCGGTTAAGGGGAAGGGGTAGTTTACCTGTAACGTTTTATGTTTTAACAAGGGTATTTCCTATGGCAAACGATAACAGCCGCAAATTCAAACAGAATCAAAAGATTATTTGCATACAGCCCTAAATTGTAGAGTTCTCAAGACCTGTTGTTTTTGGTGAATATCGGTTGAGGGAAAGGGGTAGTTTACCTGCAACGTTTTTTTAACAAGGGTATTTTCTATGGCAAACGATAACAGCCGCAAATTTAAACAGAATCAAATAATGTTTTGCATACAGCCCTGATTTGTAGAGTACTCAAGACCTATTGTTTTTGGTGAAGATCGGTTAAGGGGAAGGGGTAGTTTACCTGCAACGTTTTTTTATCAAGCGTATTTTCTATGGCAAACGATAACAGCCGCAAATTCAAACAGAATCAAATAATGTTTTGCATACGTCCCTGAATTGTATAGATCTCAATGACTGTCGATTTTGGTGAAGATCGGTTAAGGGGAAGGGGTAGTTTACCTGCAACCTTTTACGTTTTAACAAGAGTAAAGTACTTGAAAATTTATTTAAACTTTTTGAAACAATGGTAATTGTTAAAAATAAAATAATTTTGTTGCCAGGCAATAAAATTATAATTTTTTCATTTTAATGTAATATAATATTTTTCATTTAATACAGCAATAAAAAGGCAGGTAAGACACAGCCTGGCTGTTTGGCTGAAAATGATTTTAAATATAAATCTTAGAATATGGAAATCATGTATGGTTCTCCATACCGATATTTTCTATGGTAAACGATAACAGCCGCAAATTCACACAGAATCAAATGATGTTTTGCATACAGCCCCGTATTGTAGACTTCTCAATACCCCTTGGTGTTGGTGAAGATCGGTTATGGGAAAGGGGTAGTTTACCTGCAACGTTTTATGTTTTAAAAGGGTATTTTCTATGGCAAACGATAAGAGCCGCAAATTCAAACAGAATCAAATAGGTTTTTGCATACAGCCCTGATGTGTTGAGTACTAAAGGCATATTGTTTTTGGTGAAGATCGGTTAAGGGAAAGGGGTAGTTTACCTGCCACGTTTTTTGTTTTATCAAGGGTATTTTATATGGCAAACGATAACAGCCGCAAATTCAAAGAGAACCATATAATATTTTGCATACGGCCCTTAAATGTAGAGTTCTCAAGACCTGTTGGTTTTGGTGAAGATCGGTTAAGGGAATAGGGTAGTTTACCTGCAACATTTTATGTTTTATAAAGGGTAATTTTTTTTATGACGAATGATAACTGCCGTACATTAAAACAGAATCAACTACTCTTCTGCATACCTTTTTGAATTATACAGAACTCATGGTCTGTTGATTTTGTTGAAGATCGGTTAAGGGAAAGGGTTAGTTTACCTGCAACGTTTTATGTTTTAACAAGGGTATTTTTTCTATGACGAACGATAACTGCCGTAAATTCAAAGAGATTCAAATAATTGTTTGCATAGAGGCCTGAATTGTAGAGTACTCAAGACCTGTCGCTTTTGGTGAAGATCGGTTAAGGGAAGGGGTAGTTTACCAGCAACGGTTTTTTATCAAGGGTAATTTTTTTCTATGGTAAACGATAACAGCTGCAAATTCAAACAGAATCAAATGATGTTTTGCATACAGCCCTGTATTTTAGAGTTCTCAATACCTATTGGTGTTGATGAAGATCGGTTAAGGGAAAGGGGTAGTTTACCAGCAACATTTTATGTTTTAACAAGGGTAATTTTTTATATGACGAACGATAACAGCCGTAAATTCAAACAGAATCAACTAGGTTTTTGCATACCTTTTTGAACTAAAGAGAACTCAAGGTCTGTTGATTTTGTTGAAGATGGGTTAAGGGAAGGGGTAGTTTATCAGCAACGTTTTATGTTTTAAAAAGGGTAATTTTTTATGACGAACGATAACTGCCGAAAATTCAAAGAGAATCAAATAATTTTTTGCACCCTTTCCTGATTTGCAGAGAGCTCAAAGTCTACTGATTTTGGTGAAGATCGGTTAAGGGAAAGGGGTAGTTTACCTGCAACATTTTATGTTGTAACAAGAGAAATGTTTCCATGACGAACGATAACTGCCGCACATTCAAACAGAATCAAATATTTTTTTGCATGCATCCCTGAATTGTAGAGGACGGAAGGTCTATTGATTTTAGAGAAGATCGGTTAAGAGAAAGGGGTAGTTTACCTGAAACATTTTATGATTTAACAAGAGTAAAGTACTTAATTTTTATAAATAAAGTGTCCTGATAAGAAGCTCATAGTAATCCACTGTAGAAACGTAGATGAAATATCTATAAATGAAGAGGTTAGGTGAACGGGGTGGGGGTAATTTTCTATTATTAAAAATTATAGTTGAAAGTGGAGGGGAGAATTTTTTATATATGTACTACGTTATCGGCAACAAAGAAGTGGTTTTTTGTTAACATTGCTTCCCGGGCTGTTTAGCCGTAGTCCAATGTTTTCTGCAAAACCAGACTTTTCGGCAGTGCCATCGACTGCCATCATCAGTGAAAATCGAGTGCGAAAACGTGAGGTGGTATACGTTAGTGACCACAGTACTGTGGTTAATGCTGAAGCAATAAGTAGACAAACGTAGTTTCTATGGAAACATTTCATTTCGAATATGATTTTTAATATAAATCTTAGAACATGGAAGTCATGTATGGTTCTCCATACCGATATTTTACTTCCATGTTCCTTAAGGAAATGGAAGTATGGTGATGGCAAAAAAAATCGTGTTCGAGATTATTGCAGATTCTGATTGTACTACACTCAAAACATGAAAAAAAGTCATTTTTCGAAATGTGTGTGTGTGTGTGTGTGTGTGTGTGTGTGTGTGTGTGTGTGTGTGTGTGTGTGTGTGTGTGTGTGTGTGTGTGTGTGTGTGTGTGTGTGTGTAGATTTTTTTCTATGGCAAACGATAACATCCGCAAATTCAAACTGAATCAAATCATTTTTTGCATACAGCCCTGATTTGTAGAGTACTCACGACCTATTGTTTTTGGTGAAGATTGGTTGAGGGAAAGGGGTAGTTTACCAGCAACGGTTTTTTTTTAATCAAGGGTAATTGTTTGCTATGGCAAACGATAACAGCCGCAAATTCAAACAGAATCAACTACTCTTTTGCATACAGCCCTGAATTGTAGAGTGCTCAAGACCTATTGATTTTGGTGAAGATCGGTTAAGGGAAAGGGGTAGTTTACCTGCAACGGTTTTTTTTAAACAAGCGTAATTTTTTTCTATGGCAAACGATAACAGCCGCAAATTCAAACAGAATCAACTACTCTTTTGCATACAGCCCTGAGTTATAGAGTTCTCAAGACCTGTTGGTTTAGGTGAAGATCGGTTAAGGGGAAGGGGTAGTTTACCTGCAAGGTTTTTTTTTATCGGGGGTAATTTTTTTCTATGGCAAACGATAACAGCCGCAAATTCAAACAGAATCAACTACTCTTTTGCATACAGCCCTGAATTGTAGAGTTCTCAAGACCTATCGATTTTGGTGAAGATCGGTTAAGAGAAGGGGGTAGTTTACCTGCAACGGTTTTTTTTTTAAACAAGTGTAATTTTTTTCTATGGCAAACGATAACAGCCGCAAATTCAAACAGAATACACTACTCTTTTGCATACAGCCGTGAATTGTAGAGTTCTCAAGTCCTATTGGTGTTGGTGAAGATCGGTTTAGGGAAAGGGGTAGTTTACCTGCAACATTTTATGTTTTAACTAGGGTAATTTTTTATATGACGATCGATAACTGCCGCAAATTCAAACAGAATCAAACGATTATTTGCATACAGCCCTCAATTTTAGAGATCTCAAGACCTACGGTTTTTGGTGAAGATCGGTTAAGGGAAAGGGGTAGTTTACCTGGAACATTTTAAGTTGTAACCAGTGAAATGTTTCCATGACGAACGATAACTGCCGCACATTCAAACAGAATCAAATACTTTTTTGCATGCATCCCTGAATTTTAGAGGACTGAAGGTCTATTGATTTTGGAGAATATCGGTTAAGAGGAAGGGGTAGTTTACCAGAAACATTTTATGATTTAACGAGAGTAAAGTACTTAATTTTTATAAATAAAGTATTCTGATAAGAAGCTCATAATAATCCACTGTAGAATACTGTGGTTATGCTGAAGCAATAAGTAGAAAGACGTAGTTTCTATGAAGTCATGTATGGTTCTCCATACCGATATTTTATCTTTTTGGTTGTGTACACTTATATTTGCACTGACTGAACTCATTAATCTACATGGTCCTGCCTGTTAGATTAGTTATTATTATTCTTCACTTATCACATCACTTTTACTATTTATGGTTATCACTCACTACCTATCTCTCACTCTTGGTTCCTTATGGTTAGTGTACTTTCTTTAGTATTGTTTTATTCATTGTTAGTTATTAGATTTGCTTTATTCATTTGTGCCTTTTGTCATTAATATGTCTTTTCTCATTTTATTGTCTTTATCTGGCCAATCTCTGGGGTGGGGTCATAGTCATTTGTTTGTCAGTCTAGTCTATTCACTTATTATTCTTGTTTACAAGTCTCCTTTTTTCTTTCTTAATTCCATTTTATATTTTTTTTCATTATTATTCATTAAATTATTTTACCTTTTATCATTTATCTAATATTTGTGGATACCCTATAGGGTCTGATTTCTGCAACTTTATAGTATATATATATATATATATATACATATATTTAATATAGTATTTTATTGTTGTCTTCTAAATTGTATTATAATTGACCTTAACATAGAAACTTCAGTAAAATTGGTTAAACAGAATTTCATTTGTGGACACATACAAATCAAGCTGTATAGCATTACCTTATATGCACAAGGTAAAATTTTATTATTCATTTTTCTAAATGTGTTTATTGTAACATTTAACAAACTCTTCAATTTCATAAATCTCCGTTCTTTGAGACAGCCAGTTTTGTTACGTGTTTTAAGGATTCCACACACAAATAGTAGAAACTAGTGGATAACCTGTGTATATAGTCAGTGAAGTATGTTGTTTTTAATCTTAATTGTGAGTAAAACACAATCAAGAATTATGACACAATGATCAAGAATTATAATTTACTTAAATACATAAAATTTGCACAACCTGTTAACCTAATTTCAAGAAAATTGAATATGGACTATTACTTCCCGTAGTGACTACTAGATAGCAGCCCAGTGTTTATAAGAATGTAGCGCTTCGTGCGGTGTGGTAATGTCCGTATTATTGTGAGGCTCCCGTTGCGCATGAGACGATTTTGATGTTGGACTCTTCATTTTCAGCCACACGACAAATATCACTATCCAGATGATGTTATCCGTTTCCACAATAATAAATAATGTACATTTGTTGTTTCTGACACACATTTAAGTAACCCTATTCAATAAGAACAATTAAAACATAATTACCAATACTGATATTATTGATGTAGTAGTACCGGTAATGCTATTTTTAGTGTAATCATTTTTCCTTGAGTGTACCAGTAAAGGAAATGTAGTTATCCTGATTTCATATTTCCGATTTGTAGTTATCCTGATTTCATATTTCCGATTTTCAATGGAATTGTCAATTTTGAATTTTCTTTGAGAATTTTTTGAAATTCGAGGTCTGTGCGAACGAAAAATGTTAACTGTGGAATAACTTATGATAGAGACGTTTAAGTTTAAAATATAATTTTGTAATGGCGACTGGCAGATTTATACAGACATAAAAACTGAATTATAATTAAATATGTCACATTTCTAAAACAATTTTTCATTTTAATATACAAAGTCGTAAGTTATGATAATATATAAATTTATTTTAATCTGTATATACGACCCGACCGCGCGCGGTAAACATTTTTTGTTTGTAAACATTTTTCATATCTCCCATCGTTTTCGAGAAAATTGTTATTGTCTGAGTTTTTAAACCTATTTTCAAATTTCAACAAGACGTATTTTATTAAACTATTTTTGTTACAAACTTAATTGTGACAGTTAAACAACAAACCTTAGTCGAGTATTAACTTGCACTCGTTCACATATCATATAATATAGTAGCGAAAAATGATCTGCATTTAAGTAAAATAAATCTCAAATTTTTTTTTTTACTCGGTCAGACAGGTTAAAAATACCATTCGGCGTTCAAGAATATTTTAAGATTATCCAACAGTGACAAGTTTTTTGTTTATTTTGTCTTGTGTGTAGAATTGTTGGGTTATTTGATTTCCCACGATATTGAATCAGACGTTTTAAAAGTTTTAAGACGCATCAGATTTTGGAAATAAAACGCGTTATCGATTACAAAAATCAAGCTTTCAGGTGCGTAGTCATCAAAATTAAGTACATAATTAGGTATTGTCTGTTATGCATGTTGGTATCTCCTGTTACACTCAGAAATCAGATGTAGCGCCAGTTGTTTTGTTTCTAAGATTACTAATGTTATGTAAAATTATGATGAATGCACGCTTGGTTTCCAAGCAGATTATTGAGTCTACGTTTATTTGAAATTCGTATAATATTCTGTTGCATCATTTGATAAACCAGTGCCGTTTCCAGAAGTAATCATTCGTAAACGAATGTATGTCATGCGATTTGTTTCGTCAGGATGTATTCAGTGATTGCGTGAACCGTACCAGAAATAATGATTCGGTTGTTCGTGGTATCGGACTAGACTGTATGAGAGCACGCGACAAGGTCAGCATCGGATTTTGTGTTGCGCCGGGTCGGGTGCGTGCCAGGGGGTGGAGCAAATCCCTGCGCGTTGCCTGCCTGGGCCAACTGTCTGCAGTTTAACCTTTAACCACCTCGCAGTGACAGCGCTGTGCGAAATTTTTTTAGGCAAAGAATAGCTCTTAAAGATTTAGAGGATTTCAGATAAATTGTTAATGTGAAGTGAGCGACAACAAGACAGCGAAAACGGTTTCCCTCGTTCTCAGTAAACCCTTACAGAATACATAAGTACCGTCTCTGAGAAACGCAGACATCACCTTTTTTCATTAGCCTGGCTTGTCCACTCTTCATGCCTATGCCTGTTGTTTAGATAAATCAGTGATGGATTTCAAAACGAGGTCCGTTGGCGTTTTCAGGCTTTATCTAATACAGTGTCACAATTCCGTTTGGTTGTCCGTTCTTTTGAACACTCAGTCATGTTGAGTTTCAGTTCTGCGTTTCACTTGTCAAAATATGCTAACGTCTTCACATTTCTCCGGTGCCAATAGTCGTTTGCTTCTGCGTATACATTTAAAAGTTGTCTTTGGATTATTAAATATTAATAAATAGCCTACAGAAATATCGAGACGTTATTTTCTCGCGAATATAAGTTGTGCTTTTTGAATTCAAACTAAACGAGACAGTTGTCATTTCGGATTATTGTCGAAGTCACTTGAGATTCTAGAATACTAGTAGGCCTAAATAAACTGTCCAAACAAAATAAATAATAACGCATTTGACTATAGAACGAGTAAACCACGGACGTTAAAGTTCATTGGTAATTGGTCATATTATTATGGGACCAAATTAGGGTTTATGTTTAAATTTTACACAGAATTGCTTATGGTGATGCTTTCGGTATTGATGGTGAAGTGTATATTCAGTTATATTTAAATAGGGCGCTCCTGCACGAGTGTCTACGTAACCACAGAGGAGAGTAAAATACGTAGCTGCAATATTAGATTCAAAATTTATGATTTTACCAGTTTTTTACATACTGCACGAAGGTTAAAAAAATATTAAAGTAGACACGAATTCACCCATAACCAGAGCTCAGAATAAATCTGCTGAGACATTTCTCCCCTTTTCTTACTACCTTCCGCTGGCGCATAATTTCCTTTCTGTTTTATCTTTTTGCCGTGCGGGCTGTCTCTCGCCTACATAAATCTGTTTTGATGGCGTTCCCGGGCAGATTTATAGGTAAACGGTGGCAAACAGCACCGCCATCGCTCTACCGATAAGTGCTTTCTCCAGCTTTAGGCATTGCCCATGTATTCCAGCGTAATTTTGACGGTAACACAACTTTCATTGAAAACAACGTATAGTAGGCAATCGAGCTCTCGATATTAAACAATATCTGTTTCACTTGTAAATGAAATTTAAGTTGATAGTGTAATTTAGTGACGCACTAGAGTAGTTGATACGTGAAACGACACATAACTTTTCAAGTGTACCATTGTCTTTTGAAACTTTGAAAGTTATCAGTTACCTCATACAAATACGTGAACGCGCGCGCTTGTTGTACGGTCATTTATATTTACGCATCAAAAGGCGTCCCAAGCCAGGAATTGAGCGAGGGTAGTGTATCTCACAATTAGATAATGAAATCTGTGTAAAAAGTTAAATGTTACTAACATCGAACTAAACGGCTTTTTTCGCCAGAAATATTTGAACTTCTAACATGTCAACAAATGTGCATTCTATAAAACAGTATGTAATAACATTAGTATGTTGTAGTGTATAGATGAGATTCATGTACGAAAGCCAAGAAAAGGCTCAAAGCCTTTTCGCAGTATGGCGCAACTGACGATTGTTAGCAGCATGTTTTAACAGTTTTTATAAATTTTTAAAGACATTGGGAGGCTTACTTATTTAAGACATTTGAGAGGAAGGGTATTCTAATAATGGACACGCAAAGTTCTAACCAACATATTCTATTCCCACCAAGGTGTTTTCAAACAGTCATCGAACACATAAAAGGTGCAGAAAGCCCAACCGAATTGGACAAAAAGTTATAATTTATTTAAAACAATAATGAACTAACAGTACAGTACCTACATCGAGTTGAAGGGAGTGGCCATATACAGGAGCTTATGGAAACCCACAGGATAAATTAAAAAATTGATTACATAGTATAACGTTGAAAAAGGATGAGATTAATTATTAGTGTAACTCTGGCACATACAAACAGACCGATATTCTATTTCCGTCTGTCTCGACCTTTGGCTTTCGAGGAGTGTGTGAGCTCATATTTCAAGAAACCGTTGAATTAAATTTCTATGTGTACAACTGTCCGTATGTTAGCCTTTCAGTAAGTTGTGCACACTAACCCTTAATAATTGATATTCCACTTTGAACGTAGGTTAATATTTTTTCTGAATCGATTTATTTTCGTAAGCTTAATGGCTTGCCAATTATCATTTTTCCACCTTCACACTGACTATGTCAGAGCTAATAAAATGTAGTTCAAGAATCAAATATTACTTTATGCTACAACAACCTCACGCAGCGTGTCCTGTCCGTTATTTCTCTCTGTTAGCGGAACGCAGAAATATATTTTATCATGGAATCAGAGGCGGATTCTCCAAGCAATTTTTTTTTGAGGGGGGGTCTAAGATCTACAAGTCTAAAATCATATCTGTGTTTGTCAGTTCATTGTTCTTTTAATAATATTCATGAAAGAGTTTATAACATTCAAGAGTCGTGGACAAAAAAATCATACGATTTACTTGCGTAGCATCGTTAAGTGCTTCCATGCTTAAATTTGGCTGCATGTGTAGATCCTTATGAAGAATCCTTCGGATTCTGGTATTCGACAAACCAAGTGAGACTGCATGATGGCGATCAGAACGTTTGGAGCCACTTAGCATAGCAGTTCTTGTGCATGTAATGTTTTCAAGTGTACCCAAAGTTCTATGTGTACTTGAAGGTATCTTTTTTAACGCGGAGCCGGTCGCTTAAAAGTCTGAACCTAGTTTTTTGTAGCGTTTGCTGAAGGTACCACATCATTGCGATGGATACAACGGCCATACAACCATTGTAAAACAACCTAAGCCTATCTCCCTTTTTCTAAAAAATCTGAATGGTGAAACCAAGTTGTTCATCCATCCGCAGTAACTAAGTGGTATAGACGGAAGCTTCGATTGTTACCAATTGTTTTCGAACATACCTCAATGTTACCGAAGATGACCTGCCGTGTATTTAGCGTGGTATCTTGTTATAATGGTGAGGAATCAGTGGGTCTTATATTGAAGAGATGAATATTGATACGGAACCACAATATAGTCTCTCATATATCGGTGACAGTATATTCTTTCGTATCGTCTGTATAATTTTTACACATGTATCTGATTTGCTTACAATCACCAAGAACGAGACACGTAGAATGCCAGCTGCACGAATGAAATTTTGAGACGCATGGCAGGTTTAACTAAAAAGGCCACAGTCAGTAATGAACAAATAAATGATTTGAAAGTGCAGCCGACTTGGGAGTACGTAGAAGAAAGACAGGTAACGTTATGAGGTGATCTACGCGGTTTGAACGATAGCAAGCAGGCGAAAAGAATAAGGAGGGTCAGAAGAACAAAGAAGCTGAGCAAGATCAAGAGAACTGTGGAAAACAGAGTGGGGAAGATTCTAGAAAAGGAACGGAAAATTCAGTTGAGATTACTGGTGAAAAGTGAGAATCACTAGGATATTAATGGTTAATAATTAAGTGCTAATGGATTTATTCGTTGTTTAGTAGAATGTACTTCAAAATTGATTGAATTTTCTTTATTGACGTATTCGTAAGTTTCAACATTAGTGTATAGTTTCTTTTGTTGTGTAAACTAGGCTGTGTAAATGCCCAAACCATTTTAGTAAAAGGTTTTTGATTAGGTAAATAAATTAATCGGTCTGTTTGGTACGACTTTGTAGCTTCTTGTAATAATCTCAGTTTCTACGTATGCAGGCCTACTTGGACTCTTGTCCAAAGCAGTCCGTTTGACGTCCACTAGTCTTTATCTTCCTATGAACTTTTTCCTTCCAACTGTTTTTTTGAATTGTAGTATGTGAGAAATCTCCTTGTCTCGATTCGATATATGCCCTGCAAGATCTTTCTCCGTCTTGTCAGAAGCTCTTAATTCATCGTTTTATGAATATATTTACCTAATTTCAACATACGACCAAAAAGCCTTAAACCGAGTGGACTTCGGTTATAGCAGTCATTTTGTAGTTTAACTTGTTTCTTCAATCGCATATTTTAAAGATTAGAAATAGAGTAAAAATTTAACAACGACGGTGGGTTATCTTATGAAGACTTTCATGGCCGGTGTCAAACAAGTTGAAATTTTCCAGACTGCCAAGCCCGCGACATTGCGGCCGCGGCAGTGATCCACCTGCTCCTCCTTGTTTAAGAACAGGAAATTACATACTCAAAACTATAAGATGGTGAACGGCATATATTTTGCATTAACTAGAGTCAGCCATTACTCTTTTCAAGATATGTGTGTGGTTGCTTTCTTTGAAACACAAATTTCTCAGAAACATTCTTGAAATAAGGCGGTTTGTAACAGAGAAAGACGTATACCCAGGTAAACTTAAGTGGAAGCCTTAGGACAAAATTGACATGTGAAAGTCATCTATATGACGAAAAGTGCATCAAAAGTCAGAGAGGCGACACGCATTATGACGCTCTTAAAACACTACTGATAGTGAATACGATTTATATAGTTTTCTTGAACAACGCGGAGTTACTAACCTAGTTGTTATCAGCATCATTACGCCCCATTACGTACGAGATGTGTGACTAAACAATTGATACGAAAAGCAGAATTTTCCTTCTTTAATATAATGCTTGAGCTTGAAAATATGGAGACAACCTGTTACCAGTTACGTCATGTAATGCAATTGCCGGTAACAAGATAAGATTAAGTACTCATAAGTACTGAATGTATTTTGCGATACTGTTAGAAAAGTCTTAACGAATAGGCTGTGTGGTTCGCGTGTAACTGCACTCATCGACATAACTATTGAAGCGTGTCACAGATTTCCTTTACTACCACGACATATTTTGGCAAAATTCTGGAACCTGTAAATTCCTCTTCTTGTCGCGTCAAAAAGCTCGCTTCTTTCCTATTGTATCACCGCAGATAACGTAATACTGTAAACACTAAATAAAGAACACGTTATTGTACTTTTTGATTTGAGAAACACAGTAATTGCGGGTTTCTTCATGAAAATTTTCATAAAACGTTTCAAATTTTTTAAGTTCTCGTTTCAGTCATTTTCAGTTATGAGGTCAAGTTTGATGGTAACGAAAGCAGTCAGTTGAGTTACTTTGTGTCCTAAACCATGATACAAAAAAGATATTTGCAACATTTTTCGAAACGTTACATTTCACTACATCTGAGTTGTGAAATAACCTAAAACTCCTATCAATAACTTTAATCGTAAACCCACAACATTCTTTTAAAACTTATTAAGAACTTAACAAATGTTCGTATTGATGTCTGGGTCGACCTGCAGGTGAAATGAATAAAAACTAATTTTTCAATAAATTTTACCTTTGTAAGTTTCCACAGTTCTGATTAAAGATCTATTGGTAAAAACTTGAGACGTAGTTTTTGCGTTATTTATTGTGTATATTTTAATCAGAAATCGGTTACTCAACATATACAAATTCTTTTAAACTGTTTCTTTTACACTTTTCTCGCATTTGTACTTGTTTGTTGTATAAGACTCCAGTTGGCACAAAGACATATACGATGAGCACGACTGAAACAGTAACACGGCACAGACATTGTGTATTATAAATTAGTCTATTCCGTTGTAGACGTGGAGTGAAGACAATATATCTCTGGCTTTGTCACTCTGTTTGGGTTAGTAAGGGCACTGCGAGGCGCTTCGTATTATCTACCAACACGCTTCGCGTCGGTTTCACATTCAGTCATGTCTCAAACTAGTGTAGCCCGTGTATTTTTTCATCAACTCGTCTGAGGAAACTGAAAATTAATGTAGAACAGAACGATTATGTTTATGTTCGTCGTTGACTCCCAATGTTTCTCAGCTGTTTCTTCACTTACACCTTAGAGCTTCGTACCTTCCCCTTTTTTCCCTCTCAATATAAACGCATTTAATTTGTGAATATGTAATAATAATGAAACTTAAGTTTTGTAAATAACAAATATGACTTCAGTAACAAACTCATATTTGTGTAATATGATAATATTACCAATAAGAACATACTTTTGTAATATTATAGTTAGTAAATTTCATGTCGTTCACGTGTCGTTTCATTTCATTCAGTTAGTTTTTATATTATTAACGATAGACAACAATATAAGTAAAAACTTAATCCGTCCTCTTGCGGTAAAAATATATTCTTGAAATAGTCGATGTAACTCATATGAAAGAGAGGGGGGCGTATTTATTAAGACAGTCAGAAAAGAGCCCTGAGGATTTTGTTCACATACAAACACAGTGACAAATAATTATCTAATTTTATTTACAGTATGTATGAGGAAAACTCCTGGTCTGCGACTAACAGCATCTTCCAGGATTATTAAAACTTTCTTTAGGAGTGTCTTCATAACACTATTGTGGTCTATAAAAAAATCTTAACCTCATAAAATACAGAAACTTAAAATCTGTCAGCGAGGTTGTAAAAAGATATGGATTATTAAGTGAAAGCTTAAAAAAAATTCGGACTTTAATTGCGAATTTCTAAAACGTTTTCCTAGCACACCTTTTAGACTCCCATCCTAGAAGTACCCCCACATGTAACGAAGTCGATAGTTTAGGGCACCCAGTAGTTAAAAGAAAATATTTTATTTTTCTCTGGTCACGATTACTGTATATTTCTTATTTTTATTTTACTGCGCACTTGTACGTACAAGGAAGAGGGGGGGGGGAGAGAGAGAGAGAGAGAGAGAGAGAGAGAGAGAGAGAGAACACATTTGACTACTTCACGTACAGATAGTCAGTCTATCGATTACTAACTTTATCGTACCGTCAAGTGGTGTTAACGTAGTTGGAACTCATCCAGTTGATTTTTCCTTGCCCAGGTAGAGTTCTTTTTAACCCTCCGTATTTTTTGTTGGGGACGAAGGTCATAGTTGAAAGTGGGAGGCAGCACAGAAGGGGTCTGGATCGAGAACTGTGTAACATTAATAAGGGAGTAAATAATATTAACAATTCAGTAAATTATTATTCATTGTGCTTACATAGCACATGTAAAGACATAATAACAAGAAGGCGATGTATAAATATGTGCTTTATGGAGTATGAAGTTGCCAGTTTTATAACGCGGCCGAGTAACTGTTGCTGGCAACGTTTCAAACGTATTACTTCGATTATCTTTTAGGCACAGATTCATTAATTTTGTCTCAAATGCTTTCAAATTCGTTGCATGTAAAAAGACACATTCAGTATCTTTTAAGTGACCAGGACCAGCACTCAAAATTATACCTTTTAATCTGTAGTAGCCAAATACCACTCACTTATTCATATACTCACTCATCACGAAATCTCCATAACTATAAAGCCTACAAACTTGAAATTCGGCACGTATGTTCCTCTTGGATTCTAGGTGCTCGCTAAGAAAGGGGTTTGAAAACTTTAACGCCTAACCTCGAAAAACCGTGACACCGATAATGTAGCTTTTGGTTTTTGGGGAGTTACTAAAACAGTATTTTTTTCATCTAACCACGAGGAGGCGCGAAAATAATCGCGAAACAGTTCACCATGTCCCTCTATTCCTTGCTATGTGCGTTGAGGGTTTATTTTGAGTTCTATGTTCAGCACATATATTCCTCTTGGATTCTGGGTACTCACTAAGAAAGAGTTTTGAAAGCTTTAACGCCTATCCGCGATAAAACGCGAAGAGCGCAACACTGATAATGCCGCTTTTTTAGTTGTATCCTTCCTGCAGGACGCCATGACCATCAATAAAGCACAGGGGCAGAGTTTGATAGTGGCTGGTGTGGATCTGAGGAGTGACTGTTTCTCCCATGACCAGTTGTACGTGGCGTTCTCCAGAGTCAGTTTACCTGACAGCCTGGTCATCCTCCAGCCAGAGAGCAAAGCAGGAATGTTGTTTACAGGGAGGTCCTGAGCACTTAATATGAGGGAGCAACTGAAAGTATATGCTAAGCAAGTTATTAGCCTGGCTACGTAGACCAAAAGACCAGGGGTGGTGGTGGGATCAAAGGGCTTAAGCCCGTCTATTTTATTGTTGTAGTTAGACTTACAATAAAGGACTGTCTTAATCTCTAACAGAAACTTAGCTTACCCTCTCTAACTAAATAATACAGCGTCATTTTTAACAACTTATTAATTTTCAAGCTTTTATAGTTGATTGATCAAGCTTAATCAAATTGATAATCGTTATGCTTGATCATCTTCAAATTGATCGAGCTTAAATAGTTTCTCTTAGTTTCAAAATACCGGTATCTAAGCTTCACAAATCACCTATTCCTATTTTCTGACATTACATTCTGTTTTTTTCTGATAATCACCGTAGCGAAGCACGGGTATCCAGCTAGTTAATTAATATACGAGGTAATATATTACCTATATAATATGCTATCGCAGATACTTATTTTCATTGGCCGACGCGAATCTTACACAGCTACAGATACATCACACATTTTAAAAAAGATGTTAAATGATCTTAATAATATAGCGCTACCGAGACTCAAACCGGACAGCTCTGAATTGGCAGCCAAACTTTATACTCACATGACTACCACACCTATTTAAACCTTCCCAGAAATCAGCTTCGTTTCCCAACTGTAGTCGTTTTTTTCCGGACAACCCAATACAAGCATCTTGCTAGCATTTATGTGTACGTCCTTTTAATTTCTGCCCCATGCCTCCTAATATAAGTTGAATTAATACAGTTTTATATAAAGTGCAGTATAAATTAGGAAGTATACGTGTTTAAAAATCTATAAGGAAATTTACTTGACAGAAGCATAGCACAGAACTTGATAAATTGGAGGAATCACTCTTGTCACAAGCGGAGAAGCACTTATTTAGTTAATTATAAGTAGAAGTTAGTCACCTGCTTTTTCCACAGATGTCACTGGCTTTGTTGTAAAAAATGACAGTTTTGTTGTAAAAATAACAAAAATTTTGGTTCTCCTCATACGAGTGATAACTGCAAAGTATAACAAAGGAAACGTACATTTCGATCTGTATGGTTGTATACTATTTCGTTAAGTGGAATACTGTTCAGGCTACATCATTATATTTTACGTTGCCGGGTAGTTACTTTGTAAATATCAGAACTGTTCGCTGCAGTAGAATTGTAACGTAACGTAGAACGTAGAATTAAAAAATGCTGTTAAGTTTTGAAGGAATATAATTGTAATTGTGTTTAGGCCTGTTTCATTTTCTGTTCTGGATAATTTTCATTCTTGTCCGTCTGCGATGTGCTAAATCTTCGCATAGAGTAACTATGAAAGGTCATACGCGAACCTTGAATATTGACTTTTGGAGCAGAAGAAATGAGTACAGAATGTTGGAAACGTACAGGGGACACCCATCTTTGAATTCTACGGAAGAGTACATTATGTACTTTATTTGTCGAATCAGATCGTTAGTACCTACAGTCGATCGATGTAGTGGCTTCACAAATAATTTCAAAACCGTTCGAGTAGTTTTAATGCTAACTTCCAGAACGGTTAAAAAACGAATAGTAAATACGTTTATACAAATATTGGACTGGTACGAGCATACATTTTAGACCTAACAAGGCGATGTGAGACAGATTTCAATACATTTAAATTGAATCCATAAAAAAATATGTAGCTTTTGTAATTACCACAAATTCAGTTTTGAATAACTGGTATTAATTAATTACTTAATGAAATTAGAAGCTATTGAGCTCTAAATATTGCCACCAGTCGCATTTTAGAGAGCCGACAGTTTGGGGAACACTGTTAGCAAGTAACAGTGATAGAGACTTTAGTTCCAACACCAAGATTTTTTATCCCCAATTAACGTCCTAATCAATTTGTGATAGGACCAGAGTCTCTGAGGCTGAAAGGGTGGGAGATAGAAAGAAGAGTACTATTATCACGGCCTAGTAATCCTGTATAAAGTGAACAGGGGTTAGAGAGAGGGGGTAATGCAGAGATAAACTTTCGCTCGACAGTCTGCGAGGAAGGGGTTGGTTGGGCGTGTGGTAGTAGTAGATCATTAGAGACTAGCAGCCTCCCCTTTGGCACAGTAGCACAACGCTCGATTGAATTAATTTTGTGGAATGTTGCTTAATTTTTCTTTGTGTATGCGCGCGTGCTCGTGACTAATAGAGATAGGGAGAGAGAGAGAGAATATAATAGAATTTGGTTTGTCTTTTCTTCCCGTCGTTTATCGACAAAAGTAGTACGAGGTGCCTTCAATGTTTTCACTAGCAACCCTTACTCCAGATATGACATGTTACTTACTCTAAATCTGTTAATTTATACTTGTTACGGGGTTGTCGCCAAATAGTCTCCATCCTCTTCCTCACGTTCCATCTTTAGTGTGTTTGTGTATGTCTGTCTGCCTATCTGAATATGGACGGCTTTTATTTAATTACTGATTTTCTTAAAACTACTACATTTAATTGCCTATGAATGCCTCTTTCATAATTTATACATTACATAAAAGTTTCTTAAGTGCAATTTTCATTAAGGTGTATTAATTATTTATTTGTATTTGCTTCTAATATTAACCTTTTTATTAAATTTGCATGCGTATGGGTGCGTGTGTAAAGCCTATATGCTACTAATGTCGCAATGTGCATTAGGCCTATATAAGTCAGGGTACCAGTCAGGGTAATACATATGTAGGCCTATTAAAAGGATTTTTCGAGCCTTGTTTATGGACTTTATGAATTAGAGAATATCGGCCAACGTTGTGGTTTTATTAACTGTTGCCAATATTTGATTTTGTACGAACTTTAGGAACCGGTTGAAAGTCATACGTCAGCTATAAATAAAAATACTGTGTATTGTTTTCTGGTTACTAATATTGTTATCAAATGTGTAAAGCTAATCAGTGGCATTAGCAGTATGTATGTGCATTCCAGCAGCTATCACAGACACGGTAAGGGATAGGAGTTTATTTGAATGGAACTGCACTAGACAGGCGGCCATTGTCCGTTGGGGACAATATCACTTGTGACAGCATTCCCGTCTATGTTACTTCTGTAATCTACCCTCTCATCTTTTGTGTTCCACCATATCGTGTCGCTTAAACAAAGGTCTTTGTGCAAAATTTAAACTGCGTGTGCGTGTTGGGGGGGGGGGCACGCGCTTCTCTCTATCCATATTGTGTGGAAACGTGCAAATGTACACGCTTGGCTTTACGTAATGTTCTGCTGACATACGTACATGTTTCGGCGGACCATGTAACACGATATTGATTATGGCAGTAGGCGAAACGCCTCGAACAAGGAATCATCGTTAAATAACTAATTGAATTCTGTTTACCTTTGTAAAATGTTATTTTTTTGTTATGTTTTTATGTGCTTGTATTCTCTTTCACAATTAGATTACTGTATACTATTTAATTGTTGTGTCTTCATTGTTTGGCAGTTACGTCATTATCAAAGTACACATCGTGAGTAATGGTAAACGCTTTCGCTTTTATAAAAATCTAACTGACGTAAACATTTTATTAAATAAATTAGTCGTGAAAAAACAATTGTGTATACAGTCTAAATATATATTAGAATTTCAAATACAGATTAACTTACCGCGATGAGGTAAGTTGGAAACCAATTAAGTTATTGGTGTCCTGTATGTGTAACCAAACATGACCTAGTAGGCACGTTGGGATAATGTACTCTACTGACGAATTACTAAGTTTACGGTTAGGCATATTTGTCATAGTCTGTACTACAAGGGTAGAGGAGTCCTTATTGTATAAGCGGCGTTCTTATTCACGTATGAAACATAAATCAGTCTCAGCACGAGGAAAAGTGCGTACAAATAAATTCAGAACACTGACATGCCCGTGGGATTTTTTGGAAGAAGACAAAACGTCTAATAATTGAAAGTATATAAAAATTAATCATTATCAAGCTCTTTATGACTTGCGGCAATATCAGAAAGTAGAAACTTTCCTTTCACTGAAAGTTTTATAATCTTTTTTTTTTTACATCAGAGTAATTTTTTCGCAAGTAAAAATTTTCATCTGCGACCGTATGCGTATAGAAATAAGTACCGTAATGAAAAAAGGAATAACAGAGAGAGAGAGACGTTTCAATATGTTTGACATCGTCGAGATTGTATCGGCCTTGAAGTTGTGATGGTTGCTAAGGCAACAAGTTCGATGCCTTCTGTACAATGCCAGTCTCCAATTTGTAAACAGGATCTGTATGACGACATCAGTTGCTGCAGTTTCTCTGTTCACTCTATCCTGCCTTTTAATAACATAGCTTTCCCTTTAATTATACTGTACTCTGTTCTACCCAGTAATACTTGTTGCTGTTCCTTTTATGTATTTACTGTTAATCATTTTAGTTTATACTTGCCATAATCATTTTGTGGCGTATTATTGTTATTTTTATTATTATGTTTGTTGGTCAAATTTTTTTTCTCAGGTGGAGGTGTTACTCCGTTCGTTGTTTCTCGCAACCAACATGCTGTCTTTTCTGTGCCGTCTTCCAGTATTTATTCACCCTCATCAGTGCCTTATTTACTGTTTTCCGTTGTTTCTCGTCCTTCCTTGCTCACCCCAGTTGTATGTTTTAAGCGGACATATCTTATTGTTTTAAGATGTCCATTCCACATTTGTGTTTTTTACGTGGCGTATAATACCGTCTACTTCCATTCTAAATTTTATATTTGGGGGTTGCTGTGTAGCGATCGTCCTGTACAATGTTCATCGTATCTGTGTCTGCAGCTTGTTCCCTACTTGTTTCCTACACTGTAGCGTTGTGCAGTATATTATATCCCCTGTTACGTATCGCTATTTTGTTTGTTTATGTAAGTAGAATTGGTAAATTAATTTTTTCTTTCTATGTATAATGACATAAATCAGCAGCCACATTAGACCTATAAGGACTCTAGGCGTACAAACCTTCAGAAAAAATGCTGTCAGATTGCAATGCTGTTTTTCGATACCCCGTCGCCCCAAGCTGTATTCTTTTTTTTTCAGGAAGTTCGTACCGTTCGATGTGAGTAGAAGCCAAAGTCGAGCCAGTTGCTTATTATACACTTTTTGGTTATCTTGTTCGTTTTCTTTTCACTCCAGAGAGTAGGCACATTGGGTGATCAGGCATCTCTTTTTCGCCCCATAAATAGATTAGTTTGAGAACTCCATAACGTTATTTCGTCAAATGTTTAGTTTTTACAAAATTTCTGTAAATCTATTGCTTTGGGAAATTTGCTCGATATTTGGGAAAAACAGTCGCAGGAATGCTGGAAAGAAAAGAGACAACTTGGGGTGAGGCGGAGAGATTGGCAAGGATCAAAAAGATTGGATGAAGTTTGTGTAAATTAAGACATTATAAAAAGCCTATCTTACAACATCGTTTGGTAACAGTACTTTGTGGTGTATTTCGACATTGCGTCCGATATTTTCTTCAGACTTATCCAGTCACTATTCTTACATGTGTTTAATAAATATATGATCAACGCGGACGTAGGGTAAATTGCTGAATGTAGGAGGCGCTGCAACAAACTAACTTTTTGTAAAGGAACAGAAGAGACGGTGTAAGTAAGAAAACGAGAAACTTAACGTTGAAACGGCCGCAACGAATGTATTTGAGATGCGGGAACGGGGGAATCTCGTAGGAAAGAGGAAATTTTGTTAATTTTTTTTAACATTTTCTAAATCTCATTCAGTGTTATCGAGTGGAGTGAAGTAAACACATCATCACACATACTTACTAATGCATAAAATGATAAGTAAACTAATTCGTACCAGTCGAAATGGTATTCACAGGAACTCAGATAACTCATCCTGTATGTGTAGGCGTTGTTATTCCCCATTCTAAGTCCACTTAGAAATTTGGAAATAATGCTCGGAAATTTTGAAGTAAACCAGGTAAGGCCAAAGGACCTAGCCTCATTACTTGACAAGTTGTATTGTTTTTTCGGCAAGCTGTGAGATTCTTTGTCTCTATTGGGGAAAGAAAGACAGTCTGAATCTCATTATTAATAGTGCATTCAAAATCGAATGTCGCATTACCTGCTTTGAGGTAATGGCATCTACAGAAAAATAGGTACAGAGGTTTTGAAACGGGAATCTCGTTTTGCGTTTGTCATCGAGTTTTGATAAGTTATTGGATCTGGTTATCAAATCAACGTCCAGATAGTGTATTCCAGTGATAGTGTGAGACCTTGTTATGGATTATAGAACATGTAACTAAGGAGAACGAACAGCAGCCAATCAAGACTAGTATGTAGGATTTTAATATAAATTTATGAAGGGAAGAGACTTCACGAAGACTTTATTTACATGTTTAATAACGACGGTTTTTTAACCTTTATGTAATATTTGTTTTGTGTTTTAGCCTTTAAAATTGTTCAGAATTGTTTAGAATTGGACACAATTAAAATTAACGTCCATAAATTATATATAATGTACACAGCATTAGAAGAATTACAAGGTCGTAACGTTGTAGACTGTTAAGTATTTTTTGTTGTATTATCTTAAATGACAGTAAACGTTGACGCCATGAAAAAGTTTCTACTTAGAGATGTAGCATAGAACGTGAAAGATTCATTCTCACTCAGTGGAAAATTCAATTAAAGTGTCTTCTAAAATTACAGAAACTTTCTGTAAGTGACGCGACAGTCAGAATCAGCGCCGTGCGAGGATGAGATTGGCTAGGAAAGGCTGTTTTATAAAGAAATTCTGTACATTGTGTGTGTGGAGGGGGGGAAGAGTGCGACCAAGTGTTTATATTATTGCTGGGAGAAAGGCATATTGTACTGTGTTTATTATCCTAGTTCTAGGCAGTCTTGTTCAATTTACGCAAACTCATTTTACGCCGAATAAAATAAAAAGTTAGCGAGCAAAGTTTTAATGAAACCTGCTACTTTAAACATTACAGTTTCTGGGATGAACGACAGTGATTTCCAATTCGGTTACATTTGAATAAGTAACTTATTTCTTGTAGAGAAATAACCGCAGCACGTTGTACCTTGTTTAAATTAATTGAAAAAAGTAATATAAAATTCTTATTCTTCTTATTCTTCTTCTTGTTCTCCTCCTCCTCCTCCTCCTCCTCTTCCTTCTTCTCCTCCTCCTCATCCTCCTTCTTCTTCTTCTTCTTCTTCTTCTTCTTCTTCTTCTTCTTCTTCTTCTTCTTCTTCTTCTTCTTCTTCTTCTTCTTCTTCTTCTTTAGATATGTTACTCTTATTAAACAAAACTGGGCACACCATTTTAGGTACAATCGCTCCAGTGCGATGTTCTTTCATTTTTAATCGTCGTGATTGTTTTTTCCATATTAATATTTAAACTAGCATGGGTCCACTGCAGAGTCATGCGTCATATGTATGAGTACAGGAACATGTGTAGGTGACCGCACGGTGGCTCGGTGACCGGGGACCTGTAATTCGCAAGGGAAGTGTATTACAGCACAATAAAGTACTGTATTATGCAGCTTAGTATCATTGAAGTAGTGTAAGCCTATAGTCTATATTAATTTACAGTATCTTATAATTTTAAATGCGAAAACTAGCTGACGATTAGATGATACTGAAAACAGACCAGAAATTGAATACAATTGAAATCCTGTAATATAATCAAGCAAAATGCGTCAACATTTATTAATTTTCTTTTAGGCCTATATTATACTCGTACGTATTTGATACAAGCATTCTCTTTATTTAAATCACCCAATTTGTGAATCGTTCGGTGTCCCTATTTCCTGTCTAAAACAGAAAGTTTGTAAATTTAACATTTACGTTTGTTCAGTTTTCGTAAACGTCAGTTGTGTTAACATAACGACTTGACGTTATTGTATTCATGCGGTGCAGGGAAAACGGGTAGGATGAAATCATAAAACCAGGACACAAGGTTATAATGAGACTCGCTATTTACTGTAATCTTGCCCCGTCACAGCAACTATTATACTTAACTTGTAAAATGCCTAAATAAATGTCAAGCAAATTGAAATAGTACTATGTGTATTTAATTAGTACTTTCCAGAACCGGTGGTTACGCCCATTGTAACAAATCATTTGAATTTTCAGTTTCTGTTGGCACTGCGTTCCCATTTGTTTCCTAAAGTAGTGATGATAAAATAACAAAATAGCCTTGATTAATGTTGGAATAAAACGTAAGTCTTTGAAAAGCAACCAACCTAAAAGAATGTAATCTCTTATACGTAACGACTTAAAGTCAGTAGTAAAAGATTGTAGGCTACTAATTAATTTTATCAATATCAAAAGTGATTTGTCATAATGTGGAACTTATTCTGAAGATATTACTTACCAGGGGCTCCAGAATTCTTAACATTAAAGTTATTTATCACTAAAGATGCGTTCTAGTAAATCAGAAAGTAGTTTGTTTTTATTAAACATTAATTCACTAACGTTGTTTTCATTTACACTGTTAAGAATAAGCTTTCATTACACTGCCTGCATTTGCAAATTTCGTCTGTCCACTCAGCTGTAAATGCGCCCGGTTTAATCTTGAGTGAAGAAGAGTTAGTTATTCGAATATGTCGTGGGACTGTATTCCATCGTCAGCAGAATAGTTGTGAAACGAAACGTAAATAAAAGTCACGTTCTCATGCAGTAACTGTAGTGTCTGTCATACGAATATTGTTGCGTTATGTTTGTACTGTATCGCTTGTTCTCTGAAACACAGACAAAATTCTTGTTATATAATTTCAAGGCAATGCATGTTCAGTAGTCTAGCGGTACGCGGCCTAACGTGATGCTCCCAGTTCATGAAGTAAAATTTCATCTTTCATTGAAATATTTAAGGTAGCGAGAAATTTTTCACAATATTTTATTTTCGGCGGCTCAGTAGACCAGTGGGTACGGCACCTGGCTACTAACCTAGAGGTCCCGGGTTCGATTCTCGGGCCGCACCATAAAATCAAGGTGCGTTTTTCAGCCCCCAGCCGACTCAACCTGTTGTAAATGAGTACCTGGGATAACATCCTGAGGATAATAATGGGCGGCTAAAGCGTGGTCCTGGCCACACTGTCTTCCTTGTGTGCCGTAGGCCTAAGGCTCACATAAGGCAGCCTACCCTGCCTTCTCCTAACCTACTTCGGTGTTACACATGGGAGCCATTTTTATTATTTTATTTTCAAAACAGTAAAAAGATCGTTCTTTACTAATAGCAAAAACATTTTCGCGTATTGTTTATTGTAACTTCTAAGTTAAGTTATTGTAAATGTATGGAGTGTTTATTGTATGATGTTAATTCGTTTCTAGTGTATATTTGTATTTCTTTATTAATTTATAGGACTAATTTGTGTATATTTTGCTATCGCAAATAAACTTTAATCTATACTATAAAAAAATGTAGTAGGCTATGAACAATATTGCCGCTTGCAATATATAGGCCTACGCCTCATATTGGTGTATAACAGAGTGGCTCTTATTAATAACAGTGAAAATTATTATGGATTTAGTAAATGAGTACTATTAGTTTATGGTTGTTACATAATGTATAAACCTATGAATAACAATTATTCTTCAGTGTAACAATTTGATATCCAGAATCCGTTTCGTCAGGCCACCGACCGAATGCTACGTAAAACTCCGACAACGTTCGCGCGCTAACAACAGGCGAAATAATCAGTGACACGTTGATATCAAGTACTAAATTAAAGAAACGATGATTTTTGTACAAGTTGGTTAATAAACATTACAACGACTAATTGTCGTAAACGTTCTAATCGCAGGATTCTTGAATCATAACGCACCGGTCTTCGTAACTGTATCGAAGTTATAACCAACCTGTTTTATCACACACGTTACGACGGACAAGGTTAATTTTACTACCGTCTGTAATATTAAAACAGCGAAATATTAAACTGAGAAGAAATAACCCCATATTTATATTAACGGCGAGTTTGAATTATTACGTTTCGTGTACGACAGATTATGAATACAAATATCGCTTCCAACTCCAACAGAGTCGATAAGGCAACAGACTGAACACGAAATGTAACAACACTGACCCAGCTAACAGTTAAATTAGATGCTACACGTTGTTGTGTATTGTGGAAGGTCGTGTCACACTTTTAGCCGAATATTAAAAATTATACTTTGTTTAGTTATTATATTTTCTGTATATAATAGACATAATTCGGCCGAGATAAGAGGTAATCATTCAGTCGTTTCGCGCGTGTTTGTTGAGCTCGGCTAGTGGAGCAGCAGGGGCCGCTATCGATTGCTGAGGGGGATGACGTTACTGCCTAGCTAGTCTCCCCCACCGCCACCCGGTATGTACAGCACCAGCGCAATGAATTATTTTCTCGGTACAGTAGTGAAAGTCGTGCAAGGAAAGTTTGTTGGTCAAGGACGACGAACACTATTTATTTCCAACCCTCCGCCCCTGCCCAACCCCCAACTACTACTGTGTCACCGCCGCCAACGCCGTTGTTGTTGGGAATTTATTACCATGGCAGACCGACTTATTTTTATTTCCACACTACACCCGTCCTCTACTTTTACTTTCATATTCGTTTCTACGCGTTCCCTTTCTTTCCTATTGTTATTGTTCGTGTATACACGCACACATATGTTAATAGACTTGACAGTTCGTAGTAGTGAAACGTTCCCATTGGTAAAGCAGAATTTGTTTCTAGAAACTTTGTCGCCTACTGAACGTATGGCTTGTAGCCTACGTACAGGATGTAATGGTTATATCCAGCTGACACTGTTACTCTTACTAATGTACCGGTAGGTTACATCGTGTTTGTCTATTACTAACCAAAAGTATGACTACTTCAGAGTACAAGATATAACGATTACTTAATCTTGATTACAGGCAACGAACAGGGTTTTTGTAAAAAACGAAAGCTGGTTACTTACTCAGCCCGCTTTAAAAACGCGGCCAGTCTTGTAATTTCTGACTTTGTCGTAAAAAATGTCCTTATAATTAATTTATCTGAATTTTGTGGGATCAGTTTTTCTTTGTTAAACGAGGCCAGTATCATAGAAATTTGTGTAACGATTATGTACGATTTGATTTATAATATTTCTTGATATCGAGCCGTGCCCCATTTCTTAGAACCAACAGATATTAGACGTCGTATGCGGAAGTCATCTTCCGAGGTCGATTCCACATTGTAGATAATTTTCGCATATGGTGTCTGAACGTGTGGAATTTAAAGGATTTTAAGAAATAGACCGCGCCTCGATAGCGTAGAATATTTTCAAACAATTACAAACTTGAAGTGAAACTAAAGGCGCCTGTTTTATATAAAACAAGTCTGGGGTTATATAAAACGCTTATATGAATTTCTGGATCGTAACCCTCTTATTACAAGTATATACATTATTCCATAATGAAGTTCCACCTTTTATTTATTTCAAATTTGGCTCCACCGGTGTGGAAGTAGGGCTATATACTTTTTTAAAACGAATGCTCGGTTGTATTCCATTCCAATTTTTGTTACTGAATGGTGTTCACCTTTGTCGTAGATTATTCCTGGACTGCTAATTGCTTCATACTGGACAAAGCTTTTCGGCGCCTCTACCATCAAAAAGCCTTAAAGAACGACAACCAAATGCCTAAGTACACCAACATACAGGATGTGGCAGAAAATCGGGCGTTTTTGATTGGAAAAATATCATACTTATATGCAATAAAATTATACACCTTTTAATTATAAAAAAATTACAGACACATATACTGCCATTTGTGAAATCTTCACAGTCACATTCATGTTTTAAATATTACTCTTGTAAGTGACCACCTTTTCAAACTTTATGGTGGCATATTGGAAATCGTCTTTGGCACGTTCTAGTATCTCGATAGAAATGTTTCTGATTTCTGTACGGATATTATTTGTAAGGTCAGCAATGTTGTGTGGGCGCATTACATACACCTTGTATTTAAGTTATCGCCCCCTCTACAGAAAATAATCACAAATTCTCAAGTCTGGTGACCTGGGGGAGGGGACCGCATTCTTGGATGCGTTGCGGTTTCCAAAAGTCCATTGACACATAGTCCATGTGTGACTCACAGTCCATTGACACATAGTGCCGTCTCGCTGAAACGAAAATGGCTCATGTGAAGGTAAACATGCAGGTTTAGATGTGTCTGTCATGTCGGCGTATCTGTGAGATATTACTGTGGTTGCTTGTTTTTGGTCATTCTGTAAGCGCGGATTATCCTATTGATGAGATTGCACACCAAACTGTCGCTCTTAGACTGTATAACGGCGGCCTTCTTTTGCAGTTATCGGAGATTATTATCTGCTCAGTAATGACAGTTGATTATTCACAAAACAGCTAAGATGGAAATGGGCCTCGTCATTCGTCTACAAAAACAAAAAACGTAAGAAAGCTTCACTGTCTTCCATTATAGCCAAAAGCCCACACACAGATTCATTTGATGTTCATGGTCACTTTCAGTTTTCCGATACATGATCTGATTCTTGTACGGTTGTAACTGTAAGTTGTCCCTTAAGATTCTATGCACACTACGACTTGAGAATCCGCTATTGAAGAAATACATCTTGCATAATGTTTTCCACTTTGTGTTACATTTTGCACTCTCTGTATTTTTTCTGTGTTCGAATATCCCTGTAGGTTTTTGCCATGTTCAGGTGGAATATGATCATAACTTCCGAGATTAAAATAGTGCCTATATTCTCGTGTAGCAGCGGCAGCACATCACGGTTTTTGTAAAATGCCGTAACAGTTGCAGCTCCACTCCACTGACTCTTTCCCTGCTAATGGCAACCCATACTGAAGCAACTAACAGTCAATAAGTGTTGCCAACGCCGTGGAAATTTTCCCAAGAAATTAACAATTTCCATTTTTTGCCACACCTGTACATATTGTTAACCTCATCGCTTCATGGTTTAGGTTATAGGTACGGATGAATGTATAGGAGCATTTGGTTGCCATCATTTAGGACTTGATAATGGCGAAGGTCAGGACCAGTACGAAACCGTTACGGGTTAAGCAATAACCTACAACAAAGTTAGAATTACAACTAATCTAGCTGAAAAAGGTGTTTCAAGAAATTTTATGCAGTTTTTCGGTTACTCTTTTAGAGACGTAGGTACTATGTAAAAGTATTCTTTTTGTTAACTGTTTAGTTTCGATGAGATGCTTATAATTGTGTTCCGTGTCGTAAAGACCTAGTGTACAATCTTATCAACTCCCGCATTTCAGTGCTGTTTCTGAGTTCATCAACTACGTATACTTAACCATTTTGACGAGCGCGCGCGCAATTTCGAACCGTGAAGCAGCTGATCGTTGACAAGTAAAATAGTTTTATAATAGCAGCATAACAGCTTCTGGTAATGTAAAGCATGTAGTGTGATTGAGAATAATTAACAAAGAATGATAAGTTTATTTCATGAAGATTAGCTTCCTTTGAAATTCATTAGTTTGGCATTCTGTGGACTCTAATATTCATTACAGCAAGTGTAACTGCCTCGTCGTAAAACGTGTATTAACTCAGAAACGAGTCACTGTTTTCTTTTCACTTTTATTTGACCTTACACATTTCTGTCATTGTACCTATGTATTTTTAATGTGTCTCCTAAACGTTTGTTCCCAAAGGTGGTACAAGACGTAATTTTATCGATCTAATCATTGCGTGGTAGGCATTGTATAGTTATGTATATTTAAACTTTAATATTTGTTTGCATTTGTTATAATGGAACGCGTTTTAGGTATAACCTGATCCGTATCGTACCCTATTTCTTAGAAACATAATATATAAACGTATGTAGTGAAAGATTTCCACTGCCACTGAAGCAAGATAATATATCTTAATTCTCTCTTCTGCTGTGGCTATCTGTAGGCCTAGTAAGGGACTCCATACGAGATCTCATTTTCCCATAATCTGATGATACTGATGGTGATGGCGATAATGATGATAAAAACAATTGTGTGTGTGTGTGCGCGCGCGAGCGCGTTTTGATTTTCTCAACTATCGGTCATACGCAAACAACACTCTCCCTCCATATCCCTTACTCAATTGTCAGAGAGCAAATTGTATTTGTAGTTCGTTACTATATTTTGCAAGATGCTTATTAATTTTTGAATTTTTAATAGATCCTGTTTTGTTTGTGATAGTTGTAATCCTTGTCTTATAGCGTACTGAATTGTTTATCTAAGACAGTGTTTCCCGAACGTTTTTGGTTCATCGCCTCCTTTTAAAGCATTATTTTGTAGCACCCCTCTCGGAAAATTTTTTTTTTCTATCCCAACGAATCATAAAATAGTAAGTCTAGTTGTGTTAATCAATTTCAAATTTCACCAGATATTTATGCAACTGTGTTAAGTTTTGAAATTCTAAACCTGTGTGGAATAATGAAAATGAAATTGCACATAAACATATTTGATTGCTCACTACTATCAGTAATCAATATCAGTCAATTCAGTAAAATTAAAAATAATCACTAATAAGAAGTGTGAGCTTGCTACATTTGTCTACATTAGGCTGTATATTTATCAGCAGAATTCTTAAATCTCGTTCGGCGCGGAGTTTCGTTTAATTTGAAAGCCAAACAGCGCTGCTCGCCTATATGTGAATTTGATATTCGCTCCGTACTGCGTATCGAAGGAAAATTTGTTACGAGACACATACAGATATATATCCGTGTATGCACACTTATGTATAGATACCGCGTCCACGCTCACTTTGGGAAACTATAGCCTGTGCTTCAGTAACCAATGTTAACAGATAATTTTTCTACTGTCGTTGTGCTACTACATAGTTCACTTTTGTAACACGTTTCAGTCATTGAATTCAGTGGACTATTAGCTATACGCGTACATATATAACATTAATAAATACTGCTTACACAGTTTATTTTATTGTAACATATAGATTCAATGCAAATACTATTTTATGGTATGTTTCTAACGTATGTTTCGTTGAACCATTAATAAAATAAAATATAAACTTTCACGATATTGAACAAAATGGTGTGACAATATATATATTCTAATGGAAATAAATAAATATTTATAATACAATAAAAGTATACAGAATATGTCCAAGGAAAAGTCAAATAATTATATACTTTAGTGTATTGCCTTTGGAGTACTTTAATGTATAATTTAAATTATATATTGTTGCTTGTCGTTCCACTTTATGCGCTGTGTGTGTGTGTGTGTGTGTGTGTGTGTGTGTGTGTGTGTGTGTGTGTGTGTGTGTGTGTGTGTGTGTGTGTGTGTGTGTGTGTGTGTGTGTGTGTGTGTGTGTGTGTGTGTGTGTGTGTGTGTGTGTGTGTGTGTGTGTGTGTGTGTGTGTGTGTGTGTGTGTGTGTGTGTGTGTGTGTGTGATAAATAACTATAGTTTAGTAGGTAACATCCTTTACCTTGAACATAAAAATCAGAGAATTTCCAAATTAACGAAGCTGTTAAAATGACTACTTCGAACGCTAAAATAACATGGCACGTATTAAAAAGGGTAACATGAGATATTTGACTATAAACCTTCGAGTAACGTGCAGAATCTTAACCTTCTGCGTGAGGTTGTCGACGATCGTAGTGGAAGACGTTATCGTAGGGGAACAAGTTTAGAAATTTTTCTGCTGTCAGCGAATTATTTAGGATTAATAGGAGGCTGTTTTCCTTGAGCAGTATTATATTCATTTCAAAGGGGATCTTATGTAGGCCTGTGCTATATCCTGTATTAGTTTTTACAGTTTTTGTCAAGACTGTTTGTTTACGTTGTAGACAAAAATGTAATTAACTAGATCCTGATGGTTGTAGCCATTGTATCAGTAAAGGCGACATTAATGGATTACTACATACCGATGAGTAGTGTTTACTAATATATTTAATTCAAAACGATATGTATGGATTTACAAAATAATTTATTTATTTTCATCGCAAGCGTGATATTAAAATTATAATTGCGTACCACGTTAAAATCAAGAAAATAATAGTCTACTAATCGTATAGTAGTCTGCCACCCGTGTTTTACCTAAAAATACTTGGGTGTTGAGCTGCAACGTTCTATAAATGTAAATTGTCTGTTGTTATTTTTGTTTACATACAGTGTATTAGATTTGTTTATTTTGATTTCGAACACGCCACAGTTTTTGTCACATCAAAGGCCCGTTTTTGGACGTGATCCCGTTTATTAGTTTGTTTTTTTTAAATGTAGTGTTCTGCTCAAGCGCGCACGACAAGTTTGTGTATTACTCGTAGAATTGTATCTAGATGTGGGTGTAGCCGACTACTCGTTTTGTATTTGCATCCCATTTTCGCGAGTAGTGTCGAAGCTACTACATTGCAAAGCGATACCGCAGACGTTGAAGATCGTTTGGAGATACTGTTTGGCATTTTAGTTCTGCCCGCTAGTGCTGTCTACACTAGGAGACTACTAACAGGATAGTTGTTAGGCCTTTCAACCAAGCCGAGTAGAGGGTTTACCTCATAGAAATCACCTATCGCTGAGGAGTTTTAAAGACCCAGTACTGTTGTCCTTACAGTTCTAACTGAGAGGTCCTAAAAGAAGTCTAATACTATATTTAAGCAGTACGGGAGGCAACATAGGGATAACACAGTAGGTAGGGATAACAATAAGTGCAGTAGGTTTTGTGGCGAATACCTAACAGTGGCAAGTCGACGGGAAATTCAGAGGTCTATATCTGCCTTCTTTAAGAAAAGTCGGTCATTACGAAAGCCGTAGTACAAGAACTTAAAAAAAATTGATATTCTTCATAATGAATATGGAGGGGATTAAAAACTGACTTAAACAGAATATCACAGCCACGAATAATCGGCTTCATAATATTGTGAAATTCCCCCTTCTTGCAGATTAAAATGTGGATGAGTCACTAATATTCAGAAATAATTTCGTGACTAGCCCTCCACTAGAAAATATTGTACAAGGTACAGTATTAACGTGAAATCCGTTTGCTTAAAGGCGGGCAAAGCCGAAGCTGTGTATGCTTTTGAAGCTGTAGGTTGTTACAATACGTTAGGGGTTCAAATTCTCACTAGAAGGTGATTTCAAATGATTCAAGTTGCTGAAATGAGTTCTTGCATGCGGGAATAATAAACTCCTAAGAGGCGGAATGCTCGTTGAAAATTTCCCGTCTACACGTGTTACTTAACAGACAAGCTACGGGAACATATCGGTTTAAGTACCAGTACTATATTCATAAATTGACTGAAGTCAGTTCCACTTGTCTTTCCTTTTAATATAAAACGCAGCAAGAGATTCTCTTGTGGTAAAATAATTTGATTTTATTTTTATTAATTTGCGATATTAGTCGTTGGCGGAGTCAATGTGTTTGCCATAGCAACACGTCTTACAAACGTTTGGTAGATTTCGTAGGTCAGTAATGTGTGAAATATGTTTGTTTACGATATTTTTGTCTCGTTTAAAAAAAAAACGAAAATTACATACAATAAAAATAAAAAAAGTTTATTTTTATTGTGTGTATTGTATATTTACTTTTAATGTGTGTAGTTTTCGTTTTCCTCTAAACGAGATGGGATGAAGTCGTGATTCTGGTTCTGTTGGTCATCATTTTGAAGATTCGAAACAGTTCACACGAATGTTTTCTGAAAGAATATAAGAAGGTACGGCCAATCTGTTACAAAAGTGAACGCATAATCGTTTATTAACTGTTTGTAAATAGTAAATAGGAAATGTATTAGACACAAAACAAAAATTAAAAGTTGTTTTATAGAGAAGCCGAGAAGTAATATGTCCACTGTTTTTACTATGTGCAAAATATTTTTCTGTTTTAATATATTTAGCCCCTAACTAACATTTTTTATACACTGATTTTTGCTTGAGTGAAAGCAAAATCCGCGCAATTGAATTTCTCTGTTCAGTAAAACTTTATAACTACTGTACATAACCAACTTGTCTGAGAAATGGGACTAAGGCCAACGAGTGTATAGACTCTTTAAATTCTTTTACAAAAGAAAACTACTACTTCGCAGTTTCGAAATTGACTCTTCATTAATCGATAGCTGCGAAGTGACCCTCGCAAATGGAAAACTGTAGAACTGGCTACATCTAAATGTATTACATGTCCACAATCCGATTTCATTAATGTCAACTCCATAAGTACGTCCGTTCTTAAGGGAAGAACGTCATTTCAGTAACGTTTCGGTAATAGCGTTTGGCTTGCAGTAATATGACTCATAGGGAGTTACTTTCAGACGATGAATTCAGAGGACGGTATGGATAAACGTGTATCTGTGTTGTAGAAGGGACCTAAAGTCGTGGAAACACGCGAGCAACTTAAACAGTTCGACGGTCATAATGGGAAAGAAGAACATTTGTTTAAAGCAGATCTGCGATTGTGAACAAGCAATTTAGTTGCAAACAACCAGCCTACTTCTGTATGCAGCGTGCTCCGCACATAAAGTAATTACTGTCGGCACTCGTGAAGGTTGGGCGTGATGCAACGAGTCGTCGCGAAATACTGTACAGTGGAATCTATCTATCTCGGCTATCGGTTTCAGCTGTAGTAGTTTCCAGTGGCGTTAAAAAACGGGATGGTAATGCGGTTAAAGTAGTTTTCACGTAGATAACTGATTTTTGTAATTTCACTTTAAGAAGATATCTTACTATTATTTCGATAGCAAGATATAAATTATTATTATTATATTGCTTTCTATTAAGTAATTTGGCACGCTTGAGATTAAACCAGATGGATTAAACTAGTTGTCAAACCAAGGAATTAATGTATTCAGCATTAACTAATTGAATGGAGGACCTGCACCTTAGTCAGTTTGGAGTAACAAGAATATATGTATACGGTCCAGGCTAATTCCGTCCGTTTGCCTGTTACAATTTCATTAATATGATTAATATGAAATTATCGTACGCTGAAAGCGTAGAATCCTGGAACAACAGATGTAAGTATTTATTTACGAGCAGGTGGCCGGTTTTGAAGTCTTAACAATATGAGTTGAAGTATTTAACCCAAAATGAGTGATCGGAAAACACGTTCTGTTTTTACTGTAATTACGAAATTACCCTATGCTATGACTTTTCTAAAAACTGTCAGACAAAAGTATCTTGAGAACAGCGATCCAATCATATGGTATCACATTTTGACAGCCATAATGTAAACATTTATGCATACGTATACATACGTAAATTACTTTGTATGGGTATCGATGCGTGTTCAGAAAGCAGACGGCTGAAGTAGGCCTACGTGCAGACAAGTAGCTGTCCGTCTCCAAGTAGTTAATGTTTATTTTACACGCTGGCTGGAGCTATTATTATTAACTGTGTCTGCCAAATATATCGAGGTAACCGAATTGTCAGTAATAATGACACAGGAACAATAGGTTTTTGTGTACGCATATAACGATGAACAGCGTGACGAGAAACAATTTGTTCTATAAATATGTTAAGTGTTTAGAAGCATGTCACTGAGTAAGATAGGTTCGTACCCTTGTCAAAATATTTGTTTCTTCGCGTCGATAACGACTCGGAAACAAGGTCAGAAAGATTTCCTCCAGTCTGGGCAAACGGCGAGACGTAACCCACCTGAAAATACGTAGGCCTAAGCTTTGCGGTTCTTGATTATGGTAATAAGTTACTAGATAACCAGTTGACGACTTCAGTTTTTAATAATGAACAGTTCCGTCCGAATCCTTTCCAACTCGCCCTGGTTTGTTTGTAACTGAGCTATCAGGACGGGCCTCCGTCTGCAAACGGTGGAAGAGTTTGTCTTCAGACTTTCTGTGGGCCTCTTCTTCCGGGCAGCAGACTCCCAACACCCCCACCTACGTGACCTGGCCAGGGACGAAGGTCCCCCATGCCACATAGTTAAGAGACCCCGCACTCTGCTGGACGACCCCTCTTAGTCTCCTACATAGGGCCCTTCTCCTGAGGGAGTCAACACCCTAATGTAACATACCACAACCCGACCACTTCTCACACCATAGACTAACACATTGCAACTCACTCTGCCCTGGTCGTTTGCGGCCTCGGCGGGGCTGTCTTATGTTAGTTGTGCAAGTGCCTTCTTTCATCAGGCGCCCGCCTTGGATACGCAACAGGCCTGTGCTGATCACCGCTGCGCGGACAGTGGGGCCTCGTCGGAGACAGCAGCGCTGGCCAACCGGTCCTCATATGTACTGGGAGGTTTCTCCGCTGTGACTCCGACGCGTCACCGCTGGCTTCAGAGCTCGACCTACCAGACTTTGGCTAGGCTGACCACCTCACTTGCTGAGATCCTCTCCCCTACCCAACTGCAAAGGAGCATACCATCCAACCCACATGACCTTGTATACCCTAGTCCTTGAGAGAGAGTACGATTCTAGCAGTCATCGGAGGAGTCACTCCGGGCGCTGCTACCATGCAGGGGCCTTGAGCCCCGTCCCCCCATTAGCTTAGCTTAGATATTTTTAATAATAATAATTTATCAGTGAAAACTGCGCTTGAGTAGTCTCTCTCTCTCTCTCTCTCTCTCTCTCTCTCTCTCTCTCTCTCTCTCTCTCTCTCTCTCTCTCTCTCTCACACACACACACACACCCTTCTTATTTTCATTTCTTACTATCCCTTGACGCCTCATGTTGTGATCAGTTTCGTATGGTGTATGTTCTGTTTTATTACACACAAAATAAGTATGGTGAGTTTTAAGAAGGGGAATGTACATGTTAATGGAAGAGGAAGAAGACGTTACATACGAAATTAAAATTATTGTATCTTGACAGGGTTAGAGTCAGTTTGGTTAGGTTACACTAAGTTACTTGGATTTGTTAATGTGTTCGATCCAGAAGTAATGTAGTGGGGCCCAAACTCTCGTTTTATTTTCCAGCTGATCAAGCTTCCAGATACTAGTTAGGACTGACAGTAAGCGCGCGTAATTTTGGCAGGCCGTTTTCCATTACATAAATACATGAGATTTCATTTTTAGAATTAATTACAAAAATTACAGTATTATATACCATCTTTTACTTACCAGATGTAACAGACGTGTAGACGTGCCTTGATGAACTAAAGAAATAAACGCGAAATTTCCTCGCCTACTGAAGGCGAAGATGTACCCGTACAGTGGTAGTTGATTAGTTAGTAAATTATGCAGCTGTTCATAAAAATATTAATCTCAGTTTAAAATACCATCGATGTCTGTTATTACATTTTCTGCTCTCGTGCCGCAAACTGTTTTGAACGGGTTCCATAACCTGAAAATAATCACTTTATCTGTAAAAGTAGGGCGGAGTTGTTTTCTGACAGGAATACGAAACGGGGTGGGGGAGGCTGAAACAGTTCAAGAGACAAGTAATCTAACAACCAAGTCCAAGGGTGGGGTGCCGTGTTCTTTAAATAAATTATTCATCTATTACGCATATGTTACCTTTATAATTAGTATATTTTATTACTAGAATAAAATTAATATGACGTCCTTAGAGATACCCTCTCAACTGTAATTTATATGGAAAAGTATGATGATTAATGGATTCATTGTCATAAGCAGCAGTGATGTCATGTGAATAGTAGTTAGGCCCAACCGATGGTCCGTGCAGCTACCGAGAAAAAGAAATTGCATGTAGTGTACCTTATAAAGGGGGGGGGGTAAACAAACTGCACGTATGAGAGCGAAAGCGATCAAGTAATAAAACGTAAGCAGTGAAATCGGCTGGACGACATAAGATTAGCTTTGAGCAGTAGTGTCGATCCAAAAAATTCCACAACCGGTGTAACAAGTGAGCCCGAAAATCACATTGACTAATCGTAAGTAGGCCTATAACACAAGTTCAGTTGATTTTAATTATCTCAGAAGTACTTAATTAAAACTAGTTAAATTAAATTATAGTTGAAATACTGTGTAATTCATAAAACGTTTACAAACTATACTACAATTTTTCTTCAGTGGGCTGACGACATTGGTAGGCAGGAGGGAGAGGTTCGCGCTTTATCTGTCTTTCGACTCAGTGGTTCGCGGCCATCTTAAGGTTGAGAATGACTGATTTAGGCAGAGAATTACGTTGAGGAAGATTACCCTACTTTTTTTTTTTAATTTGAAGAGTCAAATTGTAAATGCTATGCTTTATCACTTGTTTGAGGCATTCCTAACATTTGTAGGTGACTCTTTACTGTTTCTTGCAGGATTTCTATATAATAAATATGTTTTCAAATAGTAAATAGTTCTGCAAGTATATATTGTTAAATTATTATTCTTCTTTTTCACCTAAAATACTGACACTTAAAAATTTTTACAAAATATACTTAGAGAAGTATTTATCATTTGAACACATTTATAGGCCTACATATGTGCGTATATCTGTATGTATATAACACATTCCAAACCATAATTTACAAAATTTTCAAACTGTAAAATTTTGTTGGTGCATTGCAGTTGTGTACAAGAAGATTGCCGTATTCAGTCAAGTACGGGACACAGTTTAATATGCGTCGATAATTACATTAACTTTGTGTCACGATAACAATGCATTTTGCCGAAACGTTTACACAAGAACATAAAATTGTGCTCAGTGATTAGACCGTATCTCACGAAAAACGGTGTAATGAAAAATCAGGCCCAATATAGAAGGTTCTTAATTTATTATTATTGAGTTTAAGTTATCACGTCATTGAAATTACATTTCCTATTTAAGAGTTTTGAACTGCACATGCTGTTACACGTATCCGGAAAAGAAATATCGTAAACGTTTCGGGACGTAAAGAGGCGATCGTATACGTGTGGCGTTGTTTCTGCACGAGTGTGTTTAGAAATAAGCGCGTATTGTCGGATTTCATTTCCTCAGCATTCCTTTAAAGGAAACTGGGAAAGGTGAAAAGTGAAAAATGTTATAATGTAAATACGCGCGCGCGAATTACTAAGGAAGAGGAGAAAGCGAAATGGTTGGTGTCGGGCGCCATCTGGTGGCCTTGTGTACGGTGGCCTACTTGATCCGACCCAGTTGCACTCCGCAGACGTAATCACACATACACACACAGGTGCGAACAGTAAGTCATAATCTCAGCTAACGTGACTCGTGCCGCCGCCGCCGCAGGAATAGCGTCCATAAACACGTGACACCGTTACTTCGCAACTCGTCACCAGTAATGTCTCTGTTTTCCTCTTCTTATTCTATTCTGAACATTTTCTAGTCCAACCAGACCAAACCACTAAGATTCTTTCTTTTTTTTGTATCCAGTAAAGTCTAATAAACTCTGCAAGGAAATAAACCGGATTAAATGGAACCCCCAACAAACAACCCCTTCTAATGCTGTTTCATAAAATTATTTGGTAGTTACCTCTTATGGTAAGGAGTTAAATTTGTACACACAACTTATCGCTGTTTTGTACACATTTGTATTTTGCAAATTAACTTACATTTATTTGTTTTCTTTTTCCGTAAATTGACCCTAAAATCAGCGTAACCAAAACCAATCGATCTTAATATTTGTCGTTTTTTAGTCCTCATATTTGTTTTTTAAACTGTTGATGTTTTGAAAATCGGCTTAGAATTTTACGTAACTAGCCATACTTAAAGTTTTTCCATACATATTTCTTTTCCCTGGGCAACCTCAGCAAAAAATGGAATTATCCGTATATGATTTATTGGTTAATGGTGATGTTAATCGAATTAGGCTAATTTAATAATAACTTAAATTTGGATCTGTTTCACAATAAATTTGAATGTTAATCTTTATGTCGATTGTAATAAATTGATTTTGTAACAGACTTAAACAGAAAATCTTATTTAACGTGTTAATGCTCTTCTTGTCTCAAATTGTATCAGAATAATTGGATAAATTTTATAAACCCAGCAAGTAGAAAGGTTGTGTGTGAGTGTTTCCTCCGAAGGGATGACAGTTACCTTGTAACATTAAACATGCATCATCCTACAAAGTAGTTCGCCCAGCGCATTAATCTTCGTCACGTGCCCCTCATACTAATGGACTTCACATTATAGCTGTTACAGGTAGTCGTCTGGAATCATTCTGCCAGTATGGTGTCTCCCTGTCTGGCTGCATTCTTTATGCTTTGTGCGGACAGTGCTTTGTGGAAATATGCATATTTCTAATATAATTTACCATAGTTACTTTTTAATCAAGAAGCCTTAGTGTAGCTGTAGGCTTATCATGAACCGCTTACCACGTGCTGATCAATCCAAGCGTCTCATCAGTAGGCATTTATACAATGTACTTTAATATCCCAATGTCTGATTAAATCATCGTATCTGCACTAGTAAAGTCAAGCGTCCCACGCCAAATGGATGATAATGTTGTACCTCGGAGGTCGGGGACCAACATCGTAACAGTAGACAAAGAATAAAGATTCAATTCGATTATTTATAACTAAAATGGAAACAAAAATGTTGTAGTATTACATTGAATTCATTATGTAGTCCTCTGAACTTCGTATCCGAAAGCATTCAGAGATTTCATGAAATTTCTCCGTCTAATGTTTTAAAAGTTGTTTCATTAAGGGTCATCGAATGTGATTCATTTTCGCCCGTGCTGATTTCAGACTGTTTCCATTGTAACTGTTTCAGACTGTTTTGAAAATTGGTCAGATGACCAACGATGACGTTTGGTCGAAATGCAAGCATTGAATATAATACGACGAAAGAAGTCGTAACAACAGAATGTGGATGTGAGATTTATGCTGCGCTACCACGGTTTTTGGCAGCGCGTTGTAAAGAAAGTTTGCTGGCAGCCGGTTGAAGTGGAACGGAAACAGGAGGTACAGTGAAACTGAGGTGAAACGGAGTGATTTGTAACGTGAAAAGTGATAAAACCACTATGATTATGGCCGAGATAATTTTCTGGTAACAGAAATAACGTAGAGAGCAGTTGCGTGGTGTCGTTGATGATTAACCAGTTGTCAATAAAAAGTGTTCTGATAAAGTGAAAGTGATTTTGGTGGGATAAATATAAAGAATAATTGTATCAACCTAGTTTACACCGAAATAAGCTATCCATCAAATTACGGTAACTCGTCAAACTGCATTGCGGAGACAGCGCAAATTTGAAGGTTGAAGGACTTCTAAAAAAATATGCAAACTCGGTTGTGTGTATGTTTTTATTAGGATTTGTTTACGGTTGAATGTAGCGATATCCATTGCATGTTTTGCTTCTTCCTATGTTTATTCTGTTCCCTTGGTAGGCGCATTGTTACTTACGCAATAGTAACGTTTAATTTACGTGAACGAAAGAAAACGATTTGATTATAGACAGTCGGTAAATAGAAAAATTACACTGCTTGTGAGAGCTGTCAAAATATTTAGAAACTCTTTAATACATAAAGAATACCTTATTTTACTTTAACCTGAATTAATTCGTAACACGGAGAAGTATGGAATATGGAATCTCACGTTTGTTAGCGTGTTAAACTGGCATGTTATCTGCCGTCTTAGTCATATCACTACTTTGACCTCTGTAAAAGTGGATCGATAGCTCGATATAACTGCATGTCGAGCGTTTATCGTTTATACCGGTTTTGCGTGATATCTGTCCGTCAGTGTGTAGGCCTACACATTACTCAACTGTTTCGGGCAACTAGTCTTCCACGTTCTAAATGTACAGTTGCATCCTTTTGAATTTGGCCGGTAACTTAGCATTTAGAATCGTTACTTTCTCCTTTTGTCTTCAGTATCATGTTCTAGGCGAGAGCTTCTTCTTATCCAAGTAATGCGTGATAAGAAACCATCGTCAAAATGATCGTTTAACTATCCGTATTCAGGACACACCCGGTTAGTCGTATTGTAGAGCTATTACTATTTTGCGCACTGACGTAGCAAAAGAATACGATAAGAAAATATTGATGATATGATTATTATTTCAAATACACACAGCTACAACTGCTAACTATAACCATATGGCGATGCCTCTTACTTATATTTACACAGAGATTGTGAGAGATCCTCTTAACGGCTTATCTTTGAGACGATCGGCTTATTTTTCAGTGCGGAGAAAATCTACCCTACAATGCTGGTTGCTCGTGTAGCTAGTTTTTACTCATTAAAAACTCCCTACTTTCTCCTGTGTAATCGATGCGTATTAGATGGTCATTTATAGACACCAGGTGGACTGCTGTGTCTTCACATCGTGTCTCCTATTGCCCTCCTGGGTTGACTTTTTCTTATAGCTCTATTATTTCGATAATATTATTCATCAGTTGTCTTACACATTCTTATGACCCGCAATTTATTACATTATTATTCTTAGTAAGATGACCATCGTTAATCGTTCTCCGAGTGTAAGTCTGAACACTTATTATGTTACCTTCATTGAAGGTCAAAACAGCATCGTGTACACCCAAAAGCAAAGTATCCAGTCCAAAAAATACATTTTTTGGCAGTCTATTCCAGATCAAATGGTTCAGCGACTCATTTGCATTCTGTGTACTACCATGAAGACATTTTTTTAACAAATTAGGATGTCTCAGATCAGCAGATATTGGCTTCATGACAGATATTACAGACACTGGTAGTGAATGTTTATTGAAATTCTCGTTTCCAATGGTAAAAACCGCATGTCTCTACGATTTTTATAAGGGAGTTACAGATTTGTAAAAAATGGAACATTATCAGCACTTCTGACAGAACTTTTCCAGCGATCTCAATATTTAATCATAAAAAATTATTAGGCATAGTCAGAAATTTGGTAACAAATTACTCAGAAAATAATGAATTTTTTTGTCGATTTACTGATTACGAGTGCCCTTAAGTAACCCCGGTCGCTAATGCGGCTTTTTGTGACCGCATTTCACCCATTCGCAATGTCTTGTCCACCTTTGCTTACTGTCCATCGTACACTTCTCTTCCCGTTTCCTTTATCACTTTCTGATTGTGATGATCTGTATTCACCTGAATTCTGACTTAGGTATTATAAGTAAATAATTGTTTTATCCATACAGATCAGTCACTATAGTCTTCATTCGAGTAATAGTTCCCCTCTGCTCTACGCTGTATACAGATCTGTAGTAGGCATTTCTTGCGGTTTCTCGGAGAAAATCGTCAGCATTTTTGTTTGTTTGGTCTGATCAGGGCATTCGGTATCTTTCTGTAGATCTAGTATCCTTCACCGATTCGAGGGGATCAGTTTCACAAAATGACTTCCATCTCTTCTCCTTACGTGTCGAAAAAATTTCATATTCATAAGTGTGTTGCTTGAAGTAATAGTTTAAATCTACTAGGACACTGATTTGGGGACACCATGAGTCAGTAAGGGGATAAATTGAAGTCACAAGTGGCCATTTCGAAAAATTAAAGAAAATGTAATACAGTAGTAACGCTCTCCTCAGTTATAGCTTCTCCTTATTCTTTCTGTATTACGGTCTGTGTTCCGATGCCAGTGTTCCTCTCTATATTTTCCGTGGGCATCCTACATCCGTACATTCTTGGGTTCATGTTTTACGTGCATTTTGGAAGACTTTAAATCTCTGCAACTCATATTGCTTATCTTATGTACACGAGATGCTACCCAAAACTACGGGGAATTTGATCCTAGCTTTTTTCCCACGATTTCGTAGGAAATGTTTCACCCATTCGCAATGTCTTGTCCACCTTTGCTTACTGTCCATCGTACACTTCTCTTCCCGTTTCCTTTATCACTTTCTGATTGTGATGATCTGTGTTCACCTGAATTCTGACTTAGGTATTATAAGTAAATCATTGTTTTATCCATACAGATCAGTCACTATAGTCTTCATTCGAGTAATAGTTCCCCTCGAATTTGATGTGAAAGTTCTCAAATTTGAGTGGATGAAGTACTTCCTGTCTTTCTGCCTGAAAGCCCTTTCAGCCGTAATTTTATCTTAGAAAATAGGAAAATATCTCAGACGGCAAGCTCAGGCGAATGGCGGGGGGTGGAAAACCACTGTACTTTTTTGGAAGTCAGGAATTGTCGAATAAGTGATGTGTGAGCGGGGGCGTATCATGGTAGAGAAACTAATTGTTGTTCTTCCACTTCTCTGAACGCTTTACCGAATGACCTCTACCAGCCGCTTCAAAACCTCACAGTGAAATTTTCCATTGATGGTTTGACCAATGGGTAAGAATTCTTGTGGACAATCCCGTGACTGTCGAAAAACGATCAACATGGCTGCTAACTTGACGCGCTTTTTTTCGGCCGCGGTGAATGTGGTAACTTCCACTGCGAAGACTGCTGCTTAGTCTCAGGATCATAACCGTAAATCCATTATTCATCACCGGTTATGATATTACAAATGAAGTCGGGTTCGTCTCTGACTTGCTGTTTCAGTTCCGTACAGACAGAAATGCGTTGAACTGTCCCGTATGACTGACCTGTTACCTCACAAACATCGAGAATCGTTCACCTACGATCTCCAAGGTCAGCCTCACGAACTTTTGCTGTGGTTTCCGGTGTTCTGCTTGTTGACAGTTGTTCGGAACGCTTCGTCGACACTTGTTTGTCCGTCCTTGAAGCGTTTGTATCACAAAAAGGTTTTGATTTGGCTCATAGCACTCATAGCATATCTCCAAAGGCTTCATGTAGCATACGATGGGTTTCTGCTGCAGTATTTTTAGTCTGAAACAGATTTGATGGAGATTCTTTGCTTATTAAAATCCATCATATCGATTGAAAATAAAATCGCCGAATCACTGAACATAACCTCACAGAATCTCTCTAAACAAAACAAAGCGTCGTTTCAGCTACACAGCTATTGGCACACTGATTCAGGAAGCATACTGCTCGCCATGGAAGAGCATGCTCCATCCAGTTCGCAGGCGCTGTTCAAATTTCCCAAACTTTTGGGTAGCACTTCTAATAGATAATTCCCACATTTTGGATCCATATTAAATAGTGGGGACAACCATAATATTATCTAATTTCGTCAAAGACTCCTTTCTTGTTTTTCTTCCTAACATTCTTTAAATGCATCAACTGATAGCTTTATTACAAAATTATAAACTTTAGTCTACGGCAGAACTTTTTTATATAGTTTTTATTAGTCCTCAATGTAGAACATAACGTATTTAGCAAATCGTAAGTGAAAGAAGTACTAACTACAGTTGTTTGTGGTCAGAAAAGGTTACTTACACGTTTCTGCTGTTGCTGTTTAAGTAAAACATATTAACAGCTTAGCTAGACGCTAAGACACGTTATATTGCATAACATTAATTTGGTTTGCAGATGACAAGCCTTAATCCACGAACCATCGTTGGCTATATAGCCTATATAAATAAACAATATATTTATTACAGTTTCATGGTGTAATGCATCTCTGTGTCTCTCTTATATAATATTCTTGCGCCGTGTTGTTAGATCTACGTGTTTCCTTAATTAGTTTAATCGTGTTGTCCCTTTAGTATTGGACCGTATCACCAGGTGAAGGAATACTCCCAGACGCTACACACTGTGTGGTATTTCATCACCGGGCTTTAATAGTTAAACTAATAATATCTATTAATGTTTATTGTCTGGAGACTGAATACAGAGTATACCTGTATTGAAAAAACGTGCCTTACAGGCATATATTTTCATGTCTTTTCATAAGACTTACATTAACGTGACCTAGAATTGACTGGCATAAGAATTCGAAATCATTCTGCCACATCTTCTTCACCAGTCTTTATTGACTTCCCATCTCGATGCGGTAAGGATTCGGAAGAAGCCTTTTGGTTGAATTTAAAAACGCATCGGCCGTACTTTCAAGTAGGCTATATAAATTTTTTTCATAACATACTCGGGCCTGTTACCTGACCCGCTCATATTTTATTCTGAGTAGTTTTCAATCTGTCTTTTCTGCCACCTGTTCATGTGTTTCTTCTCTTTTGGTTTACACTTTATTATTTGCTTTGGTATTTCTCTTTTTGTTTGTCCATTCTATACGTCTTACTTTAACTCTGTGTTTATCCTGTTGTTTATAGACTATATATATCGTCTCTTCCAACCTGACTATACTGTTGCTAACAACATGGAATTGTTTGGTGCTTGTCATATTCTTTCAACCCTTCTGTTATTTCAGGTTTTTAGTAGTACAGTATATATAATATAGTAGACCTATATATTCAATTTATCTCTTATGCCAGTTTCTCTAACTGTGTCCTTCCTTATGTAACTTTTGACACCTTCCCTCCTTCTGTTCTTGACACATTCTTTTCAAAACTATTAGCCGAGCTGTCACAACCAGTGGCAAAACTGGTGCTGTTATTGTTTGTATAATTTGACAGTTGTGTCCAATATAGTTGTACTAACTAGAAAGTATAAAGGCCGTTTGCTACGCCAGCAAAGTTGATGAAACGTTTAAATACTGTCTGAAATAATTCGATAACGACGTTTCAAGCGTAGTTTCTTTCTCTCCATTTGACTTTGCTATTTTTGGTTATTGTTGTTAGTTACTGAAGATAATGTGGACGTGTAACACGACATTTCCTTTGTTGTAGCAATCTGTGTACCCTACATGTTGTTTTTATAAGATCAGTTAAAAAAACAATTTGGTGAGTATGTGCAGTGGTATTGCGTAACAGAGCAGGGAAGTACTGTGTGACATACTTCCGGTGCTCCTTGACCGCGATGTCGACGTGAAAGTGACTGGACTGTGGAGTAGCACGAGGTCAACACCTACTAACGTGTTGTAATACCTGGTCGTCGTCGTCGTCGTCGTCGTCGTCGTCACCACTTGCAGCCTGACTATGCTGCTGCTAACAACTTGTAATTCCTCCTTGTCGTATTCTTTCAACCCCTATTTTATTCCAGGTTTTGTTAGTATATTTATTATATAATTGTCTATTCAGAGCGTGAATGCACACGCGCGCATGTATCCAGTACTTCCAGTGCAACCTGCTTCCTTTTAATCTTATAACCTGGCGTAATTTACCTCTAAACAGCAATAGACGTTAATCTCGTCGACAGATGCAGATCAGCTGTTTTATAAGAAATGATCCGACTTAAATTTTTTGCTGCTTGTATGTTATCGCAACAAGAAACATTTTCACTTACAGTTCGTTATGAGTACTGTAAAATACCCATAATGCGTAGAGTGCGTTTAACTTACTTAGCTAGAGAAAACCTTGTCCGTATTGTGGTTCCGTTAGTTTCATTCACAAAATTTGAATCAGCTGTTAAAAAAAAATGTCCTGACTGGCAAAAGGTTTTGTAAATAAGATTTTTTAATAAAGTTTTCTACGTTAACAAAACCGCCTCACGTTTTTAACTCTTGAAGCATGAAATTAAATGCGTATTGAGCGAGGAATGTTTGCGGTTTGCTCAGGTGGATGTGACGTCCCTGAATTCGCTTGTCGCCAAAAAATTGGTATAAATTACCTCAAAAACGTTTGGTCAAACGTCTGATTGTGTAAAATGTCAGAAAGAGAATCTATTTCAGGGTTAATTTCAAAAAGACTTAAGTCGGTTCTTATCTTAAAGGGCCACATGAACGTAATGATGGCTCTTATGGTGGTTCTTAATGGTGATATTAAGTGTTCATTGAGATTTATGTAACACCGTTTATTAAGGACTGTATCTTAAATCATTGTGTATGTTAAGTAGATGAAACTTTTATGTAGCAGTAAAGCAGCATTACAGAAGTGTAGTGAGCTTTGTATGTGTAGTGTGTGGAATGTTACACGTGATCATAATCGACTTCATATTTCAGGACGTAATAACGGTGTGCTTGAGTGAACAGTGTGAAACAAAGGCGACCGCATAACAAGCCCAGTACACAGTGATGCAAAGCAATATCGGAATGTTTGCTTAGTAACACTGTTCCCACGTGCGTTTAAGCGGAGTATGTAGAAGCAAAACAAACAGCATACGTTTGTAAGTGGTCTACCAGACGCACGTGGATTCGCTAATACCGTATACTTGGCGACGACACTAATCGCATTTAACTAGCTGAGACACTTCTCGTCCGTATTGTCGTGCAAAATTAATGTACCTACGTCTGTCTGTCACTGTAGTTGTTTGTTTAATAAGTAATCGACTATTCACATTGCGTGTCTGCTCTGTCGCCGTTTGTTGCAAACAATTCGTTTAAATTCCTTAACTCAACTTGCCTTCGAAAAATCTTTTAAGGGTAATTCTAGCAAAACAAATACATACTGGTAGCGCGACTCCCCAGTAATGGGGACCGTGGCTTATTAGACAGCCCTTTTAAGGGCGAGCAGACAGTAAAATGCTCTCCAGTCTCTAAATTAAGTTTGTAACAATAAGAAAAAATATCCCCTCCAATAATGAATAAAGAATTAATAACCGCAAGACATTACTAAATTTTCTGTCATAGTTATATTCAATTAGGAATGTATTTTTGGTGCTGGTATTGTACACGGCAGCCAGTAAAAGTATTCTACTGCATTGACGTGCCAACTTCGCGCAGTCCCATGTCAGTTACACTTCTGCGTGTCACTGTTTTACTCGTGCAGCAAAGCAATAACCAAAATCAATTTATTGATAATCATTATTGTCATCATTGTTAGCGTTATTATCATAGTGATTATAAATAAGCGCTTAATGCATACTGGAACTTGCCGGCGACGAAACGGGAAGGTATGTTCAATCGTTACAAAATAGTAAAAATGCCTGAATTCTTAGATGTATTATCAACGGGTCGATAAGTATAAAGCATCTTATTCGTGACATTTCACGTACGCCATTTGTGACACGTTTACGCTGACAGTCGTAAGGCCAATCGGAAGTTCAACAGTACACGTTTTGTACACGTTGATAATACGGACAGTAGATTCAAAAAAAAAAAACGATAAAGCACAAATATGCGGACACACGTGAGCGTAATGAGGGAGAAAGAGAAGGCGAGACAGAGCATAAACATTCACTGTTCCTTCGAACACAGCAACAGCGGTTATTTCCTGTTGGAAAACGAGAAAATTACACTACTCTACAAATTTGTTTCACAATTTCCTCCTTTGCAACGATTATTATGATTGTTATTACCGGTAGTAGTATTGCCTAAACACTGGCTCAGTTTAACCTCGACTTGGTAGGTCGGAACAGTTCACCGCTAACCTCATTACAAACATTTTGTTGCTCTGTGTACCCCACTTCATGCATTTGTTAATTTTACTACCAATAATGTGATTAACGATTTTGTATGAAATATCGGTGATGTGGATTTTCATCGGTTTTAAAGAAATATTTTGCTAGACTACGGCTGTTTTCATCGTGTTTATTTAGTAACAAAGTTTACCTGATTTTAAAGACACGTGATCAAAAATATGGTTATTATAGTTACATTGAATTGTTATTAAAGTTACACTAAAATATTGTTATTAAAGTTACATTGAAAAAGTTTAAATTTTAATATATTCATAATAAAAAAAAATTTAACATTTTTTATTTTAGTTTATTCATAATAAAAAAAGTCAAGTTCTTTGTAGTGACCACGAGTTAATTATTTGGTCACTCTTTACGTTACGAAAAAAAGAAAACCTGAAACTAATTATTTAGCAATCACATCACGTGGAGACATAGTATGTTCGGGATTATTTGTTCAAAAGACGTCATTTAAACGTATGATCCACTTTAATCTAAAACTTGATAACATACGTACAAATGATTGTCGTTTTAACTCAGACGTTAACATTTACCGGAACACATAACTTATCTATTAAATAGTGTGGGCAGTCTGAATAGTGCAAAATACGTTTGATTATACATCAAGTTTCGGTTAAATGTACATTATGATTCTCAAAATGTCAAACGTCTGGATCACAGGGTATGAGTTTAGTTTACTTTGTACTCGCTTATGTGATAAATTTTTAATTTGTATTTTTTGATTTTGTATGAGATTATTCGATTTAATATGTATACGCGAATGCCCACCTTAAAAAACTACGACGAATAAGGTATCGTACATTTCACAACAAAGTGAGTTCGTTTGGATTTCCGTACAGGTCTGTTGAAATTGAAAGAATCTACACAGTTACGTGATCCTTGTTTTACGTACTGCAGGAAAATCCTTTTTTTCTAACACCTACGTGCCTAAGGTATCTGGTATTCTCATTATACGTATGTCGCAAACCCGCATCACAGTGCTGCAAAAGAAAAAAGAAATCTAGATAAAAGTGAAATTATAAATACAAGAAGTGACGCAGAATCGGTAATGGATGGAAACAAACTGCGAGTTGAATGAGTGTGATGATCACGCTCCCGGTTACGGCAATACACAGCCGACACAATCTGACGTAATGGTTTCCATCTCTGTGTAGTGTATCGGTAACAACTACGCGTTGTGAAATCTTTAGTATTGCGTACCCCCCGTATTGTGTGCTCCCTCGGCATACGCTCAGCAATGGTACCGATACCGATAATTACCATAATCCTAACAGTAATACATTTCAAGCGTAATATTCCCATTTTTAAATAAAATCATAAAATATAATCAAAGCACTTTAGTTGTTTTTGTGGGCTCCGGCGAACTTCGCCGGATTATTACGTGGTGTTCCATCTGTTACAGTCTACAGAAAATGATGTATTTATTGTCACAGCGTAGGAGGTATACATCTTAATTGAATTTTTAAAGAAGAGCTAGTTAGTGGTGTGTATATCGTCAAAAAGTAAATGCAAACTCGTCCAGGGTTTGCGGATTTCTATAAATAAGTCCAAAAAAAGAGTTGCACCTACGACGCAAGTAATTTTTTTCAGTATTTAGTTTTCAGAATTTTGTGTTGACATGATCTTCGAAAATTTTCTTCTGAAAATTGTTAAGTTAGAAAAACGGGTCACGTTTATGTAAGAAATCGATTTCCGATGGCAAACGCCTGAGAGGTACGATTCACTGCATAAAATTTAACTAAAAATTGTTGTCCTACAGTTGTGCTAAGTTTCTTGTCGCCGGCTGTTTACCTACCGAACGGTAGCTACGATAGTGTGCCTGTTCAGTAATTTATAATTCCGTCTTTAGTTGCCAGATATATAGTGAGAACAAAAAAAAAGTTTTCCTTGTAATGGCTTTAATGTGTTTGTTGTTTAAACGTAAAATCTGGTTTTAAAAATAAGTAGGGGAAATGTTGGAATGATATGTGAGCCGCGAGTGTATGTTTTTTTAACATATGCTTGCCATGTGCTTTGTAGTAACCCCACGACCGGAACACGACCTCGCTACCGACACTTGTCTTAAACACGTGTGACATCACTGCACAGCATTTTTCTTCAGAAATAATTTTCGGTTTCCAAATCCTGAAGCTTGTCTGTTGGCAGCAGTAGTCTTGATCGTGGGCACTCAGTGTCAATATAATTAGCATTGTTCGTGAAATCGAGAGTTCTCGGCTTGAAATGAATTCAGATCTGTCTACAAAATAAGAAAGTATTTTGATGGTTTTCATAACTTTTCCGTAAGAAACAAAAAGAGTGACATAAAAAAGCTAACTTTAAACAACTGATTACAAACCTCAATCTCAGACCACATATTTTGATCAATGTAGGCCTATATAGCCTACAATTTTGTGTTTAGAATTCAAAAATTTTATTATATGTTGCAAGTGTTGAGTAAATGTTGAACAAAATCCTCCTCTAGCAATGTTTTTTTGCGAGTGATACCTGTCATCGTCTGGATAACTGGAGGGGTGGGTGAGCTGCGTTAGAAAGGAATGCTCTTCTTTTTTTCTTGTTTTTTTTTAAGTGAAAGCTGTAACGAGCGTGTAGGGGTGAAAGGCGACATTCCGTAAGTGTTGTTGAACGCTCTGTCACACGACAGACATTTGATCCACACGACAGGTGTTTGTGGTGGTGGTAGTGGCGGCGGCGTTAGGGGTCAAACGACAAATTGACGCTTACTCAACCCTTATATTCGCCTCCTGCTCATTAGTCGTCGTCGTCGTCGTCATAATAATAATCACCGACACTCACGCACTGTTCTCCCCTCCGCATCGCGTTCTTTCCTTGGTTGCTTGTTAATTCAAACTTCGCACCTAACAAGACCCACTAATTAACTTACTATGTGTTCTTGGTCGTACTGTTCTTATTGACGCGGTATCTGTGCCAAACAAGGTTCTCCTCTATCGTACTTTTTCTATTCGCTAAGCACTTTACGCACTATGTGTTACATACAATAGCTAATTGTTGCTTGTATCATTACTGTCATCTTAGATTAGTCAGCCCAAAAAATTTCCTCTCCAGTTGCTTTCATAATATCCTATTCTATGTGCTTATTTTCGTACTTGTTAGATACTGTTCCGTTTGTTACAGACGGTTTTGACCTGTATACGTTTTAACGTGTCTCTGGTACCTGTAGATTGTTTTCCAATTGCGAAATGTCCTTCAGTATGTGTATTCTATTCTTTTTCACTTTTTTTTTTAACTTTCACCTCTGACACGTGCATAATATGTTCACTATCAATTCTGGTCCTTAGTATCTTATAATTATTTGTCTCGCCTTTCCGTCTGTTGTCTCCCCCCACTTTTCTGTTTGTAGACTTGTTTAATTTGACTGATTTAACTGAGATAATGTATTATACGTTTAATGTCTATTCACTAGTACGTTTTTCTCCTTGGAAGGAGCTGTCAAGCTTTCTTCTTCTTTTGGAACTAGTTCCCATATTTCTTCGTTCACAAATCCGTACTTTAACACCGAAGGAAATATTTATAATCTTTCTGTTACCTTTCCGTATCCCTGAAATGAAAAGCTTTCGAATGGAGTGTGGAATAACATAGTTTCCATTTCAGAGCGACAAAATTGAGGTGAGACAAAATTTAAAAAACGTAATTCCTATTGAAAATTCGTATCACCCTTTATTTTTATCTTTTGTATTGTATTCATATAGGCTACACTACACTTAATTTTAATCGGATTCGTACTGGAAGTGTGTTTTGGTGTTTTGTAATGGTAATATAAATACGGAAGTTTCCGTTATTGTAAGCGTAAAGCTCCAGTTGAAGATTAACGTTAACGTGGACTGGGACGCTCGTCAGAGTGTCTAGAAATACACGACGCCTTTGTAATTTCCAGCAGAACGGTTAATTAACAATGTCTTTCATCATGCATGGTTTGGCCTTGTGTGTTTAGTAAGTCTCACACACGAGTTTGCGCACGCAGACTTCAGTCAGTTTATAGGCTATCTCTTTATAGAGAACGACCAGACGCTTTTTATTGTTTTTTTCCTACCTACTTTGTGTTAATGTATTTGGCCAGTTAAATTACACCACTTTAACCAGTGACTTAGTCATTAGTTAAGATTCATCAGAATTTACATATAAACCACGGATATTGTTCTTTCTGACGTGTGTATATATATTCTGTATCCTCATGGCTTAGTAGATTTTTTCTGCGCCCTCAAATAATCTGCTGCAGTGCACGTCAAAAACTTTATTTTCTTCCAGTGTTTTTGACATTTTGTCTTTTCCGTTTTGATAGACTGTAAATATTTTCTTCTCTAGTTGCTCTATATTCATATCCCGTTTGCATTGTATTTTATTCTCCTTGCTTCTCTAGAACCTGTCGTATTGGCATTCTTCCACACTTTCCACATTTTGTCGTCACCGATGGTTATGTAGCCCAAGTGATGGCGTTTCGAGTTTTGAAACTCTTCGTAAGTTATATCCACATTTCTCATCTTATCCAATCAGGCACAACCATGTCTCATGAAGAATATCATTTCGTCTCATTTGTCTCGCCTACATCTTGTGAATAACCGATTTGATCGAGTTTGCTTTTTTTTTTCATTTGTAAAACAGTTTCAATACGCAGTGTTTTGTTTAAGTTTACAGTGTGAGCTGTAATACAAAGGAACGAGTAGTGCGTAAATTTTCTTTTGAAGAAATCGTACCTTATATAGCCTACATGTTTTGCTATATAAAAACTGCTGATAATATCGCTCGTTTTGTGTTGTGTATCATACGTGTTTTGTGTTTGTGTTGTGTGCTTACTTCTTATTGGAGTCTGTTGACAATAATTTATTTATATCGTTAAAAACGAATACTGTCAGTTTCCTTTAGCAAAGTGCGCTTTACTCTCCTTTGAGGACAAATATGAAATTAAGAATCCTGGAAGACTTTTTTCTACTTCTCAAAATTCAACAAAAACTAAGTTTAAAAGGGAGATAACACGTTGTGCATTCAAATCATATTTGTATGATAAGAATAACTAGATTTGTGAGTATGGGGTTAATAACCACTTTTATTGTTTTCCGTGCGTAAACAAAAAATTAAAATAAAAAGGCTTGAAACTTCATTAACAGTGCTGGTTTGGAATTTTTAGTGCCGAGAAGTAAGAAAATCTTTTTATGTAGTATTTACGGCAGATGATTCTGATGCCTTTTTGGAATTCTCGACTTGTACCAAAAGTATTACATACTCTGTTATATAATAGAAAATTTATAATTCTCTGGATTAACGCAATCCTTTATCTGACGCATAAATCGATGAAATTATTATTTCTTGTGACTATTTCATTCTGTATAGAATTAATATGAAACCGAACCATAACTTTCTCCCCTTCAAGGATACTAGGCTATTACGTTCTGTAGGCCTATATGACATCCAAGAGAGCTCACTCCATAGACACTAAGTTTATTTAATGAAAGTCGGGATCTTCATTTTGTGCTAAAAAAACTTATGTTGGTAAATGACATTTGAAATGAAACGAATCCTTGAATATGAAAATACTAAAATAATTAGTTTGCCAACAAATCGGTTGTGATCCGTTGTAACCATACGGCCTGCCCAAACACACCGCGGAGCCAGGCGTTGTGTGTGATCCATAGTTTATAGTGCCAGTTTCTAGTATTTATTAAAATTAATTATCTGAAGTGAAATTAATTTAATAAATAATTACTTTACTTGAGTCTTGTTTAGTGATAGAAATAATTTTTATATAACTGGTTTGTGAAAATTTAGTAAAATATTTTATCATTTACCAATAGGATAATCCTCACTGTGTACGCAAAATCATACAGAAATTTTGTTCATTAACGTTTTAATCCTGTCATTAAGTGGGCTGTTATATACGGAACGGTACACTCAAAAAATTGTATGTCGTGTACAGTTTTCTAAACTGACTATTTAAAAAAAAGGAATCATAGTGCCACCAGACTCCATAAAACATGGCTATTTTATATCTTCAAAGAGACATACTGCATTCTTGTCCTAATGTTAGCTTATGTTGCTTAGTAACAGAACTAATTTGGGTAAAACTGAACTTGGAAGTCTCGAAACTATTTTGTACAAAATGTAAATCAAATATTAAATTTTGGAGGATTTCTTGTAAATTTATAACGAGAGCCGTAGAATTTGGTACCATTTATATTCAACATAATCCTAATAAAACAATAAATCCTTGTGATCAGTTATTTTTGCAACTGACCCTTTTCTCTCGAATATAATAAATGAGACCAAGTGTAAGCAGATATATACAACTCCTAAGAGAAACATTTTTGCAAAAAGAAAATCGAAAATCCAACTACCTATCATGCTTTAGGATTGATAAATGTTTTTCTTTCTACCTACACGGAAATGTTTGGAACTACAGTTGTTACTGTTATGGATTGTGATTAATAATTATGTTTCAACGAATACAAATTTTATGGGAGATAATTTCAGTAACTTTGTATTGTGATTGTTACATTCAGTTTTGTTGTGGTGTTGAGTTCAGTGCCAAAACACATAGGTGCATAGTTTTGTCTGGCGTAATGATCTGTGGTTTGTCGCGCTGATTAATGTTCGCGCCACGCAACACGCAACCAAACTAAGTAATTATTTTTTGTCGGTGGTGTCTGTCTCTGTAATAGTATTTTGTCTAAAAAACCCCTTTCGTCTGAAGGGTTGCCGGGTCTAGAAGGCTCTGTGCATCCTGCCACATGTAAGCCAAGCGACCTTTTGACGTTCTTTTTCGTCTCGTTGTGATTAATAGCTTAATGCTATTCCGTTTTCAAGAGTGACTTGAGTATGTTTTGTGCGGGGAATCGCTACTATACCGGGTAATTGGTTTTTGTTATAAGTAGCCTGTATTAGCGTACTTCATGTTTGGACAAATAAACCGAGACCTATCGCTGGTGCTCGAGACATCAGTTAATAAATTATGATTTCCCTGTACTCCTGTCTCCGTCTGCATTAACCGTAAGTTGAACGTAAACAGCAAAAGTGGAAAACGTTTGTTTAATACTCCACGTAATAAAGTATGGCCGGGCGATACGACGGTGTGGTTAAAGCGTTGCGTTAACACAGCACATGGCGGCTCGGTGACCGGGCCAGACTTGCTTAAGGATTCACTTCGTTTCGATGTTAAATAATTACTAATCGTGGTAGTTACGATCTGATGATGAACGGGTTCGTTCGAAAGCGCTAATCGGGGTCACAGTGACTAGTGGTGTGTGCAACAAGTGAGTGTAGCATAATTACTAATCGTTTTGATCTGTTCAAGTCTGTAATGAAAATATTTCGAAAAGTATGTAAATGTGTTTGCGTAATGGCTCGTTATTGACATGGCATCGTCAGTAGTAGGGTACCCTACTTGCTCTCGACAGCTATGCACGTTTACCGTCTCGTATTCTCATCACTTTGCTTTCACTTAACTTCCAGTTTTCCATTGTCTTCTTTTTATAATCCTCCGTGATGGCTCGAAATCGGCTTTCATGTCATTGTAGCATTGACTCCTTACGTTTCCAGCTATCCTGGCAAGTTCTGTGCATAGGTTTTTAAAGTAAATGTGATACGAATCTTGGACTCTAATGAAATTCTGACACAGGATACAGCAAAGACTGGAAACTCAGAATAATACCTATGGTCAAAGGATATGGTGATTTCTCACTGGCCAAAAATGTCTCCCCATAGATTTCGGTGTTTCAGGTGGTCATATGCGCTGTGTTGATAAACGCATTTTTATTTGTAATCTCTACAGTTTTGTTATCTTGTTCAGTATAATTAGGGTCATGAATCCGAAAAATAGTGGCGGGAGGCAAAAACATGATGGGCCAAAATTTGAAAAAATCCTCAAAAATTCATGTGGTATATCAAATTAAAGAAAATTTTAAACCAACATCTGAATGCGGTGTTCAGTTTAGAAATTTCAAGTTTACAACACCAGTGGTCAAAAAAGGAATCAACATTTAAAAAAATTTTAAACACTGCCGAGTTTTTTGTTTTTTTGTACAGAATAAAACTTTTATACTTGGCATATTATCTGTAACATCTTCATTTGTATATGCTTACAAAAAACGTATAAAAGTAAGATTACGGTTCCTCCAGGTGTTTCTCTGCTAACGGTAAGAACATTGTATAGGTTACTAAGAACTTTTCTTGCAGGCTTAAAAAATTAAAATGTATTCATTTATAAATGATTTTGTCCAAAATGATGAGAGAGTTGTACAGATAAGGGAGCTTACTACTATAATTTGTTAAAAAAATTGCATTTTAAAAGTAACAATATTTTTTTTCAACTAAAAAATTGGAGGATGTATTTGTATTTGTATGCGTGGTTGTGTGTTTTAATAAAGTGAATGCACATGAACAATTAATACAGTACTGGCCCTTAAGTCATTATCCGTAATTTAATAATTACTGTGTATTAATAAATAATGAAGGGTTTATGAGGTTTGGTCATTTGTAACAATGTTTCGACAAATGTATTGTCATCAGAAGCTGTATACGGACAACACAGAAATAATTAACATGCATACACATATAGTGAATCTGTTTTGTTTGTATATTTTGTGTAAATAATAATATGAGGGCGGTTCCAAAATAAGGTACACTAGCGCTCCCATTCGGGTAGAAATGCAATCATCCAAATCCTGTTTTGCAAGATTTAGCCAGTAGTTGCCTATTGTTGACGTCTGTGCTGAGGTTACGTCAGTCGTTTTGAAAAATGTACACCCGTCCATCGTAGAAGTCCGACAGTTGTTCGTTTTCTGAACGGAAAACAAGAATCCAACAGAAATTCATAGAGAAATTGTTGAGATGCACGGCGAAAATATAATTTCGCATAAACGCCTGTCGGTGTGTAATCTAGTCAGTTTAAAAAAGGAGCACATTATTGTTTGATGAAGTACGCCCAGGAAGTCCTAAAACTGGATGCAATGCTGAAAATAAACGTCATGTTAAAAACTTTTGGTAACCAATCGATGCATTAAACTAAAGAGTATTGCAAACACACGTAAACTAACAAAAACATCTTTTTACCGCTCTGTGCTACCGGAAAGTGTCAGCATAGGTTTTTAAAGTAAATGTGATACGAGTCTTGGACTCTAATGAAATTCTGACACAGGATACAGCAAAGACTGGAAACTCAGAATAATAGACTACTTATGGTCAAAGGATATGGTGATTTCTCACTGGCCAAAATGTCTCCCCATAGATTTCTGTGTTTCAGATGGTCATATGCGCTGTGTTGATAAACGCATTTTTATTTGTAATCTCTATAGTTTTTTTATCTTGTTCAATATAATTAGGGTCATGAATGCGTAAAATAGTGGCGGGAGGCAAAAACGTGATGGGCCAAAATATGAAAAATCCTCAAAAATACATGTGGGATATCAAATTAAAGAAAATTTTAAACAAACATCTGAATGCGGTGTTCAGTACAGAAATGTCAGGTTTACAACATCAGTGGCCAAAAAAGGAATCAACATTTAAAAAAAAATGTAAAACCCATGTCGAGTTTTTTGTTTTTTGCCCAAAGAACTGACCGGTGGGTCTCCAAAGAACTGACCGAACAACACAAAGCACCAGGAATGTACATGTCCTTGAACAACCTGCCGCTTTATCGGGAAGAACCGGACTTCCTCGACAGTATTGTCACCGGGGATGAAGTACGCTAATCTGCCACAATAATCCAGAAAAAAGAGGCCCAATGATACGTAAACATCCACGATCTACAGTTGCAAAAGAATTCAAAGCAACAACTTCTGCTCAGAAACTTATGACAACATGGTTCAGGAAGAGACTGTTGTGGGTTAATTTCGTTCTGGAACGAGAAGCAACTACTGCTGATCGTTACATTGAAACTTCTCACAGGTTATGGGAAGTCGTCAAAAACGTGTTGGTACGCTGACCCAAGGTGCAAAGCTTTTGCATGACAATGCAACTCGCCATACTACTGAGACAACGCTTCAAAAAATCAGGAAGCCTTGAGGCTTGAGTATTCCCTTACAGCCCCTCTCTGTCTCGTTGAGATTCGTTCAGGAAGCTGAAGGAACATTTTCCAGGAAGACGATTTTCGTCTGAGAAGAAGTGGAAAGTGAAGCAAGTGAGCGTCTGACAAGTGTGGATGTCAATTTTTATAAAGATGGTATATTAAAGTTAGTGTCACGTTGGGACAAATGTTTAGACTGGTTTGGCGATTATACTGAAAAATTTTCAACAAATAACCTTCATTTCGGTATGTAATTTAAAGTAGTTTTAATCAAATGTGTATTTCTTTCAGGTGTGCCGTCCTTTGGGACTACCCTCGTAATAACTATGCACAGTTATTATTATTTTTACGTTAATAAGACATAATAATATTCCCTACATAATAAATTATGTTTAATCTATTATGTTTATTATTTCTGTAGTTTCAAATACAGGTTCTGATGGCAATAAATTTTGTCGCAACATCAACACAAGTATTTTAAAATTATGTGTAGTCAATGACCGAACTTAACAAAAGCTTTCGTCACAAGAAGTGGTGTTGACAACGATTAATTTTTTTGTTTAAGATGACACGTTAGGTACAGTTAAAATAATTTAAGGTCGAAGGAATACAGTGAATGATACAGAACTATAATGCATACAACGTGTACCTTTAACTATGCAGTTTGTATTTCCGTATAGCCTCGTTCGAGTGTTTTAGTTTTTCCGGGTTTAAAGTACCACATCTTACTGTCTTGTTAGTTCTGTAATTACAAAACAAGTATGCGTATTTATGTATAAAAAAAAATATATTTCTGTTATTTCTTATCAGCACTACATTGTGTCTGGTCTTTGTATGTAATCTATCAATGAAAGTGGGAAAGAGACTGGTAGATAACTGTGCACTACCTTTGATTGTGTAAGCTCTACTTCCATGCGATAACAAGGTCGTTGCTGTATTTCTAGTTTTTCCTTGTTTCAAGTGCCACTTGTTGCCTGCTTCGTTCTGCATTCGTTGCTTGTACTAATTAAGCAACGTATTTATTTATTTATATCTATATTACTTTATACTCAGTATTATCGCTGTTTTCTTTTTGTATCTAAGTGCATTGTATGCGTATGCTCTTCATGAAGTTGGAAACTAGTTCGGACAGAAAAATCATCTTCATATCATTAATTAGGATGGTTATCTTTTCTGATTCTAGTGCGGCCTGCGGACCTTCAGACACATGCCTAGGTATGTATTCATATTTTTCAGAATTGTTAAATCGCCCGTGCTTTCATAATGAACGTTCGACCTACTTGTATTATGTGTTATTTCAAGTAATGGCGTCAGTCCCAATCTCACAGGCATTCCTGTTCATCCGTTCGTTTCGAATCTCAACTTTTCTTATATGATCACTGCTTTTGTTTGGATCTTTACAGATCGCATTGATTCCATATCAGCACCAAACAGCTGTTATCTTCCCAATAAGTTCAGAGTCGCACCCTTCGGGAAGCGTTCGTAATTTCTATAGACGTTCTGTGAAAATGTCAGCCCTTTCGTTGTAAATGCCAAGCCTCATTTTTGAGAAATTCAAAGTTGAAAGTTTAATCAAACCTTTTGAAGCTAATTATATGGCTTTTAAGAACATAATTATTAACTTTATTCAGTTGTGAGAAAACTGCACACATAACTTGCTAGCGTGTACTATTGTTACACATTATAGTTACTAAATACAGTTCACTTATGAATTATGAAAAAATGTGATGTGACACTGCCTCGACCCATTCTATTTTAATTAACACAAATTTTAATTTTTTGTTGTTTTGATCGTATGTTGTTTCGTGAGAAGTTGAAATGCCTTACTGGTACGGATCAGTAATTATCAGCGACGATCTTCAAGTGTGGGTCCAGCTAGATTGTCTGAGATCGTGTAGGTAACTATGAAACATTTCCATTCTATTTGAATTTAAATGTACTAGTGTGTTTTGTTTAAGATTTCTTGTTGATTTTCGGGAGATGTGTTCAGTAATTAACTTATTTGTACCTGTACGCTTAAGTGGAAAATTATACATACCAAGTAGATAAACAGAGGGAGATAGACAAAAACACAGTCGTACAAAGCCATTTCGAAATTTACACGCAGTTGCAGAATGCGTACATTGTGCATATACAGTATATTGGTCTGCCCTCTTAACTTGCATAACAAAATCTAAACTAGGAGTGCAAATAATATGCGGAGTTGGTAAACTAACAGTGAATTGTGGTTGGAGCGATAAGAATTCGTAACACGCTCTGGAACTGTTAATAAACTTGCGGCTATTCATTCACCTGTTTTGGACCTCTCAGTTGTACCACTATGATATTACCTGCCCGCCTCGTGACTGTCAGTTTGTCATTCAACAGCATTTTACTTCCATGTTCCTTAAGGTAATGGAAGTATGGTGATGGCAAAAAAAATCGTGTTCGAAATTATTGCAGATTCTGATTGTACTACACTCAAAACATGAAAAAAGTCGTTTTTCGAAGTGTGTGTGTGTGTGTGTGTGTGTGTGTGTGTGTGTGTGTGTGTGTGTGTGTGTGTGTGTGTGTGTGTGTGTGTGTGTGGATTTTTTTTCTATGGCAAACGATAACTGCCGCAAATTCAAACAGAATCAAATAATTTTTTGCGTACAGCTCTGATTTGTAGAGTACTCACGACCTATTGTTTTTGGTGAAGATGGGTTGAGGGAAAGGGGTAGTTTACCTGCAACGGTTTTTTTTTATCAAGGGTAATTTTTTTTTTGGCAAACGATAACAGCCGCAAATTCAAACAGAATCAAATAATGTTTCGCATACAGCCCTGAATTGTAGAGTTCTCAAGACCTATTGTTTTTGGTGAAGATCGGTTAAGGGAATAGGGTAGTTTACCTGCAACGTTTTATGTTTTAACAAGGGTATTTTCTATGGCAAACGATAACAGCCGCAAATTCAAACAGAATCAAATAATGTTTTGCATACAGCCCTGATTTGTAGAGTACTCAAGACCTATTGTTTTTGGTGAAGATCGGTTAAGGGGAGGGGGTAGTTTACCTGCAACCTTTTACGTTTTAACAACAGTAAAGTACTTGAAAATTCATTTAAACTTTTTCAAACAATGGTAATTGTTAAAAATAAAATAATTTTGTTGCCAGGCAATAAAATTATAATTTTTTCATTTTAGTGTAAATCATGTATGAGTGAAAATATATCGTTCGTGGCAGGCAAGCATATCTCAATTATGTAATGTTTACGTTTCCATTTTATTATTATGATTACTGCAATAAAAAGGCAGGGAAGACACACACAAAATTCGCGTTATTTCTGGCCTCCTCATGTTTATTTTCTTACATTTGCACGCTTTTTAAATGGAAACCGCCGAAACCCACACCAACATAACGCGTGCAAGCCGAAAAAGTGTCCAGCGTGGATAGCGATTTGCTTCCTGTGGATCGCTGGGCAGTGTAACTGCACGTGTTTACAGAGGAACGATTCATAGACAGACTTTTCGTCTTTAGGGAATGAACCCTCTGCAAGATGCTGAGGGTCCATGAGTGACTTCGGAGCGCTCCTTCTTTTCCGCGTGTTTGTTCTGTGAAACGTACACTAGATTCGCAGCTTTACTCTAAGCAACGCTCAATAGGAAATGTTGAAAATTTTTGTCCACGGTGTACCCTCATACACACTAAACCTGCTCTGATGTTTTAATTACGGACATCATAATATTAAAACTTTGGAAACTTGAGCACTACTTAATGGAGATCAATCATTAACTTATACAAGCCATTAATTTTATGCATATTTTTTATATATATGTGTACTACGTTATCGGCAACAAAGAAATAGTTTTTGTTAAAATTCCTTCCCGGGATGTTTGGCCGTAGTCCAATGTTTTCTACAAAACCAGACGTTTCGGCAATGCCATCGACTTCCATCATTAGTGAAAATCGAGTGCAATAACGTGAGGTGATATACGTTAGTGACCACAGTACTGTGGTTAAGGCTGAAGCAGTAAGTAGAAAGAAGTAGTTTCTATGGTAATATTTCATTTCGAAAATGATTTTAAATATAAATCTTAGAACATGGAAGTCATGTATGGTTCTCCATACCGATATTGTAACTTGCGTTGTTACGTTAAAGCATCACCGCTTAGCTTCCATTTTTCGAATCGTAGACTGTATTGTAGATACAGTATATTAAGTTGAATAAACTTTTCAATGTTTTATTCAGTGTTGGTTATCCTGGTGTTTTCATATTGCAAGTAACCGAAGAGTCGATTGATGAGATAAGTCTTCAGTCCTGCGAATAACGAAACTGTTCTGAGAATTCAAGCAAGTTTATTTTATTTTTCGAAATTATAAGCTTGTTTTGCACTGTACTGTGTATTTATTTTTTCCAAATGTTTTTACCGACTTTTTTATTATATCACAAACAACGATCTCGTCCGTAAATCGAGAATTTGTCATGAATTAAATTTTTCAGATATGTCGATATGTTGCATTCTTTCTTGATTAATGGCAAATGGCAAACTTCAGTGTTATATTTTGTGTTTATTTAGCTTATTTTCTCAAAACGTAGTATCCTCATGCTAGCCGAATATATAATGGAATCGATAGTCCCTCGCATTTGCAGTAGCTTTTGAAACTTTTGCATCCTCTGGCGGAAATTGTCGTATTTGTATACGAATTTGACATCGCCATAAATTGCTTTCGTACGTATGAATTTCGATCGGTGTGCGCACTCTTTACTGCCAAGCGTTCTGTCACGTTATACATAACTCGGAAATAGAATTCACGCTATTCCTTAGTGCTGTCACAACGATATTGACGCCAGACGTGTTTTAATTAGACACTTCTGAAATACTTACTGCTTTCGCTGTGAGCGAAGACGAGGAGTTTGACTTTATCAGTCAGCTCTTCTGTCTTTTATCATATTGCAGTAATAAAGTTGTTATAATGTATCTTATCTGCATCGGCGACTTCTTAATTCTTTGTACCGAGCGTACATTAGTAATTTTTTAATTCACGTAAGAAAAGATGCTCTGACGGCGCTCACTTTGAATTGGCAGTTTACTAGTAAATTAAGATAAAAAGAAGATGTAAAACTATTTATGTATAACTTATTTTAGCATGCTACGTAAGCGTACACGGTAGGTGCTGGAAGACCGTGCATTATATTAATGTAGCTAGACACTGGTTTTTAGTACAATTCGATCGCAAGATCTAAACAAACAAATTCGGGGGACAAAACCATATGCATATCACCAATGGTCAGTGATGGACAGTTATTGGAGTAAATGTGGATCAATTCATTGCAAAAAAACGAAAGAAATTATTAAATAAATCCTTAATAATACCGTAGACAAAAAATACCATGTGTTTACTAAGTATATTATACAGTAAATAACAAAATTAACACTTCATTAAAGGAAATCTTCCTGTATATATTAAACACTTAATATATATATAGGATATCTTCTAGTGAGATAAATATGAATTCATTTTTGTTAAATAATACTAAAAAACAAACAGAATTATCACTGTTGCACACCACTATAGAAAAATTATTCCGATTAGCGCTTTCAAGATCGGAAATGAGCTGAGAAGCTTGAAAGCGCTAATCGGAATAATTTTTCTATGGTGGTGTGCAACAGTGATAATTCTATTTGTGATTGTAACCACTAACACAACTTTCTTAATTAAACTAATAATAAAAACGTGATAAAATAAATAAAAGTAGCATCTACCAATTCAAGTGGCAAAATATGACGCAATTTCCCGTGGTCAGGGCAGGCCTTCCCTTAAAAATTAGTCTCTCAGAACATAGCAAATTTTAAAATATAAGACATTACATATAATACAACATACTCTACAAAAACATAACGTGAGTTTAAAAATTATAACAGATGGTTGTATTATGATTTTCAAATACATATGTTTTAAAAATTCACATGGTTATAATGCAAACAGAAAAAAATACAAACTGTACTGAAGTATCACGGAAAATTATAATTATTGAAACATGGTCAGACCCATGCATTATAAATAATAAATAAAAATTTCAGGCATTATCACAAAAGACCGGAAGTGTTTAGCTTAGTTTGTATGGAAACGTACCACCAGCTGAAGTGCGTAAAGCTAACCTGTTTGTATTTCTTCCAGATCAGAAAGTATCAAAAATGATACGTTGTAAGAAACACACTTCACGAAATTTAGTCTGACAATTTTCGTCTCCGTAGGTTGTCATGTCAAACGCTATTCGACAACCTTTAAACGCTCAAAACAACAAGATAATATTTGGATGAGGGGATGGACATGATAAGTTTAACTTGGAATGAAAACTGTAGCACGCAGTTGTAATTCTCCACAGACATCCTTACGGCCTGGCTAGGGCACGGCAACGTGTTTACACGTTGTGTTTAGTAGAATGGTGGTTGCCTGCTTTCACAGACCTGTAGTAACCTGTCCTACAGACTTGATGCTTCATCCGCAGATTTGCCGTGTAACTATGTTAGTTTGAATTATGTTGTAAGTAAACTAGTTCTATAACATATCCATATGTACAATGAATTTTATTATATTCAATAGCAGAATCTTAACTATTATACGATTATATCCTCATGATTTTTGTATTTTAAAAACATTTCTATTCATTACGGTAGATAAAAAGTATCCTCATTACAGTCGTAGAGTGTTCTGTCATTCCTCTGAAACATAATGAATATTATTTTATTTGATCGGGCAAATATTAAGTAGTGTTTGTTTCTTTTATTTCTTTGGTAAGTAGCAAAGTTTTTTCTGACTCAGCGTGCATATATAAAATATTCTTCCGGCTCTTCATGCGGACATGATTTTCCTCTTTTCATTCGAGAACAAGGAGTAGGAATTATCAAAAATTTAACCAGATTTGAAGCGAACTGAACGCACTGTATGTTAGTCGCACAACAAATCTATTAAACTGTTTGTATTGTCGTACATCGTGAACAAAAGTAATCATCTCATAAATATTTGTGTCTTCAGCATAATCAGAAAGTGGGGAAATACAGAACATCTGTACAATCTCCGTTACCTAGGCTGTATTGATCAACCAACCTGTATTTTTCCTGAATACCCCCAGTTTATAAATTATAGGGGCAGATGACATATTCGGTACAGTTCCTGACCTGCGCGAAAAGAGTAGTCAGTGATCCCGTAGACATTCCGTGCAGCCAGGTCTGAGTGCTCAGTTCCCGGCTTACACGGCAGAATTTAATAAACTAAAATTATATAATTTCTTGGAAGTGCTGCCTTTGATGTTGTGTTGATGGCGGGAGGCAAAGGGGCGCACACCAGCAGTCCCTAGCAACCGTTGCTCGGATCGCTCTCATCAGTCGCGCTATTTCCAGTACCCAGTTAAACACATATTATGGTAGTAAATATTTAATCGAACAGCCCCTCCGTCGGTATGTAGCTTGTTAACCAACCAAATATGCAGCAGATATTTCTGAATTATTAAAGTGTTTATTTTACTTTATTTCGTTTAGTAGTCATATACTTTTTGAATTTAAAAGTATAAAATAATATATCTATGTACTTCTTAATATTACAGATAGTTGTTTTAACCTTGAAGATATTTGTGTAAATATAAATGTGTGTGTATTCGCGCGCATATACATATCTGTATAATGGCTTCTTTTTGTACCATCGAAGTAGTTTCGGAGTTAGGCAAGATAAGAGATACAAGTACAACCGATCGGCAAACAAGGAAGGCATAGTCGCAGCAGCACCTTTGCTACCGAGCAAGGAATGTGGTGACGTATGCCATTCCACTGCACGCATCACTGTAATACTACACATTTAAAATACGTTTAACACAGTTTCGATGTGATTAGACTGTCTCTGACACGGTATTTATTTTAGCGAAGTAGAAAACACGTTTTAACATTATAATTATTAATTACACTTACATATAATGTACGAACGTTCAATCTAATACGCACACAAAATTACAACTAAATACGTCTGAACAACGTTTTCAGAACTAGTAATACCCCACCAACACAAGCACGCACTATCATTCAGCAGACTCCCCACTCCTCAGGCGTCTCGGGAGCAAAGCTGGTGAGCGTACTGTAGTTGTTTGGCCAGCACTCATTGTTACCACACGATATTATCCCACAGTGAAATCGAATCCGCGACCTCTAGATTGATACGCAGGCTCCATAGCCACTGGTGTACTAAGCCCTTTGACCACACACACACACACACACATTTCTTTACAGTTATTCTTGTTTTATAATATTTAATAATAAGTAATATTTTTCATTTTACATAAGAATATGATTTTTATATAATTTGTTTTACACTGCTTCAACAGTATTTTTACTCTCATCTCATCTCTCAGTAAAAATAGTGTCGAAACAGTATATAACAAATTATATAAAAAATATATTCTTGTGGAAAATAAAAAAATATTGTGCGTTCAATATCTTCAAATATTTAAAGTATTTCGTATTGATATAACGTAGGCCTACATATTAAATTACATAGCCTATACAAATTACATTAAACTATTCTGTTTTGATATAGAGTACATATATGATATTGTACTGAACTGTTCGAAATATTACATAGGTTAACCTACATTCCCGATTGTGTGATTGAACACATGGATACGATTTTTTATACATTTTTATAACTGAAATATGTTTATTAGGAGAACTGAAATAATATTTCATCTAATAAATAACAAATACAGATAAAAACAATTCAGTTTATTTTACCCATAATTCCCACAAACAACAAATATTCAAAACTGTGCTACATTGAGTGTTACAATAAATTTACATTAGTACGTACCATAATAGCCTATTTACAGTACAGCTTTTTTTTTCAAATATGTTACATCGTGTAATAAAATATTCACTGTAATAAGAATAATTTAAAATATAAATTATAATGGTTTAAAATTCAACAATGCGATTGCAACAAGCGACGATTCGTACAATATGTTATGTTTATTACGTATGATAGTACAAAGTATTTCTGTATTTAAAAGGTTTGTTCATTTGTCGGTGACGTTTAATGTTTAAAGCACTGAGAATAAATTTCCAAGTTTTTTTTGTGCTATCTGTTTGTGTTATGTAGTGTATTTTTCATAATATGTAACAGCACACGTTATGTTAGGTGACAGTGGTGAATACAAACACTCTCAAGTATGTAAAATTTCTGAGCGAACTCTGAGCATGTAAAATTTCCATGATATACTGCGAGGTATCAGTGTAATTTCACTGACTCCAATCAACAACCTATAAGTGACTGAAGAAGTATTGTACGTTATTTATGTTAATTTTAGGTTGTAATTATAACTTTATGCGATTTAAATATCATCTTGGTTAGAATTATTATTGCTGAGTATTTGAGGCACGAGATTTGAGTCTGTTCACAACTATCTCAATATATATGATGGCCTTTCAAAAAAGTTTGCAGTCTTTGCTGTAATATAATCGTAGGATCCAAGGCTTCCGAGTATAAAATGTAAGTACGATAAAGGAACAAAAACGGAGAGGCAAATTAAAAACGTAATAAGTCGGTCAAATATTAGAAGATACTGGGAGCACAGTGTGTAAGGAAGCTGCGGTATTCCTAAAACGGCATTGCTCACCGTCCATGAAGAATCACCAGTGATGTGTCTAAACATCTCTCATTCTCTCTTCCCCCTTTTATCCTCATGCAGGACCAATTTTCTCGCCTTTGCGGACGCCGAGATTCCACGGTTATTGAAGTAACTTTAAAACCCGTTAATTTTCACCGTACGCTTCTTATGTTGTATTAATTATTAAATGGTAATCCGCACCATCAATCCGTCGATGAACATTTATTGTGTGTCCTTTTATTATTTGAACGCACAAGATTTGTTAAAATGTGTACGTTACTCTGCCAAGTTAATCATGTTTCTGAATGTAACTGGTTCCGTATAGCAGATATGAAACTTAACAATTCCCTGTTTGACCATTTCTTGAATAACTGCTGATTAGGGGTGAAGTTTAATACTACCGGAGAATGGAATTTGAAAGAGAATGTTCCTTCTGTAAAAGATCATAAACTGCCCCATTCTGCGTCTGTGCCTGTAACAGCAACGTCAATATAATTTAAGGCCCCCTCGGATGTCCCACGGCGTGTCTAACCAGAATGTGACTTTTTAACATTCATGTATATACGTGACATAATACTACGGAAACGAGAACAATCTCTCACGTCCAGTGTTATTGGAACATACGCAGTCGGCCCAAGACAGATTCTGCACCAAGAAAAATAAAGAAGAACTGGCTAAAAGGGCTCATATCTGATAAAGCAAAACGCAACTGGTTGCCACAATTCGTCCGCATTTTAAAGAAATTCGTCTAGCTTTTAAATAAGGAGGGATGTTACTGTTTTTCCTCTACATGTACTTGTTTTCTGATTGCTAGGGTATAATAAATAAATTAATTAATACGTGCCTCTCAATTCGTAGAGACGTAATGTATTGTGTGAAACTCGCCTATCCAGTTCTCTTCTTTACAGATGATCAGTGATGTACTAAATCTTTTACTTTCACATCAACGCTTCATCTCTTCTATACTTAATTACATAGTAGGCCTAATAAAAAATGATCATATATTTTTGTAATTATAAACAGAATGATGTATTCGAAAACTAAAATCCCTGGTATGCTTGTTGAACTTTACTGTGGATGTGATTATTATATAGCAAACCGTAGTACGACAATACGGAAACTATATTAATACATACGGAAAACAAATTGTTTTGAATTGTTAAGGGATTAAGTGGATAATAAATTTAATAGTGTACATAGACAGTAAATAGTAGCGTTAGCGGCAGTAGTTGCAGATAAAACAGAGTAAGTGCTAGGATAAAGCTAGGGGGCAGCTAGGTATTTGTTGTTGTGTATTTCCAGTTCCAGCGAGGGAGCTGGTTGCCGGGCCTCGGGGTCGGGTCGGAACGTCGCTAGGATACGGAATCTCTCCCTCTCCTCTCCGGCCCTTGCCATTAGCCCAGTAAATTGTTAAAACCTTACACAATACACAACACATGTAGTATCCAGCCATATAATGATAATGTATAGCCGAGCCGGCCGGGTCATGCACACGCGTCGGCGTCGGCGTCGCTTCTCTTACAACAAATAGCATTTTGTCTATAGCAGCTATAGTAATTAGCGTTCTCCTTTTGCTATTCATATTCTTGTTATTTAAAAAGTTATCACGTGTGTGCACTTTAAGGGAGTAGGTTAATCTTCCGTCTGATGAGAACGGATATGTGATAGGGTTCTTGTACCCAGACTCCGGATGGGTGTCATGAAAACAACTCGTCGTGAAGTCGATTCTGACCCATAAGACGCACCATATTTCTTTTATAAATACAGCATACCGGAAAGCTAACTTTTGCAATGTGTTTTCTGTCTTTAATAACAAGGTGTACATGGCACCTACCATATTAGTAATTAATTCTAACACTTAAGAAGAAAAGTCAAGTTTGAAAGTCATCTTTCTTGCCCGATTTGTTACCTCTTAATGCAGTCCTTAACTGACCTTCATACCTTCTGTTTTGAGGAATGAATGGTGATATTATCCCTTCGTCGAATCGTCTAAAACTCAACAAGAGTTTGTTGTTTCTCTGAAATATCGTCACCGTCAGTATGAACATCATCGTTATTAATGTTATTAACGTTACTATCTTCGTAGTCGTAGTAATGTCATAATATTATCTGTCTACTGTCTGTAATATGCCCTTCTATGCTGTATGTTAACGTTGTTTTTAAGAGGGACAGTACATTTTGTGTGTACTGTACCAGTTCTTCGTCACATCTCTCACGGTGTGTTTCCAATTTCCTGAGTTTGAAGGAATAATAGGTGTGAAGGGATTTAAAGTGCCTGAAGGGGACCTCTGTAACGATATCGCTAAGATATGATTCTTTTTTTCTTCCATTAGCGTTCTCATTGGAAAATTTATTTTTTAGATATTACAAAGGTAGTCTGTATAACGACAGGCATCGTGTTTATTTTTAAATTATATTTACAACATTAATCGTGTTAGATTTACATTTACGCGTGCATTTAGTCAGTTAAACACTTCTCTTTTATTTGTAGTAACTATAAAATGTCCATTGTACTGCTGCTAACAGTCATTTTATCTTACTGAAGGAATTCAGGTGTTTCTACAAAATAATGTGTCTTATGAACTATAAAAATAATCTAAACATATAGTGTAACAGTATTTATTGTGAAGTCCATTTTCACTTAGGCCTACGTTGCAATTTGGGTTTGTGGTTTTCTTTAACGTTGTTTCAGTTAATTGTATTCTAAATATCTCTGTTCAAATATTTATTGGTCATTTTCGCGGATGTTTTCCGTGTTCCACGTGAAATACTCCCTTTTTTTGTAACATCTGCCCTTCGTCCTTCCATATGGCTTCATTGCATCGTGAGCGGCTCAGTTTTCATATAATAATAATAGGTTAACTCTGCCTTATCCTCTATAAGCGTGAAAAATTTGTTTATAATATGAAAAATGTTGCATTTTGTAAAGTACTTTTTAAAGTATTTCGTATTGTGGCCTACAGGATGTTAAAGCACCTTTGATTTCAATTTGGATTAATCAGAGTCCGATAGAGGTCATATGTCTACTGATATTTTATTTCTGCATATTTTGCATTTCTCTCATCTACACCCATGTCCTTCACATACTCCAGTCACTGAATGAATGAACCAGATTGTAAGTGTCTCATAGTGTTCCGTTCAGATTTGTCTCTTTTCTGAGTGATGTTTCTCTATAAACTTGATCTCTTTCTCGGAAGTTTTCAGCCTCTTCATTTCTCACTTTAGTAATCGATAATTGTTTCCTACATCGTGATTCAAACAGTTCCATGTTCTTGCTTTGAAATGTATCGTCCATGTGTGTGTAATGCGCGGCGTGCGCGCACACACACAAACCTGTGTACTCCGTACATGTAATTTTAAAAACTTTTTTAAACCTGACTTTAATTTTTGTCAATTTCTCTGTTCTGAAAGACAAGGCTCTTGACCATCACTATTTTGGATGCATGCTTACTTAGAATCCGATCTTTATGTAAATGAAAATCAGACGTTTCCTCTTTCAGATGTGAACATTGACTCCTATTTAGCTCCTTGTGTTACCTTATTTAATTTATTTACTAAATAGCATTTTGCTAAAAGTCTATTTTACCAATATCAGTAACAATATTTAAGGTAACGATATTTAACAATTTAAGGTAACTTACAAGATAACGTACCCATTTATATTGTAGGATGTTTAATCAAATACCCGTAGTGTTTGCAGCGGCGAAAATGGAAGCAAATGCTGCGACTTCCTGCCAAACACAGCTCTTGACATTTAATAGCGTTTTAAAGTGAGTAAAACTTGTTCTCGGATAGGCAGGAAATTGAAAAAGACGTAGGCCGCATTAGAGGATGTGCTTGCGTGCGTTCGTGTGTGTGTCTTAACAGGCGAAGCGAGTGTTGTAATGGAGTATCACTGTAATCTGTGACGTGACAGCAACTTTCCATGTTGTTCTGTCAACGAACTGATTACCTTCTAAAAGGTTTATTTTCAAACTGTTTTACGAAAGGGTAAACTTTTTACTGTAATACTGATTTAATCTGCTGTATGATGTTATTGATTTGTACTCTTTGTTTTAATTTTTCCTTGGGTGTCCGAAAAGTTGTCTGTTTTTAGTGCAATATAGTTTTGGTGTTTTTGTGTCTTTCTTCCAGTGGATGAAAATGTAACAAAACCTACTGATCGCCCTTACTGTATTTTTAGACCCTTATATCTGTACATCACCACTGAAATGTGACCCAACAATTTTACTCATGCTTACTGTTTTGGGTTTTTATTTTTAGAGCATTTTATATAAAACGTGTTTTGAGGTGTGAAGTAAAATTTGTTATCACTAATGAAGACGTTCCTGTGAGGAACAAAATAGATGGTGTAATTTCAGATGTTACAAATAAGCATGGACAAGTAAAGGATCCTTGTGGGGGAACATTTTGAGAAACAAAATATCAGTCTAAGTATCAGTCTGACTGTTTCAAAATCCGAACGTGCTGTATAATTTACTTACAGGCTTAATAATACGTATGATAACTACAATTCGTTTTAGATGCGTTAAAAGAAAGTTGCAAGAAGTGATCCTCCTGCTTGTGCTTAGCTATTGATTTATACACGGGTGTCGTTGGTATATAATGATCCTTTTATTGATACATCTCTGTAACTGCACCTTTTGAATACGGTATCTATTCTGTATTTAGAAATTAGTGAAAATTGGAAATGTATAAATATGTGTTAATTGTTTTATCAAGAATGGAATTATCCAAAACCATTTCACTAGCTGCGTCAAACTTATGTTCGAATCCCAGTTATGCGGTTTACATATTCGTGTGGAATTCCGTCCCGTTCGCGTGACTGTAAATTCTGTAAAGCCGTTCTGAATTCTCGGAAATATAAAAATATCTGTCTGAAAAAACGAAGTCTGCTTCAGCCTGTTAGACATAAATGATAAGTATTATTTCACAATAGTAAACGTTGCTTTATCAATTGTTGTTATTGTTATTTAAAACACTTAGTTTTCAACATCTTCAAATCTTTAGTAGCAGCGTCTACTGCCGCAATGTAAATGTTGCATAACTGTCTAAGCACCCAGTAATTTTTAATTGTGTAGTATTAAGTAGTTGTAAATTTTCAATTGTCTCTTTCGCTTTAAGATGCCATAAAATTCGGCGATATTGAGAAGATAAATTTTTTTGCGTTATTAACGTCGTTAGGCGGGAGTATCCCGTGGGAGCAATATTGCCTACTAGTGGGGCAGGATAGTTGTCTCTGGCAATATATAACTTTAACTAATACCGTACCGTAACTTAATGTTCCACCTGCGAGCAGTATATCGTAGAAAATTTTTAATACGGCAGACAAACTGGAGAACGACTTACTGAAACGAAGCTACATTTGAAGATGTTGCCTAACTTAAACAGTCAGATGTTAGCAAGTGCAATTATACGTTAGGTCTAACGAAAACAGTTTCCCTAGCTGCAGTCTTAGTGCTCGTTATATGTTAATGCGTTTTTATGCTTGAATAAATCTTTAAGACTTGTGGCAAAAAATTTTAAAGTCGTCAACTTAAACTTTGAATTGAAAATAAAAAGAGATTGAGTTTATAATTAGCATTTAAAATTACTGGCCGTGGAGAAAACCTTCGGAGTCTCTTTCGAAGAGATGATTGCTTCAGTATAGTTAATAACTTACAACAATACGAAACTCAGACTCTAAAGGCTACAGGAAAAAGTTTTCTCTAGGGAAAACAGAATCTATTAGGCTTATAAACAAGAAATAATTATCAAAACATACAAAAATGAAAGTCTGTAACACTGTGTTATAGTTTTGTGTGTGTGGGGGAGGGGGCAGCTATTAGATAAGTGTTGTAAAGTATCCCGATTGCTTTTGTAGTCGTACTTTGTGACGTATAACATGTTTTTATAGTAATGTGCTATCAAAATATTTTTTGCTTTTTTGGAAACAGTGGGGGTCATTGGGAAAGTTGGGATTAGAAATTATCAAGTAAGAGAAAAACTAAAAGGAATTTAGAGAAGAGAAGAATCTGTTGAAAAACCAGGTTGGTTGGTGGGGACATGTACAAAGAATGAATAGCACAATATCGATTAAGAAGATTTCAAAAGCAAGAACTCATGGGTAATAAGTGAAGAAGGATAGGGAGGCATGGATCAACAGATTTGGTAAAATTGTAAAGAATTATGGATGAACATGTTTGGATTCAAAAAAGGTTTTGCTAAAGTGAAAGGAAGGAACAAGGTTATTAAAGAAGAACGATATTATTTTTTATTGACCATTATGATCTATGGGTAGAAAGGCGCTAGTGTAAATACAGTTTATAATGTTTTCAGTACACAAGCATCTATTTTGTGTCGGCACTGTTCATTTCATTATAACACTGTAACATCATCAAATCTTTTCCTAATGAAACTAATAAATTAAATGCTTGCATGTTGAAAACTTGTTTTGTGAAAATTCTTATAATTAAACACATCCGCTCACACACACACACATGCAAGAAATGCTTATATAAATTGTGTGTGGTTTGTGGTTTTATCAAATGTTGACTAAATATTTTGTTTCTATTTGATAACGTTTAATATGTAAAAGGTAACATTATCAAGTGTAAGAAACAAGGCCCTATTACAGAAAGATGTATACCGGTATTTACCACGCATCAATGTTTTAAGAGAAGGCAGATTAACAGTCTTGAGAAAGAACGAAATGAATTGCATATTTTATTTTTATGAAAAGTATATACGAGTATAATAGAAGTATAATGGAAGCGTTGGTTTAAGAGCAAGTTGTATTTATAAGTACGTGGGCTGCACGCGCTCGTGTGTGTAAACAATATATTTTTTATTTATTTGTATTTCACTGTTTCGTCAGTTTTCAGTACTTGTATCTTCAGAAATATAAATTAGAAAGAGACAGTCAAGTAAATTGCTTTGTATGTGATATATAGAGTAGGCGTATATTCAGGAACTGTAGGCTACTGTGTGAAATTGAGCTGGCTCGTATATTTCATGTGTAACATGTATGTGGAATGATTCGGAATAATTCATCAAACATTGCTAAACAGATTCACAAGGAGATGTCGTTTGACATTTTTAAAATTCTTCAACATCCTAATCGTTTCACTATTGCTGCATACTCGCGAAAAGTGAAAGAAGGTAGGAAATAAACAGAAAATATGGCTCAAGTTGTGGAAGTGGGGTTCCTCACAAATTTTCCAAGAGCAGAGGATAAAAACAGCAGTGATATTACAAATGATGCGGATTTCTGATTACAGATGATATCGAAGTAATGTGTGCACAAATACAGATCATCGGAGTAAGATGTCAAGAAGCAGTTGTCCTTCCTTCATTACAAGCTAAAAGACACGTATACATTAGATGACTAAAGTTTTAGTGTCCAGTAGTAACAGGCTAGCTTAATCCATGCCAGCGGTTTAAATTTATTTAATGAATAATAATTTTATAGCTAGACAAAAACGTGAAACGTGTCTCGTTGCAGTTTGAAGTACTGTTAGAAGTCTTTCAAAATGCGATAACCTGTAGTTATTTATAAATTTTGCTACGTCAATGACGTACGTGTTTTCCTATTGTTAAAAACTATCGTAACGTCACTTATGACAGATAAGGAACTGGCGAGCGACCAGAATATTATTTAAAACTCAAATAAACATTCATTCCCCAATCGTATACCAGTAACGGGAAATTATGTAACTGTTTGATTATCCGTAATGAATATTATATTACTGGCTTCTTATATTGTAACATTATTTTTCTGAGGGTGAAATGCCTCACGTTTGTGTGCCAATTTGTAACGTATAGCCTCAGTATGTGTTACAAAGCCACACGTTGGTTGCGTCAATTTGTTACGAACCGAAGTCGTACCCGTTGAAGCTTCACCTTGCTTTGCCAATCTATTACCTTATTTTATTTTACTGATGTTGTATATTGCTTATTTCCCGATTTAGGCGCCAAATTGTTTTATGATTAAAACAATTAAAATTACTCACTTTCTGTTTTATTTATTCACCTTCTCTTTATTAGATTTGGTCGACTTACCTTTTTAATAATTCAATTCGAATTTCGTTCCTAAAAACAATTGTTACCAACTTCCTTTTTTGATAAAAAAATTTTCACCTTTTGCTGTATGAAGAAATAAAATATTATTAACATTGAAATAAATTAACCATACAATTAAAAATCTTCAATATTGGTTTTATTGGTTTTTGATTGTGTATTTCTTTCCTTTAAAACAATAAAATAATTTTATAATAACATATATGCTCCAGCTATGATGTTTAAATGCTCAGCGGTTGGCAACAAGGCTCTCAGAGTTAATATTAAACAAATTTTTTACTTATTAAAACTAGTTCGTTAGGTCCTTTGGATTACAGAAAGTTAACAAAAAACACCCTTCAGGAAGTATAAAGCTTGACATAAACATACTTAAATATTATAGTTTCTTAATAAATTAATTCTTAGGTTATATGACATGTGTTGGATCAAAGTTGGTGAATAGGTTAATAGTTCGTTTTAAAAGAAGATTCCAATGTCCAATAATTTGATCACCATAAATTAAAAGTGAATAAAGATATAAACTGATTGTCACTAGTTTATTCCTTAATTGAGTGTTTATATAAATTCTATTAGTGAGTGAATAAGTGTCACAGTGTAGACTAGTCTTTTTTCATTTAGTTTTTTAAGTTAATTTATACTTATCACATTCCTTTACATCTGATTTGTCTCTCTGAGTTCATTTTTCTTTTATAATTTATTAAGTATATTTTTTGTTTCAATTTCAAATAATTCTGGTTATTAAATTTCTTTTTGTCATACTATTATTATTCATCATCTCATTTGGGTTCATTACAATTTCATTTCTAGTTGATTTATTACTTTTATATTATTATATTGAGCTGCATGAATTTTTTAATCTGCTCTTCTCTGAATCTAATAATGGACTAACGACTTTTTCTGTTAATGTTTAGTTGTCAAGGCAGCAAGCCTCATACTCCTATTGGTTGAAAAAATTGTTTGCTTTAGATTTTGCTACTGAATTTTTACAAAATTAACAAATATTTTTAATGAAGAAATTTGTGTTAGTGGTTGAAATCACAATCAGAATGATCACTGTTGCACACCACTATATAAAAATTATCCCGATTAGCGCTTTCAAGCTTCACAGCCCATCGTCAGATCGGAATAGACAGGAAATATGTGAAAACAAACCCTTCACCCCTCTCCCCCACCCTGCTCACACACAACAAGCTATAATATAAATGACCCTTCCCCACCCCCTAAACCCTGTCCCACCATCTGTACAGTTACATATTTTTCTAGCAAATTCCTTGTGTTTCAGTGTTGTGTGTGTGTGTGTGTGTGTGTGTGTGTGTGTGTGTGTGTGTGTGTGTGTGTGTGTGTGTGTGTGTGTGTGTGTGTGTGTGTGTGTGTGTGTGTGTGTGTGTGCATCCTTTTAAACTTACCCTCTTCCTCTCCACACACGTGGGTCAGTCACACACCCTTATTTTAAAACATCCAATTAGTACTATGTAATATAATTCTTAATCTTATCTCTCTGTCCTCTATCATTTACTAAAATATTTCTTCATTATCAAATTTAATTTTAATATTAATTAAATTGTCTAACCCTTTTTCTCTTTCTTTCAATATTTCTAACTCCTCTCTAAGCTTCCTTTCAACTGTGTTATTTACTACTTTTACAATTTCGTATTCTTCCAAAGGATTAACAAACTTATGGTTGTCTTCTATGAAATGTCTTGCATATAACGAATTGGTTGTTCTATTACCTTCTCCACGTTTGTGGTCAGACAACCTGCATACGAATTTTCGTCCTGTCTCACCTAGGTACACTTTGTTGCAGTCTTTACATTTTAATTTATAAATTCCACTTTTCTGTAATACTGGAATTTTTTCTATATTCTTATTCCTTATCTTATCAAATACCGTTTCACATTTTTTAATAGCTATATCTACTCCATATTTATTAAAACATTTTATAATTTTTCTAGTATGTGAACCTATGTATGTCAATGACCCTGCATAATTCTTTTGTTCTGGTTCTATTTTAGCTTTTTGTATGTTAACCCTTTTCATAACTTTATGCACTATGTTGGTGTTATAATTATTATTCCTTACAATTCCCTTTATCGTTTTTAACTCCCTATCTTTTGATTCGGTCTCTTTTAAACACTTCTGAGCTCTGTAACAAAATGAATTGATTGCCGCCATTTTATATCTGTATGGGTGGTAAGACTCTCTTGGTATAATTATATCAGAATACGACTCTTTCCTAAATATCCCAAACTGTAGTTTCTCATTATCTTTAATTTCTATGTTTAAATCTAAGTAATTTATTTTCTTACCTCCTATCTCTTCTTTAAATTGTAAGTTTTTATCCTTATTATTTACCTCATTTATAAACTCATGCACTTCTTCTATGCTTCCTTCCCAAATTACTAATACATCATCAACGTATCTAGACCATAATTTTATATTGTCTTTATACTTAGTGGAAGTTATTAATTGCTTTTCAAAATCATTCATGTATATTTCAGCAAGAATAGGGGATAATGAAGACCCCGTAGGTAAACCTTTTTTCTGTATATAAAACTTGTTATTAAACCTAAAATAGTTCTGATTTACACATTCTTTACTTACTTTCATCAACTGCTTTTTATACCTGTATTCTCCCATATTATTATCGTTTATTAACTTAATAACTTTATTTACTGTGATATTGATAAACATGTCCTTAACATCCGGTGATATCAATTTTGTATTTACATTAATCCTAATATTTTCTAATTTTTCTATCAATTTTACATTATTCTCTATGTTGTATTTTGTCCCAAATTCATATTTCTCTTTCAGTACTCTGCTAACTTCCTTTGATAATTTATAAATAGGTGCATTAATAAAAGAAACAATCGGTCTAATTGGTTTTCCTTCTTTATGTATCTTAACCTGACTTTTAAAAGTTGGTGCTGTTGGATTACTTTCCAATAAATACTTTTTCTTATTTTCTTCTATAAATGTTATCTGTTTCATCATTTGTTTTATCCTTGACTGGTACTTACTTGTATAATCATACTTTATTTCCTTGTATGGTCCTTCCCTTATAAATTCTTCCGTTTTCTTTATGTATTCGTCCTTTCTCAGTAGTACCATTGTATTTCCTTTGTCCGCCTTCGTAACTATAATATCATTCTTCTTTATTTTATTCTTTAGTTTAGTTACAGTTGATTTGATTTTTTGTTCATTTTTTGAATTATACAAACTTTTCTTAAATATTTTATCTACTGCATTCCCTACTTCCCACCTTATTCTTTTTTTATCATTTTCATTTCCTAGTTTTTGTATTACGCTTTCGCATTCAATAATCGTTTTTTCTTGATTTAATTCTGGTGGCGGTGCGTATTTTAAGCCTTTTGCTAACATTTCTTTTTCTTCTGTATTGAAATTTACCTCTGTAAGGTTTATTACTCTTTTTTCATAGTTATTTTTAGAGAGGTGTTCCTTTTTTACTTCGTTCTTTCTTATGAATTTATTTAACTTATCTACCATTTTTTTATTTTTATTTTCCAGTTTCTTTTCTACGTACCCCAAACCAAAATTATGTAATATTTCTTCTAACTCTACATACGAGTATATTCTTAAAAATTCTATGTGTCTGTCATATAATTCCCTATTATATCTATTGATTAAGCCGTAGAGTGACCTTATTTCCAGTTTTATCCACAACTTCTCGCTTTGTTCTTTTACTTTTTTGGCTACACTGTTCTTATTTTTAATTTTAACTTGAGCGTACTTTGGGATGACATTATTATCCAGACATTGTTTATTAAACCATATTTTACTTAAAACCCTCTTCAATTTAACTTTTAACTTAAGATATTTAAAAACTTTACTTACCTTATTGTTGTCGTTTATTACCTCATTGTTGTTGTCCATTACCTGTAGTCGATTGCACATCTTAACAGACGTTTAATGAAGAAATTTGTGTTAGTGGTTGAAATCACAATCAGAATGATCACAGTTGCACACCACTATATAAAAATTATCCCGATTAGCGCTTTCAAGCTTCACAGCCCATCGTCAGATCGGAATAGACAGGAAATATGTGAAAACAAACCCTTCACCCCTCTCCCCTACCCTGCTCACACACAACAAGCTATAATATAAATGACCCTTCCCCACCCCCTAAACCCTGTCCCACCATCTGTACAGTTACATCTTTTTCTAGCAAATTCCTTGTGTTTCAGTGGTGTGTGTGTGTGTGTGTGTGTGTGTGTGTGTGTGTGTGTGTGTGTGTGTGTGTGTGTGTGTGTGTGTGTGTGTGTGTGTGCATCCTTTTAAACTTACCCTCTTCCTCTCCACACACGTGGGTCAGTCACACACCCTTATTTTAAAACATCCAATTAGTACTATGCAATATAATTCTTAATCTTATCTCTCTGTCCTCTATCATTTACTTCTTAATCATGTTATAAAATATTTCTTCATTATCAAATTTAATTTTAATATTAATTAAATTGTCTAACCCTTTTTCTCTTTCTTTCAATATTTCTAACTCCTCTCTAAGCTTCCTTTCAACTGTGTTATTTACTACTTTTACAATTTCGTATTCTTCCAAAGGATTAACAAACTTATGGTTGTCTTCTATGAAATGTCTTGCATATAACGAATTGGTTGTTCTATTACCTTCTCCACGTTTGTGGTCAGACAACCTGCATACGAATTTTCGTCCTGTCTTACCTAGGTACACTTTGTTGCAGTCTTTACATTTTAATTTATAAATTCCACTTTTCTGTAATACTGGAATTTTTTCTATATTCTTATTCCTTATCTTATCAAATACCGTTTCACATTTTTTAATAGCTATATCTACTCCATATTTATTAAAACATTTTATAATTTTTCTAGTATGTGAACCTATGTATGTCAATGACCCTGCATAATTCTTTTGTTCTGGTTCTATTTTAGCTTTTTGTATGTTAACCCTTTTCATAACTTTATCCACTATGTTGGTGTTGTAATTATTATTCCTTACAATTCCCTTTATCGTTTTTAACTCCCTATCTTTTGATTCGGCCTCTTTTAAACACTTCTGAGCTCTGTAACAAAATGAATTGATTGCCGCCATTTTATATCTATATGGGTGGTAAGACTCTCTTGGTATAATTATATCAGAATACGACTCTTTCCTAAATATCCCAAACTGTAGTTTCTCATTATCTTTAATTTCTATGTTTAAATCTAAGTAATTTATTTTCTTACCTCCTATCTCTTCTTTAAATTGTAAGTTTTTATCCTTATTATTTACCTCATTTATAAACTCATGCACTTCTTCTATGCTTCCTTCCCAAATTACTAATACATCAACGTATCTAGACCATAATTTTATATTGTCGGGATAATTTTTATATAGTGGTGTGCAACAGTGATCATTCTGAAATATTTTTAAATTACTATATAATCTTATACTACTATGAATTCCTAAGATAATAACATTATTGCATGGCATTTCTTTTATAAATTAATTAGAAACCAAACATGAATAGTTTCTGTTCAGTATTTACTAAGTTACTATTTTAACAATTTTGTTTTTCTATTAATTATTTTATAACTGTTTCTTTTGGTATACATTGTGTGTCTTCAAATTCATATAATCAACTCTAATAGTATTACCTACATTTTGTCCTTACTTACTACTGTTATAATATCAAATTTTACAAATTACTGTTTTTTACTATATGCTCCTTAAGCCTAGACCAACTGATTTTCTTTATTCAGTTATTATAACATATTTCTTGGGTTTCATAAAACTGAGCTATTTTAAACATAACTATAATAAATTAGCATATAACATTTGATGATTCATCATCATTTTAAAAACATAATACTATTCTCTCTAACATGCTATGCACATGCTATTCTTTAATATATTACATACATTCCTACTCTCATTAACTATTATTCATTAAACATGCTTTTTTACCCTCATATATATTGTTTTTAACACAAACAGATAACAATAACTATTACTTAACTATTATTTTCTTATTTTAAAACATGAACATTAATTCTACCTATTCCACTTGTATAGGCCTGTTATGCCTTAGTTTTATCACAGTATACATTCATCATTTTTTACTCAAGCATCATTTACTATTCATTTTACACTTTATTACTACTGCTGACTTTCAGTTAGTATAACATTCATGGGTTCTATACACTCTTTACTTATATCACTCACCGTTCACATTCCTTTTATTCCCTTTAAAAAAATCATATATCTGAACTTACCATTAAACATTGTACATTCCTAATAGTTTTATTCTTTTATATTCTATTAGCCTTATTATCATTATCACTAACTAGTTACCTCTATATCTCTAGAGTTTTACATGAAACGGTTATTATTTTATAATTCATATTTTTATCTCCAGCTTTGTACTTCCACTTTTGTTTATCATATTCTTTTTATGTGTAAAAGGGTTGGGGAATAATCATAAAGTTAAAAATTGTTTTTCACTCACACCACCAATCAATTGGGTATTGTCTTAGTCTGTCTATGTATAGTTCATATTTTGATATTGATTCTATTTTCTAAATTCTGTCCATCAATTCCTTCGTTGTTTCTAATGATAATTGTTTTATCGTTCTGCTATCTTATGTCACATTACAATATGCAAAGTAAGACGCTTAGTGATAATTGTTTAGTATAACAATATATTTATGTTAACACTAATGTAAACGCAGTCGTACGTACGGTACTTTACAGAAACCTGCTTCTATTCCTAATTAGTGTGTAATTAGTGAGACAGTTTGTAACGTTATTTATAATAACTTTACCAGCGGTAATGCAGTTGTTGCCAGAAAATAACATTCGGCCCCTGCATTTAATGTAATGTGTTTTTAATTCCCAACCTCTCTGTCCACAAGTCAGATTGCACCGTTAGTAAGATAAGATTACCGTCTTGAGTCCACGTTGCCAGGAGTTACGTATTCATTAACCGCAGCTTATCACCTTCAACGGAGCTGACCCGTCGAATCGACGTCATTCTGCTGACGGTATAGCCGTTGAGTAACGATGTACAGAAACATATCAACACTGTAACTACACTGGTGCGAGATGAAAAATTAATTACCACTGATAACATTTGCTTTGATGCCGACTGTCATCCTTCTGAGCGAAGGAGCTATAATAACATGGTGGCCGTCGCCACTTCTACACTTTAATAATAGTCTACTTTTGTGAAACGTTACTTTAAATGTCGAATCCTGTACCACCTGTGCTAGAGGAACACGAACACGTCGAGCCTCCGGATGAAAATGATGTGATAGCTGCAATAGAAAGCCTTAAAAACAACAAAGCTCCCAGTTCTGATGATCTTCCTGCGGATCTTTTGAAAAACGGTGGCCCAGAGCTGGTTAAAACCCTTCATCACCTTGTCATTGATACATGGATAGAAGAGAAACTGCCAACAGCCTGGCAGAAGGCAGTTATATATCCGGTTTATAAAAAGGGAGATCAACTAGACTGTAACAATTACAGAGGCATTTCTCTTCTCCCTGTGGCGTATAAAATAGTGTCCTATATATTGTACCAAAAACTGCTTCCACATGCTGATCGAGTGATTGGTCGACATCAGTGCGGATTTAGAAGAGGAAAATCGACAATAGACCAGGCTTTCACACTCCGACAAATTCTGAAGAAAGGTAGGGAACATAAGCTACAAACCTCTTCATAGATTTCAGAAATGCATACGACACCATTGACAGAAAAGAACTTTACACTGCTCTTGAAGAACTGGGCATACCAAAGAAATTAATAAGATTGTGTAGGATGACAATGTTGACAGTGAAGGGCATGGTGAGGATTCAGAATGACTTATCAGAAGAGTTTGACTATGGAAAGGGAGTCCTCCAGGGCGATACTCTTGCTCCCCTCCTCTTCAATGGTGCCTTATAAAAAGCTATGAGAGATGCTGGAATAGATTCCTCCGGGACTGTATTCAACAGGTTGGTGCAGGTCCTAGGATACGCCGATGACCTAGATATAATCGGGAGGTCCCTTCGAGCAGTCACTGAAGCCTTTCTTGTTCTTGAAGGTCCCGCAAGGAGACTGGGTCTTATAATAAATGAAAGCAAGACAAAATACATGGCCACAGGTCAGGAGGCTAGAGAAGGAGAGCACATCCAAATTGGCATCTATTCCGTCGAAAAAATCAACAACTTTGTTTATTCAGGATGCCAAGTTAACGCTGATGGGGAAACAACAGAAGAAATAAAGCGAAGAATCACCTCAGCTAATAGGTGCTTCTTTGGTCTCAGACCCCTGTTGCAAAGCAGAATAATTGCCAGGAGCATCAAGCTGCTTTTGTATAAAACACTGATCCGCCCAGTTCTCACCTATGGTTCTGAGACGTGGACCATTTCTAGACAGTCTGAGTCAAGCCTGCTGGTTCATGAACGCAAAATCCTCCTTAGTATATTTGGTCCAATATGTGTAGGAGGTGAATGGAGGAAAAGAACCAACCAAGAACTGAACACTCTTCTGAATGAACCAGATATTGTGAAAATTATAAAACTTGGTAGACTCAGGTGGGCTGGACACGTGATCAGAATGGGGGAGAATGAAATACCAAGAAAGGCACTCACAGAACAGATCTATGGCACCAGGAGAGTTGATAGACCCAAACTACGTTGGGAAGACGATGTGAGCTACGATGCGCGCCACATCCTTGGGACCCGGAACTGGAGAGCAGCTGCACTTAACCGGGACAACTGGCGGAGGCTGTTAAAGGAGGCCTTGACTCAGTAATGGGTTGTTGCTCCGCTGCTGCTGCTGATGATGATGATGATGATATGTCGAATCCTGGAACTTTGTTCTCTAATAGTTACTTTTATTTGAAGTACTTTTATTTGTCTATTTTTTACTTTTGTAATATCAAATCTTACTATTTTTAAAATTAAAGGCTTTTAAGTAAAGGGGAGAAAACGTTGATGTTGGTGGAGAGGAGCTAAATTGAGTGCTAACAAAAACGAACAGCAGAACTAGAGACAGATAATAGCGGAAAATACCTGACTATGGCTAAGGACAGTGAAATTAAAAGCAAAGGAATTAATAGTAATAATTTATTGTTATTTTGGAGTGTTAGTGGTCTCAAATATTTCTACTAGTAATTTTATACAAACCACTATGTTGTATTTGGTACTGACGAGCGCTTTCGGCAGTCAAGCCATCTTCACTGCTTGTATAAACATCTTCATTGTTTGTATAAAATTACTAGTAGTAATAGTAATAAGTGAACGTGCGAAAAAGGGAAAAGTGTAAAGGTGAGAAGTAGAAGTGAAAGTAGAAAAACGAAGCATAAAATGTTAAATGGTAAAAGACTTTTAGATGAGTTTGTAGAAATTGGATTACAGTAGCAAGCAGTAACAGAGAACGAAAAGGGGTAGAGGTATTGAAGTTGGAGCACCCAAATACAAAAATAAAGGAAGATGAGAGACAGGCGGCGTGAATTGAATGCATAACACTTAAGAAATTAAGCAGCTAGGCCTATAGAACTAGAAAGCCTGGTAGGAGCGAATATTAACAGTAGCGTTAATAGTTAAGAACAATTGCTTTTGTGTACGGGCTCAATGACTCCCAGTAATGTGGTAAATCAAGATAAGTTTTAGAATTTATAGTTACATAACTATAGTTGCACGCCTATATTATTGATGTACGCCTATAGTTACACGCCTATGTAACTATAGTTACCTTACTATTACATTTTTAGTTTACAATTATCATCAACCGTGGCTCTACAACCCTTGGTGGGTCTTGGCCTGCTCCAAGAGTCGATTCCATTCCTCCCTATTGCATGACATGCCTTTCCAGTTTCTTATGTTCAGCTTTTCGAGGTCCTCCTCTATCTGGTCTTTGAATCTACTTCGGGGTCTTCCCCTTTTTCTACTACTCATTGGTTTCTGGTAGAAAATATGTTTCGTAGTAGGCTGTCCTTCCTCCATTCTCTCTTTGTGTCCAACGCACTTTAGCCTGTGTATTTTGATTAGCCTGACAATATCCGGCTCTTTGTAAAGATGGTATAATTCATAATTTTATAGCGCCTACGCCACATTCCATTTGCTTGTACTCTTCTAAATATTGTTCTTAGAATCCGTCTTTCACAGCAACCTAGAATTCTCGCTATTTTTTGTCACTGTCCAGGTTTCTGAAGCATATGTCAGCACTGGCCTGATAAGTGTTTGTAGATTTTGCATTTCGTGCTTCTTGAGATGAAGCTAGATGTCAGATGCTTTTTTAATACATAATATGTTTTATTTGCGAGATACATTCTTCTTATTAGTGCTGTTTATCTGGGAGCCAAGATATATGAACTCTTTTATTGCCTCTGTATTTTTGTGCCTATTTCAAGGTTTTGAAGGGTTGGGTTTAATAGTAGTTTGTTTTTCAGCATACATATATTTTGTTTTCTCCAATTTTATCTGCACTCAAATTTTACTTGAGGGTTCCTGTAATGCTGTAAAGGCACTAAGAGATCTCGTTTTGTCCTGGCAATTATATCAATATCGTCTGCGTATGCTAAGAGCTGTAGCCTATACTTTTGTTTAGGGTCGTACCTCTTGTGTTTATTTGGGGGTCTCTTATCGCTTTTTCTAGTGCTAGATTGAATAACCAAGGCACCACCTGGTTTAACAAAGTCGGAAAAATTAAGGATGTACAAGTTAAGATGCAAAGAGATAGCAAACACATAGACATTAGTAACGAGAAAATTTAGAAAATATCGAAGGTGTAACAGAAGAAATGTAGGCGACGGTGATGGCATTAGATGTAGGCGTGAAGTAGTACTAGTGGCAGTCGTAGTAATTTCCGTTGCGTTAGGATTTGTATAACAAGATGTGATGTTACATACCCGTGGTATACACACACACACACACACAACATTAAATATATTAAATTTTTAGTTTACAGCCTGTTAAATAAACAGAAATTTTCAAAAACAAAATACTTCTTATAAGATTTTAAAAACGCTCCACATCAGGCTCAGAAGTTTTCAACCGAGAGTCAGAGAACGTCATTGTAAAGCAACAGCGAGTTGCAGCTCTAAATAAACAGAACTTAGGCGATATCATCACACCGAATAGTATGTTAATTAAAACAACATCAAATGTGAATATAGGATGATAGTAGTCAAAATTGAGAGTACGGAGCTATAGCACAAAACCAAACTGTGAATTGGTATTGATTTTTTGTTTCTATAACGTCATTCCTTTTTCATAATTGAAAAAATGTATTTTGGCTCATAATAGCAGACAATGAAAACAGCCTGCAGAAGGCCCTCTATGAATTGCTGCAGATAATCAGGATGTACGATCTGGAAATTTCTGTTATGAAGACTAGGCCCATGGTTTTTAAAAGTTGCTTTCCTTAAGGTGTAAACTAGTACTGAATGATAGAGTAATTGAGCAAATCCATTCATTCAGGTTCCTTGGATGTGACTTGTCTTATGTTGATGAGATAGATGTGGACAAAAAATAGAGAAGTTTAATCACATGTGAGGAACGATAAGAAGAACGCTGAATGGAAAGGTCAGAAGAGATGCTCTTTTGAAATTTTATAAAGTTATGGTAGTGCCATGCGGCCTTTATGGCAGTGAGACTTGGACACTGAACGCAAAGACCTGAAGCCGGATACAGGCTAGTGAAATGAGATTTTTACGATGAGTAGTAGGAGCATCACGGAGGGACCGGGTAAGAAATGATGATATAAGGAACATCCTTGCAATATACAACCGAAACGAAAGGATAAAGCAGTACGGACAGGATTGGACAGACCATGTTGAAAGGATGCATAAGAACAGGATACCAAAACAAATTTTGATTTATAATCCGAAAGGACGGTGGAATATTGGAAGACCAAAGAAAAGATGGTCGGACCAAGGGAGTGTGCAACGAGTCGTAAGGTCCACAGTCTGAAGAAGAAGATATATTTTGCCAAGTAAATGCTACGAAAAAAGCTGTAAAAATTTAAAGAACACTTAGTGTTATTTAAAAGTGCAAGAATTTATTTCGTTAATATTAACAGTAATAAAATCATGTGCATTTGCTCCGTTAAGGTCAGTTATCCATGCTCATTGTCTGGTTACTTCAAAACTGTAGTAGAATAGCTACCGGTAATTAAGGCAGCTGCCAATATAAGGAAGTAATTATTCTAAATTTATTCCGTAGAATGTATAAAGGAGCATAAAGTAATAGATTGTCTAGAAACTTGCATTTCTGGAGGCATCAAGGTATATTTAATATATGCTAAACAGGAAAATTGCAATAGTACAGTAATGAACTGTAGGCCTACAATAACGAACAAACTGTAAAAATGCAGGCTGTCCAAAGTAATCCAGTTGTAATATTAAAAATTAGTGATATTGTATTTGGTTTGTAAACGTTTTCCAGTTTTATGAAATAATGTGCTATTTTTAGTATTTTTCTGTATGCATTATTTACTATTTGTTTTACAAAATTGTATTAAAAATTGAAACATTGTCCTTAATATTAAAAATAAGAAGGAACATTATGTTCAGTTCAAGTGATTTCTTCATGTCTCTAGTCAATGCGGGTTACAGATTTCGAAAAGGTAAACATGAACGCCAACAATGCAGTGCTTCATTTCACGGAATCTTTCTGTAACCGGAATATATATATTCAAGAAACGTAATTGAAGTTTATGAACTTGAAATTTAAAGTTTATTACTGTTCAAGGCCACTTGTTAATTTACGTTGGAACTTGTTCGCGGCATTGCTTTCTAAAGACTTTCAGTTTGGTACATCGGAAAACTGCACAGTGCATTTTGCTCTAAGACAATTATTTACGTGTGATAATTCGTGCATTAATAAATGTATTAAGAGATAAATGTATTGAGGTCAAGGGTAGAATGGGATCGACCCGTCGTCTCGGAGGGATGTGTTGTTGCCGGTCGTCATGGCAACGTCTGGGAGCAAGGCCGGGCCACTGACCTACCGGGCTACACCCCCTTACCCCGCCAACCTACTTTCCACCCAGCCAAAATTTCGTCCTCACCCCTTTGCCGCTCCAGCGTTCGCTCTTCTGCCCTATAATAATCAATTACACTTTTATTGGGCTAAATTCCCCCCAGGACAGTATGTGTTGTACCCCGATAAATAGCAAAATCCGCAGCCTGTAATTTTCATTTATTTTCGAAATTGCATGTAAATTAATGTAGCCTACAATAACAGCTAAATTCCTCATTTTATTATATATTTACTTCATCTTGTTATCTATATTAACGGTATTTAATAATTATGATAAATGACCTCAAAAGGAGAACAGTCAACAACAACAAAAATACACGGAAGTCAATCCATATGCATTGTGCACACCTCTACTTCCGTTCCGTTCTGTTAGCTCTGCATGCGTGTTAACCGTGAAATATGCGTGTGTAGAAATATTAACCCTTATAATTGTGCACATTCGAATATATCGTCCGTTCATTTTGCGAGTCTCCAGGATTTCTGGAGTCCTTCCAGTGTGTCCTTAAGCAGTTTTCACGTCAAGCCTATCATTATTCGTTTAAGTGTTCACAGGTAAACCGTCATTCACAGTTCATAGTTCTCAAAACATGTAATTTCATCCTTATTCCGTAAGGCATTTTTGCCGAAAGCGTCCGTTGCTTCCTTCTAGCTCCCGGGACGATTAAGTTTGGATGGTGCAGAGATTAGGACCTCGCAGTGAAAATGCCTACCTCAGCTACAATTAAACTCTCCGTAAGGAAAAGAGAAAGAGACTCCGGCCACAAAAACCATGAATAGACCATGGATCACGGGAATTTTAAATTTAATTCGTGTGACCATGGTCGTGCAATTCTGCAACCTTCACTTTGTATGGTTTTGATTCTAAATATTTTGGTTCTAACTAAAATTATACTAAACATTTTTAGTATAATTTAGTGTACGTAGTACACTACGTACTAATCGTTAAGGACGGCTCTAGAAGATAGGACCGTGGTAGTAAGGGCGAAATTGATACATTCAATTACATTCAAATTGATTGGTATATTCAATTAAAAAAGAAGCTACCTGGTGCTAAAGAAAACAATTGACAAGCTCAAAACCCAAGAGAAAAACTTAGCTTCACTGTAAAACATATAAAACACAGTATATCAAGGTGTGCACATGGGTGGAGAGGAGGATAGACACGTAAACAGAGAGTGAAAACAGAAAAATATATAATGCTACTGTTGTAGACTCCAAAAAAATAATTACAGAAATGTTGACTGAAGATGGGCTTCATTTCCGTTTTTTGGCCTATCGAGTAATATATAGTTTCTGTAACCGTTGCTACTACTTGAGACTACATGAGAATCTTAAAGCTACAGATGTATTAAAACGTTGTAAAAATGTAATTTATCGATGGATGGAGCCGTCTAAAAACTGCAAAATTGGTACCTCTAATAGTCAAGATAAAGTTGATCTTTACCACCGTAGATTCTCGTGTTATGCATCATTCCTCTTCAGTGTCCTGACTACTAACCCTATTGTCATTTTTGCCGTGAACTGGAGGACCGGTGCGATATTCCTCTTCAGTGTCCTGACTACTAACCCTATTGTCATTCTTTGCCGTGAACTGGAGGACTGGTGCGACATGCCGCCAGGCGTTTGCATGATAATCACTGAAGCTGTAAAAGAAGTAGGCCTACATCTTGCGCGTACGTATATGTCATAATCGTCTTTACGTTTGCTTCAGGCTAACAAAATATTCGTGTTTGTTCATTAGAAAGTAAATTGAAACTATATGTATAAAATATTTGTGCGGTCTCTATTACATAAAGACAATAATTCGAATTTACAGAAGCTTTTTGTCTTTCGAGTATTTGTGTTGAATCTAGTCTAACCTTTCATAGGAGAGTGAGCTGGTTTTTCGTCAGCTCCGCGTAGAAGAGGAGAAAATTTTTAATTACATTATCTACAGTGCTATATTGAAAAGTTTCCTGTTTTTGCTATGTCTACTCATATTTCTTATAAAATTAATTTGGTCTGCACCAAAAATATGTGTGTGGGGTGGTTTTCCCCTTGAGCAAGGTCACTGAGCGTCTGGAGCACAACCTTGGTGCTGTGCGAAAACCAATGGGAGAGAGCGTCGTATGACCTTGTTGGCTGCGGCAGCCAATAGGAAGACTGGAATTGCGCGCGCATTCAGGGAAAGTAACGCAGTAGCGATCAATCTACCCGACCTCGAGTCTGTATTATTGATTCAACATAGTTATTGTGTGTGCTTCACGCACATCTTCATATAACCCAACCACCCTACCGTCCTCTCCACTCTACTTGATTAACAGACTCTGCACATGTCAAGGACGCTAGAATCGCAATGTTCCCGCACCGCCCTTAACCGCTGCTCTAACCCCTTTCGCTTTTTTGTGCACGTACGTCGTGTATACACACATCGTTTAATTAATATTTTTATGCGGTGGTCCTGTAATTATGTATAAATGAATATTATCGGATGAATAATATATATGAATAATGCATATTTTTAAATTGTTAAGTAATGAAATTTTAGTTAACTGTTCCCGTTAATCTACTATCGAACCGTCGTAACATTTTCTTTTCTCGTCTGTGTTTTAACAACTAGGATTAACATCTCTTATATCGGTGCTTGCGGTTTCAGTCTTTTAACTGAGAAAGCGAAGCGTGCATTGTCTCTTTCAGAGTAAACGAACAGAAGTTTTCTGATTTTTATCTGCTCCGTTTTTGCAGATTCGCTTTGATTCGGTAAGTTGTAAAGCTTCTGAAGTATTTACGCCCGGCGTGTAGGAGCCGGCCAGGAGGCTATATCTAGGTAGGTTCGATAAAGGTTTTTATATGGGGGGAATTGCCACTTCCCCCTCTACAGCACTTCCCTAGCCAGGACAACCAGGACTACTTTTACCTTGACTGCTGATTTCAAGGTTTCTGCCTAGCCTTCAGCGTTCGTTGCCCCTCTCCCCCGCTACCACTGCCGGAGTTCCCATTATACTTCATCCCGTCAAACAAATCCGCTACTTCTTGATGTGGCGTTTTGACACTGAGGTAGATTTTTCAAACTAAATCATTTATGTGCTCGTAGAAAGTTTTTCACTTATCCCAAGACAGTTCTGTTTTTTATTTGTTCAACTTTTTTATTTTTTACAACTGTATGGGTGGAAACGCCAGGACGTTAAAATAATTCTCAGATTGTAATTGTAAATCAACTATTGGACTATGGACAATTGTGGATCGTGGAAAACGTATGAGCATCTGTGTTATTTCTACAACTTAACTAATTACTATTGGTAACGCACTGATGGAACGGAAGAGTCAGCAATTCCGTAAACAGCGCTGGAGGGCAAAGAAGAAAAAGAGATTTGGGAAACTATTAAAAGATATCACCGGAACAGATCACAATATCAAATTCTTGGAAATCAGTAATACGGCTTCTTGTTGGAAGAAGAAGAAGGCAATTTAGTAATATGATTTTAAGTATTTAATATTAATTATTAAAGCCTTATTAATATCATATTATAAGTAACTAACCAATTTAGTTGTACATTTGCTATATCTTTTTAACGTCAAGTCTTTTTGCTATATATTAGTCGTCAAGTCTAGTCACGAGCTAAAATGTTCACAGACTTTATCGCTATTGTTTTTAGAGAGAAATTATATGTCCTAGGTTACTGGAAGAATCAGTTAAGTAATATAGTTTGTTATCATTGTAGTTGTTATCCATGCAACGGAGGCACGGTAAAACGCATTTCTTTAAATTTTCTGAGTCTGTTTCTGTGACTATCGTGTACTTGAGAACTTGTTTTTTTATGCCATTGCAGAGAGAGGGGGGATTTCACAACAGAATTTAACCATCTTATGTGGGATTTATTAAGAAGTAATAAGAATAACTAACTTATAAGAAATATTAGTAAGTAATAGGAATGTATGAAATAAGGACCAGGTGGCATGTGGAATAAACTAAAGGAATGAAAGGAAGGAGGGGAAAGAAGTAATATTGCAAATTTCAGAAAAAGACAAAGCCAAAAAAAATGGAACGATATTTTGCCAATAAAAAAGGGAGATTCGTTGATAAATGAAAACTACAGAAGATTAACTCTGCTGAATGTAGCATACACGCACGATTGTTTTCTTTACAATCAAAATTAAAAACCAAGAATGTATACCCAACAGGTGAATACCAGCATGGAGGTAGACAAGAGAGATCTACAATAGATGTAATTCAAGTGATTAAGCAAATCGTAGATAAATGTACGTACAGGATATTCAAATACAAATAACGATGAAAATGGGGGAGGCAGCAGAGTACCAATAGGCCTACTCAGACACAAAAATATGACTAATGAGGCGAAGATAATCGTAGGAGTGAGGTAAGTGGATGGACCATACACAATATTTCCCTATGGATTTAGAAGCGAAAATCGTGATTTAGAAGGGGGAAATTTATTAGGCATCGTGGCTAATAAAGACATGAAGCAATCATTTAGAGAAATCTGTTCATATGATTCCGTGTGCAGACGATGTTGCAAGAGGCATAAGAACAACAAAACGCAATGAGAATACAATAAATTATGTGACAGTAGCAGCGTAATAGTTAAAAGAATATGTCCAAGACAGTGATAGTGAATATAAATTTGAAGTAAGAAGTCGAGTGTATAGGAACAATGTGGAAAAAAGTAAGGAAATTGCTCAAAGAATAGCTTAAAAACTGTGCCAATTACAGATATATAGAAATAATGAAAAAATAAATAAAAACAATGAAAACTGTGATAAAATTTCGAGACAGAGACCGTGTGACTGACAAAGATAAGAGAAAAGTATTTTAGAAGAAATTAGTAAGCTGAGACTACGAACCAAAGTAATCGCAGCACATACACTATAGAAGATAATGGGATAAATGAAATACTGGAAAGAGAGTATACATAATTAAAGTAATAAAAGTCGTCAAGATAACGATGATGTGGGGATATAAATAGAAAGAAAGAAGATTCACTGTTTAAAAACATTATCGAGCGGAAGCCACAATGAAGGTGATCAAAAATACGTTAAGACGTGAGGACAAGTTGGTAAAAACGTCTGTGTGAATTTGTGTGGTGCTCCTGAGCGTACAGTGTACTTCTTTGTTTCCATTACTATACTGGATGGAACAAGTACCGTATCGTTGATATGTTACAAACAGTGTAAGACAGACTTAATGAACGATTGTACTTTAACTCGACACACGCGAACCTACATATTTTATTAAGCTTATCATCTATTTAGTTGTTTCTACATGGAACCACGTTAGTTGTCTGTAACCATGTGTTTCTACGTGAAACTGTGCAGTTCATAACTGTACTGCAACGCGATATGTTTCTTTACATATCATATCCCACATCCTCTTCTGAGTACGCCTTTAACCTGATCCAGACTTCATGTAAAGTCCACCCACATCGCACAATCTCCACAATCTTGTAGCCGCGGTGTGATGTCTGTAGGCCAAGCGATGCCACTGAGTTGTCTGTAGATTTATATAACCATCTTCTTTCTTTACAGAAATTCTGTTCATTTAATGGGAATATTGTGCTAAAACACGAAAGTTGTACATATATAACAGTCATCATTGAACCAAGTATAATTTCCTTTGTACGTCAAGTCTTCGATTGGAAACTTTCCTCCACCTGACTTGCTCAATACCTTTTGGTTATAGCTTATATTCCCCGGTTGGAAACAGTTTAGCCATTTAGTACGTACTGCTGCGTCCTGTTATTGCTAATTCAAGCTTCCTTAAGATTTAGTGTCATCCTCCATATTTGTTTTTTTTTTTTTACAGATAACATAAATGTTTATATAAGTGAACATAAATTTTTAATAATGAAATATAAATGTAGAAACTTTGCATAATTGAAACCTATATTTCTGTTATAGGCCTACATGTGAATATCTGTTTGATTTTGATGACAAAAGTGTGGAATTTAATTCTACAAGTGAAGTTTGAAGTGTGTTGGTTTTACAAAGCTCATATTTCCCGTATAGTAAAGCGATACTAATCGTTAGCGATGGCTAAAAATTGATACGGATATGGAGGAGCCGTAGTTCCGCGAAACGCTAGCGTTCCATGAGTGATCGTGTTTTGTTTTTGCATGTCATGTTGCTGTTCTAACTGATGAGAAATAAATGTCACAGCCATAATAGATACGCCTGCAAAATGGTAAACTTTACCGAGACTGTCCAGTAAATCCATAGGCTAAAATTGATTTATTTTTCAGTAGTGATTATTTATGATAGATTTATTGATTACTCAGTAATGAATAATATTGTTCATGAGATTCTCTTTCGTACTGAGTCAGCCTATTGTTTTAGTAACTTCTTTATTCGGTACTTTTAAGTATGTAGAGAAAGGGAAAGAATATTGTATATGAAACATATTTGTTTCGCATGCATTTACCAGTAACTGCTAGTCACTTGTGTTATGTATGAAACATTCTTTCTGCACCTAGAGACTCTTGTGGACTCTTAGTAACGCCTCCTGTACTATTGATTTCAATTAAACTTTAGATCTATGCCCTTTTCGGAAAGAGGTAAGAATAACCTAAGATTTTTGTTTAAAAAAAGTGAAGACTTTATTGTGTTTTCTAAAGGTGATGAACGATTGTTACTGGATTAGTTTCAACTTTGTCCCACAATGTACCACCAATAGAGGCTGACTTTTATATTGGATTCCACGATATTTGAAAATTGTTTTGTCGTTGCTATAAAGCAGTCAATTTACTGTAATGAGTGGAATACACAGATCGTATTTATTCAGATCTTCTGTTGCTAAGCAACTTGTGTTTTCCTTAATAATTATTAACGTATTAAAACCTGTGTTTGGTTAACATCAAGGTGCCCGTGATACTTTGTCGTGTTGAAATTAGTAAGTCACTAATGTATCGATATGAATTTACAACATTTGGCCGTGTTTGTTAAGAAAAATCGCAACGTACTTTATACTTAAAGTATAGGAGACGGGTTGTCTTCCGATTCCGTTTCGCGCACGGCACCTAACGAAAGCGATAAACACGTTTGCGAGATCGTACCGTCAGATTGAGGCAGACGTCTACCGTCGAGGTAATTCACATTACATTACGTATTTATTTTTACACAGGTAGAAACGAACGCACACGCGCGCTCCACTCGGATTCTCACACTTCACCGTGTGCACGTTAACTCGGTACACATTGCAACACGTTTGACATATCTACGTATCGTAGACAGAGATCACCCAAAGTGTTGCTTCATTCCACCACAAGGACGTACTGTAGTGTGTTTTGTCCGAACCGAGCTCGATATGTTTGCCTTTCATTCTCTGTACTCGTATTGTGCTTACACATGCACACGCGTATGTGTAGAAAGAGAAACGACTTCAAATCGTATCTTTATGATTATGTTATTTAGGCCTGGCGGAATCCCGTCAGTTTGAATTTCGACATCTACAGTCTCCCCAGATCCTGTCTCTTAAAACTTACAGCAACCAAAATTATGCGAATTAATCAGATCGACTTCATCCGCAAATGAGTGTCACAACAAACTGATAAGACGAAAATATCTGAAGCGTTTATAGTTTTATAATGCTATAGTTTTTAAAAATTAGTGTACGGATTGTTGAAACTTATCGTTTTAATATGTTTTAAAATTATTTTTCGCTTGCATATTCAGCTTTATGTGTCGTCAGAAAGTTTTTCGAATTCTAGGGCATTAGAATCTAAGTTAACAGGTTCCGTCAGTATACCAAATGATCGACGATTACAGAAAAAAAACAATATTTATGCAACAACAAAAATTGAATGCAGCTCAGAGACCTCACATAAATTATACACATTAAAATTGTACCAATTATACGTTTGAGGCTTGAGTAAATGTAGGAAGATCCAGGAAGATGTGGAAGATCGTCGAAAACAGGCAAATACCTAATCTAGAAGAAATGCGCATAGTACTCTCCAGCATTAAACGAGATAAAATATTTTGATCTAATGTTCTTGTTTTTAAATGTTCTGCTGGTTTGGATTTTATTTTGAGATTTGAGTGTAAATTTTTACAATACAGTATATCAGGTGTGTCAGTTTCTACATTTTTTACATTTATTTTAAAATTATGACCTATTAGTCCCCCACACTTAATGCCCAATCTCTTATGTACAGTAATTGTGCTTTCCACACGAATATGTAAATTATACTACAATTCTGTATAAGCACTACTTTACTTCAACATTAGGTCTGTGCCAGTTTTAAATTGTGGAAACATATATTTGTCAATCCTTCGGTTAGTAGGGTTAGGTTTGTTACAAGTCTAGTTTATTGTAGTCGCTGCTTGTTATTAATTATGTCTGGCGGCTTTTACACTTCTCTACCTGCTTCTTCGTGTCATGTCTGTTCCTCATAACGCACGGAAAATATAAAACAAGTAAATATTCGTTTTATGACCTAAACCTAATCGGCGTGATTTGTACTTTCAACATGTCATACGAAATAGGCTGTGGACCAGTTGTTTCCTACTGTTATTTGTAAACTATATTTCTATTCAGCTGTGTAAATAGTGTTCATTTTTGTGAGTAATTATGAGTGATGATAAGACGCTCCTAGTATTACACATTGTTGATCATGTTTACTGTGTACTTGGAGAAACGTTATTGAGCTAGTGTCTGCTGAAAAAATACGTGGTGGTAATGTTTCATGATCTACTGAAGAAATTAAATATTAATTTATAAACATAAGAGACGGAACTAAGTGTTTCCTGGGAATTAAATTATTGTTTTTATGTAACTGTTTTATAAATTATAATTTTTATTTCGTTTGGTATGTGAGTTGTTGTATAAAAAAGTACAGTACATCAGAAAAACACTACAAAAGTTCCATAGTCCTTAAAACATTTCATCAATTTCTCTTTTTTTTGTGTGTGTGTGTGTGTGTGTGTGTGTGTGTGTGTGTGTGTGTGTGTGTGTGTGTGTGTGTGTGTGTGTGTGTGTGTGTGTGTGTGTGTGTGTGTGAAGGCATAATTAACAGAACACTAACTCATTTAGTGGACGTTCGGAAATAAAATTTTGCAGGTAACATTCAAATATGTACTTTATATACCATGGACTTGCTAAGTGACCTCACACAACGCAGCCTGTGAATTGCTAGTGAGCCACCTAGCTAATACGTAAATGATTGTTGATGTCGAAACTGTATAGACGTAATATTTTGTGACTAGACATGTGCAAACGCGATGCATCGTCTCTTTCCGTTTACTGAATTCTTTACTACTGAGATTGTTTTATTCTCAAGTAGACCGCATTGAAACGGGGACTTCAACTTCTACTTATGCAAAAATATATCAGATTGTGTGTAACGTACAATTTGTTGTAAATACGCCCGGTTATTTACAATGTTTTCTGTGATCGGCTACCGTATTTAATGTACGTATGTAAGTGAATTTCTAATACACGGCCCTTGCTACAGAGAAAGTGAGCACGTCGTAGTAATAATAATAATAATGTTGTAGAGGGTGTGGATGGTATCGGTGGTGGTTTCAAAGTAGGGCGCCGCAGCAGCAGGCGCAGTAGGGAGGAGGAGCACTGTCTGCGACCATGGCAACGCTTCACTTACCCTCTCGACACGACGCCCCCACAAGCGAAAGTGCCGATAGGTCAGGGCCGTCTGTCCCGGCCCGTCTCGCCCCGTTCGCCTTCCAGACTACAACCCTCGCCGTCCCGTCACAGTGTGTGCATGCTGGTGTACGTAACGGCCACACTTTACTTTTTGTTACACTTACTACTAGTGATCCTTGACCCAAATCTTACCACTCATTAAGTTACAAAACAAATAGTTTTATAAAACACGTCTTTTTATAGAAAATGCTCTTTAGTTGTCTTGTCATTTTACCCTCTATAATACCTTACCTAGAATTGGGGAAGGTAAATAAACTTGAGGAAGCTGTTAACTGCGAATGTGAAAAGTGTCGCTATATTTAATTTGAATAAAGAGAGGATTTAAGAAAATTATATCATTTTCGGCATGTTTGTTTTTCATAAAATTGAATGAAAAATGTTTTTAAGACATTCAGGTATACATTTTTACTCAATTCAGGTATACATGTCTCAAAAATTATACGCTTTTTAAAAATACTTAGTTTGTATATTGCTTTGTCCATTTTATTTGTTTTTAATTATTCTAAGTGTGGTATTACAGCAAAGAACACATTTCTGTTACTAATTCCATTGTGTATTACCGACCTGATCTTTTCGTACAGTGATAACGCCTAATCTTAATTGTTATTGTTCTTCATATTTTTCTCGTTTTTAGGCAGCATTACGTATTTGAAACGTTTTCATTATGGTGCGAATATATTCCTGATTATTCCTTAATATATTTCTGTTTGTTGAATTGTAGTAGTAGTAGTAGTAGTAGTAGTTACGTTACTGTTTATAAATGCCATTTGTAAAGATAAAAATGAGCGCCTACAGTAGTTGATGTATGTTATCAACAGTACATATTTGAAAACAACCAGCATCAAGTTTGCCTACATGGGCACGGCGCTATCCATGCCTTTGTGCTGCTAGTATCCAGTCTTTGACAGTTGACCTCACTTCAATTTTCTATTCTGTTTTTTCCCCCTATTATTCTATTAGTTTTTAACATCGTGCTTCAATACTAGTTAAAGACACAGTATAATACCCAAGCAGCGTTTACGTTGTGTACTGTACATGCACGGAGTATCCATATACACCGTACATGAAGAACACGCTTGTCTCTATACCAGAAGCATCTGAGAGAACCTGCAGTATTCAGAAAGGCATTCAACAATTCCGTAGTTTCTGTCCAAAGTCTGTGTAAAAATAATTGCTTCATCTCATATCAAACTCTAAATTGTAACTTCGATATATTAATATATAATGCAATCCGCAACAAGCTATTTTAGTATTATACTCGTTTTGTAGTTTAAATAGGCTATATATTTATAATTTTTTTTAATGTAATAAAACTGCTCTTCACCCCCTTTATTGAAATAATAAGACACGAATAATGTACAGTGTAATAATAATAATTCATATATATATATATATATATATATATATATATAAAAGAAAATACGAAATTTACACTACTTGCAGAAGAAACAAATTGAATAACATCACATTTTATATATATAGTAAATTGAATACTTATAATAATAAACAGTGTAATAATATTATTATGACAAATTATAATACAGAGTGTAAATGTGTGTAGAAATTTAATATTTCCATAAGTTTTATAGTATTATTTTATTTTTGTTTTTTTTTCAGGTAAGAGTGTTTCACGTTTATTACAATTTTTTATCGTAATGGCCAATCGGTAAGTATGACATTATATGGCTTTGAGCATGTAGGCCTATATGTGTTTATTAACGATTAATAGTTTAACACGAATTGGTATATTACTGGCTTCAGTATCAACTACTCCTGCATCTTGGCGACTATGTGCTATAAATTTCCCCGTATAACATTTTGATTACACGAAAGTGCCTTAGCTTTTAACAATTACATTCTTTTTAATGTTTAGTACATTAAGTGTTAATCAAGAAATGATACTGAATATATGAATCTCCCTCATTCTCTAGTATTAAACACTCTTTCGAGTATTTTCTTATTTGGAATTGTTTTTCTTTTTTTATATTCGTGTTGTTGTGATCCTTGTGTGAGCGCGCGCGCGCGTGTGTTGTTTACTATTACGTATGTAATGTACGTAGCGTAACCATTATTTCAGGGAGATAATATTTCTTATGAGGCCAAAGGGTCTGATGAAAAGCGTAATATAGGCCTACTTGTCGTCTTATTAAGACTCAATGTTAGATTGTTTTTCCAACATACAAGTCCGATCAAAATGTATGCAGTGCTTCGTATAATGTTGAAGCAGTGTGTGTGTGTGTGTGTGTGTGTGTGTGTGTGTGTGTGTGTGTGTGTGTGTGTGTGTGAGGGGAGAGAATGCAGATAAGCGTTATTATTTCCCTTTCAGGTTTTTTTTTATGTAATAAACTGCCAGTAATAAAGCTTTACCAAAGTGTGATGTAGAAACCGAGGAAGTAATATCAGTTACGAAGTCGAACTGGATTCACAGCTACTCCATGTAATTAAAATATATTTCGGTCAGTAGCGCCTCGCTATGTTTAGTGTCTTAAAACCTTTTCGCCGGATAAAGTAATTGTTTGTTATTATATTTGACGGAGTTTGCTTTACGTGTTTAGTAGGCTTGTTGTATTTTTGAAAAGCAAATGTAATTACTTTATGCAGATTGAGCAATTGAGCACATGGTTTCGATCGCCACGATTGAAATTGAGTAGTGCTTTAATGACGAATTTGTCGCAAGATGTCTAGGGAAAAAATACGGAATTTAGCACCTAAGGAGTACGAGTAGGCTATATAACACGTAGGCCTATAATCACTTACTCTAAATTGTAAGTAACTAACTTTTGGAAAAAGTAAATTGTAAATGTAATAAAAGGAAAAAAAAAGTTAAGTGTTAAATTTTGTTACAACCCTTTGGATATAATGAACTAGAAATATAAGTTGGATCTAATCACAGGGACGGATTAACAGAACTGATACGACAGAGGAGTATGTGCCTTTTCGTATCTTTTTCTACAAATCTGTATTTTATTTATGACAAAACTTTCTTCCAATCGTCAAGATTAAAACAGAATCATTGATCTCAAGACTCTTATAGTTCTAAATAGACAACTATGAATATTAACACGGTCTTTTGTTTGGAGTAAATGGGTCCGTCTCAACCAAGCGAACAGAAAACGCTTGTGCTTACAGATAAATGTATTTGTCACACCTGAAAATCATAAATTAACTTAGCGCGACAAATATCCGTACTTTCGCTTACAAGTTTGCAACTCATAAATAAATTCATTGTTATGAAAACAAGTTTTCTGTTACGGCTTGAAATATTTCGTTTTGTAGTACTTTCATAATAAATAAACGTTTCCTTCATTTATATTTCATCTGATCGTTAAGCATCTAAGGAAAGGGGACAGAGTGGAGCAAAATCAGTGTACACAGAATTGCATCTGTCTTAATTAGTTCGGGTGTAAAAAAAATACTACAAAGCGATCATTGAGTGGAGATAGAATAGTAGCAACAAGGAAATACAATTAAATAATGTAGGATATATGATACAGCAGACTTTGTTACTGGCGTAGTTTCCGCTATATCACCAGGCTGCAGCTTTTTTCACGGTAACTGCGTACGTATTTTCAAATGTTCGCTTCGTAATGTTTTGTAAAGGTTACAATATACTACTTTTTTTAAGGAGTGAAAAACAATTTAATTATTTATTAAGTAAGTATATTTACGTAGCAACAACGAATTGTAAATCATAACATTGACTTTTCCGTAGTGGCATGACGGCAGTGTAAACGTAACAAGTGGACAGATTTTAGTGTATTCATGGTGTAAGCATTAAGGAACATATACCCTCCCTTTTGTTTATATTACAAATACTTTTTTAATTTTTTTCTTGGTACACATTTACAAGCAACAGTAATTTTCCAAGTACAGTCATTTTACGCAATACAATTGGAATCAGAGATATTTTTCCAGAATTTTGGTCTATCTTTTTATCAAGAAATGTCATTCTAAGTAAAACGTTTTGTAAGCCAAGGGAAGTGATGTATTTCAGTTTTGGAGAGTATTGTTCCAACTACAGATAATCAGGTATTGAAAAAGTCCTTAAAATTGTATTCTGCTCTGTTTATGTTTAATATTATTGGCCAGAATGTATATGATCGTCTTTCCGTTTCGCATTCAATCCCACTCATTTCTTATCGACCATCTTTTTTTCAATCACATTCTGTATAAATTATACGTACATTCCGTGTATTTCGTCTGCTTTAAGACGAAATCAAATAAAATTCCCTTTCGTACATTACAACTTACTTGTAGGCCTGTACATGTTTATAATTATTATTTTTATCTCTCGAAAGACAGTTTTTCTTTGCGGCTCGTTCTGATTTTGATATTAGTCGTTTCAACGCGTTCCCCTGTGCAAGCGTTCGCGTTATAAGTCACTGCAAAATTGTGGTGTGGAAGTAAAAAAGTTTCAGAGTTTTCTCTATAACAAGGTAACAGAAGTTCTGAATAGTGCGTTTCACATTTTTTAAATTGTGCCTTCAGCATAATTTTATTGTATCTCGAAATTCCCTATAAACTTAAACGTAAAAACACTTCCAAACATTAACAGTATTGGAATGTGTGAGTTTCAACTTCAGTGACAGTCGTTTAAACATCATTGATTATAAAATTAAATCAGTGATGGCTTCTGCTCGTTTTTAAAATTTAAACGTAAATATAAAGTTTACACGTTAATTTTTCTTGTGTTTTTCATTTTGAGCTTGCGTTTATTGTCCTATTGTACAAGGCTTGATTGGCTTCGACATTTTCATGGTTGCGAAAGTTTTCTTCGTGTCTTAATTACCCTAGTCATGCATTTCATTTTTCAGGTCCCTATAAAGTTTATTGTTTCCAATTTAGCAGAAGACATCCTATCATTTCTTAGTACTCGATTACAAATTTTTCCATGACTTTCAGACTACTTTGTTTGAACTCCAGTTTTTAATCGTGTAAGCTTGTAAATGTTTGCTGTGTATATTGGACAGAGACCAATATCTCGTCCACCAATATCATTTTGTGATACCTACCAACGTGCCTTTTTTCTTTTTCTTTTTGACAAGAGCTTTCCAGTGAATCTAAGTGTGTAAGGCCATACAAAATTAGCACGTGTCATCCGATTAGTGATAATTACTGTAATCGGCAAATTAAAAGTTATATGACTTACATAGTACAATTAAGTAATTATAATTTAATAAGCCATTCGATTAATTTAATTGGAACGGGTCACAGTTTGGCAACGAAGTAGACAGCGGGAGAGATCGGTACCTAACTGACGTAGCGTGTCAGTATTTGTGAACCAGGAAAACGAGTCGTCATTTCCTTACTCTGCCCCCTTCCCTTCCACTGCCGCCCGCTGCCTGGTTACATCATCGCCGGCACACTCGGCGTTCGCCTTTTTAAATAGTATGTCTTTTATTCCAAGTTTCGGTTCCAGTTGTTTCAAATAATATCAGTTTTGTATTTTATAACGAACAGTTTATTTTGTTGTAAACGTTTAATTTTATTTTTAAATTTTGTCTCTTCAGAACCGTTCATTAAATACATTTTGACATTTCGTATTCTCAGTAGTAGCCTAATACACTCGATTTTCACCTGTTTTATCTATTACCATTACTATTGTTTTGGTTGTTGCTGCTGCTGCTGGTGATCCTATTGTTATTATTGTTGCTATCGTTGATGCTATTATTACTTACTATTTTTCTTTGAATTTGCATACTCGCTGGGGGTTTTTCATTACCCAACGCAATTATTGCATGTAAAGGAAATGAAAACTGTGTTGTCATAACATCTGCTTTCTTTTTCTATTATTATTATTGTTATTATTATTATTATTATTTATATTATTGTTATTATCAGTAGTAGTAGTAGCAGCAGTAGTAGTAGTAGTACCATCAAATCCACACAGTGCCTGTTTCGAACTTCACCATCGCAGACTCAGTCGATCCATATTTTTTCCCTTAAGGAAAATGGTCATATAAAACCATTTGTTATGGTATCAGAAGGCATGAGCATATCATAATTCATCCTGTGTTGATTTGTAAAGACCAGCTATCTTTACAGCCTTATCATTTTTTTCATTATAGTAATGTTCGGTCATACGCTTACGTGTCATTTTAATTTGGTAAGTGTTTCTAACGTGATTGCCGCTGACTTAGTCGGCGAGTTGTGTGATAACATAAATATTCTTCATATATCGTCTGACGTAAATGTGGCATAGAGTCTATGGAATCGTATCGATATTCCAAAATATAATCTTCACTGACCTCTTGTTCTTCAGATCCATATATGACGTTCGTACTCAGCATTATAGTGGCTTGAGAATTATTAATAAATGGACCAAACAAATTAACGTTTCTTTATTCTTATTTCAATTTCAGATATATAATTAATTTGCTGTAGACAATATTACAGTAGACAATGTTAAAGTAATCAAGATGAAGTAAAAAATTGAAATGGAAATTAAGTTTTATAGTAGCCAGTAATTTTAACAAAAACCATTTTAGCTTTTTATCTTTTTAAAGATTTATGTGAACAGAAGACGCGCTTGTAAAAGACGACCTCTATAAAAGGCTGTTATCGGCCATTATTTCTTCCCTTACGTGTTATTAAACCACGCCATACGTCCTAGTGTCAGCTCTTTGTTGTATATAACTCTTGCCGAACAAAATTACTACTTTTGTTAAAAGCCAACGTGTTCGCCGTAATTTGTCCGCAGTGACGTCCAGTAATTTCCAGATTACCGGAATGTTTTTTTTTGACCGTTGGTGATAAGGCTGGGTGGAGTGGATCAGTCGGTCGTGTTGAATGTTTGCGGAACAGGTAGTAGTTGACCTTGAGCTGGCCATTACTGTGCGCACTCACCGCGCGGCTTCACTTCCGGGCACTCATTGTCAGCCACCACCGTCACCGCCTCCTTCCAACTCTTCCGTTTACACTCTCCATGGTTACTTCTTCAACGTCTTCACCCCGCTAATAAACACGACACTCGGCGTCGTGTTTTGCTCATGCCACATTATCGATTCAAATGTTGTTCAGTAATCGAATTAACGAGTATGTTTTAGTAATGTGTGTGTTAACTTTACTCTTCATATAATTGGGCATAATAATTACGAACAATAATTGTCTAAAAAGCAACTAGTGTTTTGTATAAAAATCTAGCGTACGTTTTGCCAGCAAAGACCTAGTATCGTTAGACGATTCAAATTCTAAATGGCTAACTTATTTTCGTTTTCAGTTCCAATTAAATTAGAAATTCATATTAATTTTTCGAAGGCTGTTTACTGCTCTGGTCATACTAGCTCTGCGATGTACGTCCTATTTTAAAGCTCAATATACCATTTATATGACCCCCCCTCTCACTCTCTCTCTCTCTCTCTCTCTCTCTCGCGGGTGCGCGCGTACACACACACGGTCATCCTTAAATATATTTTTCTTATTGTTATTTATATTCTTATCATCAATTAATTTTCGTAGTTCCTGTCTTCATGTCAAGAATATATCAAAATACTGTAAGCAAAATTATCTCTACATTCATTCTGGAGACCTTCTGCGGTTCCTTTGTTTTAGTTTATATTAATTTTCTAGTTCCATTATACTTTTAGTTCAGTTTCTACAAAATTGAATTGTCTTCACCATCATTACAATCTTCCAAGAATTAGGTAGACTACTAATAATGTTCAGTATTACAGATCATTCCGTCTTTCTCGTAGCCATCGTGTAGGCGTCTACCGACAGTGTACCTAGACACACTCGGTATTGTTCAACACATAGGCCTATGCTTAAGAAACACAATTTTAGCCGCACATATTGATTTAAGCGCAGGGAGCGAGTATTTGGGCATACCTCGAACAAACATTTCAAGTGCTATAATTAGTTTATATGAAAAAAATTGGTAGTTATCAGCCTTTATCCATACAGCGTACACATTGTATATAATATGGAGCATATCCATAAAAATATGGAATATACAATTGCTATAACTGTAATTGAAATACAGTCGAACAAGAAGACTTTATGTTGCTTTGAAAAGCGCCCAGGGAACACACCTGTGATAATCGAACGGGACCAGAGAAGGAAGAAACGTTTATGAGACAAAATTTAAATTCTGACATGAGAAAAAATGAACGGTTGATACTGTTACATGTAATCATTGCACAATATAGCGTAGAATAATTTTAGTACATGCTACACCCAGTGTTAATGTTCTGCAAAAGAATGGATTGGAAAGAGGACTTAATCCAATTTAAACGAAATTATACTCTTCAGATCCAAAAGATGTGCCCGTGTTCCTATTGCAGTGTTTATTCTACAGTGTAAGACGCGTTCTAGGCATGCCCTGTTGCCTATATAGCCTACTCTAGTATTAACTACATGTCAGACGACGTTTGGAAGTAAATGTTTACCTCCGATTATTTTATGTAATCGATAATTTACTACCGTATAATGCGCCAGCGAGATGGAATAATTGAGACGTTTAAGATGGAAATGTAATCTCCTTGTCGAAATAAAAGTTATGTTTTTTAATCTCTGCCTATAAAGATGCGTTATAACGTGCAGAACGGAATAAATAGTGAAGTCACTATTCTACTACACAAGAAAGAGGATACAACGAAACTAGAAAATGTGTTAGTCCTGTTAGTATTCTAATCATCTTTATAAACTCTATTTTTTAAATCTTGACAAGGTACCTGAACGTTTATCAAACGAAAAAACAAGCTGTGATCTGTAGAAGTTTTTGATGCAAATGGTCACTTACAAACTATGAATACAGTGATAGAGAAGTGTATAGAGTACAAAAGACCCCGAGTCCTAATTTTCTTGGATTTTTCATAAAAATTTGGTATGCTATATCTCGTCATCATTTCGGATGCTATAAATGAGAGCCGCATTTTGATCACATTTTCGTACCAAGTTTAAATTCTGTTAGGATTATATTAATAGGTGCTCTAACTATTTAAAATATTAAACGAAAGAAAAGGGTTTTAAAATGGCCTTATCATTTACTACAATAAAGAAATGGGAAACATCTAATGAGAAAGAGATTATAAGAAATTCTGAAGTATAGAAGCAATTCCCGTGTATTTCGAGAATTCGGATTTCTTCGCATATAATTTTTTACGAATGTTTATTGGTAAACGTTTAGGGGGAAATGGGGGAATATCGCGAACTAAAGGTATATTTATCGGCTTTTATTTTATGCTTGTTGGTTCAAACTTCTCACAATTGCTGTTTATACATTCTATAATAAGTAAATTCCTCAAATTTTTACACAGCTTTTGTAAACGATTCATTATAAATATTTTTCAACATAGGCTATATGCTTTTGCGTGGGGAAATTCCGGGCATATGTGGGATAATTACACACATTATTGCTGTACAGGTATTGTGAAATGAGAAACACTTATAATTTGCAAATTTAGTATTTTGAACTTCTATTGCACGATTACTACTAGATGACAGTAGTTATTTCAAGAAATTAGCCGTATTTGAACATGTTTGCTTTAAACCAAATTTTTAAAATCTTGAGTTAAAAAAATACATTTTATTCGAAATTTAAATTTCATGCAAATTACTTTCGAATAAATAGTAACTACATTCTGTAGTACTATGAATAAATAATGAACATTGAAATTCATGAGATTAAAGCAAATCTAAATAATTTTTGACATTTTTTTATTAAAGTCTTTTTCTTTTATCAAACACCTAGCACATCTATATTCCTCTGCGCAGTCCCATCCACTACAGTCTGAATGTCACCAAAACCCATGTGTGATGCGTCGACATGAGACTTTTCACCATCACGACCAAAATAATCACAAATAATACAATTTCATTGTTTTGATCACTTATTTAGTCGTCCGTACCGCTCTCATCATAAACGTCTTCTGTCTTCTGAATTGTCAGCTTCTTTGGTTTTCTATTCAGGTTTTTGTAACGCTCCTTTTAGCTAGCTTTCTTTCTCCGTTTGGTTCAACCTTTCTTTTCGCTTTGAATCCTTTTTCACGTTTTTCAAGTCTCTTCTCGGTTTTGCTTCAAGTTCCCTTTCAGAAGTGTGCTCGTCACTCACTATCTACGAATATTGTTTTCTTGCACACGATTTCTTTTCTTTGACTTAAAAATATCTTTTTGGCACGGTCGCTATAGCCTATCAGCCATATGAACATTCGACGAACCCGCAATTAACAAATCTCCACTTCCTGGAACTACAATAACAGAAAGTAATCTATAACTACTTCTGGGAGTTGAATGAATAAATACATTTTCTGCATCTGCTCTACAATCAACTTTTTAATTTCTGCTGGTGCAAAATCGTCTGCTGAGAATTTATGTGGACTAAAAGGAACAACTCTGCAGCTTTGAAGCTAGAAAGTGCTTTGTCCGTCGTTGCCACCTTTAGGTAGGCTTTGTTCAGTAACCCAGGTATAACACCAACGTTTATAAGCCTACGTGCATGATTAAGCGTAAATAAATCGTATTTACTTTCCATAGCACTCTTGAGCTGGCCAACAAAAGTCAAACATAGAGGCTCCAAACGGTAGTAAAGATCCATGCAGAACTCAAATGAAATGTGGCTCAGGGGGTTGAGTAATGCAGGGTCTTGGGCAGTCTGAAAATGCTGAAGCCAGCCTTTGTGAGAACACTGGTAAGACTTTGGACCATCGCGCTCGAGATGCGCTGCCATCCGCAACGAGGATAAATAAATCATAGGTGGAACATAGTCTCCTGCTGCGGTAAAACAGCAGACAGTAGTGATATTTTTCCTCTCTCAGCCGATGTGGTAGCACCGACTCTTTTTCTCATTTCTTCGCGAAAATTTAGGCCGATTTTTTTACAATGGAAATGCCAGATTCATCGAGATTGTAGGCTATATTCGGTTAGGAGGAAATATTTTCCTAGAAAACATCCGTTTATAGACTCTTAAAAATATTACTTCTTCTTTGTTAAAACGGCTGATTCTGTATATCTTTATTCCTTCAGTTGACGAAGGCTAACAGTTGGGTTTATGTTAAAAAGAGGTATAACCAGTCCTTACTAAAAAGTTTTAAGTGCGTCATTGAAATTGTGCTTTGATATATTTTAGAGTAGCCAACTGGTACACTGTGCGTCTCAATTTCTAAAGGTGTCAACCCATAAAAAGTTTGGTTAGTATGATTACGTGTTGCGTAGAGCTCTTCCTCACATTCTTTTTTAAAAACTGTCTTTCTTCCTAAAGGTGGACACATTAACTTCTCGTCAAAAACTTTCAATTTATCTTTCAGTATAAACTCAGGAATATGAAAATCTCTCCCAACGCATTACGTATAGAACTGCAATTTTTTATCCCCTTTAAAGCCTTATTTAGCTTGTTAGGTGTCCACGACTGGCGCTTAGTTTTTCTTGGTATCTAAAATGATAAACCGACTTTTCAGAAATATATGAAATGAAAATAAAAAGTTCGTGAAATATCGACAGTGCGGAGTAACACCGCGCATTGCGACATAGTGCGCTTAAGTACTCCATGTTAACCTCAACACATAAAACGTGACCATATCTCGGATAAATAAGACAACTTTATTAATCTAACTATGTGTAATCATAGACTTAATAAAAGGTAGACTTGCCTCAAATTCTGTAAATTCATAAAATCACTGTACTCAGTATTGTCACACTTCAATTGAGTGTTACAAATAACAACAAAATTACACTTCTTCACAATAACATAGATTCCACACAACTAGCCTCCTGGAGCGACGTTCCCCCGCGTATCATCGTCGTTTACGTTCCAACCTCTAGGCCTCTAGAGTTCAGCACCATCCATTACTGAATTCGGTATACCCTAAGCTAGTCAGTAGTTATATCTTGTTTATTTTTATAAACATTTTAATTCGAAATATATTCTGATGCTTTCATTGGGTGGATATCAAATGAAAAGTGTGTAAACATATTTACTTTGAGTCTCTGTAGGATTCTTTTAATAGTTAACAGATACACTATTACGTGATGTACATGTTTGAGAACTGTTCATGAGGTAAGTGTCAACCTCCTCCGGGTGAAGACTTGATGATGACAAAACTGTATAGAAACAATAACGAAAGGCAAACAGGACATTACTTTCTGAATTTAGATTCCATAATTTGTTTCCTTTTGTGTTTGACTCTATTGTAATATACGGAGCTGCCAGTTTCATCTATAGTCATTTATTTTATCACAGAGTACATATAATTCTGAACATACGTCAGTTATGACTGCCTGGTTTGTCCTTATCACACGTATACGCGATAGTATGAATGCGACCAACCTACTGTGTAATTATCAGTTTGAGCGACCAGATTTTGTACTCGAGGTCTCTCTCACAGTTTCGTCTCTTGTAAGCCCCTTAAACCCATTTCATTGGACCTTCCCGGTGGCGGCAAAAACTCTTTCCTGCTACATTAAGTCATAAAAGTCAACTACTTGATCGTAAATCTGCCAAGACCCCATCTCTCGACGACTTATTTCACCGAAGGAGTTGAATTTCCTAGTCTTTTGGACTTAACAAGAATCGCCACGAAATAGTAGTGAAAACGCCAAGGAATGTCTGTGACATATGATTGACTCTCGTTCTCGTGTAATTAGTTTTTAATCCAAAAAAGATAGTAAATTTTTATTTCCTTTGGAATAATGTGTAAACAAGATTCGACGGAGGAATCTTGGATGGACCGTATAAACTGTAAGAATTTATTTAAGGTTGGATTGTCGAAAACGGTATGTTCTGAGTCGCAGAAATTGTACATGTTGAATCATAAACTTTAACAGAAACAGAAAGAACAAGACAATAAAATTCCTGTTACCAGGAAAGCAACAAAACCGAATGAGTGACTGCGCACTGTACGCGGATTATCTTGAAGATAGTTAAGTACCGCAATTATGTCACGTGACAAGCGAAAACAAACTCTCTTTAAGTAGAAACTGTAAACGTTATCTGGAGTGAAGCACTGATAGCAACATACAATATTACAGGCATTGTAACGTACACGTAACGTGGAACGCGTCACTGTAATCTTATGTTCGTTCAAACAAGTTTTATAATTGTGAGAAACTTCGCTGCTATACATACTACACGTTTTATTGTATGCTATACTTCTAATAAGCATTATCACGTATAAAATACACGTCGGGTGTAGTGTTTCAGACATAGCCTATATTTTAAAATATGGTCCAGTCTTCCACTATGTTACGTCGAGCACATACTAGATCAGTTTTTATGTAGAGCATATCGACTAAGGCTAGTTGGTCAGTCAGATAAGTAATAATTATCAGTCTTTATTTCTCCTCTAACCACGCGTCCCGACATTCGTAATTGTTCATCCTCAAGTTGCGATCCCGCCATGCGGTTTGGGTTGCGACATATTTGCCCCTCAACACGGTGTAACGTGATCAAACCTGTTCAGTAAACATAGGTAGACTTTCTACTTGACTGCTAATCAGTTAGTGATACAAATCCTGCTATAAACTGTTAATCTATATTACAACATAGTTCATGTTTAACGAAAAACACACTTTTTTATGATTATCGGAAGCTTATAACAAGTTTCTAACAATCTCGTCAACCAGGATCGTACAGCCGACAGGAAATTGGTTACTATGTTTCTGTTACAGAGGCATACGTTTAGATTACTCGACACAGGTTGTAAAATATATGCAAAAATTCTAAACAACAGGCTAAAAAATACAATGGAATGTTCCATAAGAGAACATAAATATGGAATTAAGAAAAGCAGAAGTACAGTCGACGCGATTTTCATCTTAGTGCAGATAATCGAGAAACGTCGGGAATATAATCTTAATACTTGCATATACTTCGTTGGCTTTGAGAAGGCTTTTGATTTCGTAAATAGGGAAAATCATAGGAACATAGGAAGAAGGGTTTACACAGAAACATTCGTAGACATAAGCATGAATGGTAAAATATATAGGTCACAAAAATACAGCGTCGAGCAATAAGTTTTGTAGGAAGAGTCAAAGGGTGGAACCGGAGAGATATGATGTAGGACGAAATAATCAGAGGAAAACCTCAGATATTTAATTTAAATGAACAAATAAAACAGAAAGAAAAGTGGAACGAACATTTGGAAAGGATAAAGAAATTCGATTACCTTGCAGAGAGGATATATAAAGCAAAAGGAAGAAGAAACATAGGTCAACTGAGAAGAAGATGGAAACCGTAACTGGCAACAGTGCATAAACGTGAAGTGAAGATGGTGATGATGATGATGTGTGTATTAACATATACACGTTAATGTATATAGCAAAACAAGTGCCAGACGTAACTAGTGATGGATATCTTCACTTTATAAACCAATACGTAACACTCTTGCTGGACATATGTTGTCATTAGACTTTTCTAATACAAGTTGTATTTTTTCGTTTCAATGATAAAAGTTTCATGGTAAAAATTTACTTTTAAGTATTTAAATTGTAATATTTAATAACTTCAACGAGATCCAGCGTACGACCAAACTGACCTACGTTAATGAAGGAGTGTAGCGGAGTGCTTTAGTATTCTAGGAACGAACGCACCAAGGCATTGAACACACTGCTGTTTGTATGGTAACGGCGTTCGTGAGTATTATCGCCGTTATTTTTATTTATACCATTATTAGCATGTATTATTATTGTTTACATTGTTAAATGTAGTCATTGTTATTTCTATGTGTGTTATTTCTGTTGTGTCGTGTTACTTTAAGATATATGAATAATGCAGGATACATGCGTGTTCTGTTGTACGTAGAATAAACTACAAATTTTCTGTTGGCTGCGAGATTCTTGGTCTACATCATGTATACCACGAACGGAGTTAGCAAGAACTTGTTTAAAAATTTGGTTTACTATGAAAACTGTTTGCAATTTATTTTACGTGAAGTGTCAGATTTATTAAATATAGCCTATTTTGCTTAGCGATAAAGGTTTTCTTCTACCAAAACACATAACTTACATTATTGATATAAGCTATTTAAACACATTCAACAAGTTAAACGTATAGAAAGAATTTGTAACGAACAAAACACATAAGCTTACATCTACTCTCCATCAATCATGTTGCACCTCTTAATGCCTGTTTTCTGCTTCCTCTGTTTGAGACAATACCTGTTCATATCGACTTTTCCATTCGATTGCAATTACTGTACATAATAATCTTTCCTGTTCTGTCTTCATGTACAGTGTCGTCTACTCCCATTATATTTCTGATTGTACTTTCTCAGCGCTCTTCTCCAGTTGCTCGTTTCTATCGTAGCAGCTTAAACTGTTGACATGTTTTTTTTTCTAGCTGATCTGTGTGGCTTTATCCTGTGCATACGTTAAAACTGAGAGAATTTAACAATTTTAACGAAAAAGATACCAAGTAAGGGGAAATTAATTTGTATTGTTGGTGTGTTACGTGAAATTATCCTATAGGCGAATTGTTTGAATGTATTTGTAGTGCTTTGTTACTTAATGTTTAAACGGTTTATTGCGGACAGTGTCGTGTAAGTTTTCTTTAGTAAATAAAAAATATATATACATATATTTTGTTGCTTAATCCTATAGTACTTGAATTTTTGCATAGGCCTATAACAGCACAAATAATTTTTCTGTTACAACCGTAGGTGTTTGTATTGTATTAAGTAGGCCTACTATCGTGGTCAGTAGCAAGCCATAAGGAGTATTGTTTATGTTTTAGCGGCGTCAAGATTATTATCACTGGCATTTGATACCGTTATTAACAAGTTATTTGTTAGTCTACGTATTGTTTTTAGCCAAACACCTTGTCTCTTTGCATCCCAGGGTATACCGACAAGTGTAGCTACGTTGTATTCGTGTAGGTAGCACCAGTTCAAATTTACTTAGATAAAGAACCTGTAGAAAGAGTAAACCACTTCAGATAACTTGGCTGCTGGATCAATCAGTTGTTTCCCGATGAGGAGATCAAAACAAGAATGTAAAGGGCTCGGTCTGCGTTTTCAAACTAAGTCACTTTTCCCTAACGGAACACTGGGCCTCCGTCTCACAGGGAAATTTGTTTAGTACTGTGCGTGGTCCGTCTTCCTACACGCATGTGAAGCGTGGACGGCTAAAATAAAATAGTATAGATTGTATTGTGGCTCTGTAGATGCGTATTGAGAATTTCGTAGGCAAACCACTCTAGAAATGACACAGTACTTAATAGAATGAAATATGAGCCCCAATTACTTGCCACTGTCCAAAGAAGAAAATTTACATACTTGGGACATATACAAAGAGGACCCCGATATGCCCTTCTGTGACTCGTGCTAAATAGAAAAATATAAGGTAAAAATGGATTAGTCGCAAAAACTGTCATGGATCCTTAATCTCCGAAAGTGGACAGACCTAACTACTGAAAAACTATTGCACTATGCACAAGACCGAGCAAAATATAAAGGCATAATTGAAATAGAAATTATCAACGCCTGATTAGGCAGGACGCTAAAAGAAGAAGACGGATTGAAGACGGTAGACGTAATTTTCGGAGTTGACGGACGCGTAAAGATGTCTCGCCAATACACCATTAATAAGATGGTAAGACACTGGAGAGCTGGTAGGATAGTATACTGGATATTGTGCACTGGTAGGGCTACCATGGATAAAACTCTTTGAAGAGAGGAAAAACTTAATTAACGCCGGTATTAAGTAGTATACAACAGGGCTAAGGGAGGAGAAGAAATATTTTCATACACATAATAACACTGGCATCACTACAATTTTGTAAAATTTAATTTGCATTTTTTTTTTCAGTTTTATTGTATAGAAAAATTATAACAGTTCAATTGTTCTATTGAATATTGTATGAATTTTTCAGTAGCGAACGTAAGCAGTAATGTAATATTCATTGTCGCTTACATTTGGCTGTTTCCAAAAGTATGAGCATTAGTGGTGTGTGCATGCGTAGTCTTGTACAAATAATAGTGGAATCAATATTCAGGCCAGTGTGCAATAGTGTGCTACGCCTCCCACTCGCACAACCCCCTACCCTTACACCCAACTATACACCCGTTTTTTTCCTCCGCCTTGTGTTTACAAAATTTTTTTAACGCACACAGATTGTTAACCGCCTGTAGTTTGCTAAACCGGAACCATTGCGTGTAGATGGAGACGTCTGCTGAAACGCAGATGAAATAACCGCCTGTATGACCTAAAATGAAAAGTTATAAAACAGATTAATGGTGCGAGAGCAAGCGGCGGGACTTGCCTCGCGTGCAGCTAATACAAGTTCACTTTTGCACGGGCTCCACAAAATTTTGCAAATAATTTAGTAGCAAATAACTGGGTTAGTATGCCGGTTGATTATCGCACGGTGGTGTCTACAGGAAATTTTTTTCGCTAAGCGTAATGGTGTGCGTTGCGCGACTCGTGTGATTTTCTCACAATATAGCCTACGTTCCCAACATTTCCCAGCACTGTAATAATTCGCATAATCCACTTTCATTGAGTGTACTACGAGCCAGTAAAACTATGCTTTGTCACTAGTCATGGTGTAGCCTACTCCATTGTGTATTATTAACAGTCTGTTTTTCGGTTTGAGTAAATATTGTTTGCTCGTAGCCTTCCCTCCTTCTCCTTCTACGTCTTTTTCTTCTTCACCACTACAACCCAGCGTAACCCCTCAAATCCATTCTTATGAGATCTTCCAGCACATCATCCAACCATCTTATCCTAGGTCGGCCCCTCTTTCAGCTTTTATTCACATATGCTGTCAGGATCTTCGTTGGGATCTTTAATCTTTATTAGAAAAACTGTAGATTTTAGATGTTTGTAATCAGAGTAATGTAGCACCAAATTTCACAGTACAGTACTTCGAATGAAGATGCAAGGAAAAGTTGAAAATGTTTTCAAAATGGAGTGGAAAAAATGGAATAAAAATATTTTGAATCACAAAAGTCCTAAGAGGACAAGAAGTCTTTGAGACGGAAGGGTAGGTTTAAGAATTTAAACTTTGATGGAGAAATCGTGTTTTTATTTATTTTCTTCTAGAATTATAGATACCCACAAGCAGACTGTTCTGCATTCTTTTTTCTTAAATCAGCGATAGTATCTACTTTTTTTTCACTTACTCATATGTCTCGCATGGTTTTTATTACTGTCGATAACTGAATGTATGTTATTCGATTAGTTAATAATAATCGTTAAATTTATGGTACCTTTAAAAAAATACAACGATTTTTGTCTTTTTTCCAGCAGTGATAAACGTGTGTCAGTGTTTATTTCCGGTTTAAAGGCCTGTGATATTAAACAAAACAGCATAAAAATATACTCCTTTTAACGAGATATTCATGTGTTTCTTATTTTATGTGCATTGAGAGAGAGAGAGAGAGATCTAATTATTTTTGTCGCTTCATCTAATTCCTCCCATCTCTCTCGTTCTTATTCTGTTGCAGTTTTCCTGTAGTTACCAACATTCTGCTAAAAAATGTAAACAGTTATAGTAGATCTAATAGTATAGTATGTAATAATAACACCGTCATCTGGCTTAACCAATGTTTTTTTTAGCACAAACGTTTCGCTCATTCTGTATCCTCAGCGGCGTTGCTGTCAGTAGCAAAAACTAAGAACGTGTACGTTTATGTGTATTTACCTTTGCTTAAATAAGTTGTTATTTAAATCTGCTGCTGTTCGGCAGCTGTATAGTTCCTGCACATACCTCTACAAAATATTCCAGTGATCTCCTGTTACAAATAAACGTGCCAATCCCGCGCATTTGATTGATAATCTTATTTAACTTTGTGATTAAAACAGTGACTTCTGCATTATCAGCGTTTATGACGAATATCTGCTGAAATAATGTGTTTGCTACATTTGTGTTACTACAGGAGATGTACAAGTTGCAGGCCATCCCCTTGTGACTATCGTACTTCCTGTCCCCTGTGTCTGTATTTTCGTTTTGAGCCCTATTTGTCTCAGTATCACACGTTTTTAAGAAGTGCAATATGCAAGAAAGATTCGCCAGTGACAAGATAGACACTTTTCGTCAGACCGATATTCACAGTATTTATTGTCTCGATTTGCCTTAATTTTATATTAGACTTTTTAAAAACTGCTACCTATTGTGACAGGTAAACGAAATGACGCTAATGGCTGTTTTCTATTGCGAGAGTAAAGTTTTTGTGAAAAAAAGACTTTAAAATAATCAGTAATTATAAACTTTCAAGATGTTAAATTTAATTCAAAAGAAGAAAATAATGTCTGAGGACATACTGACATCTTTTATTAGAACTGACGCCAAGTAAAAAGTCCCTGACGAGAAAATGAACACGACTCCAAACTTTCATTTTAACTAAAATTAAATACGAAATAAACATTTACTTACTCGGTTAATGAAACGGGTTCTTCTTGATAAGAGATTATACTTTACATTGTGTATAAGCTGTTTTGTTTCTAGTAAATAAATAATTGCACTTTCATATCTGTTGTATTGTTATCGGTTGGGCCACAGGCAGCCACACCGTTATTGCGGAAGAAGTGAGGTTTCCAAATCACTTTCTAAGTAGCAGCAACTTGTGACAGATTCAGTATCCTGTTTAGTATTTTAACACAATCATATATTTATCACTATCGAATCGAGTTCTCTTTAACATGACGGTTCGGCTTCTGTCTGTCTTTTTTTAGTATCTTTCACGATAACTTTTGAATGCATAAATCGATTTTCATTAAATTTAGCATGCGTCTCCATACTTTTATCCTACAGGCCCCCTTTGTTTTTTAGCTTGACCCCCAAAATTAAAAAAATCGGTGAGAGGCAAAAAGGTGACGGAGTCAAAATTGTGAAAAAATCGCAGAAATCTATGTGGGGTATCAAATTAAAGAGAATTTTAGCCAAAATCTGAATATAGTGTTCAGTTTTAGAAATAAAAGGTTTATGATACCAGGCCCGAAAACAGGGATAAAATATTTGAAAAAAAAATATCCAGCCAGCCAGGTGTCAGATTAAAGGGAATTTTAAACCAATTCCTAATGTTAGCGTGTGCTGTGAAAGTTTTTTAACTTTGGGCCACAATGGGCCTATAATTGAACTAAACATTTTATGACAATTGAAAAATTCTACGTGAACAATCAAGTTATGAGGAACTTCATTCAAAATACAAACTCGGTATCTTACACTCCTTGCAAATTTTGGTTCGCCTTTCTATGCGTACAAAAAAAAACTTGATACGTTGTTATCAGCTCTATTTATATGTGTATATATATTTTGGAAGTAACTCTTAAGTATTTCTTCCAGGTTTTATGTTATTATGAACAGTTCTTCAAATATTAATTTCTCCAAGTAAAATTGTATTGTATTATCACCTAATAGGTGATAATAGAATATAATTTTACTTGCAGAAATAGTTAATATTTGAAGAACTGTTCATAATATATGTATACATACTTGTGAAAAGTATTAGATATAGGAAACATGATAAACTTACCTGCGCAAATAAGCATACATAAACTTAGAAACTACGACAAAATTATTTGTCGTTTTGGCAATATAAGTATAAATTGGAGTAAAAAAATAACCAGTGCGGTAGTTTGAATTTTTAGTGTTTATTTTACGATTGTCTGCTTTACGAGTATGTTTTACTAAAATATATAGGTTATACACACACCGTATGTTAGACTATATTTATTACAGTTAATAATAAGCCTTTTTACTTCCATATTCCTTAAGGAAATGGAAGTATGGTGATGGCAAAAAAAATCGTGTTCGAGATATTGCAGATTCTGATTGTACTACACTCAAAACATGAAAAAAAGTCGTTTTTCGAAAAGTGTCTGTGTGTCTGTCTGTCTGTAGATTTTTTCTATGGCAAACGGTAACTGCCGTAAATTCAAACAGAATCAAATAATTTTTTGTGTACAGCCCTGATTTGTAGAGTACTCGCGACCTATTGTTTTTGGTGAAGATCGGTCGAGGGAAAGGGGTAGTTTACCTGCAACGGTTTTTTTATCAAGAGTAATTTTTTTTTTTGCAGACGATAACAGCCGCAAATTCAAACAGAATCAAATAATGTTTCGCATACAGCCCTGAATTGTAGAGTTCTCAAGACCTATTGTTTTTGGTGAAGATCGGTTAAGGGAAATGGGTAGTTTACCTGCAACGTTTTATGTTTTAACAAGGGTATTTTCTATGGCAAACGATAACAGCCGGAAATTCAAACAGAATCAAAAGATTATTTGCATACAGCCCTAAATTGTGGAGTTCTCAAGACCTATTGTTTTTGGTGAAGATCGGTTAAGGGAAATGGGTAGTTTACCTGCAACGTTTTATGTTTTAACAAGGGTATTTTCTATGGCAAACGATAACAGCCGGAAATTCAAACAGAATCAAAAGATTATTTGCATACAGCCCTAAATTGTGGAGTTCTCAAGACCTATTGTTTTTGGTGAAGATCGGTTAAGGGAAAGGGGTAGTTTACCTGCAACGTTTTATGTTTTAACAGGGGTATTTTCTATGGCAAACGATAACAGCCGCAAATTCAAACAGAATCAAATAATTTTTTGCATACAGCCCTGATTTGTAGAGGTCTCAAGACCTATTGTTTTTGGTGAAGATCGGTTAAGGGAAAGGGGTAGTTTACCAGGAACGTTTTATGTTTTAACAAGGGTAATTTTTTCTATGACGAACGATAACTGCCGCATATTCAAACAGAATCAAATAATTTTTTGCATACGTCTCTGAATTGTAGAGAACTCAAGGCCTTTTGATTTTGGTAAAGATCGGTTAAGGGGAAGGGGTAGTTTACCTGCAACCTTTTACGTTTTAACAACAGTAAAGTACTTGAAAATTCATTTAAACTTTTTCAAACAATGGTAATTGTTAAAAATAAAATAATTTTGTTGCCAGGCAATAAAATTATAATTTTTTCATTTTAATGTAAATCATGTATGAGAGAAAATATATCGTTCGTGGCAGGAAAGCATATCTCAGTTATGTAATGTTTACGTTTCCATTTTATTATTATGACTACCGCAATAAAAAGGCAGGGAAGACACACACACACAATTCGCGTTATTTCTGGCCTCATTCATGTTTATTTTCTTAATTTGCACGCTTTTTAAATGGAAAGTGCCGAAACCCATACCAACATAACGCGTGCAAGCCGAAAAAGTGTCCAGCGTGGATAGCGATTTGCTACCTGTGGATCGCTGGGCAGTGTAACTGCCCGTGTTTACAGAGGAACGACTCATAGACAGACTTTTCGTCTTTAGGGAATGAACCCTCTGCAAGATGCTGAGGGTCCATGAGTGACTTCGGAGCGCTCCTTCTTTTCCGCGTGTTTGTTCTGTGAAACGTACACTGTAGATTCGCAGCTTTACTCTAAGCAACGCTCAATAGGAAATGTTGAAAATTTTTGTCCACGGTGTACCCTCATACACACTAAACCTGCTCTGATGTTTTAATTACGGACATCATAATATTAAAACTTTGGAAACTTGAGCACTACTTAATGGAGATCAATCATTAACTTATACAAGCCATTAATTTTATGCATATTTTTTATATATATATATATGTGTACAACGTTATCGGCAACAAAGAAGTAGTTTTTGTTAAAATTCCTTCCCGGGATGTTTGGCCGTAGTCCAATGTTTTCTACAAAACCAGACGTTTCGGCAATGCCATCGACTTCCATCATCAGTGAAAATCGAGTGCGATAACGTGAGGTGGTATACGTTAGTGACCACAGTACTGTGGTTAAGGCTGAAGCAGTAAGTAGAAAGAAGTAGTTTCTATGGTAATATTTCATTTCGAAAATGATTTTAAATATAAATCTTAGAATATGGAAGTCATGTATGGTTCTCCATACCGATATTTTAGTAGAAATATTGTGTATTTAAATTATATATATATATATATATATATATATATATATATATATATGATTGTATGTATTTTGACACTTTTATAAATATTGGCATCTGCATATATAAAGTACTATAAATAGAAATAATTATTTATTGTATATCTGATAGCACAGTATTTGTAAAGCTGTATAATATAATTTAAGTTAAAAAAAATACATCCTGTTAAAATTAACGTTTATTTACTATTCATTAAAGAAATAACACAAAATAGTGTGAGTAATTTATGAATTTATTATTTAATATATGCAAAATATTTTTACAGTTACAAGTGTAACTAGCACATGATTGTGAGCATCGTATAGAAATGTGGACTTTTTATTTCTGAATATTAAATTAGATTTTAAAACAAATATCTATTATTTTAATCCTGTTGTGTTAGATATTAACATGTAATTTTTGTTATATGTATATAATATTTTATCTTATTTTCCATAGAAGGTTTCGAAGAAAACTTTATGTATAGAAACTGTACGTTATCTTGATCATTTCAGTACTTTCAGAAGAAATTAAATTCTGTGCATATGTTTATAAACACTTTTGGTCTATATTGAGTCCATTTGAATAATTGTAGCCACGCCAGAGAAAATAAAAACAAGGTATCCGTTGGTTGATGTGACGGTCACAAATGAATAATAAATAAAGTGCATGCGACGGGAGGTACACCCCACATCAGCAGAATAAATACAGATTACATTTTGGTTGTGTAAAATTGCTCGGGTTGGATGTTAAGCCTGCCACCCCATATCTGCCTGTACGTGCGTGAGTTGTGTATTACACAACAGGTCTCGTGCAGGCTCGCCTGGATTTTGATGTATTACGCGTGCGGGTAATGTTGGTTATGATACTGATGTTTATTAGAAGGCTAGTATCTCTCCAGGCAGACACACGGAGCTACGACCTTTTCAAGGTAATTCCTCCTCCCTCTCTGTGTCTCACGCGTTCTCTCTGCTCTTACCCTGACTTGTTGTCTAGTGTATTCCCACCCCCACTCACCCCTCCGTGACGTCAATGTTATCTATACCAATTAAATGTAAGATTTCTTCCTTTGTGTATGTGCGATGTATTTTGTAATTTTCTGTACTAACTGTTCACAAGCAGGTACTTGGCTGTTTTTTTTGTATTTACGAGTACGTATTGATTAATCGATGTTGACAGTCGTCAGGTTACCTAATAGCCATGCGTTTGTCTCCGCATTCCAGATTTCTCGTTTTTGTCTCAATTAGCGTGTATTTAAAAAAAAAATTCGAGTACTTGCTAGAAATTTGGAAAACGTATTTTATTTGTTTGATAATATTAATATACGTATTGTCAGTATCAACAAAATGTAGCTGTGGAAGTTATGTTCAGTAGACAAGCAGGTACAAGCGTTGGATAGATATGCAATGTCATTAATGTGCCCTTTAAACTCTGCTAAATTCGAAGCCGTACTGTTAATTAAAACGTATTGTTATAAATTTAATTGTTTTATGGTTTTCATTATTTGCTTGAAAATCAATAAATAGGTATTAATTAATTTGTGTATTGCGTGGTGGTAACACTTTATATTTTTAAAGTTTTACGAGGTTCTGCGGACTATTCCATTATCTCTGTATTTACTTCGTGCGGAAATATTTTTCTTAACATGTTTGTTATAATAGTGTAATCTATTTGATTTTTTTTTGTGTTTGTGTGGAAAAACGGACTCTTTTGGTTAGTTTAAGTTGTGATGCTGAGTTAAGCGCGGACATTTTAATTCAAATGTGCTCGTGTATAGATTGTAGCTTTAAGTCTCGCTACTGTTGAAACACACGTGGCGGTAACATTGTCATAAACAGACGTAAACGTTGTCGTCGCAGTATGTTGTTTGTATTTGACTTTAGTAAATCCTAAGTCTCTCAAAACCCGGTTATTTTTGTAATGTACATTAAGAATCATCAAAAAGCTGCCGAAACTTGTTATCTGAATGTCCCCCCCTCTAGACCATAATTTTGGGCCCCGTGGTGTAGTTCTACACAACTTCTTAACATCACTCATAATAGCCCTACTAGACCAGTATAATTGAACGAGCAATGCAAGTTCTCAGTTCTAACACGACCGTTTAGGGTATATGTTTCACGGTAACGTATCGAATGAATCAACCGATTTTCGTGAAACTTGGCATGCGTTCCATACTTTTACTCTACTTAAACCTGTTGGTTTGAGATTGATCCCCCAATAATTGGGAGCGGGAAGCGAAAATGTGAGAGGGTCAGAATAGTAAAAAAATTGTGAAAATTCATGTGGGTCATCAAATTAAAATAATTGTAACCAAAAGCCGAATATAATGTTAATTTTTTAAAACTTCAAACTTATTTGGGGACGCCATGCCCAAAAGGGGACCAAAATTTGATCAAACCGCAAAAATCCATGTGAGTGCCAAAATAAAAAGAATTTTGACGAAAATGTAAATATAGTGCTCACTTTTTAAGAATATCTAAATTTTTGGATTCCAGGGCCCACAAAAAGGAACAAAAATTTGAAAAAAAAGCACCCAGATGTCAGGATAAAGAGCATTTTAATAAATCTGAATTTATTGTTTACCACGAGATTTTTGTTTAATTTAAGCGGCACCAAGAGGCCAAAAATGGAATAAAAAATTTTAAGAAAATTGTAAAAGTGTGTGTGGGAGATCAAGCTGTGAGGAATGCAAACTCGGTATCTTAGTAATTTGGCAGAATTAATATTTCTTAACCCTCAGTTATATAATATTGAAAGTCATCTAATAATAAATGTATCTCATTCAAAATAGTGAACACGTTCTGCAGCTTGAAGCAGCAATCTCTGTGTACTGCAATTGTGGAAACCGAATGCAAACAGCTGGGGACAGCGTCGCCTAATAATACTATCAGTGGCAGTTAAGGAATGAATATTATTCATTTAAATGTCTCTGTTATTGTTACTAGGACTTCTGGTATGCTTTCATTTTGTAAATGGTTTAGTTAAATTATCGGTCTGTGGAAAATTAGAAGAGACAGTAAAGGAAGAAATTACAGTAATCGTCAGATTGCTGAGTAATGATATAATACTGAGCGAAGTGCTTGTCAGTAAAGAAAAACTAAGTCGAAGTTGTGGACCAGTCTAGGCATGTCGTACAGAAGCCGAAATTGTCCAGGATGATTAAATACGAAAGTGATGAAAATACACAGACTGACAATCCAGGAAGAACAAAGAATTAGAAATTGTCCAGGATGATTAAATACGAAAGTGATGAAAATACACAGACTGACAATCCAGGAAGAACAAAGAATTAAAAGGTTCAAAGAAGAAAAAGGTTGAAGAGCAAAACTAGAAGAACAAATACACGCACCTATGAAATTAAGAAAATAAACATAAGTGACTAAAGAAAACAGAAAAAAATAAAGTGGAATGCATATATTAGTTTTATAAAGCTAAGATAAAAGTCGCTATAAAGTTTATTTCCTGTTTTTGTACGTGCGGTTGGCAACGTGAGTCTAACAGTTATTGTAAATAATAAATACAGACTAAAGGTTAAATAAATATTAAATAGCTAGTTCATTAAAAATAAACAAGCGAATGTAAAAATAGATTAATAAATGATAAATTAAAAATTGAATAAATAATAATTCTTTTTAGGGAAAGCAACTTGTAGATTCAAGAGTAGTGGAAATAACAAGGGATAGTTCGAAAGTAAAATGACCCTCCATTGGTCGATGCTGAAGGGTGATTCCCCGTAACGAGTTTTTATTCCTTCTGAAATTTTTTGAAAAAGAAAAATAATTCTTATTTACTGTAATTTTTTATTTGTGTTTCTGGTTACTTATTTCGCTTAGGTGTCTGTATTTTGGATATTATAGGCATACATACTCGACGAGTGGTTGTGTAGTTCTCATCTCGTTTATACTGCGTTACAGCTCGCTAAAAATCACAAACTTACATATGTGTGAGACTGAGCCCGTTCCCGTTGATCTGTATGATGCAACTTAATATACAGTCCAAGACCTGAAGATACTTTGCTATTAGGTCATGCATAAGAAGAAATTTTGTTACTCGAAATCATTGTCAGTTTCGTAGTGTGTATCCATGATGTTGGGCTGTTAACTACGTATTGGTCAGATCTTGTTACGTACTGTGGGAATGAGAATCTTGCGTGTGCTAAAAAAATTACAGTATGCTACGTTCATAATGATGTTGAAAGATGATAGTATAATAATAGCACATTCTTATAACTGATAACTTATTACGTAATTATTATTATCTTTATATCGTTATATTTTAAACTGATCAAAATATTTAATGTAGTCTTGAATCTGCTGTTAGGAATATTTACTAACTACGGCTTAGAGTACCGGATTGCCTTGTATATTTGTAGCATCTTATTTAGTCTGTTCCTGTGATATCCATACACTGTATTAATAAAGCCTGTTCTTCCCCTACTAGAGGACAAGATGTTTGTTTTTGTATGTCCGTTCGATCTGTGAAGAGAAATGTTTGTGTCCCACTTGTGTAAGTCGGGGTAGTACGATAGTTAGCAAGTCAATGAAACAGCCATACGCGTTCCTTTCATTGTGTTACGTTAGGAAAGCGCCGATTTCTTTCGCGTTACATCTTCATCCAATTATACAGATTTTATATGTCTTTAATTTTTGTTTGAAATCTCGAGAAAGGAGCGCGACATCCGTGTACACGTGCGTGGTATTTGCACGATTGTGCACTACGGCGGAACTTAAGTGAAAGTACCCAACTGACGTCAGCAGTGAATCCCCAAGGCAAGTATATAGTATGTTTGACTTTTATCTGGCCGGGTGAAGGTCAAATTAGTCGACTGTCGTGATATATGTTACGCGTTTCATTATGTGAATGACGAAAACATTTTTCGTTGTTATTTTGTTTGTTTTATTACAATCAGCCCTGTTTGTAGTAGTGGGAATTATATTTCTGTTGCCGTAGTATATGTAAGGCCCGTTGCAATTTAATTGAACACGATTTGCATATAGTGCACCATCGTCGGACCTCATGGCAGGCCGCTTCAAGTTCGATAAATCAGACTCATTCAAAGTTTGAATCAAATATTTAATATCACCGTGTTGAAATATTTACATATTTTCATAATCTAAGAAGACGGTTTTATCTCCATTAGCTAGTACTGCAGATGAAGACAACCAAAGCGTAAGCTCGCAGTATTCTGAAAGTTTTAATGAAACTGTTATGACGGTTGAAACATCTGTATTACATATTTTGTTATCCCGATAATTGAAGTTTAAAAAAGAAAGTATAACTTGTTGGGATGGGAACGGGAGCGCACAAGAAATTTACATTAACTAGTGTTTGACTCTGTCCTTACGTTTCTTCAGCGAATGTAATTGAAAGGCCTCCAGTGATTTCCGCTCCTAGATGACGTCAAAATCTTCATCATTGTCATCTGTCGTAGCGTAGGTTAATCTGTATTGTATCCTGATATATGTACTGTGTGTCTGACATGTACAACCGACACACAGTGGGGCAACAGGCCGTCAAAGTTGGCAATAAATCACACACTCTGTGAATGTATTCCTAAAGTCAATATTTCTTCATGAGCACATAATTACATTTAAAAAACGAAAACAATGTTCTGAAACCTTTACTTCCTTTAAAACAGTCTAAAGTAATATACAGTAGTGTTTAATTACAATAATATTGAATTTGTTGATTACACGTTTAACATAATTCATCGTTGTCAGATTGTGAATACACGTCTTTATCACCATCGTCATCGTAATCATCATTCATCATCATTGTAGTCATCGTCATCAGCGTAATCTTCAACGTTATCTTCACAAAGGATCTTAAAGGGCGATAGGCCTAATTCTAAGAAGTATAGAGCTAATGCTTGTTTAGGCAAAGGCATTTTTTGGTAACTTTTTCTTGGTCGTAATTACTGGATCTGAACTAAGTAAAAAAGAAATGAGAATATCTCGGGTAATTTTCCTCGACTACATTTCTTGAGTATTTTTAAGTCATCGTTACGTGATTCTTGTGTTACCTCTGGTAACTGACCTGTGGTCAACGAAACCGGTGGTACTATTTCTGACCGTGAATAAAACATGTATACAGTAGGCCTATAGGAAAAATATTATAGCCAGGATACTTTCCAATAAAATATTTTGCAGTATTGTGATAAAAATTCTCGGAACTTCTCACATTGACTTCATGCCACAAGATACAACGGTTATTATTGTATCCATCTCTCTGATCTACTCTAAATCTGATCTAGTGATATCTGCTGATAGTTGTAGATATTCTAAAAACGTCTGGTCACGTTTCTGTTGTTTGTGCTCTCGAATCCTGGTTTGGGTTTATTCACAATTAACCCACATCTCTCTCTGAATTCTCTAGGTTTTCCTATTTAATTTTTTATAATAATATTGTTATCGTTTCAGCGAATTTACCATGTATTTATTGGTAATTCGTAGAACAAGTGGAGATGTAACATAAACGACCCAAATTCTAAATTCTCCGTTTTTTAGTTTCTGCTGAATCATTAAATCAGTATTATTAAATTTTTTGTTGTGCCACATTTCTTTGTTAATTGATGACGTATCTGAATAGCGTTGCAAACCTTTTCATTGACATAGCAAAAGTCAGTCTGTAGTGCACTATACAGGATTTCTCTTGAATTATAACAGTAGGCCTATAACATTGTAATTTGATTATTTGGTCGACTGTTTTATTTTTTCGGCTACGGAAATTTCTGTAGCCTCTTTTATAAATTCAGTTATAGTGGCCTACAATGTTTTAGAAGAAATCTCTGGAAAGAAATACAAAACAGACATGTAAACAGAAATGTTTCATTTTGTCTTCTTCTTAAAACGTTTTTCTCCACTCGCTGTGGTGTCTGTCTGTCCGGTGGAATCTTGCGATTGATTTGTAACTACCTTCCAGACTACCTAGAGCTTTGAAATTTGTCATGACAATACAATAATCCATTGAAAAAATTGTGAATTTTGCAAAATTGTGAAAATTTAAAATTTTGCACACTTATGTATCTCAGATGACAACAATACAATAATCCATTGATGAAAATGTAAAATCAATTTTAATAAAAAAAAATCAAGAAAATTGTCAATTTTGCAAAATTATGAAAATTTGAAATTGTGCACACTTTGGCATTTTGAAACCACTTTTTCAACAAAGTATCAATCTACTCACTGAAAACACAATTCAAATTGTAATATAAAACTTCACACATCAAAACAATAACAGTAAACAATATTTCCGCAGTAGTACACATGTTTTTCAGCTGTTTAACAAGTGTACGAACATTGGAAAGAAACATTATAGAGGTATAAATAAGCGTGAATGTATAAAAGACACTATTTACATTTTGCGTTACTATGGAAACAAAAATCAACGCTGTATTGAGTCAAACAAAAAAATATTAAAAATACTTATAGTTATCCGATTTTCATGATTTTTATACCATTTTATTCAGAAAAGTGTAAAGAAAAATATAAAAATAAAAACGCAATTTGCTAGCATATAAAAACAAAAGTGTATGCTAGTGTTTGTTAAGTGAAACAAAAGTGTATGCTAGTGTAATATTAACGTATTCTGAAAGATGCCTAACTCGCGTGTTCGTGCACTTGTGTGGTTACAAAGGACAGTTGTGCTTTAAGTACTTCTTTGTAAGAGCCGCTTCTTTGTAATGATGAAGGAGACGGCGACTCAAAAGAAGCGACGATTGGAGAAGAAGCGACAACACTATCGGCTCAAGCGTTCGCAAGAAACGGCTGAAGTTAAATTAAAGCGACTTGTAAATCGTAAAAAACGCGTGTCACAAGCTCGTGCTATTGAAACCGACGACCAACACGCTTATCGTCTTGCTAAAGATCGAGAACGCAAATCGCAAGCTCGTGCTATTGAAACTAAAGACCAACGCGCTTATCGTCTTGCTAAAGATCGAGAATACACTTCTCAAGCTCGTGCGATGGAAAATGACGATCAACGCGCTTCTCGACGCGAAAGAGATAGAGTATACACCTCTCAAGCACGACTCTATGAGACAGAACAAAAGCGTAAGGATATACAGCAATGTCTCCGCGATGCTCGTGCTCAGCGTGCTGCTGATGCGCAAGATTTCCATAAGGAAATCAACAATTTCTGCGATAGGACATGTGATATCTGCACAAACCAGTGTTACGCTAATCAAGTGGTAAAATATCATATGATTGCTGCCAAGTCATATCTACCTCCGGAACTCGCGAACAAAAATGTATTGGAAGTTTGCCATCGATGTCATTGTCATTTGAAAAACAATCGCAAGACTAAACATCCATCAAAGGCGTACTGGAATAATATGGAGCCCGGTGACATTCCAAGTGAAATTAAAGTTCTCACTCAGTTTGGGCAAAAACTCTTGTCTCGCATGATACCTTACGTTAAAATAGTCAAATTCGACGGCAGGTATGGCCAATACGGATTCAAAGGCCAGGCCACGCTGTTCGCACTTGACATTTTCGAGGTAAGCGAGAAGCTGCCTTCTGTGTTGCCTCGCGACAGTGATAATGCGGGAATGGTTGTAGTCACAGAGACTCGAAAATTTAAATATCTCTCGTGAATACACAATTTCACGCGAACGGGTGTATGCTGCGCTTAGCTGGCTCTTGGTAAACAATCCGCTTTATAAGGACGTGACAATCAACGAATTTGCAAGACTCGACCGACAAGACATGATTCACGTTGTTCCAGCTGAGCCACAACAGAAGCAAGCTTATTGCAGTGAGGCTCATAGCAACGATAATTTTGCCAATGATGATCAGTTTCAAAGTGCATATATGCCAATTTGTGACGCTTCAAGGATTGTTCGCGCTTCCTGGCATCAGGGTCGGAGTGACATTTTCAATTCCAGTTACGCTGGTTCGCAGTGCTTTGCTATGGTCACAGCAAATATTATTAGAGCCACCATTCTTCCTCCTGGTCGTTGGACCACTAACACCTTGAACCAGAATATGATTGAAGCGGATGGTTTTTGTGCGCTAATTCACTTTGAGACTGAAACAAGAGGTGGGGAGGCGTTTCCAATACCTCCTGATGGCTACCTGCAACTACGCAATCTGGACGTAGTCAAGAACGATATTCTAATGTTTGACAATTCGTTCGAGCTCGTTTATGATGACAACTGGCTATGCCAGGGCAGCTTGATGGATCGCATGAATGATGGAATCATCGGCCGAACTTTGCAAAATGCTATTAGTCATTTGTTTGCAGAACATCAAGCTGGCGTTCTTGTTGTTGCGTCAAAGGCATTAGGCCTCATGCACTTCAATGACAAGTATTACTTTACCGACTCGCGTGCTTGCGGCATCAAAGGTGCAAGCGCACGATGTGGTGACGGTAAAGGATGCATCATTGAATGCGACACGATTGAGGAATTTGTTCGCATTTGTCGACGCACCGTTCACTCGAAAAATGAACCTTTTGTGATTTACTTCATCGACGTGCGTGTCAAGGGCGTTGTCGTTCAAATGGATGAATGTTTGCGACAACATCAGCATAATATACCACAAGCAACTCATGATGATCCCGTGGTTGATGTGCATCCTATGGTTGATACACATCCCACACCCGAAAAGCATATTCATGTTCAGACATCAATCATGGCTCCTATCGATGTCGCTCAGCCAGATGTTGAAGTATTAGATGATCCATTTGTTGATGGCGAAAATTTAAACGTAAGACGAAGGACAATATTGTTAACATAAATCACGAATTAAGAGCAGAAGAGTATTCGTGGTGGATGCTTTTTCCGTATGGAAACAATGGTTTGAAGGAGAACCGTGAAGTGATTATTACGCCATTAGATTACTTTCAATCGAGAATCCTTGGTCGCGATACACGGCTCCAGCGCAATGACTATCTCTTCTATGCGCTTTCGGTGAACGAATATCTCAAAATTCAGTCCACTATTTCTGCTTGCTGCACGAAGGTAAGAGGACAATAGGGAGCTGTCGAAGATCTTCACATCTACATGCGAAACTTACGTGGGTCTGCAGCATACTGGCGAATGGCGCATAACGAATTGATAGCGCAAATTCGTTGCCTTGGACCACCAACTTGGTTCTTAACATTGAGCTGCAATGACATCAACTGGCCAGACATGCGAAGAGCTCTCTTGATTGAAAACGTTGGACGTAAACTACCCCTTCCCCTTAACCGATCTTCACCAGAAGATCGGTTAGGCACATATTTCTTCTTCTTCTTCTTCTTCTTCTTCTTCCGTTTTTGATTGGCTTTGTGAGATAAACAATGTAAGGTTATAAACAATAACCTCATGTTGAATTTGACCTTCTAGGCTCGTACTTTCTTTTATTAACTTTTGTAGGGTTTGATAACAACATTCAGTTACCGTTAAATTTTATTTGTTTTAAATATTTAATTTTTAACGATTTACTAAAAACTAAATATCTATTCTTATAATAATTACTAGTTCACATATTAGGCTGCTACTTTTTAATATTGACTTCTCTTGAAAAAAGTTGAATGCTGAGAAAAGGAGCAAATATGAGCAAAAAATAAAACAATTATAAAATCTACAATGAATATTGATATAAAAAACTAAAAATATAAATCCTATTGGAATTTCTAACATGTTTCTGACAGTAATTTGTAAAATATGTAGGTTTTACAGTTACGATGTAGGTATTACGATTTTACAACCATTATTTCAATCCAGACAATATTTTTTTTTAATATTATCTACTAAATTCTTAAAACGTATTCTAAAAACTAAGAACAAAAGATTGAAATTATATGGCGCTTGTGGTAAAACACTGCTTGCACAAATCTGGAACAAAAGACTCGTTTTCAAATTCGTGTGGTTCTTGTCAGATCATGTGGCTCCGAGCGCGATAGAGTTACCGTCCATACATATTTGTTATGCACACGATATTATAGTAAATGAAAATAATAAAAAACGAAAGTGTAAGCAAATTTTTATTTTTTTATTTTCTGCTAGTTTTTGATGCCCATTGCCCCAGTGTGAAACTTTTTTTTAGCACCAATCGATTTTGTAATTGAATATATTAACGTGCCCGTGACAACCGCCATATCAATGCCAAAGGCGGATGTCGTTATTCCTGTCCTATCTAGCCAAACGTACCGCTACAAAATCTTGACACGTCCCACGTTTGTGTGTTGTTAGTAGTATTTGTAGTCACAGTCTAGAAAGCTAAATAGTACAAGAACACCGATACTACCAGCCCTTTCAACTTCAGTAATGTTAATTTCTTATCATTTGTGTTGCATTAATTTACAAATAAAATAAGATACGTATCTTTGTTCTGTCGTTATCTGTATGTATCTTAGTTAAAATTTCAGTTTTAGGTAAATGGTAACTAGTTTAGTTACCATTTTGTGATTCAACTATAGTTGACGCAGACGGAAATGATATTCAATAAAATATGCTAAATGGATTAACTGAGGAATCAACCAAAATTCGACTCCTTTGACAGTTATTACTCGAGCTGAAAGAAAACAACGTGTTGGTCATAACAAAAACAATAGTACTCATTTTATGGAATTGCTGCATACTTCTCGCTAATCTCCTTTTCCTGTCGCTGGTTAACACAATAGCATATAATTCTTTTTGTACAGTATACGTTAAGTTAGAATCCAAACTGTTACCATAGCCGTGAAGTAATAATATTGTAGTCTGTGTTATATAAGCAGTAGCTTCTGTGTGAACATCATAAAGTTAGCAATCGGGAGCTTCAGTACACCATCAGATTAGACTTCTTGCGCAACACACTTTGTCGATTCGAATTAAATATTAATTTTCTGTATGCGCGGTTTAATTCTGACAGTGTACGCGTACATATGGTGCAGTTTGAATTGACGTGTAATTATTTGTAAATGTTCGTTGCATCGGTAGATGATCCAAAACGGATCAGTAGAACAGTTTACGTGCGTACCGTGGCGTGAAGCAGTTCCAGTGAGTGCATCGCTTCCTGGCCCAGTCGTCACGCACGCTACTACCTTTCCTACCTACGTACGCTAGTGCCTTCACGATTCTCGCCACACATGAGTTATTGTCAATTTAAAGCGTCGATGTAAAGTAGTTAGTTTCATGATAACGTTAACTAGAGCCGTCATTAATGTTGGATTACTTTTTAACGTGTGGGATATTAAAGATACAAATAAAATATGTTGTGTTTAAACGGACGTTAGCCGTTACTGATTTACTTTCTTAACAAAACAAACAAACAAAAAGTTTCGACTACACTAGAAATCGGTAGCCATCTTTAGGAAAATAATTCTAGTAAACGTAAAAATCCAAATTACATAAGCACTAATGTATCTCTGCACTAGTAGAGAGTCGCGCGTGGACGACGATTACGTAAGGTATTAAAACCTTATGAAAAGGCTAAATAGTATATGGTGGCTTGACCATATAACTAGAGGAAGGAAAGTACAGATATACAATACTATCGTAAAGAGTATTCTGTTGTATGGTGCTGAGAGTTGGAGAATGACAGAAGCGGGTAAAAAAGGAAAATACTAGCTGTAGAGATGGATGCACTAAGGAGATCATGCAGAGTATCCAGACGAGAGAAAATAAGAAATGAACAGATTAGAGATATGATAAATGTGAAACATGCAGTAGTAGACGAAATAGAAAGAAGACAGTTAATTTGGTTTGGGCATGTTAAACGGATGGGAGGATAAAGGTTGTCAAAAAGGATAATGGAATGGTTACCCCCGGAGAAGAGGAAGAGGGGAAGACCCAGACGATCATGGGGAGAGAGTATCCAGAAAGCTCTAAATGCGAGGAATCTGACAGAAGAACATTGTCAGGACAAAAAATATTGGAGAGAAAGTCTGGAAATCGGACAGCGACGACAGACGCTATAAACCGATGTTATATATATATATAACATCAGTAGCCAAATGTCTAACGTCCGTTTTTCAAATTTAAACACGACATATTCCGTCGATGTTAACGTTTGAACGTATATTGTGAGCACGCTTGTGTTTACATTTGTAAAACAGATGTTCAAATATTGTCGGTATTCAAATTTGTACAAATACAGATTTGTGTGCAAATACTGACGAATATGTGAGTTTTACGTGGAACAGCTTTGCTTTGCTTTTGTTACAAGTCTCACTTAACAGTGATGCCGTTGCACTGTTGTTCGTCATTGACGTAAATGATTCCTAAAGATTGGACAGTTCGGTAATTGATAGTTTGGTCTTTATCTTTCACTTACTTTCTTCTACATTCTCATCATGTGCTTAACAAGTATAGTAGGCCTATTGTGGATTTGTCGAATTATGAGTGGCTCATTGCTGTGTATATATAAAGGAACGTAGGCGTATGTAAAAAAGTTAAACGTACGCAAACTTCTTTGTGGTACTAAACGATTTAAGTGTAAAGTAGTGTAAGAACGTTTTGTTACGTAGCTTTGTTGAACCAAGTAGGAATCACTTTGTAGCTATTTATAGTCCTACTTACTACTTCACTGACACACAGATGTAGAGATAATATCGACCGTAGAACGTGTGTTGTTGCCAAACAAATGTGACGCACCATGTAGAGTCGAAACAACAGAACCGCAAGTTTTGTTTACCGACGTTCCATCGTTTGGATTGTTGGGTGTTCACTGCACGTTTCCTTCTCAAATGTTCAATTCTTGAACTACTTTTACTTCGTGTTCCATAATAGATAACAGGCTATAAAGCCTACAAATCTTAAACGACTTTAGTCTGGACACTAATTAAACGTATAGGCTACAGTACGTTTTCATAAAAATGAAATGTTGAAGAAAGAAACTGTTTTTCAGTTTAATCGAGTAACTGAATTTAGCGTATTATAATTTAAAAACAATAATGTTTTACAACGTTAGTGATCCGTGATGGATAAAGAACAAACTAGGAGCACGCTTAGAGCCCAACCGTCATTTCTCGTGAGTTTGCTCAATTATTTATTACAAAAATACATGAGATAGTTATAACGTGTTGGTAAAATTAATGGCACGGAGAGAGGTGTTGGAGGTTAAATGAGAGAGACAAAGACAAATGGAAATGTAAAAACTTCAAGAAAAAATTCCAGCAAAATTTATTTATCTATGTAAACTGATGTAAATCATTAGACTTTTGTGACATTTTTGGGATCTTTTCGGTTAAGTGGCAGCATGCAGTGACAATTACTCTACGTAGCAATCGCCAGTAACAACGCATTTCCCCCTCCAACGCATTTTGCAACTATTCCATGGTGACAGGGTGCCCTGCGACTCTGTATTGTATGCCGCATTCGAAAGTGTAGTAGTATCGTTGCGTGTCATGAATTTCCTTCAGTTAACAGCACAGATTCCCGACAAAGATTCAGCGATACAGTTTCTAAGAGACAAAAATATTTTACATAACCCAAGAATTTGTACGAACGGCGATCAAATGAAACTATACGACAGGTAAAGACCGTTGGGTATGTTCTACAAAGGACTGTCGGGAATCCAAACAAGTGCGACAGGATACTACTATTATAAATAATTCTCGATTAGATTTCCGCACAATAGTATACTTCATTTACTGTTGGAGTAAAGAGTACACAACCGGGCAATACTGTCAAGATGAGTTGGAAATGAATCGTTTCACATGCATGGATTGGAATTCATACATGCGAGAAGAGTGTGAGCACCATTTTATATAAATATAAAAATACAGTATAAAAATAAATATAAAAAAATATGTCAAAATGAAAATAAAAATACAAACTGTCGCTGGTTATCGCTACGTGTGGAGGGGGAAATGCGTTGTTACTGGCGATTGCTACGTAGAGTAATTGCTCACTCCATGCCACCACTTAACCGAAAAGATCCAGAATCCCATTTTTGTTTGCTGCTTGTGTCAATGAGTAAAACACATTTTGTCTGTGCTTGTAAAGACGTCAAATAAGAATTCGTGTGCAACGAATGTATGAATGTAGGTCTATGTGTTAACCGTCACCACACTCGTAACACCGTACTACAAACCTGTTTGTTCCCGTAACTACTTAGCCTATGCTGTTACTCGGATGAGGAGGCGGCCCGTAGCTGAAGAACCATACACTTTAATTTTATCTCTAGTGATTGACTCTGTGCTGTCGTTGACCTACCCAAGGGTCTATGCTGCCACTCCACGTTACTCCTAGACTCTCATCACACTGAACGAGGAGAAGAGGAGTTGAGCAGCGAAGTAGTGTATTAAAAGCGGATTCTCGTTCGGTAGTTTTTATAAATGATAATAATTATTTTAGTTCCGATTTGTTTACCAACTTACCAATGACGTTATTGTTACTTGTTCACAAACTAAACATCACTTGTTCGCCGTGTATTCAGGGAGAGAGAGTGTATGTGTGTGTGTGTGGGGGGGGGGGAGCAGTTATTAGGAAAGTGTTTTAAAGTGATATGCGGATGGTTTTTGTATTCGTACTTTGAGACGTATAATATGTTTTTGTAGTAATGTACTATCAAAATATTTTTTGTTTTTTTGGAAATGTGTGGAGTGTAGACTTGAATCTGTTCTTACGTTGATTCGAGGAACGTAATTAAATGCGTCAATGTAAACCTCTGGACGCAACTGGGTACATTACGCTTTCCAAGTTACATAAGCATACACTTATTAAAAACAATTTGACATTTTACATTATTAGCCATCTGTGATTGCACGTTCTCATAACGTATGCCCAGCCGAAGGACTGATTTAATGCTCTAAACATGCCCAAGTAAACAAAAGCATCTTCATGGTACACTAATGTAATACTTTTACACTAAACAACTGTTTAAACGTATATCAAGAAAGGGAATTGTAACAACATTTTCTTTAATATATAATGTCTATACATAATACAGTATAGCCTATGGTGTTTGTCATTTTGACATTACATAATTACATTGAGTGTTGTGAGCAGAACGCAGGAGGTATGTAAAGGTGGAGGCGGCGAATGTATTGTGTAGCGGCAGTAATACTTGTTGGCTGGCCGGAAGTCTGTACATATAACCTGTTCGGGCGCTCACGGCCGTAGCTTCCGGTAGCGTCGTCGCGCCTCGCCTCTTCATTTCTGCAGGAGTTTCCTTGCACGCCCTGTCCTTCCAGACTAACTAACCGCCACCGCCACCTAAATACGATTGCAGCCCAGCCGGTACTGTCCGCGTTCAAGCGGCTGTGATTTTACTCGGGTTGCCATCGGTTCAGGTTTTCCTGGGCATGTGAGAGGGAACGTCAGGGGAAATTTTATTTAAAAAACCGGTTGATGATGTGTAAAATTACATTTTAAATCAGAAAACTAGAATGATCTCTTTAACAAAAGTGTGGCCAAAAACAAAAGAAAAGCTTTTTTTTGTGTTTTCCCTTACTGAAATATCGTTTCCATTAAGAGAATGATACAATTTGTAATAATTACAATTCCGTTGCGTGGTGTGTGTGTGTGTGTGTGTGTGCGCGCGCGCGCTCGTGGAATATAAAGTTTTTCAAACTAAAAGTAATTTTTAAGTTTTTTTTTGCAACAATATAGTAATTGTATTATAAATGGCACATGAAAAGTGTCGGAATTTGTTGTTTTGTACGTAGGAGTAGGCTACACGTTGCACGTTTTTGGAGCTATTCTCCTACGGTTTTACTTTGGCAGATGGCAACCCTAAATTGTACCATCTTCGGCACGACCTTTAGAATATTCTACTTTAATCAGTCGATTTTATATTTAGACCAGTTTTAGTTTATATTTATGACAGACTTTTTGTGCAGAAAAATGTTTCTTGAGTTCAGTATGATTACGAAAACGTATGTATTCAGTAGAAGTACTATATTCTTAATGCATTTTCCGTTTCATCTTTTACTGAATAGTAATGGTACTGTACATGAGTAAACTCAAAAATTTTATTATATGGGGAATATAGAATGACGATCAGCAGGATAACAAGAAAGAGGTGACGGAAGTCATTGTTTGGATAACATGATAGGAAAAGAAGAGAAGAGGAGATTAATGTTATTTGAACAATGGTGTTGTAGAAGAATGGTGAGGATGAACTGTAAAGACAGAGTGACAAACGAAGACGTTTTCCGAAAAGCAGGAGAACATAGTAGCATGTGGAAGGATACAAAATATACGAGAGACTGTGTAATAGGAGACACATTCTGAGACTCGACGGTTTACTCAAAACTATATACTTCATGAGAGGAAAGAAGTACACAGGAAGACCCTGTTTTCAGTATGTCCAATAAATCATGGAAGATTACTGATATTTATTTTGATATCAGTATATACAGACGTATCCGTGTGGGAGTTGTGTTGATATGAAGAGGAGGGCAGAGACTGGAGTCCACTGTAGGACTACCGCAGTCTGTTTTATAATAAATTGACTACCTAAGAAGAAGAAGAGGAGAATAGAGTGACGATAGAAGTATAGGTATTTTTGTGTTCAGAATAGTAGTGGATATCTACCATTTGATTAATACACGCGCGGTTCAAAAGAGGTGTCCGCAAAGAAAGATGAGTTTTAGGGGTGTACAGTGTAACTGGTGGCACATAGTTTTTCAACCTACACTACAGTATGAAACAAAATAACGGATTGATACTAGGCTTACGTGATACGCCAATTTTTGTTTGCCAAAGGAGTGTAGGACAAGTGGTACGCTGTAGACTTGTAATTTGTAGCTGTAAGAATATCCGGCTCGTAAATATGCTTCCCAGGCTGATAACAGTAATAGTTTGCTTACAGTAATAGTAAGCTTATATCTGACACTTTTCACAAATGTGGTACAAGTGACAAAAATATATATAACCTAGTTTTTTGTAGGCTTAAGCATAGCTTACAAACTTTTTGAAGGCGATACAAAATTTTCAATGACTGTTTAGAGATATTAAGTTCTTTCAAATTATTGAAGATACCGAGTTTGTATTTTAAATAAAATTCCTCGTAACTTGATCCTCCACATAGACTTTTACATTTTAGGGAGCGCTACATTTGGTTTAAAATTTCCTTTACAGTGTGGCGCCCTGCTAGATTTTTATATTTGATCAAATTTTTGACCCCTTTTTGGTCCCCTGTGGCCTAGCATTTTAAAAATTTGCAAAACTATACACTATATTCAGACTTTGGTAAAATTCTTTTATTTGATACCCCACGTGGATTTTTGCGATTTGTTACAACTAGTACCACTCACATTTTTACGTCCCCCCGTATATATTGGGGGGGGGGGAGTCTGTCTCAAAAATAGTAGAGGTCTATAAGATTAAAGTATGGACACGCGAGCCAAGTTTTACAAAAATCGGTTGATATATTAAATAGTTATCGTGAGACACCCCAGACAGACAGAACACAGACAAATGCCAGACGGTCGAGTTAAAACTGAGAACTCCCTTCCCTGGTTCTATTAAACATGCTAGAGAGAAGATAGCAGCCATTGTTGTCGACTCTTTACAATTCTTGTTTCAGCTCCGATTTCAGTGCAGTTTTCAGCCTTAATCTACAGGTATTTTTTATTATTGAAATTACGGTTATTCAGTAATGTCAGAAATCATAAAAATTTAAATAATTTTGGATTTAAATACAGTTAAGTGATACAGATTTGTGTCACGAAAATGTAGGCCTAATGCTTCTCTCTCTCTCTCTCTCTCTCTCTCTCTCTCTCTCTCTCTCTCTCTCTCTCTCTCTCTCTCTCTCTCTCTCTCTCTCTCTCTCTCTCTCTCTCTCTCTCTCTCTCTCTCTCACACACACATTTGTTTTTAATGTTAATTTCTTTAAGTCAGAGATTAACTTTTCTTATATTCTAATATGTAGGCCTATTCATATGAATTACCTTGCAGCACAAACATCAAATGTAGGCCTATAGTAAGTACTTTTATATTGCCAGCATGTGTAGATTGAAACGTATTTACTATCAATTTGCGTGTGACTATGTAACGTAAGCTACTATGGATTTCGAAACATATGAAGAAATGTAAAAACTTTCATCTAAAGTAACCAAGGACTTCGCTAAAAATTATAGCCTATTCTAAATGTGTTACTGATTATAATAGGTACTAAGAAATATATACAATAAAGTGCCAACATTTTATTATTTCAAAGATTTTTCTTGTAAAAATCTTTATAAGTAGGCCTACATCACTAATTTTGCTATAATGAGAGTAGACTAATAAAAAAGTAATTACCACACAAGTAGACATAAGTAAAAGTCATTAAAAGACAGAATTATATAATTGATGTAACTAACAAATACACATAATAATTTGACGGGATAGAAAGACGGGTGGGGGGGGGAGAGAGAGAGAGAGTACTTATGGTTATGTCTTGTAAGAATCTTCATCCGGTGCCCGGATTGTTATGCATCAATAGATTCGTGAGCCACAGTAAAACCATGTGTTTAATCGAAGGCTTGCTATGCGCGCACACGATTAATCGACTGCATTCTGTAATTGCGTCCATGCCGCCAGTACTGAACAGGTAGGTAAACAATGCTCCGGCAAGGCCAGCAGACATCGGCTACATTACACCCCCCCCCCTCCACCTCAAGGATACAATGCGTATTTAAACACCCATGATATTTGGTATTGCAGAGTAGGCCTGAGTGACCTAGACTGAAACTAGTTTCGTTTTAACTAGTTATTTGAAACTACAAAACGTAAACAAATATGTGACGATAAGTATTTTTATAAAACGGTTCTCCTATTCCCGCTTTAGTACTAAAACGTTGTGTGTTATGGTCTCAAATAAAAAGCTTGATGTTTGTTTGTTTAAAAAACACTCCCAAAACGGTTTGTTTTTATTTTCTGTGTACATGAGATTTATTAATCCACGTTATACTTTGTTATATAGCCTATGTTATCCGCGTAATACTTTATTCCGCAAATTCGAGCAAACGTTTCTTTGTTATGATAATCGTAATCCATCAGGAGTATTATGTAATTTCGTTTAACTAAAACGTATTTTTTTAGTTGTAGGCTTTTAGAAAACCCCATCAATTTATTAATTTAAAGTATAAACACATTTTAAAGAATTTTATTTCAAAGTGTTTAATATTTTTCGCCGCTGGTATATTAGTTATTGATCATTCTACATAGTTAGGATGTGTTTACTTATACGCTTGTGTCTGTTTTTTTAATGATTCAGCCAAATTCCCCCAAGTCTAGTGGTAACTGTTATCCCAATTCAAACAGAACTTCACTATTGCATCCCACGAATCGAATGCGTCTAACCTATAATGTGATCGTTACATTGCCTCTCAACAGCGCGCGCGTTTCGTATAAATTATGCTTTTAGTATTGGAGGGACGTAGAAGATCTGTTTCTGACAAAACCGAATTTCAGTTATGTAGAATGAAGGTACTAGGCGTCTGTCTCGTAGATAGGCCAGGGCTATTAGTTCACTTTGTATGAACAATTATGAAAAAAATCCCTTTAGTTATTTATTATTTACGGAAGGAAGAATGGTTGCTGTCATTTATTTAAGGTTTTTACTGTTTTTATAAATGTACAGTATGGTCGTTTTAATTATGCATTTCGTGGGCCAGGTTTCTGAGAATAGTTTAAAATTTCCCCTTAGACTATACTTCAGGTAATAAGTCATGCGTCATTGGACGTATATTTAATAATTAAAGCATTTAAATCAAATCGGTAAGCTCGTATATAAATAAAATCACAAATAACGTGAAACAATTTTCTTCCAGTTACTTTCCACTATAAATTTAAAAAGTACTACTCTTTTTTTTAAATGAGTAACCAATTTTAATAAAATGTAGTTTTAAACTCTATTGTCGCGTGCTGTGGGTGGCTCTCTCCCGTTCTCTATCTGTTTTATCTTTCTATCTGCGCCCTTTCGCTCTCTCTCGTACATTGAAACAGTAATCCCTTTTGTAAAGCTAATGGAAAATCGATTTTTCTTTTCTTTAGTCACTCATATTCGTTCCTATTCAATGATATCAACAGGCTTCAGTGTAAAGAAGCTACATACCATTACTGGGCTATTGACTTTAACGTATTATTACGACGGTCTAACTGATCGTCGTATGGTACAGTGGAAAGCAAAATACAAGACACCAATTAAGTCACTAATCACCAGCTTTAATTATCACAATTAAACAGTTTGTAATCAACAAGATAGTCTCTTACAACAACTCAAATAAAAATTGTTCACACGCAGTAATAATGTCTACTAGAATATAAAACACATTTATAATATAAGACACAATTGTATTACAATTGTCCCGCACAAATATAAAACACATAACACTTCGCCACAATACTACGAACCGTACTTCAATATATCGCGACTCAAACGGAAACTGAGCGTAGCTGAGTGCTTGTATTTATACCCCCCGAAAATCCAGAAATATCCATACTACGCATTAAGAACGCTACTAGGAAACACCAGAACGTAATTTATTGCGACCTTGACACAGTGCGCGCGGCCTAGCGACTTCTGTCACAGTCTAGCTAATGCGTTGAGAATCACGTACGCACACACAGCCGGATTCCACTGGAACATTCGAGAAACACGTAGATTGTTCTGTAATGTCGTAACAGTATATTCGTTTAGCTATGAATCCTGAATCTCGCGATTGTCTTAACGCAGAAATTAATCAGGCCTGTTACGCCAAACACTATATGATTATGGTACATATTGGTAGATAGGCGTATAAACAATAATAATGTAAACTTGTGATCGTTTGTAAAATAGACCTATTACTTCCATTAGTCGGTCAAGCACCTTCATGAGGGGGATACACCGCGCAGCTCCGTATTCACGTGTGTTACGTACGTTTGTGCGGAATATACTACAACGCCATCTGACGCCGGTTTCGTGACTTACAAAAAAAATTCATCACGGAATTCAAATGAGTAAAGAGCGATACTGGAGGTTGCCAGTTATTCTCCTACAAAGTAATGAGGGTGTCTGGGCGCTTAAATACAATCAGTTTAACACATAGGCCTACGAATAGAATTGTGTTATTTACGTACACTGTGCACAGTAACATAATAACAATTTTAAGTGTTATAATAATATAAAAGAAATACAATTTGAACGTTTTTACATGCAAAAAAAATCGGAAGATATAAAAACGTTACATTAATAAAAAATCTAGTTGTTAGTAACAAACCCTTTAGAACCATATAAATAAGCAAATCGGGCACTCCACATACGAACAACCACAGAATCGATTCCTGCCATTCAAGCAGTGAACCGAACTAAACAAAAGTGAATAAATAAATCAAATTAATTTGTCCAGCTGCTGTTTGGTTTGGTTTGAGAAATCATGATATTTGCCGGTCCTGCTAATCCAGCAGAAAATGGTCCACCGTATGGCTGTTCCAACGCTAGCGTCATATGTTCGTGTTGGTGTGACGCCATAGAATTTTGCGGTCGGGACGAGAAGCAGGTGCTAAACTAAACCAGTAGAAACGTAGAGCGGGTTAATGAGGTGACGGGGTCTTAACTGTACTGAAATCAGATATTGTACTACCGATTGCACATGCAATACGTAAGCCTGTATGGAAGCTTCCGATCCGTCAGATACATAATTTTAGTACTGAAAACGCCTGTACCTTCCAACCAGTTGTTTACCAAAAGTATTCAATTACCGAATTTACGGAACACTGATGTTTCGCATTGGCTAAGCACGGACACGTGTCCGTAATGTATCCACGTATTCAACGGGATAATTCCGTATATTACAGTGTTATAATTTAATTTTTGAAGCCTGCAGTTACAACGGAGGCTCCGCATTGATGAAATCATAATCTACCGTGCGTGTGAACTGGCTATGAATTAGTATTCTATGTGAGTTACTGAATTCTAAGTGAGAAATACTGTGCCTTCTGGCAGTCATCGCGCCAAACAAGACGGCCTCTACTCATCGTGCCAATACATACTGTAACTTGAACTGTTGCATCGAAATACGTTTGCCATACGTAAATGCATACAAAATCATTAAAACAGTTTAGATGTGCTCATGTGAATAACAGATACGTGGATGAAAGAAATTGTACTCTTCCTATCTTTCAAGACATATTTGCTAATATAGATACTATATGATACAGTCAACTTATAGAGCACCAACAATTTAGGTATACTTTTTGAAAAGATTCTTTTTTTTTGCTGGAACTTCCAAGTTCGACTTTTATATTCAAATCTTAATACAGATGGGATCTCGAGTTTGACAGAAAATTGAACACCAGCGGAATGTGATTATACGGTCCCGACTAATCGATCCCGCTCTCTGAAATGGTTATTTCAATAAAATCGTTTTATCTTCTTCGCTCTACACTTTGGTGTAGGTGTTATGGTCGTTTCACATTTGTCACATGTACTAACCATCTGTCTGTATGGTTCTTTGCCTTTTCTTTAAGTGTTCGTCGTTTGCGCTTCCAGGTCTCCATATTATTCCCTGCCCCAGGTGTTTCGAACCCTGCATTCCGAACCGTACAAAAATGTAGGTATTGCCACCAGCTTTAACTATTACGGATCTCATATCGTTTCTAACGAACGCCATCCTCCTTTATTTGCTTCAACTGTGTAGGAATTACGTTTTGCTTAAAAATGCACTTCCTTACCTGCTACTAATCGTTAGATTTTTTTCTCTGAAGTAGTAAATGAAATTTAGAATTACACACGGTTGTAATATTAGTACAATTTAATTTTACTGAATTGAATAACTTTTGACGTATTCAATGTACGAGAACAATGGCGGGCTCCACATTTGTCACAATTAAACACATAAAAATATCTTCCCTGTTTGATATTTATATTAACGTCTTTTAGTACACTGTACTTACATCAGATATTCGAAAGCCTATTGATTTTTGTTTTAGCGCTAAAAATTTTCGCTTTTCGCAGTTCACTATACTTATTGTCTTCACATTCTTATATTACTACCACGTCATCAGCAAATAGTAAGTAGAGATGTTGCATGTAGTACATGTAGGCCTATAATATATGAGATGTAAATAACACCACGAGCGCCTGGTCTGGTGATAGTGCAATATAGTCATTATAGAATTGTCACTCCTATAACCCTGACGCACTCCTCACTTAATTTTATATAGTTTTCTTATAACTACAGTTAAGTGGTATGGATAGCCTCTCGTTATCATTAACCTCCAAGGATTACATCTCAGACAACCCAATCCCACACAAGCAAATTTGTTTTCTTTATTTTAAATCCTACTAGCCTTTCACAAGTATACGTTAATTTCGAAATAAACAAATTACCAAATGTTTGGCCCTTCATACGTATTAATTTAGGCACAGTTTGGATCATCGATTTGGGATTACATTTTCATTGTTCACGTACTGTTGAATCAAAATAATACCGTCACAGTTATCAGTGTCTCGCGATGGAGACAATCAGAGTGCTTTTCACTTTGCCGAAGGAATTTTGCTTTGCTTTCATAAAGACTGACAGTTGAATCACAGAGACTAAACATTATACAGATGCAAAAAATACTTTTTAAAAATTGTTTTAGTTATGTCAACTGATTTTTATGTAACTTTAGTGCTGATTCCAAAAAAATTACAGGACTTTTTTTCTGTCACGTAAGGTTATTTCGCAAAAAGTTATTGGTTTTGAAAAAACTAACACAAAATACAATTTATCATATTTCTGTTTTAATTTTACCACGTAACAAATACAAATATCACTTAAATATCATAGCTCAAAACATCAAAGTGACTAATTTGAACATTAAAAAATTACAAGCCCATTTCCTTTTTACTTTAAAACTTCTTTTTCCGCTTTTCCTCTTGTGAACTTGGTGAGGATCATCCCTTATCAGCATCCAGCAATAGTCCGCCATCCGATATCAATTTTCCGCCTTCCTTGATATCGCCTTTCCATTTCCTTTACTCTAACATTGGTGAAATTTCACCCTGCTCCTGGCTAATTGCACCAAGATTTTCGGGAAACTAGTCAAGTTGTGGATGTAAGAAATGGATTTTTAGCCTCATTTTACTTCCCAGTACGTAGAACTTTTCCAACATATCGTGCATAGTAGGCCTATGTTTATAGTCTGGGTCCTTTTTGTTTCCCAGAAAGCTGGTTATGACAAGTTTGAAAGCTTTCCAGTTTGTTTTTTATTTTCCTCCATTTTTGACTCAAAAAGTTTTCTTAATTCAAAACTTTTGTCTCCACTCATCGTTCATAATTTTTCTGATATCGGGTCCAACAAAAATACGCTCCTTCAACTTTGTTTTAGATAAACCAGGGAACTGGTCACAAAGATGCTTTAACAAACTGTTCATCTGGTATAATTTTTCATGAAGTGGTGGAAGTAAAACGTTCCCTAGGTTAACCAAACTTTCCCTCTCTCTGTTTTTGATTCCAGTCTCTGTTTTTCGTTTTTCTAATCGGCCGTTCTTTCTGTATAGAATCTTGTTTTATGTCGCGGCTATCCCATTCACACAGAAAACAGGAATTTGGTGTGTCCACTCTGTTGACCGAGTACCATGGAAATTACATTTAAGTCGCCACAAATCGTCCATCCATAATCTGCATAGGAACGTTTAGTAAGGATCAAATCAAGATTTTCATACCGTTCTTTCAGTGTCCAACAGACACAGAAGCGTACTTACTTCTTTTGTGTAAGCGTACAGTTTTGAGACTTCCTTTCGACGAATCAATAAGAAGTCTCAAATGATCAGCTTTGTATTCGATGTTAAAATTTATCATGAGTCTGGACACATCTTTGCAGTAAACAAGTTCACCCTCTTGAGAAAAACGAAAGAGACTCCTTTTCGTCGGGTTCACTAGTTTTATATTCTGCTCAGCTGTTTTTAACTAACTTTGAGACAAATGTTTTAAATTTAGATTTGTACTCTGTTGCCAAGTATTTATATATACCAAATAAATGTTTAATATGCATAAATATATGTACACTGTTTATATAAATAGTTATACTATACTTTGTAATTTATCAAATACGTCAAAATTAGATGTATTATTTGTGAGAAACTGTTCGTGATAGAATTTTTTAAGTATTTTTCCAGTAATTAGCACAAAAAAAACTATAAAAATCGTCCATTACATTTTAGATAATTTTTCCATCGCAGACCTGTGTTATCAAGGAATGACCCTTTTTCATAGACAGATAACAATGTGAAACGCACTATAGGCCTACACTTTGTAAGTTCAGAAACTGTTTGACTTTCGCGTTACTGTTGTTCACACACACACACACACACGCACGACCAATTTGTACTCGAACCCAGTGATTGAGTTAATAAGTTATTTTCTTACTTGACGCTGTTTAGTAGTCTTTAAGCTAACCTTGCCAAGAATGTTCCATAAAATCAACGATCTTCATTAAGCCTATCAAACTAAAATAATTGCGCCTGTCTTGTACTCAGCAGCTTACTAAACAAATATGTGCGTACGTACGAGTGCGCGAATTGGTGAAGAAACCGTCCAGCCATACTACATCGAATTGTTCACAACTACTACGACATACGTCATCCTACTACTAACGATTCGACTAAAATATATACCTGTACATAAACCCAGTTCAGAAACAGGCGTGAGTTTAATAAGTAGGATGGTGGTGCGTTTTACTCCAGTTCTATTGTGGCGGTTTATTTTGTCTTCAGGCAACATCATCAGTATGCTGGTGGACAGCAGCCAGTGGAAACAAGATGGCGGTCAAGCACCGCCGGAAATACGTTGAGTCGCGCCAAGGACAAGTGAAGCCACTTCACCGACAAAATACTACAAACAGTTGTCCTGGCCGACGTCGTCAGTGTGCGTCCTCACCATCTTCTTCCTTTCTGTTTCCAGATACCAACCGACCTCCACGACGACGTGACTAACGTTTCATTAACGGAACAGCGTCATAAGTTTAGTCTCCGGGCTGAATTTCAGATATTGACATATTCTTAAGACTCGATAAACATTACCGTTTATCGTTAATCGGACGATACAATAGTCCTAGATTATATAGTAATATTTTTTTACTTTTATTTTTAAGCTAAGCTGTTACCATCGTATGATGTAAATTTGATTTACCCTACTGATAATTCTACTCATGGGGGAGGTGGGTGAATTATGGTGAATAATAAACGAGTAGGCCTATTGTGGTGAATAATAAAATAATAATAAAAATAATACTATTGTACGGATTGGAATGCTGTGTTCCAAGATCAGTGAAATCAATGGCCTTGCAGACAGTAGAAACAAAATTTCTCCGCGCAGTACACGAGAATTCGGTATAATGTTACAGTAGGTAATGATGAAATGCGAGCAGTATTGAAAGTTGAGAACTAGAAACCGTAGCTCATCGTTAAGCATGGATTAGAGAAATCATGGCTTCAGATAGGATACCTGAAACAAATGATGGAGTATTCCCCTCATGGCGAAAAAATGTAGGTCGACCGATGTTAGGGTGACGAAGTTTGGGACAGGAGACAGTGCCTAGATCCGGAAAAGTGTTTCCGCACGCGATGATGATGTCATCAAAACCGAAGACCAGTATACACAGTTATTAAGAATGTTTCAAATTGCATATCATGTATCTCATCACTGGTCTGTTAGTATTGATTTACTTCCTGTTTCATTGTTTACCACAGCACGGATGTACACTTTTTAAATATGTGTTTAACATTTCAGTGGTTTAAATTTCTGTATAAAAAACTGACACTGTTACGGATAAAGCTCATGGATGCAGATTTATTTACCCAGCTGTAAGGCGAAATTACGCTTGTTATTGTTGCGCATGCCTACGCTATAAGGTGTAAGTGAAACTCGTGCCATGTCTGTATTAAAATAAAATAAAATTTAAATAACAGAAAATTGCATTTTTATCGAAACAGTGTTTCTGTATGAGCAGATTTCGATAAACAAATATATATTTGTATTTTATTTTTGACCGAAGTTATGGCAGTGAATGAATAATTAATTTTAAAAAATTACACCTTTTCAAGCATTTTACGTCCCACACCTCTTCAGCAACTACTTATATAAAGTATTATTGAAGATGACGGACCAGCTGAATCATTTATGGTATAGGCTACGTATTCAAAAAAGGGCCCTTTTCACATAAATATATTTTAAGTTGAATTTTAAAAATACATTAGCAGTCTCATTTTTTACATTATTCTTGTTCACACATGCCAGATGGTACCACAATCGTTTAGTGTTTGGCATAAGAGAGGCCAGTAAGTTATTTCTACGTTCTTAGTAATCTTAAGCTGATCGCGAACATTCAAGTTACGTTTGTCTTCAGTCTTATCTCAGATCGGGGTAGATAGCACATCTTTTGTCTACTTACTTTTCGCCGCGACTGCTTTAACGCTACATGGAAGCAATAATCACTGCCTTGTATGCGTAACTGTACTCCTTTTTTGAACAATCGTATCCATGCTGTTGTCTGACGTCCGTCACGCGCTATCTTCAGCTGGTTGATGCTCGACTAACGCCTGCCTGCGTCATCTGTAATGGTAACAAGCAGTTTTAGAAGTCTACTTACATTGATCTTCCCATTATTCAGTAACACCACACTGCTTAGACTCGAATCCTAGCAACAAATTAAATCCCACGTAGTACTCTCTTATTGAACCCAGAACCGTGCCGATCTCCTGTTAAACGTGCAACATCGACCTTGCAGTAGACTACCGCTGTTGGTCCACAGCGGCCATCTCGTCAGTCCTTTCTACATTTAGTTGTTATGACATTAGCCGCAGGCGGTTGCTCAGCATTTTCAACACAGGACAGCATGTTTCCAGGACAGTACGCTGGAGTTAACCTCTCCCCCGAATAATTTTGAGATTAAGTGAGTCTAAGCTAGAATTTGATCGCGAGGAAAACATCCTGTAACGCATTAAAGAATCTGTGCACTACAACCGTATATTAAGATCCAATTTCAGATATAAGGAAATTGTAAATATTAAGTAGGCTTATTTACAAGCCTGTATAAATTAGTGTGAAATATTTTTTTTTAATAGGTCATAACAATTTTTCGTACCGTAAAGTGTAAGATGTAGGTCTAAATAAGTTGTTAAGGTTCTGGCGTGTATACAAATTTGGTCCAGTCATTCTTAATTTGTGCCTTTTTTATAGAGTCTGGGCGTGCTACGTCGATGTAGTAACTGTTTTATCGTTCCATGTTTTCTTTCGCCTTCCCCCTGTTTCACCGGACTTTTTTCTAGATTCCTGGACACACTTCGACGTTCTACCACACACACTGTGTTGACACGACTAACCACTGTAGATGTTGTTTTCCTATTCTTTTAATATTTTATTCCCCTGTGTCTTCTTACTCCGTTTTTAAACCCGTTATTTCTCCTGCTTACATTGTATGCATTTCTTGCAATTTGCTTTTCGTAATCGCAAGATTAGTTCAAAAAATAATCCTTACACTGTTGTATTATTTATTTTTGCTTATTTATTTCTTTTCCACTTACGTCTTATGTAAACTTGATATAATCGTGGTGCACTTGGCAATCGAGTTGTGTCAGCTTCCGTATATTCGTCTTTATCCATATTCCAAAACGCTTTGTTCATTGTTCACTTTCGTATTACATATTTGTTTCGTTTGTGTTTATTTTTACACGCTTTTTTAGCTTAACTCTTTTACCACCAGTTATAGATTTCGTTTAATTTATTTTTGTTCGAAATCACATCATTAAATTGACGCATTCTGATAAAGTAGTAGATCTAAATTTTAGGAGATTAATGGTACTTTAAAATATCGGTCTTTTCTGTAGCTTTAATATTGTTACCAACTTCTATAATAAATTATGTTGCTTTGTCGTAATCCGTTGTTTGTGAATTTCAGTTTGCCTTTTAGTTTCTTCTGTTATTATATAATTTTAGACACTTTACTCTTCTGTACTACTTAATTTAAGTTTAATCTTTCTGATATGTAAAGTATAAACTTACAAAATTACAGGGTTTATGTGTGTGTAATACTTATATCAGAAACGATTTGTTGCTTGTAGAGGTTTAACCCCGTGCAGCGTTTTGTTTTCCGAGCGTGCATAAGTGGTGTGAAAATGAGGTGAGAAATTGTGGGGTAGTCTTCGAAAAATACAAAAAAAATCTTCAAGCAATTTGTTAAAATTACAAGGAACAAAATGTCTGTTACGCTACAATACACTTGCCTTATCATTTAAAAACATATGTTACTGAATGTGCGGGCTTCTGACGTATCCTATGTACGCAGGCAGCGAAATGAGGTGGAATGTGGAGCCACATTAAATGGTTTACTTAAGAGGTATTAGATATCCATACGTAGTGTTTATAAGAAAAGAGACGTATAACAAAGAGATTGTGACTAGAAACAGAATTATAATTAGAAAGTGATAACGCAGAAGAGAAATAACTGACTAGGAAGATATACATAGAAAGAGAAAGAAAACGAAAGCGATAATACGTAACTGCGACAACAGTCGGCATGAGAGAGAAATCGGTGTTTCGCAGAAATAGGACAGCAGCCGGCGTTGCAGAGAATATTAGGGATGCAAGAGAGAGAGAGAGAGAGAGAGAATACGCCGGCAGTTTGATGTGATAGGATTGTGTGCGCTGCGCCTGGCCTTAACCTTGGAGTCTGAGTCGGTGCCACGTGACGGCCTTGACGGGTCATTCCTTCCAATATGGCCGACCTGTGCCCACTTCCTACGCCCCACCCCACTCCTCGCCATCTCCTCCACCTCCCACTGCTCGGTCTCGCGCGCGCGCATACACAACACTTCTTACACAAAGAAATTTAATTAGCATCAAAGGCGACGGGGAAAACTGTTGTTGCCGATGCTGCTGTTAAGAAGAGATGGTTTCTTACATACCTACCATCTATCCGGTGGATAATACAGATACATATAATATGTATACAACAAAACTGTGTGTTTCAGTTGGTGCACATGGTTCGCTGTCTCACTCATTCCTCGGACGCGCTGTCTGTTTACATCTTACTCAGTCTCAGCGCTCTCTCTCTCTCTCTCTCTCTCTCTCTCTCTCTCTCTCTCTCTCTCTCTCTCTCTCTCTCTCTCTCTATCCATCGTGCACGCGCCCAGTGATGCAAGGAGACAACTGCTGTTAGATGTAGTGTCTCGCCCCAAATCTCTTCTTTTCAACTGAGTTTCCTTCCCTTTCCCCTTTTTCTGTGCCGTGAGTTATTACCATATAACTGGGCCCTGCAACATTAAATATAACAAATAATCTATATAATAGTGTATAGTAATGTTGTAGGTATAATAGTCACAGCTATAGTAGTACTACTACTACTACTACTACTAATAGTAGTAGTAATAGTAGGTAGTAGAAGTTGCTGTTGAATCGGTCGGCGATAGCATTAACTCGGTCGTGTTGTTTTTTTCTTACCGCTCAAACTATGTCAAGGTAAAGTGAAGACTAAATCTAAGCAAGCAGTCACTACATGATAATTGCTTGTTGAAATATTTGTACTCCGCTTCGATCTACGCAAAACGTCGTCTGTTAAACACCCGTAACCAAATCCTGTTACATAATAGGTTCACCGTATCAGGTAAACGTTTTCAGTAGTCGGTGACGTGCCAAGCATTTGAATTGAGTTCAGTAACGGCCTGAAGCCCTAAGCGTACGTTATGGGTTTCCTTACAGTTTATGCGTATGTTCGTGTCAGACACAATCTGTAGCCTACAACACACTCTGTTATACACGAGAATTGTCATTGCTCTAAAACCCAGTCGTTTCTCAACGTTTCATTCCTTAAGCTATCTCTACACTAGAAACGTTCTCTAAGGCCAGACTTTGTCACACGTTTTAAAGTACATAAGATTTTAATTTTACTTCACAGTAAAATTTAAATATTACCGTCACATTGAGCTACAAATTACCGAGTAGGCCTATGTCTCTCAGTTGACTGACTACGTTTGTACGATAAATTGTGGGTTTTTAAGTTTTTAATGCAAGTAATAAAAACTAATATCGTAACTCGTTGGGTTTAAGAAATAAATTTTCGCGGCAGACAATTGGCTACGTGCGAATTAAGAAAGCCTTCATCGCAATTTATCCCTCGTCTTTCTGATTGTCTCTTGTGATTTGTGTACGGAATACAGTACACTGCGTGAATGTCAGTTGTCCATTCATACTGGTCCTGCAGGACGAACAGTTATTACGGATACAGAATATCTTTAGCACCGTACAGTGTTGACAGCAAACATACGAAACTTCGTGCAAGTCTAATATTGCAATAGTATCGGTTGAAGTCTAAGACTCAGTATGAAGAAATCATAAAAAACCCATAGAAATAGCAATAGTTAGACACAATACAAGACAGTGATGCGCATTTTGAGGTAGTGAAGAAATAAGAAAGCGGAGGCCGGAAACGTACAAGGAGGTTGACTGTTTTACGTAGTATAAAACTGGGACTTTGTTTACATCTAGTCAACGCTGCCTGCAGAACGCAGTAATATTAATGGGTAATGCTTCGGCGTGTGGGTATGCGTTCATAATATACTAACATATTGCCTTCCCTCTTCCTCTCTCCCTACCTCTACCATCGTTCTTCCTTCCCCTTTTCTTTACTCGTACGCGTGCACGTTATATATGTCCTCTTTAACCTGCTACTCAAAATGAACGCATTTTCTTATTTGTAATGTATTACTTATAAATGTGTGTGTGTGTGTGTGTGTGTGTGTGTGTGTGTGTGTGTGTGTGTGTGATTTGTAATAGTCAGTATTACAAACTCACCAACTCGGAAATTATCATCATGTGTTTTCTGCCCAAGGACAGGACTTGCAGGATATGGTCCGTCCACGCTTTCCTGTCCTGGACTCGTCTCTCCTGTGTTTATACCATCACATTACCTTGTGTTTGCCGCGTACAGTAGCCTATACCAACCAATTTCTCGTCCCGCCCTCGATGGTATTCAACACTCTTTCTTCACATAAACGGTGTACGAAAAATTCGGTGGCTGTGAGAAAGCTTAAAGGATGTCTTCAGTTATACTAATCGGATGATGGAAGTTACTGCTGATACGAGCCACAGCACTCTGGTCTGGCATCAAACATAGGCCTACTTATTCCTGTTGCCAGTCACCAGATGTATGCCTACAGTTTAGCAGTCAAAGCTTGTAGATATTCCACTATTGCTAACAACTGTCGAAATAAGACCTTTATTGTTTATAACAGATTCCACAAATTTATGTGAACGAAACGAGTGCGTTCCAAAGTGTCAGAAGTAATAGTAATATTGCGTATGTAAGAGTGAGTGGGAAGGTAGCGATCCTCCGGCAAGGGGAATGAGCAGTGGATCTAAGTGCAATGGGCTCATGGTCATTTAATGTAACCTTTCCTTGAAGCAAGCGGGAATTCACTCCAATACAATAACCGCTGTGATGGTCACACACTGTTTGTTAGCGACCGTCCGATCGACAACACCATCCATACCGGTTTTGGTTTCATTATGCTTATTTTGCGTCTGTACATGTAGACACAGACTTACGTAACACGTTAGTCTGGCCACCAACACCTGCGTGTATGTTCCTCTGTCTCTGTCTGTCGACTGTAAAATCGTTTGAGATCATGCATGTATTCTACAAACGCTCCTAAATATATTTAGCCTATTTGAAGTAGTATTCAATTACATATTTATCAATTGATGTTATATCCCAACTTATTTTCTACTTGTAGGTATTTAATTATTTTAAATAATAATTTACAATTAATTTTATATTCTATATAGTTATTTCATAAATATAGCCTATATACAGTATATTAATTATACATTTTAGATATGTAAAAACATATTATTTATTTTGAAGTAAGTAATGTTAAAAGCAAGAGTTTTCAATTCTTATTAATTTTGCGATAGCAAGTGTATCATAAACAACACCAAGACCACCTCGATTTCGTGTAGGTCTGTCTACATGTGTTTATAATTTCAAGAAGTCTATATCAGTTACTAAGATAAGATATAAGAACAAAAATTAAATTTTGGGAAATGTGACACTTTGATTAAATTGTGACACTCAAGATGACCTACTTTAGCGTTTTACTTCCAGAATAAACCATATTGTGTTGTTTACGGTAAATAGCTTTTAATAATGTTACTACTTTGCGTTATGTAAACTTTGTTGTATTATATGAACTTTGCTCCACAAAATAAATTACAACAGGATAATTAATGTTTGGTTATTAAAAAAGAAAAGCAGTGAGATGCATTGCAAATAAGTTTTTTAGAGGATGCTGAAATGTTTGGCATAATGCCTTTTCTTTAAGACTTGTAAAAAGAGAAAGTCAAAGGTAATATAATAGGCTTATTTTATGGAATTGAGTTCTCTTAAATGTCTCATCGAGTTCATTGTACGTTTGGTAATTAGCATAGCATACCGACGGACAATCTTGTTTCGTGTACTTAGTAAACTCGTACAAAGCTTATAAAGTAAACATAATTTCTGGGTATTTAAACTAATAAGAGTTGATGTCGGCCTGTAGTTTTATTATCGGGACTGCCACGTAATCCGAACGGAAATTTTCAATGGCCTTTTAAACGAAACAAGAGGTTTTAAACAATTAATTTCCCTTAATTTTTAAGTAGATATATAATTACCTCTTTCTTATTTCACCGCTAATATTTAGTAATATAAGAGGATACAAAGAAACTGAGAAATAAGTATGATTTTTGTAGCCATACTAACAAAAAAAAAAGAAAAGCAACCTAAAAGGAAAGGAAGATGACTTTGCAGGAGATGTAGGCTATTTGTTAAGACCAGAAATGTAGGTCGAAAACCTGAATAGATTGGATATGAATAACTAGCAATTTAAAATGAAATCCTTAGGCCTACATAAAATTAAAAGCATGTGGTTGAACCGCATGGGTGTGTATTTATTTTGCGTGCACACAATAATCGTAACAAATAAACAGTATAAAATATTTTACTTCTTTATGTTACATTGCCTATGAAATATTAAAGTAGGCCATATTAAATATCTACTGTAAACAGACAGATGATATCCCTTGAGCTTAAAGATTATCAGCGGGCGACACTTTGTATTTTTTCCGGAACGTGGCCTTCTGTGGTAAAAAGTAAACGTTACACGCCTAATATACACATTGTTTTAACGACTTGTTGCAAGCTCCATCATCAGTCATATCAACTTACTGTGCTTACGACAAGTAAATCAGGTATTATACGCATTAATTCGCATTTATAATTAACACAGATTACATAGTTATGATGTTTCTGTATATATTTTTGTTTAGTGAATCACTGCGTGTGCAGGTACAGTGTTTGCATAACTGTAAATTGCGTACGTAGGCCTACGTGTCGCCGAGTTGAGAACCATCAGTCAGTGCTTGTTCTCTAATAGCCAAGATTCCATTCATTACTGTGACGCGTCCGTGGACAACCTTTCCTCGTATAGCCTAGCAGCCACACCACATTTTCCGCGAATCTGATTACATTTAAATTATTAAAGATCTCCTTACTTTATTCGTAGACGTAAACTTAAACTTTGCTTACCATTCCATATGTTAATAGTTCTTTTTCCGTAAATGTGTGTTTGTTTAAAACTGTTTTTAAACTATGCCTAATGCCTAAAAGTATGTATAAAGAGGAAATTAAGACTTGTCCGACTGTCTTTCCTAATATACGGATTTTAAACCAATAATTAAACAAACCTCTTATATGAAGAGTCTTTTCCTTTCGGACTGCATGTGTGCATAGCTGACAATTTCATATTCGTATTGTCTTCGAAACTATATGAAACTTCTTTAACTTGAATGAAAATTTAATTACAAAGTGCAGAAAGTTGACGTTCTTTCTTTATCATGAATTAACACTTCACTTTCCGGTAAGAATGATAAATCGTACTTTATAGGGTCGAGGGGTGTGTAATATTTCTTTATACTAATTTTGTTTTATTTGTACAATAGACACATCATAAAATGATGATAATGCTGTGTTAAAAAAATTACAACAGATTGTCACTGTCTTCACTTGTATCAGTTAATCACCGCGCGGCATGTAGTAATAACATACTTGTTTGTAAAATATTTTTAACCACTCGTTCCCACACACACGCACCCCTGTATATAGGCCTACAAGCACTTGTTAGTACAGTAAATTCTTGCTGTTTCATACTATAGTATGATAGGCCTACATAGGTCTGTGCTAAAATCATCTTTTAGGCTTTCCAGTTTTTCTAAAATTTTCATCTTTTCTAAGACTTACACATAATTAAGGCATACATAATTAATATTTACATACATCATTAGTGTTTTGTTTTTCATTAACGTTTAGTGTAGGCCCTGCTTGTGAAATTTCTATTCGCTGCGTATTAGTTGTATGTGACTAGATTATGTTTCACCTAAGAGCATACTTATTGTTTATGACTTGTTGAAATGCACTGTATTGTGGATTTGTTGCTCATTTAGAAATGTGTTTTTGTTTCAGGTATGTGGGAAACAGTACCCAGCGAAACACAGTTTGTTGACGCAACACCAAACGAAGGTCTGAACAGCGTATTTTTTTATTACAAATTAAGTATTTCCTGTGTGGTCAATGGAATGGAGACACTTCCTTCTACGTGAATTTTGTCGTTCCGTATGCAGACGAAAAATAATTGTGTGTCATGAAAATCTTGCGTGCGTGTATGTACGCGCGCGTACCCGCAGAGCTCACTTTAATTTTTCGACATTAATAGAAAGAATTACTATTACAGTTCTGTTCTGTTCTGTTGCATTAAGATTTCCGCATAAGAAATAACTTAGACTGTAATGGTATTTCATATAGGCCTAATATAGTTGTCATCTTAATTGTGGAAGTTTTAGAATATTCTGTCTTGTGAAACGTGATTCGGGATATTCTTCGAGATAAACTATTAACATTAAGGTAAACAATTAACATTAAGAAAAAGTATCACATCCAACAAATAAAATATACGTATATGTACGTAGTTCCTAAGTTAATTTTATATAATAGCCTACTTCCTTAAGCTTTTTGTTGCAGTACGTCCATCATCTTGTTTTGTTTTGAAAATGTTAATTTAATTACTGCTATAGAATTGTGTGTATAAAAAGCTGATTAGTATAGGCCCATATAAATCTACGACACCAGTGGAACTGTATTTTTCCGAAGTCGGTAAAATCGCCTGTTCACCCCAAATTTCGAAAGATGCCAATTAAAAATAAGATAACGAAATAAATTTTAAGAAATGTCAAAGGATATTATTATTGTATAAATACGAATATGTAGGCACGGTGTGTGTGTGTTTCATAAGCCTAATAATCTAGTAATAATAATAGAAAGAGAGATAGGCCTAAGCCTGAATAAGCAGAGAGGAGGATAGGTGAAGTCGCCAAAGACGCGGTACGTAAAAAAGATTTCAGTTGAGTACCACTAAGCTCAGATGACCGTCGTTGTATTGTTCGCGCTTTGTCAAAGCAGAATTCAATTTCCCTTGCGACTTCATTCCCTAGCCTAAAAGCTTCTGCTTTTATGGAACAAGTGGTTACAAAACAATTTTTTTTCAGTAACAGTGTGATGTAAGGTTAACGTGAGGAAGACGTGTTTGAGAATGGAATGTCGTGAATGCACTTGATTGCTTCCAAACAAGCTCCCGCACGTGCAAGACGTAGGCTACGCTGCAGGATGACATAATAATTTGACGTTAAACATCGGACTATTGAAAGAAATTTGAAAAACTTATTTTAATATCGTCTCTGTACATTGGGTGGATTCCTGGTAAAAGCGGTTTATAATGGTATGCCTATAATATTAGCAGTACTGTGGCCCATCATTATACTACGAGAGCCTTCTAGTTTTAATATTGTTACGGAACATTTGATTTTACTAGATTCAAAATGACGGGTGAAGAATTTTTTTTTATTTTGAGATCATTGAAGGAAAGAACATGAAATGGTGAGTTCACGTAAGAGAAAGGGACACTGGTGAATTCACTGTATTCCAGTCAGCAGTCGTTTGTGATAGTTATGAAAATGGAAATTAAAAATATTTAATCTAACGAAAACCGGTACGTACTTATGTCTGTTGCTGAGGACATTATCCGAGAAACGTTTTCGGCACGCCTTTGTCTGTTTTCCTTAGACCTCTTAATTAAGTTTGGAACATTAATATTTCCAGGTTGCAGTTTTATGTAAATCGGTCCAAAAATGTGAATAACTAGCCAAGCCAACCTAATCTTTATGGTTGACGTTAAACATCGGACTATTGAAAGAAATTTGAAAAACTTATTTTAATATCGTCTCTGTACATTGGGTGGATTCCTGGGTGGATTCGTGAGGAGGTCGTAATACAGCGTGCATGCATGCGGACGCTCTGAACGATTCTGTTGTTACGTTTTTGTTTATATATATTTTATTTAAAAGATTTTAAATATTTTAAAATTATGACAAACCACAAATTGTGGTATACATTTAAAGTTTGATAATTGTGTATCTGAAGATGGGATTTTATCCCGAAACGCGTCATTAACCGACAGCAGCTAGTGTCACTAAGGTGGACCGAACAAGGTAATTTAATTATATTAACCATATAGTGACTTGGTACGTTAAACATGAATAAATTAATCTTTATGGTTTGTTGTTCGCATACTTGTTTTGAACAACAAAGACACTGGGCCTTCCTGTATTTCTTTAGGGAGCAGAAACATGGACTGTCAGTGCAGAAGACCGCAAAAGAACAGATGGGCATACAGGAAGACATTGCGAGCATTATTGCGACAAAAGAACCAGGATCTCCATCCTTAAGAAACTTACCGTGAATAAGAGATTATCCATCATTTGCTACAGTTCTTTGGACATATTGTTCGGCGACTGGGAGAAAATATGGAAAAATCTATCATCCTGGGAAAAATAGGACAGTGGTGTTGCGGAAGATGTTCAAGATGTTGGCTACACCAAATAGCGGAGATAACAGGCTAGAACAACTGATTCGTAAATAGATGAACGGAACCGGTGGAGACAGAATCGGCCTATAACACGATGGGTCACCAACTTTCAGTTATGAAAGACGAACTAATGAATGAAAAAGTCCCAGTGAAGTGAGTGTTCATGATTTCTTAATTACTCACTTAATCTTTTTTGTTTTTCTGGGATTAGCTTTAAATTATTGTTTAATATAATTGTGCATCCAATTTGGGTAATTTAATAATAGTTAAAAGTGATTTTGGTACTAAACAAGCAAATTGAAATATTAATTTTAAAAACCAAATAGACATGAGTAAACAAACCGAATCAGTGTTTCATTTTACTGTACAAAGTTCAGCAAGTTTTAGGCTAACGGCTAGTACAAATGTAAAAATCAGCTAACCGCCTGTTCAAGGTTGGCAAAGAAGTAGCCTATATAAAATTTTCCGTACTTCCAACATTCCAAGTAGAAGTTGTGATAAACAACAGCTGGATGAGTTCTGTTGTTTAACTAGTTCTGTCGTTTCTCATCTGTTCATTTCGGCTTCATTAGGCATTCGCTGATTCAAAATTAAAAGAATCCTTAACGAAACCTACCAGAAATACCTGTGAATATAAATGTGATTATATTGTGTGTGTGTGTGTGTGTGTGTGTGTGTGTGTGTGTGTGTGTGTGTGTGTGTGTGTGTGTGTGTGTGTGTGTGTGTGTGTGTGTGTGTGTGTGTGTGTGTGTGTGTGTGTGTGTGTGCAAATAGGTATGTAAATGTGAATATACAGGCCTTTAGGTGGCATCTGAATAGTGTGCGTGCACCGTTTGAACATCTATTAATACAAAATTCAACACTACTAACGTAAGAAAAGTAGGCCTACACACATAAAACTGGTTGTTGTAGAAAATGAAAAAATTAGGTTACTAATTTCTTGTCTAGTAAGTTGACATTATGGGATGGAATGTCCCATTACTAGGGTACGTAAATAAACACAGTTCATTTACTTACTCGCGATAGTAGTCGAGATCTTAAAACTACCAGCTTAAATCTATTAAGTATTTGCTTGTAGTTTGCTTATCTACAAACTAATTTTCCCGTAATATTGACTCATAATTTGTTTCGTGTCTACGCAACAGAAAGAAGAGAGTAGAAGTGGGTAGGCAAGGTTTAAAACAGTTTTTAATTTTCGTATGTTTGTGTTTGGGTTATAACTTTTTCTGTGAATATATTATTTACATTACCTCATAGCGATCAGTTGATAGAAACCCAGGCGAATAGTAAAAGTGAGGTAACCCATTTCATTTGACACGCACTTTGTCTCATTCTCATACCACTTTCGAGTTTTGTTTCAAGTAAAGGACTTTCAGGTATCCTGACAGCAGTCTCAGTGAACGAAAGACATAACCGTAAAGAATCTACCAATTCTGAACGACTATGGAAAGGAAAATCTCCAAGTATTTTTGTGTGTGGAAGTTGACTTCGTATGGCTCTCATTCGTAGGCCATTGGAAGATGGATAAAGAAGGAATAAATGTTTTTGAGAAATGATGCTGTAGTAAGCTGAGAGAATTTCTTGAAGAAATAGTATGGACAGTAATAAAGAGTTTAGTGACAAAATGAGACATGTGAAGGAAATATCAATGGGTGAGGAACTTTATTAAGCTATATAATTGGTATTAATGGAAAATATTGGTGGGGGATGGACAAGAAACAACTCCATTTTCTCCACCAAATGGTTAAAAAAATGAACATGAAAAAATATTTTAAACAAGATGCGGTCAGCTCTGATCTGACGCTCTGAAAACTTCGGCTGTCGAAAAAATAACTCCAAATACTGTAAACAATATAAACGTTTTGTTAAGAGAATAAGAAACGAACAATGTAAAAACATGGCAAACTTCCGAACACTGCAAAATGATGTCAGTGTGACAGTCATTTAATTTGTTATTATTTACACACATATTTGAAAGCGTTTTTCTTAATTTTTTTATTTAACTACACGAAACATTTTTATGCTTTATCAAAAGGTAAAAAAATTAACACGCATCATATGTATAGAGTACGTGTGCGGTTTTAATACGATATTGTTCGTAAAAAATTGGGTTATGGTTGTCGGGTGGGGAGGAGGGGTGACACTGTTATTGCAGATTATGGGTCAGCCCAATTGGCAACTTGCTGCTAATAGTCTATTTAAAAATTGTCTTGCTAAATGAGAGTATTTTATTGGTCTAGGTGGCAGCAGTGGGGGAAGTCAGGGAACTCGTTCAAGGTCGCGTGCCTCTTTCCCCTCAGATTCCCATTCGCTCTTCGGTCTTCCGCTCACAAACATTTCTTCAATTGAATGATAATGAAATGCATATTACTTACTACACATTACGTGGCATTATAAAACTGGAAACTCTCTCCCCCCCCCCCTCTCTCTCTCTCTCTCTCTCTCTCTCCCCCATCTCCCTCCCTCTCTTTTTCCCCCTTCCCTCCCTCACATACTCACCACGACTTCGTTCTAATGAGTTTTCGACGGCAACAGATTAGATATTACTGTTCACGTCATGTTTGATAAGCGTATAAAAAAAAACACAGAAACGTTGCGTTATTTTTTGTTTGTGCGCTCGATACTTGAAATTCGCACGTCTCTCGAATGGACACTTTGGTGATCACGTGTAGGGAAAGTATGTTTATATAACATAATATGACGCTGGAACAGTACGTATTTAGACGTTAGTAGCCCGCGGCCTAAGTAGAATTTCAATTTATTGATCAAGATACTGACACATTTTACCTCATAAGATGTGGTAGCCTAAACTGTGTATTAGTGGGGCCTACTTGTAGTACTTTGATTTCGTGCGTCACATTAAACGTTACACACTCTTTACAATATAAAAACATAGTAAGTGTTACACATTTCTTTTCCGAAACATAAGTACATAGTGGTAAGCCGTGTTGTTAAAGTTTACCGGAACTTTATTTGTACGACTATGTCGTGGAGTTCTACATTCGTAACGGTACACAGAGGATGAATATTCGGTTCGATACTGTAATGTTTTGTTTCGGCACTTAACACTTATCAAATCATTATGTGGTGCGCAACTTTGCTAAATCCCTACAGTTTAAGAACAGTACGTCGTTTCATAATACTAAGAAATTCTTTTAAAAATTGGAATTTTAATTAATGTTGAAGAATGATTCTTAGTAAGTGACTAATTTTTTTTTTATTATTCCCGTACCACTCTCCTTAATTATTGCGCTCTTGATGAATCACTATGGGCGAGCAGTTCTAACAGCTGATTCTATTTCAGAAGTATCGTACCGCCTGTTGTTTTTCATGTGTACGTTAGGCTTACTTTTTCTTTAATTTGGAGAGAACACTGAATGGTGTATAGCCTACGTAATATGATTGTCGTATAACTTGTTTCACTGAGTGTACGTGAAAGATACAAGGAATGTAAAGTTGAAAGTATCCTTAACTTTTCTTAGTTACTTTCCTTGTTCAGAGAGAAGGCATCTTTTGCTGTCTGTTGGTATGTCTACTCAGGCTCAGAAGCCGTACTTCACAATTTTGAAAACCTTTTACTTTGTGCAGCCATATTTCCCCCCCCCCTACTTTAGCTTTGTTATCTCTTCCCGTATAGGCGAATCATTATCAATGGTGAATTAGTCCTAAGACAGGTTTAAACTGAACTGTAATATCCACGTTGTTCTAGCCTGTGCCGCTCTCTTCAGTTGTTCATAATGTCTCCCTACCATCAAATCTTCTTCTTCCTCGCTCTCTCGTACCTTCTATCAGATTCCAGTATCATCTGTAACCTCCGTTGCGAAGATTACTTGTCTTTGCTAATCATTCAGTCGTCACATGCAATATTTTACTGTCACAGGATGACAGTACAATATCTTTTGGACTTCAATACCCAGAGTTTGAGAATACTATATGCCACTGTTCATACATCAGTGCATTTATTTATTTCATTTTTTGTGTATAACGTGCTTGATACTTGGCGTGTAATTCGTACTGTACTGCCAGTGACTCTCATTTATACACATTTGACGGCACTGCTGTTCTCGGTGTTTTACTGAAATTCGTTTATTGTGTTACATGGTACAATAAATAGAGCATATCCGAATTTTACGTCATACAACACGTTCACCTTGATTAGAACGCGTAGAAACCGTAAACAGGAAAATTCGAAGATTTCTCTTTCTTTATCTTTCTCTTATTCGTTCGCTCGTCGTTCACATTTCACTGTACATTAACATTAAAACGTATTGTTGCAGCGAGAAATGTATGTAGGTGTACGTAAGGGTGGCGGCCTTGTGTTATGCAACTTTGACGTCATGCAGCAACAGGATCGCTTATGTAGATACTGTCTGGCCACGATTCGATGATCGAGCATTGTGTAAGGTGGGAGAAGCACTACGGTAGGCTAAGCGGGGGTAAATCAAACGGCTAGTACATAACCTATGTTTCACCCTACCTGACTTACAAGCGGCCGGGTGGCGGGGGAGAGCAGCTTCAATCATCCAGTCGCGGCAAGACAGTAGTAATACACGTTGGATTCCAGCAAACAAACTGTAGGAGCAAGCATGTCTTCTGTGCGCGCGCACTAGTATTCTGTGACAGCTTAGCCAATGTCTATCTGAATCGGGGATGTATTCATTCCATTTTCATAGCACTTCCGAGTTTTGTTTCTAGCAAAAGACTTTCTGGCATCCTGATAGCAGTCTCAGTGGGAAAGACTTAACCGTATAGAAACTACCAACTCTGGACGACTAAGAAAGGAAAATGGAAAATGAATGTCCTATAGGCCTAAACGTTTCAGTTTTTGTCTTTTTATTTAATGAAACCTTAGCGAAAATTTAATATTAAAAACACTTTTCGTTGGACTATATCCAGTAAAATATTGATAATATTTTTGATCACATAAAATAAGTGTTTCTACGCACGTTTGAGTTTTAAACGGGTAGACTTCTGTTATAGGTGAAAACATTAATGCTGGTACCCAAAACAAAACTCAATATGTAAGGCGTTGTGCTCTGCACTACGCTCTTTTAAAACGTAATATATAATATTTAAATACTAATATCCAGTGCATGAATTGGTAAAGTAGTTGTCATGTAGTAGACGAGTAACGTATGTTTGAAATATATTCAGATTCTGATTAAGTACATGGAGGTTTAACGTTATTTAAGAGTCAAAAGTAAAATTCTGTACCAGAGAGAAAAAACAAAAGTCAAATTTGTTGTAACATTATCTGCTTATTTTACTGGCGTGGAGTAATATTTGTCTTAAATATTTAAAAAGTAGGCCTACACCCATTAGTTGTCCTGTTTTTTAATTGTAGCGCAAAAATTGTGGATCAAACTGAAACAGTGACAAATTCAAGTAATCTCGTGCGAATAATTTATATTCTCTGGTCTCGAATCATAGATTTAAAGTATTGTAAGGTAACTCTTGTTAGTCCCAGACAAATTAATTTGTTCATAATTTTTAAAACTGATAGTTTATATTGAAAAAAAATTGAAAGAGAACTTTAAAAATTAAGATTGGAATTAAAAAGTATTGTTCAACAACTTACTTCACAAACAATTTCCCTGGTACAGTACAAAAGTTACTTAAGAAGATTTTGTTTAGTTAGCAGATTGTTTAAGGTTCAGGAACCTTTGTAATATAATGTTATAACGCTCACAACATGTTTCATGTGGGGGGGGGGGGAGCACTATCATTAGTATTGATGGGAAGAAAAGGCCATTCCCATATAAACTACAGCCTATAGGCCTATAGGAGTAGCCCTACTCTTAGAAACATTGTTATTATTGAACCACATGTTTTTATAATTTACAATTTTTGTATTACAGAGTGAATCACCTTTTCAAATAATCGTACAGAATAAGGTGTAATTTATTTTCTCTCCTGCTAATGTGTTTATATATCACAGCTAATGACGTCAGTTCGTCTCGCGTAGTAGGCCTACGTCCTATTCCTTTTCGTTTATCATAAACCAGAAGTCAAAAGTAGGTTACAGTTTTGTTTTGTATAATGTGAAGTCGCGTCAGAACAAAAGTGTTTAAGTTTGCTGTTAGACTTGCATGCTGGTAGAAGCCTCTGTGGTAACTACCCTTCACATTAGCATACACGAAACGCCAGCAGTACACATAGACTGACGCCCGAGTGTTTTTACTATCAGGTATCGTTAACGTGTGTTAGCTACTAATTACATTCTTTTATTGTGTCTGTTATTATATAGAATATATATATATATATCCCCGAGACACTCGTACGCGCTTACGATGTGTGAACGACACGATACTTGTTCTGCTCTGTAGTTCCCTTTCTCGAGAGAAATTTTGTGATGGTATGACCTGAGAAGAGACGAGTTACAATCCCGCTTTACTTCTAGCTAAGTTTTACGCAGTAAACTCAATTAAACTCAGTGTCTGTAAACTTGTCGTTTTAAACAAGGATGTGAACTGTCAAGCCACGTCAGTTATGACATTTCTCCAGCACAGAGAAAGGCGTCTCTTTAAGAAATAACTGTGTTTTCCAATTTTACGTGTTTTCCATAACATCCAGTAATGTTGTGGATATTCTTTTTGTACGGTCATAAGGATATCGATGTTCTAAGATACTCTACTGACATTTGTGTCAAGCGTAGGCCTAAGTTTATGTTATCCAACGTGCATTATCTTATGGCTTTATATTTATATATGTATTTTTTTATTTATTATTAATAATAACAAAACTTTTTGTACAATAATATACTTTTTATTATTTTTTAAATTGCAATGTTTCAATAGTTTTCAACTATAGATACAAAAAGTTTTGTTATTACTAATAATAATATAAAAAAGTATATAGGCCTATGGGCTACAAGAAAAACTGAGCATATATGAATGTAATATATGTATGTATGTACGTATACATGGTTTTATTGTAGATTAATTCGTCTTTATTCATATCACTGAAATTAAAGGATTTTGCGTGTGATTAACTATATAGTTGTGACTAAGGGCGCTTGTTTTACATGGCGAGGCTCAGCCACAGATTTTAAGATATTTGTCGAACCAACTAAAATGATATACCGTAGTAGACTGCCAACACTGCCGTTCTAGTAGAAACTTGAAGGACGCAAATTGAGTTAGGCCCATGTTTGCGGTTTGGATCTCGTAAGTGGTTAGTTGTAATCACTCTCTCCTCTTTCACATCCACTCCTTTTCTCAAGGGTCGTTGTGTAACGAAACGTAGCCTATAATTTACGTAGGTAATTGCCTTTGTCACCACCGCTATACGCAAAATATACATCATTCACGTGCGCTTATAATGTCTGGTTTACCATCTAGCCGGCAGTTCGTCTACCTGTTATCGTTAAGCATAGGCCTATACAGTAAACTGTGTTAGTTACCTCCTGGTGACTTTGGAATATCGAGAAAGCAACGCTGTGTGGGGGTGGTACTGCCGAGAACGTTACATTTTCATATTCATATAGGCCTAAATTTCAGTATAAACAGTAGGCCTATAGGTTATAAACAGAATGTTTCTCACAAATGTTTTTATCTGCGAATTACGCTACACACACGAACGCTTCCTGCATGAGGCAACATTTGTTTCCACAACCACAAAGTTAAGAAGTAGACACAAAACCTCGAGCCACTTAGGCTATTTGACATTTAACGTGTTATCTGATTACGTTGACCACAGGCGGCCAGACCGTGTGGTACATGGACATGTTTATGTTTCCAGGGATTGTTGGCTGTCCACGGGAGCATATTGTTCCCCCTGGCCAGCTGAAGAGGGTACCGTTACCGTTATGGTCAGGGGTTTGTTACACGCTTGCGTAAGCACACACACCGTCAGCGTGCGTACACGCTTTATTTGTGTATGATTAGTTACTACGAACACTAATTGTAGTGGAAGCGATTGAAATTTTAGCACCGTTTTTAAAATTGATTAACATAAGAAACTTTCGTTGACTAAGTTAACTTGAAAACATTCTGTCTTACCTTAACTTGTAGTACCATAAGTTCTGTTTAACTTAATGTGTTGCTAATTCCAATTTTTTACCGCATATAGGCATTCATTTTCTTAAGAATTCCAAATTTGCTTTTTTTTTAATTTTAGTGACTTTTATAATTCAACTATTGTAAACTGATTACATTGTGCACCACGAATCATTGTCTTGTTATTATTATAACAAGCTGTATAATAGTTATTGCTAACGACACGGTCTTAACAGTGTATCGCTTTTAACCTCCCTTAAAAAAATTACTCTGTAGCTCACTGGTGTTGTGAAAATGATTAGCGTACACTTTCAGATTACATAAAAAATTTAAGAGGCGATTCAATGTTCTTGCTACATTCGGGCCTAACTAAATGAAATTACTTAACATTTCTGGATGTGTTAATTGTGAGTAGCCTATCGAGTGTTAAATTAGTAAAAATCTATCATCAGTAGGCCTATAACAAAACTGTCTGCCGCTAACGTTGGCTCTAAAATTCCATTTAAAGAAAAACTTTTCGCTTTACGATGTAGGTTGTCTTAAAGAATCTTTGTGATCTAGGAGTAAGATTCCCGATAACAAAGATTCCATGGTTTACTTGTTCCTTAGTTCTTCATATCGCCAATAGTTTATCGCGTCAACTTGTGCTGTGCACCCCACGTTATGAGATTTCTTAGCTGTAGATGCTTGCGTTCTTGTGATTTACTTAAGCCTACATGTTTTGTTAGTAGCTGTGTTTTTAAGATGATCTCAAATGAATTATCTGTGTACTCGTAATAATAATAATAATAAAATTAAATTTAAAATATTCCGGAACGCGAGCAAATAACGTGAAGAATGCGTTTGGCGTAAAAACTGAAAAAGGGATATGCATAGGAAAATATGTAAAATAAAAAACCTATTGTGGATAAGGAGGCGTAGTCATGGAGTTTGCATCGCGTAATTGTTGTTATTGATGAAAGCATTTTGTGCGCGCAAGCGATGCTGGAGAAACGACATCTGTCACAGTCGGTACAAGTGGGTCTCCTCGACAATAGGAGCGTGACTGTTACTCAAGGAAAGAAAGAAAACCGGACAAAGTAGAAAACAACTGCCGTGGAAACAGAGAAAGTGAGTTAGCTAGCTCCTTGTATGTACTCACACACACACAGCTCCCAGTGACTGTGTGTGTGTCGGTGTTTTTATAAGCTCTCACGTTACTTTATTCCGTGTCGGGAGCAAACGTTGTTTTATCCGCATCAAATTGTTTACGTACAGTGTGTCATACCCAAGTTTAAATGAATACAAGAGACGTGGCCAACATACCGACCGCATCCGGCCCGTATTTTGTAAAATATAAATAAGCAAAATATTTTGTGGGTCTAATTCAAAATATAAGTTTGTATGTAGTTACAAGAAGTAACTACAGTACGTAAACAACAAAGCAAGATTTTATTGTTGTACGATTGGCGTTATTTTGTACTGATAAATGTGTGACGTATATTTACGGCTGCGTCAGCGTATGAGTTACTACGTTGGCATTCTCCTCCGGAGATCGCAGTAGTGGGTATAAGTTTTCCTGCTTCACCCCAAAGGTTACAGCTCAATAACAAGCGTAACATTGTGTTGCTTGCTAGCTTGGGCACAGAATTATACTAAAATAATTACTCTAATTATTCAGATAATTCTATTTAAGCAGTTCCGGTGTATTCAAGCAGCTGTTTCAATACGTTACATTAGAAAATTAGACGTGATAATAATAAATTCTTCAGATTCTAAAATTCTAGCTGCCAGGATCCCACATTCCAATTTCTTGGTGTAGGTCAGCTAGTGGTGTATCTTCGTTTAGAGACAGTGGCCGATATTAACGCCGCCCGTCGACCGTGTGCGGAGAAGCAAACATAGACAAGACTGACTCATGTCGAAGAGAGAAGTGTGAATTGTATACATGCTAAAGTGAGAAATATGAAGTTAATACTAAATTATTTTGGTATTCTACTTCTATTAAATTTATTTGTAAAACATTATGATTAGTCTACGTTTTTTTCTGCAAACTAGTAAAGCCCGAGTCAGGTTGTCATGGCGTTAGGCAGGGTAAGGATTTATATAACTATTACACTGTACAGCGGCATGATTTGTTTTTACGTCCTACGTTTTACTCGATGCTGTTCAAAGAAACACGTACAAACATCCTATGCAGAACGTTATCCACTTTGGGAAATTCACGGGATATTAATACCTGTCCTTCACGTACTTGTACAATAATATACGATGTCACTGCCTTAGTACGATAACTAATTACGCTAATGAGAATCCACAGTTACATTGAAACAAACGTTGCTAATATCATGCACTTGATATAAAATAGCAAGCATTTCTATTGTGGACGGATTGTCATTAATAAATTTCTGTATCAGTAGGCCTAGATATAAAAAGAACACGTATTATCCACTTAAGGGAGTATCTTTGTTGTGCGCGCGCGCATACTTTCACGATTTAGCATATCGAACAGAACTTATTTCTCCTTGTTATGGAAAACAACCGTTTTACATCTTTATTTGGTTTAAATGTGGGCTTAAGTATATGTGTTATGTTTAAAAATCTCTTAAAAGGCTTATAATTAAAATATGAATATGGAGAGTGCTTACAGAAAAATATATAAAATACAAAAAAAATCAAAATTAGTGTATTGTCCACAACGGGTTTTCGTTTTTGCGCGTGACCAAAACATAAAGAAACTTCCTCGTTGGTATTTTTTTCCAAGGTACTTAACGTTCACTTTCAGATTTCCCAAAAAGCTTCTCTCACAAGGATTGAATATTAACTTATTGACTGATGTACATCAATCCCAATAAATTCAAAAGCTGTGTCCTACTTATATTCTTGCTGAAACAAGCCAGTAAGTACGAACTAGAGACTTCTGACTGAAACAATAAATTTTGAATTCATCAGACTTTGCAGTTTGATCTTGTCACTGTAAAACCAATAATATATCTCAAGTAATATTAAATCTGCATTGTTAATTACTTACAAAACCAAAAAAGCTAATTAAAAAATATATCCTAATTAAAAATAAACCATTGTGCTTTGCTTATCAGATGAACGTTTACGAGGAAAAGGTGGCAAGCCATTGGTTTTTTTCGAATATAGCGTTGTCTGTCGACGCTAATGCTGGCCGCCGAACGGTGCAACACGCACCCTTCGCACTGCAGGTGGGAATGTCACAGCACGCAAATTGCCCTTTATGAAATTATTCATCGCGAATAATTAAAATTAACCTGAAAAAATATTTGAAAAGTTGTCAGATATTTCAAAAGAATAAACACTAGTAAACTGCCTTCGCGGAGCGTATAAAGAAAGTATTACTCTACTTGCAGATAAGTAATTCCGCGGCGTTCCGTAGCCGTGCTAGGAAATGAATTAGCCACGATCAGAGTCCTCTGTACTCACGTTGACGGATATTTTAATAATAGTTTAGTAAAATCGTTGCCACCTTTGAATCTTATATGCTGAGAAAACAAACAATTCACGGTGCCTTTACCTCAGTCATTATTTCATTGCTTTTTATAAGATATAACAATACTGTAGGTAGGCCCTACATGTGTTTACTTAGCCCTATATAAAGTCATCAGAAGTGATAATACATTTTAATCGGTTTCAATAAGTGGACTTTTATCAGTCGTACACGTTTTTACTGTAATTAAACGCTACAAAATTCTGTAAGCGACAGTGTGGGTTTGTAATATCCCAAGTTGTAAAGTGAGTTTGTAAAACTCATATTACAAATTTTATTCATACTGACCTGTTTAGTAACCTGCGACGTTCTTAATTGGAATGGTGTTGGACGGCACTGTCGCACAAAGACTAAAAAATTTATTTGAAAATAGGGAGCATTGATAGAAAATATTTTGAGAAAACTATTTTTAAGAAATGCTAATCACTTTAACGATTTGCTTTGTTGTAGGCTTTGGTAGTATCTAATCAGTAACTACCTAAATTAACGTATCATAGTTTAGATCAAAATTTGTATATTGCATTCATAATATTTATGGAATTAAGAAAGTAGAAACTGGAAGTTACCGTAGGTGGTCCTGATCACAAAGGTAATTAGGAAAGTAAGCGATTTTGGAATGCAAGAATCAGGGAATCTTTGGTGACGTGACAAGGAAAAATCAGATGTAGATATTCGGAATTAGAATACAGTGACGCTGTATAAACATGATTGATAATTTTATTTTTTGAAAACGCGACCATCTGGAGCATCTTTCTCAACATCGTCATTTGCCTTCTAATTTTTATATATTTGTTTCGTATTTTTTACCTGTACTGTATGGGTGAGTAGGTTGCTTACAAAATTACTAGAACGTTGTTTTCGCCTTACAACAGAGTTACGTTAATATTTTGTTGTTATTGTAAGGCATAAAATATCGTCATAATGTAATGTTGTTGCGTAACGCGAGAACAATTAAGACAACGTTACTGAGTACGTGTATTTGGTGAGGGGTGGACGCGGCGTTCCATTTACAAGACAGTGATCATGCTGCCTTATACGGGCAACGGTGTGCGTACCGGCTGACCTCCACTTAGTAAACAGGGTTCAAAACTCGGGGTTAACATTACTAGTGCTTGTACCCAAATGAATGACTAGCTCAGTAAACCGTTGGCTATATAAAGAAATGTCTGTTGTCTGCCAATTCGTGAGTGTTGCGCGAACCAGTTGGATGTGTACTGGTTTTACAGTTCTCCAATCCAACACCTACAAACTAAGAAATGAGGCAACAGAATTTGCCTCATTATTCATTATAAACGCCTTTTATTGAATTTTTAATATTTTTTGTTGTAGGTATATTTCTTCTTATTTTTTTTTTTTACATTTTCTGTCACCTTTAATTAAACAGTTACTGTTTAATTAACGCACACTATAATGTGGTCCGTTAGCTCCTCCTGTAATATATATATGGAGCGCGGACGTAGTCGTAAAACGCGAATTGGGACATAGCTCTATATCCCCATGACGTGTGAGCATTATGAGGAATGGATGTCTCACTTTTGGCAGTGACTGACAGCCTTAGTTGTGGGAATGTGTAATTTACTCAGTAGCCGAAATAGTGTTTCACTCCTTTGCTACAAACAGTTCAGTTCTACTATCATCACATTATGTAAATAATTTTAGTAAATTTGTTTTGTTATGTAAAATTAGTATCAGCTTTTAGAGAAACATTAAGGATCGTAGTTATTCAGATTTTACTAAATAAAAATTCGTTTTACTGGGCGATAGCATACTGGTCTTTTCGCATATTTTTCTTAATACCTTTACTTCTGATACCTCTTGTTGGTTTTGTACTCACTGGCCACTTCTCGTATCTGCGGGGGACCAGAATTTTCTTTTGAGATAGTATGCTACGGTTGCGAGCGCCGGAGACTTTCCTTTCACCTTGTCTCGTCTGCTACATAATGCACATCCACTGTACCCAGGGTTCACGCGACTATTGTCTTGTAGGTCATAGGAGTAAGGTTTGTTGTCAGAGCTGGTTCTGACATTCGAAAGTGTGATATTTCATTAGAAAACGGTAGGCGCTAATCTGAGTTTTGTAGACAGAGTAAATATAGCTTAAGTTATTTACGTGACTAAATTCCTAAACCATTCACGATTTTCCAAGAACGTTCACTCTTGTTAAGTTCTAGGACTATCACTGTTCAGTTCGATAGATTCGTGACCTCTTCCATAGACTGGAAACTTTGCCAATCGTTTCACGTGCAATTTGCTCTATTGGTACTCCTAAGTGGACCCTTTACAACTGATGAGACTGGCGTTATCTATGTTGGTTGCCTTCTTCTGTCTGTGTACTACGTCTTTCACAAGTAGAAGGAATGAAAGTAGAGGGAAAAGTAGCTTCATTTTTATAATCTACTAGAGGAGGGCGAAGTTTACCATAACGATGTATCCCTGTGCGTTACTGTTGTCTTTCTATGCGAAAGTATCTTCTTTGCCAACATAGTGAAATAGGGGGTTTTCTGTTTTTTATGATGGTTTATACGTGTCAGGGAGGCTAAATATTTTCAATCGTAGTCTATAAGTCACGGGAACTCGTGTTCACTGCCATTATGCCGACTGCTGTACGGAACGCGAGTCGCTGAGATTTCTTGGCTTTTGCGCGTATAGCGGTGTCCTAGTAAGAAAATTAAAGGTGAGAGAGGGCATTCTGATTCGTTCCCTTACCAGTTAGCAAATCGTGTTGTCGGTCCCTCACCGGTGCGGCATGCACCTTAAGGTCAATATTTACTATCTAGAAGCCATCAGGCAGATACTTGTCTGCCTGGGTCCCTGCCTGAAATCTTCATCACTCGCCTGTCTGACCAGAACACAGTATGACAACTAGAAGCTCTTGTCAGATTTTGTGACGCACCTAGTGCTTAGTGTAAAGTACAATGATTGGAGCCACTAACTACGGTTCCAGACATATAAACTACAGATAGTGTATGGCGTGTGCTTGGCGCCAAAACAGTGACGCAACATCGCGATTTATAGTACGCGCGATAACGCAGTAAACTCGCTGCGTAAACACTTACGTCTCCTGTCTGTTTATACTTAATTAACGCTTTGATCTTAGCGTTCACGCACGATCGCGCGCCTACTCCTATATTAACAGTTTTTTTGTAACTTCTGTAATATTATAGTTGTGTGTGTATGCAAGGGTGGGTGCGTGTTGCGAGTGGAGACTGCCGAAATCGAAGCCTGCCTGGATAAAGCTTGGCACATTTTCTTCAAATACTTTAACCTAGTTTTGAGCGGAGAGTATGTTTTGCAGACGTGCGGACAGTTATTGTATTTTTATACTACTCTAAATATTTTTTCAAATGATTTGGAGAGGGGGAATGCGTACAACTCGAGTACTGCAAGGACGCCAGGACGAACGTGTAGTTATTTCGCCCGTTCTTTGTCGTACGTTATCAAATTCTTAGACAACGTAGAACTATGAGATCTACTGAAATCTCGAATGCTTGGTGATACCATAATTCTGATGCACGTTTTTTTAACGTACGATCCTATTATTCAAATCGATAGACATAGGACTGACTATTAATTATTGTTTTCAGTGTGTATATTAATTGGGTAGATTTAACCGAGGTGCTTTGGGCAGCCCAACTGTGTAGCTTATATAAGGGCAAAGTAAGATTAAAAAAAAAAATGCATTTAATTGTAATTCAATAACTTCATTATTGTAATCAATATTTCACTATGTATTTAGTACGAAAATTATGTTAGCAGAATAAATAGAATCTTTGATTTTATCCGTAAACGTCCTTCAAAATTTCTTATTCTGCCGTAGAAACTCTCGTGACTCTTTCATATGAATAAATAAATATACCGTATTGTCGAAAGTTTTCTTTTTTATATCCCAATATATATCTACAGTGTGTCTGTATGTTTCCCGTAATGCAGACTTTCAACCTGTTTAATTAAAAATCTGTTAATTATGTTATGTCAGCCACATAACACGCAGACGTGCACACACATGAATAAAAGTGATGTGATAGTTTTATCAATAGGCCTATTTCATAAATTTGATATTCAGGAAAGCTTTGTATTTTTTCAGAAGAGCCTGTACAAACGTAGGCCTACTGTAAACAAATGTGTATTTTATATCAAAAACGTATTCGACTCTGAAGGAAGCAGATCATGAGCCGAGATCCGTAGTCTCCCCAAAGACATGCCTAAACATTAAACAGAGAATGGACTCTCTGGTACTGCTACTAGTTCTCCTACTATGACATCAACCTAATCATACTCTTCACTTGTTTAATTTTTCCTGTGAACTAAGTCTAGCCTCTGTCAGTTTTTGTAAAGGAGCTTCTTTTCTGTAAGTACACATTAGCTGGGGGAAATTCTGTATCATCGTTCTTGTAGCTGTTTTGTTATTTTAGTTTTCTGTTATTCCAAGTATCGTTATATTGATTCCTGGTTTTGCAAAATTTTATCGTTGACTTTTTTTATTCTCATATGGAAGTATTGCGTCCGAGTTATTTCAACTGCATATCAATTTTTATAAATGATAGTGATTGTTGTAGATAGTAAACGATGTTGTACAGTGGCGTAGCTCTTTTTTCTGGGTCCTCCCGCAAGAATCCTTTGCGGGCCTACGTACTCCCCTGCTGAATTCATGCCGTTGTTGCCTGTTGAATACTAACCCCGCCTTATAGCTATGCCAGCTACTAAAATTATATAACGTATGGCTTAACAGAGTACGTTCTCCTCAGGACTGTTTAAATTTCTCCTTCTAAGCCTAGGCCAGTTGCATAGTTGTTTCTATAAATCCTAAAAAGCTTTCATTAATGTTTAAGTTGATGGGCCTTCCTGCTTCGTTTTCAGAAATTGAGGCATATCTGGTTATTTGATCTTATCTGTTAATGTCTTGCGTAGTATCCGTTATTATAGAGAAAACCTGAGCAGATTCAGTCTGTTTCATAATAGTTCTTTCAACTTTTTTATATGTAATAATTTTAATGGGCAAAAATTGATAAAAAATGCAAAATGTTTGTTTTGTCCCAAATTGTTCTATGGTTAGTTCTTTATATAAAAAAACACACTAAAGCCCTTTTTTTCCGAAATATTTTGTAGGCAAAAACAAATTGTTTGGGAAAACCTAGCACCTAAGCGATTTACGCTTCGTTTAGGTATTACAGTACAACAAAACACTGTTATTTATACTGTATAATATAATTTTACAAATAAATATTATATTAGTACTAATTTAGAAATAAATGTTGCAAGTATAAAACATCAGCTATTTTATTTACAAAGAAAAAATCAGACTTGTAAAACAGCTGATTGACGTATTGTTGATAACTTGCAATGTTTTATTTCCTGCTGTGTTGAGCTTTGTGGATGTGATTTGGAACAGTTTTGTGTTTGAATTGTTATTATTTTCCAATAATAAATATGGGTAGGAAGAAGAAAAGTTTACTGAACATTAGTAAAAGAAATCAACAATTGATCAACAATGTAAAAAAGTGAAATGTGGACTACAGGGATTGACCGATAAGAATATTGATGTTTCTATAAATTATTAAAAATTAAATATATTTATGTTTATTGTATTATAATTTATTATTTTAATACCTATACAGTAATAAAAAAACATACAAAGCCTTTGTACTCCATAAATATTTAATTTTCCAACAGAAAGGAATGTTTTTAGAAAATCCGCGTTTCCCGCAAATTCAATTTTTCATGTTTTTATACATACTTTTTGATATATCTAAAAAACTATCTTACGTACTGCTCTGAAATTTTGCACAGGTCTTTGGGATATAATTACCTAGAAAAACACCTATGTTTATTTAATTTGGGCTTATAGTTCCTTGGTAATAAATTTTTATTTATAAATGTAAAAATTAAAACAAAATATTTTTACTATTTTCCTCACACAAAAAAATTGTTTTTAATTACATCCTAATAAAAATACGTGTTTTTTTTAGATAATTTTATCCCCTTCAAAATGACACCTCCCAAAATGTCGTAGGACTTCCAGTTTTTCTGGAATATGAATTTGAAAAATATTCCCAAAACGTTGCTAAGAAACGTTAAAAAATACAATTTTACTTCCATGTTCCTTAAGGAAATGGAAGTATGGTGATGGCAAAAAAAAATCGTGTTCGAGATTATTGCAGATTCTGATTGTACTACACTCAAAACATGAAAAAAGTCATTTTTCGAAAAGTGTCTGTGTGTGTGTCTGTCTGTAGATTTTTTTTCTATGGCAAACGATAACAGCCGCAAATTCAAACTGAATCAAATCATTTTTTGCATACAGCCCTGATTTGTAGAGCACTCACAACGTATTGTTTTTGGTGAAGATCGGTTGAGGGAAAGGGGTAGTTTACCCGCAACGGTTTTTTTTTAATCAAGGGTAATTGTTTTCTATGGCAAACGATAACAGCCGCAAATTCAAACAGAATCAAATGATTATTTGCATACAGCCCTAAAGTGTAGAGTTCTCAAGATCTATTGATTTTGGTGAAGATCGGTTAAGGGAAAGGGGTAGTTTACCTGCTACATTTTATGTTTTAAAAGGGTATTTTCTATGGCAAACGATAAGAGCCGCAAATTCAAACAGAATCAAATACGTTTTTGCATACAGCCCTGTTTTGTTGAGTACCAAAGACCTATTGTTTTTGGTGAAGATCGGTTAAGGGAAAGGGGTAGTTTACCGGCCACGTTTTTTGTTTTATCAAGGGTATTTTATATGGCAAACGATAACAGCCGCAAATTCAAACAGAATCATATAATATTTTGCATACAGCCCTGAAATGTAGAGTTCTCAAGACCTGTTGGTTTTGGTGAATATCGGTTAAGGGAATAGGGTAGTTTACGTGCAACATTTTATGTTTTATCAAGGGTAATTTTTTTTATGACGAATGATAACTGCCGTACATTAAAACAGAATCAACTACTCTTCTGCATACCTTTTTGAATTATACAGAACTCAAAGTCTGTTGATTTTGTTGAAGATTTGTTAAGGGAAAGGGGTAGTTTACCTGCAACGTTTTATGTTTTAACAAGAGTATTTTTACTGTGACGAACGATAACTGCCGTAAATTCAAAGAGAATCAAATAATGTTTTGCATACAGCCCTGTATTGTAGAGTTCTCAATACCTATTGGTGTTGGTGAAGATCGGTTAAGGGAAAGGGGTAGTTTACCAGCAACATTTTATGTTTTAACAAGGGAAATTTTTTATGTGACGAACGATAACTGCCGTAAATTCAAACAGAATTAACTAGGTTTTTGCATACCTTTTTGAACTAAAGAGAACTCAAGGTCTGTTGATTTTGTTGAAGATCGGTTAAGGGAAGGGGTAGTTTATCAGCAACGTTTTATGTTTTAAAAAGGGTAATTTCTTTTATGATGAACGATAACTGCCGAAAATTCAAAGAGAATCAAATAATATTTTGCACCCTTTCCTGTGTTGCAGAGGGCTCAAGGTCTATTGATTTTGGTGAAGATCGGTTAAGGGAACGGGGTAGTTTACCTGCAACATTTTATGTTGTAACAAGAGAAATGTTTCCATGACGATAGATAACTGCCGCACGTTCAAACAGAATCAAATATTTTTTTGCATGCATCCCTGAATTGTAGAGGACTGAAGGCCTATTGATTTTGGTGAAGATCGGTCTTAACCAAGAAAGGGGTAGTTTACCTGGAACATTTTATGTTTTAACAAGAGTGAAGTACTTAATTTTGATAAATAAAGTATCCTGATAAGAAGCTCATAGTAATCCACTGTAGAAACGTAGATGAAATATCTATAAATTAAGAGGTTAGGTGAACGGGGTGGGGGTAATTTTCTATTAATGAAAATTATAGTTGAAGTTGGAGGGTAGAATTTGTTATATGTGTACTACGTTATCGGCAACAAAGATGTAGTTTTTTGTTAAAATTCCTTCCCGGGCTGTTTAGCCGTAGTCCAATGTTTTCTGCAAAACCAGACGTTTCGGCAGTGCCATCGACTGCCATCATCAGTGAAAATCGACTGCGAAAACGTGAGGTGGTATACGTTAGTGACCACAGTACTGTGGTTAAGGCTGAAGCAATAAGTAGAAAGAAGTAGTTTCTATGGAAACATTTCATTGCGAATACGATTTTAAATATAAATCTTAGAACATGGAAGTCATGTATGGTTCTCCATACCGATATTTTAGTACTAAAATAAGGTTTTTTTTCCAGTTACAAAATTTTACCCTTTATTTAGTGTAACAATAAATAATAAAAAAATCTGAATAAATTAAAAAGTTACAAAATAAACATTGTTACCATTTTCAGTAGCGACTCCCCTTAACCAAATAATGTATATTCTCAAAGTATTTCATTAGGTAGGCCTACTGGTAAAATGACGGTAAAAAATAAATTTATTTGTTTTTTTATGTTAAGTTAAATACATAGGGGAGATTTGGTTTTACTTAAGTTCAATGGTTTATACACTTTCTTAAGGGAAATGTTTGCGCGGGCCCCCTAGTTCGCAGGTCACCCCCCCCCCCGCTTTGCGAGTTCGGCTGATACGCCACTCCTGTAGTGATTATTGTTCTGTACACTGTAATGATTAGCACTGTGATACTGATCAGTGTGTATAGACGCTAACGTTGTATCGTTACTATGATTTTATAAAATATACCCATTACCTCAAAACAGGTTATGAAAATGATGTGGGACCTACAGCCCATTTTTATTTAAAAAAATAAATAAATACAAACACACATTTCTTTCCGTTTTCAAAAAATTTTTGTGATTTTTCCTGTAGCTCTATGAATCGGTGTTTGCTGTCAGTTAATTTCGAAATCAGAATCATAAAAAAAGTCTACCAACAACCGACCTTTAGTCGGAACAGTGTATGTTATGAAACTATGTGCACCCAGTTACATAAAAAGTTTTATCTGTGCAATGATAAGCAGACCAGTAAAAAGAGAAACGAAAATAATTGGTTCTGGTATTTGTTAGACTGATTTTGATTTATATATTAAGTATTGTGCTTCATGGAACCGCTGGGAAATTTTAAATAACATTAATGATTAAAAATGAAAACGAGAGTGACAGATAAATTTTGATACCTTATCGAATAAGATAATTGCATGTACAGTTCAATATGACCGAACACACAGTACAGTCGGGGTATCCTCACATAGTATGTTAAGACAGGCTGCGAGTTAGTTGAGTATTTTGTTACATGGTAGATAATTAAAAAAATATTGATAAATCTGTTATAGCGATATAATGAATTTCGTTATCGTTCTGTGTTAATGAAAGAAACCTAAGCTTACGAAGGAATATTTGTTTTTTTTTTGCATATAATTTATAAACCACCAACATGAGTTCCACAATACGTATTGATATGTAAAACACTTCTTGTCACGAGTATATCCAGCGACACATCGCCTCTCTTTTATCCAATCTTAAAGGCTGGTACATTTCTCACAAGATCAGTCGGGGCACTGAGTTTCAATTTCCCCCCTTAAAGTGGTGACTGACGGGTTCGGATGTATTCGCAGCCTCTTCTCTTCTCGTGTCGTTCAGCACACGCTCGAATTTTTTGTTTGTCCGTAGGTACACCCAAGTCACGGTTCCTCATGTAGGCCTACCACAGCGCATCTGTGATCAATCTTAGAACCTTTGTCTGAAAACTGTGTGTGATTTCTAAGGGTGAGTGAGATGTTAAGTGTAGCCATAAGTCCATACCGGTTTCAAAACAAGTAATTTCTAACTTTGTCAAACACGTGTCCAACATGGAAGAAGATTGCCGATCAGTACTTCTCCTTCAATGTCTCGGAAAACTTTATTTGTCACGCGGAATACTTGTATGGTTTCATGGTTCAGTATGAAGCCAAATTAATAACTTTCAAGTAGCCTCCGCTATGTTTATAATAGGGTACAGCATTTGAAAGAATAGCTTTTTGGAAACTTGTTGGGTGTAGACTGATTGATTGATACGATTAGACGGCTTCCGGTTTCTTCCCTGAGTAAAGTGTGTAGGACCTACTAACTCTAGTTTCCATTTAGAGAGGTGCTGAACTTGTTCGTAAGAAGGAATTGAAAACCTGCGTGAGATACGCTGTGCCAGCTTCTGACAACCCTTAGAGGTGCTTTCCTATAATTAGGTCGTACCCTTGAGATTTTTCGGTTAGTAAAGTATTTAATGGTGCCTTTACTAACTCTCTGTTTTTTAAGGGCCTAATTGTAGGTTCTAGCTGGGGTGGGTCATCAAGGTTCCGTTGTAGGCTACTTCATCGGTTGGCACAAGACATTCGTAATTTGGAGTCAAAATACTCAGCGCGAATATTTGAGCTTTTTCACTTTCGTTTCTCGGCCAATTGCCCGGTCTGTTCGTATCGGAGGTATTGCGATGTGTGATGTTTCGTGCCTTCCAGTCGCCTGCCGCAAACTGTAGTTAGTGGTCTCAATATCCCTTAAGTTTTCTAAGTACACCTGGAATCCCCGATTTTTTTCTACTTTGATCGTATTTTTTAAATTATTTGGATTGCGTTATGTAGTGTTAACTGTTATTGCATCGTATGCGCTGTCGAAGTTGACACGCGCCCAACTAACAATGCAAAGAAAGCGAAGTTTCAACGTTGTTTATTATCATATCCTTCTGGTTATTTGTGTATTTATCTGCGGCAGCCCATTTCTATATCCGAACACTGAAACACTTACACGCAATATTATAGTTTGTATAGACAGACTGGTGTGGTTTCTGTTGTTAAACATGTAAGTAGCTAATGACAATTTATTCGTTATCGTACAGCGCAACGTGTAAAAGAAAGAACTTTGTAGAACGGTGAAAATAGAAATTTGAAAAATTCAATAAAGCTGAAGTATTTGTTTTTGGTGAAGGAGATTATTCGTAACTTTATTTTTGAAGAAATTATGATCAGATAGTTAAGTGAAATGTCATGTATGTCGATCATGGGATACGTGTCTAAGCGTAAACAACTAGTTTGCAATACATAAGATGATCACAACAAACGATTCACATTTCTACTCAGACGCAACAGCTGATATAGAATTTGTCGTCAGTACGAAGCAAGTTTAATCCGGCATAGTTCACGTCTAAATATAACCGCCGTAACACGTCAGTCACCTCACCATAAACTTTGATCAGTTATTGTCGCGTACGTGTGGAAGTAGTTACAACCACATTTTTATCCAGAGAAACAACTCGGTGAATTCATTCCGCTAACTCAGATATGACAGCATGGAGTTGCACGTTCTTTTCCCCTCGCTAGGAAGCAATTCCGAAGCGAGTCGCAATACCTGATCTCCCTACAGAATTTTTCTGGGACTCCTTAATGAACGTTTTTTTTTCACTTAAATTTTATTATGCTAGTACTTTTAAAACAGACTGTTTCTATGAGACACGTGTCGTAAGGTATCAAATTGAGAACTCATTTTATAAACGATATAGAGTCGAAATAAATAGATAATTTATATGTCATATAAATTATTTTACCTGTAATTAAAACGACCTATTATCTGAAAATATATTGTGCGTAAATGAATTGAGTGCAGTCTGTGTATGTGTAAAATATTGAGTTTTAGTATAGTAATGCTAACATTAGGCCCGAAAATTGCAATTGAAACATTTTCATTTGTAAATTGGCTAAATTTTTTTGTTTAGCTGTATGTTATTAACATTGTTGTGACTTTTATTGCTGCTGCAGAAGATGTGTTTCTTAAGGGTCAACCGGTTCCTCACATTATGGTGATTCCTTGTTCATGTATTCACCAATTACGCAAAATATTTTCGTTATACGCTTTCGCAAGGCGTAATCTTTACAGTTAAAAAAGAACGCGCATGTGTCAAAAAACCAACATGTTTGACACTTTTTTGATTGAAAACAAGAAGTAATATTATAAATTTTGTTGATTCTTTATATGCGTAAACATAAATAAAGGATTGCGTAAGGTTTGCCTCATTGAGCTAAGATACAAAATTATACAAACGCATTATAATAGTCTTGCTATCTTCACTTTTTTTGTAGAGGTCATATTTTATATAATTGAACGTATAGCATATGGTGTGCATCGTGAAGATCATAGGAAATGTAGTTTTTATTGATTCACTACCATGGTTCAATACTCTTTTTTTATTTCGATCATTATAGATTTTGTTTCAAATGGTATGGGCTGTTACAAAGTCTCTTCCTTAGACTAACTTAATCATATTTTATAATTACGTAATTGTTCACGCTTTTGCTGTGCACTCTGTATTATACAATTCGTCTCTTATGACCCGCGTGTAATAAAATATGGAGATTGTACGGTATCGCTTACGTTCCCTTTTTGTCTGCTTTATGTTCAACATATTGTTGCGTTTACGTAGGTTCTTGTAATTCATAGCAAGTTTATTCGTTGTCTTATATTTGTGTTTGTCTGACCTTGTGCGAAGTTTTCATGCGTCAGCATAAAATTCGTACAAATTACACATATGCTGTTTTTTGTTCGTAGTATTTTCAACACCGTCAGTTAATACATCGTGGACTTTTTTCGAGTACTGAATAATTCTGTTGAAGTTACAGGGATTTAAAAACAAAGTGAGCGATCTGTTTACAAATGGAGGAATGAGAGTAGGGCGGAAGAAACTCCGTTAGCAAGCGTGTACAATAAAATACTAGCGACGACCGTCGCGTGATCTGACTCCTACAAACGAACTGACAAAACAGGTAGCCAGTATTGAACTGTATCCGTGATTTCTTAGAACACTAGTGGTGAATAACTGTGTTTATCTTCACGCTTTAGTCGCACGTAAATTGGTAAAAAATGTATACGACGCCCATTGTTTTTTCGTCGTCCTTATCTTATTTTCGTTGGTAACAACTGGACAGCCTCAGACCATCTAACCGTCTCTAGATTAAATAAATTTGTAGATTTATTTGAATCACTTAATTCATTTATTGTTACCTAACTTTTCGCATTTGGTAAAGCTACATATATATTCATGCTTCTCATTAGATGATTCCTGTTTCCATATTGCGAAAATCTGTATGAAGTAGCATTTTTTTACATGTTCATGTAATTTAGCCTTCAAGATAGGAATGTGGCAAAGATGAACTCGATCGATTGTTAGAAGGGGCTGATTTAAAAAAAAAAGTCGATACATTCGCGGGTTTTTAATATTCAGTCTTGATCGGTCATTGTACCAAAACGCTACTTCTCTCGTTGTCAGGCCAAGAATAATATTTATTTTCAGAAGACAAGAATATCTCATTTTTTATATTAACACAAATTATTGTTAAGTATACAATACGTGTGAAAACATCGTAGTTGAGGGTAGACGTCTAAACCCGATATGACGTTTTTTTGGCATTTGGCATGCCATTTTTACCTTGTTCTGTAAATCCTGTCGTGTAATCGTACGTAGGCTGTAATTGTTGAAAATTTTATTAATTTTGTGAACAAGTAACGATATCATTATATCGTTTATGATAACGGAATTAATTAAACCGTAATAAGTACGTGTATGTTGATATCTGTCGACAGCGGGAAGGGAGCTTGCTCCGTAATTCGGCAGGAGGTTTCAGGCCACTATTTCATACGTCCTAAGTAACAAATAGAATACGTGTTAGTTAGTAGGTAAATAAATATTTATCGTTTTTTTTTTTACGTTAATATTCATCATGACCTAGGTGTTTGTCGTTTTGAGCGATTAGTAATAAGAATTCCTCCTCTTGCCATTGTTTTTACTTGTCCTACGATCTTCATCGTCTTCTTTGCTGCTTCTGTAATGTTGTCCTCACATACTGCCCGTGGTACTTCCTCTTGGTCACATTCAGTTTCAAATAGTTTCTTCAGATGTTTGTTTCATTCACTCTTACCGTGTAACCAGACTATTGGAGTTGTTTCATTTGTTTTTTTCTACTAACCACCTTTCTTCTTTGTATTTCGTAATATGTGTCTTTAGCCTATCAGTGAAAACTATTAAATCTAATAAAAATATAAATGTTTGATGTTTGTTTCTAAAACGTTTACTTAATATTTTAATGACAGAAATGGTTCGGCGTATTTAGACCATAATCGAGTATAACCACTAAGGCTTTTGGACTTCAAGACTTTAACGGATATGTTTACCTGCCAGCCTAATCCTTGCGGATTCCCGCAATAAATAAAGGTCCTCCATTGAACTTGCTATCGGTTAGTAGAGCTGACCGTCCTTGTATGCTTGTACGTAGTCTCTCCTAAACTACTTTAAACAGAAATGAACCTAAACTACTGTTATTAAAATACAGGGGTTTTTTTTGAACAGATTAATTTGACTTTACTTAACAAAAAATATATTTCCGTTAACTTAAAAGTGTGCGTGTATTAACATCATCATTTAAATAACTTCTTATAAACCTCATATTTGACATACTGTACCATAAAAATAAAATTTATGTTAAAATTGGATGCCTGACAGACCTTAAGGAATTCTGGCAGTTAACAGTTTACAGTTTAACTAATAAATGTCTTCCAAAGAACATCATTCTAATAGCAACAGTGTGCATCCAAAGAATTTAAATGCTTAGCGTGTCAATTAAATTTGTATATCAATTTCCTTATTGTATATTCTTGAATAAAAAAAAGTTATATTAACTTTATTATTTATAAATTCTCCAAACTGCTTAACATTTATACTTTTTACAGATTCTTTATTATTGGTTGTTTCAATAGTGTCTGTTTTATTTTTAAATTTAAATAATTTAGTTCATTGTCACCTAATGCTGTAGCTCACTATACCCTGGTGTGTGTGTGTGTGTGTGTGTGTGTGTGTGTGTGTGTGTGTGTGTGTGTGTGTGTGTGTGTGTGTGTGTGTGTGTGTGTGGTCCTACTGACGATAGTGTGTGAGTGGTCCTCCCTCTTCGGAGGTCTCGATGAAAGCGTGATACACGTGGCGTTCAGTCGGTTCACCAGACTTGAGGTTATGTAGTCGTCCCCTGGCATTACAAACCTGCCTAAGATTGATTAAACACTCCTGGGCTTGTCAACGGTTGTTACAACAGGCTCGACGTTTCTTTCGCCCATACAGGCGATTTTCATCGTCTGTAGCACACTCTTCTTCTTGGCAAATACAGTAATTGTTCTTGGTTCTCTATATTTTTCACATCATGGGAGTGTTTTTTATTACTCCGTAATTATTTGGATATTGGAGTAATTAACAAATAATACATTGTCACTTAATAATTGCACGAATTCGCACAGTAGAGAGTCCACTAACATTTTCCACGGCCCGTTGATACAGTGTACTCTGTTTTCGCATGGAATAATTCGTTTTCGCACAATTTGACAGAGATATAGTGTTGCTTGCGTCTAGAAACACACATATCAAAAACTTACAGCGTACATAGAGATCTCACTATTGACTTCACCTCAGGGATCCACACGTCTGGGATTGTTGCTTTTAAAACCGTACAGTGTTCAATAAACTTTTCCTTTTTTTATGTTTGTTATACTTTACGTGTACAACGTAATATGTTATTGGTATAGTTTGTACAATTGCAATATGTTAACAAAGTAAGTCGGTAAACAAAGTTAAAAATATCAATAAAACACACAAATAAGATGCGCGCGCGCGCGCGCGTGTGTGATATAAACAAGTACGCAGTGTTTTCATTTTTGTTTCGTGACATCGTCATTATGTCATTTCTGTTTTTATGAGTTTTTAACTATTATTAACTAACCCTGTATAAAGTGTAAGTTACTGCGCGTCCGATTTCGCGATTACCAACGTAAGTTAAGCATATAACTTTGCAGTATTGACGTGCTGTCAAATCCTACTGTCGCATTTAGATGTGATGGAGGGCAGATCCGTGGTCGACATAGTTGCTACGTATTTATAGATATTCGTGTAATTTCTGTAAATGAGTTCATTTTATTCGGAGCCTGTTATTGTATTATGCGTTGTAGATTTAGGCTATTATTAGTATCATATTGTATCTTGTTGACCTTGTCGAACGCACACCTGGTAATTCGTCTCTATAAATGATACGATTGTTTCCACGAAGATATATGTCAGCAGTATGCGTCGCTTAACACAGCAGGCATAGGGATTTGTTATACTTTATGTTACTGTAAATCATGTTCATTTCGTGATTATATATCCCGTGGCACTCTGCCTATATACACCTCCAATTCTTTGCACTCGTTTATACGTAACCTGCGCAGTTGTCGCAGAGTTATTTGTTCGTTGTTTAGTACTTCAGTGATTCCTCACCATAGCAAATTTAACACACCGCAGTACTTGACTAGGCCGTCCCATCATCTTGCAAAGGGACGAGGCAAACGTTTTCTCTCTTGTTATGCCGTCGTTTCGAGTCTGTATTAAGCTGCGCAGCGATCTGTTGTCCATATGTCTGTTGTCTCTTGACGTACTTTTCTTTATTTACATGTGCTTTTAAGTATACCAAACCTCTCTGTGTTAGATATTTCATAGCCCGCCTTTCTATGCTTCACTGGAAGTTAACAGTTTGTAGGCCTATAATTTCTAAGCCGCAGAATACTGCAGGAACCCTATGTGACAAAAACTTTCTTTACGATTTAAGGGGAATGTGTTATTGCACATAATGTTGCTCACCTATCAAAAAACGAATTACTCTTGAACTTATTCGTTTGGTAATGACTGTCTTCTGCCTTATACGTGTAAACGCGCGAGCGCGCGTGTGTTGTACGTATAAAGTTATAGGCCCTACGTACACACAACGAAATGTGTATGTGAAGTGAGTCTGTGTAAATGAAGTTCGTGTTACCTTTTCTATAAAGTAAATATTTAACGTTATCAAAGTTAACCGCATATGTTATCAGACAGCGAAGGTTGTTTTTTACGTATGTGATTTATTGGCCTGTGGGCGTGTCTTTACATGTTTAATTATCTCGGCGAGTGTGCTGTGTTTGTGTGTGCGTAACAGCTACATAGTATTGTAGTGGTGGTGGTGCTGCAGACGCACAATACGCCGCTCTATTTGAACTCAGTCGTGTAGAGTGGACCCATTCATATCCACTGTATCAGCTTCAGCGATAATAAAAATTTTGATTCCGTGTAAAGTGGATGTGTCAGTCTTCCAGTATGGCCCCGCTTCGATATTTAATGGTATTTTGATTGTACGGACATGTTTATCTTTCCTTTGAAATTAATTTTTTGTTTTTGAATTTCTTGCGGTAATTGAATGTTACGTATATATTAGCAAATAATAAACTTCTTGTGCAAGTAGCCGATATTTTATGTCACTATAAAATCATCGTCAGAGGCCTTTATACTATGTCCTTCGTTCTAATATAATATATTACGGATGTTTTATGTCATTCGTTTCCAACTTTTGACCAGACGGTGTTCCAGTAACCTTGTTTCTCGGCCTTCCACCTTACATCCTCCATTCGTTTAAACTCTTTCCCGTCATTCTCACTATTCCTGTATCGTATCGTGGCCGTTTCCTTGGCATAGGGGTTGCTCCGCTACTATCTTGAAAGGCTGCAAATCTGATCTCCCGTGGCTATATTTTTTACTTGGCTAGTGGGACCACCGCGTAATTTCCGAAGGGAGCAACCTACTTTGATTTTGGGGTCATATCCCGTCTCCACATTTATCTATCTTTACCATAGCTATAGGTGGCTGATTGTTAAGCATTAAATCCGTGAGTTTATTAAAGATTCACGTACAGATGGAGTTGAAAAACATGGTAGGCCTATATAATAATATAACCTATGCATAACTTTCAAAATATGTAAACGTTAAAACTAAACACAGAAGCTTGTTTTTGTTACGAGAAATCGATAAACTCGTAAAACTACTTAAAGGAGGCTGTAAATAGACATTTGTATTTTTGTTAAACTATGTGAGTGCCCATATTTTGCACTTAGGCCTACTGCAGATCCAAAGTTCGCCCCCTTGTAAAATCTGAGTTGACAGAGACCCGTATATAGGACTATAAGCTATTAAACGTGACGTGAAATTTTGTTTGTGATTTCCCACAGATATGAATCCTCAGTCGGTTTGTTTATTCTACTCTTTTTCTGTTTGAACCTAACATTTCATGTTCCTAATAACGTTACACATAACTGAGACTAAAGGCTGGAAATTTATCTCAAGAATGCCATTTGTATCTTGAAGTACAATATTGTGACTATTGTAATAAAACCGTTGATGTCGAGCACTCTTAATTAGCGTTCAGGAAGAATAAAATAAAACGTTCCTCGTCGTCGTAGGGCGCACGCTGAAAAAGACTACTAATAGGAATATGTCGAATATGTGACACGCCACACAGTAAATTAATTCTATGAATATGGATTAACGAAAACTTGTAACGTGTTATATAATATGCAGTAAAATGTTTTATCTGTACAAGTACATGGTGATAAGTGAGTGTTCACGGTTATCAAAAGTATTGTTCCAAGCACGTTGATTCGTGACTAATGCGTTTCTAAAAAGGTTTACCGATTTCTACAGGCCTACGTGGCAAAAATTCGCCCCTCACTGTCATTAGAAATTGTCAATAAAAAATGTCCCATCTTTATATACGTGTATAAATAATGGGCGAGGAGATAGCATGCAGTGTAAGAATAAGGTGTAAGTCCCCTTTCTAAACGTTGCAAAATGGACGAAAATATTAAATTTCTTCATCTTCTTCTTTCTGTATGGAGTACGACCGAAATCTATTTCCACTTCACTGTAGTCTTCGCAGCATATGTATTTCTGTAAAAACGGAACTCCATTAAGGTAAACAATGAAAATATTCAGAAAAATCCTTAGAGACAATTCCTTAATATCATAAACTCCTCCGTTCATGATAAACTTTAATCCAATAATCTTCATCTAGTTAATTAATGTAGTTCTAAACTCAAAATTCAATTTTTACATAATTGGCTCAGATAACAGGAACCCTCCGATCCTTACGCCAAATCCATCAGAGTTATAGACAGACAGACGGAGGATGCACGGGCGTCTTGCGCCCTAATTTGTGTGCGTTGTCCAGGCCTAGGCCTGATGAACGCCAGGTGCCAACAGGTCAGCGCGGTCGTTTGCTCTGCACAAGGGAGTTATGATGCAGTCCGCGGGTACATGATTTATTAACATGGCCACCACGGGAGCAAGCATGTGCTTTTGCTTCAGCCAATTGCCACGCTTAGGCGCGGCACCATGGTCCCCTCGTGCATAACCTTTGGGAACGTAGTGACGCACTGGCGAGGACAAGAGGCTCGAGCGCCCTAGGGCGTCGGCCGAAACGATGGGGAATGACTCCGAGACAGCCAGCCCTCGCAAGGAAGGCACTTGCACAACCTCGCGGGAGCCCGTGTCTCAGGTCATTACCCTGCCGTGTCAGCAAAGCAGGTGCTGACGGGGATCTCAATTGATATGGTTTCAGCCAATTGCCACGCCTGGGGGAGGCTCCGTGGTCCCCGAGGGCATAGCCCACGGAAATTTAGAGGCGCGCTGACGAGGACAAGAGGCTCTACCGCCCGAAGGCGGCGGCCGAGTCGAAGGGACTCATCACCGGGGCAGTCGGCACACGCAAGGAAGGCATTTACACAACCTCGCTGGAGCCCTTGTCCCGGATCACAGCCCTGCCGAGTCGGCAAAGCCGATGCTGGCAATTTTATTCTATCCAATCTGCCGCAGCATGATTGACTACAGAGTCGGCAGGCGCAGTTAGGGAATGTTTGGTGATCGTTTCAGAATTCTAGAAGGTTGGGGGAGTTCGTTGCTGAGGGGTTCATGTGATGAACTAAGGGGGGTTGTCTAACAGCGCCTGACGCGGCGAGGGGGCGGTGTATTGTCCATGCTGTTCAGCCTTTGGAGGTGCGAATAAGGGGACTCGCCGGCCTTGGCGAACAAATTCGCTGCCAAGGACCAGACGAAGGCCTCTAAGGTGGGGACACGGAGACCCCGGTGAATGGCGGAATTTCGCACAAACCACGGGGACCCCGTGAGGGAGCGTAAGGTCCAATTCTGGAACGTCGTCAGCCTATGCCTGTTGGTGGCCGACAGGAGAGCCCACCAAGCGGGCGCCGCATACGTAAGTTACTGTCCGGAGGAACAGTAGATAGATGGTCAGTTTAGTACGGACATCCAGGCGGCTGTTCCGCGAAAGCATAGGTGATAGCTTCGCTTTTACGCCACGAGCCTTGTTGAGGGTTGCGGTCACGTGGGCGTTGAAGTTTAGGCGCCGATCAAGCCGAACGCCTAGGTACTTCACCGTCGCGGTCCAATTGATGGGTCTCCCCTCTAAGGAGAGGGATCGGCATCGGGAAATGGACTTACGAGTAAAGCAGATCGCCTCGGATTTCTCCGTATTGATCACTACCCGCCATTTCCTTAGCCAGTCCGGAAGCATAGCCAACTGGCGTTGTAACATTACGATCGTCCGCCAAGGCGAAAGCGAGCTAAAATGAAACTTCGCGTCGTCGGCAAATAGAGACAACGTGACCCCGGGATAAACAGGCAGATCGTTCGTGTACAGGACGTACAGAACGGGGCCGAGGACAGATCCTTGAGGGACGCCGGCGGCGACAGGGCGAACCCGAGAGAACGCCCCATCGACGCTGATCCTGAAGGTGCGATCCGTCAGATAGGATCGGAGCAAGTGGACGATAGATGCCGGGAGTGGCGAATGCCCCAGTTTGTAGAGCAGGCCTTCGTGCCAGACTTTATCGAAGGCTTTGCTCACATCCAACAGGACGGCGCCTGTTGCCTGATGATTGTTGGTGGCGTCGGCTAGGCAGGCGACAACCCGTACTAGCTGAAGAGTAGTCGAGCGCTTCGGCCTAAACCCAGACTGCTCCTCGCGGATGGAACCATCCACCAAAGGCCGAATACGGGCCAGGAGAAGACGCTCGAATACCTTCGAGATTGCTGGCAATAGCGATATCGGGCGGTAGCTTCTAGGAAGCTTTTTGGGTTTCGGAATCATGATGACGTTGGCGGTTTTCCACAGGCGGGGGAAGTACCTCAACCAGAGACAGGAGTTGAACAGCTCAAGAAGAACGTCAACTGCCGAAGGCGGGAGATTCTGCAACGCAGCGGCACCGATGCGATCGGGGCCAGGGGCCTTTCTCTTCTTCAGCCGACTAAGGACAGACGCAAGGTCTTCCTCGTCGACCGAATTGGGAGGGTCATTGGGGGGAGCAGAGAAGTATCCAGACAGGAAATCCCTGACGACGGCCGTGTGAGCCGGGTCAGAGATGCCTCTATGGACGATGAACTGTTCCTCAATACAGTCGGCGAAGACTTTCACCTTGCCTTCTGCAGAGTACACAGCGCCGTCCGGGGTATTCAAGGGATGGCGAGTCCTCTTTTCGCCTTTCAGTCTACCAGCAGCTCTCCATACGGAGGCGTGGTCGACTTCCAAGGACTCCAAATAGGAGTCCCATCGATCCGCGTTTATGTCAAGCAGAAGCTGCGAGACGTGTTCCAACTGGGCTCGAAAACGCCGACTAGCGGCAGGGTCACGGGTATGCTGCCATCTGCGGCGAAGCTGGCGCCGTAATCGGATGGCCTGGAGAACTTCCGCAAGAAGGTCACAGCGTTTGTTACTCACCGGAACAGTGTAGGTGTGCCTGTCCATTGCGGACTGGACGAGGTCCTGAAGGTGAGTTACGCGGAGATCCACGTCGTCACAAGAGACGAGTAGGTCCGGAGGGACAGACGGCACTGCCTAGCCAGATCGTCGTGGTAGGATCGCCAATTGACTCTCCTAACAGGACGATCGGGAAGTCGGGGTGAGACCGACGGCGGCAGGACAGCCAACAGAGTTAAATATAGCTTTTTAAAAATAGTAATGCAGTTATCCATGATTGACATCATGATTGTCTTCACATAAGTGACATGATTCCAGCACTAATTCAATAAATGCGACGGCCCGAATTCTAGAAAACATCAGCTATATCTGATAATCTCTTTGTTTACTCCAAACATCAGACCCTCCCGCTTTCTTATTTGTGATTTGATTATGTACTGCGTTCTTTAAACCTTCTGTATTTGAACACGAAGACTAACGACATTAATTTGTAAACATGCTGAATTTATATAAAATGCTTTACTGTACAGACTTGAAATGTTTTAAATGACTAAATGCACTTGGTGACAGAGACAGTACCGTACACGTCAGTTAATGTCAGCGTTCTAATACATAAAGTGAATATAATCATATTATTAGAATACATAAAGTAAAATATTATTTATCCGGACAATGGCCGAAAAGCGTTACCCGTGAACAGAAAATAATTTGAATTTGAGTACGTACAGATCATAGCTTCGCACTTATGGCGGGAATTCATCAATGAAAGAGAGCAGCCACAAGTACAGATTGCCAGCGGGGTTAGCTTCAGCAGGGAAAACCCGGCCAGGGCTGTAGCGCCCCTTACAATGATAATGATACATAGGCTTACAGTTTATACAGACGTATTAGCTTATAAGTGGATTAATTCAAATTAATTCCATGCAAATATTTTTAAAACAGGTATACTTCTTTTACTCGGAATACAATATTTCTGGTTAACGTGGGACTGTTGACTAGTAAATAGCAACAAAAAGTATCAATAGTTTGGTTCTGTTTGCGATGAAAAATAAAACAGAACAAAACGATTTTAATGTTAACTTACCGGTCTGTGGAACGAGATCCATCATTGCAAATGCGAGACATTTCGATGTCCACTGTTTAGGTCGGAATATCTGGACTTGGTAACGATGGATAACGAATCGACAGCCGGGCAAACTTGACATATAGGCTATAGGCCTATATTCCGCCCGTAAAAGTTTAATTAATTTGAACTATGAGTCATTTTAAATCAGTGGTGTATTCCAAAACGTCATGTAGGCCTATTTAAACCATTAAACGGTTTAAAAATCAAAAATAAAAACTTTCCAACAGGATACTTAGACCCACTTTTTCTAAGAAAATGTAAAAGACAGCTGTTTTTTAAAAATAAAATTTAATTTTAAAAATAAAAATAAAACAAAATTGTTATGTCAGTCGGCCGCACTGTTAGCTACATAGGTCTAGTGCGAACCGCGATTTTGTGACCACCTCTATAAAGTTTACGTTGGTTCTACCGTACGTGGTTGGATAAAATGTCTTAGAGTGGTTATCTCTGTTTGCGGCAAGTAGTGGTAATAATAGTGTAACTTATCTGTGAAGTCGACGGGCTGAGGTAGAGTTTAAAATTAAACAAAAAATTAAGTTTATTTTTAAACTAAAATACAATGAATTCTGACACAAATAGCTCAACCGCACAATAAAAAAATTAATTTTGTTTAGTTTATCACGTCAGCGTCGTATAATCGTTGAGACAGTGGTTTGATAACAGCCTTAGTAAGTAATGCGTCTTGGCGTCTGTCCTCATAGTCGTCTGCACTACCCATCTTGACTCCTTTTTAACGGCATTTTTATTTTGTCATTTTGCAAAAAATAAATACTTGTTGCAAGAGAAGGGTTTCAGTCTTCCCCTCTGATTAATCAGATTGCCTGTGCTTCAGTTCCGAATGTCGTAGATCTTTGCGTAATATAATTTGTGTTTTATTCCGTGCCTAGATTGCCTAGACATCTATTAATCTAGACTGCCTGTCGTATTTCAGCTCTTCACCTTCCTACAGCAATGATGAACGACGTTCCGAAATGCCAAAATTGTAAATAAACACAAAGTAGCCTATAATGTATCTAACATAACAACTAGGAAGAGAACTACAAAATAGAAACAACCAATCACAATATACCTAGGTCAGTGTCAATTTTTAGTAATACCTGGATAGTATAGATCACATATTCAGACTGCGAGTTGTTTCAGTGACTATGCTGGCACGCACACTTCACTAGTGTACCTTCCCGATCAGTAGTTACACTGTTTCCCTTGCAAGCTCAGTGTTAATAACGTTTATATACGCAAATTCTCTAGTTAATTACTAATTACACTCTACTCAGTTTGTCGAGGAATTGGTGTACAACTCGTATTAAAAAATTTCAAAAGTTATGTTTTATTTACATTTAAATATTAATAAGTAATATATTTCGAATCGATGTTTCATATCGATGTGTATCCTTATGGGGGTAGAGGTTTCCTCAAAAAAACTATTAGTTTTTCAAAAACGTTCGTCTGCTTTTTAGATTTTATCAAGTGTTCAAAGTTACACTTTCCATCAGTTCTACTTATTTTATAGCGACTTACTCTTTAGTGGTGGTCTCTTAACTTTAAATTGTCATTTCGGATGTGTAGATGTCTACTGCAGTCATCAAGTACTAACGTATACGTAACATAAAAATTAAAGAATTAACAAAGCGTCATTAAACAACTTAAATAAGCATCCAAATGACAGATAGTAAAAAAATCGTAAAATACTGACGAATCACAAAAAAATTAAAAAGTGTAAAATAACAACTCTTACCAAATCAGTTAACGATCTGGCCTAGTAGACAGGCTATGAGTGGGCCAGGTATCAAAAGATGTAACTTACGTACCGCGGGATATTTTTCTGGACAATATATCATTTGGTTACTTATCTGAGCGAAGGGATTACATTCTTTTCTTATCTTGTGCAATATTTATGTAATATTAGCCTATATTACTCGTGATAGCAGTTGTAGACAGATACCTTCGCAGCCGAAACGTGGTTTCAATAGTGAATAAAGAAACAGGGATGATACATGCTTGTGTTCTGAAAAAATAAAAGATCGTGTAAAGTCACAGTTCTCGTAGGAATTCTTGCCTTAGGCTACTGCAGTAATCGGCAGCATTATCCATTTGGGACACCGAAACCATTGTCTGTACGTGTAGGCCTGCGTGCTCTCTGTATTTCGTTTCCTTATATCCGTTAGGTTTTTTCGTGGAAATTTCACATATTCAAAAATTTTTCAAACCAATGTGATTGTGCGGAACGGAAAGCAAGCAATGAAAAGCGGAATATTTGCGTAGTTTGTTAATTTGAGAGTGGGTTCAGTAATTACAAAAAAAAGAGTCTATAACATCAACTCACGTCAGAAAATTAGTCTGTTACTACACACGCTAACTACGTATTACTATGCAGTTTGTACTAATACATTCAGTACATTGTCATTTATTATAGCCTACTTGTTTTCCACTATTCGCATTACCATTACCATCCGATTCCAGTTGCATTTTATCCATTCAGAGGCTCTGCCGTGTGCAAAAATCACTTCAGGACTCCCCAGTCTAAACCTCAATCCGCAGTTTTTTTTTGTTACAGTAATTATAATCGATTTCCATATAATCATTAATTTCTGTTACATGTTGGTGTACACGTAAATGCTAGTTCCCATATAGGCCTATTCCTCTAATTTTATCGAAAGCAAACCTTACGTTCATGTAGACGTTGCTGCACTCGTGTCCAGAAGTCAAACGTGTATCTCTTGGTTTAATTTGATGTTTCAGTCATTATCAACCCTTTTGATGAATGTACGTACTGTAACCATCATGTGAAGGAAATTATGCTTTGTGACAGTCAGTGTTGTTTAAATCATGTTTGAAAATTAGTGGTTAAAGCCTCGAAGTTGGTGCTCTAAACCTTAGTGCTTAGTTAGACCTTTATAGTACGTATATAAAATCAGTTAACCGTAAAAATGTGTACTACTTAGTACGGGGAGGTACTGCGATTTGCAGTTTATTTTCTTTCTCTGCAGGTCACATCTGGTCCCTTGTAGGGGACCCGACGAGTATACGTCTGGTTGTTGATTATAATACTGACGAGTAGCCTAAATGAATTAATTCGCAATAAGCGTAAATTAAACCTTCTGATTTATGTTATGGAAGAAATTGCATACATTTCTTAAGGTTTCAGTAAACGGTTTTGTTATTGATTTGCGACAGTATATTATATAAATAAATTATGACTTATAAAGTCAACATGTTTTTACTATGTCTAAATTTTTGTTGCACGAAAGTCACAAGACACAGGCCTCCATTTATTAAAGCAGGAAGTGTTTTTGTTTTATACGTAGAATTAACTGCTGTTCAACTTTTTTTTTTATCCAGTCGTTGTAAGATTCTAACCATTTTCTTTCTTAACTTACGACTTTATAATGCAGACAGTCCACTGCAGCGTAGACGTAAATACATGTATACGTCGGGTGAATGAGATTTTCCCGCATACGCTTCTTACAAGCATTTCTTGTTTGCTTGTGCCAAACATGACTCCAGAGCTTTTTAAAATTTCATCTCTCAGATCTGACCACAAGCTCGGTTACCTGAAATTTCAGAGAATATTTGTAGTGTCTTGTAAGAATATTTGTAGCCTACATAATGTGTTATGAAAGAATTGGATTTCTGTTACTGAACTATCTACTTCATATCAACAAATTTTAGCTTAACGAAGGGTTCACATTGGTTTCAGCTTTTATTTATGAAACTATTTGATATTGCTCGTTGACAAGATCAGTCTTATGACTAAAACAGCAGACACTTCATTTTATATTTTATATCTGTGTGTGTCTTTTCTGTTACCATCCCTACACTCGTGTGTATTACTAACTCTCGAGTATGCTAAGTATATTTAATTTTACGTGAATATTAAACATTTTTTTATTTCATGAGTTGTCCGGAAAAGATTTTTATGTTTCTACTAGCACATTCATATAACAATACATACATGTCACAAAACTTATGTAAACTAATTCACAAAGCTATACTTTTTGACTTGGCTTTTGTTTTTCCATGTGGAGCAATTTTGTAATTAGTAAGACTACGAATTAATTCTATTACAATAAGGAAGAATAATTTTTTAATAATTCTGATGTTAAACCTACCACTCGCCAAATGCGGCTTCTTCGTGTTCTGCTTTTAAGAAATAAAGTTGGATGTTTACTTTTAGGGCAGGGTGGACTCGCAAATGCTCTTCTTAAATGTTGCCTTGGTTTTGATAGCCCCGAGTGTCTACTATGGGGAGTCACTCAGTCAAAGTTCTTATTCTGATGTGACGGCTTCGTCATGTGTCCGTAAGTGCAGAATACAGCCTGTACGATCAGTGGAGTCAGTAATTGCTGCCAGATATGGCCTGCACCCTTCGTTGTGGGGGGGTGGGGGCAAATAGAGAGCGCGTGTTCCGCATCTTCAGTGTGGGCAGTGTGAATCCTGTGTCCTGTTCGAGTTTTGCATTGTATGCGCGGAAGCAACTACGCTTCCATGTATCTCCGTGGTGATCTCTATTTCATTCTATTTCCGTGAGTGTGTGTGTGTGTGTGTGTGTGTGTGTGTGTTAGTAGTAGTAGTAGTAGTAGTAATAGTAGGAAAACGAATCCTGTTATTACAACAGTTCAAAATGCGCATACAGTTTGCTATTAAATAATGTGTTAAGAAGGTCTCTTTGGTGTACGATTGGTTTTCTGTTTTATGTATTTACGTATATAGATCTGAACTTGCTTTTCAGTAAACTTCGGACGGCTTTTAATCCAGTATTATGATGAGCTTAATCCCTCGAAAGCGTTTATTGGGGGTCACTGAAAAAGGGAAAAGCTATCATTTCACTTCTGCGTAGACTATAAATCTACGATCAGCTAATTCATTAACTAAAAATTTCCTACATTTGCAAACGTTTGAAGTGTTAGCATCGAGAATCAGAAGTTTAAGAAACAATAACATCACTCTTTCAGAATTTTTTAATTGGGAAAATATACTGTAAAAATTGTATACTATAATAGTTATGCGAAAATTTAATATCAGAAAAGTTAAAAATCATTTCGTTCTTTATAGATTTATTCGTCAGGTGTACGGCGATTCGTAGCTGAAATTAATGAAAAATATAACTTATTCCGTTGACGACGTCGCAAATAGAGATTCAGATAATATGTTACTGGCCACCAAGTTATCTGTCATCGCCTTCAGCTTCCTAACCGAAATGCGCACATAACCAAATTGAGTTAATTTTAATTATTGTGGTAACATTCATCAGTCGTATATCTCGATACTTTTTCCCGGCTCATGTTAAAGGGTTGAAGTAATAAGACCTGTGTATATATACTAACTTTTATGATTATCGTTAACCGAATGCTATGTCCTCAACGTGTTCATAAATTTTAAACGTGGTAGCTCTAATGTAACGTAGTTCGCAAATTACTGTTCCAACTAGTTATATTTGTAATGGAAAGCTTACTTTATAAATGGGATGAAGAAACTGTTTTCACATAAGATTAAACGTTCCAATGGCACCGAAATTTTATTTAAATCAGTTCATTGCCGTTGGATGAGGGGAAGGTTGGCCACGTCTGTGTGTATTATATAATTCTGGTTAATTGACATAAACTCTGATTAAAGGCGGCTTTACAATTTAAAAAAAAAAATACATTTTCAAGTAACGTTATTGAACTTGTATAACATGTGTGAAGACAATGGTAGCCGTTTGCGTCATCCGGTACACTTGTGCACACATTTGCCGAAAACCGACTCTGTTTAACAACAGCTGCAACCAAAAATGTGTATTCGTGTTATCATTGTCACCAGCGGTAAACCTGAAAAATTACCTACCAATGTCATTTGTGCAAACACCAGTTCGCTAGTTCGAATTTTAATGGAAAAAAAAGTATTATTCTTAGTGTAACTTGGAATTTAAGATTTATCGAACTGTATAAACCTTTAGAAATAAAGTTGTGTTATTTTGGAACGACTTGACTTATTTTTTACATTTTATAAAATTTCAGTTTTGTGATTGCTTTGTCGTTAGTTGTTAAAGACGTCTGACTTTGATTACTTCATTGTAGTTAATACAAAAGAACTTTTAAGAAAACTTTCTGCTGATAGGCGTATTTAGTGAAATTTAAGGGTTTATCAAATTATACATTATATAATAGTCGAATTGAACCGTTCCTCTCTGTCTGTCTTTACGAGTATGGAGTTGCCCAGCTATCTAGCCGCCGCGTGATCATCCTTCCAGGATTTGTACTCACTTATGTTAACCGGAAGCCACAATGCTTTAAACAACACGACCGTAGTGCCGCACGGGCTCTCTGTAATTAGTGTTTCAAAAATAGCGTGTAAAGTTAACACCTCTTCTCAAGCTTACAGGCCAGAGCTGTTTGGAATCACTGTGTTCATTGACTGGAAAACAATTGCAAGAGCATTACAAAATATTGCCTTCTGACTTTCTAAAAATCTGTTATTTTTACTATAATGTAAATAATAGAATGCAATACAGCATTCCGTACAGAATCAGATTTGACACAAAAATACTGGGCTTAAATTTGAGTGCGTCGCCTTCACAGACGATATAATATTCTTCGTCACGACTTTAGAGTTTGCAGCACATAGAGATTCTGGAAGAGTCAGCAGCGAAGTCGGGTTTACAAATATCTTTGGAAAAACTGAGAACATGAACCCGGACACTAAGGATCTAATCTGGACAATGAGGACCAATCGTAGTGGTATCAGAAAACCTCAGAAGTTCTAGTACTTAGTGGAGATTGTGACCTTGAATGTCAATGAGAAGGCAATGATTGAAGAAAGGCAAGGAATGCAGATAGCGTTCAGACTATGCCAGAAAACTTACAAAACTTATCAAGACAAATTCAGACATACTGATTCTACATCAGGTATGCAGGTAGTGTGATGGTTATAAGCATCAAAGACAATAACTTGTAATGTACTATTGGAAATAGAAAAAAAAATAAAAAAATGTCAGAAGAAAATCCAGGAACCCAGGAAAATATTAGCAAATGAGACTGCGTTTTGTTTGAGATCAAACTAAGAGTCGCATGAAAAATCTGAGAAATTCTCGACCACGATAAAGAAAAGACGAACGGCTTTCTATGGACGACATGGTAGAAGAATGGTACCACAAGGGATAACAAACAAAATCAGCACCTTGAAGGTGAATAAGAAAATAAAAGTACAATGGATGAAAGAAGTCCATCAGGATCTATACAAATGTGGAATCAGGGAAGAAGATGTAGGAAGCAGAATAAATCAGTGTTCTAGTTCAGAGTAAAAATCGTGGAGGTGAAGGATCTGGTCGGAGAGAAACCTATGAGAACCAAAATGGTATTATCGGAAGAAGGACGAGCAAGCGCGAGCGCGAGCCAGAGGAAGTTGTGTTGTAATCACAGCCCAGAGATGGCTGAAACGAAAAAGGAAGGTAGGAAAAGAAAAATTTCCATAGTTATAGAAATAAAATGTTAATAAATGGGAACGTGAAAGTTTTGTTTTCTTATACGTCTGTAATTACAGACATTTTCTGAAGCTTTTTATAAGAATGCGCGTATAATGAACTACAGTTTAATTGTTTAAAAACGTAACTTCACAGTTAGGTTACAGAAACGTTTGGCCCGTAAAAGCTATATCTTCAAAAAATATCCCACTGTATGAGTGAAAAAAATCATAACCGTGCAATCGTCCACTACTGGGTAGGGTAATGGACATCCGACCTTCATTGTATCAGTCCGAGGTTCCCAGCAGAGAATCAACAAGTTTTAAGAAATGAATTTATAAGTCACATTTTTCTAATATGTATAGGCCTACTTAAGATTCACTAGAAGTGGTACGCTTCTGTTAGACATGTAGTTTTAAACAAGTAGATCAGAATTGTCAAGAGAATATAAAACGATATATTACTGAAGGAAGAGTAATCCTAACAACCAGATAGACCAGTATTCAACGTTTTCAGAAAAAATCTCGTTTTGTAGTAGAGTACTTAGCATCGTTATTCTAATGAAACGTTTTAATGTCTGTTTTATGTTCACGTTGTACGATATCAATGTCAATTTATGTTACGATTGTTTGTCATGCTTGGTTGGCTACTGCGCCAACTCTGATCTTTCGCACGAGACAAATCGTCAACAAAACATTGCTTGAGAATGCATCCAAAAATACAACCTACTTTGTTGTTTAATCAACGATTGTAAATATTCTTATTGTAACCGGAAACACTAATTCTCAACTTCAATATAATGCGATTAAAGTTTTAGATAGATAATTGTGTGTGTGTGTGTGTGTGTGTGTGTGTGTGTGTGTGTGTGTGTGTGTGTGTGTGTGTGTGTGTGTGTGTGTGTGTGTGTGTGTGTGTGTGTGTGTTGGCGTTAGGCGCCACCTCTTTACATAATGTTATCAGTAGCAGCGCAAGTATGTTACCTGATAATTACAGACGGTCCAACGTAGGATTTTCTTCACTTACAGAGCATTGTTTAACAGTGCATTGAAAGCAGCATGTACAGACCAACCCGCTCTTCGCTCCCACTACTCTCTCTTTCTTACTCATTAAAATACAGGAAAACACATTACGAGGGCGCATGCGCCTCCGTACGTCTTAATTAATTATAACGTTTGGCAGATTTGTTTTTGTCATACATAACAACGATGTAACGACCTTAGTGATAAGGTGCTGCGCTGCAGTAGATTATATTCACCCGTATTGCATGTTATTGATAACGTTGCATTGTAAGACCCGTTTCTGCAAGTTCACGCAATTCATCGCGTGTTCGTTTCTGTAAAAATCACTGTTCCGAGGGGTGTCACTGTGTACCTTCGCTGCCCTCTCCTGTAATATTGTTTCTGAAAGACCCATTATCACTCGCCGATATAATCAATTGTAAAATAACGGAATGTGTGTGTTTTTGTAGTACGCAACATCCAGCTAGCGCGGCCGTGACGAAATTCCGTTTTTGAAACTCGTCCACAGAATCCTGCTGCCAGCACTATTACTGTTTCGCTGCTTAATTGTAATTTAGTTTTTATATAGCAGGAAAAATTTCGTTCTGCTTTTGTTAAAAATATTTAATCGTTTTGTTTGTTGGTGCATACGCTCCCCAGGAAAGGCAAGTACGTAACGAGAAAACGACAATAATATCTAGAAATCAGAACGTAACGTCAGTAACTTACACCAAAACACCTGATAATGTAGACCAGACAGCAGCAGGAACTATGACTTTTAATTTAATAAGAAAACAGCATTTACATTTCTGTGCTTAAATGAAAAATGAATGAACGCGCTACATAAACTTTCTTTCTACTGTGGTTCCAAAGATCTCATATTTTTGAAGCTTTTAAATTATAGATTTTCCTAGAAACCCCCTATCGGATAGGGGAGTCTCTCAGGAAATTTGTGTTATTCCAACCAATCCTTCATTCCTTCCACTTTAATGTCTTCTCTTAGTCGTTATTTGAAGTGTTAACGTTTTGACCATACAGAATGTCTGATCATCAGTCTTCGACAGTTGCTGCCTCAGGCTACATTCTTGTTCTGAAGATCACCAAAAACTCCATTCTTGTCGAAACGTCAAGACTAAATATAATAAATTTGGCGTAATATTGAATCAGTCCGTGACTTATCATTTCATTGCCTTGGTCTTCAATATATTAAAAAGGTCAGGTGTTCAACTTACAGAGTGCGTGTTGAAATACCAGACAGGTTGATAGTATAAAAAATGTGAAGTAAGCGGAAGGAGTAAGAAAGAAGGCTGCTGATCCCGCATTCCGTGTGGGAATACGCTGGCGTCACTGACTTTAGTTGCTGACTTTGACGGTTGCGTCATATTTGCTGACACACTGTCCGCCTCTCTCCTCGCCGTTTTAACTATTTAAATGACCGGGCTTAGCACAGTTCGAGTTATGATTGCCTGAGTTGAAGGTTCGAGTGAACGAAAACAAGAAAGTACAGTATATTTATGCGAGGCTACTCTTGTGTATGGCGTAGTACGTGACGCAGACCTACACGCGTTTTCGCATTGAATTCGTTTTATGTGGTTTCACAACTCAAAATTGTAGCGAAGTTTGTAAAAGTGAAATTTACAACATACGTTGATAGTGCTTCAGGCGGATAACACGATAATCACGTTTACATTTGAAATTAACTTTGGGCATGATTCGTAGAGCTCTGTGTCGCAAAAAAAGACTACTGAGAGTCCAGAGTCCAAAAATATAACTGAAACTGATTTAAAGGTAAAAATGTTGCAGTGGTCACAAGAACTCGTTGACCGAAGTGCGTAATGTTTTAAAATATTGTGTACAAACATATCTTGCAAATACGTAGTCATAACAATATTTGATTCGTGCATCTTCAGTGTGCCCGACGTTATCGCAATACAGTTAAGATTAGATAAACTCGTATCTGTTGTGCGGTTGTTTTCACCTTTTGTTCACAATTGTTTACAAGGACGTTTAATTAAGTTGTTTGTAAGGATAAAGTAAACTGCTGTCACAATAATTTATTACGACAAACTTTCTCAAAGCTAACAAATTTTAAAGAGGACTAAGGTTATCAGCAGCGGGTTTAATAACTAAGAAGAAAAGGCCAAAACAATGCTGAAAATACACTCATCTGTCACGGTGGGAACTTAAGATACAGCGTTATATAAGATGAGGCATTTCCTGTTAATATTTCTACTTGAACGTCTTTTGCAAATATTATGATAGTATTGTTCGTACATACGCTGAGCATTGGCAATGAATGCAGAAGTGCTGGACTATCGAGTAGTGAACATTTCAGAAACGATTAAGACAAATAGAGCATAAGGCCTGGGGAGAACGACCTCGGAAACAAAATAGAAAAAATTCTAGTATAGTACGGTCGTATGAAACATACGAGAGAAACGTTTTTGTCGGTACCACTCTAGCGACAGAATAATGACAGAACTAGATCAAAATGGGAAAGGGTAGTACAGGCAACACTCTTGAAGGAGGATATTGGGTCATTGAATGAAATGAAGAACGAGATGCAAGGAACGGCAGTATACTGTTATTCTAATCGTAGACCTATATCGAAATAGTCGGTGTTCCGACCTGAAATTAATTCAACTTTGATGTACAGTTTACATGTAAGACATACGTGTACATGTATTTGAAACATGCAGGGTTCTCTCTCTCAGTGCGAGTGATATAGATCTGTGTAGTGCGCATATTGCGGAATTATATGGAACGCTTTTGATCGTTAGAAAATCTGAAGTTCGTGGATGATGTGTCGGAAGAATGTAAGCATGTGCATAAGATGACTGGAAATTTATTAAAAGAATAAACAAACTTGTACTTTGTGTAAATGAGGAGAAGTCAGAAGTATTGAAAACAAACTTAGAAACAGAAATAAGAATATTTACACAAGGAAGGGTATCAGACACATGCATAGAACAAGTAAGACATTTCAACTATCTTGGACGTGACATTACTTATGATCAAGATAGAGATATAGAAAATAAAGTGACGAATTTCACAAGAATGTGTGGAACGATTTGGAGAACGTTGGGAAATAAATGTAGAAAAGAAACCCAAATAAAATGTTATCAAACAATGGCAATACCTACACTACTGTATGGTTCTGAAACTTGGGTCATAAAGAAAAAAGATGAACAGAAGATACAAACAGCAGAAATGAAATTTCTGAGATCAGTTAAAAGGTATAATAGACGGGATCATATAAGAAATGAGGAGATAAGAAGTGATTTATATATTTTTGCAGTTAATGAAAGGATTAAAGAATACAGAAGAAAATTGATTCAACACATAGATAGAATGAAAGAAAGTAGAATACCGAATATAGAGAAAGATTACAACCCTAGAGGCAGAAGAAATGTTGATAGACCTAAGAAAAGGTGGACTGTGGAATACCAACAGGCCGCTAAAGCCTAAAACCGTTAAGAAGATTATGATAATGAAAGTCATCAGAAAATGCAACACAAATTCTGCTACTTGGAGAAACGGGGAGCATAAACAATAAAAAACAATGCGTTTTGTGTGCTTTAAAAAAGTCTAGGCATCTAAAGACCAACCAAAAACCAGTAATAAGAACTGTAAATAAAATACCGTTTGGTATAAGTTGACATGCGCTAAGGAAGAATGGAAACAATATAATAACGAAACAAGCTTTCGTTATACCAACCAACCAGCAAAGAAAGTGAGCAGACTTTCTGAGACTTGTAGAAGAAGTACCGGGGAACTGAGAACAACGAAGATTCTCTTGAAAAAAAATAAAGGCTAGTACAAAATATATAAATGTGAAAAAGTTTTGTAAAAGCCTTGTGTTCCACATTGAATCAAGATGATTAAAGTTAGCGCGTAGTGAAGAGTATCCGCTGAACATTTTTCTCAATAATGTATTTTTTTAAATATAATTACACTTAACAACAGGCGTTGACGATTATTTGGCTTGGTGGGGACTAGGTTTCGTAATTCATAAATAAACTGTAAGCACTTTATAAATAAATAAGCATTTTCACAAAATAAATAGGCCTAAATACCGACACTTAAAGTCGCAATCTTAAATATTAACTGCAACCGTAGATTACGATATAAGGCCTATGTCTGCGTGAAGTAGCACATTAAAGGTTTTATTTTTACCCATGACGAAGTATAAAATAAAACGATTTATTCAAGTATATCATAAACGCAGTATAAACCGAATCAGTTTAATAATAATAACAAAATTTTGCGTGTAACACATTACAAAAATTAAAAATGTTTTATACTTTTTTATGGTTTACTCCTTCGTACGGCGTCATTGACGAGATGAGAGAGGCAGAAACATCATACGCTCGTGATGTAAAATTTCTAAGCGACAGTGTCGAAATACAGGCCCCGAGCCACGACCTTCTGTATTGGCGACGAGGAAACTAACTACACTACTATTATCGCAACTAGGCGACCTACTTGATATCCTTATCGTTTCAATCTAGGACACAACGCGGTACACACACACACACACACACACACACGTCTTAGAATACATTTACAATCTGCGGCCTAATTATTTAATCTGTGATACCAGTACATGTCTGTAAATCTGTCACTATTATTATCACGAGAATCGTGTTGTGTCCCGCTGTCTTCTGTCGTCTAGTAAAATAACTAATGAATTTCTGTTAGTCGTAAAGTGTAAACTAATTACATCACTGTTAGCTAAGCAATAATCGCCGTTAACTAAACAAGTGTAAATGTACCTTACATGGTTAAAACGAAAAGTGATTACGTAATGACGCCTTTTGTCACTCTGTTGTATAATGTTTATGTTTCTCTCCACCTGTTACGTAACGCTCAGTTTCTGTCATAAACGAGTGATGTAGACGTTTTACTGAAGAGTTTAAAGTGAATTATTTACCGTCTGTAGTGATGCGGTGTAATACTGGATAGGAAATACTTTTGTAATTTATTTTTATTGTTTGACACAAGCACGCGCGGACATGCTCCCTCCTTCTCTCTCCCCCTCTTTCTGCCTCACTGCCTGCCGTCTTTCTCTCCTTCCCCTCTATCTCGTTCCCAAGTTTGTAAATCTAATAATTTTGTTTAACATTTCTGCCTACTGTGAAAATTAAATAAGTCAACAAACCGAATTTTAAAATCACGTAAATCCGTGGTAAGAGACAAATAGACTCATTCTGAATTGACGTCATCAGTAGAAAACGTTTGCTCTTCCTGAAGTTGTTACCCATAACATAATATGTAGTACTGTGATACAGAGCTACTACACAAAGTTACACACACACGACACACAGATACGCGACACGTAACAGAGCGGAGAGTTGAAGGTGAACGAACATATTTTCAACCAGTGGAGGGGTAAGGCCGGAGGAGATCATTGTACGCAATCAAGGTATCAGTTATACTGAAGGCGTTGAAGGTCTAAAGAACTTCATTGAAAATAAGACTTTAAACTAATAAGAATAAGACGTTTTTCCGTATCAGAACGCTGAAGATGGAAGTAAAAGATTCTTTTGTTGAGGTTTTACTTCCGATTATTAAAGGACCGAGGTTAATGGACACAGTTACTAGTTTTCACAAAACGATGAAACAGTAGAATTCCGGTTCGTAATTCTAGTACCTACGCTGTTTCATACGTCAAAGAAATCTGATTTCATGGATTCGGCTAATTCCGTCGCTATTGTAAACTGAATTCACACAGAGACAATTTGTAACAAACAATTAGACGAAAACATAAAACGCCCAAAAATAATATTTATACATGTTTTCTCCACTTCTTATTTTGTGTAGTATTTTATGTTTACCAAATATAGTAATCCAGAGAGCTACCGTATATAAATCTCCGAAAATTTATATTTGCAATAGTTTAATCTTTCCGTTGCGCACGAAACTTTTCGTCATTTTACTTCCATGTTCCTTAAGGAAATGGAAGTATGGTGATGGCAAAAAAATCGTGTACGAGATTATTGCAGATTCTGATTGTACTACACTCAAAACATGAAAAAAAGACGTTTTTCGAAAAGTGTGTGTGTGTGTGTGTGTGTGTAGATTTTTTTTCTATGGCAAACGATAACAGCCGCAAATTCAAACAGAATCAAATAATTTTTTGTATGCAGCCCTGATTTGTAGAGTACTCAAGACCTATTGTTTTTGGTGAAGATCGGTTAAGGGAAAGGGGTAGTATACCTGCAACGTTTTTTTTATCAAGGGTAATTTTTTTTTTGGCAAACGATAACAGCCGCAAATTCAAACAGAATCAAATAATGTTTCGCATACAGCCCTGAATTGTAGAGTTCTCAAGACCTGTTGTTTTTGGTGAAGATCGGTTAAGGGAAAGGGGTAGTTTACCTGCAACGTTTTATGTTTTAACAAGGGTATTTTCTATGGCAAACGATAACAGCCGCAAATTCAAACAGAATCAAATAATTTGTTGCATACAGCCCTGATTTGTAGAGTACTCAAGACCTATCGTTTTTGGTGAAGATCGGTTAAGGGGAAGGGGTAATTTACCTGCAACCTTTTACGTTTTAACAACAGTAAACTACTTGAAAATTCATTTAAACTTTTTCAAACAATGGTAATTGTTAAAAATAAAATAATTTTGTTGCCAGGCAATAAAATTATAATTTTTTCATTTTAATGTAAATCATGTATGAGAGAAAATATATCGTTTGTGGCAGGCAAGCATATCTCAATTATGTAATGTTTACGTTTCCATTTTATTATTATGATTACTGCAATAAAAATGCAGGGAACACACACACACACACACACACACACACACAAAATTCGCGTTATTTCTGGCCTCACTCACGTTTATTTTCTTACATTTGCACGCTTTTTAAATGGAAAGTGTACAAACCCACACCAACATAACGCGTGCAAGCCGAAAAATTGTCCAGCGTGGATAGCGATTTGCTTCCTGTGGATCGCTGGGCAGTGTAACTGCACGTGTTTACAGAGGAACGATTCATAGACAGACTTTTCCTCTTTAGGGAATGAACCCTCTCCAAGATGCTGAGGGTCCATGAGTGACTTCGGAGCGCCCCTTCTTTCCCGCGTGTTTGTTCTGTGAAACGTACACTGTAGATTCGCAGCTTTACTCTAAGCAACGCTCAATAGGAAAAGTTGAAAATTGTTGTCCACGGTGTACCCTCATACACACTAAACCTGCTCTGATGTTTTAATTACGGACATCATAATATGAAAACTTTGGAAACTTGAGCACTACTTAATGGAGATCAATCATTAACTTATACAAGCCATTAATTTTATGCATATTTTGTGTGTGTGTGTGTGTGTGTGTGTGTGTGTGTGTGTGTGTGTGTGTGTGTGTGTGTGTGTGTGTGTGTGTGTGTGTGTGTGTGTGTGTGTGTGTGTGTGTGTGTGTGTGTGTGTGTGTGTGTGTGCTACGTTATCGGCAACAAAGAAATAGTTTTTGTTAAAATTCCTTCCCGGGATGTTTGGTCGTAGTCCAATGTTTTCTACAAAACCAGACGTTTCGGCAATGCCATCGACTTCCATCATCAGTGAAAATCGAGTGCGATAACGTGAGGTGGTATACGTTAGTGACCACAGTACTGTGGTTAAGGCTGAAGCAGTAAATAGAAAGAAGTAGATTCTATGGTAATATTTCATTTCGAAAATGATTTTAAATATAAATCTTAGAACATGGAAGTCATGTATGGTTCTCCATACCGATATTTTTCTATGACGAGCGATAACTGCCGTAAATTCAAACAAAATCAACTACTTTTTTTCATACCTTTTTGAATTATATAGATCTCAAGGTCCATTGATTTTGTTGAAGATCGGTTAAGGGAAAGGGGTAGTTTACCTGCAACGTTTTTTTTTAACAAGGGTAATTACTTCCATATTCCTTAAGGATGGAAGTATGGTGATGGCAAAAAAAATCGTGTTCGAGATTATTGCAGATTCTGATTCTACTACACTCAAAACATGAAAAAAAGTCGTTTTCCGAAAAGTGTCTGTGTGTCTGTCTGTCTGTCTGTCTGTCTGTCTGTCTATCTGTGTGTCTGTCTGTCTGTAGATTTTTTTTCTATGGCAAACGATAACTGCCGCAAATTCAAACAGAATCAAATAATTTTTTGCATGCAGCCCTGATTTGCAGAGTACTCGCGACCTATTGTTTTTGGTGAAGATCGGTTGAGGGAAAGGGGTAGTTTACCGGCAACGGTTTTTTTTTTAGCAAGGGTAATTTTGTTTGTTTGGCAAACGATAACAGTCGCAAATTCAAACAGAATCAAATAATGTTTCGCATACAGCCCTGAATTGTAGAGTTCTCAAGATCTGTTGATTTTGGTGAAGATCGGTTAAGGGAAAGGGGTAGTTTACCTGTAACGTTTTATGTTTTAACAAGGGTATTTCCTATGGCAAACGATAACAGCCGCAAATTCAAACAGAATCAAAAATTATTTGCATACAGCCCTAAATGGTAGAGTTCTCAAGACCTATTGTTTTTGGTGAAGTTCGGTTGAGGGAAAGGGGTAGTTTACCTGCAACGTTTTTTTAACAAGGGTATTTCCTATGGCAAACGATAACAGCCGCAAATTCAAACAGAATCAAATAATGTTTTGCATACAGCCCTGATTTGTAAAGTACTCAAGACCTATTGTTTTTTGTGAAGATCGGTTAAGGGAAAGGGGTAGTTTACCTGTAACGTTTTATGTTTTAACAAGGGTATTTCCTATGGCAAACGATAACAGCCGCAACTTCAAACAGAATCAAAAGATTATTTGCATACAGCCCTAAATTGTAGAGTTCTCAAGACCTATTGTTTTTGGTGAAGATCGGTTGAGGGGAAGGGGTAGTTTACCTGCAACGTTTTTTTATCAAGCGTATTTTCTATGGCAAACGATAACAGCCGCAAATTCAAACAGAATCAAATAATGTTTTGCATACAGCCCTGATTTGTAGAGTACTCAAGACCTATCGTTTTTGGTGAAGATCGGTTAAGGGGAAGGGGTAATTTACCTGCAACCTTTTACGTTTTAACAACAGTAAACTACTTGAAAATTCATTTAAACTTTTTCAAACAATGGTAATTGTTAAAAATAAAATAATTTTGTTGCCAGGCAATAAAATTATAATTTTTTCATTTTAATGTAAATCATGTATGAGAGAAAATATATCGTTCGTGGCAGGCAAGCATATCTCAATTATGTAATGTTTACGTTTCCATTTTATTATTATGATTACTGCAATAAAAATGCAGGGAACACACACACACACACACACAAAATTCGCGTTATTTCTGGCCTCACTCACGTTTATTTTCTTACATTTGCACGCTTTTTAAATGGAAAGTGTACAAACCCACACCAACATAACGCGTGCAAGCCGAAAAATTGTCCAGCGTGGATAGCGATTTGCTTCCTGTGGATCGCTGGGCAGTGTAACTGCACGTGTTTACAGAGGAACGATTCATAGACAGACTTTTCCTCTTTAGGGAATGAACCCTCTCCAAGATGCTGAGGGTCCATGAGTGACTTCGGAGCGCCCCTTCTTTCCCGCGTGTTTGTTCTGTGAAACGTACACTGTAGATTCGCAGCTTTACTCTAAGCAACGCTCAATAGGAAAAGTTGAAAATTGTTGTCCACGGTGTACCCTCATACACACTAAACCTGCTCTGATGTTTTAATTACGGACATCATAATATGAAAACTTTGGAAACTTGAGCACTACTTAATGGAGATCAATCATTAACTTATACAAGCCATTAATTTTATGCATATTTTGTGTGTGTGTGTGTGTGTGTGTGTGTGTGTGTGTGTGTGTGTGTGTGTGTGTGTGTGTGTGTGTGTGTGTGTGTGTGTGTGTGTGTGTGTGTGTGTGTGTGCTACGTTATCGGCAACAAAGAAATAGTTTTTGTTAAAATTCCTTCCCGGGATGTTTGGTCGTAGTCCAATGTTTTCTACAAAACCAGACGTTTCGGCAATGCCATCGACTTCCATCATCAGTGAAAATCGAGTGCGATAACGTGAGGTGGTATACGTTAGTGACCACAGTACTGTGGTTAAGGCTGAAGCAGTAAATAGAAAGAAGTAGATTCTATGGTAATATTTCATTTCGAAAATGATTTTAAATATAAATCTTAGAACATGGAAGTCATGTATGGTTCTCCATACCGATATTTTTCTATGACGAGCGATAACTGCCGTAAATTCAAACAAAATCAACTACTTTTTTTCATACCTTTTTGAATTATATAGATCTCAAGGTCCATTGATTTTGTTGAAGATCGGTTAAGGGAAAGGGGTAGTTTACCTGCAACGTTTTTTTTTAACAAGGGTAATTACTTCCATATTCCTTAAGGATGGAAGTATGGTGATGGCAAAAAAAATCGTGTTCGAGATTATTGCAGATTCTGATTCTACTACACTCAAAACATGAAAAAAAGTCGTTTTCCGAAAAGTGTCTGTGTGTCTGTCTGTCTGTCTGTCTGTCTGTCTGTCTGTCTGTCTATCTGTGTGTCTGTCTGTCTGTAGATTTTTTTTCTATGGCAAACGATAACTGCCGCAAATTCAAACAGAATCAAATAATTTTTTGCATGCAGCCCTGATTTGCAGAGTACTCGCGACCTATTGTTTTTGGTGAAGATCGGTTGAGGGAAAGGGGTAGTTTACCGGCAACGGTTTTTTTTTTAGCAAGGGTAATTTTGTTTGTTTGGCAAACGATAACAGTCGCAAATTCAAACAGAATCAAATAATGTTTCGCATACAGCCCTAAATGGTAGAGTTCTCAAGACCTATTGTTTTTGGTGAAGTTCGGTTGAGGGAAAGGGGTAGTTTACCTGCAACGTTTTTTTAACAAGGGTATTTCCTATGGCAAACGATAACAGCCGCAAATTCAAACAGAATCAAATAATGTTTTGCATACAGCCCTGATTTGTAAAGTACTCAAGACCTATTGTTTTTTGTGAAGATCGGTTAAGGGAAAGGGGTAGTTTACCTGTAACGTTTTATGTTTTAACAAGGGTATTTCCTATGGCAAACGATAACAGCCGCAACTTCAAACAGAATCAAAAGATTATTTGCATACAGCCCTAAATTGTAGAGTTCTCAAGACCTATTGTTTTTGGTGAAGATCGGTTGAGGGGAAGGGGTAGTTTACCTGCAACGTTTTTTTATCAAGCGTATTTTCTATGGCAAACGATAACAGCCGCAAATTCAAATAGAATCAAATAATGTTTTGCATACGTCCCTGAATTGTAGAGGTCTCAACGACTTTCGATTTTGGTGAAGATCGGTTAAGGGGAAGGGGTAGTTTACCTGCAACCTTTTACGTTTTAACAAGAGTAAAGTACTTGAAAATTTATTTAAACTTTTTGAAACAATGGTACAATTCAAACAGAATCAAATAATGTTTTGCATGCTGCCCTGAATTGTGGAATTCTCAAGACCTTTTGTTTTTGGTGAAGATCGGTTAAGGGAAAGGGGTAGTTTACCTGCAACGGTTTTTATCAAGGGTAATTTTTTTCTATGGTAAACGATAACAGCCGCAAATTGAAACAGAATCAAATGATGTTTTGCATACAGCCCTATATTGTAGAGTTCTCAATATCTATTGGTGTTGGTGAAGATCGGTTAAGGGAAAGGGGTAGTTTACCTGCAACGTTTTATGTTTCAAAGGGTATTTTATATGGCAAACGATAAAAGCCGCAAATTCAAACATAATCAAATAATGTTTTGCATGCTGCCCAGAATTGTGGAATTCTCAAGACCTTTTGTTTTTGGTGAAGATCGGTTAAGGGAAAGGGGTAGTTTACCAGCAACGTTTTATGTTTCAAAGGGTATTTTCTATGGCAAACGATAAAAGCCGCAAATTCAAACAGAAACAAATAATTTTTTGCATACAGCCCTGAGTTGTAGAGTACTCAAGACCTATTGTTTTTGGTGAAGATCGGTTAAGGGAAAGGGGTAGTTTACCAGCAACGGTTTTTTTTTAAACAAGTGTAATTTTTTTCTATGCAAATGATAACAGCCGCAAATTCAAACAGAATCAACTACTCTTTTGCATACAGCCCTGAATTATAGAGTTCTCAAGACCTATTGGTTTTGGTGAAGATCGGTTAAGGGGAAGGGGTAGTTTACTTGCAACGTTTTTTTTTATCGGGGGTGTTTTACTTCCATATTCCTTAAGGAATGGAAGTATGGTGATGGCAAAAAAAATCGTGTTCGAGATTATTGCAGATTCTGATTCTACTACACTCAAAACATGAAAAAAAGTCGTTTTCCGAAAAGTGTCTGTGTGTCTGTCTGTCTGTCTGTCTGTCTGTAGATTTTTTTTCTATGGCAAACGATAACTGCCGCAAATTCAAACAGAATCAAATAATTTTTTGCATGCAGCCCTGATTTGCAGAGTACTCGCGACCTATTGTTTTTGGTGAAGATCGGTTGAGGGAAAGGGGTAGTTTACCGGCAACGGTTTTTTTTTTAGCAAGGGTAATTACTTCCATATTCCTTAAGGAATGGAAGTATTTTGTTTGTTTGGCAAACGATAACAGTCGCAAATTCAAACAGAATCAAATAATGTTTCGCATACAGCCCTGAATTGTAGAATTCTCAAGATCTGTTGATTTTGGTGAAGATCGGTTAAGGGGAAGGGGTAGTTTACCTGTAACGTTTTATGTTTTAACAAGGGTATTTCCTATGGCAAACGATAACAGCCGCAAATTCAAACAGAATCAAAAATTATTTGCATACAGCCCTAAATGGTAGAGTTCTCAAGACCTATTGTTTTTGGTGAAGTTCGGTTGAGGGAAAGGGGTAGTTTACCTGCAACGTTTTTTTAACAAGGGTATTTTCTATGGCAAACGATAACAGCCGCAAATTCAAACAGAATCAAATAATGTTTTGCATACAGCCCTGATTTGTAGAGTACTCAAGACCTGTTGTTTTTGGTGAAGATCGGGTAAGGGAAAGGGGTAGTTTACCTGTAACGTTTTATGTTTTAACAAGGGTATTTCTTATGGCAAACGATAACAGCCGCAAATTCAAACAGAATCAAAAGATTATTTGCATACAGCCCTAAATTGTAGAGTTCTCAAGACCTATTGTTTTTGGTGAAGATCGGTTGAGGGAAAGGGGTAGTTTACCTGCAACGTTTTTTTAACAAGGGTATTTTCTATGGCAAACGATAACAGCCGCAAATTCAAACAGAATCAAATAATGTTTTGCATACAGCCCTGATTTGTAGAGTACTCAAGACCTATTGTTTTTGGTGAAGATCGGTTAAGGGGAAGGGGTAGTTTACCTGCAACGTTTTTTTATCAAGCGTATTTTCTATGGCAAACGATAACAGCCGCAAATTCAAACAGAATCAAATAATGTTTTGCATACGTCCCTGAATTGTAGAGGTCTCAATGACTTTCGATTTTGGTGAAGATCGGTTAAGGGGAAGGGGTAGTTTACCTGCAACCTTTTACGTTTTAACAAGAGTAAAGTACTTGAAAATTTATTTAAACTTTTTGAAACAATGGTAATTGTTAAAAATAAAATAATTTTGTTGCCAGGCAATAAAATTATAATTTTTTCATTTTAATGTAATATAATATTTTTCATTTAATACAGCAATAAAAAGGCAGGTAAGACACAGCCTGGCTGTTTGGCTGAAAATGATTTTAAATATAAATCTTAGAATATGGAAGTCATGTATGGTTTCTCCATACCGATATTTTTTCTATGACGAACGATAACTGCCGTAAATTAAAAGAGAATCAAATAATGTTTTAATAATGTTTTACATACAGCCCTGAATTGTAGAGTTCTCAAGACCTTTTGTTTTTGGTGAAGATCGGTTAAGGGGAAGGGGTAGTTTACCTGCAACATTTTGTTTATCAATGGTAATTTTTATTTTCTATGGCAAACGATAACAGCTGCAAATTCAAACAGAATCAAATAATGTTTTCCATGTTGCCCTGAATTGTAGAGTTCTCAGGACCTATTGATGTTGGTGAAGATCGGTTAAGAGATAGAGGTAGTTTACCTGCAACGTTTTATGTTTTAACTTGAGTGAAGTAATTAATTTTGATAAATAAAGTAGGCCTACCCTGATAAAAAGCTCATAATAATCCAGTGTAGAAACGTAGATGAAATATCTATAAATGAAGAGATTAGGTGAACGGGGTGGGGGTAATTTTCTATTAATGAAACTTATAGTTGAAGCGGGAGGGGAGAATTTTTTATGTGTACTACGTTTTCGGTAACAAAGAAGTAGTTTTTTGTTAAAATTCCTTCCCGGGCTGTTTAGCCGTAGTCCAATGTTATCTGCAAAACCAGACTTTTCGGCAGTGCCATCGACTGCCATCATCAGTGAAAATCGAGTGCGAAATCGTGAGGTGGTATACGTTAGTGACCACAGTACTGTGGTTAAGGCTGAAGCAATAAGTAGAATGAAGTAGTTTCTATGGAAATATTTCATTTCGAATATGATTTTAAATATAAATCTTAGAACATGGAAGTCATGTATGGTTCTCCATACCGATATTTAACATGAATTCCAGTTAGACTGAAAATTTAATGTGTTCAGTGAAACTAAAACACTGAACTGCAGCTGGTATATGTAACTTTAGAGCCTCCAAAAGACAAAGTTACAAACTTTCGAGATGTGGATATCACATAACGATTGGAGTCATTTGAATATAATGTCGTTTCGAAGTAACCTGAATGTCTGCATTAGGCCTATATGATGGTACGCAAAAACAACTGAAAATAATAAAAATAAGAAGTAAACAAAAAATGATAATAATAATTAATTATAATAATAAGAAATAGAAACGAGAAATGAATAAGACAAACGCGAGCAAGTACAAGAACAATAATTGAGAGGTGACAATAAGAAACAAATAATATAGCTAAGAAGAGAACAGAAGATGTAAGTCGTAGCAGGGAACGAGGAAGTAAAGGTAGTAAACACAACGAGGCGGTTGCTAATAATTTTTTGAAACTTGTTTGCTTTTCTCATAATTGTTTATTAGAAAGTTTCTTGTTTTAGTTCAGCTTAGAGGTCTTTTTACAAGATGTAAACCTTTTCTAGATTTAAATCCATTCTTAATCTGTGTAACATAGTGTTTAGCTTCAGCGGTTATTTACGTATCCTTTCATTTCAATGTTTTTTAATTAAAAAAAATTTAATTAATGGAAACGTTATTCCGGGGCTAACATAAAACAAGAGATAAATGTTAGTATGGCATTATGGTATTATTATAGTAGTCGTTATTTTGATAGTAGTGGTCACTGTTTTGATAAAAAACTAGAAAGACAGTAAAAACTTTTATGTTTAATGAAAACTGATATTTTGAAAAAAATATATGTATATAAAACTTTTTGAACTGTAACACGTGGTTTAAACCCGACTTCAATATACTTTAGTCGACAGCCAGTGTTGTCGCCTGTCGCCTTCAGTGACTATTGTCCAAGGGAGCCAGGGTGTTGACTGGGCTTTTGAATGTTTTGATATACAGTATTATATACTTGCTGTTAGTATTAAAAATTATAGTGACCGAAACGGTTTAACAAGTGATTGTTTACATATAGGTGTACGTAACTCCATATATAATGCGGTAGTTGAAATCTGAATTATTGTGCACGTATTAAATTCTAAAATCTATAAGTAAAACTACGTGCAGTGAACTAAATCGTTCCCGAATTCGTATAGACCATGGCCACACGAACGCGTAAATTACTATTTGTGAAATGTAGAACAGGACAGTATAGTACAGGTAGGGAAGTGAGTGACCACGCCCGCAGTGGTGTGCTGTTGCTGTTGCAAAACTACGTTAAGACTGTGTCAAGGCGCGCAAGTTCCGCACTGAACTAACTAACCCGGATCTCGCGGGTTCACAGCCAACTTTGCGAAACTGTCCTGCTGTTTGTGTATACTGTATTTTGTTGACATGGGAAGTGCTCGATATGTCCACTATAGCTGAAGCGACGTGCACCTACCTTATCTTACGTTGCAAGTGAAACTTTACGTCGGTTCACTTGAAAGAAAAAAAGACAATAAATTTATTGTTATGGAGACTAAGGGAGACCATGTTACTTATGGACACTAATCTTTAGAATGGATGGCATACAATATCAGTCGAATATTGATGACAGAACTCGTATCATTCCGCACCTGGTGACAACGTAGGTTATGTTTGCCTACACGATGTATATTTAGTTAATTTTGAACGCCACAACTCATTATTTTATGGCTTGAACGAGTCAGGAATTTAAGGAGCTGATTTCATTTATGGAACGTTGGATGTAAGGTATTTACATCCTTTTAAAGGTATAATCTGTTAAAAAGTAGGCATCACATAAGAGACTTAAAAAAGTTAAATGTTTCCAAAGAGGGTCATCTGTTGGAACGCTTAAAATTTTAGCTAATATATTAGTGTATGGGGCAGTTAACGTATATTCTTTGTTATTGTATATCTTCAGGCAGAGTATTAAAGTAAATGAGGCAGCATGCCTGCACTGAAATTGGAGAAACAGAAGAAGGAAAGATGTTAATGAATCTGTGTCTAATACAGACATATGCAAAAATATTGTTTTCATAGATACCAATGAAATCTATTTGATGCTACAGCTGACTTTGTTTAAACGTAACTAAAGCAGAAGCAAACGAAAAATATTATTTCGGAAATAATTGTGTTGGTTACAACGAATGGACGACAAGTTGTGGTACAAAGAATACTTTAGATTTAGTTATGTTTGACACTTATTGCCTTTTTACTTCCATGTTCCATAAGGAAATGGAAGTATGGTGATGGCAAAATATCGGTATGGAGAACCATACATGACTTCCATGTTCTAAGATTTATATTTAAAATCATATTCGAAATGAAATATTTCCATAGAAACTACGTCTTTCTACTTATTGGTTCAGCATTAACCACAGTAATGTGGTCACTAACGTATACCACCTCACGTTTTCGCACTCGATTTTCACCGATGATGGCAGTCGATGGCACTGCCGAAAAGTCTGGTTTTGCAGAAAACATTGGACTACGGCTAAAGAGCCCGGGAAGCAATTTTAACAAAAAACTACTTCTTTGTTGCCGATAACGTAGTACACATAAAAAATTCTCCCCTCCACGTTCAACTATAATTTTTAATAATAGAAAATTACTCCCACCCCGTTCACCTAACCTCTTCATTTATAGATATTTCATCTACGTTTCTACAGTGGATTACTATGAGCTTCTCATCAGGATACTTTATTTATAAAAATTAAGTACTTTACTCTTGTTAAATCATAAAATGTTTCAGGTAAACTACCCCTTTCTCTTAACCGATCTTCACCAAAATCAATAGACCTTCCGTCCTCTACAATTCAGGGATGCATGCAAAAAAATATTTGATTCTGTTTGAATGTGCGGCAGTTATCGTTCGTCATGGAAACATTTCTCTTGTTACAACATAAAATGTTGCAGGTAAACTACCCCTTTCCCTTAACCGATCTTCACCAAAATCAGTAGACCTTGAGCTCTCTGCAACTCAGGAAAGGGTGCAAAAAATTATTTGATTCTCTTTGAATTTTCGGCAGTTATCGTTCGTCATAAAAAAATTATACACTTTTTAAAACATAAAACGTTGCTGATAAACTACCCCTTCCCTTAACCCATCTTCAACAAAATCAACAGACCATGAGTTCTCTTTAGTTCAAAAAGGTATGCAAAAACCTAGTTGATTCTGTTTGAATTTACGGCAGTTATCGTTCGTCATATAAAAAATTACCCTTGTAAAACATAAAATGTTGCTGGTAAACTACCCCTTTCCCTTAACCGATCTTCACCAACACCAATAGGTACTGAGAACTCTACAATACAGGCCTGTATGCAAAACATCATTTGATTCTGTTTGAATTTGCGGCTGTTATCGTTTACCATAGAAAAAAATTACCCTTGACAAAAAACCGTTGCAGGTAAACTACCCCTTTCCCTTAACCGATCTTCACCAAAAGCGACAGGTCTTGAGTACTCTACAATTCAAGCCTGTATGCAAACAATTATGTGATTCTCTTTAAATTTACGGCAGTTATCGTTCGTCATAGAAAAAATACCCTTGTTAAAACATAAAACATTGCAGGTAAACTACCCCTTTCCCGTAACCGATCTTCAACAAAATCAACAGACCTTGAGTTCTGTATAATTAAAAAAGGTATGCAGAAGAGTAGTTGATTCTGTTTTAATGTACGGCAGTTATCATTCGTCATAAAAAAATTACCCTTGGTAAAACATAAAATGTTGCAGGTAAACTACCCTATTCCCTTAACCGATCTTCACCAAAACCAACAGGTCTTGAGAACTGTAAATTACAGGGCTGTATGCAAAATATTATATGATTCTGTTTGAATTTGCGACTGTTATCGTTTGCCATATAAAATACCCTTGATAAAACAAAAACGTGGCAGGTAAACTACCCCTTTCCCTTAAACGATCTTCACCAAAAACAATAGGTCTTTAGTACTCAAGAAATCAGGGCTGTATGCAAAAACTTATTTGATTCTGTTTGAATTTGCGGCTCTTATCGTTTGCCATAGAAAATACCCTTTTAAAACAAAACGTTGCTGGTAAACTACCCCTTTCGCTTAACCGATCTTCACCAAAAACAAAGGTCTTGAGAACTCTACAATTCAGGGCAGTATGCAAAACATTATTTGATTCTGTTTGAATTTGCGGCTGTTATCGTTTGCCAAACAAACAAAATTACCCTTGTTAAAACATAAAACGTTGCAGGTAAACTACCCCTTTCCCTTAACCGATCTTCACAAACACCAATAGGTATTGAGAACTCTACAATACAGGGCTGTATGCAAAACATCATTTGATTCTGTTTGAATTTGCGGCTGTTATCGTTTACCATAGACAAAAATTACCCTTGATAAAAAACCGTTGCAGGTAAACTACCCCTTTCCCTTAACCGATCTTCACCAAAAACGATAGGTCTTGAGAACTCTACAATTCAGGGCTGTATGCAAAATATTATATGATTCTTTTTGAATTTGCGGCTGTTATCGTTTGCCATACAAAATACCCTTGATAAAACAAAAAACGTGGCAGGTAAACTACCCCTTTCCCTTAAACGATCTTCACCAAAAACAATAGGTCTTTAGTACTCAAGAAATCAGGGCTGTATGCAAAAACTTATTTGATTCTGTTTGAATTTGCGGCTCTTATCGTTTGCCATAGAAAATACCCTTTTAAAACAAAACGTTGCTGGTAAACTACCCTTTTCGCTTAACCGATCTTCACCAAAAACAAAGGTCTTGAGAACTCTACAATTCAGGGCAGTATGCAAAACATTATTTGATTCTGTTTGAATTTGCGGCTGTTATCGTTTGCCAAACAAACAAAATTACCCTTGTTAAAACATAAAACGTTGCAGGTAAACTACCCCTTTCCCTTAACCGATCTTTACTAAAAACAATAGGTCGTGAGTACTCTACAAATCAGGGCTGTATGCAAAAAATTATTTGATTCTGTTTGAATTTGCGGCTGTTATCGTTTGCCATAGAAAACAAATCTACAGACAGACACACACACACACAGACACTTTTCGAAAAACGACTTTTTTTCATGTTTTGAGTGTAGTACAATCAGAATCTGCAATAATCTTGAACACGATTTTTTTTGCCATCACCATACTTCCATTTCCTTAAGGAACATGGAAGTAAATATCGGTATGGAGAACCATACATGACTTCCATATTCTAAGATTTATATTTAAAATCATTTTCGAATGAAATATTACCATAGAAACTACTTCTTTCTACTTACTGCTTCAGCCTTAACCACAGTACTGTGGTCACTAACGTATACCACCTCACGTTATCGCACTCGATTTTCACTGATGATGGAAGTCGATGGTATTACCGAAACGTCTGGTTTTGTAGAAAACATTGGTCAACGGCCAAATATCCCGGGAAGGAATTTTAACAAAAACTACTTCTTTGTTGCTGATAACGTTGTACACATATATATATATAAAAATATGCATGAAATTAATGGCTTGTATAAGTTAATGATTGATCTCCATTAAGTAGTGCTGAAGTTTCCAAAGTTTTAATATTATGATGTCCGTAATTAAAACGTCAGAGCAGGTTTAGTGTGTATGAGGGTACACCGTGGACAAAAATTTTCAACATTTCCTATTGAGCGTTGCTTAGAGTAAAGCTGCGAATCTACAGTGTACGTTTCACAGAACAAACACGCGGGAAAGAAGGATCGCTTCGAAGTCACTCATGGACCCTCAGCATCTTGCAGAGGGTTCATTCCCTAAAGAGGAAAAGTCTGTCTATGAATCGTCCCTCTGTAAATACGTGCAGTTACACTGCCCAGCGATCCACAGGAAGCAAATCGCTATCCACGCTGGACACTTTTTCGGCTTGCACGCGTTATGTTGGTATGGGTTTCTGCACTTTCCATTTAAAAAGCGTGCAAATGTAAGAAAATAAACATGAATGAGGCAAGAAATAACGCGAATTTTGTGTGTGTGTGTGTGTGTGTGTGTGTGTGTGTGTGTGTGTGTGTGTGTGTGTGTGTGTGTGTGTTCGTTCCCTGCCTTTTTATTGCGGTAGTCATAATAATAAAATATAAACGTAAACATTACATAACTGAGATATGCTCGCCTGCCACGAACGATATATTTTCTCTCATACATGATTTACATTAAAATGAAAAAAATATAATTTTATTGCCTGGCAACAAAATTATTTTATTTTTAACAATTACCATTGTTTGAAAAAGTTAAAATGAATTTTCAAGTACTTTACTGTTGTTAAAACGTAAAATGTTGCAGGTAAACTACCCCTTCCCCTTAACCGATCTTCACCAAAATCAAAAGACCTTGAGCTCTCTACAGTTCAGTGACGTATGCAAAAAATTATTTGATTCTGTTTGAATATGCGGCAGTTATCGTTCGTCATAGAAAAATTACCCTTGTTAAAACATAAAACGTTGCAGGAAAACTATCCCTTTCCCTTAACCGATCTTCACCAAAGACAATAGGTCTTGAGAACTCCATAATTCAGGGCTGTATGCGAAACATTATTTAATTCTGTTTGAATTTGCGGCTGTTATCGTTTCCCAAAAAAAAATTACCCTTGATAAAAAAAACCGTTGCCGGTGAACTACCCCTTTCCCTCAACCGATCTTCACCAAAAACAATAGGTCGTGAGTACTCTACAAATCAGGGCTGTATGCAAAAATTTATTTGATTCTGTTTGAATTTGCGGCTGTTATCGTTTGCCATAGAAAAAAATCTACAGACAGACATTTTTCGAAAAACGACTTTTTTTCATGTTTTGAGTGTAGGACAATCAGGATCAGCAATAATCTCGAACACGATTTTTTCTGCCATCACCATACTTCCATTTCCTTAAGGAATATGGAAGTAAAAAAATAGTGTTTGAGATAATTGCAGATTCTGATTGTACTACCCTCAAAAGATGAAAAAAGTCATTTTTCGAAAAATGTCTGTGTGTGTGCTGTCTGTCTATAGATTTTTTTTCTATGGCAAACGATAACAGCCGCAAATTCAAACAGAATCAAATAATTTTTTGCATACAGCCCTTAATTGTAGAGTACTCAAGACCTATTGTTTTTGGTGACGATCGGTTTAGGGAAAGGGGTAGTTTACCTGCAACGTTTTATGTCTTGACATGGGTATAATTTTTTCTGTGACGAATGATAACTGCCGTAAATTCAATCAGAATCAAGTAATGTTTTGCATACCTTCCTGAGCTATAGAGAACTCAATGTCTGTTGATTTTGGTGAAGATCGGTTAAGGGAAAGGGGTAGTTTACCTGCAACATTTTATTTTATTGTTATATTGGAGTGTTAGTGGTCTCAAATATTTGTACTAGTAATTTTATACAAACCACTATGTTGTCTTTGGTATTGACGAGCGCTTTCGGCAGTGAAGCCATCTTCAGGTCATTTACCAACTATCTAACTAAGATTGGTAAATGACCTGAAGATGGCTTGACTACCGAAAGCGCTCGTCAATACCAAAGACAACATAGTGGTTTGTATAAAATTACTAGTTGTAACATTTTATGTTTTAACAACGGTAATTTTTTCTATGACGAACGATAACTGCCGCAAATTCAAACAAAATCACATATTTTTTTGCATACATTCATCAATTGTAACAGACTGAAGGCCTGTTGATTTTGGTGGAGATCGGTTAAGGGAAAGGGGTAATTTACCTGCCACATTTTATGTTTTAACAAGAGTAATTGTTTCTATGACGAACGATAACTGCTGCACATTTAAACAATCAAATAATTTCGTGCGTACCTTCCTCAATTGTAGATAACTCAAGGTCTGTTGATTTTGTTGAAGATCGGTTAAGGGAAAGGGGTAGTTTACCTGCAACATTTTATGTTGTAACAAGAGAACGTTTTTCATGAAGAACGATAACTGCCGTAAATTCAAACAGAATCAAATAATTTTTTGCATACGCCCTGAATTGTAGAGTTCTCAAGACCTATTGTTTTTGTTGAAGATCGGTTTAGGGAAAGGGGTAGTTTACCTACAACGTTTTATGTTTTAACATGGGTAATTTTTTCTGTGACGAATGATAACTGCCGTAAATTCAATCAGAATCAAATAATGTTTTGCATACCTTCCTGAGCTATAGAGATCTCAATGTCTGTTGATTTTGGTGTAGATCGGTTAAGGGAAAGGGTTAGTTTACCTGCAACATTTTATGTTTTAACAACGGTAATTTTTCTATGACGAACGATAACTGCCGCACATTCAAACAGAATCAAATATTTTTTTGCATACGTGCCTCAATTGTAAAAGACTGAAGGTTTGTTGATTTTGGTGAAGATCGGTTAAGGGAAAGGGGTAGTTTACCTGCCACCTTTAATGTTTTATCAAGAGTAATTGTTTCTATGACGAACGATAACTGCCGCATATTCAAACAGAATCAAATAATGTTTTGCATGCATCCCTGAATTGTAGAGGACTCAAGACCTATTGATTTTGGTGAAGATCAGTTAAGAGAAAGGGGCAGTTTACCTGCAATGTTTTATGTGATAAAAAGTTTAATTTTTTCTATGACGAACGATAACTGCCGTAAATTCAAACATAAACAAATAAGTTTTTGCATACATCCATAAATTGTAGAGAACTCAAGGTCTGTTGATTTTGGTGAAGATCGGTTAAGGGAAAGGGGTAGTTTACCTGCAACATTTTATGTTGTAACAAGAGAAATATTTTCATGACGAACGATAACTGCCGTAAATTCAAACAGAATCAAATAATTTTTTACATATGTGCCTGAGTTGTAGAAGACTCAAGGCCTTTTGATTCCTTCCCGGGCTGTTTGGCCGTAGTCCAATGTTTTCTGCAAAACCAGACGTTTCGGCAGTGCCATCGACTGCCATAATCAGTGAAAATCGGGTACGAAAACGTGTGGTGGTATACGTTAGTGACCACAATACTGTGGTTAAGGCTGAAGCAATCAGTGGAAAGAAGTAGTTTCTATGGAAACATTTCATTTCGTAAATGATTTTAAATATGAATCTTAAAACATGGAAGTCATGTATGGTTCTCCATACCGATATTTTACCTTTGGATTTGTACAAAAGTTTGGGTACAAATATCAGAAGAAATAAGTTTGAAATAATTTTTGTATTGATCGTTGTCACACAGCTAAGAATAAATTACATAAACCACACGCAAGGTATGATATGTCAAACTTGGTTCAACGGATTACACGCAGACAACGTGAAAGATGTTTATTTGTAATTATTACGGTTCGTTGACAATTTGCTTCTTGCGTATGTTAACTTCCACTACATCACTTTGCTAAGCGTAATGCGAACGTAGACGGTGGCCACCTAAAATTGTAAGCAGTATAAAATTGTAAAATTAAATTTTTGATTTTGAACATGTCTTTTTAGATGAATAGGCAATTATTCAACGCACAGCGTGGAAGCTTTGTGATCAGTATACGTAATTTGTATTGAGTGTCGACTAGACAGTCTGGTTGGCTGTCGTTCTTTGAAACCCCATCTGTCAATTACAGAGTGAACTACTGGATTGAGGTGTACCATCGCTGCACAACACACTACTAGGTGCCTGCTCTGTGACCACCAACATCGTTTTGAACGAGCGAACTGAGTTCTCAGTGTCAACTCGACCGTTTGGCATTTGTTTGTCTGTCTGTTTGGGGTATGTCTCACGATTTTTGAATGCATCATCCTATTTTCGTAGAATCGATATGCATGTTCTTACATTTATCCAACAGATGCCTTTTGTTTTATAGATTGATTCCCTGAAAATACGAGAAAGGGGGGAAAAAATTGTGAATTGTGAAAAAAATTGCAAAAATCCGTGTGGGGTATCAAATTAAAGGATATTTTAACCAAAATTTAAAATAAGCGTCCAGTTTTAGAAATTTTATAATTATAAAGCGCCCCAAAATTTGAAAACATTGTAGAAGTTTACTTGGGGGATCAAGTTATGAGGAACTTATTCAAAATACAAGCTCGTAACTAGTATGTTTAACTAGTAAGCTCCCTGAGCTGCAGACTCCGCAGACTTTTACAATTTTTAGAAAATCTTGACTTCCATTTGGTGTGTCCTAAGATAAAGATTTTTAAAGCAAACACTACGTTCGGATTTGGGTTAACACAATTTCCTTTATTCTGCATGACTTTACAATTTAAAAAAAAATTTAATACGTTTTTTAATGTCGTAATATTGTTTAATGTTCAGACTATGGCATGGAATTTGCGATTTTATCTAACATTTCCTCCACTTTTTGGGCTGGCGTCCCGAAATTTTGAACTTTCCAAAACTTGACACTGCATTGAGACGTTAGTTAAAAGTCTGTACGCTATGTTTCTCAGAAAAATTTTCGTAATGTTACCAGTTACGTATATTTGCGAAAGGTATTAGACATAGGCCTATAGATATCTATGCAAACATTCATAAACTTAAAAACTAGTACTAAATTATTTGTTATGTAGGCATTATGATTGTAAATTTAACTAAACAACCAATTCAGTGGTTTGGAATGTTTGGTATTTATTATATGACAGTTTGTTTTACAATTGTTATTTTACTAAAACAATATTGTAGAGTAATCGGATTTTTCAACATTTTTGTGATAAGTGAGAAATTATCTAGTATTGAAATTTACTTAAAAATAAATAGTTCCGAGTAGTGAACGAGTTTTGCAGCACAGTGAGCTTACTAATCATTATTGAGACGTTCGTTATTTATTGTGTGAACTCCCGAGTTTTAATCAGTTCTGCCCAATTATGTGTGTACCGTTAAACACACATGAAGTCGGACACAACACCGGAAGTCGCATCAAGTAAACGTATAATAATAATTGATACCATTTACATTTTACAGACACGGTGTTTGTCAGCCAATTGAGATGAAACGTAAAGTTGTAAACTATACGAACGTAAGTTTGTTAACTGATGTTGAACGGAGGGCGAAGTTAGCCGACACGACACCGTATAACCCTAATTACATGTACATTTTGGAAACGAAGGCTAGTAGCAGTTAGTGCGGTTAGATTTTATTCTAAAATCCTGTTCCCGCTGTTATGAACATCTGTTGTACAGAAGACGGACGTAAATCTCCCAAACGTACTAAAAGTTATTAACCGCGCATTAAGCAATAAAGAAACCTCCTCTAAAATGTGTTTCTTAGGTAACGAAATTGAAGGACTAAACATGATCGGACCAGCTGCGAATCTTTTTTATTAAAAAATTCGTTTATGAAAGGTGTCATGTAAGAAAGATAGTGAGAGTACATTTTACACTTCGCGAATGTGGTTTACCAACCAGGGTACCTCCAGAACTAAACAGATTTGTATAGACTGAAGTGTTGCTTACGACAGCTGGGCCGCACGTAGGATTGCCGTGGCTTGCGGGCTGAAGTAATAATAGGTGGAAAGAAGGCAGCAGTCATGTACAATATGAATGTGGGTAATGAGTTGGGAAACTGTGATTGCGCAGGTGTGTAGATGTGGAGATCGTATTTGGCAGAGCGAGTGAGTGAGTGGTTGCGTTTACTGGGACAAGGTCTTCGCCGTGTGTGTGTGTGTGTGTGTGTGTGTGTGTGTGTGTGTGTGTGTGTGTGTGTGTGTGTGTGTGTGTGTGTGTGTGTGTGTGTGTGTGTGTGTGTGAAAGTTGTCATTCCGCCAGCAACAACCAACCGCGAGCAGCAGCGGCAGCTACAGCATTAGTTTACCTGGAAGTTATCAGAACCACTGAACGTAATTGCCTTCCGTTTGTTTTCCTCTCTTTCACGCACACACAGACTGAGCTAACAGCTTAGAAAAATATGTTATATTTAGCAGTTTTAATTAATTTCTTTATGCTCCTGCTGTTGTAATATGTTTTAATGTGACTAGAATTTCAGTAGTATATTTATTGCGCACAGTATATTAAATTCTCTAGTGAATATATATTTAAAAAAAAAAGATTAAATTAACAACGCGTTTTAGAGTTGCAAAGCGAACCACGCGTTTTCAGATAATCGAACAAATCATTAGCACACTTTTCGTAAAGCATATTGTAAGTTATAGTAAAGATCCTGTAGATTTAAACGTATTCATCCGTTTAAACGTTTCATATAACAATTTATTTTAATTAGGGGAACGTTGTTACTTCTTAACACTGTAAATATCATTTGCACAATTTTCTCTCAATTATGATTCGCCTTTTAAACATGTATAACTATTAATGCTTTGTCAACTTTCTACCAACAGAACGATAAAATTGCTCGACGATACACAGAACGTGTGTATACGAGGGTTAGCTGAATCTGTAGCTTAGTAGCAGAAATGAAATTTTTAGTATGGTGTAGGATTCGTATTTCATGTACACACCTGTTAGGCCTAACTTCCAATCTGTCTGTCAGTTTATTCATTATATACCAGCCGTTCGAAATTTACATGCCACGCGTGTTCTCAGAAATGGACAAAATAAATAATTCTTTCTTAAAAAATGTCTTAATTCACAACGAAATGGTTAATGCATTAGGAGATTTTCTGCACTTTCAGAGACAATACTTTGTAAGTAGGTATTCGAGTTTAAACGTGGCCGTAGGAATACTGAAGACGAGCCCCGCAGTAGACGCCTAAAATGTGCAACACCACCAAATGCGGCACCCACCTTGCACAAAGTTTTTCATAGCAAATTTTTCAGTTTAAATATGATACACACGCTAGTGTGAGATGCCTGTGATCTCAGCAGTGTCATCCATTCTCAGTCGCCGCTCGTCCAAAACCGTGAATGAATTTTTTTAATGATACCCCTGGAGTTGAATTTTTTTGGGCGTCCACTGCTGGGATCGTTTTCATTGCTCATACGACCACGTTTAATCTCGAGTATGCACTTACAAAGCATTGTTTTTGGAGGCGTAGTATCTGAGAACACATTTTAGATGTCGCTCCGCGAACTTTTCAACTAACCCTCGTACGATTAATATCTGAACAGCATTTTGTTTTCAGCTACGGTATTCACGGTAGTGTTGAGCGTATAGTACAATAGGGAAACGGTACGAATTGTAACACATTTTTCTTCATTGCAAAATAAAAAGAATTGAAAAACAAGAAATTATCATATTACAGAAAGAAATTTTGAGACTCTCAACGGTGTACTAATTTACTTTTGTTAGTGTTCAGTATTTTAAATAATTCTACGATTACAAAGGATGATCTCTTCAAATGAACAGGGAGTAAGTAGACCAGTCCTGAGGAGAATATACTGTTTTTAAAATATTAAGATATTCTAAAGTAATTTAGTTAAAGAAAACGTATGTTTTACTGACATGTTTTTTTTAACAATAATGTTTTATTCAATTAGTATATCACTGCAGACATTCATTATTTATGTGTAGGCTAAGTGTTGTGTATTCTCTTAGTTGTAATATTACGATACAATAATATTTAGTAATGTCGCATTTTAAAAGAAAGAATTTAAAATTACTCTGTAGCACGGCACCCCTAGGCCGACATTTAAATGTATTAGTTTGAAATTTTTCATGATAAATCTGCTGCATTGTCTTTATCAACAAGTAGGCCTATGTGTAATATTTGTTTATAAATTTTAACAGGAAAGAACGAAAGGAACTTTGAAACATATTACAGTAGTTTATGAAGAACATAAAATTTACAGCATACATGTAACAAAAAGACTACACGGTGTCATAAATCAAAACATTTTTGGTACTTCGTCATTTTGTTGAGACATTTTTTTAAACGTTATAAAAGACTAACAGAGACGACAATTATACGCGACTGCCGGTCGTTGGAGGGGGACACGTAACAGGTTTAGTAAGGTATCGGTTTGCACATTACGTAACAGATGATAGCACAGTTAGCGGTAATCTCATAACAGCTGATCATCTTTCTAATGGGGGACTCCTGGTTGATGACCGCGTGTTAGATAGAAATTGATGTTTATATACGTATGTAAGAACTAAACAATTTCAGATTGAATGTAGTCAGTTCGAACAACATGACGCTAGTTTTTGAAGTGGTTTATCCCACACCTTAATTACTGTACAAGTACTTGACGGCCCGTCGGTACAGTATTCGTATTATCTTTAAAGTCGTATGTACGGATCTGTTATTGTAATGCGCTGAAACATTACTGTGAAGTGTTGGAGAAATCTAGAGGGAACTTCTCGTATCCGCACGCTTCCTATTTGTGTCAACTCATTGTTTCTTAACCTGACTGAAGTCGAAATGTATTATTCATACATAGACATCGTTTGTACAAATATTAACTCTCTTTATTATTTATTATTATTATAAGTAGCATTGTTATGTACAAAATAATAGTATTAAATACGTGTTATTTTGTACAAATAATAATTCCATTTAAAGACTACAATAAAGAAAAGACACTTTTATTCATGATTTTGTTCACGAAATAACATTAATTTGTGCGTTATCGTTTCAGCTACTCCTTAGTACCTCATTAGTACAAGTTGCGTTTTTTCTGACCATTAGTCTGTTATAATAATAACCACATTATAAGTTTTGTTTCGCCACCTTGCAGTCTTGTTATACAGCATACAGTATAAATATACAGTAGTAGTACAGACTACAAGTGAAATGAATACTATGTTGTTTTCATTGAGTAATCAGATACAAAATTATCCTTTCTTAAAGATAATTTTTGATAGTGTTGTAACGAGAGATTCACACAACTTTATCGCGTATGTCACAAATACACACAGACAGATAATAAACATTACGTCATGCAGAATGACAGATAACACAGTTGTAGTTTGGCACGCGCGCGCGTCACAGTAGTTTGTAGTTATACGTCATCTATTAGCACTTGGCATCTGTATCGCTACGCGCTTCCCACTCTCTTCTGTCTCTCCCCCTTTTCTACCCGTCTCGCGACCACACACGCATTAAACTCTTCTCCTTTCGACTGCTCTCTGTCTCTATCTCTCCCTCGTTTCGCCCCAGTTTTCTTTACTTCCTCCTACTGTCTTTTTATCACCATGTTTACTATATGTCGCAAAGCGATCTTCCCTGTTACAATCTATCGGCAAGAATTTTATAATTAGCCAGCACCGTTTACATGCCAAAGTGTTCCCCTCCCTCTGTTGTGGATGTTTGTTCTGTCGCCGTTATTCGTATTTTTTCCACTCTTCTTTTTCACTGTTGATGTTTTTTTATTAAACGTGACTTTTCCCGTTTCAGTCCGTCAGAAGTATGTTTTGTGTTAATCCTTCAGAATTCTCACAGACGGTTATCCGTGTGTGCTTAGTTTACGATCAGTCGTGTTTTCTTGTTATTGGCATTTTTAAGACATATGCTGCTTGAATAACAAATTAGAAGATGAACTTGTACTTGCAATTGAGTAATTAATGAACGTCATTGAGCGTGCGTTTAGCGTATTAAGTCATTACCGTGTTGCCCAGTTTTTCCGCCGTCTATATTTTTTTCCTTTCAGCGTTGTTGTTGACTCACATGCAGCAGCAGCACAACGATTTGGAAAAAACATGGAACAAACTACTCTGTCGGAGTCAGGAAATAACTTAAGTTTAGCCTTGAAATGTTATTAACCTGTAACTAGGACAAGGAGGCAAGGCTGTTGTGTATACCTGTAATTAATTGAAACGTGTAGTTTTTATGCTTTATTTGTGCGTGCGTGTGCCAATTTGTGTATCCTTTTATGTAATGATAATGAATTAATTTTTTTAAACTTTTCATTCGGGACTGCGTCAGAACAGTTTTATTAGTAGGCGTTTGTACCAAAACTAGTTTGGTTAAATTTAGAATCGCCTCGGTTTCTGGAACAAAGATTATAATTTTGTGTGCGCGTGCGTAGTCTTTGCGCGAATAAAAAGATATTAGTTTTTGAGTTATTTGTAATCGATAAATTAGAAAGACATCAGGTACTATTCAGATTTAAGCAGTTGTGTTAATTCGAGTCTAGCCCTCGGTCCACACAGTCTAAGCAATATTTAATGTCGAATTATACTGGTAGTATATGAGTTGGTTCAGTATTTTTAAATTAGTTGTAACAAAGTCGTAACAAATTTAAAGCGTGCGCGATTTCCGTCAGAAAGAAGATTTGTTAGAAAATGTTATCCTTTTACTTCAACGGCATGTTTTTGTAAAATTAGTTTTAGGGAATGAAGTGTAAAAAATATTGATGGGGTTCAAAAAATTATTTTGTATGTGCAAAAGCAAAATTCTGTTTGGAAATAAATTCTATCTTGTCTGAAAATGTATTCGTGCTTGATATAGTTATTTTTTAATTTTTTAAATAAATCTTATATTTTTCAAAATCTGACAAACTATTGGGCCGGGGCGGGCAGGCCGAAAGCCCTCGAGCCAAGAATCGGCGACTGCAATAATTATACCATGAACTTAGTTACTAGAATCGTCCGTCTATCGTGTGATTTATGTAACCGGTACGCCTACATTATCCAGTTAGTTTCTTCTGTTTGAGAAATGTCGCGAGACAATTTTGTTGAGCCCTTATGGAAATAGGAATGTGGCGCTTAAAGCAGACGGTGACGACACACAGTGCTAAATGTTGTTTTATTATGTTTCGTAGGCTACTAGTATCAAATCCGGGCATTAAATGGACAAAAACTGAACATTTTTCCAAAACGTGTTTAGCTTGTAAAAACTGAAAAGAAGAGCTGACTTAGTGTTCAGTAATAACGGTTATTCCGACTCTAAGGTGATAGCAAAGTTTAACCTGCCCACGTGTTTGCAGGCGTATTTTGCTTTCAAGCGCGACCAGACTTTTCCCCAAAAAATTGTCGGACGTGGTCGGTTATTGCCTTGATGGCTCGAGCAGGAACAGATGAAAGATGACATAGATGTCGTAACGGAGATTCGAATAACTGGTAACAAATCAAAAATATAGTACAATGAAAAGAAAACTGGCATAAAAACTATTATACTATTATTTTAAGTTCTGCTATTAAATTTGCATAAAATAATTGTAGGCCTATTATTGATTTACAGCTAGTGTTCTGTAGTGACGGAAGTACAAACTTGGTCTGATCGCATCCTCAAGCATGAACGAAATCCTATTACGCTGATGCCCTGCTTGGACAGCATATTCGGTCGACATGTGTGACAAGAGGGATCGGAAACTGTTCTTAGCCCTTTTTTTTGCCTGTACTGGCACGCGTTGCAGCACAGCGGTAAAATAGCAGAAGACTCGCTTGACTACGTTCACGTGTCGAGCGTATCTTTTAAAAAGTCGCGCGTCTTTCAAATTGAACTGATTCAAACAGTTTTTATAAACGATTGATATAACTGTTCACAAGCAGTTGAACAAATTTTATGAATCGAGTGATAGAGAAATAGTTATCACGTTACTGACGTTACGGTACTATCTGCAGTAGGCCTACATGACGTTTATCTGCCAGTTTCTAATACAAGTCAGATAACGCGGTTGTTCATTCACTTATTTCGTTCTGTTACACGTTTCCCTTACTGCATTATTGCAACAGTCAAATATAAACACGATAAAGACGATGAACATTTTCTTTTTTCATCTTCTTCCCGTCACAGTTTCCAGACTGCTTTGAAGCCCCCTTATCATTTGACGACTACTAACCTGTCCACGTCTTCATACTTTCTGCGTCCCAGGCTAAAGCAATCCGTTTATCTACTGTATCATTTCCTATTCTGTATATCGTCCGTCGCAGAGTTTCGTATTTCAAGAACAAGAATGTGCTCCTAATCGGTAATATTTGTCAGTATGACACAGTATGTCAGGAAATTGTAGTGTCCGTAAGATTTTCATCAAGTATGTATTTTTCAATTATCAGTAGAGACTCGAAGGATACTACACCGTAGAACGGACAGTCCGTTTTGTGTTAACAGTAATAAATAACGTCAATAAAACGTGGTTGTCAACTGACAGTTCTGTTGTTACTATGGATAGAGGACATCTGTGAGTTTACGTTAGACAGTAGCGTAAGTACAGTACTGAGAAAATACATCCAATTCAGTGTTATATTCTATTCATACACACGCGTCAGTAAACAAGGCATGTGATTTTTATTATCAGCTTTATAAGGCTGAGTCGCTGTATGCAGAAGACTGTAAACAATAGCACGAAAGCGCGGCAGCGAATGCTCACAAAATTCGTATTACAAAGATTTCACGAGAACAGCTGAGTTGCGATGTTGTACTCGAAATATAGAGAATTTCATGAATACACAGGAGAACATAGGAGTTAACAGTTTTTAACCCTCCAATAGCCGGAAATAACAATAAAGGAATATAGTATAATCACCCATAGAGTCATTGTGAGGTACCATAATTTAAACACAAACATGTTTTTCATATTTTGCATCATAACATCTTAGCCCCACCCCCGAAACTGCCTCTCCTTGTCAAACACCCCCCAAAACGAGACCCCTCTATAGGTTTCAATTGTATTTTCTTTAATCCAATCAGGAAGTCGGTTGTCAGTGAAATTCGTGGAGTAAATAGTCTACTTTTTGAAATTGTGGGCCAATTGTAAGTAACAAGTGGGCAAAAGTACGCGTATTATGCACATCTGTTAACAACTGGACAGCTGCATTTTAGAATTGACCAGTGTCCAGTGCATACGTTACTTTTGCATTGCAAAGATAGTTTAAATCATTTGGAAAAATTAATTTATAGTTTTCAACTAGACTTTTCCTATAATTATTTCGTTGATTTTCACCTCTTTTTAATAAAAATGAGCAGTATAGTTTACTGCAAATTTTATGAATGTATGTGTAATTGATTCACGTATTACGGTCAGTCATTGAAGTGCGTGCGCATGGTCTATGTTTAGCAGAGCATGCGCAAGGTTATTTGTTTCATAATGGATGTTATTATCTAACATAATCCCGGTGGTTCGTTTCCTGCAATTATTATTTTCAAGATAAATATTACATTTATTTACATAATCCAATTATTTTTAACGTAGATTGTAACATAAATGTAGTCATTATACACAGAATATATTATATAAGATAGTTCACACACACACACACACATATATATTTAATTACTTATAGAACTATAAAAATGTGGCCCAGTGCCTCACAAATGATGCCAAACATGTGACTTGCAAATTACTTAAGGATATTTTAACATTCGGCAGAAACGGATGAACAGATCTACATCATGAACATGTGATAAAGAGTCATCGATTGAGCCTTTTAAGGTGCGGAGAGAAGTACATTCAGAATAAAGTTTTTTCGAGATGTTGGACGAAAATATGGAGTCTTGAAAAATGTTATATAGAGTTTTGAAGTATTCAAGAGTATCCTGGAGAAATAAGAATGTGGAAAGTCACTTAACAATAAAATAATTGCCGGTGGCTGTTACTAACCACAAATTGGAAACAATCGTTAACAGAAAGACGAGGAAAACGAATTTGAATCAAGAATGCAGATGGGAGAGATGAGTTTGGAATAATACAAGACATTTAACCAGAGTAGGATCTGTACGGTGGCCTGATGCCCACTCACCTATCACCGAATACGAGAAGAGAAGAAAGAGAATGTGTGCAAAGGTAGGTTTTGAGAAACGCGTATTAAATAGTAAATACGTTAGTGTCGCATGTAATGAAGTGAAGATCAATTAGATTAAACAAAATAGTCAGTATTGCTGTATTCTTTGAGTTTCTACTATTACTTTCTCTGTAGCAGACTTTATGTTTTGAAGAGTAATAATGTATACGAACCGATGCGGCTTATTGCTTAAGCAAACATTATTTTATGTCCGGGAATATATAATTCCCTATAGGTGTATCTTCAACGAGTAACAAGTAATATGATACTATTGGATGTAACTAGTCATATTTCACAGGTCGTGTTTCATAAGAATGCACAGCACACACAACACCCTTCCTGGTAAGCCTTTTATTTCTTTCTTGTGATCTACTTTGTATTGTAATTTGTGATGTGGATCAAAAAATTAAAGTTAACATAATATGTAAAATCAGTTCATTGTATCCTCTGCTAAATTAAATCTCAACAGTTTCATATAACAGCACTATTAAACACTTTCAATGTCCTTCTCTCTGTGTCTTTGTGACTATCCAGCTTTCCCTAGCTCCGAAATACTTTTGACATTATCATTCTTTTGTTTCGGAAGGAAACGCTTGTACCACACTATACCGACCTGTAGATTTACAATGTCAGACTGTCGTTATACTTCTACTCTTTTCAGTATTTTTTTCAGTTGATCGTTAGTTTTATTTCAACTAAAAAAGAAATGGATTTTTTCGAAGACGTAAACTCTGTGTTTTGCTACAGCGACAGTACGTTTTCTCATTGTTAAACTTTTGTTTATTTTACACATTGTATTAAAGGCGGAGTCTTATCAGTACTTTTTTCTGATCCTTGAGTGAATTTTTAATGTCTTCTTTTAAAACTTAATAAATGCATGGAAAGAATAAGAACGTTATCCCGTCTGTTAGTGAACATTAAACAATTTTTTTTTAAGTACATTACTTGTTTTATAGGCCTAATCCTTTTCGACAGATTTCCTTATTATACGCAGCAATGCCTAATTGTTATGGATCACTGGACAGTTTCACTGATCCGGCTAAATGTAACGTGGAGACTTTGTATCAATCTAGCTATAAAATAAGATCGTTTTCGCAAACGACGTCGAATAGTTTACACCAAGAATCTGAAAGACATTTATCAAAGAAAGGTAGGAGCTAGTATCAGGAGTTTGGTATGCTTCATAATTACTGTATTTTCACGTCCGTAATAATTAATAAATGTAGAGGAGTCAGGTCTGAAGAATAATTATTACAAATTAAGGAACGTATTTGGTTAATTATCGATTGTTGTTATCTGTTTTATACAATTGAAACCAGTAATAACGTCCTATGCTTACACAAATTTCAAGCCGTATAACTTAAAATACCACCCCCCCCCCCACTGCATATTAACGTGTGGGCGTGGAAATTGTTTAGGAAAAAGTTACGTTAAGATATTAGTTCATTTATATTTCGTCAGTTTTCTGTCAAATTAGTCTGAAAGTACGGCCTCTAAGTTATACACTGTTGGAATGTAGCCTATACTTTTTTCATAAAAAAGTTATGTTTTAATGACAGTGTTAGTTGTTTTAGTTTTCTTTATTTTTGTTAAAATACGATCGACTATAGATCATCCCACATGCAAAAATGATTTTTAAAATATCGTGGACCAGATGAGGTCACGCAAGATCTCGTCTGTGGTTCCACTTGGGACATCGATGTATATAGGCCTACATATTCTAATCGTTAAAAGCGAAATGCCGCGAATAATGTATATGTATACTTTTGTATTTTAGGTAGCTGCAGTCGAGAACTTTAACTTATTAATTGGCCAATTCAACAAAATCAGACAATTCAGAATGTCAAGGGACGTAGTATAGGCTAATGAAATAACGTTAAATGTGACTCTAATGTAAACATGGAGTAAGAAGTTACGGTATTGTGGTAGGCTTCACAGTGTCAGTGGGGGTAAATGTCAAACTTATATCCAGGAAAATTCTTAATAAAAGGACCTGTGTGCAAACGGCCAACCTGTATTATAGTTATTATGAGAGAAGCGTCATCTACAAAACGTGTTATGGGGTTTCCCCTTATGTGGCTGCCCAATTAGTCCGGTTTGAAACACGATCTTTCCTTCGTTTGCAAGTTATTCCTTCTGATTGGTTAATGTTTGGCAACATTGAATTAACATTTTGATAATGTATTTTGTTGTATGAATTATTATTAATATAGTTGTTGTTGTTATTATTTAACTTTTGACATCGGGCTATTACTGAAACGCGTACAATTTCTTCTCAAAGCCAGTTGTTTGCACATAATTAAGCATACCGATTTGTGCTGTCAAAACATTGTCATGTGCTGCGTTTGGCACACGTTGACAGTTTTATTTCATGTCATTTCTTAATGACAATTGTTTGCCTTTTCATTTAGAAGCAGACAAAACGATTCCATCAATCCGTTTTCACTTGTAACGCCTTACATCATTTTTTAAATATTCAAATGTTAAAAAAATTGGTATAAAAATATTTTTTTAATTCTACATAACGATTTATCTTGCTGTTTTACAAAGTTTACCTGTCTGGTCCCGTTTGACACCCGGATCTCTCCTACATGAGCGGAGTCCTATTTTCGCAGCACTCATTATCGCTACTCAGATAAGACTTACATTTTTTAAAAGAGTCCTAATACGGTAATGTGTTCCCTCAGTTTCCCTTCGGTCATGCAGTGTCGAAATTTAGTTAGTACATAAAACGTTTTATTATACTTCATATGATGGGGAAGGGAGTGTCTGTGTCTCCCCCTTCGGATATAGGTCGCAGAGAGAGAGAGGTTATTTTCTTGCATTTTTGTATAATAGCCTAATTATAAAATAATTATCTGTGTACAAGTGTTAGAAAAATATTTGCACGAGAAAGTCATTATTTTGTATTGTAATGCAGACACTCAGAGAGACAAGAAACAAACAGATATAGGCACACATACTTGTACGTTAGTATTTGCGAATGTATATTTTGTATTACAAACAGTTAGACTTATGGTGTGCAGACTTAATGAATCGATAAATTAGATTTCACACAGTGGACTGCTGTTTTACTACATCTTCAACAACTCTTATTTGAATTATGTGTTAGAATTAAACTGTCTAGTTTCTAACAAATAATATAATAATTCTCTGTTCACTTTTATATCAGTTTTGAAACTACGCATATTAAGTTATAACTTACCGTAGTTTGTATTACAGTGGTAGGCCTACAGCTGCTGTTCTTCATGTATTAATTAATACAAACTGTGGTAAAATTTATCCTAATCACGCATACACATTATGAAATTAGGTATGAACTTATGTAATTTATGAAAGAACAGATTACTTTGAATTTAGTAAATTCCAAAATATTTTCTAAAGTAGTAATCACATGCGTATTCCTTTACGCGCACGCGCGTGTATGTGTTATAACTTTTACTGCACTACACTCTATATTCAACTCTCCCTCTACAAACCGCGCAACTGGAAAATTAAAAAGATGTTAACTTTATTTTATCGTGTAAATTCCAAGTGGGTGTTATCAAGTATCGCGCAAATAAAACTTCGCGTAGCTAAAACTACACACACTTTCTTCACCGGTGTGTGCTTATAAGCTGAAACATTCTGTAGTTGTCCAGGCGTTATAGTGTGTACGTTAGTAATTGATAGTCGTAAAGACTTATCTGTAACCTATGTAAAATGTAGCCCGTATGTTCTGAATAACAGTAAATGACATTTTATTAATGTACGCGTTTGTATTGCGTTCTTGTTGATGACCTACACTTGAGGAATTAGTAAATGCCTGTCCCACCTGTAGTATGTCATAGGCCTATACTAGTTTGCTCGTACCGTATTGTTTTACAGGCCAGTATAACAGTGTGGTTGAAAATTATTTTAACAGGCCAGTTTTTCAATTAATGCGTTTGAAAATTATCTGTGTTCACTGTTGCATCACTTCGGGCATCATTTTTATGAATCAGAATACGCTTCAGGAGACTTAAGATCGTTAAAAATCGCATACAGTAAGTGGCGCGACAAACTGACTAAATTTTGCGTGGTCAAATTTTGGCTTTAGTCCGACGTTCGTTTCATATTTATAGATGCAACTCTGAACCTGACCAAATTTTTTGTCATGCATTGCGTGTTTCATCGCACAAAACAAAGTGTTATCGTTGCAATAATAAATATTATTGACAGAGTCGAGGTCTTGCATAGTCGGTATCAATACACTTATTGTGGCCGTAGGTCAAGAATACGTAGACCGCTGGAAAACAGTAATCACCAAAGAGATAATGAAGTCAAATCCAACCAGATTGCATCCGTTATTTTGTATGTGCCTTAGGCCTATATGAAAGCTGTTTCGTTAATTGTACTAAGCTTAAAACTAAAAATATGTATTCGCATTAGTGAATTATTTCTGTTCTGTAATTCTGTGAGCGTATTGGCATTGGATAGTCACTGTACTTCCTTAATCCTCGTGCACGATTGGCGAATTACAGTTTTCTTTCGCTATGTTGTTTTTAAAAGAAGTAATAAAGTTTTCGATCAAAAAGGAGCAGCTACTTATTTTCAGGACAAAAATCTGATCGATGATCCGAAACAGGCGCTTATGCCGTAATCACAGTAGCGAGTCAGTAATCACGTCACGTCACGGCTGAAGGTTTCTCGTATGAGGCTGTTGTAAGGTTTGTTTACAAAATGACGATTCACAGCCAGGCAGTGAATGGAGACAGTTCACGTTATATTGGTTTGAGAAGTGAGACAACAGGTGATGTCTGATAAATCTGTGTGACTATGGATTTGGTATTTTGAATGTAGTCTTCGGGTGGTTAAATGCAGACGTCCGCATTCGACTCGGCCAGATATTGTTCTAACGGATGACAGCGCCACCACTATACCTCAGGCACATATCAGCCTGTATCACTTCCGTCTACTTCTATCCACCCCGTTCCCTCTTTCCATCCACTGGCTAGTCAACGAGCAGGCATAACCCTTTCCTTAATAGAAGGTTAACGCACTTCGCCCGCTATGGCATGTAAATACATAAGCCATATTGTTGCCCTGTGGGGGCGTTGATGAGGCGCGTTTCGGTACCCAGACAGGAGGACGAGGGAGAGGCCAACCTCCCGAACTCTTGATCCGGGTACAGGCTTGTGAAGCGCCGATTACTTAGACCACTAATGCCATGCTACCGAATGCTGAACCCTCGCTTTGTTTCGATGATCAGTCCTGATACCGCCGAAAATTGGTATAACCGCACACCCCTCAAGGCAGCGTTCGCCAGGCCGGGTGTTTCGGAAGGAGAAAGAGCGTTATAGCCTCAGCTTCCACCTCCCAGGGCCGTAGTTCCAGGCCCAGCTGGCGGGATTCAGGCAGCCACAGAGAACACAGTGACTTACCCTGAACGGTCCTCTCCCACCTGAACAGGGGTATGCTACTAGGTTCTCTGTGCTTGATGTCAGTGGCCCACCGAGACAGGAGTGATTATCTCGCAGCCATTGCCAGGGACGAGCCAACTGTGGTTCCTCTTCGCAAGACACACACCTTAGCCCGGTTTGCATCAGCCCCAATCCACCCGAAAGATCGGTTCACGCCCGCACCGCGGTAGGGCTATGTGTATCAGGTGGAGATTACTGAAGTCGGGAGCCACCGTGGATGGTGGTATACGTCCCCTTCCTGTCTCCCCCCACGGATTAACCCCAGGCCTCATCTACGAGGGTTTGTTCTGACAACAGTCAGTTCCTCATGCTTGACCATAAACTTTACAAATAATACCATGTGTGTTATACTCTTACTGTCTCCAGCCATTCGTAATTGACTAGCTTTTTCGCAGGCATACTCCATGGCCAAGTCGTATGTAAAACGATTTGAGTGTGAGAACATTTTATGAGTTTTAAAATACTTTTTTATCGGTCGCCGTTAAAGAAATGAGAACGAATTACATTTTAATGTACTCATTAAACAGTTTTGTTGTGGAAGAAAAACGAATCGTGACATCAGCTGAAACCATCTGTGTTCTTGGCAACATTGTAAAATGTATTCATTGAACAAGTGGGTAACTGTAAGCATGTTTATGATGTAAATAATATTCTAGTCATACCTTTGTATGACTAGCTATAGCATCAGGCTATATTTGTAAAGAACAGACGCGAGCGACCAGGCTTCTTCCGGTCATTATATTATTTAAGCAAGTATTTTTTTTTTAAGTCGAATAGGTGTAATGAAAGAATTGCCGGAAACTGTTGGTGGAATTTTTAGTAGAACTAAACAGTGGCGAGCGAAATTACAGAAGTGTTTATAACTTGCGAGTGGCAGGCGTACGTACAGCTCACAACTACAGCCACAGTTTACGTTCCCCTGCCTTGTGCCAAACTTGAGAGGTAAGCACGTGCTTACCAGTTGGAGAGAGGGATTTTCGTAGATTAAAACAATATCTAAATTTTGCTAGAAAAACTGAAGTGGGCATATCCGCGTATTATCTGTCCTTAACACTGTCACGTAAGTAAATACTTATGCAATGATCTAAAGTGATCACGTTTTTGCAGAGATAAACAATTTTCACGCAAGATGTTAGTTAACATTTTAAAATAATTTATGGATCATTTCGTATATTATAAACTTCGCGTATAGGCCTATATTGTATTTGTTAATAAAATCAACAGATCAAAATTTCATTGTGTTTGTATTAAAGAAAAAATATTTGTTAAAGAATATTTTGAAGAAAAATATTTTGAAGGGCTGTGACCTCAGACATCTCACGCAAAATCGAAATTATGATGCCTTTTAAAGTATACACTGTTTCATTATTAAAGTTTATCGTTCGCAATCGTTGTGTGCATTTCCAGATCTAGATGTCGTTGCCAGTTCAGAACTTCGGTCGACCCATTTACTTTCTTCCAAAAGGATCGCCCATTGTCTGTTTCAGCATCCAATCAGAAAACATGCTTACTAACAACGAGATGTGCATCATCGTCTTATGCCACTCGGGCTGCCATGTGAATATCTCTTATATCCTACTGCCTCCGCTCCTTATAACGGCTCGCGAGGTTCCTAGGATCCCGAAATAATACAGTAGTGTGATAATACTCGTTTAAGTCAAATACATGTACATAATCGTTGTTAAAGGCACGTGTAACAGGTTATTTATGTAGCACTTATTATTTATGTTAACTAAGTAGTTACATTTAGTATTATCATCCAGCTGAAGGCAAACGATTTAGGCTTACATCACCGTAACAAAATGCAAGGCAATTGCAAGCAATCGGAGTGTAACGTGTGCATACCTAGAAGTCAGCGGGACAACTAAATATGTTTGAAAAGAAAATCCTAATGGGAATATTGGGGCCAATATGGGAAAGTGGAAAGTGGAGAATTAGAAGGAACGGGGAGATATACAAATTTGAACTTTCCGAAATATTTCAAACCGAAATGATTGCAATGGGCTGGACATGTGATGAGAATGAACGACACGAGAAACATCAAAATTCTAGTGGTAGACCCCTGATATTAAACGAAGATGATGTGAAAGAAAATCATACGTGCAACACAAGGACGTGTCGATAGAAGCGAATAGAAGCGATAGAGGAAATTATGGGAACCTGGAGTCCAAGGAGGCTTGTAGTTTAATAATATTAATAGTAGATGTAGTAATTGTATCAGTATCTCTTCTTTTTACAACTACGCATTTGTAAAATCTGTTTGCTCCATCTTTCGGGTGGATTTGATTATATCCTATTTGAATTCTGAATTTTGGATTTGTTAGATTGTTTTTGTGAACGGTCATGTCTTTATCTCCTTATCTTTCTCAAGCTCATATCACAGCTAAGATAATTAAATTTTGACACTTGGTAGCATTTTACTGTCAACAACCTTACTCGTTACTGTGTAAATCTTACTCGCCATTAAATGCTGTAAACTTTATTTTTTTTTTTTTCTTTGAAATCCTCACAGTATAGGCATAATAGTGGCTCAGTACGGTCAAGATATACATAGTCGTTTGTAACTTGTGTTCATAAATAAGTCTTGGATAATAACCTAGTCTTCCACAAATAAAACACTATCAAGCTACAATCCAGCGTCAACTTTTGTCTCCTATCGAGCTTACGTCTTTCACTCTCGAATAAGGTCTTCAACACAATCACAAGACACGCCGTCTATATTGAGGATAGTACAGAAGGCTTCACAAGAAATCACCATTGTAATACTCGAAAATAATAAACATTTTGAAGAGGGAGAGATGTTTTCCTCATTTAGCGTCTTTATTGAATTAGCGATATGTTATGATCCCAGTTACTGGTTTAAAAGTTTTGAAGGGGGAGAGATGTTTTCCTCACTTAGCGTCTTTATTGAATTAGCGATATGTTATGATCCCAGTTACTGGTTTAAAAGTTTTGACGGGGGAGAGATGTTTTCCTCACTTAGCGTCTTTATTGAATTAGCGATATGTTATGATCCCAGTTACTGGCTTAAAAGTTTTGAAGGGGGAGAGATGTTTTCCTCACTTAGCGTCTTTATTGAATTAGCGATATGTTATGATCCCAGTTACTGGCTTAAAAGTTTTGAAGGGGGAGAGATATTTTCCTCACTTAGCGTCTTTATTGAATTAGCGATATGTTATGATCCCAGTTACTGGTTTAAAAGTTTTGAAGAGGGAGAGATGTTTTCCTCACTTAGCGTCTTTATTGAATTAGCGATATGTTATGATCCCAGTTACTGGTTCAAAAGTTTTGAAGAGGGAGAGATGTTTTCCTCACTTAGCGTCTTTATTGAATTAGCGATATGTTATGATCCCAGTTACTGGTTTAAAAGTTTTGAGTATTGAAAACTCTGTCATTACATAAACAAGTAATTCTTATAAGCTGGGGCTGCCGAGTTAATTTAACTTATAATGACAAAGTAATCGTAACTGAGTAAAAACTAGTTATAAATAGTAGGCTAAATGCAAGACAAATTACGCGTAATATGGAAGCGATGTATAAAGTTTCGTAATGTATAATGGCACAACGAGTTGCTTACAGTATTCATACGATCTTATTGTTTACGCGACAGGGATGATGGGTGAAATCTGTTAGACGTTCTGTCGCGCTACCAATAGTATAAATCGTAATTAGTGTCATTCAACAGAGTGACCTGTGGACATATGTAAAAACCTGTATCTAAATCACACGTTTTGTGTGTAATTACAGACGTGTAAAATCTTGTCTCTTCTGAATTTCGTAGAATTTTTAGACAAAAATTAGATTAAAACTTTATTCTTCAAGGTTAAAATCTTCACTAAATAAAGTTTTTTTTCATGTGGGATGATATTCGTGCCAGTAACTAGTAACGTATATGATAATATTACATACTAATTATTATTAAAGTGATATAATTTTACTAATTTATATTTATAATTAGTATATAAGATTAAATAATAATTGTACATTATATTTACAGATTAATATGTAGCCTATATGATTTGTGTACCTGTTGTGTGTACGTGGGCGCGTGCGATAATTATTTATTTTTAAACAGGCGACATGTCTGTTTCGTTCACATATATTATGAAATTACGTAGTTATTAACATAGGAAGGAAACGCTTATCTAATTTATCTAACCACGATGTTTTCAAAGTCCTATATGTAATTGAATGTAAGTTTTTATGTATATCCGATTTTGTATGATTTCTGCGCCAGGTTGTTTTTTCATCCTTTTCGGGAATATATCTGTCAAAGGATTCTGGTGATATGGAAATCGCTCCGTCAGATTGGAGGTTTCTGTTTTCTGCGGGCTACTTTGCTAGTAAGCTATAAACGACATCATCAAGATACATAAACGACATAAACGAATTTGGTAGACTGTGATGCCTCTTCAGGGATCTGGTGGAACCCTCAACGGCAACCATTACAATTGTACGGAAGGTACTCTCTCGGTATACGACTTCTCACCATCTGGAAGTGTCTTCTTCATCCATATTTTGTTTTCTGGGATAGAGAAATGTGCGTTGTTTCATTTTTGTAGGTTCCACCTCCCTGGAATCGCGTTACAAGCAGAATGTGAATGTATTGCACACGACTTCTCTCTGATAAACACCGTTCCGAAAATTTTTTCCTGTCGGGAAACCATTCTTGTTACGGATATCCTTTGTCGTATTGGAGTACTCCCTTCTTGACTTAGGCGTGGATCTTCCATGAGAGACTATTGTTTTCGCCGTTGCTATTCGATTCATGCAGTAAGTGGTACATTGCGCTGTGTATATTGTACAGTTGTGTATCTAACATTTAATGCGTCTTGTGTGTTAACAAGGGCCTGTGTAAACCTGGTTGTGATCTGATCACATTGAACCTTTGAATTAATTAAACACTATTAAAAAAAAACTAATAAAAATATGTTGACAGCACAGCACAGGGTTAATTGTAGAGAGGGGAAGTCAGATGTTTACACTGTGCAGTCAGAGAAACATTTCGTTTTGCAGTCTCTACTGGAAGCAGGGTAATTACAGGTCAGTTACCTCATGATGCGCGACTATTGATTTGTTTGTTTGTTTGTTTGTTTTCACTTGCACAATTGGTGACTCAAACGCGGAAGCAGGTAAAAGCGGGTCGAATACGTCTGTTTGTATTTGGTTTCCCGTACAGCGGTCGCGGCTATGCGTTATTACTTTTTTATATGTTTGTATCTTCCCTTTTTTTTACGTTACTTCGGAGAAACATCTAATGACGTACTCCTGAATAATTAGAAGACGTACAATGTTATCATTTTGTTTATCCAAATTTTTTTAACACAGGTAATGTAAAGGTAAATATCTCTGCGTTGTATCTTTTTATTAACAGTGAGCTGGTGTACGAGGTTACTTAGAATCGCGATTCCAGATTGTAGACGGAAAAGTCATTCCACTTTCAAAGTCAAAATTCTGTTCCCTTCAGAAGTCAAGAAAATTCTGGGATCTAAAGAATGCGCCACTCCTGTTGTGCGTGCGTCATCTTACCGCCTTTTTTGTAAACAGTGTCTAATGGTTAGAGGCGTGATGGGATTTTCCGTATTACCGCGAAACCAACAAAAGTATAATACCGATTAATCAGTCTATTATTTACAACCAGACTGCTCTAATGAGCCTATTAGTTCTAAAGAACATTCTTTTTTAGTATTGAGAGGAATAGAAACTAATCGTGTGCGTTAAGCGTGATACTGAAAACAAGGACATCATTCTTCCTCTTCCCATAAGCACCCCTTCTTCTTCTTCTTTTCCTCTTTTTCTTTTTCTTTTACTACTAGACCTACAGCGATATTCGACCGTTTCAAATATAAAAACGTATCGAAGTCTCCGAATTTCCGTATTTCGGTCTTTTTAATGAGAAACAGAAGCATAGACAAACAGAAGCATAATTCCGTAGAAGCATAGACAATAATGTCCAAGTCACGATCTGCTGTTATTCCAAAAAGATATTTATATTAATGCATGGAGAATTTCGTCTTATACAAGATTTGAATATGTAATACTGAGTACATTTTTTATTATTTACTTATACTATGTATATAAAGTGTGTTTATATTAGTGGTTTCAGCTTCCGTGTTGTCCATAATTTCTGAATAGTTTTCCGCGTTTGTGTCTACAGATCAACCAGGAAAACAAATCTTATACACCCGCCCGCGCGGGCGCGCAAACATATATACACTCGTGTGTATAGGCCTAAACTCAACTGCAGTAAAAAAATATCACTTAAAATTTTTCTAACGTTAGTGCATAAAAAAAAACAAAGTATTGTAAAAAACAAAGAAAATCCTTCACAGGTTTTTGTATAGATAAAGAAAGTTTTAATTCTGAGGAAATGGGCTTCTCCAGGTAAACGAGTCTCCTTTGCAAATAATCACCTCTGCAGAGGTGAATTAACCGTTGAAAATTTCCAGGTAATGAAATGGAATGAGACTAATGATAATAGTTCATGTTTAATACAGAAATTGTTCCAAAGCCTAATTGATTGAAAGTACCACTATTTATGTGAAAAATCAAATCGGTTACTGTATTTACATTCTTATACACACATGTATGTTCACAGTTTGATTTAATTCTGTTGTATGTATGAAAAATAATAAATTCTCTACTAGTCTAAGTATGCTCATTACAATGCAGTTGTACTTAGTGATAACGTTTATCGTATTTCATAGCCTGGTTACGTTACGTTTCCCATCTGAGATCCTGGTGAAGATCATTGCAAACAAAATGGAATCAATAGTTCTTATTTATTTGTTTAACATTGGGAAATTATTAAATTATTAGTTAATCATTATGAGGAAACATAATATGTACCGATTGTCTTGCTAGTTTGGTACGAGTTTGGTACGACTGGCAGAAACTAAAATTTCGAACCAATTTAAATAATTTCGTTAAGGTTCATGGGACACAGCACATGCGAGTGTCGGCTTGTGAATAATGTTCACAATGCTAAACACGTGAGTCGGTCACTGCTGTTGTTAATGTGTTAATACGAAACGGCAGTCGCTTGGTAAACATGCAGACAATATTATGTTGTGTGGTTTTGTCTATTAATTCCGATAACATCTTGGGGACATATACGTACTCTAACCGTGTCTTTAACATGTAAAATTATTTCCACTGATATTACTACATTTGCTAGCAGTGTTACTACATTCGCTGAGCTCCTGTTCGTACATTGAACCATTTGAACTTTTTTGAGGTAAAAACATCTGTTTAGCTGTGCGACCTTCAGCGTTTACAAGCGTTGTCTCCAAAAACGTGCGTGCCAAAATGATCATTGATCAACCCGTGATTACCCAACAGCAGAACTGTATTTATGCTCCTTATGTTTAATTCTCGTTTTAATTTGCGCGTAGAATTTTGTCGGCGATGACTTATGAAAAACAAATCAATTTAGTGATATTAGTGCATGTTGTCATGACTGGTTGAGTAACGTGGATACTCGCTGTAATGTGGGATGCTAGAAGTGTTAATTCAGTTAATATTATTAATTGACTACGTATTCTTTTCACTAGCCTGAGATTTTTGTTACACCTATTATTGCTGTTGTCGGTTTTTTACTTAGCAGGCATTTGAATTAATAATTTCTCTGTTAATCATGCGAGAACTGAAGAAGAATACGTTTAAAGTTTTGCTTTAAACTTTTGGTTTGAATATGTTGGTAATAAACTAGGAATATACCCAACGCTGGATCTAGCTAGGACAGAAAATGCTTGCCACACTTTCCAGCAAATAACTCTTCAATGTGGTTAATACTGTTTCAGTGCAATGTTTGTAGCTCCCGGTAGAGCTCAGTTGGGCTCCGAATAAAGGTGGTGTTGTTACCGGTTGTTGTATTATTTATGTATCTTGTCAGATTTGTCTTTACTTTCCAAGCATCGGCCTAAATTTAATGTCCTCTCTCAATCGTTCGTAAGAGTGCTTACCATCTCATTAGTAGGCCTATTTAAGAAGTGTCATTTAGCAAACACGTTTACATACGTAGTAATTTAGACCGTACATATAGATTCGATAACTTTACACGTGTATTTTATTATTTGTTGTACCTGTTAGTGTATGCCAGTTTAACGCTTGGTTTGTTATATAAACGTACGGTTAGGGTATGTAAACGAACTGTATAAGTTATTGCGTTCCTGAATAATTGTGTGTCCTAAAAAGCTTTTTGAACGTTGTTTTCTTTCGTGAAAGTTTTATACGACTGCTGTGCTGAGGAAGTCCTAGTATCTGTACAGCGCGTGCACGGGAAACCAAGAGCTCTGGAAGGTTACAGTTATTTTCGTGAATTAATATTGTTTTGACTGTTTTTATTATTGTTTTCAGGAAAGTATAATGTAATCTATATGCTGAATTATGGAGTTGATATGTTCAAAATATAATGTAAAACCGTCTCAGATTATGTTAAATTAGTGTCAAAAATACTGATTCTTTATATAGGCTCAGATATTAAGTAGATTAAAAACATTAAACGTTTATTAAGTCCAAATTTATTCTGTCCTTATAAAAGTGTAATATTTCGTGATTAATAGAACAATTATATTAACAGATGTTCTAATCGAATTGAATTTGTGTACCATCTGCCTACCCTTACGAGTGGAGAATACAGTTCCCTCGGTCAGAAGGGTAACAGTCGCCATCACGGCAACTGCTATCAGTGGTAATTTTGTGTCTTACATCATTGTAGCTACGTTGTTGTTGCAGTCATTGGCAGTTGTTGCTGTTGTAGTTGGCTGTACCGACGGTGTCTGCGACTCGGCAGGTCGGCTCCATTGAACGTGATAAGCTTTGGTTTATGAATTTGTGTAAATCTGGACTCATAACGATGCAATCTGATTTATATACAGAGACAGTGCCGGGCAATTAAAGACACATTATTATGTCAAAAGTTTCCTACTGCCATCCTTCTGGCCGAGGGAGCTATGCCAGGTGTGATTTCTGGACAAATAAACATGTGTATAGTCGTGTGATTAAACCATCGACGTTCCACTTGTAAGACGTAACGTCAAATGCCTGAATACTGACCTCTATGGATGACGATATATGGTAGCGGATCGTTGGCCGGGTACCTATACACTCATAAGCGTAAGCGGAGAGAAATGATTGCGATTCTCATTCCATTTTGCTAAATAATTTTCGTAGCGTGTATAAGAATTTATGCACAATACTAATTTTTCACTAATACATGTAAATTACTCGTAAAAACGTTTAAAATGATTACCTTATAAGTTATCTATTTTGCCTTTTCATAAGTTTTCCAGACATAAGCCTACGTTTTCATTTTCTGTAACGCTTGACTACAAAGGAAATTATATGCAATTTTGAGTTTAAAGTTTTATTAATTTAGTAACACTAGTCGTCTGTAACTTTTAATATGCGATTACAGACTTTTAAGAACTATAAAAAATATTACTATGAAAAATAGCTCGTGTAAAAATCATGAGCACCTTGAGAAAATTTGTTGGTATCAGAACGTGCGTAACCGATATTTGGCAGCCGGCAGTACTTTTTTATGTTTACAAACAGGAAGCCAAACTAAAAACAGAAAACGAGACGTATAAAATTTATCAGCTGAAATCTGTGTTAGTTTGGTACAAACATATTCGTTTCAAGGGTAGGCTTTTTCTGTACAAAAAACAGATGTTACGGAGTACGTGTTTATATCAGGAGAGTGATAACTGAACTGTGAATACACCCTGTTACAAACAAGCATGTAGTCATAAAATTAATTTCCAATTTATTTGATTATAAAAAGAGAAAATTTAAAACTTAAAGGTTACAATTGCCCTGATATGCTAATTTTAAATTATACGCAATTCAGAAATCCATAACTTAGTCACTTTTTATATAATTTGCAATTTTTAACACTATATGATGTTAAGCAAAGAGATAAACCTACTGCGTCAAACGGTGAAATAATAACAAATACTGTGTGTACATATTGCTTTACAGAATACAGTAAACTGCCGAAACAAAGCTTATAATAATAATAATAAAGCTTTCATGTAATAATAAAGCTTCTGTTCCACTTATCTCTTTTTTTTAACTACCTTAAAGAATATTGTTTTAAAGTTATGTTCAGTTATGTAAAGGTACAGATTGAGTCTCCGAACTACTCTCTATAGCTAAGCAGGTGGCTACCAGAATCATCCGGGCATATGTATACTTATTGCGTCGGTAGGAACATTTAATTTTCTCAGTACGTTTTTAGTTACGCGGTATAATTGAAAGCCGTTCTATTCTACTAGCTTAGTTAACGGATGCGAAAAATGAGATATTGACGTTGAACGCCACATATGATGTTTACCGACAGGCCAGCAGTGACTTCACTGACATGTATTTTTCTGACATTTCTTTAATTCATAGACCGTACGTTTGCGGTAATTCCTTTCTGAATCTAACCCCTGCCGCGAATGAAAACGTGGGAGACGTTAACTTGGATTTTGTACAGACCTTTGTACGTATATAGGAAGGACTCAGAAATACTCAGTTAGATGATACAGCGATTATACACATAAGACAGTTTATTAGTACAGCTTCTTCTGAGGAAGTGTTTTCGTGGGAATTAGTATTTAAACTGCATAGAAAATGTTATTACTAATTACACAGTTTCAGTATGTGTACAGGGTTCACGAAGATATGCAGAGACTTTAGGAGCTCATTCTACAGTCTTAAAAATAAAGAAAAAAGTTCAGATAAATATAGGTCCGCAAACGCTTCGTTAGCGAGTTATATTTTACCCTGATTTCAGCTCCTCTGGTCATATTAGGCAGTACTGAAGTTCTAGGAATCCAAATTAAGGGACAAACTTGATGGTTTCGTATAGTTTTTACCCTGAAAAATTGAATAAAATAAGTCCCAGAACTGTAACTTAAAAAAAAAACGTTCCTGTTGTCATGCCAATTCTTTTTCCATGATTGGAGTGAGATGTTGCTTCGCGCGCTTCTCTTTCTCAACGTCGAGCGATAGCTCTTGTGACCCAGTCTTGGTCTTGCTGTGATACGCACAGCAAGCATTTCTTTCTAACGTTCTTATTATTGTATTTTTGTAATCTATGTAATTATTTAATAATAATAAAAAAACTAATCTCCCTTTACCACTGTTTTGTGGCTGAGTTTTATTCTTAACATTTTTAATTCAAATTAAACAAATAATGTCATATTTTAACAGGACTTAAATACATTGCTAGGATCATACTGTACTGTATAATTTATTTTTAATAGCAATTTTGGTTTTTTGTCATTTTCCCCGGTATGAAAAATACATCGGTTTTCGTTTAAAAAATTTTTCAGTTACATTTTGATTTGTATTGTTCTAAATAAAAGTCCATTTTATTCAACTTTTATTCACTTTCTGTTTACTTTATTTACACCAGTAAATTTCCTACAAGTTTTATTAAAAAGTTTTATTTGTTTATTGGCAATTTAACAAAGTTATTGTACGTCAAACGTAAAAAAGTGTTTTTCGACTACGATTTTTTGCGTTTTTCACCAGTTTTCCCCAAAACTATTGAAGTTACAGTTCTGGGACTTATTTTATTCAAATTTTAAGGTCAAAAACTATATGAAACCATCAAGTTTGTCCCTTAATTTGGGTTCCTAGAACTTCAGTACGGCCTAATATGACCAGAGGAGCTGAAATCAGGGTAAAATGTAACTCGCTAACGAAGCGTTTGCGGACCTATATTTATATGAACTTTTTCTTTATTTTTACATGTAGAACGAGCTCCTAAAGTCTCTGCATATCTTCGTGAATCACCCTGTATATTGCTAGTTGGTAATATCCCGCTTAATACGCGTTTTTCACGAGGTCCCTTGACGAGCGTGTTAACGGGTTTTTACTGCATTACTTTACTTTTATTGCGGTATCCGCGGCGATCGCGCCACCCAATTCCGTGGATGTTACTGTACTTTTAGTTTCTTTTCACGTTACATCTTAAATGCACTTATATTACTTTTTCGTTTTTTTTTTTTGTATTTTACGTATCTCATCATTCAACTTCATATATTTCTATTTCTTTACATCTAAGTCCTAATATTTCCATTGTACACTATATTTATCTCACTTAATACACACGTAGTGCCTCATTAAGTGAGGTCCTAGGAGTCCAAACAAAAGGGCAAGTACATAATCTCATGTATAATAACTGGCCAGGTTTGGATTAAATAAAATCCTTAAGTCTTCCGGTCATACAAGCTTGTAATCATGATGCATATACGAAACGATTGTATACCTTATTCAGTTGTCTTTCCTTATTTAAATATTTCCATTGTCCATCTGGAGGAATGAAGATTAATGAGGATCGAACAAGGAGGTATAGAACTGCACTAACTCCTCCAATACTGAGATGACACTTAACATTTTTACGTGCCCTGCATTTGTGGCATCCATGGGGAACACAGACCATAATTCCAACTAACCAAAATTATTGATATAGTTGAAGCAGTCCAAGAAGCACGTAGAAGTAGTCCTATCTGAAACTCTGCAGATGACATGAAAACAGCAACACAATTGTCGTTTCTACAGCATTAAGATATTTCAGTAAGGACTGTTCAGACATTTCAGTGAAGACAATTGACAAGATACTTATTTATTTCATCCACATATAGAACTTAAAGGGTACAAACTGTGATACCCCCCCACACAAAAATTATTCATTCTAATGTAACGGTATCGTATCATAATATATTCATGTTGTATATCATTATGGTGTCGAATTAGAATTGTAGCTTAAATCCCCTATTTATTTCATATGCTTTTTAACACAGTTAGCTACTAATCAAGGTTAACTACAAACTGGTCATGGTAAAGTTCAGTTTTGAATATGTTATTTTGTAGTCCTTTAGTTGTAGAAAGTATCCAATTTAGTTATAAAACTACTAAGTCTGGATACTCAAATTTACTTGTTTACTTCACTCGGCAGGGAAGACAAAACGACGCGACCCCATAGGTTGGTCGTGACTGACTGGCAATAATCACAGTACGTTTGTGAATGCGCGCGCACGATCGCTTCAGTATACTGTACAATATCGCCTATCAGCATTTTAGGCAATTGCTTCGAATCGATCGGTTACAGAAAGTACAAAGGCTCTGTATAAAATGATAGAAAATGAAGCTGCCAATTGATGCATTTGTGAACGGAGTACAGGGAAAATGGGAGGCTGTAGTAGGTGTGAATGTCGGGAAACGATTCAGCTTGCCAGATAGTTTGGAGAGCAGTAGTCGCGTGAAGTATAATTAGGACGCTTAAGAAGGGGGCAGGAGACAGAAAGAGAGAGCGTGAGCGGGAAACGTGAAAATAAAAGTGCATAAACAAAACTAGTAAAAAAGAAGATATCCAATATAAAAAAAAGTTGCATGGAGAGTATAGTTGACATCGGGTCTTAGCCGACATTGTCCGAGTACAACCGAACGCGTGATGTGAAGTGAGTCACTGGGACAGAAGATAGCGCTTTACTAGTCTAACCGTAGTCGCGGACGTAGTCGTGTCGAGTACGAAGGCTTGGCACATTGTACAAACAACATTGAAACATCAACACGCGCTTCAAGTGTTTACAATTTTTTTAGTAACAACTGATTAACGTTATGTGAATTTCTGTGTTTATTTATTTATAGCCACTACGAAATAATTGCAAATTAATATTAACTTAGTAAACAAGAAACAGTGATGTGCGAAACATTAAAAATAAAAGTGCAAGTGATGAGTGATTTGTTATGATTTCTCTGGATAATGTTGACGGTGTGAGACGGTGTTAGAATAAAAAAAATTTAGAAAGTTGTATAAATTATTAATAAATTAATCAATTAAAATGGAGGTTGAAGCGCCTCTGGATTTAAGTGTGTCCGCCTCGTCCAGACTGAAGTTGGAATACTGTACGGACGATTCTGACGATTCCGACGGACATGGAGGCGCGAATGCCGATCCAAATTGCAAAGCATACAAGAAGTCACTTATGAAGAGATACCGTAAGTTAATAAATAAATGTCACTTCCTGTTGTGTATGTTTTCACTTTGCTCACACATATATTGTGTTACCGGCGTTTTGTATAAAATGTTTATGTGTTTATTCTTTTACAGGCTTCAACAGACCGCGCATTGTGTACGACGATTGTTTTCTCAATAGATTACAAAATGTATTCTTTTGCGTAAGGTAAATCATACGACTAGATATCTCAGTTGTATGTATTTTTTATCGGAGACAAAGTTAAAGAGAAACCTATCATATTATAATCAGTTAGCTATTAATCTTAGGCACGAAACAAAATAACTGTCAGACCGGTTCGCAAGACAATTGTTAGAAGCAGTTACTTATGTAATTAATACTAATTAAATGTGTTATTAATATTTTTGTAATGAAACTTTAATTCTTTTTCATTACTTAATTGTACGTTAACACAATGTTTTCAGTATAATATAGTGTTCATCCGTCAGAAATTGATTACTTGTAAAAACAATTTATAAAATTTTACAATAATTTAGGTTTCCAGTTTAGTAAACAGAAAGCCGACAGAAGTAGTTTCAGATTGCAAATTGTGACTCAGCCGTAGGGCCTCGTGATGGAACTTAAGCTGTAATCTGTTACAACAATATCAGACTTGTAGTAGCGTATATTTATGTATATTTATCTTGTGTGTTAAGTTGTATCATTTAGACCGATCGGAATATTGACATTTATTTATTTTATCGCTAACGTTCGTGCAGAAATGTTTTGGCCATTCCATTAACATGTTTGGGTAACGAGTGGAATTTAAATAAATGTACAACGGTGACGTACAGAACTGTCGGCGTCGCGGGAATGAGGAAACCGCCAACATAGTTGGACACCAGTTTCCTCCTTCACGTGTGCAAGGTACGTTTTATTGCAATTACTTTGTTACGTTTGAAAAATGATCGGTAAATGAATAGTAAGTTGTTATTAAGTATAAAATGAAGACTATTTTTCTATCACAGTGTTAATTTAGTGTGATACAATATGCACTGAAGCGAACAACCAAATCAGCGATCGGACTTTGCTTCAGGAACCGGGTTCTGTTAAATGTATTCTGTACCAATCTGCACACGGATTATTAACTTTTGTAATAGTGTGGACAAAATTATTTACTTTGAAATTGTTTTCGAACGATGTCACCGGTGTTGAAACGAAAAGCGGGGATGTTACATTTTAAAAAATGGCTGCGTAATGGCGAGAAACCGATTTCATTCGATCACACTGATATGTCAAAATATTGTACGACAGTACGTTCAGAACAGTATAGCGTTAAACAGGTCAACACTTGAGTGTCACATGAAAAGTAAAACATTGTCGTAACGATATTAGTTTTTGAGCCATTAAGGGTTATTACTTGTTTATATTAGAGCACGTAGAAACATCGAACAGAAACAATTGAACATTAATACATATCGTCTACCAGATAACACACGTGACACATCGTCTACCACAAAACGTTTTCAAATATTGTGCATTGTAGTTATAGTACAATGTGGACATGTGGACCACCCTCTACATGTCATATATATTGTCACCAATTTTGCCAAATGTTCATTTTGTGAACAGATTGCAAAAAAAAAAAATCTAGGGCGTCCATATCTGCTGATCAGTTCACTGTAAACCAATGTGATTTTTCCCTTACCTTAGATATGGAAGAAATATTTCGATGTTATAGTTAATTACATTGTTCCAGCTAAACACATTTCGTCAATACCGCTGACACCCACGTTTGGCAGGCAGCAGATACTGTTCAAGGAAGGAAAATTTTCTTAGGGGAATAGGTACTGATTGCCTACATCTTTTTACCTAACTATAGTAAGCTTAAATTTTGATGTAATACCGCAGCTAGTAAGTCAGCAGTTCTTTTCGAAATATGTGTGTAATACTTCTCATTAAATAGTTTTAACTGTAACTGTAACGGGCATCGGTGTTGTGACGATTTTGTGAGTAATGTTCTGTCCGAGTGTTTTCCTTCTCATCGGTTACGAAAACGTTGTCTACATTATTTGTTCTTGTCTATTTTAACAAATCAGTTGCGTGCGTTTTAAGTAATTTTTAACATTTTAGAAATTAAGTTATGTTTTCTGCGTTACGTAGAAATCACTGAATGTTAAGATAGCTCGTCGCTGAAATTCTACTGTGTTTATTAATCGTAAATTCGGTACCATGGTGTTTGCCTGCAGTGCCGAATATACGTAAAACTAACGTTCAGTTGTTTTCAGATTTATTTAAAATTTTTAATTTTTCTCGTTAAACAAATATAACAGACAAAAGTAATTTTTATGAGTTCCAGTGATTGTGTTTCTTGACATAAGACCGAGAGTTTTAAGAGGTAGTTCGTGTGGATTGTTCATCTTCTGCTGGTCCATGTCCTCGGACACCAGCGTCGAAATAAATACCCCTGGCAGACTGTTGGATGCCGTATATAAATGTGCATACTTCAGGGCGGGGGCAGCAGCAGAGTGCGCCCGTCCCCTTACCGGGTTGCCTTTGCTGGAGAGACTTATAGCGCTTGCGCTATGATCAATTTGGAATTTCTACCGAACATTGGAACCGGCCAGATTAACGACTTGCTGGTTGACCCTCTTATAACGGTTGTTAATGTGATAAAACAATAAATTTATTTGAAATTCAAGGAAAAAAGAAAACGTATTCGACTTTCAAGCGTTACTGAATGTCAACACATTATGGCGCCTTCACACATCTCGCCGTTTTCTACGAGATTTAACATTCTCTCTTCCAATCGGAACATATTGCATACTTTTTCCTTGGCTATCCGATCTGTATTGTATTTCCTACACGGAAACCACAGAAAAGCGTTTTCGGGAAGCCTAAATCTTATTTTTTAACTTCCGAAAGGAAAAGTAGTTTACCTTAGACCCATGGAGTTTCTGTTAACACGTCAACGAATACTTGGATTAAAAGACCAAAATGATATGTGTAAACAAAGTTGTTTTAATTTTTTATATTGTAATTTAAAAACTGCTCATCGGAGTTGTAAGCATTAAGAATTAGACAGGAATGGAGGAGACAATCTGCGTACGTACGCGCATAAGGTGGGCCATGAAGTTTAATCGCTGACAAAGTCGGTTCGACAGCAGATGACTACAGTAAGCGTCTGGCTGGTGCGATTGGACCGCGTCTGTACTGCCCAGAGAAAAGTGTGACACTGGTAAACATTTTAAATTGTAGCGTAATAAGGCTTTCTGTGCTGTACAGTACTCGTGGTCCAAGCGTTTAACCAAGCCCTGTTGAAAGGCTGAGCCAAGCGATCCGAAGCCGTTAACGTGCTGATCACACGCAAGCTTTGGTAGTGAGTGACTAAAAGTAATATAGAGTAACTAATATATTTTTTTTAAAGACAGTTAACTACTCAATATTTATCAAACTAATACGGTAACTGTTGGTGTTTAGTTTTAGCGCGCCCACCACGTTGAGGTAAGCGTGCTCAGATATCCCACGGACGGGAACCGTAGCGTCAGCAGTCAACCTGTTTGCTGTACTTTCCTAATACTGTATCGGCTTCCTGTTTTTCCGACCCGGAAAAGGTCGTGTTCAGCACTATTAGTGTGTGTGTGTGTGTGTGTGTGTGTGTGTGTGGAAGGCGCGTGCGAAGGTCGTTTGACGTCATAATTACGTAATTCTTTGGGTAACCGTTCCTTCTCTCTGATACCGTCAGTGATAAGTAATTTAGCCTACTCATACAGTCGGTTATCTTGTTTGTAGTACTAACCCTTTTTTTAACTGTCCGTTGTTTGGTTACGTAAAATGTTCGTTTTATGAAAACGGCGCACTTGCACGTAGTTTTAGAAAATAAACGATCCGCGAATGCTGTCCACTTTCACATTGTTCGTCAAAGGCTGGTAGATACAACGGGTTTTTATCTATGTTCTTCTGTTATGCGGCTAACACTGTTGAAACTTCGAGTATTGTCCTGTTGATATGAGTTCTATTCTGATCGACACGTAGATCTACCCATGAATTCTGATAGTATACCACTCCAATGCTCTTGTGCTTTCATTCAATTGGCTTGGCACATTCGTCCGCTGCCCCCGGGTATTGCTGGATCTCTTGTAAATTTTATAATTACGGTATCCTTTACGTATTTGAATGGTGAAGCTTTTCTTTGTATGTGACTTTCTCCTGCAGGCCTATGTCGCGACTTCTCTAAATTGTGTCTCACACACCTCCTCTGCGACTCGTATTTGCTTGTGTGAGTGGTGTAAAATTCTTTTTAGGCTACAAACGTATGTTACAGTTGCTAACTATATTTCCTACGTGGAATTATCAATTTCCATTTATCAGTTTTATCGCAAATAAAAATTTGTCCGTTAACTACACAATGTGATCTCAGTACCCATGTCTTATCATAATCCTTATCATCGTCTCTACAGGTTTCAAGCTTTCAGTTTCGGATCGTCCCATTATCATCCTTTTGGTTTCAAGCTTTCGGCTCTTCAAGCCAAGTAGGAGTGGCAAGGTGGCCTACAGATTTTTTAACATAATCTATTTTATGATGTTTCTCCCCTATTTTAATGGCATACCTGTATCATTGATTAATTGGACGTAAGCATATACCGACTTTCTTTGTAGCGAAATCATGTTTTAAGTAGTTTTTAGTAGTTTAAGTAGTTTTGTTGTCAGATTGGTAGAGCTTTCGTTGAATCTCGTTCTCTAATTGAGCGATTCTGTGGGTAGATATTTTTCTTCTATTGTTTCGGTTGCTGTTTACTTACATTTGTGCAGCTATACATCCCTCATGTATTATAAAATATTTTTTTAAATGCTTTAAAGATTTCACATCTTTAAAATCAACTCTTAGTATTTTCAAATGGTTATTTATTCATTAAAGAAAAGAGAAGGTTTTAGACCGCTTAGCTCTTCTCGTGGAGCTGTGGATATAGAAGCAGACTTTAAGTAAATATCGAAAGATATGCCTATTATTAGTACCATCCATCTGTTATGGACGCCGTCACCGAAAGGCTTTTTAGAAGTCTGTGTGGATGTGACGTCAAAGCAGATAGGGCGGCGTCAAATGATGGACCGCCCTTACTGTAACTTGAACATTAATACGTTCGAACCGTTCGAGTAGCTGTGCACTAACAGGACGCGGCTGAAGTATCTCGGACGTTCTGCATGTCCGTTCGAAAGTCAGGGAGTGCAACAAACGTTTGAACTGAGATACGTAATTATACCGACGATGATATTTTTGTAAAGAAATGTGATAAATCATTACGCCGGTGTTCCAGTGAGAACCGGGAAGTAGTCGCAGTAGTTATTCTTAGTAACTGTAGATAAACTCTGGTTCTTTACTATTGCAAAATAGGCTACAAGGGGCGATAAAATTTAACGACTACCAGATAGCGAGTTATCTCATCAGAAGTGATGCTTGGCACATTTAATGGGTTACTTATACATGTGGAGACCGATGATTCTATTGTTTGTATATTGGGATTTAATTTGAAATTAATCGGTCTTATCTCACTTTGTGTAAGATGACGCAACGCTCCCAGACATGCGTAACACTGTTTTGTGTGCACCTCTACAACTATTTCCGTATCCGACACGTTTGCACTATACACAGGAGACATTAACTATTGTTAACTGTTTTCGCACAGAGTAAGCCGCATACTTTTTTTGGTGTTAGGAGTAATAGAAATTTAGAGTCACTTGGTGTGTTGTATGTATTGTTTTAACGTGAAACGCAAGATAATCGCATTATAATTGCTGGGTTAATTAAACATAATCTCTGTTTATTGGAAAACGATTATCAGCTACGTTTTCACATGCAACTTTGTAAGTCAGAGGTTACTTTGTTACTTCCCTATATGTGTTGGTACTCTTAATTGACTATTTAACTATTAATCCGCTCCTCAGTGATGTCCCTCTTGGCGTCACGATAATTCCAAACTAGGCATAATTTTTTTGACTTTGTGTCGCGAACAACGTAGCAAACAGTTATAACTGTGAAGCTCGAAAAGTAGTGAAGACGTCTCTATGTGCGTTACGTCGTGTCTACAACAGTTGTGTGTTAACAAAAATCGTAAAAAAATAGGATTTATAAAAGAAACAGACAGAGGGAGTGGGGGAGGAAGAGAGAGTTAACAGGCGCTTTTGTAGGAGGCACCGCTTGGACAGGTGCTTACACCCTTGCAGTGATTGTAGCCGAGAAGGGTTTTTTCCAGATAATCAAGAAAGAATTCTTGGAACCCTAAAATCTACAAGCTTTTTTTCCTACCCAAAATAGATACCGTCTTTCCAACCCTTATCGTAAAGAAAGGGGCATAAAAAAATCGGTATAAAAAACACAATACAATCATTTATTGTATTAGAGTCGAGTGGAATTAGCAAAAAACCTGCTGGCGAAAAAATGTGTACGGTACCCATGCACTTAGTGGCTGTCTACCTGGTGAGTGTTGTCCCTGACCCAGTTTGGCCTTCCCACGGCGCGCACACACCCTCAACAACCCCTGGCTTCCTTTGTATTTTTTACACCTATCCAAACGGCTTTCTATTTACTTATATGCGTTGAATAGAAAATAATGTTGTACCTAGGAAATGCGCCAAGACGTGCGAACGTTTTTACAAATTGTAAGCACAGTAAAACGTAGTATTTTTCCACAGACTTGTTTTACTGATACATTTAGTTGTTATTATCTTACACTCTGCCAATGTGTTATAAATGACCAGATTAATTCAAATCATTTTAACCTACCCTGTTGCTATCTTACTGTTACATAATTCTGTATTAATATTAGAAATGTTACTGCGGTGTCCTACAACACTATTCATATGTTACATAGTAAAACATGTAGAATGACGTTAAGTGTGGAGTATAACAGACGTAGAAGGAATATATGTTAAAAGTTGTTTACAGCCTGTAAGGCTATCGGCGCAGTTATAGGACAGCTATGCTGGAGGTCCTGTGCAGCCTTACGTCCCGGAGGAACGACACAATGCTCATCTCACGTGTTTCACTAGTATACGCAGTCGTGGCGGCTGACATACTGTAAGGCGCTCATAAAACACAGACAGATGACTTTTATGACAGATAATTTTAAATCTGAGTTTCAGTAAGAACAGAAATAACGTTCGTTGGGTTACTGTGATGTTGAGGGATTACTGCTATTGTTAAAACGTCCTCTCGGTGGAGTTAATAGTTTCTCGCCAGCGAACTTGGAATTAAGCAGACTGGACTGGTACTGAGAAGGAGAAGGATTCCCAGGAACATATTACCCAAACAGACTCGTACGCTTCATGTCATGGACACAGAACTTACATATTGCACTGTACGTCCGCATTCCAAATCAAGACGACAGACAATTACTTTGAAAACTAAAGTCGCTTATGTAATTTATTGTCTTAAGCGGGCAGTATTTATATGCTTGCGGTACTGAACGTAACATAATACGGTGGAGTTTGTTTTGGACCCTGTATTTTGACGATATCGTATTTTTATTTTTGACAGAGCGAAGGCCATCCGAGGTGCAAATAAAAATACATCGTCTGGTAAATAAGGTGCTGTGTGTGTGTGGGGGGGAGGCACATCTATATTTAACTTCAGTAAACAGCGAATATACCTTCGATTTCTATATATACTTCTTTAATTTTTACATATACATTGGTGTGTGCGGCGCGTATGGGGCAGTTCAGATATGTTGTTCAATATAATTAATTTGTAAAGTTTGTTATATGTGTTGAAGTTAAGGGTGCCGGAAAAAACTGTGTTGGTTACAGTATTGTGGAAGTTGTATCTAATTTGAGTGCTAATAGATTGTTAACGTTTAAGTTAGCAGCGCGTTATCCATCGTCTAGTGGGCCTTGCAAAACGCGGCACGCAACCAACTAACCATTAGTTTATTTCCGTCTGTAGCGTGCGAGATGTTTGTGTTTCGATGCTTAACTAATTAACCAGTCGCCAGCACCTCGTACAACTCCGAACCGCGCGAAATGTACGTCACAGCCATCTCCGTTATCGACGGCTCAACTGATGTGTCGCCTGTCGCGCGGTGCTTTATTACGTAATTCGATCCGGACTGAGGCACTCGTTCCGTACTCAGGTTGCTTGATGTTTACGGCACAAACACTTAACATTCTGATAGCAATACCTAAATTTTAATGATTCATAGGCCGTTGAGAATAATAGGCCTACTAGACTACACATGTTGACCTCGAGTAATTCAGCTCAGATAAAATAGACTATCCCCGAATAACTGTCGATACGCAGCATGTTTCAAGTTGATACTTAATGATTTCTGTAATATGCTTAACAACTGGAACTTGTTTCTGTTCTTCTGGATTCCCTGAAAGTCGAGAATTCCAGACTGTATGGGACTACAGCGTGGTTTTGTTAGGAGTGTGAGAATGACACCACGTTTATCAGAAAACGGCCGGGTACACTTTGTTGTGTTAAATCCGCTTTTTGGTGGTTGGTCGGTTTTGTGTACATTTATTATGTTGAGGCGTTGTGGAGAATATATATAGACAGTGGCGCGTATAGGCGTCGAAGGTGGGGCAAATTTTGCCTGGCAACTTATATTGGTAAATATATATTAGTTTGTTAGTAGTAAGCCTACCAATAAAAACAAATATAGGCCTACTGTAAATACTTTTAAATAACACTAGTATTATACCAACTGTTTAAAACAATAGGTAAATAGCTAACAAGTTGTTTTATGATAAATGAAAACGAAATAGTGAAAATTATGGACCGCCTATGTAAACTGTGTCACATTCTAAAACAAATGTGTTATAAAATAATAAAAAATGTTAGTAACAATTACATTCGTCCATGTTAAGTAATTGTGTACTATGGAATTAAGTGACCCTGTTGACTTATTTGAAATGTGTTCATGTCGGAAGAGGATAGAGAGAGGACAATTAATCAAAGAGTAGTTTCTGCTAAAGCGGAAGTGCTTCATTGTAGACAGAAATAGAGAGCAATTCGTTGGTGGGGGAGGAGTAGAAACAGGTCAGCCCGACGCCAAACTCTGTGCGTACGCCGCTTTACTCTCCTGTTACTTCACTACTGAAGGTTACGTGTTTTTTATCTGTTGCAGACAGGGACGGGATTCCGTAAGAAAATCTAAACGCATAAACTGTGACTTTAATCAGTAAAATGTGATTATATGGTCTCACCTAATTCCGTCCTAAATAATAGTCTAGTTATTTACGTTTAAAGATTACACTGGTCAACACATGTTTTGTCCCAGACAAAATTGTATGTGATTCTTATGTATTTTCATACGAGGAATCCAGTTTTGCTATCACGTATAGTTTTATAGATATAAGAATAACTTTTTTTTTCAATTTTCTACGTTGGAAATTGTATTATTTTGCAATAAATATTTATTGACTTGGAGCACGTATTGTTTATTTATTTGAGGAAATGAAAACAAAAGCTACATGTGACATATAGACTTCGGTTAACCCTTTGATCAGTAATCACGTATATAGCCTATAAGTTTTTCTCTGAGAGACCAAATTCAGTAATCACGTAAGTTATGTACGTTTTCAATTTTCGCTACATCAGTATTGCCGATATACAACGTTAGTTGCGATGTTATACATGCTGCACTCTGGTAGATTGTTTTTTAAACGTTTGGTATTCGTTGATTCTTGCTGTGATGTAATATGTGTGGCTGTGGTGAACATTTGTGCAAAAGTGTGCTTGGAGGTTATGTTGTGCTTAGTTTACGAACATACAGAGGCGTGCAAGTGTATTCTTTTATAAACAACTCGTATTGTTTTTCTTATCTTAAACACTGTGTTATTGTTCTGTATTAGTAGCTTTTATTTGTGTGAAAACTCAAAAATGCCGCGCAAGTGCCTAAACCATCCGGACACGTTTTGTTATGTGTGTGGTGAGTTGACTTTTAAACTTCAAAGGCGGAACTATACCCCTTTAATAAAAAAGTGCTATTAACTTTATTTTGGTTGCAAGGTCCCCCAACCAAGGGGGGGCGGAACTTTACCCCTTCAATAAAAAAGTGCTATCAACTTTATTTTGGATCAGGACAAGAGTTGGGCCCCCCATATTTGTTGTGTTACTTGTTCAAGGCTTTTAACGGGGTGGACAAACGGCTCTCGCCATATGTCATTTGCAGTTCCCATGGTGTGGAGAGAGCCAAAAGATCATTCTTCCGACTGTTATTTTTGTTTAACAAATACAACGGGAATAGCAAGTAAGTCGAAACGCACTTTGAAATATTCCAATATACCTTCAGCGATTCGACCTGTTCTCCACAGTGATGATCTCCCAATACCAAATAACCCGGTATCAATCGATATAAATGAAAATCCAAGCTCTGAAGAGGATCAGAATGAAGATCACTCTGATCGACATGATCCAAGTTGTGAAGTTTCTAACGAGCCTCATTTATTGACACAAGGGAGACCTAAATGATTTAGTGCGTGATTTACATTTATCCAAAAATCAGGCAGAACTTTTGGGATCACGACTAAAAGGGTGGAACCTTCTTGATCGCGGAACTAAGGTATGCTACTTTCGAAATCGTCAAGAGGATTTCAAGAACTTTTTTCTCAAGAAGGGAATTTTTTGTACTGTAATGATATTTTATCAGTGATGGATACTCTAGGACATTCTCATAACCCAGAGGAATGGCGTTTGTTTATTGATTCGTCTAAAGCTAGCCTAAAAGCTGGCCTTCTTCACAATGGAAACAAATTTCCCTCAGTTCCACTAGCACATGCTATTAATATGAAAGAAACTTATGAAAATATGAATATTATTCTAGACAAGATAATGTATGAAAAATTCAGTTGGAACATATGTGGATATCTTAAGGTGATCGCTATGCTGCTAGGTTCACAGGCTGGATACACAAACTTTTGCTGCTTTTTATGTGAGTGGGACAGCAGAGATCGCAAAAGTCATTTCAAAAAGAAGATATGGCCTTCACGTAAATCTCTCACACCTGGTGACAAAAATGTTATGAATGCTCATTTAGTTGATCTCAAAAAGATCTACCTTCCACCTCTTCATATCAAATTAGGTTTGATGAAACATTTCGTGAAGGCAATTGACACAAATGGAAGAGGTTTTATGTATTTGAAGGAAAAGTTCCCCAGAATTAGTGATGCAGAAATTAAAGAAGGAATTTTCGTAGGACCACAAATAAGAGAACTAATAAAAGATGAAAATTTTGAAGGACGGTTGAATGACTTAGAAAAACGTGCATGGATTTCTTTCAAGAATGTAGTGACGCAATTTTTAGGCAACAAGTCTGACAACTACAGGGATCTAGTAAATCAGCTGCTGAAAGCATATGAATATTTAGGCTACAATATGTCTCTCAAGATCCACTTTCTTCACTCTCACTTGGATTTCTTTCCGGAAAACCTGGGAGCCGTAAGCGATGAACACGATGAACGCTTTCATCAAGACATTTCAAGCATGGAAAAAAGGTATAAAATCTTTGGGACAAAAAAAAAGTTTTTTTGTGTAGACCAGTGAAGATAGGGCGGAATCACATTACACCGTGTAGGTACACTTCTCTACCGTAAGAATCTTGTTTAGACGAGAAAGGTTAGATTTCTTTAGAATATCATCCTCGTCTGCATTCAGATAAATAACAGATGCGTGGAAGATTCCAGCATAATTCCTATTCGTTGTGAACTTTTTGCACGTTCTGAGGTATCGATGCATCTTGTAGTTGAAGCTCACAAATAAACCCACAACGAACAGACAACAATCAACTTCTAAAGAATCTGATATGATATCCATTTTGTATTTACATGTATAAAATGTCGTTTAAGGCTTGAATGCATAGCGTACTATTTTAGAATTGCACATCTGCGCAGACCTACATACGGTAGTTACCACCGTGTGCTTACAGCAGTAAGTGAGTAATACAGAAAATATAAAGCCCTGTACCGTATGTTTAGTTAAAATATATCGGTGCACTACGGAATGGGGTATACCGTTTGTGAATGGGTTCTTAATTATTGACGTTTGCGTTTAGTTGTATCAGGTGTCTTATCAGTGGAATGTAGGTCTATAAGATCACGGATTGAACCGAGTGTTCTAGAAATAAAGAACGAGCCGTAGGTGCAAACAACAACAGAATTACAACCATCCGTTCTGAAAAAGGTAGGGAGCGTTGAAGAGAGTGAGCACACGCTTCCGGCCGGACGTTAGCGACCCGCTTTCAGTTTGTTGACCAGTAGTAGTGAAAACGACGTCTCTCCTCACTTCCGAAACTCTCTTGTTTCTCCTCAATCGTTGATTCGCTCGCGTTCACCTAACTTTCATTATGTAGAGCCGACAAACGATCTCTTCACAGACTAGAATTTATTCACTTTAGCCTGACACTTTAGTGTCTGTGGAAAATATTTTATAGCGTAGTAAGCAAGATTCTCGAATCAAAGTTTCAGTGAATATACGATGTTATGTAGGTTTATTTATTATTCAGCGGATATCCAAGAGGGGAGGAAGCGCTAAAGCGTCTATGTAAAGAAATATTAATTCTTCAGAACAACTGAATACTGATTTTGAAGATATGATATTTTAAAGAATACCGTACTTAGAATGAGTAACTGTCAGAAAGTAACTAAATAGGCTGCAGCATACTTTCCAGATTTAAAGTAAGGCTCTTTTAGAACCAATTGCAGTGGGTTTTAGTAAAACTTATTACACCAAACCAAGTCCAGTGGACAACGGTGTGTCGTGTTATTGTCCAGTTGATTTCGGTGTGTTATACTAAGTATTTCTCAGATTGTCTTACACCGTCAAGGTCGAATCTGCAGAATACTGATGACTGTCAGTGGGATATTGTGATGTGTAAACGCCAACTCGAATAACGGTGATGGATATCCGAGAGAGGAGGAGGAAAATTCTGTAGTATATAGACAAAGTAGAACTCACCAAAGGAATGTAGCCTACTGTACGCGTATATGTTGCTACGTAAAGCGAGATATAAAAAAATCTGTTATAAAAAATTAAATGGTGTTGTTTGTGCGGTCACAGGATACGTTTAATTTTCCAGCGTTTGTGTGAAACAGAGCGGCAGCACGACCTGTGCTCTGTTGTACCTGTTAAGGCCGCGTAAGGATACATTATTTTTGGGTGAGTTGAGCGAGCCTAGCAGTGACTAGGGCCAGGGCGTAACCATGACAACAGCCACGCGGCATTGCGGAGCATGTGCCCATTGATTATCCGCTGGCTTGTACACCCCTCTCCGAAATGCCCTTATCCTATGAGAACTCTGCCTAGTCGTCTCTCTCCGTTCTCCCGGTAAACACCTCATGTTATCGAAGCGTCCGGTATGTGACAACAGGCAACCACTTAGATCCAATATTAAAACATACATGGACGGAATTATATGTTAAGTTTAGCCGGATTATTAAAGTTCAAACAAGACCCCCGGTAAACTTCTATAATAATTATTGTTAGTACAAAAAACAGGCTGACTAAAATTGAAACCTCTGTTGCGTTGCATTATTATGACTAGCAACGGTCAATCAAGGCCAGGTTCGAACCCATATTACCGTAGTTAGGAGGTTTCCCATTTACTAAAACGCGCGCACGCACACACAGAGGCCCATATAATGGTTAAAGCGATGTGGACTATATTTTATTTTCAAATTATATTTAATCATTTTCTATAATGCTTTGTTATTAAACTCGATGAATCTGTTTTAATTGTTTATTTTATCAAACCTACAGCTACGACTTATATATGAATGGTTTGTTTTTGATGAGGTTTTGCGTTACCTGCAGAGTGGGATTCTGCAAGAAGCTACAGATTTGCTGTGGGTCCGCAGTCTCGATCGTCGGTGTCGTATGTCATGATAACGACTAACCGCCCCAAATAAAGTTGTTTTGAAGGTACAGGGTCGTTATTGTTCTCCAAATTAATAGTCTAACGTAGCACGCACGATAATTTTATATTACAAGTTCATTTACAATCATTATTTTTAATCTAAACTTGGAGTGAGACATTATGTGTACAAAATTAGACAAACTTTAGCCAGTTACTACTGACATTGTCATCGCCAAGGAAACACTTGAGGAAGATGAGTGTTGAAAGTGTAATTCCAGTTGCTTGTTAGGCCTAGAAATACTTATAATAAGGGAAGTGTAGTAGTGGGTGGTGGTGACAGGGCTTTCACTTGGCCGTGAACAAAGCAACCCTGTGGAACTTGCCAGGTTTTTTGTTAAGTCAGTGTGACGCGTGTAATTAGTCTCCGTATGAAACCTTCAAAGAAGTACGATAATACTGTTTGTAGGTACACGGTCCAACATATTACGACCTCTGTTGGTAGACAGTTCTGTGTAATATTTTGGTGAACGTCACTATCGTGTCGCTTGACTAAAAACGTGAGAGGCCGTAACAAATAATGCGCGCGCGTGCATGTGGTGTCTGCACGCGTTGCATGGTTCAACGGAAATGAAAAGAATTCAAGAAAGTTGAATTCTGCACAGCTACTGTGTAGTAAGTTAAATTTGTAGAGAGAATAGTTTCTCATCTTGATAATGATTTAAAGTTTGCGATAAAATTATATTTACGCCGCTCCCATGTTAAAAAAAAACCCATACGTCTGCGTAAGCGAACAAAATGCAGATGTATGTAGTTTTAACAAAATACGTATTAACCTCTGTCAAGGTTACAGTCAGAGCTGAAATGTTATTCTGAGTTTTCCTCTCTACTTTCACTACAAACAACTTTTAAATAATTAGATGACATTGACGGTAGGTCCGGATCATTCTACACGCTAAAAATCAGGTATTTAAATTTCAAATGCAGACGAACGTACACAATATTCGCGCAAAACATTAGGTAGAGTGTGAGAAACTGTCGCCCGGGGGCAGACAGGAAGCGTCGGGATGAATGAGCGACGCCTCACTCTCACTCTTATTGACCCGTCTGCAGTGACGTCACAGCACCGCCTTATATTATCCAGTTCGAAAACATTTCATTAGCCAGTTCGTCTAAATAATTCAGAAATATTATTGCATTGTATTGGGAGGAAATCGTTGTAAAGCATCGTTAGAGAAAGCGTTTGACGGCTTCAAGGTAAACATTAACTTTTCCTCGTTTTTTAATATCATTGTTTTGCCGTGTAGCAACGGAGTCTCACGGTGACCGGAATAACATTGATATACATTGCTGCTTATACAAGTTTAGTGATATAAATATTTAAGTTTTGTGTGTGCGTGCGTGCGAGAGAGAGATAGAGAGAGAGAGTGTGTGTGTAGAGGGAACAGTCCGTATTTAGGCATGGATGTAGGGTAGAGAAATCTTAGCGTAGAAAACAGAAAGTAGTAGGTAATTGTATCGCTCTCGAGCGCGCGCACACAACCAGAGCGAGAATTCGTCGTGAATAGTGTTGACATTGTCGAGAAAAGCGCGGTTTCTAGATTAATTCAATTAGCGTGTAATTATTGCCTGTGTTAAATCGCCGGCAAGTGACTCTTAGCGATGCGGAATTCAATTGTTGTTGCGGCAGCTTGTATTGTGCGCGTAGCCGCGTGTGTGCCGCACGGGCGCATGAGACCACCGTCAACTCTTGGCACCTGTTAAACGAGGACAGACGTGAACTTGCATTTATTTTTAATTATGTTTAAATAGCCTTCGTTTTTGGTGTTTTTCGTGCGTTCGTTTCGCGCGTAGTCAGCTGCACACGACCTTGTCGGTACTTCAGGTTATTAATATTCTTGCTCGGTTTAGTTACGGTACGGAATGACAACTACGGTGTGTTGTACTGAATCACCAATCCGTATATGTGGGAACTTCGGCGTTTGCTTAATGATTTTGGTTTCCCTGCTAATTTTAGGTTCAGGCGGTTTAATGGAAAGCCCGGTTGTATGCCTACGTCGTTTCTGTTCGCTTTATTTTAAATTACGTGTTTAAAATCCACATTTTCGTTAATATTTTCACGTTTGAGATAATATTTTGATATTCACAATATAGTTAGTGCTTATTTGGACAGTAAAACTAACACGTCGGCTACCGGTAATGGACGCGCGGTTACCAACTTTCCCTGACGGTCGACTCCGACGTCGTCCTACTGACATACATACTGTGGAACTTCCCCCCTCCTATTCCACCACACACACACACACACACACACACACACACACACACACACACACACACACACACAAATCATGACGCAACTGCTGTGCTCGCTCGCCGCTTCCTGCTTGTCCACACGCTTTTATCTCTCTACCGTCTCCTCAATCTCGGTACGTCCGCGCGCGAATTGCGCTTTCGTTTTTGTTTCTCCGTTTCACTCTTTCTCTCGTCCGTTCTCATTCCTCGTTAATCTACTTTCCAGTGTTCACATAAAAAGGGACAGCAAGCATTAATTGCATTTGTTGTCGTAATTGCCGTATTTGTCTCCCACACTTTCGCTATGGCCGTGCTATACGTTTACACGTTGTTTGTTTTTCGTATTTTGGTTTTTCTATATGTTTATATAACACTTGAGGCCGACAGCGAACACTACGGATTTTTTAAAAATTGCATCTCGTGCACATCGATGTACGGACAATCTTCTCGGTACTGTATTTGTTTCCCGCAAGCACTAACGACACTGTCTGCTGTCTAAAATTTACTCTCCGATGTCAGCGTACCGGATACTTTAATAATGACGCCATTTAAAAATTAATTTGTTAACAACACGTTGTTTTGCGGTCTTCAGTAGCCTTTAGATCCGACGTTAATGTACAGGGTTCTTCATGTCTGCATACGTTCCTTGTGCCTTAAGCAGTGTAGGGCCTATATACGCGCAACAGTATATTCAGAGAGTTGTAGAAAATTTTCGTATTCCTAACTCCAAAGACGGAAAATAAATAAAGGGCAATTTATAGGATGGGACAAGGGCAATTTTTTGAACTGTAGGATGGGGTCTACCGAGAACTGTATTTTCAGAAACGCAGACTAATACAAGGTGGTAATGTGGTGTGGAGACACAAGTAAGCTGCCGTTTGAGACCAGTAGCAGACTCGGCCGGGTTAATACGTATAGCCTACACTGGCACATTTGAGTTGAGCAATGAGGAAGTACAGAGCCGCTGGCTTATCTGTCTGTGTTGCAGTTTCAGTGTTTTCGCGTAAACGATAACGGCCACGTGTCTACTCTACATAACTAGCCAGCTATACTCGGTTATCTCTTTAATGACACGCGCGCGCGCGCGCGCGTCGTGACGCAACTACTGTGGCCGCTTGATACTTCCTGCTTGCTACCGTCTGAGCTACATCATTTGCAGGAAAATGCGTCCTCGCAATGCTCAGTTTACGTTTTCTCTTTGCCTGCCGTACTACTTTTCTCGCCCGATCTGAGTTGTCGGTTTGCTCCGTATCTTAGTAATAAGGAGTATTTTACCGCCGTAGTATATTTGTAACCGCCATAAAAAGCCTTAAGCGTGTGTTGAATATATTTTGTTTATCCGTTAAATAATGGATTAGGACAAAGTTCCCTTTTTTAATGTCAGCAAGAATCAGTAGCGGACTCATACAAAAGCTAGAGGCTACACTGGCACGTTCAGCAATGGGGAAGTACATAGCCGTTAGCTTATCATTCAGTGTTGCATTTTAGTGTTTTCATGTAAACGATAACAGCACGTGTCTACGTAACTAGCCAGCTAGCTACACTCGATTATTTTTTTAATAATACGCGCAACCGTGTGTAGTGTACGTGGTGTTTACAAGTTGGATAAAGTATTAATGTGGTTGTGAATCTTGAGTCTTCTGGTGCTTCGGTTTCATGTGTACAGATTATCTAAGCAAACATTTGAAATACTACCGGCTGACTTTCTGGTGTGCAATACTTGATGTCAATCATTATGACTGAGGTGGAGTCAACAATTAGACCTAATTCTATGAAGGGCGTCTCTTGTGCAGATCAATGTACTGTCTTCTCGCCTAGCAAAATGTGTTGGCTATTTATATTATTTTTCTAAGTTGTACAGATATCGTTCATTCTGTTTTGTAATTACCGCTGTTTCCTTTCTAGTTCATAGATCTTTCCATGCTTCTGTATAGGCCTACTGCTAGTTCTTGTATTATTCAGATGTTCACGTTCCGTAAACGTAATGGGTAATTGGTATGTTATGCTTGTTTCGTGTCTGCCTCACCATTTTTCTGGACAGTTTTTATCGTATAAACATTTGGGCTATAACGTAATCCCGTTCATATCATATAAAAGACTTTAATATTTCCTCTCTGACTATGCGAAGTAGTACGTGTTTTTGTTAGTCATGTTTGGGAACTTAACAACATGTAGATTGAATTGCGTAAGAGGTAATTAGCGTAGATAAGATCTGCCCGGAATCTGCGGTTATCGCAAAAATACTTTGCAAATCTGGCAGTGTAATACATTATACGTTTTCAAGGCTGTCGGACGCGCGCGCGCGCGCGCGTGTGTGTACGAGCGTGCGTGTATGTGGGCCATTCAGATTAAGTGTGTGTGCCAAATTGGTTGTGGTGTTCAACATGGTTTTTGTTGGATGCCAAAAAGCGCGCGTACGTAAACACACACCCGCGCGGGCAACAAGATATGTTCGAGTACTCAATTTTATTAGTCTTTTTTTTTGTAACAAGTTTGTTTTAGTGTATTTAAAATATTGCGCGGGCGCACAGACTCACATGATGCCTGTTCATCAAGGTTAATAGGCTATATTATTAGGAAGGCTTGCTATTAGTAGTTAAAATTTCATATAAAGGCATTAAGATATAATTAATTGTTAAATTTTGTATATCCAAACTACAACAGATAAAAGTCAATCGAAACATGATATTCTTCAGATAAAATATCTCTTCTCCAAATTTTCGGAGACGTAGCGATCGAACACAGAATAGGCGATTTAATTCAAGCAGACTTTTAAGTTGATTTATTTGTGTGCTTGTGTGTGTGAGCGGGCGCGCGTTTTTTTAAACAGATAACTTAAGAAAAATATTAAGTTATCTACGGGTAATATTAAGTTATCTAGATATATATAGTTATAAAAATTTTATATTAAGTTATAAAAATATTAAGTTATCTAGATAAGTTAAGTTATCTACGGGCAAAAGTATGATATCTTGTTTAGAAGTATCTCAGTCAGACTAAAGAATGAAAAGATCACAAGTACGCACAGATAGATAGCCTACAGTTAATTCAGGTACGGAAGACAGTATGTGCAAGTGGAGGACGAGTTAGTAGCCTATAGTGACAACACTGGAGGTTTACATTTCTGAGCAGCGCGTTACAGTTAAATAGATTGGCTTTCATCCATTTACGTTTCGGTAATGTAACCCACGTTTTGTTATAACGCGTTTAATTTGTGCTATTTCAACAAGAAAAAAATTCAATAGCCACTGTATCCATAACACAAAAAGCAGCGGGACTTACCGTACCCAAACAGATAGGCCTCTATATATTTCCTCATTGTACCAAATAAGTTATTTGTCTGCGCTGAACCAGTTCTCTCTGTATTAAACCTGATTGTACACAGGTTTGTAGGCCATTTCACTGTACATACAGTGTGGTCTTAAAATGTGTGCCTAAGATTACGTGAAGATAGTATTTTCTTAAGTTTGGCGCGTATGTATTTTGCGATGAACGTATGTATGTTTACTGCTAAACGCGCACGCGCGAGTGAACATGTATTTGTTTCGTTTGCGTACGTTAGATGCAATTAAAGAGTAGAGCTCAGCAACACGATGGGCCTATATACACACGATTATAGTACAATTACTAAATCTGTTAATGTTACATACTAATGCTGGTAGTATACGTGCGACCTAAACTCGTTAAACTGAATTCATAAGTGATTTTGTTCAATATTTTGAGAGTAAAAGTGTAGTGTCATTGAGCATTGTAATGGAGAGACCGTAAGGTACGGTAATATAGTAAGGTGTGTGTGTGTGTGTGTGTGTGTGTGTGTGTGTGTGTGTGTGTGTGTGTAAAACCACCCTCGCTACCTGACTGGCTGTCTACTACTTGTTCTGACCTACCCTACTGACCCACTTTCAAGCTCTCTCTCTCTCTCTCTCTCTCTCTCTCTCTCTCTCTCTCTCTCTCTCTCTCTCTCTCTCTCTCTCTCTCTCTCTCTCTATCTCTCTCTCTCTCTCTCTCTCTCTCTCTCCCTTTCCTACCCTCTAACAATCATCTGGCCTTGAGCCTTCCTGCCCGTCCGTCTATTGTAACGCGCGACGAAAGCGAAATTGTTGCTGTCAAGACGGTACGTAAAAATACACTACTAACTAACTATAGATTTATAACCTACTTACACACATACGCCAGCCAACAGACCTTACCTTCTACCCCCTGTGTTTCTTACAAACACCACTTTGTTTGAAGTCCTTTCTCAGAATTCGAATAAAGGAAACTTTCAGTTTTCACTTGACGCGCCCATACTGTAATTGTGCAGCATGTGTTGTGTTTTGTCGCAATATATTCCATCTATATGGTTGGTCAGTGGCGTGATTTATGCCTTTAATTGCCCTCGTCCTCGATCGTCAGCGTTACTGCAAGCTATTCGGTGAAAGACCTAGAATTTGGTTAAGGGAGGTTTTAAAAATGAGTCACGAGAAAGCCATATTTCACTTCTTCGAAAATTGTGTTTTACTTATGTTTTAGTTCTTTGTAACTGTGAAGAAACGTTTTAAATATTGTATTTTGTTCCATTTTTTTTAAAAATTATTATTTCGACATCTCATATGGTGAGGTACTTTGAAGTTGGGGCAGTAACTCCTTAGACCGTCCTTTGCCTCTGCCACTAAAGGTCTACGAACATGTCTATGTGTGAGGTAAGGAAGAAAATGTGAGTTGCCAGCTGAAAAGTAATGCCGTTTGTAACTGTAAAGAGTTGAAGAACACTCTTGAGATTCCTTTTTTCAGAGTTCAATTGAAGTTACGGTTCCGATTTGAGGGACTTAATTGGTCTGTGTACACAGAGATAACCTCATACTTTTTTACAGTGTAAAACTGATACGCGAACATATTCACAGATAATGTGCCCATACTGTATACGGAGTTAATTTAATGAGGTTCATTTCGTTAGTGAAACAGCATTTAACTGGATTCCAACGGCCAGTTCATAAAGTTTAACGTAAGTTTGACTCTATATTGTGTGTACTTCATATTTATTTGTTAATAACACCTTGTTTTTAATAATTAAAAAACGAGTAAATTATCATTTTTATCGATTAAATTATTAATTACTTCGAAACATCCGATACTCATAAATTATTTGTTTGTTAGTGATTGAGTGAACGAAGATTTTTCGAGATGGCAATATTTGACTCATTGCAGGCACAATATCTGATTGAGAGACCGCTTGTCGGTGTAGTCTAAATAAATAAATTGAAATAAAGGCTTAAAGAATTTCAACACCAAATTTCTGGCATTAAGCGTTTTGTTCAAGAAACCGAATTTCGCATTAGTGTGTCCGTTGTTTTATTTTAAGCGGACGGTTATACACGTTATAGCATATGACTGTCGAGCGAGACTGGAACATATTAAAAGAGAAAGGGGGCGGTAAAATGAGAGCACGAGAGAGAGTGAGCTCGTGTATGGTCTCATTCTCACAGGTTCTAGTTTTGGTTTCACTGTTGTTTACCTGTACGGCGTTACTTCCGTTGCACCGGGGCCGGATGTTCACGGAAACCAACCCAACAACAGATAAACAGAAATTATCTTGTCCCAACTAACAATCGCCCCAAGCCAGGAAGTTTGCTTTATTAATTTCTTGCAGAGAAATCCGTAGTAAAATAATTTTAAAAATGTTTTTTTTCTAACACCGATAATAAAAAAAGTAGGTCAGTGGATGTTCCTCGTCACTTGTGGGCAGCGAGAGTTATTGCGCGGCGAACTTGATTTATCGCATAGGGTCTCAGTAACTTAACGCGAACTGGGAACTGCTACTTAGTTATTACTTACAGTGGAGAAGAAACAATTCTGATAGAGTACTGACTTTGAGTATTGTAGCGCTTTGTCATGTAGCCTATACAGTTTATGCAAACCACCGTACAGTCTGCAAGCTGGCATATTCAAATGAGAAGTTGAATAAATATGAGATTAGCTCGTACAGTGAATTCGTCACTATATTTACAAGTAGTATTGGCTGTGTGTCATTAGAACAAAACATATTTCAGTAGCCTAAGGGACACTCGGTAACAGGAGCTGTTTTACGTTGAGACAGAATACCGTTTTGGAACATATGATACTGCGTGTTGACTATCACGAGGTAACTTTGACTCACTTCGTAAGCGAATGTTTGATCTGTTGACTTCGTTTGGTAAGCGTTGCGTCTGATATCTATATTTATAACGATTATACCAACAGTAACATAATGAGCTGGCAATGTGAACTATAGGGAATGACGCCCGACATTGCCTACAGGCGCGTAACTTCTCAGTACACTCACTTTTATCAATTTTATTAAACAATTTGTAATACATATTTCGTAAAGTTTTATACATTATGAAAGTCGTTTCTCCGCTGTTTACATTACGTTTAATTGATAAGTGTTTTATGAACTTTAAAATAAAAATTAGTTCATTCCAGTTTCTGTATTCGTTTAAAATGTAGAAAACCTTCTGTCTGAGGTATGAGTTTGTGTGTATACTGTGTGGTAGGCCTAATCAAAGAAAAAATACTGTATTACGTGCGCGCATGTTTGTGGTTTACTATGGTTAGAAAATGATTGAGTAAGTCCAAGAAATTGTTGGAATTGGTTTGAAAGTGGTCAGCTAGGGCTTAAAATGGTAGTGTTCAAGTAGTTTAGGGGATTACATGATAGTACAGAAATCGCAGTTTCTTATAACCTGATTCTTTTTTTTCCTTTTTTTGTTACGAAATGTTAAGTAATTAAATCTGCCTTAGTTGTGGCTGTGGTGAGGAAGGCATGTAGGAAAGAAATAAAACAAGATACGGAAGAAAGAAGAATAAGATGAAACGCCAAAATGTGAACCCCCCCCCTCAACGGTAATAAGAAGGAAACTCATTGTACTTTGTAAGCACATACGGTAACGCTTGAGCTGCGGAAACACGTCAGTTTTTATGTGCGCTAAGAGGGAAAAAAGACAAGGCGAACGTTCAGAAAGTATTATAAGAATAACGAATTGTAGGCCTATAGCATACGAGTACAATCAAGAAATTTTAGTTTTTTGCTTCTGAAACTGTTCAATGTAACCGGCTTTCCTTGTATACCTATCTAATTCATCTTACAAACACATATTTTTTATTACAATATACCTACAATTTGTTTACAGCTAAAAATTACGTATTTCAGTAATACATATTTTTTAGCATAAACCTTGAATGCTTTAGTGACAGTGGAATTCACTGAGTGAAACACAAAAATGTATATTTAATCATACACACTTATTGTTATTTTGGAGTCCTGAATTTGAATGTGAGGAAACAGCAATTGTAGAGTGTTAATTAGCCTATAACTGGATAAATCTAAATGTTGTATAATGTTTGGCTATTAAAACGCTAACTGGATACTAAATTTTTTTGTTACAAAGTTTTTATTCGTAAGATTTTTTTTGAGAACTTAATCAAGAGGAGACTCATCAATTGATGCGCGTGTAGATGTAATTGTTTGAGTGCGTGTCGCTAGTTACAATTTTGGAGCGTCCGACAGATTTTTCGTCACAATAATTAAATGAATGTAACGTAAGATGCGAGCGTATCCGTACACACCGAAAATATGCGCACATGAAATTTTAACATCTCGCGCGTCCTTGTTGAGACAACACCGGTGTGATAACGATGGCTGGGTGGAGGGGGGTGTGTAGCGATTCGGTCAGACGTGGTAGCAAGTGTAGCAATCTCGACACATACAGCTGGTGCGGAGGCAGAGAGTAGCACGGCGAATTTTTTCCACTATGTTTAGCAATTCAACCTTCCTTGAACCTAAATCTTGTTGCATAATCCCTGACACTAATAGAACTTGACGAACGATTGGCGCTGCTTTTTTGGCTTGGCGTGATGTTTTTGTCAGCGCTATTGCTGTTCTTTACTATGTTGTTGTTCTCTTATTGTTTCCGTAATCTTCCCGAAATTATTCTTATTTCTGTTGAGTTACTATTTATTGTCTGTAATTATATCGTAACGTCGACATATATTCCTGTAATAAACAATATAGACTGGTAATAATGTAGTAGTAGTAGGCTAGTAGTATACAAAATTATTGTTGGTATATTATTGTGGTATAGAAAACAATTTCGTTACGGTGTTCGCTGTGACCGCTACTTCTACGTAGGCTATGTGATTATTAAAACATGTATTGTGGATCACGGGCGTCTCTCAGGTTCTGGTGTTGTGGGCTTGTGAGGGAGAGACTCCTACTTTTGGAGATTATGGAATGGAGGATCCGCTGTTTCAATTTGTTTTTCAAAAACGAGTCAAAGGTGTCGAACCAGTTTCAACTCCAAAATATTTCTAGTCCCAAGTCGACAACTTAATATTGTTCTCATTAAAATCGGTTACCAAAAACGTTTAGAGGGGTCTGAGCTCCTTCATGTCCCATAGAACCGCCTGTGATGTGAACCCTGCTAGTTTAGTATTGTCAGCGAATGAATAACTGGTGAAACACGTCGTTTCGACACAAACGTTTAGAGGGGTCTGAGCTCCTTCATGTCCCATAGAACCGCCTGTGATGTGAACCCTGCTAGTTTAGTATTGTCAGCGAATGAATAACTGGTGAAACACGTCGTTTCGACACAAACGTTTAGAGGGGTCTGAGCTCCTTCATGTCCCATAGAACCGCCTGTGATGTGAACCCTACTAGTTTAGTATTGTCAGCGAATGAATAACTGGTGAAACACGTCGTTTCGACATAAACGTTTAGAGGGGTCTGAGCTCCTTCATGTCCCATAGAACCGCCTGTGATGTGAACCCTGCTAGTTTAGTATTGTCAGCGAATGAATAACTGATGAAACACGTCGTTTCGACACAAATGTTTTAAAACACTGTCGTTGCGACACAGATATTTTAATTTATATCTGCTTAATTATCCGATCATCACTAAACCTTTCTCATTGAAATATGAAATACAGATACATCTGTATTAAATTGTCGACCATTAGCCCTAATGAACTTCAATCATATTTCCTGTTTCTAAAGTTTGGTCTACAATGTATACATTACCTGCAGATACTCAAATATTGATGGTTCTGATAAGGCTTGGGGGAAATCGTTATGTTGTCCATAAGGATAGAATTTAGGACGAGGAGAAGGGTGGGAGTAGACAGAGTAAATTACATCAAAGGAAAATTTACAGATTTACGTCGATATCATTATGAGTTTCAACAAGAAGGAGGTTATTTTGCAGACAGTGGAGTTGTCTTAAAGTGTGTAAAACTGCGGATTGAAATTTGATGACAGAGGAGGCACTTAACAGTCCAAGAGGTTAAAACAAGCAAGACACATCTTAATCTGTGTGGTTTTATGTAAATTTATAAATTTAATTTTGTAGTTTCCTCACTTTGTTGCACCGATCTCGACGTACACAGATGATGCGCCTGGCCCGTCATGGCACGTTAGTGGTTTAGGGAGCGTTCATACATGCGTATTATGAATTTTGTGACCCTATGATAAATTGAGTAAATACGAGGAAGACACGGTGTTTGGAGGTAACATAATTTAATAAAGTCATTTGGGGTAGAGTTAGCCGGGATCGTACAGTCATATTTCTGATGCTTGAGACTGCGTGAGCACTTCGTTTTATGGTAGATTACGCCTTGACGACACGATTACGTTAACATCAGTTGTATCCATCAGAAACTCTCAGCAGGAAATAAACAGTCATTTAATATCAAGTTTCTCGTACCCGATATTTACTTAGTCTGGACGTATCCAGAGGTTCATTTGTCCCTGTGTCATGGTCTGACTCGTGTGATAAATACGCTTAAATCGTAAGTGATCTCGTTATCAGCGGTCGCGTGGAAGTCTACTGTTAACTTTTTCTTTCTAGCCGTTCGTCAACTCCCGCTTTGTTATTCGTCATTAAATGTTTTCTTGTTGATGATCCAGTTGTCGGTGTAGAAAGTGTTCAGCGTGTGAAGCAAGGCTCGCTGGGATTGGTTATAGAGTGAATGGGGTCAGTTGTGTGTGCGCCGGTTGAGTGGGTCAAGGAGAATATGATGTGGCAACGCTGGCTGCAACCAACACACTTTCCCTTCCGTAGGAAATGCTCTCTGCCGTCGCCGCCGCCGCCGCCGCTCTCTGTTTATATAATATACCCGATATCGGGTGGGGGTGTACGCTCCGACACTGATTAATTTATCCAGTATTTTAGTGTTACCGTTTTCCTTTTACGTCGGCGGAAAAACGTTTTGTCGAATGCGACCAGATTTATACGTCATGTTTATACTCATGACTTCGTTCCTAGGACGCGTAATTAATTATTGGGTATGGAAGTAGATTCTTGCCTTACAGGTACCAAATTAATTTACTCAAAAATTCTCTTGTAACCGAATTGTTACCGGATTGTATTCACAAATAAGAATTTTGTTTATTCTTCAGTATTATCGGATTGTAGTCCTTGTTTGTGACTATGCAGCTTTATTGCGCTTCGACGTAACCCATTAAGATCTGTGTTACATATTTTGTATGATAAACGAAACAAAAATTAGAACTTAGGTCGGGTGTGAACGACTATCAGTGTATGTATACGTCGACACGCTGTATGTACGTCTTGGTTGTAATCAGTTGAGGATTCGATGTAAGAAGGAACGTAGTGTAGTTAAAATTACTCTTAAGAAAGCTACACAGTTTCATAAAAGTATAAGGTAGTTTAAATGGAGAACTTATGTTCATGAATGTTTTATAATACATCAGTCATAAGTGACTAAAAGCAAAATATCAGTCGCTTTCTAGTGAACAAACTCATGTTTTCAGAAACAACCCCTATTCAGTACCATTCTGGATCACCAGTGACCGTTAAAACGACAGATGACTGCTACGTATTCTGGTACAACCAGAATATATTTGTACGATGTATTTACTGGAAATTAATGTATTTCTTAATAAGCAGTTTGAAGATTTGCAGTATGTGGCTCTGTTCACTATTAAGGATATAGAGTAAATTATAAATCATATGCCTTCGTTATCTTTTTTAGCATAAACTGCTTAAATTTTCCCGTGATTGTTGGCAGTAGCTATTGACGATAGTAAAGTAATTAAATCGAGTGCGCGCGCATGTCTGTTTTGGTACTGTTTTTGTATCGCATTGTATTTTTGTGTGTGCGAAAGAAAACATGAACTGATAACGTAAAGATAACGTAAACTGTGGAATTGTGGGCGTTTGAAACGTACTCCCTTCGATTATTGCGATTACAGTAGCCTATGTGGCAGTACTTGAGAAAATTATTGGCATTCCCTTCATTTTTGTGATGGAACTTCAAGTATTGGTGTTTTTGTGGCGCTTTCTGTGCGTGCGTGTGTAGCCACATGCTATAAATGGAATAATCAAATGTTGGTAATCTCAAATTGTGTGTTCGCGCTCATTCGATTGGCATAAGCATTCATTTTTGTCTTAATAGTATGTTTTTATAACACTTTTCCTTACAACTTTGGCTTTTTCATTTATCGTGTCTCTATACTTTTACAAGAGGGTTTTAGTTTCTCCGTTGTTCCTTTTTTTTATTATTCATGTCTCTTCCATGTAAGCCTAGAAGTACCCCATTATTACAGTATTATAATTATAATCTTTTCTTGATGTTTCCGTCCTTACGTTATCTATACTTCCAGTGAATTGATTTTAGAAGCAAGATTTCACGTAGTGATTTTATTGCTGCGGCCCTCATCCAAATTCATTGTTTCATTGTACTTGTGACCTCTCTTTTTATCATGTACGGTGAAAGAAACCATAGTGGCAGTATGCAAATACACCATAGTGTGTACCTACATATTTGCAAAACAAACCACGTTACCGTAGAATGGTGTAGGGTAAATCACTTCTATTGTAACGGCTTATACTATTGTCACGTCAGTACATCCATGTTTAATAAAGATATCAATATTTTGTGGAGCTCATTTAGGACGTAAATCTAGTTGACTGGGTTAACAACGTAAGCGCCAGGCTCTACAGATTGTGTGCACCAGTCTTTGTACGGTAAAGACGATCGTATGTGAAAATAACCGGCTTACGTTTTTATCGTAAAACCTTACTTCAGGCTAGTTCGTTGTGTTGGTTTTACATAAAGAAAGTTCATCTGTATAGTTAACAATTACGAACACGTTGTGTGTTTCAAGGTTAGAAAACAAACCCTTCGAGTGTATGTTGCATTCCGCGCGGTGCATTGGCTCGTTGCATCTGGCCTCATTCTCACTGCAATTAACCACTGCTATATTCAATGTCAGTCGGGAAAGTGAGTACGGCGGCTCTCTAACCGACCGCATTGCAATCGCCTTTCCTTTCCTTTTGCTGCTGCAGCTTTCCTTTCTATGTAATTAAACCGACTGACCAACATAGCGGCACTGCGCATCACCGTTATATGTGCGCCGACTAAATCTTCAAACCTTTACACATGTTTTTAATTCTCTATACTACCAAACATTTTGCTTTCTTTACAAAATCCCTTAAAGCCTAGTTCAGTCGTAACATATCGACGGTATTTTATCATTTATATAGTTATGAAAAAACTAGCTTAATAAAACAATAGAAATATCATCTCGATTGTATTAAGTGAAAGTGAAACTTAGAAGATAGCAATTAATGTAATTCTAATCGAGTACCTACGATCATGTTATCCAAATCTCCATTAATTCGTTGTCCGAATTGTACCTAATTAAGAGTTGTAGAAAAGAACTGGAGGCAGAAGAATTCGAATTTAAATGTAAGGGCATAGAAAATAAGAATGAGGATCTAGACTAGTTGGCCAAATCATGAAAAGAAGATGATTTGATACATAAGCGGCTGCGGACAGTAATTCCCAGAGCAAGAAACTGTAGAATAACAGACGTTGGAGGTCGAATAATCATGGATCGTGATAAAGGTGTTGTCCAGAAACAGGTGGCTACAGTTTGTGGAGACACAGCGTAATGATGGAACCTATTACAATGATAGTGCACTGAACAAGTACCTTGTACCGTAAGACACCGACCTTCACAGAGTTGACACTAATCAGCTGTGGTCAGACAGCCTCAGGTGGTTCTTGACCTGACAAGTAGTTGTAACCACATATCCTTCTTATGAAGCTTACAGTTACGTGCGCGATTAGTTTCTGTAAACTGTTTGAACGATGTACACACGTATATTACGTAGATTAAATTTAATTTTTGGAGTTCCCTTCATATTGTAGGACCAGCGCAATATGTAGGTTTGGTTTAGCACTGTCATACTGTAAAGTCAGAACAGAATTTTATTTTGTCTAATAATGAGGTAAACGTCTTCAGTAAGAATCAGCATTCTAAGTTCCACATAGGATCTGAAACATTATTACTCACATACATGTATTTATTGAACCGACAAAGCTGAGCGGTAGTAATTATTCATCTCACGCGCGCGCGCGTGCTTTTTCGTATAAAATGTCGCTGTCCGTTTAAATAATGAGCAATAAAAGAATGAGAAAAGCAGCAGGTGGGAAGAGGGAAGAAATTGTAGCCGAGTGTTGTTGACACACGGGGCGAACACATTGTGACCATTTCCGGTTCAGCCGCCCTCCTCCCTCAGTACCACTTGCTTGGACCCTTCACTGACGATAAACATCAATCTGCTACAGGTGGCCGTTGCCATGTAAGATTGTAGTATTGCCTTGTCATTCACATAAATTTAGTTAATTGATTTATGGCGGAAGTATGTTCCACGTAAGGCGTGATTTCTCGTCCGTGACCGCGCATACTCTTTGGTAGTATTCTGTAGTAACTGTGTATTGAATGATAATTGCGTTCTTATTTCGAAATTTTCAGCTTATTACTGAAATATTAGTCGTAAGAAATAAATTAAATTATTAAGCCGTACAAATTAAATTAAATAAGATTTTTAATTCTGAGATAATTATAGCAACATCAGCAGTTTCAGCGTACTACCGACGGATCAGTATAAATATATAGGACGCTGAGTAGGAAGTAAATTATGACACTAATGACGTATGAAGTATATACCTGACCACTTACACTTATGTGTAGATTTTCTACTTTTGATAAAAGTTATGTAACGTTTTAAAATTATTTTGTAAATTTTTCACGTAAGTAAATGTATGTGTGTGACATTCCGTCTGTCTTTAAAGTCATGAATTCATATTTTGGAAAAAGATTTGCGTGTCTGTGGCGATAGAAGATAGCGTGAAAAGAAGGTGCCTACTGCCTTGCTGGTCTCTCGGGATATTTGCAATTTTTCGAGTGATTTACGGCTTGTAAAGAAGCAGAAACAGCTACATCGGAAGGGGGGATATATAGGGAACTTACAAGCCTGCAGCAGTCTTCACCGTAGTTAATTCGTATAAAAGTGAGGGACGCTCACAGCACGTTAATAATAGACAAATAGAAACGTTTTCCAAACAGGTTGATGTGTTCATAAACAATTGGCTAATAGACCGAACCACTGATTCGCATTACTTAGTTACGTTAATGACACACGAATATTATTCTTAATACGAGGGTCATTCAATAAGTAAACAAACAAACAGCTGTGGAGCAAAAACTTTTTATTCAATCAATACAATTTTTTTTTTTTACTTTTCAACGTAATCTCCAGCAACGCCTATGCACTTGTCCCATCTCTTTACAAGCTTTTTTATTTCCTCAGCAAAGAATTCTTTACCTTGATGTCGAAGCCAGTTTTGGACTTTTTCCTTCACTTCTTCATTGCTGTTGAACTTGACACCACGCAAAGTCTCCTTGAGTGGGCCAAACAAGAAAAAGTCAGATGGGGTAAGGTCAGGGCTATAAGGGGGATGAGGCAGGATCTCCCAACCTCCTTTTTTCATTGTTTCGAGCGTCAGTTTTGCCGTGTGTGGGCGGGCATTATCGTGAAGAAGAATCACACCTTTCCTCTGCTATCCCGGACATTTCTTCTTCTTAACTTTGTTCACAATCATGTCAAAATAGTATTGACTATTGATGGTACGCTGGTCTTGTAGGTAATCACAGAAAATTGGACCTTGGGAGCTCCAAAAGATGGTTAACATCACCTTACCAGCCGATGGCTGGGTTTTGAATTTCTTTTTGGTGGGTGAACTGGGATGCTTCCACTCCATGCTTTGTCGCTTTGACTCAGGTTCAAAATAGTGAAACCAAGTTAGTGGTTATAGGGTTCCAAATCCAAAAATCTTATAACAGAACGCTGTTCTTCGAAAGTACTGTCCTCAAGAGGACACGCCATCGTAAATAAAACTGTATTGGTTATGTTTATGCAATATATTATTGAACAGCTGATCAAAATCACAACGACGTTGCCAGGTAACACTCCTGAAAGTTTCAATCAGCTGCTACAATTAATTTGTTTTTTACAACTGTTTGTTTACTTATTGAATGACCCTCGTACAAGTATTTAGTACCTGGGGTCCGAGCTTAGCTCGGTTTCAAATAAAAAATAATTTTTTTAATAATATTTTACATTTTTCTTTTTACATAACAAAACAAAAACAGATTTGCATTTTACAATATTAATTTAGAAATTGGAAATGAATTTTATGAAATTGGAAAACTAAAATAGTAATCTTATAACTCATCAGGTAGGTTAACAAACATAATATATTTAGAAAAAATATATATAGCAGTATATTTAAAAATTTAATTTTGTACAGTATTTTATAAAAAAGTCATGTTGAAATCATCCAAGTTGTCTGGAATGTCCAAAAAAAGATGTTCATCATCAGTATCCATTATTATTCTGTACATTATTATTAGAATCCATATCATTCAATGTTTCTTTCCACACTATATTACGAGTGTGTCGAGGATTTTCTTGTGGTAGCAGAACTTTTAAACTGCCTTTCCTTTTAACTCGGGAAAAAGCGACGTATAACATTCCATGCATAAAAACTGGTGTCCGTAAGTCAACACCAACGTACTCAAATGTTTGACCCTGGACCTTGTGAGCTGTCATAGAAAATCCCGGTCTTACGGGAAATTGATGTCTTTGCATGGTACACCCGACCTTTGTTAGAATCCAATGTAATTCTTGGATATGTACCTCTCGACCCGATTTTTCTCCAGCAATTATCTTAGCTTTGATAATGTTATTCCACAACTCTGTAATATTTAATCTAGTTCCATTGCAAAGCCCTCTGTAATGTCTAAGTTTCGTAAAAGCATTATTATAGTATCTTTTTTCAACTTAAGTTCATGTGGCGGTAAATCGGCTATGTCAACAGAATTAAGGAAATCTGAAGTGAATTGAAGAGCTCTTCTGGTTGATCTTTACAGAGTCGTAGCTGTGATAAATTTTGATATCTCCAGGTAGTTTTTCAATGATCTCAGCATTAATTTTTGTTACGTCTCTCTTCAAAGGAGCAATTATAGCTCTGTCTTTCATATCTTGAAATCTGTTATTAGTAATACAGTTTCCAAAGACTTCATCAATTAGATTTCCATTAGAAAGAATATCTACTGGTAGCTCAATTTCGTCCATATTATTTACAGGCAACTCTCCGTTCCCGACCTTCAACAAATATTCAGCAAAATCTCTTTGCTCTGGATCTACACGCATATTTTCAGTCAAAGAAAAGAGATGGAAATGTTGCCAAAGGTTACTTCTTTTTATGCATAGATCTATCAGTTCACTTTTGTTGGCACGTTGTTGAACAGGCAAGCTCTGTCGAAAATCTCCTCCAAAAACAACAATTTTTCCTCCAAATGGTAAATGTGGATTGCCCAGAGCGCGAAGCAATTGGTCCATATTATGCATTCCATACTTAGGTAACATGGGTGCTTCATCCATTAAAAAAACTTGAACTTGAGCGAGTTCCCTGCCTTTCGAAGATCCTGGTTTTATATTTGAAACAGATTCAGCAGTTAAAGGAACTTTAAGTCCAAATGTTTTGTGGGATGTTCGACCATTAGGAAGTAAGATAGACGCAATTCCAGTGAACGCCATGCACTTTACATTACAATTTCTTCCAGAAAGAATGTGGAATAGTGTCTTATAAATAAAAGTTTTTCCCGCACCACCAGGTCCATCAATAAAAAAGCATCTTTGCTCAGATTGACCTTCAGCAGCACTTAAAATTCGATCCACAATTTCTAATTGTCTTCCTCGAAGACGTTGATACATGCTTTCCCCAGATTCTGCGTATTCATCAACGTTTATTATTTCTTCATTCAACTGATTTTCGTAATTGTCTATATCGTCCATATTGTATCTCTGTACCCAGAAGCGGAAATTTTAACCTTCTGTAGCTTCTGTGTTCAATTTGTAAGCAATGATCCGATAAGCTCTTTTTATCGCTTCTTTAATAGAAGTGTTATTAAGTCTGGCCTCTCTAATAAAGTCTTCGGCCAATTCTTCTTTGAACATATCCCATAAAGCCTTAGGATTTTCGGGAGCGCCAAGAATAAGAATTTTTGTGAATAGTGTTCTCATTACTGAAGGTATTTTTGACATGGCAGATTCTCTCAAACCTTCGACCCATTGTTGATCATCATATGTTAGTCCTCTAGCTAGGCAGGTTTGTTTATATGTAGCGTATCTTGTTCCTTCTACCAATAAAAGGTCATCGAAGCTTGTAGCATCCTTGACGTGGTAGAGCAATAGCCGTAGATGGTGAAGTTCTGGTTGCGAAACAAAGTTTATGCTGTGAACTCTACCAATAACTCGAAGGCGCCTGACCCTGGGCTGCCATTCACTGTTACTTCCTATCCACCTAAAGTGCTCTGGCATCTGCCAATAATAATAATAATAATAATGTATTTCTTGTTGATTTTCATTGTTGACTTGATTTTGTTGTTGCTGCTTCGAATGTGAATTATGTCTAAAGTAAGCTTCTAAAGTTGAACCTCTTTGGCCTACGTCAGCTAAATCTTCCTGCGTCTGTTCAATATTTGCCATTCGATATTGTCCAGGTAGATGAATATCTAAACGTTGAACAGTGTGACTTTTTCTGGATTTCATAGCCAAAGAGACTCCAGCATGCCTCTGGAGGTGTGATGCATCGACCTTGCACATATGTTTCTGCTTCATTGTAATTTAATTTTCGTTGATCTTGAATTACCTTGACAAATGCACAGTCATGTCCCTTGTAAACATATTTATAAAGATATTTAACTGCTTTTATACTACCAACGTATTCTACATTAATATGGCAATTAAATTTTTTTTAAAGGTAAGCGTTATATGAAGCAACATGGCGATTGTCTCTTGTTGTTCGTCTACCTTGACTATCTTTACGATAAACAGCATGATGATGTGAAAAGTCTGGACTGTTTGGATCCATTCTCGAATCATAACGACGTCGATAATTGGTTTTTTTCATCTTCAACTAAAGATGTAAAGTCTTTGAATGATTTTGGAAATCCGAAGCGACACTTCATTTTTCCATCTTTATTGATCATACATGGAGCTTCTTCGTTATGCTCTCCACACGGATTATGTATCATCCATTTAATCATCAAATCTCGCAGTATTGGGTCGTCGTCAGGAATTTCAGCAGAAATCAAGTCATCAAGCTCCTCGACGTTATATATTTTGTCTTGAGAAGACATAATCAATAGCAAGTGCATGTGGGGAAGACCTCGCTTTTGAAATTCTATAGTGTACACATAAGCTGCAACTTTACCAAAAATTTGTTTTTTATCCAAATCATCAATTAGTTCGTGAAATTTTTTTTGCGACCCTTGCAACGAGGTCAGATCTATCTTGACCTGGTTGATTTAAAAGACTTTGATCATGGAATTGTATTCTTGCTGCTTCCTTAATTTCTGACCAATCAGGGTTGCATGTCATCGTAATGAAATAATCCGGCGATCCTAGACGACGAACTAAGGCCATAGAATCTTCAAAATGTTCAGCGTAATATCTTGTAGATCCAGGAAATGAAGAAGGTAATATAAGTTTTTCCCCAACAGTAGCATTTTTTTGTTCAGCAAGGTGGTTTATGAAATTGGTAACGGAAGCGTAATTATCAGCAAGAATTTTTTTTTGATTAGCTTTAATCCAATCAATTCGATCTTTTATAACTCTTATAGCAGTATCAACGAGGTACTGTTGGAAAAGTTTACCACCATAATGTAGAGCGTTAAAATTTAGGAGACGCAGATCAGGACTTCTTACAGGATTCTCGAGTGGAAGAAATTGAGCAAATTGTGGCCGAAAAGCAATTCTATATTGAGCCAATTCAAGTCTTGTAAGGTGATGACGACTCGCGACGGAGTTCTTAATGGTAGATCTATGGAATATCCAAAAGTACCTTTGGGATAAAATAGAGGGTAAGTGAATGGCTCAACCCGTTGGTCGATGTTCCTCATTGTAACAATGGATTTACCTCTCTGTCGAATAACTAATTCATTATCTGGAAAACTTTGATCGGCATTCAAAGTGACCACGGCGCAAACATCATTTTGGAATGGAATGTTATACCTTCTGTGGTCTGCACCCTCGGGCAACGCAAAGAGAAGTTTCACGTAAGGTGGTTCAGTTCTTTCCTCAGCAGCACGCTGGTTCACTTCTTCTTCAACCTCTCGCATCATCATAAAACCTTGTACAAATGGATTTTGTGAGCGGATAATTCCGTCCAACAGGTTCGTTAATGGGACACTAATTCCATTATTCAGTGGAATGTTGACACGTTCATTGACAGCATCTTCATTATAGAGGACATACATCTGTCCATATCGAGGTCGTTCAAACTCACCGTGTGAATTTTGAGTTGGATGAGCAGCCACGTTAATTTTATGATAAACATTCCCTGCTGCAATAAACGTATAAATGCCTCGATTGTTTATGGTTCGATTATCATCCACGGTGAATGAAGCCATTGCAAAACATGCATTTAAATTACGTATTCTTTTATGAAATTCATCAGTTAATGGATGACAATGAAGAAATAGTCGCACCAACTCATTTGGAAATTTAGGTGGATGCAGCTCAATGCGGCCATGCAAACAGCAGTCTCCGAAAGAATTTCTATGGGTTCGATTGCTAACACGTTCTTCTATAAAATGCAAAGCGCCACAATGCAAGCAAGCAACATTACAATTTCCTATGTGTGATTGGATACATCAGAAGTGACAGCTAATTTGTATGTTCGTAAAGGGTTCAATAGCAGAGCTCTTTGACGTCTTTCATTCCGGCCACGTTGCTCCTCTAATTGCTGCTGACGTCTTTCTTCAGCTCTTCTTTGACTTGCTCGTAATCGAATGATTAGAAGCCGTTGAGCTCCTTGCTCTGGTGACTCTTCAGCTCTCCTTTTACTTGCTCGCAATCGATCGTTTTCTTGCCGTCGTTCACGCTCTTCTGTTGATTCTCCCAATATTCTGGGTTTATTATTTATCTCCCTTATTTGCTCACGTAATTCTTGCGACTGGTAATCGTTAAGCTCCCTTAATACTTCGTTTAATCTATTCATACAATCATTCTTGGCACTTCGCACAGGTCTAGAAGTTGACGCCTGATTTTCATGAATGACGTTGTTAGTATTATTTTGAGGAACTTGTTTTCGGGCATTTGTTACTTCGGGAAGGGGAAGGGGTCTTGAAGTGGATGCCTGATTTTCATAAATAGCATTGATAGGATTATTTTCAGAAAGTTCGTCTCTGACATTCGTTATTTCCTGAAGAGGCTATGGTAACTCATTTTCTTGCTGTCTTTGTTGCGGTGGCCTTAAGTTATTAAAAATTCGCCGTTTAGGAGGTCGTCCGCGAGGCATCTAAAAAATAACATTTTCAGATTGCTTTTTTCTGCCAAAAATATTTAAAAGCACTTGAGCATAAGACTGGAAGTATAAATAATGTTGCACAGTGTCCAATGCTTGGTGGGTGTGCACAGAATAGTAATATGTAACCTAAGGTGATGACACTTACCTTCTTAAAAAACTATATAAATTACCAACCGAGCAAGAATTTGAGTCGCTTTGCACTTGCACAAACACTGTAATGGTTTTTTATTGTAAATAGATCACTGAGCAGAGAAAAATTGCAATTTTTTTTTATTTTACTGAGCAGATCTAACACTAAATAACTGATTGGAATAAAATCACTGTAAAAGACAAAAAGAAAATGATCACACAAATCGATTAATTTCTGAAATAGCTCACCTATAATTTTCAAATAAACCTTTGAATAAACAAACAGACACAACGTTTTTGAATAATAATGTAATGAAATTTCGGTAATGTAAAAATTTCGAGAAAATTCCTCGAGCCGTTACGGGAAAAAAATTTATAGACGGACGGAAAATTATTGTTCGTCTCAACTCTTATTTTGTTTATTTACATTGATCCCAACAGCTATTTATTCTTCTTCATATTTATATAAACATATCGATACTGCGCCGTTTGCATTTGTCGACGGTTTCTGTAATTTATTTATCTGTACGGTAAGAAAGCTGGTTAAAAAATTACAGTTGCCTAGCAATAATTAATTGTCGCGCGGTATCGGTCCCGCGATATTTTAAAATAAAGGCCCTCAGATGTGGCCCTTAGACGAATTTTGCGGAAAATGAGACAGAGTCCAATCGATTCCTGGTGTCAAAATACCCTTAAGTACCAACTTCCGAGAAAATTCCTCGAGCCGTTTCGGAAAAAAAATTTACAGACAAACAATTATTGCTCGGTTAATAGTATAGGATATACAGTATGTATATTTCATTAGTTACTTGTATTTGACCAGTTACCTTCATGCAAGATTTCTTTTAAACGGTATGTAACATTTGAAAGCCATTTTTTGTTTTACTAAGCGTTACGTCATTCATAATTTTGTGTGTGTGTGTGGGGGGGGGGATTAATCTGTAAGTAAAAGTCAGCTAGTCCACAAACATTTAGACCTATGTTTATCGATTTTGAGTCGTGTTGTCTCCCTGTATTCGTAATGACAGTTGATGCTTCTTAATCTTATGACTGCCACGTTTTTTTCTGCCGATACCTGGAGGAATTCGGTTTTGATCAAACAGAAATTGTTAGTTGCATTTCATTCGAGGTAAGTTCATACACCACACTCACTCCTTTGATATTTACGCGCGCGCGCGAGTGTACAGTCTAAGTTTAGATAAGCGGTACGTGAAAATGTACTGTTAAAATTAGTAGGATTCCTGATAATAGATTGTTAATAATACGGTAGCTGCTATCTAAGTAGACATTGTGTTTAAAAATAATAAGTAAATAAAATAAAATATGCGGTATGTCGAGTGCACAAATTGTTGAAGAATTTCGCATATTTTCATTGTATCACCGCACCTGATAGATATGGAGGTGTACACACGCGTAGAAGTGACGCCACGCACATCTCATAGGGAACGTGAAATTACATAAATCGCGTGTCCGCGTTTGATTTGCTATCCAAGATGAAGTTTCAGCTTTTTTATGACGTCAGATTTCGTACGTTCTCTGTTACACATAGTAAAATTAAGGGCCCGGATAAAATCGTCATCATCATTCACAGTTGTCTGACTACTACTGAAGAGGAATGCCTCTCTTCAGTCATTCCCAGTGATTTATTTCGTAAGCAGTCTCCTAGAACATAATTTAGTCGAGGTCAGTCCATCATATTAATTGACCAAATAATCACTCCTCTTTGCAAACATACCGGTACCAATCATAACAACCTATGTGATTATGTTTTCGCCTCGTACAAAGTTGTATGTAGTTGCTATAATTCAAAATTAAGCGAGTAAGTGAACGTACATAGACGTCTTTGTAGGGAATACATTTGAATAATATAAACAAGGAAAACGTGAAGTCAACGTAATCTTTGCGATAAACGTTGCATAGGCCTACAGGCTAGTTTGTGTACTGTGTGACATACAATGTTTTTTGACATCTGTCACACAGTACACAAACTAGCCTATAGGCCTATGCAACGTTTATCGCAAAGATTACGTTGACTTCACGTTATAGGCCTGATACAGTGTTTTGTAATTCGTTTACGCCGTGTAGCGGCCATAACTGGGATTGCACGCTCCATTTTTGACGAATTTACGTCATGAAGAAATAGTCTTACGTACTGAGGGAATATTTAACGTAAATTCTGAAGCTTTAGATTCCTTTGTTTGAATAATGCGAATAACAAACTGTGTAGGTCTGATTGATGAAAGAAGGATCCGTAAGACAAATGAGAGCACAGCTCGGTGATATTTAATAGAAATCAATTGGGAATACCCAGGTAAAGCGAAGCGGAAGTCCGGTTTTTGTGCTGTGGCGTCAAAAATTCATGCTTTATATTTGCGAACTGATTATTTCTTCCAGGAAGTCGTCACTGGAAATGGTTCTTGTATATCTGAAAAACATTGTCTTGTAATGTTCTAAAGAAAGATGTAAATAAATAAATTTGTCAGAGTGTAGGCCTACGAACTGTAAAAATAATGATTTTCGAATGTATTATTGTATAATCGTTTGACGGACATTTCATCATTTCATGGGAGAAATATCTAGGTCCCCTAGTTTATACATTAGATAGCTACGTAAAATAAAATATTATTTATATTGTATTAATATTAATGTGTGTGGGTGTGGGAGAGAGAGAGAGAGAGAGAGAGAGAGAGAGAGAGAGAGAGAGAGAGAGAGAGAGTTAATTTCAAGATTTTTTGCAGGTGTGATATGCTGTGTCCTTTTTTCGGGTTGAGTCCAGCGTTGTATTTTATTGTTATCCGCAACGTTTTGGCAGATCTATCTGTGCCGAAACGTTGCGTAAACTGCAAAACACAACAAGAGACTCTATCACATTGTATGTGCGTGTGTGTGATATTTTTTATATTGTCAATATTAGAGATTTGCAAAATATATATTTATATTCGACTTCTTTTTTGAATTTAGGTAACTGCTAACGCTAACAAAGTATGTAAAAGTGCCGAAGAAAGAAATAATATTCCTTTCAAGAATTTATATTTTGTGTGTGTGTGTGTGTGTGTGTGTGTGTGTGTGTGTGTGTGTGTGTGTGTGTGTGTGTGTGTGTGTGTGTGTGTGTGTGTGCTTATGTTGCAGGAGGTTTTTGGGTACATCCGTGTATGAGATTATCGATTGCCAACGGTTTCGTTCCGTAATCCTGGAATATTTTTAAGACGTACACTGATGTTGCTATAGCTAAGGAGCGCGTTTTATATCTTACTTCTCTTGGGCCTATATAATTATATAAGTTATATTTAATTTACTTCAAGATACCTCATGAAATATCTTGAGGTAAATTCATTATAACAATTAAATATAATATATACATCAGGAAACGGACTGTAGCAAAAAATGTTTGAATTATATAAGTATAGGCTGTATTGTGTTTGTGTGTGTGCGTGCGCGCGAGCGTGTTTAAAGGAAGTTATTATTGGTGATTACGGTTGTGTATGGTTGGTATTAAATATTGTTTCCGAAACAGTTGTGAAGTAATAAAGTTTAGTACCGGCTTATTTGCGGTTTATAATAATTTCAAAGTAAACCTATTTCCTAGAAATGCCATTTGTTAAGTCATGTTAATAAATTTCCTGCATGGATTACTTATTTATTTCCTGACACGTTTCGTTTAATTACGCTGCTGCAGAATAGTGTGGTTTTCCTGTATACGTGAAACAAAAAAGGTTATTTTAGTGGAATTCACTTTATATGAGCATCAGAGAAACGGTAACTTCTTAAGTTTTAAAGTAGAGTATATTTACCTATATTTAACATTGCAAACAGGAATGCCAAATTAATAGCTTCAAATTTAATGTCTAAATTTTTTCAACTTGAAATTTGATAAATCTTGTGCTAATTTGTATAACTTAGTAATGAACTGTGTATAACCTATTAATAAACTATTAGTATAATATATTATATATGTATGTATATATATATAATATTACTATTATTAATTGGCTGAATAAAATAAAAAATGTGAGTAGTATATTCGTTATGTAGTAGCTTGTTTCGGTTTGGACAACTTCGGAGACAGGAATTTGGTTTGTCGGGGTGCGTGTCGAGACTCATCTCTTACGCCAGCCAGGCCTCCATTGTACTGAACTCATTGTCGTTCTGATTGCTACTTAATTGGATGTGATCAGTGTTACCAACTGTTTTTGGTACGACAAAAATACCTACTCTCACATTTCATACTGGCAAAAGTGGGCCTAATTATAGAGAGATTTAATTAATTATATAAAAGTTAAAATTGAATGTACATAAATGTACTATATTAACGTTTTATTTTATATTATTTCGAAACTGCTGCCCGAAATAATTATTTTGATATATTTTCGTTAGTATATGCATAGTTTTCTTATTTTGTAGTTTTATCTTATTCTCTCTCTCGTTTGTCAAAGCATTTTTCTTTAATTTTTATTAAACAGTCTCCATATTAGTTCCCACTTACCGCAAAACCGTATGGGATATAAGTTCAAAAATGTGTAGTCAGCAAGAAAGAAAAATATTGTGTATTTGTCCAAACGTTTGTTGAAAATCGTTTGAGTTGATGGAGGACTTCTGTTCATTTTATCGATTTAGTATAAAGGAATTGTAAAAAATGTATCCAATACAATAACCTAAATACGAAAGGCTGTTTACAGTATCATAGATCATATTACAGGAGCTCCGGAATGAATAAAGGAATGTTGGAACAAATTACAGGGTTTGCACCATTATGAAGAGATTATAAATTGTACAGTTCCAGAGTACGATACAATTAGAAAAGGGATAGTAAAACGATTTAGGAAGACGTTTCTGTTCTAAAATCTTTCAAACTGGGAACGATAAAGCCGGATTAAGTTGACTCTTTCGCGATTACATTCGTCACATAATTGTTGACATTTTCGAACCGATCGTTCATCGATTACATATTAATTCCAGGGGAAAATAGTTTCTCTTCTGATGAGAGAAGTGTCGGGCCAAGTACCTCGGTCAGCTGTAACCTTGAGATTGGACAAAGATCTCTCGCCTTAGCTGACGTTCAAGGACCCGCTCCTCGTTGCTTTGTCTGGCCAGTTCTCGGGAAAATTCTCCTCGCTCCGCCCTCGACACACACACACACACACACACACACTCGGAATTAGTTCATCGTCCACGTTCGAAATCTATGGTCTTTATACTTATTAATAAGACCATTACCATAATCAACGTTCTGAAATTTGTATCTTATTAATGCATTTTGCATTAAATTAATAATTACTGTTTTCCATACTCGTTCTAAATAAAATAAATCAGATGAGTGTTGAGTTCTTTGACGGATAATCAGAACATTCTTAGTGAACAGTATTGTATACAGCCTTCGATGCGAATATAATCGTTTTGTATGTACGGATTTGGTTTTATAATAATATTTTCATATGTGTCACTGGTAGACTTATGTAAAAATCTGTGTTGCATGGAGCATATATCTTGTAATTCTGATGTTCTTACAAGTTTATTAAGCAAGTAATGCTTCTTAATAACTACATTGTAGTTACACATAGACTAGAGGTAAAGAAACGTAAGCATAAACTATTTAAAGTGTTTCTTTACAACTTGTTGATTTGGGAAAACAAGACAGTGAGGCGCCATTCTTCGTACTAAGGAAAATAGTGGAGAGAGAGACAGTTCATGTTGGTAAATCAGGTTAACTTGGGAATTAATGGGATCTGTTGGCCATGCATTGCGGATTTAGTCTTTAAATATATACTTTATAGAAACCAATAATTTATTGCTAACAAAAAGCCAGCAATTGAATTTACATATTCCAGTAAATCGAGAGGCCGAGTGAATATCATAAAGATCGTAGGCCTATGTAATAAAGGGTAATTATTAGAAATACTTATATCACAGAGCCATACAGTTAATAAAATATAGGGAAATGAGCTGGTAGTACGATCCATGAACAACGAATCTCGAACACAGAACACTTGCTAATGTTAATTAATCACCTACACGGAGAGAAATAATATGGACTAACATTTAAAGTGTTTTGTTTCAGAAACGAGTCGCGGTTCTCCGTAATAATTTTTTGTACGAATTCTCTGGCAGGTTATTAATATTTGTCATATGTTTGTGTTTCAGTGGACACAGCACCGCCTCCGTCGAGCGTGCCGTTGTTCATCAAGAGGGAGCGCGAACCAAACGAACACAAAGCTCTGTTACACGGCATATTGAGTCAGCACCATGCCGCATTACTAAACTACAACCACTCAAATACCGGTGAGTGTACAATATGTGTTAGATTGCATTTTGTGAATCGCTCTTGGCGATTAGATTTTAGATGTGTCCTACAGTTTGTAGTTTTACTATTCCAGTGGCAGGGCCTGAAAAAGATTGTTGGTAGGGGGAGGTGTTATTTTCAAAATTCGTTTCCAGCTTTGATCGTGTTTTGTTCGTTGTGTAGCTTTCTTACCGCAATGATTAATTCATTTTCATGGGGCCTGTTTGAGTAATCTTTCATTTTTATAGTGTTTAAAGCTTTACCACTATACTACCTGTTTCTTCATACTACTTAATAAACAGTGTACTTTATATGAAGAAAATGGCCCTAAGGAGCTCCCTAGACACGCCACTGTAGACCTGCAGTTTGTACAGTTGTGTTCACACGACATATAGCTATAATTCTTGTTAAAAAAATAATAATTTGTTTTTAATTTGATACGATCCTTTCTCTGAAATATATTTCACAAGTGTATTAGAAAGTAAAATGATTGGTCGATCTCGTGTGTCTCGTGTTTTTGCTTTCCGCCAATGTCTTTACATGAATGGTGATTGAAACGAAATTTTAATAAGGGCCTTCAGTTAGATTCAGAAACTTGTTAAATCAGTTCATGTCCAGTCTTAGTTATGTGCCATGTTATCCTTACTGTTTGTGAAAGCACTTTTTAGGTCACAGCAAGCTTCAGACTTAATGTTGAAAAGTAAGGGACGATGAAAATTTTAGGTTTAACTTTCTTGAATGCCACTGACTTTGAAAACATAGTAGCCTACGTATGGAGTAAGATCGCGTTGGCAGATTTTGGTATAACGGATTATCTTGTATATTTTTATTTATATGATCAAATTAAGGTTGTAACGAAAAAAATTGTGCTAGTCGCAAGTAAAAGAGGAAAATTCGCTTCCAACGATAAAATCTCGAAATATATCTCCCTTGTCTGATGATGTCACATTAAATTATACTTAGTTACAAAAAAAAATGATTCGACGAGGGGTGCGTCAATGAAATCTATCGGATATATATAAAACACTTAGACTGTGAAATGTAGAAAAAGTGGATAAAACCGAGTTTTTTTATAATAACATATAAATTCTGGTTTTGTGTACATCTGCCTGTAGGGTTGTATGGGTGAAACCTGTGACACAAGCCAATTTTTGTTATTCGCAGGAAAACAAATAAGTTTGAAAGAGTGAAACGAAGGGCGCACCTGGTGGCAGAGATCTGACACGTGATTACCTAAGCGAGAAGGGTTACATGCTCGTCGGCATTTGCCCTGTTACGTACTTTTTCAATAAAGACCATAGAGCAACATTCACAAATTCAGGCGACCCTCGGAAAGGGTTTTTGGGGTTGAAAACTGGGTTTTAGCTGTAAAATAAGCGTGGCGTTTTTCAAATTGAAGGTCGCATGTTGTCAAGTTACTACCCTCTTTTGTATTGCATAAGAGAGGGTAAGTGTTATTATGGACTGTGGCGGTGGTGAACAGAGGGACAATAGGGCTGTTGTCATTACCTTGTGTTGATCATACTACGAGGGGATCTTTAAAAACAACCCCTTTCCTTACGTAATTGTGTGTGTGTGTGTGTGTGTGTGTGTGTGTGTGTGTGTGTGTGTTGCAAATTGGTTGAAAAGCGATTATACATTTATTTAAAAATATTCATAGCTTCTAAGTTTTGGAATGTCTTTCTCGTAGTGTTGAAAATCAGAAGATAAAATTGTGTGTGTGTGTGTTGTAATGTGACAAACATTACATGCCCAGTCAAACAAAATAAAATGACCAATCCTACAAAATAAACAGAAAATCTACCTCTATCAAGGAAAAATAATAGAAAATGTAAAATAAAACTATAAAATAAGTAAGAGTATAAAGTTAAAAATACTGTAATGTAAAATCCAACACAGAGGTACAATACCAAGTAAGAACAATATTGTAAATAATTATAAGCTGAACATTGTGGAAAAAAAGTGATAAGTGAAGGAAGAAAAAGTGTAATATAATGAGTGATCAGTAATAACAGAAAAGACTGTTAAAATTAATGATTCACCCCAAATGTATGAAACAAAAGAAACATAGACTATAAGTAAGATTAAGGGAGACATGATTTATATTATTTTGAATGTTCAGCAACATTGTATTAATTAGGATTTAAAGCCAAGTCCCATATTTGTTTCAAGGGAAAAGACTACAATTAGAAGGTTCAATTTGTTTAAATAATTGTATTAAGAGTTAGTTATGTTTAAATATGTTTTGTGTGTAATAATGTTAGTAATATTGCTATTAAGAATATTATGCTATTATGGTTATTATGAATTGTCAAAGAAGAAAAAGGTTGTAAGAAAATAGACACACTGTTATGTATAAAATACCATAGATACCTAAATTAGGCTCAGATACACTAAATAGAATTAATCAGTCAACAAAATTTGGCAAACTAAGGAAAACATTACTACTATGGAATGTAAACCAGTTTGTAATAAGTAATAATCCCATCAATCAATGTAATCCCAGCCATAAAGGCACAACTCTAAAGTAGCATGTCTATAATTCCTGTTTTAAGGTAATATTAGTGTTGGAAGGTAATAGAAGCATTAATTTCAGATAATCAAACCACTATAAAGATAATATAAACAGTCAGAAATATCCTAATCAACAAAACAAAATGTTAAATAGTTCAGTAGAAGGTAATACTAAGGAAGTCACAATGACTTATACTAAAAGTAAAAGAAATCAACTATTAGTAAAATAACTAGTAGTATAATAAATTAATTAATCAGAAATGATATAACTAAGAAACCAGATGATGTCAGTATAAAGGTAATTACAATGTTTAAACACACAAGCCAAACAGAAAATATCTTCAGTAAATGTAAACCTATATGAAAATAGTGTAAAGACCAAAATTTTGTAAAGATGGTAATTCATCTATTAGGAAACAGACACCTATCAAAAGGGATATCAAAATCTTTGTAATTTTGTAAGGAAGAACACTATGTAATTAGATTCAACTATAATTATATGATAATTAGGGAGTAAATTAGAGTTGAAGCGTAAAAATCTTATAATTTAAATAATAAGGGTCATGTGACATCTAATTTCATTGGGATTAACCAATGAGGAATTTTCGAAATTTGCTCAGACCCCGTTGAAGAGGAAGAAAAAACATTACAGTCTGTTGTTAAATCTAAAGGTATCAACATCAACTCAGTGAAGCTAACAGCCAGAGTATTGGAGAGGATCAGATCCGAGTGTAACGGAAAAAATATACAAGAATATAAAAAAGAAAAAAATATAAAGTGACAGAAGATTCAATAAAAATATAACAAAATAATAAGAAATAACCAACTTGAAGTCTATTAGAAAAAGCTAATATAAAAACAATAACGGTAAAGGAGAGAAATATAAGACGATGAGATCGAAAATAACCTTATATTAATAAACTCTTTAATAAACTACACCAACACCAAGCTTAACTGCAGTACACTTCATAACAGCACAAAAGTGAACATAAAAGCAATTGCAAATAGACACAGTGAACTTTATTACGAAAAAACATTTATTTAAACAAAAACTCGTAGCAGCATTTTTCCATACAACGTGAGCTGGTCAACAAGCGGCCATCTTTGATTTTCTGTAGCCTTCCGCTCAGAGCGACGCCAGTTCAGCTTTCGGTAGAAAATTGAAAAAATAGGCTACATTAACATTTTGTTCTAGACAAAAAATGGTTTAGTTTAAACCATTTTTAGTCAATAAGAGGTATAATTATTGTAAGGTATTGTACTTACAAACTGTGTTTCTTACTTTATAATAGCAGTCAGATAAGAACCTAACAAAATAACATTATTAAATATTTTATAAAATTTGTAACGACCCAAAGTGCGAGTCGATACGGGCAGAATACATTTCGACCCAATAGTTGTCGAATCAACTCTGAATAAAGAAACGTTTTAATAAAAACTAATTAAACTGGTACATCGAGTATTATTTTATGTAAATTGAATTAGGATTAAGGGTTTTCAGGCATTAAAGAAGAGAAAACTTACAGCGGCCATTGGATTTCAGGCATAAAAGAAGACAAAACTTACAGCGGCCATTGGAATCAGATTCAACCCAAGGAGCCAGCGACATAACCTAGTTCTACCGAATCGATACGGAAATCGAAAGGGATTTACACAAACCATTTGTTTCAAATAAATTTTACCACTCGAGAGAGAGAGGAGAGAGAGGAGAGAGAGAGAGAGAGAGAGGAGAGAGAGAGAGGAGAGAGAGAGAGAGAGAGAGAGAGAGAGAGATGGAATAATTAGCCATTTTTCTTACTAATAAAGATAAATTTTGGGAAGAATTACACGAAATTAATTAAAAAAAAAAAAAAAAAATTTTTTTTTCCAATAAAAATAAAATTTATTTTTGACCAATATTTTCGACAAGCAAACACGAATTTAAATAACGTTAATAGACCTAGATTATTTGAAACTTTACTTTTCAAATTGACGCAACCAACGTGAGGCGAATTCACTACTTATTCAGTAATTTATTAAAACCCTCGAAAACATTTATAGATTTGAAATTTTATGTTTCAAATTGACGCAACCAACGTATGGCTGGGTAAACCATAAAACCTATACATATTGGTTTACGTTTCTGTGTGTGTGTGTGTGTGTGTGTGTGTGTGTGTGTGTGTGTGTGAGAGAGAGAGAGAGAGAGAGAGAGAGAGAGAGAGAGAGAGAGAGAGAGAGAGAGAGAGAGAGAGAGAGAGAGAGAGAGAGAGAGAGAGAGAGAGAGAGAGATGAGAGAGAGACGTACGGGAAAACTATAATGCGAAAAGCAGTTTCGCGTAATGCAGTATTATGATTATAAATTACACGCTTAAAAAATGATGATTGTGAAGTGTTGGAATGTTCTTATGATAGGCCTACAGGAAAGTAAAGTGAATAGGAAGAAGTAATGTAGAAACCGAAAACATATAACCGTATAGGCCTACTACTTGTCGTAACCTATACGCGTATAATAAATCAGTATTATTCTAGTAATACAAGTAGGCCTAATAAATAATAGCATTCATGATGGTTGCAGTGTTGGTGACAGATGTGCCGTCCGGGAAGGCAGTTGCGTCAACATAATGGGCAGCTGGATGCGTAGCAGAAGTTGTTTTTCCAAAAATGTGTAAACTAAACCCTTTATTTTGCACCCCTTTACCGCATATTGTGCAACAACTGCACGCGGTTCCACCCCTTGTCGGATATATTGCACCACCACATCACTACGCAGTAAAGGTTATTTCCATTTGGCAAATCCCGTTGAGCGATGACAGGCCGGCCGAATGTTGTGCTGAAAAACATACTTGGTTGTGGCGTCTGTTAAGACACCGCCGTGCGGATATGTGTAACTGTATGAGTGAAACTAAAGAAAACGGAATTCTTGAGTTATTCGTAAATCAGTAGACGCGGTCTGTTGAAATGCGAGTAAAAGAGAAAAACTATTCTTTAAATCAAAAATACATTGGTAGGGCTACCTGTGGTAATCTTGAACTTTTCCTTGTAAGCATGCAAACGGTGAACCATTACAATAGGCTTTGATCAACAGTATCAGCCATATTATATACCTAAACACTGTCAAAGGTAAGTGCTAAACGTTTATCAGTCTTGGGTCTGTAAAGTTGGCAAGTCGTTGAAAATCATATTTTCAGAAGAGGCAGAAATTTTATTGTCGTCAAACGTTATCAAAACTGAATAGATGAAAAATTAAGTTATAATGAAAAAAAAATAATTTTGTGGAAAGCTTGATTTAATTATAGGGATGTTTATTGGTTTCAAATCCTGATAAAAAGTGCGCTCTTATTAAGTGTGGCAGAAGGTTCGGCGGTATGAGAAACGACTAGGATTCCCATTACCTTGTTTATCGGAGTTTGGAACTAGTGCAGTTATATGGAGTCAGTGTTCCTTGTCCGTAACTTAACTAATTAATGCCATTTTACAGGAACTACATAGTCAGCGTGTGAGGGCAGATGATTTTGGTCAGTGCAACATAAAACTTATAACATACAAGTTCCAAGAGTACTCCATAGGGTTACATGAGAATCCTTGCCACGTGTAGGCCTATTTCGTTTCGTCTACTTGTAGTAATTTATGGTTTCTTTGGTTTCAGTCACATGCTAGATTTTGCGTGGAGCACTTCTCTAGTGGTGTGTGTGTGTGTGTGTGTGTGTGCCCGTGAGCGCGGGTGGAGGGCGTGTACACTAATTCTCTCACATGTATGTGGAACCCTGGCCATTACTTTGCGAGCGTAAAGCGACCGTGTAAAAAATTTGTGTATAAATATTCGTCATCTCTCAAGTATAATAATTCCCACACACATTTAGTGTGACAGACACTTTATACTATAGCCCCCTAGCTGATCTTCGAGAAAATTCGTTAGTTATAGAAGTCCGTTAACGAAAAAGATAGTAAATATGTATAGGGTATTATATTTTATATAAATTGAGGATTGGAATTTGTTTTAATGATACACGTCTGGATGGACGCATTGTGTGTGTATTTGTGTGCGTGCGAGCGCAGACAATAGACAGACAGACACACAGTTGCGAAGAACAGGTTTCTGTTGGGGATGCATCCATCAAGTGCGCACAAAGAATGACGAGCCTTGTCAGCCCTCTCTAGCCGTTAGTGACCACTGTCCACCAACCACTGAACCCCGTTTTCATCCGCTCTTCCTTCCTTCTTTAATGACGAAGGAAAACAACCCCTTCCGTCCCCTTTATTTATTAACCTTTGTGTTTTATCTGTGAAAATTTCTCATCGCAATATTTTCAGTTGAGTAATAATATTAAGAACGCCAAGAACGAGAGGGGTGAAACTAGTTGTCGCTAACAGCCAAGTGACTATAACAGGTTCTAACTTATTTTCAGTGTTTAATCTAAACATATATGTAGCCTATAAGTCAGCTTTGTGCTAGTCTGCGTTGACGCTAATGACCTTGTTGGACTGCTAAACCTCGCAGCTTGACATAGTTTACGTTACATTACTGGGACAATTTGAAATCTGACGTTAAACTGTTCACTTGTTTATGTCTTTGGTTTTTATATTAAGAAAACTGGAAGTTTTCCCCCAGTACTGTGTGTTTGTTGGTGAGGGGGGGGGCTATATTCGATATTCGTATGGAAAGATTTTTACGTAAAAAGTAACCTTTCATAACTTTGTTTTGGCGTTAACGGGAAACTACATGTGCAATTGCAGAATTCAATTAACATAACATACCATTATGGTAAAACCTTGGTGACAATTTAAATTGTATAAAGTTTGTGAGTTATCACAAGCGAAAGAAAAGTTCGATTTTTGTCTTTAATCAGAACAAATATTGCTTGAAAAAGACTTCTTCATCATCGTCATCAACAGCAGCAGTTTGCAAAGATTAGTGGTAACAGCTGCTCCGGTTTCACAAATATGTCATCATCCGAAGGCTGGGACGTATGGCGTGAGTGATTTGTTTTGCCTATATTGTCTCTCGTCTTGTCAATTTCGTCTGCATTCGTTGGCGTTGTCAGAGCCAAGGACTGTTTGTAGGTCTGAGAACAACACGTCTTTATTTCTAATACGGTCCTGTCGAACACATGCCTCAGTTAATATCGTTTTAGAACTTGAATCTTTCGTATGTCGCACCTTTCATCTCCCAAGTATTTAATTCCCTGTAACTGACAAGACCTTATACAATTTCAACTCGTGTTTCAGAATATTCTTATGCAACCATGTTCTTTCGGTATAGTGCGCTGGCTACAGTGACAGTTTCCGTCCAAACGTATTATTCTACCAAGCTGACAACGGGGAACTGTAAGATTAAAATGATCGAACGATAATAATTCTGCGAACATAAAATGTATTTATCGTCGTAACATACTATTGGGTACATATACCTAATTTTGGGGGACACTCGAACGGACCCGGATAAGTGAACGGAGTTGATTACTGAAATAGGGAAATAATTATCACGATATGGCACGATATAATTATCACTAATGTGACTTTGTTTGGCGAAATGTTATCACTGGTGTTCACGATCAGAGTATTAATCTGATCGTCATGGTGAAATTAATCGGTTACAGCAAAAACGTAATTCATTTTAATATGGAAAATTATTTTACTAAGAACAACAGCGTGTTAATAGTGAGGATCTAAATTAACGTTAGGTAATAGTGGTCATCTACCGAGTAACGATAACTTTGTCCAAGTAATCACACACGTTGTGTGTGAGTTGATCTTACATAACAGTTAAAGTAAAGAAGGAAGGCGATCGGTAAAATCTAAGGGTATTCGATTGTGAAGGTACGGAGGGAAATGGTTCTTAATTTATTATTATATGTATTATAATACAAAGCATATAAAAAATTGTTGTAACTCTTTTAGATTTTACGGTGTCGATGGCAAAGGGTTTGGGTTTCGATACGTATGTTTTTGTACAATAGTTTAGTAGTAGACAAAAGAAAAACTGGTCGCGGTGCGGCGCGGCAGCGATGAGACAACGCGAGGCGAGAGTAGTGGTCACTAGGAAGCGACCGTTATTGTAAGGAAACAGGTTCTCCAACAGAACAGGATCACGCAGCATCCTGAAACGGTCGGTTGGTTTTTATCATCTCTCCCTACGCATTCACTTCCTGCAGTATCTAGTTTTGTACTACAATAGCCGTTGCTTGACTATGGACATGCGCACACCGAAATCTAGTGAGAGTAAACCACAGCGAGCGGGCGGGCAGCGTATTATTTTTAACACATGATTAAGACATGCGCCCGACAGTTGGCCACTAAATAACGTAAATATTTGCGTAATGAATACGATGCCGTGCCAAGACGCTGACTTCCGTGTGTTCGGTAAATACGACCCCCGCAACATTCCGCTGGCGTTTGCTACAAGTCTTTCAATTAGTGTTATTTGATCTTTTTGAGTGCGTACACTATCATCTGGAAATTTTAAAACCAGTGAACCGAATTGTTTTGTTCTGTTTTATCAGAGCTGCGTTACTTTCCCAATATTCTCTGCACTCAGTTTTGCTTTGTCGGTATTCATGACAGCACTTTCTTTTAAAACGATACCTGTTTCCGTTTTTGTACAGGCGTTTATATTGATTTACACTATAAATGGAATTGTAATTATTAAGTGTTTATGGATGCACTAGGCGTAAGGTCTTCTGTAGCTTATGGGTTGTATTTTTCATTACATTATCACAAGAAAATCAGTGTTGAATCGATTGGGCGTGTTGCGAGCAGAACTAGTAACCTACACACAGTGCGCGTCTCGCTCAAAATGTAATATGATTATATTAAATATAATCTTTAATTATATAATTATTTTAAAATTGTATTGTAAACATAAAGTTTAAATTATAATTTATTGAGCTTTCACGGCCGGGGTCATAATTATTCAAATTATTATCCGGGCTGTGAGGTCTACTATGATTCTCATGCTGATCGATGTTATAATCAGACGTTTCGGCGTCACCTCTGAGGCCATCTCGGTGAACGGTTTTTGAAACGACTGATAAGGTATGCGTCAGTAAAACCACTGTACTGTGGCAAAGGCTGAGCCTTTTAGCATGTAATAAGTTAAATAAAGTATTTAATAATTTAGCAGTATGTAAAGTACGTCTTAATATAAATTTTCATTTTATTTGTATTTTATCAACTTTTCGCTGGAGACTGAAAAATGGATATTAGTTTCATTATAACTAACTTTTTGTTAGGATTAATTTCAATACTACCAGTATACCAGAATACTACCAGTATTCGTAGTACGCAGTAACGGAATAGTGTAATGCTGTTTTAACGGAATAAGGGATTTAACAAATGTAAATTGAAAAAAAGGGGCGAGTCATAAGGGTTTAAAAAATAAATAACAAAGACTGATGAGGTGGTCAGTTGTGTAGGGAGGAAGGCATAGTTGTGTTGTAGTGAGCGGTGTGTCTCAGCAAGTTGACCAGTGGCCAGCCGGAAAAACTGGGATGACCACTATGACGAGCCAGCCACGAAACAATTTATCTCCTATAACTAGTTCGTAACACCAAAAATCCCACGATTGAATAATAACACTTGATAATAGCGGTATAATAGTATTAGTGAAAACGTGTAGTACGTTACGAAGGTCATGGCTTGACCACTGTCCATGTCCATCGGATCCGTGTTCGTCCGTTGTGTGTGTGGCCTATATTGTACGATTAAAGGTGGCATCTCTTTTATGTATAGCCAGAAAGAACGTTACATTTATTGAATGAATTTCAAAAGTTACTCTCTCCAAACTCGTGTGTGTATGTGTTTATATTATCTTTATTTTAATTTTTTGTTTAAATTTTACGTTTCTAATTAACTGTACAAATCAGATCACATTACACTACATCGGGAATTCACAAATAAAATTTTGCCATTAAGTTCGCGCTTGCCTCTCGCACAGGTTCAGACGTCAACGATTGTTGGTTCTGGTAGTGTGCAACAGTGTTATTTCTGTTTGAAATATTTTTTTAAGTAAGTTTGTGCGAACGTTTCGCGTGATCCCTATGAATTTTATTTCACGAACCTTTCATCTAATTCTATCATAATGGATTCGCTGCAATAATTTATTGATTACAAGAGTTTTTACACTTGGCGCGTACACTCGTTAAAGGGATCTTGCAGAACCAGACAATTCTAAATTACTGCATGCAGCGGAAGATGAGTGTCGTGTATACAGAAATGTGTTAGGAAGGGGTGAGCATTATGAACGTTAAGAATTAATTATTCAGTGATTGGCATACACATGCGATTTAAATTGAAGCGAAAAGTTGAAAACACATAATTTTCGAACAAGTGTTGGGTTTCGGTTGAGCTGTTAGGGGACCGTGAGAGCTTGTACAGTGTATACATTAATCTAGTGGCCATCCCATTATAGAGGGGTAGGCTCCATTCCGGACGGACAACGGTCACTCCTCGCTAATCCTTGTTTATGACTTTCGCTGTCGTCGTTGTTATTCAAATGTTTCTACTCCGTTAATGTTAATGTACTGCGGCTTCTATTCTCGCGCTCATCACTGTTTTTCATAATAGTCTGATGCCTGACAAATTTTATAGTTAAAGATTCATGAGAAATGAATTCGCCCTTGAGGATTTTTAAGGTTTAAGGGCTTTGATTGGTCGCCGATGATGGAGGTTTTGTATCATTATCTCATTAGTAAACCAATTCATTTGATTTCATTATGTACATAATTAAGGGAGTGGCTATCCCAAAAACAAATGTAATAACAAAATAGGTATATAACAAAATTGGCTCTTACACATTTGTAACAACTTCATTGATACCTTATGGAATGTCGAAGCACACATTGTTAAATACAACAGCTTTTACCTGCCTCTAACTGCAGTTTCACAGACAAATGAGACGTGCAAAATGTAATCATATTATTGATCAACAATAGCAAATACATTCAGCAGACTTAGACGTACGTATAGTCAGGGGCGTATTTACGTGACCGGACCCCCCCTCGGAAAGTCGAAAAAAGTTGACGAGGAATTTTGTTAATCTGTTAATGTTTAGGTTGTTTTATTATTTTTTCAGCTGCGCACAGTAATATAGGCCTAGTAGTCATTATTTTTAAATATTCAAACAAGTTTGAATACAATAAAAAGTCAGTAAAAAGTGTGTATACAATACAATCAGTTAAATGTACAATCAAGTCTGTTAAAAAGTATCTTGTAAACGATGTTTCAATAACGCGTATTTTTATTGTGTTATTACAGTTTACTTTAATGGGATTGATTCAGGATGTTATCACACGTTTTTCAGCTTTGAAGATACTAATATTGATTAGTCTCAACTTTTTTTGCTTTTATGTGAAGCCATCTCGACCGGACCTCCCCCCCCCAGCCTAAAAATTTAAAATACGCCATTGACTATAGTGTGTGACATATTTAATTTCATGGAGATTAATCTTTGTAATGGACGCATCTTTTGTATTTTATTAATATGATAAAGTTTATCTCGCGAATGTGATTGTACAGCGTGGGGCATAGGCCTACGTTTCTGGGCAAAAATACGTTCATTGATGACTATTAGTGTCAAGCGACTTCCGGCCTGCCTGTGCGGGAAAAAGGTGCTGTAGATATTTTTGTTTTGCAGTAAACAATTACGGTACATAAATAGTCAGGAAATTCAGATGAAACAGTGAACTGTAAGATGAAGGCGTTGGCGGTGTAACAGCAGTTTGGTGATCTGCATGCTCACAGCCGGACCCCTTCACACGTGTTACGTTTTCCCTGAGAACGAGATTTTAACATTCTTCTCATTAGTGTTATTTGTTATGTTGTCATCATGGTATAATTTGTATGTTGCAGGATCTCTGCCGCCAAGTCCAGCGGACTCAGGGGTGTCAGACGTAGATTCAAGCAGTAGTGGTCATACGTCCAACGACGAACTCAGAGCGCGTCTCCAACCCAACCCAGCTTCCTCCGTCAACCCGACTGCAGGCGGCACACATCAAGGTCAGAATATTTTTTTTCCTTTGGGGTTAGTCATGATAAATAGCAGTGTGCTGACGACAATTATTTTTACTTCAGTTTTATACATTCTTTTGTAACTGCTTTTGTCTAATGTCGTTTATTATTAATTTTCAAGCAGTTATTCATAATTAATTAATTTAATTATTCACTTTTGTGAGGATTTTTGAAAAATATTTTAAATTCTAACCTCGATATTGTTTAAGTTTTATTATTTAACATCGTATTTCTGATGATGTGTGATTAACTTTGTTTGCTTTCGTCTTACGTATATGGTGTCTCTTTTAACGTTATTGTATGCGTGTGCCACAAAAGATTTTTGGCTATGTTGTGTTTGTAAAGAGAAAATTCCAACTTGAAAAACTTGAATGTACTTCATAGACTCGAAAAAAACATTAATTTGAAAGTATTAATACAGTTAAATAATTATAATTGGCATCGTTTTGTGGGAGGTTGCTTTTATTTAGTTAAAATTATGATGTGATGTAGGGTAAAAGATGATGATTGCAATTAATAGTAATAATAATAATAATAATTATTATTATTATACAAGAAAGACAGTGTGGTCAGCCACCAGGATGTTATTGCGTGTACTCATTAATAATAACAATAATGAGTATTTCGACTGATTTGGACGGGTTGAGTCGAACTGGGGCTTGTAGATTAGTAGTCCGGCGCGATACCCACATGTCTACTAGGCCCCGCGCTAAAAGATTTTGTAAATACATTAAAAAAGATAGAAAACTGTCTTCCTCATTTGTCGACTGTAGTAGTTTCTTTCTTCTTCTGTGTTATAACAATTATAGTTTTCTTTTATTTAAGTGAAGGGGCTTATAAAACTTGGCCCACAGTTGTGTTTTAAATTCGTCGGTTAACCAGTGAAAAGATGGAATGGTAAAATCAAAGGCAACTTTGTACTATACGCTACACAGCTGTGAAGTGTGTATCTCAATTGCTAATTAATTACGTAATAACAAATGGATTTTCTCATAATGGTTTGTTAGCTAGGAAAGTTGTACTAACGAATACGCAGCAGTTTTCCGTAAAAACTGGCAAGCCTGTTGCCAAGTTGTAAACAGGATACCAGTACATGTTAGGTTTTTCTGAAGCTCAGTTCTAATCTTTCCTGGTGTCGGTGATCAACATTTTAAGCATCAGTGAAGCAACTTAGGCTACCACATCGTAACGTAAGCGAAATGCTTGGCCACGATTTGTTCACATTAAAACAGGGGTTTTATTTAAAAACGATGTTCGTTTTCGCCTTCTGTCGAAATTTTTAGGTGCAAAAGGGATAAAAAAATGAAACTAGCCAAACCAGTAGTCTAGCAGCTAGGACAGTTTGTGGTCTTGATTCCCATGCACCAAGTTATATATTCATAGAAGTGAACCGTAGTGAACTTCCAGCTGTGAAGCGCCATCTATAGGCCTAGCTGTCGATTTGAAACCAGTATTCTGTTGCTTTATGCAGACAGCAGATTATACGATTGAGCAATAAGATTGTGAATACGAGATGACAGGCAGCTTGTGGAAGATACGAAACAGTTAGCATGGCTTCACAGAGTTTCACGTTAAGTTGTAGTGCAGAAGGACGGTTTTTAATGGCGATCAGAAGAAACACAAACAGTTATAAAAATTTGTTTAAAAGTGTTATGTTAGTGAGAGAGATTGTCGAGGATGTGGATATTCACTCCCGCTTACAAATTGCTCTTTTTTTCTGGTCAGAAAATTTTCTTCAGATTCTGCAGTCTGTTTTTATTTGCTCTATTGCATATTGTTGGTTTTTATAATCCCTTCAAGAATGTGTAAACTGTCAAACAACAGCTATCGTGGGATCCAGATAATCCATATAGGTTATAATATTGTGTTTAAATTTAACTTACGTTATATATAATTTGAAGTAATTATTCATTATTCGTGCTTAAGACGTAAGTTAAGTGTCACTTGACTAATGCCTATTTATGGCGTTTGGAAACTCAGTTCATTTACGAAGAGTCACAGTAGATGTCTGCTAATTGACGCGTTTAGTGGTTTAGTGTCATTGTAGGTGTCTGTTAATTGACGCGTCGACTAAGGAAAACATAATTCTTAAGATAAATTAAGTTAGTAGGAAAACGGAGACAGTTCCGGGCCTGTGACGCTAGATGTGCCGCAGTTTATAATCGCAGTACGTAAACAACTCCGTTTCCATGGCAACAATGTTTTCTTCACAGAAACAATTCCGGGCGTCCACTTTAACGTATATAAAGGTAATGTGCGTGCATAAAACAAGGTTATGTTAACTTTTTAATTTGTAGAAGTAAAATCCTTCTTATCGTTGTAAAAATTTATTTTGGAATTATTTCTACATAAATTAATTTGTTCAGTAAATATATTTTGAAAATAGGAAAAACGTTTTGTTGGGAGAAAACAAGATTTTATCAGTTTTTCGAAAGTAGATTCCATGTTAAGCATTGCATAGACTAGGGCGCAGCCCGGAACCGTTAAATTAACAGAGGCAACAAAAAAAATATATTTTTTAACTAGATCTTGTCGTAGTTTTTCAAAAACTAAAACTTGAATTGAGTTATGTAATTTAAAGGAATTCTTTCCAATAAAAATAATTGACCGACAAATTATTCTGTTAGCGTAACATCATTTATAAACAAGTAGTGACTCTTTGATTAAAACTGTTTATGAAATTAAACATATGCACAAAATCATCCCACTACGTGGATTTCTCCATGCTGGCTGTTGTTGACAGTACGTTGAATATAAGGGCTTGTGGCCAGTAAACAGAGTACTTGTGGCAGTAGTGTAATACTGAACATTGCTTTTAGTGATAGTGCTTCTAGTTTTCTGCACTGAAACAGTTACTTGTTTCTGTCGTAACTCAAGGTATCAGCTAATGGAGTGTATTGTTTGCAGTGACGACGCCGTCATGTTGGAGGTCTCCGGAGTCACCCTCCAGCCTGTACCCGCCGCATTTCCTTGCACCCTATTACCATCACCAGGTCATCAGGAGTCAGAACCAGCACCCCCACCACAATAGCAGGCCGCCGTGTAAGTATATGTTTATATACAGTTACTGTAAGCTGTTTCCGCGTACTGTATCACAACGAAAATCGTAATAAACAACGGGTGCCTCGGTCTCATTGTCGGTTCAGTTCAGGTCAGTTAAACCGATCACTGGTCACGGTATTGTATTGATAACTGAATTTTTTTATTGTAATAGCCATATGTGACATATATAAGCTTTCGTGTGACTTATTGATAGTCCTGTGTGATGGCGGCGATGGTAGGCCTATCCGTCTGTTAGTTACTCAACGTTTCTTCGATAATTTTAACTTCCTGTTATCGTTTGCGTCCAGTATTGGATGTCTCCCTACGACTGAACCGTAACTCATTAGTGGAGGATCCAGAATTTTATTGAAGGAAGAGCCACTGGGAAAACCATTCAGGTTTTAATATTCTCTTTTTGTCACTGTTTTTACCATTTATAATGAAGTATTTACCAATCTTTGTTTTAATTTAAAATGTTGATAGTGTTCTGAACAATGGAGCTATAAGGGGAGAAACCTCCGCGTACCGTCAACACTGTCCGTACGACCTAGCCACTATATTGTAACTCGTAGATTTATAACTATAATTACGATTCGTGAAAATAAATTTCGCGTATTTCATGCGCGTGTTCAATACAATAATAGATACAAGGCTTACTTCAAGTGAACGACATTAACATCGTCTATAATCTTAATTTCATTCCGATACTAATTTATTTAAAAATTGGCCCAACAGTTTCTTCCTACTAATCAGCTGACTACCTTCACGATTGATGTAATAGGAGACAGCAGTCATTTGACACCCACGTTCCAGGTAGGATTGTTTAGGATTTAAATGCCGAACTGATTACAGCATACATTCACGGGCTCCTTGTATATACGTTAGACAGGCTGTGAAATCTGTTCAACATCGCAAATATTCCCTGTTTCTCTTTTAATTTCTTTCAGTCCAAACACATTTTTATAAATGTAAACAGATCATAATTTATTTATTGTTAGTAAATTTGTATATCTTTTTTTTTAATATAATGATATAATTTTTGAGCGCACGATTTAACAATGATTTTAAAAAATCGTCCAGTTTTGTATTGCGTCGCTATCTAACGGTACAGTTTTGACTGTAGTGCCGAATTTCATTAGCGATCGTAGGGAGTGTGCGAACAAAACGCAACAGCAGTGTGAGTTTGAGGGGAGCGTGCACGCTAGGCGAACCAGCCGGGTTGAGGTCCGCCCCAAGGCCGACAATGCAGCTCAACCTATTTTTAACTACGTATGTTTTCCTCACCGCGCACAGCGGTTTTATGCGTGTGTTTTTGCGAAAGGGAACTTTATTGCGCTTCTTATCCCTCGAGCGTCCGCGAGTTTTCTGTACCACGTTCTTCTTTCTTTTACACAACGAAACGATTTTAATCACGCTTAATCAGTAAAATTGTTTTTCTTGAATATTTGACCTCAGTAGGAACAGACACTTTTTTCTAGGTAGTTATGTACATGATACAAGAAGAAATGGGAATAAACGAGGGAAAGAAAGACGCATATTTTAAAAAATAAGTTGGACGAGTATGAAATGTTGATAAATTGTTGTTCTGTAGGATTAATATAACATGTAAGCCAATAAAATCATTTTTAAATCCTCATTGTTTCATTGTTGAATGCAGCAAAATTGTGATACAAAATTATTTATGATGAACAGAGTCAAATTACTTCGTGAACAATGTTATATTTAGAACGAGTAATTTAATTGGTTTAGACAGGAAGAGAGCCATTCTTATGTTCAATGTGCAAATATAACTTAAAATGGTCTTCTAAAAGAGGACGTGACTGTTGTTAGTAGGGAGAATGCAAAATCGTATTAACAGAAATATTAAAAATTTTCGCTACGAGAAGGACTTAAATATAAAAACAAAAAGAGACCTACATTTATCATATTATGTCTGGTTGTACATATAGCTCCTATTATTTAAGATGTTTTTCAATATTTAAATGGTTTATGACAATTTCTGAAGATGAGAATTATGTCATTGTTTGATAGATAGACCTATGTCTATTCACGATTCCTGCTATGATCTCAAGAAGGAAGAAATTCTTTTAGTTTTTACATATACGCCTATTTGCAGCAGTTGCTGGGAGGCTAGTAATGTAATAATTGTGATGGTTATAAACAAACAAAAACAAAAAATGACTGAGAAAGGAGACAGGAAAGCAGAGAGGCATATCGCTGGCAAGAAAGTTGTAGGTAGATAAGTTTAATAATACTGTAGAATGGTGTAGTGGCTGAGCAGATTACGGAGGATGTCACAATACACATTAAAGAATACGCAGTTTGTAGATAAGGTAGTAGCAGTGATAACATAATTGTTGCAGGAAATGTAATTATTCGACATGTTGTTTTAAACAAAACATTTAAACGGAAAGAACCAAAAAAAATTGAAAATAGGTGGAGCGGCGGCGGTGTTAGGTACGCTGGAAAGCGGAGGAGGAAATGATCTTGACCTTGGAAAAGTCAGTGTGTCGTTGCACCGGACGCCGCTAGTCTGCGCTTGCGTGTCGACGCCATCTTGCCGATTTTTTAATTGTATTTACTGGAAAATTGTATTGGCATTTGTATAACTGGTGCTACTTATTATGTAGAAAGTGTAAAAAGAAAGCTATTACCGTGTTTTTTTGTGTTCGCCACATGTGACGCAGTGGCGTCGTATCGATCAGTCTTCACTTCCGATATTGTATATAGGCCTATAGGAACATCGAAAATAAAAAAAAAAGAAATACGTAAACAGCATGCTAACGCCAAATCTGGAACGACATGTGTAGCATAGCTACAGCTATCGTATGTGCACATAAATATCTGGTTTGATAAGTGAAAGGAGATCAGGGTTCTTCAAGATATTTCATAATCCTAAATTATGATATAAAAACGGTTTTTTAAAGACAAAACTTCACAGTAAGTAAAATTATTATTATGAACGACGATCAGAGCAGAGTGCAACTGCCTGTGTACGCACTCCACTATTTTTTATAAACATCGGCGCGTGTATGTAGGTTTGATGGCAGACAAGAACGCTGTCGAACAGACGGAATGAGTTGTAAACGTCTCTCGTCTAATGGCACATTCGTTAGTTGTAGGCTGTGACGTAAATCAACGGCATTAGTGCACATTTGCGACCGGAATGCATGCAACGTTGTTTGGCAATACTGTATATACGGAAAATTGGTCCTTATCGCTGTTATCAGTTTTGCAGTAGTTCAAACAGTTCAAGTTCGCTATGTCAATGATCGATCGACCTTGTGCGCTAAATGCGTTGTCTTGCGCCTCGTACTTCACACATATACTGCTGTATTGTCAGGGTCAGTTGCAGTGCCCACTTCCTCTACTGTCGCGCTCCTATCTGACAATTCTATAGACTATTCTTTTAAATGCTTACAGTTGTTGTTCCGGCCGATAACTGATAACAATGAGGACAGAAACGAGATCTCACAAGATAATCTGCGATCTCACAAGATAATCTGCGATGGGAATCTGTCTCATGCTGGCTCCGTTATAAAGCAAATGTGATTATACGGCCTGTCAAATTGCGAATTTTGTTGAATATTGACTATTCCGTTGACAAGACTAATGTTCCGCTGACGTTGGGTCTGTAATAACATAAGTGTAATAACTGAAATATTAATAACAAATGTAATGATAAGAGCAGGCCTACTCGAAATAAAGTAGGCCTAATAATATGGAAGCATCAAGATTATAGTAGAATTGACGAGACAATTAATGAAAACACGCGCAACTATGGGTGCGCTTTGTGCATTCTCCGTGTATTAGAGACAGTTAAATAGCATGATGTAAGAAAAGTACAAATAGTAATGTAGCCCAAATAGTTTACGAAGTTGAAAATGTTTGTAAATTTGGAAAGCAAGATTAAATGAATACAACTGACCACACTATATCTGGGTGTATAATTCCGTACGGTGTGCGTGCGCGCTCACGTGCCTACCTACGCACACGAGCGCGCGGCGATAGATGAAAGTTTTGGCGCAAGTTTGCGGGCGGAAATGGGCCCTGCTCCGCGCGTTACCTTGAGAAAACAAAATGGCGACCGCACCAGACGGACGAGCCAATGACCAGGAAATAAGCAACGAAGTGACCTTCACTCAGCCAATCGCGTGCTTGCTTTCACACACACATACACACAGTGATCAGTTGAACAGTGCGGTGGTCAAATTGTGTGTGTGTTACTGGCAACAGTCATATACAATAATAAAGCACATAATTACTGTATTGTACAAACACAATTTCGGTTTGTCCGGAACGTGCGGTTAGTTACCTAATACACAAACTTCAACCGGCTTATGCGATACTTAGACTACAGTCTTATATTGTCGATGTTTACGGAAACATTACGGCACAAATCTTAATGATGAGGTCTGGAAACGTCACCGACAAAACTTATTACAAAAAAACCTTCAATGTCGTGTTGGAAACTCCGTCGTAAAATCCGAGTTGTTTCAGACGACACTGAAACCGTGTATCGTGTAGGCCTACTGTTGAAGCATCGACTCTTCGTATTGCTTATGAAAAGAATATTCAACTGCGATCGCGGAGTGATAACGGAAACTTTTATTTTTTGTTTGGTTTTTCGTTAATTAAAGGCAATATCGTAATCAACTCACCGAATGTAACAAAGCAGATACCCAGAACACACGTCGATCCTGTTGGGGGTCTCACGAGACTTACATCACTTGAACTGATTAATGTTTTTTTTTACATAGGTCTAGAAGAGGTTTTTTTCTTGCTTCTAAATTTCTGCTGTAGATCTAGCATATTCACGTTAAGGAGACAGAAAACAGCATATGCGATAGTAGGCTATGTTTATCGGAACAGCTCAAAAAGGCTCATTCACAATATACAAAGTATTATTGTGTAGGTCTGTGCGTAATAGAGATGCTTAAAATGTTTGTACTATATAAACCAGACAAGTTCGTGCCGCTTAGTAGCCACCATTTGTGTGAATAAAATCCCATCTTACACGAAATGACGTTTGGTAGGCCTACTTCAAATATATTTGTTTCTCACAGACTACATTGCAACTAGTCGGTGCGGGAACGTGTGGTGTTCTCAGCGAGAGTAAGATGCATCACGCAACCACTCGGCTATTTCCGCCTCACAGTTAGGCCTATATCATCTTGTACGTCTAAGTTATTTGTCCAAAATACTAAGTTACGTAAATAGGAGTTTTCTTCTTTTTCTTTAATAGGTCTTATGGTTTGTTCTGGCTTTTACCACCTTGGCCTAGGTCGCCCAGATAGCCTACGTAGTCTACTTTCCCTTCGGCTAAGATATGTTAACCCCTACACAAGTGTCCTAGGCTGGGGGTTTTGCGACTTGAGCGCAAACATGCCGATAGACCTTATAAAAATATAATTAGGCCTACCGTAGGCCTGGAAACTCGTAAGCTTAAAAAAAACCTAGGAACAGGAAGACGTGGTAAATAGATTCTGTATGATTTTTTCTTTGTTAGCATCTTTAATGTAGTTTTGATTCTGCTGGAAATAAATTTTATGTTTGTGTGTGTGTGTGTGTGTGAACAGACACAATTATTTCGTGACATTATTGGAATTGAAAAACGACTGGACTAATTTCTTGTTAGGTAAGAGGCCTGTATGGACTATGGGGATAGTCTACGTATTGCAAGTTCATCTTCACCGTAATGATGCATGGGGATAGTCTACGTATTTGGTATCGTTATCAGTAAGTACGTAGGCAAGGTCAGAAAGACCCGAGACAGCTGTCAGTGTTCACAACCGGTTAAGTTAAGTAATGCACATTATAAATAGAAGGAATATAAATATTCAACAATTTGTATTATTGGTTGAAACAGCAGCAGACTGCATTTAATTTAAAAGTTAAACAATCGTTGAAAACAGTTGTGCTTAATTTGGCGAACTCAGATTAGCGGAAAATAATTGACAAGAAAATGAGCGACAAGAATTAATTAAAGGCGTGACGGTTGACCCATGTGACGGGAAGTAATCACGCTCAAGTTCAAAGTCGACATACGCACTTACTGTTCCTGACCAGCGCAACTTCGGGCGCCTCGCTTCAGACTATTTTAGCTGCCTGTAACGTCACACTCGCACTCACTCTTTACTTTCACTCGGTGCAAACCTTCAACTAAATATATCCCGTCCATCATCCGGCCAAGCAGGAGGTATGGTTTCTTACTGAAATACTTTGTACGTCGCTTTGGAACGTGCGTTTTGTGTTTACCTCACTACATGTTATACGGAACCAACTCATTTGTATTAAATAATGGCCTATTTTTATTCAAGACCTTTACGATAAGGTGTTTTTAACAGTTTTTGAGTATATTAATTCAATTGACTATTTAGTACACAATTATTTCTTTTAAATTATGTAACCACTGTATAATTATTTGTCGTCAGGCCTATTTGCTTTTGTTTGTCACTTAATATTTTTGTTTTGTATCTTTCCCCAGCAATCGTTTCATACCGTAAATATCATAGACCAACCGATTAATTGTAGGCCTATTAATTAAATGCAATTAATATTAATTAAATACTTTTAACATTTAAAAAATTTCGAGTGACGTCAAGATTACACCACAAAGATATTTAAAAACAGGTAGGCCTATGTGTTTTACAAGGTACGGCCTGTACGCTGGAGTATGGGAGGAGAATTAAGTGTTGTCACTGTCCTTATCAGTATGGTATCTGTTTGTGTGTGGGTGGTGGGAGTCATGTATAACCTTGACGCTTATGTAACATGTGGCGCCGAAATAGCTTAGCGCTACGTAATATGATAACAACTACACAGGTCCTATAGTCCATTTCTGATAATCCACCTTTTCTGTAATGGTAATCCAAAATCAACTTGTACACGAATCTCTTGATGCTTATTGCATGTTTTAAAGAAAGAGGGTTGTTATTATATTTACACAGAACACCCTGTAGGGCTATATTGTAGAATACTTTTTTATATCTATTTAAAAAGAAGTCGATTTAATGTGGTTATATCTGTTAAGGAAGTACATCGAAAGAATTGGTACATTGTTTTATTCTATCAGTTTAACATGCGTAATATCGTATATAAAAAAAAAAACTAAAACATTTTCATAGTCAAAAATCAATGACGATAATGTTATTGAAATGGAGTGTGTATAGTGTGCACAATGAGAGAGCAATGGTTGAGCGCTCTAGCGGCGACGCTGGCAACTAGTGAAAGGAAAACTCAGAGGCAGCTTTGGTGCGGGGGGGAGTCGGCATGCAATGACCGAGTCCAAGGTTGAATCTCTGTGAGTAGTGTGCTCTCTCTCAACACGCCACGGGCCGACCAGAGAACATTAGATTGGTCAGTGATGTTCCTTTGCCACTTGGCCCCTTGCCATCAACCGCCCCGCTAATACGCGCGCGCGCGCCTGCAGTATTATGCACTCGAAAAACACTTGCACCCAGATGGAAACCTTGAAATTATTAACTACCGACTTAATACATACCATCGTATTATGCCACGAAGGGCAAAGAAGAAAATAAAAACCAGTTCTTGTTCTCCGATGATGGCCTACTTTCATTTTTTATTTGTTTCTAATACTGGTATTGGTGTATTATATATCTCTTTGACGTTAACTTAGCGACGAATGATAATCCGTTATCGTAAAAAAATAATGACTGTTGACGTGGGCGACAAGCCAGTGGTGGATGTGCGTGTGCTTCTGTTAATACAAGTAAAGAAAATTTTATAATCTTAGTTACATTTACAGTCATTCATATAATTATTTAAAAATCAGTTTAATGTAATGCGTTTGGTGAAAACGTATCATAGACATTGGTAAAATAGTGCCGCAATATTAGGCGCGTCAATATTCACTCAATAGTCACATCCGTATTGTTTACGTTGATCGTCATGCTTCTTATTAGAAGGTAGTAAGGTCTCTTGGTCCTCTTAATTTGCAGAAGTAGTGTAGAGTTGATGAACTGCTAACTGTAAGCGATACCCGAATCGTATAGCAGCTCGGACAGTACTATAAAAATAGTTACGCGGCCGTGTAACGAAAACGATAGTTTCCTTGAATAAAGTCAGAAGTGTGTAAGGTGAGAAGGTAAATTCTGTGAAGGGTGAAGAGAGAGAGAGTATTTATAGAGTGGACGAAGTTAGCTGTGACCATGAGCCGCTCAGGAAACCAGGACCTGGGACTAGGGAATGCTTTTGCGCGAGGTTAGGGTTCTGACATTTTGCCGCGTCCGTTCTATTTACAGAACAGATTCTCTTGTTTATTCTGCCAAATGTCAAGTGCACAATAATCCCCACTGTGTCTGTCGTCTGCTACTACTAACGCGGTGCCCTCGTCTCGCCGCTCCTCTCCTCACAAAATACATTAGATACCACATGTAGAATATTTTGTGGATGGGCACGGCCAGTAGTTAACTCAGCCGTATTAGGTTTCCTTCTAAGGAAGCAATCGTGTTGTTACATTTTCTGTATCGCTTTTTTACTTCTCCAGTGACACTAATTTCTAAACAGAGGGTCAGGTAGATTTGACTTCAGATTAAATGGGGTATAATTCCAATTCCCCTCACCTAGTTTTGAATATTAGAAAGCAAGCTCATGAGTGAGTGTTTAAGTAACTGAAAGAGTTATCGAGCGACCTGGACATAAAATTGTGACAATGTACCACATAAGCAGAAGAGATAATCACTTATTTAGCATATTTTTGGTGGAGTCAGTGTTCGAAAATGTGATAATACTGTGATCTGGAGTAGCCTACTGCTTTTTTTTAGTTTTATATATTAGTACAATTTCTGTATTATTTTGTTTGTGGCTAACGTGTGTGTTTGTATGGGTTGTTTCAGTAACGGAAGGCTACGGTTACATGCCGCCGCCACCCAGTAGTCACCATTACTTCGCTACACCGTCAGCGCCGTCTCCTCCCCGGGCTGCGCCGACGTCCGTCATACAGGCCGCCGCTTCCAGTAGTCACGACGACCTTTACTTCCTTGAACTCGGCTTCCAGCAACGAGCCAAAAAGAAACTGAAGAGGCCAAAAAGCGGTGAACCTCTTGCTCCTGGTGCCAAGAGGAAGAGCCGAGAAGGTGATTATTTTTACCCTTTGCTGTATCTCGTAATTGGTCGATGTGAGATGAATATCCACAGAATACGTTTTTTTTTTTTTTTTTTTTTTTTTTTTTAAGAGTACAGTAAAATTATTTTGTAAAAGAATACTGTTAAAAGTACATTAAAGAAAACACTAGTTATGATCAAGTTATCAGTATTGAGAAAGACATTATAAAACAATTTATGTATTTTACTTCTGCAGCAGTGCTTTAGAGATTTCTGTAGTTTGTGAAACCTATATTTTCTTTGAGGATAGTTTATCCTTTTTTCCAGAATTTATCAATTCAATTCTCAATTGAAAAGGCGTTTTCAAATTAATTGACTCAAAAGCAGTCACAGCTGTGGGGATTTCACAAACAGAATGACAATAAAACACTAGGTGAAGTTTCAGAATTGTTAATGTCTCTCGGGCTTCTTGAGATTTGAGGTTAATAGTAAATGCTGGCAATACAAAATTTATATAAATTATGTACTAATATATGAATAAAAATCATGTACTCTAATCAATGTAAATTTTAAGGATAAAATTTGTATACAATCTGATATTGAAAATTTCACTATACGTATAGAAAGTCCATAAACATTGTTTTTAAAGTTTTATAGTTAGTTGTTCTGTAGTTTAGAGTTCTGTATTTAACCTAATTTAGGCCAAACTATCCTAGAATTCATGTCTTCTTATTTGAATTTAATTGTATCAATTCTGTATGCTCTTTTGACTTATAGGTTCCTAATTTTAAATTGTTTCCATTGCTGTAACTGTTTTAAATTATTGAGGAAATTAAACAAAATATTTTATTTGTTAGGCTCAACGACATACCTTTGGGAGTTCCTGCTCAAATTGCTCCAGGACAGAGATTACTGTCCCAGGTACATCAAATGGACCAATAGGGAGAAAGGTGTTTTCAAATTAGTTGACTCAAAAGCGGTGTCACGGCTGTGGGGACTTCACAAAAACAAACCTGATATGAATTATGAGACCATGGGACGAGCCCTCAGGTAAGGCCAATTCCACGTTCACATTGAATCAGTCTGCTTGTTCCATTACGCAAAACTCACGTATTCTTGTTTCACTAGACACTTAGGTGCTTTATATACTGAAATATTTTCATCCTTACCCATGTATTCATAGCTGTGTACATGTGTGTGTGTGTGTGTGTGTTAAATGTAGTCTATAGTCTAGATGGGATATTAAAAAAAATGTCAACACCTTTATTCTACTTGATCAGATTAATAAATAATGACATAAAACGGAGTAAAAATAAATAGTAAAAGAGGGAAACTAAACTTTACATGTATATTTAGTAACCAACATAAAATTAACCATACAATCTTGGTCTGTGTGATGCAGTTAGGAAAGAACATTTTTATGTATACAGCTTGCTAGAACCTCTTGAAATACAATCGAAGTATACAGAAATATAAAAAAATAAAGTCACAAGATTTGAAAATCTATATGAACATATAATAAATGATTCACACAGGCTTTTATTAGACCACAAACTTTGTTCCAAGAAACTCGTTATGTAAGTTATGAGGTGTAGTCCATTTAAAGTTTAAACTTTTCTTTATAATTTGTGTTGTGAAGAAGACAGTTATGAGGCACCTTTAGTAAAAAATGCACATGAAGCTGTATGTACAAGAGTATTTCAGTTAATGGTTGTACATCACAGTTTTTCACTATATTGTTATTGCAAAACAAACAGTAAGTGTCTAAAATCTCACCATATGCATTTATCTAGAATGCATGCACACACTTCCAACCGTACTGTCACTTCAGATTAATGTTCATTCAGATTAAGAAGCAGAATAATACAAGACGTAATAATATTTAACTGTACAAATCTGTAGAAAACACATGTCTGTTAAACAAGGATATGTAAATGGATAGCAGTAGTAGTATTGGTACTGAAGTGTATTTGAACTCACTGACAAGACATAGATTTATTAGAGTACATGCATGAGTGGATACAGAAGTCAGAGTTCATAATAAAACTCAAGTTCTATTAATAATACTAAATGAAAGTTTAGATTGTGTGAGTATACACAGATGTTTTATAAATACATTAGGCTTTTTTTATTACTGAATTACTGCACTATCATGTTTCACCTTATAAATTATTGCTGTGTATATATTTAATTTGGTGTTACTTAGTTGTGTGTGTCTGTTACAGGTATTACTATCAGCGTGGAATATTGGCTAAAGTGGATGGTCAACGCCTCGTCTACCAGTTTGTGGATGTGCCTAAAGACATAGTGGAGATTGACTGTACAGGCGCGTGACTTAGTGCTGATATCTGTGTTTTGAAAAATACTATGTAATATGTACCACAAACATCGCAATAATATTTGTATTTAAAGACAAAGAAAAACATTTGCCGTTTCTTTTTTTGTACTGATATTTTTATTGTGATTTAAATGCAGAGGAAAATTTTTTATTTCCTTTGTTAATTTGGTGGTTATAATTAGGACTTTGTCATAAGCCATAGTTGTAATATTATTAAGTGTCTTGGGTCAACGAATCGTCTACAAAAAAATAAAAAATAAAAAAAGTACATTTTATAAAGATTTAAACATTTTAAAAAATATTATTTTTGTATTTAATTATTTGTAACTGTTAATAGAGTTTTGAGAAATCATAAGTTTTTGATATACAAAGTGTTTGGAACATGTATGTTTTCTTTTTATGAAAAAACAATGCAAAATTTTTACACAAATATAGCAACATCTTCAAAACTACTAAAAAAAAACTTTATTAAAAAAAAACTACCCAATATTAAAACCTGTAGTTACCAAACAGATATTTGTAATGTAATTTTAAATGTAACGATGGTGTAAAGTAGATTCTGACTATCGATAATTTACGTTAGTGTCAGTCAGATTATCTGTGTAAAACTTGTAAATATCAGTATGTTGTATGTTTTAATCTATGTAAGTGATGTGGTAGCGTTAATGTGTACTTAAACATTTATTACTAAAATGGATTCAAATGTTAGACGTTTTTTATATAAAAAGAAGGATTTTTCTATCTATGAAAAATTTTGTCTAATATTGTAGGTTTCTTGTTATCAGATATAAATAAATTCTATGACGTGGGTTTCCTTGCACAGATTTATGCCATTATAGACATAATACATGATGCTACAAAATGTTGTATGTAGAACTTTCAGCAGTAAATATTGTTAATTGGTTATATATGTTTCAGAATACAATGATTAATTGTTTTGGTGATGGTGTGTATGTGCGTGTTTTTTAAGATGCTTTACTAAATCAATGCCATTTTTGTGAGGCTATTTATACAATTATAACATGCATTTCTGTACACCTAAAAATGTATTTATCCACACAACATTAAACAAATTCATTATTCAACATATGTAACAGAATGTGTATTTATTAGTTTAGTTTGCCTTTCAGTTATGTTAAATTATAATATTACAAATTACTGTATTATTCATATTACCGTTAGAATATAAGGGTGAGACAGATTTTATAATGATAATCCCATTACTATTACCAATGTCTTTTGTGTAAATAAAAAGAAGTAAATACAAGTATCTAAAATGTTTATAATAAATTGAAACATACAGTAGTATACTTGAAGCATAGTTTATGGTTACAAAATATTTTTGTAAAGTAGTTTTGAAATTCAACATACAAACAAAGTTGACTTTAAAACCCTGAAACAGTGAATTTGTTCACAAAATAGTCCACTTGTGTTTCGTGCTTATTGAACGTCATTTATGCTTAAGGAATGATGAACAGTTTAATTATAGTCATGTTCAAAATGACTTCTCTACAAGACATTGTTAATACTTCACTCGTATGCAGTATTACCAAGTAATACAGCGTATTAAAATCAGCGAGAATTTAATAATAGAATGAGTTTTCAGTTATTTGAGTATATTGCAATACATGTATACATTGTTAACTACTTTAGAATAAAAGCACATAAAATAGATACACTGTCTGTTATAAGCACTTTAGCCACTATAATTCATATTATATACATGTTTATGGCATGATTTTAAATCGTTTCATTATTTGCTATGAAGATGTTGCTAGGTTTGTTTTGAAAGTGAAATGAGGTGCAGCGCTTGAGCTCGAATGTTAGCTGTATTGATTTCTCTATATTTTATAGTTTTTTTTGTATTATTTAAAATGAAATGTATCTGTGTATAATACATATAAACAGAGTGTGTATGTGTATGCATATACAGTATAAATAAAACGGAATGATCTCAGGACTAAAAAATGTTTAGTTATGTGTCGTCGAGATCGCACCGGCTTTCACTGCCAAGTGCACGTAAATACTTTGTAAATACTTCGCAGCTGTCATGACTTGTATATAGCAGACTTTTATTATTGTGTATAATTTATTTATTTCTTTTTGTGTTGATAGTTTCTTTTTATTTTATAAATATAAATGAAGAGTATAGTTTTTCAATTGAAAGACACAGTGCAATGAAAACAAAGTTACACTGTGCTCTGTGTTTGTGACTTGTACTTATTGTCATTTGGTTGTACAGTCTCATATTTTTCTCAATTAAATGTATGTAATTTTTTTATAGTTTGAAAATATAGCAATTTCCTGGGTTCAGTGATGTTCTATGCCGGTACAAATTGTTGATGTTATACCTTGCTGAACAAAGGAAGCGTATAAATAAAAATTTCAAATTTTGTTTAACTAAGCTAATATACTATATGTCAATAATCTTATTATTGAACAGTACAAAGTTAATCAAGGGAATTTTTCTAAATGTTGCACATTGGATGTTATATATAAATATATATTTATGTGTCTGTGCACTTTGCTGCCGAAAGTTTGTGCGCAGCTAAAAAAGTAAAATAAATAAATAAGTATGTTATTCATGTTGAGTGTAACTCTTTTGTGATTTAAATAGTAAACGGTCGAATCGCTCAGAGCCGTGGTTCGTCATCCGAGTAACGTTAGCTGTGAAAGGCCTTTCAGAAAAGGTTGAGAAACTAACATGAGACTGATATGGTTTGAGGAAAAGTTTTTTATATCATCTATTTGATAGTTTGTTATATAAAAAATGAAAAAAATTTTGCTATGAAGTCTAAGCGTATCGTTTGTTTGTTACATGTATGTTCATTCAATGTTCAGGTTGTAAGTGAAAAGCAGCTCGTATAAATAAATTTTATCTGTTGTAGTTTTAAATGTTATTACGTAATTGAAAAAATTATACATATATATAGATATAAATAAACAAAAATAATATATAATAACTCCTTCACTCAAGTGATTTGTTCTTGTACATCATAATAAAAGTATTTTGAAAGTTTTTAATTAATTAATTATTTAATGACATAGGATTATAATATCATTCCAGAAGTTTGAACATAATAATATTCTTTTAGCCTTTACTGACCTGTTAGGATACATGCAAAATTTGGGATAAGTCCGTCTCTACAATACCAATCACTGCCATCCTATGACATATGGGTGAACAACAACACACAAGGCAATTTACTCTGACCTCTTGAATTATTCAACAATATATTTTTGTGACCAATATGTGTGTGATACTTGAAAAAATTTATTTACATAAATGTTTTTTGTAAATATTTTTAAAATAAATGAAATGTTCCTTAATTTGAAAAAGAAATAAATAACCATGCTCATTTTCGATCAGGGGTATTTTATAGAGTGAGATTAATCACTTTTTGTTGAGTTAGGTCTGTAACGGTTAATCGAATATCAGAGATATTTATTGTCATTAGTGTGTACTTAGTTTATTGCTTAGCTTAGGTTGTTAAACACTGTTGTTGTGGGAACATATAAATAAATATTTCTTATTGTATACATACTGTGGACTTCACAAATTTTAGCTCATCCAAGAACATATATAGATTTTAGCTCTCATCTATTATTTATACAAATAATTATATAATATATATATATTGTGAACTGTACAGTGCCTCAAGTTGTATGTAACGGGTCAAATGCAATTTTATTCCTGGGGATTTTGTTTATAATGAAAATTCGTGAGTTTCTCAGTTATGCTACAAATACAAACCATTCTTACGTTATAAACTTGCAATAAATAATAATTAAACAACAAATCAAGCAACTACACTGTTTACCTCTCCCCACAAAAACTGTTTTTCGCTGTAGATCAGACATTTTGTGACAATTAATCTTGACAGTTGGTGTTATGTTTATCACTGGAGATTTTATTAATGTTATTAACATTGAATTTTAAAACGTATATATAGATTAAAAAAAAAAAAACAAAGAACGTATGTACCTTAGTAGAGATGGAGGATAAAAATATAGAGTTTATTCAAAGTTGATATTTTTTCATAATTATTAAAAAAGTTACTACAAAAAGTTGTGAATTATGTAAATAATATTTTTATGTAAGTACAGTATATATTTGTTTGCCGATATAAGATTGAAGGAACAAACACAGTGTTTGTTAATAATGAATGGAACACAACAAAAAACAACAATGTTTCTGTCTGTTTTAGATCATAGTATTCTATATTAAATAAATGCTATTTTAAATGTTATTATTACAATTATATTAATTATTATTAAAAAAACAAATATGGAGTTATTCACTGGATACTTTTACATAATGTAAATTAAAAATAAACAACAGTCGAAATAAAAGTGTGTTTAAATACATGTGATGATTTCCTACCTTTGAGTAAGTTGAATTAATTTGTTCTTCTGCAAAGTTCGAGTTCCCACCTTAATTCCCGTTCTCCAATACCCTGTGTCTTTAGGAATTGAGAACCCAAAGTATGGACAGGCTTTGTAAACACATTTAAAAGATACTTTAAATGTTTCTTGGTGGTCAACTACAGGGCCATGGTAGTTTCAGCAACATGCTGTATATAAATTTAGCATTATTGATTTTGCAGCAAGTTTACAAAACAAAAAAGGAATGTGCTATGCAATATCTTACCTGGATTTTACTAGAAAGATCTACAATATGTTAACTTTTACAGCCCTTTGTATATATGGCTGCAGTGGCGGAACTAGGAACTGCTCCTGGGGGGAGGGGGATGAGACTACCTTGAAGGTAGTCCTTAGGAAGCTGTATTCAAGCTTCTTCCCATACAATAGTTTATACAATTCAATTATTCATAAGCTTATTTTAACACAGGCAACTGGCTTATAAATAGGCGTATGTTAGGTGATATGGAATTTCACTGAAATTCTTGATAGCTCCGGAGGGGGGGGGACTGATCTATTTGTAGTTATGTAACTGTATGACCGTATCAGTGGTGGCTTATGTTAGGTTGCACAATGCTAAGTAAATCCGTAAATTGTATTTCAATAATGATTAAAACAGTAATAATGTTTCCAAGCTACATCATTATAAGTAATCATTTACAAACTCGGTAAGCACACAGTTACCGAAAATACTACCTCACAGGCTTGTGGCCAAGAGGGGGGGGGCCTGGATGGGTACCACCCCCCTAAAACAAAGAATGAATTTTACTAATGAAATAAAACAAAGCTTCCATTTGAACACGTGAGGTCTCTAGTACTCATTACGGAATTACCAACCCCATAACGTATCACTAACATGTTGTATTAGTGTAGCCAACATCATTTCAAGCCTGGATTTGTTGTATGGATTGTTTGTGCAGTAGGAATAGAAATAGCACTAATTTTGTTAGAAGTTCAGTTTTGTAATTGTGTGTGAGTGAATGTGCCAGATTACAAACGTTTTACCTAACGACTAAGCAAAACAAAACAACCACAATTTTTTTAATGTCTATGGCAAAAGATGTATTTTTCTATGATGTATACATTTTTAACACCAGCCTTTTTTATGTGTAAGAAACATTTCATCAAATGAAGAACTTGCAATTCTCGGAACTTTCCTTAATAGTCTTAGAGACAACATAAAAGCAAAGACTTTTTCTGATCTTTCTAAAGCTAAGAATAAAATTAAATTGAAGAGTAAGAGTGCCATTGAAATTCTCAATTATTTATGAATCAAAATTATAACTCTTCGTATATTTTTTAAGTTTACCACAATTGTAACAGGAATATGATTACTTTCATCTGCAAGTTAGAAATTTGTATCCCGTGCATGTTTTAGATATCAAAAATGCAATAAGAGATTATAGAATAATTACAAACTAAACTGCATATATATTTGTTCCTTCTGGCAAATGTTTCCCCCCTATAGCCAGTTCTACCTATGGGCCCTCGTATCTTACCAGTCGGTTTTTTTATGGGGAAATAACATTGAAATAGTGATCTAGTAGGCAAGACTGGGTTGCTACAAAAACAACATACTTAGCATGGTATGATTAGTGACTGGAGTCATTTGTTGGTATGTAAAGTTACATCTTTAATTGATAGTGTTTGTGTCAATATTTCAGCAAAATGTTTCATTGGTAAACATAAATAATTAAATTGTGGTAGTGTAAGATGAGGTAGTGATGAGGAGTGATTACATTCTAAGGCATGTCGCACACTGGATCCGCTCCGCTCAGATCAGAAAAATTCGGAAGCCATGTATTTAAATGAAATTCCACACTGCTTCCACTCAGATCAGAACCGGCACCTCCGCTCAGAACGCGTCCGAAGTATTTGCTCAGCGAGCAATTTTGTTCGGATTCAGAAGCGTTCTGAAGGATCACTCATGCGCACTAGCTCCTCGGCAGTACCCTGGCATGCACTATGTCATATATTTGGGTTTGTTTGGCATTTTGAAATAGTGAATTGCATCAGTATGGCGTGTGCAGACGAAAAATTAATCGTCATGGTAGAACAATATCCTGTACTCTATGACTCTATTATAATATAACAATGAAGGAATCAATCTGGGAAGAAATATCAGGACATTTGAATGAAAGTGGTAAATAAAATAATATTTAAAATTTATTAATAATAATTATAATAGTTTAATAATAGTGTGCGTCTGCGTGCAGTTAATTAATCACATGACATAATTATTAATAATAATTATTCATTAATATAATAATTGATAACCTCAGTATTAATTAGATAACCATAATGTATTTTGAAACAATTCCAAAAAATCAGTTCATTTATCGTTAACAGAGGTTGAAACACAAGAAAAGATTTCCTGTGTACATAGGTAACACTATAGATAAGCCTAATTAACATATTAATTCCCAAAACGGTAAAAAAAAGTAGACAGAAATCTAAACAGACGATAAAGTACGTAGACACAAGATGTTATAATTTTTTTACAAATATAAACTCAACCATCTGTTATTAAATCATGAGAAAACCAGAAACTAATGTATGCAACCTTCAATTATTGTATACACAACTACATTCCTAAAATTAATGGAACGTATAAAAAAGTAAGAAAAAGTGTAAAACAGTATTGTTATTTTCACTGAAAGAATTTTGTATTTGTTATCGTAAAACAAAACGTCGTACAGAATTTTAAATAATGAAATAAAATATATAACTACAACTAAATACACAAATATCGTTTAATTTTTAACAGTACAACGTTAGCTTTTTTCTGATATGGTTGAGTGGCGTCAGAAACGCCGTAAGCGTCCTTGCTCTCTATATTTATCATATCTTCCTGCCAAGATACTTTACCCTCTCATGAGTTAAAATACTTTCTGAACCCATCCCTTATTTCAAAGGCCTCTAATGCCACATTCCCACCAGTCTTAGTCAGATGCTGCAACCCACAAAATTCCTCATGCTTTTCAAGCTTACCAGGTCGCCATAAATTTTCATCATCTCCTCGCAGGAAATTATGTAGACATGCCGTTGCTAACACAATGATGTCGCGTGAGCTGAATTTACTAGGAGTTTCTGGGAGTACACCCTGAACTTTTTTTCTAAAATACCAAAAGCACTTTCTACAACACAGCGAGCATGCAATGTCTGTAGTTGTATACTTTACTTGGAGTATCATTAGCAACCTGAGTTCCAGGGTAACCGACAACCGACAATTGTATAAGTCACAACTTTTAACGAAACCACTTCAACTGGACAGTGTAGCCTTGAGCTCGACAGGCATTCTGTTCTGAGAGGAGTGGATGCAGTGTGTGAGAAAAGTGTTGGACGTATTCTGAGCAGATCCAGTGTGCGACCTGCCTAAGCCAAGCGCGGCAGCCCGTGGTTTAAAACTTAGGGATGGCTCTCAGATAATTTTGAAGTGTGAAATGAGCTCAAAAAAGATTAAAAACGGCATACTGTAAGAGGTTTTTTGTGGCGGGGGAGTTGTTGAATTTCTCACACAGCTGTAAAGCATACTGTCATATCAATTTACTGTCTTTCTAAGATAGGTCTAAATATTATTTATATTATATTGTAACGTTCAGCTAATGTAATCCTCCTTATGCATCCCGTGAATGTGGAAGGCCCCACTTCTGAGCGTCAATAGGTAATATCAAAACAAATTAGTATCTCTTACTAATAAAGTATAACCTGTTTTTTTTTTTTTTTTTAAATAGAGGATTATTCATCTGAACCTCAGGGTCAACATACAATTTACATATAGAACAGACAATACAACTTTGATACATGAGACACGGTAATACAGTGTTGTTAATGTCTGTTGAATGTTTGTGGGTCCTTTTAAACAACTATTAACTACAACAAAAACTCTTATAATTAACAACCATTTTCATAATAGTGCACTAACGCAAGTCACAATTATTATTATTTATTTATTTGTTTATTGTTTTTCAGTTATTGTTTTTGTGGTATGATCTCACCAACTTTGCAGGTTTCACAATGGATTCATTTGTTGATTCCACTCCTGGACACCTGGTTTTTTGCTCTCTCTCTCTCTCTGTCAAAACATCACTCCTCTAGGTCCCGGGTTGGTTCTCCTGGTCATCTCAGCTTCCACCGGTCCTCAATTTCTATCAACTCAGCAGTCACTTATCTTAAATGTTCTGGCTTGCAATTCACAATTTTTAACAATAATCTTCTTCCACTCAAAAAACTAATTTCTTTAACTAAGGCCATGGCTATATTTTTTATGGGTCACAGGTTCGGTTTACCATTTATAATTAATAATAAAATGTATTTCACTGTTATTTTCCCTTCTTAACACTGTCACCCAATATAACTTTTAGAATTACCGTTTGACATGATTATATTTGTAACACTTAAATAATTCACTTTTATGTAAATTTTTTTTCTTGATAAATAAAATAACGGTCTGAGGTGTGCAGACCTCCCCATAGTTAAATTAGATTTATTTACATTTTAACTAGTATGTTATGTTTTATGTTTGGTGAAACGACACGTTACAATATTTATCTCTATCTAAAGAAATGTACATACATGGAAGCATACAAATTAATGAAGCATCTCAACCAAGAAGAGAGGGAACAGCACAGTTGTCATTTGATTGCCAAGGACAAATGGATTGAGCATTACAGGGAACTATGGTATGACTCTAATGTTCCCCAGGAAGCTGCAGAAGACATAAGAGGGGACACAGGGGAAGTAACATTTGGGGAATTAGGTCATCCATGAAGAATCAGAAAGCACCTGCTTTGGATGGGATAAACTCAGTACTGCTGAAATACTTTAGTTCATTATTTACGTTTAGACTGCTACATTTGCTGAATATGTGCTGGAGGAGGTGCAGGATCCATGTTGCTTAGAGTAGCCAAGGTTATTTCTGTTTTTCAGATAGGTGGTAGACCTGTGCCTTCAATTTGTAGAGGTACAAGCTTAATAAATACAATTTACAAATTATATGGAAAAATAATTTTGAAATACTTTGTTCTATCTCGGATATTTGCTTCTGGATGAACAGGTAGGATTTTTTAAGGGCCGATCTTGCATCTTGCATTGACTGAGTTTTCTCTTTGAAAATTATGACTGAGAAAAGAAGATAATTTAATTTGGAGACACGCCTTGCCTTCAGTGACTATGAGAAAGCGTTTGAGAGTTAACAGATCTATTCTATGGAACATTATTTGTAAGAGGGGTTATCCTAAACATCTTGTAGACATTATAAAGAACTTATACTATTGTACAAGGATAGTACTATCTATAGGAGAGGATTTTACAGAAGAGCAGAAGAGATTTACATTAAGGGGAGTACCAACACTAATATCTACAATGATGACATAGAGAGTTAAAATGGCCTGTAGAGTGGCTCCGGGAATAAAAATAAATAATAGATCATACATGAGTACAATGCTGTTTGCGAATGATCAAGTAATCATCCAAAACTACAAATGCAAGCTCCAGAGATTGATATTCCTGTTACAGCAAGTCTGCTCAAATTACAACATGAAAATTTCTGTGCAGAAGACAAAAACTATGGCATAATATTGGATAATATGGCAATAAAAAGTATTGGATAATAAAGAGTACAAGCAAGTGTCACATTTCTGCTATATTTGCTGTGACATCACTTATGATGTGGATTATGATGTTGATCACAAGTTGGCTAATTTTCATTAAATATGTAGCACAATTCATTCAATGTTATCGAGGAAAAGACTACTAAAATTTTTAAGGTAATGGCTGTGCTAGTGTTCTTGTATGGTTCTCAAACTTGGATTTTAGATGGAAATTACAATCGCTTACATAAAGTTTTAGTAAATGAAATGTCCACTGAAAGACAAATTCACATCACAAAAAAGAGGTTTACTTATTGTGCTTCACTATCGAACAACACTTATGAATAATATTAAACAGACTAACCACACTAAAAATGTGTACATAAACAGAAATATGTTAAATATCACTCATTAACCAAAATGAATACTTCCACAGAATAGCAAAATGAAACTGTGTACACAATAGAAAGAATGCCAGCTGAGACTTAGTTGAGCCAGCCACTGGTGCAACCTTCATGGACAAAGGGTTGTATTCCGACAGTTACTACTATGGCAGTTATTCCCTTCTTCCACACAACACTGAGCAGCCAGTAAGTTTTGGCTGGCTGGAAATGTTTCTAACATTCCCTTTTTCAGCCCACTCTTTGTGCCTATCATTGGTGAACAAAATGGCTATCTCACTTTATCAAAAAAATGTAGTTTTCCCTTTTTCCACTCACTGGTTCAATTGTGAACTGTATTTTTCAGTGGATGTATCTGTCAGGAACTCTGCTAACGTTTCTTTTACATGTGACTAGGTTACAAAGCAGTTGTTGATATATCTAACCCAAAAAGATTTTAAATACACTGTACTATTAGATTTTTTTCCCGGATGTCCACAAAAAGTTTTGCGATGCCTGATAATAATTGTTAACCCACTGGAGCTCCTTCTATTTGCTTGTAGAAGACGTTGTTGCATGTAAAGTATGTAGAAATCAGACAGTGCTTTGTTAATTCAATGCTGTGCTGTATGCGGTTTGTAATATTTGGAGTGCTTATAAAACCAGGATTTTATTATTCACATTTATTCTTGTTTATTAATTAGTATTAATACAAAATTAATCTTTGCAAGAAAATTTTTTTACTCTTATTACAATGTTTTGACAGTTTTGTGTACTGTCACTGTAGACACAACATAATAAAGAAGTAATTAAGTATTATACAAATTTACAAAACTATCACCAATCTCAAGTAGCTCACATCATACTTACGATGAATAGTTGTTTTACTTCATGTCCATTACCAGAATAGTTGCATTTATATCAGAGTGCAAAGATGAAGCACGGACACTCAATTCATCAACACTCCCAGAACTAAGAGTTCCACTCACTTATGCTTTTCTTTCCAATGTCCCCAACTTTAGCCAAGTATCCATGCTGGAAACTTGAGACAGAAATTCACTCAACATCGAATGAACTGGATCACTCAGTACAACTAACTTACTAATGTAACTAACACATTATAGAAGCACATTCCACATTAACAACTGGTAGATGAAACATTTGAAAATAACTTTTATTGTTTACATGCTCATAAGACTTAAAAGACTAGCTCCTGTATACTAGCTGTCATGGAGTCAACAATGAAAAGTCATTATTGAATCTAGAATTCCATTGGTTAATAAAGGAAAACTTGTGATTGGTGCACACACAAACAAAGACTGTTATTGTGACTGTGTGTGATTGTTGTCACTCCGCCACTGAACTTCAAAGCTGTAATGCACATTAACTTTGTCTATAGGCGGCTAGTTTTGTAATCCAGTCTTAATAGCAATGTGAAATGTGAGAAATTAATCCTCATCAGCAACCACGAGTTGTGAGCATGCGCGCACGCGCGCGCGCGCGCACACACACACACACAGGCAGAAATATCAAGCAACACTTGAAGTCAACATGCATTTAACACACAGATAATTAAAAACTCATTGCTGCAACCAAAACGACAGACATCTAATCTAATTCCTCGAGTTAAACATCAGAGAGATGGCACCACAAGGCAGTGGTAGAGCACGAATACCAGAAATGTAGGGTTCAGATTGTGTAAAAAATGGTTTGAATTCAAATTATTAAAACAATACATCTTAGTAATTTAAATGTAATAGGTTTTTAAGACACAGTAAATAAAGTTTCAAGCCCAACCAAATCCCCCCTCTGGACCCAGCAGTGGGTTGTGCCCCATATGTTGAGAAACACTGCTTTATGCTATAAAATTTAGTAAAAATATTTACACAATTGTTTTCACCAAGTTTCTGCAAACAGTATTTCTTGCTACTGAAACAAAAAAAGAATTACATGTAAACAATGTAGAATTAATATGTTACGAGGTTAGGCTAAGATAAGTGATTGCAATTTGAATGACTGATCTATAATGGGCATGGCTGATGAAATACAGAAATAGCACTGATAGTTGATGGTACTGAAATACAAGGTCTGGAAATAAAGAAGTAAGACTGGTCATATAGCATTTTATTGTAATAGCAATTATGAGCAATGGTATGCAATCAAGATCTGTAACTTGGCCACAACGCTACTAAAATTTTTGCAAAACTGAAACAGGTGTATAGGGAGAATGTTCTGTCAACAGCACAGGTTTGCAGGTGGTTCAAAGCATTTTTAGAAGTCTGGGAATTGATTGAAGATGGCCCATGCTCCAGAAGGCTGTCAACATCAAGAACTGATCACAATATTGAACAACCCATTGCTGGTGCGGTCTAACCATCAGAATGATCACAGAACAATTGCTTCTAAACCACAAAACAGTTCGTCAAAGTTTGATGAATCTGGGTAACTGTGAATATTTGGGTAACACAGCATCTATTTCAAAAAATAGAAAAATTGTATACCACTCAACACAATACTTAACTTTCACAACTTTCCTAGCTGCTTTTTGGAATATACGCTACAAGGTTGTACTCACATTTAACTCAATTCTGAAATGTCTAGTAGCAGTAATATGATCACTGATCATAAAGATTGCATAGTCTTATATCCTGAGTACACTAACATGAGATCTTCATCTGCAGTGCATTTTTGGCTAATATGAACTGCAATACATAATTCTGAAAAATATACAAGTAACTCATATTACTGATCAGTCTTCTGTGCATTATAATGCAACCATTTTGTTGTTCATATTTGAACTCTTCTCAACTATCTTCTTGAAATGCTTTATGCTTCCTAAAGAGCGGGCCCCTTGAAAAAACTAAAAATCTTCCTATCACAGACCCAGTCAAACAAATACAGGCTTTATCACTAATTAATAAACCCTACTCAATGGACCACTGAGTTTTCAAATGATCACCACCTGTTGAAATGTTCTTAGCAGGCGATATGTTGACTACTTTTATTAATTTGAATTTCATAGTAATCTCTTCAGACTTTGTAATAATCTGTTTCAAATGTTTTTGTCATCAAGATGATGACACAGTTTCGATACTTTACTATGAATAATTTTTCTGTTAACGTTTTTTATTATAACTTTAGTACAGACAGCAACAAGCGGAAGACACTGTCAAAACACTTTAAAAATTCTTTTTTCTTTTTTTAATAAAAATACTTTTTAAAAGTATTTGAAAGTTTTAAGTGAAAGGTGAATAATACAAAGAAAGTATCAAATATTCTTCTTTCTTTATTACAATGTGTAATACACTTTAAAATTTTTACAAAATCAATGTAAAAAGAAAATAAATATGCTTGCATGAAACTTGTTTAATAAACCCCAAAATATTCTCCATCTTGTTTATTTCAATTTTTCAGTTACATGAAGAAGACTTTGAGGAAAATAAATAAAACACAAATAAAATTCAACATTAATTACTTAAAAATATAACAACATGTAGAATAAAATATAACTTCTATATTACCAAAGCTTTCATGAAGTACTTTCTATCTGATCAGGACACATGCTAATATAATCTTATAAAAATTTTCTCACCTTTCAGGAAGCAGTGTTTATTATTCAGTTCTGATGAGTTGTTAAGATTACATTTTATAAACTTTCAACAAGCTTTGTATAAAACTTCAGGGGCAGTATCTAGTATGGAGTTTAGTTCCTAAATCTACATGTCTCAGCAAAATTATTTCTTGAACAATCGTTGACATGTGTTATATTAGTACAACGTTTTTTTTGTAATCAACAGCCATTTATTGGTTGTAGAGACTTTACTCAATATTTTGCATTTCAGTAATATAATGAAATTAAATACATTATGCTTTCATATCTCGCACAGTTTTTATCGTACAAATGAAAAGTGAAATATCCAAAATAAAATTCAAATTTTGTATTTCCTAAAATCTGTACTCTACCATGTTTCTGAATTTCTGGCATGTCTCAATTCACTTTCACAGTTCTAAAACAGTATATAAATACTGACTGCAAAAATTACTTGTTTTATTGAAGAGAATGAAAACTGACCGCATAAGCTGTTTAATTATACCAACCCCAAACTTTTATAATAAATGCAATCGTAATTGAAATAACATAAAATTAAGACACAGATTCAACCTTGTGATACTTGAAAATGCAATACCTATGCTGATGATGAAAAATTGGAAACATTTTATATGTAAAATCTTCAGTTCAATTAAATGTTTATACCATGTAATAAACAATTTTAATTAGACAGATTCATAAAAATGACAAACATAAAACTATAGAATAAAAGGAGATAATTCACTTTATTATTATACAATCCGTGAAGTTTTTTAATATACACAATTCAGTGAATCAACACTGAATTATGTTAAGAACATTTACAAAATGGCAATGTAAAGAATAAACATGTGGCAATGTTTTTTTCACGTCTGAGATAAATAAAATTCACAGTTGATAGATAATGAAAGGTAAATTTTTGAACAAATTTGTTCAAAAGCACTATGCAATAGAAGCTGCCTTGGAGTGGTCAACTAACTTTTTTATTTCTAATAACTTCACAACTGTCCAAAAATTGATAGTATGTACATCACAGAATAGAACTATTAAGGTGAATCTCTCTTAGACTAACAGGCCACAAACTGCTCTTCACACTTCTTGATCTTCAGTGGACAATATAAGTCACAATTCACATACTCAGATTTACCTATATAGGCTCTATATTACAAAAGAGCCCTTCCTATGTAATGTTTCCTTCTATTGTCACTTCAATAATTCTCTTCATAAATTCACTGTATCAAAGAATGTGCTACATTAACTTGATTTTCTCCTTTGCCAATGCTTTTAGAAGCTTCTGTTTATCACTCGTTTTTCTCTATTTTAATAAAGAGGGATTCTTCTGCCTAAAAATAAACCCATGTACACAGTTCAAAAATTTTATAAAATATGTGTGGATCTACTTTCCTACAAACATGTTGAAGAAATGGTAATAAGCAATAAATAACTTTATAGTAGTACAAGAAACAGGTACATGAACTAGTATAATCAGATCAGACTAGTATTTACCACAGAAAAATAAAGATTTAGTTTTAATGAGTGCAAAAAATGAGTTTTATTACTACTGTGTGAATTATTCAAATTAACCAAAACATCAAAATAAACTTCGAATTAAAGGTAGGTTTTACTCATTATTAATATGACAGAACTGAGTGAAAAAGTCTGAATTATCCAAAAACTTGAAGTAACCAAATTTCATTGAATAGCCAAGTTATATGTCTTATAAGCTTTTCTTTCCAAACTATAATCACCATTCTTCTACAGAACCACATTTTGAATGTTAGGAGTTTTCCTTTTCTCCTCTCATAGCATGTACGTACTTTGTATCCTGTGGTAACATGACACATTCTGTCTCTCTCTTATGTGCAGCCCAAATTGACTGATCACATCATTAAACATCTTGCACTTGTATTTTCCTTTAAAATTCCAATATTAGTTATCCAACTGACCACATTCTATGCCTCTTCAAACTGACAAATGTCATCCATTGATTTTCTATGTTATAGGAAGCCACAAAATCTCTGTACACCTTCCAATTGTCTCCTTATCCTCAATTCCCCCGTCTCTTAATAGTAGCACAAATCAATTTTACGACTCAATCGTTTTCACCACCTTGTGTATGTCTTAAATTTCTACATGAGACTACAGTCTCTACCAATGTACCCTCCAGGCATCATCCACTATGTACATTTACTTCGCTTTTTCACTTCCTTTAGATAGTACTCAGTTTCCTGTCTGGACATCAATACTGTAAATCCATTATATATTCAAAGCATTTCTTCTGGTCAGTATTAATGTTGTCTCCAAAAGACAAAATGTGTTTGCCTGCCAGTAATTTCTACACAAGGCTCTTAGATACAATCTTTCCTTTTAATCCTGAATACCTATTTAAGCACCAAGAAGTAACATATATTAGCTATATTAGCAAAGCTGATATGTAACACACACACACACACACACACACACACACACACACACACACACACACACACACACACACACACACACACACACACACACACACACACACACACACACACACACACACGCACACTATGAGTACAACTTACTAACTGCACTTTATCATTGAATATATATGTTTATAATGACATGGTTTTACAAAATTTATGTAACTACAGGATGTATAAGATATTACAGAAAACATGGTTGGCTCTTTGACAATTAATTACAAAGAATGTGGCATGACTTATCATACAAGAGATTACATACTACTACAAGTATATTACTTAGCACAAATGCCAATAGCTGGGGGTACTTAATTAGGCACAATAGTGTATGTGATTATGGTAATACGATAAATTTAAAGGGAGTAGTGTTAGAAGCATACCAAGAAAGAAGTTCATGGCACAAGCAAGTATTGAGAAAAGTCTGACGAGGGAATATAGGGATTTAAAGCAGAAAGTCGTCAGTCAACAGGAACACTTGACATTTTCAGAGTGTAGCCATCGACCAAATGACACACACACACACACACACGCGCGCACGCGCTCTCTCTCTCTCTCTCTAAATACGAAGATGGAATAACAGTTTCTGTAATGTAATTACCAGTTTTTTAAAAATATCTTCTAGATTAAGATGTATGGCTTACAGAAACCGATCAGAATTATAATGGTATGAGGTATTTAGTTTACATGAATTTAACAAAAATTTAATTTATATTTGATTAGAAAGCCCTTTTCAATTATTTGACACTACAACTGATTATATTAAAACTGAAAGCTGCATTAGCAATAAACTGGATTTAACGTTATTCATATAGTACTAAACAAATTCCAACATTCACCATGTAACACAAGAAGTAGTACAGAAGCAAAAAAAATTAATTAACATACAGAATTATCTCTGCTTTATAATACAGTAAACTCTCAATCAGCCCTAGGCAATGCCCAGATGTATTAACATTAAAAACATACATTAATAAAATAAATGTAATTCTGTAAATTAGCCACATAAAATGAAAATGCATCACCAATGTCACATCAAGAAAAAACATCAAAGTACAGTTACAAATATTCTGGTAGTTTTATTATTTGAATGAGTATAGATAACTATAGAGATTGTACAAAAGAATAATGTGAGGTTAACCTATGATATTTAAACAGACGCTTCGTATAATAAGTGAGAATACAATGTGGTTAAAAACAAAAAGACATGTTTTGAAGGAAATAAAATTTACAGGCTGAGGTATTTCTCCCAACACATAGTCACTTCGCACTGTTCCAAGGAAACCATAGAAATAAGTGACTAATTGTAAAACTTGTCTGTAATGTTTCCTGTTAACGTTTTACATAGTCAAATAGTATAATGTCAAATTAGTTATTAAGTGGACCTATAAAAGAAACAAATACTGCAAATGAGTTGTACGTATCCACTTTCATTTTACAAACTACAAAGTATGGAACAAAATTAAGGCAACCAAACATGACACTGTTAGGTTAGTTCACAAAGAAACTAAAACAATCTTACTTTTGTTATGCAGTTTATAAAGGAAAACTCAACTCAAAGTTATGCAGGTTATCCCATGGGGTTCTTCTCTGTATTACACAACTTCTGGTTTCTTACACGATTTATTAAAATGTAAAATGCATGCAGCGGTAAATTCCAAGTTTGAAGCAGTTTGTGGATTGGACAATAAAAGTGGGTATATTTTGTGTGTGTTAACGTCATATCTGGCTGGTTTAACCTGTTATTTTGATGGGAAACACTTACCATGCTAATCAGATGTCAATAAAATGATATTATGATAACAAAAAATACTTTATTGGATAAAACAATTCATGGATTATACAAAATTCATTTTTGTATTCACTCAACTGAGAAGCAGCAGGTTAACAATTCAGACGGTTCAACAATAAAATTTAATCTTGTTATGAATCAATTTGGTGGACAATTGCCCAAGCATTTGGAAACCAGCCTTACTTGGTTAAGTGTCAATACTCCCTCTTAAACAAGTTTTATTATCATGTAATAATTACCTGAAGCATACTAATTAATATTATACATTATTGTTGTGTTCAATGTAGGTTATTGTTTGAACTCCTTCAGAACAATGGCTTGCCCCTAAACATCTGAATAATTATCTGGTTATGCTAAAAACCAAAGTACCAATGTTCCCAGTAAAGAAGACAGAAAAGTTGTCATTTAAAACCTCACCTACTCTGTTCAATCAGGTAATGGCGAAATGGTGAGAATCTTGATTAAAACTGAATACACATAAATGCTGTTACACCATATTTACTTCATTATTTTGTTCTCTGAAAACTTTTAAACTGCTTTCTAATATTACGGGTAATGTACGAGTGGTTTACTGGTTACTAAAATTTTTCTGTTTACATTCCATTTCTGCACATAAATGATTAAAACCTAATGTTAAATAAATTGATTCATGTGTATATATAACTATAAATGTAGTGTGTAACAAGTTTATTAGATTCACTGGCAATAAATTGCTTACATTGTGTATGGATCTACTGTATACATTATCACGTTTTCTTAGTAATAGAAACAAATTGATTTTTAATTTTTAATTATACTAGCATGATATTCATAAGAATATTAGTGTTTCAATGATTAAGTAGTTATATCAAGTCAGAATCTGTCTCTTCTGTCAATGTACTGACATGTTCAGTTTGCATAGGATTCATGGAAATTCACAATCTGGCATGGTAATAGGCAGAGGAAGGTTGCGGGGGGAGGGGAGTTGAACTACCAGAAATTTCTCACTCAGTTGAAAACCGTAATGTGTCTTTTTACTATCCTAATGCTGTTCTAACTATATTTATAAGAACCAATAATAATTAATTCTCTGTATCTACAAAAATGTTGTTAGGAGATGAATGGTCATAATACTGACTTATTCGTCCACTTTTTGTAGACCCCCCAAATTAAATTCTGAACACACCTATGCAGACCGATATATGAATGCCACAAACAAGTTCAACACTACTGTTTATACTACAACTTTAACCATTGTTCAACTTGGCCTGGATATACTTAGTTACCCAATAGTGGGAAACAAATGGACAATTGCATGAATTAAAGTACGTTCCTAGTTTAAAAATTCTCATAGTACATATAAGAAGCTGTGTGATTTTTTTTTAGGTTGTGTTTCACAAGCAAAAAATAATTTCCCTTAGATATTATTTATTCATACTTCTCAAACCAACATGAATAGGGTAACTTAATTATTTTATACGAACAAATAATACATATAAATATTTTTTTGAAAAGTACATTTTCTTCCTTTTTTTGGTAGCAGGCATTTTGCAATAAACATTTTAAAACATGTACACATTACATATAGATACACATTCTTCACCTGTAAAACACAACCATCAAATCCAATAAAAAAATTAATTTTCATATGCATATTGTAAAAAATTATATAATACAAACGAGAATAAAAATGTAACAAGTACGAAGTGCAACAACATTACAGTGATATCTATCTATGACCAAAGTTGTGTTCCATAACATTATATTAATTTTTTTTTGTCAATGAAGAATATGAGGAAACCATTGTAAGTATTTACTATTCTGCTTCTACCTTTTAATACCCAAACCAACTTGAAGGAGGAAAAAAAGGCTTAATTACTATCTTGCAACTGTTTTTTTTTAAATTTAATTTTACTATACTATAAATAATTAACAATAAGTAATTAAATGCATCAAATATATATATATATATATATATATATATATATATATATGTGTGTGTGTGTTCATTAATGTACATGCTAAAGTCTATATATTCTTATATAAATACAACCATGTTTTCTATACAAAATATTTACAAATACTAAAGACTTAAATGTACATGAATGCAGGGTTCATATCAATCATCCAATATATACATTATAACTACAAATGCATGCCAATTATTGATTAGCCATTTTTTTCATTGATTAGCCTTACACTGCCCATGAAATTATTTTAAAAATTTGGCCTCTGTCTTTGGCAAATGTTCAGAATTAACATATAAGCATGTAATACGATAAACATGTCATAAGTTATATTCTGATGTTTCTTTTTAAATAACAATAACAACACAAATAATAATAAGAATAAAATATTTCTTGAACACATTTAGATATGAATCATGGAGAAAATTAATGACAACCTTATTCAAACAAATAACAATAAATGGATGATAAAATCTTATTTTACATTTTGCCCTTACGGTTGTGAACTTGAGAAATGATATTCAAAGTTATTACTTATAGTATGCATGGCACTATTATGTGCACAGTTATATGTAAAAGAAATATCAAAAAGAAGAAAAAAATATATATCCCCTTGCATGACATCAGCAGACATTTTATGAGAAACTGGGTGTTAAATCAGCTGATTTTTTTGACACTGCAATTCTGTGTTTCTTTCTCAGGAAGTGTTTACATATCAGTCTAACTGTCTACCCACTCAGCCTCATGACTCTGGCAGGATCCCAAACCACAACCACAGGTGAGAACATTAGCTACTGATCATGTATAAAGTAAGATGTTAAATTGCTCAAAAAATTACTGAAAAATGTTCATAAAAAATTGTATAACACATACAACAGTGGAGACCTTCATATCTCATAATTGTTAACTTAAATGGAAGAAACTGTAAGATGCACACAAATTTAAACAGTAATTGTGATCTTCCTTAACTACAGTGATATTGTTGTGAACATTTTTTATAATTCTTCTTTGTTACATAAATTAAACAATTATTTAATGGTAGTTAAACCTATTTACAAAATCAGAAAAAAAGAGTAGTTTTCTATAAACATGCACATACAGCTAAGTTTATGCGATTCTTAAAATTACTATTAGTTGATGGTGCAATATACTCATTACAAATTATAAGATTTTGGACATTAGCCATCGTAAGTTAAAATTAATAAACACAGTGTTTTGACCTCTATAGAATCAGAGGTTGTCTTCAGCCAAACAATAAATTAATACAAAGATAAATCTATCACTAACAAATAGATATTGTCAAAACTTCAAACCTTAGTTATACAAATATAGTGCTATAATAATATTAAAAATAAAACAGTACTCACCATTCCATCAAAGAAGGATTCCTCCCGTGGCTGCAACGTAAATAATTTTATTATTATTATTTTAGCACAATATTTGTATAACTAAGGTTTGGAGTTTTGACGATATCTATTTGTTAGTGATAGACATATCTTTTTAATAATTTATTGTTCGCCTGAAGATGACCTCTGATTCTATAGAGGTCGAAACACTGTTTATTAATTTTAACTTACGATGTCTAATGTCTGAAATCTTATAATTTGTAATGAGCTACGCTTATCTTGCTACATTACATCACTTATGTGCTAGAAACATAATACAACTGATATTTTATATTTGTCAGAAAGGTTATAAAATGTAAAAAACAACTCATATAAATAATCAGAATGGAAGGAGCATGGACCTCCATTGCATGCCATGAGTTAGAGGCTCCCAGTTCATGAACATCTGGTGTATGATTTAGTAAACTGCATGGAAAGTGTGTTTACGCACTCAAGATATGTGTAAATTGCCCAATTTCAACTATACTTACACAAGTGTATATAAATTACTTTTTTTTTTACAAGCCACTATAGAATTACTTGCTTACCTAACTGCCACTGTTAAGTTAGCACGGAAAATACATATGGATACTTATGGGAAAACTATTTTTTTTTTAAATTCAGAAATAAATTTGCCTGGTGTTTAAAATAAATTTGTCCTGTTTGTATATTACAGAAGAATAAAAATGAATACTTTATGATATCATTAAAATTAACAAAATATCACAATTACCTTTAAAACGTACTAAAAATCCAGATGTGAGATTTCTTTAGCAGAGCTTATTTTGTCTGGCAACTTAAAAATGGCACTTAAGGTTATCGCCATGTGTGCGGCACTTACTTTTAGTAATATACTTAAGACATTATTTATTATTACGATATATTTAGACAGATCTCAGTTTACAAATAGAGGTCCTAACTGCACTGCTACACGAGGAGGAGTACTGGATCTTGAAGAGAAGACAAAGAGACTCCAAGCAACTGACATGAAAACTTTAGAAGAGTCAGAAGGTGAGATAAATGTATAAAATAAGACTGACGACAAAGGAAATAATTAAAAACCTGATAAAAGATGGAAGATATGGAAGCATTTATGAGAAAGAGGAAAAGGAAATTGTAGGAGATACTGTTAACCTAGAATGTAGTACCATTTAATTATGTACCTATGAAGGGATATTTAGAAAAATTGTTGGACGTTATCTATTCAATTACCTGAGACATGTCAAATATGTATTATCTGCTGTACAATAAGACATAAGTCTACAAAGTACCACCTTTATACTTTACAAAATACAGATTACTTATGTATTGTTTTTTTTTTTTTTGGTCTGAAAATTAACAAAACATCATAAATTTACAGTTCTGTTTGACAAACAATAGAAAAAAGAAACCCTGGTCTGGTCACTTTAGATAAATGGAAAGTAACTGCGTATGAGGGTAGAGTAAAAAGTTCTGGGCCTGGCACAGAGAGAGCACCACTATGCTCATTATTTTGATTGTGTTGTATCATTTCATCCTGTGTAGGCTTAGTTTTGAGTTTTTAAGTCAATGAGTTGTTTATTATTAGTGCCACACCCCAACGCTGTAAGCACCTCCAGCATCATTTTAACCATGGATAGAATAACTCATGTGTGTTTTTTTTTTTTTTTTTTTTTTTTTTTTTTTTAAGGCTTAACTGCAACCTGCAACGGATATAAAAAGAGGAGTTAGATTTAATGCCGAGGGACTCTTCCCCAATAAACATAATGGTTAAACACTGGGATGCTGAATTAAAAATGGCTCGGACAAACACATCTGACAACCCATGGGTTGGATGTCCCACTGAAGTGACTACACCTCAAAAAATAGAGAAAATCCATAGTGGAGACTATTAGTATATCAATAGAATGTGTGTGGAATATCTTACACGAAAATCTGTGCAATACATGGGTGCTACACTTGCTGACGAACAAAAACACTGTCGACAGGATTGTCTGGCACTATACATGCAATCAACTGAATTTTTGCGTTGATTCATAACCGTTAAAGAGATCTGGGTCCACCACAAGACTTCTGAGACCAAACAACAGTCAAAACAATGGACCATATAGGGATACTAACTCCAAAGAAGGCAAAGACAATTCCTTCTGCTGGTAAGGTCATTGAGACTGTTTTTTGGGGACACACATGGAGTAATCTTCATTGACAACCTTAAAAGGGAGAAAACAATTATTGGTGAGTACTATGCAAACCTACCGCACTTTTTAAATGATGAAATCAAGAAATAAATGTCCACATTTAGCGAAAAAGGAAGTGGTGTTTCACCAAGATAATGCTCCGTCTCACACATTAATTGTTAAGATGACTAAAATCAAAGAATTGAAGTTAAATTTGTTTTTTCACCCACCACACTCGGCTGATTTAGCCCCACACAACTTCTACTAACTAAAAAAAAAATTCAGTGGTAAAAGATTTATGACAACAATCAAGTCAGCGATGCTGTACATGGTTACTTTGAGGACCTCGACAATTGGCTTATCAGTCTGTCATAACCACTTTAGAACATTGTTGGAAAAAGTGTATAGAGGTAAATGGAGATTATATTGAGAAATAAATGCAAATTAATCCAAAAAGGTTGTTTTTTTATTCAGGCCCGGGACTTTTCACTCTTTCCTCATACTAAGAATGATGGAATAGATTAGCCATTTGTATGACAATCCTTATCTTCTAACAGACATGTTTCCACTACAGCCACTTATAGATGTATCTGCTGAGCATATTATAGCTGGCATATTGCATTATACTTTTATGTAATTTAAATATTTAATATATTTGTATTTAACTTATTTCTTCATGTTATTGTCATATTTGTAACAGTTTACCTAAATTAACTCTGGAGCTGATACATGTTTTGTAAATACACATAAAATTAATACCTTACAACTCTTTAAATTAAATATATCATCCCATTACATACTTGAAAAAATGTTAGCAATAAGTATTAAAAAATTACAGCAAATCTGCATTGTCTTACACATATACAAAAATACTTTTTGTGTGGGCGACTTGCACAAAGTCAACATTGTTTAGGACCTGGTAGAGGCATACCAGTGTTACAGAATCATTATCTACTGGGACAAGATATAACGGACAATTCAAAACACATCACTTTCAAATTTAAAATTCATCCAACATTTTGATAATATTACACAAACCTTCAACTCAATTCAGTTTATAAACTATAACCAAACTAAATACGAAAATATAAAAACAGAGTCTTGAAGATAAAAGACTGAACCTTTTACATTTTACCTTAAAACATCTCAAATATGCAGATGAAATTTCATTATACCTGGAAATCAGTTAGCTTGTAAATTATACTTTTCTTGCAATTGCCTGGTACAGAATTACTAATAAATACGTACATTTATATTCTTTATATTTTGCCTGCATCCTTTTCTTGAAGTACTACTTTTAATGTTATTTATGATGTACTATTTTAAGATGTATTCTCATTTACTTGAGACATGTTTGATGCATTAAAAAGTATGACCAATGTTAGCCTTTTGACTCATTATCATTAGAAGTAACTGTGCAATAACTGTGGACAATGTATAAGATGCAGTACACAAAACTGTTAAAACTATACATACATAATACATTCTGCACAAACCAGTAACATAGCTATGGGGCAGATCATGGGATCCCCAGAGCTATTGGAAATTTCAGTGAAACTCCATAATCACTTAACGTAGATCTATTTCTAAGTCAGTTACATGTGTTAAAATAAGGGTTATTAATAACTGTAGAAATAAAAAGGAATTACAATATTTGTAAATTAATAAAATGCACGTGAAGTTAGGATTTTCTTAATAACAATTACTCAGCATTTGGTAAATAACATGTTTGCAGCCTTATGTACATTCTATAAAATGTATTTATAAAATTATATGGAAAGAACCCTGAATTTCTTATTTATTCTTAGGAAAATTTGGAGTCCAACCTTTAAGCTAGTCTCATCCCCCCCCCCCTCGAGCAGCTCCTAGTTCTGCTACTGGCACCAACTACATAAATACAAGAGTCATGTTATATGGTAAAAAAAATCTTTTTTACTCTTATTTCATTGAGTTCATGAATACTGTTTGTCCACAATAGTGCTTACACCCTCCTTTTATACTTTTAGTCTCTCTGAAGATCTCTTTTAGTGGCCACCAACAAAATGTTACCATGTCATACAATGTTAACTATGTATGTTAACACTAATGTTATGTTAGTACTAATGTACATTAAACAGTTTTGTTCAACATCTGATAAATCAATTTCAGGCAAAAAATGAGGCAACTGTAAATAAAGTAGTTGTTTCTACATATTGTTGTTGTATCTCTCATTTATGACATGGTTACAATTATATTAAAATAAAGAGAAAGTTTTGCCAATTTACAATCTACATTTTATTGCCATACATTTAATTTTAAAAAGACAATACATTTTTTTATCTAAAACCACTGGTAACTTAAATCAATTTCTCTGTGTCAGTTAGCCTATTTCTATGAACACAGTTTTACTTGTTCAATTTGGGAAATCAATATTTACAGGAACAGGAATATAAAGATTATGTATAGCTTCCCTTTTAAAGAGTTTCATGGCTTTGAAATAAAGCTGTACAATTAACTTAGTTACAGGAATCAAAACTGACTTAAAAAATTCGGAGGCAAATCACATTAAAATGAATCTGTCCAGTAAACTCAAATGAGAATGTGACTGTATGAAATAATACAGTAATACAGAGATTTTGATAGTACTTTTGAACTTCTAATTTACTTTTTTCTATTTTTAATTAGCTGTATTTATTGTCGTAGGTCATATGCTTTAAAATATTTAAATTGGTTGTTGTTTCACTTTTGTTTGAAATTTAGTAAGGAGGTCATGATCCACTGTTTGATGTACTTCTACAGCTATACATTTTTAGTTAGATCTGTGGTATCATTTCTAGAAGTGTTACACTATCAAGTGACATAGTATAATAATATACGTATCCAGCCGCAGTTTGTCATGATTGTTGTTCGGATATGTACAACAAACAGCTGTCACAGTTATAGCTGGAGAATGTGATCAGGAAATTAATCACAGTCTTCCTTTCAACAGAAGAGCACATTAAACTTCGGCTGTGTTAAACGAAAAGCCTGTTATAAACTATTTTGTGAAGACAGGGATTTAGACCAATATTACAGATTACAAAATGAGTTGATAATAATGATGTCTACTGAACAGGAAGATACAGCATTCAAAAATTGAAATTTGGAAAAACAACACAGTAGAATTGGTAAGTAAGGATAATCTCAACTCCACACATTTATAAGAGACTGACTGGAAAAACAGAAATTATTAGCTCTTGAGATGCAGCATGTGATAAATATCACAGGCTCTCCACTATAAACACACACACACACACACACACACACACACACACACACACACACACACACACACACACACACACACACACACACACACACACACACACACACACACACACACACACACACTTTTTATTTTAAACACTTATTGGTACAGCCTATTTCTTGATGCATATATTATTTATTTAATATTTATAAAGTCTTTACCTCAAGATGTTTTTTCCCTTATTTGGTACACGTTTCGGGAATCGTATTGTTCCCATCCTCAGCCTTCCTGATTTTATATCTTGTGGAGTATTTGTGTTTTGGTTGGTTGTTGTTATGGTTTCCTGTTGCTTTTTGGTATTTTATAGTGGTGTTGTTGTGGTGTATATATTAGCTTTTTGACAATTTTCGGTGTTGAGTGGTTTGAAAATTGTGTCATGCTGTGTATTGATTTGTATTTGTTCAGGAATTAGTCTGTTTTGTGTTTGTATATTTGTACATTTTCCCATATATTCATTATGGTGCTTTTATTAGTGTCATGTTGTGAATTTATTGCTGTGTGGCCAAATTAGATTTATATATTTCTGTTTTTACCATTATATACTTCTGTTACCATTGGTTGTTGTATTATCCTTGTTGTGTGGGTTATTTACATATAATATATAGCACACAAAACAAATAAAAATAATTTACAAAAACTAAATAACCCACACAACAAGGATAATACAACAATCAATGGTATATACAAAACTGCAATAGACTGCAATAAATGTTACATAGGACAAGCAAAAAGCAATTAAAAAACATTATTTTGAACATCTAAACACCTACAAAAAAAAAAACTGAAATATACAAATCTTATTTGGCCACACATGCAATAAACACAGGACATGAATTCCCAGACATAATCAACATGACAGTAATAAAACACATACCACACAAAGGCACCATAATGAACATATGGGAAAATTTACAAATATACAAACAGAAACATAATTTTCAAAGCACTCAACATCGAAAATACTCAAAAAGCTAATATATACACCACAATCATACACACAATAACACCAGTATAAAAAAAAAAAAACAACAACAACCAACCAAAACACAAATACTCCACAAGATACAAAATCAGGAAGGCTGAGGATGTGAACAATACGATTCTCGAAACATATAAATAAAGGAAACCAAAGAGGAAACATATAATACCAAATAAGGGAAAAAAACGTCTTGAGGTAAAGAATTTATAAATATCAAGTAAATCACACACACACACACACACACACACACACACACACACACACACACACACACACACACACACACACACACACACACACACACACACACACACACACACACACACACACACACACACACACACACACACACACACACACACACACACACACACACACACACACACACACACACACAGTGGAATTCCTGTAACATGAATATCCATTAGTTGAAATTTTCTACAATTCGAAATTTATTATAACTCCTTTAACTTGAACAAAAAATCCCAAAAGTCGAAGGAAAAAATTTGGTTGGTCTATTTAAAAAAGTTAAAAATACTTAAGTTTAAAAAGAGTGAATAAAACTACAGTAGGCCTACATAACGATGTTGTTTTCAGTACAGTAATATGAAACACAGGGCTCACTTCCTGTACTATGTGATAACATTTCTCAATTCTCAGTCAGGCGCATCGAATAATCTTCATAATGCCAGTCAGTTACAGTAGAACTCGTCTTTCGTAAAGAGTGTCTGTCTGCGTCTTTAAAACCGACTCATCTTGTATGCATAGTTTTCGTATGTCGTTTTGGTTTTGTTTATTGCAGTACGTAACGGTGTTTTTAGTTTTCTTTTAGTACAGTGTTAGAGGTGTGTTTATATTAAGTTTTGTTAATTGTTGTTACAGTATTCCTGTTCTTATTTTTTACTTTTTACAGATATCAAAAAGAAATTTAAAAACTTTGTCATTAGATGAAAAAATAAGGCTCATAAACGAAGTTGACAAGGGAAAAAAGAAAAAAAAAAACGTGATCGTATAGGAATTATGTATACCATCAAACACGCTTACGATTTATAAAAATGGTGAACATTTTTTAACAATCATAGCCTTTATAATCACGCGTTATCAAAAGAGTAAAATCTGTCAAGTATCCGGATGCTGAAAAAAGCGTTTTGGAGTGATTTAAAAACAGTCGTGATCAAAACTATAAAATCTGTCAAGTATCCGGATGTTGAAAAAAGCGTTTTGGAGTGATTTAAAAACAGTCGTGATCAAAATTTACCTATCAGTGGACCGATTATATGTGAAAAAGCAGAGTACTTTGCAAGACAGTTCAATTGTACAGATTTCAAAGCTAGTGTGGGTTGGCTTAATTGGCTTAATAAATTCAGAGATAGGCACGGAATAATTTAAAAAAATGTTTGTGGAGAAAGTGCCAGTGTGAATGAAGAAGTTTGTGATACGTGGATAAACAGTATACTGAAAGAAATTATGACCACATACAACGAATCAGACACTTTTAATGCTGACAAAACTTGACTGTTTTACAAATGTTTACCGGAAAAAACTTTAATTTTTAAAGGTGATAACTGCCATAGTGGCAAACGAAGTAAAGACCGCGTTACAGTACTTTTAGGAGCGAACATGTTGGGAACAGAAAAGTTGCAACCACTCTTAATTGGTAAATCGAAAAAACCACGATGTTTTGCCAATGTTAAATCTTTGCCTATTCAGTACGAAGCCAATAGAAAAGCGTGGGTTACTGCGGAAACCTTTAAAAAATGGTTATTCAAACTGGATCAATATTATAATTCAACAAATAGAAAAATTGTTCTGTTTATTGATAACTGTCCGGCACACCCAAAATTGTTTACTCAGGAATTGTTATCGGTAAAATACGTATTCTTTTCACCAAATGTTACCTCTAAACTCCAACCAATGGATCAGGCCATTATACAAAATTTTAAACAAATATACAGGACAAGGATTATAAAGAAAATGCTAGAGATGGTCGCAAAGAAAATTATGCCAGAAATTAATCTTCTTCACTGTGTATGGGAAGTTAAAAAATCTTGGAATGATGTGACTGAGCTAATGATTTCTAACTGTTTTAAAAAGCTGGATTTAAAAACCCACAACAACCCATTATTTTGTCAGAATGTGAACAAGCTGGTGGCGACAACCTTAGTTCTAGTAATAATGATGACGATAATTAGTGGCATTCAGTTACAGATGTTTTGAAAGTACCCAGTGACAAACGTTTTGGGATTATGTTTCTATAGATGAGGATTTGGTCGTAGCCGAATACCTGACTGACGAAGATATTGTAATCAATACAATAAAGACGAAGGTAAATGACATCGTTGAATCTGGTCCGGATGGTGACAATGTTAATGAAATACTCGTCGTACCTCCCTCAACTTTAATGGAAGTTACAGATAACCTTGATTCTGTTCTACGATTCGTTGAGTCAAAAAAGGATGTACCAGAATCGGTTTTTTCTGCGGTGGCAGGTGTAGAAAACTGGTTGACTACGCTGCATCGGAAGAAACGTCAGACAACGATCAAAGATTTTTTAAATTGATTGACATAAAATTCAGTTTTTGTAGGACAGAGCCGATTATTCTTTTATTTTTTAATTTTTAAAATCTGAAAAACTTTTAAAAACTTGAACCTTGAATTTGAAACTGAACCATATTTTATATAACATGATATTTAAAACTATTGATAATATGTACTGTATTTTTCATTCATAAACGAGTTTTGTGTAATTAATTATCAGTGATTAAAAATGTAATTTATATGTTTATTACGTTGCGCAAGTTCTTCATAATAATAGAATAGTCTAGAGGTAAGTTAACTCTAATTTACTAACTATATTTATGTACTATATTAATAATGCAGTATTATGTCGTGCAATAATGTTGTAGTGCTGTAATAGGTACTGTATATTGAAAAGTACAGCACTATTTGCTTTGAAAATAGTGCAGAACGTTTTACGTGCATGTATGTAGTAGTTTCGTAAAATGTATGTATTTCTTCAAGTAGAATTTTTTTTTATTCCCTTGGATATTCGTGTTATAGGAATTCCACTATATATATATATATATATATATAGTTGTGTCCTTCAGAAGTTACATACAAAACGCATACAGGATGTCTTATTACAATGTCCATTAACAGTGATACAAACACAAAGAATAATGGATGTGGTGTGCTGATAAAAAAAATATATATATAATTAAGAGTAGGAAAATTATGATCTACAACAGCATAGTTAAAAGCATTCTAACAAACAGAAGAAACATTTGAATTTACAAAATAATTAATAAAATTGTTTGCACTAAGAACTGATTACAAGAATTTTTAGGACCGATATAAAAAGAATGTATCAGAGAGATTACCGATGCACCACATACAATCATGGATGTGGTAACCCACTTTGATGAAAGAATCTAAACAACCAAAGATACAATTAATTCTGTAATCTCAAGGTCAGGAAAAATGAGGCCCCCCTCCCTAAAGGACCTAGAAGTATAGAATACTCACTAGTCAGAAAACGCCTTGTTTTAAAACTCCTGAGTGTGTGTGTGTGTGTGTGTGTGTGTGTGTTCACGAACGTTACACAAAACTAATGTAAAAAGATGTGAGGTCACCACTGACAAAATTATGGTCATTATTTCTTAATGGTAAACTGCCACATGACACTGTAAGTTGGAAAATTTTCAAACCTGGTATTTGTATAGAGTATAGTTATCTTTCTGCCCTTTTTGGTTTTTTGTTCAAATTGAACTGAACTGAATTAAAAATACAAAGACAAGGAATTTTTGAAGAACAGATATTAACTTTTTATACCGATGGTAATATGCCACATTTATGGACTAGTAGTGGTATCAGCATTGAATAAACCAAAACTATTATGTATTACTAACTTTCCAGGTTTTGATTTTAAAGAAATGTACCAAACATTAAAACCTATATTATTATGATGGTCTACTGATCGTCGTATGGTACAGTGGAAAACAAAATACAAGACACTAATGAAATCACTAATAACCAGTTTAATTATCACAAATAACAGTTTTAATCAACTTGTACAATAACCCAAGTTAAACTTGTTCACACCCAATAATAATATCAACTAACAGAGTCCCGCACAATTATAAAACACATAACACTTCACCACAATACTTTGAACCTCACTGGAATAAATCGCAACTAAATCTGAACTCAGTCTTGTGTGACCTGAACATCAAGTTCCCAGGAACATGAGTCTTCCGCTCAACCACTAGTTTTGTTGGAATCACTCCCGTTGCGTCAAGTACTGATGACCTATACACAATTAGCTGGTCCAAGACTGTTTGGTTCTCGTCAACAACCTCTTACATAATTTCATCTTGCCCATGTCTTTTCTCAACATCCATAGTTGGCTTTCCAATCACTTCTTTTGTTGTTACACTTTTTGATGTGGAATACGTCTTACCTTTCAGGCCAGCAATAGGCACCCCCAACCAGAAAATCAAGCGTTACGTTTTCATGTCACGTTTGAAATTGAAATATTATCTAAACGACAAAAGATTCATGCTTATATGAGGTACCATTCGACAGATAAAGGGACAAAGATAATAAATAGCACAATATAAGCGGGCTATTGCATCATCCAGCACGGGGTGAGGGAGGGGAGAAATAGAAATGTTTTGCGCCACTCGGTGCGCACTAAAATTAGTATTTCTCCGGTTTCCGATGCGATAGAACGTTGAGTGAGGTGTCGTTAAAATTGTCTCATCGAGTACTATCTACATAGTGTACTGTAATAGCGGTGATATTATTAAGAGGTTTGAATAATCGTAATTCAAGTTGTAAAAATCGTGTGTTCAGACAAAATGTCGCGGTATATGGATGCTAAACGTGCTCAAATGTATCGTAAACGCATACAGGAGAGTAGAGAAAATCATGGGAAATTCAAAAAACCCAAAATGACCAATGCCGAACGTCAGAGGATTTACCGACAACGCTTAAAAGACAAGGAAATAAATACTGAAGTCGAGTTGGATGAGGAAGAGCTTGGAAGTATGTCAGCCGATCGAATACAGCAAAACGTGGCAGTTAGCTACAAAGCACATCCACAAAACATTCTTTAATAATGAATTTGGACACACGTGTGACGTTTGTGACAGACTGTGGTTCCAAATGGACGTAAAGATAGTGGCTGTTAAAGTGATGCCGTTGCAACACCATGGAGACCAGAATTAATTACCATAGTAACAAGTACATAAACAAATGATATTTAGTGGCATCGGAACTATACCTTTATCCGTTCCTGCAGTTTTTAATGTTTTTACTATGCGACTGTATTGATATATTTTGTAATTTTTTATACAGATAAGTCTATATATTTTGTAATTGTCTTAAGCGATTATAAAATGTATGTTTATATGTATTTCTGATGATGCAATGAATAAGTAATGAAATATATATTAAATACTACTACTAAAGATGTCAACAAGACCAGAATTAATTACCATAGTAACAAGTAAATAAACAAAAGCTATTTAGCGGCATCGGAACTGTACATTTATTTAATTTACCTGTGTTGGACTTCGTGAAGGAACAATTCAATTTAGACCACATGCCGTCGCCACCGACTACGCTGGGTAACACCACCATCGATTTGACTTTCACCAGAAATATCAGCGTTGATATCTTACCTTATATCAGCTACTTCTCCTATCCATTATAAATAAAGTCTTGCTTGAACCAACTAATTAACTTGTGTGATGATTTTGCAAATAAAATTTTGTACTTAGTAAAACTAAATATTTATTTGTTCATTTTATTCATAACACATTAGCAACCCTAAAGCACACAGACGTATTCTACGCTCTGAAGATTTTCAGCCGTGGCTCCGACACAGCCCCCGCCGACTTTTTGTACTTCCTCTGCTAATTCTTCTTCGGCCAATGCCACTTGCTTAATTGAATGGTTGGCAAACCCTGTCATTTTAGCCATGCAAAGCTTTATCTTCTCTTGGCCAACCTTCAGAACATTCTCTCTTAAGTCCACAACGAATCCGTAGGCATTCATAATGTCCGTGCCAAGAATCACTTCATCAACATCATCTGTAACAAGCATTTGTGTCTAAACTTGAGGAGACCCAGGCGTACACGTATGTCTATCTTTCCTAACACTTTGACGGGGCTTCCAGTCACAGTCTGTGTTGTACAAGAGCTGATTTGAGGCTGGCGGTTGCTGACTAAGTTGGGGCGCACAATGGACACTGTTGCACCCATGTCAACTGTAAATGATGTTGGTTCACCTTCCACAAATCCATTAATGATCAAGTTTCCACTGGCCTTATGTAACATGGAAACTGTGCGCTGTTCTGGCACTTTACTTCTTCAATTGGTGCCATCACTCTCTTTTCTCGGTATTTTCTTCTCCCGACAGTCTACCTGTAGATGACCACGTTTCCCACAGTTGTAATGCTTCGGTCTTCTGTCTTTTTCCCATCGTTCAAATCATTGTGGCGCTGATGACTTCTGAAACTGTTGTTCTTTCTTTATTCCATCCATTATGACGATACTGTGATGTTGGATCCGTTTGGGTACATGATGTTATACTTTGATTAATGTAGGTCGCTGACTTCGCAGCTTCAAAACGGAGAGCATGAACAAGAGCGTCTGAGCTATTCTGATGACGTGCCATTCTTAACACCTGTTGTAGTAATTGACTATCTCTGACACCGTCAATAAACACAATGTGAGCAATCCACGTTCAGAAGTCCTCCAATTCTTCGGGATAAGCCAATCTCGTCAGTCGGTCGACATTTGCTTCAAACTCTTGAAGGCTCTCCCCTGAACACTGTCGCCTCGCTTTAAGTTGAAAAAGGTACACTTCGCACAAATGGTGGTCACTGTACCATAATTCCAGAGCTTTTGTTAATTCGGCATAGATTTTCTGGCTGTTAGATGGCACTTTCTGTATTAGCTCTGTGACCGGCCCTTTTAAAGCAAGAATTAGTGAAAGCCCTTCTCTTCTTCTGTCCATTTATTTAAGAGAGTGGCAGCTTCAAATTGGTTAATATAAGTTGCCCAGTGAGTGCTTCCATCAAACGTTGGGGCCTTTCTGTAAATTGACCCTACTACAGTTTGATTTCTCTGATATTTTGAATCTTTTTCAGCATTTATTAACAGTCTTTCATTATCAACTATTTCTTTCACTAAATGTTCGACTTCCTTTTTAATTTGTTTTATAGTTGACACAGATTTTTCTATTTCAGATATTCTTTCAACTTATTTGTTCATCTCACCTTGTAACAGGACGAATTTTGCAGTGGAATCCTCTTGTACGAACACCTTAATGTCGTCTGCTTGACGACTAAATTCTTCTTTTTTCTGTCCCTCTGGTGTTTCACTTTCACGCTTACGTTTTTCGATTTCTCCTTCTTTCCTTCCTGTCTTCGTTCTTCTTTTTGTTGTTCCTGTCTTTGCTGTAGCATTGCTCGGAATGCTTCTATCATCTGACTGGTATCCATTTTATTTTTATCAACTACCACTAACAACACTCTTCTGCGAAGTGTCCTCTGTTTCCACTGTTAACCGTTCTATCCCACTTCTGACACCACTGTTACGACGGTCTACTGATCGTCATATGGAACAGTGAAACAAAATACAAGAGACTAATGAAATCACTAATAACCAGCTTTAATTATCACAAATAACAGTTTTTAATTAATTGTACAATAATCAAAGTTAAACTTGTTCACACGCAATAATAGTCACACGCATTTAATGTCAACTAATAGGGCCCCGCACAATTATATAACACAACACTTCACCACAATACTTCGAACCTCACTGGAATAAATCACAACTAAAACTGAAATTGAGCATCGCTAAATGCTTATATTTATACCCCGCTGAGATTCCAAAATGACTCATAATACGCGTCAACACTACCAGAAAACACGTAATTGCTTGCTGCCTTGAACCAGTGCGTGCGGATCGGTGAAGTATGGAAAAGCCTCGGCTGCGGACGCATGACAAGTGTCATGTAATTGTCCTTCATCGCAAATAAGCAACAATATGCACGCACGCACATGCGCGCGCGCGCGCGCGCGCACACACACACACACACACACACACACATTACAGCTGGACTCTGCTGGGATAGCTGAGAAACACGTAGAACGTTCTGTAATGGCATAACAATATTATGTTCAACAAAAAAATATAAAAACATCTGCACATTTAAACTAGTATGCTCTCTGAGCTTCAAAAACTCGCTAACAAATTTTTAACGTAGTACATTTATTATTACATAATTTTCAGTTAAATTTTTCAATGAAGGGAAAACTTACAAAATCCCAATTTCTCTTCTATTTTTTTTAGTAATATAATAATTGTAAAGCTCAAAAGCATACTATAAACACTAAAAGGGACCAATTTTTGGAGGGATCAATCTCAAAAACAATATGGTTCTGTAGAGTAAAAGTATGAAAAAGCATGGCAAATTTTATAAAAATCGGTTGATGCATTCAAAAGTTAGTGCAAGCTATACCTCAAAAGATGGACAGCTAGACAAATGCCAAATGGTTGAGTCAAAACTGAGAACTCGCTTCCCTTGTTCAACCAAATCCAAAGAGTAAATAAATGCAACTGATTTAATAAAGTAAATATCTATGCCAAATTGATGTTTTATTTACTGAAATTCTAAGTCTAAGCAGAAGAGAAGCAAACGTATTCAAGAGAGTCCGTAGCAGTGGGAGTCCCATATGGAATACACTGTCCTCTCCCCACCATAGGCTTAGTAACTGAAAATGAAATCACTACAGGGGGCGCACATGTGAATACGTATGTGTGGGAGAATTTACAGTAATTGTATGTCATAAATTATGCAGTTGTATATCATTAACAGTAATAAAAAACAACAAAATAAGAACAATTACGTTTCTACCTCTGTCTGAATAGATACTGAAAACATGAACTACAGAGGATGACAGATTAATGCATCTTTATTGTTTTAAATAGTTTTATTTTTGCTATAATACAGTAGAGCATCAGTTATCTGTACTGACTTGGACCAACTTAGATTGTATTTATTAAACTTAAAATATCTGAACAGAATATATTGTAATACTATACGAGATGTGGCATAAAAAGGGAAATTTTTTGACTTTTTGAGAACATTGTCAAACAATGTTGGCAACGTGTATTGATTGTTAAATGCTTCACTACGTGTTGCCACTTGCAAAGAAATACACAAGTGGAGTGGAGCTCAACAACCTGTAACTGTTAAGCTATTTCACAAAAATGGTGACTGTGCTAGACAAGAATATAGGCATTACTTTATAATCTCAGCAGGTATGATCCTATTCTATCAGAACATGCAATGAAGCAAAAACCTACAGGTAGGCCTGGGAATATACTCCTTTAATTATAAAAAAATTAAACACATATTGCAACCTTGTACATTTTGAGTGAACACAAAAAAGTATAGAGAGTGGAAAATGTTGTAACATGAAGTCCAAAACATTGTGTAAGGTAAATTTTTTCATTAGTGGGAATCTCAACATTAATGTTACTGTATTTCATAAATGACAATGTACAAGGTTGCAATATGTGTTTAATTTTTTTATAATTAAAGGAGTATCAGTTTTGTTGAAGTGTCAGTTTTTTGCCATATCCTATATATATATATATATATATATATATTCTAAATATATATGTGGCTCCTATATATATATGTAATTTACATTCTAATTTATATGATTTGTTTCAATACATTCATGTTTATTTCACCATCATCATCATCTTCCAACACGGCATAGGCAAAATGCTACCTGTTCCACCTTCAAAAATCCTCCAGCCATCTCTTCCTAGGTCTACCCACATACTTGTGCCCTATAGGTTTGTATTTCCAGACTTGTTTGGCCAGTCTGGAATCTGACATACTTTCAAAGTGTTCTTTCCACCGTTGTTTGTAAGCTTTTAATTTTTCATTCAAGTTAAAAACTTCTAACTCTTCTCTTATGGCCTCATTTCTTATATGGTCAAGTTTAGAACACCTTTTAACTCCTCTTAAGAATGTAATTTCCGAGGCCTGTATTTTACTGTCTTGTGTTTTGGTTGCTATCCATAATTCACTACCCATAGGAGAGTACAGGGACTGCCATAACTTTATAAAACTTTAATTTTGTATCTCGACGTACCTTGTTTCTAAAAAATACGGTTGATTGTTCACAGATCATCTGGAACATACCTAACTTAACATCAATGTCATTTCTATCATAGCCACTATCATTTCCAAAATAATTAAAGTGGCTCACCAATTCTAGCATTCGATCACTAATCATTATTTTTGTTCTTATTGGCTCCTTACCTCGAAATGCCATTACCTTTGTTTTTATAGTGGAGATTTTCAGTGTGATTGGTTGCAAATCTGATGAAGCTTAAAAACAGATTTTTGCATATCAGATTCTGGATTTTGAAGTACAAGCAAATCGTCAGCAAACAACAGCATCAAATATCTGTCTCGTAATAACTTAATACCAGGGTTCACTAGATATTTCCATTTTCTTACCAGATCGCCAATATAAATGTTAAAAAGAGTAGGTGATATACTGCACCCTTGTCTAACAGATATTTGTTGAGATATCCTATAATTATTTTTGACGACTATTCTTATTCTTGTGTAGTTCTTATAAGTTGTTGAGGATATCCCCGTTCTCCTAATATTTGCCATAACAAATTTCCATCTACTCTATCACAGGCCTTCTCAAAATCAACTAAAGCTACATGTGTTTCTTTATTGAACCTGTAATGCTACTCAATGATTTGTGTAATAATAAAAGCATTGTCTGTACATGATCTGCTCTTCCTGAAGCCGTTTTGTTCTTCCAAAATAAGATGTTTGGAAATAGTCTCCAGGTGGTGGTTTATGATTCTTGCATATATTTTGTATGCAGTATCAACCAAACATATTTCCCTATAGTTATGACAGTCACTCTGTTTTCCTTTCTTAAAAATGGATACCACCCGAGCAGTTAACCAATCTTGTGGAACCTGTCGTCTTTTCCAGCACATATTATAGAAATGTAATAATCTAAATTTAAGCAAGATACCCCCATATTTGAACAATTCTGAATTCAAACCATCCTGTCCTGTTGCTTTTCGATTTTTAGTTCTTCCATGGGCTTCTTCAAGCTTGTCCATTGTTATTAAGTCTCCCTCATACGTAACCAAGCTGATTTCTATATTACTATGTTCGGATTTCATATTGTCATTAGACCAGGGAGCTTTAAAACGATCTATCCATTTATGTTCCAGAATGATGTATAAATTTGCTGTATTGTTTTCATTTTAATTCATGCCTTTTAGCATTTTATAGGCTACAAGTTGTCTTCCATGTACATCACGTTCAATGCTCTCTATAAACTGACTCCATGATTCATCATGTACCTGTTTCACTAAACCCTTGCCTCTGTTTCTTTTTCTTTATAGACATCTCTAGCTTCATCTGTATTTATTTGGAGATATATTTGGTATGCCCTTTTCTTTTCTTCTATTGCTTTAACAACTTCATCGTTCCACAGTCTAAGACCCCCCCCCTCTACTCCGTATCTTCTTCTTTTTACCTATTACCACTTTTGTTCCTTCTTCTGTACAACCTCTTATAGTCCTCCATTCGGTTTCTACATTCTTGTCTGTTTCCACTTGGTGTAAACTATTGATTTAAACGAGTTTGATAAGGTTTTAATATTGTCAACCTGGAGAAGGTATATTTATATACCTCCTCATTCGACTTAATACAAGGTTTCTTTCTCTTCCATCGAGCAAACATGACAATCTTAGCAATAAGGAGATAATTATCTGAATATATGTCTGCACCTCTGTACACATGGACATTTTAAATTTGCTGGCTAATCTTATTATTTGCCATAATGTAATCAATTATACTCCTACTCCTTCTAGCGCTCCAGGTATACTTGTTTGTTTATCTTTTTTCATAAAAAATGTATGTGTAGTGTTTCCTAAAAAACGTTTATTTCAAGTATGCAATTTTTCACAATCCACAATATAATGCACTATTATACATTGGCTATCATACTGTACATAAATTATTATTATTATTTTGTAAATGTGTTTACAGGTTTTAATGTTTAGACATAACATGCCTATAAGTAATTTAAGTGTTGTTAAAGTCCAGTGTTAACATCAGTTTGTGTTGTCTGTCAGTGTTCTCATTATACTCATACGCTCTAGTACTTTTGTTGATGTTAATAATTTCTCCATTGTTTAATTTTATAGCATCTTTGTCACTTGTCGCTTACTTTTTCTTTTATTATTAATTAAAATTATTTTATTAATACATTCTCATGTTTCACCAAGCGTTTTTAAAAATTCTGTTCCATAAGCGAGTGCCATAAATCAACTAACAGTAGCACCTGCCTTTCAGCTAAGCTTCTTTGGAAAAGCTATAAAACGTTAATGTACTACTGTACGAACTGATAATACATTAAACTATTAACACGAAATATGTTCTATTACTAGGGAAATATGTTCAATACACACTGTACATGAGATGTAATAATTAAATCATACTTGTGAACATTTATTTTTGAAGAGTCTGGATATTTAACTGTGTGGATGTCTGATGCTCTACTAATATTAAGGTTGTCCATCGAAAGTGTCAACATCAAGAATTAAATCTATCAAGTTCTGGCAACAATGTTCACAGTACTGACCAACTACATGTAGCATTATAGCTACACTTGGAAATTCAAGTGTTACATGCATACTTAGAAGAATGGCCATATGGTACCTCAACTTGTGAGAGTAGACAGAGAAAAAACGTTTTTGTACTCCATTTACATCACTTAAATTATTAATTTGTAGATGACCTTGATTGTTAAGTGTCTATTTTTGAAAGAGCTCAAGTAAATGGGAATCAATCATATGTTCAGTGACATGAATTTGGCCAAAGTCCATTTTATCATTTCATTTACTTAAAAATATACAAAATGTAATGGTTTATTACAAATTAACTATTAACTATTTATGTGACAGGACGTCTTCTAACAAAGCTGTGCTTGTGTTATATCTTTTGTTTCATTACTTAAAACATGTTTCATTTAGACATTAATTAATTTTTCTTAACACTTAACATTTAGATGGTTGACACAGTAGGTCCATTCTGTGTTTAAAATTCGGTTATAGTATTCTAATAAGAAGCACATTTTTCTGTGCTTTATGTTTTTCTTCTTCATTTTTGTTTTTAGTTTATTATAGTTTACTTCTGAGCTTTAACTAATTCACACAACTTTACTAATTCATAACATATTAAAACCAATTTCTGTACTCAAAAGAAAAGCAAAATTCATATGCTCTATCACAAGATATGAGTACAATTATGGAAAAATTTAGTTTTCTCATTTTGACTTTTGCACTGTTAAGCTTCCCCTAATGAAAAGCTTCCATTAATATATATAAAAAAAAAAAATATTAATTTTTACTCAGAGAAAAAAGTTACTCCTTTTTTTTGATATTTGTTTTCTGTAAGGGCTCATATCATGAACTGTGACATGAAGAATGAACCCTGTTTCAAGTATTTATGTATAAATTTCAATTGTCCTTAAAATTCCTTTTTGAACATTAATATATTTTAATATAATTTTTGTCAATTGTTCATTCAACATTTCCTAGTTCTAAACTAAATAATTACATACTGTGGCCTGCAAAACAAATTTAATTACTATGATCTTTAAATATGTTCAATATGTTCATGTTACACACTCAGCATAACATCTGAGTGGCCAATGCATTAACATCGTGTACTAAACATTCAAATAAAATAAATATCATGCCTTTAGTCACTTCACTAAAAGACAAAAACTATTTTTAATCTGATTGTTTAGCATGAGTCAATGGCATTGTATTTATTTAACTGTACAGTTTGTAACATTTATATACATTATTTTTAGATGCAAATTCCTTGCATTATAATTCACAATATTTTTTAAAATCCTGTGATTTTAACTTATGTAGGTAACAATGATAATGTAGCAAACAACTTTCCTTATTGCAAGAAGCATTTTAGTCACTTCTTGTTGACACCTGTTTTTATACACATATTCAGGCATTTGTGTGTGCTTAATACAGGAAAACTGGATCTTACTTACATCATTTACACAAAAAAAAATCAATTCTTAAGGTTTTACTTGGTAAAACCCCAAAAATAATACAAAATTGTATTCTTAACAAAAGTTATTGTGTATCACAACAATTTTTGTTCAGAAATAACTTTAACATATATACATAATATGTGTAGTCATCATTCTTTCAAACTTATCATCAGCAGCGAGGTATAATACACTACTTACAGACAAACAACGTTCAGTTCAGAACCATTGAAAAGTCGAGTGTAGTTTTGACTAGTAATAATCATCTAGGTCCTAGATGAAAGCTTTTTCTTCTATGAGATTTGTGTTCACGATGGGCACGGTATTCTTTCCGTCGTGTTGATGGTTTCAACTCGAGGATATGATTGATTTTTTGCACTATGTCTGTACAAACAGAATGTGAAGCCTCAAAGTCATGATGTTTAAATGATGGTGTCAAACTGCTGCTGTCCAAACTTGCAGACAAAGTTGACTGGTCGTATACTAACCTACAAAAATATTTTAACAGAATGTTAAATACACATCTGCAATGCTCTACATAATTAACACTAGTATGACATTATTAAAAAATGGTCATAGTTATAATTAGAAAAGAGTGTAGTATTAGTATTTAAGTATTAGTATTAATTAGTATTTAAGTGTGTGAACTATACACACCATTGCTAGTTTTGTGATTTTTAAAGTTGTAATGAATGGTTAAAATTCGTTTCATGGTGCTGTCCAGTATAGCCTTTATGTGTTGGTTCCATAAGAGTTTTGGATCCAAGGTTATACCCAGTATTTTGGGGTATTTGTTATATTTTATAATCTCTTCAGAGAATGTAAGCTTTAATTCAAATGTTTTTAAGGAGTGTCTGGTAATAAAGACACAGCATTCTGTTTTTTCTATTGATATTTTTAAGCCCCACTTGTTTTGTCCATGTTGCTATTTCATTTATTGCTTCTTGAAGATTCATGTTTGCTCTATAAGGGTCTGCATGAGCTGTCCATACAGTTATGTTATCTGCATAAATGCTCATCTTTATGTTTCTGTCCAAATTTTTATCGACGTCATGGAGAGCTACATTAAATAAGGTTGGACTTAGCACAGATCCTTGTGGGATAACGTTGTATGTTTCAATTCTTGTTGACACTGTGCCATTTATATTGGTCTGAATTGTTCTGCCTTCGAGAAAGTTCCTTAAAAATTTTAGCATTCGAACACTGATGTTCATTTTCATTAATTATAGAGTGTGCAGAGGTGTAGCTAGGGGGGGGGGCAAGGGGGCAGCTGCCCGGGCGGAATAGCCAGGAGAGAGGCAAAGTGGAGCAAGGTCTTGAAAAAATTGTTTTCATTTTATAAAACTACAAACTTGTTTCTTTGATACGTCTGTTCCTTTCATAAAAGAAGCATAACCAGCCAGCTTGTCTGGTTTATGCTTGGCCAAGTGAGATATATCAGTCCTTCTGAGATATAATGGTGAATAGAGGAACAAAGACAGCCATTTTCCTAAAGATGAAGCTGGACGATCCTTAAAGAAGTATTGGTTTGATAAAATCTTGCAAAATGGCTAAAAGGTAAATCGCACTTGGATGTGTTTTTCTCCAACTAAAAAATCTCTATTTTGCCTTTGTTGCACTTTATTTCCACAAAAAAAAAAACTACAAAAGAAGCAATTTCAATAGTGAAAATGGGTTTATATCATGGCAAAAGTTAAATCCCCTTTTTCAGGATCATGAAAATAGTCCTCATCGCTTGTTTTTGGAATGGTCTTTAAACAAAGGGGGACTTATTGATCATCTACTTCAGGAACAAATGAGTACAGCAGCTAAGACATGGAAAGAAATCCTTGAATGGCTCATTGTCACAGTACAAACTCTTGCACAACAACATCTGGCACTTAAAGGACATTTAGAGTCAATTACTAATGATCCAAATCCTGGAAACTTTCAGGCTTTGTTAAAATACTTGACTAAATTTGACCCTGTCATGAGATCTCATTTGGATTCAGTCTCTCATAAATCTGGGTGTATATCGTATCTTTCGCGAACTATTCAAAATGAAATAATAAGCCTGTTAGGAGAAAGAGCACACAAATATATTATTACTACATGTAAGAAGGTGAAGTACTTTAGTATTATATTTGACACAACATCAGATGCTGCACATGTAGAACAAATGTCTCAGAGTATAAGATCTGTTGAATTTAAATGCAATTCTGTTGATATAAATGAAACGTTCATCAAAAGGATGAACTTTGTTCACACAAAGGGTAAACTTTTGCCCTTTTAAATAAAAGTATGATGATGTAGTGCTGCGATATCCCCCAGGGGCTCACCTATCTCAGTTCGTCTCTCTTTTGTTTATCATATAGGGTGAGTACATGGACTGGCAACCACGGGATCCTGAGCTAAAAGTATGGGCAATAGTACCCAACACTTCCCCTCAAGATGTCAATACATTTATTCATATTTTTGACAAATCTCATAAAGATACAATTTGTTTAGCAGTGGTAATAGCTGTGATTCATAGTTACGATAAGGTTTAAACAATTGTTGTACTTTCATATATTAATCTCGTCATGAGTTAAAGAGGTTCCAACAGAGTAATAATCTAATTAAAGATTGTATACAAATTCTCATTTGTGTGATTGTTGTTTATTTGAACTTGATACTGAAAGGTCCAGCCTAACCTTAGGTAGGACAATGGAACTAACAATTTTTTACATTTTCTCATTTAAAGATGATCATTTTAATCTAAACGATTAAATAAAAACATTATATATATATATATATATATTGTAATGATACACTTTGTTACTGATCTTCTTTTGTAATAATATTTATTTATTTTGCAAGAATTGTAGAATCTGTTTTTTATCGTGTAACGCCCCACGTTGTTTGCGTCAATCTGTAACGTTTCTAAAATTTAGCCGTGGTATCTTCTATTCTGATGTTTTTATTTTAAAGTCTTTAATGCCTCACTGCGTTGGCGTCAATCTGTAACGTATTGTTTAGTAAACGTGATTTATTTACTTCTTTAAGTTTTGTTTTATATTCGTTTGTTTGTAATTTTTTTTTTTTTTTTGCCCTTAAGGGGTTAGTGAGTTAGGGCTCATGTCGATCAACGATTTTAATAAAACCGTAGTCGTAATGATGTAATAATATGCCTTAATTCCTCTCTCTTTATTATCATTTATTAAAGAAATTAATTTTTATTGGTTTAGTAAAAATTTATAAAAATTGTTTGTATGGCGGAACTAGGCTTGTTGATATTTGCATTCGATTGTAGTATCGAATGTCTATTTGGAGGTTATCTTCGTGATCTATTATTTGTGATGAAGTTTAATTCGTCGAAAATGTTTCACTCTCCTTTTATTGAACAAAAACCCTTTAATTATACTTTATTCTATAAATAAAACATATTTACCATTAATTGGGAATAATTATTAACATTTATTTCCATGAATTCAGTTTTAATGACTCTAAGGTTGAAGTTGTTAATTGCCCGTATTGACTCTGGTTCTCAATTCGATTACTTTCTTATCTTTATTTATTATATTAATCTTTGGGGTTCTTGAGGCTGCTATTAAAAAGTTCGAAAATGTCCACAAGACGTACAGTACATTACAATTATATAATTCTTATTTACTAATACAAACAAAATTAATATTAATAAACTGTAACAAAATAATTGTTCAGGTTAATTTGCCAATGCAAGGCATCATGGTTCTCCCAGCATGCACTGGTGACATTCAAGATGGTGGCTTGTTGTTAAACAAAATTAGTGTGGAATGTATTCACAACCAGTTTTTACAAATAAAATAAATTACACAAAATGTTCACTGTGTTTAAATTAGTTTTTTTTCTTTTCACTAGTGTTCTATTGAAAAAAGTGTTAGATGAGTTAATCTTGGTGTCGTGTAGTGGTAAAAGTGTTAGATTAATAGGTTAATTCTCACCAATCCTTTTGAGTCCTATATCACCAATAACTGTTTAACATACAATAATTTTATTTTTGTCAGTCCATTATGATCTATCATTCTATATTATTTCAAGTTAATATCAAATATTTCTTACTACTATGAATAAGTTATTATACATTATTGTATTAATACAACTGGTAGCCTTTTCCCTTGAATAAACATTAACGATTAAAAGACATAGGGAAAATCAGCAACTAATATTAAAACTTACAAGTATTCTACTAACATTAAAACATGACTTGAAATAAATAATATTACTATCTAAACACTTTATATATCATTTTGTTCGTTTACACATTTGTTTTTTTGTTTGTTGTGCTCACATTTATGTTCACACAAAATTTGCCATTAATCTTCACAGTCCTGTCTGTGTGATTAACAATTATCATTTCTCACTTATTTTTTCACTCCGACACTGATTGTCCTGGTTTCATTTAAACATTATGTACAGTCATTCTCTTATATTATAAGCAGTCATTTTCTTATTAATTAAAATAAATTAATTATTATAAAACATTGCATTGTACTTCTTTATGTTTCCTTCAGGGGTTTATTACTTTGTTTGTTTGTCTATTAATGTCAGGTAAATTATCTTACTTAGTGTGGTTTTATATTGGGCCTACTTACTTATTGGACCTTCCTCATTCTGTCACATTACAATATATACACATATATATACATATAATAAAGTACACTCCTATATTAATTGGAACTATTCATTAATTGTACGTCCCTCGACCTTCTTCTTGATCTTTAAAATTTGTGCGACTGTGCCTTTATTTTGTCAAGGTGTGCTGACAGTTATTTATGAACTTATCGTTTAAACATATATCAAATATAAAATCAAGTTTCTCACAGTTCTACATGGAAAATTTCCTAACATCTAATTAAGTGAGAATTTTATATTAATAATTCTTTTGTGGTAATAATGTAACCATCAGCATCCTGTTTTGACGACTCCCAAGCATTTGTACTGTACGTGGCAATCTAAGCTCTGATTGGTCAAAATTAGGGAGTCGCCCGGTTACGTGGACGATACCTTTTGAAACAATAAAAACTCCAAGAGGCCCAGGCCATTATCATTTTGGTTTATCAAGTGATCCGGGGTGACACAGCCGTGTGCCCTGTAGTTTCATTTTCGTCTTCATAACCACTGTGAATTTACAAGTTATTATTTTTGAAAGGATAAATATTTAAATTCTAATTTATATAAAGATTTGGTACAGTACGTCGTTATTCGCACCAAACTATTTGGTACTGCTCTTCCGATGCAGCTCATATCATGGCACACTGCGACACAGAGGGAGGTAGGATTAATGAGTAATCAAAATTTGTAAACTCAATTGAAAGAGAGAGAGACTATGAAAGAATATACTGAGAATACAATATTATTTTATATTATCAATTTATTAAATCAATTCATTACATCAATTTATTATATTAATTATCTCTAAGTAAAGAGAGTAATAACAACAAAGAGATTAACAAAAGAATTGATATCAAATGTATAAAGTGACATCTGATAAGAATTTTATTTTCATTTAAAACTTTATATATATTATATAAGTATATTATATTACTTAATTGATTTATTTGATTTTTATATTGATCATATATACATATATATATATATATATATATATATATATATAATAAAGACTTTACCTCAAGATGTTTTCTCCCTATTTGGAACATGTTTCGGGAAGCCTTGTACAAATACAATATGTTTCGGGAAAATTTACAAATATACAAACATAAAACACAAAACAAACTAATACCTGAACAAATACAAATCAATACAAAACATGACACAATTTTCAAAGCAATCAACATAGAAAATACACAATATACTAATATATACACCACAATCACACACAATAATACCAATTTAAAGCACCAGAGACTAACTAACAGGAAACCAAAGCAACAACCAGCCAACAGATAAATACCTCACAAGGCTCAAAATTCGGAAGGCTGAAGATGGGAACACAAGGCTTCCCGAAACATGTTCCAAATAGGTAGAAAACATCTTGAGGTAAAGTCATTACAAAATATATATTATATACGTCAAGATACGAACTGTAGCAGAAAGTGTTTGAAATATCATCAAAATTCATGGTAAAATATGCACAAACGCAATCCATTTAAGTAATCAAAACAAAAATAGAAATAGTATAATAACTAAATAATTGAGAAATAGAGAATGAAAACTCAGGGAGTAAATAATTTAATGACAGTGACAAACAATGGCGGATGATGACCAAAATACCCAGAAGTGGAGATCAAATACCAAAGAAAATGTACATAGTAATTTATAAATAGAAATACAATACATAAATGTGTAAAACTAGAATGTAAGAAATAAGACATTGTGAATAAACCTATTTAACTATGAGGAGGTCTGCGCACCTCAGACAGTTATTTTGTATCATGGAACTACAAAAAGTGAATGATATAAAATTTTACAAATATAATAAGATCAAACTATAATTATAAAAATTGTATAGTGTGACAGTGAGTGAAAGTGAGAACAACAGTGAAAAGGTAAAAAGGAAAAAGTGTGTATAATGAAAGTGATGAAACATAATTATAATGAGCATTGAAGGGGATATATAATCTATATGAACCAGTTATATAACCCATATAGTGAAATCAAAGAAAATAAAAAGTTAAAAAACAGAAAATCTTACATTAAAAAAAAATTTATAATAATATAGTAACGAAGAAAAAATAAAGGTCAACAGAATCATGTGAATTAGAAATTGTGAAACCGAACCTTATAACGTTACGGTGGAACACATAAATTAATTCAATATGTGTACAGTATAAATAAAAACTTAATTATTAATAGTAATTATAGAGATATGGTAGTATAAGAATTTGTAATATACATATATGTAAGTAATATGTAAGATAGCCATTTGAGTAGTACAAGGTTCGGCTTGCCGCGACAATCCGGCGTCAGCCAAAGTAGTGAATGATATAGCCAAGGTACCTAGTATGTCATAAACACATTAAATGTTTTGTGTATAAGAAACAGCAAAAAACGAGCAAGTACCGTTAGGAAAGCAGGTCGGTGTCCTTCAGAAGATAAAATATGACACCCCAATATTTATTGCAAATTTAGAAAGTAGCGTCGTTTTTTTAACAGCATAACGGATAGCGTCAGTCCAGGGCGCGAGAAAATAACGATACAGGAATGGAGAATTTCAAATTCACCGGGGAATATTTCAAACCCTGGCCAATGAAAGTGTCATCAACCAGGACGGTGGTGAGGGAATCAGTAGACAAACTATAAAAAGAGAGAAGCAAGTGAAAAAGAGGAGTTTTTATTAGTTTAAATTTCAAGACAAGCACGGGAAATCTGCGTTACTCTGTACAAGTATTCAATAATATAATTATAACGGAACGTTATACTAGCTTTGTTTAAAATGTATAGATTAGTTCGGTAAAAAAAAGTCGAGAAGGAACAAGTTAAGGTATAAAGAAGAATATTTTATTGGTGCGCATAAAGTACGTATTATGAAGATATTTCATATGTGCGGGTAAAGTTGAATCAAGAAAGTATATTTATTTTATGTGCGTGACGTTAAGTACAACGCGACCGTGTGATACAAAGTTAAGAAGTGGTAAATCAATTATGTTTGGTGAAAGTGAAGTGCAATGAGTAACGTAGAACGACCAATCAGAGTCTTGGAATCCTGCAAACAAGTAACAGTATACTATCTTAACAATTCACAACTCTAATATACAAAACATACAAATTAATGTCTACCATAAATATAACTCATCTCATTCTCAAAAAACCCACACTTGTTCAGATACTAACAATTCAGTTTATGTGATATGACATGCTAGAAAAGGTATTTAGTAGAATTATTGTATAATCAAGTGAATGAAACAAAATATAATAAGAACAGCATTCTAGTACGAGTCGAATACTTGCATATAATAATTATTAAGAAAATTCATGTTAGTTAAGAAAATATTATGCTATATGTTAATTAGAGTATTGAATATATATAGGTGTCAGGTGAATAAAATATAATATTTCGACTCGCTAAACCGAAGAATACTTAAATAATGGTAATCTTGAAGAATAGTAATCGAGTGAATATTAATACTTTGAAAGTAGTTGTAAAATTGTGTATCAAGCATCTCAATATTATATTAGAAACCATAATGTGTATGATCAAATTTCAGATGCCATGTTTGTAATAAGAATGAAATAATATAGAATATTGGTATCTGAATGGAATGAGTTATTATTTATTAATAAACCCTGAGATACTCTGCTCTGGCGCCCAATCGAATTAATGATCGATATAATAATGAGTGGATATATTTAGTAACACAAATATTAAAATCTAATATTATAAATCATTATAATTACTGCCCAAACGAAGTGCTGTCTTCAAAATTGTTTAATTTAGCACTCCGAACAAAAGGGATAATCAAGAGGTATTTATATTTGATGCCCAACGACGTGGAGCTTAAAGTTTAAATAAGCTCGGTAGAATGACATGAGGTAGATAGTAAGAAGTATATTTATAAAATTTTACAAAATAATTAATGTTAACACGAAGTAAGAGTAAAAAGTTAAGGAATTTTAATCAAATTAAAAATAGTGAAGTAAAAATGGCAAGTAACTATAATATAAATGGTAGTGAAGAAGTGGAATTTGAAGTTAATAATCAAATGGGGGAGACAAAAATATTTGAAGAAGTAACTGTGAATGAAGTCGTACCGGTTCCTTCAGAGGCGAGGGGATGAGCGGAAGAAAACACAAATAGAACAATGCAACACACAAACGCAAACATTGACATAGCTGCAATACTACAACAACTAACACAACAAATAACGGAACAACGGGCGGAAAATAATAAACAATTATCACAACTAACGCAACAAATGACAAAACAACTGTCAGAAAACACCAGGCAGCTGGGAAAAAGAATTAATGATGTTAAGGAGAGTATTCAGGAAAATAACATCCAGATAAGGAAAGAAATGGAACACTACGTAATACAACGAGTAAACGAACACAGAGTACAGGTAGATCAACAAATCAGCGAGATTAAACGCAAAAGCCAGGAGTTATCAACAAAATTAAGGTCAGAAGCGAGACAGGTGGTGAATGAAGAAATGGAAACATTTCAAATGCAGGTGCGAGAAAACTTAGAGAAAGGCGAACAAACGATCAACCAAACCCAAGAGACAGTCGCACAAGAAATCAAAACGATAAATAAGAAGATAATTATTAATAACAAGAAACACGAAGAGGAAATTAGTCAATACCGAGCGGAAGTTAGTCGTGAACTAAATGAGGTAGGAGGACAATTAACACTAGTAAAAGAAGATATGAGAATGCGGTTGGCACAATTAGGTGCAACACCGATGCAATGTGGAATCACGGTGGAACATATAAAAAGCGTATCATTTAACGGTGAAGGGGAGTACCTTATGGAATTTATCAAGGAACTGGAGGAGATTAGGAAGGAATATTACATGAACGAAGGCGTAAACTGGATCGCGAGACATCTAGAAGGAGAGGCAGCGATCTGGTGGAAATTGGTATGAAATGAAATCGACACATTCCAAGAGTTCCAAGAAGCATTTATTGCGAAGTATTGGAACCAAATGATCCAAGAAGATATGTATGTGACCGTTTAGAATTTGGTAAATACAGATATGAAAGTGGTTTAAGTATGTTGCAGTACATGGAGTGATATATCCTGCAGAACCGACAGTTAATACCACCAATATCGGATCAACACTTAATCAGAAAGCTGGCACGCCATTACCACCACGAAATAGCGGTAGCCATGGTGACAAGGGGAGTTAAAAATATAGCCGAGTTCCAAGTGTTATTGACAGAATTCTCAGCGATGCGGAAGGTAAACAACGACCGTGTTTACAACCAAGTTGACCCAGATCAGGTAAAGAGAGAACAAAAGGAACGCACCAATCGTCCTTGGCAAAATAAGAGAATAGAAAGGCCGGCTGAATACCATTACGACACAGGGCGGAACTACGGACAAAACAAGAATGAGCATGGAAGGCGAGAGGTAAACAGAGGGACGCAAGTACAGTCAATGCCATCGCAAGTACCAGAGGGGCTCAAGGACAGTCGTCAACCCCAAATACCCAATGTACAAGTCCAAAAAACTAGATAAATTCTACCATAGGGATAAGTTAGATGTATCATTTAGTTGTAAGGAAATTAGCACTACATTTTTAAATATAAGAGATGATTTGTTAGAAGTAGATACAAAAATGGAAAGGATACAGAAATTTAAATGTCCAGAGTTAAAAATCTATTTAAATAATGTACCAGCCGTGGCGTTAATTGACACAGGTAGTCAAATCAACGCAATTTCTGCAGAGTGGTTCCATAAAAATAAGAACAGAATGGGAAAGCTAAATTTATTAAGACTGACAAATACTGTAGTGATGGGAGCTGTGGGTAAAAAGTCTAAACAAATTACACAACAGGTATTGTTAGAGGTAAATTTCGGTGAAGTTGTGGTTGATAGCGTATTTATTATAGTGCCAGAATTAATACAAGATTGTATTATGGGAATTGAACTACAACAAGAAGGGGGGTGTATCATTGACCTACAGAAGAACCAAATAACCTTTAACAATCATGTCACAAAAGGTGGGGTACCCAAGAGTTCCGAGATGCTAACTATGAAAGTACACCACGAAGCGGAGCCCACCACAGCCATAAGCCAAGCGAAACTGGAGGAAGTTACTGGAATTAATATTCAAACGAAGAAGGAGTTGGAAGAAGTGCTGTTACAGAATTATCAGATATTTTGGGAGCAACCAGGCAGGGCAAGTGGATATGAACATAGGTTTGTCGTGACTGATAAGACACCGTACTGTATAAGAGGATGGCCAATACCTTTGAAATACAAGGAAGCGATTGACCAGGAGGTGAAAAAAATGGAGGAATGCGGGGTAACAGAACGTGCGACCAGCCCATATATAAACCCTTTAGTGACAGTCATTAAGAAAGATCAATCCATACGATTATGTCTCGACGCGCTACGAATTAATTTAGTTACCGTTCCAGACTATGAAGGGGTGGTCCGGATTAATGAAGTTCTGGCAAGCTGTGGGGACATAAAAGTAACGAGTAGCATTGATTTAACCAGCAGCTTCCGGCAGATGCCACTAGCCGAGGAGTGTCATGATTTCACAGGATTTCTATACAAAGGGCGATGTTACCACTACGCCGTGACCCCATTTGGCCTTAAAACCAGCCTGGCGAGCCTAACCAGGGGATTGGACCATATACTAGCGGAGGAAGTAAAACGGTTTACGATAATATACGTAGACGATTGCCTATGCGTATCCAGGAGCATTGAGGAGCATATAAAACACCTGAGTTTGCTACTAGAAAATCTGAGAAAGGCCAACCTCACTGTGAATATAAGAAAATCCCAGTTTTACAGGAAAAAATCGATTATTTAGGCTACGAACTATCAACGAAAGGAATTAGTGCATCACCAGAGAAAGTTGCAGCAATAATGAATTTTCCACGACCAAAAAACCCAAAACAACTAAAAGGATTTTTAGGTTTAACTAATTTTTATAATAAATTTACTAGTCGGTACGCCGAAGCGACCCAATCGTTGTTACAGTTATTAAAAAAAGGAGCAAAATTCATATGGACTGAGGAAACAGACCAACAGTTCGAACAGGTAAAACAGCTGTTCGTGAACACCGTAATGCTCAGGCATCCTAATCCCAACAAGAGATTTTACTTACAGACCAATGCAAGCAAATATGCGTTTGGGTGGCAGTTATATCAGATCGATGATGATAACCAAATAGGAGTAATTGCTTTCACTAGTCGTGTATTTAGGGGAGCTGAACTAAATTATTTTACCACTGAGTTAGAACTATTAAGCGTGGTACAATGTCTGAAAAAGTTTAGAACATATGTGTTGGGACGGCCGCTTACAATAATAACTGATAACAAGGCACTAACATTTATGCAAAAATGCCAGCTGACAAATTCACGAATCACACGTTGGATATTAGCCATACAAAAATATGACTTCGACATTATACACTGTGACGGCAAGGACAATATAGTTGCCGACATACTCAGTAGGTATCCCGAAGATTTACAGATGGACAGGCCCATGGATTATGATGAGGAATTGGAAATCAGTGCGATGGAAATAAAGATAAACCCAAAGTTAAGGAAACAACTACAAAACATATCACGGTTCCAGAAAAACGATGATAAACTGAATAAAATCATAAATCAATTACAATGTGATCTGTGCAGTAAACTACACAAGATATATACGTGGTACAACCAAAAATTATACCGTCAGGAGATGCGGAAATGGAGACTGGTACTTACGAAAGAGCTGGGTGAAGATTTAATTAAGGAGATCCACACAGTCTATGGTCATATTGGTATGAAAAGAACGTATGAATATTTCTATATATGCAAGAAATGGGTAAACCAAAGGCTATATTAACAGATAATGGAGCCCAATTCACCAGTAAGTCGTGGGTGAAGAACTTAATCCACCTTGGGATTAAACCGAAGTACACCGCTATTCGGAACCCATGTACAAACTTAGTGGAAAGGGTAAACCGACAGCTAGGGAATGTGTTTCGAATACTGGTAAGTGGACACCACACGAAATGGGCAAAATACATCAAGCTAGTAGAAAAATCTATAAATGAAACATATCACGATACTATTGAGATGACGCCAGACCAAGCTCAGTGGGGTCAGCAACCGAGAAGAGTTTGGGAGTGATACATCGACAAACAATTAATGAAGGAAGAAAAGAAGATCAATCATGGAGAGATCTACCAGAATATAAGGAGGAAGGGTGAGAAGAGAGCACAAAAACATAATGGGGAGAAACAGCAGCTAAAGTTCAGTATTGGAGATCTAGTATTAATTCGAACCAACCCGATCTCCGACTTAACGAACAAGATTACTGCCAAGTTTTGTGAACTATATGAAGGCCCTTATAAGATCAAAGATGTTAAGGGAGGTGCAACATACGTGGTAACCGAGGTCGACAACCTTGAATCGGTGCATGGGATTTTCAATGTCAGGCAGATGAAGCCATACTACCATGGATGATCCATTGTATTAATAGGGAATTTGAAAATAAAGAATATTAAAATTCCTTAACACAAAAAAAGTTGTACGTAACTAAACTTAACATGAAAAAATTTGTACGTAAATCAACTTAACATGAAAATTTTGTACGTAACCAAACTAATACTAAGAATGTAAATTAATGTAAATTAAAAGGGATAGTGATTGTTTAAGCTATATGTCAACGTAGCTGGTAAGTGAGGGTTGTGAAAAGGTGGTGTTATGTAATTTAGAATAGAGGAGGGGTGACTGTATGGTGTCAACAAACCCAGGGAGAGAAAGTGAAGTAACAGCTAACGGGACCGGTTTTGACCGAACTGTGAAAGTGTGTCACACAGAAACGTAAACAAACCCTTCATTGAATGTTTGTGCTGTAAGAGGCATACAAAATGATGCCCCAAATTCTATAAGACAATTATGGAGAAATCATTTTGGGGGACAAATATAACGTTACGGTGGAACACATAAATTAATTCAATATGTGTACAGTATAAATAAAAACTTAATTATTAATAGTAATTGTAGAGATATGGTAGTATAAGAATTTGTAATATACATATATGTAAGTAATATGTAAGATAGCCATTTGAGTAGTGAATGATATAGCCAAGGTACCTAGTATGTCATAAACGCATAAAATGTTTTGTGTATAAGAAACAGCAAAAAACGAGCAAGTACCGTTAGGAAAGCAGGTCGGTGTCCTTCAGAAGATAAAAGATGACACCCCAATATTTATTGCAAATTAAGAAAGTAACGTCGTTTTTTTAACAACATAACGGCTACGCGCGTAAATTATTCACCAATGACTGTTTCAGCCAATGGCGGATAACGTGTCAAGCGCGTGAGAAAATAACGATACAGGAATGGAGAATTTCAAATCCACCGGGGAATATTTCAAACCCTGGCCAATGAAAGTGTCATCAACCAGGACGGTGGTGAGGGAATCAGTAGACAAACTATAAAAAGGGAGAAGCAAGTGAAAAAGAGGAGTTTTTTTTAGTTTAAATTTCAAGACAAGCACGGGAAATCTGCGTTACTCTGTACAAGTATTCAATAATATAATTATAACGGAACGTTATACTAGCTTATTTTAAAATGTATAGATTAGTTCGGTAAAAAAAAAGTCGAGAAGGAACAAGTTAAGGTATAAAGAATATTTTATTGGTGCGCGTAAAGTACGTATTATGAAGATACAGTGAACCTCTCTAATTCAGACTTCTCTAATTCGGAATTTACAATAATTCGGACTCCCTAAAAAAAAATTATAATTCACAAAAAAAATTAATTTTGTGAATTCTTTGTGAAAACATTTGCCTTTAGGGAATTCAAGTTATGTTGGCAAAATGTGCGATACGCACCCCCACCTCAACTGGGATTAGTCCAGTTTCAACTGCTGCTTTGGTAGTGTGTGCGTCATTGTTATTGTATTCGTGTGCGTTCTATTGTACTGAAGTTATTTCTTAGTTGCGTACAGCTTTTCAAACCACATTTTCTTCAAACACTGTTTAGTATTATTTACAGTACTGTATTACAATATGAGTGCTAGAGGTAAATACAAGACAAAACTACTTTACAAGACAAAACAACACACAAGACAAAACGACAAGACAAGACGAGACTTTAGAAGACAAAATGAAAGTGTTGAGTAAAATAGACGCTGGTTATTCTGTGCAGAATATTTTAAATGAGTTTGGAATTAGTAAGTCTACGTTTTATGATATAAAAAAAAGACAGAAAAAAAATTTGCAATTTTGTTTTAAAGCAAGATACGCCAAATGTGAGTATTGTTAAAAGAAAACAAACGACTGCAGCAAAGTTCAGTAATATTGACGATGCTGTATACACTTGGTACAAGCAGCAACGTTCAGTTGGTGTTCCAGTTAGAGGTGTAGAATTACAGGCAGCGGCAGAAAGATTCGCTCAAAAATTGGGAGAAACTGATTTTAAAGCTAGTACAGGATGATGGTTTTTTAAGTTTCGGCAGCGGCATTCCATTGTAAACCAGAAAATATTTGGGGAAAGTTTAAGTTCCGATGTTTCTAGTGTAGAACCATTTCGCCAAAAACTTAAAGCAGTAATTACTGATGAAAAACTTCTTCTTTCCCAAATTTATAATGGTGATGAAACAGGCTTGTTTTGGAGATCCATTCCTCAGAACACTCAGGCCTATAGAATGGACAATTCCACACCAGGCCGAAAGGTAAATAAACAAAGACTATCATGGGCCTCACCGTCTAACATCCGTCGTTGTTGGAAAATCAGCTAAGCCTAGAGCAATTAAAAACATTATGGAAAGCCTACCGGTTATTTACAAAGCAAACAAGACTGCATGGTTTACTCAGAAATTTTCCAGCGATTGGTTTTTTCATAATTTTGTGCCAGAGGTTAGAAAATTCCAGCTAGATGTTTTAAAAATAAAAGAAGACGATGTTAAAGCTTTGTTGATATTAGACAATGCTCCTGCTCATCCCCCTGGTAATTTATTGACTAGCAGCGATGGAAAAATCAAAACTATGTACTTGCCTCCCAATACGACTTCGCTTATCCAACCAATGGATCAGGGAGTAATTCTCAGTTGCAAACTCCTTTACAGACGTAAACAACTCGACGAATTCATGGTATTTTTTATGGACGATGAAGAAATGGACAATAGGGGTGAACAAACTCTTAAAAAAATAAAGGAATACAGTATTAAAAGTGCTATTTATAATTGGACAAACAGCTGGAATGAGATCAAAATATCTACATTATGCAATGCATGGAATAAGATTTTGTACGATAAAGAGCCAGAGATCGACCTGCAAGGTTTGGAAGATGAAGATTATGCAGGTGCTTTTGGAGCTACCAACATTGAAGACATAAGAGAATGGTTGGGTGCCGATGAAGATGACGTAGGCTACCAGAATTTAACAGAGGAAGAGATCGTTTATCAAATGCAAGGACAGAAAGAAGAAGTTGGAGATGATAGTGACGATGAAGAGGACGACGATAATGTTCCTAAGCCTACACTTTCCAAGGTGCGGGAAAATCTTGATGCAGTTATTAACTTTATTGACACTGACCCAGAATTTCAAAAATAGTATTTAATCATAAAAGAAATGCGTCAAGAAATTATTAAAAAACAATACAACAGAGCAAAACAGTCTACAATTTCAACCTTTTTTAAGCCTGTAGCTTCAGTTCGGGAAGAATCAAAACCGTCAACTTCAGGGACCAGCCATTAATATTACATAACTCTTTGTGTGCTAAAGTGAAAACACTGTCAGTGAAGTTTTTTTTGTTGGTATCATGAAATTATTTATTCTTCTGTTTTGTAAAATACAATAAAATTAAATTTCCATTAATATTTACGTACATTAATAATTGCAGGTGTGCATTATAAACTTTTTGCGTGCGAACTTAACTTGAAAACATTGATGGTGAAAGATTGTTGTTTATGTGAATTTAGTTATCCATTTTGTAAGTACAATAAATTTAAATTTCCATTAATATTTACGTAGTTTTAATATTTATTTTTACGGCACTTTACCTATACTGTAGTATGGATTTCTATAAAATATTCTATAGTTCGGATTTTTCTCTAATTTGGACTAGGCTTCGCCCCATATAATCTGAATTAGAGAGGTTTTACTGTATTTCATATGTGCGCGTAAAGTTGAATCAAGAAAGTATATTTATTTTATGTGCATGACATTAAGTACAACGCGACCATGTGATACAAAGTTAAGAAGTGGTAAATCAATTATGTTTGGTGAAAGTGAAGTGCAATGAGTAACGTAGAACGACCAATCAGAGTCTTGGAATCCTGCAAATAAGTAACAGTATACTATCTTAACAATTCACAACTCTAATATACAAAACATAGAAATTAATGTCTACCATAAGTATAACTCATCTCATTCTCAAAAAACCCACACTTGTTCAGATACTAACAATTCAGTTTATGTGATATGACATGCTAGAAAGGGTATTTAGTAGAATTATTGTATAATCAAGTGAATGAAACAAAATATAATAAGAATAGCATTCTAGTACGAGTCGAATACTTGCATATAATAATTATTAAGAAAATTCATGAGTTAAGAAAATATTATGCTATATGTTAATTAGAGTATTAAATATATATAGGTGTCAGGTGAATAAAATATAATATTTCGACTTGCTAAACCGAAGAATACTTAAATAATGGTAATCTTGAAGAATAGTAATCAAATGAATATTAATACTTTGAAATTAGTTGTAAAATTGTGTATCAAGCATCTCAATGATATTATATTAGAAACCATAATGTGTATGATCAAATTTCAGATGCCATGTTTGTAATAAGAATGAAATAATATAGAATATTAGTATCTGAACTGAATGAGTTATTATTTATTAATAAACCCTGAGATACTCTGCTCTGGTGCCCAACCTAATTAATGATTGATATAATAATGAGTGGATGTATTTAGTAACACAAATATTAAAATCTAATATTATAAATCATTATAATTACTGCCCAAACGAAGTGCTGTCTTCAAAATTGTTTAATTTAGCACTCCGAACAAAAGGGGTAATCAAGAGGTATTTATAAAATGTGACCATAACATATGATAGCCAAAGCCTTCAATGAAGTAATTAGTGTTTTGGGTAAAAAGAAGGATTGTTGTTGGAAAAAAAAATCTAAAAACAAGGCAGAACATAATAATATTACTGCTGAACGTTGATACAAATTAATGTCCTATGAAAGATGAGAAGATCCAGGAAAACCATTCAAAAAACTAGAAAAATAATGTTATAATCGAAGGTACAAAAAATTTGAAGTCCAGGAGTGAAGAATTAAGTAATAAATGCACAAGAGAACTACCAGCTTGGTGAGATTGCTCCAGAGTTAAGCCCGATATTTGAATTACATTACTACATTAATGATCGAGTTACAACCACATAATATGACCAAAACAATATAAACACTATAAAAGTGAATGTTTATTTGTACACTTGTATACGATAGTTATTAGTATTAAGAATTCTCTTTTTAATTGTTATTTTGTATGATCCAAAGAACCTACCATTATTCAACAGACATTCACAACACATAATTACCAAATCTCATTCATAATTATTATATTTCATGTTATATTTATAACTTGTACCATGCTTAAACTATACTTTTACGTTAACCCTGAGATTCAGATTGTTCATGTTCTACAACCTAATGAGCCACCACTGTTAGAAGAGGACTTTGAATGTCCATATGATTAATCAATGTCAAAATAAAAGGAGTAACATAAAGAAATAATTGAGTTTGAGAAAAAACGAGAATAAGGAGTTTGACTATTTATTTTAACAATAATAAATTAATTAACCAAATAAAACGGTATAACTTCCTTGTAATTTCGCTTAACTTGACACGTTTCGAGGCATATGCCCCATTTTCAGAATAATTTCTTGTCACACTATGATGTGTTCGCATTGCGTTTATAGCCGGTATACACAGTCGCGATGTTACTTGCGCACTGACAAGAAATTATTCTGAAGATGGGGCGTATGCCTCGAAACGAGTCAAGTTAAGCGAAATTACAAGGAAGTCACTCGACGGATTCGGTAAGCAATTATTTATTTAATACAAGTGACTTGGATACTTTAAAAATGAATAGTAAAAATGGTATAACTTCGTTTAGTTACAAATTGGCACCAACAACTTGGGGCTAACAAACACAGATTTTTTTAGTTTAGTTACAATATATTGCAGCAGAACACAGGATGATAAGGGATGTTAACCGTATCTAAGCATGGATGACGAACATTTTCAGGTTTAAAATGGTTTGATGCAATTTTTTGTCTTTTAGCCGTAAGTTTTGTATTTAGCAATGGATAAGAATGTAGGGTATATTAAATTCTTCATAAAAATGTGTTCTTTATTGTCACGTACTTTTTATGTGAATTTGTGCGCATGTGATAACTTGTGTTCGCTATATCTTCCGCGGTAATCAACCCATCGACGTGAAACTTTGACAGTGGATTGTTTTTGTAAATAGCTACAATTCTTGTTTACTCTGAGGTTTACAACTATTTTATAAATATGGTTTTTTTAGTAGGGAAAACTCAATTTGTAATGCTTATCATTAGTAGGGTAATAAAAGTCGTAGATAAAATCAATGCAAGCTCTTACGGATTTATACAAACTTTTGCAGGAAAACCTTATATCGTTTGCAATCATCAACCATGTGACCTGGGTTTAACCAATCGGAAGACACTAATTTCAGTAATATTCGTACTCGGTAAAGTAAGGATCGCTACAGTTCGATTGCAGTTGCAGAGTGAAGTTGTGTCTATCACCGAGAGTTTTGCTCGTACGAACATATAAAAATCTTAACTTACAATAAAACTTGGAACTCTTTGCGAAGCTTTGCGTAAAGAACCAAGCGGGTTAATAACCTAAGTAAAAATTATATTAGATTAAAGTGCTTTTCGCGTTAGCGTAAGATAGTCTGCATAGGGAATTATTAAAAACACTTCCAAGCTTTCTCGGAAGGTGTACGCCAAATACACCGCTTTTCTAATAAGTACCCGTAATCACCCTGAGATTAATTAAAAAATGAACGTGTAAATAAATAATAACTGTTTCTAGTAAGAACGATAATTATTGTGAGCATAACAACTTTGTGAAAATCTAATTGGTGTTAGCAGTTCAACGGAATCGTCAACGAGGCGTCTTGAAGTATCGCCGCTGGAGCAACCCGCCGATGAAGAGGATGCCAGGAAGGAGAGCGACGCTGAAGAAGAGGACGCCAGGATGGGAGCGATGATCAGAAGAGGAGGAACGCAAAAACGGAGGGCGTATCAGCAAAGGAACGGAGATCATCAAACAAGTAAAATCAATATAAAATCGAACTATATAAACTATTATTTCAAAATATAAAATGCATGACAATTTGTAATATAATATACATCATAAAACCAATTATGTCTTGTGTATAATAAATCATTTTTCATCACCTCCATTATAGACTCGTTTGTAATTTCTGCACACACACTATATCCTTTGCGAAAATTAAATCTGCATCGTTGCAATATATATATAATATTTAATTTTTATAATGAATTTACCTCAAGATATTTCTTTCCTTATTAGGAACATAATGTCCAATTAGGAAAGTAATTAGTTCCTAATAAGGAAAGAAACATCTTGAGGTAAATTCATTATAAAAATTAAATATAATATATACATCAGGAAACGGACTGTAGCAAAAAGTGTTTGAATATATATATATATATATATATTGTAACGTTCAGTTTAATATATATAATCCTCCTTATGTATCCAGTGAATGTGGAAGGCCCCACTTCTGAGCGTCAATTTGTAACGTTCAGTTACTATATATAATCCTCCTTTTGTATCCAGTGAATGTGGAAGGCCCCACTTCTGAGCGTCAATAAGTAATATCAAAACAAATTAGTATCTCTTACTAATAAAGTATAACCTGTTTTATTTTTTAAATAGAGGATTATTCATCTGAACCTCAGGGTCAACATACAATTTACATATAGAACAAACAATACAACTTTGATGCATGAGACTCGGTATTACAGTGTTGTTAATGTCTGTTGAATGTTTGTGGGTCCTTTTAAACTACTATTAACTATAACAAAAACTCTTATTATTAATGACTATTGTATACTAGTGTACAAAAATAATTCACAATTATAATGTTTTTATATTGATTTTTAGTTATTGTTTTTGTTGTAATTCAATCTTTACTGTCATAATGTTTGGTCGAATATTTGATTTAGTCATGGAGTGATCTCACCAATCTAGCAGTTTTCTTAACGGATTTATTGGTTGATTCTTTATTCCTGGACATCTGGTTTTTTGGTCTCTTGATTAAAACAGCATTCTTCTAGGTTTTGCATTTTTTCCTGGTCCTCTCATCTTTTATTGGTCTTCAATTTGTATCCAATTCAGGAGTCACACCTTAAACGTTCTCTTGCAATTCACAATTTTTTTAACAACAATCATCTTCACTCAAAACATTAATTTCATTAGTTAAAGGCCATGGCTATATTTTTTATGGGTCACAGGTTCGGTTTACCATTTCTAATTAGTAATATTCTGTTGACCTTTACTTTATTTTTCCTTCGTAACTATATTATTATAAGTTTTTTAACGTAAGAGTTTCTATCTTTTAAATTATTTACACTTGGTTTGATCTCACTATATGGGCTACATAACTGTTTCATATAGATTATATGTTTCATTCAATGCTCATATTATAATAATGTTTAATCACATTCCTTATATCTGATTTTTTCCTTTTTAAAGTCTTTCACTGTTATTTTCACTTTCTAGCACTATCACACAACCTAACTTACATAATTATAGTTTGATTTATTATATTTGTAAAATCTATAACATTCACTGTTTGTAGTTCAATGATACAAAACAACTGTCTGAGGCACGCAGACCTCCTCATAGTTTTAATCTAATGCTTATGAACTAACAAATGTCTTTTTACTTATTTTCTAAGTTTAACATTTGTACCTTATAATTCTATTAATTAATTAGTATTTACATGTTAATGAGTATGTTATGTTTTATGTTTAGTGAAACGACACGTTACAATATATATATATATATATATTACATTTAATATTTATATATAAATTTACCTCAAGATGTTATTTTTCTATTTGGAACATGTTTTGGGTACTATCTTGTACCCATCCTCAACCTTCCGGTTTTTTTGTCTGGTGAAGTACGTATGTGTTGTTTGTTGACAATTATTATTGTGGCTATCAACCAACAACACATACGTACTTCACCAGACAAAAAAACCGGAAGGCTGAGGATGGGTACAAGATAGTACCCGAAACATGTTCCAAATAGAAAAATAACATCTTGAGGTAAATTTATGTATAAATATTAAATGTATTATATACATCAAGAAACGGACTGTAGCAGAAAGTGACATATATATTTATATATATATATATATGTATATATAAATTAATATATACATTTTATTTTACTCAAGTTTAATTATTTTATTAATTGCTTGTGAAAAATATATTAATTATTTTATTGATTGCTTAATGCATCCATGTATGCAAGTTAATATTGTTACGACATCACAGAACAATCTACGTGTTTGTCGAATGTGCCAGAAGAATCTCGCTCTACTGTGTGTGGCGTACATGCTTGTAGACGCATTTGCGAGTCTTCTCGATGCCGCCAGCCGTGCGGACTGTGTCAAGGCAGCAGTAAATTACGTAGTTCATACGGACGCGCTAAAACGCAATTAGGAATCGTCTAGATTTTCTGCGGCTATAAATACATCGCAGCAGTGGCCTTAAGTTTCAGTATTAGTGGGATATATTGTAGCATGACAGATAATCCACTTAAATCAATTACCAGATGATCATTAGTAAAAATCAAGTATATGGAATATCCAGAAAAATCCAAATGAGAACCAAATAAAAAGCACTATAAATTACCATTATAACAAGAAAAAGTAAACATAAAGAACAAATTTGCAACTAATATGAATGTACAACAAAATAAAACCACAGAAAACTAAAATTAAATTAACAATAATACCCAGGTAGGATAGGAGTAGGTAAGGAAGCTACCCAGACCAAGTAAACATATCAGGATAAATAAAAGGTGAATAATAACGAAATGGTACTGAAGAAACCAAGAACGAAGAAGGAAGATACCCAAAACAAACAAATATACCTAATGAACAGGGACAAGTGGAGATCACATAGAATAGAGGAAGTAGAACATGACCAATACCCAAAAGAAACCCAATAGGGAGAAAACAAAAACCCCTAAAGAAAGTAAATGTCACAATAGAAAGTATAACATCCCAACAAACCATAAACTCATGTAAAACTAATAAAAACAAAAAGTGTTTAAAGTGCTAAGTAGAAGTGCACCCAAGAAAGTTATTGTATAATTTAAATAGACAAATCTTAACAGTTCCCCCATGATTAAACAATTTGATATTATAAAACTATGAAAGGACTAGTGATAGTATCAAGAAATAACAAGGGACAAGTGCAAGTTATTAGCTTATCATAAATAAACTTTGAGAAGGTACATGAATTACTGTACATTTAAATAACTTTTAAGTGTTTTTGTTAAAATAGTATCACGAATGACATTTAATCAAATAGTATGGTGAAGGAGCAATGAATACTCTTTCTAACAAAATGCCACTGTTTATATGAGAACATTCAATGGAATAAATAATATTGTTACAACGGTCTATTCGATCGTCGTAGGTACAGTGGAAACAAAATAAGTACAAGACACCAATTAAGTCACTAATCACACCTTTAATTGTTACAGTAAAACAGTTCGTAATTAACAACACAGTCTCTACAACAAATCAAATGAAAATTGTACACACGCAATAAAATGTCCACAAATATTAAAACTCAATTGTATTACAATTATACCGTCCGAATATAAAACGCAACGCTTCACTACTAACTACTTGCACGTACACAGTAATAACCCGAACCGCTCTGTAAATATATCGCACTAATACCCTCGAACCGCACTATCCAAAATCTCGCATGGAACTGAAAACTAAGGCCGCTACCCGATGTATTTATAGTCACGCTCACACACCAGAAGCTTCCAAACTGCGTCTTATCTCTCGTGAACTACGTAATTACTACGGCCTTGAGACAGTCCGAGCGCCCGAGCAAGCGCGACACAGTCGAGAAAATTCTCGCAAAATGTGTCTAGTAGCACGTACACCACACGCTTACATCGAGATCCTTCTGGCATATTCGATAAACGCGTAGATTGTTCTGTGCTGTCGTAGCACTGCCCCCTCCATAAGCCTGTTCGTCCCGAACTGGCAAAGCGTCTCTAAATTTGTACTTAGCCAGGCAATCTAGGTGGACGACCTTGAACTTTCGCTGTCCTTCCTGTTGAATCCGATAAACAACATCGTTAATTCTTTTTTTCACAGTATAGGGTCCTTCCCAGTTAGACTGAAGCTTAGGTGAGCGACCACGACGACGCTTTGGATTGAACAACCAGACCTGATCTCCTTCTTGGAAACCCACACTATTGCTGCGAATGTCATACCGAGTTTTCATTTTATCACTGGCAATTTTCAGCCATCCTCTTACCAAGCGATTCATTTCTCGCAGTTGGTTTTCTAATTGCGAGGAATAGTTCTTTGGCTCTTGGGACTGAGTCTCAGGTGATCCAAACATCAAGACCCCAGGAAGACGAATCTCCCGCCCAAACACCAATTTTGCTGGAGTCATACCAGTTGTGTAATGTACTGATGACCTATACGCCATAAGGAATAGTGGTATACGTTGGTCCCAGTCTGTTTGGTTCTCGCCAACAACTTTCGAAAGATGCTGCTCAAGTGTCCTGTTGAATCTCTCAACCATCCCGTCCGACTGAGGATGCAGAGGCGTTGTCCTGGTCTTTCGAATTCCAAGTAGACGGCATAATTCTTTAAACACTCCTGATTTGAAATTTCTCCCTTGATCCGTATGGATTTCCATAGGGGCTCCATAACGGCAACAGAAGTTGTGAACTAACTGCTTTGCCACAGTGGTAACCTCCTGATTTGGAATTGCGTAGGCTTCCATCCACTTAGTAAAGTAGTCACCTACGACCATGATGTACCGGTTTCCATCGTCAGTGACAGGGAATGGTCCAGCAATGTCTATGGCAATTCTCTCGAAAGGTTGTCCAACGTTATACTGTCTCATTTTTCCCCTGCTTCTGGTTTGTGGGCCCTTGCTTGCAGCACATATTTCACACGTCTGGACCCATTCCTCTACATCGTGGCGAAGATGAAGCCAAAAGAATCGCTTCCGTATTTTGTCAAGGGTTTTGTTAACGTCAGGATGGCCTCCAGATGTTCCATCATGCACCTCCTTCAAAACAGACTGCACTTTACTTCGGGGAACTATCAACTGCATGACCACGTCTCGTCCATCTGCACTTTCCCAAGCTTTTTTCAGCAATCCGTTTTCTAAGGTGAGAGATTCCCATTGTGCCCAGTAGCCCTTCAGCACTTCGGAACCATGGCAGATATCTTGCCAATCCGGGCGGCGACCTTCCTCTTTTGCTGTCAAGATCGGTCCAATGTCTTCATCAGTCATCTGTTCTTGTCGACAGTCTTGTGTTGTCCAGCCGTCAGCCAGGAAATCTACAGTGATGGCTTGAACATGTTCGCTTGAGTTTTGTTCTTCCTTTCTGTGGCAATGTCGGCAGTCTTCCGGGCACGGTCTTCGTGATAAGCCATCTGTATTACCGTGCAGGCGCCCCCCGCCGATGTTGTACTTTGAAGTAGTACTCTTGCAGACGTTCGAGCCACCTTGCCAACTGTCCTTCCGGATTTTTAAATCTCAAGAGCCATGCAAGAGCAGCATGGTCGGTACATAGTGAAAACTCTCTCCCATAGAGGTATTTATGGAAGTGCTCCAAAGCTCTGACAATTGCCAACAACTCTCTTCTTGTAACACAATAATTTCTCTCTGGTTTAGAAAGCGTCTTGCTGTAATACGCTATTACTCGTTCTTCACCGTTCTGCACTTGAGACAAAACTGCTCCTAGACCAGTATTGCTTGCGTCTGTGTCTACGATGTACTTCCCTTCGGAAGCTGGAAAAGCGAGAATTGGCTGCGAACATAATGCAATCTTCAACGTTCTAAATGCTTGTTCACACTCTCTCGACCATTGGAAGTTTCGTTTATTTTCCGTTAGCTCATGTAGTGGTTTAGCAATAGTAGCGAAGCCTTTCACAAAACGACGGTAATATGAGCATAACCCCAGGAAACTCTGAACTTCGTGTTTATTCTTCGGAACTGGCCAGTCTCTTACGGTGTCTTCTTTATTAGGATCCATGCTAACGCCAGCTGCCGAAACCAGATGGCCCAAATACTGTACTTCCTTCTGGAATAGAGAACACTTCTTCGGGCTCAGCTTCAGTTGTGCACCGTGAATTCTAGTTAGAAGTTCCTTAAGGTTTTCCAAATGATCTTTGAAAGTCTTCCCGATCACTATGACATCGTCTAAGTAAACAAGGCAAGTTTTCCACGTCAGGCCTCGGAGTATCAGGTCCATCAATCTCTCAAATGTTGCCGGTGCATTACAGAGTCCAAATGGTATGACGTTAAATTGGAATAAGCCACTTGGGGTCGAGAAAGCGGTCTTTTCCTTGTCTTCTTGATGAAGACCCACTTGCCAATATCCACTCTTCACGTCCAATGTGGAAAACCACTGTGCTCCGGACAACGTGTCGAGTGTATCGTCAATGCGAGGTAATGGATAGCAGTCTTTCTTTGTAATGTCATTTAACCTCCGGTAGTCTACGCAGAAACGCAATCCACCATCCTTCTTCGCTACCAGCACTACAGGGGAAGACCAAGCACTTGACGAAGGTTCGATTACTCCCTCTGTCAACATGTCCTGTACTAACCGAGACATCTCTGGTTTAGATAATGGAGGCCTTCGAGGAGGTTGGCGTATCGGTGTTGTGTCCCCGGTATTGATGCGATGTTGCACAAGAGAGGTTCTTCCCAGTGACTGTCCCCGAACTGCAAAACAATCTTTGAATTCGTGTAAAAACTGTCCGAGTTCTTTTACCTCACCACTTGAGAGGTTGTTAGAAGATCTGCTCAATAATTCTTGCAGTTCCTCTGGTAATTTAGAAGTATCCGAAGAACTGGGTCTTCGTTGCGTTATTCCGGCTACCCAGGCCACAGGAGTCAATTTGCCTAGGAGCGTATTGCTTTGTAAAGTGATAGCTTGATCCAAAATATTCGCCACTCTAATAGGTACATTTCCGGTTTCGTCAGGTTTTACTAAACTTCTGGCAATTAGTATGCCCAGTGTGCTGACTACCTGGGGTTCGAATATAGAGCACTGATTGCCCCTAGTATCTACCGCAGTTCTAACCATGATGATCTTTTCGGAGTTTGGCGGAACAGTTACGGCCACTTGGTTTATGACGTCCATCGATTTTTCTGCTGTCGTCATTGTTGATAGCATTACCTCTTCGCCTCCGATTCTCAAGACATTGTTTTTGAAGTCGACTATAAATCTGTATGCGTTCATAACGTCCACACCAAGAATTGCTTCATCCACAATGTCTGCAACAAGTACTTGATGATTAAACTCAAGTCGACCGAGGCGTAGGTGTATCTCCACTTTTCCATACACTTTTACAGGCCGTCCAGTAGCTGTTCGCAAGCTGCAAGAGCACCAGATTGGCTTGAGATCTTTCACCACGTCGGGGCGCACAATAGAAACTGTTGCGCCTGTGTCAACTGTAATCGAGGTTGGCCTTTCTTGAACAAATCCGGTAACTACCAAGCTCCCGCTGTTTTTCTGAAGCGTAGAATGCGTATTCTCTAGGGGCTTCGTTCCTCCAGTTAGTCAGCACACGCCCCGTTGCACCGACTATTGCTCGTTTCCCTGCTGCTGAATTCTAACCCGACAATCTCGTTGTAGATGTCCAGGTTTCCCACATCGATAACACTTCGGTCTTCCATCTTTTCTTATTTTATTCTGTGGCGCCGACCATCGAGTCTCTGTTCCTTGTTCTTCTTACTCATCGTCTGTGCCATCGCGATCTTTTAGCGCGCGCACTTTATGACTTGTCCAACCAGATGCTGATTTGGTGGCCTCAAATTGCAAAGCATGTACCAGGGCGTCCGCATTGTTCTGGTGTCTTGCCATTCGTAACACTTGCTGTAGTTCGTTATCTCGGACACCGGCAGTAAATGTCTGCATCGCAAAACGCGTTCGAAAATCTTCTGGCGCTTCAGGATAGGCCAGTCTAATTAGTCTGTCGATACTTGCTTCAAACTCTTGAAGACTTTCCCCGGAATGCTGTCGCCTTGCTCTCAATTGGGTGCAGTACACATCTCGCAAATGTTTATTACTATACCGTAATTCCAGAGCTTTTATCAACTCGGCATCGGTGTTCTGGCTGTCAGGTGGCACTTTCTGTAGTAGTTCTGCCGCGGGTCCTTTTAATGCAAGAACAAGTGAAACAGCCTTGTCTTTTTCTGTCCAATTATTTGCGCATGCAGCAGCTTCAAATTGGCGGAGGTACGTTGCCCAGTGACTGCTTCCGTCAAAGGTTGGAGCTTTGACATGAACTGTCCCTACTGCAGGCAAAGTGACTTTCTCTGTTAACTTATTTTCTGTGTCTTTTTCTGTCTTGATCACTGGTACAGTCTGTTCAGAAATTTGTTTTGGTTGAATCTTCATGCACTGTTCGACTTCACTTTTAATTTGTTCTCTTATGTTTGCCATTGAGTTTTCTACTGCAGATATTTTATTTGACACAGATTCTTCTATAACAGATATTTTTGTAGACATCAATTCTTCAACAATCAAGACAGATTTTTCTACTTCAGCTATTTTTAATGTCATTGATTCTTGTACCTCCAATATTTTAGTAACTTGTTTATTAAGCTCACCTCGTAGGATACCCAATTCTGCGGTACTGTGTTCTTGCAACTGTTTCTGCATAACTTCAAAGAGAGCTTCCGTTTTATCTGCTTCTTGCTTACGTTTTTCATCCTGTCGTCTTTCTGCTTCTTCCGCCTCCTGTCTGCGTCTTTCCTCTGCTTCCAGCAGGAGGGTTTTCTGTCTCTCTTCCGCTTTCTCTGCATCCTGTCGTCGTCGTTCTTCTGTCTGCAACAACAGCGCCTGGAAATTTTCCATCATCTGACTGGCATCCATTGTTTTTCGACTAATTACGAATTACACTCGTCTTGTACAAAGTATCCACTGTTTCCACTGTTAACCGTTCTATCCCACTTCTGACACCACTGTTACGATGGTCTATTCGATGGTACAGTATATTCGATATGTCGTAGGTACAGTGGAAACAAAATAAGTACAAGACACCAATTAAGTCACTAATCACACCTTTAATTGTTACAGTAAAACAGTTCGTAATTAACAACAGTCTCTACAACAAATCAAATGAAAATTGTACACACGCAATAAAATGTCCACAAATATTAAAACTCAATTGTATTACAATTATACCGTGCGAATATAAAACGCAACGCTTCACTACTAACTACTTGCACGTACACAGTAATAACCCGAACCGCTCTGTAAATATATCGCACTAATACTCTCGAACCGCACTATCCAAAATCTCGCATGGAACTGAAAACTAAGGCCGCTACCCGATGTATTTATAGTCACGCTCAGACACCAGAAGCTTCCAAACTGCGTCTTATCTCTCGTGAACTTTTTAATTACTACGGCCTTGACACAGTCCGAGCGCCCGAGCGAAGCCCGGCACAGTCGAGAAAATTCTCGCAAAATGCGTCTAGCAGCACGTACACCACACGCTTACATCGAGATCCTTCTGGCATATTCGATAAACGCGTAGATTGTTCTGTGCTGTCGTAGCAATATAAATAGATAGCTTGGAGTTAGTACATAAAGTGACGGGGAATACATCCCTAAAATTAAGAAAAACAGATAAGACTGTAACCAAATAGTTTTAAGGGAGTGTTAAAAAATTTAATGGAACAAAATGTTAGGTTCCAATTTCCATATATGAACTCTCTAAATAAGATTTAGAATTAGAGATTAATACCTGTATTTATAAAATGTTATTTTGTTAGTAGTTTGAATTAGGAATGCCATATCTGAATGTGTATATCATTCCTATATAGTAAAATGTTTTTTAGAAGTTACTGTAAGTAATCAGTACAAAAAAGGTATGATTCTAAATACCAGATTTAATATTAAATAATTGTTATGTTTTAATTGTTTAAAATCAATACTAAATGTTATAGTAGTAAAAGAACAAATTATTAATGAATATTATATTAGAATAGAAGGTCAGAAAAGGGTATGAACTAACTGTATTATTAAAAACTTTGTAAGTAACAACAGATAAAATCTAGGCCAGATAGTAAATTTAGACTACATTATAATTGACAAATCTAGTCCTATAAACCAACTAAACTGATGAAATTTATGTAAGATAAACCCACCATATAGTAATACAATGTAACTTATACTTTATAAAGATATTGTCAGAAGATAAGTAAAATTATAAATAAAAATGAAAAGTATTAACTAAAATTTCAGAGGAGGAGTCATAGGTAAATGAATTATATTTAAAAACAATAACTAATGAACAAAATTGCAAGAAATTAAGAAATTAAGGAAAGATAAACAATTATATCAATCTTAGATTCACTATAATAATTATTATATCAGAGAAAATGGCTATTATCTGTACAAGGACAGGAAACACAGATTTAAACCTACTTTTCCAGCATGAAAGAAATATAACTTTTTTAAATAACAACTTTGTAAAACTATATTAATTAGTATCAAAATAAGCGAAATAGATTCAAGAAACCGAATATGTATTTAGTATTTCATACAGTTAATTAATAACGAAAATATTTTCCGTGTATAATGTATTCAAATAAAATGTATCGGAAGCTAAGGTAATTTGAAACAACGTATGATATATATTAAATTGGCTAAGATTTTCAGGAGACGAAGGAAATGAGAACAGTTAATTATTATCCGTTGAAGCGAACACTTAAACGAGGTTTTGCTCCGTATAACCTATACTAATGGCGTATGATAATTAAACCGAGTTCAGTATAAAGTGTGTAATTTTTTTAATTTGAATTTTTAACTTGAGAAGCAGTGAAACCAAACAATAAACAGTGAACTACAGATAAACAGAACCACATACGCCTAAATAATTCAAAATAACACCACTACAAATAAATTTTACGGACGAAACAAAAAGGGTTATATATGACACATTTAACCAAAGTGAAATAGACATAATAACACACATTTACACCAAGTGAACTAATAAACACTACACCAGGAACACTCATTTAACTCCAGAACTAATATCCACAATTGCTGAGACGAATAAACAGTGAAAGGACATCTTTATTGGAAGAAATATTCGTCGAGGCGATAGACGTTCAACTACGCATACTTCTGTCGGCCATTTTGATTTTCCCATCATTCTCTTCGATGTGGAACAAATGAATTTCTAGACTGCATTGGTTCGAAAATATTACTATATAAACTTTCTATATTGATTAATAACGTTGTAATTGTTAGTTTTAAGACATTTTAATTGTAAGTGTTATACTTTCTTGGCCCTACCCTTCTCTGGCTATTCTAACATAACCGTTAAAAGAACATATATTATATACACTGTTAATGTAAAGTTTCTGTCGACCGGCCCTGAGTAACGAGTCGATACTGTTGTCAACAATCGATTACTATCGATATTTTTTAATAAATTGTTAATAAACCTTCTAATTATGCAAATTGGTTGAATTTTTCTTTAAATATAATTAAAGAATAAGTAAATTCAAGGACACGGACTAACCGAAAGGCGGTATTTACGAAAATAAAGAGCACATTGAAGAAGAAGAAGAGCTGTCTATCGACCAGTACCGGAGTTAACCAGATTAACTTAGAAGTGATTCATAGAAAGTGACACCACTACACTATCAACCATAATACAATTCAAATTTTAACACCAGACAATAACAACAATTATTTCTTAAATACCAGTAATAAAAAACACGAAACAAATTTTTTTTTCAGAAAACAAAATTATAATTTTTTGAAAATATTTTTATTTCATTTTTCAAATTATAACATTATTTTGTAAGTTACGTTACAAAATTGGCGCTCACAACAGTGGGGCTTAACGTAGACACAAGTAACGTTACAAAATTGGCGTCCATCTAAAGGGCTTTAATTAGGGATTGAAGGACTAAAATAACGCGCCTAATTTCTAATTCAAGCTTGGCAGCGGTTATCCAGCCAGAGAAACAGGAAGGATGCAACGTCGTGCCACATCCAAGAAAAGGGCCGCAGAGGCCGAACAAGAAATTAATATGGAGGATAAGGAGGCGACCCCAGTGGAGGACGTACAAACATTATTACCCCCAACAGAACCAAAACCACCAGCACAACCAAAGGAACAACCGGAAATGCCCACACAAACAGGGGAACTTAGTGTCCGGGAGCAACAGGGAGAAAAGCCATCACGAGCAGAGAATGGAAACATACAAGAGATGTTCAGGATGATGATGGAAGAAATCAAATCCAGCAACCAATCCACAAGGGAAGAATTAAGTAAGAAAATGGATTCCACCAAGGAAGAAAATAGTAAAGAGAGGAAGGAAGACAACCAGTCATTAAATAAAAGGTTAGAAGATTTAAAGAAGGACAACCAATCCACAAAGGAAGAATTGGGTAGTAAAATTGAAAACACCAATAAGAGAATTGAGGAAACCAGTAGGAAGATGGAAGATGACAACCAACAGTTAAGAGAAGAGTTAAGGGAGAACAGCAGGAAGATGGAAAGTGACAACCTACAATTGAAGAAGGAATTAAGGGAAAATAACAAGAAAATGGAGGAGAATATGGGGGAGAAGTTGGAAGAATTAAGAGAGGATAACCAACTATTAAGGGAAGAATTACGGGAAGTTAACCAGGAGAATCTAGACAAGTTAGACGAACGAATGGAACTATTAAGAAAAGAAATGAACAAAGAAATCAAGGATAATAAGAAATCTATGAATAAAAAGTTGGAAGAAGAAACAATAATTATAAATCAACAGATCAGAGAAGTTGATGAAAGATGTCGGCTAACTGAAGGGGAAGTACAAGAATTCAAGGAAGTGGTAAACACCAAGGTCACAAATATCGAAGAATATAGTCGCAAGAAGGCAGAAGAGAACCGAAGGGAAAGTCAGGAAGAACTAAGTAAAGTACGTACCCAAATTACTGAAAGGTGCGATGGAATGGAGGTAGTAATGACTAACATCACTGGTCAAGTGCGACAGAGCCAGGAGGAAATGGAAGCAATTCGGAACCGACCAACCAACTTCACAAATATCCCCATCAACGAAAATAGGGAATGGTTGAACTTCCGCCAATATAAAAGGAAGCCAATGGAGTTCTTGGCACGGATCGAGGAATATATGGCCAAACATAGAGGTAATAGACGGTTAAATAATCGAGAGCGGTTGGACGAATCATTCCGTGAAATGACGGACAACTGGTGGATGGCAAACCGGAGTGAGATAGAGGATTACCAACAATTTAAAAATTTGTTCAAGGCCAAGTATTGGTCGGAGACCACCCAAAATCTAATAAGGGACAACATCTGCCATGGCCGATACAAGACTCAATTTGGTAATACAATGACCGCGTACTTCCTTGGGAAGGTATGCCTGGCGAAGCACCTGGAACCGGCTATACCAGAAGAATGCCTGGTAAATAAGCTCTCCTACCATTATGATGAAGAGGTCATACGAGCAATAAGGGGTAGCCAAATAAAGACCATCCAGGCAATGACGGAACTCTTAGAGAACTATGAGAATGAGGAATACTATAGGCAAAGCAGAAGAAGGAATGAGCGGCCAGAATTCCGAAATAATCCGTACCCAAACAACAATAATCCTCAGAACAGCAGTGGGTACCAAGGGAACTGATATAATCCCAATTATCATAATCAGAACAATACCAACGGTAGTAGTAGTAATAATAATAATAATAACGGTAATGTGAATCCAAATATTAACAGAAATAATAACGGGTACCCCGGTAATAGAAACAATTATTACCCAAATCCAAATGTAAATAGCCAGAGAAACCCAAACCATACAAATAATACCGAACGGTATTATAATAACAATAGGGGTTACCCAAATAATAATACTAATACCAACAACAGGTTCTCCCGACCCCGGGTAAATTTTATACACGCCGAAGGAAACAGTCAACGCAGATACAACCATCAACGGCGGAACAGTTTCCATGAATACGAAGACCGACGCAGAAGCCGAAAACGGGATAAATCAAGATATAATCCTCCTAGGCGAAGTACCAGTCTAGATGACCCAGAGCGGCAACCAAATAGAGAACAAATATACGAACAGCGAACGGAACGGCTGGAACCCACTCAAGGTTTCCCAACTGACGCCTCCGTTGGTCCAAATATTAATAACCAGGATGAAGAGAATTTAAACGGGAGGAGGCAGTAATAAATAATCAGGACCTTTTGCTGCTCCTATCGCCTGGGTATAAAAGAGAATTGCCAAGAGCAAATAATAATAACAAGATTACAATTATTAGTTGTAATTTAAAAAACATACGAAACAAACTACTGGAGGAGGACGACACTCGCCTCCATAGTATAAATAATGAAATAATTTATGTTAATGCTGAAATAGAAGGAACAGTTGCACAGCTAATGATTGATACAGGTGCGAATGTATCTATTATCAACTCAATAGAATTGGAGAGAAACCAAGAGAAATGTGGTCAATTATTGCCGACTTTACCTATCAATAATATTGTATTAATCGGTGCCACTGGTCGCCAAAACAAAACCATAAGAAAGCAAGTATCGTTAAACGTGATTAGTAAGGGTATAGCAATAAACATGATCTTCCTAACTGCGGCAGTATTACCTTTCAATATATTAGTGGGATGCGATGTGCTGAGAAAAAACTCTGCTATCATCAATTTACGATCAGAGAAAGTATCGCTGTTTACCGGAGGTCTGACCTGGACAGCCGATTTAGTTGGTAATGAGATAGCAATTCCCAGCAGTATCCACCAGCAAATTTGTAACATTAACTATAGGAAAAATAACACTATAATTAACCCCATAATATCCGACAACACGGACGAAGATTTATGGTCCCAAAAGATACAAGAGATAAGGGATTTCCGGAGCGGAATTACTAGGGAGAAATTGCCCATTAATCAAGCGAATCAATTAATCAGAATTTATGAGAAGTACCGCTCAGTATTTTCGGACGAGCCAGGCAAGGTAAAAAATTACCAATGTACCCTTAAGTTCAGAGATACAGTGGAGTTTAATAGAAAATCCTACCCTATTGCGCATTCACGAAAGGAGGCCGTAAGAGCGGAAATAAACCGGATGATTAATAGTGATATAATAGAAAATAGCCAATCCCCATACACCAGCCCTATTGTGGCTATTCCCAAGAAAACCGGCCAAGTCCGGCTTTGCTTGGACGCACGGGAAATAAACAAAAAGATAATTAACGATAGAATATCGCCTGGTGAGATTGAAGAAATCCTGAAGCGATTCCACGGTACCAAGTACTTCAGTACCTGGGACACGGTGTGCGGTTACTGGCAGGTGGAGTTACACCCACGGAGTCGCCAGTATCTGGCTTTCATATTCGAGGGGCGCAATTACCAATTCAAAAGATTGCCCTTCAGACTTGTAAACTCAGTTGCCATCTTTGTGACCTGCATGGACCAGATATTGGGACAGGAAGCACTTCAGTTTACCACCGTGTATGTAGACGATCTACTAATAACATCAGAAACATGGGAGGAACACTGCTACCGTGTGGAACATGTGCTTGAGAAGTTATCTGTCAGTAACGTCACGCTGAAGTTAGAAAAATCCAAGTTTATTGCCAGAGAAGTGCAATTTTTGGGTTTTAACTTGGACGATCAAGGAATCTCACAGTCGGCAGAAAAGGTGGAAGCAATCCAGAAATTCCCGGCACCCAAAAACAGAAAGCAATTACAGTCATTCCTGGGACTCTGTAATTACTATCGCAAGTTCCAGGAACAATATTCGGAATTAACCGCAAAATTTCAAACTCAATTGTCGTCAAAAAATAAATGGATATGGTGTCAAGAGCAGGATGTGATTTTCCAACTAATTAAAGACAAATTCCTGGCAACCATAATACTTCGCCACCCAAATTTTAAATTACCATTTTTTATGAATTGCGATGCCAGCAACATCAGTCTAGGAACGACATTGTATCAAGAAGACGAGAAGGGTCAACACCAAGTAATTAGCTTCGCTAGCAGATCTTTGAACCAGTGCGAGAAAAACTACACTGTAACTGAAAAAGAATTACTGAGCGTAGTATTTGCTTGCGGTAAGTTCCGTACTTACATTTTGGGTTACCCTGTTACAGTCCGAACAGACCATAAATCTATTTCGTTCCTAAAAAGCTGCAAATTGAATCATGGCAGACTACGAGGTGGATACTTGCCCTCCAAGAATACCATCTAAAATGGGAATACATCCCAGGTAAAAAGAATGTCGTAGCTGATGTGTTATCCCGTGTCAATGTGGAAGAGCAAACTTTCGAAGGGGAGAAGGAAAGCGTACTAAAAATATACCATCTTCTTAGCACCAGAGCCGATTTAACAACAATATTAACAAATATGAGCACCCACCAACAATCAGACCCGAAATTGAGAAACACTAAAACTCGATTAGATGAAGGAGACGAAACCATTGCTCGATATTACCAACTAAACAATCAAATCTTGTTCGTTAAAACATCACTGAAGGAGGAGACCTGGAAGGTGGTTGTTCCAACACAGATCGAAAAGGAATTAATAGTAAACTACCACATACGATATGGGCATATGGGCGCCCTAAAGGTGATAAAAGCTCTGGAGGAGAGCTGCCAGATAAAAAACATAAATAGGAAAGTCCGAATGTATATTAAAAGCTGTAAAATCTGCCAGCTCGTAAAAACAAATAACGAGAAGAAGGAAGGTGTTATGATTCCTATAACCTCCCAAGCAAAATTGGAGAAGGTATTCCTAGACATCTGCGAACCATTTCCCCGTAGTGGAGGTCGACACCAATATCGATACCTAACAATCATAATGGACCACTTCACAAAGTTTGTTAAGCTATACCCTACTAATCGAGCAACTACCCGGAAAATTCTCGGGATATTAACGGAGCAGTATATCCCAAACATGGGGAAACCATCTTCGATCATCACTGATCATGGAACCCAGTTTAAGGGTAGAAAATTGTGAGATACCTTATTATCAGTGGGCATTTGTACATACAAAACCTCGGTCTACCACCCGAGCAGTAATCTGGCAGAGCGGGTGTTACGAGAAGTGGGGAGGATCCTAAGAACTTATTGTCACCATCAACAAAAAAGGTGGCAAGACTATCTAGAAGCCACGGAGGAATTCCTCAACTTGGCATACCATCCAGCAACAGGAATAACCCCATACTCCGCCATGTAGGAAAAACCACCCCCACGAGAAATCGCAGAAATCCTAGAGTTCCCCATAAACAATATTTACAAATTTGACAAAGCCAAATTCTACAACAAGGTGGCAGAAGACCAGGAAAAACGGCAAAATAAGTATCAAAAGGCTAGTGGTAAATTAATAACTTATGAAAAGGGAGAAAAAATCTTATTAAAAAATCGTGAACTACCCAGCACACTGGAAGGAATAACGAAGAAGTTATTGCTGTTATACAACGGACCATATGTAATCTCCAATATAAAAAATAATAATACCTATGAAATAAAGGAAATAGATTCAGAAAGGATAAATGTTGTATATAACCAGGTTTCCATGAAAAAATATTATGAGTAATTGGATGTATATAAAAAAGAATTTAGTAAAATACATACAAATTCAAAAACAATGTAAGCACAACTTACTACCTAATATTTATGAAACGACTTTTGGAATAAAAGATAAAAAGAAGAGAATTTAAACAACCAAATTCAAAAACAATGTAAGCACAACTTACTACCTATGATTTATGAAACTATTTGTGAAAAAACTAAAGGAAAAAGAATTTAGTAAAATACATACAAATTCAAAAACAATGTAAGCACAACTTACTACCTATGATTTATGAAACTATTTGTGAAAAAACTAAAAGAAAAAGAATTTAGTAAAAACATATAAATTTAAAAAACAATGTAAGCACAACTTACTACCTATGATTTATGAAATTAATTAAGAGAGAAAAGGAAAAGGAATTTAGAATAAAATCAACAAAATTCAAATATATTGTAAAATCAATTTACAAACAACAAGTTATGAAAAAACTTTCTGGAAATAAAAAGAAAATGAATTGAATAAAACAAATTCAAAAAACCAAATAAGTACAACTTACTACCAAACATCTATGAAACTCAAATCACGGAATATAAAAGAAAAGAAAAAGAATTTTGAAGAATAACCACAACATTCAAAAGGAAGAGTAAGTTCACATTACAAACAATTATATATGGAACCAATTATGAAAAAATTTTGAGAATAAAGAAATGGCAGTAAAAACCACTGATACAATTAAAATGAATAAAACTTATTGTGAAGTAAAATTAATAAGACTTTTAAGCAAAATAAGCAGAGACAATGACCACATAAAATTAATAATTAAAGAGTGCATTTGGATAAAAAGCAAGAGCGGAATAAAATTTTGAAAAGAAAGAAATAACTATGTATAAATAAATCCATAAGAAAAATATGATCATAGAATAAATGTCAATTATAAGACAGACAATTAAAAGAGTAATTGCAAGAACATAAAACTAGTGGAACGATTCTAAGAATTAAGAAAAAACAAAAATATAATACAAAATATATGCTACCAATGACCAGAAGAAGATTGTAATAACAGTCAAGGAATAACAGAGAATTAAAATAAATAAAAACTTTACACTGAATAACAAGTGATAATTATATTAAACCAGTTTCCAACCATAAAAAGAAATAAAATGCCAGCAGAGCTAACCATTGAGAAAAGTAACTGAGATAGAAATGAACTACAACAGAAATATTAACAGATCTGAGCAAATACGAAGTGAAGTATCCAAAGATATTTAATTTTTTTATAGTCATAAGGTGGACTATTCTTATGTAATTTTTATTAATAACTGTCTGTAGATAAGTCCAGCAGTATTATTATGTTTTGAGCAGAGATGATTTGCCTCTGTAATCAATAAATGACGTAGTATGGCCAGCAGAGTAGTGAAGCCTACAGTGCCCCTCTGAACTGCCCCAGCTCACGTGTTAGGGAATAAATATCCCAAGGATAAAGAACCAAGTTGAAGAAAAAAATGAAAAATAAAAAATAATGAACCTCAGATGACTATTACTATCAAGAAAAATCCAGTTAATAATGAAATATAGATAAGCTCAAAAATAAAGAAGAAAAAATTTAGAAATGGGAAGGAAGTAAAGAAATATAATTTATAATAAATATCATAAGCAATTATTTCAGACAAACCAAGTATGATCTGAACTAATCAATTCTGGAGGAGAGCAATCTGTAGCATGACAGATAATCCACTTAAATCAATTACCAGATGATCATTAGTAAAAATCAAGTATGTGGAATATCCAGAAAAATCCAAATGAGAACCAAATAAAAAGCACTATAAATTACCATTATAACAAGAAAAAGTAAACATAAAGAAAAAATCTGCAACTAATATGAATGTACAACAAAATAAAACCACAGAAAACTAAAATTAAATTAACAATAATACCCAGGTAGGATAGGAGTAGGTAAGGAAGCTACCCAGACCAAGTAAACAGACCAGGATAAATAAAAGGTGAATAATAATGAAATGGTACTGAAGAAACCAAGAACGAAGAAGGAAGATACCCAAAACAAACAAATATACCTAATGAACAGGGACAAGTGAAGATCACATAGAATAGAGGAAGTAGAATACGACCAATACCCAAAAGAAACCCAATAGGGAGAAAACAAAAACCCCTAAAGAAAGTAAATGTCACAATAGAAAGTATAACATCCCAACGAACCATAAACTCATTTAAAACTAATAAAAAAAAAAAGTGTTTAAAGTGCTAAGTAGAAGTGCACCCAAGAAAGTTATTGTATAATTTAAATAGACAAATCTTAACAGTTCCCCCATGATTAAACAATTTGATATTATAAAACTATGAAAGGACTAGTGATAGTATCAAGAAATAACAAGGGACAAGTGCAAGTTATTAGCTTATCATAAATAAACTTTGAGAAGGTACATGAATTACTGTACATTTAAATAACTTTAAGTGTTTTTGTTAAAATAGTATCATGAATGATATTTAATCAAATAGTATGGTGAAGGAGCAATGAATACTCTTTCTAATAAAATGCCACTGTTTATATGAGAACATTCAATGGAATAAATAATATAAATAGATAGCTTGGAGTTAGTACATAAAGTGACGGGGAATACATCCCTAAAATTAAGAAAAACAGATAAGACTGTAACCAAATAGTTTTAAGGGAGTGTTAAAAAATTTAATGGAACAAAATGTTAGGTTCCAATTTCCATATATGAACTCTCTAAATAAGATTTAGAAATAGAGATTAATACTTGTATTTATAAAATGTTATTTTGTTAGTAGTTTGAATTAGGAATGCCATATCTGAATGTGTATATCATTCCTATATAGTAAAATGTTTTTTAGAAGTTACTGTAAGTAATCAGTACAAAAAAGGTATGATTCTAAATACCAGATTTAATATTAAATAATTGTTATGTTTTAATTGTTTAAAATCAATACTAAATGTTATAGTAGTAAAAGAACAAATTATTAATGAATATTATATTAGAATAGAAGGTCAGAAAAGTGTATGAACTAACTGTATTATTAAAAACTTTGTAAGTAACAACAGATAAAATCTAGGCCAGATAGTAAATTTAGACTACATTATAATTGACAAATCTAGTCCTATAAACCAACTAAACTGATGAAATTTATGTAAGATAAACCCACCATATAGTAATACAATGTAACTTATACTTTATAAAGATATTGTCAGAAGATAAGTAAAATTATAAATAAAAATGAAAAGTATTAACTAAAATTTCAGAGGAGGAGTCATAGATAAATGAATTATATTTAAAAACAATAACTAATGAACAAAATTGCAAGAAATTAAGGAAAGATAAACAATTATATCAATCTTAGATTCACTATAATAATAATTATATCAGAGAAAATGGCTATTATCTGTACAAGGACAGGAAAAACAGATTTAAACCTACTTTTCCAACATGAAAGAAATATAACTTTTTTAAATAACAACTTTGTAAAACTATATTAATTAGTATCAAAATAAGCGAAATAGATTCAAGAAACCGAATATGTATTTAGTATTTCATACAGTTAATTAATAACGAAAATATTTTCCGTGTATAATGTATTCAAATAAAATGTATCGGAAGCTAAGGTAATTTGAAACAATGTATGATATATATTAAATTGGCTAAGATTTTCAGGAGACGAAGAAAATGAGAACAGTTAATTATTATCCGTTGAAGCGAACACTTAAACGAGGTTTTGCTCCGTATAACCTATACTAATGGCGTACGATAATTAAACCGAGTTCAGTATAATTGTGTAATTTTTTTAATTTGAATTTTTAACTTGAGAAGCAGTGAAACCAAACAATAAACAGTGAACTACTGATAAATAGAACCACATACGCCTAAATAATTGAAATAACACCACTACAAATAAATTTTACAGATGAAACAAAAAGGGTTATATTCGACACATTTAACCAAAGTGAAATAGTCATAATAACACACATTTACACCAAGTGAACTAATAAACACTACACCAGGAACACTCATTTAACTCCAGAACTAATATCCACAATTGCTGAGACGAATAAACAGTGAAAGGACATCTTTATTGGAAGAAATATTCGTCGAGGCGATAGACGTTCAACTACGCATACTTCTGTCGGCCATTTTGATTTTCCCATCATTCTCTTCGAGGTGGAACAAATGAATTTCTAGACTGCATTGGTTCGAAAATATTACTATATAAACTTTCTATATTGATTAATAACGTTGTAATTGTTAGTTTTAAGACATTTTAATTGTAAGTGTTATACTTTCTTGGCCCTACCCTTCTCTGGCTATTCTAACATAACCGTTAAAAGAACATATATTATATACACTGTTAATGTAAAGTTTTTGTCGACCGGCCCTGAGTAACGAGTCGATACTGTTGTCAACAATCGATTACTATCGATATTTTTTAATAAATTGTTAATAAACCTTCTAATTATGCAAATTGGTTGAATTTTTCTTTAAATATAATTAAAGAATAAGTAAATTCAAGGACACGGACTAACCGAAAGGCGGTATTTACGAAAATAAAGAGCACACTGAAGAAGAAGAAGAAGAGCCGTCTATCGACCAGTACCGGAGTTAACCAGATTAACTTAGAAGTGATTTATAGAAAGTGACAACACTACACTATCAACCATAATACAATTCAAATTTTAACACCAGACAATAACAACAATTATTTCTTAAATACCAGTAATAAAAAACACGAAACAAATTTTTTTTTCAGAAAACACAATTATAATTTTTTGAAAATATTTTTATTTCATTTTTCAAATTATAACATTATTTTGTAAGTTACGTTACAATATTGACAGTGCGGTTCGAGAGTTATTGTCGGGCGAAATTACTGTGCGCGTTCAAGTGGTTATTAGTTAAGTGTTGTGTTTTATAATCGGACGGTAATTGTAATACAATTGTGTTTAATTTTAGTGGACATTTTATTGCGTGTGAACATTTTTTATTTGATTTGTTGTAGAGACTGTTGTTAATTACGAACTGTTAACTGTGGAAATTAAAGCTGGTAATTAGCGACTTAATTGGTGTCTGGTACTTATTTTGTTTCCACTGTACTACGACTATTGAGTAGACCGTCGTAACAGTGGTGTCAGAAGTGGGATAAAACATTTAACAGTGGAAACAGTGGACACTTTGTACAAGACGAGTGTAATTCGTAATTAATCGGTAAACATGAATGAGAGTCAGATGATGGAAGCTTTACAAACACTGCTGTGGCAGACACATGAAGAAGCAGAAAGACGACAAAAAGAAGAATGGAAGCATGAAACAGAAGACATCAAGGAGTTAATACAGGAGCAAAAGCAGACACAAGAACAAACCGCTGCAGAGTTGGGTCTCCTACGAGGTGAGCTTAATTAACAAGTTACTAAAATATTGGAGGCACAAGAATCAATGATATTAAAAACAGCTGATGTAGAAACATCTGTCTCGAGTGTTGAAGAATCGATGTCTAATAAAATAGCTGTAGTAGAAAAATCAGTCATGAGTGTGGAAAAAGCTATGTCAACAAAAATAGAAGACTCGATTATAAATATAAACGAGCATATTAAAAATGAAGTCGAGCAGTGCCTGAAGTTACAACCAAAACAACTTTGTGAACAGACTGTACCGATGATAAAGATAGAGAAAGACACAGAAAATATGTCAATAGAGAAGGTCACCTTGCCTGCAGTTGGGACAGTTCATGTCAAAGCTCCAACCTTTGACGGAAGCAGTCACTGGGCAACGTACCTCTGCCAATTTGAAGCTGCTGCATGTGCAAATAATTGGACAGAAAAAGACAAGGCTGTTTCAATTGTTCTTGCATTAAAAGGACCCGCGGCAGAACTACTACAGAAAGTGCCACCTGACAGCCAGAACACCTATGCCGAGTTGATAAAAGCTCTGGAATTACGGTATGGTGATAAACATTTGCGAGATGTGTACTGCACCCAATTGAGAGCAAGGCGACAGCATTCCGGGGAAAGTCTTCAAGAGTTTGAAGCAAGTATCGACAGACTAATTAGACTGGCCTATCCTGAAGCGCCAGAAGATTTTCGAACGCGTTTTGCGATGCAGACATTTACTGCCGGTGTCCGAGATAATGAACTACAGCAAGTGTTACGAATGGCAAGACACCAGAACAATGCGGACGCCCTGGTACATGCTTTGCAATTTGAGGCCACCAAATCAGCATCTGGTTGGACAAGTCATAAAGTGCACGCGCTAAAAGATCGCGACGGCACAGACGATGAGGAAGAAGAACAAGGAACAGAGACTCGACGGTCCGCGCCACAGAATAAAATAAGAAAGGATGGAAGACCGAAGTGTTATCGATGTGGGAAACCTGGACATCTACAACGAGATTGTCGGGTTAGAATTCAGCAGCAGGGAAACGAGCAATAGTCGGTGCAACGGGGCGTGTGCTGACTAACTGGAAGAACGAAGCCCCTAGAGAATACGCTTCAGAAAAACAGCGGGAGCTTGGTAGTTACCGGATTTGTTCAAGAAAGGCCAACCTCGATTACAGTTGACACAGGCGCAACAGTTTCTATTGTGCGCCCCGACGTGGTGAAAGATCTCAAGCCAATCTGGTGCTCTTGCAGCTTGCGAACAGCTACTGGACGGCCTGTAAAAAAGTGTATGGAAAACTGGAGATACACCTACGCCTCGGTCGACTTGAGTTTAATCATCAAGTACTTGTTGCAGACATTGTGGATGAAGCAATTCTTGGTGTGGACGTTATGAACGCATACGGATTTATAGTCGACTTCAAAAACAATGTCTTGAGAATCGGAGGCGAAGAGGTAATGCTATCAACAATGACGACAGCAGAAAAATCGATGGACGTCATAAACCAAGTGGCCGTAACTGTTCCACCAAACTCCGAAAAGATCATCATGGTTAGAACTGCGGTAGATACTAGGGGCAATCAGTGCTCTATATTCGAACCCCAGGTAGTCAGCACACCGGGCATACTAATTGCCAGAAGTTTAGTAAAACCTGACGAAACCGGAAATGTACCTATTAGAGTGGCGAATATTTTGGATCAAGCTATCACTTTACAAAGCAATACGCTCCTAGGCAAATTGACTCCTGTGGCCTGGGTAGCCGGAATAACACAACGAAGACCCAGTTCTTCGGATACTTCTAAATTACAAGAGGAACTGCAAGAATTTTTGAGCAGATATTCTAACGACCTCTCAAGTGGTGAGGTAAAAGAACTCGGACAGTTTTTACATGAATTCAAAGATTGTTTTGCAGTTCGGGGACAGTCACTGGGAAGAACCTCTCTTGTGCAACATCGCATCAATACCGGGGACACAACACCGATACGCCAACCTCCTCAAAGGCCTCCATTATCTAAACAAGAGGAGATGTCTCGGTTAGTACAGGACATGTTGACATAGGGAGTAATCGAACCTTCGTCAAGTGCTTGGTCTTCTCCTGTAGTGCTGGTAGCAAAGAAGGATGGTGGATTGCGTTTCTGCGTAGACTACCGGAGGTTAAATGATGTTGCAAAGAAAGACTGCTATCCATTACCTCGCGTTGACGATACACTCGACACGTTGTCCAGAGCACAGTGGTTTTCCATATTGGACCTGAAGAGTGGCTATTGGCAAGTGGGTCTTCATCAAGAAGACAAAGAAAAGACCGCTTTCTCGACCCCAAGTGGCTTATTCCAATTTAACGTCATGCCATTTGGACTCTGTAATGCACCGGCAACATTTGAGAGATGGACCTGATACTCCGAGGGCTAACATGGAAAACTTGCCTTGTTTACTTGCCTTGTCATAGTGATCGGGAAGACTTTCGAAGACCATTTGGAAAACCTTAAGGAAGTTCTAACTAGAATTCACAGTGCACAACTGAAGCTGAGCTCGAAGAAGTTTTCTTTATTCCAGAAGGAAGTACAGTATCTGGTTTCGGTATCGGGTGTTAGCATGGATCCTAATAAAGTAGACACCGTAAGAGACTGGCCAGTTCCAAAGAGTAAACATGAAGTTCGGAGTTTCCTGGGGTTATGCTCATATTACCAACGTTTTGTGAAAGGCTTCCCTACTATTGTTAAACCACTACATGAGCTAATGGAAAATAAACAAAACTTCCAGTGGTCGAGAGAGTGTGCCAAAGCATTTAGAACTTTGAAGATTGCATTATGTTCGCAGCCAATTCTCGCTTTTCCAGCTTCCAAAGGGAAGTACATCGTAGACACAGACGCAAGCAATACTGGTCTAGGAGCAGTTTTGTCTGAAGTGCAGAACGGTGAAGAACGAGTAATAGCGTATTACAGCAAGACGCTTTCTAAACCAAGAGAGAAATTATTGTGTTACAAGGAGAGAGTTGTTGGCAATTGTCAGAGCTTTGGAGCATTTCCATAAATGGAAGAGAGTTTTCACTACGTACCGACCATGCCACGCTTGCATGGCTCTTGAGATTTAAAAATCCGGAAGGACAGTTGGCAAGGTGGCTCGAACGTCTGCAAGAGTACTAATTCAAAGTACAACATCGGCGGGGGGCGCCTGCATGATAATGCAGATGGCTTATCACGAAGACCGTGCCCGGAAGACTGCCGACATTGCCACAGAAAGGAAGAACAAAACTCAAGCGAACTTGTTCAAGCCATCACTATTGATTTCCTGGCTGACGGCTGGACAACACAAGACTGTCGACAAGAACAGATGACTGATGAAGACATTGGACCGTTCTTGACAGCAAAAGAGGAAGGTCGCCACCCGGATTGACAAGATATCTGCCATCGTTCGGAAGTGGTGACGGGCTACTGGGCACAATGGGAATCTTTCACCTTAGAAAATGGATAGCTGAAAAGGGCTTGGGGAAGGGTAGATGGACGAGACGTGGTCATGCAGTTGATAGTTCTCCGAAGTAAAGTGCAGTCTGTTTTGAAGGACATGCATGATGGAACATCTGGAGGCTATCTTGGCGTTAGGGTTAACAAAACCCTTGACAAAATACGGAAGCAATTCTATTGGCTTCATCTTCGCCACGACGTAGAGGAATGGGTTCGGACGTGTGAAATATGTGCTGCAAGCAAGGGCCCACAAACCAGAAGCAGGGGAAAAATGAGACAGTATAACGTTGGACTACCTATCGAGAGAATTGCCATAGACATTACTGGACCATTCCCAGTTACTGACGATGGAAACCGGTACATCATGGTTGTAGGTGACTACTTTACTAAGTGGGTGGAAGCCTACCCAATTCCAAATCAGGAGGTTACCACTGTGGCAAAGCAGTTAGTTCACAACTTCTGTTGCCGTTATGGAGCCCTTATGGAAATCCATACGGATCAAGGGAGAAATTTCGAATCAGGAGTGTTTAAAGAATTATGCCATCTACTCGGAATTTGAATGACCAGGACAACGCCTCTGCATCCTCAGTCGGACGGGATGGTTGAGGGATTCAATAGAACACTTGAGCAGCATCTTTCGAAGGTTGTTGATGAGAACCAAACAGACTGGGACCAATGTATACCACTATTCCTCATGGTGTATAGATCATCAGTACACGACATAACCGGCATGACTCCAGCAGAATTGGTGTTTGGGCAGGAGATTCGTCTTCCTGGGGAATTAATGTTCGGATCATCTGAGATTCAGTCCCAAGAGCCGCAGAAAACTATTACTCGCAATTAGAAAACCAACTGCGAGAAATGAATCGCTTGGTAAGAGGACACTTGAAGATTGTCAGTGATAAAATGAAAACTTGGTATGACATTCGCAGCAATAGTGTGGGTTTCCAAGAAGGAGATCAGGTCTGGTTGTTCAATCCAAAGCGCCGTTGTGGTCGCTCACCTAAGCTTCAGTCTAACTGGGAAGGACCCTACACTGTGAAAAAAAGAATTAACGATGTTTATCGGATTCAACAAGGAGGACAACGAAAGTTCAAGGTTGTCCACCTAGATCACCTGGCTAAGTACTAGTTCAGAGACGGTTTGCCAGTTCGGGACGAACAGGCTTAAGGAGGGGGCAGTGTTACGACATCACAGAACAAACTACATCGAATTGTCGAATGTGCCAGAAGAATCTCGCTCTACTGTGTGTGGCGTACGTGCTTGTAGACACATTTGCGAGAGTCTTCTCGATGCCGCCAGCCGTGCGGACTGTGTCAAGGCAGCAGTTAATTACGTAGTTCATACGGACGCTAACACGCAATTAGGAATCGTCTAGATTTTCTGCGGCTATAAATACATGGCGGCAGTGGCCTTAAGTTTCAGTATTAGTGCGATATATTGACAGCGCGGTTCGAGAGTTATTGTCGGGCGAAATTACTTTGCGCATTCAAGTGGTTATTAGTTAAGTGTTGTGTTTTATAATCGGACGGTAATTGTAATACAATTGTGTTTAATTTTAGTAGACATTTTATTGCGTGTGAACATTTTTTATTTGATTTTTTGTAGAGACTGTTGTTAATTACAAACTGTTAACTGTGGAAATTAAAGCTGGTAATTAGTGACTTAATTGGTGTCTTGTACTTATTTTGTTTCCACTGTACTACGACTATCGATTAGACCGTCGTAACAGTGGTGTCAGAAGTGGGATAAAACATTTAACAGTGGAAACAGTGGACACTTTGTACAAGACGAGTGTAATTCGTAATTAATCGGTAAACATGAATGAGAGTCAGATGATGGAAGCTTTACAAACACTGCTATGGCAGACACATGAAGAAGCAGAAAGACGACAAAAAGAAGAACGAAGACAAGAAGCAGAGGAACGTCAGAAAGCACTAATGCTTGAAACAGAAGTAAGACAAAAGGAAGAATGGAAGCATGAAACAGAAGACATCAAGGAGTTAATACAGGAGCAAAAGCAGACACAAGAACAAACCGCTGCAGAGTTGGGTCTCCTACGAGGTGAGCTTAATAAACAAGTTACTAAAATATTGGAGGTACAAGAATCAATGATATTAAAAACAGCTGAAGTAGAAAAATCTGTCTCGAGTGTTGAAGAATCGATGTCTAATAAAATAGCTGTACTAGAAAAATCAGTCATGAGTGTGGAAAAAGCTATGTCAACAAAAATAGAAGACTCGATTATAAATATAAACGAGCATATTAAAAATGAAGTCGAGCAGTGCCTGAAGTTACAACCAAAACAACTTTGTGAACAGACTGTACCGATGATAAAGATAGAGAAAGACACAGAAAATAAGTAAATAGAGAAGGTCACCTTGCCTGCAGTTGGGACAGTTCATGTCAAGGCCCCAACCTTTGATGGAAGCACACACTGGGCGACGTATTTACGCCAATTCGAAGCTGCTGCATGCGCAAATAATTGGACGGAGAAAGACAAGCCAGTTTCACTCGTTCTCTCATTAAAAGGATCTGCGGCAGAACTACCACAGAAAGTGCCACCTGACAGCCAAAACACCTATGCCGAATTGATAAAAGCTCTGGAATTACGGTATGGTGATAAACATTTGCGAGATATGTACTGCACCGAGTTGAGAGCAAGGCGACAGCATTCCTGGGAAAGCCTTCAAGAGTTTGAAGCAAGTATCGACAGACTAATTAGACTGGCCTATCCTGAAGCCCCAGAAGATTTTCGAACAAGTTTTGCGATGCAGAAATTTACTGCCGGTGTCCGAGATAACGAATTACAGCAACAGTGCGAGATAGACACCAGAACAGTGCGGACGTCCTGGTACATGATTTGCAATTTGAGGCCGCCAAATCAGTGTCTGGTTGGACAAGTCATAAAGTGCGTGCACTAAAAGAAAGCGATGGCACAGACGATGAGGAAGAAGAACAAGGAACAGAGACTCGATGGTCGGCGCCACAGAATAAAATTAGAAAGGATGGAAGACCGAAGTGTTATAGATGTGGGAAACCTGGACATCTACAACAAGATTGTTAGGTTAGAATTCAGCAGCAGGGAAACGAGCAATAGTCGGTACAACGGGGCGTGTGCTGACTAACTGGAGGAACGAAGCCCCTAGACAATATGCAATTTCTACACTTCAGAAAAACAGCGGGAGCTTGGTAGTTACCGGATTTGTTCAAGAAAGGCCAACCTCGATTACAGTTGACACAGGCGCAACAGTTTCTATTGTGCACCCCGACGTGGTGAAAGATCTCAAGCCAATATGGTGCTGTTGCAAGTTGCAAACAGCTACCGGACGGCCTTTAAAAGTGTATGGAAAGTGGAGATACACCTACGCCTCGGTTGACTTGAGTTTAATCATCAAGTACTTGTTGCAGACATTGTGGATGAAGCAATTCTTGGTGTGGACGATATGAACGCATACGGATTTATAGTCGACTTCAAAAACAATGTTTTCAGAATCGGAGGCGAAGAGGTAATGCTATCAGCAATGTAGACAGCAGAAAAATCGATGGACGTCAGAAACCAAGTGGCCGTAACTGTTCCGCCAAACTCCGAAAAGATCACATGGTTAGAACCGAGGTAAATACTAGGGGCAACCAGTGCTCTATATTCGAACCCCAGGTAGTCAGCACACCGGGCCTACTAATTGCCAGAAGTTTAGTAAAACCTGATGAAACCGGAAATGTACCTATTAGAGTGGCGAATATTTTTGGATCAAGCTATCACTTTACAAAGCAATACGCTCCTAGGCAAATTGACTCCTGTGGCCTCGGTAGCCGGAATGACGCAACGAAGATCCAGTGCTTCGGATAATTACAAATTACCAGAGGAACTGCAAGAATTATTGAACAGATCTTCTAACGACCTCTCAAGTGGTGAGGTACAAGAACTCAGACAGTTTTTACATGAATTCAAAGATTGTTTTGCAGTTCGGGGACACAACACCGATACGCCAACCTCCTCGAAGGCCTCCAGTATCTAAACAAGAGGAAATGTCTCGGGTAGTACAGGACATGTTGACAGAGGGAGTAATCGAACCTTCGTCAAGTGCTTGGTCTTCTCCTGTAGTGCTGGTAGCAAAGAAGGATGGTGGATTGCGTTTCTGCGTAGACTACCGGAGGTTAAATGACGTTACAAAGATAGACTGCTATCCATTACCTCGCGTTGACGATACACTCGACACGTTGTCCGGAGCACAGTGGTTTTCCATATTGGACCTGAAGAGTGGCTATTGGCAAGTGGGTCTTCATCAAGAAGACAAGGAAAAGACCGCTTTCTCGACCCCAAGTGGCTTATTCCAATTTAACGTCATGCCATTTGGACTCTGTAATGCACCGGCAACATTGAGAGATGGACCTGATACTCCGAGGGCTAACATGGAAAACTTGCCTTGTTTACTTAGACGATGTCATAGTGACCGGGAAGACTTTCGAAGACCATTTGGAAAACTTTAAGGACGTTCTAACTAGAATTCACAGTGCACAACTGAAGCTGAGCTCGAAGAAGTTTTCTCTATTCCAGAAGGAAGTACAGTATCTGGTTTCGGTATCGGGTGTTAGCATGGATCCTAATAAAGCAGACACCGTAAGAGACTGGCAGAGACTGGCACCGTAAGAGACACCGTAAGAGTTCCAAAGAGTAAACACGAAGTTCGGAGTTTCCTGGGGTTATGCTCATATTACCAACGTTTTGTGAAAGGCTTCCCTACTATGGCTAAACCACTACATGAGCTAACGGAAAATAAACAAAACTTCCAGTGGTCGAGAGAGTGTGACCAAGCATTTAGAACTTTGAAGATTGCATTATGTTCGCAGCCAATTCTTGCTTTTCCAGCTTCCAAAGGGAAGTACACCATAGACACAGACGCAAGCAATACTGGTCTAGGAGCAGTTTTGTCTGAAGCGCAGAACGGTGAAGAACGAGTAATCGCGTATTACAGCAAGACGCTTTCTAAACCAGAGAGAAATTATTGTGTTACAAGGAGAGAGTTGTTGGCAATTGTCAGAGCTTTAGAGCACTTCCATAAATGGAAGAGAGTTTTCACTACGTACCGACCATGCCACGCTTGCATGGCTCTTGAGATTTAAAAATCTGGAAGGACAGTTGGCAAGGTGGCTCGAACGTCTGCAAGAGTACTACTTCAAGGTACAACATCAGCAGGGGGCGCCTGCATGGTAATGCAGATGGCTTATCACGAAGACCGTGCCTGGAAGACTGCCGACATTGCCACAGAAAGGAAGAACAAAACTCAATCGAACATGTTCAAGCCATCACTATTGATTTCCTGGCTGACGGCTGGACAACACAAGACTGTCGACAAGAACAGATGACTGATGAAAGAGGAAGGTCGCCGCCCAGACTGACAAGATATCTGCCATGGTTCGGAAGTGGTGACGGGCTACTGGGCACAATGGGAATCTCTCACCTTAGAAAATGGATAGCTGAAAAGGGCTTGGGGAAGGGCAGATGGACGAGATGTGGTCATGCAGTTGATAGTTCTCCGAAGTAAAGTGCAGTCTGTTTTGAAGGAGATGCATGATGGAACATCTGGAGGCTATCTTGGCATTAACAAAACCCTTGACAAAATACGGAAGCAATTCTATTGGCTTCATCTTCGCCACGACGTAGAGGTAGAGGAATGGGTTCGGACGTGTGAAATATGTGCTGCAAGCAAGGGCCCACAAACCAGAAGCAGGGGAAAAATGAGACAGTATAATGTTGGACTACCTATCGAGAGAATTGCCATAGACATTACTGGACCATTCCCAGTTACCGACGATGGAAACCAGTACATCATGGTTGTAGGTGACTACTTTACTAAGTGGGTGGAAGCCTACCCAATTCCAAATCAGGAGGTTACCACTGTGGCAAAGCAGTTAGTTCACAACTTCTGTTGCCGTTATGGAGCCCTTATGGAAATCCATACGGATCAAGGGACAAATTTCGAATCAGGAGTGTTTAAAGAATTATGCCATCTATTCGGAATTTGAATGACCAGGACAATGCCTCTGCATCCTCAGTCGGACGGGATGGTTGAGGGATTCAATAGGACACTTGAGCAGCATCTTTCGAAGGTTGTTGATGAGAACCAAACAGACTGGGACCAATGTATACCACTATTCCTCATGGTGTATAGATCATCAGTACACGACATAACCGGCATGACTCCAGCAAAATTGGTGTTTGGGCAGGAGATTCATCTTCCTGGGGAATTAATGTTTGGATCACCTGAGATTCAGTCCCAAGAGCCGCAGAAAACTATTCCTCGCAATTAGAAAACCAACTGCGAGAAATGAATCGCTTGGTAAGAGGACGCTTGAAGATTGTCAGTGATAAAATGAAAACTTGGTATGACATTCGCAGCAATAGTGTGGGTTTCCAAGAAGATCAGGTCTGGTTGTTCAATCCAAAGCGCCGTCGTGGTCGCTCACCTAAGCTTCAGTCTAACTGGGAAGGACCCTACACTGTGAAAAAAAGAATTAACGATGTTTATCGGATTCAACAAAGGAGGACAACGAAAGTTCAAGGTTGTCCACCTAGATCACCTGGCTAAGTACTACTTCAGAGACGGTTTGCCAGTTCGGGACGAACAGGCTTAAGGAGGGGGCAGTGTTACGACATCACAGAACAAACTACATCGAATTGTCGAATGTGCCAGAAGAATCTCGCTCTACTGTGTGTGGCGTACGTGCTTGTAGACACATTTGCGAGAGTCTTCTCGATGCCGCCAGCCGTGCGGACTGTGTCAAGGCAGCAGTTAATTACGTAGTTCATACGGACGCTAACACGCAATTAGGAATAGTCTAATTTTCTGCGGCTATAAATAAATGGTGGCAGCGGCCTTAAGTTTCAGTATTAGTGCGATATATTGACAGCGCGGTTCGAGAGTTATTGTCGGGCGAAATTACTTTGCGCGTTCAAGTGGTTATTAGTTAAGTGTTGTGTTTTATAATCGGATGGTAATTGTAATACAATTGTGTTTAATTTTAGTGGACATTTTATTGCGTGTGAACAATTTTTATTTGATTTGTTGTAGAGACTGTGTTGTTAATTACGAACTGTTAACTGTGGAAATTAAAGCTGGTAATTAGTGACTTAATTGGTGTCTTGTACTTATTTTGTTTCCACTGTACCTACGATGATCGAGTAGACCGTTGTAACAATATACTAACATTTATTTGTTTAATTGATAATATTCATATAAAGTCGTTCATGTAGACGTTTCATATTATTTGACAATTATATGACTTTTCAAGTATATAAATATAGCAAGTCACTGATTAATGTTTGATTAATGAAACTTATTAAAATATATACAGCAATTTAACTTAGTACATAAGAGTGCATAAATGTGTCATTGAGACACATACATAAGTTACGAATTAAATAAAATATATGTATTGGTTCTTCTAACTTGTGTCACTTGTCTTTAATACCTGCAAGCCACCACACATATCACATAAAAGCTTAGAAAAGTATCGTAGTATCGTATGATACTTGGAAAAGACTCCTTACCACTAGGGAAACGCTAGCCACGACAATGTCTTTCAAGTCACAGAACAATTCGCACGGTTTAGGTCATGCGGATAAAGTTTTGTAAGCACTGTGCACTTAATATTGATTTGGGAATTCTGTTCCTTAAAATGTATATCACCATCATCTATGTACATCTCAAATTTACAGAGCAACCCAAAGCGTTTTTCTAACTCCTTTATATGTTAAGAGAAACGGCTTGAAATTTTAACTGACAGTTTTCCAAAATTTCTATTAGAGAATGTTGCATTTCTTGCCAAACGGTTAATGCAGAATCGAGTGTATACACCCCTGGCATCGTGCGCTTCCTTCTTATCCTTTTTGTGACACTGATACCCTACTCATTACTTACCTGCTCTGCTTTAGTAATGACACTGTCACACAGCTCATTCCTCCAAACTTTTAATTTGTCCGTTAGCGTCTCCAGAAGTGTCAATGCTTGAATAAAGCTTATTCCTTTGGTGTGCAAGATTTTCTGGATTTTGTCCATAGAAGAAATAATATCTGTCCAGAAAAAGAGCAAGGTCACAAAATTTTCTATCGCCTTAATTATTAATGGAGCATCTTCCATTGTATCAATTGTTTCAGTTGGTGCATCCCTCATTTTCTCCAGTGCAGCGATCACTTCATCCAGCTGTGTGGATATTGCATCTGCTTTTGTCCACCTGGTACCACAATGTCCTTTTAGAGTAATATTTGTGAAGTCTTTAAGAACACTCCATCAATGAGTGGAACAGGAAAATAAGGTGAATACAAGTTCTACTGATCCAAAAAATGTCACTGCCTGAACATTTACATGAGCTGTATGAACTCCAACCAAATTAAGTGAATGGTTGTCACAGGGAACAATCACACCTAGTGGATTCAAATCTAATATTCTCTTCTGAACTCCTTAATGGACCGTGATGGCAGAGAGGCAAACGTCTGCTCTCCGATACCAGCGCACGAACACCTGGCAGCACATGACACCTGACGTGTTTGCAGCGAGCCAATCAGCGATCCCGGTCAGGGCAAAGTGCACCGCTAGAATTTTTTGGCGCACTTCATCGCCACGGCATCGGATGTACTTCGTCTCCTCTCCTCTATCAGATGACATCGATGCAGAGTCAGCCGGAAGGAACAGCCGAAGAGTAGAACGGATGCTCTTCGCATTCTTCACCCTGTAATGCACCAGCGATGGATTTCGCTGGGCCGGCAGCGGACTCTACACACCGATGCCGAAAGAAGAGGAGGACTGCAGTATGTCACAAACAGCGGGCGCAGCCGCCGAACACCTCAGCGCGGCTCTGGTGGAACAACCATCACAGCGTTTTTGCCACCCGGTCCTTTTTAGTGTAAAAAAAAAAAAAAACTTGAGTTGTATGATTGGCGCAATTTTTTATCTGGTGACAGGACACAAGCCATTGTTGTTTGATTGTTCATACAAGTGACCTCTGCAATCGCTAAGATTCAATCCATCTCTCTCAACTTTACTTGTAATAGCTTCTGTGATCCCCTCCACTGTTTTTACTTTTAAAGGATTAAAAACCTATGAAGGCTTCCTGGATATCAACAGAATTGGGGCAGTCATCCATTCGGCAAAGATGTTCCCACCAATTCAGCCGATACTGGGGGATCCTGTTGAGTATACTCATAATATTCAGTTTGTAACGGTACAAACTCATGAGATTTTGCACTTTTAATATGTTCAATTTTTATTCAACAAAAAATATATGGTGAATGGAGTATAGCATTGAGACTGGTACGGCTCGTTACAGGAATGTAAAATTGTCAGCAAGGGTGCGAATTCGCCCACAAGTGCGTGCACAGGCGGCCAACGTTCTCAGGCGTCTGGTCACGTATGAATACATTCCTCAGCGCTGTGTGCGCAGAGAATAAAGGCAGTCGACTACAAAACACTCATCTGGCCGGATGAACACAAAGGCTCACGAGCCGAAAATTTATTAACAGTATGTAAAATGTGATTTAAGCTTTAAACTAAATGGATCTAAAGTGGTGAAGCATCAAATAATCTTTAGTGACCAAAATTATAACCGTGAGAACGTAATTTGGACAACAAGTGACTAAAAAGTATGGAGTGAAACACGTCGGCTGCAGGGACACCGCCAAAGAAGTAACAGTATAATAAACAAATTTAATCATGAAAATTTTAAAGTAAAGAGCTCTCTAAAATAAAAGACTTGGATGACTGTGTGAGTGAGCAAACTGGGCTGCCTTAGATAGTATAATTCAGAATAAGTAAATAATGTATAATTCACTATCATATATCAGAATACGTAAATAATGTTGTTATAATCCTATCAGTCGTATTTTCTAATATGTTCAAGAAATGTTCGTAGTATGGATGTAGAGTAAAGAGAGTGAAAAATAGCGGAAAGAGCGGAGAGTAAATTCTGTAACTAAGAATATAACAAAGAATGTTACCGTAAAATAAAATAACATCTGATTTTACTGGTTATATGTGTGTTAGAATAATCATTTCAAACACCTAACTTCATTTTCTGTGCTGGTAAATTCGGTATACGAAAGAGGGTTTACACCACTAGACGATCTGGCAAGTGAGTTAACAAATTAAAGGTAAGTGGGAATAAATAAATATTGTATTTATTCCAAATTGGCCTATTTTAAAGCACAGAGAATGGAATAGGATTGGCGGAAGTCCAAAATAACTTATGTAAAATTTACGTAACATACGCAGAACAAGAATACGAGGTGTTGATCAATGGTGCATGTTATTGTTTTTAATAATTTTTTAAAGATTTAATAATTATTTAATAGACCAGTAAAATAGAACAATAAAAATGTCTGATAACGAAAAAGAAATTAATTTGGTAGACTCGGCTACAAGTCATAGTGGTCTTGGGTCAATGAACCAGTCACTGAGTGTAAAACAGTGAGTTATGAGGACAGAGTTTCCTCCCGTGGTTGTAGAGACAAGGTGTCTCTAAGTAGGTCCCCTTTTGTGTATCATGAGTTCCCTGGAAGAACCAGGATGTGTTATGATAACGTCATGTTGCCTTTTGTGTGGATTGAGAGAGAAAAAGTGAGAAGGTGTTATGATGAGAGGTATTGTGAGAGAGTGGTAGAATTATTCACATTGAGAGAGAGAGAGAGAGATAGATAATATTATTTGACGTTGTTAGAAGTTACGAAGAGCTACTAGAGAAAATAAAGAGAGAGAGAATTAGTAATATTGTTGACTTACCTTGTTATGAAGATAGTGCAGAAATAAATAATGATAATGTTGATAATTTTATTGAATACTTACCTGTGCATAGACGTGGAGTATTAATAATAGATGATTCTGAAATTGAGAGGTTAAAATGCTTAAGGGTGATAGATAATAATACAGACGGTGACAAGACCAAAACTAATGATGTAGACAGGTTATATGATTTAATAATAATGTGGGATAGTCCAGTAGATTATTATGTGGGTTTTACGGAACAATGTGAAATATTAAAGAATTATTATATAAATAATAATAATGAAATGAGTGTGAGTAAAGGTGATAATTGTTATGTAAAAGTCAGATTATTATATGATGATGGGGGTTAAATAAAAAATCAGTGAATGGACATTTTAAATATTTTAGTTTATGGTAATGACCTGGCTAGATTATGTAATGAGGTGTGGTAAACAGAAAAAAAATAATGACAGAAAATTGTAAATAAATTTATAGTGAAATTAATTGTGTCTATGTTGTAAAATGTACTTTATGTACACAATGTGTATATGTAGTAGAGATTGATCTTAATAATAATAATATTTTATCAGAATAAATAAATGATGAGAGTTTATAACAAATGAATTGTAATTGTTTTGGAGCAAGGTAATTAAAATAATTTGTGTTTTAAATAATTGATGGAATTAAAATAAATTATAGATGACTTAATTGATTTAAATGTGGTAGAAAAAATGTTGATAATGAATTTAAATGATTTTATGAGATTTGAATGTGAGAGTAAGTGAATTAATATAAAATGTGTTTAGTTGTGAAGTCATATGATTGTTATGTTTCAGAAGATACATGGAGTTATGTACATTATTTGTTGGTGATAAATGTTTATATTTTTTGTGTCTATGACAGTAATCATGTTGTATTTGAGTATATGAGTGATGTAATGTAAGTATGAAATTTATCCTGCTACTTATATAAATTAAAATGTTTAATGTTTGAATAATAAATTTTAAATGTGTTTAAAAGGTTTTAAATTAAATGATGAAGTTAATTTGAGGTAGTTATGAATTTTCTAGTATAATTTTCAATGATCATATTAATGTAGAATGTTGTAAAAGTTGGAGTTTGGGTGATAATAATTATTTCAATAAGGCATTTAAGTCAATCAAAGTTATTTTAAATGGGTGTTAGACAGAATAAGAATTCTGGAATAAAAGTAATACAGAAACGTGGTAATAGTAGGGACACAGTAGCGACAGTGCATATATGTAGAGTAATGAGAGTGCTGTAATTGGGGAATAAATAGATGGTGGTGAAATTTTGTAAAGAGGGTGGTGTGGTAAGGAGTCCTCAACGCAAGGCGTTGTGGCGGGAGGTGAACCGTATGAGCGTTGGCGGAGTTACCTGGGGGAGACCAGGAACTAATAAGGGAATGAGTATAAGGGAGGGAACACACATCCTAGGTACAAAGAGGGTATCAGGTATTTTATTATAAGAGGAGAATGATTTAAGTTGACTTAGAGAAGTTAATGGAGGTAAATATTTTTGAGGGATTGGTGTCACCCTGTGCAAATCTGTAAACGGTGGTTAGAAGGAAGAAGGGGGTGAGGTTATATTTAAATACCCATTTTATAAATCGAATCATTATGAATAGCTGAGAATCACTCAAACCAATTGATAATGAAAATGATTAATAGAAATTCATAATTGAAATTAATAATAAAATGTAACAAGATAAAGAGTTGATAGGATTTGAAACTAAACCTAAATTTGAAATGTTTGTAATTTTTATTCAGATGTAAATTAAATGTTTATTTTAATGGAAGGAGAGAGAGTAAATCTTTTTTATTAAATCATAGTATACATATTAAGTCAAGTTGAATCAAAGATTCGATCGTTAGTTGGTGATAGCCTATGTGAGTAGGAATAGATTAGTTTAGGTAAATAAGTAAATATTTTGTTGTACTCACTATTTTAGGTTAATGAAAGTCAACGTAGGGAAAGTTAACAAAGACAATGTATGGTGTTAGAGCACAGAATCAAGACTAGAAATTTCATACAATGTAAATTGTAGATTTTAAATGTAACTATATCACAAACAAATATCTTTTATTTGTGATTCCCCATTTTCGGGCAGTCACGGCCTCACCGAACCCTGACCGTGGAATTGGCTCAGCTTTGACTCGCTATGGTCGGGGCTCATTGTGTCTCGTTCTGCCTAAACTGGCCATAGCTTATCGTTGTAAGAGGTGAATTTAGAAATTAACCAGGGGGTAAATCAGGGGAATCACCAGAACTATGGAACAGCGGCTATCCATCGAATGGGATGGTAGACCGTTTAAGGGCATATACCTAAGTTTAGTAGGATTACTGGTGTCCTCGGACATCAGTAATACCGAATGTTTTGTAAGGCTGAAGCAAGAACGGGGTAGGCAGCATCTACACCCAATTAACCTCAGTTCTTGTGGAGGCAACTGGGCGCTACAGTCCAGGGGGGGCCATAGTGTGTGTGGGAAGGAGGTTACTCAGGGGAGTAACACATTAGTAAATATTAAAATAAATTATGCTGATGAATTGATGAGCTAATTAAATGATTTTATTTTGAGTCAAGAGATACTATGCAAAAGGCAGATGATTAACGTTTTACAGTAAATAACAGGTTCAGAGTTAGTTGATTTAAAAATGTTATACTCTATATGATAATTTTATAAATGCCTTTACTGTTTAAAAAGATTAGTTCTAGGAGAGAAGGTGTTTATTATGTTTTATTATGTTAGAATGTAGGGATTATAAACATGTGTTATGTATTTTAAATTATATTATTTGTATGTAGTGTGCCGATAGAAAGGTCATTCACCTGTTAGTAAGACATCAGCTGACAACTGGTGTGAACTGTACAATGTTCTTTTGATAATCAATATAATTTTATTTTGTAACTTTTCTTTCTATTAATTATCAGAATATATGCTTAATAAAATATTATTACATTTTATTGCATTTAAAAAAAAATTTTTGAGTTGTGTTGAGGTACAATTTGTTTGTGTTTTCATGTTCAAGATATATTGCTAATTGTGGGTAGTAATAATATATTAAGTGATTCGTAGTATTCATATTATATGTTTGTAAACAGATGTAGTGATAGGAGCATTTATAATGGAAAGAAGTTGTTTGTTCTTATTTTTTGTTTATTATCTTTGTTAGTAAGGGGAGATATAAAATAAATTCATTTGAAGGGTTTTGGAATTTTAAGAATTATGAGTAAAGTAATTAATTGAAGTAGATAATATGAATTATCATAAAAGGGATAAGGGACTTGGGTTTATTGCATTATTTGAACAAAATTTAAACATTGAAAAATGGAATTGGATTTAAAATATAAAATATTCCTGTGAATTATAGATCAAGAAGTAGGATGTAGATGTTGTGTGTAATATAATAATGAGTATGTGTACGCACCCAGTACTTGCTAAAGGCAACCCAGTAGGTAAGTAAGGGGAGATATATCGGTTGAGGATCTGGTATGGTATAAGGCTAGTTTTGGAATTTTATTCAGAATGTTACAAGGTTAGGTGGTACTGTGGTGAGTAACTGTCCGACTTTACGGTGCTGGGATCTCGCACAGAAAAGTCCAGTGATGTCGTTCAGATGCAGCCATAGTCGCCGAGCTAGGGGGGTAGTTTACTATGATGTGTTAAGAATTAAAGGGGGGTGTTGGCGCCATGTCCTCGCTGATCCTCTTAGGGTTTAGCAATGAGAGTTTTTCTGTTTCGGCAGAAAACCTCTCATTGGGGGGGGGGGTATTGTAACGGTACAAACCCATGAGATTTTGCAATTTTAATATGTTCAATTTTTATTCAACAAAGAATATATGGTGAATGGAGTGTAGCATTGACACTAGTACGGCTCGTTACAGGAATGTAAAATTGTCAGCAAGGGTGCGAATTCGCCCACAAGTGCGCGCACAGGCGGCCAACGTTCTCAGGCGTCTGGTCACGTATGAATACATTCCTCAGCGCTGTGTGCGCAGAGAACTAAGGCAGTCGACTACAAAACACCCATCCGGCCGGATGAACACAAAGGCTCGTGAGCCGAAAATTTATTAACAGTATGTAAAATGTGATTTAAGCTTTAAACTAAATGGATCTAAAGTAGTGAAGCATCAAATAATCTTTAGTGACCAAAATTTTAACCGTGAGAACGTAATTCGGACAACAAGTGACTAAAAAGTACGGAGTGCAACACGTGGGCTGCAGGGACACCGCCAAAGAAGTAACAGTATAATAAACAAATTTAATCATGAAAATTTTAAAGTAAAGAGCTCTCTAAAATAAAAGACTTGGATGACTGTGTGAGTGAGCAAACTGGGCTGCCTTAGATAGTATAATTCAGAATAAGTAAATAATGTATAATTCACTATCATATATCAGAATACGTAAATAATGTTGTTATAATCCTATCAGTCGTATTTTCTAATATGTTCAAGAAATGTTCGTAGTATGGATGTAGAGTAAAGAGAGTGAAAAATAGCGGGAAGAGCGGAGAGTAAATTCTGTAACTAAGAATATAATAAATAATGTTACCTTACCGTAAAATAAAATAACATCTGATTTCACTGGTTATATGTGTGTTAGAATAATCATTTCAAACATCTAACTTCATTTTCTGTGCTGGTAAATTCGCTATACAAAAGAGGTTACACCACTAGACGATCTGGCAAGTGAGTTAACAAATTAAAGGTAAGTGGGAGTTTGTGATTATTTAATAGTTTTTATTATAAAAATATAAAACACAACACTGCCGTACATCTGTGTTTCCTCTATGATCATGGAGAGTATACCCTGCCATGTGCCTGAGAAATCTCATTTCAGCGACTTGGATGCGACTGGCCTGGCCTTTCGTTTGTGACGTACTGATCGATCACATTTATTATTATTATTAAATTTCAAATTAGTTACTACTTACCGTTACGATAACTCTTACAGGGTCACAGGATTCGATCACATGTACCTAGATACAAACATGGTCTGTAGGTTATGCAAAGTACTGACACAACTCATTTTGGAAGAGAATTTAACTTTTAATTTTATTTTTTAAATCATTCAAATTTCAACAAATTCTTACCATGTTTTTGTATATAAAATAGCTTCATAATTTTTCTTTGTCTGGTGATTCGTTACATATACTATCTTATTCTACTAGCTTACCTTAGATTCATATACACATACAGACAGAGCCCAGCCTGCATATTTAAACACCCACTCAAACACACACACACAATTTATTTTCCCTTAAACATTTTTTAAATGATATTTCCCTTTGTCAGCCACGCGGTCTTCTCACACGCACTCATTGTTCCGGTAAAACTTCTTATTATTGTCCGCAAATTGCACAGTTACGTTCTTTATTCTTTTTACTGGACCGCGGTCACACCAAATTTTTCTACTATTTCACTGGATGTCAGTTTAGAAAAGTTTTATATCTGAGCCCGGTTGACGGGCGGCCTGCATAGGCGAGAGTCGACCAAAGACTGACTGCGTCTCTCAGTTCCCCACTCCAGGAGCATTTTAGTCAAGACGACGGACATCAATGCCTTGTATGTAGTCGTCACAGTTTCGACTCATGCTAGTCATGTAGTTGTTGGAATGACGATAGCAGACGATTTCAACCAGGCACTGGCTAATGTCATAAAAGTGGGTGGGACTTAAAACAGCACTTCCGCAAAGTTTTGGAGAAGGCGATGAATATTATTCTCTCTAGCCATCTTGGTTTTTCAACATCGCTTGGGTAAGCGCTCATGCGCGAGTAGTGACGTGTGTGCACTGCCACACCAGTACAGATTTCTGCGAATTTTGTGGAGGTGCAAATTCCTTTGCCGCATTACACAACTGAAAGTGCGTATCACCTTTGTTCCAAACGCTGTTTCTCAACACTGGTCTATTATACGGACAAATACGTTGCACAATAATACAGTTATTTCACAATATTTTATAAGGCACCCGACCGAAAATGAAATGAATAAAAATATATAAATGCCCCAAACGGTTAAAATAAAACACCCAAAAATTGACCCGCTACACGTTAAAGTCCAATTCTCAGACCCATAAAGAAGACACAATTATCTTATGACAATTCTACCTAGGATACATATGACCCAAAATGACATATTCCTGTGAAGTATGGGGATGCTTATCTAAAATTCATTGGAAAAAAAATAGAAAAACTCTAGAAGTGTGCCCTGTGAATTTGCCTAAGGTTCCCCAAAGACCTCACTAATAGAAGCTATGGAAGCTGGACTCAATATAGAACCACTGGATGTATACATTAACAAAAGAATAGGTAAATTTAGTTCAAAGTTCAGAACAATAACCACACAGCACCCATTACAGAAAATTAATCCAGCATCAAATAAAAAAAGATCCTTTTTATACAAAAGCAAAATCCTGACTACTTTAGAACTGTCCACACATTCCACATAATCAAAAAACTGGAAAGAAACAAAATTGAGTTAAATTTACAATGGATTCCCAGCCAAGTAAATATTATCTGAAAAAGCAGATGAGATAGCTAAGGAATCAGCTATGCTGTCTCCAATTGAGGAAAGTGTAACATTACTACTGGCTGCCACTTTGGATTTCAACAGAAGACTCACAGAGACATGGAAGGATGCATTTTTGAATTGCACCAAAGGTTCAACATACAGACACCATGTTAATACACAAGATATCTCCATATATAGAAACATCACTAGAATAATTTCAGCTATGTTCAAATTTTTGGCTCCAGAGGATAACTTGGCCATATCATAGCCCAGTCAAACTTGTACAAATTCAACTTGACCCAAACTGCTACCTGTTTACTATGTCATCAGAATGAGAACTTACAGCACATATTAGTGGATGGTCAGACAGACATCCCAGGAGTGCCAAGACTGAAAACAAATATGAATGCAATATTGAACGACAACTCATATTGGACAGTAGCGGAGAACACCTACAGGAGACATCGTGTCATCGAAGAACAATCCAGAAACACGTAGTAATAATAATAATAACAATACTAATAATATTTTAAATTAGTAGGAAAATAAGATAAAATAGCAAAGCATTTTTATCATACAAGGACCTTAAAAAGATACATTTTAATCTTAAAAATCAAATAAATGTAAAAATTCACTTAAAATGCAGAATTCTCTCTTACTAAAAAGTAAAAAATGCTTAGGAATGGTTAAATTGTAGGTTTTTGATTGTCTTACCTGAATTTCTTGGTGTTTTAAACTTAAATCCCAAGTTAAAATTCATGTTACAACTTAGGCTAAAATTTGAACCTTGGAAAAAGTGAGAGTTCTTCTGTTCCAGCAGCATTTCGGCACGTACAAAGACGCGCAACATGAACATGCGCACATAGACGACGCACATCAGACTCCAAACAACGCCACAAAAAATGGTGAGATGCGAAAACTTTATTTCCATGTGGTCTAATGCTGGCGGATACACTGAGAGGCCACGCCTTCCACAGCCTCAATATTTTCGCCAGTTGGCATTGTCAACACCTGGGCACAATGCAAACCCATGTTACCGATACAGTGACGAAAAACTTTGTAATCCAAAAGGCAGTGTGTGTTACCGGAAGCAGCCAGAAAAGGTGGGGATTTTGTTAGTCGTTGTCTAGATAGTCGCCGAAGTAATTCCTCCCCGGCCGGGGTTCATAAAAAAGTTCGCGACTACAAAATTTTTTAACATACCCACGAAGTGTAAAAATGTAATTTAAATCAACTAAAATTTACACCAAAGCAACCTCTCAGCTCGAAGTAAGTAAAGTGCAGACAGAGAAGTGAAAATGTGGTAAACTTTCGGACGTATAATCGGGGCGGCGCGTGACCATCGATGACGCCAGGAGTTAAGTAATCGACTATCAATTATATCATAAATAATTTCATTTAATGAGGCCTAAAGAAATAAAATAATGGGGAAATAAGACAGAATGAATGTGAGAGAATAGCAAGCTGGGTCGCCTTTAATTAATTAGTTAATAATAGAACCTAGAGATAAGGAATAAAATTTGTTAACATGTACCAAAATTTGTTATTGATAAAAAGGGGCTTCATCTAAATATTGAATACAGTTTAATCAGAGTGTTGGAGTTATGAGCGAGAAGTAATGATTGTAGTTGATTAAAAAGAAGGGAGAACAAAGAATGTCATGATATGAAATAATAAATCCATTACCTTATTTCATTTGATAAATGTGTGAATAATCATTTCAAATACCTCATTTCATTTGCTGCACTGGTCAGTTCGTCGTACGAAATGGGTTAAGTTCCCCACTAGAGATCCAGCCAAATCATATAAGAATTCAAGGTAGGTGAAAGTTTAAATTATTATATCAAAGTGAATAATATAGTTACAATGGTTCCGTGACCAAGAATGAATAATATAGTTACAATGGTGCCGTGACCAGGATTATTATATTTATTTTAATAAAATAAAACCCTCTCCTTTTAGCCCCGTTACAAAAGAAACATTTCCAGATCAATGTTTATATGAATTCTGTTCTTTAATTTCATTATCAGAACATATCCTGAAAGTATTTACATTACTTTATGATGTGTGCATGCGAGCCCCTTTACACACACCCACACCCACACACACACACACACACACACACACATTCCAATGCTTGCGTCAATGCCTTGCTCCAAAAGTTTGTTTCCACATATATACGTAAATTCACTTAGATGTATAGAAATGTCACAAAATTGAAAATAATATAATTGACTTCACCAACTGTAGGAATATATGGTACCTGAATGTTGAACGGCTGTTGGATTTGGCATCTAGGAGATCACATGCTACAACACTATCCATGTCATAAGTAGCTGCTTTCTGCCGAACCCAAAATTTTGCACTTACACGTTGTTGTACCACTGGATCAATTTCAATTTTCTCACCTGATATACCTGTAATAACATTTATCAAATTTTTATGAAGCATATAAAACGCAGTTTTTACAAATAAGGCCCATCTTCAAAATTGATCTTGATTATTATGCTCTGCTGTCAAAAGCATACGATTTAGGAGGTGTGTCCATAAAACTGAACTCTACAACACTCTATCAGGTAGCGCTACTAATGTAATGTGTAATACAGCGTAACCTAGTGGGAGCATAAAGCAGCCTGGTGAAATGCAACACAACATTTTACTTAGTTATCAAAGTACATGTGTTTGTGTCAACAAGTGTTATGTGTACCCTGTGATTTCTGTTGCATTTAAAATGACTGATTTTTATACCCAACAAATTAATACGAAATTTAAAAATTTTATTTGTTTTAAATGTTATAAAACAGCATATGGGAATGAGGTTTTAAGTCAGAATCAAACATACTAGTGGCAGAAACCCCACTAGTATGGCTTCAAAGATGGCTGAACTTCAACCTCGTCAGAAGATCCTTATCCATGCAGAGTGTCAACATTCAAAACTGATGAGACTGCTGCAGAAGTTAAAGAAATCGTATAACTGTTTGCACGATAGCTGAAGAAGTAAGCACTCCAAAAACTGTCATGAAATTATTACTCAAAATTTAGGCATAAGTTACATTGAAATCAAATCTGTGTCTCACCTTTTGACTGAAAAGAAAAAACTGATTCGAGTTGATGTGAATCAAGAGCTTCTGAATCGAGTTAAAGAGGATTAGAAATTGTTAAAACACAATTATTACTGGAGATAAGACATGAGAGTATGGATATGATATTCAAACAAAAGCTTGATAATCACAATGGGTGTCCAAAAGATCTCCATACCCGAAAAAAATTAGGATAAGTGGAGTCAAAAGTTAAAGTCATGCTAACAGTTTCTTGTGTGTGTTGAGTAGATTCCATGTAGAATTTTTATACATGTAAAATCATATTTTGTTGATTATATAGGTGTTGTTCACCATGAGTTCTTCCATAAGGGATGGCAGTGAACAAGGAAGGAATTATGTTATTTTGATGTAATGAAACGTCTTTAAGGGGCTATCAGGAAAAAAGGCCTGATGTCTAGCGGTCAAACTGATAGATACCCCGTGCTGACAATGTGCCTGCGTACACAATGCTATTACTCTATCAGTTTGTGAAAAAAAATAAGATAACAGTATTATTCCCCATTCTCTTCGCTCACTTGATAGCACTGGTGGATATTTTTCCCAAATTAAAAACGAGGTTGAAAGGCTGACGTTTTCTGTCAATTGACCTGGTAAAGAAAGATTCACTAGCAGAACTGTGCAGTGTCCCAAATGAAGAGATCCAGAAATGTTTTGAAGGATGGAACACATGATGGCAGAAGTGTGTCTGAAGTAAAGTGGAAAACTTTGAAGGCAACCAGGTTGAATAGCTGCTAATGTAACCAAAAATCTGTTATTAAAAAAATTCAGCAAATTTTCTGGACACACCTCGTACACATTGCTTTATTTTATTGGCTATAAACAATAGACAAAGTATAATAAGCATATGTATAATAAGGAAATAATAAACAAAACATTTTATGAGTGCCGTATTACAATGCCCTGTCATTAACATATATATTATTTTAACAGCTACTTTCATGAAACACAGGAAAAGATTATATTACATGTTGTTTATTAAACTATTTTCTTAATCGTATATGGTGTTTTGTAACTTGGTGGTACTTTTGAAATGCTTCTGCCTATTTTTAAAATGTGCTACTACAAACCAAAATTAGTCTGATTATGCAGTACTGACTGAGTACATGAATGATAATGTAAAAATATTATAAAATGGATTTTATAAAAATATAAGTTTGAAAATGAAAACATTACACCTAAAAAGTGAACCAGTAAAAAAAATTTGCTCAGTGACACTGAAACTCTACTTTCAGTAAAAAATTAAAGCAACTTTAAAAAACACAACGCATATTTATTTACTGACAAATACAATTACTTCTAGTTGACAGGCTTTCACAATCACAATATGGTAAACCATAATGTTGGTGATGTATCCAAAGGGAGTTGATGATAGATCATCTTATGCTGACTTCTAATTGAATAAATAACTCAGACAAAATTTAAATTTAATTTCTAATAATCTTCCATTAAAATGTAAATCCTTTATTACAAAACTATCTATCAAACAACTTATAATCCAAGAACTTAAGTTCTATAAGGAAATACAAATTACTGTGCTACTTGACAACCTATTCCTAAAAAACTGCTTACCTAAGTGAACCTCAGTCTTAGGGCGAACTTTATTGAGGATATATACTCTATATGACTGGTACAGTGGTGCTTCCATAGCAGTCATGTGTCCTTGCATTCTCTTTAAGTCACCTTCAATCTGTTGCTGGGCTGTTATTAAAGTAAAATATACATAAATAAGGACAATATGCTCATAAAATATATTAAAATACAGTCTAACAGCATTCATCATAAGTTCTGTTAACCTGAATGTACTACTGTATGTGTGTGCGCACGCGCACACACACACACACACAATAAATATGTATAAACTACCTTAAATGTCAGTTTCTTAAAACTATGACATCAATTTGAAGTTTAGTTTGAAACTAACAGTGCCTCTAAGTATACATTTCATAAATCATTACATATTACTCCCAAGTCTTTTCTTTTATTTGTTTTAAAATCCCTAACAAAAATGATTAAATTTGGTAAAGCTACAAGGAACGGCAAATAACTTCTTACTAATAGAACTCTTCTTACCATGTAACAAAAATGCCATGCAATTTACTAGCTCACAAGAACAAGTAGTACTAGTAAACAAGAGTACCAATTATACAACACTGTATTGCTTAATTTCATGCGAAAATACATAATGTTTTCATGCATGAGGCTAGTAAAATATGTTCTGGTTTTTAGTTTACAGTGTAAAAGAAAACAATATTCATGTTCATGTTCTGACAAAATGTGTAAAATCTAAATACAGTGACTTCATCATAATAACATTTAAACAGAGAACACAATAGTTTTCATACATTAACAACAGAATTTTTTAACAATGAAACATATAATGCTTATCACTGTAAAATAAAACACACACAAAACATGGTTTAACAGATTAAAAATGAAACAAAGGTTAATTACAGTGAATTAACCATTATTTCTTGATGTTGCTGAGTAGTAAGCATTCAAATAAATCATTCGATGAAAATTTTGTATGCAACATGAATTCTGTGAGGAAACTTGCTTAATTGTGACTCTGTTGTATCATTTAATGGATCCCAACACCAATGAACACCTAATGAAACCTACACTACCATACCTACATCTTGCACATGAAAACATAATATACTTTTAACACGGAACATGTAATGGGAAAACTATATGACAAATCTTTACTTACTGTATTAAAAACATACACATGGTATACAGAAGATACCAATAGCATCTCAATTCTTGTGTGGGGTCAGGAAACAAACAAAAGTCAACAATTTGATTACAGCAAAAATTTTCTCAAATCTTATGGTTAAAAGAAAAAGTGAGTTCTGTTAATGTGGGAGTCCTGCATAGTAACCAGTAACAGGTAGCTTACTTCAAGTTGATTTTATTTTTGTGTATTCCCAGTTTGCATGTTAATCTAACACCATGTCTTGCTGACAGTCAAGCATGTTTAATATATCAGATTGTTAGAAACACTTCACAGAATAATTATGTGACAATAAAAGTGAATACAATAACCAAACTACTTAATTGGATAAAACAATTAATTAACAAGCTTTGTATTATTTTACTAAACATGTAAGTGATATTCGCTACGTATTGATGCCAACTATTGCATAACCAAAATTAGTGCAGATATGGTTTTGGGGAAAATACTGATTTTTTATTTTTTTAGAAAAAAAAAAAAACAGTTATGAAATATTACAGTACTTAGTTGCTGTATTGGAAAACAAAGTTTTTGAGTCTAATATTAATTAAATAAAAACAGTAAAGAAGGGCCATTACTAACTTTCAACTTAGTAAATCAAAACGTACACGCAAACAGCTAATAAAATTCAACCCAACTATATCAAGCAAATTCTTGATAAAAAAAAACACATCTGGAAAAAAACAGTAGAAGATAAATGGCGAGCCTGACCATATTAGAAAAACTTCATTTTATTTTTACTGTATCCGGTTTACAGATGATGGCCATTTTTGTTCTATGGCGCACACTTTTTTCCATTTCCGGACATTTATGATATTCTAAATTTTCCAGGACTGGGTTGTTCTAGGGTTCAAATAAACTTCAATGTTTTCAGTACATTCTAATCTACAATTTGGAGGCCTGTTTCCTGACCTAGTATATTTCTGTACAGAGAGATCTTTGTATTCAAAGCTGTTTTACCATCCACCTGGGCCAAGAACTTCATTTCAGAAAAAAAGAAAAGAACCAGGTCTAGACTCCCATGAAAACTGACTCCCTTGGAATTAACTACTATAATTGGATGTTCATTTTACATTGCACCAAAACTTTCTAATGAAATATCACATATGTGAAATGAGCATGTAGCTATTTGACTATACAATCTATGGTTGTTAGAAACTGTTTATTTCAATTCACCGGATTGCTGTTTCAGACCATGTTTTTCAAATCAAGATTACTTAGTAGGCCTACTACATTTCATCAGAGTACTTAGACCTAACTTTGTATCTAAAATAGTTTGAAATTTTATAATATTGTAACGAAACCCTATCAAACAGCCGAGGGCGTCCTAAACCCATCCCTCTGCTAGTTGAGAAGGTTATTATTGTACGAGTTGATTGCAAACTGTTAACTGTGATTAGTGACTGGTAATTAGTGACTTAATTGGTGTCTGTATTTTGGTTTCACTGTACCCTATGACAATCAGTTAGACCGTTGCAACAATATTATACACCTATTTAGAACAAAGAACTTAACGTATATTTTTAAGAAATATATTTATCTTAGTTTATCAAGCCTAAATGTCTGAAATACCGGTACTGTTTATTACCCCTTATTCCATATGTGGAAAACAACAGTTTTTACTTGATTTTTCCAAAAAATTTTCTCTGCTCTGAGTTCAATCTCAAGGATGAAATTTATATTGAAGCTTCTTACTACAGTGACATACCACAGTGTCCACTATAGAACACCATCTGTAAACTGGATACAATAAAAATAAAAGAAAATGTGTTTTCAACTACCAAAACATAAGGGAATGAATACACAAAGAATGAATTTTTTTTCTTAAACGGTCAGGCAACCAATTATTATTATTATTATTTTTTTTTTTTTGACCACTTGGAATCGATTGACCCCTTAAAGAGAACACATCATGGATAAGAAAATCACTGAACAAATTAACTTGGTACTGTAAGTATTGGTACTTGTGCTTTCCCAAATAATTTGTATTCTTTTAAATTGAAGTGAGTGAAAGGCCTTTCTCTTCTTCTGACCATTTAATCAAGCAGCAGTTTCAAATTGACGAATACAAGTTGCCCAGTGAGTGCTTCCATCAAACATTGGAGCCTTGGCATGAACTGCCACACTACAATTAATGACACTTTTTCATCGCTCTTATTTTCTGAATCTTTGACTTGATTTTTAATTTTTTTTCTTCAATTTATAATCAAGTCTTCTATGCTTAACACAGTTAACACAGATTTTACTATTTTAGGTATTCTATTAACTTATTTGTTCAGCTCACTTCATAACAGACTGAATTTTGACACTTGACTCAATCAATTCCTTTACACCTGCTTCATGGTTAAATTATTTTTATTGCTGCTTCTCCATTTGTTTCATTTTAACACTTATACTTTGCTGCCAGCATCAGTCGTTTCCCACAATACTCTCTTTTCTTGCCAGGTTATGTTTCTTATCCTGTTGTTTTATATTTTCTTCTGGTTGCTGTCAGCATTTCTCACCTCACTCTTCCATCTAAGCACTTGAAACTTCTATCATAGCCAACTGTCTGCTATCCACTGCAACAGTTAGGAAGAAAATGCCTCCACATTTACCTACTGTATTTGTCTAGAAAACCTAAAGAAACCAAAGACCAGGATGGGCAACCATACTTTAAAGGCTGTGCACAGTAACAGTTTCACTATCCCCATTAAATAAAATAACAGAAAACATTAATAATAACAGTAAACAAACACTATTTCCTCTTAAAACAATTTTCACCACGTCCGTTAAACACACTCATTGAGCACAGGTACTGTTACACCACTTTTCTGGTCACTAATCATACACACTAAGTTCTTCTATGACAATACTGTCCTTTGATTTCCACTGTTAAAGGTCCTGCAGCCAGTTCTAACATCAATATTATGATAATCATGTGGATCGTTGTGTCTGAACCAAGAAACAGAATAACTGAACACTAAGAAATTATTAATTACAACATTAACTGTACTTTGAATAAACAAAAACAATAAAAACTAGTACATAACAAATCTTCAAGTACATGGCTGTCCAATACCACGATACTGTCATAAATATTAAACAACACCTAATTAACACTGTAGCATATAAGTCACCAACCACAGAAGTCCGCAATAATAATATAATATAATAATACAATAATTCATAAACACTTACAATAAACTGCTGTAAAACACATCCGCAAAAACTCAACTCCTTATCGCTCTAATCTTACACTGACTCATAGCTTCCAAAACGTGTATTTATACTTCATCTGTGTGGTGTAGTACATGACAAGATTGACCTGGTTGCCAGTGGAATAGTCGACCAACATCTAGAAGGTGGTAGATTAAAAGATCAACAACTGAGGAATTGGAGAGGAGCTACCTTGAAGCTTTTGAAATGTGGTGTTGGAGGAGGACCTTAAGAATACTGTGGAGAGAAAGAGTGCCTAATAATGAGGTTATAAAGAGAGTGGATGGTTCACCTCCCAGGTCAAGAGAATGATTGAGAGGTACAGTGGGAGGGACAGGGCCAGACAGGAGTATGCAGATGAGATAAAAGGAGAAAGAAGGTATGTGGTAACTAAGAGAATGTCTTTGGGAGGGAAGAAATTGCAAGTCCACCAACATTTGGGTTGAGGAGGAGATCTGGAAGACATGTCTGGAAAGAATGAGAGCATCCTGCCACTCACACAACATGTGCAAAATGTCACACAGACACACATGTTCTCTATCTCTTCAGTATAGCAATACTAAACAACAGAAGATTATTGAAAATGGTTCCTGTACATGTAGTCCAAATCATAAATATTGCTTTAAGGAAAGAAAGAATATTCAATTTTAATGGTAGCTACCAAACATCTGGCAAAACATGGCTGAAAAGAGAACTCCCCATTTCTATAGAGCTTTTAGTACATTCATTTTCATATTTAATAAGAGGGACAAATCTGCCTGACACGAATTAACTCTCAAAACTCTTTAACACAACGCAGTCTTTTAACACTTCTTTTTATAGCGGCTAACAATCTGGAAGTAACCCTTTAACTCATGGTCTCTAGCCCATGGTCTTATAAACTACTATACCTTGGGGTTTGCTGCAGATACCATCAATCTTTTAAATACTGGCTAAAGCATCTATCCCACATATCTGCCTCTATATGGTAGAACTGCAATCACTGTAGTATAAAATATTTAAATTTTCCTCTTTTTGCCTGGTGTCATGAAATCTACACATGGATTTAAATTTACTTTATTTAGAGCACGTGTCTCTCATATGAAGTAAGAATAATTTATATAATTAAAATATTAAAAAGACACTATTATATTATTATTAAGTGCTCATCTTAAAATGCCATGGTCATTATTTCTATCTTGTATTCCTTGGAGATATGATATAAGCTGAACACTAACTTTTGTTAGGATTATCCTTTAACAATTTGTTTAAGAAGGAAAAGGGAAAGTTGATAACAACATGAACATATATTTCAAATAAATATTTTAATGCACAAATTAAAATTTTTGAGATATTCTAACATATGGTTGGTTAATATTCAAACATAGACCAAATTAAAAGGTTTTGTTTATTTATGAAATAAAACTTAAAATTAAGGTTTTATGTTTTATAATGACAATTAAAATTAAGAAATTAAACTACACACATTACAGTCACTTACCTTTAGACTTCAATGCAGCAGAATTGTGTTGTGGGAACAACTCTCTAGACAAAAAAACGTGTTTTATAAGTCATCTGTTCCACAGATGATACAAATACAGATACATATCTACACATCACATGCACACAAACACACAAAATTATGTGATTCCATTTATATATGCTGAAAGCTTCATTAGCACACAGTACACAATTACTCTTTGAGTAATGTATTAGATCTCAGTACATAAAGAATAAAACAGAACTGAGTAAAGTACATTAAATTTCTTCTGCTTAAAATTATTAATTTAGGTGTATACCATTCATAAACACAGAACACTCACAAAAAAGGAAGTTTACTTGAACAGTAATCTGGAGAGTAGTACATTCCACATAAAAATTATATACCCAGTTTGCAAGAATAATTTTAACAAAATAACAGTGGTCAACAACAACAAAATTTTTGATTTGAAAATAGTAATTTTTTTATTCACGGCAGCTTGGAAAATGTGCACATTAAACTCAGTCAGCTGCTCCTGGTTTAGAGGTATAGCCCATTTATATGGAATAAAAAATAGCCTATTTTCTATGGAATACCCGAATATGCCATCAGCTATCCATCTAATCCCACATGGAGATGATATACCAGGGTGCTGAGGATAATTTTGACATATGAAGTTTGGAAAACTGACTACAATAAGACTTGCCAATTCAGTTTTAGTTTCCTGTTTATCTTGTGAGGTGAACAGTTATTTGCAGTGTTTTGTTTCAGTGGTAGTATTCAGAGTTTCATGTACACAATTCTTGGCAAAACTTCATGATGCCTTGTACATATGTTAATAGAGAACTCCCTGATGCATTTGTGGTGAAGTACATTTTCTATGGAATACCCGAATATGCCATCAGCTATCCATCTAATTCCACATGGAGATGATATACCAGTAGCTCAGCCACCAGTAGGGTATCAACTGAGGGTGAGGACAATAGAAGGGATGATACAATGAACCTTCAGAATCTCAGAATCCTGATTTTATGCCATATCCTGAGTCACATGAACAACACAGACTTATTCAGAGTGAACTGAATGATCTCATTCTAAATCTGGATCTACCTAAAGAAAAAGCTGAATTTTTAGGATCAAGGCTAAAACAGTGGAATGGTTGATGACATTTTTGAATGCAGAGTACAACATTTTTGCAAACAACCCTGTATTTTTTAGGTTATTCAAAGACTCTTAAAAACTAACTTTAAAGGTGTTTGCTTTACATCAGCAATTCTCTCCCCTCTATGCCTAAAGGCCATGTTATGAATATGAAGGACATCTGTGAAAATATGAGTACATCTGGAAGCAATCAAGCATTGTAATGGTACATTTCACTGGGGTTTTTGTGGGTGAGACAGCATCGAATTGCATATGTGACCTTGGTTGGGAAGTGCGTAATTATTTGTATGCATTCATGAACCAGTTTTGCGAGGTCAAGGAGTATTGCACCAGACAAACAACATTACGCATGGAAAGAGCTGGAAAATAACAGTTTAGCGCAGCGGAATAGTGAGGCCAAGCCTAGCGTGTGAGTCAGTTGTAAATTAAACAGCAGAGACAACAGATGGAAGTGAACACGTCTCATCCACAAAGTTCAGACCGTGGTGAAAAGAAATATGAAACAGTAATAATATGTAATAACTCAGAGAGAGAGGGGGAGGGAGAGAGAGAGAGAGAGAGAGAGAGAGAGAGAGAGAGAGAGAGAGAGAGAGAGAGAGAGAGAGAGAGAGAGAGAGAGAGAGAGAGAGAGAGAGAGAGAGAGAGAGAGAGAGAGAGAGAATATCTTCTGATGAGGTAAGGGAGAAGTATTGGGGATTCCTTATTTTTTATTATTGTTTGTATGATTACAGCATGAAGGTCAAAAATGGGAGATCTGTTAAGAATTGAAAGTTATAGCAATACTTCTGGGCATGCAGTTGGAGTATGCAAAGTTTAACTGTTTCCATATCCTGTGCAAATAGCACAACCTTACTACAAGAGAAAGGGATTAAGAAGTTCAACACAGTAGTCCTTTTGTTTGAAGAAAAATGATTCTATTCCATTTAAACTTACAGCTGGGTTTATGAAGACTTTTGTAAAGGGGAAGAACAGGGATGGAATTTGTTTTGCAAATTCATGAACTTCTAAAAGATAAAAATTTCAAAAAGCTCCTCAGCAGCAACAAGAAAGCAGATTGGGAAGATGCTGAAGGCATTCATGGATGTTTTTATACTGAAAACTATGTTGAAATAGTGAATGGGGAAAATACCATACAACATAAGAAAATTAGGCTACAATATGTTACTCAAATTCATTTTCTCTGCTCACATCTGGGTTTTCCCTGACAACTGTAGTGCAGTCAGTGGTGAGCATGGTGAGTCATTTTACTAAAACTTTCATCAATGGAGCGACTACATCAGGGTATGTGGAAATGTCTATGCTGACAGAGACTACTGTTGGTAAATGATAATAGATACCCAGCTCATGAGGATAACCGGTACATAAGAAGGCATACATTCACACAAATTTTAGCCACTGTAATTTTTATGAAAATATATTATTTTTATAAACCAAAATTTTATATGCATAAACATTTTATAAACTTTTCTTTTTATAATTTTTTTACGTATATTTTCACAATAATTAGATAATTAGAGCACTTAGTGTACAGTCCAAGTAGTATATCCAAAAAACTAAAGCTAATAAAATTATTTGTACAAGTACACTTTTTCTACATCCAACATTTGTTAAGATCTAACTATTTTTATAAAGTACTAATAATATTTTAATAATTGTAATTATCATCAGAAACCAATGTTAGTTTTAAGAATTTTGTGAAACTAGGATATGAAAGCTGAATACTAACAACAACAAAAAGGGCGCTAAGTTCAACTGTCTAATTAAAATGACGTAATGATCATTGACCATGACGTAATTATTAACCAATTAGAATGTTATGTTGGGACGCGGTGAACTCCACAGCCAGAAGTCTTGATATCAAAACGAGACGTGAACCATCGACTATAAATAAGAAAAGTTCAGCGCATCGCAATCAATTCGTGTACATCATCCAAAGGAGTAACTACGGTTCTCAGCGTCAAAATTAACCTAAATTAATAGTCCGAATAAGCCTAAACGAGGTTAGGTATTCCATGTAAACAAGAAATCATAACCCCGAAGAAAAGTATAAAGTGTTGTGAGTGAGTGGTGAAATAATATGGGCAATCAAGTGAATTAGTAAGTGAATTGTGAATAATAAACAGTGAATAACAAAAGGGAAGTATAGTGTAAAATACTTCGAAAATATTTTAACCAAACTATGAAGCATAATATTGAAATAACTTCACTATTGTATTTACACTCATGTAAACTACACCATAACAATAACACACTAGTAAATTTTTAATTTTTTAATGAGTTTCATGTTGGAAACTATTTAATACTTTCACAGGAGGATTACCTCAACTTAGCCACTGTCCGGCCTATATGAACATTTTTTCATTGTTAGACGTAAGATATTATTGGTGTCTACCATAATCAAGTAATTATTGTAAAGTTTCATAACTAGTGGCAGTTAATTTCATTAGTATTGTTGTAGATCAAAAGAATTCATGCCTGAGAATATTATCAAACAATATATAGTAAACTTTAATCGAAGTAGTGTTGCCAACCTACTGAGCTAGAATTATCATAAGCCAGGTCAATTTATTGTCGAATCTAATGTTATTTAAATGAAATTAGAAACAATCAAAAATAACTGAAGGAAAATAATAAATGAATTGTTAATCAGATTAATTTCATACGACTTGTTATTTTCATAATTGATGTTTTTATTTACGAAAGTTGGAATTTTCAAGCAACCTTAACGATTACGTTGGCAGTGCCGAATCTGGAGTATTATTTAAATTCTCCAACCAAAACAAATGAACTAACATCAGAGTGAACATGAATAATTAGATTAAATTAATGATTTCAAACCACCAAATAAATTATTGATTTCTTTAATAACAATAAATTTATGGAATGCTAATCTAAGGTTCCATATGGTGCCCAATTTAATTTAAATCCACTCTTAAATAAATTTTGATAGTGGTGATTCATATCAATTACAATTTAAATATAGTAACTGAATAAACATTACAAGATTCGACATTACGACACAACGACGTAGTAAGTATGATATGTTCTATTATTGTACACAATTGCTGAAAGACATAGAAATATATTTTTATCGTAACTCTTACCTTTTCTGGGTCCAGGATCCTTTTACACGAACTCAAAGTCTGTAAGAGAGGTTAATGGGTTCGTTACGTAATAAACACGCTCTTTGACTATGTTAATTATGTCTGTTTATTATTCAATTTCAACATTTGGTTTACTTTTCTTCTAAATTTACTTAGTTCATTTTCGTCTAAAACTTATCCCTGTTGATTTGATTACTCTTTCTTTGAAACTACAAAACATTATTTTAACATGATAAACATCCTAATCTACTTCACACCTTAACGTAAAATTTATTAATTTATATTAAGACAGCCCAGCTTGCTACACTCTCACACTCATACTTTTAAAATCCCATTTTATGTAAAATCATAATAATAATTTTGGTGGAATACTGTTACATGATGTAGCGTCGTCTTTCCCGACCGCGTGGCACGTCCCACAGAGTTCTCTTATTTAATGTCCAGAAGTTGTTTCACTTTTGATAAAATTTTACTGGTTTTCACTGTTCCATATGAGTTTAGATTTTTTTACACTGCTTTACACACATTTTTGATATACACTGGGTTGGTTGGCCGACCCTAATTAACTCGAGCGATGTTATTATCGACCACACGTGGTCTGGAGTTCTGTGTCGGCTGCGCGGCAACTGTGCACCAAGCTTCCCAATAAACTTTTTACTCAACCGGAAACACACAGCCTTCATGTGGCAAATTGTTCGTCAACGTACAGGTAGCGTGGATTTTCAATGTGTCCAAGGTGTTGACGATATTACACTGCGATGATACAAGAGGCTCAGGTAGGTGGAGCCTCTAAGTGATTTCCGCTGTCTACAAAGGACATGGTGAGACAATTGTTCTGCCACGCCATTTTTCGCGGCGTAGGCCGAGGCGGTAAGCGTCGCATCTGCGCTCGTGTCCGTATGTGTGCGTACACTGTACGTGACAAAACACTTGATCTTGAAAACAGTATTGCGTTCTCTAGCTACACTCCATTCAAAAAGCTATGCCAGCGTTCATTGTTCGAAACCTCTATTATTTTACCTGGGACTAGCCGCGCTGATAGCAAATAAATTTATGAATTTAATAAAAAATAAAGACCCCCTTTTTGCCCCATTACAATACTCCCCCCCCCAATGAGAGGTTTTATGCCCGAGAGCATAAAAACTCTCATTGATAAACCTTAAGAGGATCAGTGAGGATATGGCGCCAACAACCCCCCGTTAACTTCTAACCACGTCATGGGTAAACTACCCCCCTAGCTCGGCGACTATGGCTGCACCTGAACGAGATTACTGGACTTCTCGGTGCGAGATCCCAACACGATAAAATCGGACAGATACTCACCATAATATCCCTAACCTTCTATCATTCTGCCCAAAAAATTAAAACACTGGCCTTATACCATACCAGATCCTCAACCGATATGTTCCCCCTTACATGCATACTGGGTTGCCTGTAGCAAGTACTGGGTGCGTACACATACTCATTTTTACTGATCATAACATCTACATTCCATTTCTTGCTTTCAAATTTCATCTACTTGACGTTGTTTTTTCAAATCAAAACAAATCGAACAAATCAGATTAAATCATTTAAATTCTGTTCAAAATTTAATCTAAGTCCAATAACAAAATGTTATATTACCCTTACTTTCATCAAAATCCTAAAATCTTTTATATGAGTCTACAATTCTTCTTCACTAACTACTAACAATCATAAAAAAACAAAATAAACTGAACACCTTATTAAATCATAAATTCACTTATCATTACATTTGTTTACAACACATATAATATGAATAATATAAATCAGTTAACACATTAACATATAATCAACAATATATCCTGGACATAAAAACACAATCTATACTTCTAGCAAAAAATAATTTTTTTTCCCACAAAGTTTCGATTCCCAAAAAGAATCATTCTGTTAACAAAATTTATTCTTTAATCATTCCAGTATGAATACACAAATAAAATTTACGAATCAATTGTAAAGAACATACTATATATAAAACATCAGTCATCAGCTGATCTCTCTGGGTCAAGTGAATGACCTTGCCCTAGATACATCTCAAAAATTATACAAGGTAAAATACATCACATGTTTATAATTTTTTCATTCAAACATAGTACAACATAATAAAACATAGAACACTCATCACCAACATTGCTGTTATTACCTTACAATAAACATTCACATTTGAGTTGACCAAAATTTACACCCCTTACAGCTTTAATTTTATTTTCAAATTCTATTGAATCTTTTACTGGTTTTGTTTATTATTACATTTTACCTATGATTTTCTCTTTAACATTTACATTATCAATTATTTTGGGTGACTCTTAGTTATTCATAATAATTTGATTTACAAATGGGTGATTAAATATAACCTCAACCCCCTTCTGACTCTAACACTTACTAACATATTTACCTAGTATGACACCACTCCTTCAAAATATTTATCTCCACTAACTTGCTACTCTAACTCACTTCGAATCATTGTACCCTTATAACAAAATACTCTCTACCCTCTTTGTACTTAGGATGTGTGTTCCCTCCCTATGCTCATTCCCTTATTGGTTCCTGGTCTCCCCCATGGTAACCCCGCCAACGCACATACGGTTCACCTCCCGCCACAACGCTTTTCGTTGAGGACTCCTTATCACACCACCCCCTTTACAAAATTCCACCATCAGCTAATTACTCTCCAATTACATCCCTCTCTTTATTCTACATATACTCCCTATCGCTACTGTGTCACTATTAATACTCAGTTTTCTATACTACTTTTATTCCCAAAAATCTTATTCTGTTTAACACCCATTTAACCTGAACTCTGACTGATGCAAATGTCCTATTAAAACAGTTATCACCCAAATTCTAACCTTTATTACCCAATGAAAATTCATAACTATCTCAAATTAATTTCATCATCTAATTCAAAACTCTTAAACACATTGAAAATTTATTATTCACACATTTAATCATTTTAATTTATTTAAATTGCATTATACAAGTCATACTTACATTACAACACTCACATATTGTCATAGACACAAAATATAAACAATTGTTACCACCAAATCATGTACACAACTCCATTTTTCTTCTGAAACATTATAGCAAACATATGATTCCACAACTAAATACATTTTACATTTATTCATTTATTATTTATTATCAAGTACCAATCTCCTAAAATCATTCAAATTCATTATCAAAATCTCTTTATACAACATTTTACATTAATCAATTAATACATCTCAAATTATTTAATTTAATCAATTGTTAAAAACACAACATATTTTAATTACCTTACTCCAAAACAATTACAATTCATTTATTACCAACTCTCATTATTTATTTAGTCTATTAAAATATTATTATTATTAAATCAAATTCTACTACATACACATTGTTTACATAAAGCACACTTTACAACACAAACATAATTAATTTCTCTATAAATTTATTTACAATTCTTCGTCATTAATTTTTCTGCTTACCACACCTCAATACATAATCTAGCCAGGTCATTACCATAAACTAAAATATTTAAAATGTCCATTCACTTATTTTTTATTTAACCCCCATCATCATATAATAGTCTTATTTTTATATAACAATTATCATTCTTACTCACACTCAATTCATTATTATTAATATAATAACCCATTAACTCTACATCATTCATTATACCATTATAATTTATAGGATTGTACCTTTTTATTATTTCATAAACCTTGCCTACATTATTTACTTTTGTCCAGTCTCCGTTAGTATTTTTGGTTATTCCCATGTCATTTGTATCATCATATTCATTTACTATATCTACCACAACATAAGGTAAGTTATTATCATTTACAACAGTATTATCAAAATAATCATCAATCTTCATTTCCCAAGGTAAGCATTTCATATTGTTTATCTTCTCCACTTCTAACCTCCCTATCAACTCTTTATAATTTCTCTTTAACTGATATAATTCTATCTCCCTATCTACACACAACTCTCTCTCTAAATATCTCTCACCACAATGCCATATCACATTTTCTCTATCATCCCATACAGAGGGTACTGCTACATTAAAACATCTCCTGATTCCTCCAGGAACAACACAAAAATTCAAAAGACAATTATTGGTAGAACACTTATCTACCCAATACCTTCGTGAAGACCTTTCTTCACCCCCCACAACACCACGGGAAAATTTTACCCTCTGCCATGCCTCTACCTGTACACTCCCTTCATACTCTCTCTCTAACTGATAAACATTTGTTTTACCCCTTTACAACCCATTACTCTCTCACTCTCACTATCTCTATATCATCACTATCTATTTTCATTATATCACCTCTAAGTATCTCGTTTCCACTATCTTATCACTACTACTTATTAATTCATTTTTATAATTATCGTTATTACTCACCTTATTAATTATTTCTTCACTAATTTTCGTCATATTACTACCACTGTTACTTACCGTTGTATTAACTATCTGATTTACCTTACTTTTAATCTGTTCCTCTACTGACTCTACCACTTTCTCAATACTCTGGTCTAATTTGTTAAAGTTAGTTTCAAATATTTCACTGGTTTTCTCAACATTTTTATTAACTTGTTTTATTTCATTTCTGATCTCATTCAATTTTTCAGTAAAATTATTTTTAATTTTATCATTCTATTCATCAAATCTAGCGTCAAAACCTAAGGTTCAAACCTAAGGTTAGGTTCGAAGTACAATAACTTTGTTAAATGACTAATAAATCCATAAAAGTGGAAAACAAAACTTGTAAAGAATTTAATTCTGAGAAAAATGGTGTAAATAAAGTCAATAAAAAACAACAAAAAATTCCAATTGTTTCCAATTTTCCAAAATTTGTTTTTAGGCAAAGATTTTTCTGTTTTACGTCGGATATCATGAAACTTATGGGAGATACAGTTCTGCGACCTGTTTTATTCGATTTTTCAGGTCAAAAACCATAAGAAACAGCAGAATTCGCCCCTTCCCAGAATTTCAGAAAGTCTTTATTTAACCGGGGGAACTGAAACCCGGGCGAAATCTTTTGCTAGCCGTAACTCGCTAACGAAGCATTTCCGGACCTATGTTTATATGAACTTTTTTCTTATTTTTCGATGTAGATTCATCTCCCGAAGTATTTCCGTTTCTTCGTGAATCACCCTCTATATCGTCCAGTGACAATTCTTTGACTTTACTTATTACAGGAGTAGATTCTGCTTTTGCTTCACTCATTATTACAGATTCATCTATCAGGCTTGGAGTTGTCTCCATTCCTGAATCGTTTACATCATCTACTTCGCATAAAACATTCTCTTTGACCACATTCGGGTCTGAATGAATTTCTATCTCCCCCGTGACCGTTACATCACTCATATTGGATTTACTTTTATTATTTTCCATTTTTATAAATTTAATTATTCTTTATGAGATTTTAATCTTACAAAATTTAGCCTTACACCTATCAATCATATTACAACATACTCTTATTTTAATTTTATTCTATAAATATTTCCTGTACTTAATTTTAATTCATATGTAACTCCCACTAGTGTCTCTTACATCCCTGTTCGGGCGCCATTGAGATGTTCTATTATTGTACACAATTGCTGAAAGACATAGAAATATATTTTTATCGTAACTCTTACCTTTTCTGGGTCCAGGATCCTTTTACACTAACTCACAGTCTGTAAGAGAGGTTAATGGGTTCATTACGTAATAAACACGCTCTTTGACTATATTAATTATGTCTGTTTATTATTCAATTTCAACATTTGGTTTACTTTTCTTCTAAATTTACTTAGTGTTCATTTTCGTCTAAAACTTATTCCTGTTGATTTGATTACTCTTTCTTTGAAACTACAAAACATTATTTTACCATAATAAACATCCTAATCTAGTTCACACCTTAACGTAAAATTTATTAAATTATATTAAGACAGCCCAGCTTGCTACACTCTCACACTCATACTTTTAAAATCCCATTTTATGTAAAACATAATAATAATTTTGGTGGAATACTGTTACATGATGTAGCGTCGTCTTTCCCGACCGCGTGGCACGTCCCACAGAGTTCTCTTATTCAATGTCCAGAAGTTGTTGTTTCACTTTTGAAAAAATTTTACTGGTTTTCACTGTTCCATATGAGTTTAGATTTTTTTACACTGCTTTACACACATTTTTTATATACACTGGGTTGGTCGGCCGACCCTAATTAACTCAGGCGATGTTATTATCGACCATGCGTGGTCTGGAGTTCTGTGTCAACTGCGCGGCAACTGTGCACCAAGCTTCCCAATAAACGTTTTACTCAACCGGAAACACACAGCCTTCATGTGGCAAATTGTTCGTCAACGTACAGGTAGCGTGGATTTTCAATGTGTCCAAGGTGTTGACGATATTACACTGCGATGATACAGGAGGCTCAGGTAGGTGGAGCCTCTAAGTGATTTCCACCGTCTACAAAGCACATGGTGAGACAATTGTTCTGCCACGCCATTTTTCGCGGCGTAGGTCGAGGCGGTAAGCATCGCATCTGCGCTCGTGTCCGTATGTGTGCATACACTGTACGTGACAAAACACTTGATCTTCAAAACAGTATTGCGTTCTCTAGCTACACTCTGTTCAAAAAGCTATGCCAGCGTTCTTTGTTCAAAACCACTATTATTTTACCTGGGACTAGCCGCGCTGATAGCAAATAAATTTATGAATTTAATAAAAAATAAAGACCCCCTTTTTGCCCCATTACAAGTATATTATACTTAACGAACACGAAGTGAGATACAGTGTTGTGAGTGTGTTTCAATATTCATATATTCTTATCATAAAAGCTTATAAAAATTGTATATACAACTTACGTTGCTATAAAAGTATCTGGTGGCTCTTCTTTTGGGTCCCGCTCAACAAGTGCAAGAAATCCAAAGCCAAATTTTGCAACAGTCTCTTTACTATCTAAGCAAGGAAAGTCCCAGTCTACTTCACCATTGTCTTCAGCAATATGAAGCCCATAATGCTCAACACCTGTTCTAAAAAGACATAGAGGCATATTAATTATTAAAGTAAATGCTATTTTTAAAGAGCCTAGTGGTCAAATCGATGAATAGAGTTTTTAATGACACCCAGCCACACTCTTAGTCATTCAGCACTAACGGAACTTGGTACATGATCTGTGTACTATACACTAAAATAATGTAACTTAACTGACAGTGATCCTAAATCCTGTATAAAATGGGTAGCTTTAACTTTTTATTATAAAGTTACAACCATACAGGGTTTACAGCAGATTATTGAAAATGTTTATGAACAGCAAATTAAACTCTCTTTGGAGCTTCTGACATAATGCAAGAAAATGAGTTTTCTTTGTGTGTTTATTGTAGATGAGTGACAAGGCCCAATTCTGTCTTAATGGTTTAGTGATTAATCAAAACTGTTGTTACAGGTAACAGGACAACTGTTCAATGACCATTAGACAATCAGAGTGACAGGAAGTCTCTTCTTCTTCACTTCAAGAATTAGGCTTGCAGCCTGTTCCATCTTCACACCCACCATTTTTCTGGTCTACCTCTATCTCGTTCTCCAAATACTGGATTATCTTTTATGGTATTATTGAGTCACTCATTCTTTTTATGTGTTTTTATCCAGTTTTCTTTGTTGTTTAATTTTTTCGTTTATCCAGTATATATTCAGCTCTTGCCTAATGTCTGCATTTCTTATGTGATCTCGTAAGGTGCACCCTTTGACTCCCCTTAAGAATTTCGTTTCAGCAGCTGAGTGTCTCATTTCAAAAACAAAACTCGTTTTCTCTGATTTTGGCTGAGTGTCTACGATCCACTCACATAGATCAATACTGATGCCGCCATTACTTTATAAAATTTAAATTCTGTATCTTTTCGTACTTTCTTTCCCAGAGTATTATGAATTGTGCCACACATCCTCTGGTATCTCTTTATTTTATTATCGATATCGTCTTCATATTCATAGCTTACACCGTACCTGTAACGGTACAGGTGAACCCACCCAGAGAAATAAATAAAATGTAAAAATTTTATTTATAAAGTGTACTGGGTAAAAAACATGTACACGATTTGGAGTCAAGGTCGATGATTTAACAGCGGAAGGCAGTTATTTTTAGCCAACCGAACTTTGAACTTTGCACATGACGTCAGGAGCCGAACCCAGCATACATCACGTAGAAATGCGGGAGTGTCCGCTAACTCGCCAGGATGGCATCAGCAGTCTGTGCTTGGCATATAAAATCAGTCGCAAAACAACATCTAGTGACAACGGACACAATTTCGGGTGGGCAGCCTGAGTGTTCAATTAGGGCGCCCACCGCCTATTAAAAGTGTAAAATGTGTATCAACAAAACATAAACAACGATCAGAACGGATTAACAGTTTTTTCTTATTGTAAACATGTAGACTCAGTGAAATACGGAATAGTCGACTCAATGTGCGTGGATGAAAAGGCTTGGCCACTTCTGGACTAAAATTCAGCTAAGTAACATTGGGGAGGGGTGAAACAAAATTCAAAAAGGTTTAAGCAAAATTCAAAAAGCATGTATTTCAATTTCATCTGAGATCTCATAAGGGCAAGGGATGTGTACGAGTGTGTGGGTGAATGAAAATTATAAAAGAAGCGCTGGTTTGCTGAGAATGAATTTAATTCTGTGTTTTAATTATTTCTATTTTGAACTTGGGTACTATTAATGTATGTAATCATTATTGTTTTGTCGTTAAAAAAAAAATCGTATCAGAAATAAGAGAGGGAGAAGGGATATTTTTGTTCATGATGGGAATCAAATGAATTTAAATTGTCTTCTTGTAATTAAAATAAATTTAAATTTAAATGCAGAATAAAAGAGATCAAGAAGTGTATGCAAGTAATCAATCTGTTTTCTTTAAATAACCTAATTCTGTTCTCCAGTTCGTCTAACTGAATCCTGGACCAAGGTAAGAATCTATACAGTTGGCAGTACAGTAGACTCCCTCTCATCTGGCCTCAGTTGGATCGGTCGTCGGATGGTTCGGCCAGCCATACGGTGAGTCACACAGTCTAGACGAGCCTCCAGTGACAGGCCCCAACTTGTTAAACGGAAAATATATGTACAGTAGCTCCGCTGACTCACGGTTTTGTTCATGTATGTCTTATTATGTTGTGCGTTCTGTGTATATAGTCTGTGTAAATATATCTGTCTATATAGTAATACTGTATGTATCTGTCTAAATAAAAACATTTTCCGATATGAGTGTGAAACGAACACACACGTTCGTGACTATGGACCAAAAATTACAAGTCCTTCAGCGTCTCGATAAGGGTGAATCGGTCCAGCGTATTTGCCAAGAGTTTAATGTAGGCAAGAGTACTGTTAATGACTGGCGCCAAAACAGAAAATCGATTGAGACTTTCTGCACTCAAATTGAAACAGACAAAGTGCTTTTTACGCGAGGCACTTTAAAAACACCAAATAACGAATTAGTAGACGATGCTTTGTGGTTATGGTTTATGCAGGAACACCGAAGAGGCACTCCGATAAGTGGACCAATTTTAAAAGAAAAAGCAGTTATCCTACACTCAAAATTTCAAGATGCCAGTACATTCTCGGCAAGTGAAGGATGGCTAACACGCTGGAAAAAGCGTCATGGAGTTCATTTCATTGGCGTTTGTGGTGAAAAATTGGCGAACCCATCAGCAGCTAGCGATTTTTCAAAAAAACTGTCTGACATCATTGCTAGTGAAAATCTTAGTCCAGAACAAGTCTATATTATTGACGAGATGGGGTTGAATTTTAAACTCTTGCCCAAGAAAATGTTTGCTACGGCTAAGGAAACTTCAGTCCCAGGATTTAAAGCCAGTAAAGAGAGAATCACGGTGGCTTTGTGTTCAAATGCCTCAGGGTTCCACAAGCTGCCTTTGTTTGTAATCGGAAAATCAGAGCTTTTAAGAATTTAAACATGTCATCCCTTCCAGTGTACTACAGAGCACAAAAATCAACCTGGATGGATTCGTATCTGTTTAAGGAGTGGTTAGAAAGTGAATTTGTTCCTAAAGTGAAACATCATTTGACGAGTTTGAAGTTACCAGTTAAAGCACTTTTAGTGCTAGACAATGCACCTACCCATCCGCAAGAACTTGAATGTGAAGGTTACAGTGATATAAAATTATTATTCCTGCCACCTAATGTCACAAGTCTTACACAACCAATGGACCAAGGGGTCATCGAGTCTTTTAAGAGAAGGTACCACAGAAAGCTTCTTTCGGAAATTCTAGGTAAACTGGACAATGAAGCATAGGTCTCATTCCGGCCTTAAAGACAATCAACATGAAAGACATGATCTATATGGTAGCTAAGGCATACGATGAAATGCCATCATCTACATTTACAAAGTCTTGGAGAAAAGCATGGCCAAATTGTTTTCTTCTCATTAAAAAGAATAAAGAGGACACCCCTAAAGCAGATGAATCAAATCTTCACGGTTTTGAACCAGATGACAACGAATCTCTGTTAAAAGATCTACAACGATTGCCTCACTCTGATGATCTTGTACAACAAGACGTTGCAGAATGGATTGCTGCTGGTCAAGATGAGGAGTTTCAAAATGAGATCTTAAACGATGATGAAATTGTGCAAGCTGTCATTTGCCAAGAAGACGAAGAAGAAGAAGTCGATGACAAAGAGGGAAATGTTGAGGAGAAAGTGAGCCACGCTGAGGGAAGAGCAGCCCTGAAATTAGCAACGACGTACATCGAGCAACAAACAGAGGCAACTGCAGTTGATGTTATGTTCATCAAGAAATGGCGTGATTTCGCATTCAACAAAACAGTTGAACAAAAAAAGCAGAAGAAGATAACTGATTTCTTTTAATTTTTATTTCCGAGTTTTACGTTCTGTAGTGACACTTTTAATGTTCATGTGTTTTTCATATTCTATAAAGAGGTGTGTTATTTTTGGCAAATACGTACAGTAATATCTGTGTGAGTTGTAGTAATTTTCCTTGTTTGTTTTTTACTTGTTACCATGGAGTAAGGGTGAGTAATTATAATTATTAGTCATTTATATATACTGTATTGGGTCAAATTGTATGGATCATTAATTAAAGAGCGTTATTTCATCATTATAGCATATTTTCGGTTCGTCCAGCCATTTTGAAATCCGGGCTAGGGTCTGGTCCCGAGGTGGCTGGACGAGAGGGAGTCTACTGTATTTCAAGATGGCGTCCGAGTAAATAGACGCACAACTGAGTTTTGTAAACAAAAAGAGTAAAAGAGTAAATAATATTATATACCCTAGACAGCTCTAGTGGGATACTTGTCCAATAATTTTATTGTCTATTACTGTTTTGGAGCATACTGAGAATTTTCCTTTAAATCCCATTATTTTAGTGTTTGTCATGGAAATTTTTAAATTATATTCATGGCAAAGTTTGCTGAGTTGACACACTGCTTTTTGTAACCCATTTTTGTTTTCTTGTAGGATAACTTGATCGTCAGCAAACAGCAGAGTGTTAATGGAGAAATTATTGGGAAGTAAGTAGATTCCAGGACCAGTTCGTTATTTCCATTGCCTTACAACAACGTCAATATATATGTTACATAAAGGACAGCCTTTGTTCAGTGTGGTCACGTGTTTCTTAAGTACTACTTTTAAAATGCCATGTTTTCACCGCAGATCTTGTAAAAATTCACCAGATAAGATCTGTTATGTTGGGGGACATTTTTTTTACTAAAATCACAGGCAGGTCTATAACAAAAGAAGTGAAAAAGTAAAAAGCCTATTTTTTATATTTTGGTTGTAAAATTGGTGATCAAGAAAAAAATTGGGCTCTTTTTGTTTCTTGTGCAAGTGGTGATTGATGATGATTGCTACTTTTGTCTTATGAACACAGGTTATTAAAAAAAAAAATGAAACTGAATACCCGACTGTGCCATCTGCTCTTAGACTGGTTCCTCATACCAACTTCACCACTGAAATGGGACGATACCAATACTTCAAACCTTAGTGACAGTTGACAGTGATGGTAGACAAATTGATGAATATATAGATCCTTCTGAGAACAACTGTGATTACATTTATAGTCCTGATATTTCCAGTGAACCCCCATCTTATCCACCATAATGAATTAAATGATTTGGTGCATGACTTGGGCCTACAGGCTGAACTTGTTGGTTCTAGATTGTAAAAATGGAATCTATTGTCACATGGAACAAGATCTGCTTTTCAGCGTTTTATAAAATGGAGGGTTCTTTTTTAAGGGTCTTGACATCAACTGAACTAGGAATAGACCATAAACATATACAATGGCACCTTTTTTTATTCACCTAGCCATAGCTTAAAGCAGTTTTACTCCATCAACTATACCAGCTGCTTATTCAGTTTTGATGGAAAAAAATTCATACGGAATTAAGTACAATGTACTCAAATCCATTTTGAATGCAATTAAGTACAACCAGTTTAACTGGCAAATCTGTGGGGATTTGAAGGTCATTAATGGGTCCTCAATGGGTTCATAAAATATTGCTGTTTTTACAACAGCATTTTGTAAAACAATACTGGCCAAAGAGAACTTTTTTTTATATCAGGTGATCAAAATGTCTCGTGCATCCCTCTTGTTGAATCCAAAAAGATTTTTCTTCCTCCGCTTTGTTTCACATCAAGTTGAATTGATCAAAAATTTTGTAAAGGCCATGGATAAGGAAGGTGAAGGCTACAAATATTTAAGAAAACTTTGTCCACAGTTAAAGTGAAGTCAAAATAAAAGAGGGTGGGATATTTACTGAGCCTGATAGAAAAGTGATTCACAACTCTGCTTTTGAAGGAAAACTCAACCAACAGGAATTAAGAGCATGGAAATCTTTTGTAAAAGCATTTTATGCAACAAAATAGAAGAAAACTACAAAACCCTACTAGTAGACGAGCTTCTTAAGTCCTACCAAGTCACAGGCTGTCGTTTGTTGCCAAAAATACAAATCGATTTCTTTCTGGAAAATCTTTGCACAGTTAGCGATGAACAAGGAGAGAAGTGGAGATATTCCACCAGGATATTAGGACCATGGAGACCTGATCCAAGGCTGCTGTGAACCTACAATTGTGGGCTACGTAAAACGGAAAAAAAAATAAGAAAATTATATCATATTCACCGTATGTTAACATTATTCTGTTATTTTATTTTTATATAGCCTAATATATGCTTAAGCAGTCAAATGAAACTGTATTTCATGATGAATAACAAAGACACTTGATAAAACAAATCTTCCAACTACTATGTTTGTCATTTTTATGGCATGTACAATGTTGCTTATAACAAAAAACTATACATGTTACAACTTTTCTACAGTTATTTTTGAAGTTTCCAATCAAAATTAATTACAAATAGGTAATTTCATTGATATTACACAAAAAGGTTTTTTTGTAGACCAGTGTTAATAGTAAACACTTTTTATTCATCGTGTTTCAGCCGTCTTCTTGTCTTCTGTTAAAACTCTTAACTACACTAACTGGACTCTTCTGCAATTGCCTGAAATGATTACAATCTTCTTTCACTGCATTGTATCTTGAAAGAGTATGAATTGACAAAATATTTTATTCAAAGGGAATTCAAATAAGCATCTTAACAAGACAAGTTATCTAGTGAATTTGTGCGCGCACGCACGCACACACACACACACACTGTTTACTGTATAATTAAATGCTTACTTTAGTGCTGCATCAGAATGTTCCATAGTACAACGCCAGCACACCAATCCTATAAGATCAAGCACTTTTGCTGTTGCAATGACAACAACATGCATTGGATAACTCCGTTGTTCCCCGCTTAACATAGTAAGGAAGATGTTATATGCACGAGTCGCTGAACCAACCTGGGCCTGATACAAAACCATTTTAACATTACATTTTTTGATTCTTAATTTGAATAGCTACTCATGTCTGCAAGTAATGACATTAATATAAAAATAATCAATAATAAATCTGATCAACAAATAACAAATACCTTAATACTGGTACTCAAAATTCTATTTAGCAAATTTTAGGAATACTCCTAGGAATTCTAGGCATAGTAGTTATTACAGTGAAGTATAGATAACCATCCATACTGGTTCCTAGAACAGGTTACCATTTGCCATTAATATAAAATATTTCTGAAGAAAGTATTGTGTAACACATATGTGGAATTACCCTGACTCAAAATATACATGGACTTGTAAATATTTTCAGATGAGAGGATTGTTGTTTTGCATATGACGGAATGTATATGTGAAATAAATGTTAGAAACAATTTTCCTAAAACTTATAAACATGGTACTGACTGCAAATTCACCATCAATATACCATGCAAATTGAACCATCACTTGAACTGCAAATACATGAATGTACAAACTGATTCAATAACACTATTGAGTCCCAAATTTGGGGCACTGTGTTGTATATGTTATTTTCTACAATCACCTAAGTGGGTGTTTTTAGATTACAAATTAAACGCGAGTACTTCGTATTTAAATGTTATATTTTTTATACTATTTCCTCTGGTGAGACTTGAACGAATAGGAAAACTGCCTTAAAATATATAATTCTTAAAAGATGGAATTCACCTCATTCCATACAGCCCCGTCACTGAAGAGAATTCGAAGGGGCAAGCAGGTCCCTTTAAGAAAAAAAGGATAAATGAAAATATGGGATTACCTACATAAAGAATCAAGAAATAGATGCTGATGATCCGAAGGGCAAATATCAGCTCCTAGATTCTTAGATTACTTGTATGTTGGCCATGTGTTGTTCAGTTTAGACAGTCACTATGTTGTGCTGTTAGTTTGACATCTAGATTGCGACTGAAGCAGGCATGTAGAGAACACAGTGCCAGAAGCGTTTGATAGGGTGTGTGAGTCGATCTCTGCACTCTTTAACTGAGATCGACTTCATGCAAATTTATGCACCCCCTCCCCCATTGGCCAGAAGCCTGGATGGCCAAGTGACCATAACAGGAGCAGAAATACATTATCAACAATACATATATACAAGAAGAGTAGGTAATCATATTACCTGAGACCCAAAAAATAGGACACAAACTCACAGTAAGAGGTATAAAATTAGACCTCCCAAAAGTCAGGGCAGGTGCATATATGTCCATATACAAGACCATTCCCCGTAAGTGACATGGTCCCACATAACCCATTCCCATATTAACAAATGGAAATGAAGGGATTGAGTGGTCAGAAGATAAAAGTTCCCCAAGATAAAATGGGCAGGGCTTGACCTGAGCATACAGTGTAGTGAAAACTCTTAATGACCTGACATACAGGCATATCATTATTAATCAGACCCTGACAACTGATTAATCCAAACTGACTGACAAAAGGTACAAGCTATTGTAATACCTGGTGAACTGTATGACCAGCCACAGTATAATGGTGTTCAGTAAACAAGGATCAAGCCTGAATGCACCACCATATATAATTAAAGGCCAGCTGCTTCAAAGTGAGTGGCAACTGTACACTCTCAGACTGAGAATTGAGCCATCTTACAAATAAACTAAAGTAATACTCCCACCAAATGAGGCCAGGAGGAAATCTCTGATGACACTGCAGTCATACAGGACTGATAATCAGGTTTCAACTCAAGTCACCATTATAATTGACCAGCAGAGAAGAAGATGATAGTCAAGTGGAGTGGTCTTCAAGAGGAATGGAGGACCACACACCACAAATGGTGATCAAAAACAGTTTCCACAGACAATAGGGAGCAGGATTTCAATACAGAAGAATGTGTTGCCAAGATAGGTCACTAGCAGCAGCCAACTGATTGCTTACAACAGTCTTAAGTTTGTAGGGCGGCACGTTTACCTATTGTAATACAATCATGAGTCAGTGCAAAGGCAAATTTGACTAAGTGATAAAAATAGTTGGAAAAGTTGCATACAATGGTGAACCAAGAAGATAAGCCCCTAATAACTTAATGCGAAGAATAGATAGAGACTACAAAGGTGCTTTGGTCTCAGCTGGCAGCAAACAAGAATGATAATTGGCCCTTTGGCCAAATATAAACAAAGTTAATATACAAATCTTTAAATTTGAGGTCCCAAGCAAATCTCCACTCCAAACTAAGGAGATGAGAGAGAGAAGTGTTATACGAGTCCCCAAAAGCCAATGGAGGATTGGACCTAAATGGATATCCCAGAACCTTTTACACAACAATGAGAAATAAGCTGATGAGCAAGTACTGCATCAAGTGGTATAAATGGCAATGACTGTGCACATGACAAAGAGCAACAGAGGGAGATGGGGTCAGAACACTGGAGCGCCTAAGGGAAAAGCCTGTTCTCTAAGAACAGAAAAAATCATGTCTACTCCCAACAATAGATTCATTGCATCATAAGTGTTGAAGGAAGGATCGGCTAACATCAAGTTCCTTGTAGCCTCCTTAACAGAAGGTGACACCACAAAACAAGGAGTATTGTGAGTGATGTTCTTTATGATGGCAGAGGTGTGACTAAGAGCATCCCTTTCCCTCCTAATGTCTAAATGTCTGATGAGAGAGCGCTAAAGCAGTTCCAATATCGTCAACAACCAATGTACTACACACATCTGGACATACAAATTGCTGCCCACAATGCTCCGAAATAAATAAGGCTTGAGAAACAGTAACCAGAATAGCTCTAGCAATGACAAGCCTTTCATTGTAGTGCATAGACAACAGGCATGTGGTCAACAACACTCGCCTATTTGGTGAGACTGTGGATATTTCATAATGGTGTTAGGGGGAATCAAGGGTTTGTCACCTACCTTTGGTGACTGTTCATTGGCAGCTGGCTTGTTAGGGAAATAAAGAAGTATGTGGTAGGAAATGCCACTGGAAAACCACATACCTACCACATTTGTCCTTGTGGGTTGATGATAAGCAACCTATGTGTGCCATGACCTTTTTATAGAGGTCTGATGGGCTCTAAAGAAATGTTGTACACTCCACAATAGGATGATACAACTTACAGACAAGATTCGTTTGGGAGTCATACAGTGAAATGATTAGCAAGACAACATGAGAAGAAGGCTTCTGAAAAATAACACATCCTTGAGGATGCCAATGAACTAGACATTGTGGCCTGTTCTTTATGTTCTACCACAATGGTCAGATCTTGATAATGGGCTCCACCTAAGGAACATGATCTGAAGATAATGCACCTATATAATATGAAAGGAAGGTGAGTAGAAATGTATTTACCCCCCACAACTATGCAACCCACAATACATATTTATTCATAAATATTAATTGTTCATTTATGTTTTCCGCACTATATTTGGGGCAACATTGTGCAACAAAATTATAATTGATGCAATATACAAATTTTGTGGTGATTTAGGATGTAGACTTTTGTCTAAACAATTACCAGTATTTCTATCTTAGATTAGATTTTGTTTGAAGGACCAGTCTCAAGTGATTCTGGAAAAATTGTCTGATTAAATAATCATACACCTGAAGAATTCAGTAATACTTTGAATCTCATTCCTTGGCTACATGTAATGTAAAATGGCCTGTAACCCCAGGCAAGTTAACATGTTAAAAAATTTTTAGTTCTTTACTATACATCTACTACAGACAAAAAAGCAGGAGGGGAGATTGCCTTCACAGCCATGTCACAACAAGAAGGAACATAACTTGCACCACTACTGGCAGTCAGCCTTGTTACTACAATATTATACAGCATTAATCATTTTGCCATTTCTGCACTGGGAGTGATGTGCTCCTCATGTGCCATACAAGTATTAACCGTTGCTATTAATGCTTTGACGGTGGGCTTACCCACTGTTAAATGGTTGTCTATAACTCAGGCCAGGCCTTTTTTGCATATGCTTAATGCACAATAAAATTTTATATGCACTTACAGACAAAACACATATTTCACTGTAGTATTAATATAAAATCAGGTTAATATAGATTTATCACCAAAAAAAAACCCAGTGCACTTTTGCTGGTTCTCACTTCCACCATGTCCATCACAAATCCTGGAAGACTATTATATGCAATTAAGTAGTTGAATCAGGCAGTGGGTTGTACAATTGGAAGTATATATTTAATTTGCAATTTTGTGTTAATTTCTCAGCTTTTTTACAAATGTGTAATCTATATGTGTTTATTATTTTATTACATTAATTACAGCTCATAGAGTGTCATGTACTACAGTTTATGGAACACTTCTTTAAAGAAGTTGTATTACCACTGTTCTGTTATTGCATTGGTACTGTAGGGTATTGTTATTGTTTATTTTGTAAATAACATCATCTAACTTTGGGCATCTTTAACAAGCCAGAGAAATCGTATTTTCAATACAGCAAAAAAAAGGGGGGGAGCATGCCTTACTTTATAATATTTGTGCCAACACAAGTGAAGCAACAGGAATCTTCTATACAAAATTTGTAAAGAAAGAAATAAACTAACTACTCCTAGATGTAAACAGAATTTATTTTCTATTCCAAAAGGAAAATTGGCAAGCTCATAATAAAGTTGAAGTGGGCTCGTTGATACATATTACAATAAGAAGAAAGGTAGACAAATTTTAAGCTGTAAAAAAACATTCTGAAGGAAGGTAGTGTTATTGAATGTGAATGAGGCAACAACTTATAAATAACTACTACTACTTATAGTAGTCACTGAAGGAAAAAAATTCAAATTAAGTGGCTTCTAAGAGATTTTTTGCATAAGGCTAGATAAAAGGGTGAGAAACAATTTAAAAAAAAGTTTACAAAAATTCAGTTGCGGGTTTTCGAAAAAAGGGAGGGGGAAGGTACAAAAAATTCATTTTTCGTGATTATCATAAAAAATAACAAATTTCCGAAAAAAAATACAAATTACAAAACTTAAAGAGCATTAAAATCTCTACAAAAAAGCTATTTATCTTTCTTTTTGTCAGCCCAATACTTTGTGAGAAAAATGCAATTGAAATATTAGAAAAAAATTGATAGTCTGAGTCCGCCCCGATGAGCGGGAAGGCTAATTTTTTCTGACATTGCAACATACAAATTTTAATAAAATCAGTTATAATAGTCGTAGAGACAAAAATCAAAAATCATTTTAAAGCTAAATGTTTGCACTTTTACATAAAATGAAAAGAAAGTAATTAAATTATTAATAAATACTTAAAATAAAGTAACAACTTTTTTGTTATTTTTTTCAACTAATGCATAAACATATTAACAATTTATTACAAATGTATTTACATTAAAAAAAAACTTCACAATATAAACTTTACATAATATATAGGTTTTTGAAAAAAATAATAAAAATTAGTATTGATTTATTGGCATAAAATGAGTGAGTTTTAAATTTATCATTTTTTTGAGTTCGCAAGTATTCTCTTAACTTAAAATTTCTACAGAAATTTTCAAAATAAATATTTTTTAACAAAATTATGAACACGTACGTATTGGTCAAAGTGTCTTCTATAAGACTGCGGTGTAAAGAATTGTTAAAATTTAGTTAAATTTAAATAATTGTAACTTTTATTAATAAATGTAGAAATATGTCCATTGCGCGTATTAATATTAATAGTTAAAAACTAAAAAAAAATTAATATGTAACTATTGTACGTAAAACTACAATATTTGAGGTTTCTCTTCTACATAGTGAGAATTTATATCCGTGCATGGGCATAAAAAGAACAGACCCTGAAAGTTGAAGAATTTTAGGGAGAGCGAGGCCGTACAGATACTGAATTAACGCAGTTCGATATTGAATGTTCCGTGAGTTCGATACTATTATTTTTTATATTTTATCACTGGCAATCTTCAACCATCCTCTCACCAAGCGATTCATTTCTCGCAGTTGGTTTTCTAATTGCGAGGAATAATTCTGTGGCTCTTGGGACTGAGTCTCAGGTGATCCAAACATTAAGTCCCCAGGAAGACGAATCTCCCGCCCAAACACCAATTTTGCTGGAGTCATGCCGGTTGTGTCATGTACTGATGACCTATATGCCATGAGGAATAGTGGTATACGTTGGTCCCAGTCTGTTTGGTTCTCATCAACAACCTTCGAAATATGCTGTTCAAGTGTCCTATTGAATCTCTCAACCATTCCGTCCGACTGAGGATGCAGAGGTGTTGTCCTGGTCTTTCGAATTCCGAGTAGATGGCATAATTCTTTAAACACTCCTGATTCGAAATTTCTCACTTGATTCGTATGGATTTCCATAGGGGCTCCATAACGGCAACAGAAGTTGTGAACTAACTCCTTTGCCACAGTGGTAACCTCCTGTTTTTGGAATTGCATAGGCCTTAGGCTTTACCCACTTAGTAAAGTAGTCACCTACAACCATGATGACCATCGTCGTCAACCATGGTTTCCATCGTCAGTAACTGGGAATGGCCCAGCAATGTCTATGGCAATTCTCTCGAAAGGGAGTCCAATGTTATACTGTCTCATTTTTCCCCTGCTTCTGGTTTGTGGGCCCTTGCTTGGAGCACATATTTCACATGTCCGAACCCATTCCTCTACGTCGTGGCGAAGATGAAGCCAATAGAATCGCTTCCGTATTTCCCCACCGTCAAAGCATTAATAGCAACGGTTAATACTTGTATGGCACATGAGGAGCACATCACTCCCAGTGCAGAAATGGCAAAATGATTAATGCTGTATAATATTGTAGTAACAAGGCTGACTGCCAGTAGTGGTGCAAGTTATGTTCCTTCTTGTTGTGACATGGCTGTGAAGGCAATCTCCCCTCCTGCTTTTTTGTCTTTAGTAGATGTATAGTAAAGAACTAAAATTTTTTTAACATGTTAACTTGCCTGGGGTTACAGGCCATTTTACATTACATGTAGCCAAGGAATGAGATTCAAAGTATTACTGAATTCTTCAGGTGTATGATTATTTAATCAGACAATTTTTCCAGAATCACTTGAGACTGGTCCTTCAATCAAAAACTAATCTCAGATAGAAATACTGGTAATTGTTTAGACAAAAGTCTACATCTTAAATCCCACAAAATTTGTATATTGCATCAATTATAATTTTGTTGCACAATGTTGCCTCAAATATAGTGCGGAAAACATAAATGAACAATTAATATTTATGAATAAATAAGTATTGTGGGTTGCATAGTTGTGGGGGGGGGGGGTAAATACATTTCTACTCACCTTGCTTTTATATTACACAGGTGCATTATGTATGCAAGATTTCATGATTCACTGTTGCACACGCACACTCTACGCTACGTTCAATTTAAATGCAATTAAATCAGATCATTTATTTATCTGAGTTAGTGTAATAAACCTGTCAAAACTATTGATTAGATTTATTCCACAAAAACAGTGTTTGTTCAGTAAATGATAGGATAGAGTGCATAACAGTAAGTCATAAAAACATGTATAGGTAATGCACCTGTGGAATACAAATGCAAGGTGAGTAGAAAATCCCTACAACTACGCAACCTGCAATACACATATACTAAAAAAAGTAAACTACGGTTTCTGGACTTTATTTGGGTTATATTATGCAACAAAATAAAGGTGACACAATACACAAATTTCATGGTGATTTAAGGTGTGATCCCTTATCTACCTGATAATTGAAATATCTCTAAAATGCAGACAGTTTAAAATATTTCTTTTAATGATCAAGTATCAACTCTTAATTCTAATGTATATTTTATATTATCATTCACACAGCAATGAGTAAGGACTATAATAAAGGTATTTAATTTCTTGATATTAAAATTTTTTTTTCAAAAAATAAATAATATTAAAGATTTATTTTTCACGATTCAGTATTAGCAACAGAGGACAACACAATTCACAACTCATCACACAAATCCATAACTTCAACGTTAATATAAATGGTGTGCAATTCAGTTGATCTAATAAAATAATATTTTTATGCTACCAGTTTCATACTTACTGCAAATGGTTACTTACATTGCCATCATATTTGGCATATTCCTGGAAAGGATTCTGAGGTAAGTACGGACATTTCTCTAACTGTTCTGTCAGTAATGACTTTCGCTTCATTGCTTTTGAATTAGCACCACCTTGATTCTTCAATGCAAGTTCTTTCTTTTTAAATAAGTCAGCTTTCTCTTCATCTGTTTGAACAATATTAGATCGTTCAATAAATAAATTCTAATCAAACTTGCTGTCTTCATTCTTTTTACATATACATGCAGTTTTACTATCCTCCCCGTCACAATATATACATAGTAGTTGTCTTGTTTGTTCATCATCTTCTTTCACAGCACTACACTTAATATAATATTGAAACTTTCTCTTGTGAAAACTTACTTGAAGTAAGTTTTCACAAGAGAAAGTTTCAATATTATATTAAATATACATAGTCTTGAATAATTTAACTAAACATTAAAATCTGTACATAAAATTTTAAATATGCTAATTACGAACAGATTACTTTATTTGTTGTCAATCCAACATCATACGAGTATAGTGTGTGTAATTACAGAAATGCATAGCTAAGTTGTTTATGAAATAAGCAAAGCACCATGCTTGGAACTGGAGAAATAAACTGAACCATGAACATCAAGAGATTTCTATTATGTTAAAAAGTTTTTAGTAGTATTCTTGATATCACTTCCTGAACTCTGCTCATACAGGGTTCCCACAAAATTTTCAGAATTAATTTCCCTGACGGTTTCAAGAAATTTCCTTGACATGCGGGAAGTTCAGAAAGACTACACACATTTTTAAAATAATTATTTTTAATTAACTCGGCCTACAATACATGGAAACATACTCTACATTTAAATATCAAAAAGTAAACATTGTTTTGATTATATAAAATTGTTTGAACTCTACTGTTAACAGAATCAAAATACCTCACGAATATATCCTTTTGACCTTTTTGAATGACTGTTAAGGGATTTGTCAAAACATATAACAAAGCATTAACCTGTCTTTTAATTCTTGCTTTACGAATGGAATAAGTCCATGATTAATACTATAAGAACATTTAGTTTCACCCAGTGAAAATTTAGAAGCAATTGCACTGTCTTAAAACATAAGTTTAAATGTTTCTGCAATATCTGAGCAGGACCAGCAAGACATATTTTTCTCGATAACTCTCACTGACCAAATTATTTCTCCTTCACACACTTCAATTTTAATACTGAATGGTATAAAATTCGTATTGGTGTAACTGCTCGAAGATTGGTCTTCAGCAGTTACAGAGGTAGAACCACATATTCTACTTACAGTAGCAGATGACGATGGTCCTGGTTCCGAAGCAGTTACTGGGATAAGAGACATATTTGAAACAGAAGATGATTCTAGTTCTGATTCTCGAGATAAATCTATTCGAACAGTATCTGACTTGAAAAACGATTTCAAAGAAAGTTGAGAAGATTTAGTTCAATTAATTTCTTATGAGTTTTACCCCTAGCATGACAAAAAACTATTTGCCAATCCATGTTTGAAGGTTTAAAAGTTTGTTTCCCAGTTTATAACCCTTTTTCTATGTAAATTTATACAATGTACAAAACTATAAAAAATTACGGTATTTTTTATGGTTTATAAAATTTCCCTGAATTTTCACCAGTTTTATTGTTTTCCCTGAGTTTTAGCAAATTTACAAGGCCTTCCCTGACATTGCCCGACTTTCAAGTTCTGTGGAAACCCTGTCATACCAATACCACCATTATCACTTGAATACTGTGTATCTGTTACCAACCTGTGTCTACAGAAAGCTTATAATGCTATACTTACTATGAATAAAAAAATAGCCTACACTGACTAGTGAAGAAAATAAAGATTACCTGTAAACTGAATTTTTTAGGTAAGGACCTGTTTTATACCCAATCTCAAAATGAGACTTTGTAACGGGACAGATTTGAGGGGTTTTTCTTTATTTCAATTGTAAGTGCGACGCAGTGTAGTAACCCACACAAGGCCTCAATTCTAAATAAAATAAAATAAACCTCCGCTCAACAGTTAAGGACCAAGGCGTACCGCGCAGCTTTTGTGTTAGTGTGACGGTGTATGGCTAGTACTACGCGCCACCAGCCGCTAGTTGCGGTATTCACAGCCAGGAGGCGGCACTGTTATCTCAGCGCCTACTCAGTTTGCCTAATGACGCTGAGTGTACGCCGTACGGAACCTCCGCCGGGAATTGAACCCGGGACCACGAGCGCATCAATCGCCCGCGTTAGCCACTAGACCACCTGGAGGCTCAGGCCTCAATTCTAACCGTAGAAATTCCTCGTCGGGGCACCTGTTGCATATTTGGTCTGTATGCCCTGCAATAAGCACTGTTTCCTGATGCGCTGGAATGTGAACATGTGCGCGGATGATTGCTCTTCCGTCTGAATAATCACAAACTTTTTAGCGAGCCTTAGGACTATGGTACGTCGGCCAGCTTACTGTAGACTCGCTCTCAGAAAGGAAGCAAATTACTGTGTCACGTGATTCATTTCAGTCAATGAAAAGGCAAGCTGGTCAGCCTGAATGCGCCTTGGCCATTTTTTGGACGCTGGTGTTAGCGTCTGTTGACTACCAAACACCCAACCGGCCTGTTGAACACAAAAGCCTCGCGAGCCGAAAACCTTTTAAAAAATCGTAAAAATGTGTTAAAAGTCCAATTTGAAGTGATCTAACTAGAAAGAAACTTACAACACGAAAGTTAACTGTTAAATTTGAGTAATTCGACTGTGACAAAAAATGTGGTGAACAGACAAAAACATACGAAGTGAGACATGTGAGTGGAGGAGACGCCGACGGCCAAGTAACGTTATTATAAACCAAATTTTAAGAGCTCTAAATTATGGGGAAAACTTAAATATGTGTGAATGAGAGAATGAGCAATTACTGGGTTGTCTTTTCATAATTCAATTAATTAATTTAATTAGTTATTTACAGTAAAGTTTGAAGCTAGCTGTTAGAATATGTCCCATGCAAAAATAGCCTAAAGGTTTTGTGTTTTGAAAGAAAAGTAATTGAGATAAACAGTAGTAGTTTTGAGAAGAAAATGCATATCAAATAAATGTAAAAGAGAATTAAAACCGATGTTGAAACTGAATATTAAACAGAACTGATTAATATAGTCAAAGAGCGTGTTTATTACGTAACGAACCCATTAACCTCTCTTACAGACTGTGAGTTCGTGTAAAAGAATCCTGGACCCAGAAAAGGTAAGAGTTAATCTAAGAATACGTTTATATGTCTTTTATTAATTGTGATAAATATGAAACCTCTCAATGGCCCCCAAAACAGGGACACTTTATACAAATTATATTTCGTATAGGCTATGCCTACTCGCAGATGTAAGATACGTTGGTGGGAGTTACATATGAATTAAAATTAAGTACAGAGAAATAAGAGTATGTTATAATACGATTGATAGATGTATTATGAACAAGTAAAAACTAAATAATATAAAAAATGGATACTAATGAGATTGAAGTTGAGCGAATCAGCTGTCATAAGTGGCCTGGGAGTTCATTCAACTCCGAATGTAGGTCAAGACGATAAAACCATAAATGTAAGTGTTACAGATAAAACAGTTATTACAGAGGATTCGGGAGTTCAGTTAACTCCAACCTCAACAAAAGGTAGTACTAAATTCGATAATTATATAATGAGTTTTTTACAACAACAATTTAATGTAATAAATTGTCGTTTTGATATCAGCGATATTAAAATGAATGAACAGAAGAACGAAATTAATGATAAATTGAATGAACAAAATATTAAATGTGATGTACACAATAGTAGATTCAATGAAATAAATAGTAAATCTGATGCAATTAGAAACAAAATTAAACAACAGAGTTTTGATTTTAATAAGCATATTAAGGAAATTGATACACGTTGTACTAATATTAAAGGCAGATATTAGAATCAGTAAACTGTAAGTTCAATGAACAGATTAGTGAAATCACAGAAAATATTGAAAGTAAAATAAATGATGTAAATGAACAGATGACAGACCGAATTAAAACTCAAGTTAAAGAACAGTGTGTAGAGATAGAAAGTAAGTGTATAAATAAGATTAATGAAAATAATGATGACATAAAAATTAAGATAGTGGAGGTAGAGAATGTATGTAAACAATCAATACAAGAGAGTATGGGGGTTATGAATAAACATAACCTTCAATATGAAAATAAATATGATAATAAATTAAAAGTAATTGAGCAAGACATAGTAGAAATTAAAGATGAATTACATGTGGCTGTAAGCCAAAATTTAAATAGTGTTGCGGAGCGAATATTGTATACTCGCAAAGCAAAAGATGATATCGAACTCGAACAATTTAGTTGTGACAACCGGAGAGTACACCCGATGCAGTTTCTGAGTAGGGTAAGGGAATTTAACCGGTTTAATAGCAGTAGTTGGGAGATAAAATTGTTAAAGATTTTAAAGTGTTTTAAGGGCAGTTCTGAAATATGGGCGGAAGTACATAATACGGAGTGGAGTAGTTATGAAAAGTTCGAGGCAGCGTTCCGGAATAAATATTGGTCCGAAGAGGATCAGGAAATTTTACGTAGTAAAATCATGGGAACCGGGAATTTTGGGGGAATAAACAACATAACCATGTATGTAATGAGAATATTCAACGAGGCAAAGTACTTAGAACCGCCGTTGCCGTTTCGGTCATTTGATAGACATGTTAGTAAACACCTGCCCAGAGAAGTACAAATTACGTTAATGACGAGAGAGGTAGCGGACATAAACGAACTAGAAAACATGTTAGATGTATTTCAAAACATAAAGGAATGGGAAATGGGTAGGCGTCCGAACCCGCCAGCATCACACACTAACGGGAATTACCATCAATCCAGGGGGATACCAAACTCTTATAGAGGGGCGCGTGGAAGTAATAGTAGTAACCATAGAGGCAAGATGTGGAAATGTCCGAATTGTGAGTACGAGAATTTTGCTATCCGAACAGTATGTTACAGATGCAACAAGGTGAGAGATTGCCAACGGAGCAACGTGGTCTCCACTCATCACAATCAACAGCAACGAGGCGGAGGTAACGACAGAGGAGGTGGAAATGCGATGAGAGGTAGAGGAGGATACAACCAAGCTGTGACGGGTACGTCTACAGGAAACTAGACGAGACAATGGGGAACCGGGCCCAACCATTGTCAGCAGGTAGCAGTGGGGTCCAAGAAGAATACCACTATAAGAGCAATATTATCATCACAGACATGTCAAAGGAGTTGTTGGAGGAAGACGACGCAGGAATTATGGAAACCAAAACCGGGTTGACAGAGGTAATCGTCAACATAGAAGGTAAGAACTTTAAGACGTTAATAGATACAGGAAGTGAGATATCAGTAATTTCAGAAAACGTAATGGGAGAGTTACAAAAAATAAATAAACATATTCCATCATTACCAGTTGCGGGAGTAACAGTAGTGGGGGTAACTGGAGTACGGAGTAAAAGGGTTACTAGACAAGTACAATTGAATATATGTATGAATGAAACTGAATTTGAAAATACTTTTCTAGTGGTCAAGGGACTGAGTTTAGATGTAATATTGGGAAATGATTTTTTGGAGAGAAATAAAGCAGTAATAGATTTTAATAAAAGAATAGTAGAATTTAATAATGGGAGTGAACCAGTCAGGGTTAATTTTAAGATGGTGCTAGATGAGATTAAAGTTACGGGGATAAAAATAATACATAAACGAGTAGGCGATGGAGACACAGAAACAAGAGTGAATATATGTCGAGAGAGTGAGATGTATGCAAGTGATGAGAGAGTATGGGAAAATAGGGCGGATAAATTTTTTAATGAGGGTGGAGTTGTAGGGAGTCCCCAGCGACAGGCGTTATGGGCAGTTGTGGAACGTTTTAAAGAAGTGTTTGTGGAGTTACCAGGAAAAGCCAGGAACTATGTATGCGAGTTGAAGGTTCGAGAACACTCACCCTATATGCAGAGGAGTTATCCAGTGCCGTTTTCAAAGAGGAGAGCAGTACAAGAGGAGTTGGACAGAATGATGGAAGGAGACATTATTGAGAGATCGATATCGCCATACTCGAATCCATTAGTAGTGGTCATCAAGAAGGATGGAAAGGTAAGATTGTGTTTAGACGCTAGGAAAATTAACCAAATTATAATAACTGACTGGGAGTCACCGGAACCCATAAATGAAATTTTTCAGAAATTCAGCGGAGTCAAATATATGACATCTTTAGATTTGACAGCAGGATACTGGCAAGTTCCGCTCGCAGCAGAGAGCCTCCGGAGATATACGGCATTTCTCTTCAATGGTAAGAATTATCAGTTCAAATGTTTGCCATTTGGACTTAATACTAGTGTAGCAAGTTTCATAAAATGTCTAGATATGATATTGCAGCCTAAAGACTTAGATTTTTTAACTGTATATGTTGATGACATATTAATAGCATCACGAACATTTTCAGAACATTTAGAACATCTTGAATATGTGTTAGGTAAATTACAACAAGGGGGTCTAACGGTTAATTGGGACAAATCCAAGTTTCTACAAACTGAAATACACTTTTTAGGTTTCATTATTACTCCAGAGGGAATTCTAGCTAACCCTGATAAGGTAGAAGCTATTATGCGTTTTCCAGAACTGAAAAATATTAAGCAGCTACAAAGTTTTTTGGGACTTTGCAACTTCTATAGAAAATTTCAGAAGAACTATGTGCAGATGACAGCAAGATTAAGTGCTGTACTACAGAAAAATAAACAATGGAATTGGGGAGAGGGAACGGGAGACTTTCGAGGAGATAAAGGAAAATTTTTCGAATATGGTAATGATGAATCACCCTGATTTTTTGAAAACTTTCTATTTGCAGACTGACGCCAGTAACGTCGCCCTAGGAGCGAAGCTATATCAAGAAGATGATGAAAAAGAACATCAGACAATAGCCTTCGCCAGCAGATCTCTCTTGGCAGCCGAACATAATTACACAACTACGGAAAAAGAACTGCTAAGCATCGTGTTCGCCGTCGGAAAGTTCCGGACTTACATCTTGGGCAACCGGACAATCATCAGAACCAATCATAAGGCGTTGTCATTCCTGAACACGTGCCGATTAACCCATAGCCGGCTAACCAGGTGGGTATTAACATTACAGGAATATAACTTTTCATGGGAGTATATTAAGGGGACAGATAATAAAGTACCAGACACTCTTTCCAGGGTAGATGTCATAGAAAACAAAACAGGGAGGGATCTTAAAGAAATAGAGATTTTTCGGTTAACAAGGGAAGATAGAATTTTTTGTGATGAATTAAGGGAGATTAAAAACCTACAAAGATTAGAAAATAAATTGGGTAAAATAATCGCTAGTCTAGAAGCAGATGTAGATGGGTCTGAATATAATACACATTTCCAAATATATCAGGGAATTCTGTTCAAGAAAGTAGAGGGGGTGAACGTGATTGGAGGTTGGTTGTACCTGAAGAATTGATAGATAAAATTATTTGGGATTGTCATGTAAGATATGGGCATTTTGGGGCGAAAAAGTGTACGAATATGTTAAAAGAATCTTGTGTTTTTAAGAATATGGAGAGGCGAGTTAGAAGATTGTTAAGGGTATGCGATTTGTGTCAGAGATCAAAAGTTGTGAATTATAGGGTAGAAGGGGAGATGAATTATGTTAAAGTGGAAAGACCGTTTGATTTAGTGGCTGCAGATTTATTTGTATGGGCCATTGCCCAAAGGTAGAGGTGGAGTAGTGTATGTTTTTGTTGTTTTGGACACTTTTCCTAAGTTTGTTAGGTTGTACAGCGTGAAGAGAGCTACGAGCCGGGTGCTGAGTGAAAAGATCACCAAGGATTATATGATAAAGGTAGGTAAGCCAAAGATAATTTTATCTGATCACGGACCCCAATTCATCAGCGGTAGATGGAGACAGACTCTTGGCTGGGAAGGCATCATACCCATGCATACGGCAGTATACCATCCACAGTCTAATCAGGCAGAGAGGGTGGTGAGAGAAATCGGGAGGATATTTCGGGGATATTGTCACACCAAACATACGGAATGGCCGTTGTACGTGAAGAAAGTAGAAGAATGGTTAAATAGTACTACCCACGAATCTACCGGGTTTACGCCATATGAACTCATAAAGGGAACCAGACCACCTAGAATATTAGAACAACTTTTCGAGTATCACCGGAAGAACAGACCATCGACAGAAATGTAAAGATCCGGCTAGCGAATGAGAGTCTACTCACCAAAGGGGAGAGGAGAAAACGGCGACATGACGAAAAGGGTAAGTGGACTAAATACGAGGTAGGACAATTAGTGTTGGTAAGGAGACATGACCTGTCTAGTGCACAAGAGAAAGAAATAAAGAAGTTTTTCCTTTTATATGAAGGACCCTATGAAATAGTGGAAATAAAGATGATAATGCTTATGTATTACGTAACCAAACGATGCAGGAGATAGTGGGTACACAGAATGCTACGAATTTGAAATTATATTGGTCAAAGTAAGAAATTGAATTTTAATGTGTTTTGTTTGTTTTCAGAAGGGACTCTTCCCCATTTTCGGGCGGTCACGAACTTACCAATCCTGACCGTGGGTTTTGGCACTTTGGAGGTGAACCATGGTTGGCGGAACTTCCTTCGAGTGGTGAAAGCGACGATGGTCCGACTTCACAAAATTGGTATCAATTAGAAATTTAACTACATTATTGAACGGGGAGGGGGACCCCTAAGGTACGTGGAGATAAATTTTGTACACTCAAGGTGCATAAATAAGCACAACACCACGTACCAAAGTGGAAAAAAGTTGTAGTTTGGGTGATAATTATTTCAATAAGTCAATCAAAGTTATTTTAAATGGGTGTTAGACAGAATAAGAATTTTGGAATAAAAGTAATACAGAACCGGGTTGACAGTAGGGACACAGTAGTGGGAGTGCATATAAGTAGAAAAAGTGAGAGTAATGTAATTGGAGAGTAAATAAGTGGTGGTAAAATTTTGTAAAGAGGGTGGTGTGGTAAGGAGTCCTCAACGAAAGGCGTTGTGGCGGGAGGTGAACCGTAAATGAGCGTTGGCGGAGTTACCTGGGAGAGGCCAGGGACTAATAAGGGAATGAGTATAAGGGAGGGAACACACATCCTAAGTACAAAGAGGGTATCAGGTATTTAGTAATAAGAGGAGAATGATTTAAGTTGAGTTAGAGTAGTAAGTTAATGGAGGGAAATTTTATTGAGAGATTGGTGTCACCCTATATAAACCCGTTAGTGATTTGTTAGAAGGAAGAAGGGGAGTAAGGTTATATTTTAATGCCCTTTCAGTAAATCAAATCATTGTGAATTACTTATAATCACCCAAACCAATTGATGATGAAAATATTTAATAGAAGTTCATAACTGAAATGTAATAATAAAATGTAACAAGATAAAGAGTTAATAGGATTTGAAACTAAACCTAAAATTGAAATGTTTGTAATTTTATTCAGATGCAAATTAAATGTTTATTTTAATGGAAGGAGGGAGAATAAAGTCTTTTGTTAAATTGTAATTAAAGATTTAATCGTTAGTTGGTGCTAGATTGTGTAAGTAGGAATAGATTAGTTTAGGTGAACAAGTATATATTTAGTTGTACTCACTATTTTATCGTTATAAAAGTCACAATAAGGAAAGTTAAGAAAGAAAATGTATGGTGTTAGAGCACATAACCAATACTAGGAACTTCATGTGATCAAAAATGGTAAATTTTAAATGTAATTATATCACACACACACACACACATTGTAACTACACGGGTATTATTCCTTATCAATATCTTCTATAGCCCCTCTGTTGTGAGTGCCAATTTGTAACTACCCGTGATTATTCCCCTCTGTTGTGAGCGCTAATCTATTACCCTTCAGGACTTACAGGTTCTTTATGCCTCACCTTGGATGTGTCAAATTACCACAAGACGGGTTTTAAATTAATTTATCCCTCTCTTTGTGTACATCCATTAGTAAACCTTGTTAATTCTATATAAATAAAAACACATGGAATAGTATCTGGTAATAATAATAATATTGTATTTTTATTCAAAAAAATTTCTATAGTCTATTCAGTGTAACTATTAATATAATTTATAAATCTCAGGGTCGATTCTCTTCTCTTTGTTTATATTATTTTTAGGTTCTTTTGGCTGATATAAAGGTTCAGTAATTATAAAGAAAAAACAAGTATAGAAAGTACATTACATTACAAACAATAATAATAATGAGTAATATAAATTAAGTATTAATTATAAGAATATATATACATTACACAATGTTATTAGTTCAGTTTGGTTTCACACAGCCTTCTGGTATCCGTGATGGAAAATTCCAATATCAGTTTGTTTATGTTGTCCAGATGACGGAATCCATTTCTTTTGGTGTTCAATATATGTTTATTTTCTCTCTTTCGTTGTCCGAAGCCTTATGGTGGAATATTAGGATTGAAGTCCAGTGTCCTGTTATTAAGTTGATCCAAGTGTAGTTGTTCCTTCTGGTTGTTGGATCAGTAATGTTTTAAAGGTGATTTGTTTACGATATTTCTTTATCTGCTCCAATTTTATATTCTGTTATAGTTTGATATAAGGTTTTTTTACTTTCTATTATATTATTTTTTAATAATATTCATAGGTTTTGTATAAATAATTAGCTTGTTTTCAGAATTTACTCTCAACTCTCCTTCTTGGCTTATTATTTTCTAATAATAATCAACAACATTCTTTTTCTCTCTTTTTGGTTTCCTGGATACACATAAATACTCTGGTCATATCTGTTCAAACTGAGATTTAGTTGTCATAGGATATTATTTTTATATAATACATTATTTTACCTTCTACATACAAGTTGCTTTTTAGTTATTACATCATAATACTTAATACAATTTACATATTATTTTATCTGACAAAATTATGAACAATTTTAATATCAAATATTATAGTTATTTGTAATTTGACAAATATTTTTGAGTAATTCATTATTTACTGAACATAATCATCTAGGCCTATGTTGACTAGTTATACTTTTATATTGGAAGACTCATAATCGATCCTGCTTACACTGTTTTATATTAATTAATTTCTTTAAATATAAACAAACTGTTAATTAACAATTATATTCTAAGTACTATAATTCCCTTCAGGGCTTAACTGAATGCACACTTTTAAACCATTGTCTGTGTGATCAATATCTATTAAACTTTAATAATTCAAACACTAATAAAGAAAAAACTAAATGTTAATGTCAGTATCATCTGCTACTATGGATTAGTAATTCATTTCATTAAATAATTGTTGTTTATAATTACTACCCACTCACAGTTATTCTTAATTGACTACCACTGTACCATCCTCTTACCAATTAATTACACTTGTTTTATATTACATTTGTAGCACATCTTAATTACATTTTATATTTACTCATAAATTTGTATTGTACTTTATATGCCTTTCTATTTGATTCATTCATTATTCATCAAATTTATTATCATTATTTATTTGTTTATGGACTACTCTAAATCTAACTGGGTACTGTCTATATAGTATAGTAATCTGTCATAGTAATGTCTGTTGTAGGACTTTTGATTTGTAAACAGGTTCACACTTTTATTTATTATTGTTTCTTCCTTCAAATTTTTTTGATTTCGATTTGTTTAGATAACTTGTTGTTATTGCTTGCTGATGTCTTCAACAGTTGAAGTGTATGATATTATGGTATTAATATTGCTTGGTGATAAGATTGACATTTATTAAACAAATTCTTCATTATTATAGGCAAATTGAAACCTACTTTTCTTGTCAATACCAATTATTTTCTTCTTTATCTCTGGAGTTTGTTTATTTGTATTGGTGGCTTTAACGAATTGTAATTCTTGAGTTTTCTTTTGGTTCATTGTATATTTTATTTATATATTCCATTATTTTATTCACATTGATTCCATACTACTGTTAAATGATTCCCCCTATATTAATATGGTATTATGAATGAATATCGGCGTTGAGTCCAATTGCTCATCCGAACATTCACATACCTGGTACAGTGCACATTGGCTGCTGCCCATAAAATAATTCTAAAGTGGCGCCTTAGCTTTCTCACTCTATAAATAAAATAATTATAAATCTTATCATTATACACATCATTGGAATCTTTTATCTTCAGAATATTTTTTCTTATTCTACATTGCCTTCCAATAACTCCATTTATTTATTATATTCAATATTACTGTTGGTATATTTCTTAAGTAGATTTCTTTCTCTTTTATATAACTTCTTCAGAGTTCAATGATTTATTAGCCTTTGTGATGGTACAATTCTGGTACAATCCTAAATTTATAAAAATATGGTCCAAAAGACCATAATTATTGTATTTATTTTTTAACAATGATTGGTAATAAATTTTGTAATATTTCATAATCCCTATAAAGTTTTGGTGAGTGGACTATATAATATTTTATACAACGCAGATTGGAATAGACAGGATTTCGATCGCTTTCATTGTAAAACGGCAAACATAGCAAAAAACCGTGTGTCACAGATAGAGATAACGAGACTAGCCCTGATGACGTCAGCTGAAGGAATGCATATTTCTGTAAACAACTCGAGGCTTGGCTATACGAACAAAAGACTGGTGACGTAGTTTTTGCCTCACCTACGCAATGTTTAACAAAGACTCTGGGTCATTTTCGCCTAGACAGTGAACGGAGCCGGCCGGCAGAGATTCACTAAGTGTGAATTTTTAACTTTTACACTACCAAAAGTGGTTAAATAACTATTTTCAAAGTATCAGAGATGTTGGGGCGGTAACCATTTGAACAGGTGTCATCGGCCAGTGGATCGTCAAATTACGTGCGGTTAAAATCTGCCCAAAGTGTTTTCGAGGGTGGACACGACGGTGTGGGCCCGAAGATAAAGTAAAAACGAACAGATTGTGCACAATAGACGGATCCGAGCAGTACGATGAGACCTGTCCGATATTTTGGGTGAGACCGGTCCAATATTTTTAACATTCAAGTACATCAACATCATTATAATGACCAATTCAAAATTCATTCAATAATTTAAATGAGGTCATAAAATAAATTTGTACCAAAGAATGAGAGGGAGAGAGAGAGAGAGAGAGAGAGAGAGAGAGAGAGAGAGAGAGAGAGAGAGAGAGAGAGAGAGAGAGAGAGAGAGAGAGAGAGAGAGAGAGAGAGAGAGAGAGAGAGAACTAAATAATTTAAGTGCTGGGTTGTGCAGGTATTTATTGTTTAGTATATTATACTTTACCATATTTTATTATGTTATTACCAATGTTTATTTTGGAGGGTTAAAAAAAACCTGTAATTCTTATTAATGTTTATGTTCAGATAAATGGGACTACGCCCCGAGGCGTAAAAAACGTGCATGTTTGGCACGATTTGTTTTTGTGAATATATGGGAATATGTCTTTTGTGAGTAGTGTTTGAATAAAGGGTAATGTCATTGGTAAAAAAATACAAGTACGAGTGAATTATTTCAGGTACATTTCGCCATTACTGGTTCGTTAACCCGAATTCTGGACCGAAAGGTAAGCCTAATATCATATGTTGTTGCACAGACTTGCATCATGGCGTCCGTAATTATTCAAAGTTGTATTTGCTAAGTAAATTTTATGTGACAGTAATTTGTATAATCACATTTGGCGCTGGCCGAACAGTGACTCGACATAAAACTTAATTTTATGTGGAGTAACACCTACCAGGAAAGCGGAATAATTGCCTGAAATAATACGTAAGTACATAAACACGTGTGTAAGATAGGGTTAGGTTACTAGGTTATAAACCTATATGTGTTGGAGATATAATAGCAAACATGAGTACCAATGACAATAAAACTATAGAAATCAGTACAACTGATGTAGATTTGACTAGTGAGATGGATGTTCCATTACCATAAACTAGTCAGATTGACGAGTCAAATACGCTTGCATCTGTAGAGACAGTAACATTAACCTCCATCTCAACTAGGTCAGAAAATAAAACAGACGAGATGTTAACACGTTTATATAACATGATGTGTAGCAATTTTACTGAACTGAGGGGGGACATGAATTTTAAATTCGATGTTCAAAAGAATGATTCTGATGTTAAATTCAATGAAATTAAAACACAAAATGTTCAAATTCAAAGTGATTTCAATGTAAAGTTAGATGAAACAAAAAGTGAAATTAAAAGCCGAAATTCTCACTTTGATAAAAAAAATAGACGAAATGCATGCTCATTTCGATAAATTGACAAAACAAACAGTAACGTTAGTAGACGAGATATTTGATATACCGAAGAGTAAAGTAGACGAGAATTACAAGAATAATAGTGGGGGTGGTAATGATGATACCTTCACAGAAAATAGTGTTAGTTTAAGTGCTAACAAGGTGAGTAACAATGATAATTTGAATAATGAGTTTACAGGTAGTAAGAATGAGATGATATTAGAAAATGATAATGAAAATATTATGAGTGATAATGAGGTGTTTGAGTGTGTTGAGTCAGAAAGAGAGCTGAGAGAAAGTATTTTTGTTAAAGGGGTGCAGGGGTTAGAATTTTCCTTTGATGTTGTGTTAGGGGGTGAAGTCAAGTCTTCACGTATTTTTAAGAAGGATGAGAGTTCCTTACATTTATATTTGGGAGACGAAAGGTCTACAAATAGAGTTCCTTGGTGTTTTTGTGTACCTCATAGGTGGTACAGTAATTTTGAGTTAGTGACCCCTGCATATTTGGAGAGAGAGAGAGTGTAACTTGGTGTTACGGTGAGAAATATATTACGAGAGAAAGTGTAGAGAGGTATTGTGAGAGATATGGTGAGAGAACAAGAATAATAGAAATTTTTAAAATAAATAGAAAGTACAGAGAATTTGTAGAAAGGTTAGGAGTAGAGATGGTGGATGGAAATAATGAATACTTACCTTGTAGTAAAAGTGAAATTAAAATAATAATAGATGATTATAATTACTATATGACTAACAAGATTATAACATATAATAATGAGGGAGACAGAACTATACCCGATCGTGACTGGATATATAATAAACCGATGGAGATTGTAAAAGAAATTAATAAAATGTTTGATAATTATTATAATGATTATAATAATAAAAGTAATTTAATACACAATAAGATAAATAGACCTAAGATTAGAATGTTATTCAACGATGGAGGGTAGATTGTTTTATTGTGTAATGAACATTTAATATATGTGAAAAGTGGTTTTGAATTGGACGGCTATGGACTGATTTTGATTAATGAGTTTGGATTGTATATTTTTCATTGTGTTTATGTATTAATGTCAATGTATTTCTGTATTTTGATGTTGTGTATTACAGGTAAGTTTTATATACACCATGTATGTAAATTACAGTTCAATTGTTTTAATAATTAACAATTAACATGTTTTTATTTTGCTAAGTGAAAATAATAAGTGAAAATTTTTAAATAATTGAATAGTAATTACTGAATTAATATGGTACAAAAGAAAGTTGTACTAACTTTGTAACAGAAGTTGTAAATTATTAATTGTCATAGAAGTTTCTAATGAAGTTAAATTCTTATTTAATTTGTAATGAAGGTAATTCCTAATGAATAATAATAAATGATTAAGTAAGAATATATATTTGAAAAGTGAGATGTACTGTTATGAGTATGTGAGAGATGAATTTTATAAGACAATTGTCAATGATTACAGTAAGGTAGAATGTTTAAACAGGGATAGAGCCTGGGTATAGATAAAAGCATGTGAGTTATTTAATTGAAGTTAATGGGAGTTAGATAGTTAAGAATTTTGAAGTAAATAATATAAAGAGAGTATTAGATATTTTAGGGACACAGTAGTTAGTGATTATTTGTAGAGGTAAGTAAAGTAAAGGCTAAACATGTAATTGTTGCTGATGATATTTTGTAGTGGGGGTGAGGTGATAAGGAGTAGCCAACGTATAGCGTTGTGGCAGGTAATAGCGTAGTTTAAGGGAGTGTTTGCAGAATTTTTTGGAAGGGCAAAATATTATGAATGTATATAGCCAGTTAGGGAACACCCATCTCTATACAAAGACGCGCGGTGCTATAGGATTTATCGTCGGAATGAAATTAGTGAAAGGTGTTTATAATTGAGAAATTGGTGTCATGATAGGTAAATTTGGTTGTTAATTAGAAGAAAGGTGAGTAAGATTATAATAAGTCAAAGCATAGTGGATACAGGAGTCACCCAGACTAAACAATGATTAGAAGGTGAAAGGTTAGGTAGTTAGGTAGGTAGAAAGTTCAGAGTAGAAAGGTAATAAGAAATGAATAATGAAATAATAATAATGTAATATGAATATTAATAATAAATTTGAAATAAATTAATAATAATTATAATAAATAATCGATGGCTAATTAATGAAAGTTTAGAATTTCATTAATGGAAATTGTAATATTTATAATTTCAATGCAAACTTAAATAGATAGAATGTGTAAATTCTGATAAAGGTTAAATATGAATTGACTATTTCAATGTATTAAATGTATTAATGTATCAATATTGTTTATGATGTATTTCATGTATTATGTATTAACATAGAAATTTTAACATGATGTATAGGAAATAGTGTGTGTGGAGGAGAAAGAGGGGTAAATATTATTAACAGCGCCAGTTATTAACTGTTAATAATAATAATAATAATAATAATAATAATAATAATAATAATTTCAATAAGATTTTATCAATTATTTTTTTAATAAAATGTTTTTCTCCATGTTTGAGTAATATTTGGGAGATTTAGGTAATATTGGGGATTTTATGTGGATTTCCATATGTTTTATTTAAATATTTGTTTCTTTTATAATTACATTAATTATGAAACAGAAAGAGTTAATTATTATCGATGGGAATCGAAACAATTTTTACAATTAAAGGGTAGTCCATGAAGAGAATGGCAATTCTATATAATTCTTGTATTTTATATTTTTAGTATTTATATTTCTTGTATTTCAAGCAAACCCAGTGCTTATTAACGCAAAGCAGCACATAGATAAGGGGAAACAGATCAGTTAAGGATAGAGTAATATACCAAGCCACTATTTTGATATTTTAATTTATTGTTTCAGTGTTTGGTGATGTTATGACGGCGATCCTGAGCTGGCCAGCGCGTCAGAGCAGGAATGTTACGCGCCTGATTGGCCTTATGGTGTTGGGATCTCGAAGGAGAAGTCCAGTAAGGTCATGCAGGTTCTGTCATCATCATCGGACCATGGGTGAGTTATTGATTTTCTTTTAATATAAATTGTAAGAGGGTTGTTGCGACATATCCTGGCTGATCCCTTTAGGAAGTACGAATGTGTCAATGAAAGTTTTTATGCTTCGGCACAAAATCTTTCATTGAGGGGGTTTTGTGATGGTACAATTCTGGTACAATCCTAAATTTATAAAAATATGGTCCAAAAGACCATAATTATTGTATTTATTTTTTAACAATGATTGGTAATAAATTTTGTAATATTTCATAATCCCTATAAAGTTTTGGTGAGTGGACTATATAATATTTTATACAACGCAGATTGGAACTGACAGGATTTCGATCGCTTTCATTGTAAAACGGCAAACATAGCAAAAAACCGTGTGTCACAGATAGCGATAACGAGACTAGACCTGATGACGTCAGCTGAAGGAATGCATATTTCTGTAAACAACTCGAGGCTTGGCTATACGAACAAAAGACTGGTGACGTAGTTTTTGCCCCACCTACGCAATGTTTAACAAAGACTCTGGGTCATTTTCGCCTAGACAGTGAACGGAGCCGGCCGGCAGAGATTCACTAAGTGTGAATTTTTAACTTTTACACCACCAAAAGTGGTTAAATAACTATTTTCAAAGTATCAGAGATGTTGGGGCGGTAACCATTTGAACAGGTGTCATTGGCCAGTGGATCGTCAAATTACGTGCGGTTAAAATCTGCCCAAAGTGTTTTCGAGGGTGGACACGACGGTGTGGGCCCGAAGATAAAGTAAAAACGAACAGATTGTGCACAACAGACGGATCCGAGCAGTACGATGAGACCGGTCCAATATTTTTAACATTCAAGTACATCAACATCATTATAATGACCAATTCAAAATTCATTCAATAATTTAAATGAGGTCATAAAATAAATTTGTACCAGAGAGAGAGAGAGAGAGAGAGAGAGAGAGAGAGAGAGAGAGAGAGAGAGAGAGAGTGAACTAAATAATTTAAGTGCTGGGTTGTGCAGGTATTTATTGTTTAGTATATTATACTATACCATATTTTATTATATTACCAATGTTTATTTTGGAGGGTTAAAAAAAACCTGTAATTCTTATTAATGTTTATGTTCAGATAAATGGGACTACGCCCCGAGGCGTAAAAAACGTGCATGTTTGGCATGATTTGTTTTTGTGAATATATGGGAATATGTCTTTTGTGAGTAGTGTTTGAATAAAGGGTAATGTCATTGGTAAAAAAATACAAGTACGAGTGAATTATTTCAGGTACATTTCGCCATTACTGGTTCGTTAACCCGAATTCTGGACCGAAAGGTAAGCCTAATATCATATGTTGTTGCACAGACTTGCATCATGGCGTCCGTAATTATTCAATGTTGTATTTGCTAAGTAAATTTTATGTGACAGGAATTTGTATAATCACACCTTAATGTCATTCACCTTTGTTATTCAGTACCTCTTGCAATATAGTATTTTTAATTATCCTATTATTCTATCTGTTTTTATACTGCAACTCTTCTTCAGCAAGTTCATTTTCTAATTAGTTTATTAAATTTCTCTTAGGTTTTTGTCATTAATATTGTGCTCCATTATTATTATTATTATATTACTATATATTATTTAAGCTTGATTTAAATAGATGCGCTTATTTCTTTTAGAATTTTGGTGTCGTTACATAATTGCCCTCCTTCAAAAGTAATTATTTCTGAACATGATCTTTGGTATGGAAGAAATAATTTCTTATCTTATGTTTCATTCTTCATAATATTTTTCCTAAAGTATGCTGTAAATTGTTCTTACATTTTTTAGAATTTGGTGGTATTTTTTTGTTATCAAATTCGTTTCTTATATAATAGTCATTTCAAATAATTCATGTAAGTTGATCTTACTTAGTTTAGAATTTTGATGTTATATATAATCATTTCAAATAATTCATGTAAGTTGATCTTACTTAATTTAGGATTTTGATGTTCTCTTCTTAATAGATTCAAAATAATTTCTTCTTAAACATATGGTAAGCTGTTCTTACTTAATTTAGAATTTTGAGGTTTTTCTTCTTAATAGATTCAAAATAATTTCTTCTTAAACATATGGTAAGCTGTTCTTACTTAATTTAGAATTTTGTGGTTATCTAGAGTATTTATTTTTCTGATGCTCTAGTGCCTTTATTATTTTCATGGCATTACCATCTCACTACATGATCGGGCCATATCCTTTCGGCGTAGCTGTGTGAATCATTCCTTTCATTCTCATTGCTGGGATCATTATTAGGTTCTTGGCTATCCTCCGCCAATTATGATGTGATTTATTACTCGTTCTTCGTTGCGAGAATGATTTACTGGTTCCTCTGTTCCTGGTAAGCGGTTGTCCCCTTGACTTCGACTTCTATATCGGTTTTCATAATGGTTACCATCTTCGATATTGCCCCAACGATAGTCATTGTTACTAAAACTATTATTTCTACGACGCTGGTATCTTCTTGACTCATGTTCCTCTGCTCGAATATGGTTGATTCAGGGTTTGTATACGCGATTACCGTTGATTATTATATTGATTATTCCTATTATTTGGATACATACTATTTCGGTTATGATTCACTTGATGGTGATTATTATTGTAGTTATTAATATTATTATTAATACTATTTAAATTATTATTATTACTATTATTATTACCATTATTGTAATTATAGTTATTCCTGTGGTTGTTATGCTGGTAATTACTCATTCCATGGTTATTATTTCTTCCTTCGTATCTATCTGTTCTCTGCCTGTTTTTCCGGTAATAATTTTCATGTTCGTAATTCTCTAATAAGCTGGCCATGGCCTGTATAGTTTTCATTTGGTTGCCTAATCGGGCTCCAGAAATCCTCTCATCATAATGGTATGCCATTTTTGTAACCAGACATTCCTCAGGTATTTTAGGCTCCAAATGTTTAGCTAAGCACACCTTTCCTAAGAAGTATGTAGTCGTTGAGTTGATTCTGACCAATATTTTTCCTTAAATAATTTCTTAAATTGTGTATAGTCAGTAATTTCATTTCTTGTTGCAACCCACCAATTATCATTCATTTCTCTAAAACATTCGTCCAACATTTCTCTATTTGAGTTCCACCTTGTTATACGGTATTTATTAAAATGTTCGTCTATTCTTGCTATGAATTCCATAGGGGTTTTTCGGTAATTCTTAAAAATTAATTCCTTCCCGACTCTCGGTGGTATGTGTACTATTTATATTAGTTGGTCTAGTTCGCACCAGTTCTATTTCCTCTTGGTTCTGTCGGACTTGGTCATTAATCTTATTTATTGAAATGTCCATGTTGTCACATCTCTCTCCGCATTGTTTCTGAACCTTTTCCAAATTTACTTGTTCCCTTTGTATTGTCTCTATTTGAACACGACCATCTTCTTTTACCTGATCTATCTTGGAACATAAATTCACTCTATTTTGTTCAGTGATTTCGTTAATTTGTTCTATTCTTTCATTTGTTTTGGCTATCTCTTGTCTCCTTTCTTCAGTGTTTCCATCCATCTTCTGGTTAATTATCTCATTAATATGCTCCATCCTCCCATAAATATTTTCTCTCAGTTCTTGGTTTTGTTCGTCTATAAATCGTCTTATATTCTTATCAATGTCTTCGATTTTTTCGTTAATTTGTTGTCCCAAACTTATTTTGATACTGTCTATTTTCTCATTCATTTGCCTATTATTTTCATTTTGTTCCTCAAAATTTTCTTCAAACCTTTCATTGATTCGTTTTAAATTCTCTGTATTGATTTGCTTTAACTCTTCCCTCGTGGATTTATTGTCATTTTTTAACTCGTCCATTTTCTCCTCCATTTTCTTACTTAGTGTCTCCTCCATTTTATTACTATTTTCCTCCAATTTCTTACTGGTTTCTCCAATTTGGTTACTCATTTCCATCATCACTCTCATTATGGTTTCCTGAAAATTAACATCCCCTACTTGAGTATTGTTCTCGGGCTGTTCCTTTTGTTGTGTAGGTTTGTTAGGTTCTGCAGGAGGTAGTAACATCTCTACATCTTCCACTGGTGTCGCCTCCGTGTCTTCCATACTACTCTCCTTCTCTGCTTCTGCTGCTCTCCTCTTTGATGTTGCTCGTTTGTGCATTTCTGTTGTTTTATTTAACCTATATCTGCCACCAGCTAAAATTAGGAACTAAATTTTGTTATTATTTTCTTATTTATTTGCCTATTGATTCCCTAATTACAGCCTCACAGGTTGGACGCCAATTTGTAACTCCACGTAATTTATTCCTTATCAATATCTTCTATAGCCCCTCTGTTGTGAGCACCAATTTGTAACTACCCGTGATTATTCCCCTCTGTTGTGAGCGCTAATCTATTACCCTTCAGGACTTACAGGTTCTTTATGCCTCACCTTGGATGTGTCAAATTACCACAAGACGGGTTTTAAATTAATTTATCCCTCTCTTTGTGTACATCCATTAGTAAACCTTGTTAATTCTATATAAATAAAAACACATGGAATAGTATCTGGTAATAATAATAATATTGTATTTTTATTCAAAAAAATTTCTATAGTCTATTCAGTGTAACTATTAATATAATTTACAAATCTCAGGGTCGATTCTCTTCTCTTTGTTTATATTATTTTTAGGTTCTTTTGGCTGATATAAAGGTTCAGTAATTATAAAGAAAAAACAAGTATAGAAAGTACATTACATTACAAACAATAATAATAATGAGTAATATAAATTAAGTATTAATTATAAGAATATATATACATTACACAATGTTATTAGTTCAGTTTGGTTTCACACAGCCTTCTGGTATCCGTGATGGAAAATTCCAATATCAGTTTGTTTATGTTGTCCAGATGACGGAATCCATTTTTTTTGGTGTTCAATATATGTTTATTTTCTCTTTCGTTGTCCGAAGCCTTATGGTGGAATATTAGGATTGAAGTCCAGTGTCCTGTTATTAAGTTGATCCAAGTGTAGTTGTTCCTTCTGGTTGTTGGATCAGTAATGTTTTAAAGGTGATTTGTTTATGATATTTCTTTATCTGCTCCAATTTTATATTCTGTTATAGTTTGATATAAGGTTTTTTACTTTCTATTATATTATTTTTTAATAATATTCATAGGTTTTGTATAAATGATTAGCTTGTTTTCAGAATTTACTCTCAACTCTCCTTCTTGGCTTATTATTTTCTAATAATAATCAACAACATTCTTTTTCTCTCTTTTTGGTTTCCTGGATACACATAAATACTCTGGTCATATCTGTTCAAATTGAGATTTAGTTGTCATAGGATATTATTTTTATATAATACATTATTTTACCTTCTACACACAAGTTGCTTTTGAGTTATTACATCATAATACTTAATACAATTTACATATTATTTTATCTGACAAAACTATGAACAATTTTAATATCAAATATTATAGTTATTTGTAATTTGACAAATATTTTTGAGTAATTTATTATTTACTGAACATAATCATCTAGGCCTATGTTGACTAGTTATACTTTTATATTGGAAGACTCATAATCGATCCTGCTTACACTGTTTTATATTAATTAATTTCTTTAAATATAAACAAACTGTTAATTAACAATTATATTCTAATTACTATAATTCCCTTCAGGGCTTAACTGAATGCACACTTTTAAACTATTGTCTGTGTGATCAATATCTATTAAACTTTAATAATTCAAACACTAATAAAGAAAAAACTAAATGTTAATGTCAGTATCATCTGCTACTATGGATTAGTAATTAATTTCATTAAATAATTGTTGTTTATAATTACTACCCACTCACAGTTATTCTTAATTGACTACCACTGTATCTCACATCCTCTTACCAATTAATTACACTTGTTTTATATTACATTTGTAGCACATCTTAATTACATTTTATATTTACTCATAAATTTGTATTGTACTTTATATGCCTTTCTATTTGATTCATTCATTATTCATTAAATTTATTATCATTATTTATTTGTTTATGGACTACTCTAAATCTAACTGGGTACTGTCTATATAGTATAGTAATCTGTCATAGTAATGTCTGTTGTAGGACTTTTGATTTGTAAACAGGTTCACACTTTTATTTATTATTGTTTCTTCCTTCAAATTTTTTTGATTTCGATTTGTTTAGATAACTTGTTGTTATTGCTTGCTGATGTCTTCAACAGTTGAAGTGTATGATATTATGGTATTAATATTGCTTGGTGATAAGATTGACATTTATTAAACAAATTCTTCATTATTATAGGCAAATTGAAACCTACTTTTCTTGTCAATACCAATTATTTTCTTCTTTATCTCTGGAGTTTGTTTATTTGTATTGGTGGCTTTAACGAATTGTAATTCTTGAGTTTTCTTTTGGTTCATTGTATATTTTATTTATATATTCCATTCTTTTATTCACATTGATTCCATACTACTGTTAAATGATTCCCCCTATATTAATATGGTATTATGAATGAATATCGGCGTTGAGTCCAACTGCTCATCCGAACATTCACATACCTGGTACAGTGCACATTGGCTGCTGCCCATAAAATAATTCTAAAGCGGCGCCTTAGCTTTCTCACTCTATAAATAAAATAATTATAAATCTTATCATTATACACATCATTGGAATCTTTTATCTTCTGAATATTTTTTCTTATTCTACATTGCCTTCCAATAACTCCATTTATTTATTATATTCAATATTACTGTTGGTATATTTCTTAAGTAGATTTCTTTCTCTTTTATATAACTTCTTCAGAGTTCAATGATTTATTAGCCTTAATGTCATTCACCTTTGTTATTCAGTTCCTCTTGCAATATAGTATTTTTAATTATCCTTCTATTATTCTATCTGTTTTTATACTGCAACTCTTCTTCAGCAAGTTCATTTTCTAATTAGTTTATTAAATTTCTCTTAGGCTTTTGTCATTAATATTGCGCTCCATTATTATTATTATATTACTATATATATTATTTAAGCTTGATTTAAATAGATGCGCTTATTTCTTTTAGAATTTTGGTGTCGTTACAATATATATATATATATATATTTTTTTTTTTACTTGTGATTCCCCAGTTTCGGGCAGTCACGGAGTCACCGAACCCTGACCGTGGATTTGGATTATTGGTAGCAAGTGTGGTTGGGCAGATTGTATCCTACCCGTACTTGTTATTATTTTCAAAATTGGTGAATGTAAAAATTAACCGGGGGGTAAATTTAGGGGAATCACCAAACTATGGAACAGCGGCTATCATCGTAGGGGGTGATAGTGCCGTGTTAAGGGTGTGTAAATCATATTTAGTAGGATTACTGGTGTCCTCAGACATCAGTAATGCTGAATTTTTCATAACGCTGAACCAAGAACCGTATAGACAGCGTCTGTACCCTATATATATATATATATACTTCCGTTCTTGGGGATGCAAATGGACGCTACAGTCCACCATCAGGAAACAATAGTGTGTGTGGAAAAGGAGCTGGCCGTTACAAGCCAGGGCACATACAGATAACGCATCTGTGCATAAGGCAAACGCTCGATCCGGTTTATCCGGCGGGTGGTTACCTAATTGTAACTGGGTATAAAGGGGGGAATTAAGAAAATGATGAAGTGGGAGTACTAGCTGAGCAAGCAGTGAGAAGGTAACGACCTCTGTAAACAGAGGGACGTTCAATTTCACTTACTCTAAAGAGAGAGTTGGTGGTTGATGACCCAGTTCCTGTTCAGTAACGGTTACTATAACTATGATTCAATGATTAGTGATGTATTTCACTTATGAGAACAAACGATTTAAGTGCTAGGCTCAATTGTTAGGATTTTAATCTACAAGAACATTTATGATTGTAATTATATAATTTTGTGTATTTGTGTTTGTTGTATGCAGTGTGCCTATAGAAAGGTCATTCACCTGTTAGTAAGACATCAGCTGATGACTGGTGTGAACTGTACAATGTTCAATGTAATCAATTCATATGTCCTTTTAATAATTGATTTAATTTAATAATTTTTTTTTTTAGTAATTATCAGAATATATGTTTCTGGAATTTAAATTCACTTAATTATTGAAAAAGAAAAAAAAAGAAAATAAATTTTTAATTTATTTTGAGGCACAGTTTGTTTTGTTTTTATGTTCAGGATATATTGCTGATTATGTGTATTGATAATGATTAACTGATTTATATTGTGCATATTATATGTTTTGTAAACAAATGTAGTGATAAGGGAATTTATGATAGAAATAAGTTGTTTATTTTGTTTTGTTTATTATGATTATTAGCATCTAGTTAAGAGAAGTAATAAAGTAAATTCATTTAAAGGATTTTGGAATTTTGAGAATTATGATTAAATTAATTAATGGAAGGAGATGATGTAAATTATCTTGAAAGGGAATCTTTGATGAAGGACTTAGATTTATTTCACTATTTGAACAAAATTTAAATACTTTAATTTGATCTGAAATAATAACGTAAGGCAAACGATTAAAAGTTGAGATATGGAATTGAATTTAAAATATAAAATGTCTGTGAATTTTAGATTAGGAATTAATGTGGAGATGTTGTGTTTAATGTAATAATGAGTATGTGTACTTGCTAAAGACACCCCAGTATGGATGTAAGGGGAGATATATTGGTTGAGGATCTGGTATGGTATAAGGCTAGTTGTTGATTTTATTTAGAATGTTACAAGGATAGGTGGTATTGTGGTGTGTACCTGTCCGGCTTTACGGTGTTGGGATCTCGCCCAGAGAAGTCCAGTAATGTCGTTCAGATGCAGCCATAGTCGCCGAGCTAGGGGGGTAGTTTACCCATGATACATTAAGGAATAAAAGGGGGTTGTTGGCACCATATCCTCGCTGATCCTCTTAGGGTTTAGCAATGGGGGTTTTCTGTTTCGGCAGAAAACCTCTCATTGGGGGGGTTTTGCAACGGGACAGATTTGAAGGGTTTTTCTTTATTTCAATTGTAAGTGCGACGCAGTGTAGTAACCCACAAAAGGCCTCAATTCTAACCGTAGAAATTCCTTGTCGAGGCACCTGTTGCATATTTGGTCTGTATGCCCTGCGATAAGCACTGTTTCCTGATGCGCTGGAATGTGAACATGTGCGCGGATGATTGCTCTTCCGTCTGAATAATCAAAAACTATTAATCAAAAACTAATCAAAATCAAAGGACTATGGTACGTCGGCCAGCTTACTGTAGACTCGCTCTCAGAAAGGAAGCAAATTACTGTCACGTGATTCATTTCAGCCAATTATAACGTCTCTCCTGTTAAGACATTATAACATAGGGAACCAGTTTAATTGGTTGCTGTTAATTAAACTAGCTGCTGTAGTTAGTAAAATTTACTTACCAACAAAGTAGGACAATGTATATATCAGGAATTTGTCCAAGGTTACATAAATTTATTCACTCTCTGGATATTAGCGAAAACATCTCTTTATTATTGTATCTTAACTATGGATTTAAACATAATACCTTTAATGGTCATCTTTTTGTTTTTACTTTACTTTAAAAGAAAATTCTTATGGATTCTGCATCAAAAACTCGTTAAATTGTTACTCTTATTATCTCAAAATCCTACAGCTGTGTATTACTTTGATTACCAAGGATCCGGGTTCTAACTTTATAATATTCTAACATACTTCAACATCATCCAAACTATTTGAAGAATAGTCTGATGTAATTTCATATTAACTTTTACCTTTAACCATCATCAGATTACTACTATCTCATTACAGAAACTACAAATATTAATATGCTAATATTTATGTGATTTAAATGAGTCTTTACAAGAAACTTTACTGTTCTTTTTGTTGAGGTTGTTAAAAACAATATATGCACAGAAGTTACGGTTTAGTGTCACCTGAGTATAACGTGAATCTGCGGCTGGTCGTCTTGATGATCCTCTTCAGTAGGTTTTCCTGGATGTAGTTCGTTGTCCTTCTGGTTCCTCCATTTAGTCTGTTGTTTCAGAATTGTGATCTAGGTCATGACGCTGGGATTCTGCTACTTGGAGCTCGTACAGTTGTTGTCGTAACTTCACTCCTGACGTTGGTGTTCACTTTTCACATTTAATTTTTTTTTTACAGCACTTATGTTACCTTTTACATGGTATGGAACATATCTTACAACTTACTTTTCATAAAGAGATGTGTCGGCTAAGTTTTTTTTATTAATAATACTTTCTCCACATCTGAACTACATTACTAGTTTTAAGTTTCATTTCGTTTTAGCTACATGTGGATTATGTAAATGAGAAACACTAACTTCTTGTTACATCGTTTTAGCAACATAAACGTAAGTTTAACTTCACGACACATTTTCAAGCTGCTTACATGTCAGAGATTCTCGGTCGACTGGGGTTAGTTTAGCGGCAGAGAGTAGGGAAGCGGGCGCAGTTTACACGCCGAGAGTAAAGTAGTTCGTACTTTTATTATTATTAATTGTCCATTAATTAACTACTATAAATTATCCTACCTTTTATTAGTTAGGAGTTAGGTATTTCATTTATTATTATTATGCCTTTTATTTAAATAGAATGATTATTAGTTTTCGCTTAATAACACTGTACTTTGCATGTTCGTACTAGCCTTTTTACAAGCTGATACAGGTATCTAGGTACAGAGGGAGGGTGGATTATACTCTCACTTTTTATAAGAACAAAAATTCATTTGTCCTATTTAAATTGCCTTTAAATCGTCACATCCTCCTCCACTTAAAGGAGACGACGAGGCGACGTTAGCGAGTATTAAAGTATATCTATGAAATACAATTATATTTGACACGGAACTTCGTGTTGAAATTTCTCTCCACAAGGTTATTTCGATTCATCGATCGATTATCTTACATACTATACAAAATACTTAAAATTCAATACATATACAACACATAAAATACACAAATACATAAATCTACCTTATTTCTATTTCTTAAATCTACTACCGGTTTTTTGCATAGTTTCTTCACTCATTTTAAGGAGTTACACTCATGAGTAGGTTTCGTCATATTTCAGGTATTCACTTGTGTATCGGCTTACTTTTTTTTTAATTTTCATTTTTAATTTTTTTTAATTTTTAGGTGTTTTGCACCTTTATAATATTCAAATAAAATAATATTCAACGCGTCGAATCGCTGATTATTTTAACTTTTTGTTGTCGACTACTCCTCTTATTTCCTAGTTTTGTCTTTCTCTTAGTTGCAAACGTGAACTACAATTTAGTGTATTACTACTATCATGTTCATCGCAAGGAGTAACATGTTATACGTTATAAATAACAATAACGTATTGTAATAAAAATAGAATTACCTTTAGTTTACTGCGGTAGAGGTTTGTTGTTCGTCAGCTGACTTCTCATTATTTATTTTATTCTCGCAGGACATTAGCTAAGGTTGATCAGACCTCGCTAGTATTTGTACGAGGTGTTTGAGTTTAGACTCAATCACGATATAGGATGTTGCCTATATTTTAATCTTAATACTTAGGTAGTATTTTAGTTTACTATCTTTCTCGTAGTCGTGCTTCTTTATTTTCACAAGAAAAAAAATTTTTTATTTGAGACATGTGACTTCTGCGAACGTAATTATCTGTATTGGGTTCGTACAGCGCTACTGTCACGGGGGTGATCAACTTGTGAATCTTGTAGGGGCCACACCATCGGTATGATAGTTTGGAAGTGGTCCTATCAACGGCTTTACTCGTACGGTGAGTTTTATACATGACTAAATCACCTACTTTGTATTTTATTTTCCTATTATGCTGCTCATGATATTTCCGCGATTTTTGTGCGTCTGGTGGAGTAACTTTGTCACCGGGCCAATTCAACAAATTGGTGATGCGTCGGGTCAGATGTTCTATTCTTTGAGTGGTTCTTAAAATTACTGCGGGGGATTTTTCATCTCGCAGGGTTTGTGCGATGGAGGTAAGTTCCGTATATTTATGTTAGCATGTTTCCTTTTCACTTTCGAAGTCTAACACACTTAAACGATTCAACAGTGAGGGTTTCTCTGGTCTATTCTCGCGTAATGTTTTGCGCAGCTCCGCGACAGTTAAGTTTGTGTATGGGAGACCGCGTAACAAAGCTTCATAGCTTAGTTCGTCCTTCAACAACAAGTCGGGGTTAAATTGAGCCATTGTAGTGGTAATAATCACTTTTAAATAATCTAAGTATTACGTACGACAAATCTTATATCATCTATTTTAAACACTTATGAAATTTGAATTCATTTAAACACACACATATATAGATAATAAGAATCTTATACTCATTAATCAAATTTAAATTATCTCAAATCAATTCAACTTTATGTACTTCTAGCAATTATCTGTCGAGACAAAGGGATATCTTTTTATAGTGGAAAGAAATTTCACACAGAGAGTTCATTGTTACACTAACACAATAGATCAGCTGTTGGGGAGTCTTATTGTATGCGTTAGGGTGTCTTATTGTTTACCCTGGCAATGTGTTGTTAAAAAAGGAGGGTGAATACGGACAATCTGGAACACGATTATTTCCTCTGTTCAGGTCTGTCGTATTTTGTCCACTTGGGAATGCCATTCAAACAACTTATTTTGTTTACGGGGCAGAGCGTACATTCCTCGACACGGATCTAACGTGAAATAGCCTGTAAATACCGACAGGTTTAAAATGGAATATTTTTACAAGCGGGAACTTGCTTATTACGGCGATTTCCTTACTAATATTATTATTTTATAATTAAAACTCTATTTATTTGTTCACAAATTCAGAGTGAATAAATTTACGCCTTTTCTGCAAGTTACTGTTAATTAATTAGCAGATAGTACACAATAAATTTTTTTACACAAAAGCAAGGTATTAGCAGAGTGGCGCATTTTATAACATCTCTCCTGTTAAGACATTATAACATAGGGAACCAGTTTAATTGGTTGCTGTTAATTAAACTAGCTGCCGTAGTTAGTAAAATTTACTTACCAACAAAGTAGGACAATGTATATATCAGGAATTTGTCCAAGGTTACATAAATTTATTCACTCTCTGGATATTAGCGAAAACATCTCTTTATTATTGTATCTTAACTACGGATTTAAACATAATACCTTTAATGGTCATCTTTTTGTTTTTACTTTACTTTAAAAGAAAATTCTTATAGATTCTGCATCAAAAACTCTTTAAATTGTTACTCTTATTATCTCAAAATCATACAGCTGTGTATTACTTTGATTACCACGGATCTGGGTTCTAACTTTATAATATTCTAACATACTTCAACATCATCCAAGCTATTTGAAGAATAGTCTGATGTAATTTCATATTAACTTTTACCTTTAACCATCATCAGATTACTACTATCTCATTACAGAAACTACAAACATTAATATGCTAATATTTATGTGATTTAAATGAGTCTTTACAAGAAACTTTACTGTTCTTTTTGTTGAGGTTGTTAAAAACAATATATGCACAGAAGTTACGGTTTAGTGTCACCTGAGTATAACGTGAATCTGCGGCTGGTCGTCTTGATGATCCTCTTCAGTAGGTTTTCCTGGATGTAGTTCGTTGTCCTTCTGGTTCCTCCATTTAGTCTGTTGTTTCAGAATTGTGATCTAGGTCATGACGCTGGGATTCTGCTACTTGGAGCTCGTACAGTTGTTATCGTAACTTCACTCCTGACGATGGTGTTCACTTTTCACATTTAATTTTTTTTACAGCACTTATGTTACCTTTTACATGGTATGGAACATATCTTACCACTTACTTTTCATAAAGAGATGTGTCAGCTAAGTTTTTTTTATTAATAATACTTTCTCCACATCTGAACTACATTACTAGTTTTAAGTTTCATTTCGTTTTAGCTACATGTGGATTATGTAAATGAGAAACACTAACTTCTTGTTACATCGTTTTAGCAACATAAACGTAAGTTTAACTTCACGACACATTTTCAAGCTGCTTACATGTCAGAGATTCTCGGTCGACTGGGGTTAGTTTAGCGGCAGAGAGTAGGGAAGCGGGCGCAGTTTACACGCCGAGAGAAAAGTAGTTCGTACTTTTATTATTATTAATTGTCCATTAATTAACTACTATAAATTATCCTACCTTTTATTAGTTAGGAGTTAGGTATTTCATTTATTATTATTACGTCTTTTATTTAAATAGAATGATTATTAGTTTTTGCTTAATAACAGTGTACTTTGCATGTTCGTACTAGCCTTTTTACAAGTTGATACAGGTATCTTATATACAGAGGGAGGGTGGATTATACTCTCACTTGTTATAAGAACAAAAATTTATTTGTGCTATTTAAATTGCCTTTAAATCGTCACACAATGAAAAGGCAAGCTGGTCAGCCTGAACGCGCCTTGGCCTCTTTTTGGACGGTGGTGTTAGCGTCTGTCGACTACCAAACACCCAACCGGCCGGTTGAACACAAAAGGCTCGCGAGCCGAAAACCTTTTAAAAAATCGTAAAAATGTGTTAAAAGTCCAATTTGAAGTGATCTAACTAGAAAGAAACTTACAACACGAAAGTTAACCATTAAATTTGAGTAATTCGACTGTGACAAAAAATGTGGTGAACAGACAAAAACATACGAAGTGAGACATGTGAGTGGAGGAGACACCGACGGCCAAGTAACGTTATTATAAACCAAATTTTAAGAGCTCTAAATTATGGGGAAAACTTAAATATGTGTGAACGAGAGAATGAGCAATTACTGGGCTGTCTTTTCATAATTCACTTAATTAGTTATTTACAGTAAAGTTTGAAGCTAGCTGTTAGAATATGTCCCATGCAAAAATAGCCTAAAGGTTTTGTGTTTTGAAAGAAAAGTAATTGAGATAAACAGTAGTAGTTTTGAGAAGAAAATGAATATTAAATAAATGTAAAAGAGAATTAAAACCGATGCTGAAATTGAATATTAAACAGAACTGATTAATATAGTCAAAGAGCGTGATTATTACGTAACGAACCCATTAACCTCTCTTACAGACTGTGAGTTTGTGTAAAAGAATCCTGGACCCAGAAAAGGTAAGAGTTAATCTAAGAATACATTTATATGTCTTTTATTAATTGTGATACATATGAAACCTCTCAACTTACTATTACTTGGATACCATAATTTTATAAAGAAGTTAAAAACATTTAAATAACCATTTAGTCTGAAATACATAATATAAAAGTTATTTCTATGGAAGTTTAAGTACTTTACAATATTATACCATTTCTCACATCGTCTGTAACAGGTTTACAACAGTTTTTAACACAATCTAGTCACAAAATAGTGTTGCTGAACCAATTAGAGTATAATATGTTATAGAACTGAACCTAGAATCCTATAGTAAACCATCAACGTGGCACTAGTCAATTTGAAAACATCATATACTTCTGATAAATTCAAAGTACTAAAGACACTTAAGTAAATACAGTACAGTCCCGTTTAACCGAATTTCCGGGTCAACCGAATCACTGAAAATACTTTTGTATTACCATATTTTATACTGATTTCATACAGGGACTGTACACAAACATTCGGCCGGCGCCGCGCGAGAACTCGTAGCATTGACTGTCCACTGACTCAGCCCCCCCACCAGTGTCTATTTTTAGCACGCCTACTAACACTATTTTCGCTGTCCAAGGACACCTGTCAGTTATGTTTTGAATTCTGTCTGATGTGGCTGGCTCATGATAATTTTTGTACATTAGCAGTGTATTGTTTGTCGCGTTGTGTTTAGTGTGTCAATATTGTTTAGTGATCTGCAGTGATTATGGCAGAAAAGAGAAAACGAGTTGTTGTGACAATGCAAAAAAAAACTGGAGGCTATTAATCGTCTGAACAAGGGTGAGTCAGTAAAAAAAACATTTCTATTGAATATGGAGTTGGGGCAGCAACAGTTTGTGACTGGAAAAAAAAAATAGAAGTCAAATTGAAGATTTTTGCACTAAAATGGTTAGTCAAGACTCTTTAGGGAATCGGTCCACTATAAAGAAACCTAAAAATGAATCCTTAGATGAGGCACTTTTAATGTGGTTTGAACAACAACGTGAGCGCAGCGTGCCTATATCCGGACCGATACTAAAGGAAAAGGCATTGAGTTTAAACCAAAAGTTGGGTGGAGATCCAAGCTTCACTGCCAGTATTGGATCGCTCAGTAGGTGGAAAGATCGACACGGGGTGAGGCAGCTGACAATAACTGGGGAAAGTCTTTCAGGCGCTGTTCTTGATGCTGAAGAGTTTAAGAAGTTTGAAAAAATTGTTAAGGACGAAAAATTAAGTCCTGCTCAGATATACAATGCCGATGAAACTGGGCTGAACTACAAAATGTTGCCTACAAAAACATTGGCATCAAAACTAGACGAGGCAGCTCGTGGTCATAAGAAAAATAAAGAAAGTTACGTTACTGGTTTGTAGCAACGCTTCAGACACCCATAAACTGCCACTTGTTTTGATAGGGAAGTCAACCAACCCAAGGGCTTTAAAGAATGTCAAGCGTAGTGCATTGCCTCTACATTATGCGTCTGAAAAATCCGCCTGGATGTCATCAAATATCTTTAAGGACTGGTTTTTTCACCACTTTGTTCCGGCAGTAAAAATATTTTTGACAAAGGAAGGGTTGCCTCTAAAAGCCATTCTCCTCATAGACAACGCTCCCACCCACCCGGGAGCAGATGAGTTGAAATATGGTGACATACGAGTGCAGTTTTTACCTCCAAACGTCACAGCTCTTATACAGCCGATGGATCAAGGTGTGATCGAAACTTTGAAGAGATTATACAAGAGGAAACTGCTCAGTAAAATCATTGATAATGATGAAGATGAAGAGCCTAATGACATCATATCCATGTTGAAACAAATAAGGATCAAGGACGTGATCTACATGACAGCTGCAGCATGGGAGGAGGAAACGGCAGTTGTTCTAAACAAAACTTGGAGGAAACTCTGGCCCAACGTGCCTACAAAAGTGTCGCAGAATGAAAATGAACCTGATGTTCCCGTGGAGTGTAGTGACGAGAACTTTGTATCACAGCTAAACAGTCTGGTAGGCGGATCGGAGATTCAAATAAACGATATAGCGGAATGGATACAAGGTGATGAAGAACCACATCCAATTCTTAGTGAATATGACATTGTTGCCGCATGTTCAAGTCACCAGGCAAGTGAGCTCAGCTCCGATGATGATGATGATGGTCCATCCCTTCAAGAAAAGAAAGGGCCAAACCATTCAGAAGCAACTAGGATGTTTGAAGACCTCATGGTGTACCTTGAACAACAAGAGGAAACATCTCCTGCTGAGCTGCTTCTCATTAAACGCCTTAGAGATAGAGCTGCAAAGAAACGTTCTTCTCATATGAAGCAAACAAAATATCACATTTTTTTACTTCCTCGATTTAATTTTGCATTCCATCGTGCAGGAATGTTTTTATGTGTTTTTAGAAATTTCATATTTTTATTCATTCTATGCCGCACATTTTCGCTACATTAAATTTTGTTTTACTGTACTGTATTCCACCATAATTCTTTCATGTTTGTTGCGAATTTCATGTTTTATTATTCATGTGCATACGTTTTTATTTCCTACATAGAGTACTGTATAAATTTTTCACTGTACTATTGTATTTCACTACAATTTTTTATGTTTGTTACGACTACTGTACTTTTCCAAAATGTCTCATTCATGTAAAATAAAATATGTATTATTTCACTGCATTTTTAGCGTACTCTATAAATTAATACCTGTAGTGTTGTGATGCATTCGTTTGTAATAGGCCTATTATAATGTGCTTTGCTATTGTAGGCCTTGCTCGCCCGTGGGCCGTGACCCCGTGAACAACACAACTATCCAGTCTGAGATATGAAAATACATATTTTCCGGTTTAACCGAATTTTCGTTTAACCGAAGCCTTATGGGTCCCATCAAATTCGGTTAAACGGGACTGTAGTGTATATAAATAGCTGTAATTAATATAAACTACCTTTGCACATGCATCCAGATGGTAGAAACATTTCAAATCCTGATGAGGAGAATAAAAAGTGTATAACACAATAAGGGAGGCAGTTTGGGAGAACAAAAATATGTTGGATTCCTGCCAATGAGAGGAGTGAAACAAAGACAGTCTCAACCAATTACTCTTCATAATAGTTCTGAACAAGATCCTTAAACAATCAAGAGGCTAACAAGATGCATGGTTGGAAACTTTAGATTGAGATCAGTGTATGTGTAAGACCATGTCTACACCTATGATGTTCATCTAATTCCAGAATGCAGTAACTGAATGGAGAAGGATGATTAGGGATAGAGGTGCGAGGTCTAAACTGGACAAAAGCACATAAAAATGTGATTATTCTGCTAATGAAACAAGAGCCCCTATACCCCTTACACCACTGCCAGTACAACCCAACTGAACTAAATGGGTCAGGTTAAGGATGAAGTAACAAAGAAACAGAACCCCTTAAAACTACAACATATACAAGTATTATTATCAGAAGCCACTGACAATATGATCATCTCAGATTGGAAACAAAAATGTGTTTTGCACGCTGAAAAATTGCAAGATGAAACTGAGTGAAGGAATCTGCTTGGGATGACACTACTGAAATTGTAATAATGAACCTCAAGGAAGATTTAGACAGTGATGATAGTGAATGCTATGATGAACAAACATTGGCAATGATTGTCAATGAAAATGAATGCTTCAAACTTCACGGAATAAGAGATAAACAAAATTATATAAATTATACAAAGGTAAACTGTCTTTGTATGATAGTAGATTGAACACATACACACCTCTATATATTTATATGTATTGTAATAAAACTAATTAGTGTACGGGTGTTTAATAAAACGCAGATGCTTTCGCGATGTGTCTTGTATGCCTGGATAACGAATAAAGTTACCTTTTAAAACTTGTTTGTAATCGTCAATCGATTTTTAAATGTTCTTATATTCGTGACTATTATTTCTATCAGTTATTTGGTTATCGTTTACTATATGGTATTTCAGTATTCGTTGATTAACAACGATTTTATAGGGATGAGAATGTAGTGTGCCACCGTTCATTTGAAATCAGTGCGTGAATAATATTTGTTCTGTAATTGTTAAACAGATCGTGTTACGCAGCCCACTGGATCTACTTTCGTGTCTGGCTATATACTTATTCGCTTTGCTGGATGCGTGCTACATATCCTTGCGCCCACTACAAATATTCTCTTCCGTCTCCTGTAATTAATGATCTTTATAATCACTTTACTGAAATAAAATAGAACTGATATGATTGACAAATTATATTTTTTATTCGTTATCTCTTTAAAACGTTGATCAAATTGCCATTCTATTAGTCGAACATTTACAGTTGGACAAGTTCATCCGCCGTGACAAATAGTCGGCAACAAAAAAAATTTCACAATATATATTTTATATTTCTCAGGTAATGGGTCCTTGGAGCTGCTAGGAAATATAGGAAATATGCTTTCACTTAAAAATACAATGCATTACAAACATATACCTACCTCTTATCAACTAACAAAGTGTATGTACGAGTAATAATGTTTGTCAAAATTATTCACTTTCAGAAGTTGCAACAGTGCTTAGAGCGAATGCTGAAAATGAAACATGGCCGACTGCCTGATTCATATTTCGGAAAAATATATTTTTTTAAATCCAATTAGAGTGCTTTAAATAAAGTTTTAGTTATAATAGTTTATAGTAATAGTTTGTATATAGCCTCCTTTATCTGGAACAGCTACGTTTTTTGGTGGAAATTGTGTTGTGATGTTATGTAGTGGTCTCCTGGGCTTAACCAAAAATTCCTCACCGATTGGTTGTATATTCGGAATGGACGCCTTGGGTTGAGTGGCTATTTTCTTAAATTCTCATCAGTGTATTGGTTTTTCTTGGTTCTGGTGCCGTGTCATGTGTTGTCGATCTTTTCTGTGTTATTTTAGTACGTAGGCTTTCACGGCCGGTGACACTATAAATACTTAAAACTTCCAGGCTGAAAGGCCGTGGTCGAATGCTTGATGTTGTGTAGCTAGACGTTTCAGCCACACCACCAGTGGCCTTCTTCAGTAGCAAAAATGTTCGAAATAGGTGGTATGCCGAACAAGTCGCCCAGTGAACTGGGAACAAGCAACAGTGAGAGAAGGCTACGCTGTTTCTATTTATAACTTTTTGGCCGCTTAAGGTGTATAACGCGAACCAATGAGAAGCCAGTTCATCATTCTCCACTCTGATTGGCCGTGGAAAATAAACCATGCCAGACACTATTTAAGGAGATGCTTTCACCTCGGCGGTTCATAGCGACGGACGCATTCTTATGAATATGGATGGACTCCAGATGCAGGCGAGTGAAGTAACCCCGGACAGAAGACAACACCCGGGCTTCATCAAACATTACCCGGTGATCGTCGTGGGAAAGAGCGTGTTCAGCAACTGCGCACTTCTCCGGCTGGCTCAGGCGGCAGTATCTCCGATGTTCAGAGAGGTGCGTCCGGACACTACGCTTCGTGGTGCCTATGTATAGCTGGCCACATGTACAAGGAATACTGTACACCCCGCCCGACGAGAGCAGATCCCTGGCGTCTTTTACCGGTCGCAGGAACTGTTGGATCTTTTTGGTTGGCTTAAAGATCGTCCTGACTCAGCAACTTGCCGATGCGGTCAGTCACGCCACGGATGTAGGGCAAGACAGCAGAGCCAACAACCTCGGGCAACACCGACACATCCGGCCTACCAGATCTTCTCGGCCGGGCAGCTCTCCTTACCTCCACAGCAGAGTAGCCGTTGGACTGCAGTGCTTCCTCGAGATGCTGAAACTCATCTTTGAGATACCGAGGCTCATAGATCCTCTTTCCCCGGTCAACCAGAGTCTTCAGCACCGCCCTCTTCTGCCTAGGATGATGATTGGAGGACTTATGCAGATATCTGTCAGTGTGCGTTGGCTTCCTATAAACTGTATGCCCTAATCTGCCATCGGCCCTTTTCAGGACCAGCACATCCAAAAATGCCAATTGATCACCGCTCTCATGCTCCATCGTAAACTGTATGCGCGGGTGTACAGCGTTCATATGTCCAAGGAAGCGTCCCAACTCTTCATCCCCATGGCTCCAGACCACAAAAGTGTCGTCAACATACCGCAGCCAACACTTCGGCTTCAGTGGCGCAGATGAAATTGCCAACTCTTCAAATTTTTCCATGTAGAAGTTTGCAACCACAGGGCTGAGAGGACTTCCCATCGTGACGCCATCCAACTATTCATAAAAAGCCGCCGTTCCACTGGAAGTAGGTCGTTGTTAGGACCTGCCGGAACAAAGCAGTGATGTCCGCCGGGAACAGTTCACCTATATATTTTCTGTGTTATGTTTTACTGGAAATGCCCCTCCTGGAGTAAGTTTTCTTTCAGTTTATATTAATTTTTACTGCTAGCAATACGCTGTTGAAGTTTTTGGTTTAACGCCTAACAATCAACTGTTCCTGAAAATACGTTTAAATTCCGTTTGTTGACCTGGCTTTTGTGTTTTGTGATTGGTCTAAATTTCTGACCCCACGTCACGTGACTAAAAACTATTTGAAAACTGGCGATTTTAATTCTGTCCCCTCAAATTACCTTTTATTTATTTTAACTTTAATTTATATCTAATTAGTACCATTTTATTGTTTATCAAAATTAAATCATTTTGATACTGATTACGCCCCATTTTGGCCTCTTTATCGGCTGTGTTGACAGGTTTATAGTTTTGTGTTTTGAGGCATTGACCTAATCTCGTTTGACATTTCTATTGTATGTCTTACATATCTAATATTTTCTAACATTGTTATTCTTACTACTAAACATAATTCTGAGTATTCCTACTTTACATATAATATCATCAATTTAAATACCTATACCTATTTTTCTGACAACAATAATACTGAAGCCATGTCAGCTTAGTGGCTTACTAAACACTTTACAATTATGCTTCCTATCCACATTATGACAGTAATGGATGGATTATACATCTCCTTCCATTAACATCTTTCTATTTTATCACAATCAAGCTTTTATTTTTGGTTTTATTTAATTTGGTAATGTTTATCTAAATAATTCAATGTTGCTTGAGTCTGGCTCAATTCTTTGGGCCTATATGTCTAGCAGTTAGTTATTTCTGTATAATAGCTTTTTTATACAATTAGATCCTACCCAATTACCTGATTAACATATTTGAATAATTTATGAACATCATGTTCTATAAACAATTAACATTTTTTTTCAACAAAACTACTTGTAATATTAAAATTAATGGTGCACACAGGCTCCCCATATTAAATACTTCTAACACAACTAAACATGGGTGTTTATTACCCTAACTCTTTTGTATATCACTATTCCTATTATCTAAATTATATCATAACAAACAATAACTGCTTACTATTTTAAAATTATTATGTGTTTATAACCCTATGAATAAATAATTGGTCATGAAATAGAACACTGTAGTTTATAAAACACTTAAAAAAAAACACTTTGCACTATATTTTGGTTCTTACTTCCATATATGTAGTTCATAAGACCATTATCACTTTAATTTCCCCCACTAACTTTCACCTCCCCACTGGTTTATATCATGATCTTTTGATCATCACTCAATTACTTTGGGAGTGCACTCTCACTACCTTTACTGTTTTAGTTTATTGACTTACAATGGTTTCTTATACTAGTACATATTCTGTTATTATTTATTCTATTGCATTGTATTCTTACCTTTGTTTTGTATTTATTGGGTCTTCCTACCCAAGGTTATCGTTACTCAAAAGAATGGGACTAGTTTACTTATTAAATTGGGTCTATTTGTTATGTCTCTTGGTCCAAACTTCTGTTTCCAAGTTCTAATCCTAGTTCTTTGCCTCTTCTCATTTCTTCTATTAAATGTTGATTCTTCTTTTGGTATACATTGTCGCCCGTTCCATTTTTTATTATCAATACATCTGTAGTTCATGTTAGATTGGTTTATGTTAGATTTGTTCATGCCCCTCACCTACCCAACTATTGGTTTTTTGTCACGTTATTAGAAATTTTTCTTTGTTTGTTTTCTTCTGAATTTCTTTTTATAACTACGGTTTCTTACAAAATATTTATTTAATCTTCTTTGATTACTTTTGTTGGATGTTGGAATTGATATTTTAATGTTTATTACATACTTCTTAATAATGTGACAGTACGGGAAATCCTGATGTCGGATTTATGGTATGAGTGGTATCAAATTATTGTATTTCATTATTTTGCACACACATACATGGGTAGGACTATTTTCCCTTTGTAAAAAGACAACGACGCAGATTCAGCAAAGCAGAACGATTCCAAGGCCACGAGCGGACGTGTGAAACCGAACGCATACAATGGCTGCATAAGTGAACACAGACTCTCAATATAAATTTTTTCATTGGTCCACAATGCGGGGGGTCATTAAAAATATAATAATGACATAACCACAATGACGTGAAACAGGGCGTTAGCCGTATGAAAACAAAAGACAATGACGTCAATGCGCACACACATATGTAAAAAATGTAAAAATGTGCTTTGCATCCGCCCAGTCAGCATCAGACCATCAAGGCGTCAACACGCTGTGAAATTCGCCGGCAGCTTTTGCCAGTGAAAGTGTTTCTTTGTCAAATTATCAATGTATTAAAATGCAATAGTAACAATTAGACAGCAATCATTAAATAACTATTCAAAATGTAAGTTAACTTCAGTGTAACCAAGAAAACACATGGAACGTTCGGCCGAACATCTGCTTGACCATGGTGGACATCTGAGGACAACTTAGATTCTACATCGCACATCCAGGAAAGTCAAAATTATATATAAACCTTTCTTTTATCTAAAATTGAGCTCAAAAGTAAAAATTCAAATGTACCAGTAAATCGCTGTTAGCGAAATGAGCGTGGGTGTGTGTGTGTGTGTCAGACCGTACCGGTACATATAAGTAAAATCGCTTATAGCGATTTAATGCGATATAATGTACCAGTAAATCGCTGTTAGCGAAATGAGCGTGGGTGTGTGTGTGTGTGTGTGTGTGTGTCAGACCGTACCGGTACATATAAGTAAAATTTTCATGAGACGTTGGTTTGTGTTGTTTTAGACGTAAGAATTTATCAATTTGAAGATAACTGCAGTTCCTACAAAATTACATTGGTTTATAGATTTCATAATGAAGTTAACACCTAAATAATGGGAAATAACGTAGTAGTAATATAGCGGAACATGTTGCTGCCATTTTGTTAATTTATGTACAAAATGATTCCATTTTGTTTTGTTGATTTTGGTGTCGATCTTGATTTTCAATGTCATTAAAAAGCAACTTTATATATCATACACTGTTTGAGTTAATTATTCCGAACAATCGTCCTGTCTCTGATGATCGCTTAAATCGAATCCTGGAACCCTTACGTAAAATTTTAGAAACATGAGGTTGGTACTACAAGATGGCCGCCGAATTAGTATGACATATACAATAAATATGGTATCGAAAGGTAAGATATCAATACAAATAAAAATATACAGAATTAAAAATAAGAGAAAGATAACAAATGGTCGCCCAGAACTAGGGACTTATTATTTGTATTGTTTTAAACATAACAAATGCCGCCCGAACTGGTGACTTGATATAAACAAGAGTTTTTATACAAATAAGCCGGAGTCAGAGACGGAGGGTTGTCGGAAAAAAAAGGAAGTGATATGTAAGATAATACCTGGTACGTAGATAATAAGTTATACCATGATTGTAGGTTATGTAGTGATATTAGATATATATATAGAGCTAGTATAAATTGAAACAAAGATAGTTGAACAAGAGTTTTTTTTTGCTTTTTTTTGCTCTTTTCTCTTCTCAATATGGCAAACAGTAGCGAAATAAGTATTACTGAATCGCAAATTATGAGCAAAGGCGATCAATCAACACCAATCGTAAATAAAAGAACCGAAGAGAACGAGATTGTAAAAATTATGCAAACACTTTTTGAAATACAAAATAATAAATTTGATGAGAAATTTAACGAACTGAAAGAATAAAATAGCGATTTAAAAAATGACATTAATGAAATTAAGAAACAAAATTGTAATATTGACACAAGATTAAATGAGATACATGCATGGTTAGATGAGATAGTTAGAAAATAAGAGGGGAGTAGACAAATTAGATATAAACAAAGACAAGGTAAGTGGGGGAGAAAATTATGATAATAAAAATAAAAATATGGTAACAGACGATAATAGTGTGGATGTTGGGGTAGTGATAATGAGATTTTAATGAGAATAGAGGTTAATGGTGAGGAGATAGTTGTAGATGAGAGTGAAAGTGGGTAAGGAGAGTTTAAGTGAATATAGTGGGCAGAGGGCAAATTTTCCCAGTGGTAGGAGTGGAGTAAAGGCTCCAAAATTGTTGTTTGAGGACGAAGGTTCCTCTAGAATTTATGTGGGAGACATGTGGTCTCCAAATGATCCCTTAGTTGTACCTGGTGAGGCCAGGGGGTGTTTTTATGAAGTAGTAGTGCCCTATGCAAATATTGAAAGAGAGAGTGTAGCGTGGTGTTGTTGGGAGAAATATTGTGAGAGAAAGAAAGAAATAGAGATTTTTAAGATGAGTAGAACTTATGAGAAATTTATGGAAAAGTTAGGAGGAGAGATGATGTATAATAAAAGTAAATACTTACCTTGTAATGAAACTGAAGTAGTAGGAGATAAGGGAAATAATGATTTTATAAATTACCTAATTATGACTAATAATACAGAAGGTGACAGGACAATGACCAATCATGACAGATTATATGAGTTTGCGGAAAATGATGAAAATTTGAATGGTATATGCATTTATGATGGTAATATAAGAGATTCAATAATAAGCAATGTATATAGATATAAGATAAGATTATTGTTTGACGATGGAGGGTAGATATTTTATTGTGTTTATGAACATTTAAATATGTGATAGTGTTTTTCAAGATGGACTGCTTATAAACTGATTTATGGTATAAATGATTAAAGGATAATTTTGGATTGTATATATTTTTTGTATTGATGTCAATGTATTTGTGTATTCCTGATGTGTGTATTTTATGTATTTTTTATGTAAACCATGTACTGTAGAATTTTAAATATTCAAGAATAAGTAATTAGGAGGATGATTTTGAATAATTATGAGATTGAGATTCTAATGGATAGTAAATGATTAAGCATGTAATGTATTTGGATATTGAGATATATTGTTATTAGTAGGTGAGGGATGAATTTTCTAGTGGTATATTAAGGTGAAATGTTGTAAAGAGGTTTGGGGATAGTGATAAATAAGGCATATGAATTAGTCAGTTAGAGTTATTGGAGTTAGGGAGAATAAGAATGTTGAAAGACAGATAATATATAAAGAGGTGTTAGATATTTTAGGGACACAGTAGTTAGTGATTATATGTAGAGAGGTGAGTAATGTGAATGGTAATTATATTTGTTGATGATGATATTTTGTAGTAAGGATCCGGTGTAAGGAGTGATCAGCGTGCGACGTGGCAAGAGACCAGCGTGCAGCGTTGTGGCAGGCGGAGCAATTTTGGGTTAGAGTGTTGCCGATATTTGGTGGAGGGCAAATGGTTAGGAATGGGTATGGCCAGGTAGGGAACACACATCCTAGTACAAAGACGAGCGGTGCCAGAGGATTTAAATGGGATTAGTGAAGGGGGTTATTATAGAGATATTGGTGTCATAATACATAAATATGGGTGTTAGTAGCGGTTGTTAGTAGAAAAAAGGGGTAGTAAGGTTAGATGGACAAATGCCAAAATAAGATATAGAGAATAATGAATAATAGAGAGTCACAAAAACTAATAAGACTAAAAGGGTTAGAAAAGGAAAATTCATAGTAGATAGGTGATGTAACAGAAAGGTAATGATAAATTTGAAATTTTTTTTGTATAGAATCTAATATAATGAATGTTAACTAATTTAAAAGTTAACAGAGAATTGATGATAAAAATGTTATAAAGTTTTGGTATAAGTTGTGTACATGTGAATGATGTAATGTAAATGTAACAATGCTAATGTTTGATGTACAATGTTTTATTATGTTTTTATATGTTGATGGTAATAGTGTGTGTGGATAGGAGGTTGCTGCAGGGGTAGCAATGATAATAAATATTAAATGTTAAAGAAATAATAGTGATATTGGTGTTGGTTATCAAGTCTATAATGATGATTCTGTTGTAAAGAAAGATAAGAATAAGGAAAAATGAGTAAAGAAAATATAAAGAATTTTGAAGTTTTTTGCCATAATAGGTATATGTTTCAATGTTATATGAAGTAAAATAGTAGGGATAGTGGTTGTTGCTTGGAAAATTAAAATTTGTTTTATGCTTAGGATAAGAATATACTTTCTTGTGGTAAACAGAATGAATATGATCGACTGGAGTCAGAAAGTTTTACTAAATGCAGGGGTGTTAAAAGGAGAAGGGGATTTTCTATCCTAAATCTTGTTATTTTTTGTTTGAGAATTTTAAGTTAAACAAGCCAACGCCTCAAAACACAAACCAATGCATCTAAGGGGAGACATATCAGTTGCGGATATGGGAATAGATAAGGCCACTATATTAAAATTTTGTATTGTATGTTTCAGAGTTTGGTGGTGTTGTGACTGCGGTCCTGAGCTGGCCGGAGCGTCAGGACAGTAGCGTTAAGTGCCTAATGGCCTTATGGTGTTGGGATCTCTCCTGAGAAGTCCAGTAAGGTCAGATGGTACGATCATCATCATTGGACCAAGGGTAAGTGATTGTATTTCTTTTATATTAACACTACAGGGGGTTGTGGCGACATATCTGAACTGATCCTTTTAGAAAAGTGTGAGTGAGTCAATGAAAGTTTTTATGCTTCAGCATAAAACCTTTCATTGAGGGGGTTTTGTGACAGTACGGGAAAACCTGATGTTGGATTTATGGTATGAGTGGTATCAAATTATTGTATTTCATTATTTTGCACACACATACATGGGTAGGACTATTTTCCCTTTGTAAAAAGACAATGACGCAGATTCAGCAGAGCAGAACGATTCCAAGGCCACGAGCGGACGTGTGAAACCGAACACATACAATGGCTGCATAACTGAACACAGACTCTCAATATAAATTTTTTCATTGGTCCACAATGCGGGGGGGGTCATTAAAAATATAATAATGACGTAACCACAATGACGTGAAACAGGGCGTTAGCTGTAAGAAAACAAAAGACAATGACGTCAATGCGCACACACATATGTAAAAATGTGCTTTGCATCCGCCCAGTCAGCATCAGACCATCAAGGCGTCAACACGCTGTGAAATTCGCCGGCAGCTTTTGCCAGCGAAAGTGTTTCTTTGTCAAATTATCAATGTATTAAAATGCAATAGTAACAATTAGACAGCAATCATTAAATAACTATTCAAAATGTAAGTTAACTTCAGTGTAACCAAGAAAAAACACATGGAACGTTCGGCCGAACATCTGCTTGACCATGGTGGACATCTGAGGACAACTTAGATTCTACATCGCACATCCAGGAAAGTCAAAATTATATATAAACCTTTCCTTTATCTAAAATTGAGCTCAAAAGTAAAAATTCAAATGTACCAGTAAATCGCTGTTAGCGAAATGAGTGTGGGTGTCAGACCGTACCGGTACATATAAGTAAAATTTTCATGAGACGTTGGTTTGTGTTGTTTTAGACGTAAGAATTTATCAATTTGAAGATAATAACTGCAGTTCCTACAAAATTACATTGGTTTATAGATTTCAAAATGAAGTTAACACCTAAATAATGGGAAATAACGTAGTAGTAATATAGTGGAACATGTTTCCGCCATTTTGTTAATTTATGTACAAAATGATTCCATTTTGTTTTGTTGATTTTGGTGTCGATCTTGATTTTCAATGTCATTAAAAAGCAACTTTATATATCATACACTGTTTGAGTTAATTATTCCAAAATCGTCCTGTCTCTGATGATCGCTTAAATCGAATCCTGGAACCCTTACGTAAAATTTTAGAAACATGAGGTTGGTACTACAAGATGGCCACCGAATTAGTATTGCTACGACAGCACAGAACAATCTACGCGTTTATCGAATGTGCCAGAAAGATCTCGATGTAAGCGTGTGGTGTACGTGCTACTAGACGCATTTTGCGAGAATTTTCTCGACTGTGCCGGGCTTCGCTCGGGCGCTCGGACTGTGTCAAGGCCGTAGCAATTACGTAGTTCACGAGATATAAGATGCAGTTTGGAAGCTTCTGGTGTGTGAGCGTGACTATAAATACATCGGGTAGCGGCCTTAGTTTTTCAGTTCCATGCGAGATTTTGGATAGTGCGGTTCGAGAGTATTAGTGCGATATATTTACAGAGCGGTTCGGGTTATTACTGTGTACATGCAAGTAGTTAGTAGTGAAGTGTTGCGTTTTATATTCGGATGGTATAATTGTAATACAATTGAGTTTTAATATTTGTGGACATTTTATTGTGTGTGTACAATTTTCATTTGATTTGTTGTAGAGACTGTGTTGTTAATTACGAACTGTTTTACTGTAACAATTAAAGGTGTGATTAGTGATTTAACTGGTGTCTTGTAATTATTTTGTTTCCACTGTACTTACGACGATCGAATAGACCGTCGTAACAGTGGTGTCAGAAGTGGGATAGAACGGTTAACAGTGGAAACAGTGGATACTTTGTACAAGACGAGTGTAATTAGTAATTAATCGAAAAACAATGGATGCCAGTCAGATGATGGAAAATTTCCAGGCGCTGTTGTTGCAGACAGAAGAACGACGACGACAGGATTCAGAGAAAGCGGAAGAGAGACAGAAAACCCTCCTGCTGGAAGCAGAGGAAAGACGCAGACAGGAGGCGAAAGAAGCAGAAAGACGACAAAAAGAAGAACGAAGACAAGAAAGAGAAGAAGCTGAGGAACGTCAGAAAGCACTAATGCTAGAAACAGAAGAAAGACAGGATGAACAACGTAAGCAAGAAGCAGATAAAACGGAAGCTCTCTTTGAAGTTATGCAGAAACAGTTGCAAGAACACAGTACCGCAGAATTGGGTATTCTACGAGGTGAGCTTAATAAACAAGTTACTAAAATATCGGAGGTACAAGAATCAATGACATTAAGAATAGCTGAAGTAGAAAAATCTGTCTTGACTGTTGAAGAATCGATGTCTACAAAAATATCTGTTATAGAAGAATCTGTTTCAAATAAAATATCTGCAGTAGAAAACTCAATGGCAAACATAAGAGAACAAATTAAAAGTGAAGTCGAACAGTGCATGAAGATTCAACCAAAACAAATTTCTGAACAGACTGTACCAGTGATCAAGACAGAAAAAGACACAGAAAATAAGTTAACAGAGAAAGTCACTTTGCCTGCAGTAGGGACAGTTCATGTCAAAACTCCAACCTTTGACGGAAGCAGTCACTGGGCAACGTACCTCCGCCAATTTGAAGCTGCTGCATGCGCAAATAATTGGACAGAAAAAGACAAGGCTGTTTCACTTGTTCTTGCATTAAAAGGACCCGCGGCAGAACTACTACAGAAAGTGCCACCTGACAGCCAGAACATCTATGCCGAGTTGATAAAAGCTCTAGAATTACGCTACGGTGATAAACATTTGCGAGAGGTGTACTACGCTCAGTTGAGAACAAGACGACAACGTTCCAGGGAAAGTCTTCAAGAATTTGAAGCAAGTGTCGACAGATTGATTAGATTGGCCTATCCTGAAGCACCAGAAGACTTCCGAATAAGGTTTACGGTGCAGACATTTATTGATGGCATCGGAGATTGTGAACTTCAGCAAGTGTTACGAATGGCAACACACCGAGATAGCTCAGAAGCTCTTGTTCACGCCCTAGAGTTTGAAGCTGCCAAGTCAGCGTCCCGCTACATTAGTGGGTTTGTGCCATCACGTTGCAGTCAGAAGATCCCTGTATCACATTACCGTTACGATGGGTGCAGAAAAACAGTGTTGTCGGACAAACAGTTCAAAAGTTCAAGAGAGTCGCAAAGATTTGAAAAAGACAGAAGGCCGAAATGTTACAACTGTGGAAACGTGGTCATCTACAGGTAGACTGTTGGGAGAAGAAGATACCGAGAGAAGAGACTGATCGCACCAATTGGAGAAGTAAAGGCCCAGAACAGCACACAGTTTCCACGCTACATAAGATCAGTGGAAACTTGATTGTTAGTGGATTTGCGGATGGTAAACCAACATCATTTACAGTTGACATGGGCGCAACAGTGTCCATTGTGCGCCCTGACTTAGTCTGTAACCGCCATCCTCTAATTAGCTCTTGTACAATACAGACTGTGACTGGAAGCCCCGTCAAGGTGCTAGGAAAGGTAGACGTATGTGTACGCCTGGGTCTTCTTGAGTTTAGCCACCAAATGCTCATTGCAGACATTGTCGATGAAGTGATTCTTGGCACGGACATTATGAATGCCTACGGATTCGTTGTGGACTTAAGAAAGAATGTCCTGTGTGTCGGCCAAGAGGAGATAAAGCTTTCCATGGCTAAAACGACAGGGTCTACCAACCATTCGATTAAGCTAGTGGCATTAGTCGAAGAAAAAGTCAACAAGTCTGGTCAAGAGGAACCCTCCCTGTTGCCAGCGGAAATGGAGGAAGAACTAGCAGAGGAAGTACAAATAAGTATAAGGACAAAAGAAGTGATTGGAAAGCCAACTATGGGTGTCGAGACAAAACTCTTGCTTGTTCCTGAGCTGATAAAAGTGGCTGAAGATGAGGTTACGCAAGAGGTTGTTGACGAGGACCAAACAGACTTGGATCAGCCAGTGGTATTTCGGTCATCAGTAGGCCTACATGACGCAACGGGAGTGATTCCAGCGAAACTAGTGGTTGCGCAAAAGACTCGCATTCCTGGGAACGTGGTGTTCGGATCACACGAGACTGAATTTGAAGAACGGGAAAATTATCCTTCGCAAGGACGTCCACCTAGATCGCCTGGTCGAGTATTACTTCGGAGACGTTTTGCCAGTTCGGGACGAACAGGCTTAAGGAGGGGGCGGTGCTACGACAGCACAGAACAATCTACGCGTTTATCGAATGTGCCAGAAAGATCTCGATGTAAGCGTGTGGTGTACGTGCTACTAGACGCATTTTGCGAGAATTTTCTCGACTGTGCCGGGCTTCGCTCGGGCGCTCGGACTGTGTCAAGGCCGTAGCAATTACGTAGTTCACGAGATATAAGACGCAGTTTGGAAGCTTCTGGTGTGTGAGCGTGACTATAAATACATCGGGTAGCGGCCTTAGTTTTTCAGTTCCATGCGAGATTTTGGATAGTGCGGTTCGAGAGTATTAGTGCGATATATTTACAGAGCAGTTCGGGTTATTACTGTGTACGTGCAAGTAGTTAGTAGTGAAGTGTTGCGTTTTATATTCGGACGGTATAATTGTAATACAATTGAGTTTTAATATTTGTGGACATTTTATTGTGTGTGTACAATTTTCATTTGATTTGTTGTAGAGACTGTGTTGTTAATTACGAACTGTTTTACTGTAACAATTAAAGGTGTGATTAGTGATTTAACTGGTGTCTTGTAATTATTTTGTTTCCACTGTACCTACGACGATCGAATAGACCGTCGTAACAGTATGACATATACAATAAATATGGTATCGAAAGGTAAGATATCAATACAAATAAAAATATACAGAATTAAAAATAAGAGTAATATAACAATAAGTTTTTTCCCCTTCATGGCTTGTGCTAGTACTTGCTATTGATATCTTATTGTTACAATATATCTTATACATATGTGATGAAATGTAGCATCACAGTATCTATGCACACACACGTGTGCGCAAGCACGCACACACACACTATATATTTAATATTTATAATGACTTTACCTCAAGATGTATTTTTTCCTTATTTGGAACATGTTTCGGGACGCTTTGTGTTCCCATCCTCAGCCTTCCTAATTTTGAATCTTGTTAAGTAGTTGTGTGATGGTTGGTTGTTGCTGTGGTTTCCTGTTGCACTTTAAATTGGTATTACTGTGTGTGATTGTGGTGTATATATTAGTATTTTGTGTATTTTCAATGTTGAGTGCTTTGAAAACTGTGCCATGTTTTGTATTGATTTGTATTTGTTTGTTTTGTGTTTTATGTTTGTATATTTGTAAATTTTCCCAAATGTTCATTATAGTGCCTTTGTGTGGTATGTGTTTTTTATTAGTGTCTTGTTGGTTTTGTCTGGGAATTCATGTCCATTGTTTATTGCATGTGTGGCCAAATTAGATTTATATATTTCTGGTTTTTTGTATGCGTTTAGATGTTCAAAATAACGTTTTCTCAGTTATTTTTTTGTTTGCCCTATGTAACATTTATTGGAATCTTGACATTCAATTTTTTTATATACCACTGCTTGATGTATTATCTTTGTTGTGTGGGTTATTTAGTTTTGTAAATTATTTCGTTAGTTTTGTATGCTATTTTTACGTCTGTCTTTTAAAATAGTTTTGTTAGCTTTGTCATTTTATTATTTATGTATGTGAATGTGGCCCATTTTTTATTGCTGTTATTATTTATTTGTTGTTCATTTTGATTAATTCTTAATTGTTCAGTTTTATTTTATATTTGATTTTATTTTCTATTTTGTTTACAGAATTTTTATTGTATCCATTTTCATAACCAATTTGGTATATTATATTTCTTTCTTTGGATATGGAAGTGTTTATGTCTGTTATGCACAACATTAGAATTACTGCTGCAACCACTCAAGTCAAAAATTGTTTTCAATTAAACTATAAAAACTATGAAAAAATGTTTGAATAAAAAAAATTTGAAGATTTTTTTAATAACTTTTTTCAGGCTAAATTTTCCTTGTCAAACAGAAAAATCCTTACTTACTGAAAAATTCCTTTACAGAATTTTAAAGTTAAATTTACTGCCTAACATTTTTTATTTTAAAATAATATTTGTTGTTTGAAAATTGGTATGGAAATGTTACAGTCTGTAATTCATCCTGCAGCCAACAATGTAGCTTTCACTGGACAAATATTATAAATAAACCCTGTACCATGATAGAAAATACACCATGCCAGTCAAAATATACTGCCCAATTCTGTTTAGTTTACAAGAAAGAAAATGCCAACAGTGTTTTTTTTCTTTATCCACCTACTTTCATAAACCAACAACTGTTGTATGTTGAGAATATTAAGTTAATAAATAGATCTATTTATGTAGCTCCCACCCATAAAATGTTATGATCACAACACCTACAAAAAGACATACACAAGGACACAATACAATTACTTAATATAATCTATCCCTGCATTGAAAGAAAAATTCTATAAGTATATAATCATTACTCCATCAACATAGTAAGAGATTGATTACCAGTAAGTATCACTTTGCTTTTCTCCCACTTCACATGACGCACTGTTGCTTCCTTTTTTCTTTCTTCATCCATTTTCATGAGTCGCTGTGCAGTATTAGATCTATGCCTATGTCGACCAAAGTCAAGGCCTGAAAAAAAAACTTCTGTAAGACTTAAAAAGTTTAACGAAGTATACTTTCACATACTCTCTCTCTCTTTCTTAAAACATATGAACATAAATTTAGTCACAATAAATTCAATGGTAAGATGACAAGATAAGTAAGCAGACCTATATCACAGACTTTCTGGTAAAATTATTAAAAATACAGGAGGCCCTCTACTTTCAGACATTCGACTTTCACACATTTCGCTCTTTTGGGCATTGAAAACTTCCTTTATTCATGTTTCGAACTATAGTGTGGTGGTAATATAAATGTGAATATAGTGAAAATATAAATGGAGTGGCAACACTGTTGACAGATGAACGCATGGACGGACATTGTTACACAGTAAAGTTACCTACTAGTGTTATAACCTATTCTTGTTAATACTTGTGTTTACAAGCTTGTGATAATAAAACAATCAAAACTCATATTTGCGCTTTCATTAAATAATAACCATCCATATTTGGTGACACCGACGTGATTTGAACACGTAACCGATGTGATCTTGTGAAATAAAGTGAATTCGTTCTGTGCATTTATTTATAACATTTACAACTCTTCACAAGGGTTTTGTTCACATTCATTGAAGTAGGGGTTCTGTTCGTTTTCAATCGCATCTCTATATACTATTATCCTGTACATATAAGATATAACCTATTCACAGGTAATTAAAGAAAAATAATTTGTGAAGATATTTTAAAACAAAAGCCATACAACCTAAGGGTTAAACCATTATTTTGGAGTACCTGCTATGTTAGGTTATGAGTAGAGATAAATGGTAGTCAGAATGTGATTATGGGAGAATTTAAGGAAAGTTTTGAACCAAACGATGTGATGCTGGTAAAATTCATTGAAATACCGAGGCGAGACTAAACATTAAACTAACTAGAATCATTTTGAATAATGTAATTAAAATAACTGAAATTGCCTTGAACCAATGAAGAAACTAAATTAAATTTGAGTTGTCCTTGGATTAACTTAACAATGTGAATTTTAGGGATGCGTTTAAATTTATTTTGATTTGAATTTTAACTGTAATGGTAAATTAAATAATAATTGATGAAAACGTAATGATTGAAATATTCATTTAAAACTGAAAACTAAAGGAAATTTTGGGTAAATATAATCAAAAATGTTTAGGCCGAGATAGTGTTTGTAAAATAAGATGTGCATACAACTGTTAATGTAAACCTTTGTAAATAGTCAATTTGTTTTATACTGTAGATAGTATAAAACCTAAGTGCGCCCATGACCTCACCGGATCATGACCGTGAAAGTAGTCAATTATAGCAAATCATAAATTTTAATTGTTATAACCGGCTTGTGGTTTGTTTTTGTTTTGTTAACCCGGTGGTTTGTTAAAATTAGTTGGGGGGGGGGGGTATTTTTAGGGGAATCTACCAAATTTTGGAACAGGGCTATTTTCACCCATATAGGAGTGGTAGTCCATTAGGGGCGTATCAATCATTGTTAGTAAGTATGTTACTGAAGTTTTATTATAACGCCGAAGCAAGGATGGGGGTGGAATAAAAGAAAAAAATGTCCACCCCTTCCGCATCAGTCCTTGTGGAAGCAACTGGATGCCACAGTCCAGGGGGGGGTAATAGTGAGTGTGGATGGGGGGTGACCAAGTTACAGGCCACGAGGGAGATGTGGTTTACGGCTAGGATAAGGCTGGCGATGGTCAAGAAGCCTAGTGCAGAACACAGTCAATTGTAACAGGCATCAGGGGTTAAGGGATTTGAAGGGGGTTGTAAAAAAAAAAAAATCAGGAGTCAAGGATAAGTCATTCTTGAGTGTAGAATCTGTACTTCATAGTTATGATTGTTATGATTTACTGATATTTTGTATAATCAATGTGTTATTTTGGATGGGTAATAGAGTTTTGTGAACATTATTTAATTTGTATGAAATTCATATGTATTAGATGTAAGTATACCGTAAGTTTATATGGCCATGTGGACATTGTATTTTATGAAGGCCAGGTATAGGGTTGATTGAAACCAATGTAACTGTTGATGATGAGTTGAAATCATTGTGATAGTGTATGAGTACGGACTTAATAAGTGAAGCTGAATTAATTAATTTAACAGTTGGACTATCTAAAAAGGTTGAATAATTTATTTTTGACTTGTAGTGAATAAGGTGGTAATGTTTTGTTTGTAATTCAATGTAAAAATGGTAATGTTTATTTTGAAAGGATTATCATGTTGTATCCTGATTATGTTTTAACAGAAGAGTAAAGTAAAAGTGATAATGAAAGGTAAACAGAACGTTGAGTTAATGTTGGTGATGATTCATTTGTATTCTATGTAATCTACTTGTACTTTTGGCGGGGAATAATGTTTTGTTAGGGGAGTAAAATTACCAATATATAACTGGTATATGATTTTTATGTATTCAATGTAAATAAATGTAAGCAGACAGTAAGTTTGTATTGCTAGGTAGACATACGTATATTACAAATTCAAGGAAAAACCAGTACTTTGTATAAAAAAGAACCAGTACTTTGCCAATAATGAACCAGTACAACTAAGAGGAAACGAATCAGTGTGAGATATGGAGTAATGAAAGGCCATTTGTTGAAATTTTGCTTGAATGTTTCAGAGTCAAGTGATACTGTGGCAGGTGCCTATCTGATTTTATGGTGTTGGGATCTCGAGTAGAGAAGTCCAGTAAGGTCGGATGGGTGCGGCCACAGCCACCGGACTAGGGGGGGTAAGTACCCAGGATCTTAGTAAGAATTACGGGGTGTTGCGGCGCCATATCTTCACTGATCCTCTTAGGTTTTAGGCAATGAGAGTTTTTATGCTGCGGCAGAAAACCTCTCATTGGGGGGGGGTATTGTAACGGTACAGTATTGGATGTAAAAAATAATTTAAATCAATTGTAATCCCAATGTAGTCAGTGTTCACCTGTGTGGAACCTCGATTTCATCAACCATGCATGCAGTGTTATTACAAAACAAAACGTCTGTGTTTTGTCTCTGCACTCAGACAGGTCTGACAGATTACGCAACGACATACAGTTTGTGGTAACCGTAAATCATGGCAAAAATGACGCCAAGCCATAGATTTCACCAGGCGGCAAAATGTTGCTAAACTCGATGTCCCGCTTATAGAACACCTTTAAAAGAACCAATGGGCATGCAGACTGGCGATCATGTGACCCGACTCACCCTTGTGAATCATGGCCCTAACGCCAGTTAGTTCAACTGTAACTCTGACCGCACGGTCAACTAACTCCAAACCTAAGTGCTCGAGCAAAGGAAAGTCAGCCGACAAAAAGCGAAATGTGATAAAACACGGTTCTATGCAGTGAGTAATATTATTCAACCAATGAATAATTAACGCCCGTCACAAGAAAAAATAACTTTAATTATCTTCCATTGACTTTCGGAGTGAGGAGTGAAATAAGTGCCGCAACAGTTGGACCAGGTCTACAACCAGGCTGAGTACTCGTATAATCAATTTCTTATAATTCCAAAATTTGAACAACCTTAAAATTTATACCTTGGAACATTTCAAATAATAATGAGATCTCTAAGGGAAAGGCGTTTAAATAGAATGTTCATGTAAAAGAATGAATGGGTAGGAGAATGGGGATAAATTATGTACTGGTTCAGTAAACACATAAATTGTTTGTTATAACTGTCATAGTTAAGTAAGATTGGTTCGCCAATTAATTTTATGATTTTTGTGTTGTTATTTATAAATTTGTTTATTAATGTCTTAATTTGCCAATAAGCATTTTGCGTATTAAATAAAATTCAAATCAGTTGTTCTAACCAATATAAACGGTGTTATTATATTTTCACCCCTCAACTCAAATAATCTTTCTGCAGCTGGCTTCGTCTGTAGGACCCTGGAAGAGAGCCCAAAGGTAAGATGAGAACAAAGTTTGCATAAATTTAATATATTTTATTAATTGAAATAAATTTTGTTGTCTCAGTGACGCCCGAATACAGGGACTCGATTGTATTATCATTTACATTAAATTCTGTTGTCTCAGTGGCCCCCGAACAGTGACAGTGAGTGTAATTTCTTATTACATAAACCAGACCTAATTAAGCTGCAGAATGGGTTATTTGGAAGTGAGGGCGTTTTTTTTAAATATATAAACGTCTAATGAAGTTTATATAAATGTTAATTTAAGAGGTTTATAATTGGGTAGGCAGTTTATTGTGTATTTAAATTAATTATACTGACAAAGATGGAAGACATTAACGAAATAAAAATGACCGACTCGACAGTTACGAGTGAGTCAGGAGACCATGTAAACCATATAACGGTCCGAGAAAATATTTTAACTGAGTCAGCAATTACGAATGATTCAGGGCTGGAAATGACTCCAACCATAGTTAATGAAAATAATTTGACAGATTCAGTTACAATTAGTAATGAGGGAGCGAAATCAACCCCCATAATAACAAAAATAAAAGAAAAAGAATGGTCAATGAATGATATGATGAATTTCATAAGTAGACGTTTTGATAGTAGTGATGCTAAATTTAATGAATTAAAGGGGGATATTAACGAAATAAATAATCGTTTTGACAACAGTGACAAAAAATTCGATGCCAAATTTAATGAAGTAAAGGGGGATATTAAAGTAATTAGATGAACAGAATGTCAAGTTTAACGAAATTAAGGGGGAAATGAATGAAATAAATAAAAAAGTGACAGAGTCACAAAAGAATATTGATGATAAACTAAATGAAATGAATGTTAAGTTAATACAACAGCTCGATGAGCGTATAAGTGTCATTAATGCACAATTAGATAATCGTATTAGTGATAATAATAATAAAGTGATAGAGTTAGTGAACGAAAAGTTTAATGAAAACATTAACATAATTAATGAAAATTTAGAAAGCAAAATAGAAGAGTACAATAGTGACATTGTAACCCAAATAGATGAGTGTAAAAATAACACTAGAAATAAAATTGAAAACCTTAGTAGAGATATACAAATATATGAAACTAATATTGATAGTAAGATTAATGAGATGGAAAATAGCCATAACTCCGAAATACAGCTATTAAAAGGCGCGGTAGAAATGGTAAATGAGGCCAGCATTCAATCCGAACGCGTAACTAATAACAAGCTTAACTTGATCGAACAAAAATTGATCAATACCAAAGATGAATTAAGTGGGGAGATAAGCAAAAAACTAAACAGTGTCACGGAACGAATATTAATAACGCGAGAAGTAAACAACGACATCGAACTAGAGTCATTTAGTTGTGAGAGTAGGGGGGTACACCCCATTCAATTTTTAAACAGAGTAAAAGAATATAATCAGTTTTGCAATAGTAATTGGGAGGTTAAGTTAGTAAAAATAATGAAATGCTTCAAAGGGAGTTCTGCAGTGTGGGCGGAAGTACACAAAGCAGAATGGGGAGATTATCCAAGTTTTGAGAGTGCCTTCCAAAGCAAATACTGGTCGGAGGAGGAGCAAGAGGGGTTACGCGGTAAGATTATGGGAAAAGGTAATTTTGGGGCCCAGGGGGATAATGTGACACTGTACGTGATGCGGTCATACAATGAGGTGAAATATTTTTGAGCCCCCGTTATCATTCCGATCAACTTAATGACGTGGGAAGTGGAAGACATAAATGAACTCGAGCAAATACTAGATATTTTCCAAAACATTAGAGACCGAGAGACGGGTCGGCGTCCGAATCCGCCCGCACCATATACAAACGGAAACCATTATCAGCCCAGGGGGACATCAATCCATTATAGAGGGGAACGGGGAAATAATAATAATAGAAGAGAGGATTGGAGGTGTGTAGAGTGTCATTGTGAGAACTACGCCAGCAGAACGACCTGTTATAGGTGCCATAAAGAGAGGAACTGTTAACGAAATAACACTGAGCATAACCAAAACAATCAACCACAGAGAGGAGGGAGCAGCAACCGAGGAGCACCGGGAAGTAGTGGAATTGCTAACAGAGGCAGTGGTGGGTATACTCCAGGCCGTGCAACAACTCAGACGGAAAACTAGCAAGGACAGTGGGTGAAGGAACCCCACCATTGTCGACAAAGGACTGCGGGGCCCAAGACAACAACGGCTACCTAAGTAACGTTATCTGCACCGATCAGTCCAAGGAACTGATGGAGGAGGATGACATAGAGGCAGCAAGATTAGAGACCGGACTGACCGAGGTAAGAATCCAAATTGAAGGTAAGGAAATAAAAACCTTAGTAGATACAGGCAGTGAAGTTTCTGTTATTTCCGAACATATACTAGAGGGTTTGCAAGAAACAAACAAAAATGTCCCATCTTTGCCAGTTGCGGGGGTGACTATTGTAGGTATTACCGGAGTTAGGAGTAAACATGTAACTAAACAGGTACATTTGAATATGGTAATTAACGGAGTAGGGTACGATAATACATTTCTAGTAGTACGGGGGTTAAATTTGGAGGTTATTTTGGGGAACGATTTTTTGATAAAGCGTAAGGCGGTAATTGATTTTCAGAAGAGGCTGTTAGTACTGAATAATGAAATTGAACCGGTTCAGATTAGTTTTGAGCGGGTAGTAGACAAAGTGAGAATTTCGGGAGTTAAGGTGATACTAAATCGGGCCAGTAAAGTAGAAACGGAAGTTAAAATGTGTGTATGTAGAGAGAGAGAGAGAGAGAGAGAGTTAGTGGGTGACATAAATGAAGAACGAATTTGGGAGGATAGAGCGGTGAAGTTTTGTAGTGAGGGTGGCGCCGTAGGGAGTTCTCAACGTAAAGCGTTGTGGCGGGTGGTAGAGTGTTTTAAAGAAGTGTTTGCCAATATACCCGGGAGGGCAAGAAATTATGAATGTGAATTAAAGGTAAGGGAACACGCACCCTATGTACAAAGAAGCTATCCGGTGCCATATTCAAAGAGAAGAGCGGTCCAGGCGGAATTAGATAAAATGTTAGAGGGGGACATAATAGAGAGATCAGTATCACCGTATTCCAACCCGTTAGTAGTAGTTATTAGAAAAGATGGACGAGTCAGATTATGTTTAGACGCCCGCAAGATTAATCAAATAATTATTCCGGATCGAGAATCGCCCGAAGCAATAGAAGAGATATTCCAAAAATTCAGTAGAGTTAAATACATGACCTCATTAGATTTAACCGTGGGGTACTGGCTACTGGCAAGTCCCGTTAGCATGCGAAAGTAGGAAATATACAGCATTCCTTTTCAATGGGAAGAATTACCAATTTAAACGGTTACCTTTTGGGCTGAATACGAGTGTGGCCAGCTTTATAAAATGTCTATATGAGATTATGCAGCCACAAAATTTGGATTTTTTAACTATTTCTGTAGATGATATACTGATAGCCACACGCACATTCTCGGAACACGTGGAACATTTAGAATACGTATTAGATAGATTGCATAAAGGGGGGTTGACTGTCAACTGGGAGAAATCTAAATTTTTACAGAAAGAAATATATTTTTCAGGTTTCATAATAACACCAGAAGGGATAAAAGCCAACCCAGAGAAGGTAGATTCAATTTTAAAATTTCCGGAACCCAGAAATATTAAGCAATTGCAAAGTTTTTTAGGGTTATGTAATTTTTATAGAAAATTTCAGATAAACTATGCCCATATAACTTCAAAGTTGAGTGCAGTATTACAAAAGAATAAGCAGTGGAGATGGGGGGAAAAAGAACGAGATGCGCTTAACGAGATAAAGGACCATTTTATGAACATGATCATGATGAATCACCCTAACTTTGAACGCACATTTTATTTACAGACGGACGCCAGTAATATCGCTTTAGGTGCTGAGTTGTACCAGGAGGACGACAACAAGGAACATCACACTATCGCTTTCGTCAGCCGGACGTTGTTAGCAGCCGAAAGGAGTTACACAACAACCAAGAAGGAATTACTAAGCATTGTCTTTGCCGTGAAGAAATTCCGAACCTATCTGTTGGGAAATTCTACCATCATCCGGACTGACCACAAGGCATTATCTTTTTTAAACACCTGTAAATTGACACACAGCAGAATAACCAGGTGGGTACTAGCGTTACAAGAGTATAATTTTACTTGCGAGTATATAAAAGGGGTGGAAAACAAGATACCTGACACTTTATCCAGGGTAGATACAGAGGGAATGAGAACAGGGAGGGGCTTAAAAGAAATAGAAATCTTTAGACTTAGTAGGGAAGATAGACTGTTTGGGGAGGAGTTGAAAGACATTAATAGCATGCAGAGGATAGATATTAAATTGAATAAAATAATAACTAACTTAGAGTCCGATTCAGATGAGTTAGGGTATAGCCGATATTTTCAGATCTATCAAGGGAGTTTGTTTAAGAAAGAAGAGGGGGAGAGCGTGATTGGAGGTTAGTTATACCGGAAGGGTTGGTAGACAAGATAATATGGGACTGTCATTTTCGGTATGGGCATTTCGGTGCTAGGAAGTGTGTAAATGTATTGAAAGAATCATGTTTATTTAAAAATATGGAACGGAGGTTTAGAACTTTACTCCGCGGGTGCGATTTATGTCAGAAGTCGAAGGTATAGAGGGAGAAATGAAATACATTAGAGTCGAGAGACCCTTTGATTTAGTTGCGGTGGACTTGTTTGGTCATCTACCAAAGGGAAGGGGAGGCGTAATGTACAATTTTGTGGTATTAGATACATTCACGAAATTTGTAAGATTGTATAGTGTAAAAAGGGCAACAAGTATTAAGTGAAAAAATAACGTAGGATTATCTGCTTAAAACCGGAAAACCTAAAATAATATTATCTGATCATGGACCCCAATTCATTAGTGGAACCTGGTGACAAACTTTGGGTTGGGAAGGCATCATACCTAAACACACGGCGGTATACCATCCTCAATCGAACCAGGCCGAAAGGGTCATGCGAGAATTAGGGAGAATTTTTCGGGCATATTGCTATGCCAAACACAGCGAATGGCCAATGTACGTGGGAAAAATTGAAGAATGGTTGAATTGTACTACTCATGAATCAACTGGGTTTACACCGTACGAGCTGCTCAAGGGGACACGCCCACCTAGAATTCTGGAACAGCTGTTCAATTACCCACCGGAGAGCAACACCCGAGGTTTGGAGGTAAAATTAAACCTCGCAAATGAAAATTTATTAACTAAGGGAGAAAAAAGAAAACGGCGGCATGATGCTAAACGCAAATGGACTAAGTATGAGGTAGGTCAGTTGGTATTAGTGAGAAGACATGATTTATCAAGTGCACAGGATAAAGAGATTAAGTAATTCTTTTTGTTATATAAAGGACTGTATGAAGTAGTCGAAATTAAAATGGATAACGCATACGTTTTACGAAATCAAGTGACGCGGGAGATAGTGGGTACCCATAACGCCACCAATTTAAAAAAGTACTGGTTAAAATAAAATAAATCATGTAATTGTATATAAAAATTTAATGTTTTCAGAAAGGACCCTCCCCCATTTTCGGGCGGCCAAGGTCTCACCAGCCCTGGTCGTGGATTTTGGACACATAGGGACAGACCATGGTTGTAGCCACCTCCCACTGAGGTGGGACAAGGATGGTCTTTCCCTACCAAATTGGTAGAAACTAGAAATTTTACATAGTACAAATAACGGGGAGGGGGACCCCTAAAGACCGTGTTTAAAGAAACAGAAAAATAGGTGCACAAATTGGCACAACCCACGGACAACTGATTGCCTTAATTCTAAATTATAATATTAAGGTAATCCTCAAATCAATAAACTGGTGTTATTTGAGGTTTGTAAACTCATCCCTTAATAGGTAGGTAGTGGAGTAGTTTTGTGGCTGAGGTAACAAATTGAAATAATAAATTTCCGTATAGTCTGACTGGATAATGGTATATAGAGATGGGATCGTAGATTAGCGGTTGGGGTTTGTTTTTTTATATATCTGGAAAAGGGGGCATGTAAGGAATTTAGTGCTGCCAAAAGGGTTTTGTTCACATTCATTGATGTAGGGGTTCTGTTCATTTTCAATCGCATCTGTATATACTATTATCCTGTACATATAAGATATAACCTATTCACAGGTAATTAAAGAAAAATAATTTGTGAAGATATTGTAAAACAAAAGCCATACAACCTAAGGTTCAACCATTATTTTGGAGTACCTACTATGTTAGGTTATGAGTAGAGATAAATGGTAGTCAGAATGTGATTATGGGAGAATTTAAGGAAAGTTTTGAACCAAACGATGTGATGCTGGTAAAATTCATTGAAATACCGAGGCGAGACTAAACATTAAACTAACTAGAATCATTTTGAATAATGTAATTAAAATAACTGAAATTGTCTTGAACCAATGAAGAAACTAAATTAAATATGAGTTGTCCTTGGATTAACTTAACAATGTGAATTTTAGGGATGCGTTTAAATTTATTTTGATTTGAATTTTAACTGTAATGGTAAATTAAATAATAATTGATGAAAACGTAATGATTGAAATATTCATTTAAAATTGAAAACTGAAGGAAATTTTTGGGTAAATATAATCAAAAATGTTTAGGCCAAGATAGTGTTTGTAAAATAAGATGGGCATACAACTGTTAATGTAAACCTTTATAAATAGTCAATTTGTTTTATACTGTAGATTCCCCACCTAAGTGCGGCCATGACCTCACCGGATCATGACCGTGAAAGTAGTCAATTATAGCAAATCATAAATTTTAATTGTTATAATAACTGGCTAGTGGTTTGTTTTTGTTTTGTTAACCCGGCGGTTTGTTAAAATTAGTTGGGGGGGGGTATTTTTAGGGGAATCTACCAAATTTTGGAACAGGGCTATTTTCACCCATATAGGGGTGGTAGTCCATTAGGGGCGTATCAATCATTGTTAGTATGTTACTGAAGTTTTACTGTAACGCCGAAGCAAGGATGGGGGTGGAATAAAAGAAAAAATGTCCACCCCTTCCGCATCAGTCCTTGTGGAAGCAACTGGATGCCACAGTCCAGGGGGTGTAATAGTGAGTGTGGATGGGGGGTGACCAAGTTACAGGCCACGAGGGAGATGTGGTTTACAGCTAGGATGAGGCTGGTGATGGTCAAGAAGCCTAGTGCAGAACACAGTCAATTGTAACAGGCATCAGGGGTTAAGGGATTTGAAGGGGGGTTGTAAAAAAAAAAAAAAAAAATCAGGAGTCAAGGATAAGTCATTCTTGAGTGTAGAATCTGTACTTCATAGTTATGATTGTTATGATTTACTGATATTTTGTATAATCAATGTGTTATTTTGGATGGGTAATAGAGTTTTGTGAACATTATTTAATTTGTATGAAATTCATATGTATTAGATGTAAGTATACCGTAAGTTTATATGGCCATGCGGACATTGTATTTTATGAAGGCCAGGTATAGGGTTGATTGAAACCAATGTAACGTGTTGATGATGAGTTGAAATCATTGTGATAGTGTATGAGTACGGACTTAATAAGTGAAGCTGAATTAATTAATTTAACAGTTGGACTATCTAAAAAGGTTGAATAATTTATTTTTGACTTGTAGTGAATAAGGTGGTAATGTTTTGTTTGTAATTCAATGAAAAATGGTAATGTTTATTTTGGAAGGCTTATCATGTTGTATCCTGATTATGTTTTAACAGAAGAGTAAAGTAAAAGTGATAATGAAAGGTAAACAGAACGTTGAGTTAATGTTGGTGATGATTCATTTGTATTCTATGTAATCTACTTGTACTTTTGGCGGGGAATAATGTTTTGTTAGGGGAGTAAAATTACCAATATATAACTGGTATATGATTTTTATGTATTCAATGTAAATAAATGTAAGCAGACAGTAAGTTTGTATTGCTAGGTAGACATACGTATATTACAAATTCAAGGAAAAACCAGTACTTTGTATAAAAAAGAACCAGTACTTTGCCAATAATGAACCAGTACAACTAAGAGGAAACGAATCAGTGTGGGATATGGAGTAATGAAAGGCCATTTGTTGAAATTTTGCTTGAATGTTTCAGAGTCAAGTGATACTGTAGCAGGTGCCTATCTGATTTTATGGTGTTGGGATCTCGAGTAGAGAAGTCCAGTAAGGTCGGATGGGTGCGGCCACAGCCACCGGACTAGGGGGGGTAAGTACCCAGGATCTTAGTAAGAATTACGGGGGGTTGCGGCACCATATCTTCACTGATCCTCTTAGGTTTTAGGCAATGAGAGTTTTTATGCTGCGGCATAAAACCTCTCATGGGGGGGGGTATTGTAATGGTACAGAATTGGGTGTAAAAGATAATAATTTAAATCAATTGTAATCCCAATGTAGTCAGTGTTCACCTGTGTGGAACCTCGATTTCATCAACCACGCATGCAGTGTTATTACAAAACAAAACGTCTGTTTTGTTTCTGCACTCAGACAGGTCTGACAGATTACGCAATGACATACAGTTTGTGGTAACCGTGAATCACGGCAAAAATGACGCCAAGCCATAGATTTCACCAGGCGGCAAAATGTTGCTAAACTCGATGTCCCGCTTATAGAACACCTTTAAAAGAACCAATGGGCACGCAGACTGGCGATCACGTGATCCGACTCACCCTTGTGAATCATGGCCCTAACGCCAGTTAGTTCAACTGTAACTCTGACCGCACGGTCAACTAACTCCAAACCTAAGTGCTCGAGCAAAGGAAAGTCGGCCGACAAAAAGCGAAATGTGATAAAACACGGTTCTATGCAGTGAGTAATATTATTCAACCAGTGAATAATTAACGCCCATCACAAGAAAAAAAAAACTTCAATTATCTTCCATTGACTTTCGGAGTGCGGAGTGAAAATAAGTGCCGCAACAGTTGGACCAGGTCTACAACCAGGCTGAGTACTCGTATAATCAATTTCTTATAATTCCAAAATTTGAACAACCTTAAAATTTATACCTTGGAACGTTTCAAATAATAATGAGATCTCTAAGGGAAAGGCGTTTAAATAGAATGTTCATGTAAAAGAATGAATGGGTAGGAGATTGGGGATAAATTATGTACTGGTTCAGTAAACACATAAATTGTTTGTTATAACTGTCATAGTTAAGTAAGATTGGTTCGCCAATTAATTTTATGATTTTTGTGTTATTTGTAAATTTGTTTATTAATGTCTTAATTTGTCAATAAGTATTTTGCGTATTAAATAAAATTCAAATCAGTTGTTCTAACCAATATAAACGGTGTTATTATATTTTCACCCCTCAACTCAAATAATCTTTCTGCAGCTGGCTTCGTCTGTAGGACCCTGGAAGAGAGCCCGAAGGTAAGATGAAAACGAAGTTTGCATAAATTTAATATATTTTATTAATTGAAATAAATTTTGTTGTCTCAGTGACGCCCGAATACAGAGACTCGATTGTATTATCATTTAAATTAAATTCTGTTGTCTCAGTGGCCCCGAACAATGACTGCGAGTGTAATTCCTTATTACAGAAACCAGACCTAATTAAGCTGCAGAACGGGTTATTTGGAAGTGAGGGCGTTTTTTTTAAATATATAAACGTCTAATGAAGTTTATATAAATGTTAATTTAAGAGGTTTATAATTGCGTAGGCAGTTTATTGTGTATTTAAATTAATTATATTGACAAAGATGGAAGACATTAACAAAATAAAAATGACCGACTCGACAGTTACGAGTGAGTCAGGGGACCATGTAAACCATATAACGGTCCGAGAAAATATTTTAACTGAGTCAGCAATTACGAATGATTCAGGGCAGGAAATGACTCCAACCATAGTTAATGAAAATAATTTGACAGATTCAGTTACAATTAGTAATGTGGGAGCGAAATCAACCCCCATAATAACAAAAATAAAAGAAAAAGAATGGTCAATGAATGATATGATGAATTTCATAAGTAGACGTTTTGATAGTAGTGATGCTAAATTTAATGAATTAAAGGGGGATATTAATGAAATAAATAATCGTTTTGACAACAGTGACAAAAAATTTGATGCCAAATTTAATGAAGTAAAGGGGGATATTAAAGTAAAACTAGATGAACAGAATGTCAAGTTTAACGAAATTAAGGGGGAAATGAATGAAATAAATAAAAAAGTGACCGAGTCACAAAAGAATATTGATGATAAACTAAATGAAATGAATGTTAAGTTAATACAACAGCTCGATGAGCGTATAAGTGTCATTAATGCACAATTAGATAATCGTATTAGTGATAATAATAATAAAGTGATAGAGTTAGTGAACGAAAATTTTAATGAAAAAATTAACATAATTAATGAAAATTTAGAAAGCAAAATAGACGAGTACAATAGTGACATTGTAACCCAAATAGATGAGTGTAAAAATAACAATAGAAATATAATTGAAAACCTTAGTAGAGATATACAAATATATGAAACTAATATTGATAGTAAGATTTATAAGATGGAAAATAGCCATAAGTCCGAAATACAGCTATTAAAAGGCGCGGTAGAAATGGTAAATGAGGCGACCATTCAATCCGAACGTGTAACTAATAACAAGCTTAACTTGATCGAACAAAAATTGATCAATACCAAAGATGAATTAAGTGGGGAGATAAGCAAAAAACTAAACAGTGTCACGGAACGAATATTAATAACGCGAGAAGTAAACAACGACATCGAACTAGAGTCATTTAGTTGTGAGAGTAGGGGGGTACACCCCATGCAATTTTTAAACAGAGTAAAAGAATATAATCAGTTTTGCAATAGTAATTGGGAGGTTGTTAGTAAAAATAATGAAATGCTTCAAAGGGAGTTCTGCAGTGTGGGCGGAAGTACACAAAGCAGAATAGGGAGATTATCCAAGTTTTGAGAGTGCCTTCCGAAGCAAATACTTGTCGGAGGAGGAGCAAGAGGGGTTACGCGGTAAGATTATGGGAAAAGGTAATTTTGGGGCCCAGGGGGATAATGTGACACTGTACGTGATGCGGTCATACAATGAGGTGAATTATTTAGAGCCCCCGTTATCGTTCCGAATGTTTGTACGGTATACAAGTAAACATTTACCAAGAGAAATTCAGATCAACTTAATGACGTGGGAAGTGGAAGACATAAATGAACTCGAGCAAATACTAGATATTTTCCAAAACATTAGAGACCGAGAGACGGGTCGGCGTCCGAATCCGCCCGCACCATATACAAACGGAAACCATTATCAGCCCAGGGGGACATCAATCCATTATAGAGGGGAACGGGAATATAATAATAATAGAAGAGAGGATTGGAGGTGTGTAGAGTGTCATTGTGAGAACTACGCCAGCAGAACGACCTGTTATAGGTGCCATAAAGAGAGGAACTGTTAACGAAATAACACTGAGCATAACCAAAACAATCAACCACAGAGAGGAGGGAGCAGCAACCGAGGAGCACCGGGAAGTAGTGGAATTGCTAACAGAGGCAGTGGTGGGTATACTCCAGGCCGTGCAACAACTCAGACGGAAAACTAGCAAGGACAGTGGGTGAAGGGACCCCACCATTGTCGACAAAGGACTGCGGGGCCCAAGACAACAACGGCTACCTAAGTAACGTTATCTGCACCGATCAGTCCAAGGAACTGATGGAGGAGGATGACATAGAGGCAGCAAGATTAGAGACCGGACTGACTGAGGTAAGAATCCAAATTGAAGGTAAGGAAATAAAAACCTTAGTAGATACAGGCAGTGAAGTTTCTGTTATTTCCGAACATATACTAGAGGGTTTGCAAGAAACAAACAAAAATATCCCATCTTTGCCAGTTGCGGGGGTGACTATTGTAGGTATTACCGGAGTTAGGAGTAAACGTGTAACTAAACAGGTACATTTGAATATGGTAATTAACGGAGTAGGGTACGATAATACATTTCTAGTAGTACGGGGGTTAAATTTGGAGGTTATTTTGAGGAACGATTTTTTGATAAAGCGTAAGGCGGTAATTGATTTTCAGAAGAGGCTGTTAGTACTGAATAATGAAATTGAACCGGTTCAGATTAGTTTTGAGCGGGTAGTAGACAAAGTGAGAATTTCGGGAGTTAAGGTGATACTAAATCGGGCCAGTAAAGTAGAAACGGAAGTTAAAATGTGTGTATGTAGAGAGAGAGAGAGAGAGAGAGAGTTAGTGGGTGACATAAATGAAGAACGAATTTGGGAGGATAGAGCGGTGAAGTTTTGTAGTGAGGGTGGCGCCGTAGGGAGTTCTCAACGTAAAGCGTTGTGGCGTAAATATACAGCATTTGTAACAGTACAGAATTAGCCGTACCAGAATAATGGTATGTAGGGATATTTTTATTGTAAATTTTATTATAATCATGAAGTATAACCAGGGCAAGTTAGTTTTGACACAAGTCCCAGTAATACGCCAATTCACCAGAGGGGAGCCGATCCAAGGTCAGCGGCGTACGAGTGAAGTGAAACAACGATAATGGCCGTTTCAGGCGCTAAAAATTGACAATACTGACTTTCTATTGGTCCATTGTAACGAATCGTCACCAAAAACACAATTACGATATAAAACCATTATGTATTAACCAAGGCGGTGGTTGGAAAACAATAGACAATAACGTCAGATGCACGACCACTTACATAACAATTATGTCTGACCCAGCCTCAGTCTTCAAAAGTAACTCAGAGAGCATATACGCTCTAACAGTAGTGGGCAGTTTTCTGCCATCAAAATGTAACATTTACTGTTTAAAATGATTTAATCAATACTACAGTAAACACTAACATTTACTAGAATCAGTGAACTTTGCAAAACATGTATTAAAGGTAGAGTCAGTGAAAAATGAATACCATCAAACTGGACGAACGCCTGCCAACCGCATGGAGCCGCTGAGGAGGGAGCTACACCACGTCTATTCAGGAAAGCCCTACATTTCATTACCTAAATTCAAAAATTAGAAAAATGAGCTCAATTTCTATAAAATTTGTTTAAATTCAAGTGAGAAAGGGAGAGAGAGGAAGCGAGTGTGTAACCCGGTGTTGATCAACCCAATATTAAAATGAGGCGTTGGTTTGTGATCATGTTTAATCAGTATTAAGAGTAAAGTATTAAAGAAATCAAAACTAAAATTTTGTTCAATGATGATAATCACATATATAAAAGAAGTCATTTACATAGAATCATAAAGTGTACACAATTAACCTTGAGTAAGGTCAAGGGCGGAATATCATAGCCGCCATTTTGAAATTCGAATCATTAACAGGGGTTATGCTTATATTAATTTACCACGTATATGCTGAAATAAAATCAAAATTCGTTACAGTTATCTAATGTGTTATGTTATTTCTATACCCAACGACCTCTGCCGCTGTCTGCTTAACGCAATTCTGGACCAAAAGCCTAATGCATGTAACTGAGCTAAGCACGTGTTATTCCGGTGATAAGATTTATTATGCAAATTACATAAATATTAACTATCATACATTCAGTATTAATAATTATTTATTTTACATTATCAGTAACTTAACAGATTGCGCCCAGAACAGGGTCATTATTAGAAACTTAACAGATGGCAGCCCGAACTTGGACTTTATATATAAATAAAAATATGTAAATAAGCAGAAAAGCAGAGGTGGAAGGGTAAAGAAATAAACATAAAAGAGAGGTTATCTATAGAGATTACCTATAGTATAAAAAGACGTACACAACAAATAAAACAAAGTTTAGTACCATCAGTACGATAAAATGGCAGATAACGAAAGCATTAACGTAAAAAATACAAACACAGAATCATTGATGTTGAGCACGCCACAGGCGAACTCAACGCCTATAGTAAATACCAGAATGGAAGAAAATGATATAATAAAAATGATGAAACTGCTTTTCAATGAGCAGAGCGTCAAATTTGATCAATTTGATGTACAATTGAGTGATATCAAAAAAGAAATTAAAAAACAGAGCTGTAGATTTGATGAAAGGTTAAATGAAATAGGTACAAAGTTAGAAAAAATAGAATTAGAAAAGAAGAAATTAGAATTAAACAAATTTGAATTGAACAAAGATGACAAGGTAAGTGGGGTAGAAAATTACGATAAAATAGATGAAAATATAGTAATAGGAGACAATAGTGTGGAGGTTGGTAGTAACAATGAAATTTTATGGGGAATAGAATATAATAATAAAGGAATGATAGTGTGTTTTTAAGGTTTAAAGAGTGGGTGTAAAGAGAGATATATTGAGAGAGAGAAGTGTTGTTGGGAGAGGTATTATTATGAGAGATGTTTTAAGAGAGAGAGATGGTATGATAGTGAGAGATATATTGAGAGAAACAGAGAAGTAGAAATTTTAAAGATATGTAGAGATTATGAAGAGTTGATGGAAAGGTTAGTAGTAGGAGAGAATGAGAATAATGACTTTACAAAATACCTGATTGTAACAGACGATACCAAAGGCGACATGACCATACCCGATCATGAGTTATATGAGATTGTGGAAAATTATAGAAATTTGAATAGTATGTATATTGATTGTAATAATATAAGACATTCAATATTAAACCATGTATATGGTTTTAAGATTCGATTCTTATTTGATGATGGAGGGTATACCTTTTATTGTGTTATGAACATTTAATTATGTGGACAGTGTTTTTCAGGATGGACTGCCTATAAACTGATTTATGGTAAATGATTTAACGATTATGTGGATTGTATATTTTTGTGTATAGTAATGTCAGTGTATTTTTGCTGTTGTGTATTTTATGTATTTTTTATGTAAACATGTATTGTAGAATTTTAAATAATTGAAGGAAGTTTAATAATGATTTTGAAATGATGTTATGAGATTTAGATTCTAATGGTTAATAAATGAAGCAGGTAATAGATTTGGCTATTGAGAAGTATTGTTGTTAGTAGGTAAGTGATGGATTTTCTAGTGGGATATTAAGGTGAAATGTTGTAAAGAGTTTGGGTAATAGTGATAAATCAGGGCATTGGAGTTAGTTGAATAAAGTTATTGGGAGTTAGGGAAAATAAAGTGTTGAGATGTTGATAATATATAAAGAGGTGTTAGATATTTTAGGGACACAGTGGTTAGTGATTATATGTAGAGGTGAGTAATGTTAATGGTAATTTTATAGTTGTTGATGGTGATATTTTGTAATAAGGGTATTGGTGTAGGAGTCTGCAACGAGAGATGTTGAGACGGGAAGGGACCGTTGTGTGCCGGAAAGGGTTATCTGAAAGGGTCAGGAACCGATAAGGGAATGAGTTGGTTAGAGGGAATACACACATACTAGTACAAAAATGAGCGGTGCCAGAGGTTTTAAATGGGATTTGTGAAGGGGGTTATTATAGAGATATTGGTGTCATATTATATTAATGGTTAGAAGCAGTTGTTAGTTAAAAAAGAGGGGTAGTAAGGTTAGGTTGACAAATGCCAAAATAAGAGATAGAAAATAGTGAATAATTGAGAGCCACCCAAACTAAATAAGGATGAAAGGTTAGAAAAGGATAATTCATGGTAGAAAGGTAATGTAACAGAGGGATTGATGATAAATTTGAAATTTTTGTATAGAATCTAAATGAATGTTAAATGATAAAAGTTAATAGAGAATTGTTGATAGTAATGATGTTATAAAGTTCTGTTGCAAGTTATGTAAATATGAATTAAGTAATGTGAATTGTTCAATGTTAGTGTTTAATGCTTATGATGTACCATGTTTTATTATGTTGATGATAGTGTGTGGTTAGGAGACTACTATAAGGGTAGTGACCCTGATAATATTAAATTTTGTGTTAGAGTAACAAGTCTCTGGAAAAAAAAATGATTCTGTTAAAAAGGAGTAAGATTAAAGTAAAGAAATGAGTAAAGAAATTTGGATAGTTAAAAATGCTGCCATGCTAGATAAATATACTGATATTAATTGAAATAAATGAATAAAAATAATAGTTGTGGTTTGAAAAAAAAAAAAAAAAAAATTTATGTTGTGTTTAGTATAAGAGTATAATTTTATGATGAAAGAGGCAATTTAATATTGACGGGAGTCAGAGCAATTGATACAAATATGTAGGAGTGTTGTCAAGTAGACGGAGGATCTATCGTAAATCTTGTTATATTTTGTTGTGTTATTTGGTATTTTATAAATAAATGAAACCAACGCCTCAAATCACAAACCAATGCATCTAAGAGGAAACATATCAGTTGCGGATATGTAAATGAATAAGACCACTATTTGAAATTTTGTATTGAATGTTTCAGAGTTTTTATGGTGTTGTGACCGCGGTCCTGAGCTGGCCGGAGCGTCAGAACAGGAGCGTGCAGTGCCTCATGGCCTTATGGTGTAGGGATCTCTCAGGAGAAGTCCAGTAAGGTCAGACGGGTACGATCGACACTATAGGACCAAGGGTAAGTGATTGAGATTTTCTTTTTTATTAACACTACAGGGGGTTGTGGCACATATCTGGACTGATCCTTTTAGAAAAGTGTGAATGAGTCAATGAAAGTTTTTGTGTCTAGACACCAAACCTTTCATTGAGGGGGTTTTGTAACAGTACAGAATTAGCCATACCAGAATAAATGGTATGTAGGGATATTTTTATTGTAAATTTTATTATAATCATGAAGTATAACCAGGGCAAGTTAGTTTTGACACAAGTCCCAGTAATACGCCAATTCACCAGAGGGGAGCCGATCCAAGGTCAGCGGCGTACGAGTGAAGTGAAACAACGATAATGGCCGTTTCAGGCGCTAAAAATTGACAATACTGACTTTCTATTGGTCCATTGTAACGAATCGTCACCAAAAACACAATGACGATATAAAACCATTACGTATTAACCAAGGCGGTGGTTGGAAAACAATAGACAATGACGTCAGATGCACGACCACTTACATAACAATTACGTCTGACCCAGCCTCAGTCTTCAAAAGTAACTCAGAGAGCATATACGCTCTAACAGTAGTGGGCAGTTTTCTGCCATCAAAATGTAACATTTACTGTTTAAAATGATTTAATCAATACTACAGTAAACACTAACATTTACTAGAATCAGTGAACTTTGCAAAACATATATTAAAGGTAGAGTCAGTGAAAAATGAATACCATCAAACTGGACGAACGCCTGCCAACCGCATGGAGCCGCTGAGGAGGGAGCTACACCACGTCTACTCAGGAAAGCCCTACATTTCATTACCTAAATTCAAAAATTAGAAAAATGAGCTCAATTTCTGTAAAATTTGTTTAAATTCAAGTGGGAAAGGGAGAGAGAGGAAGCGAGTGTGTAACCCGGTGTTGATCAACCCAATATTAAAATGAGGTGTTGGTTTGTGATCATGTTTAATCAGTATTAAGAGTAAAGTATTAAAGAAATCAAAACTAAAATTTTGTTCAATGATGATAATCACATATATAAAAGAAGTCATTTACATAGAATCATAAAGTGTACACAATTAACCTTGAGTAAGGTCAAGGGCGGAATATCATAGCCGCCATTTTGAAATTCGAATCACTAACAGGGGTTATGCTTATATTAATTTACCACGTATATGCTGAAATAAAATCAAAATTCGTTACAGTTATCTAATGTGTTATGTTATTTCTATACCCAACGACCTCTGCCGCTGTCTGCTTAACGCAATTCTGGACCAAAAGCCTAATGCATGTAACTGAGCTAAGCACGTGTTATTCCGGTGATAAGATTTATTATGCAAATTACATAAATATTAACTATCATACATTCAGTATTAAGAATTATTTGTATTACAATAAGCAGAAACTTAACACATTCATTTTCAATGGGAAGAATTACCAATTTAAACGGTTACCTTTTGGGCTGAATACGAGTGTGGCCAGCTTTATAAAATGTCTATATGAGATTATGCAGCCACAAAATTTGGATTTTTTAACTATTTACGTAGATGATATACTGATAGCCACACGCACATTCTCGGAACACGTGGAACATTTAGAATACGTATTAGATAGATTGCATAAAGGGGGGTTGACTGTCAACTGGGAGAAATCTAAATTTTTACAGAAAGAAATACATTTTTTCGGTTTCATAATAACACCAGAAGGGATAAAAGCCAACCCAGAGAAGGTAGATTCAATTTTAAAATTTCCGGAACCCAGAAATATTAAGCAATTGCAAAGTTTTTTAGGGTTATGTAATTTTTATAGAAAATTTCAGTTAAACTATGGCCATATAACTTCAAAGTTGAGTGCAGTATTACAAAAGAATAAGCAGTGGAGATGGGAAAAAGAACGAGATGCGTTTAACGAGATAAAGGACCATTTTATGAACATGATCATGATGAATCACCCTAACTTTGAACGCACATTTTATTTACAGATGGACGCCAGTAATATCGCTTTAGGTGCTGAGTTGTACCAGGAGGACGACAACAAGGAACATCACACTATCGCTTTCGCCAGCCGGACGTTGTTAGCTGCCGAAAGGAGTTACACAACAACCAAGAAGGAATTACTAAGCATTGTCTTTGCCGTGAAGAAATTCCGAACCTATCTGTTGGGAAATTCTACCATCATCCGGACTGACCACAAGGCATTATCTTTTTTAAACACCTGTAAATTGACACACAGCAGAATAACCAGTTGGGTACTAGCGTTACAAGAGTGTAATTTTACTTGCGAGTATATAAAAGGGGTGGAAAACAAGATACCTGACACTTTATTCAGGGTAGATACAGAGGGAATGAGAACAGGGAGGGACTTAAAAGAAACAGAAATCTTTAGACTTACTAGGGAAGATAGACTGTTTGGGGAGGAGTTGAAAGACATTAATAGCATGCAGAGGATAGATATTAAATTGAATAAAATAATAACTAGCTTAGAGTCCGATTCAGATGAGTTAGGGTATAGCCGATATTTTCAGATCTATCAAGGGAGTTTGTTTAAGAAAGTAGAGGGGGAGAGAGTGATTGGAGGTTAGTTATACCGGAAGGGTTGGTAGACAAGATAATATGGGACTGTCATTTTTGGTATGGGCATTTCGGTGCTAGGAAGTGTGTAAATGTATTGAAAGAATCATGTTTATTTAAAAATATGGAACGGAGGTTTAGAACTTTACTCCGCGGGTGCGATTTATGTCAGAAGTCGAAGGTATAGAGGGAGAAATGAAATACAATAGAGTCGAGAGACCCTTTGATTTAGTTGCGGTGGACTTGTTTGGTCATCTACCAAAGGGAAGGCGAGGCGTAATGTACATTTTTGTGGTATTAGATACATTCACGAAATTTGTAAGATTGTATAGTGTAAAAAGGGCAACAAGTAAAGTATTAAGTGAAAAAATAGCGAAGGAATATATGCTTAAAACCGGAAAACCTAAAATAATATTATCTGATCATGGACCCCAATTCATTAGTGGAACTTGGCGACAAACTTTGGGTTGGGAAGGCATCATACCTAAACACACGGCGGTATACCATCCTCAATCGAACCAGGCCGAAAGGGTCATGCGAGAATTAGGGAGAATTTTTCGGGCATATTGCCATGCCAAACACAGCGAATGGCCAATGTACATGGGAAAAATTGAAGAATGGTTGAATTGTACTACTCATGAATCAACTGGGTTTACACCGTACGAGCTGCTCAAGGGGACACGCCCACCTAGAATTTTGGAACACCTGTTCAATTACCCACCGGAGAGCAACACCCGAGGTTTGGAGGTAAAATTAAACCTCGCAAATGAAAATTTATTAACTAAGGGAGAAAAAAGAAAACGGCGGCATGATGCTAAACGCAAATGGACTAAGTATGAGGTAGGTCAGTTGGTATTAGTGAGAAGACATGATTTATCAAATGCACAGGATAAAAAGATTAGGTAATTCTTTTTGTTATATAAAGGACTGTATGAAGTAGTCGAAATTAAAATGGATAACGCATACGTTTTACGAAATCAAGTGACGCGGGAGATAGTGGGTACCCATAACGCCACCAATTTAAAAAAGTACTGGTCAAAATAAAATAAATCATGTAATTGTATATAAAAATTTAACGTTTTCAGAAGGGACCCTCCCCCATTTTCGGGCGGCCAAGGTCTCACCAGCCGTGGTCGTGGATTTTGGACACATAGGGACAGACCATGGTTGTAGCCACCTCCCACTGAGGTGGGACAAGGATGGTCTTTCCCTACACAATTGGTAGAAACTAGAAATTTTACATAGTACAAATAATGGAGAAGGGGACCCCTAAAGTCCGTGTTTAAAGAAACAGAAAAATAGGTGCACAAATTGGCACAACCCAAGGACAATTCATTGCCTTAATTCTAAATTATAATATTAAGGTAATCCTCAAATCAATAAACTGGTGTTATTTGAGGTTTGTAAACTCATCCCTTAATAGGTAGGTAGTGGAGTAGTTTTGTGGCTGAGGTAACAAATTGAAATAATAAATTTCCGTATAGTCTGACTGGATAATGGTATATAGAGATGGGATCGTAGATTAGCGGTTGGGGTTTGTTTTTTTATATATCTGGAAAAGGGGGCATGTAAGGAATTTAGTGCTGCCAAAAGGGTTTTGTTCACATTCATTGATGTAGGGGTTCTGTTCATTTTCAATCGCATCTCTATATACTATTATCCTGTACATATAAGATATAACCTATTCACAGGTAATTAAAGAAAAATAATTTGTGAAGATATTGTAAAACAAAAGCCATACAACCTAAGGGTTAAACCATTATTTTGGAGTACCTGCTATGTTAGGTTATGAGTAGAGATAAATGGTAGTCAGAATGTGATTATGGGAGAATTTAAGGAAAGTTTTGAACCAAACAATGTGATGCTGGTAAAATTCATTGAAATACCAAGGCGAGACTAAACATTAAACTAACTAGAATCATTTTGAAAAATGTAATTAAAATAACTGAAATTGTCTTAAACCAATGAAGAAACTAAATTAAATTTGAGTTGTCCTTGGATTAACTTAACAATGTGAATTTTAGGGATGTGTTTAAATTTATTTTGATTTGAATTTTAACTGTAATGGTAAATTAAATAATAATTGATGAAAACGTAATGATTGAAATATTCATTTAAAATTGAAAACTGAAGGAAATTTTTGGGTAAATATAATCAAAAATGTTTAGGCCGAGATAGTGTTTGTAAAATAAGATGTGCATACAACTGTTAATGTAAACCTTTATAAATAGTCAATTTGTTTTATACTGTAGATTCCCCACCTAAGTGCGGCCATGACCTCACCGGATCATGACCGTGAAAGTAGTCAATTATAGAAAATCATAAATTTTAATTGTTATAATAACTGGCTTGTGGTTTGTTTTTGTTTTGTTAACCCCGCAGTTTGTTAAAATTAGTTTGGGGGGGGGTATTCTTATGGGAATCTACCAAATTTTGAAACAGGGCTATTTTCACCCATATAGGGGTGGTAGTCGATTAGGGGCGTATCAATCATTGTTAATAAGTATGTTACTGAAGTTTTATTGTAACGCCGAAGCAAGGATGGGGGTGGAATAAAAGAAAAAAATGTCCACCCCTTCCGCATCAGTCCTTGTGGAAGCAACTGGACGCCACAGTCCAGGGGGGGTAATAGTGAGTGTGGATGGGGGGTGACCAAGTTACAGGCCACGAGGGAGATGTGGTTTAAGGCTAGGATGAGGCCGGCGATGGTCAAGAAGCCTAGTGCAGAACACAGTCAATTGTAACAGGCATCAGGGGTTAAGGGATTTGAAGGGGGGTTGTAAAAAAAAAAAAAATCAGGAGTCAAGGATAAGTCATTCTTGAGTGTAGAATCTGTACTTCATAGTTATGATTGTTATGATTTACTGATATTTTGTATAATCAATGTGTTATTTTGGATGGGTAATAGAGTTTTGTGAACATTATTTAATTTGTATGAAATTCATATGTATTAGATGTAAGTATACCGTAAGTTTATATGGCCATGCGGACATTGTATTTTATGAAGGCCAGGTATAGGGTTGATTGAAACCAATGTAACATGTTGATGATGAGTTGAAATCATTGTGATAGTGTATGAGTACGGACTTAATAAGTGAAGCTGAATTAATTAATTTAACAGTTGGACTATCTAAAAAGTTGGAATAATTTATTTTTGACTTGTAGTGAATAAGGTGGTAATGTTTTGTTTGTAATTCAATGTAAAAATGGTAATGTTTATTTTGGAAGGCTTATCATGTTGTATCCTGATTATGTTTTAACAGAAGAGTACAGTAAAAGTGATAATGAAAGGTAAATAGAAGGTTGAGTTAATGTTGGTGATGATTCATTTGTATTCTATGTAATCTACTTGTACTTTTGGCGGGGAATAATGTTTGTTAGGGGAGTAAAATTACCAATATATAACTGGTATATGATTTTTATGTATTCGATGTAAATAAATGTAAGCAGACAGTAAGTTTGTATTGCTAGGTAGACATATGTATATTACAAATTCAAGGAAAAACCAGTACTTTGTATAAAAAAGAACCAGTACTTTGCCGATAATGAACCAGTACAACTAAGAGGAAACGAATCAGTGTGGGATATGGAGTAATGAAAGGCCATTTGTTGAAATTTTGCTTGAATGTTTCAGAGTCAAGTGATACTGTGGCAGGTGCCTATCTGATTTTATGGTGTTGGGATCTCGAGTAGAGAAGTCCAGTAAGGTCGGATGGGTGCGGCCACAGCCACCGGACTAGGGGGGGTAAGTACCCAGGATCTTAGTAAGAATTACGGGGTGTTGCGGCGCCATATCTTCACTGATCCTCTTAGGTTTTAGGCAATGAGAGTTTTTATGCTGCGGCATAAAACTTCTCATTGGGGGGGGGTATTGTAACGGTACAGAATTGGGTGTAAAAAATAATAATTTAAATCAATTGTAATCCCAATGTAGTCAGTGTTCACCTGTGTGGAACCTCGATTTCATCAACCACGCATGCAGTGTTGTTACAAAACAAAATGTCTGTGTTTTGTCTCTGCACTCAGACAGGCCTGACAGATTACGAAACGACATACAGTTTGTGGTAACCGTGAATCACGGCAAAAATGACGCCAAGCCATAGATTTCACCAGGCAGCAAAATGTTGCTAAACTCGATGTCCCGCTTATAGAACACCTTTAAAAGAACCATTGGGCACGCAGACTGGCGATCACGTGACCCGACTCACCCTTGTGAATCATGGCCCTAACGCCAGTTAGTTCAACTGTCACTCTGACCGCACGGTCAACTAACTCCAAACCTAAGTGCTCGAGCAAAGGAAAGTCAGCCGACAAAAAGCGAAATGTGATGAAACACGGTTCTATTCAGTGAGTAATATTATTCAACCAGTGAATAATTAGCACCCGTCACAAGAAAAAATAACTTTAATTATCTTCATTGACTTTCGGAGTGTGGAGTGAAATAAGTGCCGCAACAGTTGGACCAGGTCTACAACCAGGCTGAGTACTCGAATAATCAATTTCTTATAATTCCAAAATTTGAACAACCTTAAAATTTATACCTTGGATCGTTTCAAATAATAATGAGATCTCTAAGGGAAAGGCGTTTAAATAGAATGTTCATGTAAAAGAATGAATGTGTAGGAGAATGGGGATAAATTATGTACTGGTTCAGTAAACACATAAATTGTTTGTTATAACTGTCATAGTTAAGTAAGATTGGTTCGCCAATTAATTTTATGATTTTTGTGTTATTTGTAAATTTGTTTATTAATGTCTTAATTTGCCAATAAGCATTTTGCGTATTAAATAAAATTCAAATCAGTTGTTCTAACCAATATAAACGGTGTTATTATATTTTCACCCCTCAACTCAAATAATCTTTCTGCAGCTGGTTTCGTCTGTAGGACCCTGGAAGAGAGCCCGAAGGTAAGATGAAAACGAAGTTTGCATAAATTTAATATATTTTATTAATTGAAATAAATTTTGTTGTCTCAGTGACGCCCGAATACAGGGACTCAATTGTATTATCATTTAAATTAAATTCTGTTGTCTCAGTGGCCCCCGAACAGTGACTGTGAGTGTAATTTCTTATTACATAAACCAGACCTAATTAAGCTGCAGAACGGGTTATTTGGAAGTGAGGGCATTTTTTTTTTAAATATATAAACGTCTAATGAAGTTTATATAAATGTTAATTTAAGAGGTTTATAATTGCGTAGGCAGTTTATTGTGTATTTAAATTAATTATATTGACAAAGATGGAAGACATTAACGAAATAAAAAAGGTAAAAGGTTGTGGACCTTTGTCTATAACACAATATACACCAATTAATACAATCGCAATACACATAATCAACAATATATACTGAACATCAAAGCACAATTTGTACTTCAAGCAAAATACAAATTTTAAATTTAAAAATTTTTTTAGAAAAAAATTTTATTCCCCAAAAATTCTATTTCGTCCATAAAATTTAACATTAAATCATTTAATTAGATTGATAAAAAAACTGCCAATCAATTATAAGGCATCTACTACATGTCTAACATCAGTCATCACCTGATCTCTCTGGGTCAGGTGAATGACCTTACCCTAGATACACTACACAAAACTATACCATGAAAAATATATAACATATGTTTATAATTCTTACACTCTAACATAGTAAAAATAATAACATTATAAAACATACTAAACAAAACCTAATAAACACTTTCTCTCCTCAAACGATCTTTTCAAAATCAGTAGTCATTTATAAAATTATTATACAGAGCAAAACATTTAAATCAATTACTTCCGTACAAATTATCTACTGTAATAATCTCTTGAATCAAAAATAAAATCATTTATTTAGCTTATCAGCTAGTCAGCATCATTAAGTTTCAAATTTTAGTTCGTTACTCCCCTGAGTAACCTGCTTACCACACACACTATGACCCCCACTGGACTGTGGCGTCCAGCTGCTTCCACAAGAACGGAAGTTTATTAGGGGTAGACGCTGCCTACCCCGTTCTTGCTTCAGCGTTATATAAAAAATTCGGCATTACTGATGTCCGAGGACACCAGTAATCCTACTATAATGATTCACACACCCTTAATACGGCACTACCACCACCTTCGATGATAGCCGCTGTTCCATAGTTATGTAGATTCCCCTGAGTTACCCCTCCCCGGTTAATTTCTAAGTTCACCAATTTAGAATATATTTAGATTATAAATCCACGGTCAGGGTTTGGTGAAGCCGTGACCGCCCGAAATGTAGGGGAAACTACTAAAAGACATATAAGGTTTACACTTATACTGTTACTACAATTCTCAGATGGTAAACTCTTATATGTTTGGTTACATTATTATTCAATTTAACATCTGTGAGCTTCATATACACTTTACCATTCAAACATTCAACATTTTATTTTATTTCTCGTACAACAAACTTCATATTTATGTATGGTCAATTATTCACTTAAAGTAAAAATACGGCTACTGACACAGATTCAAAATTATAAACATTCCGAATTATATATTGATAATTATTTACATTTGGAGGCTATTTATTATCCTTAGCTTTTGTAAATCAGTAATTGCCCGAAAAGATGGGGGTTTTGCTGAGATGGGGTGGGGGATGGGCAGACACACTACGTGAATTCACGTTCCCCCTTATCCTACCACTAGCTGACATTACCTCTATCTAATTTCAATACCAGATTTACTCTCCCATTTATCCAAACCCGCCGTCTGCTCGTCCACAAACCCATCTCCACAAAACTCATCTTTCTGAATACTCTGAAACTGCTGTCATTTGCAAATTTTTTACTTTTGCAGCAAATGACAATAGTAAATTTTATTTGAACACACTGCCTCACTAAAATTATTTACATACACTCACAGGGGCAATGTTGGTACGCGGTGTTGTGCACCTTTTTTTTTTTTGCATCTTGAGTGAAAAACATTGTTACCATGTACCTTAAGAGGGGTCCCCCTCCCCGTTCAATAATATAGTTAAAATTTCTAATCTATACCAATTTTGTGGAGCCGGACCATCGTCGTTTCACCACCCTAAGGAAGTTCCACCAACCATGGTCCGCCTCCAAAGTGCCAAAACCCACGGTCAGGATTGGTAAGGTCGTGACCACCTGAAAATGGGGGAGGATCCCTTCTGAAAACAAATCAAAACATATTAAAATTCAAATTCCTACTTTGACCAATATAATTTCAAGTTTGTAGCATTCTGTGTAACCACTATTTCTCGTGTCGCCCGGTTCTGCAAAACATACGAATTATTCATTTTAATTTCTATTATCTCGTAGGGGCCTTCGTACAGCAAAAAGAACTTTTTTATCTCCTTGTCTTGAGCATTTGATAAATCATGGCGTTTTACTAACACTAACTGCCCGATTTCATATTTCACGCACTTACCTTTCATATCGTGTCTCCGTTTCCTCCTTTCTCCTTTTGTCAATAACCTTTCATTGGCCAGTCTCAATTTTACATCCTGATTTATTGTACTCATCTCTGATGGATAATCGAATAACTGTTCTAAAATCTGAGGTGGACGCTATCCTCTTACTAACTCGTAAGGCGTGAACCCTGTCGACTCATGTGTTACGCTGTTCAGCCAGTTCTCAATTCTTTGAACGTACAAGGGCCACTCGCTGTTTGGCGTGACAGTATGCTCGGAAAATTCGGCCTAATTCCCTCATGACCCTCTCTGCCTGGTTGGACTGCGGATGATATACTGCCGTGTGTTTTGGGATGATACCTTCCCATCCGAGAGTCTGGCGCCATTTTCCACTGATGAACTGTGGTCCGTGGTTTGACAGGATTACTTTTGGCTTTCCGATGTTAACCATGTAGTCGCGGGTGATTTTCTCACTCAATACCTTACTCGTCGCTCTCTTCACACTATACAATCGGACATATTTGGAAAAAGTATCAAGCACAACGAAGATATACATAACACCACCCCTACCCTTTGGCAATGGGCCATACAAATCTACTGCTACCAAGTCAAATGGTTTCTCCACCTTAATGTAATTTAACTCACCTTCTACCCTATAATTCACCACTTTGGATTTTTGACATAGTTCACAAATTCTAAGTATTTTTTGTACGCGCCTTTCCATATTTCTAAATATACAAGATTCTCTTAGTACACTAACACACTTTTTTGCCCCAAAATGTCTATATCTATAGTGACAGTCCCATACTATTTTATCTATCAATTCCTCTGCTATTACTAGCCTCCAATCCCTCTCTCTACCCTCTACTCTTTTAAATAAACTCCCATTAAACACTTGAAAATATTGTCTATACCCAAATTCATCTAATTCCGACTCTACACTTGTTATAATTTTGTTTAGTTTGCTATCGGCTCTCTGCATTATGTTTGTCTTTTAGTTCTTCCCCAAAAAGTTTATCTTCCCTGGACAACCTATAAATCTCTATTTCCTTAATATCTCTATCCATTCTATTTCTATCTGTGTCTACACGTGATAGTGTGTCTGGTATTTGGTTTTCTACCCCCTTAATATATTCCCAAGAGAAATTATACTCTTGTAGAGCTAACACCCACCTGGTTATCCGGCTGTGTGTGAGCTTACAGGTGTTTAGAAATGACAGAGCTTTATGGTCCGTCCTGATAATGGTGTTATTACCCAGCAGATAAGTCCTGAACTTCTTTACTGCAAACACTATGCTGAGAAGCTCCTTTTCGGTAGTCGTGTACTTTCTTTCTGATGCTAGCAGCGTCCAACTGGCGAAAGCGATGGTGTGGTGTTCTCTCGCATCGTCCTCTTGATATAGTTCGGCTCCTAGTGCTATATTGCTAGCGTCTGTCTGTAAATAAAAACTATTATTGAAATTTGGGTGGTTCATCAAAATCATATCGGCGAACTTATTCTTAATTTCGCAGAACGCTTCCCTTTCATTTTCCCCCCATTTCCATTGTTTGTTTTTCTGCAACACGGCACTGAGTCTTGCTGTCGTCTGGGCGTAGTTTCGCTGGAACTTCCTGTAAAAATTACATAGACCAAGAAAACTTTGTAATTGTTTTATGTTTTTAGGCTCAGGAAACGTCATGATGGATTCCACTTTGTCTGGATTAGCCTGGATTCCTGTACGCGTTATGATGAATCCTAAAAAATGTATTTCGGTCTGTAAAAATTTTGATTTATCCCAATTTACGGTTAAACCTCCCTGATATAACTTATTCAATACATACTCCAAATGTTCCACATGTTCCTCAAATGTTCTGGAAGCTATCAGAATGTCATCCACATATATAGTCAAAAAATCTAAATTGTGAGGTTGCAAAATTTCGTCAAGACACTTAATAAAACTAGCTACGCTGGTGTTCAATCCGAACGGTAGGTGAGTAAATTGATAATTTTTACCGTTAAATAAAAATGCGGTATCCTTGCGGTTATTTTGTGCTAGCGGTACCTGCCAATAACTTGCCGTCAAGTCCAGCGACGTCATATATTTTACCCCACTAAACTTCTGAAAAATTTCTTCGATTGCTTCAGGGGACTCCCTATCAGGAATAATAATTTGGTTAATCTTTCTTGCGTCTAGACATAATCTAACTCTCCCGTCTTTCTTTATAACTACCACTAAAGGGTTGGAATAGGTCGACACCGATCTCTCTATAATACCACCCTCTAATATTCTATCCAATTCTAACTGCACTGCCCCCCTCTTTGAATATGGTACCGGATAACTTCATTGTACATACGGCGCATGCTCCCTCACCTTTAATTCACACTCATAACCTTTTGCCCTTCCTGGTTCCCCGGCAAACACTCCCCTAAAACCCTCTACTACCCGCCACAACGCTTCACGTTGAGAACTCCCTACTGCGCCACCCTCACCACAAAATTTAACCGCTCTATCTGCCCATATTCTCTCCTCACTCTCATCACTCACTCTCTCTCTACATATATTCATACTAACCTCCGTGTCCCTATCTATGACCCTATTCGGTATAACCCTTATACACGAAATCTTCACCGTATCTAACACCCGCTTGAACTTAACCGTTATCTGTTTTCCTTCATTATTTAATTCTAAGACTCTCTTTTTTAAAATTGATTATCGCATTATTCTTGATCAGAAAATCATTACCCAATATTACTTCTAAGTTTAAGCCCCTTACTACTAAGAATGCATTTTCATAACTTTCCCCATTTATTACTATACTCAACTGGACTTGTGTGGTCACCCTTTTACTTCTAACACCCGTAATACCTACAATGGTTACCCCCGCAATTGGCAAAAATGGAATATTTTTATTATTTTCCCTTAATTTATTTAATACGTGCTCCACTATTACTGATACTTCACTGCCTGTGTCTATTAGTGTCGTAACTGGCTTACCTTCAATTTCCAGCTTTACCTCCGTCAACCAGGCTTCCAGCCTCATCGTTCCCATCTCCTCTTCTTCCATTAATTCGGTCGCCATATCTGTGTGAATTGTGTGATTCCTGTATCTATCTCCATGGACCCCGTAGTCATCTATCGACAATGGCCGGGCCTCCTCATCCATTGTCCTTTTCAGTTTTCCGCCCGCTCGGCTGTACCTCCTGGTGTGTACACCCTTTCCGCTCGATTTCCTCCTTCATTTCTGGGTATTTCTGCTCGCCCCTCTCCGGTTCTCTGATGTGGGTTATATCTCTGCGTTCGGTGCTGATGACTGGGCCTCACCTTCCTACATCTATAACAAAAAGTACGGTCAGCATAATTCGCCCCGGGGCACCCATCACATTTCCACATCAGATATCGTCTACTTGGTTCTCGACCATTGTATGTAGTTCCCGTGTTTTGTCCTCCTCTTTGTGGGTAATTCCCCCCGCTGCTCATGTTGGGTTGTTGTGGGCGTCGGCTGGCTTCCTGGTCCCTGATATTCTGAAAAACATCCAACACTTTTTCTAATTAATTTATATTACTCACCTCTCTCATCATCAACGTGATCTGAACCTCTCTCGGTAAGTGTTTGCTGACATGGCGTACGAATGACTGAAATGGCAACGGTGGCTCTAAGTATTTTGCCTCGTTGAAAAGTCTCATTGTATATACCGTAATATTACTGTTATTTCTCCCAAAATTTCCTGTTCCCATTATTTGACTGCGCAATATCTCCTGCTCCTCTTCTGACCAATATTTATTACGGAACGCTGTTTCAAAATTTTCATATCTCCCCCATTCGTTTCTATGTACTTCTGCCCATATCTCAGAATTGCCCTTAAAACATTTAAAATTTTTTATAAGTTTTACCTCCCAACTATACCGTTAAACTGATTAAACTCCCGTACTCTGTTTAAAAACTGCATTGGATGCACTGTATGGTTCTCACTACAAAAAGTTTCAAGTTCTATTTCATTATTCACATCTCGCGTAATTACTACTCGTTCGGTAATATTGTTTAACTTTTGGTTTATTGCTATACTCAACTCATCTTTAACACTACTAATGCTCTGCTCAATTGAATACAATTTCTTATCATGAATACATTCAGACTGAATGCTATGAATGCTATTTTTGGTTATTACATTAACTGACTCATATAACGATTGTATTTCCGTTTTACAAGTATTTTCAATTTCATCGATTTTAATGTCTGTACTACTTTTATATTCATCAATATTTTGATTCATTTTTTCCATCTTAACCACTACACTGCTATATTTATATTCAGTGTTAGTATTACATTTATTTATTTTAGATTCTATTTCATTGTTGTACGCATTTATTGTACTTACTAATGTTTTGTTATTCTCATTTATTTGTTTATATATTCTTTCTGACATATTACTATCTATCTCATTAATTTTAACATCTATATTCTTTATTGAACTATCTAGCTTGGTATCTAATTCGTTAAACTTATTGGCAAACTCTTCATTGGTACTTTCACAACGCTTATTAATTTCATTAATATCGTTTTTAATTCATTATTTTGCTTTTTTAATTCATTGAAATTCCCTTCACATTTTAATTTTTGTTCATGTATTTCACTTTTTAACTCATGGAATTTAACATTCTGTTCATCAAATCTAGCGTCAAATTTATTATTTTGTTCATTCATTTTAATGTTTACCTCATTAAATTTGGCATTAAAATTACTATTTTGCACGTCAAATTTTACATTGATATTACTACTCAAGTTATCAGACATTGTTCTCATGAAATTATATATATCGTCCAGTGACAATTCTTTTGCTTTACTTATTACAGGAGTAGATTCTGCTTTTGCTTCACTCATTATTACAGATTTGTCTATCAGGCTTGGAGTTGTCTCCATTCCTGAATCGTTTACATCATCTACTTCACATAAAACATTTTTTTGACCCCATTCGGGTCTGACTGAATTTCTATCTCCCCTGTGACAGTTACATCACTCATACTGGCTTTACTTTCATTATTATCCATCTTTAGTTTATTTATGACGTATTAATAAATGTATTCTTAACTGTATTCAGTATAGTATAACATAAAAGTATCACTTAATTCTAACTTATTATAGTTTATACATAATTAGTACGTATACCACTTAACCTCCAAATCACTTATTTTTGAGTAGACGTGGTCTGTACAACATTTAATTTGTACAGACTGTCCCTGTTCGGGCGCCATTGTAAGTCTACATCTTTTTAATTAATTAATATATTTAAATAATATACACAAAGTCACAATTGCCTTACCTGCATTGGGCCAGAGTCTTCACGTGAACTCGTACCTATAAGTGATTTAGGGTTAAGTGTTCTTTAATAAATTACACTCTCAATTTCGGCATTAGATAGTGTAACATAACAAAGTGTTACATAACCTAGACGTGTACCAAAAGAATAAATAAGTACACGGAAAGTAATATAAGTGAATAATTAATGATGAAAGTAGCAAAGAAGAGAAGGACCAACGAAGAAGAAAGAAGAAGAAGTACCACAAGAAGCAGTAAGGAATACACTGCATGACACTACAACAAATACTATGACTGACTCTAACTAATGGACAAGCCAAGTTCACTATAAGCTGTCAAACAAGCCAGTCAATGACATAAATGTAAAATCACATGTTTATAGAAGTAATTAAAGAATGACAAGAATAATATAATATCAGCAACAGCATTTGGCTGAAAATAAATGAACCATGACCAGTAAATAACAATGCCTATGACTAAGACTAGCTATGGCCACAATGTAAAATTAAAACTTATATTACAATCCCAAATGTAATATTAAGAAGTAAGAATACTTGTAAGAGGAAACCTTATATGAATAAGTAACTTCCTCATGATACCAAATGTAAATAATGACCATTATTAAGGCATAAACCGATGCTAAAGGTATGCCTAGGCCTAAATAAACGATTGTCAGTGAATTAATAAGTAGAAAGGACTACTAGTGTACATAAAGTTTACTGAACGATCATTATAAATAAATGTAAGAGTGAATATCACCACTCAATTATTAATGAGTAACATTAAGTTGAGTAGGATAAACAAAATATAATTAGAAAGTAAGGATTATTCATAGTAATGTATCACCATAGTTAAGCTAAGTTTTAATAACTGTATTCGATAAATAGATATTAAGTATAATGACGAAGGTGTTAGTGTTCTGACAAAGACGTTTAAAAGAAAACGCGATGGGAAACACTAAATATAAATAGATAGGGAAGAATCGTATTTGGCTTCACTAGCAGAAGACAGTGCGAAACCATGTTTCTGAACATTATTTATTAGCAATGTCAGAGAAAGTGCGATTAAAACCAGTGTTAAGTCATATCAAATTAAAGCTCGTAAACTATTCTTTAATTTGATAGTAATAAACTCACGATCGCAACTGTAATAAGTGCGTAGCGTGCGTTAGCATCATTTGTAATTATAAAGTGAAAAATTGGTTGGGTAATAATAACAACACACCCAACTGTAAATCAAGTTCGCCAAATGACGGTTAGAAAACAATGCGTCATTTTTGTAACGTCTGGCGGAGCCAATCAAAAAATAGCTTATTAAACGAATTCATCACCTAAGCCCCATGAAGGAAAGGGGGTATATAATCCAAAACCAAGCGAACCGTTACACTTTATTGTCATCATCGAGAGCGAGAAGGTGTCGCTCGTCACCTCAAAATTTTTAATAACTTAGAGTATCATGTAAACAGTGAATCTATTTAACCGTTTCGTCAAGACAAATAACTACACTACAATTTATCAACAGGAAGTGCATCGATGTGAAGTAATTATTTTTATTTTGTGCGCGATAATTTAGAACAAGAGAAAGATTATTAACCAGTAGTTAACTTAGTCCGAATTTAGTTAGAAGAGGACGATTATTCTCTGTTCTTAGTTCGTGTGCAGTGTAATAAACCAGGGTCACTATAATCCGACCGCTGGAGTGTTTGAAATAAATTTTAATCTATAAGATTAAAATAAAAAGGTAACATTGTGACAATTCATTTCATTAATCTGTGTGCACTTGTATTTCTTCAACACAAATTTGTACTGACGCAAAAACATCAAAACTTTCTATCTGTTACACGGTGATCAAATTTATTTAGCGGATTTGTTAATCCTACGTAAGATCTGTATTAGTATTAAGTGATAAAAAATATTTGTTAATAATTAAGTTAGCGTGACCAACGCATAACCTAGAAATAGGTACGAATTTTAAAAAAAGAGGCCGAATTAGTAAATATTATCATTAAGTTCTGTATAGGCATAAAGTAGTTTTTTCTTGTATTTAAAAGAGCTTATGCCCGAGATATAAAAATAATATTTAAATTAAAAGTTAATCTGGTAATAACCAGAAGAGTTGTTTGTTCTATCTGAGCTAGTTTGTAGGGTAAAAGAACGAAGTAATTGCAACTTTATATTAATGTATCTATCATACTTGTAATTGTTTGAATTTATTCTCAAGGGTAAGAATAAAACCCGTTTGTTATCAGCATAAACTTTGACTCAATTTATTTCAAAGAGTGAATTAATAATTAATTTTGAATACTAAAGTAACTCTGAATAGAGGTTGTATGTTGTTGGATTTGAATTGCCGTAAGTGCAATAAGCATCAACACCAGTTTTTTAAAGAAAATTATCAAAGATTAAATCTCATTAATTGGTTTTTCACGGGATTTTCCTGAAATAAACCTGTGTGGTGCCCTTATTAAACAAGGAGTGATCTAACCTTGTCAGTAAAGCAAGCTGGTATTGATCCATCTTGGCAGCTTATTAATTACTATAAGTGAACTTCAGAACTTCTAGAATCACGACCAGGTACGTGAAAGTATATTATTATAAATTTTTGTTGTCCAGACGAGACTTAACATTACGTACTTTGACGACAGTTAACCTAGAAGAGGAGTTTCGCTGCCAGATCGATGCTACGGCTACCTTCATCAGTCGACCAGCGATTAACACTTTATTCACTAAATTGATCAACCATTACTATTCAAACAGTATTACTGCAATTATTTTAGAAAAGAGTTCTTTTAAAATCATCATAACTTTTATTCATCATAATCGAATTCTAATCGATTTATAACTTGATTTAAATTGAAATCAAAATACACACATTATAACTTTTTTAACACGAGTAATCTAGTTGGATTACAATAGTTATTTTTTATTCAACAATTCTTTTAAATGTTACTGGCTTTTCATTTATTTCTCCTCAAAACTATCAATTGATCTTTTTAATTACTTTCCAAAAAATATAAACAAAACATATTAATTTACTTATTCTGATCACTAATTCAAATATTCTTTATTACTTTTGGCTTGTTTTTTTTTTTCTTTCTCGGAGTTATACTCCAAACAATATTTAAGTCAAATACACATATGACACATACTGTCAAAGTCTAATATTCACTCTGGAATTACTTCCTACTGAACATCAATATAATGGTCTTAACGTAATTAACTTAATCTATAATAAAGGCGACCCAGCATTGCCCGCACTCGCACTCATACATGATTTAAATTCCCTTTTTTAATTTTAAGCGCTTTCTTAACATTTTATAATTATTGGTTTATGATATCGTTACTTGGCCGTCGCCGTCTCCTCCAATCACGTGTCGCACTCCGTATGTTTTAGTCCGAAAAACTTTCTGCTGGTTTAATTTTGAGGTCACTGAATTATAACTGTTTTTATACTTTGTACTTTGTCACATTCTAGATCATATTTTAAAAATTTTTTAATAGGTTTTAGGCTCACGAGCCTATGTGTTCACCCGGCCGGGGAAAAGTTTCTTAGTCGACTGACGCAGTTTTTTCGCGCACACTACGAAAGAATTTCTTGAAACGTGACTCAAGCATGGGTGATTCCATATAAAGTGATCAAATCCAAATTACCTCACCATTTTTTATGGGGTTGATCTTTTTATATTAGATATATCTATGTAAAAGAAACTTAAATATGAAAAAAATAATTTTTTATCTCCTCTAGTTTTTTTAAATCTTTTTTTAAAGTTACAAAAAAGTGGGTTTTTGTGGTTACGTGGATTTACGTTTTATTCAATATCTCAGGCTAGAATCGAGATAGAAAGGTAAGATAAAGACCATTCTTTTCAGAATCAACTAGCTTTAATTTGATATACAACATGACAGTATTTCAAGTAGGCCTACTTAATATTTTCAACCCCCGAACTCAAAATTTTAAAAGTTAATTCCAAAAAACGCATATGATTTAAAAATTTCAAGACAAATACCATGAATTCTTAATGTTATTACTAAGTTGTGTACAAAATTTCAAGTTGGGATCTCAATGGGATCACACCCAAACCTTAAAATTAGTTTTATTAAACACGGACATTTTCAAGATCATAAGTCCAAACTTGGCTTTGAAAGGATTTATCATTCAGCGTATTGTTATAAAAGTCGATTAAAAACCTAATTTAATCTTTTTTAGACCTTTTTTAACACATAATAACAATTAATGGCTTATAGAAAATATACTAAAGTAATATTACTTGTGCATCACTATTTTTTAGAATAACCACTAACAAAAATTAAGCACATACAAAATTCTTTTATTCAATTTTTTAAATATAAATAAAACTTAAAAACATTAAAAATTAAGTGGATTTTCTTTTTAAGTACAAGGAGAGAGGGTATAGGTTACAGTAGAAGGTGGGATGAGTCAGAGGAGTGGGGGGAGTAGTGTGATGCAATGCAATGATGCAAGACTTGAAATCTCTCCCTGATAATTTTTCCTCCAGTCAAGGCAGTCAGTATGCTATCTTCTTCTGCACTTGTGAGTAGTGATTTGTGAATGTGTTTATTTAGACAAGTGAAAAAGTACGTTAGGCAGATGTTATTTGAATATTAATGTTGAAAGTGAAGTGTGTTTTTTACAGTTTTAGTTTTTTTAATTGTTAGTTTTAATGAATGAGTTAACAATGCTAAACTAGAGATGGAAAAGACACACAAAAAATCTGGTACAGGGTTTAAAACAATTTATTGTTGTAATCCTTTTGAAAAAAGTAATCACAAAGTTTTAAAAAGTCTTAGACCAGTACAAGAGTGGATGTTTGAAATAAATAGTGAAGTAAGGCCTGGGATGAAAATTTGTGACAGCTGTCGTAAGCAGCTATTAAAAGAAAAAAATAATTTAGATTCTGTAGAGTTGGATAAACCTTCGTCTTCCCAAACAGACACCAACTTTACCGACCCTAATTTATCATTAGAGTATTTAAAAAAATCACTTTCAAATATTGAAGAATCACCAATTACAAAGAAAAGGTTGCATTCACCTGGTTACTGTAGAAAGAAATTGGGAAAAGTCACTAAAAAGCTCACTCACGAGTTGGTTGGACATACAAGCTTCTCTGAGAATGAAGAGCAAGTTAATCTAGATTCGGAAATAATTGTACAATTGAAAGAAAAATTCCAAAATACTACAAAAAAAAGTGAAAAGTTCTTGATCCTTACAACAATACCTAAAAGTTGGAATATAAAAAAAATTGAAAATGAGTTCCATGTCAGTAACAGGATGGCCAGAAAGGCTAAATCACTAGTTAAAGTAAAAGGAATAATGTCATGTCCAGATCCAAAGCCAGGAAAAACTTTAGACCAAAATGTTGTGGATAAAGTCAAAGATTTTTACAACTCTGATGATGTGAGTCGAATTATGCCAGGCAAGAAAGATTTTGTATCGATGAAAGTAAATGGAAAGAAGAAACATGTTCAAAAGAGACTGGTTTTATTGAATTTAAAAGAATGTTATGAACTATTCAAAAAAACTGAATCAGTTGCCAAAATTGGTTTTTCAAAGTTCGCTGAATTAAGACCGAAGAATTGTATCTTGGCTGGGGGAAATGGAACACATTCGGTTTGCGTGTGCACAACGCACCAGAATGTAAAATTAATGATTGTCGGAGGAAAGCTGAAGGAGATGAAGATTGATGAAGCTTCTGATCTTGGTGATTACAAACAATGTTTGTCACAAATAATGTGCCAAGAAAAGACTCCTAACTGCTACCTAAACAAATGTGAAAAATGTCCAGGAGTTGCAAAATTAAAAGAAAAACTTCTGAACCACTTTGAAGAGGGAATGATAGAAACCATCACATACAAACAATGGGTTTCTGTGGATAGATGCACATTCGAAACATTTTGCAAGACTGTAGAAGAATTTGTGGACAGTTTTTGTGAACAACTTGTTGGACTAAAGAAACATTCATTTATAGCCAGTCAGCAATCCAAGTACTACAAACATTTAAAAGAAAACATCCAAGAAGATGAAGCAGTTGTAAGTTTGGACTTTTCAGAAAACTACTCTTTCATAGTCCAAGACGAGGCACAGTCCTTCCACTGGAATAATGACCAAGCTACTGTGCACCCTTTTGCCGTTTATTACAATGAGAAAGGAAAAATTAAGTACACCAGCGTTGTAATAATATCAGAATGCTTGATTCATGACTCGGTAGCAGTCCATTTATTTCAAAGGAAGTTAATATCATTTCTAAAAAATGATGTGCTGCCCAGTTTGAAAAATATTTATTATTTCTCAGATGGTTCAGCTGCGCAGTATAAAAATCAAAAAACCTTTATCAATATCTGCAATCACAAAAATGATTTTGGAACTGAGACGGAGTGGCACTTTTTCGCAACCGCTCATGGCAAAGGAACTTGTGATGGCCTGGGAGGGACTGTCAAACGGCTTGCAGCAAAAGCAAGCTTGCAAAGACCGTATAGTGAACAGATAATGACCTTCACAACTGTTTCTTTGGAGTCAAGAAAATATACCAAAAATTAAATTTGAATATTGCACAAACTTGGATTACTCAGAAGAAGAATCTTTTTTGAAATATCGTCTACAAGAAGCTGAAACTATTAAAGGAACGCAACAGTTTCACACTTTCATTCCTCACAGTTCGACTGAATTGAAGTTGAAGATTTTTTCCTTATGTGACGACTCTTGCATACAAGAAATTGTTGAAGGAGGTAAAAGTTTGTCAATGGATGAATTTTCAGGTTACGTTATGTGTAAATATGATCGGCGTTGGTGGTTGGCGAGTGTCCTATCAATAGACTATGAAAGTGAAGATGTAGAAGTAACATTTTTACATCCTTCTGGTCCTGCTCCCTCATTTGTTTTCCCACGCAACCCAGACATTTTAAAAGTGAACATAAAACAAATCTTAACTCAAGTGAATCCGAACACAGCTACAGGAAGAACTTATGTAATTTCCAAAAACGAAACCATTGCAGCAACAAAGAGCTTAAGTTCAAGACTTCAATTCACCTAATCATCAATTTGAACATTCAAAAATACATAGTCATCACTCTTAAAGATCAGGTTTGTTTTCTACTAGAATTGCTATTTGTAAGAAGTGACATAGCCATTAAACAGTTGTTGTTCTATCTTAAGTACCAGTATTACAGAATTTGTAGACTTAGGCTTATATACTTATTGTAAATATATAAATTATACTTTATATCATAATATGAAAAAACTTGCATTTTACAAACTGTTAGCTTTTTATTGATGATTACATAACTTGGACATGTTTTGAAAAAAAAAATGTATACAAGTTGTCTATATTTACGTTGCAAGCTTATGTATATAATTTTTTTAAATATAATCCCATTAACGATTATCTTCTAAAACTTCCGGGCTGAAAGGCCGTGGTCGATTGCTTAAAATACTGCTAAACGTTTCGGCCGCACCACCGGTGGCCATCTTGTTCCCAGTTCATTGGGAGACGTGTTTGGCGTGTCATCTATTCGAACACAATTTTTCGCTACTGAAGATGGCCACCGGTGGTGCGGCCGAAACGTTTAGCAGTATTTTAAGCAATCGACCACGGCCTTTCAGCCCGGAAGTTTTAGAAGATAATCGTAATGACACCGGCCGTGAAAGCCTACGTACTAAGATAATCCCATTAAGATCCCAACTTGAAATTTTGTACACAACTTAGTAATAACATTATGAATTCATGGTATTTTTTTGAAAATTTTAAATCATATGCGTTTTTTGGAATTAACTTTTAAAATTTTGAGTTCGGGGGTTGAAAATTTTAAGTACTTGAAATACTGTCATGCTGTATATCAAATTAAATCTAGTTGAATTCTGAAAAGAATGGTCTTTGTCTTACCTTTCTATCTCGATTCTAGCCTGAGATATTGAATAAAACGTAAATCCACGCAAGCACAAAAACGCACTTTTTTTGCAACTTTAAAAAAAGATTTAAAAAAAACTAGAGGAGATAAAAATTTTTTTTTTATATTTTAATTTCGTTTTATGTGTTTATTCAATAAACCAAAAACTAATCAAAAAGAAAAACATGAGGGAAAAATGTATCTTTTATTTTGATCACTTGATATGGAATGACCCGCATGGGAAAGTTCGCCGCATGTGGCTGTGAGTGCGCACCCCTCGTTGATAACTGCATTCCTGTATTACAACGCCGCGGTTTGACTATACAGTCTATTCACTGTAATTTGTTTGTTCCCAATTCTCGTTGCATATTTTCTGATGGTTATGGAACAGTACCCTGACTGGTTTTAAAATAATTAAAATTTATTTTCCCCCTTTTGCCCTGTTACACATATTGTTTACAGACTGATGCCAACGCAGTGAAGCGTTAAAGACTTTAAAATAAAAACACTGTTTAAAGAAGATACAACGGCTTCTTTTTAGAATGTTACTATATATATATATATATATCTTTCTCCTTACAGAGCTCCTCAGCATTTTCATCACTTTGCATGCTTAAGTCTGCCTATCATACAGATCATGGTAAACATCAACTATACATTTTTCTCATAATTCTTAATGAGCCCATAAGTATAATATGCTCATGCTGCTCCTAGCAAAGGTAAATCAAGGTATGAAACACAACAGACCATATTTAAGTTTCTGAAAAATTATGCTAATGAGAATGGGCAAATCAACCATTCCCCGTTCTGAAAAAACTTCCTGTAAGGCTCCAACTATAACACACGAAGGAAATACACTTGCTGAAGCTTATGAAAAATGAAAACATATACATTTCGCCACCAAAAAACACTGAACAACAACCACTGGATAACTATATGCTCATCTGGTCGGTTGCAAAACCATAAAAGAGACCAAAGAAACTAATCAAACTATATACATTTATAAGATGCAATAAAAAACATCCAGTGACATTTCATGCTTTTTTTTATGTCCAGTTTTCTGTAATGTGATGGGCAAATGCATGAATATTTGATTTACAGCTATATGAATTCTTCCCAACAAATGGCATGAAAATGGTGGAAGAAAGTAAAAATACATACTCAAATAGTACTGCATAAACAAACAAACAAATTTAATAATAAATACAATCCTCAAGTTGGGTAAAAGTCATTTTATAATTTTACTGCCATTCTGGAAATCTCCATGTGATACAAAGTAAGGATTGTTAGTGTGATGCTTCATGACACTCGATAATAGGACTCAAAGAAAACTACTGGAGAAATACGGATTATAATTTCAAACCACCTAGAGACTGGCTTAACAAGTTAAGAATAAAACGCATCTATTTTTCAAAAAACGTGTGTTAAAACGTGTTCAGCTGACGAAAACACAATGTCAGAATGGAAAAAAACATACTTGGGAAATTTGTGAGGGTTATGAAGAAAACAATACTATTACCTGTGACAAGACTGGTATGTCTTCCAGAGCTCTCTCCACTGAAACAATTACTTTAAAAGTGAAAAGTCTACAGAAAGAAAAATTTTTAAACAGAGACTGATCGTCATGCTATGTGTCAATGTGATAAGAGAATTTGAAAACCTGTTATTATAGCCAAGGCTGTGAAACCTAAATGTCTTGAGGGTGTGATATTAAAAACCTAAATAAATTTGGTATGATATTCAAATAAGCGGCCTGGATAGCTGAGTGATTGTTGGCATTTGAGGAAGAAAAAATATGAAAGTGGATTTATATTTGGATACAACGCATTCTAATGTTACAATAAATAGTGTAAAACTAGTTTTTCTGCCACCAAATATGACTTCAGTTTGGGGAAAGGATATTATTCATAATTTACTACATGTAAAATGTATTCTGTCTCGAATAGACAACATTAATCTCCAGATGGACTGGTAAAATATATCAGTGTTTTAGATGCAATTCTCTAGGTATCTTCACTCATGAAGCAAATTTCCTCCACTACAATGAGCAACTGTTTTAAAAAGTCATAAATTATTTATAAGAATGAGGTGCTTCTGTGATCAGGAACACTTGAGCATAATGAACATGAACTTAATTATTTATTAAAGGCCTTTATTGGATCTAAAGATTGTGTCACTACTGATGACACAATTGTCACAACTGACATCAGCGAACTGTTAGAAAATCTTCAGGAAATGCTAGAGCGTGAAGATATGGTGAAAGTGGACAATAGGATGACAATGACATCAGTTACCCTCTACTCACAAGTAACATGAAGCCAAAAAAGTAGGAAAGTTAAAAAACATTATTTTGTAAATAAAAAACATCCAGTGGGACTTAATTTAGCATGTGAATTTGAAACACATATCACAAGACACTCTACAGTTATAAAAACAGTTTCCAACAGTTGTTCGGAAGAAAGTAGCTGATTATTTCATACCACCTGAATAAATTTCAAAATAGTTATATGAGAAACCGTTTTGTAGAATAGAAAAAGAGAACTTTTAATGAATGATACATTTGTTTTTACGTATGTGTTTATGAACAATATATAGCTTTCATTAATAACCCATGTGAATATATAATTACAGTTTGTTACAAAAATGTAGATTTTATAGCTTCCTACAGTTGTTTCTGAATAGCAGACACTTCACAATATCACATTTTTATGTTCTCCATTGGTGTGTTATAAAGACGTTACACTGTGTGCGTGTGCACGCACGTGCGTGCACACACACACACAGAGTAATAGTACATTTTTTGTAAATAAACAATAATCTTTTTGTATTCAATCAAAAGGTATTAGAAGTTTAATTAAGAAAGTTGTGTTAGTGGTTATAATCACAAACAGAATTATCACTGTTGCACACCACTATAGAAAAATTATTCCGATGAGCTGAGAAGCTTGAAAGCGCTAATCGAAATAATTTTTCTATAGTGGTGTGGAACAGTGATAATTCTGTTTGCAAAAGGTATTAATAATTATTTTCTCTATAGTTCATAATATGCTTCATAAATATTACGAGCAAATGTTACTTTTGAAGTGAACAAAGCTGTACAAGATATATCAGAATCTGCTGAAAATTTGAATTTACAATACTTGTCACATTGTTTTTAACTCCATTTAGGCCTATACCATCGATGTATAATAACACTGGATAGCGCGCTACGTGGGAGTGATAGCACAAAAAATGGTCCGGCAGGAAAGCAGCCATCACTAAAAAAAAAGCAAGAAGGTGTCACTGAGCACAAGTTTACACATTGTATGCAGCCGTGCTTCCGTGTTTTGTTAACTACAGTATACTTAATTCAGTTCGGAAATTTTGTCTGAGTTTGTTAGCGAAACTGTTATGTAATTTTCATTATTTTATTGTATGTAATGTTGATTATTGTAATTATTAGTTCTGCATAATGGTAACTTCCTGTGCTGCTTACAACTGGACTAACAGATACAAGAAGAACGGTATAAGCTCCATAAAGATCCTGTCAAACAGATTATTAAATTATTTACAATTCAAGTATATTTTGACTTACAAATTTTCTCAAGATCATTTGGAACTGTTATTTTCCTGCTTAAGATCTCGAGGGGGACATAATAACAATTCTAATGTCAAGCAGTTTCAATGGCCCTTGAGGAAACTTATGTTCAGGAACAGCGTTAAAGCCTCTGACAAAAGCAACTGTTTGAGCTTTGACATGACATTTCAAAACTCTGTTATAAGTTTTGCAAAAGCAGAAGAAACAGTGGACCTAAACTCAGTCAATGTCTATGAAGAAGACATTGAAAACATTAAATGTCTGCTGGAAAATAAAATTCTTATTATAAAGATAATATTCTTTTCTACTTGTCTGGTTTCATTGTCAGAAAAATTAGTTCTAAGTTGAAATGTGAAGAATGTATAAGACTGCTGGTAGAAGATGACAGCAACCTTACCCCTTACACCCATTTTGTTGATTATATTTCAAAAGGAAATTTGGTCAGGGCTTCCTCATGTAATCAGGGTAGTAAAATTTATTACTCCCTTTTGAAAAATAAACAAAACATTGAGAAAAGCAATTTAGATACAAAAAAGATTATATTAGCGTGTACAACCTTTACTACTAACATATTTGAAGGTCATACTTCTAACAATGATTATGTTGAAGACGCTCATGAAATTAGGTTAGTAATGTTAATAGGTAGTTTATTTTACAAAATTTTATGTTTTAGTATAGCTAAAGAAAAGACATCAGCTGTGTTTGTGAAACGTGGTGTGCATCAAAAATTAAATAAGTTTGTTTTATTTAGCAGTGTTTAACCCAGCATTTCAATATGCTATTCGTAATCTAAGATCATGAAGTTTTATAACAAATGTAATATATTTTGATTGGAAATAGTAAGATATATTGTAATTAAATGCAGATAGGCTGTAAACTAAGTTTTTTAAATAATCATCAATGTAAAAAATGTAAAACTATGTAATAAACACTTTTGTTTTCATTACTATACTTGTTTAGTCAGTTTCCTTTATTTTATTGACAAAGAAAAATTTACAAAAAAGATATAATTATTACACCTTAACAAACTGGTATAGTTAGTGAAAATATGTATGCATAACTTTAATGTTACCGGTAACTTGTTTGTTGTTCATAGATCAGTACCAATTAAAAAAAATGTACGAACTTCTATTATGAACAACAGAAATTAAATTTATATTTAACTTACATTATTTTCAAATTAGTATCAAGTGTTCCATTTAATCTGATTAATATAAAATACCAATTTTCATAACAGGACTTTTTACAGGACGATCAAATCGGTTAAACTAATGTTAAGATAACACCGTAAGTATGCAGGCGAAGTGGCTTTTGCCCCGAAGTGGTGGGGTAAGCGTAGAGTTGAGCGGAAGTCACAAAATATTGGAAGTATATACTCCATTTTATTTGTATAAAACAATATGCTGTAATAGTATTTACTTAAAATGTACTCATATGCTACCAAATGAAACATTTGAATGTTAATACTGTCACTAAAATCTCAAATCGTCTACAACATTTGTAACACTAATTTGCAAGTCTACATAAACGATATATTCCAGTATGCTTATACAACAAATAAGAATTTCAGCTTCCTTTTTCTTTTTAAGATTTACATTTATCTATACAAATTGCATTAGTTTTAAATGTATGTTTACTAAGTTTTGCATTTTAACAAATTCATGCTAACACAATTCACATTACATCATGTAAACTTTTACCTGCATGGAGATCGTACGACTGTCCTATTACATCCATATCATCTTCATCATCCATGTCTTCAACACCAGGATAACAATCATATTTTCCTACATTCATATGATGTGCAAGATTTTCTCCACCCATTACAATTTCACAGATACCTAAAAATTTAATTATAGAAAAATCCGAATATAATGTACTTAATTTAAAAACACACGCACAAGTTATACAACAATGACATTAAAACACATTCAAGTAATGAAAGAAAACAACAGACCATAATGTAAATATTGAATGATAGTCTGAACTCAACCTTATCTATAAAGTTTAATTATAATCTTTCTCTCAAAATGTACAATAAAATATACTCAAGTGTTTCGCACTTGTAAATATATATAAAAAAAAAAAATAGAAATCACACATCATCTACTGTTATCCTGAATACAAGCCGAAACATAACCTTTACCGCATATTACTGTCATTTGCTATTATCTTACGTTGAAGAAATGAACTATTCGTACCTGTATCATCTGAAGATATAAAAGAGTTTCGTATATGTGACATAAGCCAGTGTTTGTTGTCATACAAAGCCATATCTGGGTAAACATTGCAACACCACGCTTTCAAATCAAATCTTAAAATTTGTATCTGCCATGTTTTCCCATTTTACAATTTCGATTAGTCGTTCGCTTATGACCACTTCGATCATGTCTATTATCGATTGCTCTATTATTTAAAAATTTACCATTCAAGATTATATAAATTAATAAAGGGTCTTGGGGAATATTCAGCGGCAAAATGTAACTTTCGGTGCCGCGCGTGTACTATATTTCGGTGTCCGATGTGTACATCCAACTGTTTTCTTCACAAGTAACTAATGCCAGCTTATGGAGGTTATGTATGACAATGTAACTTAAATAAAATTTACTTTGTCAGTGTACATTAAAAGGGTGTATTTATTGGAAGTACAGAAATTAGTTTATATTTATCGCACATAATTACGGTACAGAGACGATTTTGGGAGGTTGTTGCTAAGTTTAACAATATAACTTAACCTTTTACATTTTTAAAATTAATTAGACTTAACAAACGTTTCCTTAGTTAGTGTACATTCAAAGGCTGTATTTATTGTATGGATAAAAGGCTGTATATAACATTAACGGCTGTATTTATTCCAAGTAAGTAATGCCAGCTTATGGAGGTTATGTACGACAATGTAACTTAAATAAAATTTACTTTGTTCGTGTACATTAAAAGGGTGTATTTATTGGAAGTACAGAAATTAGTTTATCGCACATAATTACGGTACAGAAACGATTTTGGCAGGTTGTAGCTACGTTTAATTATTTAACTTAACCTTTTAGATTTTTAAAATTAATTAGACTTAACAGACATTTCCTTAGTTAGTGTACATTCAAAGGTTGTATATAACATTAAAGGCTGTCTTTATTCAAAGTACCGGAATTAAAACGTACTTCCAATTTAGAACCTAGTACAATCTAATGTATAACCAAACAAGTACATTAAAATCCTTTTTTCAACATAATGCAATAATAAGCAATGTGTAGTTTCTGTTAACATGCAAATGATTAAGTATTAATAATGGGTTACAGTGGAATTTAATGTTACTACGGTCTGAATTAATGCAAATAAAATTGGGAGAATCTCGTAAACATTAAAGAATGCTTGTATATTACACACAAAATTATTACAGTACGGACCTTTGTTAATGAATAGAAACAAATTTGACTCTATACTTTAGCATGTACCAATAAAATTCACCTTTTTTCAAATACCAATATCTGTTGTTGTTTTTCATACCCTTAAAAAAAGGTCATTAACAACATACATTATGAGAAAACGTGATTACAAATAACCAGCCATTAGTTACTTAGAAGAAAATAGATATAACATTTACAAACATCAAATCTTCAATTCTCTCCCTATTTGTTTTATAAAAACTGGAGTTTCTACTGCAGGTTTTAAGTCCACTAACTACTTAATTAAATATACATAATTGTTCCTGTATCTTGTTGGGTAACATTATATTAATACATCTGCTTCCTACTCATATGTGCAAACAATGTTTTTAATGTACGGTCCTAAAATCTTTATCAACACTTTATATCTTTAAAATTTAGACAAAGTCTAATGAGCAACTTGGCCTAACCTGAATTTACATGACCTGACTCAGAACAACTTTATTTTGGCAAATACAAAGATGAAGACTGGTTGCAATTTCTTCAGGGCTCACACCTGCTGCCAGGCCTAGTTCTATAACATGATAAGGAAGAAATAAATCAGCCCAAACCTGCAACCGCTGTGGGAAGGCTTTTACACCATTACCAATAAGATTAATGATGTCATCTAAGAATAACTCATTAGCTTTATTTATACATATAATGCATCTTAATTAGTACACTAACAGCACTGCTCTGTCTTATAGTAACAAAACACGTTACCGTACACTAACTCAAAAGAATTTCTTATTTTCAGTTTAAGAAAGTTGAAATTGTGTATTCATTTTCTTTTCCATTCACTATTTGTAAAACGTGCTTAAAATTAATATGTGTATGCTTACTATATTGAAATCCAATGTTCACTATCCAATAATTACAAATTTTTTGGAATTGTGAAATTAGTAACACTATGCACTAATGTGTGATTATCAGTTGAATTTCTGAATTCCTTTGATTCATTAATAAATCTTACTAATTTGTTTCTTTATGTCTTTAATGATTTCTTATTAGTTTTTAATCTTTGTGTTTTCATTATTCATTTGTAAATTTTTGCATTTTGTTGTCCATGACATGATAATTAACTAATTATCATTAAAACACACAGAGGACTGATCCTTTTTTGCAAGATCACAAGTATGTTTCAAGTATGTTTTTAATTGTATACAGAGGAGTGTCAGTTTTTTTATGTTTTATCAATAAATAACAATGAGAGGGGGAGGGAGAGAGAGATACCAAAAATAACACGTACAGAAATTACATCAGAACTTTTCCTGACAGTAAAAAAATAACTAAATAATGAATGACAAAGAACATTAACAAAATTAATGGAAATTATAGTTATTATTTGTTGCCTAATGAACAGGTACTAGTAAAGGCTTCACATACTTCACATCTTAAATTATAAACCTATTACAAACATATTTGGTATACTCAGCTTGAAACAAACGTTCAGACCAATAAAAATGGTTTAAATTTTGCCATGCTGCATTATTAGTACTGTTGAAACAGCAGTTTGATTATAATTGTTTTTAGAACAGACTTCTGGAATGATGTGTGCAAAATGATTAAAACATACCTCCTTACAGTGTGCCTTAATAAGTTGTTGATTATTCTAACTGATACACTGTCATCCCATTATCATATGACAGTTCTCAGAGCTTCAGTAATAGTCATCTTTGCTGTTAACATGGACACAAGTCTCTTTTTTAAAAAGACTTTTCATTAGTAAAGTTACTTATAAGTAGGCATACATTTGTACTCATAATATGAGGTTAAGAATTAAGAAAATTAAAGAATGATATTTACTTACTAACCATTGAGTGTAACATTATTTACAGTAATTAATAATGTCCCAATTTATAAAAGTCATGTTTGGCTAACTAGGCATAACCCAACCTGTGTTCCTGACATCCTAATTCTCTTTCTTCTAATAATATTACTTAACTTTATTGTGATATAACTGATCACAATTGTTTCTTATAACTCCCTACAACTTTTACAACAATACTAATGACAAAAATCAATAATAATTTCTTACAATTAACATACATAATTTGTCTAGGCATATTGGCCTATTATAGTTTGAACATTATTTTTTCATATTTTAACAATTCTTGTTTTTAATACAAGACAACTATTCTAAATTGTTCTTGTAGCAATAATTGTTTACAAATAGTAGAAATAAGTTATTCAGGTATAGGGGCTACTGGCCCATTGTAGTGGACACCTTAGTTTCTTTCGTACGTTTAAAATAATTACTTTTGCTATCAGTAATTATTTTAAACGTACGAAAGAAACTAAGGTGTTGTAATGATTGAAATTTAAAAATTTTTTAATTCCTCGATCAAGTGGTACGTTCCCACACTCAAGTCGACGGACACAAGCCCAGGTCGTAAATAATGACGAATCAGGGGCACGTCAAACCCGACGACAGTGCGAAGACAAAGAAAAAACGTCTGAGCACTGCACACAATGAGTATTTCAGGGCGTCGCTGACAGCTAGCCGTTTGTCACAATTTACAGCACCCAACAATCTGAAACAAAGACTTCGTCCAGCTGCCGAGTTACACGGAATCGAGATGGAACGCCTGCTGTGGAGGTGAGGCGTAACTGCACAATTATGAAAGGCTTTACTATGTTACAAAAGGAGTACAGAGCAATTTTAACGGAGAGATAGACAATAGACGTAACTCAGTGAATACTGCCAGTGCATCCTGCACAGCGTGAAAACAAACCTTTGAAAGTTTACTGAGATTTACGACTGGAAAGTAGAGTTCCACCGAAATGACGCCAACGAAGGGTTGATAATCGGCGGAACGAACGTCGAGTAACTTAAACAATTAACCAAGACTCTGGAGCCTGTTAACAAAAGCTCAAGTCAGAACCTTAGGGAAAGTCTAAACAAAGGATAACAGAAGGCCATGAAATTGCCCTAGTTTCTTAGAATCCGTGCTACGCTCGTCACATGAAACACTCCGGGGATGACGACGACCAACCAGCGTCAAGCATCTTCTAAGAGAGCTCATGGAGAGAGTAGGAAGGGTTCGGACGACGAATCGTGAAACAGAGGATGAGATCTGCAGAAGAGTAGGAATTTGTACGACCAATCAAGAATCCGAGAAGGCGTAGAAATCCAAAACTTAGACTTATGGGTAAGATGTTCCAATAAAACTGTTTGGCGAAGACGCGGAGCGGGTAGTCAAGTAGTCAATCGGGCAGTCAGTCATTCAATCGAGCAGTCAGTCAGTTAATAGTCAGTCGGTAGTCGAGAGTATGTAGTTAATAGTAGCAGTTGATAGTCGCAATATATAGTCAGAAGTTAGTACGTACGATAGATAGACGATTGATTATGTCGGAACAGCAATACGGTTCGTGATAGAAACAGTTTGTGCGACCGACCGGATTCACAAAGTTGTAAATTCATAAGTGAACAGAGTCATCGATATAGTCACGCTTATACACAATTCTGTGCGGGAAACATAAACTATAAGTGCGCACGGGACTTGAAACCTCAACTGACGCGCACATAGTAACATACTAATTAACATTTAAAGTAGAACAGTGAGTGACACTTCAAACATTCTCACACCACAATGTATCACCATGTTGAACAATTAATTGAATAAACTATACCAACAATTAAGCACGCAGTACGCGATACACCCAGATAGACGGAACAGTTAACCAAGTACACAAACATGGCAAACTTTCAGAACAATTCAGTGTAATGACAACATTAACACCTCACTATTTGAACTCCGGACACTCGACATCAGCGGGTTACCACAACACCATACACATGACGGGAGTGGTGATTTAGTGGAGTGAAGTGAAGTTATCAGTGCTCTTCATAACAGTGATTATGATCTTCGACAAATCATCCAGAAAGTGTCTTCTCACGACGGCGGAATAATGGATAAACACTCTCACAAGATAAGCTTTATGTCTACTTAATCTTAGTAGTATATACTACTGTTCTGTTGCCTCTTTTCAAAGAACTAACCCCAAGAGAATAACTATATATGAATCATAAAATCTATAAAATAACACTAACGTAATTCGTTATCTGATAAAGAATGAACGCATTTTAGGTAGGAATAAGTATATTTGTTAATTGTTTATTGTTCGTACATGTTATATATATGTGCATTATTTACTACATTTGAATGTGCCATGTGTTTATGTTTCAGGAAACATCGTATAAATTGATAGATTGTATTTATATCATGTATTTTAATATGTATGTAATTTGCAGGATATGGTTACTTACTTCAGTAACAAGTGTAATAAATAAGTAGTTAATTTACAGTATTCATGCGTTCATTATTGAAATTTAACCTTTATTATTGATGTATCTCATTTTAAGTATTACACAAAAAATCTCACAACTTATGCGAAACATCAATGGACACAATAAACTCGACCATTGAAACGTCTGATTAGTAGACTCATAAATCGTATTTAATTAGTCACTGTGATGAGTCTAATCTGACGAATAGGAACAACTTTTAGACATATCAAATTTAACGTATAACATAAATCTTTAATTAATATAATTCATAATTGTTGAGTAATTAATCTAAGCAGATAATTAGCACAGATTAATATTCACTAGATGTAAATGGTTTACACAATTAATTACCACAGATGTAAATTACATTAACATCACTAAATGTAAATGGCGTCCAACTTCAGGGCTAGATACCTGTGAGGAAGTGATAAATTCATATAATTTACCACTAATCCCATTTACATCACTAAAGTGTCCACTACAATGGGCCAGTAGCCCCTATACCTGAATAACTTATTCTACTATTTGTAAACAATTATTGCTACAAGAACAATTTAGAATAGTTGTCTTGTATTAAAAACAAGAATTGTTAAAATATGAAAAAATAATGTTCAAACTATAATAGGCCAATATGCCTAGACAAATTATGTATGTTAATTGTAAGAAATTATTATTGATTTTTGTCATTAGTATTGTTGTAAAAGTTGCAGGGAGTTATAAGGAACAATTGTGATCAGTTATATCACAATAAAGTTAAGTAATATTATTAGAAGAAAGAGAATTAGGATGTCAGGAACACAGGTTGGGTTATGCCTAGTTAGCCAAACATGACTTTTATAAATTGGGACATTATTAATTACTGTAAATAATGTTACACTCAATGGTTAGTAAGTAAATATCATTCTTTAATTTTCTTAATTCTTAACCTCATATTATGAGTACAAATGTATGCCTACTTATAAGTAACTTTACTAATGAAAAGTCTTTTTAAAAAAGAGACTTGTGTCCATGTTAACAGCAAAGATGACTATTACTGAAGCTCTGAGAACTGTCATATGATAATGGGATGACAGTGTATCAGTTAGAATAATCAACAACTTATTAAGGCACACTGTAAGGAGGTATGTTTTAATCATTTTGCACACATCATTCCAGAAGTCTGTTCTAAAAACAATTATAATCAAACTGCTGTTTCAACAGTACTAATAATGCAGCATGGCAAAATTTAAACCATTTTTATTGGTCTGAACGTTTGTTTCAAGCTGAGTATAACAAATATGTTTGTAATAGGTTTATAATTTAAGATGTGAAGTATGTGAAGCCTTTACTAGTACCTGTTCATTAGGCAACAAATAATAACTATAATTTCCATTAATTTTGTTAATGTTCTTTGTCATTCATTATTTAGTTATTTTTTTACTGTCAGGAAAAGTTCTGATGTAATTTCTGTACGTGTTATTTTTGGTATCTCTCTCTCCCTCCCCCTCTCATTGTTATTTATTGATAAAACATAAAAAAACTGACACTCCTCTGTATACAATTAAAAACATACTTGAAACATACTTGTGATCTTGCAAAAAAGGATCAGTCCTCTGTGTGTTTTAATGATAATTAGTTAATTATCATGTCATGGACAACAAAATGCAAAAATTTACAAATGAATAATGAAAACACAAAGATTAAAAACTAATAAGAAATCATTAAAGACATAAAGAAACAAATTAGTAAGATTTATTAATGAATCAAAGGAATTCAGAAATTCAACTGATAATCACACATTAGTGCATAGTGTTACTAATTTCACAATTCCAAAAAATTTGTAATTATTGGATAGTGAACATTGGATTTCAATATAGTAAGCATACACATATTAATTTTAAGCACGTTTTACAAATAGTGAATGGAAAAGAAAATGAATACACAATTTCAACTTTCTTAAACTGAAAGTAAGAAATTCTTTTGAGTTAGTGTACGGTAACATGTTTTGTTACTATAAGACAGAGCAGTGCTGTTAGTGTACTAATTAAGATGCATTAAATGTATAAATAAAGCTAATGAGTTATTCTTAGATGACATCATTAATCTTATTGGTAATGGTGTAAAAGCCTTCCCACAGCGGTTGCAGGTTTGGGCTCATTTCTTTCTTCCTTATCATGTTATAGAACTAGGCCTGGCAGCAGGTGTGAGCCCTGAAGAAATTGCAACCAGTCTTCATCTTTGTATTTGCCAAAATAAAGTTGTTCTGAGTCAGGTTATGTAAATTCAGGTTAGGCCAAGTTGCTCATTAGACTTTGTCTAAATTTTAAAGATATAAAGTGTTGATAAAGATTTTAGGACCGTACATTAAAAACATTGTTTGCACATATGAGTAGGAAGCAGATGTATTAATATAATGTTACCCAACAAGATACAGGAACAATTATGTATATTTAATTAAGTAGTTAGTGGACTTAAAACCTGCAGTAGAAACTCCAGTTTTTATAAAACAAATAGGGAGAGAATTGAAGATTTGATGTTTGTAAATGTTATATCTATTTTCTTCTAAGTAACTAATGGCTGGTTATTTGTAATCACGTTTTCTCATAATGTATGTTGTTAATGACCTTTTTTTAAGGGTATGAAAAACAACAACAGATATTGGTATTTGAAAAAAGGTGAATTTTATTGGTACATGCTAAAGTATAGAGTCAAATTTGTTTCTATTCATTAACAAAGGTCCGTACTGTAATAATTTTGTGTGTAATATACAAGCATTCTTTAATATGTTTACGAGATTCTCCCAATTTTATTTGCATTAATTCAGACCGTAGTAACATTAAATTCCACTGTAACCCATTATTAATACTTAATCATTTGCATGTTAACAGAAACTACACATTGCTTATTATTGCATTATGTTGAAAAAAGGATTTTAATGTACTTGTTTGGTTATACATTAGATTGTACTAGGTTCTAAATTGGAAGTACGTTTTAATTCCGGTACTTTGAATAAAGACAGCCTTTAATGTTATATACAGCCTTTGAATGTACACTAACTAAGGAAATGTCTGTTAAGTCTAATTAATTTTAAAAATCTAAAAGGTTAAGTTAAATAATTAAACGTAGCCACAACCTGCCAAAATCGTCTCTGTACCGTAATTATGTGCGATAAACTAATTTCTGTACTTCCAATAAATACACCCTTTTAATGTACACGAACAAAGTAAATTTTATTTAAGTTACATTGTCGTACATAACCTCCATAAGCTGGTATTACTTACTTCGAATAAATACAGCCGTTAATGTTATATACAGCCTTTTATCCATACAATAAATACAGCCTTTGAATGTACACTAACTAAGGAAATGTCTGTTAAGTCTAATTAATTTTAAAAATGTAAAAGGTTAAGTTAAATAATTAAACGTAGCCACAACCTGCCAAAATCGTCTCTGTACCGTAATTATGTGCGATAAACTAATTTCTGTACTTCCAATAAATACACCCTTTTAATGTAAACGAACAAAGTAAATTTTATTTAAGTTAGGCCTACATTGTCGTACATAACCTCCATAAGCTGGCATTACTTACTTCGAATAAATACAGCCGTTAATGTTATATACAGCCTTTTATCCATACAATTTGAATGTACACTAACTAAGGAAACGTTTGTTAAGTCTAATTAATTTTAAAAATGTAAAAGGTTAAGTTATATTGTTAAACTTAGCAACAACCTCCCAAAATCGTCTCTGTACCGTAATTATGTGCGATAAATATAAACTAATTTCTGTACTTCCAATAAATACACCCTTTTAATGTACACTGACAAAGTAAATTTTATTTAAGTTACATTGTCGTACATAACCTCCATAAGCTGGCATTAGTTACTTGTGAAGAAAACAGTTGGATGTACACATCGGACACCGAAATATAGTACACGCGCGGCGCCGGAAGTGACATTTTGCTGCTGAATATTCCCCAAGACCCATTTTATCTAATCAAAACAGAATTTTTAAAAATGTATTTGAAACTCGCTCTTTATTCTGTAGGAACTATGTGAAAATTATTACCTTTCATTGTCAATTTTGTACCAAGAAACGGAAGTTCGGCTTGTAATAGTTAAATTACAATGTTAACCGACAAGTAGATAAAACCTAATTATATAAAAGAAGTGTATATAGTAGAGAAGCGTATCTTTTAATTGCTTGAAATATACCTCAATCTATCGATTTCATCCTAGAACTGTCCCTAAATTATCGTATACGGCGTATACGCTTAACGACAAAGTCTTACAGGAAGTAATTTTGGGTCTTGGGGAGAATAGTCAGCGGTACAATTTCCGTCGCCGCGCGTGTACTACATTTCGGTGTCCGATGTGTACATCCAACTGTTTTCTTCACAAGTTACTAATGTCAACTTATGGAAGTTATGTACGACAATGTAACTTAAATAGACTTATCAGACATTTCCTTAGTTAGTGTACATTCAAAGGCTGTATTTATTCAAAGTACCGGAATTAAGACGTACTTCCAGTTTAGAACCTAGTACAATCTAATGTATAACCAAACAAGTACATTAAAATCCTTTTTTCAACATAATGCAATAAAAAGCAATGTGCAGTTTTTGTTAACATGCAAATGATTAAGTATTAATAATGGGTTACAGTGGAATTTAATGTTACTACGGTCTGAATTAATGCAAATAAAATTGGGAGAATCTCGTAAACATATTAAAGAATGCTTGTATATTGCACATAAAATTATTACAGTACGGACCTTTGTTAATGAATAGAAACAAATTTGACTCTATACTTTAGTATGTACCAATAAAATTCACCTTTTTTCAAATACCAATATCTGTTGTTGTTTTTCATACCCTTAAAAAAGGTCATTAACAACATACATTATGAGAAAACGTGATTACAAATAACCAGCCATTGGTTACTTGTGAAGAAAATAGATATAACATTTACAAACATTAAATCTTCAATTCTCTCCCTATTTGTTTTATAAAAACTGGAGTTTCTACTGCAGGTTTTAAGTCCACTAACTACTTAATTAAATATACATAATTGTTCCTGTATCTTGTTGGGTAACATATTATATTAATACATCTGCTTTCTACTCATATGTGCAAACAATGTTTTTAATGTACGGTCCTAAAATCTTTATCAACACTTTATATCTATAAGATTTAGACAAAGTCTAATGAGCAACTTGGCCTAACCTGAATTTACATGACCTGGCTCAGAACAACTTTATTTTGGCAAATACAAAGATGAAGACTGGTTGCAATTTACTACCATAAATGCCTGGAATGCTATGCATTAAAGAATTTTAATTAACTTTATATGGGGAAAACTGGTTTACATACATTATTTATGAAAATAATAATCCTGAAATGTAATCAGTACTTATATCAAGTTAAGTGCAATAATTAAATTGATTCTTCAACTTGCACGTTGCAAACTTAAGGTGCTATGCCTTTACTTTATTTTTAATTTAACATCAATTTATGTTCGGCAACGTTAAAAAGAACATGTTATGGCCTCTGAGAAAGTACAGAGTGAGTGGAAGCTGGCTTAAATGAAGGTAAAAATTGTATCTAATAATTAGTGTCCGTGAGGGCTGATTCTGATTGTACTACCCTCAAAACATAAAGAAAAGTCATTTTTAGAAAGATGTCTGTGTGTAGAATTTTGTCTATGGCGAATGATAACTCCCGCAAATTCAAATAATTTTTTGCATATTGTAGAGGACTCAAGGTCTGTTGATTTTGGTGAAGATCGGTTAAGGAGAAGGTGTAGTTTACCTGCAACGTTTTGTTTTAACAAGAGTAAAGTAGGCTACTTAATTTTGATAAATAAAGTATCCTGAAAAGGTCATAATAATCCACTGTAGAAAGGTAGATTTAATATCTATAAATGAAAAGGGGTAGGGGGAGGGGATAATTTTCTATAAATGAAAATGATAGGTGAAGGGGAGGGGATAATTTTTTATGTGTACTACGTTATCAGCAACATTGAAGTAGTTTGTTGATAAAATTCCTTCCCAGGCTGTTTGGCCGTGGTCCAATGTTTTCTGCAAAACCAGACGTTTCGGAAGTGCCATCGACTGCCATCATCAGTGAAAATCGAGTGCGCTAACATGAGGTGGTATATGTTAGTGATCACAATTCTGTGGTTGAGGCTGAAGATAGAAGTAGTTTCTGTGGAAATATTTCATTTCTAAAATGATTTCAAATATAAATCTTAAAACATGGTAGTCATGTATGGCTCTCCATACCGATATTTTAATTATTTGCATCAAATAGTATTATTGTTTAATAAATGTTCTATCTAGATCAAATTATGTGTATACAGTTCTGGAAAAATTAAACAGGCATAATATTTTGTTTGTTTATTGTAAACTGTATTATGTTTGGAAGTATCCCAAAGTAAATTTAACATTAGTCATGTCAATCAATGAGGCCAGTCCAGTTTTTTTTTTAAGGCCAGGCGAATCCTTGAAATGTTTGGAGCATCACTAGGTCATGATGGATCTAATCATCAAACTTCAGTTTCTGTGAAAAACTGGCAGATTTGAGTAGTCACTTGATAAAGGATGGTGTTGTAAAAGGAACAATTCTTTCAGAATTTTTTATAACCCTGTTAGCCTGCAAATAATATACTGTATTACAGTATACAAATGTAGTGTAATATCTTGGCACAATACTATATGATAAATTCGGATAAAAGGCTCATTTCCAATAGAAAGGATAGCTGGTGTGATCAGACATAACAAATTTGTTGTATTAGTTTTTTGAGAATTTATTCCTATCAAACTCTAGTAAGCATGTTTTCAAACCTTTATGGACGTATGTCATGGAATTTACAGATTGCACCAAAAGAAACAGTTAAAATATATCTTTTCAATTAAACAAAAATTGGTCTTGTAATATGATTCGGTAATAGAGCAGGAACTAGTCAGTTAATTGCTATTACAAAATGCCTTATTCCTTTTCCATGATGATCAGATTTTGCTATACGCCTGCATAAATAAAAATTATTAAAATGCTTAACTCCCAACACAAAGTTGAACACATGATGAAAGTTCATCGTGTCACATATTCTAGTAACAAGGTAAGTTTTTGGAATACTGCTTTAGCTGAATTTATACACTAGGAGGACACTCAGCATTTAGTTTGTGTGTGTAACTCTGGTTAATCAAAGAGAATTATTTGTGTAAATTCAAATTTAGTAATACGAATCTACTACTGTAAATGCCTGGAATGCTATGCATTAAAGAATTTTAATTAACTTTATATGGGGAAAACTGGTTTACATACATTATTTCTGAAAATAATAATCCTGAAATGTAATCAGTACTTATATCAAGTTACGTGCAATAAATAAATATATTCTTCAACTTGCACGTTAAATAGATCCCTTCTCCTTCACTTACCAGGCACATAAGGGAAGCTCTAAACCATGAACTGTCCCAGTAGTGAATGCTACAACGAGATCTTTAGAGTCTGTATCACTTTCTTTTGAACTTATAAATACAGGATTTCTTGGAACTGTGTAGAGTGGGATCAGTGGAGTAACTTGCGGAGGGGGGTTATCAGGGGATCAATTCCCCTCCAGAACTATTCGAAATTTCAGCAGAATTCCATAATTTCCTAAGTAGACCCATTTCTAAGCCAGTTTTGTTTGTACAAGTAATACTTATAAATAATTATAGAAATAAAAGTAATTACAATATTGTAACGTTATGTTTTCCCCTTACATAAAATAGGCCCCAACTTAAACCATTTCATGACCATGATACATGAAGAACAAAATACTAAGTCATTAACTAAATTGTATACTATAAATATTGTCTGAGATAATAAAAAGAGATAAGAATAATGTAATGAAACTGATAAGAACATTATCAATAAGAAAAGATAAAACCTATACTTCATACTGCAGTAATAAACTGGATACTACTCAATAAAGAAAATTATTAATTCAATAATTAGTTTCTAAGTACTAAAATAATGAAATCAAATTTTATTTATATTTATGAATAGAATAATGTAAATCAAAAAGAGTATTACAAAAATGTAATGATAACACAACAATAGAGTTAAATGTAAGCCTACAAGTAAGGTTATGTAACATTATAATGTTTTAAACAACAGAAAGAACAAAAAAGCATTGTAAAATCCATGAATTGTAAACAGAAGGTGAAAACTACTGATGAAGTAGTAAATAAGCTTATAATAGCTAGATAATAATGGTTATAATTTGAATTATAACATGAAGAAGAAGAAATATGAGAAACTAAAACCTGTCAATAATTGTATGTAAAAAGAATAGTTTTAATGTAAACTTATTAAACAAACTATACTGTATAAATAATACTAGAATCGTTATTATTAGAATAATATTCTAGTAAGGAAGGTATGATTAACCAATAGTATAAACAAAGTAAATAATGAAACAAGATACATGGACTAAACCTTCAGAATACTGATACTGAAGATAATAACAACTAGAATAAGTAAGAAAAACAATATTAAAGGACAAACTATGTTGTCAAAGCTTAGTAAATTGTGAAGAATGTTTTAGAATAATGATGTAATAGGAAGAAACATGTATTTTCAAGGTATGAATGAAATTAAGGGTCAATATCATAGGCAAATGAGCCTAGAATATTTGTATGTTATTCATAGTAAATCATTGTTAAGTTATGTAATTATTATTGTAGTGAAAGTTGAATAAGGGTATCAAGAACAATGTAAAGTAATTGTCTGATAGCAAAAGTAATTATTTTAAACGTACGAAAGAAACTAAGGTGTCCACTACAATGGGCCAGTAGGCCCTATACCTGAATAACTTATTTCTACTATTTGTAAACAATTATTGCTAATAATTGTCATTATTAGTGTAACAAAAGTGAAAGCCAAGGATCAAGAACAATTTAGAATAGTTGTCTTGTAATAAAAACAAGAATTGTTAAAATATGAAAAAATAATGTTCAAACTATAATAGGCCAATATGCCTAGACAAATTATGTATGTTAATTGTAAGAAATTATTATTGATTTTTGTCATTAGTATTGTTGTAAAAGTTGTAGGGAGTTATAAGGAACAATTGTGTTCAGTTATATCACAATAAAGTTAAGTAATATTATTAGAAGAAAGAGAATTAGGATGTCAGGAACACAGGTTGGGTTATGCCTAGTTAGCCAAACAGGACTTTTATAAATTGGGACATTATTAATTACTGTAAATAATGTTACACTCAATGGTTAGTAAGTAAATATCATTCTTTAATTTTCTTAATTTAACCTCATATTATGAGTACAAATGTATGCCTACTTATAAGTAACTTTACTAATGAAAAGTCTTTTTAAAAAAGAGACTTGTGTCCATGTTAACAGCAAAGATGACTATTACTGAAGCTCTGAGAACTGTCATATGATAATGGGATGACAGTGTATCAGTTAGAATAATCAACAACTTATTAAGGCACACTGTAAGGAGGTATGTTTTAATCATTTTGCACACATCATTCCAGAAGTCTGTTCTAAAAACAATTATAATCAAACTGCTGTTTCAACAGTACTAATAATGCAGCATGGCAAAATTTAAACCATTTTTATTGGTCTGAACGTTTGTTTCAAGCTGAATATACCAAATATGTTTGTAATAGGTTTATAATTTAAGATGTGAAGTATATGAAGCCTTTACTAGTACCTGTTCATTAGACAACAAATAATAACTATAATTTCCATTAATTTTGTTAATGTTCTTTACCATTCATTATTTAGTTATTTTTTTACTGTCAGGAAAAGTTCTGATGTAATTTCTGTACGTGTTATTTTTGGTCTCTCTCTCTCTCTCTCTCTCTCTCTCTCTCTCTCTCTCTCTCTCTCTCTCTCTCTCTCTCTCTCTCTCCCCCCTCTCATTGTATTTTTTTAAAAAACATAAAAAACTGACACTCCTCTGTATGTGTCCACATTGCATACAATTAAAAAAATTAAAAACATACTTGAAACATACTTGTGATCTTGCAAAAGAGGATCAGTCCTCTGTGTGTTTTAATGATAATTAGTTAATCAATGAACATGTCATGGACAAAAAAATTCAAAAATTACAAATGAATAATGAATACACAAAGATTAAAAACTAATAAGAAATCATTATAGACTTAAAGAAACAAATTAGTAAGATTATTAATGAATCAAAGGAATTCAGAAATTCAACTGATAATCACACATTAGTACATAGTATTACTAATTTCACAATTCCACAAAATTTGTAATTATTGGATAGTGAACATTGTATTTCAATATAGTAAGCGTACACATATTAATTTTAAGCATGTTTTACAAATAGTGAATGGAAAACAAAATAAATACACGATTTCAACTTTCTTAAACTGAAAACAAGAAATTCTTTTGAGTTAGTGTACGGTAACGTGTTTTGTTACTGTAAGACAGAGCAGTGCTGTTAGTGTACTAATTAAGATGCATTAAATGTACAAATAAAGCTAATGAGTTATTCTTAGATGACATCATTAATCTTATTGGTAATGGTGTAAAAGCCTTCCCACAGTGGTTGCAGGTTTGGGCTCATTTCTTTCTTCCTTATCATGTTATAGAACTAAGCCTGGCAGCAGGTGTGAGCCCTGAAGAAATTGCAACCAGTCTTCATCTTTGTATTTGCCAAAATAAAGTTGTTCTGAGCCAGGTCATGTAAATTCAGGTTAGGCCAAGTTGCTCATTAGACTTTGTCTAAATCTTAAAGATATAAAGTGTTGATAAAGATTTTAGGACCGTACATTAAAAACATTGTTTGCACATATGAGTAGGAAGCAGATGTATTAATATAATATGTTACCCAACAAGATACAGGAACAATTATGTATATTTAATTAAGTAGTTAGTGGACTTAAAACCTGCAGTAGAAACTCCAGTTTTTATAAAACAAATAGGGAGAGAATTGAAGATTTGATGTTTGTAAATGTTATATCTATTTTCTTCACAAGTAACTAATGGCTGGTTATTTGTAATCGCGTTTTCTCATAATGTATGTTGTTAATGACCTTTTTTTAAGGGTATGAAAAACAACAACAGATATTGGTATTTGAAAAAAGGTGAATTTTATTGGTACATACTAAAGTATAGAGTCAAATTTGTTTCTATTCATTAACAAAGGTCCGTACTGTAATAATTTTGTGTGTAATATACAAGCATTCTTTAATATGTTTACGAGATTCTCCCAATTTTATTTGCATTAATTCAGACCGCAGTAACATTAAATTCCACTGTAACCATTACAATGATAATACTTAATCATTTGCATGTTAACAGAAACTGCACATTGCTTTTTATTGCTACAATGAATGGGGTATGTAATTGATGTTTGTAGTGTCCCACGTTCTTTGGGAGCCAATTTATACAATCTATTATGCAAATGTTGTCGTTTGCATAATTTAATTAAATTGTGATTGTAGTGAATACAATGTGCAATTATACTAATTTGTGGAGTTTAATCATGTAATCACCCAATTAGGTTAGTTATACCAAATTACTTGAATTTACGTGATTATTTAGTTATTTGATGGTTAGTATAATTACTGCAATGAGACTCTAATTTGTTGTATAAATATTTAAAATTTACTATAATTCATTCAAGTGACGTTAATGTCTGTTATGAGGTAAGATTGACAATGATGAACGCATAATACTGAATAAAATAAACACTTATTTATTAACATCATTCAAGTAAAGAAACTTCAATATATAAATATAAATGATGTCCTGTAAATACATCCATAAAAAAAGAACACACATATATATGAATCAAATTACAATATGAATCCAGTACGTCGTTCGCTGAAAACATACATATAAATATATAACACAATCGACATATATAAACATAGATAAACAACATATAAATCTTATACTAATGCGTTCATTTCTTGCCTCAGATGAATAGCTTTATTTAAATTTTCCATGATAATTAATCTAAATTCTCAAAGGGTGTTTTCTTTGAAAAGAGACAGGACAGTAGAGTTCTTATGACAAGAATAACATAAAGATTTACTTGTAAAAGGAAGGATTATCCAATATTTCCATCGGTGAAACTCCTTCCTGCAGATGATCCATATGTATGAGGTTGCATAGCTTCGATGTCACTATCACTCAACACACGCGGATTAGATCCATTCGCGGTGTATGTGTTCATTGATGTCGGCCATCTATGAAGTCATGTGTTGTGCGAGTACGTTCATTGTTAACTAGTGTGTATATATATGACTGTCTATTATCGAACTTCTTCTTGTATATGTTAATGTATCGTTGTTCGATAAAGTATTAACGAAAGTTCTGTGAGTCTGTTATTAATGAAACTGCGAATGATTAGCTTGGTTCTTAATAAGCGGTAGCTGAGTAAGATAAAGTACTTGAAAGTTATTAATCACTGATGTATATTGCGTGATTGAGTCACTGTGGATACACTATTACTGAATAACTTGTCAATATTGAAATGTTAAGTCACTGATTAAAGTACCACGTAACTGAGTTTCAAAGCCAAACTGCTACACGTATGTTAACTGTGACATATTAAAACTGAGAACTTTGACTGAGAAAAAGTAAGATTGAAACTTTTATGTAGACTGCTCAAAGATAAAGATTGAAAAATTTATGAAGACTGTCCTCTCGCGTGCACTGTAAACAGTTTTTATTAAGCATCATTTACCACAATGCAATTTCCTGACAAACACGCCTTTGGTCAACCATGATAGGTCAGATGAACTCCTACCCTTATGCAGAACTATGGTTCTCTACTTCTGATTCATTGTTCCCGTTGCTATCATGATGATGGTCCTCTCCACCTGTGCTCTGGGAAGATGCCGGACTCTGGTTGGTTGTCTGGTCTCCCCTCAAGTACACGACGAAGGGCCTCCGTACCTTTTCCTGGAATGTAGAGCAATTCCGCGCCTGTCGATCAAGCCTTTGTCTAAGCATACTCTGGGAGTCTGCTGCTGTTCTCATGCGAACAATACGTCGCATTTTGTTATTGTCTGACTATCCATGACCCTTTTCCATCAGTTATCAGGACACAGCATGCCATCGTTTCCAAGACGGCACTCCTCTTCCTTGTCGTAAATATCAGTTGTCACCAGTAAGATGTCCTCCCGCTGTGCGCACTCTCGATCCTATTCATTAGATAGACGTTGTGTGTTCTCATACAGGGTGAGTACAATTGTGTGACTACTCCTTTTTTTTTTTACTGCTGGCACGCTACAAATCAACCTTGTAGCGTGTGCTCATTACAATTTCTCCGTAACTATGCCACTGTGCTACGTCTCTTTGTCTGGTTTGTCGTGGGCTGTAAATCTCAGTGGAAACGAGTCTGTCACAGGCGAACCTTACTTCCTATTGTAATGCCCATTATTAATACTTAATCATTTGCATGTTAACAGAAACTGCGCATTTGCTTTTTATTGCATTATGTTGAAAAAAGGATTTTAATGTACTTGTTTGGTTATACATTAGATTGTACTAGGTTCTAAATTGAAAGTACGTCTTAATTCCGGTACTTTGAATAAATACAGCCTTTAATGTTATATACAGCCTTTGAATGTACACTAACTAAGGAAATGTCTGTTAAGTCTAATTAATTTAAAAAATCTAAAAGGTTGTTAAATAATTAAACGTAGTCACAACCTCCCAAAATCGTCTCTATATCGTAATTATGTGCAATAAATGTAAACTAATTTCTGTACTTCCAATAAATACACCCTTTTAATGTACACGAACAAAGTAAATTTTATTTAAGTTACATTGTCGTACATAACCTCCATAAGCTGGCATTAGTTACTTCGAATAAATACAGCCGTTAATGTTATATACAGCCTTTTATCCATACAATAAAAACAGCCTTTGAATGTACACTAACTAAGGAAACGTTTGTTAAGCCTAATTAATTTTAAAAATGTAAAAGGTTAAGTTATATTGTTAAACGTAGCCACAACCTCCCAAAATCGTCTCTGTACCGTAATTATGTGCGATAAATGTAAACTAATTTCTGTACTTCCAATAAATACACCCTTTTAATGTACACTAACAAAGTAAATTTTATTTAAGTTACATTGTCGTACATAACCTCCATAAGCTGGCATTAGTTACTTGTGAAGAAAACAGTTGGATGTACACATCGGACACCGAAATATAGTACACGCGCGGCGACGGAAGTTCATTTTGCCGCTGACTATTCCCCAAGGCCCTCTTTTCGTACGGCAATATAAACTTCCGTCTCCGCATTTGTACTTTATTTCGGTGTCCATGTGTACTACACATGTTTTCTTCGCAAGTAACTAATGGCAGTTTATGGAGGTTATGTACGCTAATGTAACTTAAATAAAATTTACTTTGTCAGTGTACATTAAAAGGGTGTATTTATTGGAAGTCAGAAATTACTTTCCATTTATCGCACATAATTACGGTACAGAGACGATTTTTGGAGGTTGTGTCTACGTTTAACAATATAACTTAACCTTTTAGATTTTTAAAATTAATTAGACTTAACAAACATTTCCTTAGTTAGTGCACATTAAAAGGCTGTATTTATTCGAAGTACCGGAATTAAAACCTACTTCCAATTTAGAACGTTTAACCTAGTATGTTATTGGTACCTCATGGATGTGGTACCTACATATTTTATTGGGGTTTATTGGTACATATTTTATTAAAAGTCTGTATTTATTGGAAGTACAGAAATTAGTTTCCATTTATCGCACATAATTACGGTACAGAGACGATTTTTGGAGGTTGTGTCTACGTTTAACAATCTAACTTAACCTTTTAGATTTTTAAAATTAATTAGACTTAACAAAAATTTACCGTACTTTGTTAGTGTACATTAGAAGGGTGTATTTATTGGAAGTACAGAAATTACTTTCCATTTATCGCACATAATTACGTTACAGAGACGATTTTTGGAGGTTGTGTCCACGTTTAGCAATCTAACTTAAACTTTTAGATTTTTAAAATTAAATATCACTATAGTATTGACGACTCGGAACACTAGTTTTTTATAAGTAAAAACGTAAAGTTTTACCTTACAGCCTAAACCGGCTTTCACCTATAGAAGGCTTCATCAGAGGCTGTGAGTTTGTGTGTGTTGTATATTACACACAAAATTATTACAGTAGGGACCTTTGTTAATGAATAGAAACAAATGGGACTCTATACTTTAGTATGTACCAATACATACTAATTCACCTTTTTTCAAGTACAGTATCTATTGTTTTTTCATACTCTTAAAAGAAGGTCATTAACAATATTTTAGTTACTTGTGAAGAAAACAGATATAACATTTCCAAACAAGAAATCTTCAATTCTGTCCCAATTTGTTTTATAAAAACTGGAGTTTCTATTGCAGGTTTTTAAGTCCACTAACTACTTAATTTAATATACATAATTGTTCCTGATCTTGTTGGGTAACATTATATTAATACATCTGCTTCCTACTCATATATGCAAACAATATTTTTAATGTACGGTCCTAAACATCTTTAAAATTTAGACAATGTCTAATGAGCTATTTGACCTAACCTGAATTACTACATCTAAGAATATCTTATTAGGTCATGTAGCTTTATACATTTACTGCATCTTAATTAGTACACTAACAGCACTGCTCTGTCTTACAGTAACACAACACGTTACACTAACTCAAAAGAATTTCTTGTTTTCAGTTTAAGAAAGCTGAAATTGTGTATTTCTTTTCTTTTCCATTCACTTTTTATGGAAACGTGCTTTACATTAATATGTGTACCCTTACTATATTTTGGTCCTAAACATCTTTATCAACACTTTATATCTTTAAAATTTAGACAAAGTGTAATGAGCAATTTGGCTTAATCTGAATTTACATGACCTGGCTCAGAACAACTTTGTTTTGGCAAATACAAAGATGAAGACTACACCCTGGTTGCAATTTCTTCAAGGCTTACGCCTGCTGCCAGGCTTAGTTCTATAACATGATCAGGAAGAAAGGAATCAGCTCGAACTTGCAACCACTGTGGAAAGGCTTGTACACCATCACCAAGAAGATTAATGATGTCATCTACGAATAACTCATTAGGCCATTTAGCTTTATTTATACATTTAATGCATCTTAATTAGTACACTAACAGCACTGCTCTGTCTTAAAGTAACACAATACATTACACTAACTCTAAAGAATTTCTTGTTTTCAGTTTAAAAAAGTTGAAATTGTGTATTTCTTTTCTTTTCCTTTCACCTTTTGTGAAACGACCTACATTAATATGTGTACACTTACTATATTGAAATCCAGTGTTCACTATCCAATAGTTAAAAATATTGTGGAATTGTGAAATTAGTAACACTATGTACTAATGTTGTAACACTATGTGTGCCTTAATAAGTTATTGATTATTCTAACTGATACATTGCCATGCCATTATCATATGACAGTTCTCAGAGGTTCAGTAATAGTCATCTTTGCTGTTAACATGGACACATCTTGCATATGTTCATTTCTTACAAGTTCTTCTCTTTACAAGACTAATAGTTTTGTAAAAAACTCAATTGTTTGTTATTACATTTTCAATTGTTACCCTTAACATTTCGACCTCATCATAAAATAACTGTTGAAAAACTGAGAACTCTTTTTTAAAAAGACTTTTCATTAGTAAAGTTACTTATAAGTAGGCATACCTTTGTACTCATAATATGAGGTTCAGAATTAAGAAAAGGTGAAACCAACTCGTTACACTGAAAAACTTCTAGGTATACTACTACTGATTGGAAAAGACAAGATAACTCAGGGTGAACTTTTTTTCAAACCTTTTAACACCATGGATTCTGTGTTTATCCACAGTTACTTTGCCCATTTTTACATTTTATCAACTTATCTTCCCAGAGTCACAGTATTCTGAATTGTTCTTAAAATTTCCATTTAGGATTAGACCCATCTATACTTATGTGTAGTACTTTATTAACATGCAGATTTATTCCTAGTAGAGTTATCTTCGAATCCCTTGAAAAAGCTGAAAAATTCGGGAGTCAAAGAAACACAGAATTCAAGTAGCAAGTTTCCACTACTTTATAAAACATAGCCTAGAAGCAAACTTTGACATCCAGTAACTGTTGCTGAGAAACCTTACTAAGGGGCTTATAAAAAAAAATTACAAGCTTGCTCTTTTGAACATCTGATGTAAAGGTTTTGTAAAGTGTACCTAATGTCCTTGTATTCCATACTTCCAGCAGTTTTACATGATACATTCCTAACACGAATAAGAAAAGTTTAAATCTGCTTATGATCTAAAGGAGTGATAGTTATTTGCAGACTGACAGGGTTATAAAATAAAGAAAAAATTGTTGCTTTTACAACACCATCCTTTATAAAGTGACTACTCAAATCTCCCAGTTTTTCACAGAAACTGAAGTTTGATGATTAGATCCATCATGACCTAGTGATGCTCCAAACATTTCAAGGATTCTCCTAGCCTTAAAAAACTGGATGGCCTCATTGATTGACATGACTAATGTTAAATTTACTTTGGGATACTTCCAAACATAATACAGTTTACAATAAACAAATTTTATGCCTATCTAATTTTTCCAGAACTATGTACACATAGCAAAAATAGAATTTTCTACAAGTTTACATTAAAAGAAAATGGTGAAAGTACTGTTAGCTTTTAACAAATATTGACAATTTTGCCCAATACAGAAATGAAGGAAATTGACAGACAAATTGTCTACCTAGTGATGGTCCAAACATTTCAAGGATTCTCCTGGCCTTAAAAAACTGGACTGGCCTCATTGATTGACATGACTAATGTTAAATTTACTTTGGGATACTTCCAAATATAATACAGTTTACAATAAACAAACAAAATTTTATGCCTGTCTAATTTTTCCAGAACTGTATACACATAATTTGTTCTGGATAGAACATTTATTAAACAATAATACTATTTGATGCAAATAATTAAAATATCGGTACGGAGTCGGTCGGGTGTGGAATCTTCCATGTTTTAAGATTTATATTTAAAATCATTTTAGAAATGAAATATTTCCACAGAAACTACTTCTATCTTCAGCCTCAACCACAGAATTGTGGTCACTAACATACACCACCTCACGTTAGTGAACTCGATTTTCACTGATGATGGCAGTCAATGGCACTTCCGAAACATACATCTGGTTTTGCAGAAAACATTGGACCACGGCCAAACAGCCCGTGAAGGAATTTTATCAACAAACTACTTCTTTGTTGCTGATAACGTAGTACACATATAAAAAATTATCCCCTCCCCTATGAATAAACTTTATTAAACTAAAGAAAATAAAATGACTATGACAAGACAAATGACTATGACCCAACCCAACTGATTGACCCAATAAAAGAAAATAAAATGAGAAGGTATATGGAAAAGACACAAACAAATAATAAAGAAAATAAAATGAGAAATATTAAACTCAAATAATGAAGAAAAAGGCACAAACAAATAATAAATGTAAATGACAAGTACCGTATTAAAATCAAATAAAATAATCTCAATTAAAGTACACTAACCAGAGATTTATATGTTATGAATAACTCTATAATGATAAGTGAATCAGAACATGAAATTTGTTAACATAATAACTAATAATTGTGAATAAAACAACAAAAAACCCAGAAGTGAGAGATAGGTAGGAAGTGAAGGTGATTAAGTGAGTAAAAGAAATCAATATTAGGGAATAACCACTAGTAACACTAAAGTACAGTGAAAAAGTGCAAAGTGCCAGTGTAACCCAAAATAAATAGAAAACACAACATATAGGTAAAGACACCAAAACCAGTGATAAACATTAGAGTTTAAGGGTGATAAATACCAAACAATAAGAATAACCAGAATATTGTTATTATAATTATAAATGATAGTAGATAAATAAATACAGTGGCATTCAGGGTAAAAATCCCAAAATGATTAAAAATGTTATTATTACAATGGTTAAGTAGTAAAAAAATATATAATAAAAGTTAAAAGAAAAATATACTAAATAATATAAGTGCAAAATAAGTAAAACATCCTTGGATCTTAAAATGTTCAAAGGGATAATTAGCAAGATAAAATAAATGGTGTTATAATGTTCTTCACCAAGATAGTTATTTGTTCAATTAAGTTTATAAGAAGGAATATGGATGAAAAAAGTAAACAGACCATAAACCTAATTTTTGTGTTATGTTTTATAAGTAATATTAAATGATAGACAAGTTATAAAAAATGGCAATGTAGATAAGTAAGGAGATAAATTATTATAAACATAATAATAATCTTCAGAGTAAAGACAGGAAAAGAAATTAGAGAATAACAGACAGGCAATGATTTTATAAAGTAATAAGAACCTACAATTATTATAAAACAGCCCAAATTAATTCAAAAGGTAAACAAGTCATAAGTGACACCAAGCAAAACATATGTAAATGTAAAATAATCTTTAATTGGTATAAAATAAGAAGATATAGCCAATTACTACTTAGGCCTATAAAATGCCTAACTGTATAAATCCAAAATAAACAAATTGTAAGAAATTAACTATTGTATTGGAAAATCCAGGGCAAGTAACTAGTGAAGTACAATTAGTGAATCATATTAAGATGTCAAAGTTAGATTAAAAACAAAATAAGAAAGAAATGTAATAACATAATATTAACATTATTGTCAAAACTTTAATACATAAACAAACCCAGCTTTGTGGGATGTCAAAATGATTTGTGAAAGAAAATATAAACAGTTGTGATAATATCTAATACATAAATAAGAAGACAGAAGAATAATAGCCATCAGAAGATATTTATTCTTTTTGAATTAAAATTCAAATATTATAACAATAGACATAAATATTATCAGCCAATGAGAGTACAGACAGTTGCCATAACAACGTTATTTATTATAATTCCGTTAAAAATAATTAGTTCATTATTGACACTCAAGACATACAGAAGCTAAACCATATTCGACTTAATTTTAATTTAAAATAGTCAAAAATCAATCAAAATTTAATAAAATGAAGATGCAAGAAGTCTGATGAAGACCGAATCAAACTAGGAGAGTCAGTTAACCAGATTAATAACATTTGAAAACAATTAAAACTTCCAATTGATTGAAAAAGAAGCCAGACGTACTCCAAATTATAAATGAAGGAAGATTGATGATTATATGGACCAACCTAACTAAAAAACTGAATGACTTTTCACCCAAATTCAACAGATTTGTTAAGTATATCTGAAGTACCCAAATTTATGGAATAAATTCTTATTAACTTTTTCTCACAACACAAATAACTCTCACTCTGAACTGATAACTATATTTCTTTCAAGGATTAATTGAAAATAAAAAACTAAAATTGTATGTAAACAGAAAATAACCTGTATACAAATTACGAATTCTTAACACACACTTTATAACCCTTCAAAAATGAATTGTAATCAACTCTAATAGTATATAAGTACCATTGAAGTAAGGTAGTGTACTTTATTATCATCTTATTAATATTTTTTCGTAACCAAAAGAACTCAGATTAAACGAACAGTAATAAAATAAACACAAAACGACAGCCATGTCGATTGAGTAACGTTTAAATCATATTAGCCAACCTGAGAGAAATTTGTCTATTAATTGCCGAAGCAACTTTGTTTAATAACAGTATATAAATTTTGTATTTAATTGAATAACTGATAATTTCACGTTAATAAACTAGTACTGAGTTGTAATAACCGTCCTTTATTTCATTGTAAATTGCATTATAAAGTTTGTGTACTTTAGCGACGAGCGAAATTGTCTGTCAGCGTTAGACGTCGGCAGCACGGCGAACTACTAGCGAGATTCATACGCCCGCCAATTGCTAGGGTAATTTGAATCAGTCAACACCGTCTAGATCGACCGCTCAATTTCACATTTTTTAATTGTTTTCATAATCAATTTGGCGCCACCCGGGAATGAAATATACTCATTAAAGGACAGGTAAGGTTTACACTCGCGAGATATTGTACTGGTAATTCGTGAGATCGCGACGGACACTGTAAGTGTAACAAAAAGAAAAGTAAGTAAGTAAACATAAAGTAACGACTACAACATGTGAGGCTAACACACGTAAAAACATTCATTTTTACAGAGACGATAAGAGTCTACTCGTTACAAAATACATTATATACACATCGTTTGACATAATCATCCTTTCACTTATCACTTTTTGCCTATCCATTTATTTTATGAATACATATTTAACGATTTATGTAAAATACAACAGGTGTTTAACGGACATGTACTATGTGTAGACCTCTTATTTCGCTCCTCGGCAGGTCGAAGCTCAATTGGCACTAGAGTTGGGTATGAAATTATGCTATGCTCATAGTCCGTCTGTTAGCAGCTAGTGGCATCTATTGACATTCACTCATGTCAAATTACAGAGTTGGTAAAGGATGTTCGAAATTTCAATGTAAACAAATTAATAGTTAAATAATTAATATAATGGAAGTATCACATATATAATGTATGTAAATGTAATTGTGAAAAAACGATGTAGGGCCTACTTCATATACAGATCAGAAGTAAATGATGAACTATTCTTTTTAATTAATAAGCCTAGTTACTAAACAATATATATTTTTAAAAGCTTCTTGTCATATTGAGACGAAATGGAGCGGAATTTGAAACAACATCTCTTAGGTATAAAAACAACATAACAACCTTTACAAAATTTGTCACCGGTAGGCAGTTGCCTACTTTGCCTATGCATAAATCTGCCTCTGATGTACATGCTAAATGCACCTAAACAGTAGTAAGAATGACGTAGTATCCTGTTGAGTTATTCACTGTTCTGACGGATGATACGCAAATAGTGGAAGGTAGGATGTGAAAGCCAGCAATAACCTTAAATAAAACTCTCATATATTTCAGTTATAACACAGTGTTCTGTTCATTACAGACAAGTGCTTGGTTTGATTATTTTTTTAAAAATAAAATTGTATATTTTACTGTAGCTTTACAGTAGCTTGACAGAAAGTGTAAAAATGTAAAATAAAAATGGCATGACTTAAGTGTAAATAAAAAGTGAACACTTTACAGTAGCACAAAAAATGACAAAAATTGAGACAATGAAATGCTACAGTTCAGTTAAAAATATTGCAATCTCCCTCACACAAAATTTTAAAGAATTTCAACACATTATCAACACCACAACAAAATATTTTTTTTTGGAGCAAAAGGAAACACAATGGAAAGGCATCTCAGGCAGTATTGCTTTGAAATTATGGTTTCAAAATGTTTAGCTAAAGAATAAAAAAATGCTAGCATTAACAATCCAACAATGTATCGAAAAGATCAGGATCTTGCTAGGTACATTATAGGGAAAATTGGTTTTGTAGCTACTGGTGGATGTTTGTTTCTATAAAAAATAATTGCAATGTCTAATAAATTATGGTACATATTTAATCATTTATTGAATAATTTGTCATTTATATAATTTTGTTTATTTTTTAATTTCTATAGATACTTTTGGTGTGTTTGTTATAATTTTGTGTTTTACATTATCTTTTGTGATTAAATCATTTGGTATAAAATGTTCCAGTTTATAAAATACACCTCACAGTTTTAACATACAATATATATAGTAACACCTGTATACATAGTAACAGGTATATCAATATGCCTGTAATCACAGGTATGGGAAAGTAATGGCAAATCTTGCATAATCTTGTAATCAGTTATTGTTATTGTTTGGCTAGTGCTATTAAATTCATATTGACCCAAAGTGATGACAAAAGGAATTTATTGTATTTGTTTACAGTCAGCAGTGTAGATTCCAGGTGATGATTTGAAAATTACATAAATTAATTTTCACTCACATGAATGAAGTTGCAACCGTAAAGAAATACAGAATATATTTTCTATGACAGCAGACAAGACAGAACACTTGTATTTTGCCTTTTATGTGTGTACATACATTCAGACATTTATTTGGATTGACTTCTGCAAGCTTGAAAATCAGATTTCCAATTTCCTGTCGCTAATAAAAACCCCAAGAGTGGCCCCATGAGTAAGTCATTTGCGTCTTCCAGTGGCAGTGGAAACAAAGTACATTTCTACTTATGCCATTGTCTGAATTGCAAAATGTGTTTTGTAGACTTCAAATTTGATTAAATAACCATGTTTAATTATTGTCATTAATTCATTCATGTCTGGACAGGAGTTCTCTAACCAAGCAAAATACATGTGTACACAGAGATTGTCCCCATTTGCAGCACAGTACCTGTTTCTGCTGGTAGAACACACACACACACACACACACACACACACACACACACACACACACACACACACATACACACACACACACACACACACACACACACACACACACACACACACACACACACACACACACACACGTGAGTGAAAAATGGCGGACAATGTGAATGCTGTGTTTGCTTGTGCCTCTTTTATGAGCCATAGTGCACTCATCCCACACTATTAATTTAGCTTCTCGAAGCACCTGTGCCATATCACTCTGCTTAGAAATATTACAAAGTGCAAACTCAAAATGATTCAGGTTAAGGGGTAACTTGAATGCAGAGTGAGCAGTCTTTCCTCCTTCAATCAAGGTAGCTGCAATACCTGATGAAGCAACTGCAACTGCGATATTCCTTTTGCGCCTAACTGTGGCGAGCAACAGATTTATCAAGAACGTTTTCCCAGTGCCGCCAGGAGAGTCCAGAAAGAACAATTTCCCAGAATCACAATTAATACTGTGAACGATTTTGTCATAGGCATTTTTTTGTTCTTGATTTAATTTTGGAACATTTACAGCCACTGTTTCAGTCAACCGAACACAATCATAGGATAGTTTGTTCAGGTGTTGATGGTTGCTGATAACTTCTTGCTGTCGTGATGGTGTTGGAAGACCGAACTCTTTGAGTGTTTTACCCGACATGGATATGACAGTATCCTCAAGAAGCTTAAGGCATTAGTTGTAAACAATGTCCTGGCCTAATTGGACGTCTCCGCGCTCTCTTTCTATTTGCCTTCTAACATCTTCCGCAAGACTGTCTCGGTATTTCTCCCACAATTTTAGGGGGTCTGCCACTTGGCAGAATACTAACATTATGGCAAATAGCTCATGAATTTTATTAGGAGAGTCAGAGATAGAAGCTTTTTCAAGAGTACAGTCCCAATGGGTATCATCCTCCAGCAAGCCAAGTGCTCTACACGCCGCTTGAAATGTTGGCCGAACTACCCCTGCGATAGTTTTTAATGCAGTAAATGATACAGGACCGTGGATCTCATGTAAGAGGAGGCGTAAATAGTAGCACTCAGCATTGCCAGGATGGACAGTGTATACTCTACCCAACACCTGATCTTTTTTACCCCTGTCACAGATTTACCTTGCTTCCTCCTGCAGAATTGATTGCTTTTCCATACGTAGTAGGACGGAACTTTGCAATATAAAAGGGTCCTTGCGAAGGATCAAAAAATCCCAAAAGTGTTGTTTTTGGAGGATTATTTATCGTGTGAATGACATTGTCCTCCGTAAAATAAACTCTTTGACCGTTTTCTAGATGTACGGAAAGGTGCATAACAGGAGGAAACCTTTCATGAATAGGGAAGCAGAGGATGCGCCAGACTGCCTCAGAGCTGCTGATGTATCGTCCTGTTTCATACCTTGTCACCTCATCCAGATCTTCAACGGTGAACGCTGCTTGATCAGACCCTTTATTCACATACTTGCAGATATATTTGCTTGATTTGACAGAGTTGCAATATTCAACATTTATGTGGGCTGAGAATGTGCGAGACAGGACGGGGTTGTACGGAACTACCCAGCGATTGTCAAGAATAACCTCATTGATTTTTACTGTAAATCCGCCGTCTGCGATACTTAGGATAGCCATCCTCTCCTGTCTGAGTCTCTTTTAAGAATGGCCGTGGGTAATTCTTTGTACAGGCGCCATCCACCATGCATGGTGAGTTCCTGTTAAGCGGTCCACATGGTCCGTGAATCATATTTGTCATGACAATCTCATGGAGGGCTGGATCTAGGTTGGGATCAGGTACTTCAGCTTTGATAATTTTATCTATGGACTCTGGCCTTATCTTCTCCTCCAACCACAGAAGGATATGAACGTGAGGGAGCCCACGCTTCTGCCACTCCACGGAGTACATGTGACACCTGGTAGGGCCAAAGATGTAACCTTTAGTGAGGAGTTTCATCATATGCTTCACTTTTATGTTGAAAACCCTCGCTACTATGTCATGTCTATCATGAGATTTTTGGCCTTGTGTCAATATCTCTGTGATTTCCGGCCATTTTGGATAGCAAGTGAACGTAATAAACAGATCCGGTCGTCCAAAATGGCGCACATACGTCATCGCGTCTTGAGTTTGCTCATGCATGTATCGGGGTCCTCCAGTGAAAGTGGATGGCAGCACAACCATCTTGCCTATTTCTGATAACTGGCCGTCCTTTCTACTCATCGCATCCTTCAGGTGGACATAATTCTCACTTCTCAGCTTTTTCTGGTTGTTACGTATCCAATTGAGTCTCTCAGTTTCAATTTTTGCATACATATCAACCAGAAATTGGTTGAGAAGGTTGCGAAACAGCAGTAGGTTGCATTGTTCACCATCACGCTCCATTATCCTGTAGCTGTAAAAGTCAGTAGCAGACACAGTTTTCTTGAGAGGAGCCTTTGTCTTTGGGTCGCGCTGTGGTATGTCTATAGAATAGGCGTCTTCTCCACGACAGAACATCAAAGGGTATTGAAGGGCATCATAGGCATGGTGCGTCTCACTGATTCGTATCAAACTATTGTCTCTGCTATGGAGAACGATATCTCTTTTATCAAAATCCTGGCCGACAATGAGAATTGCCACTTCTCTAGTTGTTGGAACATTGAAACGACCATGGTGTTCTCCAGAAGGCTTCATATTTGCTTTAATAACTACCTGAAACTCCTTCTGGTCCTTGGGAACAGAATCAACAGCAGCCTTAAAATACAAAATATACTTGTTGTGTTCATGAAGTAATTTCTGCAGCTGGCTAACCAATCCTGGCTTGACGCCAGGGTATATTCCACAATGGATATCCCTCTCTTTGTCATCATCACCAACAAAGTATATTTGGAGAAATGAAGGCTGTTGCTCAGGCTCAGCCATAAGACTCCTTATCCTGTGATAGACCTGGCTCTGTACTTTAAAAGTTGGCATAAAGTTTCCTTCTTTTACCTCTTTGGCTCTAAAAGACGTCATTTGGAAGCATCCGTTGTACTTCCGGGTAGCAGGAAGAAAGTGCTCAGTCATTGCATGCTGGTGATTGAGGAGATTGTGTAAGGGTTCAGGATAGGGCTCAAGGAGAGGAAGCTGGACCTTACCATTATTGCAACACAAACCAGGAGTCTCATCCTTCCACTTCAGTGCATGGCACCAGTTACATGGTGACCGAACTCCAAGCTCAACGAACTTGTCCGTGGAATAATCTATTTCCGGTTCATATTGAAATCCGGACAAAAGTTTATCCCAGGTCAATAATCTATTATGTGCTCTCTTTTCATTATATTTCGCAGAAGCTACTGGATTGATATGGGGGTTATTAGATGCATATTTTTTAACAGCCTCCCTATGAACTGTTGGATGACTTTTACTGTATTTTTTTACGGCCTCTCTATTAACTGTTGGATGACTTTCATTGTATTTTTTTACGGCCTCCCTATGAACTGTTGGATGACTTTCATTGTATTTTTTTACGGCCTCCCTATGAACTGTTGGATGACTTTCATTGTATTTTTTTACAGCCTCCCGGTTAACTGTCGGGTGACTATCAGTATATTTTTTGACTGCCTCCCTATGAACGTTTGGGTTGTTTTTGGCATATTTGGTAGCAGCTTCCCTTACTTGTTTTTTCCTGATTGCATTTGTAAACCTGTTTCTGCGTTTTTTTCCTCTTTTCCTTTTGACTGATGCTACAGTCGAAGCAACAGATTTGTCTGAACTTGGACTGGAGAGGTCAACGTAAGGAAAGGATTGGGACTGGGAGACAGTGCAAGACAAATTCAGTTGACATTCCGCTGGGTTATTGGTATTCGGGGATTCGGACAAATTCAGTTGACATTCCGCTGGGTTATTGGTATTCGGGGATTCTAAGTTAACTGTATTATGTGTTGATTCGGCCAAGGGAATTAAAACATCAAAATGCCCTTCATTGAAATCTCCAGTGAACCGAATTCTTTTGACTCCCTGTAATGCCTCCCCAAAAATAGCAAGAATAGAGCCACCTTGAAACACCTGAAACTCATAAGGAAATATTTCTCCAGCAGCCGTGAGCTCGCAAGTAGTCCCATATGTGTACGGCCTAGACTGTGAACCAGATAGGACAGGGAGGAGAAGAGACACGCGCCATCACCACTTATCTTTACTATTCGGTAAGGAATCTGTAATCCGTTGCTTATTATAAACTCAAATTCCTCGTCTATTTTCTACTTTCAAAATAGAACGTTTATTTAGCTAATAGGTATCAAAATTCGTAGCTGCTTACTTAGGTACTTAACTAAAAATGCGAGAGCGCACAAACCGGTCAGACCGACTGACTTAGCATAGCGTAGGTAATTATGTTATTTTATTATATTTAACATAATACTGTTAAATTATTATGATGTTATTATTATTATTATTATTATTATTGTTATGTTAATGTTATTTTATTATATTTAGCATATTGGTCTGTATCAAACTTTACATAAATTATGTTAAAATTTGTATAATCTGTAATATTCAGTTGATTTTTTGACCGCTAGAGCGCAGACTACGTTTCTTCACTGACAAAAAAAAAACAAACACTATTTACTTAGTATGGCTATAATGTTATTAACCATGTATTATTAACCAAAATAATGAATTTACAGAGATGGTGCTGTTTCTAGTGTTTTAGATTTGTAGTTGAGGTGTAATTTAGTTAACTTGTAAACAGAAACGATCTCACCAAAAGTTTCAATGATGACGTCTGGATTGAGCTGATATTAGCAGAATTTATTGTTTGTTCATCGATTTTCTGGTGTGGATCAGTTTATTCCAATGGACATCTCGGATGTAGTGTCTAGTGCTGACTTGTTTTCTTAATTTAGAAGTGGTTAATTCCGAATATTCTTTGAAATTTATTTAACCTTTATAGGACGTTACACTTTTTCATCTCACATTGAATTGCATTTAACAATTAATATTTCTTGTTAGTCAGTTACTCCTAGTAACCAATAAATGTTTATATTTTTTTATTAGGTAACCTAGATACCTTTTTGTAAATAGGCTAATAATTATTATTATTTTGTTTCTTCTTTTAGAAAAATAATTCTTTAGAAATTTTGGTTTCAGTTAAATTTCATTTATATACGATTTTTCTTTTTGTCTTTGCTTAAACTTGTCTACTGACTTTTACGAATTTAATTGATTTTATTTTAGTTTATTTATGATTTAACTTTTAGTGAATGTATCACTACTCTGCCCTACTTTTACTTGCTATCTCTCTAGCAAAATACCTGTGCTTCGCTACGGAGTTTCATGTTGTACGTAATTGTACAATTATTGCTCGCTTAATAGTATAGGATTAGATAGATTGTACAAATTCTCAACTCTTAGTTTGTTTATTTACATTCATAGCAACAGCTATTTATTATTTATTTCGAGAAAATCGTTAGAGCCGTTTCCGAGAAAAAGAGGACATACATTTATTAATTAATTGAACTCCAAAACTTTCTCAACTATAAGAACCTGCAAACAACGAAGTTTTTTCAATTTAAAACAATGATTAAAAACTCAGGACTAAATGTATTCGGGGTTTCCAGTAAACTGAGATGTCAACCACTTACAGTGGATAAATTTCAGTATTTGGTTTTTTGCCCCTTAGGAGTGAAAGTTTGTAAAACCGTTTCTTAGTGAGCACCTAAGACCTATGATGAAGCTATGTTCAAAGTTTCATTGATATCCATTCAGTGGTTTCAGAGATATCGTGAAACCAGAAGGTTTTAGAGGTATCTTTCCGGGGAAGGCCCGTCGGACGACTCCCGCGCTATTTCCTATGTGGGAGACTTCCACTGATGCTATGGTAACCAGAATCTATTCTATTGGGTTGCCATAGTAACCAGATCTAATAGTTTTTTAAGACCCAAAGGACCCCCCAGAGGATCGTATAAAAAAAAAACACCTGTCCTATGTTGGTTCTCCCGTTGCGTAAAATTTTGTGCCAAGTTTGGTTGAAATCGGTCCAGTGGTTTAGGAGGAGATGTGGAAGACCCCAAAGGACTCCCAAAAGACCCCATCAAAGAAAACACCTATCCTATGTGGGTTCTCCCGTTGCGTAAAATATTTGTGCCAAGTTTGGTTGAAATCGGTCCAGGGATTTAGGAGGAGATGTAGAAGACCCCAAAGAACCCCATCGAAAAAAGCACGTCTCCTATGTTGGTTCTCCCGTTGCGTAAAATATTTGTGTACAAGTTTCGTTGAAATCGGTCCAGTGGTTTAGGAGGAGATGTGGAACATACATACATAGATACATACATACATACATAGATACATACATAAGAGGGGGGGGTTTTGCCCCTTAGGAGTGAAAGTTTTTAAAACTGTTTCTTAGTGAGCACCTAAGATTTATGATGAAGCTATGTTCAAAGTTTCATTGATATCCATTCAGTAGTTTTTGCTCTACGTTGATTCTACGTCAGTCAGTCAGGCAAACTTCCCCCCTTTTTCCCCCTTTAAAGGTCGAATTTCCAAAAATCCCTTCTTAGCGGATACCTACATCACATAAGGAACCTACATGCCAAATTTCAAGTTTCTAGGTGTTATAGTTTTGGAGATTTCGTGATGAATCAGTGAGTCAGTGGTATTTCTCTTTTATATGTACTTGTTCTCTTTATTTCTCTTTTGTATTTCTCCAAAATATACTTGTTGTGTTCATGAAGTAATTTCTGCAGCTGGCTAACCAATCCTGGCTTGACGCCAGGTTATATTCCACAACGGATATCCCTCTCTTTGTCATCATCACCAACAAAGTATATTTGGAGAAATGAAGGCTGTTGCTCAGGCTCAGCCATGACTCCTTATCCTGTGATAGACCTGGCCCTGTACTTTAAAAGTTGGCATAAAGTTTCCTTCGTTTACCTCTTTGGCTCCAAAAGACGTCATTTGGAAGCATCCGTTGTACTTCTGGGTAGCAGGAAGAAAGTGCTCAGTCATTGCATGCTGGTGATTGAGGAGACCGTGTAAGGGTTCAGGATAGGGCTCAAGGAGAGGAAGCTGGACCTTACCATTATTGCAACACAAACCAGGTGTCTCATCCTTCCACTTCAGTGCACGGCACCAGTTACATGGTGACCGAACTCCAAGCTCAACGAACTTGTCCGTGGAATAATCTATTTCCGGTTCATATTGAAATCCGGACAAAAGTTTATGCCAGGTCAATAATCTATTATGTGCTCTCTTTTCATTATATTTCGCAGAAGCTACTGGATTGATATGGGGGTTATTAGATGTATATTTTTTAACAGCCTCCCTATGAACTGTTGGATGACTTTTACTGTATTTTTTTACGGCCTCTCTATTAACTGTTGGATGACTTTCATTGTATTTTTTTACGGCCTCCCTATGAACTGTTGGATGACATTCATTGTATTTTTTTACGGCCTCCCTATGAACTGTTGGATGACTTTCATTGTATTTTTTTACAGCCTCCCGGTTAAATGTCGGGTGACTATCAGTATATTTTTTGACTGCCTCCCTATGAACTTTTGGGTTGTTTTTGGCATATTTGGTAGCAGCTTCCCTTACTTGTTTTTTCCCGATTGCATTTGTAAACCTTTTTCTGCGTTTTTTCCTCTTTTCCCTTTGACTGATGCTACAGTCGAAGCAACATATTCGTCTGAACTTGGACTGGAGAGGTCAACGTAAGGAAAGGATTGGGACTGGGAGACAGTGCAAGACAAATTCAGTTGACATTCCGCTGGGTTATTGGTATTCGGGGATTCGGACAAATTCAGTTGACATTCCGCTGGGTTATTGGTATTCGGGGATTCTAAGTTAACTGTATTATGTGTTGATTCGGCCAAGGGAATTAAAACATCAAAATGCCCTTCATTGAAATCTCCAGTGAACCGAATTCTTTTGACTCCCTGTAATGCCTCCCCAAAAATAGCAAGAATAGAGCCACCTTGAAACACCTGAAACTCTTAAGGAAATATTTCTCCAGCAGCCGTGAGCTCGCAAGTAGTCCCATATGTGTACGGCCTAGACATTTTGGCGAGGTACAGACGTTTGGTACCATAAGCAGCTCCAGACCGCTGGTGAGTAAAGCATTTGAACCTTTGCCAGTTATTGGACACGTGATTCACTATTTCTGCACGAATTTGAGCGGCCCTTGAAACGTCGCCGTGCACCAGATAGGACAGGGAGGAGAAGAGACACGCGCCGTCACCACTTATCTTTACTATTCGGTAAGGAATCTGTAATCCGTTGCTTATTATAAACTCAATTTCCTCGTCCATTTTCTACTTTCAAAATAGAACGTTTATTTAGCTAATAGGTATCAAAATTCGTAGCTGCTTACTTAGGTACTTAACTAAAAATGCGAGAGCGCACAAACCGGTCAGACCGACTGACTTAGCATAGCGTAGGTAATTATGTTATTTTATTATATTTAACATAATACTGTTAAATTATTATTATGTTATTATTATTGTTATTATTGTTATGTTAATGTTATTTTATTATATTTAGCATATTGGTCTGTATCAAACATTACATAAATTATGTTAAAATTTGTATAATCTGTAATATTCAGTTGATTTTTTGACCGCTAGAGCGCAGACTACGTTTCTTCACTGACAAAAAAAAAAAAAAAAACACTATTTACTTAGTATGGCTATAATGTTATTAACCATGTATTATTAACCAAAATAATAAATTTACAGAGATGGTGCTGTTTCTAGTGTTTTAGATTTGTAGTTGAGGTGTAATTTAGTTAACTTGTAAACAGAAACGATCTCACCAAAAGGTTTTCAATGATGACGTCTGGATTGAGCTGATATTAGCAGAATTTATTGTTTGTTCATCGATTTTCTGGTGTGGATCAGTTTATTCCAATGGACATCTCGGATGTAGTGTCTAGTGCTGACTTGTTTTCTTAATTTAGAAGTGGTTAATTCCGAATATTCTTTGAAATTTATTTAACCTTTATAGGACGTTACACTTTTTCATCTCACATTGAATTGCATTTAACAATTAATATTTCTTGTTAGTCAGTTACTCCTAGTAACCAATAAATGTTTATATTTTTTTATTAGGTAACCTAGATACCTTTTTGTAAATAGGCTAATAATTATTATTATTTTGTTTCTTCTTTTAGAAAAATAATTCTTTAGAAATTTTGGTTTTAGTTAAATTTCATTTATATACGATTTTTCTTTTTGTCTTTGCTTAAACTTGTCTACTGACTTTTTCGAATTTAATTGATTTTATTTTAGTTTATTTATGATTTAACTTTTAGTGAATATATCACTACTCTGCCCTACTTTTACTTGCTATCTCTCTAGCAAAATACCTGTGCTTCGCTACGGAGTTTCACGTTGTACGTAATTGTACAATTATTGCTCGCTTAATAGTATAGGATTAGATAGATTGTACAAATTCTCAACTCTTAGTTTGTTTATTTACATTCATAGCAACAGCTATTTATTATTTATTTCGAGAAAATCGTTAGAGCCGTTTCCGAGAAAAAGAGGACATACATTTATTAATTAATTGAACTCCAAAACTTTCTCAACTATAAGAACCTGCAAACAACGAAGTTTTTTCAATTTAAAACAATGATTAAAAACTCAGGACTAAATGTATTCGGGGTTTCCAGTAAACTGAGATGTCAACCACTTACAGTGGATAAATTTCAGTATTTGGTTTTTTGCCCCTTAGGAGTGAAAGTTTGTAAAACCGTTTCTTAGTGAGCACCTAAGGCCTATGATGAAGCTATGTTCAAAGTTTCATTGATATCCATTCAGTGGTTTCAGAGATATCGTGAAACCAGAAGGTTTTAGAGGTATCTTTCCGGGGAAGGCCCGTCGGACGACTCCCGCGCTATTTCCTATGTGGGAGACATCCACCGATGCTATGGTAACCAGAATCTATTCTATTGGGTTGCCATAGTAACCAGATCTAATAGTTTTTTAAGACCCAAAGGACCCCCCAGAGGATCGTATCGAAAAAAAACACCTGTCCTATGTTGGTTCTCCCGTTGCGTAAAATATTTGTGCCAAGTTTGGTTGAAATCGGTCCAGTGGTTTAGGAGGAGATGTGGAAGACCCCAAAGGACCCCAAAAGACCCCATCAAAGAAAACACCTATCCTATGTTGGTTCTCCCGTTGCGTAAAATATTTGTGCCAAGTTTGGTTGAAATCGGTCCAGGGATTTAGGAGGAGATGTAGAAGACCCCAAAGAACCCCATCGAAAAAAGCACGTCTCCTATGTTGGTTCTCCCGTTGCGTAAAATATTTGTGTACAAGTTTCGTTGAAATCGGTCCAGTGGTTTAGGAGGAGATGTGGAACATACATACATAGATACATACATACATACATAGATACATACATACAAGGGGGGGGTTTTGCCCCTTAGGAGTGAAAGTTTTTAAAACTGTTTCTTAGTGAGCACCTAAGATTTATGATGAAGCTATGTTCAAAGTTTCATTGATATCCATTCAGTAGTTTTTGCTCTACGTTGATTCTACGTCAGTCAGTCAGGCAAACTTCCCCCCTTTATCACCCTTTAAAGGTCGAATTTCCAAAAATCCCTTCTTAGCGGATACCTACATCACATAAGGAACCTACATGCCAAATTTCAAGTTTCTAGGTGTTATAGTTTTGGAGATTTCGTGATGAATCAGTGAGTCAGTGGTATTTCTCTTTTATATGTACTTGTTCTCTTTATTTCTCTTTTGTATTTCTCCAAAATATACTTGTTGTGTTCATGAAGTAATTTCTGCAGCTGGCTAACCAATCCTGGCTTGACGCCAGGGTATATTCCACAACGGATATCCCTCTCTTTGTCATCATCACCAACAAAGTATATTTGGAGAAATGAAGGCTGTTGCTCAGGCTCAGCCATGACTCCTTATCCTGTGATAGACCTGGCCCTGTACTTTAAAAGTTGGCATAAAGTTTCCTTCGTTTACCTCTTTGGCTCCAAAAGACGTCATTTGGAAGCATCCGTTGTACTTCTGGGTAGCAGGAAGAAAGTGCTCAGTCATTGCATGCTGGTGATTGAGGAGACCGTGTAAGGGTTCAGGATAGGGCTCAAGGAGAGGAAGCTGGACCTTACCATTATTGCAACACAAACCAGGTGTCTCATCCTTCCACTTCAGTGCACGGCACCAGTTACATGGTGACCGAACTCCAAGCTCAACGAACTTGTCCGTGGAATAATCTATTTCCGGTTCATATTGAAATCCGGACAAAAGTTTATCCCAGGTCAATAATCTATTATGTGCTCTCTTTTCATTATATTTCGCAGAAGCTACTGGATTGATATGGGGGTTATTAGATGTATATTTTTTAACAGCCTCCCTATGAACTGTTGGATGACTTTTACTGTATTTTTTTACGGCCTCTCTATTAACTGTTGGATGACTTTCATTGTATTTTTTTACGGCCTCCCTATGAACTGTTGGATGACTTTCATTGTATTTTTTTACGGCCTCCCTATGAACTGTTGGATGACTTTCATTGTATTTTTTTACAGCCTCCCGGTTAAATGTCGGGTGACTATCAGTATATTTTTTGACTGCCTCCCTATGAACTTTTGGGTTGTTTTTGGCATATTTGGTAGCAGCTTCCCTTACTTGTTTTTTCCTGATTGCATTTGTAAACCTTTATCTGCGTTTTTTCCTCTTTTCCCTTTGACTGATGCTACAGTCGAAGCAACATATTCGTCAGAACTTGGACTGGAGAGGTCAACGTAAGGAAAGGATTGGGACTGGGAGACAGTGCAAGACAAATTCAGTTGACATTCCGCTGCGTTATTGGTATTCGGGGATTCGGACAAATTCAGTTGACATTCCGCTGGGTTATTGGTATTCGGGGATTCTAAGTTAACTGTATTATGTGTTGATTCGGCCAAGGGAATTAAAACATCAAAATGCCCTTCATTGAAATCTCCAGTGAACCGAATTCTTTTGACTCCGTGTAATGCCTCCCCAAAAATAGCAAGAATAGAGCCACCTTGAAACACCTGAAACTCATAAGGAAATATTTCTCCAGCAGCCTTGAGCTCGCAAGTAGTCCCATATGTGTACGGCCTAGACATTTTGGCGAGGTACAGACGTTTGGTACCATAAGCAGCTCCAGACCGCTGGTGAGTAAAGCATTTGAACCTTTGCCAGTTATTGGACACGTGATTCACTATTTCTGCACGAATTTGAGCGGCCCTTGAAACGTCGCCGTGCACCAGATAGGACAGGGAGGAGAAGAGACACGCGCCGTCGACACTTATCTTTACTATTCGGTAAGGAATCTGTAATCCGTTGCTTATTATAAACTCAATTTCCTCGTCCATTTTCTACTTTCAAAATAGAACGTTTATTTAGCTAATAGGTATCAAAATTCGTAGCTGCTTACTTAGGTACTTAACTAAAAATGCGAGAGCGCACAAACCGGTCAGACCGACTGACTTAGCATAGCGTAGGTAATTATGTTATTTTATTATATTTAACATAATACTGTTAAATTATTATTATGTTATTATTATTATTATTATTATTGTTATGTTAATGTTATTTTATTATATTTAGCATATTGGTCTGTATCAAACTTTACATAAATTATGTTAAAATTTGTATAATCTGTAATATTCAGTTGATTTTTTGACCGCTAGAGCGCAGACTACGTTTCTTCACTGACAAAAAAAAACAAACACTATTTACTTAGTATGGCTATAATGTTATTAACCATGTATTATTAACCAAAATAATGAATTTACAGAGATGGTGCTGTTTCTAGTGTTTTAGATTTGTAGTTGAGGTGTAATTTAGTTAACTTGTAAACAGAAACGATCTCACCAAAAGGTTTTCAATGATGACGTCTGGATTGAGCTGATATTAGCAGAATTTATTGTTTGTTCATCGATTTTCTGGTGTGGATCAGTTTATTCCAATGGACATCTCGGATGTAGTGTCTAGTGCCGACTTGTTTTCTTAATTTAGAAGTGGTTAATTCCGAATATTCTTTGAAATTTATTTAACCTTTATAGGACGTTACACTTTTTCATCTCACATTGAATTGCATTTAACAATTAATATTTCTTGTTAGTCAGTTACTCCTAGTAACCAATAAATGTTTATATTTTTTTATTAGGTAACCTAGATACCTTTTTGTAAATAGGCTAATAATTATTATTATTTTGTTTCTTCTTTTAGAAAAATAATTCTTTTGAAATTTTGGTTTTAGTTAAATTTCATTTATATACGATTTTTCTTTTTGTCTTTGCTTAAACTTGTCTACTGACTTTTTCGAATTTAATTGATTTTATTTTAGTTTATTTATGATTTAACTTTTAGTCAATATATCACTACTCTGCCCTACTTTTACTTGCTATCTCTCTAGCAAAATACCTGTGCTTCGCTACGGAGTTTCACGTTGTACGTAATTGTACAATTATTGCTCGCTTAATAGTATAGGATTAGATAGATTGTACAAATTCTCAACTCTTAGTTTGTTTATTTACATTCATAGCAACAGCTATTTATTATTTATTTCGAGAAAATCGTTAGAGCCGTTTCCGAGAAAAAGAGGACATACATTTATTAATTAATTGAACTCCAAAACTTTCTCAACTATAAGAACCTGCAAACAACGAAGTTTTTTCAATTTAAAACAATGATTAAAAACTCAGGACTAAATGTATTCGGGGTTTCCAGTAAACTGAGATGTCAACCACTTACAGTGGATAAATTTCAGTATTTGGTTTTTTGCCCCTTAGGAGTGAAAGTTTGTAAAACCGTTTCTTAGTGAGCACCTAAGACCTATGATGAAGCTATGTTCAAAGTTTCATTGATATCCATTCAGTGGTTTCAGAGATATCGTGAAACCAGCAGGTTTTAGAGGTATCTTTCCGGGGAAGGCCCGTCGGACGACTCCCGCGCTATTTCCTATGTGGGAGACATCCACCGATGCTATGGTAACCAGAATCTATTCTATTGGGTTGCCATAGTAACCAGATCTAATAGTTTTTTAAGACCCAAAGGACCCCCCAGAGGATCGTATCGAAAAAAAACACCTGTCCTATGTTGGTTCTCCCGTTGCGTAAAATATTTGTGCCAAGTTTGGTTGAAATCGGTCCAGTGGTTTAGGAGGAGATGTGGAAGACCCCAAAGGACCCCCAAAAGACCCCATCAAAGAAAACACCTATCCTATGTTGGTTCTCCCGTTGCGTAAAATATTTGTGCCAAGTTTGGTTGAAATCGGTCCAGGGATTTAGGAGGAGATGTAGAAGACCCCAAAGAACCCCATCGAAAAAAGCACATCTCCTATGTTGGTTCTCCCGTTGCGTAAAATATTTGTGTACAAGTTTCGTTGAAATCGGTCCAGTGGTTTAGGAGGAGATGTGGAACATACATACATAGATACATACATACATACATAGATACATACATAAGAGGGGGGGGTTTTGCCCCTTAGGAGTGAAAGTTTTTAAAACTGTTTCTTAGTGAGCACCTAAGATTTATGATGAAGCTATGTTCAAAGTTTCATTGATATCCATTCAGTAGTTTTTGCTCTACGTTGATTCTACGTCAGTCAGTCAGGCAAACTTCCCCCCTTTATCCCCCTTTAAAGGTCGAATTTCCAAAAATCCCTTCTTAGCGGATACCTACATCACATAAGGAACCTACATGCCAAATTTCAAGTTTCTAGGTGTTATTGTTTCGGAGATTTCGTGATGAATCAGTGAGTCAGTGGTATTTCTCTTTTATATGTACTTGTTCTCTTTATTTCTCTTTTGTATTTCTCCAAAATATACTTGTTGTGTTCATGAAGTAATTTCTGCAGCTGGCTAACCAATCCTGGCTTGACGCCAGGGTATATTCCACAACGGATATCCCTCTCTTTGTCATCATCACCAACAAAGTATATTTGGAGAAATGAAGGCTGTTGCTCAGGCTCAGCCATGACTCCTTATCCTGTGATAGACCTGGCCCTGTACTTTAAAAGTTGGCATAAAGTTTCCTTCGTTTACCTCTTTGGCTCCAAAAGACGTCATTTGGAAGCATCCGTTGTACTTCTGGGTAGCAGGAAGAAAGTGCTCAGTCATTGCATGCTGGTGATTGAGGAGACCGTGTAAGGGTTCAGGATAGGGCTCAAGGAGAGGAAGCTGGACCTTACCATTATTGCAACACAAACCAGGTGTCTCATCCTTCCACTTCAGTGCACGGCACCAGTTACATGGTGACCGAACTCCAAGCTCAACGAACTTGTCCGTGGAATAATCTATTTCCGGTTCATATTGAAATCCGGACAAAAGTTTATCCCAGGTCAATAATCTATTATGTGCTCTCTTTTCATTATATTTCGCAGAAGCTACTGGATTGTTATGGGGGTTATTAGATGTATATTTTTTAACAGCCTCCCTATGAACTGTTGGATGACTTTTACTGTATTTTTTTACGGCCTCTCTATTAACTGTTGGATGACTTTCATTGTATTTTTTTACGGCCTCCCTATGAACTGTTGGATGACTTTCATTGTATTTTTTTACGGCCTCCCTATGAACTGTTGGATGACTTTCATTGTATTTTTTTACAGCCTCCCGGTTAACTGTCGGGTGACTATCAGTATATTTTTTGACTGCCTCCCTATGAACTTTTGGGTTGTTTTTGGCATATTTGGTAGCAGCTTCCCTTACTTGTTTTTTCCTGATTGCATTTGTAAACCTTTTTCTGCGTTTTTTCCTCTTTTCCCTTTGACTGATGCTACAGTCGAAGCAACATATTCGTCTGAACTTGGACTGGAGAGGTCAACGTAAGGAAAGGATTGGGACTGGGAGACAGTGCAAGACAAATTCAGTTGACATTCCGCTGGGTTATTGGTATTCGGGGATTCGGACAAATTCAGTTGACATTCCGCTGGGTTATTGGTATTCGGGGATTCTAAGTTAACTGTATTATGTGTTGATTCGGCCAAGGGAATTAAAACATCAAAATGCCCTTCATTGAAATCTCCAGTGAACCGAATTCTTTTGACTCCCTGTAATGCCTCCCCAAAAATAGCAAGAATAGAGCCACCTTGAAACACCTGAAAAACATAAGGAAATATTTCTCCAGCAGCCTTGAGCTCGCAAGTAGTCCCATATGTGTACGGCCTAGACATTTTGGCGAGGTACAGACGTTTGGTACCATAAGCAGCTCCAGACCGCTGGTGAGTAAAGCATTTGAACCTTTGCCAGTTATTGGACACGTGATTCACTATTTCTGCACGAATTTGAGCGGCACTTGAAACGTCGCCGTGCACCAGATAGGACAGGGAGGAGAAGAGACACGCGCCGTCGCCACTTATCTTTACTATTCGGTAAGGAATCTGTAATCCGTTGCTTATTATAAACTCAATTTCCTCGTCCATTTTCTACTTTCAAAATAGAACGTTTATTTAGCTAATAGGTATCAAAATTCGTAGCTGCTTACTTAGGTACTTAACTAAAAATGCGAGAGCGCACAAACCGGTCAGACCGACTGACTTAGCATAGCGTAGGTAATTATGTTATTTTATTATATTTAACATAATACTGTTAAATTATTATTATGTTATTATTATTATTATTATTGTTATGTTAATGTTATTTTATTATATTTAGCATATTGGTCTGTATCAAACTTTACATAAATTATGTTAAAATTTGTATAATCTGTAATATTCAGTTGATTTTTTGACCGCTAGAGCGCAGACTACGTTTCTTCACTGACAAAAAAAAAACAAACACTATTTACTTAGTATGGCTATAATGTTATTAACCATGTATTATTAACCAAAATAATGAATTTACAGAGATGGTGCTGTTTCTAGTGTTTTAGATTTGTAGTTGAGGTGTAATTTAGTTAACTTGTAAACAGAAACGATCTCACCAAAAGGTTTTCAATGATGACGTCTGGATTGAGCTGATATTAGCAGAATTTATTGTTTGTTCATAGATTTTCTGGTGTGGATCAGTTTATTCCAATGGACATCTCGGATGTAGTGTCTAGTGCTGACTTGTTTTCTTAATTTAGAAGTGGTTAATTCCGAATATTCTTTGAAATTTATTTAACCTTTATAGGACGTTACACTTTTTCATCTCACATTGAATTGCATTTAACAATTAATATTTCTTGTTAGTCAGTTACTCCTAGTAACCAATAAATGTTTATATTTTTTTATTAGGTAACCTAGATACCTTTTTGTAAATAGGCTAATAATTATTATTATTTTGTTTCTTCTTTTAGAAAAATAATTCTTTAGAAATTTTGGTTTTAGTTAAATTTCATTTATATACGATTTTTCTTTTTGTCTTTGCTTAAACTTGTCTACTGACATTTTCGAATTTAATTGCTTTAATTTTAGTTTATTTATGATTTAACTTTTAGTGAATGTATCACTACTCTGCCCTACTTTTACTTGCTATCTCTCTAGCAAAATACCTGTGCTTCGCTACGGAGTTTCACGTTGTACGTAATTGTACAATTATTGCTCGCTTAATAGTATAGGATTAGATAGATTGTACAAATTCTCAACTCTTAGTTTGTTTATTTACATTCATAGCAACAGCTATTTATTATTTATTTCGAGAAAATCGTTAGAGCCGTTTCCGAGAAAAAGAGGACATCCTTTTATTAATTAATTGAACTCCAAAACTTTCTCAACTATAAGAACCTGCAAACAACGAAGTTTTTTCAATTTAAAACAATGATTAAAAACTCAGGACTAAATGTATTCGGGGTTTCCAGTAAACTGAGATGTCAACCACTTACAGTGGATAAATTTCAGTATTTGGTTTTTTGCCCCTTAGAAGTGAAAGTTTGTAAAACTGTTTCTTAGTGAGCACCTAAGACCTATGATGAAGCTATGTTCAAAGTTTCATTGATATCCATTCAGTGGTTTCAGAGATATCGTGAAACCAGAAGGTTTTAGAGGTATCTTTCCGGGGAAGGCCCGTCGGACGACTCCCGCGCTATTTCCTATGTGGGAGACTTCCACGGATGCTATGGTAACCAGAATCTATTCTATTGGGTTGCCATAGTAACCAGATCTAATAGTTTTTTAAGACCCAAAGGACCCCCCAGAGGATCGTATCGAAAAAAAACACCTGTCCTATGTTGGTTCTCCCGTTGCGTAAAATATTTGTGCCAAGTTTGGTTGAAATCGGTCCAGTGGTTTAGGAGGAGATGTGGAAGACCCCAAAGGACCCCCAAAAGACCCCATCAAAGAAAACACCTATCCTATGTTGGTTCTCCCGTTGCGTAAAATATTTGTGCCAAGTTTGGTTGAAATCGGTCCAGGGATTTAGGAGGAGATGTAGAAGACCCCAAAGAACCCCATCGAAAAAAGCATGTCTCCTATGTTGGTTCTCCCGTTGCGTAAAATATTTGTGTACAAGTTTCGTTGAAATCGGTCCAGTGGTTTAGGAGGAGATGTGGAACATACATACATAGATACATACATACATACATAGATACATACATACAAGGGGGGGGTTTTGCCCCTTAGGAGTGAAAGTTTTTAAAACTGTTTCTTAGTGAGCACCTAAGATTTATGATGAAGCTATGTTCAAAGTTTCATTGATATCCATTCAGTAGTTTTTGCTCTACGTTGATTCTACGTCAGTCAGTCAGGCAAACTTCCCCCCTTTATCCCCCTTTAAAGGTCGAATTTCCAAAAATCCCTTCTTAGCGGATACCTACATCACATAAGGAACCTACATGCCAAATTTCAAGTTTCTAGGTGTTATAGTTTCGGAGATTTCGTGATGAATCAGTGAGTCAGTGGTATTTCTCTTTTATATGTACTTGTTCTCTTTATTTCTCTTTTGTATTTCTCCAAAATATACTTGTTGTGTTCATGAAGTAATTTCTGCAGCTGGCTAACCAATCCTGGCTTGACGCCAGGGTATATTCCACAACGGATATCCCTCTCTTTGTCATCATCACCAACAAAGTATATTTGGAGAAATGAAGGCTGTTGCTCAGGCTCAGCCATGACTCCTTATCCTGTGATAGACCTGGCCCTGTACTTTAAAAGTTGGCATAAAGTTTCCTTCGTTTACCTCTTTGGCTCCAAAAGACGTCATTTGGAAGCATCCGTTGTACTTCTGGGTAGCAGGAAGAAAGTGCTCAGTCATTGCATGCTGGTGATTGAGGAGACCGTGTAAGGGTTCAGGATAGGGCTCAAGGAGAGGAAGCTGGACCTTACCATTATTGCAACACAAACCAGGTGTCTCATCCTTCCACTTCAGTGCACGGCACCAGTTACATGGTGACCGAACTCCAAGCTCAACGAACTTGTCCGTGGAATAATCTATTTCCGGTTCATATTGAAATCCGGACAAAAGTTTATCCCAGGTCAATAATCTATTATGTGCTCTCTTTTCATTATATTTCGCAGAAGCTACTGGATTGATATGGGGGTTATTAGATGTATATTTTTTAACAGCCTCCCTATGAACTGTTGGATGACTTTCATTGTATTTTTTTACGGCCTCCCTATGAACTGTTGGATGACTTTCATTGTATTTTTTTACGGCCTCCCTATGAACTGTTGGATGACTTTCATTGTATTTTTTTACAGCCTCCCGGTTAAATGTCGGGTGACTATCAGTATATTTTTTGACTGCCTCCCTATGAACTTTTGGGTTGTTTTTGGCATATTTGGTAGCAGCTTCCCTTACTTGTTTTTTCCTGATTGCATTTGTAAACCTTTTTCTGCGTTTTTTCCTCTTTTCCCTTTGACTGATGCTACAGTCGAAGCAACATATTCGTCAGAACTTGGACTGGAGAGGTCAACGTAAGGAAAGGATTGGGACTGGGAGACAGTGCAAGACAAATTCAGGTGACATTCCGCTGGGTTATTGGTATTCGGGGATTCGGACAAATTCAGTTGACATTCCGCTGGGTTATTGGTATTCGGGGATTCTAAGTTAACTGTATTATGTGTTGATTCGGCCAAGGGAATTAAAACATCAAAATGCCCTTCATTGAAATCTCCAGTGAACCGAATTCTTTTGACTCCGTGTAATGCCTCCCCAAAAATAGCAAGAATAGAGCCACCTTGAAACACCTGAAACTCATAAGGAAATATTTCTCCAGCAGCCTTGAGCTCGCAAGTAGTCCCATATGTGTACGGCCTAGACATTTTGGCGAGGTACAGACGTTTGGTACCATAAGCAGCTCCAGACCGCTGGTGAGTAAAGCATTTGAACCTTTGCCAGTTATTGGACACGTGATTCACTATTTCTGCACGAATTTGAGCGGCCCTTGAAACGTCGCCATGCACCAGATAGGACAGGGAGGAGAAGAGACACGCGCCGTCGCCACTTATCTTTACTATTCGGTAAGGAATCTGTAATCCGTTGCTTATTATAAACTCAATTTCCTCGTCCATTTTCTACTTTCAAAATAGAACGTTTATTTAGCTAATAGGTATCAAAATTCGTAGCTGCTTACTTAGGTACTTAACTAAAAATGCGAGAGCGCACAAACCGGTCAGACCGACTGACTTAGCATAGCGTAGGTAATTATGTTATTTTATTATATTTAACATAATACTGTTAAATTATTATTATGTTATTATTATTATTATTATTGTTATGTTAATGTTATTTTATTATATTTAGCATATTGGTCTGTATCAAACTTTACATAAATTATGTTAAAATTTGTATAATCTGTAATATTCAGTTGATTTTTTGACCGCTAGAGCGCAGACTACGTTTCTTCACTGACAAAAAAAAACAAACACTATTTACTTAGTATGGCTATAATGTTATTAACCATGTATTATTAACCAAAATAATGAATTTACAGAGATGGTGCTGTTTCTAGTGTTTTAGATTTGTAGTTGAGGTGTAATTTAGTTAACTTGTAAACAGAAACGATCTCACCAAAAGGTTTTCAATGATGACGTCTGGATTGAGCTGATATTAGCAGAATTTATTGTTTGTTCATCGATTTTCTGGTGTGGATCAGTTTATTCCAATGGACATCTCAGATGTAGTGTCTAGTGCCGACTTGTTTTCTTAATTTAGAAGTGGTTAATTCCGAATATTCTTTGAAATTTATTTAACCTTTATAGGACGTTACACTTTTTCATCTCACATTGAATTGCATTTAACAATTAATATTTCTTGTTAGTCAGTTACTCCTAGTAACCAATAAATGTTTATATTTTTTTATTAGGTAACCTAGATACCTTTTTGTAAATAGGCTAATAATTATTATTATTTTGTTTCTTCTTTTAGAAAAATAATTCTTTTGAAATTTTGGTTTTAGTTAAATTTCATTTATATACGATTTTTCTTTTTGTCTTTGCTTAAACTTGTCTACTGACTTTTTCGAATTTAATTGATTTTATTTTAGTTTATTTATGATTTAACTTTTAGTGAATATATCACTACTCTGCCCTACTTTTACTTGCTATCTCTCTAGCAAAATACCTGTGCTTCGCTACGGAGTTTCACGTTGTACGTAATTGTACAATTATTGCTCGCTTAATAGTATAGGATTAGATAGATTGTACAAATTCTCAACTCTTAGTTTGTTTATTTACATTCATAGCAACAGCTATTTATTATTTATTTCGAGAAAATCGTTAGAGCCGTTTCCGAGAAAAAGAGGACATACATTTATTAATTAATTGAACTCCAAAACTTTCTCAACTATAAGAACCTGCAAACAACGAAGTTTTTTCAATTTAAAACAATGATTAAAAACTCAGGACTAAATGTATTCGGGGTTTCCAGTAAACTGAGATGTCAACCACTTACAGTGGATAAATTTCAGTATTTGGTTTTTTGCCCCTTAGGAGTGAAAGTTTGTAAAACCGTTTCTTAGTGAGCACCTAAGACCTATGATGAAGCTATGTTCAAAGTTTCATTGATATCCATTCAGTGGTTTCAGAGATATCGTGAAACCAGCAGGTTTTAGAGGTATCTTTCCGGGGAAGGCCCGTCGGACGACTCCCGCGCTATTTCCTATGTGGGAGACATCCACCGATGCTATGGTAACCAGAATCTATTCTATTGGGTTGCCATAGTAACCAGATCTAATAGTTTTTTAAGACCCAAAGGACCCCCCAGAGGATCGTATCGAAAAAAAACACCTGTCCTATGTTGGTTCTCCCGTTGCGTAAAATATTTGTGCCAAGTTTGGTTGAAATCGGTCCAGTGGTTTAGGAGGAGATGTGGAAGACCCCAAAGGACCCCAAAAGACCCCATCAAAGAAAACACCTATCCTATGTTGGTTCTCCCGTTGCGTAAAATATTTGTGCCAAGTTTGGTTGAAATCGGTCCAGGGATTTAGGAGGAGATGTAGAAGACCCCATCGAAAAAAGCACGTCTCCTATGTTGGTTCTCCCGTTGCGTAAAATATTTGTGTACAAGTTTCGTTGAAATCGGTCCAGTGGTTTAGGAGGAGATGTGGAACATACATACATAGATACATACATACATACATAGATACATACATACAAGGGGGGGGTTTTGCCCCTTAGGAGTGAAAGTTTTTAAAACTGTTTCTTAGTGAGCACCTAAGATTTATGATGAAGCTATGTTCAAAGTTTCATTGATATCCATTCAGTAGTTTTTGCTCTACGTTGATTCTACGTCAGTCAGTCAGGCAAACTTCCCCCCTTTATCCCCCTTTAAAGGTCGAATTTCCAAAAATCCCTTCTTAGCGGATACCTACATCACATAAGGAACCTACATGCCAAATTTCAAGTTTCTAGGTGTTATTGTTTCGGAGATTTCGTGATGAATCAGTGAGTCAGTGGTATTTCTCTTTTATATGTACTTGTTCTCTTTATTTCTCTTTTGTATTTCTCCAAAATATACTTGTTGTGTTCATGAAGTAATTTCTGCAGCTGGCTAACCAATCCTGGCTTGACGCCAGGGTATATTCCACAACGGATATCCCTCTCTTTGTCATCATCACCAACAAAGTATATTTGGAGAAATGAAGGCTGTTGCCCAGGCTCAGCCATGACTCCTTATCCTGTGATAGACCTGGCCCTGTACTTTAAAAGTTGGCATAAAGTTTCCTTCGTTTACCTCTTTGGCTCCAAAAGACGTCATTTGGAAGCATCCGTTGTACTTCTGGGTAGCAGGAAGAAAGTGCTCAGTCGTCGCATGCTGGTGATTGAGGAGACCGTGTAAGGGTTCAGGATAGGGCTCAAGGAGAGGAAGCTGGACCTTACCATTATTGTAACACAAACCAGGAGTCTCATCCTTCCACTTCAGTGCACGGCACCAGTTACATGGTGACCGAACTCCAAGCTCAACGAACTTGTCCGTGGAATAATCTATTTCCGGTTCATATTGAAATCCGGACAAAAGTTTATCCCAGGTCAATAATCTATTATGTGCTCTCTTTTCATTATATTTCGCCGAAGCTACTGGATTGATATGGGGGTTATTAGATGCATATTTTTTAACAGCCTCCCTATGAACTGTTGGATGACTTTTACTGTATTTTTTTACGGCCTCTCTATTAACTGTTGGATGACTTTCATTGTATTTTTTTACGGCCTCCCTATGAACTGTTGGATGACTTTCATTGTATTTTTTTACGGCCTCCCTATGAACTGTTGGATGACTTTCATTGTATTTTTTTACAGCCTCCCGGTTAACTGTCGGGTGACTATCAGTATATTTTTTGACTGCCTCCCTATGAACTTTTGGGTTGTTTTTGGCATATTTGGTAGCAGCTTCCCTTACTTGTTTTTTCCTGATTGCATTTGTAAACCTTTTTCTGCGTTTTTTCCTCTTTTCCCTTTGACTGATGCTACAGTCGAAGCAACAGATTCGTCTGAACTTGGACTGGAGAGGTCAACGTAAGGAGAGGATTGGGACTGGGAGACAGTGCAAGACAAATTCAGTTGACATTCCGCTGGGTTATTGGTATTCGGGGATTCGGACAAATTCAGTTGACATTCCGCTGGGTTATTGTGCACCTTAAACGTAGTTATCATTTTCACCTCTAATTTCACAGAACAAATGTAGTACATAGAAGATATGCTTAAGGTATTTTTAGTGGTATGAAGCAAAAACATGAACATATCAAATAAATTTAATTATTTAAAAATTATAGGGTAAACCTCACGTGAGGGGGAGGGGGGTCCCACCACATCTCACCAAGGAGTGGAGGGGGTCCAAATTAAAAAAAAAACCTCACGTAATTAATGGATGTCCCCTTACTCCTAGTAACCAATAAATGTTTATAGTTTTTTATTAGGTAACCTAGATACCTTTTTGTAAATAGGCTAATAATTATTGTTATTATTTTGTTTCTTCTTTTAGAAAAATAATTCTTTACAAAATTTGGTTTTAGTTAAATTTCATTTATATACGATTTTTCTTTTTGTCTTTACTTAAACTTGTCTACTGACTTTTTCGAATTTAATTGCTTTTATTTTAGTTTATTTATGATTTAACTTATAGTGAATGTATCACTACTCTGCCCTACTTTTACTTGCTATCTCTCTAGCAAAATACCTGCGCTTCGCTACGGAGTTTGCACGTTGTACGTAATTGTACAATTATTGCTCGCTTAATAGTATAGGATTAGATAGATTGTACAAATTCTCAACTCTTAGTTTGTTTATTTACATTCATAGCAACAGCTATTTATTATTTATTTCGAGAAAATCGTTAGAGCCGTTTCCGAGAAAAAGAGGACATACATTTATTAATTAATTGAACTCCAAAACTTTCTCGACTATAATAACCTGCAAACAACGAAGTTTTTTCAATTTAAAACCTTGATTAAAAACTCAGGACTAAATGTATTCGGGGTTTCCAGTAAACTGAGATGTCAACCACTTACAGTGGATAAATTTCAGTATTTGGTTTTTTGCCCCTTAGGAGTGAAAGTTTGTAAAACCGTTTCTTAGTGAGCACCTAAGACCTATGATGAAGCTATGTTCAAAGTTTCATTGATATCCATTCAGTGGTTTCAGAGATATCGTGAAACCAGAAGGTTTCTGAGGTATCGTTCCGGGGAAGGCCCGTCGGACGACTCCCGCGCTATTTCCTATGTGGGAGACTTCCACCGATGCTATGGTAACCAGAATCTATTCTATTGGGTTGCCATAGTAACCAGATCTAATAGTTTTTTAAGACCCAAAGGACCCCCCAGAGGATCGTATCGAAAAAAAAAACTCCTGTCCTATGTTGGTTCTCCCGTTGCGTAAAATATTTGTGCCAAGTTTGGTTGAAATCGGTCCAGTGGTTTAGGAGGAGATGTGGAAGACCCCATCAAAGCAAACACCTATCCTATGTTGGTTCTCCCGTTGCGTAAAATATTTGTGCCAAGGTTCGTTGAAATCGGTCCAGTGATTTAGGAGGAGATGTAGAAGACCCCAAAGAACCCCATCAAAAAAAGCACCTCTCCTATGTTGGTTCTCCCGTTGCGTAAAATATTTGTGCCAAGTTTGGTTGAAATCGGTCCAGTGGTTTAGGAGGAGATGTGGAACATACATACATAGATACATACATACAATGGGGGGGGGGGTTTGCCCCTTAGGAGTGAAAGTTTTTAAAACTGTTTCTTAGTGAGCACCTAAAACCTATGATGAAGCTATGTTCAAAGTTTCATTGATGTCCATTCAGTAGTTTTTGCTCTACGTTGATTCTACGTCAGTCAGTCAGGCAAACTTCCTCCCCTTTTTCCCCCTTTAAAGGTCGAATTTCCAAAAATCCCTTCTTAGCGGATACCTACATCACATAAGGAACCTACATGCCAAATTTCAAGTTTCTAGGTGTTATAGTTTAGGAGATTTCGTGATGAATCAGTGAGTCAGTGGTATTTCTCTTTTATATGTATAGCTTAGTGTATATGTAAAATTATAATCCTCAAAGTATAATATTTAATTAATTGGGATGTTTCATTAAATTGTTACGACGGTCTCACCGATCGTCACATAGTACAGTGGAAACCAAAATAAAACACACTTATGAATTTGCTAATTGATATTCTTATATTATCACATAATACAATATACATACTCAAATTTGTGTTGTGGTTTGGTCATGTTACATGCTTGTCAAGTTCCATTACATTTTTAATTAGTGTTCTTTGCTGTGAGTTTTACATTAATTATTCATAATTCTTCTTCTTATTACATGTTTCCGGATTGTTCTCCAATGACACGATGTCACCTGTAGATCCTCTCTGCCACCACCAAGTATGAGTTGTCATTCAGTATTGCGTCCATACCAAATCCCCTCAGTCTCGGCACTGCTGGGATGTCCGTCCGGCAATCCACCAATGTGCTGTAAGGTCTCCTCATGCAGATGACACAGCAGAATAATCATTATTCATTTTGATTAGTTATGATGGTTGAGTGTTATTGGTACAGAAGAGGATGCTGCAGTTTCTCACTACACCACGTGCTAAAATTGTTCTGTGCGTTTGTGTTATGTTACTAACCTAACAAGTAATCAGTTACATTTTTAATCGGTGTTCTTTGTTGTAAGTACATTAAATATTCAGAATGATTAGGTATGATGAACTGTCGAATCTTATTAGTACAGAAGAGGATGCAATTTCTTTTCTTCAAGGAAAAGGTCTGATTCATAATCCTCGTCGTTGCATCAACGGGCATGATATGGTATTGATCATGGGACAGCGACCACGTTGGTGTTGCAATAAGTCTACTTGCTGTGAGTATAAGGTACTTCGCCAGGGCACATTTTTAGAGGGGTCCAAATTACCCCTGAGAAAAATAATTTTGTTTATTTATTGCTGGTGTGAAGGACGTAGTAGTCTGAAAAACAGTAAAAATCAACTGGAAATCGGCACCAGCACACACACGACTGGACAGCTTACTTAAGATATATCTGTACCTTAGACATCTTGAGCAACCCACAGAAAATTGGAGGACCGAATTTAACTGTTGAAATTGACGAGAGTGACTTTGCCAAGAGAAAAAATAATGTTGGCCGGGTATTACCACAGCAGTGGGTATTTGGTGGATACTGCAGGGAAACGAAGGAATGCTTCTTGTGTTGTGTCGAAGATCGGTCAGCAGCTACCCTCCTCCCTCTCATAGTGGCAAATATTGAACCAGGGTCCACTATAATATCAGATGAGTGGCGTTCATACCGACAAATTGTTAATTTGCCACAACAGTACAGTCATTTGACTGTAAACAATCGTTATAACTTTGTGGATCCTCATGCGCATACACAAGGCATAGAAAGCATGTGGCGGTCCTGTAAACGCCGAAACAAGATTGAATGTGGTACAAGAAGGGAACTCTTAGATTTGAGTGAGTTCATGTGGCGAACAAGAAATGCAAACCACGATTTGTTTGAGAAAATGCTGGATGATATTAAAAAATATACGCCCCCTTCATACACACCCCGCAGAGGTCCAGAATATCTTTCCAGGCGATGCATCGAGAATAATTATATAGTTACTGGAACAATCTGGGGATTCACAGACACTGAACTCGCTGTATTAATGTAGAACCGTGTAGAGTCACCTCCTTACCACTCACGACTACCTGTGGCTAGCTGGTGTTTCTGTAAAAACACAATATTCAACGTCTAACATTTTCTAGATAAAGAAGGAACATGCATTATGGTTAATAAGTTAGTATTATTACATACACAGTTTTAATAGGTTAGTATTAGATATCTACCACTTTTTAGATTAAGAAGGAGTATGCACTACGGTTAATAGCTTATGCTACAAGATACATAAGTGTTTATTTTAAAAATGAGTACAGTAACTACAAGACAGGTTACATGAACAATTGCTGGAAGAAATGTAGAATAAACAATTACAGTGAGGTCAAAAGACATAGAATAGAGATGCAGTTTCTGTTCTTGAAGAAAAAGGATTGCTTGATAATCGTCGATATTGCATTAATTGAATGGGCATGACACAGTGTTGCATCTTGGAAATTGACAACTTTGGTGTTGTAGTAAGAGAGCTTGCCACGTGTATAAGTCAGTTCGCCAGGACACATGGTTTGAGAGGACCAGACTGCCGCTCAGAACAATAATTTCATTTATTTACTGCTGATGTGATCAGCGTACCAACGTGAAACATAGTGAAAATTAACTGGAAACCAACCACAACACTCATGTAGAGTAGACGTATTATTTAAGAAGTATCTGTGCCTCAACCCAGTACTAAATCCAGTATACTGTAACAGGATGTACTGTTTCACACTGTAAATAAAGAAGACAGGAAATAATGTATATCTGTGTGTAGGCTGAGGAGAATGGAATGGCTGTTTACTTACCACTTTACCTGGTACTTTGGTCACTTAACCAAAAATTTGTCCATTTTAAGTACAGACTAACCTATCAGATTGCAATTTAACTGAAATTTGTTGAAAACAATATTAAACTATCACTCATATATTCAACCCCCCCCCAAGGACAGAGGGAGGGGGAGAGAGAGAGAGAGAGAGAGAGTTATATATCATTGTTGAATAATTAAGACATGCCTTTTAACAAAAATATACTTTTTAATAAATTATTACATCTAAGAGTTATACAACTATTTATTTTTGCTTTAATTATATTTATGTTTCTGAAGTAATATTAAATACAATACAATTATTAAAATAAAAGTATATTTTTGTTAACAAGTATTTTATTTTCGTTGAATAATAATAATATAACGTAAGAATATAGAATAAAGTAATTTGTAAATATATCGTTATACTTTTGACATGTCAAGTAATATACATGAATAGTCTACTCTCATACAGTATATGAATTTGTTGGAAAATATCACACATACTACTTGGCAAGTGTTCAACACTGATTTAAAAATGTTTTGTTTAATGCAAACACTGAAACACACTATACACAAGAAATAGAACTCATCATGAACATAACATGATTATAATACTTCTTATGGTATAAGAATATGATATCGGTTTTTTGTTTAATGTCCACTTGTAAAGGAAAAAATACAGCAGGTAATTATTTTATAAGTAACTTTGTTACAGCTCTTACCACATAATGTGCCTGCTTTTAATAATATTCTCAAAGGACTTTTAAATTACAAACCTGAATATAGTGCTGGAATGCATAATCGATTTTTCCATTCACAGCCACGTTTCACACTAAATCACGAATCTCTGTATATTCTGGTATTTCCAATTCTCTGTTCAAAAAAGACAAAGAAGAATAAAATAAACTTCATAAATACAGAAATGAAGACACAATGTATTATCTAAATATAATTAATGTTTTCAAAGAATAAAAGGTAATCAAAACAAAAAGAGAAATATCATAATAAATAAATAATTGGGAAATAGAGAATAAAAACTCATGGAATAAATAATTTAATGGCAGTGACAAACAATGACCATAATACCCAGGAGTGAAGATCAAATGACAAAAAATGTACATAGTAATTTATAAATAGAAATATAATATATAAATGTGTAAAACTAGTATGTAAGAAATAAGACAGTGTGAATATACCTATTTAACTATGAGGAGGTCATATTTAACTTATTTAACTATTTACTGTATAATGAGGTAAGAAGTATAAATAGAAGTTACCAACCAAAGCTAAATATCTGCAAAGACAAAGATGTAAAACTAATAGCAGAAGACAGGCTGATCCTCAACAGATGGGCTGAATATTTTGAAGAAATATTAAATAAGCCTGACACAGTGGAGACTTTAGAAGAGAATGTAAGAATAGGTCCAGAACCATGTGTAGAAATTCCCTCAGTTGAGGAAGTGAGAAGAGCAATTAATCGACTAAAGAACGGGAAAGCGCCTGGCGAAGATCAGCTTAGCCCTGAACTGTTCAAAAAAGGCGGTGGAGCACTAACTGCACAAATTCATGATATAGTATGTAGTGTATGGGAGGAAGAGACAATGCCAAATGACTGGAAGACTGGAGTAATATGCCCAGTTTTTAAAAAAGGAGATAAAACTGTATGCAGTAATTATAGGGGCATAACACTGCTAAGCTGTGTCTATAAGATATTTTCCATGATTCTCCTTGATAGGCTAAATGTTTATGCAGAGGAAATCCTAGGTGAACATCAAAGTGGATTTAGAGCCGACCGGAGCACAGTCGATCAAATTTTCGTCATGAGGCAGTCACTCGAAAGATGTTTCAAATATGGTATTGACCTCCATATACTGTTTATAGATTTCAGGCAAGCCTTCGACAGTGTAAATCGAAAAATGTTGCAAATAGCATTGGAAGAATTGGGAGTACCTCAAAAGATTGTGAGACTGGTACTGCTCAATCTGAAAGATTTCAAAGGAAAAGTAGTTCTGGGAAGAAACAAAAGCCGAGATTTTATGGTTGGTACTGGAGTAAAGCAGGGTGATGCACTATCTGCAACCCTCTTCAACTTGGTACTACATTATGCTATAAACAAGATAGACTTCAGAGGACACATCTTCAAAATGACGAGGCAACTAGGAGCATATGCGGATGATTTGTGCGGGTAGCCAGGAACAAAAATGTATTAAAAGATACCTTTATTGAAATGGAGAGGGAAGTAAGCAAAATTGGTTTGGAAGTCAATGAGGCTAAAACAAAATATATGAAAGTGTCTGCGAAGGAAAATAGAGAACTACTAGACCTTCACAGAGGCCATTACTGTTTCCAAGGAGTTACAGAATTTAAGTACCTAGGTGTTATTCTGAATAATGAAAACCGAGTGAGCAGCAAAATAGTAAATAGAATCATAACCGGCAATAGAGCCTACTATGCAAACCAATCATTACTGAAACAAAGCTTCTAACTCCAAGAACCAAACTGATGTTATATAAAACACTGATCAGACCTGTTGTTGCTTATGCATCCGAGACATGGACTCTCGTAAATAAGGATATAAATGCTCTAAGAATTTTTGAAAGAAGAATATTGAGACAGATTTTTGGACCAGTGAAGGAAGGGAATATGTATAGGATCCGAAATAACTGTGAGATAAATGAGTTGATTGGTGGACAAGACCTGGTGAGGCACATAAAATCAGCTAGAATTAGATGGCTGGGACACGTATCCCGTATGAATGTTACGAGGATGCCCAAAACTATATTAAGTGGAACGATATTGGGCAAAAGAAGAAGAGGCAGGCCGTGGAAGAAGATCTGAGAAAGATGGGCATTAGGAACTGGAGACTGAGGGCAATGGATAGAGATGAGTGGAGACGGGTCGTAGCGGAAGCCAGGGCTCACCATGGGCTGTAGTGCTGGAGAGTAGTATTAGTAGTAGTAGTAGTAGTAGTAGTATAAATAATTGGGAAATAGAGAATAAAAACTCATGGAATAAATAATTTAATGGCAGTGACAAACAATGACCATAATACCCAGGAGTGAAGATCAAGTGACAAAAAATGTACATAGTAATTTATAAATAGAAATATAATATATAAATGTGTAAAACTAGTATGTAAGAAATAAGACATTGTGAATAAACCTATTTAACTATGAGGAGGTCTGCGCATCTCAGACAGTTATTTTGTATCATTGAACTACATAATGTGAATGATATAAATTTTACAAATATAATAATATCAAACTATAATTATAAAAGTTTTGTTGTGTGACAGTGCTAGAAAGTGAGAAATAACAGTGAAATACATTAAAAAGGAAAAAATCGTGTATAATGAAAGTGATTATACATAATTATAATATGAACATTGAAGGAAATATATAATCTATATGAACCAGTTATATAACCCATATAGTGAAATCAAACAAAGTAAATAATTAAAAATAGAAAATATTACGTTAAAAACTTATAATAATATAGTGACAAAGAAAAAACAAAGTTCAACAGAATCATATTAATTAGAAATTGGGAAACAACCTGTGACCCATAAACCTATCATAGCCAAAGCCTTAACTGAAGGAATTAGTGTTTTGGTAAAAAGAAGGGATATTGTTGGAAAAAATGTAAAAACAAGGCAGAACATGTTAAGTTTACTACTAAACTTTTATACAAATTAATGACTGATGAAAGATGAGATGATCAAGAAAAACCATTCAAAAAACTAGAAGAATAATGTTTTAATCGAAAGTACCAAAAATTTGATGTCCAGAAGTGAATAATCAAGCAATAAGTCCTTAAAGAAAACTACCAGATTGGTGAGATTACTCCAAGGCTAAGCCAGATATGTGAACCAACATTACTACATTAAAGATTGAGTTACAACGAAATACGATGACATAAACAATATAAACGCTATAATAGTGAATTTTTATTTGTACACTTGTACACCATAGTTATTAGTAGTAAGTTTTTTTTATTGTTCTTGTATGATCCAAAGAACCCACCACTATTCAACAGACATTCACAACACATAATTACAAAATCTCATTCATAAATATTATATTTTATGTTGTATTTATAACTTGTACCATACTTTAACTATACTTTTACGTTAACTCTGAGATTCAGATTGTTCATGTTCTACCACCGAATGAGCCACCACTGTTAGAAGGAGACATTGAATGTCCATATGATTTAATCAATGTCAAAATGAAAAGAGTAAAATAAAAAATAATTGAGTTTGAGAAAAAACGAGAATAAGGAGTTTGAGAAAAACGAGAATAAGGAGTTTGACTATTTATTTTAACATAAGAAATTATAGAAAAAGGGTAAGATTACAATATAAAACAACAACACAGACGGAAAAATATATTACATAATTGATACTTACAAACGTGGGGCTTAAAAGAAATATAAATAATTGTTAAAAGAAAAAGAACAAAAAGAAAGAAGGGAATTATCCTTTTTGTATCATATTGACGCTTACAACATGGGCTTAACTAAATAATTTTTTCTTGGATTTCGTTGTCCATGACGTGTCCGTTACTTAACTAATACAACTATTACATTAACGACTCGGAACACAAAGTTTTTACTTATAAAAAACTTTGTGTTCCGAGTCGTTAATGTAATAGTTGTATTTAAATAATTTTTATTTGAAGATTATTCATAGAATAGCAAAGAGAGTTCTCTCTCTCGCAAAATAACCCTTTTGTATCATACCATATCATGCCCGTTGATGCAATGACGAGGATTATGAATCAGACCTTTTCCTTGAAGAAAAGAAATTGCATCCTCTTCTGTACTAATAAGATCCAACAGTTCATCATACCTAATCATTGTGAATAATGAATAATTAATGTACTTACAACAAAGAACACCGATTAAAAATGTAACTAATTACTTGTTAGGTCAGTAACGTAACACAAACGCACAGAACAAATTTAGCATGTGGTGTAGTGAGAAAAGGCGCGAATGTGGCAGTCTAAAATAGTGCATTAAATTGAATGTACTATGGGATTTGGGATATACGGAATTGTCGTGGCTTGCAAAAAAACGGAAAAGATCCGTGCACTCTTTTAAGAATGCAATTACTTAACCCATAATAAAGATGTATAATTATTTGTGCGTAGAGATTAAGATGAATCTGCGGATCTTTTCTGTTTTTCCCAGACACTACAATTCCGTATATCCCATAATAACCTCATTTTGATTGGTACTAAAAGCACATTCTCGCCATTCTTACTCGCTCCCTCTCCCTCCTCAAATTTTTATTTATTGATATACATAAAAAACTGACACTCCTCTGTATATGTCCACATTGCATAAAATTAAAAAAAATCCAAGAAATTAAAAAAAAACTTGTAAACTCTGGAAACATTTTAATTATCTAAAACTTCCGGGCTGAAAGGCCGTGGTTGAGTGCTTGATCTTCTACAGCTAGACGTTTCGGCCACACCACCGGTGGCCATCTTCAGTAGCAAAAAAATGTTCGAAATAGATGGTACGCCGAACACGTCTCCCAATGAACTGGGAACAAGCAACAGTGAGTTAAGGCTACGCTGTCTCTATTAATAACTTTTTGGCCGCTTAAGGTGTATCATGCGGACCAATGAGAAGCCAGCTCATCATTCTCCATTCTGATTGGCCATGGAAAATAAACCATGCCAGACACTATTTAAGGCGATGCTTTCACCTCGGCGGTTCATAGCGACGGACGCATTCTTATGAATATGGATGGACTCCAGATGCAGGCGAGTGAAGTAACCCCGGACAGAAGACAACACCCGGGCTTCATCAAACATCACCCGGTGATCGTCGTGGGAAAGAGCGTGTTCAGCGACTGCGGACTTCTCCGGCTGGCCCAGGCGGTAGTATCTCCGATGTTCAGAGAGGCGCGTCCGGACACTACGTTTCGTGGTGCCTATGTAGACCTGGCCACACGTACAAGGAATACTGTTGGGAGACGTGTTCGGCGTACCATCTATTTCGAACACTTTTTTGCTACTGAAGATGGCCACTGGTGGTGTGGCCGAAACGTCTAGCTGTAGAAGATCAAGCACTCGACCACGGCCTTTCAGCCCGGAAGTTTTAGATAATTATAATGACACCGGCCATGAAAGCCTACGTACTAAAATTCTGGAAACATTTGTTCTAATACTGAATTTCAATTAAATACAGAACTGTAAAAAAGAATTTATTGGGTCTTTGGCTATTCTAAGCAAAATTCAAGAGCTTTAGGGAAAAACTCTTTAAAACAAATTTAAAGACTCCCTGTATTAAGTCTTTTAAAGTCTACTAAAATTAACCTTTCTTTTTCATACACATGTTATTTCAATTTATTTTCATAGCAATTAACATTAAAAGTGCTAACTGAAGATAGAAACACCATACATTTGCGGTTAGGTGGGGTACTTGGTAAACGGAAAATTGATTGAAACATTTTGATTGATTAAAAATTGTGTATAGGTTTTAAAATTGAAATAACTGCAAATAATAGTTATTTCAACCTTGTTATTATTCTTGGATTTCGTTGTCCATGACGTGTCCGTTTCTTAACTAAATATAATTATTTCGCTACGACTCGGAACGCAAAACTTTTTATGGGTAAAACATAAAAGCTTTACCTTAGAGGTTCTGAAGAAGCTTTTCAAAAGTGAAAAATGGTTCAGGTTGTAAGGTAAAGCTTTTACGTTTTTACCTATAAAAGTTTTGTGTTCGAGTCGTAGTGAAATAATTATACTTTGTTATTATGTTGTGTATATAAAATTGTTTAAATATAAATAATAAATACAGCTCTAAAATTCAATTTACAGTTACCCTTGACATCTATGATTTACACGTGTTTTCTTTATCCTTTGAACTAATGAAACAAAAATAGTGACAACTGTATTGTACTATTTCATGTTCTGTTTATAATCCTAAGTACATGTTTACAATTACCCTGTCTTCGTCTATATGGAAGATAAATGGAAACAAGTTAATTCAAATACTACGTATTGCGACAATACAAGCAAAGGCTGTAATGAGCATACATTATATATTATAAATATTTAAGTTAGTTTCAATAATATATAATAGACGAGCAGGTGTGAGATTGGAAGCTGGCTTTCAAGCAGGAACCAACAGGTAAACATAATGCGATTACCACTGCATGTGTGTATACAAGTAAATAATGTGTGTGCGTGAAGCCTGTCTGATCCTGAAAGTTGCAATCTCACCCCCCAAGTCAATGCCAAATTAAGAAAATAATTATTTTTAAGAAAACCATAAATGTTAGTGAGAAGGTAAAAACTTCTAAAAATGTGTAAAAATCGGAGACGAGTGCAGTGCGAATTTTACGTAATTCGGACAATCAGTGTGAGCCCAGTGCGATTTTTAATGCATCATAATTATACTAGTAGTGTGAGCATCATGATAATTGCACATCTCATAAGTCATTAAATGAGACACTATTTTATCACCGTGAAATCTGCGTTAAACAGTACGATTGGCGAAAAAGTGCAATTATGTGAAATGAGACAAGAGTGGGGGCTATCATGCGATGTTTCAAATGTCGACAGGCTGATTCCTGAATCAACATGTGCAGTTTTCTGGGTGGATATAAATAGAAGCCCAGGAGAGACGAACTTTCTTCTCTAACAAACCACAGTCGCGGAGGTACGCTATGCCGGTCCGAGACACAAATTTTTTAAACTATTTTGGACAAAGTTAGACAAGAAATCTAACGTCAGTACGATTTTTGTAGCTGAACTTATAAAGTATTACGGTAATGTTTTTAATTTAAAGTAATAAAAACAATAAAAAAAAGTACCGTAAAGAAGAAATCATCAGACGTCTACAAGCAGTCGCCAGCTAAGAACATCAACTCCTGACAGAGTACGAGAGCACGACTAGCAGAGGAAGGAGATGCAGAGGACTAGAGACGTTTCTATAATAACGGCTACAGAACCAGAGGAACATGTCATCATAGTCTACAGCAGCCAATGTACCATGGAGGACGAGAGACGAGAGGACGAGCAGTGAGGACAAGAGGACATCCAGGAGGATCGAACCGAAGGAATCACTGGAGGACATGGGACAACTCTGCGGAATTTAAGGTGACAAAAAACCAATACATAATTTTCAAAGAGAAAGACATCAAAAGACTCTAATAAAAAAAAAGAGAAAACAAAGACAAAACATTTTTGTAAGCGTAAATAATAAGTATGTAGATAGAGATAAGATTCAATGTAATTCATATGTAATCAGAAAATTATTTAATTATTTTTCGTAATGAACATAACGTAGAGTCATTGAAATTAGTAATTAAATTATGTAAATTTTTTTTAATAAAAGCAAATAACGTAGAGTCATTGAAATTAATAAATTAAAAGTGTTAAAATGATTTTAAAGCCATAGAAAGGTATGAAGAAAATATAGAATAAGAATGTAGTAACAATTTTTAAAGAAGCACAAATTTAGACTGAGCAAGCAAGAAATCTGAATATAATGAAGAAAAGTTTAAATACAATTAATAATATAATATCTAGAATTTAAGATATGTTTGTAATGTTAACACGAATAGTAAAGACACTTTGGAAACCATAGATAATGGATATCATATGGTGTATTGATCATGATTTTTATATTATTATTTTTTTTATGTTTGTTTCAAGTAATAAATGAAGCATATTACGATTCATAAAAAAAGTTACTCTTATTATAATTACACCAGAACCCCAATTACACATACACGTTATTTATATTGTTATAATTTTATCACCCGTCAACGTGTGGCACGACACACATACATCTAATAACGTTGTATCGTTGTAATAAATGTCGCCCATGAATGTGTGACTCGACACGTCTACATTTAATAAATAAATGTATGCTCTATTGTTATATGTGTGCATAGGATTTATGTATAATAATTGATGTGTATTAATGAATATTTTATATGTGTTTAATTTTGTTGTGTATATTGTATTGTAATAACGCAACTGGCGCCCACCCCAACAAACAGGTGTAATTATAATATCAGTAGATATTAATACAGAAATAATAATAACGAAACAATAAATAAAAAAAGTAATAAATCAGTTCCATAAAAATAATATTCTTAAATATTATAAATAAATATTTTAATAATTATTCAACATGGCAGACCAGGAGGGTTGTATCTAGAAGCATTTAAAAATTCAATACTGGCCATGATGGACGAATTAGTCATAAAACAAGCCGAAAAATAAAGAAGGAGGTGAAGAAGTGTTATGAGTGTCAAACAGCGAAGGGACCGAATTTACACACATACGTAGAAATGCAGAGCATCCAGAAGGAGAACAAGGGAGAGCTAATTGCAGTGGATTTTCTGGGACCACTACCACGATCAAGTCGAGGTGTGAAGCACATATTGGTATGTATCGATGTGTTTTCCAAGGCAGTCCGACTGTACCCAATTATGCGACCCACAACCTAAGTTGTTCTAATGATACTACTGCAGAAATATATTCCGACATATGGAAAAATGAAGAAGGTACTCAGTGACCAAGGTGTACAATTCCAGAATGAAAAATGGGAGAGGACGTTAAGGGAAAATGGAATACAACCTGTACTCACATCCATAAGACATCCTCAAGGAAACCTTGCTGAGAGAGTTAAGTAGGAATTAGGTAAATATTTACGAATATACTGCCATGATCAACACAATAAATGGGCAGAGAATCTACCATTTCTTGAGAAGGCCATCAACGAAAATTATAGTGAAGCAACAGGATATACTCCAATAGAATTAGAAGAAGATAAGAAGCCAACCAGATTATGGACCAAATATATAAACAAACCTAATAACCAGAATGTACCTGTACCAATAAGTGTGAAAATTGAATACGCAAAGCAACGGATAATAGAAAGAGGTAACAAGAGAGTAGAGAGATTGAACAGGACACACAAGCTACAACAATTCGTCGTGGGAGAAAAAGTTTTAGTAAAAGCTAATCCAGTGGGAAAACGAAGTGATAATACAGCGCAAAAATTCTTTAAACTGAATAACGGACCGTATACATTAAAACAACGAATCACGAGACATATATTTATAGTATATGACGATGTGAAGAAGAAAGAAATTGGCAAATACTATGCCAATTCACTCAGAAAATTTTACACATAAAAATAACTAGGTCAGTGGAACCAGGTGGAAGGGGAACAATGAAAGGAGCAGCTACGCTTATGCTTTGTTATTAACTCGTAGAGAGACGAGATAGAAACTAGACTTGTACCCTCCAACTAAGGGAACTTGAACAATTAATATTCATTATCATGGATAGTAATGTATAAAAACATATAAAAAATTTTTTATATATAAGTAATATGAAATATAAAAATATAGGATGTCTAATGATAGAAAAAAATATTTTAATAAATCAATTTTTTCCAAGTAGAGCAATAATGTGACAATACAAGCAAAGGCTGTAATGCGCATACATTATATATTATAAATATTTAAGTTAGTTTCAATAATATATAATAGACGAGCAGGTGTGAGATTGGAAGCTGGCTTTCAAGCAGAAACCAACAGGTAAACATCATGCGATTACCACTGCATGTGTGTATACAAGTAAATAATGTGTGTGCGTGAAGCCTGTCTGATCCTGAAAGTTGCAATCTCACCCCCAAAGTCAATGCCAAAATAAGAAAATAATTATTTTTAAGAAAACCATAAATGTTAGTGAGAAGGTAAAAACTTCTAAAAATGTGTAAAAATCGGAGACGAGTGTAGTGCGAATATTACGTAATTCGGACAATCAGTGTGAGCCCAGTGCGATTTTTAATGCATCATAATTATACTAGTAGTGTGAGCATCATGATAATTGCAAATCTCATAAGTCATTAAATGAGACACTATTTTATCGCCATGAAATCTGCGTTAAACAGTGCGATTGGCGAGAAAGTGCAATTATGTGAAATGAGACAAGAGTGGGGGCTATCATGCGATGTTTCAAATGTTGACAGGCTGATTCCTGAATCGACATGTGCAGTTTTCTGGGTGGATATAAATAGAAGCCCAGGAGAGACGAACTTTCTTCTCTAACAAACCACAGTCGCGGCGGTATGCTATGCCGGTCCGAGACACAAATTTTTAAAACTATTTTGGACGAAGTTAGACAAGAAATCTAACATCAGTACGATTTTTGTAGCTGAACTTATATAAAGTATTACGGTAATGTTTTTAATTTAAAGTAATAAAAACAATTAAAAAAAAGTACCATAACGAAGAAATCGTCGGACATCTACAAGCAGTCGCCAGCTAAGAACATCAACTCCTGACAGAGTACGAGAGCACGACTAGCAGAGGAAGGAGATGCAGAGGACTAGAGATGTTTCTATAATAATGGCTACAGAACCAGAGCAACATGTCATCATAGTCTACAGCAGCCAATGTACCATGGAGGACGAGAGACGAGAGGACGAGCAGTGAGGACAAGAGGACATCCAGGAGGATCGAACCGAAGGAATCACTGGAGGACATGGGACAACTCTGCGGAATTTAAGGTGACGAAAAACCAATACATAAATTTCAAAGAGAAAGACATTAAAAGACTTTAATAAAAAAAAAGAGAAAACAAAGACAAAACATTTTTGTAAGCGTAAATAATAAATATGAAGATAGAGATAAAATTCAATGTAATTCATATGTAATCAGAAAATTATTTAATTATTTTTCGTAATGAACATAACGTAGAGTCATTGAAATTAGTAATTAAATTATGTAAATTTTTTTTAATAAAAGCAAATAACGTAGAGTCATTGAAATTAATAAATTAAAAGTGTTAAAATGATTTTAAAGCCATAGAAAGGTATGAAGAAAATATAGAATTAGAATGTAGTAACAATTTTTAAAGAAGCACACATTTAGACTGAGCAAGCAAGAAATCTGAATATAATGAAGAAAAGTTTAAATACAATTAATAATATAATATCTAGAATTTAAGATATGTTTGTAATGTTAACACGAATAGTAAAGACACTTTGGAAACCATAGATAATGGATATCATATGGCGTATTGATCATGATTTTTATATTATTATTTTTTTATGTTTGTTTCAAGTAATAAATGAAGCATATTACGATTCATAAAAAGAGTTACTCTTTATAATTACACCTGAACCCCAATTACACATACATGTTATTTATATTGTTATAATATTATCACCCGTCAACGTGTGGCACGACACACATACATCTAATAACGTTGTATCATTGTAGTATATTACAAATCATAAATAAATAATAAAGAAATGTTGTTATGTTACATAATGTAAATGATAGAATGAAGGTTTATCATTGTTCAAACACTTCCAAGGAACTCGTAGACAATTTGTCTGTCAATTTCCTTCATTTCTGTGTTGGGCAAAATTGTCAATATTTGTTAAAAGCTAACAGTACTTCAACATTTTCTTTTAATGTAAGCTTTGTAGAAAATTCCATTTTTGCTATGTGTACATAGTTCAGGAAAAATTAAACATGCATACAATTTTGTTTGTTTATTGTAAACTCTATTATGTTTGGAAGTATCCCAAAGTAAATTTAACATGAATCATGTCAATCAATGAGGGCAGTCCAGTTTTTTAAGGCTAGGAGAATCCTTGAAATGTTTGGAGCATCACTAGGTCATGATGGATCTAATCATCAAACTTCAGTTTCTGTGAGAAACTGGCAGATTTGAGTAGTCGCTTTATAAAGGATGGTGTTGTAAAAGCAACAATTCTTTCAGAATTATTTTATAACCCTGTCAGTCTGCAAATAACTATCACTCCTTTAGATCATCAGCAGATTTAAACTTTTCTTATTCGTGTTAGGAATGTATCATGTAAAACTGCTGGAAGTATGGAATACAAGGACGTTAGGTACACTTTACAAAACCTTTTCATCAGCTGTTCAAAAGAGCAAGCTTGTAATTTTTTTTTATAAGCCCCTTAGTAAGGTTTCTCAGCAACAGTTACTGGATGTCACAGTTTGTTTCTAGGATATGTTTTACAAAGTAGTGGAAACTTGCTGCTTGAATCCTGTGTTTCTTTGACTTCCTATTCTAAAGTAATCTTTAAGGTTTTTTAAGGGATTCAAAGATAACTCTATTAGGAATAAATCTGCATCTGTGCTACAGATAAGTATGGATGGGTCTAATCCTAAATGGAAATTTTAAGAACAATTCAGAATACTGTGACTCTGGGAACACAAGTTGATAAAATGTAAAAAAGGGCGAAGTAACTGTGGATAAACACAGAATCCATGGTGTTAAAAGGTTTGAAAAAAAGTTCACCCTGAGTTATCTTGTCTTTTTCAATCAGTAGTAGTATACCTAGAAGTTTTTCAGTGTAACAAGTTGGTTTCACCTTTTCTTAATTCTGAACCTCATATTATGAGTACAAAGGTATGCCTACTTATAAGTAACTTTACTAATGAAAAGTCTTTTTAAAAAAGAGTTCTCAGTTTTTCAACAGTTATTTTATGATGAGGTCGAAATGTTAAGGGTAACAATTGAAAATGTAATAACAAACAATTGAGTTTTTTACAAAACTATTAGTCTTGTAAAGAGAAGAACTTGTAGGAAATGAACATATGCAAGATGTGTCCATGTTAATAGCAAAGATGACTATTACTGAACCTCTGAGAACTGTCATATGATAATGGCATGGCAATGTATCAGTTAGAATAATCAATAACTTATTAAGGCACACATAGTGTTACAACATTAGTACATAGTGTTACTAATTTCACAATTCCACAATATTTTTAACTATTGGATAGTGAACATTGGATTTCAATATAGTAAGTGTACACATATTAATGTAGGTCGTTTCACAAAAAGTGAATGGAAAAGAAAAGAAATACACAATTTCAATTTTTTAAACTGAAAACAAGAAATTCTTTAGAGTTAGTGTAATGTATTGTGTTACTTTAAGACAGAGCAGTGCTGTTAGTGTACTAATTAAGATGCATTAAATGTATAAATAAAGCTAAATGGCCTAATGAGTTATTCGTAGATGACATCATTAATCTTCTTGGTGATGGTGTACAAGCCTTTCCACAGTGGTTGCAAGTTCGAGCTGATTCCTTTCTTCCTGATCATGTTATAGAACTAAGCCTGGCAGCAGGTGTGAGCCTTGAAGAAATTGCAACCAGGGTGTAGTCTTCATCTTTGTATTTGCCAAAACAAAGTTGTTCTGAGCCAGGTCATGTAAATTCAGATTAAGCCAAATTGCTCATTACACTTTGTCTAAATTTTAAAGATATAAAGTGTTGAAAAAGATGTTTAGGCCCAAAATATAGTAAGGGCACACATATTAACGTAAAGCACGTTTCCATAAAAACTGAATGGAAAAGAAAAGAAATACACAATTTCAACTTTCTTAAACTGAAAACAAGAAATTCTTTTGAGTTAGTGTAACGTGTTGTGTTACTGTAAGACAGAGCAGTGCTGTTAGTGTACTAATTAAGATGCATTAAATGTATAAATAAAGCTACATGACCTAATAAGATATTCTTAGATGTAGTAATACAGGTTAGGTCAAATTGCTCATTAGACTTTGTCTAAATTGTAAAGATGTTTAGGACCGTACATTAAAAACATTGTTTGCACATATGAGTAGGAAGCAGATGTATTAATATAATGTTACCGAACAAGATTAGGAACAATTATGTATATTAAATTAAGTAGTTAGTGGACTTAAAAACCTGCAATAGAAACTCCAGTTTTTATAAAACAAATAGGGACAGAATTGAAGATTTCTTGTTTGGAAATGTTATATCTGTTTTCTTCACAAGTAACTAAAATATTGTTAATGACCTTCTTTTAAGAGTATGAAAAAACAATAGATACTGTAGGCCTACTTGAAAAAAGGTGAATTAGTATGTATTGGTACATACTAAAGTATAGAGTCCTATTTGTTTCTATTCATTAACAAAGGTCCGTACTGTAATAAATTTGTGTGTAATATACAACCATTCATTAATATGTTTACGAGATTCTCCAATTTTATTTGCATTAATTCAGACCGTAGTAATTGGAACTAGGTTTTAATTCCGATACTTTGAATAAATACAGCCTTTAATGTTATATACAGCCTTTTATCCATACAATAATTTAATGTACACAAACAAAGGAAATGTTTGTTAAGTCTAATTAATTTTAAAAATCTAAAAGTTTAAGTTAGATTGTTAAACGTAGACACAACCTCCAAAAATCGTCTCTGTAACGTAATTATGTGCGATAAGTGGAAAGTAATTTCTGTACTTCCAATAAATACACCCTTTTAATGTACACTAACAAAGTACAGTAAATTTTTGTTAAGTCTAATTAATTTTAAAAATCTAAAAGGTTAAGTTAGATTGTTAAACGTAGACACAACCTCCAAAAATCGTCTCTGTACCGTAATTATGTGCGATAAATGGAAAGTAATTTCTGTACTTCCAATAAATACACCCTTTTAATGTACATTAAAGTCAAATGTCACAAAAGTCAAATTTAGACACCTAAACCCACATACTCTAAGCTCTTTTCACTCTTTTTAGCTATCTCATCTATGGGATATCAAACCCACAAACTATTGGTTTCTTAAACCATAGACGGGCTATTTACCGTAGCGTACTTACTAAAAAAGACAAATAAACCCCTGAACCCTGAACTCCTTATACCACGAACCAACTATGAAACTCACAAACCGTAGCCTCCTAATTTATAACTTATTTATTTATCAATTAGTATTTAAGATAAAAAGGTTTATTTTTATAATGATAAATAAATAAGTTTTTTACTAAAAAAGTAAATTTTTATTGAATCCGATACAGTTCGTTTTTATGTCAAATGCTCTTCTCGCTGAGATGCCGATACCTATGTTATGTACCTTTTCCAAAAATTAATTGAAATGACATCTTTTTTCTTTCAATTGACGTCAATATCGCTTTTTTATATTTAAGTAGAAAATTAATACAGTTGCAGTTTTGAACATATAATCAAAAGAAATACATTAAATTTGATTATCTTATTTTTCTGAGTACTTGGATTTCGTTGTCCATGACGTGTCCGTGACTTAACTAAATATCACTATTACTTTAACGACTCGGAACACTAGGTTTTTTTATAAGTAAAATCAAAAAGTTTTACCTTACAGCCTTAACCGGTTTTCACCTTTAAAAGGCTTCTTCAGAGGCTGCCGCAGGTAGCGCTGTCCGTCTTGTTGTGGGTGACGAAATCGAATTTCGAAAGATCGATGCTGTGTGTGTGGGTGAGATATGTTCGAATAATGCATGCTATTTGAATTGTGACTGTTCGTTTAGGATGTCGTTTTTATTTGTTTTTGTGTGTTTGTATATTTCCAATTGTTCTAGAGTGTCTAGTTTTCGGCCTTTTGTGTGTACGTGTAGAATGTTCATGTTATTGTCGATGTTTTTATATGTGTGGTTTGCTTCAATGAGGTGGTTTGCAAAGGTGGATTCTATAGTGGAGTGGAGTGCCTTTGTGTGTTCAATGTATCTCTGTTTGAAGCTACGTCCTGTCTGGCCTATGTAGAATTTGTTACAATCTGAGCAGTTTAGTTTGTAAACACCAGGTAGATCGAATTTGTTTTGTGCGTTGTGTGTGTGTTTTGATAGTGTGTGTTCTGTTTTGTTAGTAGTTTTGTAAGAGATTCTGTATCCTGCTTTTTTGAAAACTAGAAAAATCCTCCATCACAAAACTAGAACACAGGCACAAATTCAGTATATACAGAAAACCAACTACAACTGACACACTAATACACAACACCTCCAATCACCCAATACAACACAAACTAGCTGCCTTCATATGACACATAAATGTATCATGGTTCTGAAGGCAGCTAGTTTGTGTTGTATTGGGTGATTGGAGCTCCTTTTATAGATCCTTAAAATAATTGCAAAGTTAGTAAATATTGTGTTTTTTTTGTGTGAAAAAGTTATATTTATATTTACAATTATTCATAAATGTTACCATTTATTATTTTTATATTGTTTATAACTAAAAATTATTTACTCTCGCGGCTTTAAAAACTCTTTTCTTTAGAATAAAATCTAAAATATTTTCATTACGTTTGCATGTAATTTTTCCAATTAGTTAGTTAGAAGGTTAAAATAACCTTTTTGAGACTACGCAATTTAATGTAATGTTTATGATTGTTGCAAAAATTACTGATAATCAATTAGAAGAATCATTAATATATGATTTCCTTTTTTCAATTGCGATTCAAAATTCTTACTTAAGGATACTCGATCGTTTGGTAACGTATCATCGAGCGTAACATTTTGGTGGCACTTCGTGAGGTTATAGGTTATGTTATATTATATCGAAGAATAAACTGTTGTAACCGAATGCATTACACTTTGTACAAAACGTTTTACCATAAATCGATTTGAGTAATATAAATAAATGTAGAAACAAACAATTGGTTTACATATTCTTTACTACACAGCATGTTGTAGCAGTGTTATAGGTGTATGCTAATATGTATGCTAGCCATCTGCAAAGGCAGTATTAACAGCTACTTGGAGCGCGCGCATGCGCAAATAAGTCTCATAAGAGTAATCGTAAATTGACAAAGTTTCATGAATATTTTTACAATTATTTAATCGGCAACTCAATAATATTGATTTATCATTTCATTCTTATACAATATTCTAAATGGCTTTAGTTATTTTATCCAGAAACATCTTTTTATATAGAAGTACGAAGTCAATATAGACCACGGTCCCATACGGATACGTGCATGTGTTAAAACAAACATTTTTCTAACACTTTTTTTGCTGATTTTGGTCGGCTATCCCACCTATTCGAGGCAGTATGCGAAAGTTAAAGTTTTAGACTACATTGAGTTCAAGTCTAAAGTCTTAATATCTTTTTATAAGAAATCGATCGAGTATCCTTAATGTTAAATAGTATATATTTCGATGACGCCGCGTATTCATGTGTTACTTTCATAAGTTTTAATAGCAAATAAATGTTTTCTTTAGTTTTATTACTATTATTTTTACCTTTGCATTATAGATTAACTTAGTCAGAGAACTAAAAAATGCCAAAAAAACTATCAGGAGCAGAAAATCGAAAAAGGAAAGCTCAACAATATCGAGCTGTTCAAGAAATAATGAAGTTGATGAGTCTTGAAAAATACATAAAAATTGATAATAAAAAAAATAGATATACTGTAGATGCTCCACCCTCCACTCAACTGAGCATCATTGATTCTCAAAATATTGAAAGCCAGAAAGTGTCGGCAATTCGCAAAACAAATCTGTATTTTCTAATAGCTTAGAAAATGTAAGAGATTCTGAAATTAATTCTGAAAACGTGACATTAAAACCGCAAAATTCTTCCAATGTTTTGAAAAATCTGGGACTAATTACTTCTTCAAAAGATAACGATTTTCAAACTGCTAACAACTCGGGAATACCGGTAAGCTCTTTAAGTACATCTGAGGAAAACGGAAACCTAGCAAAACAAGAAGAATCTGAAATCGTTATTACCAAAAAATTAGAAAATTCTTTAATTGATTTAACAGATCCAGCTCTTCAACACATATTAAATATTGATTCAACAGACCCAGCTAACTGGCCAAAAAAAAAGAGCAGAAATGAAGTTGATTTTCTCATTACGCAAGGGCCAGTTAAAGCTTTAGTTAAACAGTATCCATGCGATGACAAGGGTCGGCATTTTTCTGACACTCACTATACTCGTAAATTGCCAAATAATGAACTAATCTTGCGTCGATGGTTAGTTTATTCAAAAAATTCAGATAAAGTATTTTGCTTTTGCTGCTCTATTTTTAAAACAGATCTTGATTCATCGTGGGGTAATGAAGGTTATTGCGATTGGAAACACTTAAGTGCCGCTATAGTTGTGCACAAAAACAGTGCAAATCATAAGAAATTGTATGTTCAATGGTCTGAAGCAGAAAAAAGATTAAAAAATAAAACAACGATTGATCATTTAGAACAATCGCTAATTGCAAGAGAAGCGGAGCATTGGAATAATGTAGTACATAGATTATTGAATATAATTTTATATATGACAAAAAATAACATGGCGTTTCGTGGATCTTCAGATAAACGTTTCACACCGAATAATGGAAAGTATTTAGGACTTATTGAATTATTTGCAAAATTTGATCCGTTTATGACGGAACATGTGAATCGTATCTTAAGAAGAGAAATTAAAGATCATTACTGTGGAAAAAATGTAGCCAACGAATTTATTGAATTGATGGCTAAAGAGGTTGACTCTGAAATTATTTTACGTATTCAGAAAGCTAAGTATTTTACAATTATAGCTGATTGTACTCCAGATATCAGCCATACAGAACAATTATCTCTAACAATAAGATATGTTAATTTATTTGAGGATAGAGTAGAAGTTTGTGAAAGCTTTTTAGGTTTTAAGTTTAAGCCCATAACAGATTCTACTGGAGAGGGGTTAACTCAATATATATTTGATATGTTAGTAGAATATAAGCTAGAATTAGCGAATTGCTGAGGTCAAGGTTATTACAACGGAGCCAACATGAAGGGTAAAAACAGTGGAGTACAAAAAAGAATTTTGGATAAGAATTCGCTAGCATTCTATTTGCCATGTGGATGTCATAATTTATGTCTTGTATTGTGTGATGCAGCAAAAAGTTCAGTAATTTCTATTAACTTATTTGGAATCTTAGGAAGACTGTTTTCTATTTTTGCTGCTTCAGTCAAGCGTTGGCAGATTTTACTTGCACATATAAATACTTTTACTTTGAAACGCTTGAGTGATACACGTTGGGAGGCAAAAGTTGAGAGTGTTAAGGCTGTTCGTTATCAAATCGCTGACGTGCACGATGCGTTAATAACTCTTGCAGAATCAGAGCAAAATTTTGATTCTCTAGCGGCTCATGAAGCCTTAACTCTAGCTGAGCAGCTAAAAGATTAAAAATTTTTAGTATCACTTGTTGCATGGTACGATATTTTATTTCAAATTAATATTGTGAGTAAGTCGATGCAAAAACAAAAAATTGATATTGAAGATGGTCAGAAATTAGCTGACGACTGTTATGAGTTTCTAAAAAATTATGAAGAGAAAGGATTCAAGAATCCCATAATAAACGCAAAGGAACTAGCTCTCGAGCTAAAATCTGAAGCAATTTTCAAAAACGATAAAAGGATTAGAAAGGTTAAACGTCAATTCAATTACGAATCTGAAGATCAACCTATTGAGAACCCTGAAAAAAAATTTGAAACGGAATTTTTCAATACTCTACTTGATACACTATTAACGTCTTTCAAAGAACGCTTTCTTTTGCTTCATGAACATTCTAAAGTTTGGAGCTTCTTATATGACATCAAAAAATTGCCTTCTGACAAACAGACATTACTAAAAAAGTGCAACGTTCTACAAGAAAGATTAACGAATGAGTCAGTTGTAGATATTGATGGTATTAGTCTGTGTGATGAGCTCACGAGTATTCAATATTTTTTTGAAAATGTTGAAGAATCTAGTCCATTAGATGTATTGAATTTTATAAAAAAAAGGAAGCTTGAAGATTTGTACCCAAATATATACATCTCGCTCAGAATACTTTTAACCATGCCAGTAACTGTCGCAAGTGATGAAAGGAGTTTTTCGAAATTAAAACTAATTAAGATGTACTTGAGAGCTACAATGAGTGAAAGTCAACTAAATTATTTAGCAAAATTATCCACTGAGCATGAAATAGCTGCCAATATAAATTATAAGAAAATTATTAAAACATTTGCAGACGCCAAAGCGAGAAAAATTATTTTTAAATGAAGCCTATATGTAACATTTTTGTAAAAATATTCTACTTGTATACATAGAAACAAAAAATAAACATTTGATGTAAAAGTGTTAGAGGTGTACGAAAATATTGACTTTAAAGTACCATTGCAGTTCCCCGGGTATTCGGTTTAAACTTGCCTGTCTGCTGGGTTCGGCACCTAGACCCCGCACTCCTCCAGGTATTTTGTTTTAAGATTGGATGTCTACTAATTTTAACGCTTGGACCTCGCAGTCCCCCTTGGTATTTCAGTTTAAACTTATCTGTCTGCTGTTTTTGGCGCTTGGACCCTATAAAGTGTAACGTCTTAACCCCCCCCCCCCGGTCATAAAATTTTTAGTAGGAAACTCCGGCCTTACATAGGGCGCCAACATTTCTCGCCCGGGGCGCCGAAATGGCTAAAGCTGGCACTGAAGATTATGTTAGATATAATTTACTGTTATAACGTGTGGTTTCAAAACTAGGTCACCGCTATCCGGCATATTAGCAGATATATATTTAAATTATTACGAAAACAATTTCTTTTTCAATAATAACACATTTGCAAATAATATCATTAATTACGGCCGATACGTTGACGACACATTTTTAATATTTAATGGTTCTCTGCGCCAATTGAACAACTTGAAGAATGTTTTAAATGCAATAAATAACAATATCCAATTTACAATGGAAACCGAGACCGAAAAAGAAATTTGCTTTCTGGACTTAACAGTCATCAAAAATAGAGATAACCTGAAATTTAAAATATATCGTAAACCTACTACTACTGACGTAACCATCCACGCTGAATCACATCACCCATATCCACAAAAATTAGCTGCTTACAATAGTCTTGTATATAGATTACTATCCGTTCCTCTTGAAAAAGATGATTATAACACTGAGCTAGATATAATTAAACATATAGCCATGAAAAATGGATATGATCATCATATTATAGATAATATTGTCAAGAAACAAAAAACCAGATTATCGAGACAAACACATAGTATGCAACCAACAACCAAATATGTATCTACCATATTCACAGAAATAATGCCAAAAATACTAACTCCTACTTTTCATAAAATAGGATATAATATAGTTTTCAAGACCCGCAATCAAATATCAAATCTAATACGACATAAACGTCATGTCCCCATTAAGACAAGAACAGGTATATATAAATTAAAATGTGACGATTGTGATTGTTACTATGTGGGTCAAACATAAAGCCCATTTATAAAAAGATTTAAAGAACATACCCCTCACAAATCAATTAGTAAAAATATCGGCTCCCTAGATAATATTAAATCCAATTATGCTCGACATTTGATAGATAATAATCACTCATGTAGAAGTTTTGACACAAACTTCATACCCCTACATTTTTGTGACAAAGGACTCAGGATGAATGCACTTGAAGAATTTGAAATATACAGGGGTCATAACAACCCTGTATATAACAACAACATATTGAATGATAAATAGAATTTCAAGAGCAACCCGCTATATGATACAGCAATACTAGCGCTCGCAAAAACAAAACGTTGAAAAGTTACACTACTCAGTATCGATCGGTAATCGCGTGGTGCACCGCGACAACAGTGTTATCCTATTTTTGAACATTAATTATTGACAATGAGTTTACATATGTGTGCATTTTAACTGTGATAATTAAAGCTGGTGATTAGTGACTTAATTGGTGTCTTGTATTTTGCTTTCCACTGCAAAAACTACTAAATCAAGTAGACCATCGTAACAGTGGTGTCAGAAGTGGGATAAAACAGTTAACAGTGTAAACAGTGGACACTTTGTACAAGATGAGTGTAATTCATAATTAATCGGTAAACAATGGATGCCACTCAGGTGATGGAAAAGTTCCAGGCGCTGCTGTTGCAGACAGAGGAACGACAATGAACACAGAGGAAGCAGAGAAAAGACGCCGACAGCAGGTGGAAGAAGCAGAAAGATGACAAAAAGAAGAACAAAGACAAGAAAGAGAAGAAGCAGAAAAACGACAGGATGAAAAACACAGGCAGGAAAGAGAAGAGGCTGAGGAACGTCATAATGCTAAGCATTAATGCTAGAAACAGAAGAAAGACAAAAAGAAGAACGGAAGCGTGAAACAGAAGACATAAAGGAGTTAATACAGGAGCAAAAGCAGACACAAGAACAAACCACTGCAGAGTTGTGTCTCCTACGAGGTGTGCAAGTTACTAAAATATCGGAGGTACAAGAATCAATGACATTAAAAATAGCTGAAGTAGAAAAATCTGTCTCAATTGTTGAAGAATCGATGTCTACAAAATTATCTGTCATAGAAGAATCTGTGTCAAATAAAATATCTGGAGTAGAAAACTCAATGGCAAACATAAGAGAACAAATTAAAAGTGAAGTTGAGCAGTGGCTGAAGATACAACCAAAACAACTTTGTGAACAGACTGTACCAATGATAAAGACAGAAAAAGACGCAGAAAATAAGTTAATAGAGAAAGTCACTTTGCCTGCAGTATGGACAGTCCATGTCAAAGCTCCAACCTTTAACGGAAGCAGTCACTGGGCAACGTACCTCCGCTAATTTGAAGCTGCTGCATGCGCAAATAAGTGGACGGAGAAAGACAAGGCAGTTTCACTCATTCTCTCATTAAAAGGACCCGCGGCAGAACTACTACAGAAAGTGCCATCTGACAGCCAAAACACCTATGCCGAATTGATAAAAGCTCTGGAATTACAGTATGGTGATAAAAATTTGCGAGATGTGTACTACACCCAGTTGAGAGCAAGGCGACAGCATTCCAGGGAAAGCCTTCAAGAGTTTGAAGCAAGTATTGACAGACTAATTAGACTGACCTATCCTGAAGCGCCAGAAGATTTTCGAACGAGTTTTGCGATGCAGACATTTACTGCTGGTGTCCGAGATAACAAACTACAGCAAGTGCTCCGAATGGCAAGACACCAGAACAATGGGACGCCCTGGTACATGCTTTGCAATTTGAGGCCGCCAAATCAGTGTCTGGTTTTACAAGTCATAAAGTGCGTGCTAAAAGATCGCGACGGCACAGATGATGAGGAAGAAGAACAAGGAACAGAGACTCGACGGTCGGTGCCACAGAATAAAATAAGAAAGGATGGAAGACCGAAGTGTTATAGATGTGGGAAACCTTGAGAAGCTAGTGATTTATTGTAAAAAAATTATTAATAATAATAGACACTCCTCACCACTCTTACCTTTCTCGGGTCCAAAGTTCTTAGCACGAAGTCGTGAAGAATAAGCGTGACTTAGGTTAACCTTATTCAATAAATCATACTCTCAATTGTATTCAGAAATAGTTGTATTTATTTACTCATTCTTTGACATTAAAAGTTTATTGTTATACTCTTTCATTTCATCTCAAAAACTAACATTGATCGTTTTTATCATTAAAAAAAAAAAAGTATGTCCACCAAACATAGTAGTTTATCTATTCTGGTATACTGTGAAGATTCATTGTTTTTGAATTGTCTTTCTCCGAGAGTTATTTTCCAAACCATATAAATAAATACTACATATTCTCTAATATTATTCTTTACTGAAAAAAAACTATAAAGTTCTTAAAGTATTACTTAAATTCTATTTTTTGAGACGACCCAGCAATGCCCACACTCGACACTCACACAATTTTTAATTCCCCATTTTAATTATTTACAACCCCTTTAAAAATGACATAATTATATTGATCGAGGATTACCCAACCGGCGTCGTTCCTCTCGTCATCATGCGTCGCGTTGTACGTATATGTCCGAAAGTTTGTCTTTTTCCCTTCACCACATTTTATTTTAGATTCGTTCACTTCACTGGTTCAGTTCTGATTTACCGCTTCACTTTTTATACAATTGTTACGGGGTCTCACTGGTTAGGTCGGCCGACACTAGTTACGCTCAAGTAAAATGTTTATATGACCGCGCGCTCTATTGTTTGTACTTTTAATATTGATTATGCTTTAAAAGATAGGCCGACTCTTTATAACGACCTATCTTGCACCCGAGGCCACTGGTTTTAAATTCACAACTTTATGCTGCTTCCTGCTGCTGGCTAAGGTTACAACTGGTGACAGACTGCAGACTGTGATTCACAAAAAGCCTGCTGCTGGGCGGTTGCGCAATCCGTATAGGCAATTGTTTAGGCTAACAATGTGCATTGCTGTACTGGGGGCTCCTCACAGGTGAAGTCTGGCAATTTGAAACGTGATTGAATTAATAATTTGAATTAATATAAAATTAAACTGGGGTAGCTCACATATATGAAGTGAATTGTACAATTTTACTTGGATCAAAGCCAAAATTAATAAAAAATAAAAAACCTCCTAATTCGCCCCATTACAATACCCCCCCCCATGAGAAGTCTTCTGTCGAAACAGAAGAAATCTCATTGCTAAACCCCTAAGAGGACCGGTGGGGATATGGTGCCAACGACCCCCCTGGTTCGGCGACTATGGACGCATCTGAACGAGATCACTGGACTTCTCTGTGCGAGATCCCAACACCGAAAAATCGAACAGACACGCACCACAGCGCACCTCACCTACTAACATGTTTCCCCAAAAAATCCAAATCCCTGGCTTATATCATGCCAGATCCTCAACCGATATGTTCCCCCTTACATGCAAACTGGGTCACCTTTAGCAGATACTGGGCTCACACACACACACACACACACCTATAATAATTTTTAAACAAACTCATCATTTAAAATAAGTTCACAATCAGATTGTGTCAAGACAAAAATATCTCTTATCTGGATAGATTAATTCTCTTTGTTATTATTACTGATAAAAAAAGAAACAAATAAATTGAATATTTAATTAAAACATGTACTGCCTTATCCTAACATTTGATTATACATATATCCTAAACAATATAATTCAATAACACTATTGATACACATAAACAATAATACAACCAAAAATGCAAAACATCAATTTAATGGCAGGCACAAAAAGTATATACAAATATATATATATATATATTTTTTTTACTACCCCCCTTTTTAATCCCTTTTACAGCATTTACCCAAAATTTCCTTCAGTTTCCCATTTAAGTAAAGTACATATTTCATTTATTTTACAATTACATTTGGAGTTTCAATCAGAATAAATTTAAATTTATTATTAAAATCATCTTTCCAATTAATTCAATTACCAAATTAATTTAATTGTATTTAATTTCTCAAACTCTAAGTTACAATAATTACCTCATTATTGTTTTATCAAAAAAAAAATTAACTTTAATTCTTTTATGTCACAATAGGGTTTTGCTGCTAGCAGTGATTCAGCTGACTACAACATTTTTGTTATTGTCACCAAGCATGACCGTAGACATTAGTCACAACATACAACACACCTGTTTACATAAACAATAGTCTGCCAGACTGGTGTTATAAACACTCTTAGTTTCAACATTCATAGTTACATCATATACTGACATATATATTTCCTACAAATTTTTTGTTTCTATAAATCTTTTAATGTTAACATATTTGTCAAAATCTATTTATTACAGTTCAAACCAAATATAATTTTAATTCACCCTTTTAGTTATTATTACTCTTTAATTACAATTTCTATTTAATACCATTGTCTCAAATCATTTTTATTATTGAATTAAACTCTTTTCACACCTGTAAGCATTTTATTCTATCTGATTGGTATTATGACCTTTATACTTACAGTACATTATCCACCTATTGGCCTGAACACAAAATACACACCACACACACACACACACCAATATCTCCACATAACCTCTGAAACATTTAACAACAATGTTATTTCATACAAACAATTTAACATTTGTTTATTAATATCAAATCTCATAAAACAACTTAAATCCATTGGAACATTCAATTATACAACCTTTAAATTAATCAGAGTATTTAAACATCTCAAATTATTTTAATTAAATCAATTATTGAAAACACAACATTTTAGTTACTTTCACCCATTGCACTAACTACAACTCCTTCATTATCTTCTTCCAAATTATTTTTGTTAGTTCTTTAAGCTGCAAAATATTAATATTATTATTACCATCCCAACAATTTCTACTACATACATACATTGTTTATCTAACATTTTATAATACATACAATTAATTTCGCTAAACATATATTTACAATTCTTCAGCATTAATTATTCAGTTATATCACACTTCAGTGTCCAAGTTTGCGAGGTCTGAACCAATAAACAAACTATTTAAAATTGTCCATTTGTGAATTTAAGGCTCAACCTCCATCGTCAAAATTTAATCTGGGTGTCAAATAACAATTTTCAATTTTATTTGCATTCCACATACGGTTATCTTGTGTATAGTAACCATAAAATTTCAGTTCATTCATTTTACCATAATAATCATATACCAGGTCAACACTATTTAATTCTGTCCAGTCTCCATTAGTAGTTATATTCATTATCAAGTCAGTTATTTTTTCATCATAAAGTAAATTATTATTATTTAAACATGTATCATCAAAATAATCTTCACTCTCTGTTTTAACAAGTAAGTATTTCATATCATTTAACATCTCTTTCAACTCATTATAATTTCTCTGCAACTTATATAATTCTATTTCTTTATCAACACACAACTCTCCATCTAAATCTCTCTCATCATAACACCATATCATACTTTCAACATCATTCCACACAGAGGGTACTAATTTATACAAAAAAGGGATATAACTCAAATCTTCCATTACATAGGGTCTCTTGCCCTCCAATAATAACATTTTTGAACACCTTGGTTCATCACAAATAAGGGGAAAATTTACCCTCTGCCCTACACATTCAGCTACTCTCTCTCTCTCTCTCTCCATTCTTTTTCTAATTCATCAACACTAATTACTACTTCGTTACAACATAAACGCTCTCTTTCTCACTCACTATTTCACTATCTACTTTCAACGTATCACCCTCTGATACCACCCTTTCAATCACATTACCATTTTCAATATCATTGTTAACATTTGTTATCTTACTCTCTACTACCACATTTTTAATTGTATTCTCATTTTCGTCATTATTGTCATCATATGTTAATTTTTTATTATCATTATTATTTTTACTTTTACTCTGTTCTCCTACTGACTCTACTATTCTCTCAATGTCTTGTTTCAATTCGTTACAACTATTTTCGCATTTCATTTTTACTTCATCAATGTCAAATTTAAGTACATCAAATTTACAATTAAATTCACTTTTAATTTCATTAAGTTTTATATCGTTATTGTCTAAACGATTATTTAATTCGTTAAATTTGTCATTCTGTACATCTAATTTACAGTTAAAGTCACTTTTCATTTCATTCAAAGTTATCTCGTTACTATCAAAGCGTTTATTTTGTTTATCGAAATTGACTTTCATAAAATCCAATAGGTCATCTAATGACAATTTTTTCTCTTTTGTTTTATTCATTACGGGAGTTGAGATCGCTCCCGGCGTACTAATTACAGATACTTCTACATTCTGCTCATCTATTGACATTGCTTCTGTTTGAATACCGGAGTCGGTCTGACTCTCGGTCTGACTGTCAGAGAGGCTGACTTCATTATTATCTGCCATTTGTATATAGTAAATTTACTACTTTTATTTTATTATACTATATTTTAACACTTCTTATCTTACATACCTTAAGTATTCCTTAATTATTACTTACGTATAACCTCACTTTTCTTACTTTTTTACGTACTCCTAACCCACGCTTATATTCACATTTAGGTGCGGTTTATTCAAAATTACATTTATAAATTCGAGTCCAAGTTCGCGGCGCCATTGAGAAGCTAGTGATTTATTGTAAAAAAATTATTAATAATAATAGACACTCCTCACCACTCTTACCTTTCTCGGGTCCAAAGTTCTTAGCACGAAGTCGTGAAGAATAAGCGTGACTTAGGTTAACCTTATTCAATAAATCATACTCTCAATTGTATTCAGAAATAGTTGTATCTATTTACTCATTCTTTGACATTAAATTTTATTGTTATACTCTTTCATTTCATCTCAAAAACTAACATTGATCGTTTTTATCATTAAAAAAAAAAGTATGTCCACCAAACATAGTAGTTTATCTATTCTGGTATACTGTGAAGATTCATTGTTTTTGAATTGTCTTTCTCCGAGAGTTATTTTCCAAACCATATAAATAAATACTACATATTCTCTAATATTATTCTTTACTGAAAAAAAACTATAAAGTTCTTAAAGTATTACTTAAATTCTATTTTTTGAGACGACCCAGCAATGCCCACAATCGACACTCACACAATTTTTAATTCCCCATTTTAATTATTTACAACCCCTTTAAAAATGACATAATTATATTGATCGAGGATTACCCAACCGGCGTCGTTCCTCTCGTCATCATGCGTCGCGTTGTACGTATATGTCCGAAAGTTTGTCTTTTTCCCTTCACCACATTTTATTTTAGATTCGTTCACTTCACTGGTTCAGTTCTGATTTACCGCTTCACTTTTTATACAATTGTTACGGGGTCTCACTGGTTAGGTCGGCCGACACTAGTTACGCTCAAGTAAAATGTTTATATGACCGCGCGCTCTATTGTTTGTACTTTTAATATTGATTATGCTTTAAAAGATAGGCCGACTCTTTATAACGACCTATCTTGCACCCGAGGCCACTGGTTTTAAATTCACAACTTTATGCTGCTTCCTGCTGCTGGCTAAGGTTACAACTGGTGACAGACTGCAGACTGTGATTCACAAAAAGCCTGCTGCTGGGCGGTTGCGCAATCCGTCTGGGCAATTGTTTAGGCTAACAATGTGCATTGCTGTACTGGGGGCTCCTCACAGGTGAAGTCTGGCAATTTGAAACGTGATTGAATTAATAATTTGAATTAATATAAAATTAAACTGGGGTAGCTCACATATATGAAGTGAATTGTACAATTTTACTTAGATCAAAGCCAAAATTAATAAAAAATAAAAAACCTCCTAATTCGCCCCATTACAATACCCCCCCCCCCATGAGAAGTCTTCTGTCGAAACAGAAGAAATCTCATTGCTAAACCCCTAAGAGGACCGGTGGGGATATGGTGCCAACAACCCCCATTGTTCTTATACCTCATGGGTAAACGACCCCCCTGGTTCGGCGACTATGGACGCATCTGAACGAGATCACTGGACTTCTCTGTGCGAGATCCCAACACCGAAAAATCGAACAGACACGCACCACAGCGCACCTCACTTACTAACATGTTTCCCCAAAAAATCCAAATCCCTGGCTTATATCATGCCAGATCCTCAACCGATATGTTCCCCCTTACATGCAAACTGGGTCACCTTTAGCAGATACTGGGCTCACACACACACACACACACACACACCTATAATAATTTTTAAACAAACTCATCATTTAAAATAAGTTCACAATCAGATTGTGTCAAGACAAAAATATCTCTTATCTGGATAGATTAATTCTCTTTGTTATTATTACTGATAAAAAAAGAAACAAATAAATTGTTTATTTAATTAAAACATGTACTGCCTTATCCTAACATTTGATTATACATATATCCTAAACAATATAATTCAATAACACTATTGATACACATAAACAATAATACAACCAAAAATGCAAAACATCAATTTAATGGCAGGCACAAAAAGTATATACAAATATATATATATATATTTTTTTTTTTTAGTACCCCCCTTTTTAATCCCTTTTACAGCATTTACCCAAAATTTCCTTCAGTTTCCCATTTAAGTAAAGTACATATTTCATTTATTTTACAATTACATTTGGAGTTTCAATCAGAATAAATTTAAATTTATTATTAAAATCATCTTTCCAATTAATTCAATTACCAAATTAATTTAATTGTATTTAATTTCTCAAACTCTAAGTTACAATAATTACCTCATTATTGTTTTATCAAAAAAAAAAATTAACTTTAATTCTTTTATGTCACAATAGGGTTTTGCTGCTAGCAGTGATTCAGCTGACTACAACATTTTTGTTATTGTCACCAAGCATGACCGTAGACATTAGTCACAACATACAACACACCTGTTTACATAAACAATAGTCTGCCAGACTGGTGTTATAAACACTCTTAGTTTCAACATTCATAGTTACATCATATACTGACATATATATTTCCTACAAATTTTTTGTTTCTATAAATCTTTTAATGTTAACATATTTGTCAAAATCTATTTATTACAGTTCAAACCAAATATAATTTTAATTCACCCTTTTAGTTATTATTACTCTTTAATTACAATTTCTATTTAATACCATTGTCTCAAATCATTTTTATTATTGAATTAAACTCTTTTCACACCTGTAAGCATTTTATTCTATCTGATTGGTATTATGACCTTTATACTTACAGTACATTATCCACCTATTGGCCTGAACACAAAATACACACCACACACACACACACCAATATCTCCACATAACCTCTGAAACATTTAACAACAATGTTATTTCATACAAACAATTTAACATTTGTTTATTAATATCAAATCTCATAAAACAACTTAAATCCATTGGAACATTCAATTATACAACCTTTAAATTAATCAGAGTATTTAAACATCTCAAATTATTTTAATTAAATCAATTATTGAAAACACAACATTTTAGTTACTTTCACCCATTGCACTAACTACAACTCCTTCATTATCTTCTTCCAAATTATTTTTGTTAGTTCTTTAAGCTGCAAAATATTAATATTATTATTACCATCCCAACAATTTCTACTACATACATACATTGTTTATCTAACATTTTATAATACATACAATTAATTTCGCTAAACATATATTTACAATTCTTCAGCATTAATTATTCAGTTATATCACACTTCAATGTCCAAGTTTGCGAGGTCTGAACCAATAAACAAACTATTTAAAATTGTCCATTTGTGAATTTAAGGCTCAACCTCCATCGTCAAAATTTAATCTGGGTGTCAAATAACAATTTTCAATTTTATTTGCATTCCACATACGGTTATCTTGTGTATAGTAACCATAAAATTTCAGTTCATTCATTTTACCATAATAATCATATACCAGGTCAACACTATTTAATTCTGTCCAGTCTCCATTAGTAGTTATATTCATTATCAAGTCAGTTATTTTTTCATCATAAAGTAAATTATTATTATTTAAACATGTATCATCAAAATAATCTTCACTCTCTGTTTTAACAAGTAAGTATTTCATATCATTTAACATCTCTTTCAACTCATTATAATTTCTCTGCAACTTATATAATTCTATTTCTTTATCAACACACAACTCTCCATCTAAATCTCTCTCATCATAACACCATATCATACTTTCAACATCATTCCACACAGAGGGTACTAATTTATACAAAAAAGGGATATAACTCAAATCTTCCATTACATAGGGTCTCTTGCCCTCCAATAATAACATTTTTGAACACCTTGGTTCATCACAAATAAGGGGAAAATTTACCCTCTGCCCTACACATTCAGCTACTCTCTCTCTCTCTCTCTCCATTCTTTTTCTAATTCATCAACACTAATTACTACTTCGTTACAACATAAACGCTCTCTTTCTCACTCACTATTTCACTATCTACTTTCAACGTATCACCCTCTGATACCACCCTTTCAATCACATTACCATTTTCAATATCATTGTTAACATTTGTTATCTTACTCTCTACTACCACATTTTTAATTGTATTCTCATTTTCGTCATTATTGTCATCATATGTTAATTTTTTATTATCATTATTATTTTTACTTTTACTCTGTTCTCCTACTGACTCTACTATTCTCTCAATGTCTTGTTTCAATTCGTTACAACTATTTTCGCATTTCATTTTTACTTCATCAATGTCAAATTTAAGTACATCAAATTTACAATTAAATTCACTTTTAATTTCATTAAGTTTTATATCGTTATTGTCTAAACGATTATTTAATTCGTTAAATTTGTCATTCTGTACATCTAATTTACAGTTAAAGTCACTTTTCATTTCATTCAAAGTTATCTCGTTACTATCAAAGCGTTTATTTTGTTTATCGAAATTGACTTTCATAAAATCCAATAGGTCATCTAATGACAATTTTTTCTCTTTTGTTTTATTCATTACGGGAGTTGAGATCGCTCCCGGCGTACTAATTACAGATACTTCTACATTCTGCTCATCTATTGACATTGCTTCTGTTTGAATACCGGAGTCGGTCTGACTCTCGGTCTGACTGTCAGAGAGGCTGACTTCATTATTATCTGCCATTTGTATATAGTAAATTTACTACTTTTATTTTATTATACTATATTTTAACACTTCTTATCTTACATACCTTAAGTATTCCTTAATTATTACTTACGTATAACCTCACTTTTCTTACTTTTTTACGTACTCCTAACCCACGCTTATATTCACATTTAGGTGCGGTTTATTCAAAATTACATTTATAAATTCGAGTCCAAGTTCGCGGCGCCATTGAGAAGCTAGTGATTTATTGTAAAAAAATTATTAATAATAATAGACACTCCTCACCACTCTTACCTTTCTCGGGTCCAAAGTTCTTAGCACGAAGTCGTGAAGAATAAGCGTGACTTAGGTTAACCTTATTCAATAAATCATACTCTCAATTGTATTCAGAAATAGTTGTATCTATTTACTCATTCTTTGACATTAAATTTTATTGTTATACTCTTTCATTTCATCTCAAAAACTAACATTGATCGTTTTTATCATTAAAAAAAAAAGTATGTCCACCAAACATAGTAGTTTATCTATTCTGGTATACTGTGAAGATTCATTGTTTTTGAATTGTCTTTCTCCGAGAGTTATTTTCCAAACCATATAAATAAATACTACATATTCTCTAATATTATTCTTTACTGAAAAAAAACTATAAAGTTCTTAAAGTATTACTTAAATTCTATTTTTTGAGACGACCCAGCAATGCCCACAATCGACACTCACACAATTTTTAATTCCCCATTTTAATTATTTACAACCCCTTTAAAAATGACATAATTATATTGATCGAGGATTACCCAACCGGCGTCGTTCCTCTCGTCATCATGCGTCGCGTTGTACGTATATGTCCGAAAGTTTGTCTTTTTCCCTTCACCACATTTTATTTTAGATTCGTTCACTTCACTGGTTCAGTTCTGATTTACCGCTTCACTTTTTATACAATTGTTACGGGGTCTCACTGGTTAGGTCGGCCGACACTAGTTACGCTCAAGTAAAATGTTTATATGACCGCGCGCTCTATTGTTTGTACTTTTAATATTGATTATGCTTTAAAAGATAGGCCGACTCTTTATAACGACCTATCTTGCACCCGAGGCCACTGGTTTTAAATTCACAACTTTATGCTGCTTCCTGCTGCTGGCTAAGGTTACAACTGGTGACAGACTGCAGACTGTGATTCACAAAAAGCCTGCTGCTGGGCGGTTGCGCAATCCGTCTGGGCAATTGTTTAGGCTAACAATGTGCATTGCTGTACTGGGGGCTCCTCACAGGTGAAGTCTGGCAATTTGAAACGTGATTGAATTAATAATTTGAATTAATATAAAATTAAACTGGGGTAGCTCACATATATGAAGTGAATTGTACAATTTTACTTAGATCAAAGCCAAAATTAATAAAAAATAAAAAACCTCCTAATTCGCCCCATTACAATACCCCCCCCCATGAGAAGTCTTCTGTCGAAACAGAAGAAATCTCATTGCTAAACCCCTAAGAGGACCGGTGGGGATATGGTGCCAACAACCCCCATTGTTCTTATACCTCATGGGTAAACGACCCCCCTGGTTCGGCGACTATGGACGCATCTGAACGAGATCACTGGACTTCTCTGTGCGAGATCCCAACACCGAAAAATCGAACAGACACGCACCACAGCGCACCTCACTTACTAACATGTTTCCCCAAAAAATCCAAATCCCTGGCTTATATCATGCCAGATCCTCAACCGATATGTTCCCCCTTACATGCAAACTGGGTCACCTTTAGCAGATACTGGGCTCACACACACACACACACACACACACACCTATAATAATTTTTAAACAAACTCATCATTTAAAATAAGTTCACAATCAGATTGTGTCAAGACAAAAATATCTCTTATCTGGATAGATTAATTCTCTTTGTTATTATTACTGATAAAAAAAGAAACAAATAAATTGTTTATTTAATTAAAACATGTACTGCCTTATCCTAACATTTGATTATACATATATCCTAAACAATATAATTCAATAACACTATTGATACACATAAACAATAATACAACCAAAAATGCAAAACATCAATTTAATGGCAGGCACAAAAAGTATATACAAATATATATATATATATTTTTTTTTTACTACCCCCCTTTTTAATCCCTTTTACAGCATTTACCCAAAATTTCCTTCAGTTTCCCATTTAAGTAAAGTACATATTTCATTTATTTTACAATTACATTTGGAGTTTCAATCAGAATAAATTTAAATTTATTATTAAAATCATCTTTCCAATTAATTCAATTACCAAATTAATTTAATTGTATTTAATTTCTCAAACTCTAAGTTACAATAATTACCTCATTATTGTTTTATCAAAAAAAAAAATTAACTTTAATTCTTTTATGTCACAATAGGGTTTTGCTGCTAGCAGTGATTCAGCTGACTACAACATTTTTGTTATTGTCACCAAGCATGACCGTAGACATTAGTCACAACATACAACACACCTGTTTACATAAACAATAGTCTGCCAGACGGTGTTATAAACACTCTTAGTTTCAACATTCATAGTTACATCATATACTGACATATATATTTCCTACAAATTTTTTGTTTCTATAAATCTTTTAATGTTAACATATTTGTCAAAATCTATTTATTACAGTTCAAACCAAATATAATTTTAATTCACCCTTTTAGTTATTATTACTCTTTAATTACAATTTCTATTTAATACCATTGTCTCAAATCATTTTTATTATTGAATTAAACTCTTTTCACACCTGTAAGCATTTTATTCTATCTGATTGGTATTATGACCTTTATACTTACAGTACATTATCCACCTATTGGCCTGAACACAAAATACACACCACACACACACACCAATATCTCCACATAACCTCTGAAACATTTAACAACAATGTTATTTCATACAAACAATTTAACATTTGTTTATTAATATCAAATCTCATAAAACAACTTAAATCCATTGGAACATTCAATTATACAACCTTTAAATTAATCAGAGTATTTAAACATCTCAAATTATTTTAATTAAATCAATTATTGAAAACACAACATTTTAGTTACTTTCACCCATTGCACTAACTACAACTCCTTCATTATCTTCTTCCAAATTATTTTTGTTAGTTCTTTAAGCTGCAAAATATTAATATTATTATTACCATCCCAACAATTTCTACTACATACATACATTGTTTATCTAACATTTTATAATACATACAATTAATTTCGCTAAACATATATTTACAATTCTTCAGCATTAATTATTCAGTTATATCACACTTCAATGTCCAAGTTTGCGAGGTCTGAACCAATAAACAAACTATTTAAAATTGTCCATTTGTGAATTTAAGGCTCAACCTCCATCGTCAAAATTTAATCTGGGTGTCAAATAACAATTTTCAATTTTATTTGCATTCCACATACGGTTATCTTGTGTATAGTAACCATAAAATTTCAGTTCATTCATTTTACCATAATAATCATATACCAGGTCAACACTATTTAATTCTGTCCAGTCTCCATTAGTAGTTATATTCATTATCAAGTCAGTTATTTTTTCATCATAAAGTAAATTATTATTATTTAAACATGTATCATCAAAATAATCTTTACTCTCTGTTTTAACAAGTAAGTATTTCATATCATTTAACATCTCTTTCAACTCATTATAATTTCTCTGCAACTTATATAATTCTATTTCTTTATCAACACACAACTCTCCATCTAAATCTCTCTCATCATAACACCATATCATACTTTCAACATCATTCCACACAGAGGGTACTAATTTATACAAAAAAGGGATATAACTCAAATCTTCCATTACATAGGGTCTCTTGCCCTCCAATAATAACATTTTTGAACACCTTGGTTCATCACAAATAAGGGGAAAATTTACCCTCTGCCCTACACATTCAGCTACTCTCTCTCTCTCTCTCCATTCTTTTTCTAATTCATCAACACTAATTACTACTTCGTTACAACATATAACGCTCTCTTTCTCACTCACTATTTCACTATCTACTTTCAACGTATCACCCTCTGATACCACCCTTTCAATCACATTACCATTTTCAATATCATTGTTAACATTTGTTATCTTACTCTCTACTACCACATTTTTAATTGTATTCTCATTTTCGTCATTATTGTCATCATATGTTAATTTTTTATTATCATTATTATTTTTACTTTTACTCTGTTCTCCTACTGACTCTACTATTCTCTCAATGTCTTGTTTCAATTCGTTACAACTATTTTCGCATTTCATTTTTACTTCATCAATGTCAAATTTAAGTACATCAAATTTACAATTAAATTCACTTTTAATTTCATTAAGTTTTATATCGTTATTGTCTAAACGATTATTTAATTCGTTAAATTTGTCATTCTGTACATCTAATTTACAGTTAAAGTCACTTTTCATTTCATTCAAAGTTATCTCGTTACTATCAAAGCGTTTATTTTGTTTATCGAAATTGACTTTCATAAAATCCAATAGGTCATCTAATGACAATTTTTTCTCTTTTGTTTTATTCATTACGGGAGTTGAGATCGCTCCCGGCGTACTAATTACAGATACTTCTACATTCTGCTCATCTATTGACATTGCTTCTGTTTGAATACCGGAGTCGGTCTGACTCTCGGTCTGACTGTCAGAGAGGCTGACTTCATTATTATCTGCCATTTGTATATAGTAAATTTACTACTTTTATTTTATTATACTATATTTTAACACTTCTTATCTTACATACCTTAAGTATTCCTTAATTATTACTTACGTATAACCTCACTTTTCTTACTTTTTTACGTACTCCTAACCCACGCTTATATTCACATTTAGGTGCGGTTTATTCAAAATTACATTTATAAATTCGAGTCCAAGTTCGCGGCGCCATTGAGAAGCTAGTGATTTATTGTAAAAAAATTATTAATAATAATAGACACTCCTCACCACTCTTACCTTTCTCGGGTCCAAAGTTCTTAGCACGAAGTCGTGAAGAATAAGCGTGACTTAGGTTAACCTTATTCAATAAATCATACTCTCAATTGTATTCAGAAATAGTTGTATCTATTTACTCATTCTTTGACATTAAATTTTATTGTTATACTCTTTCATTTCATCTCAAAAACTAACATTGATCGTTTTTATCATTAAAAAAAAAAGTATGTCCACCAAACATAGTAGTTTATCTATTCTGGTATACTGTGAAGATTCATTGTTTTTGAATTGTCTTTCTCCGAGAGTTATTTTCCAAACCATATAAATAAATACTACATATTCTCTAATATTATTCTTTACTGAAAAAAAACTATAAAGTTCTTAAAGTATTACTTAAATTCTATTTTTTGAGACGACCCAGCAATGCCCACAATCGACACTCACACAATTTTTAATTCCCCATTTTAATTATTTACAACCCCTTTAAAAATGACATAATTATATTGATCGAGGATTACCCAACCGGCGTCGTTCCTCTCGTCATCATGCGTCGCGTTGTACGTATATGTCCGAAAGTTTGTCTTTTTCCCTTCACCACATTTTATTTTAGATTCGTTCACTTCACTGGTTCAGTTCTGATTTACCGCTTCACTTTTTATACAATTGTTACGGGGTCTCACTGGTTAGGTCGGCCGACACTAGTTACGCTCAAGTAAAATGTTTATATGACCGCGCGCTCTATTGTTTGTACTTTTAATATTGATTATGCTTTAAAAGATAGGCCGACTCTTTATAACGACCTATCTTGCACCCGAGGCCACTGGTTTTAAATTCACAACTTTATGCTGCTTCCTGCTGCTGGCTAAGGTTACAACTGGTGACAGACTGCAGACTGTGATTCACAAAAAGCCTGCTGCTGGGCGGTTGCGCAATCCGTCTGGGCAATTGTTTAGGCTAACAATGTGCATTGCTGTACTGGGGGCTCCTCACAGGTGAAGTCTGGCAATTTGAAACGTGATTGAATTAATAATTTGAATTAATATAAAATTAAACTGGGGTAGCTCACATATATGAAGTGAATTGTACAATTTTACTTAGATCAAAGCCAAAATTAATAAAAAATAAAAAACCTCCTAATTCGCCCCATTACAACCTGGACATCTACAATGAGATTGTCGGGTTAGAATTCAGCAGCAGGGAAACGACCAATAGTCGGTACAATGTGTGCTGACTAACTGGAGGAACGAAGCCCCTAGACAATATGCAATTTCTACACTTCAGAAAAACAGCGAGATCTTGGTGGTTACTGGATTCGTTCAAGAAAGGCCAACCTCGATTACAGTTGACGCAGGCGCAACAGTTTCCATTGTGCGGCCCGACGTGGTGAAAGATCTCAAGCCAATCTGGAGCTCTTGCAGCTTGCGAACAGCTACTGAACGGCCTGTAAAAGTATTTGGAAAAGTGGAGATACACCTACACCTCGGTCGACTTGAGTTTAACCCTTGCACCTCACCCTTATATTTTATACCTTCGCACCTCACCCTGAGGTCCTCTGGACCCCAAAAATTAAAAATATAATTTGGCATTAAAAATGTTAATTATCTATGTTTTACAAGTAGAGGTTAATTTTGATGTTATTGTTAACAAATCAATTACTTACCTGACTATTTTTGAGGAAAACCTAACCTTCGGCAACCACTTACCAAACATAACACAACATTTTCTAAAAAAAGCTAGCAATGTTTTTATTTTGAAAGAAATGGACACAAAATTATCTAATTAGGATCTGAACCTCTTTTTTTGTTTAAATATATACTAGAAAACAATATTAAAATATCTCAGAGCTGTTAACAAACACGTTCTTTTAATTAATGCACTCAGTACACATCGCACATGGCTCAACGGCAACTCTCACAGTACACGTTTGTTTTCCTGTCTTTTTGTCTTGGACACAATGAACATCTGGATTTCTTATTTTGTTGAGGTAGTTCTGATGGACATTCATGTTGTTCTTCTTTAGGTTCCTCCAGCATTTCCTGCAAGTTTCTTCTCAAATTTCTTGGTAAGGTCAAATTTCTTGTGTTTACTCTGATTCACAAGTATGGTTCCAATAAACTCCATGCAAGCTGATGAAGAAAATTTCTTCTGCTCATTCTTGATTTCAGATTTCCATTTAATAATACATAAGAGTTTACACATGCATGGTCCAACATCCAAAAAAACATTCTAATTGGCCATCGTCTAATGACACGTGCAGTAGTGTATCTGTGACAGAGTTGGTCAAATGTATCCATTCCACCTTTAGTTTTGTTGTAATCTTCAATCATTTCGGGCTTTCCTGACCACTGGTTGATTTCTTTGCTGTAGTGCAGAGTTGACAACAATACAACTACTTTATTCTTATTTGGAGTGTAGGAGACAATGGTTTTGTTTTCATCAAATGCTAACTGTGATTCACCTACGTTCTGTGACTTTAGAAATGTAGGTGGTATTTCAGGTTTGTTTTTCCTTAAAGTTCCTAACATTGTAAGACCGTATTATTTGAACATTGTATGAAACAGTGGAACAGAAGAAAATCGGTTGTCAACTGTCAGGTTTCTGTGAGTTCCATGGATCGGCTCCGACAATTTTCGCACGTAATATGCAGGGACAGCTTCTTTTTTACCCATTTTAACCTTGCCTACATATAGAATAGCATTGATCATATAAAATGCTGTATGTTTAGTAACTGATGAAATAATATTGTCATCAAGAAATAATTCCCAAGCATGTGTTAACTCAAATTACTCAGAGACTTATAACACATAAATTATTATTATTTACCCAGGATAACTCACCTTACAGTTCCAAAATCCGTCACACGAACGGCGTAATACAAGTTGGGTTTGGGGTTATATCAATAACATACTCGAATCTCATGTAATACAACTCTAATTTTATTTCATTTTTTTTACTACTTTTGACTTTACTTGTTTTACAATGTTTCCTACTCAAACTGTTACTGTCATTTAATTATTTTCCTTTTAAATCTGAACCAAAACGAAACATTTACTTAGACATTATTACTTACGTTAACTCTTAATTTAAGGAAGGCTACCCAGCTTGCGCATTCACTCATTCATACAATTTTACATCCCCATTATTTTAGAGCTCGTGATTTAAAATTTTAGTGAAATTATTTAAATATTGAAATTTAGTTGTTGGTTACTTAACGGTCGTTGTCTCTCGTCAACACATGTAGCACCGAGTGTGTTTCCAAATGTTTTGTTCGTTCACCACATTGTTGATTTTTTCCTTCTGTCACTACACTTACTTCATTCAGAAATACTGTTTCACTTATTTATGAAGGTTTATTACTTTCAGTTAAAATTTAAAAGATTTCTTGGGGCCCACGAGTCTTGTGGTCCCACCCGGCCGGGCAAAAAGCTGATAGACGACTCACTCGGAGAACACCAACAAATTCCCCACTACGTCTGGTTGCTGAATAGGAAGGCACTGCCTTCATGCGACAAATTGTCCGTCATCTTTCACAGTGTATGGATTTGTCTATAGGCCATGTGTTCGAGAGTTGTCAGACGGAGACGATATAGGAGGCTTTGGTGGGAGGACCCTTTACTGGTTTCCGTCATCTCAAAAGCACGTTGTTTGACAAACGTTATGCCTAGCCATTTTTCCGTGGCGTTGTTTTTAAAGTGGTATGCGTCGCATCTGCGCACATGCTGGTGTTGCGCGTACTAGTCCGTGACAAACATTGGATTTAGCAGCGAGTCTGGCATTCTTCAAGTACACTCTGCCCAAAAGTTTATTCCAGCGTTCATTGTCTGAATAGAACCTTTTCAGGTGGGAATTGCAATTGGAAGTTAAATAAATTTAATAAAAAATAAAGACCTCCTTTTTTGCCCCATCACAATATCCCCCCCCCAATGAGAGGTCTTCTGTCGAAACAGAAAAACTCTTATTGCTAAACCCTAAGAGGATCGATGAGGATATGGCGCCAACAACCCCCCGTTAATTTCTAAACACATCATGGGTAAACTACCCCCCTAGCTCGGCGACTATGGCTGCACCTGAACGAGATTACTGGACTTCTCTGTTCGAGATCCCAACACCATAAAATTGGACAGATACTCACCATAGTACCCATAACCTTCTATCATTCCGCCCAAAAAATTAAAATACTGGCCTTATACCATACCAGATCCTCAACCGATATGTTCCCCCTTACATGCATACTGGGTTGCCTTTAGCAAGTACTGGGTGCGTACACATACTCATTATTACTGATCAATAACATCTACATTCCATTTCTTACTTTCAAATTTAAAAATAATTTCTGTTTTATTTTCAATTTCTTTTCTCAAATTTCATCTACCTGACGTTGTTTTTTCAAATCAAAATAAATTGAACAAATCAGATTAAATTATTTAAATTCCGTTCAAAATTAATCTAAGTCCAATATCAAAATTTTATATTACCATTACTTTTATCAAAATCCCAAAATCTTTTACCTGAATCTACAATTCTTCTTCACTAACTGCTAACAATCATAAAAGACAAAATAAACTGAACACCCTATTAAATCATAAATTCACTTATCCTAATATTTGTTTTTAACACACATTATATGAACAACATAAATCAGTTAACAAATTAACATATAATCAACAAATTAGATTGTATCCTGGACACAAAAGCACAATCTATACTTCAAGCAAAATTAAAAATTTTTTTTTTTCAAAAAATTTTCGATTCCCAAAAAGAATCATTTGGTCAATGAAATTTTATTATTTAATCATTTCAGTATGGATACACAAATAAAATCTACGAATCAATTGTAAAAAACATACTATATATCAAACATCAGTCATCAGCTGATCTCTCTGGGTCAAGTGAATGACCTTGCCCTAGATACATCTCAAAAATTATACAAGGTGAAATACGTCACATGTTTATAATTCTTACATCAAACATAATACAACATAATAAAACATAGAACACTCATAATTAACCTTGTTGTTATTACCTTACAATAAACAATTCACATTTAATTTTGATCAAAATTTACACACCTTACAGCTTTATTTTATTTTCAAATTCTATAAAATTTTTCACTTGTTTCATTTATTATTACATTTTAACTATGATTTTCTCTTTAGCATTTTCATTATCAATTATTTTGGGTGACTTAATTATTCATAATAATTCAACTTATAAATGGGTGATTAAATATAGCCTCAACCCCCTTCTGACTCTAACACTTACTAACAGATTTACATAGTCTGACACCACTCTCTCAAAATATCTACCAATAATTCTCTAATTCCATTCACATCATTCTACCCTTACAACAAAATACTCTCTACCCTCTTTGTACTTAGGACGTGTGTTCCCTCCCTATGCTCATTCCCTTATTGGTTCCTGGACTCCCCCATGGTAACCCCGCCAACGCACATACGGTTCACCTCCCGCCACAACGCTTTTCGTTGAGGACTCCTTATCACACCACCCTCTGACAAAATTTCTCTATCACCTAATTACTCTCCCCTTACATCACTCTTATTTCTCTATATTTACTCACTATCGCCACTGTGTCACTATTAATACTCAGTTTTCTATCTTACTTATATTCCCAAAATCTTATTTCTGTTTAACACCCATTTAACCTTAACTCTAACTAATTCAAATGTCCTATTAAAACAGTTATCACCCAACTTCTAACCTTTATTACCCAATGAAAATTCATAACTATCTCAAATTTATTTCATCACTTAACTTAAAACCTCTTAAATACATTGAAAATTTATTATTTAAACATTGACAAAATCTGCAAATCAATTATAAGAGACATACTGCATATATAACCCCAGCAGTCAGCTGATGTCTCCCTGTCATGTGAACGACCTTTCTCTAGATACATTTCAAAATTTATACAAAGTACACATGTTTATAATCCTTACCCCTAACCTACTGCATACAATTAACACAAATACACAAAATTATATAGTTATCATCATAAAATATTGGTGGATTTAAAATCCTTACCATTAAACCTATCACTTAAAATCGTTTGCTCTCATAAGGGAAATACATCACTAATAATCGAGTCATAGTTATAGCAACTGTTACTGAACAGGAACTGGGTCGTCAACCACCAACTCTCCCTATAGAGTAAGTGAAATTGATCGCCCGCTGTTTACAGATGTCGTCACCCTCTCACTGATTTTTTAGTTACCCTCCTACTACATCAATTATCTTAAATTCCCCCCTTTACGCAGTTACAATCAGGTAACCACCGGCCGGATAAACCGGATCGAGCGTTTGCCTTATGCACAGATGCGTTATCTGTGCCCCAAGGCTTGTAACGGCCAGCTCCTTTTCCACACACACTATTGTTTCCTGGTGTTGGACTGTAGCGCCCCTTTGCATCCCCAAGAACTGAAGTTTACACGTATATGGTATAGACGCTGCCTATACCGTACTTGGTTCAACGTTATAAAAAATTCGGCATTACTGATGTCTGAGGACACCAGTAATCCTACTAAATATGATTCACACACCCTTATTACGGCACTATCACCACCTTCGACGATAGCCGCTGTTCCATAGTTATGTAGTTTCCCCTGAGTTACCCCCCAGTTAATTTCTATGTTCACCAATTTAGAATATACTTACATAAATCCACGGTCAGGGTTCGGTGAAGCCGTGACCGCCCAAAATTTGGGGAAACTACCAAAAGACATATAAGGTTCACAATGACACCGTTACTACAATTCTCGGATGGTAAACTCTTATATGTTTGGTTATTTTATTAATTAATTTTCATGTTTAACATCTCTTAGACTCATCTACACTTTTAACTTTTAAACATCAAACATTTAACTTTCTTTAAATTGCATTATAAAATTCATACTTACATTACATCACTCACATATAGTCATAGACACAAAATATTAACAATTGTTACCACCAAATCATGTACACAAATCCATTTATCTTCTGAAACATTATAGCAAACATATGATTCCACAACTAAATACATTTTACATTTATTCCTTTATTATTTATTATCAAGTTCCAATCTCCTAAAATCATTTAAATTCATCATCAAAATCTCTTTATATCACATTTTAAATCAATCAAAAATATTTAAACATCTCAAATTATTTGATTCAATCAATTACTTAAACCACAAATTGTTTTAATTACTTTACTCTAAAACAATTACAATTCATTTATTATCACCTTCATAATTATTCTCATTATTTATTTAGTCTGCCAAAATGTTATTATTATTATTACATCAATCTCTGCTACATACACACATTGCTTACATAAAATACCTTTTACAGTACAAACACAATTAATTTCACTAAAATTTATTTACAAATCTTTGTCATTATTTTTCTTGTTTACCACACCTCATTTCATAATCTAGCCAAGTCATAACCATAAACTAAAATATTTAAAATGTCCATTCACTGAGTTTTTATCTAACCCCCGTCATCGTATAATAGTCTGGTGTATTTATAACATAATTCATTTTTATCGACACATATTACATTATAGTTATTATTGTAATGACTATTTTCGTTAATTATATTGACATAGTAATTAACTGCATATTTGTCTCCCATTAATTCATAAAGCCCGTTTACATTGGTAATTTAGTCCACGCTCCATCAGTATTTTTGGTTAACATAAGGTAAGTTATTTTATCATTATACTCCTCCACTATATCAATTACATCATCAGATAAGCGTTTATCGTCTACAACAGCATCATCAAAATAATCATCAATATCTATTTCACAAGGTAAGTATTTTATATCATCTATTTCCTTCAATTCTAACCTCTCTTTCAACTTTTTATAATTCCTACTTAACGTAAATAACTCTATTTCCTCATCTACAAACAACTCTCTCTCTAAATATCTCTCATCATCATAACACCTGTCACTACCTCCCTGAACCAACTCATTCCATGCAAGGGCAACATAAAATCACTAAAATACTTTCTGGCTTTACCAGATACATCACTACAACAACTTAAGGGACCCTTTAGAGACACCATGTCTCCCACATAACCTCTGGAGGAACCTTTGTCCTCATAAAACACATGTGGAGTCTTTACTCCACTTATACTACAGGAAAAATTTGCCCTTTGCCCTCCATATTCACCTAACCTCTCTTCACGCTCTCTCTCTCACGCTCATTAACAACTATTACCTCATCACTAATTTCTACTCCTACTAAACTCTCATCGCCACTATCATTATTCAATGTACCACTCTCTGATACCACATTTTCAATTACATCACCATTTTTAATATCATTGTTATCACTTGTTACCTTATTACTATAATTATCGTTATTACTCACCTTGTTAATTATTCCTTCACTAATTTTTGTCATATTACCACTGTTACTTACCATCCTATTAACTATCTGATTTACCTTACTTTTAATCTGTTCCTCTACTGACTCTACCACTTTCTCAACACTCTGTTCTAATTTGTTAAAGTTAGTTTCAAATATTTCATCGGTTTTTCAACATTTTTATTAACTTGTTTTATTTCATTTCTAATTTCGTAAAAATTGTTTTCGTTTCTATCAAAACAACTCTCAAAGTCATTGCTTAATTTATCTAATTTGTTATCAAACTTTTCCTCATTACTATCTAAACGATTATTTATTTTATCGAATTGACTGAGTAAAATACTCATCATATCACCATCAAATTTATTACATTTTGTTGAGGTTGGGGTTACTTGAACCCCTGAACCCTCTGTCACATTTGTTTGATCTGTTATATTTAATTCAATTATTTTATCTTGACCCACATTTGGAGTCGAATAGGCTTCAAGGCCGTTCATAACAGCTGATTCGTTAAAATTAATTACCTCCTCTATCTCATTTTCATTAATTTTTGCCATTTTTATATTTTTGTCAGATTTTTTAATCTTAAAACAATTTTAATTTTACATATACTTAATATTCTTTTTCACCTTGTATATTTTACTTAACTATAGCACACATCGCTTAACCTGTACGTAATTTATGTATTCTTACCCAACCACCAAACCATACTTGTATTTACCGTAGGTGCGGTTTTTATATAAATTTTACTTTATAAAACTTGTCCATGTTCGGGCGCCATTTGTGTTTACTCAAATTACTCAGAGACTTATAACACATAAATTATTATTATTTACCCAGGATAACTCACCTTACAGTTCCAAAGTCCATCACACGAATGGCGTAATACAAGTCGGGTTTGGGGTTATATCAATAACATACTCGACTCTCATGTAATACAACTCTAATTTTATTTCATTTTTTTTTTTTTACTACTTTTGACTTTACTTGTTTTACAATGTTTCCTACTCAAACTGTTACTGTCATTTAATTATTTTCCTTTTAAATCTGAACCAAAACGAAACATTTACTTAGACATTATTACTTACGCTAACTCTTAATTTAAGGAAGGCTACCCAGCTTGCGCATTCACTCATTCATACAATTTTACATCCCCATTATTTTAGAGCTCGTGATTTAAAATTTTAGTGAAATTATTTAAATATTGAAATTTAGTTGTTGGTTACTTAACGGTCGTCGTCTCTCGTCAACACATGCAGCACCGAGTGTGTTTCCAAATGTTTTGTTCGTTCACCACATTGTGGATTTTTTCCTTCTATCACTACACTTACTTCATTCGGAAATACAGGTTCACTTATTTATGAAGGTTTATTACTTTCAGTTAAAATTTAAAAGATTTCTTGGGGCCCATGAGTCTTGTGGTCCCACCCGGCCGGGCAAAAAGCTGATAGACGACTCACTCGGAGAACACCAACAAATTCCCCACTACGTCTGGTTGCTGAATAGGAAGGCACTGCCTTCATGCGACAAATTGTCCGTCATCTTTCACAGTGTATGGATTTGTCTATAGGCCACGTGTTCGAGAGTTGTCAGACGGAGACGATATAGGAGGCTTTGGTGGGAGGACCCTTTACTGGTTTCCGTCATCTCAAAAGCACGTTGTTTGACAAATGTTATGCCTAGCCGTTTTTTCGTGGCGTTGTTTTTAAAGTGGTATGCGTCGCATCTGCGCACATGCTGGTGTTGCGCGTACTAGTCCGTGACAAACATTGGATTTACCAGCGAGTCTGGCATTCTTCAAGTACACTCTGCCCAAAAGTTTATTCCAGCGTTCATTGTCTGAATAGAACCTTTTCAGGTGGGAATTGCAATTGGAAGTTAAATAAATTTAATAAAAAATAAAGACCCCCTTTTTTACCCCATCACAAGCATCCTTTGGTGTTTTTACATTATGTGCTATACCTTTTGAACCAGGTAAGTGGACCACAATATCTTCAGCTCTTGTTCTTCCTCTCCTCGGAGGATCCATGGTATGCCACTTGTAGTCAGATTTTCTGGTAAGAAGCGTATTCATTTTTGAACCTGCCACCAGACAATCTTCAGGTAAATTGGATGTAATGTCTTCTTCACTGCATTCACTTTCTTCTGTATCTGAAGGCTCTTGTGTTTCAATGAAATTGGGATTATCATCAGAGTTGTCACCACCAAAATGGTCTTCAGGTTCTTCTCTCAAAATTTCCATGTGTATCTCATCTTCAGTTAAATAATGTGAAGCCATATCAAAGTTAATTATATTCTAAATTGTCTAGACAAAATATTAAGAAAAAGTGTGATAATAAAAACAACACTTTGAACAAATACTGTACTGGATGAAAAGTATACGCAAACCTCACAGTGGGGTACACAGGACCCCACACTAACTTTGAACACTCACTACTCAACTGATCAAGGTCAACTGCTTGAAAACTGGTTCTAGCTGGGATGAGATTAGTACCAACCAGTGGCGAAGCGTGCACTTCTGTGATATTTAAGCGGCCGGAAAGCACCTGGTCCCCCCTCCCACCACAATTCAACATTGACTCAACTTTAGCCACGATGTATTGTAACTCCTGTACATCTATTTTTAGACAATACATTTGAACCTAAACCTTCTTATCCCATTGGCTGTGCCGGTTTCCATTCCATTATACTGTATTTGAAATCATGCAATTGTAAATTAACAAACACAATTTTTATTTAAAAAAAATAATCTGGTTTTAAAATATTAAACATAGTAGCCAGTGTACGTAAAATCTTTTATGACCATAAGGAAAATACAAAATTATAATATACAATAAATAATACAATTATAATAAGAATCAATTGTAACAACACGGCCGCATCTCCTTTTTAATGTTTGAATGTGAGTTCTAGAAGTCTCGATTTCTTAGCAAATAAGTCGATCACGTTGTCGTGAAAGTTCGGCTGCTGTTTCATTATCGATAGAAGGTTCTTTTCAATGGAAATCACTGAAAGTGCAGAGAGTCTGTTTTCACTATGGGAGTTTCGGAGGTATGTTTTGATTCTCTTTAATGATGAGTACGACCTTTCCGATGACGCTCTTGTGACGGAAATCGTAACTATTAGCTTTGCGAGTTTAAGCACTTGAGGTAGGGTATCGCAAAGATTTGATATGTGTGTATTTAAGTAAGTCTGACACACTTTTGTGGGAGAAATCTTTGTCTGAATAAATAATACAAAGCTCACTTCGCAGCCGCGGCAATTCAAAAAACTCTCCAAATGACATTTTCAGACAGGTAAAGTGTTGTTCAGGGAATGTCGAACAAAACTGAGGAAACCTTTTAGTTTCAAGCAGAGCAATGAAATCAAGCTCATGGACATCTGAAAACCTTTCCTTCATTTTTGATTTGACTGTGTCGATTACTTCATAATAGTCTCTTGTAGGAGTCTTTCTTGTCATATGAGACATTATCAATTCGCATTCTTTTACTGCGATGGTCAGATTCTTGACAACTGTCCGTCAGGATTCTCGACCAAAAGTTATCAAAATTATTTCTCATTTGGTCCAAATGTTTTTGGAATTCTTCAATCTTTTTTAGACAGTAGGCTATGTCTGAGGTTTTCTTTTGTAAGACATCAAAAATTATGTCGGCTTGAGGAAGAATAGAAGTGAAAATAATGAGCAAAAAGTTGAAGTCAAAGTCCTTAAGAGTGGCGAGAAAGCTTCTTGCTCCATGGTATGTTTCACTGTCCCATTCATGTCCATTTTCAATTATGGATTCAAAGAGACGGATAACATTGCCTTTTTTTTCGAAAACAGTTAGGACGAGCCTGCTGTTGTAATTCCATCTTGTGGGTGCGACTGAGGGAAATCTTTTTTTAACTTCTTGGTCAAGAGCAAATGATCTTTTTGACGACTTTTTAAAATATGACGCAAGCCATGATAGTGCTGAGAAAAATAATTTACATTCTTATATATTATCAACTGAATGTCTCAAAACCAGGTTCATTTTGTGCGCATAACAATGCACAAATAAGGCATGTTTGTGTGTAATTTTAACAATAGCTTGTAACCCACCCTTATCTTCCGACATAACTGCAGCACCGTCATAGGTTTGGGCCACCAATTTTTCCTCACACTGGTATGCATCTAAAGGTTTGAAAACATGTTCAGCTAATGCCTTTGCCCTGCGATCATTGCTCAAATCAGCAAATCCAAGAAACCGTTCATGAATATCACCCAGCTTATTAACGTATCTTAACACCGTGGAAACTTGACACTTATTAGTTATGTCCGTACTTTCGTCCATTATGAGGGCTACAAACGATGCTTCCTTAATTTCTAATTTTATTTCTGATAAAACAGCCTCTGAAACGCAATCAATTAAATCATTTTGAATGTCGATGGATAATCCACAAAATACTGTTGAACGTTCAAGATGGGAATTTAGTTTATCATCATATCCTCTAAGTGAATTTATCAGTCCTATGTAGTTTCCGCGGTTACTGCATTCTTCAGATTCATTGTGTCCTCGAAACGGAAGTTCGTGTTCAGCTAAAAAGCAAGTAACATCAATTAAACGACCTACAATATGCCTGTTAATTTTAACTTGCTCATTGTGTTTCTCTATGTTAATTCTGTGCTGCTCGCTTAAAGAAAACTCAATTCTAGTTGTTTTTCCAAACTTTTTTGAGCTACTTGGGAAGCAATATGGCTTTGTGACAATTCATGCCTTTTTCCTACATTGTGCAGTTACTTAAGTCGGTAAATCCAGACTTAGTCCAAATGGTAGACCTTTCTGTCGAGAAAAGAAGACATGGCCAACAGTACAATTTTGTCAGTTTTTTACAACCGCACACCCACATGAACGAAACGTAATTCTGTTGTTTCAAATGCCGAGTGAAATTTTTGGCTTTGGATTTTAAATTAGGCATCAAGGGTGTAGGTCTACATTTCGACACTATGGTCAGTTTGTCTGTAAAAGATCTAGCACTGAATGGCTTTACTAATAATTCTTCAATAATACAAATACACTCACTCACGCATGAGAAAGAAGTTCCTGCAACTGAATCACAAGGAGCGGTAGAAGCAGACATCGCAGAAACAAACACTACAACGGTTTTAACACAACTAACAAATGCTAACAGCGAACACGCGACTACTATTGTAGCGTATTAGCGAGTGTGTGGAAGCAAGCTTCCCCTCCTCCAGTATCACTCGGCTATCTATGCAGGGCAGTGGCCGGGAGCAATGACCGCCGTAGCAGCCAACATGCGACAGAGTCAGCAGCGTATATGGACAACGAATATACTGCCTCACCGAGTCAACAAAACATGCAGAAAAAATGTGAACTAACTGAGTTCAGAGACAAATGCGCATGCGCGTCTCACCCAACCAAGCAGTTTACAGTCATACTCAAAAGTTTGTCATTTGAATGTATGTACTCCCAGCGGTGAATATCGTGAGGTCTAATATTTGCGCTTGTTCGTGTTACAGAGTTTGTCATTTGTATTTATATTTACTAATTGTGAGTATCATTGATCTGGGGTATAATTAATATTTGTGTGTGTGTTCGTGTTACAGAGTTTGTCATTTGAATTTATATTTACTAACTGAGAGTATCGTAGCATTGATCTGCGGTATAATTAATTTGTGCGTGTTCGTGTTACAGAGTTTTTTCATTTGAATTTATATTTACTAATTGTGAGTATCATTGATCTGCGGTAGAATTAATATTTGTGTGTGTGTGTTCGTGTTACAGAGTTTGTCATTTGAATTTATATTTACTAACTGAGAGTATCGTAGCATTGATCTGCGGTATAATTAATATTTGTGCGTGTTCGTGTTACAGAGTTTATTCATTTGAATTTATATTTACTAATTTTGTGAGTATTGTGAGTGTAATTTTTATACTGTTCTTTTTATACAGCTTAATTTCCAGACTTCAACACCACACTTTTAAAATTCATTAACTGTAGAATTGAAAGATGACAAGTAACAAACAAAGGCCTACAATTCGCAGTCAAGGACGCCAAATAGTTGGGCGAGTTATTGAATTTTTTGATGAAGAAAAGAACAGTGGTTGTTATAAGTACCCAATAAATAACGCGACAAAGCGAGCAGCAGCTGCAACAGGAAAGTCAGAAACCACCATTTGTAAGATACGGAAAGAGATAAAAGTGTCAAAATCTACTGGTAGAAAACTGAGCACTCCTGGAAAGACACGTCAGCAGAGTACAAGAAAAATTGTTTTAGATGATTTTGATTTATGTGCAGTTCGCCGTACGATACAGAATTTTTATACTATTAAAAAGCAGGTTCCTACGTTGCAATCGGTTCTTTCTGAATTAAAAAGTGACATACATTTTGAAGGAGGCAAGGAAACTTTACGCAGAATTATACATAAGCTTGGATTCCGATTTAAAAAATGTAAAAATAAAAGAAGTATATTGATGGAGAGAAACGAAACAGTTGCATGGCGAGCAAGATACCTACGAAAGATTAGGAGGAATGACACCTGTGACAATAAGGGACCTGTTATTTTTCTCGACGAGACATTCATCCATCCCACTTACACAGTGAACAAGTGTTGGCAGGATCCTACGACTAGTGGAGTTTTAAAAAATAATAGTACTGGACAACGCTGGATTATTGTTCATGCAGGTTGGGAGAAAGGTTTCATTCCTGAAGCCTTTCTTATGTTCAAGTCACAAACTACAAGTGGAGACTACCACCACGAGATGAACTTTGAAAAATTTTCCCGGTGGGTTAAGGAAAAACTGTTGCCAAACCTTCCAGAAAAGTCTTTAGTTGTTATGGACAATGCACCATACCACAGTGTACAAGAAAACAAACCGCCGACTACAGCTTCTCGAAAAGCGGAAATCCAGGAATGGCTAAGAAAAATGGGAGTCAGTTTTTCAGAAGATATGACGAAAAGTGAATTATTGGAAATAGTTCGTTTTCGAAAGCCATCACCAACGTATAAAGTAGATACGATTTTTAAAGAAAAAGGGCACGAAGTGATAAGATTACCTCCATACCACTGTAACCTGAATGCCATTGAGTACATATGGAACATAGTTAAGGGACAAGTAGCAAAATTCAACGTCGATCAGAAAGCAGGTGATATTAAAAACCTCACCGAAAATGTTATTGCTTCTATTTCAGAAAGTGACTGGAAGAAAGCTATACAGCATGTAAAAAGTGAGGAAGATAAATACTGGGAAACTGATGCTTTGATGGAAGACGAAATAGAGAAGATTATAATATCGGTTGGGGGAGAAGAATCTTCTGACACTTCCACTGATACAGACGACGACAGTGAATGCTTTAGTAATTTATCGGATGGATGTGAAATGTCTGGTGTTGAAGAATTAGAATAGAATGCCACTTAATATGAAAACTATATCAGTGCTTTCACAACATTAAAATTTGTGTTGAGAGAAGTGAATTTGAGTGAATAGTCCAACTATTTTTTTTTCCTACTAATTATTGACAATGTTATGTTTTTCCGGTACAAATTAGCATGTGCGTTTTAATTTATTTCTCGCGGTATTATGTTTTAAAAAATAAGACAAAGTTATAGTTTTAGTGATATAATTGTTTGAAAGACACGTGAATGCAACTTCTCAAGATACGCTTCTAAAAATTTCATCAAGGTAAGATTTTTTCCATTATTTATTAAAAGGTAATTTAATTCATAACCACGAATCAGTAGTGATAATAATTCTGTCTTTAATACTAACGAATAACACACAGTAATTAGTATATGGGCATTAGCCAAACTGAGAATTACAGAAAACGTAAAAAGCAAAGTGTCATTACTTCATTGTTTACATCGAGTTCCAAATAAATACAATTATGACTTACTCAGTGATACTGATCATTGTTGTTTCGTACGTAAAACCTGTTCTGTTGGAGAAAGAACAAAATCAGTCATTTTGTTTGAAATATTTCTCTTATATATCCTACCATAAAAACTATTATGAAAGTACCTTTGTAAATTGTCTTTGACAGAAATAACTTTACCTGATCCACAACAATAACGGCCTACCCTTTACCAATATACCGTTATTGCTTTGTAAAATTAGCCACTTTGTTCAGACTTATTAATACCTACCGACTTGTCAACCTGTCCTTTGTAAAATATTAGATCTTGTTGTTCATAACGTCCTGAAGTATCAGTAATAGGTAATTCATTATTTCCTAGTATGGAACACTTATTTGTAAATTAAATACTAAATAGAATAATACAGTGATAAATTTAAAGAATAATTAAAGTTCTCTATAGACTCATTAATTACATATTTTAATCCGATTTTAATTATTTCAAAAATCTAAGTACTTTACTCAATAAAAATAAAACACAAAAGCAAACCAAAAATGGTTTAACTTTTAATCAGTTAATTTTGTTTTAACTTTAATCAGTTAGTTTTTGTAACTATTAACTGTAACTTTAACTTAGTTAGTTTGTTTGGACAGTAACTTTAACTTTGATCAGTTAACAATTATTATGATCTTTCCCAAGTCTGTTTATAAACTTGCTAATTGAATAGAAATTAAATTCACTTGTTCCACATAATTTCACTCGTTTATAGAACTACTATTTGTAATAGCAAAACCTTTCTCTACCAGCTAACTATTCATGTTGTAATTCGAAAAAGCATGAGCAAAAGTAACATAAATTTATACATGTATGAAGAGTACAAAAAAAATTAAACATTGAATAGCCTTATTGACATATTAAGCTCCAAACTGAAGTAACAATAATCCATTTATGTTGATCAACAACAGAGACACAACTAGTTATGGTTTACAGGTCAATACCTAATTGAAATTGTGGAGTTTATTGCTCATATTGTTTATGTTTATGGTCAAAGTAATTTAATAATTTATGAAACGGTGTAGAATAACAATTTTGACACCATATGCGTACAGTTTAAGTATTAAAATGCTCTAACTTTAATTTTTGCACGAGTAAATTATCTAGTCGCGTATGAGTTTTACTTTGACTGTACAAACGTCAAGCAGCGTAGGGAAACGTACTGAACCCCCATGCAACTGGCAGTGCCAGTGCTGCTACGCTTCCCCTCTCCAGATTCTATGTTAACGGAGCCATGTAGTACACACTCGAATCGCCGCTTACGTAAAACGCGCTTTGCATCCACTATATTTACCTCATTTTGTTCATACAGGAAGCTCTCGGATTTAATATTTATTATAGAGAAGTCCGTGGTTTTAGCAAAAAAAGTTTATTTTTATCAACTATTTTCAAATTGTAAGCGCCGCTTACATAGCGTATATGGACGCTTCGCCACTGGTACCAACATAGAATACAAAAATTCCCTACTGCGTACTACAGTTAGTAAGAGAGAATTTCAACAACAAAAATTTGCTGGGGTCTACTGGAACCCACAGTGAAGTGCGAGGGTTAATCATCAAGTACTTGTTGCAGACTTGTGGATGAAGCAATTCTTGGTGTGGACGTTAAGAATGCATACGGATTTATAGTCGACTTCAAAAACAAAGTCTTGAGAATCGGAGGAGAAGAGGTAATTCTCTCCACAATGACTACATCAGAAAAATCAATAGACGTCATAAACCAAGTGGCCGTAACTGTTCCGCCAAACTCCAGAGAAGTATTACTTCAGAGACGGTTTGTCAGTTCAGGACGAACAGGCTTAAGGAAGGGGCAGTGTTACAACATCACAGAACAATCTACGTGTTTCTTGAACGATCCATTGGAATCCGGCTGAATGTTGTGGTGTACTTGATTTCAACATGCGCTTGCGAGACTTTTCTAGACACCGCCAGCCTCACTGACTGTGTCAAGGCCACAATTAATTACATCGTAGTGTAGAGATAACGCGTAGTTGTAGAATGTTCTGGTCTGTGAGGGGGTATAAATATAAGGCATCAGCGGCCTTAGTTTTAGTTTATTGTCGGGTGATTGCAAGTGATTACTCTGTACGTTCAAGTGGTTATTGTGGCAAAGTGTTGTGTTTTATAATCGGGTGGTATAATTGTAAATACAATTGTTTTATATTAGTTGACATTTTATTGCGTGTGAACAATTTTTTTTTATTTGTTGTAAGAGACTGTTTTGTTGATTACAAATTGTTCAATTGTGATAATTAAAACTGGTGATTAGTGACTTAATTGGTATCTTGTATTTTGTTTTCCACTGTACCATATGATGATCAAGTAGACCATCATAACAGTATGTTAGCCTAATAAGTTCAAGTTTATTTAAACTGTTTTTGAAAATTTCTAATTATTTGAATCTAAGTTGATTCTACTTCTACTAGCATATAAGACGCACTAGGAACTAAAATAATTAAAGGTTAATAAAAATTTGCAATATGAATTAATGATGTTTTTATTTTTGAATTCTGCCTATGACTTGAAAGTTCTAATTTTGCATTACTCATATATTAAAAATTATTGTACACTGCAGACAAGAACCCTCTCCTCCACCACATTTCATCTATGAGTTCTGCCCTTACTCTCTACAAAAAAAGCATTGGATATACGTGTGTCCTATGTAGTTTGCATTACTCATATATTAAAAATTATTGTACACTGCAGACAAGAACCCTCTCCTCCACCACATTTCATCTATGAGTTCTGCCCTTACTCTCTACAAAAAAAGCATTGGATATACGTGTGTCCTATGTAGTTTGGGGCTTTTCTTTACCAGTCATCTGCTGCTTTGTTAACAATTCCAACATGCAAAAGAATCAGGAATCAGTTATAGTAAGTATTGAGAGAGAGAGAGAGAGAGAGAGAGAGAGAGAGAGAGAGAGAGAGAGAGAGAGAGAGAGAGAGAGAGAGAGAGAGAGAGGACCTATTTGTTTTCAAGTATTAATATTTGTTAACAATTTATTCATGCTCCTTGTAATTTTATTTCTTTTCTTGTGAGTAGATTGTGATTGTGTAGTTGCATGACTACTAGTGATGTGTTTTCACTGCCTGGTAGTTTAGTGTTGTTCTGACATCTTTCTTACCTTGTGTTTCTCCTATATGCTCTCCTTTTTTGGCTTTGCAATGTTGCCATTCATACTAAATGTGAAGTACAAATTTTAAAGAGTTTAAAATTTGATTGACGTTTTACATGCTGTGCTGCAAATTTCTTATAAATTATATATCTACAACACAATCACCTTCTTCATATAAACATATTTTATAAATTTTTTGTTTGCCTGTAGAAGTTGCCAGTGACTGCTGCTCTAACATAAGATTTATGGAGTTACTTTTTTCCACATTTTATTTACAATAAATTTTCTTTCTTATGAACATAGTATTCTAATGGTCAAAGTGCAATAAGTAAATTGTTAATTGATTTTTATCTCTGTAATTAATTAATGCCATCAGTGTGTGTATTAAAATTGTTGGTCCATGAGGAAGACATATAGTATAAGCATGAAAGTTGTAGTAAGTAGTATAGTTATTTCTAATCCAAATTCCAATATTCAGCTTGAGGTGGTTTGGATTCTTTGTAGAACAAACAATATTATTCTACAATATTATATGTAGAATTAGAATTGTTTGTAATGTTTATAGTGGATGTTTCTGAAGACTTTGTCATTAGATCTTTTGGCACTAAATCTTGTCACCACCTTATTTCATGTTAACTCCTTTTGTTTATGGGCTTATCCATTAATAATAAAAAAATATGTTTATATAAAATTCCTATTCCGCTTTCATATACAAATTTAGTATCCATTGGATACAGCTCTCCCTCATATCCAAAACACTGACTAAACAGATTGTATGTATAAAGTAGTTGTATCGACGTATCATTAGCATTTATCTACACACTGTTGACCGATGAAACTTGTTCTTCGTCGAGTCTTGGCTTGAGCAATTATTATTTTTGTTGAACAAGAAGAATAAAAAGAATAAGGGGTAAGCGGAGGACGATGATGACAACGAGGAGAAAGGTAAGAAGAAAAGGAGGATGCGGAGGAGAAATGAAGTAGGAGAAGAAAAATAAAGAGTAGAAGAAGAAGGTGGTTTAGTTAACCAGTTTACATGTCTTGTACAGATTATGATGCGTTATTTAAGGTAAGACTTGTGTAAGAAATCTCTCTCTCTCTCTCTCTCTCTCTCTCTCTCTCTCTCTCCCCCCTATACACACACACGCGCGCGCGCGTGCGCATAAAGAATTTTGACAAAACCGAAACATCAGAGCATGATAATGTTTTGTAAACAAAACATTTCTAGACTGTAGGGAATCGAAAGTGTGGAAGCGTCACATTTTTCGATGACGCATCACGCATTTTGTGGAATGACCTCCAGCCTAAAAACACTATCATGTTAAAAAATAAGTTTCACAAGTCACTATGTCTCCGTGTTATGGAACATACTTTTAAATGAGGTTAATCGCAAACCAAACAATATCTAAATCATTGTTTTACAGTTGTCAAAAATTTCTCTTTTATTACTAAAACTTTCTTTTGCACTATACACAAATCTGCTATAACAAAATATTGATTAATTTGTGCCTTACAAATCTCTGTTGTTTATTTAATATTACAGTAATATGTGTATGTTCTGATAGTATGTCTACTATAGCTATTAATTTGTTAACCATAGGTCTGAAAACATCTTGTTTTTCTTCTGGCCGACGTTTTGTGTTAAAAAACTCTATATCTAAAGAAGCAACAGAGATATCTTACTTAAATCTGGTCATATGTTTACATTAATGTTCTTCCATAAATTAAGAAAGCACTGTTATTTTATGATCTCAAATTTAAAAATTGTGGCCACTTTACTGTTACCAGATTGTAGTTATTTGTTACCAGATTTGAAAAAACAACATGCCACTGTGTTTACAATAAAATGGTTAACATTTTACTTGATAAACCACATTTGATAAAATTAAAATTTAAAGAACTATTAGAGATTGAAAAATTAAAGTGACCACCACTTCGAAATTTGAGATCATAAAATAATTGTGATTTCTTAATTTATTAAGGAATATGTGATTTCTTAATGTAACCATGTGTACCAAATTTCATTAAGATATCTATATCAAGATCTCTTAAATAAAGTTTAAAAAAAAAAACTCAAAAGATCAGCCAGAAGGAAAACAAGATGTTTTTGGACCTACGATAGGAAGGAACTTTTACTCTTAAGCTGCAATTACACCTGCCGAGTGCTGGGCCGAGTCACTCGCTACTCGGTACTCGGCCGAGCAACTTTAGTGGAGAGAGGTGATTACATGCGGAGGGACAGTGGACGAGTCAGTCCGTTTTGAGATCGGTTTGAATACGTTAAACATGGTTTCGCAGCGGGGCAAAATGAAAAAAGTGAAGACAATTTTTAAACAGTATTGTAACTTGATCATACCTGCCTTAATAGAGGAAATCGAACATGAAATCAGCAGTAATAGAAAACGATTATGGACAAGACCGTGGCTATTGAGAAGAGATGTTAGGGGAGCAACTGCAACCCTGTTAAGAGAATTTGAAACTGAAGATCTCAGAGAATATAGATCTTTTATGAGACTGGGATTAGAGCAATTTGATTCTTTACTGAAAGCTATAACTCCTAAAATTCAGAAAACAGACACTGTTTGACACTGTTTTGCGAGCTGCTATTCCAGCAAAAGTGAAATTACAAGTCACTTTATGTTTTCTTGCAACAGGAACTAGTTATCGCTTTTTACAATATTTCTTCAGAGTGTCCCAACCAGCTATAACTAAATTTATCCCAGACATTTTGGATGCTATTTATGAACACCTAAAGGATTACATTAAGGTAAGTGAATTAAAACTAATATTTCTATTGAAGTAGATATTTATTTGAAATATTTGAATTATGTAATTAATTATAAGAACATCACAAGTACTTAGGTTTCTAAATCAAAAGTTAATTAAAAGTGGGAGAAATAAGCGAGACCAGTTTATCAGAGGAGTCTGTAGGGCTGAATTCACTTGCACTGTTGGCTGACTGTGGTAACGTCTGGTACTGAAACATTGCTGACTGCGATGTCTGCGTATAACTGTAGCTGTCACTTGACTGTGGTGAAGACTGGTATTGAGGAGTCGATGAGAGTGATGGTGAAGGTACAAAGTATGATGATGGCGTATGCACCTGATAAATGGTGATGGTTATCGTAGGCCAGTGTTGACTGAGAACGTTTTTTTTTCTCGTAAATCCTGAATACCGTAATCCGTCAGAAGATTTTGGATTGCACTATGAGCCAAAAGCGCTCGTTCTTCTGATAACTTTCGTAACTGTTTTGCAACACTATTCCCAAATGCATCGAAAGAATCTTCGTCATCCACAGTGGCATTGATAGATGCGTGTAAATGCTTGAGATCTTTCACGGCATTAATGAGGCTTTTGGCTTTCTTTTGTTTTGGGGAGGATGAATAGGCTTCTGCATGACTTGTGGTGAAGTCGATGGAGGTTCTTCATTATTATCCTTTTCACCCACGATCTCTTGCCCTTCAATAATCTGCAACATAAAAAGAACGAAAATTTATGAATATTGTTATGTGACATGATGTTCCCTAAATTGTGGGATTAGACTAATACAGTATAATACTTGATATATTAATAAGACTTTGATAAAAACCTCTATATTGATGAATGGAAATCCTGGGCATAGGCCTAAGATAAAATTAAACAGATGGAACAGGCATAGATTAAATGAATAAATAAAAACATAAAATACCCTAAACAAAGGACAAACTTAAGACTGAAATGCAGACATGACACTGACAATCTCATAGGTGAACATTTACTTAGTGAAAGTTGTTTATTCTTTTGTGTTTATTCTAGTTTATTCGTAATATTCAAAGAACCTACACCCTGACTTAAAACCTATTATGAAATATTAAATAAATAAAATAAACCTCCGCTCAACAGTCCGTTAAGGACCAAGGCATACCGCGCGGCTTTTTGTGTTAGTGTGACGGTGTATGGCTAGTACTACGCGCCACCAGCCGCTAGTTGCGGTATTCACAGCCAGGAGGCGGCACTGTTATCTCAGCGCCTACTCAGTTTGCCTCACGATGCTGAGTGCACGCCGTACGGAACCTCCGCCGGGAATTGAACCCGGGACCACGAGCGCATCAATCGCCCGCGTTAGCCACTAGACCACCTGGAGGATTATGAAATATTAATATTGGTATTATTGTGTATAATTAATTAACTGAATTTACAGTAGCTCAGCATGACATTAACTACAGAATTTTTCCATGGTTAAATAATTTTATTTAACCTGAGATTATATTAACCAAGGACTGAAGAATTTCACAACACTTTTTTATTTCCAGGTGCCAACAACTCAAGAAGAGTGGAAAGTGATAGAAAATGGCTTTAACACTAGATGGAATTTTCCTGGATGCCATGGTAGTATTGACGGAAAACATGTTACAATTCAAGCACCTCCAAATTGTGGAAGCGAATTTTGGAATTACAAGGGCTCCAATAGCATTGTGTTACTTGCTATAGTTGACCACGATTACTGTTTTCGTTATATCAGCGTCGGATCAAATGGAAGAAACGCAGATGGCGGTATTTTCAGGGACTCTCTAATGTACGAAAAACTGGAAAATGATTTGTTGCCGAATTGTGGATTTTTAGTTGGTGATGACGCCTTTCAATTGAAGACGTATTTATTGAAACAGTATTCACATAAACCTTTAACATTTCTTGGATTTCGTTGTCCATGACGTGTCCGTTACTTAACTAAATATCACTATAGTATTGACGACTCGGAACACTAAGTTTTTTATAAGTAAAAACGTAAAGTTTTACCTTACAGCCTAAACCGGCTTTCACCTTTAGAAGGCTTCATCAGAGGCTGCCATAGGTAGCGCTGTCCGTCTTGTTGTTGGCGACGGGATAGTTTTTCGAAAGATCGAAGTTGTGTGTGTGTGGTGAGATGTGTTCGAATAATGCGTGCGATTTGAATTGTGTCTGTTCGTTTAGGATGTCGTTTTTATTTGTTTTTGTGTGTTTGTATATTTCTAATTGTTCTAGAGTGTCTAGTTTTCGGCCTTTTGTGTGTACGTGTAGAATGTTCATGTTATTGTCGATGTTTTTATATGTGTGGTTTGCTTCAATGAGGTGGTTTGCAAAGGTAGATTCTGTAGTGGTGTGGAGTGCTTTTGTGTGTTCAATGTATCTCTGTTTGAAGCTACGTCCTGTCTGGCCTATGTAGAATTTATTGCAATTTGAGCAATTTAGCTTGTATACACCGGGTAGATCGAATTTGTTTTGTGCTTTGGGCATGCGTTTTGATAGTGTGTGTTCTGTTTTGTTAGTAGTTTTGTAAGCGATTCTGTATCCTGCTTTTTTGAACAAACAATGACAGACACTCACATAAAATACTATATTGGCACAGATACGTTGATGACTTCCTATATACAGGGGAAACAAAAGACAATGTGAACAGTTACTAACGCACATAAACAAAATACATAAAAACATAACCTTCACTGCCGAATACGAACACAATACCATAAACTTCTTAGACCTCTCCATCACAAAACTAGAACACAGGCACAAATTCAGTATATACAGAAAACCAACTACAACTGACACACTAATACACAACACCTCCAATCACCCAATACAACACAAACTAGCTGCTTTTAGAACCATGATACATAGACTTAACAACATCCCCTTAGATGAAATAGACTACAAAGACGAACTAAACACAATAAAATATCTAGCAGAATCTAACGGTTATGACAGAACAATAGTCAGTAAACTCCTACACAAAACACAAAACAAACAACAGACAAAGATAGAAAACAACAAATTCATAACACTAACATACATCAACAAACAAACTGAAAAAATTGCCCACAAATTCAAAAAAGCAGGATACAGAATCGCTTACAAAACTACTAACAAAACAGAACACACACTATCAAAACGCATGCCCAAAGCACAAAACAAATTCGATCTACCCGGTATATACAAGCTAAATTGCTCAAATTGCAATAAATTCTACATAGGCCAGACAGGACGTAGCTTCAAACAGAGATACATTGAACACACAAAAGCACTCCACACCACTACAGAATCTACCTTTGCAAACCACCTCATTGAAGCAAACCACACATATAAAAACATCGACAATAACATGAACATTCTACACGTACACACAAAAGGCCGTAAACTAGACACTCTAGAACAATTAGAAATATACAAACACACAAAAACAAATAAAAACGACATCCTAAACGAACAGACACAATTCAAATCGCACGCATTATTCGAACACATCTCACCACACACACACAGCTTCGATCTTTCAAAAAACTATCCCGTCGCCAACAACAAGACGGACAGCGCTACCTATGGCAGCCTCTGATGAAGCCTTCTAAAGGTGAAAGCCGGTTTAGGCTGTAAGGTAAAACTTTACGTTTTTACTTATAAAAAACTTAGTGTTCCGAGTCGTCAATACTATAGTGATCTTTAACATTTCAACAAAAATTTTAGTACGTAGGCTTTCACGGCCGGTGTCACTATAATAATTTAAAACTTCCGGGCTGAAAGGCCGTGGTCGAATGCTTGATGTTCTGCAGCTAGATGTTTCGGCCACACCACCGGTGGCCATCTTCAGTAGCAAAAATGTTCGTAATAGGTGGTATGCCGAACAAGTCGCCCAATGAACTGGGAACAAGCAACAGTGAGAGAATTACGAGTACGAATACATATCTTCCACAAGGCAGCTTAGACATTGAAGATGTGGATGCAGGTGTTACAATTCCTGGATCATGGAGACAAGAAGTTAATAATCAATTGCCAAGTAGTAATCGTAATAATGTGGCAAATCATACATCAAGACAAGCAAGAGAACTTAGAGACAGGTATGCCGGCTATTTTATTAACTCTGGAGCAGTGCCATGGCAAAACAGAATGGTTCATTGACCATGAAGTGTAAATATTGGAAATTTATAAAATTATGTATTAAACTATTTGACATAATATTGTATGTAATAAATAATATAACTTACTTTATATAATAATGAAACTTTCAAACTTGTGAACTTACTTGTCTTTTTTTGTCGAACGCGTTTCGGCGTGGTGTTCGCCTTTGACAAGAAAAGACAAGTAAGTTCACAAGTTTGAAAGTTTCATTATTATATAAAGTGTAGTGCTGTGAAAAAAGATGATGAACAATCAAGACAACTATAATATAACTTACATTATCATATGTTTTCCTCTTCTCCCCAATGTTCATGGTAGGTTCCAGTTCTTTGAGCCATTTTAAATTAGATTCATAAACTGAATTTAATCTGCTACCCAATTTTTTAGAATCTTCGACTTTTTTCTTTTCTTGGTTGTACGTCAATAGCAAATTTTTAATTTTATTTTTTACTTCTGGCACACCAAAGTCGGGTAAATTCATTGCTTCTACCAACTTGAGATAAGCAGCATCCCGCACGTTTTTGTCTTTGTACACAGCCGATTTGAAATCCCACAAACACTCGTGTGTTTTGTATTCCTGGACAAACTTTAACGTTGTTTCACTGGACCACTTGGACATATTTAAAAAATGTAGAAGCACAAAATGAACAATGAAATAATAACAAAAAAAGAGCGCCCACAACAGGACTCACTTAACACTTCACTGACTCGACTGATCTCACTGACCGTGTGATAGACGAGTAGAGCACCGAGTAGAGTGTGTGGGTGGACGGGGAACTCATTCGGGCGAGAAAATAGAACACGTTCTATCCACTGTCCTCGGTCAAATCACTCATCCGTTACTAGGCCGAGTACTGACTGTACTGATCACATTAGTAGAGTACTCGGCCAAACGCACTGTCTCGGCCGAGCACTCGGCAGGTGTAATTGAGGCTTTATATTGATGCGAGTATGTATGGTGAAGACACCCTTTACATTACACTGTGTGTGTGGAAGTGAGCGAGTGAGTGTGTGTGTTTAATACTATAATATAAATGTGTGTGAGCGAGTAAGTGTGTGTGTTTAATACTATAATATACTCGTAAATTTTACATTACTTTTAATGTCTCATGTATTTGTTTTAAGAATACAATGTTTTGTATGTTTGCATGTAAATTAATATTTTACATACTTACTTTTACCATTGTACAAATGTCCTTGCTCTCTCTGTCAGTTACATGATATTTTATACAGATTGTCTACATGCTTATTCATTAAATAATATAAACCTAGTTTCAATTATAGGTAAAGCTCTTTTTTGTGATTAATGTCAAGTTATTTTCATTTAAAGAGCTAAGTGATATTACTTCAGGCAACTGTTCACACATAAGTATTTTCCATCAAAAGTAAAACACTAATAGAATTGTACAATAATTTATAGTCCCATATTGAAAAATGGTCACTTCGTGTAGCAGTAAATTGAAGTTGTTGTTCAAGTGGCATTACTTCAAATGCCTTCAATGAGCGGAATGCACTATATCACACATGTAACCTGGCTACAGTATAGCCCGATTAAGAAATACTGAAAATTAAGTCTGGGATAGCCCAGATCTAGGTTGATCTAGGTTTGATTTATTTGCAGTGGTCAGGACTTCACTTCTGTACTTGAGGTAGGTTTGATACAGATACTGTAAGTTGTGTTACAAATATCTTGTGTACTTCCCTAAGAAACTCCTGTCAGTCATTTGAGTAATCTCAACCTGCCACTGATCTTTTCCTTCACTTGCTTTATAGTTTTTACATCTTTCCAGTTCACTTTATTGTCCACATCTGTTTTCTCACGTTTGTTACCTCTCAATTGTTGTATTTAAGGTTGAATAGGTAATTTTGATGTTTCAGTGAGAATGACTGATATACAGTTTTTGTAGTATTTATTTCTGTTATTGTTTTGTCTCTAGCCACTCGTCTTATCTAGAGCCAGAGTCATATACTTTTTAACAGTTTTTGTTGTCTGAAATCATTTTTGTAGTTACTTAAATAATTAGGTAATCTGTGAAGATGCTCAAGTTTATTCCTTTTAGGTTGCTGATGTAGTTTGATAGACCATCAACGACCGTTCAAGGAAAATCGCCGCCCTAGGCGAAAACCGAGAAAGGCACCCTAAAACATTTTTCACATTATTTATCTTTAATCTGTATGATATCTCTGCCAGTTGGAAATATTTTACTGAGTAAGGTTTTAAATTAATACAAGATTCGAAATTCATTTTAAAAATGCTTTATTTAACAAAATTCAAATATTACTAACTATTCTAACTAGAAAAATACTGTTTTTTTACATAATATACTTTACAATATAGTAAAATGTAGAACTTATGTTAAATAATTAATTTAGTTAATTTAAACTAAAATTTAATTTTTCGAGCTTTTATTTGTGCGAAAGTAGAAATCAAATCTTTCAATGGTAACGTACTAACTAATTGCTGCTCAATGGTCAGCATTGCTAAGCTTGACAATCTCTCTTGTGTCATCTTGTTTCTGATATAAGTTTTTATTAATTTTAGCTTCGAAAAGCTATGTTCCCCAGAAGCTACATTTACTGGGAGCGTCTGTAATATTCTAAGAGCGATAAACAGATTCGGATAATTATTTTGTAAGCCTTTTTCACAAATATATTCCATTAATTTTAATGGTGGTAAATTCGGTGATACAATCTGAGAAATTATTTTTAACTCAGAGCACAATTCATAAGCGTCGATATCTTTCGAATCATCTGGCCCTGTTAAGATTCTTTCTAAATTTAAGCATACATTTAGAATCTCTTGAGTTGAACTTCAATTCAATTTAGTAATATCGTATAAGAATCCAAATGTAGCACTGATTTTGCCCAGCTGAGTAAATCGCTCTGCAACAGAGTTAATCACTGTATCCAGTACCTCAAAATAAAAATTAATTTTGAATTTTTCTTTTGGATCAGAAACTGGCTCATCTATTCCTTCATAATTGAACTGCCTGCGTGTTCTTCTTACCCTTTCAGTCTCACAAATAGGCTTCACATGTAACGTTTCAGCAAGCTCGTTGGCATCAACTAGTACCCTTTCAAACTCGATATCACTTCTGCATTCTACTAAAAATTGTTTAGTTCTCTCTAAATTTTTTACAGCTTCATGAATACTGAAGTTAATAGTTTGTAAAAGTTTGCTAGTAGTATTAATTTCGAAAAGTATTTTATGCCATACTACTAAAGCAACTAAGAATTTATATTTACAAATACAAGTGGCAATACTTTGGGCTTCGACGCGAGTGAAATTACCTGAAGTTCCAGTGAACGAAGTATCTTCTGATATTTCTATTAGAGCATCATATATCTCTTCTATTTGGAATCTAAGTGGCATAATTGCATCTATTCGGCTTGACCATCTTGTCGCACTTAGAGGTTTTACAGTTAAGCTAGCTATATGCTTCTTTAGGAAACTCCATCAACGAGGAGATGCAGAGAAAAATACATAAATATTTTGGACAAGATCAAAAAAAATCGTAGCTTCAGTGGAAGACATAACTAAATTTAAGGAATGAGCACCACATGGCACAAAGAAAGCTCTCTAATTAATATCTAATATTCTTTTTTGCACACCTGTATTCTTCCCTGCCATGTTACTCCCATTATCGCATCCTTGTCCTCGTAAATTTTGTATAGGTAATTCCAAATTTGCCATAAATTTTAAGACAACTTCGCTCATATTTGCACCAGTTGTTTCTTCGAGTGGAATAAAGCCAAGAAAATGTTCTCTTACTGAAACATGTGGTTCTTCGCTTGATGTTGAAGCTGAATCTTCGTTTAAATCAAGAGAAGCAACATGAACAAATCGAATAATGAACGTCATTTGCTCGACGTGAGTAACGTGTGGAGTACAATCTAGAATTATTGAAAAATATTTAGCTTTTTGAACATATTCTATAATCTTTTGTTTAGCTGCATTTGACAATATTTGAATTAATTCATTTTGGATATTTTTTCCTAAATAATGCACATGAATTTCATCATTCTTTATTCTTAGGATGTGTTTTTGCATAATTGGATCAAATAAAGAAAGTAACTTGACGAATTTAAGAAAATTACCATTACTAATTTTATGTAATTTTTCATTACTTCCTTGAAACGCAAGATTTTGAGAACCAAGAACCTTAACCAAAGCTATTAATCTTTCTAGCTTGTTTGGGGCCATGCTATATTAAAATTGGTTTTAATTGATTAAAATTTAAGTTCAAATTAGTCCAAATAAATGGATCTGAAAAATTAATATTTAAATTGTCAGTGCTATTTTTCAGTGTTAAATCATTGTCAGTATTATTGGGAGCTTCAGGTTCATTTCCATTAATTAATTTAATTGAAATGGTGGATTTTACTGAATTTTTAGTTGTATTGTCAGTAGGGACAGGAGGAATGTCTTCATTAGGTTTATCAATTGCAGAATCGGCAGAATTGACAGAATCTTGTGTGAAACGTTTGGAAGAATTGGCTTGTAGTAGTACTGTATCAGGTTTTTTTTCAGTCTCTTCATTATTACGAACAGATGTAAGCTCAGGCCGAAGAAATTTGGCGAAAGCAGCTCCTAATCGTTTATCTTCTTCTATCCTTTCAAGTTTACTTTTTTATAAGCTGCTCCAGATAATTTTTTTGACATTGTCTGCATATGGAATTAATAACAATTTTGTCAAATTATATTAAATGTGACAAAAGTACATTTTAAAAAATAAATACGAACGAAAAAGATGAAATTAATTAAATATTTTATTCAATTTAAAGTTTTAGACCTCTCCATCACAAAACTAGAACACAGGCACAAATTCAGTATACACAGAAAACCAACTACAACTGACACACTAATACACAACACTTCCAATCACCCAATACAACACAAACTAGCTGCCTTCAGAACCATGATACATAGACTTAACAACATCTCCTTAGATGAAAAAGACTGCAAAGACGAACTAAACATGATAAAATATCTAGCAGAATCTAACGGATATGACAGAACAATAGTCAGTAAATTCCTACACAAAACAAACAACAGACAGACAGAAAACAACAAATTCATAACACTAACATACATCAACAAACAAACTGAAAAAATAGCCCACAAATTCAAAAAATCAGGATACAGAATCGCTTACAAAACTACTAACAAAACAGAACACACACTATTAAAACACACACACAATGCACAAAACAAATTCGATCTACCCGGTGTTTACAAGCTAAATTGCTCAAATTGCAATAAATTCTACATAGGCCAGACAGGACGTAGTTTCAAACAGAGATACATTGAACACACAAAGGCACTCCACTCCACTACAGAATCCACCTTTGCAAACCACCTCATTGAAGCAAACCACACATATAAAAACATCGACAATAACATGAACATTCTACATGTACACACAAAAGGCCGAAAACTAGACACTCTAGAACAATTGGAAATATACAAACACACAAAAACAAATAAAAATGACATCCTAAACGAACAGACACAATTCAAATCGCACGCATTATTCGAACATATCTCACCCCACACACACAGCATTGATCTTTCGAAATTCGATTCCGTCACCCACAACAAGATGGACAGCGCTACCAGCGGCAGCCTCTGAAGAAGCCTTTTAAAGGAGAAAACCGGTTCAGGCTGTAAGGTAAAACTTTATGCTTTTACTTATAAAATACCTAGTGTTCCGAGTCGTTAATGTAATAGTAATATTTAATTAAAAATAGTATAGTTTTTATTTAATTTTTTTGATGTGTGTATTTTTGGTTTTGTTAAGTAATATCTAAGATCGATTCTGGTGGTCATAATAATTGTTTTAGTTCTAGTTTTGTTTTGTAATTAAGTCAGTTTGACATAATTTAAATGCTTGACATTATTTATGGAATTTACTTCATGTTTTGGTTATAATATGATTTACCCACAGAATAAATACCTACATTTGCATATATACATTACAAAAAAGCACAAAAATAACTATGTGAAACACAACAAGAAACATAAGTACATAAAAATTACATAATTGAGTCCGAAATTATTGAACCTATTGACTGAGAAAAACTGACATGTTCAACTAATGGATTCAATGCGTGTGAATTAGATGAGCCAACCTTTCTTAAGATGGCTATTGCCATTTAAAATGTTTATTTCTCTTCCCACTCCCTGCATGTTGTTGAGTTTATGTTATGAAAACGGGCTACTGCAGCACCATTCAGCATTGAGACCATGCTTAAAACATTGAGTGACTGACTACTAGTAGCCCCAAAAATATCAGTCACATAAGGCAACTTTGTTTACACATTATAGTGGTATATTAATAATTTTAAGAACAAATTTAATGGGAGAAGCCCTTTTGCTTTCCTTGTACAAGCCACAACTGTATATAGATCTGAAACAGATTTACCTAATTATTGGGATTACAATCTGTGGGAGTTATGTAGTATTAATAAGGACATAGGGGTGCATTCAAAACTAAATAAATGCATAATTAAATACTTTTTCCTGCTTATTTAGTAAAATACAGAGTAAATAACTAATACAGATTTTCATATCTATATGTTGTATATGTATGCTGACATTAAAGGCCTTGTTAATCTTGAAGTTCTGTTATTAGCTAATAATACACAATGCCTAATGGGTTTCTACTTCACTGGTGGAATTAAAGGTTTCTTTAATGAAATTGGACTGAACATGGGTCACAAGTATAAGAAAACATGTTGACAGTGCAACAAGATCAGTCTAAAAATATGCTATATAAACTATTCTTCAGTAGCAAATCCACTACCAGTATTTAACTGTTCTGAAGAGTGCTTTTCATAGCCACAGTATCATACAACTAACCACCTAAACGTTGTTTACAGTTTGTAAATATAGACTCGACTCATGATGCGACTAATAACCGGTAACACTCTAACGTACTAGACAGTTACACTAACATGGTTTCCATGTTTCATTCATACCACATATAATTTACATACACAGTTTTTTAAAGCAGAAACTGAAAAATTTAAAGTATGTTGAAAATTGATTAAAACTGTAAAACTACAATAAATCAATAGAAGTATGCTGCAAGTATCCTGAAGAATAAACAATTTCTTGAACATCTAATAAAAGCTAATCAATGCCATTAGAAGTTATTCTCACACTGAATTCAGTCAGTAATCCAGGGCCAAGCATACCTTTTCCCCATTTCCTCACATGCTTTTCCTGCCAAGTTGCTACTTTACACAGTTCTGTTTATGACTGCACATATTTTCAGCTCATGTCAAAACAGTGTAACTAATTTAGGTATTGTGCATCAGAAAGTGTAGTTTTGTTTTATACTATAACTTTTCATTTTAATGCTATTTAATTTTGAATCATTTAAATAGAACTACTAGCCTGGCCGTTATAAGTCAGTTACAAAAAAAGTTTTTTTGACTGTATAGAGTTATCTTAATGACCTTGTAACAAACCAACAAATACTAACTTATAAGTGAAGTGTTAACAAATACCCAAGAAGCAACAGTAGCAGTAGCAGCATATTCTTTGTCATAAGAAATGCTTAGCAAGTAATGTTAGAAGAAAATGAATACTGTACCCAATATTCAACTTGACAGATAACTCTGATACCCCTGCACACGATAATTTTCTATCCCTACAGAAAAGAAAGCTCATAAAAAGTGGAACACCTAGATGATTTCAAGAAGAATGTTGTGTTGATAAACAGCATATATGATAGTAATCTATAACTACTTTAGAAACTGATTAAATGCTGGATTACCATTATCTTCGTATATGGTAGGTAAATGTGGAAATGTTAGAATTTAATTTTATTAAAACTATAGAATACTCTGACATGATATACTATCACAAAAAATAAAACTAATTAACAATTAAATAATAATTTTAACTGTAAATATAATATTTGACTATTCAGTTGTAATTGTAAGTGATTACTACTTCATTGTGCAACTGTAGTTGCATAAAACAATCCGTCAATGCATTGGATACATACTACTATGCATGTCAGGTTCTCTAAACAGAAAACTGGATATTGGATCCTCACTCCATTCATTGAAACCATAGAGAAGTGTTCAACATTTCTTAACACATGCACCCTTTTGTCTTCTCTGAGTGGTGAAGAATTCACACCTTGAACAAGATGGACCTTGCTTACATCCAGAATTATTTTACTAAGGTAGAAAAAACACAAGAAAATGATTAATTTGAAGTATGAATATGAATATTAAATACAAGAAATAAGTAGAAAGACAAAATTAAATATGACTGCAGTTTTTTTTAGACAAAAAGTGTAGCCCTCCAGGATAAGGTGGGTTAAATGGCCTGAACAATACATTTTAAAACTAAATAGTATATACAGGGATTATTGAGTAAAAAAAAGTTCATTATTACAATACAATAAAATAGTATTATACTGCTATGAGTATAGTGAGTATTGTTGTATATTAAAAACCACTTAATATTTAACAAAATAATTTTATTAAATAGGTTATAATTTAGATGTATATGTAGGATAATACATATCTCTAATTTAGGATAGCAGATGTATATAGAGAACTACTATTGAAAAAGAGAAGAGACAAATCAAAAAGATTCTTATGTAATGCATTTATTCATAAAGATTGTAGTATATTGTTACGACATCACAGAACAATCTACGTGTTTCTCGAACGATCCATTGGAATCCGGCTGAATGTTGTGGCGTACATGATTTCAACATGTGCTTGCAAGACTTTTCTAGATGCCGCCAGCCTCGCTGACTGTGTCAAGGCTGCAATTAATTACATCGTAGTGTAGAGATAACGCATAGTTGTGGAATGTTCTGGTCTGTGAAGGGGTATAAATACAAGGTGTCAGCAGCCTTAGTTTTTAGTTTATTTCGGGCGATTACTCTGTGCGTTCAAGTGGTTATTATGACGAAGTGTTGTGTTTTATAATCGGGCGGTATAATTGTAATACAATTGTATTTTATACTAGTTGACATTTTATTGCGTGTGAACAATTTTTATTTGATTTGTTGTAAGAAACTGTTGTTAATTATGAACTGTTTAACTGTGATAATTAAAGCTGGTGATTAGTGACTTAATTGGTGTCTTGTATTTTGCTTTCCACTGTACCATACAACGATCAAGTAGACCATCATAACAATATTAAAGCAACTGAAACACGTGAAAATGCGGAAGTTTCACTAATACCTATGTACTGCATGTTCAAGGAGGAGATAAAACCTGTTCAAAATGGTTCTTCAAAGTCAGAAAATACAAAGCACATTAAAAATAAAACCAACAATCAAATACAATTAAATCAAGAGCAAAGATTGTTATTGACATCTAAGGAACAAAAGAACAAGAATTATCTGTAAAACTTGAAAACTTACATGCTACTGAATACTACCAACCCTATAGAAGCTACTCTACATCAACTATTATAACAATTTTAAATTGTGCTTACAAATTTTATGTAATCTAAAATTGTGTAGACCCACGCTTTTGGGAGACAATTTATAACACAACAAATTGCAAATAAAATATAAATTAATTTGTGTTGTGCCAAAATGTATATAACATTACTGGTAAAGTGTACCAATTAATGGGGTTTGGGTGTAATGGTAATAAGAGTAGTCATTGGTTGAATTGTAATGAGTTTTCATAATTTATTCATAAATCACAAGCGTGTTTAAAAAGAAAATCTCATTTACTTTGCCATAAATATTCATTATTGTTTGGGTAAACGTTCAATTGTTGCAGTACATTTATCATAAAATAAATCTTATCTTCTATAGTAACAAAGGTATATTCTAAATATTTATTTATTATCTTAAATCTCGACTGCTCAGTCTGACTGTGTGCTTTATTGCAGTTTTGTTTTATTTTCTTTATATAACTTCCAACTACGTTACTTCATGCATTGCATACATCATTACATCATTGATTGCTTTACAAACTTTAAATAAAATTTAAATTGATTAAATTAATTGTTAATCATCAAAGAAAATATTTATTGAATTTAAATTAGATTTTCTTATCTCTATATCTACATTTTACATAACTCTTATTTATTTTTAAATTTCAAAGTGTTTTTTCAATGTCTTTAGTCTCTCATTTATCCATCTCTTTTTTTCCCACAATGCGATCTTGGATATTTAAAATGTTCAACTCTTTATGTATGTCTTCATTGTGGAGCCTTAAGCAGATTGTAAAGGTCTCATCTCTAATGCCTGTATACTACTCAGATGTTTCTTCACTGGCACCCACATTTCAGAACCACTAGCACAGCCATTACCTTATAACATTTTAGTTGGGTCTCTTTCCTTATTTTCCTCAATAATGCTTGACGGATTGTTCCACATATTGACTGAAACTTGATCAGCTTATGATCAATATCATGATCCACATCACAAATGATGTTACAACCAAGGTAGCGGAAATGTGACACCTGTTCTATATTTTTATTATCTAATACAATGTTTAGTTATCTAATATTATTTTAATTTGCAATGGGTATTTGTCCATAGTTTTAGCCTTCTGCAAAGAAATTTTCATGTTTTAATTTGAACAAACTTGTGACTGAAACACCAATCTCTGGATTATTACTTTAACATTTGCAAACAGTATTGTATTCAAGTCTGTCCTATTATTCACTTTTATTTCTGAATCCACTCAGAATTTCCATTCTCTAACTGTGTCTTTTAAGTTTATCTGTGTTAGCAAATTCATGTAATCTTACCACATTTCCATTAATAGGAAACCCTCTAAAAAAGGCCAATAACATTTTCGGTAGTTTGGTTACCAACTCTAGCATTAAGATCACCAGCTATAACTACATGATCCATGTTATTGTAGTACTGTATATCTAACTCCTTCTGCAGCTCATTGTAAAATAAATCTGATTCTTCCTCCTTACCGTTCTTTGGAGCGTATACACCAGTGACACAAAGACTTCCCTTGTTAATTTTGAACATCCCCTATAATTCTATCATTAACAAGAGTATATGATTTAATGCAATTTCTCCATTTCTGGTCTGTTAATAAACCCACTCCTGAACAAACTCTTGTATTCTGGGAAACCTCACTATACATCAGCATGTAATCTTCCATATACACTGTGCCTTTGAGCTTTTCTTAGTTTCTGCAGTAATTCCTATATTTATTTTCCTCTTTTTCAGACTTACACAATTCTATGGCTTTGTAAGTATGAAAATTTTGTAATGACTCTGTCAAGATAAAGTATATATACACATTAGATAATCTATAACATAAAACATTAAATTTACTATTCACACACACATTGTCCATATGAGTACTTGCATGTGTGTGTAATGCATTGTATGTGAATGTTCATTGAACATTCAAGAGATGATCACCTATCAAAAATAAAATTGTCCATATTGGTAATTTTTAATGAAAATTTGTACAGTGTTGTTACATCAACACACACACACACACACACACACACACACACACACACACACACACACACACACACACACACACACACACACACACACACACACACACACACACACACACACACACACACACACACACACACACACACACACACACACACACACACACACACACACACACACACACACACACACACACACACACACACACACACACACACACACACACACACACACACACACACACACACACACACACACACACACACACACACACACACACACACACACACACACACACACACACGCACGCACGCACGCACGCACGCACACACACGCACACGCACACGCACACACACACACACACACACACACACATTCATGCATCCATGACATATGCATTGCAAAATCTTTATAGGTTTAAAACTGTTTATGAAAGGTTTTATATCTCATAAACCTGATAGACCAAAATGATGATTGCTTGGGCCTCCTGGAGTTTTTATAGTTTCAAAAGGTATCGTCTACATAACCTGGCTACTCCCTAGTTTTGATCAATCAGAGCTGAGATTGCCATGTGCAGTGAAAATCTTTGGGAGTTATCAAAACAGGATGCTGGTGGTTACATTATTACCACAGAAGAATTATTAATATAAAATTTTCATTTAGTTTGTGTCAGGAAATTTCTATTTGTAAACCATATGAAACTCAATTTCATTTTGGCTATGTATTTAAACAATAAGTATATAAATCACTATCAAGCACACCTTGACAAAAACAAAGGCATGGTCAGACAAATCTAAAAGACCAAATGAAGGTAGAGGAACATATGATTAATGAATATGTCCAAATGATATAGGTGTGTATAAAATTAGATGTAATGTTTTGGTTAATTGTTTAAATTGAAACAATCATCTTGTTACAAATTATATTTTAGGATTTGTTTGTTTGTGAGAAAACAAAAATTTTTTGTTGTTTTTTTTTGTTTATTTAAGTTATTATTATTTATTTTTTTATTTTTATTTATTTATTTTTTTATTTAAATTAATTAAATATTAATTATTTAATTATGTTTTGTGGTGTTCCGAACTTCTGGTTATTTGTATTAATTTAATTATGTCTTTTTCTGTATTTGTAATTCCTTTCACCAGTTAATAAGGTTGTCTCCAATAACAATCGATAGGTGAACTTTCCTATTTGGAGGTTATCTTCCTTCTAAGTGGTGAAATTCTGGTAGTTTCTGCTCAATTAAAATTATATATTATACTAATTATTAAATAGGAATAAACAAGATTCAATTTTATAGTAATTAATGAATTTTATTAACAAATGTTTATTTAATCGATTTTCTATCGATTAATTGATCGATTCTCAGGATATATCAATAGTGTTTACAATTATTTATTATCGGGTTCTTTTAACAGTTATTTCATAGATAGTCAGAGAAAAAGGGCAAAGTATGGAAAGTATAACATTACAAAAATATATCAACTTAACAATTAAAATACATATATGTCATTCAATATATAATGGTGAGTATAGAAATTTTCAAACCGTTCAGTCGAATAGGCAGTGTTGCATTGGATTGTGGGAAGAAAAAGATGGCCACTTCGAGTTCAGATGCAGGATGAATACACCTCGCTAATTCTGCGTTCAATAAAGACTGCTTCTCCTGCGATTCCTCGTTCCTGCTGTTGCGATTATTCCTTCTTGTGTTGGTGGAGTGTTCCTGGTTAAGTTTTAGTGTTCCAGTTGGATAAAATGTGTTGTAAAAGTTACATTTCACTTTCGTATGTTAGGTCGAGAATTGCACTGTTTGTTTCGTTGTGTAGAATTAATGTTTAAATCGTTTAAATTTGTGTATTCACTGTGTTCTGTTCTTGTTTGAAGTTATTTTAATGTTTGTTTCACTGAATTTACTTTTAGAACGTATTTTTACAAAACTCGCGTTTTTCACTTCAGGCTAGGCTTGTCGCTATACGCCATTTATGTCTCAGCTACTAGGTTAAATATGCTTAAGAGCTCATGTCAAGTGTACTTCACAATATCTAATAATGAACTAATTAACTTCCTTCGTCTTGTCCAAAAGTCTTAGCCAAATTAATATTAGCTATTCATTGTTTCAAAATTATTTTACATCCTGTGCATGTGAGAATGTTACATTATATAACTGATTATATTTTTGCTATTATTCAAATTTATTAACTACTAAATACATAATCTTCTTCTTCAGTTCATTCTGCTTGATTTGATACCAAATAATGTAGTTTTATTAAGTTTTTGATCTAAAATGTTATTTTTACCTCATTTTGAAAATTGTAAGTTTTAAAATTCACTTCCTGTCCTTTTCAAAAATGTTGCCATTTTACATGTTATATTAATGATTGTATTAAATCTCAGATTGATATAAAAGGTTTATCTTTCCTTAATTTCTTGTAATTAGATTAATTGGTTATCTTTTAAAATATTATACATTAATATGTGACTCCCCTCTCTGAATTTTCAGTTTTTACATTTGCATTTTTAATAATAATTCTTGCTATCTTTTTACAAAATCTTTCTTACTTATATTTCCAATTACATGACTCTATGATTGATTTACCTTATATAAATCCCATCAGTTCAATTGTTTTCTGTACTTATTTTATCAATTTTGATGCTGTTTAGTTTTAACATTTGGCCTAGATTTCTAACAGTTTTTTCATACAAAGTTTTTAAATATTACATTTTATTTGTACCCTCTCTGACTTTCTATTCTATTATGACATTAATTAACATTTTCTTATTTCAACAAAAGAACAATTAGTATATAATTTATACTCTTAATTCATAATACATAATTGAAATTAACAATGGTCTTTCAAACTCAGACATTTTATACTTAATTATTATTAGTAATACAATAAATATTTTATAACTAAAGAATGTTATTTAATTCTGACATTTCAGTCTTGATTATCACTAGTAACTTATTCTAAATAAACAAAACATCTCTGTCCTTCCATCATATACTCTATTTCTTATACTAGGTTCTATTTTCAGTTTTAATCTGTTTTTGATTTTGGGGTAATGATACCGTACTTTAACACTTCACTTTTTATATGCCCTGCTCTTGTTTTATCTATTATCATTCTACTGAATGTTGTATATTAAGAGTGGCAGTTATTATTCAGAAACACCTGTATTATCTGTCATGATAATACTTTATTTAATATTATTCATGGACACAAATAAACACTTCAAAGTTGTACTATTTCACAATTTACTTAGTTTGTGAACTGCAATATTGACACATAAGGTTTATTTATTATAACACAAAAACTTGCACTGATCCCCTTTTCATTCTTGGATTTTATTTCTAAATAGTTTTATAGTTTTATTAAAATCCAGAAATCTATTTATAGAAGATAATGAATGTTTGTTTTTTGGCATTATAAAATTATTTCACATTGGTTCACTTTCAATTCTACTTTATACACTTTTGGCTTATATTTATTTTACATGGTTTCTAAATTTGATATTTTGTTATACTTTCATTTGTTATTATGTTTATCATTTTCTTTTGGGGTTTGGTTTTTTTATAAGAGCACTCCTTCTTCTTGTGGATGCTGTCTTGTTCTGGTTTCTTCATTGATTTCTCCTATTCTTCTTGTTCCCTATAAAAGTATTTCCTTTTCTTCTTGTGGATGTTGTCATGTTTTGGGTTTCTTCCTTACCTACTCCTATCCTACCTGGGTATTACATTTTTCTATTTTTTTAGTTCTGCAGTCTATTTTGATGATTCATCACTCGTTGTAACATTGGTTTTAAATGAACTTTTACTTTAATCTATGATTATACTTCACGGTGGTTCTTTATTAATTTTTTTTTTATTTTGCTTTCTCAGATTTAAAAAATGTTTTTATTTTATTTTTATTGATCATTCTACCATTCAGAATTATTGGCATTATCTGTCATGCTACAATCTTCAAATGAGAAATGTAAAATAGTTGGTTCCATTGTCCTACCTGAGGTTGGACTTTACCTTCTATTAGCAAATTCAAAGAAACAACAATCGCACAAATGTGAATTTACATACAATATCTAGTTACGTTACGACATAGCAAAATAGGAAGATTACTCTGTTGGAACCTCCTCAACTCATAACAAAATTCATATATGAAATTAATTCAGTTGTATGAAAACCACGATTCGAGTACGTGATGTTTTTTTCGATATCTCACGAAAATGGCCACTGACAGTACCATTTTGAAGCAGTTGTGTTGTGTTGCTCACGCCAGTATGCTTTCTAAGGACAAAAACCTAAGTTTTGTTCTTAACAATTATAATAATTAATTAATTTAACAATTTGTTCTTAATTAATAATAATAACTATTATTATTACTGTAAGTGTATTAATATTTTTACACTGTTTTTATTTATCTTATTTAAAAAAATGTTTACATAAGTGGTCGTGTTGACATGCTGGTTTTAAGTTACCTTGTATGTGTTGAACTGTACGATTGGATTTAATTATGAAATTGATGTTCATAAAGATTGATTTCAATCAATTAAAATCAATCATTGATCAGAAAGATGGATACAATAATGACAGTTGTATCTAGTGGCACTAAGTCGACATGAGAAGTTCCGAAAAGTTTGTCACAGTACTCCAGATATTTTATTGGAATATATTCTTGGTACAATATTTTTCCTATAGTGCAGAAATATTTTATTCACGGTTCCGAAGTAAACTTCAGTCCTTGTCCAAACAAGTTTTTGACTTATTAGAATTACTATCTGCTAAGATCCTTAGTGAAGATGACATTGAAGACTTCGGTGATGACAATGACTACTGTAATGACTTTTACGATGATGATAACAGCATGGTTGGTGACAAAAGTGTGTATTCACAATTGTGATAATGATGAATTATGATAAACTTGTAATCAACATTTTCAATACTTTTGTAATAAAATATTACTGTATATTTTTTCAAACTTTTTTAGAGGAAATAAAAATTTCAGAACATATTTTTTTTTAATTAAAAAAAAAAATGTAATTGTGTGTTTATGAAGAAATATTGACTTTAGGAATCCACACACAGTGTGTGATTTAATGACAACTTTGAACACCCGTTGCCCCACTGTGTGTCTGTCGCGTTTTCATTTATTCGAATCATTATGGCGAAGTGTAAGTTATCGAATCGGTATCGTACGTTGACTATAATGTATGAGGGGGTATAATGTATAAATATCGGCTGTTGATTTTTAGCTAATTATAACTATATTATAGTGGCTGTTGATTTTTAAAAAGCCTACCATATGATATTCAGGTACAGTACTTTCTCAATAACCGTACCTACACTACATTTTCGATGTTTTGAATATGCGATAATATCGATATACCACAATATGAAGAAGAAATGTAGGCCTACCAACTGTCAAATGATGTTAGCTAGAGATGTGTCATTCAGGATTGAACGAATTATTTAGGTGATCGACTGATCGAGTCAATCTTTTAAAATAGGAGTCGGCCAATAATACCGTCACTACACAATCTCCGCTATGTGCCTCTTGACGACTTTCTAATCAATCTCGGTTTCATCTCGGCTACTCAGTAGGTGATTCGATCAGTCGTGTCTCATTATAATGTCTTGTTAACAGTGGCGTACCTACGCCAACTGGTGCCCGGGGCGAACTTCAAGATTGCCGCCCCCCGTCCTTTCACAATTTGTGACTGTAGAATCAACTTACCTACTTCCAACTCCCATTCCTCGCCCACATTTGTTCTTCTGTTGTTTACTGTCGGCTGTTGCTGTGCTACATCTCTGATCACACTACACTGACCATTATCTATGTCAGCACATAATAATTGTCATAAATTAAATATTTATAAGTTTCATTAGGACTAGGTTATTTTCAGTAAAGATTCAGTTTATTTGTAACAAACGATTATAATTGGCTAATAAGTACTTAACAAATCTGGTATAATACGATACAACTTATATTTAAAAATTAAACTCTAACTATAAGAAGAACTGAAAAACCTTACATATCTAAAATATTGCAATGTAAATATATTGCACAAAATGAAAGTAGCATTGCATTTTTTTGAAAATACATGAAAAATATAAAATTTCTCAAATAAAATATCTTAGATTCAAGATTCTTACAGTGTTGGAAAACACTTTTATAACAATTTATTGAATTATTAATAATTGTATATGTACTGATTTATGCAGGCATTTAAACTAGAAAATAACTATAGCTTTAACTATAACTTTGTTCAATCAACATGCAGTTTTATAAGTGTACTTTCCTAGCCTTCAGTGATGCAAACTCATTTATTAATAGAGTATAATCTAAAGCAGATGCCACGTCACTTTCAATTGACAGAATTGGTAAATTAGTTAGTCTCTCTTGCGTCATTGTGGATCTTAAGTAGCTTTGTATTAGTTTTAGTTTACTAAATGATCTCTCACATGATGCCACAGACACTGGTATAGTTAGAAGAAGTTTAAGGGCTACGACTAAAGTGCTATATGCTTCTAATCCCATAGCAGATATGTATAATAAGATATCTTTAGGATTGTTTAAATCAAGCTCTTCACCATTTGATTTTGATCTTCTTAATAGAGTTATGATATCTTTTATGTCTTCAAATAATTCATCTCCATTTAGATCATTAGGGTACTTTTCTGCAAGTCGTAAACACTTTTTTCTCAGCTCTTCCATCTCTTTTGTTGTGTATTTTATATCCATGTAATCTTCGAAATTACAAAGGAATCCAAAGCGTGAGTCCAGTCGTTAACATTTAAGAACCGTTGACCTAATTCCAATAGAAGCTTATCCAATATCTCTACTATGCTTCGTTTTACTTCATCTTTCCAGGAAAGTCCAACGTCCTCAGCTATTTCCCCGGGCATTTTTCGTTTTTTTCTTTCTCTTCGTTCTGTAGGTACTCCCCATTCTTCACACTTAGCAGCAGCTTTTGTCACCACGTCATCAGGAAGGTTTTCTCTCCATTCGCTAAGTTTATCTTGGAGAGACTGTAGACAGATTAGGACATAGGTAAACGAAATACCTTTGATTTGCAGTGTTTTTTGAGTTCTGTCAATCTTGGGGAGGACTTCAGACCAGAAAAAGAGTAGACTCACAAAATCGAATCTTTCAATGGCATTTATCAACAGTGATGCAGACTGTCTAGTATCAATGGTTTCAGATAGTGTATCTCTCAATTTCTCTAAAGCGCTTAATACTCCATCTAACTGGGATGATAAGGCTTTCACAGCTTCTGCCTTTGAACTCCATCTCGTGTCAGAGTGCCCCTTCACCATTAATTTCACATGTTCCTTAAGAACACTCCACCGGTGAGTTGAACTAGAGAAAAAGGCATAGACGCGTTCAACAGTCCCGGAAAAAGTAACTGCATTTACGTTAACATGTGCAGCATGAACACCAACCAAATTAAGCGAATGATTGTCACAGGGAACAAACACGGCTTGTTGATTTAGATCCAATAACCTTGTTTGGATGCCAGAATGAATTCCAGCCATTGTTGCTTGGTTGTCGTAAGATTGACCCCTACAATCTGCAAAATTTAAACCATCTTTTTCCAATTTCTTCGTTATCACTTCATCACTTCAGCAATGCCCTCAGCCGTTTTGTCTTCAATTGGAACAAAATCTATGAAACATTCCCTGACTTCAACTGAACCTTGTTTTACTTCGACAAATCTTACAATCTGCGACATTTGTTCTTCATGTGATGTGTCTGGTGTAGGCTACTATCAAACATAATACCGAAATACTTGGCATGCTTGCAGGAAGCAATAATTGTCTTTCGAACATGTTCACCTAGGAGGTTTATAACCTCATTTTGCACTCGAGGAGAAAGATATGATACACTTCCTGGATTTTCGGACACTGATTGCAAATGAGCCCTCATAACGGGATCAAATTTAGCTAGGTATTTCAAGAGAGCGAGAAAGTTCCCAGGTCTACAATTGTCATCGTCTACAATCGACTCTCTGTGGCCTCTTAAAGCTAAATTCTGTTGAGCCACTGTTTGAACAGTAGCAATTACACGTTCAAGAACTACTCTCCAAATTCTACTTTGCTCTAGAACCTGTTGTTGAAGGCGGTCATCAATAATTGTCCCTTTTTGTAAGGCACGTTCTAAGTCCTTCCATTCCAAAAACGCAACCCTGTGAGCGGAGCTGTTCTCATGATCTTGAACGCGCGGATTTAACTTTCGCCATGTTAAAAATCCTGTTTCATTATTAAAGCTAGATTTATGATTTCTCTGCGGAAATAGCGTGCAAAAAAAACAAAACAGGGATTTCTTAGATGGGGAAAACACATCCATGACCGATTAACCTTTTCTCCATTTTTCAAAGTTTTTTTAAACCAATGCCTATGCAGAGATCGTCCAGATTCATCCTCAGGAAAAACAGAGTCTTTGTTTTGCAGTTGGTATGTACCTTTCATTACAAATGAGTCACGAAATTGTTTTGAAATATTCGTCGGCCACACTCCAACGTCGTGCAACATGAATTTTTCACAGTTATCATTCTCAAGTGGATTAGCCTTATTTTCAATCATTTCATTCAAGCTGGTAGGCCTATTTTCAATTTTGTGAAAACTTTCATTTTTAGGTGCTGAGTTTTCACGTGAAGGTCCTACTTTACTTGATTCTAAGTTTTGATTTGAGTCATCTTCTTCAAAGTCACTGGTTGATGTTGTAATTTGAGAATAGTCCTTCAGCCGGGAAGTACTAGAACCATCATCTTTTTGACTATCAATGTTCGATGCTTCAAATTCAAGATTCAATTCGTCGCTGTCAAGTTCAGGTTCATTTTGAGTTGTAGAGGTCGATGACGATGATCCTTCTATAAAAGCTTTCATAAATGACTTGCAACTCTCGATTGATTTAGTACGTTGTTGTTTCAGTTTTCGATACTGAGCCCCACTTGGCTTCTGTCGTTTCATTTTTGGGATCTGGAATAGAACAAAATTAATTGGTTAAACTTGGTTTCAGCTTTAGGGATTTTTTGCAAATTTCGTCACGAGTAATAATCGCCCTTAAATTATAAAGATCCAACCATTATTAGCAGATTGTTAAATCTAGCTATTGTTTTCGTGATCCGCCTTTTTTTCTCTGTCGCGCTCAAGTATGAATATATTTAGGAGGCTGTTGGTTGTTTTTAAAACATATGGTTTTTATTTAAACGAGAAACAACTAAAAGCATTAGAAAAGCAGAAAATCCTAATGAATTATGCTGTTGGTAAATATAAAAAAGATACAGTACCGTTTACCAAATGGTAAAAGTTTAAGAGCATGATAATATCTTTCAGCCGCCAGTTAAACGCAACATTTGCGCAAAAGAAACAATCAGTGAGTCAGTAACCACAAAACAGTAGATTTGCATTTACGATGACAAATATTTTAATGAATAGATCGTTAGCTGAATCACATACGAAGACAACCATTAACTAGAGACAATAACCCCAATAACCTATCTACAGGTATGCAGTGTTGTTTGCTTGTTAGGTCTTTAATCTGCGACGACGTTAGCATGTTAGCGGTCGCGGTTTTAGTTAACGATTCCCGGCTGGTAAATTGTGCTAACACTTGATTTTAAACTTTCAGGACGCTTTATAAATCTGGTTTAATTGTTTGCAGTGATATTATTTTTAACACATTATATATATTGCGACGTATCAAAACAAACGTTTATTTACAACAATCCCAATGACGTCACGCAAGAATGACGTCATGCAGCGTGATGCGTTACAGTTTACAGCGTTACAGAAATTTTCAAATGATGGCCAGCCAAAAGACATTATCATGTCAAAATGAAATTTATTAATATACAAAGTATAATAACAAAACACATTGGAAATATGGCCATATACGAATGTTAGGTTGAAGAAAGAAGAAGTAAAAAAAGTAATTGTATACATCAGTTTAAATAAAATATTAGGACAGTTCACATTCGATTAATGCATAACAGTCATTTATCACGTAAATAAATTAGGGCTATAATTAATATTAGTATGCGTTTAAAAAAGAAATATTGGTTTGCCCGTATGCCTCACCATATGAAGTAACAAATATTAGTTTAGCATTTTGCGGCGACTTTTCGATAAATGAATGAATAATAAGAACTATAAGTTAACCTATATGAAGACAAAATTATAGGCCTATACCTAAATACCGGTATAACAAAATTAGCGAAACTATTATGTAGTTGTTCTTAATGTAATATCTTACATTTAATCTCGTATTTATACTTTACGCTGTGGGAAACAAAAGGTAATCTTCAAACTTCCGTTTATACATACAAACACGTATGCGCAAATTTGTGTGAGCGTGTAAACGCCTGACGCTTACCGACCGCTTCGCGTATGTTCGTCGAGGCTGGTATGCGTCGTAGGCTAACAAAAATATAACTTTGACGCATACAGAGAGACTGTGACTGAGCTCTCTATAAATGTGACGCATACAGAAAAACTGCGATCTCTATAATTACTAACACGGTTAATTAACAAACGCACGAATAATATCTTAAGTATCTTAAAAGTTATATTTTGAAACGAACAACGGACAGGCACGCTGGTTTTAGATTACTATAATTACCGGTACCAAATAAATTACCGACATTCTGTTAGTTAACAAGCGCAAAGTACACTAAAACACGTGGTTATATTTCCTACTAATACATTTCCCGCCTAATTCAGCGTCGGCGGGTTTTGTAATTACTCGTAGCATTAAAATCACCTCCAAGCTGAAAATGATAGATGAGTCTTACCTGGATGAAGTAAGTAATGTGATAAACAATTAGCACTTAAAATTATTCAAAACACCGCCACTATCACGATCTGACGCTCTTGAAGTCTACAGCAACACTGAATATCCGTCCGTTTGCTTCAGTTGACTGACCCGACGAGCTAAAAATAGCTAACAATGCATGGGACGACATGAAAATTCATTATAACTTTATTCTAAAACACATTCTGTCACATGTACATTATATTGCATGTTTCCTCCTAACCCTATATTGTTGTCCTAAAGTACAAATAAAAATTATGTTTTGGCATTTTGGCGCCCCCCTTCAAGCGGCGCCCGGGGCGGCCGCCCCCTTCGCCCCCCGCCCTAGGTACGCTACTGCTTGTTAATAATGTAATAAGGCAATATCGATTTTTCAGCAGTGCTATTTGTAAAGCATCATGACATACTTTATAAACTGTAAAAAAGCGCCCCAACTAACTTCTAACAGTGTGCTAGTATTTGAAAACGGAGATGGCGAATAAAATAATGGTTTAAAAGAAAGCGTTACAAGTAACCGGTATTTGTAACGGTTTCATTTGTAACTGCTACTTTCAAATACTGGTTTCGCACACCTTTATTGTCGTTTCCATCTCGATCACTTACTGATTCGATCAGTGATCGAGTTACCGCAAGCAGACTCCGCTAGATGCCTCTGGCTTTCATTTCAATCTTGGTCAGTGATTCGATCAGTCGCCATGTTTGTCTTTCGTTTTCATTCGGTCAATTACTGATTCGATTAGTGATTGAGTTAACGCTAGCAGTATCCGCTAGACACCTCTGGCATTTCGGTCATTTCAATTAATTTCGACTCGAGCAGTCGCAATTTTTCGTAAACATGGCAAAATGAAAAGCAATACCTACGTAGTTTTTAAATAAAATAAACATTAATTATTCATGATTCTGGATCTTTTTATTCATCTGTCTTTATTAAAAAAATGCAACCAGATGAATCTCCCTCATGTTTGTTTTCAATTTCAAAAATATTTGTTTGGGAGTGTGTATATAAATCTATCAGAAATTTATATACAATAACTGAAATAATACAGGCCTGTTAGTGAATTTAATACAACTGAATTTTTATAGGAACTTTATTGACATAAAGAGTACAAATATTTGTATAATATAAATATATCACTACTGACTCGGATCACTAAATTTTTATATATTTAAAATTAGTTAATCAACGGACACGTCATGGACAACAAAATCCAGTAAAATAAAAAGTAATTGAAGGTAAGTGAACTCGCTCAGCAGTGACAGAATGATCGAATCTTAAAGATCGAATCGTTTCACTGATTGAGATGTACTGATCGAGTTCACTAAAGTGATCGAATTCGCCCATCTCTGTGTGCGTATGTGCTGCATTCTACAGGAAACGAAAGTAAAACGACACCACTGCTACAAATAAAACACCACAGTCGTTAGATATAGTATTCTATGTTATTAAGAAAGACTGAACGCGAACTGCGTATATTACAATTGGGTAAAGAAAATCCCTTGTATGGGAAAATACATACGTACTTAAATTTCTATGTGGATTTACGTCTGTTAGACGATTATTTTCCAAGTGAATATGTTTTTTTTTTCACAGAATATAATTGTGTTTATTGATCTGATTTAAAAGAAATTGACATTGTTTTTCACGTATTAATTCGATTGACGTACCCACCTTGGTATATTTGAATTTTCTTCTGTTAATAGTAGGCATATGTCTTTATTATTACATTTGCGCCAATGACCCAACGGTGTGTTGTTCCGATGGTGTGTTGTGTTCTATCGGTATACTGTGCGCAGCTTTTATACAGTTCAGAAACGCGCACCCAAGTCTAAACGATCTTGCACACACACACAGCCGCTTCTTTACGGAAACGTCAAGGTTACACGTGCCGTGGGCGCGGTCTCTACAGCTTTACGGAAATGTCAAGATCTCTTTCCGTAGGTACCGACGAACAGACAACGCCCAAATGTAGGCCTACATTCCTTTTATCCTCAACACACATTTCAATTATTTTTCAACATGCAAAGTTTTGGGAGCGAAGTGATTTTCAACGACGACTTTACACAATATTATACATTACGTTTTATTCAAGCCCACCACGGCAATAAAGAAATTATGAATATCTCATCTGTCACCTGTTCGGACTTGGATCAATAGTGCAATTGTTTTTCCATCTACAACACCCATCATCCCTTTTCTTTCAAATAATATATGTATACCTTAAATTGTTAATAAACACATTTCTTCAAGAGTATCTTACGACGAAGACGATGTCAAGACACGAAGAAGAGAGGCACACTTTATTTTTGTTTTCTTTCATACACATACAAAATAACATTATGGTTACCATGGATACAGTCACCAAGGGTGACACCACAATTCAAACAAACCAATCCCACCAAATGACGTTACATTAAATAAACATGGCCGACATGAACATAGACGAAAGTCTGCCTACACACGTCCCAAAAGTTTCCCCTCAACTACTGACAACACAGGCAAACAATTCAAGAATCATTGTTCCTGCAAACACTGATATTGTTATTAGTGAGCAGTCTACAAACACAAATAATTTTAATATTTATTCATAAAATTTATTGTTGCCTGAAGCTTTCACGGTCGGCGTCGTAATTATTCCGAGCTATCAGGCCGTGGTCCTATGCTGGAAACTGCAAACGTTTGCGAGCTATCTGGCCATGGTCCTATCCTGGAAACTGCAAACGTTTCCGAGCTGTCTGGCCGTCGTCCTATGCTGGAAACTGCAAACGTTTCCGAGCTATCAGGCCATGGTCCTATGCTAGAAACTGCAAACTTTTCCGAGCTATCAGGCCGTGGTCCTACGCTAGAAACTGCAAACGTTTCCGAGCTATCAGGCCGTGGTCCTATGTTAGAAACTGCAAACGTTTCCGAGCTATCAGACCGTGGTCCTATGTTAGAAACTGCAAACGTTTCCGACCTATCAGGCCGTGGTCCTATACTGGAAACTGCAAAGGTTTCCGAGCTATCTGGCCGTGGTCCTATGCTGGAAACTGCAAACGTTTCCGAGCTATCTGGCCGTCGTCCTATGCTGGAAACTGCAAACGTTTCCGAGCTATCAGGCCGTGGTCCTATGTTAGAAACTGCAAACGTTTCCGACCTATCAGGCCGTGGTCCTATGCTGGAAACTGCAAAGGCTTCCGAGCTATCTGGCCGTCGTCCTATGCTGGAAACTGCAAACGTTTCCGAGCTATCTGGCCGTCGTCCTATGCTGGAAACTGCAAACGTTTCCGAGCTATCAGGCCGTGGTCCTATGCTAGAAACTGCAAACGTTTCCGAGCTATCAGGCCGTGGTCCTATGCTAGAAACTGCAAACGTTTCCGAGCTATCAGGCCGTGGTCCTATGCTGGAAACTGCAAACGTTTCCGAGCTATCTGGCCGTGGTCCTATGCTGGAAACTGCAAACGTTTCCGAGCTATCTGGCCGTGGTCCTATGATAGAAACTGCAAACGTTTCCGAGCTATCAGGCCGTGGTCGTATGCTAGAAACTGAAAACGTTTTCGGGCTATCAGGTCGTGGTCCTATGCTAGAAACTGCAAACGTTTCAACCACTTCATTGGTGCCCATCTTCAGTGACGGAGACACTTGTCAGTACATTTCAGGCCTTCCAGCACTGAAGATGGTCATCAATGGAGTGGTTGAAACGTTTGCAGTTTCTAGCATAGGATCAAGGCCTGATAGCCCGAAAAGTGCTTATAATAACCAGAAAATATTTTGAACAATCAGTATATAGAAGATTTCGACTTACAACTGATTGATCCGACCTAAAAACGTGAATCACCTAACGAGGATATTGGTAACAACGTCACTAAAAAACGATACTATGCCGTCGGAGGTGGAACAAAACAACAACAACAGTTAACAGCGCCATCATCGTATTCGTCTTCACCTTCTTCATCGGCCAAGAAGAGAAAGAAGACGACAGATGGCAAGTCAATGTAAAAAAAAGAGCAACTGAAGAAAATAAGAAAAACAACCAAAACGACATTGCAGAGTTATTCTTGGACGACTATGATGAGAAACAACAGCAGAAGTATAAGGTCGAGAACTCTGTTAATATCATTAAAGCTGTAGTGGCAGAAACGGAAGAACCTCTGAGTGCGGAAGTAGCGAGGCGACTCCCAAAGAAACAGAAAATACGATGATTGTTCAATAGAAACACGTTTAGAGGCTGTAAAGCATTTTTTATTCAACGATTTTAAAAGAAGTTATAACGTCTCCTACGTTATAATATCGGGAACCTGTGGTTAATTGGTTCAGGTCAATTACACAGGCTGCCATAGTCTTAACCAACTTCTAATTAAACCAAAATTAGCATTTAGGAGTATATATTTAATATCGGGTCCTATAATTGAGGAACATTGACAGGGGTTTCTGCAGATTTATTCACTCAGTTTTTTTGTTTTGTACCATGACATCTCTTTATTACATAATAACATTAATTGCTCTACTTAAAGTTCTCAACATATATGGTTCAACAGTTTACAGTTTACAAGATGATTATATATTTTATTCTTTCAGAAGGGCCCTCAACATAAAGATGTACATCGGTTTAATTTTTCCACGGATCCGGGATTGAATATAGTATGTTAATAATGGTCACCTCCCCATATACTATCTTGAAATTGTGCCATTTGAAGAATGGACTTTATTTACCTTTTAAAACAATAATGCTTTACAGTTTAAACTTTTACTCTTTTACTACAAATAGTTTTATCAGATTACAGACTACATCTTACATATAATGTCTGTTTTTTAAAGTCTTAAAGTGTTAGTTAAATTGTCTTTTGTTGGTCATAATTTTAGTATCTCATAACCATGGAAGACAAGCCTCCATGTCACCTGTGGTATCCTGCAGTTGATGCAGATTCGGCTCCTCGGTCCTAGGTGTGTTTCCTAAAGGTCTGTCGTTATCTTAGTATCCGGTGACGGTGAAGTTCCTGACGTGTGTTAGATCATTCTGGGTCTGGTACTCTCCTCTTAAATGACTGGTAGTAATATTTCGTTGTTAGAATAATTAATGCAAAAGTTTGTTTCACTGGTATTTACTTTACATGATTATTTATTAGTTGAATTTCACCTTATGGTCCTAGTACCTGTATTAATTACATAATTTTCTTATTTAATAATTGGTAGAGATGTCATCGGCGCACAATTTAGTTATTCTTTTACTAGCTTTCAACATATTTATCTCTGCGTCGCGATCCAACTATTTAACGATACATTTCGGATAAGAGTGTACAGAGTGCATATATATATATATTTTAACTGAGATTATTTACTTGGAAAAACCACAATATTGTCATCGGTGCACATTACCGCTGTGCGCATCTTACGGCGTGAGCGATCCATTGCAAGTGGGGTTTGTTTATTGGGGCAGGTAAAGTAACTTCGCGTCGTTTACGCTTCACCATAAAAGTAGTTCCACATTCCGATTAATATCTACCGGTTTAATCTTTGACATATTTAATTATACTACGGTATCCTTTACTTCGTAATTAATTATTGTATACCTTTATGTTTTTTATATCGAGTGGTAATTTCCTACTTTTATTAGTTTTATTCTGCGTGTTATTCTGCGTGTTGATGCCGGTTTCCGCATGTCAAAGCATGGTTAATAATTAAAGGGTGTTTCCTTACCTTCATACTCGCATTCCTCTTGGTTTTAAGCTCTTTATTTATTATTATTTCTGTTTTACCTTAGGGATTGAACTTTGTTTAAATGTGCGATTTTAATTTAAATATAAATCTCTCTCCTTCTTATTTATTTTATTTATTTTTTATTTAATAAAATCATCACAAAGTCTCCATTAACATTAAGGCATGAATCCTACCGTTGCACTAATCTGTAGATTCTCTGCTGGTAAAATTCTTGAATGGGCCAAAAACATGATAATCGCACGGGGACAAGTCGGGACTGTAAGGTGAATGTTGTAAGACTTCCCACTTCATACGACCAAGCAGATCTTGAATCGTCTGGGCTACATGGGGTCTAGCACTATCATGAAGAAGAATGGCATCATTTGTCAGCTTCCCGGGACATTTATTATTGATGCTGACCCATAAGCGTTGTAAGCTGTCTGCATATCGCTCAGCGTTGATGTTGACACCAGGTTCTTTATAATCTAAGAACAGCACACCCTGATAATAAAAAAATACGGTCACCATTACTTTTCCTGCCGAAGGTTGGGACCGACATTTTTTCGCCTTCGGAGATTGTGCATGCTTTCACTGCATACTCTGACGTTTGGATTCTGGTTCGTAGTGATAACACTAAGATTCATCACCGGCAACAATTTGGTATAGAAAGTCATTACCTTGTTGTTGATAGCGCATCAAATGATAAGACCGAACGCAAATTTTTCTGCTCATCAGTAAGCAGTCGTGGAATCCACTGAGCAGCAACTTTGTGATAGCCAAGACTAGAATGATGGAATGAACAGTTCCCACGCTGATGCTCAACATTTGAGAAAGCTCTCTAACTTTGATGCGCCTATTTGCGCGTAAAGCAGTTTCCAGCTGTCTCACATTTTCATCTGATGCTGCAACACGTGCAGGTCCGGAACGGGCCAAATCTTTAGTGGATTCTCTTCCTTGTCGAAATTTATTGCACCATTCAACCACTGCCGTATGAAAATAACTATAATCACCTTTCATTCTACAGCTTTCATTCTCGTATAAATTTCCATTGGCTTTGGACGGATTTTCTATCATAGATGCCATTTTTCAACCCAGTCACAACGCTTAGAAAACAGCAAACTGCAAATATTTTTGACAGACGCGTCACTAGTACTTAAACAGACAATATAAACAAATGAATTCCGTTTCCATGGCGACAAAGTCACAGCTGCGCAGATCAAACGTGTTTCTATTGAACAATCCTCGTATTTCGCTGGAAGAGGTTGTCGAAGATACGTTGGACACGGAAAAAGGAAGACAGCACAGTAACAATAGTAGTAGAAGCAGTAATAATAAAAATAGTAGTAGTAGTAGTAGTAGTAGTAGTAGTGGTAGTAGTAGTAGTAAATTAAAAGAAATGTCTAGAAAAGTGATGTTCGACGCGAACGTTCGCAAAGAACACCATTTTCCGTTACCGGTAGTTTCGTTATCGGAAATTAGAAACGTTGGTTCGTCAGCGTATTCCGATATATAGTCTAACGATACTAGTGTATCTTACATTAACGTTCCCGACAAGAATATACACACTAGTATTGTTAGACGATATATGGGGATACGCTGGCGAACCAACGTTTTTAATTTCCGATAACGAAACTACCGGTAACGGAAAATGGTGTTCTTTGCGAACGTTTCTTTTAATTTATTACCACCACTACTACTACTACGACGACGATTACTACTACTACTACTACTACTACTACTACTACTACTACTACTACTACTATTATTATTATTACTACTACTATTGTTACCGTGCTGTCGTCCTTTTTCCGTGTCCAACGTATCTTCAACAACCTCTTCGAGCGAAGTCTTTTCTGTTTCTTTGGGAGTCGCCTCGCTACTTCCGCACTCAGAGATTCTTCCGTTTATGTCACTATAGCTTTGATGATATTATCAGAGTTCTCGGCCTTATCTTTCTGCTATTGTTTCCCATCATAGTCGTTCCCCAAGCATAACTCTGAAAGTCCATATTGGTTGCTTTTATTATTTTCTTCGGTTGCTCTTTTTTTGGACGATGAATCTCTTTTATTGGACGATGACTCTCTTTTGTTGACGATGGCTCTCTTTTGTTGGACGATGGGTCTGTTTTGTTGGACGATGACTCGTCATCTGTCGTCTTCTTTCTCTTCTTGGCTGAAGAAGATGAAGCCGAATACGATGATGGCGCTGTTCGCTGTTGTTGTTTTTCCTGTTCCGTTGTGGTTGTTGTTGTTTTTCTTCTTCCACCTCCGAGGACATGGTATCGTTTTTAGTGAGGTCCTTACCGATATCCTCGTTGGATGAATCACCTTTGAAGGTCAAATCGATTAGTCCATAGTCGAAAGCTTGTATGTACTGATCATTCAAAATATTTACTGGCTATTCACGAATAAAATTATTTGTGTTTGTAGACTGCTGCTGTTTACTAATAACAATATAAGGAACAACGATTCTAGAATTGTTTGCCGGTGTTGTCAGTATTTGTGGAGGAAAGGATGTACAAAGACCTTCGTCTGGCTGATAATTTGTTATATACGTTTTCATATCCGCCTCCGGATTTCCGGATACTGGATCTACTAAATTTTCAAGAGATTTTAGTGCCCAATTGCCGTGTTGGGAGTTCTGTTTTTCAGATGTTAAAGAGGTCGATTGAAAGTTATTGTTGGAACGAACGTGGAGTTGTTGGTCGGTAGAACTATATACAGAATTCTGATGTTGTTGATTTTGTATGGAAAACGAATAAGACTGAGTATGCAGTCGAATGTGTATGCCAAGTAGACGGGTGTAACGCTAAGTCTACTCTGTTGTAGTGATTATTATATACCTCGTTCCTTGTAATGAATATTATATCCTCGCCCTTTGTTTACAGTTCCGGACATACATAAAGTTTCCCAATAATACATATTTGAGAATTCACAACATTTTTTAAATACATAAAACCGATATACCGATAAAGCCAAACAATCGCAAACCGATATAACAAAATGATAACGTTACACAACGAAACGAAAAAACTATTATTGGTTTAAACTCACAAAAAAAATCGCACAGTAAAAAAAACGTTCTTCACTATGATATGCAGCACAATAGACGTATACTCAAGACCGACAAAAGTCGACTGGTGCTGTTCTAGCCCTAGTTCTTGGCTGTTTACATTTTTTTTCGCCAATACCGCGTATTAAGACTCTATTTTAGTTTTAGTTTTCCATTCTGGTACTCATTTAATTCTCGTGAGGTAATAGTAAGGTAATAATAAATTACATTTCCACGGTGCATGAACCTTCGGCTTCACCATCATATGCAACTATTCTAATCATTCCGGACCCGAATAATAACATTACGTTGACAGTGAATGCGGACGTGAATGCGGTACTTAACAGACAATTAGTTTTCTTATTTGTTGGTACTTGGGCGTCTCTGTGGGACGATTGTTGAGATAATGCTTTAAGAAACGAAAGTAAACTTTACTTGCAATCCTCATTACCGAGAAAGTAGCGTTTCCATTAAATAATAATGTAATCTTTACGCAATAGTTTACATGGAACACGGTTTAGATAACAAAATTGATGTGCAACTGCGTGTGCATCAAAGGCTAAAAGGCAAAGTGCAGTTGCACCATACACGTTTAATCAGCTTCTATTCTGGGAGAGTGTTTAATGGGCGAGGTTGTAAATTGTGCGCACCTTGTAAAGCGTGTTATTCGGAGCCAACAAGATCGAGAAAAAATATAATTACAGTGTTGCGTAATATCCTGTTTTTACTGCGAGTTATATAACGACAGAATTGTTAGTGAAAGTACAGTCATTGAAAGCAGAGGCGTAGTTGGCGGGGGGGGGGCAAGGGCGCAGCCGCCCCGGGCGGCAAAGTGAGCATAGACTTAAAAAAATTGTTTTCAGTTTATAAAACTACAAACAACTTGTTTCTTTGATATGACTATTCCTTAAGAATTACAGGAATATACGATTTTCTTAATATAAGATTAGGAATTACAAGAAGTTCCAAAGAGTTTATGAAGTCTTTTATTAAAGGAAAATTGAACCCTGAGTATTTAAATATTACAATTAACAAGGAATCAACTTGCGATCATTAAACGGTGTTATTAGCGACGAGGCTGTTGATAAATACAATAAAGTTAACGACGTGAATACTTCAAACTGTGAAAGTGTCAAAGTACAGTTACAAGATTCAGTTTGTTCTAGTACCATGCATGATGTTGCATCGTGCAGTATTGAAATTACAGGCGATGAAGGACAGAACATTACTAGCAACAATGTAGATCGTGTTCCCGGTGCTGTTCTACAAGATATGGGAGCTTGGCCAAACGAGAAATGTCAGTCTTTCCGAGATATAAAGGTGAATAGAGGAACAAGTCAGTTGCAGAACCAGGACAGCCATTTTCGTGAAGATGAAGCTGGACGATCCTTAAACAAGTATTGGTTTGATAAAATCTTGCAAAATGGCGAAAAGGTAAATCGCACTTGGATGTTTTTTCTCCAACTAAAAAATCTCTATTTGCTTTTGTTGCACTTTATTTCCACAAAAAAAAAAACTATCAAAGAAGCCATTTCAATAGTAAAAATGGGTTTTCGCCGTGCTCCCCGTATTGAGGATCATGAAAATAGTCCTGCGTTTTTTGAATGGAAGGAAGCGGAACGTTCTTTAAAAAAAGGGGGACTTATTGATGACCTACTTCAGGAACAAATGAGTAAAGCAGTTAAGACATGGAAAGAAATCCTCGAACGGGTCATTGCCACACTACACTCTTTTATATTAAAGCAGTTTTTATAATCTACATTTGTTAATAACAAATGTATACAAACAAACTGAATACCGGTAATATTATAATATGTAATTTCTTAATTTTGACTTAACAAATATTATTAAGACGTTTGCTGGACGTGCTTTCATACAAAAATTTACACATTTGCTTGTATTAAGCACTTTGTTTACTGGATGAGTCTCCTTTTTTGTTCATTTGTCCCCCTTTAATTATGAAGGTGAGGCGGCAGACATCTCCTTGCCCCGGGCGCCAAAAAGCCTAGCTACGCGACTGATTGAAAGTGCGAGATGAAGTCCGCCGTCTAGTGGTAAACGTACGTTTTCAGATCGCGATACGGAGAACGGGAAACAACAATCGTCCTATCCTTCGAGTTCGAGTTCAAGTTATAAAAGTGCAAACGAACCACAAACGAATACTACTAGCGGGTCAGTTAGGCCTGCTAATAAAGTTTGCTCAACAATCTCTATCGTGACACCTTTATCCATTTGAAGGACAACGGAAACTACGTGCTGTCCTTTTCGAAACCCTATTAGTTGTTATTGGTATATTGGTGTATACAGTTATGTTACAATATTTTAGTGCATTATTAGAATATACATATAGTTATGTAAAAATATTTTAGAAACAATAGGTTACGGGTTTAGAAATGAGAACAAGTGAGTTTAGTATGATGACTGTTTTATTATATTAGACACTTAATGTAATATTTACAAGCACACGTATACATTATATTTATAATACACTCGATTGTTTAAAAAAAGCAAAATTTTTAAAATATGTTACGAATTTAACACTTTTGTTTTATTCATAAATGCAATTGCTTTTCTATAGAAACAATTAGACACATAATGTGACATTTACATGGACACATATACGTTATAAATATAATACATTGGATTCTTTACAAAAAGCAAAATTGTTAAAATACGTTAAAAGTGCAATTGTGTTGCTATAGCAGTTAGACACATGATGTAATATTTACAAAGACACATATAGGCCTACATTATAAATATAATATACCGGATTCTTTACAAAAAGTAAAATTGTTAAAATACGTTAAAAGTGCAATTGTGTTGCTATAGCAGTTAGACAGATGATGTAATACAAAGACACATAGGCCTACATTATCAAGGTCGGCGGCAGCCGACCGAAGGCATGTAGGGAAGCTACGGCCTGAGGGCGCTCGACAGAGCGACCTATAAATACTTTAACATTGACGCAGAATTATTATATTATCTCGTTTAATTTGAGTATATGTCATTTTATCGCAGAAAAAGGGAATTTCGGATGTTTCTATTTAATAATCTCTGTAAAATGATAAGCAAAATGTTATATATTAAGCATTTAGCGCTAATCTCATCTTCATATTTCGCTCGAACGCTAGATCAGCCTCTTTTTCCTTCTTTTCCTCCGTCCTTCGTTTTCGGAAGACCGATAGGTATTAGTTCGCTAAGTTGCCACGCAAAACTAGCGCCACCAAAAGATGTAATAACATGTGTATAGGCTCTTACACGCTAAATGTCATAGACATACGGATACAGAAATAACATGATTTACTATATCTATATATAGCGCATATGCGCGCATAAGTTTTCTGTGTGCGATATATATAGATATAGTAAACCATGTTATTTCTGTATGCGTATGTCTATGTCATTTAGCGTGTAAGAGCCTTATATATTAAAAAAAAAATAAAATATTGGAGAGAGAGAGAGAGAGAGAGAGAGAGAGAGAGAGAGAGAATGTGTCAATTGACAATGCCAATGTCAAAAATTCAGTTGAACAGTATCAATCAATAAGTAACTCTTAACTAATAATAACAGTTTCTTTAACTTATTTTAATATTGAAAAAAGAATTATCTGTTGGTGGAGTTGAAGCTGATAGCAAAATGTTAATGCTCCTTGGTATATTAATGCAAAAACTAAAGATCAGGTAAATAAACAATCAATTTTAGGTTACTTATTTTATATGATAATAGAGAAATATGATGGAAAACTTAAGCTTAAAGTGTCGATACTTAAAAATTCTTACAAAGTTAAAAGTGCAATTTTTCATGAAGGGTGTAGTTTTGAACAAGGTTACTACTACAGTGTTTTAATTGTAGATCGACAATGCTTTCATGTTAGAGATTCTAATTTACAAAAAAAGGCTTGGCCCAGATGTGCTAAAAATTCTTATCTTCTTTTTCTCGAAACATGTAAGAGTTCATACAGTTATCGGCAGGAAATTTCTGGTCAAGTAAAACATATTTTTCATCATACTTGCGTAGAAAACTCGACCTTTACCCCCTCTAAAGTCAAGCGAAAATAGCCAATTTCAGAAGAATGAGTGAAAAGTGGAGAAAGAAAAAAGAACAGCTGACTTTTCTATTCCTAGAGGTTGCAAAATCAGCTGTTTTTTACTTTCTCCACGGCCTGAAGTTCTGGTAAAGCGGTGAAGAACGGAAAGAAACATATGATTGGGAACTCGTGTGATGTCTGGTCCTCGCTAGCGCTAGAGCCAGCCAACTTCACACACATTTCCAATCATCCATTTTCTTCCCTTTGATATACAATATACTATTTCGTATCCTTAAAAAAAAAAAACAAATAAAATATCCTCAAGAAAAATTCAACATCTATAGACTAAAAGATTTTAAAAATTAGAAGTTCTTTTGAAAAAAAATGATATCTTCTTAAAAAGAATTTAAAGAAAGAACTAGGCATGTAGGATAGTGAATTTAATTTAAATAATTTTGTCGTTTTTTTAAAAAATCAATTGCGTCGTAGAACATTTTTTTACTTGAATTCAACTAAAATATAATTACTATCTCAGTTGCTCCACAAAAAAGAAATGAAATCCCCACAAAAAACTTTAAAAAGTAAAGACTAGGCATGTAGGTAAGCGTATTCAATTAAAATGATGTTATCCTTTCTTTAAAAAATCTATCACGTATACATAGAAGAACATTTTTTAACTTGAATTCCACTGAAAAATAATTACTCTACCATTTACTCCACTAAAAAGATATGAAATCCCCCCCCCCAAAAAACTTTAAAAAGTTAAAACTAGGCATGTAGGAAAGTTTGTGTAGTATCTTTCACTGAAAACATTTTTTTTGCCATATTTGTATAAGGAGCTAATATTAATATTTCCAAAGGCTTAAAAACAATTTAAAAAATTTAATCGAAAAAATGATTGTGTTTTCATTTGATTCTTTTCAAAGTTCCCAAATTGTTTCAACAAAAGAAATGAAATCTAATTTAAATAGGCATGTGCAAGATCGTTTTCGAATACGTCTTTGCATTTTGGCTGCATGATGATAAAACTAGTACGAAAACACAATAGGACTTTTAGTTGATTTTGAAAAACAATTTAATGGATAAAACAGCAAAAATTCCGTTGTAAGCAACACATTATGTTACTCTATTTTCAACGCATGAATATTTTCAAATACAACCTTGTAACGAGCAGAAAATTAAAAAATTTTTAAATTTCACCTCGGCAGAGTACGTTCACACGAGGCAAGTGTCAACGACTTATGGTGGAGCAATAAATAAGGAGTAATGAGAAGGTGTCAGTGAAGCGTTGCTGACTTGACAATAGAAACGCATTAAGTTCAATCCAACTATAGAATTTGGTGGCGTAAGATGACAGGGAAAGTTTCGTCCAGAATTATTGCTCTCCGCAGCTGTAACAACGTAAGTGAGGACATTCACACCCGTACCAAGAATTGTAGCAGATGTGGCCGTGTTACGTCAGTAGACGATAAGCGACAAAAACAAGTGATGCTCCATACTACAATGAAACGGATACGCTGCACCTTAAGTAACAATACTGGAAGATAGGCTGACAAAAACTAAAGTCATGTTACACAGCTGGAGGTATCGTCTAATTGACAGACAAGAATTTACGAAGGGAAAGTTGGGGTGACTTCAACGACCAGCAGATGTTCGAAATTAGTAATAGCCAGAAAAAAAGGGGTAAGAGCATAGAACAATACGCCAGGAAGACTGTAAGTATAGATAATGGGAATCTATAGAAACGCAGAGTTTACTCAGACAATAGGCTAATAGACAAGTTGTTAATAGCCATAGTTTCTTCGAAGCGGGTCAACGATCGTCAAGCCAGAGAGCAGGGAGACCTAAGAACCTATCAGAGACCTTCAGCCAGCGAGAAATTTGATGGTGAGGGATGTTTCCATAGCAACTGAGACGAAGAACCTATCGGAAGAACTATGACGTAGGATTTTGACAGAGTGGGACAGTATTTTCCGAGAAAATCAAAAACTGACCAATCTCGAAAAGAAGTGGGCGTGAAGCGCGCCAGAAACAAAATTTTGAGTAGGGACGAATTAATAAAACTAGCTGCCCAGGAAGACGGAAGGGCAGTCATACTCAATTTTTTAAGCAGTCATACTCAATTTTTAGACAGTCAACACTTAAATTTTGAATAGTTATACTAAAGTTTTTACAGTTAGAATTTTCAGACAGTTTACATTTCAATTATCAAGTAGTTTAACTACAAGTGCGAGAGACGGTATATTATAAACTTTCCATTGTTTATTCAAATCATTCGGAAGTTAGATAAATAACAAGGAACTTAAAACTTAATAATACATTCATATCGCGGTAGTGAATTTTACCGGAGTGCGCAGTAACGGACTTAGTGAAATTTACACCAAGTGAACAATCAGACCGTTACACTAACAGACAGCATCACTTAACGATATACAAATTATTGGAACTTAATATTGTGTATCAACAACATAATGAACACGAAACATTAAACAAACTAATCAATTATAGGATCGTTTGTTGAAGCAGCGACTAATGAAATTAGACATGTATATTGACTTTAAAACGAACACACAGCAAACACAGTAAGATAGAACATTGATTGAACACTGAACTTCAATTACCCACACATATACAAACACCTACGCGAGCGGTCGGAAGAATAAAGTGATAAGTGGCAATGATAAAACAACTTACTACGGAATGTATCTACGAGCCATCTCCATCACCAGAACGAGACTTCATCAACAACTAATGGATATTCACTAACCAAGTAACCACTATTATAATTACTTCTAATTAGTAACTTCTACTGACCTGGTTTCTTTCAAAGAATTTACACCTGAGAAATTTATTAAGAAAAGTAATGAGTAAATCTGATAAAGTATTTAATGAACGTATAAACAAAAGCTTATTTGGGATTTAATGAACGCATTAAATAAGTAGAATATTGAATTGTAACATCATTTGATTTATATATGTATGTATGTTTTCCTTTGTTTCAGCATATATTAAGATATATCTTTGTTTATTATAAATATGTATGTATTTCAGGTACAGCGACGTAACCTATGTACTATTATAATATGTCATAAATGATAATTAAACTAGTATTTTAGTTAACCAGAAACATGCGTTCATTATTACCAATGCAACCCAAATATTAACCTAAAGTTTGAAAGAATGCAAATAGATTTTAAGAGTTTCTTATGTTCAATTAAATAAATGATATCACGTATGTGTTGATAAGCATAGATAGTTAGAATCATCAATAAGATTAAATTATACACATACATGTCAGAGATTGATAAATATACATATATAATAAATAACCCATTAACATTGATTGTTATAACCTACTTGCCAGGCCCGTGCTTCACAATTTCGCGTGCTCTTCAAAAACATAATTTACTACTTCCATACGTTAGTAAATAAAAAATAAACAATTGCTTAATCAATTACTAAATATCTTCTCCGCTACTTATAATATCCAGCTATTTATCAAAAAATCTTATCAAAAAATCTGGCGGCAGCATTACATAAAATATTGTTCCATCGTATGCTTTATAAATATTTGGGCATAAATGTTCCCTCAAATGGTTTGGTTGGCCGTACCCATCCTTTGTTACGTGATTTATCGCTTGACATTCATTTAGGCAGGAAAATGTTCCTAACATTTATTTGCGCTATTGTCCATAAACAATTGTTTAATCTGCACCTATTTACTTATTTATCTTCAATCTAATTCGGTATATTTCTTGTGATATTATTGAAAATAAAATATTAAAAAAAAGAAATTTTGAAGCACGGGCCTGGCAAGTAGGTTGTATTTGAAAATATTCATGCGTTGAAAATAGAGTAGCATAATGTGTTGCTTACAACGGAATTTTTGCTGTTTTATCCATTAAATTGTTTTTCAAAATCAACTAAAAGTCCTATTGTGTTTTCGTACTAGTTTTATCAGCATGCAGCCAAAATGCAAAGACGTATTCGAAAACGATCTTGCACATGCCTATTTAATTTAGATTTCATTTCTTTTGTTGAAACAATTTGGGAAATTTGAAAAGAATCAAATGAAAACACAATCATTTTTTTCGATTAAATTTTTTAAATTGTTTTTAAGCCTTTGGAAATATTAATATTAGCTCCTTATACAAATATGGCAAAAAAAATGTTTTCAGTGAAAGATACTACACAAACTTTCCTACATGCCTAGTTTTAACTTTTTAAAGTTTTTTTTTGGGGATAAATATAATACACCGGATTCGTTACAAAAAGCAAAATTGTTAAAATACGTTAAAAGTGCAATTGTGTTGCTATAGCAGTTAGACACATGATGTAATATTTACAAAGACACATATAGGCCTACATTATAAATATAATAGGCCTACACCGGATTCTTTACAAAAAAAGCAAAATGGTTAAAATGTCTTAATTTTGCTAATTCGTCCGTATAAATTCGTCAATGTGTTGGAAAGCAAAGCTGACGTTATGCTTTACTTTGTATAACCAGCACCAAGATTAACTTCCAGTTCTTGTGTGTTATTTAGTGACGATGATGTAGACGACAGCGGCGACGCGACGTAGAAGCAACGATTGATTGATCACAGGTGGTGGTGTCGGCAGCGACGTGTTCGGCATCGGAGGTAAAACAGACACACTGTACAAGACCGCGTTCCTTTACAGTAGAACGACAATCACCACAATAGGAGTAGAAACATTTAGATACTTTTAATTTCTTTTTTTTGTAGCCTATACGATTTTTCTGTACAGAGTTCATTACCATTGAGCGCGTAAATCTTTTTGCTCCTAGAACCAGTGAAAACCATTTTATATTAAACATTATTTCTTTTCAAAGAGTATTATATTTAACGTAATAGAGGAAATTTTCTATTTTTGTTAACTGTAAAATTAGATACAGTAGAACTCCATTTATCCGAACTCCAGTTATCCGAATCGCCAGTTATCCGAATCGATATCAGGAAATGGCATGGAATAAAATTAATTGAATTCCGACAAAACGATCAAATCCAGGAAGAAAAAGAAGAGGCAATGAATAAGTAGGAAGAGTAAAAAATACCAAAAGAAAGTGTCGAAGAAAATGTAGCTGTACCAACTGAAGACATCCAGAAAACGATTGTACAAATTCCTGGCTGTTCCGAGTGTGACGTGGACGACATAAACGAGTGATTGCAGTGCGACCCTGGATATCAAATTTTAGAGGATGATGAAATTATCCAAAGTGTAACGATAAATCTCAGCAGGTGGACGAAGACGATGACAACGTTGCTTCAGTTGAACCGGAAGAGGAACCTACGGCGAGTGAAGCATTCGTTTGTTTTGACACTGCCTTAAAGTGGATGGAACGGCAGCCTGAATGCGACCATGTGACTTCTTTCCGTTAAGCGTTTGCGGGACCTGGCTGCACGCAAATGAGTTTCTACGTCAAAACAATAAACTTTGTTTGACATGTTCAACTGAAAAATCATAATTTTGTGTGAGTATTATTTTAACTTTTTGTAGTAAAAGTGAACTTTTTGCAAAACACGTGTGACCTGGTTTTTATTAAGATACTGTACTCACGTAATAAAAATAAACAAAAGTGATTTTTCAGCAATTTTCGCGTTTTCTTTCATAACATATAACCTTTTTCTTATGTTTGTTCAAATTATCCGAATGTCTGCATATCCGAATTACGTCTGGGAATCATTAAGTCTGATTAAATGGAGTTCTACTGTATATATGCCTATACGTTGTTGTTGAAAAACAGAATGCAATGTTTGTGGATTGAAGGAAACGCGATACATGTTCCAAAAGATAATCGCTCTTTATTGAAGGAAACGCGATACATGTTCCAAAAGATAATCGCTCTTTATTGAAGGAAACGCGATACATGTTCAAAAAAAAAATCGCTTTTTACTGAAGGAAACGCGATACATGTTCCAAAAGATAATCGCTCTTTATTTCTAACGCCCACTATTTCTTCTTCACCGTTACTACCGTTCTCTTCGTAAAGAACAGAAGACGAAGAATTAAACGATGTCGACTCATTACGGTTACTTATAGACTTACTGTGGACTTCGGAATATATAATGTTACATAAACCAGATATGACAAGAATTTTAATGATCGTTTTTGGCAACATTGTTTTCTTTTATATCAACGCGTCTTGTATAGGCCTATATATTGCAACAGTACGTCTGCGTACGTTACTGTGCATTGTAGCAGTTAGTTAAAAAAACTGTTAAATTAGAATACATAATTAATATCGTCAATATTAAAAAAAAATGCGTATTGAAAACTGTAAGTAACCAGAGAAGGGGAACACCGAATGTGCAGGACGGTACTGGCATATCACGCCACACTCAACCTAAGACTGTGTACATTGAAATTGATGTGTGTGTGAGCCAGTAGAAACCGGCATAGCGTCACCCCTGAATAAATGTGAATTAAATAAGTAATTTATTTAAATTTTGGTAAGTCCGCGTAAGGTATGACAAAACAATTTACGCCACGTTATTAATAATATAAAGACGCGCACATGTGCAAAATCTAGTGCGAAACAAATAATACATATTAATGAAGTGTAAATAAAAGTGAATAGAACCAAGAACAATTAAAGTATAGAAAAACTGTTAATATACAATTATACATAAAAAAATGACCGATCTTATGAACATCGAGTAATAAACAAAAGACTTCGCATGTTGCGAATAAAGTTAAAATAAGTACGAAAAATAAACGAATCTGTAAAGGGACGCTCGACAAACTATAACAATATAAATCGTGCACAGAATGGTTGAAACATGATTTTTGCGCCTGACAGTATAAATAAGCGAGGAGCACCAGTCACCAGCCTCGACCTTCATTCACTATAATACATCTGCAGCCGAAGGCTATGCCCGACGGTGGAGCATCCAAGGTCGATATCCCAGCAGTACCGTACGAGTCATCTGAATGCTCAGTGGAGCAGGAAGACCGGACGACGGACTCCAGGAGGATCAGACGACAACGGAGGCGACACAGGAGACAGGACTCAGGATCATGACGAGGAATCACTGAGTATCACCCCACAGAAATAAGGCGACATAAAACCATTTTTACTCGTCAACTAATGAGTCATAAAAGACATTAAAAAGAAAAGAATAAAGAGACAATGATAAACTTTAATAGTGTAAATAATAATTGTAAAATCTAATTGGTTAAATTGTAGTAATTTATAATGACATTTAACATTTACAAAATTATTTTTGAAATTATAACGTAGCATAAAGGTTTAAGTAATTCTAAAATTGATCGATATTTCATGAATACGATATTCATATGTAGGCACACAAAGCAAAGTAGTAATAATATAAAAAAAATATGGAATTTAAACAGAAATACAATCTGAGCAAGTCGAGAGCACATTATATATTATAAAAATTTCTATTTATACATGTCAATTTATATCTTGTGTATTATATTTATGAATATTTGTGTAATGTTATTTGTATTGTGCTATTATAAATAAATACACAATTATAAAATAATATTTACCTCCCACTTACCTTGATTTGAGTCCAGGATTATCACACGAACTGTGAATCTCAACGTGATTTCAAGGTTATATCAATAACGTACACTACTCTCATTTATATAATGGAACTCAGATTTTATTTCATTTTAATATTATTTTAAACTTCTTTGCTATTCATCATTTCTCTCAACACTAGTACATTACTATTTCCTTCCATTGTGAGTTAAAACATTTCTTACAAGCGTTTGTTAAAACAGAAAAACATTAATACCACACTTTTATTCTACGTACTCTACTTGTTTTAATCACTAAATCTAAGTAAGGCGAACCCAGCTTGCCACACTCACTCATTCATACCGTTTTAAAACCCCATTTTATTTAATTAGAGCCCTAAAAAATTGAAATTATTTATACAGGGTAATTGGTAGTCGACTACTTAGCCTTGGCGTCCCTGCTGACCACGCGCCGCGCTGCGTATCTGTTCGAATGTTTTGTCAATTTACCACATTTTTAATTTTCTTGCTTCACTCCACTTTGTTCGATCTGAGATGTTGTTGCGCTGTCGAAATTAATTGGTTTAAATTGAACTTTAACACTTCATGACTATGTTAGAATAGATTTTAAGTTCGCGAACTTTTGTATTCACCCCGGCCGGGGAAGAGTGATTTCGTCGACTGGGGAGAGCGTTAACAAAACGCTCCACTCAACTGTTGCTCAAAACGGAACACACAGCCTGCTTGCTACAAAATGTTCGTCATCACTTATGCCGCGTGGAATTTTACGGTGCCACAGGTGTTAACGATATTCCATTGCCACGAGGCAATAGACTCAGGTGGGCGGAGTCATCACAGACTTCCGTCATCATCCAAACACGCGGCGAACAAAATCTTATAATTTAGCCATCTTGTTGGCGTCGTTTCTGCGCGCATGGTCAGGTTGCGCGTATGAGTACGTAACACAACACTTGATTTCTCGAAATCGTATTGCGTTCTTACCACACCTCGCTCGCACAGCTATGTCATTGTTCATTGTCCGACTACGACCTTAATTTGCAGGGGACATGCAACGAAAATTTAAATACATTTAATAAAAAATAAAATCCCCCTTTTCGCCCCATTACAAGACCCCCCCCCCAATGAGAGGTCTTCTGCTGAAACAGAAGAACTCTCATTGCTAAACCCCTCAGAGGATCGGTGAGGATATGGTGCCAACAACCCCCCGTTTACTTCTAAACACATCATGGGTAAACTACCCCCCTAGCTCAGCGACTATGGCTGCACCTGAACGAGATTACTGGACTTCTCTGTTCGAGATCCCAACACCATAAAATCGGACAGATACTCATCATAGTACACCTAACCTTCTAACATTCCACCCCAAAATCAAAACCCTGGCCTTATACCATACCAGATCCTCAACCGATATATTCCCCCTTTACGTGCATACTGGGTTGCCTTTAGCAAGTACTGGGTACGTACACATACTCATTATTACATTCTATACAATCTCCATACTTTTAACTCATAAAATATTTTATCTTTCAAATTTCAATTTCTTTTCGCAAATTAACGTTACGTTTTCAAGTCAAAATAAAGCAAACACTTGAATTTAAATCATTTAACTTTTGTTCAAAAATTAATCTAAGTCCAACAACAAAATGTTATATTACCATTACTTTCATCAAAATCCCAAAAATCTTTTACATGAATCTACCATTTTTCTTCACTAACTACTAACAATCATGAAAACAAATAAACTGAACATCTTCTTAAATCATAAATTCATTTATCCTAACATTTGTTTATAACACATATAATATGAATAACATAAATCAGTTAACACATTAACAATACATACAATCCACAAAATATTCTGAACATCAACACAATCTATACTTCAAGCAAAAAAAAAAAAAAAAATTTAATTTCCCAAAATATTTCTTTTATCAATATCAAGGAAAAATAAAATTATTTAATTTAATTAAGTAACAAAATTTCATGAATCAATTACTAGAAACCTGTCCTGTCTCTAACATCAGCCATCAGCTGATCTCTCTGGGTCAGGTGAATGACCTTACTCTAAATACATTTCATATAACTCACACATACACAAAATTATACAGTTCATTATAGAATATTCTGGTGGATTTAGAATCCTTACCATTAAACCTAGTACTTAAAATCGTTTTGCTCTCATGCGTGAAATACATCACTAATCATCGAGTCATAGTTATAGCAACAGTTACTGAACAGCCCTCTGGGTTGTTAACCCCCAACTCTCTCTATAGAGCCGGTTAAATTGACCGCCCGCTGTTTACAGAGGTCGTCACCCTCTCACTGAATTTTCAGTTACCCTCCTACTACATCAATTACTTAAAGTCCCCCCTTATACCCAGTTACAATTAGGTAACCACCCGCCGGGTAAACCGGTCGAGCGTTTGCCTTATGCACAGATGCGTTATCTGTGCCCCTGGCTTGTAACGGCCAGCTCCTTTTCCACACACACTATTGTTTCCTGAGGGTGGACTGTGGCACCCATTTGCATCCACAAGAACTGAAGTTTACATATATATGGTATAGACGCTGCCTATACCGTTCTTGGTTCAACGTTATATAAAATTCGGCATTACTGATGTCCGAGGACACCAGTAATCCTACTAAAATGATTCACACACCCTTAAAACGGCACTACCACCCCCTTCGATGATAGCCGCTGTTCCATAGTTATGTAGTTTCCCCTGAGTTACCACCCAGTCAATTTCTATATTCACCAATTTAGAATAAACTTACATAAATCCACGGTCAGGGTTCGGTGAAGCCGTGACCGCCCGAAATTTGGGGAAACTACCAAAAGACATATAAGGCTCACACTGACACCGTTACTACAATTCACGGATGGTCAACTCTTATATGTTTGGTTATTTTATTAATTAATTTTCATGTTTAACATCTCTTAGACTCATCTACACTTTTAACTTTTAAACATCAAACATTTAACTTTCTTTAAATTGCATTATAAAATTCATACTTACATTACATCACTCACATACTGTCATAGACACAAAAATATAAACACCAAATAATGTACCTAACTCCATGCATCTTCTGAAACATTTTAACAACCATGTTATTCCATAAACTAAACACATTTTACATTTATTTATTTATTATTTATTATCAAGTTCCAATCTCCTAAAATCATTTAAATTTATTATAAGATTCTCTTTATACAACATTCTAAATTAATCAATTATATTTAAACATCTCAAATTATTTTAATTCCATCAAGTATTGAAAACACAACATATTTTAATTACCTTACTCAAAAACAATTACAATTTATTCATTACCTTCATAATTATTCTCATTATTTATTTAGTCTATCAAAATATTATTATTATTATTATTATTATGACATCAATTTCTACTACATACACACCTTGTTTACATAAAACATTTTACAACACATCATAATTAATTTCACTATAAATTTATTTACAATTTCTTGTCATTATTTTTTCTGTTTACCACACCTCATTTCATAATCTAGCCAGGTCATTACCATAAACTAAAATATTTAAAATGTCCATTCACTGATTTTTCCTTTACCCTCCGTCATCATGTATTAGTCTTACTTTTATATAATAATTGTCGTCCTTACTCACATTCGTTACACTATTATTATTATTGTAATGATTACTTTCGTTAATTACATTAACACAATAATTAACTACATTTTTGTCTACCATTAATTCATAAAACCAGTCTACATTGGTGATCTTAGTTCTGTCTCCGTCAGTATTTTTAGTTAACATAAAGTAAGTTATTTTGTCATCATATTCCTCCACTACACTCATCACATCATAAGGTAAGTGTCTATCATCTACAACAGTATCATCAATCTTTATTTCACAAGGTAAGTATTTTGTGTCATCTATTTCCTTCAATTCTAACCTCTTTTTCAACTTTTTATAACTCCTACGTAACGTAAATAACTCTATTTCCTCATCAACAAACAACTCTCTCTCTCTAAATATCTCTCCACATCATAACACCTGTCACAACCCCCTTGACCTCTTCCATACCATGCAAAGGGCACAACAAATTTACTACATTTCTTGGCACTTTCAAGAATATTACAACAAATTACGGGACTACTTGAAGACACCTCGTCTTCCACACAACTACTGGAGGAAACTCTGTCCTCATAAAATACCTGTGAAACCTCCGTTTCACCATTAACTTGGGGAAAACTTGCCCTTTGCCCATCTAACCTCTCTACACACACTCTCACAACCTCATCAACACTTTCTCTGCTCACAACCTTACTCTCTAACACCACGTTTTTAATTTCACCACTGTTATCACTCGTTAACCCATCATTATAATTATCATTATTACTCACCTGGTCTACCGTCACCTGTTTTGTATCTAAACTACTACCACTACCATTAATACATATATTTCCGTCACTTTCGTCTGTGTTGTTCTTACCTGTATTTATTCCCCACACTCCCATTCTCTCAATATTCTGTTCTAATTTGTTAAAGTTATTTTCAAATATTTCATTGGTATTTTCTAAATGCTTATTAATTTCATTAATATCGTTTTTCAATTCGTTATTTTGCTTTTTTAATTCATTAAATTTATCATTGAAATTACTATTTTGAACGTCGAAACGACTATTTATAACATCAAATTTGCTATTCTGTACATCAAAACTACTCTTGACTTCGCTAACGTCACTGCTCAATTTATCAAATTTATTATTCAAACTGCACAGCGTGCTACATAGATATTTCATCATATTATTTTCAGGTTGATTACTTTCCTTAATTAATTTTGGGGTCATCTGAATCCCCGAATCATCTGTACTATCTGTTTCATTCGTACCACTTATATTCATAGTTTTGTCGTCTTGACCTACATTCGGAGTTGAATGTGCTTCAAAGCTACTCATAACAGCTGATTCATCAAAATTGGTAATTTCATTTATATCGTTTTCATTATTACTACCTGCCATCTTTATATTATCAAATTATACAAATTTACTTACATACAAAACATCTGACACTTAATATAATTAAATTACCTTATTCGGTCCACCTTAGTGGCACTAACTTCTTTCGTTCAATGACGCGTTTCGGGATGAAATCCCATCTTCAGATACACAATATCAATCAAAACGTAAATGTATACCACGTAAATGTATGGTTTAATAATATTAACCATAAAGTGACTCGGTACGTAAAACATGAATAGATTGAAATCTGACACTTACCCTAACAATGACATACTATTTTACGTCTGTTACGTAATTTGTACGTACTTTTCTTAACCTTCAAATCACGTTATTCACCTGTAGGTGTGGTTTATGTATAAAGTTTAATTTATAAAACTTGTCCCTGGTTCGGATGCGCCATGTTTGCTTAGTCAAATTACTACATTTTATAAAATATTTAAATCGAGTCCCTGTTCTTGGGCGTCATTTGTGCTATTATACATAAATACACAATTATAAAATAATATTTACCTCCCACTTACCTTGATTTGAGTCCAGGATTCTCACACGAACTGTGAATCTCAACGTGATTTCAAGGTTATATCAATAACGTATACTACTCTCATTTATATAATGGAACTCAGATTTTATTTCATTTTGATATTACTTTAAACTTCTTTGCTATTCATCATTTCTCTCAAAACTAGTACATTACTATTTCCTTCCATTGTGAGTTAAAACATTTCTTACAAGCGTTTGTTAAAACAGAAAAACATTAATACCACACTTATATTCTACGTACTCTACTTGTTTTAATCACTAAATCTAAGTAAGGCGAACCCAGCTTGCCACACTCACTCATTCATACCGTTTTAAAACCCCATTTTATTTAATTAGAGCCCTAAAAAATTGAAATTATTTATACAGGGTAATTGGTAGTCGACTACTTAGCCTTGGCGTCCCTGCTGACCACGCGCCGCACTGCGTATCTGTTCGAATGTTTTGTCAATTTACCACATTTTTAATTTTCTTGCTTCACTCCACTTTGTTCGATCTGAGGTGTTATTGCGCTATCGAAATTAATTGGTTTAAATTGAACTTTAACACTTCATGACTATGTTAGAATAGATTTTAAGTTCGCGAACTTTTGTACTCACCCCGGCCGGGGAAGAGTGATTTCGTCGACTGGGGAGAGCGTTAACAAAACGCTCCACTCAACTGTTGCTCAAAACGGAACACACAGCCTGCTTGCTACAAAATGTTCGTCATCATTTATGTCGCGTGGAATTTTACGGTGCCACAGGTGTTAACGATATTCCATTGCCACGAGGCAATAGACTCAGGTGGGCGGAGTCATCACAGACTTCCGTCATCATCCAAACACGCGGCGAACAAAATCTTATAATTTAGCCATCTTGTTGGCGTCGTTTCTGCGCGCATGGTCAGGTTGCGCGTATGAGTACGTAACACAACACTTGATTTCTCGGAATCGTATTGCGTTCTTACCACACTTCGCTCGCACAGCTATGTCATTCTTCATTGTCCGACTACGACCTTAATTTGCAGGGGACATGCAACGAAAATTTAAATACATTTAATAAAAAATAAAATCCCCCTTTTCGCCCCATTACAGTATAGTGACAATAATTGTGTGTATGATGAACAGACACAAAAGAAAAATATTCGTAATATTATTACGAAATTTTAATTCGTAATTTTTGAAAATTTTATTTAATACAATTTTGAATGATTTTTACAAAGTCGATATGATATAAGAAGTGTTATTATTATTTTAAAAACACATCATACACCTTTTCTCGTTATTATATATATATTCAATCACTTTCTGCTACAGTTCGTTTCTTGATATATATAAAGTATTAAAATTTATATTAAATTTATATTACCTCAAGATGTTATTTTTCCTTATTTGGAACATGTTTCGAGAGCTCCCGTGCTCTCATCCTCAGCCCTCGCGATCTTGCGTCTGGTGAAGTATTTGTGTGTTGGCTGGATGCTATTAAGGTTTCTTGTTGGTCTCTGGTATTTTGAAGTTGTATTATTGTGTGTGATTGTGGTATATGTATTTGTATTTTGTGTATTTTCGATGTTGAGTGCTTTGAATATTGTTTATTCAAATATAAATTTTAAATACTTTATATATATATATATATATTGTAATGTAAAATATTAAGTACTTACATGGTTTTATAGCCCCACGTTGTTAGGAGTAAATTCTGAAATATAACATTTTATACTTATCTGATTTTATAGCCGCACATTGTTGCGACGATTCTAAACTGTAATTTAATTACGTTTATATGACAAAACGTGAAGAACTGACCTCACGTTATTGAGTCAATTACGAAATAAAAATTATAAATTGGGGTTCTAACTATGATTGCGGTTTATTTTAATATCTGTTCTTTTTAAAAGATGGATTAGAGCTGGCAATTGGTTTTTAATTAAATTATTATTTTTTCTTTAAATTTAGTATATAAAGTGTGTACTATAACTTAACTCGTGACTAGCTCCACTTATTGGTGCGACAAATATAATTAAGTGGAATTGTGCTCCACGTTTGGATGCGCCAAATATAACTTAACTGGCTTTTGCACCACGAGGTTGGCGACAAATATAACTTTTAAAAGAGTTGCCCCATGTGTTCGGGCGTCAATTATAACTTAAACGGAAGTCTCAATCCGTTTATTTGGCGTTAAATTTGTAATTAATTAAGTTTATATTATTTGATGTAATAATATTTGTGTTTAAAATGTATAAGATGCTGGGCGCCAGAGATGTTATGTGATCTCAGGGGGTTTTTTGAATAAAAACTCTGCAGTTAAGATGCTAATAACTTTTAATTATTACTAATTTTTCTAATACACATACAAACATATATATATTGTAGCATAACAGAATTTTCACCTTAAAACTTAATTAAAAAATTAAAAATTTTTTTTAAAATCAAATTAATAAACCATACAAATTTTTTTTATTATCAACATAAATTTTTATTTGTAATAAAACCAAAATAATATTACAATATTCATTTCATCTGATTGAGAAACATATCTCAATCTATTACTTCAAGAACTAATAATTCAATCATAAATCTAAGCACATAAAATACATAAATCAAGACTGCGTTATTACTTGTCTATCTTACTATAATTGTTGCATTTATGAGTTTCAAACTAGAAAACCATATATATATATATATATATATATATATATATATTCAATGCCTTAATATTAACAAGATATTGACTTCTGACAACCATCAGATATATTTAATACAACTCTGAATTTGTCAATCCTAATTTACATTAATTAAATTGAGCGTTTCTAAAGTCATAAAGGGTAGAATAATATTACTAGCATCCAACTGCTCGTCGGTTCTTTTAGAATGAAACGGGATGTTTAGGGATATAGACGATACGACTACATAGAATATTAGTTAATACATAAATACAATGAAACTGTTACTTGTGTTCAGGATTATCCATTCCATCTACCGACAATGCCTTGAGTGAACATATATCACAATTTCACTTCGCACCATACTTTGCTCTAATTCCATTCACAATTACTTTCGTCGATTCTTTACACACATCGGAACTCCGATTAAATACTCCACTCGACTTTCGCGCACAAGACAAAATATACTGTGTTCGTAATTACTTCAAGTTCACTGATTTAAATAAAACTGCTTCTTACTTGCTGTACGCACTAATTAAATGATTCACTCACGATGAAGATTCCTCTCATGCTTGTCTTTGCTGTACAAATAACGACTGTCGCGTTCTTCGACTAACACGCAGTCAAATACTTCAAGACTTATTAAAGTATTTTGATAGTTTCTTTAATTCATAATGAGATTTTAATAGACACGAATAGTTTTTCTGTACACTCCGATATATTACTTTACATGATGGTTAATCAAGCTAATATACTTTAACACTTTAAAATTTATTAAAAGCAAAGTTAAAATATACTAAGAGCGTCTTTAACACATACTAAGAGAAAAAGAAGACTCCCTTAGCTGTACACGGGGTATTATTTATAGGGCTCACTATTTCTCTTTTCCCACCCGTTCTACTCAAATAATTCCGATAGGCTCATGACTGATTTCCTTGCCGGGAACTTCAAATTCGTCCATTCAAGAACCGTAAAAAACTCGCGCTCTAAAGTCACGCTTCTTTTCATTGGTGTTTAGTCTGGGGTGCGCGGGTGTTTTGCCACGTGTTCAACTGTTACACCAAGCGACGCGACTTTCACCAGAGTCTCTCTTTTTTTATCGCCTGAACCATTGTTTTCCCAAGGTTGTCGTTCGTCAAAATCTAACGGGACTCAACAGTTTTATGATTTTTCGCGAACAAAGCATTTCCTTCTTTATGACTTTAGAAAGCTGTTTATTGTACAATGCGCTTTTATTTTGTTGCCGCCAGACTGTCGCCAACTTACTTACAATATTTCTGTGAGACGTTATTTTGCCTCAATCTTCTTATCAACACATTTAATTTGCTTAATAATAACTAAAAACATACATTAAATGATTAATTACGTTAATTACATAATATAGGCTTACGTGATCTACATTCACGTTATAGTACTACATAGGTGTCGCCTCAAATCTTCACAAGGTTAGGAGGAATGTAGTTCCGTATGGAATTCGTTCACAGTCGAAATAAGTACTCAATTCCCTTTGAAAGTAAATAATAAATTTTCTTTAAATTTTTTTACTTTCTTTTCCATAAAATAATTTACTAATAATGATTAATAATAAATACTTCAGCTATATTTTTTTTTGATCAGCGGAATGATGGTACTATAATGTCTATCTCAGGGATTTTAAATAACAAGTTTAGAATTAATTATAATTTAAATAAATTTACAGGGGTCCATTTGAATACAATTAATTTTACGATAATATCTTTTGGAAGTACAAAATAATTACAAATACATTAATTTACAATCAAATTATTTTCAACTCAATGACGTAAAGTTTTCTGCCCATGCACGCTTGTTGACGATACATAAGTGGCTGACTAATGTTACTCAGTTTTTAGCACATTATAATAAATTTATTATATACTACATACAACAAACAAATTATAATACAACAAACGAATAACAGTGATATGGTTATATAAGTTTCTAGTGTGTGAGCTATAGTGTTTAATTCAAATAATTAGTGAGTCTAGTTTCGTGTGTCACAGTTTGGAGTTACGTTCAAAAATTTGGATTATTATGGATGGATAAAGATTAATCTCACCCAGCTGTGATAGTCTTCGGGTTTGTTATACAATATTTTGACTTTATTCACAAATTAATTCTTCTTGGTTCACTCGTACTAGTTTATCATTTAATTATTTTTCACTGAGGTATCTTCGTTGTACATAACCTGTCTAGGATCTGATGCCAAACGCAATTTCGTGACCAAAAGTATTACCGAGAGGTCTTCTTTATACTTCGGATTCCAACAATAGACTGTGTCGATTTGGTGAATTTTTCTAGCTTCTTGGTATAAAATTAACTAAATTTCGATTGGTCTAAATCACATACATTGCTTGATGACAATGGCTTCCTTTTTAGACAGAATAAATATTTGATTAATAGTTAAAAAAACCCTCATCTTATACTAAATAGAATCTCAATTACATGACTATAAATGAAATCCTTGTTTGATGCAGATTAATTTGACACCTCACAAGCTAGGTTTTTGTTAAGTATTTTGTTATGTTTCATTTATGTTTCATTTATTAGTACACATGTGCTATAAACATCTTAGATATAACATGGGTAGTTAAATCCAAGTTTATATACTAGTATTTGTTATGAGATATGTTAACATCTCTTTTTCTTAAATTCCTACTGAATTTATCATAATCACAGTAAGCTCCTTTATGTAAAATTTAACACTATTGGTTTTTTAAGACACATTGATATTTTACATTATACAATAATTATAATACAGACATATTCTCTACCACATCAATAAAGTTAGTTTAAGATTTACAACAATAAATTAATATAAGTTTTACATAACACAAATAAAATATTCCAACTAAACATGTCAACAGTAATCTTCAATTACATTGGACTAAATACTAGAATACCTAGTATATCACTTTCATTTTTCTAACAGTTATATTCTTTTTAAAATACATAGAAATAGAAAACATAATAGTAACATAAGGTCAGTTATCAATTTCTGTTTACTGTATTACACACTCTTCTAAACAGTATTTAATTTCTTTATAACTTATTAGTTGACATACTCATTACTATTAAACAAATCTTTTTCATTAATTAACACAAGTATAACAAATGATCTAACGTGACTTGTAAACATTTAGTTTTTTAAACGTAATTATGAACGATTTTTCTTTTACAATATTATATATAATATTAACTATTTATAAATTAGGTAATGTTAATCTTACAGACCTTTAATAAAATATGAATTATAAATTCTATATTTTGTAGGCATATATTTTCCGTAAACGCATGTACGTTAAAATCTAAAACGTTTTGTTTTCTTAAAGAGTCGTGTACACGATAAGCTAAAACGTATACACCGTTTGTTATTTCGTACGGCAATTCCAATTTTTGTAAACCCGTATTCAATAAACGGTTGTTCTGTAATTCTTTGTTTTGGAATCCGTTGTTAGATTATACAGAGTGGCCCATATGTCAGTTGGCAAAATTGCAAATAGCACTTTTATTGTAGAGGTGCAGCAGGGATACAGATACAGATAACGCATACAGATAATTAATATCATAGTTCTCATGATCTGCAAGAAATGCTCAAAGTGGCTTCCATCCTTTTCTATGCAAATTTGACATCTTCGAAGCACTGAAGCACAAATTATGTCCGAAATATTCTGGGACTGTAGGTGTTCAAATTCAGATCGAATGCCTTCCTTCAATTGTTCCACATCACGAATATTCACGGAGTACACTGCATTTTTTAGTATACCCCAGACCGAGAAATCCATCGGGGTAAGATCAGGAGAACGTGGAAGCCATTCAACACGACCCCGTCTGCCAATCCATTCATCGAACGTTGCATTCAAAAAGTCTCTCACAATCAGTCCATAGTGAGGGGGTGCCCCATCTTGTTGCCATATTAACTTTTCTCGAATTGGCTGCAGGTGTTCAAAAAGTGGACTGTTTTCTAGTTCCATCAACATTTCGTGAAGCATTTGTAGGTAACTTTCAGCATTCACTGTACAATTAAAAAAGTAGGGTCCGATGATCCCAATGGCAAAGATCCCTGCCCAAACAGTAACCCTCGGAGCGTTTAACTCTGTCTCTATCACCACATGTGGATTCGCAGTATTCCAGTAAAGACAGTTGTGCCTATTCTCTGTACCATTCAGCTTAAAAGTAGCCTCGTCACTCCAAAGAATGGTTTTGTAAAATTGTGGATCGGCTTCTTGTCGTATTGTGTACCATTCGCAGAATTCTGTACGCCTATCAGGATCATCTTCATTTAGGCCTTGGAGAAAGTGAGCTTATATGGTCTCAACTTCAACGTTTTCTGCATCCTTTGCGGGGTTGTTCGAGGTATTCCATACTTATTGGACGCTTTTCGTGTTGATTTCTTTGGTGACTGCACAAAACATTGCGCAACGATATTTAAATTCTCTTCTGTTGTAACTGTTTTTGGCCTACCTGATCGAGGAAGTTCTGCTACCATTCCAGTCCGTTCAAATCTCTTATTCAGTTTACGAATACCTTCTCTAGATGGAGGTGCGATGTTTGGAAAACGTTCCGCAAATAACTCAACAACATCACTGTAATTATGGTCCTGTTTCCACCACATCTGCAGTACAAAAACACGCTGCTCTGTAGATAGTTTTCTATTCATTGTCTCGCAAACAACACGAACAACAAACAACAAACAAGCGCTAACAACAGCATACACATCAACATCAACCTAACCTCATAACCTCAAATCTCAACTGAATTATGGGAACTACTGCTCTAGTCAAGTCAAGTAACTACTATGCTAGTCAATCGAGCGTCTACATACTGCTAGTGCCAACTGACTTATGGGCCACCCGGTATATCAAATCTATTAGAATACAGGTATATAACTATCTGTTCGATATTTCGAACATCGAACCGGTCAATTATTAATTTTCCGAGGTTGGCACTATGGCTTTTGTAAAGTCGATTCATGCATCGGGCCTGAACCTTTTTTGTCATGCTTCAACCACTGTAGTGTACACATCCACGGGCCGGATTTTTGTCAGGTAGAATCCATCTCATGTAACCTATCCTTTATTCCAACCAGTCTTTTCTGCCTGTGTGCCAAGAACAACCATTCATGAGATTTCGGTAAGTCATGTTTTTCTAATTATTTGATTGCTAGCAATTCTGCATGTTGCACTGCTTAAAGAGCTCACCAGAGGATAAATTATACCGTAAGAATAAACTTCTTACCTTCAGATTGTCAATCTTTTCAAATAATATCGCACATATTATACTACCAGAGGATTATGAATTTGCTAGTTTTTCAATTTAATTGCTTGCCATTTCGAATGGGAACACGTGCTTTATAATTTTTCATGCTGATGCTGGCCGTGTTGGGTAAATGGGTTACAAGCCAGTTTTGGCTTTGCGATTTTTATTCTAATCACCAACGTGCCGTGCTGTTTCTTTTTTTGTGCCTGCTCGTGGATTTTTGCATGCTGTTAGTTTCAAAATTATAACAATGTTCGTTATTTGCATGTTGTGGCACGGATACACGTTGGTACGATAGGCATGTGGATCATTATTTTGCGTCTAATGCTGTTGGTTGGTTATGTTGGGCAGTTTCGTCGCGTGTGTGTGGGCCAGGTGAGCGAATATTGTGTCAAATTTTTGCACCTTGATTTTTTTGGTAATCGTTTGATTACTCGGTCAATTCATGAGAAGTTTGTACCCGTCCTGTTATGGTCTGCTTTACACGTGAAGTCGACGTGTTACGTGCTTGCGAATGTGTAAGGCGTGTGGGGGACGGTTGGTTTTTAGGTTACCCGGTTTTTTCGGTATAGCCTGCATTTATATTTAATTTTTTTGCAATTGACTATTACCTTTTTGGTGCGGTTTATATTTGGCATATGCGCGATATCCTGTCCATACACGCCGCGTTGACCATGATAAATTTTTGCATTTAATGTGTCTAAGTTATTGTGTTTGTATCGGTAACTGTGGAATTTTTGTACATTGTACATTGTTGTGTATTAGTGTATTTTTGTGCATTTATTCTATTTGGTATTACACATGTTCTTTGCGTACAATTTTGTGTACCATTATTTTGCACCGTATGTGCTTTAATATTGTGCAACCTGTTGGTTTTTTTCGTGCTTTTGCACTGTGCAAATTAATCTTTTGCATTTTTTGAGTATGTGATTTATTGTGTTTTGTACTATTAGCCTTTTGGTTTGTGTAAATTGTATTTTGCCTTGCACTAATTTACTTTTGTATTTACTACATTCGGTATTGTTCATGAAAACTAGTTTATTTCAGAGGCCGATTTATCTAGATTACTGTTAGGCTACGTCTGGGTCGTGACTATATTGTTTAATTTCTAATTCTCTCGTCCAGGGTGGTTGTCGGTTGCGCGAAATTCTTTAAATCATAATGCCTGCTAAACTATCGCTGGCAGCTTTTGACCGGACCACTTCGGTGGGAATACTTGCGTTGCAACACTTAATAAATAGGTTGGAAGTGTTGCCGCAATTGAGAGTCGTGGATCAACATGAAGCCGGTATCTTGGCCTCCAGGTTGTCGGAAGAATATCAGGATCTTCTAGGTAAGGTAGATCCTTACCTCTCGGCAGAGTCATTGCTCCAGGGATTGGACGAGGACCACATTTTTTCGGTGGTAGCGCAAATTAAATATATTTATGTCCGGGGAAGCGTTTTAGCGTCAAAGCTAACTAAACCAGAGATACCGGTTGGTTCCGATCAGTCTTCATCGGCAAGTGGCGGGCACTCAGGTATTCTCGTTCATGAGTTGCCGAAGCTTTCTTTACCTTTTTTTGATGGCCAGTCCAAAGGTTGGTCCGAGTTTTGGTAAAAGTTTACCACATTAGTGGACGAAAGTCCTGCCCTCACCCCTAAGCAGAAATTGTTATATTTATTGACTCATCTTAAGGGTGAGGCTTGTGAGAAGGTTGCCGCGCTTCCCATAGTTGACGATAGTTATCAGCTTGCACTGTCAACTCTTAAAAGCCGTTATCACAACCCTCGTTTGGCCGCCCGGGTCCATTGTACCAATCTGCTTCAATTACCAGCGCTTCTATGCGATCAGCGGCGTCCATTAGAAAATTGGTGGACAGCTTCAATGCTAACTTTTCAGCGTTGTCAGCTCTAAACATTGCTGATATATATCAACCAATATATGCGTCTTTTGTATTGTCAAGGCTGGATTTATCATTACGTGAACGCTTTGAGGCGTCTGTTACGGACAAAGAAAATCTCCCTTCCCTAAAAGAAATTATGACATTTTTAACCGCCATGGCGGAACAAAAAGAACAGGCATCTTTGGAATCGGCTTTACCTGCTCTTCCTAGCACTAGCCACCAGAAAACTCAGAAGGTTTCCTTTTCTAAGGCTACTCCTCTTGCTGTGTCCACGTTATCTGCGGAGGTTACGCAACGGGATTCATCTAATTCACGTTGCCTTCATTGCGATTCCCGGACCCATGTGCTTCTCAAGTGTCCGGCGTGGCTGAGTAAGGACCCTAGGGCTCGATTTCAAAGTCTCAAGAATAAAAAATGTTGTCTTTCGTGCCTCCAACATAAACATTCTGGATGGTGCAAAACTGGTGCAAAACGTGTGGCTCTAAGTACCACCACACTTTACTTCATTTCAAAAATGCCCGTCCGTCTCCGTCTCGTTCACAGATTTCTGAAACAGCTGAACTCAAGGCTTCGGGTCATCGCTTGCTGACCAAGTTGATCTGTCTAGCACTACTTTGACCGTGTCTCTGCCCCATCCTTCAGGGGTTCTGTTAGCCACATGTCTAGCAGTCTTGGCGTCTCCCAATGGTGGTTATATCGTGGTTAGGGCCATCCTGGACAGCGCGTCCCATGCTTCTTTCATCACTGAAGCGTGTGCATCTCGCTTAAAGTGCGCTTGTTTTGACGCTTCAATAAGTGTCAATGGGGTAGGTGATATTGCCACCAAAGCTAAAAGGGTGTGCCATCTTTCCTTGGAAACTTTAAAACGCGAGGTTGTGGCGTCTAACCATGCTTTTATAATTCTTTCAAAGATCTCATCGGACTCACCTAGGTTCCAGGTGTTGCCTGAAGTTAAGCAGGTAACCTTCTGTTAGCTGACCCTACCTTCGATGTAGCAGCCCCAAATGATGCGTTGTTTGGAGCCGATATTATAGCGGCTATTCTTTTGGGAGAGACTATTCCCTTGGGTGCAGGTTTGCCTGCTGCAGTTAGGACACGTTTTGGGTTTGTAATTATGGGTAGAGCCCCAATTTCACTTAATTGTGCATTGACTTGTGCTAGCGGTCTTACTGGCCTTCCTTTGGATCTGGTATCTGCACATCAGCTTCACTGTCATTTCCACCACTTTTATCCTTCAGTCACAACATTATCAACTGATACAACCAACCTACTTGATCAAGTTCATCGGTTTTGGGAGGTCGAAGAGCCTCCAGCTTTGCCCCACCAGTTATCTGAAGAGGATCACTTTGCTGAAAAGTTTTATAGGGAGTCAACAAGTCGGTTGCCGTCGGGTCGTTACCAGGTGCGCTTGCCGTTTTTCAGAAACTCTTCTCACACTTTGGGAAATTCCCTTAAGGGAGCTATGTCTCGGTTGTTCGCATTAGAAAGGAAATTTGCGTCTAACGATCAGTTTAAGAGCCAGTATGTGCAATTTATAACTGATTATGTTGCTCAGGGGCATATGTCGCTGGTGTCTGACCCCAATTTTCCAAAATATTTCATCCCACATCATGGTATCTTTAAGGTTAGAGGCGATACTTCAAAAATAAGAGTGGTGTTTGACGCCAGCTTGAAGACGTCCTCCGGGATTTCCTTAAATGACGTGTTATGTGTCGGCCCTAAGTTGCAGAACTTACTGTCCGATGTTTTGACTTTGTTTCGGCGTTTTAGCCATGTCTTCACGTGCGACATCGAACAGATGTATCGCCAAATTGCCATGCATCCTGATGACTCGGCGTACCTATGTATTTTATGGCGTGAGGAGGTTACCGCCCCACTTAGGGTTTTCGCTTTGCGTACCGTTACTTACGGGCTGGCTTGCGCTCCTTTTCAGGCGTTGCGAACCTTGCAGCGGCTGACTCAGGATGAGGCAGTTAATTTTCCTGCGGGAGCGGCGGTACTTAGCCGTAATATTGAAATTTATATTTCACAAATTGTGCACGCATTTCAGTACCGGATTGCCCCGAGAACAACTAGACATTACGGTTTCAAAAAAATCTAAATTAGTTTTTAAAATCGTTAATTGTTCGATATTTGTATTTTCGTCGTACACGTTTCTACCTAAATAAAAATATTTAAAATCTGTTACATTATATTTTTCTAGAAATCGGTTTAAAAACTTTTTTTGGCCCATCTTATTACAGATAAAATATCACCAATAGTCAAACCAATAGACATCAACAACATAAATATTTTGTATATTTTATTTTATCCTACTCTATTAAAAAACCAACAACAACAACAACAACAACAATACAGTTAACACACAGATAATAATAGATAAAATAAAAATAAAATAGATACTAAAAATAAAAGAAAACGTAATATATATTGTATACTTTGTTTTCTTCTAATTCGATATCATAATGATCTTTTTATTTTTTTCTTTGCGTTTTCGCAACAATAAAAAGAAATACCTATTATTTTTATCGAACAGGCGTATTTGTATTTGTCCTCACGTATTCTAAATAAAAGCAAATTTCCTGTTTCTACGTTTATTAACATTTCACATATCGTTCTCGAGGATGAGTGTCTGTAGTGTTCCCACAATCGGTCGAGCGAGACAAAATGATTCGGACACATTTCTATTTCGACTTTGTCTTCGCTAAAATAACGTATTTTATTATCGTTATTCTTTCGATAAAAACATTGGAAAGTATCAAAGTACTTTATTTTATAAGCTAACGTATATCTTTTTCGACATAGATCACTATGAAGCCGTCGGTTTTCTTATTCAGGTACTCGGTGAATCGCCTGTAAGTTTTAGACAATTTCAGTTGACTCGTTTGTTCGTCGATTAAACCCTTGTCGAATTTAATAACACTAGTAAAGAGTAGGCCTATATCGGCTTTTATCAACTTCAAAGTCAGTAGGCTATATTTTTTTTAATTCAAAATTTCAAAAAATTTAATATATCTTTTATCGGCACACTTATGAACGTTTTGTCTTTGCGAGTTTCTTTAGGCCTATCGTTAAAAAAAATCTTTAGCGGTATCGTGATGTTATGATAATTGTACGAATAATCGTAGATGTTACGTAATTTTAGAACTTCCACAGTGACTATGTATTACGGTTCCGTTGGTAAAATTTTCACTTGAAATACAATAGATTGTGTCAGTATGTCGTTTGAAAACGATAGTCCTTTCAAATAAATTATCAACAGTTCTTTTGTAGCGTGACTGTACAGGACGTAGCCTCTTTATCCGTCCCATTTAGGTACGATACGTAAATAGTCTATTGCCTCCCCCCCTCCATCCGATGTTTGCATAACTAAATCGATGTTTGTAAAAATCGAACACTTGATAATTTAGATTTTTAGTATAATAAATCGTATTGTTTATGCCGTTAAATATCTCTTCCCTGGCAACTATTACGTCAACTTTGTTTAAAAACAATTCTTTAAATTTGTTGTAGGCCTATTCGTTGTTATTAGTAGCCTATATTCTGTTGTTAACGGCGAACACCAGTCTCTATCGAATTCGTATTCAAAATATAGATAATAGCCTATATAGGTAACACTGCGACGATGCTCACATTCTTCCGTATTTATAAAAACATTTGCTTAAATTAATTCGTAGCGTTTTACAGTCGTAACCGGATCGGGCGAATTCTATGTAGACCTACTTGCATTGAGTCAGTTTACTAAGTATCTGAAAATCGCCCGTCGGGGTTTTAGGTTTATCGTCGAAGATCAAGTTTTCTTCTATCGACTCTTTAAGTACATAATTTAAAAAATACACGGACTCATTGTGTTGACGACATTCGATAGAACTCAGTTTTCTTTTTTTGCCATTCTTCGTTAACTCTTATTTTTTTATTTTCTTTCTTTTCGTTTTTCCATTCGACTCTTTTTCTCAACTCGTTATCGTAATAATATGTATTCTGAATAAACGAATCCGAATTCTCGTTTTTGTTGCTAAACCAAATTCGTCCACATCTATCGTATAACGTTCACAACACACTCGATTCTGTAATCCGTTTCGTCTATTAAAAACACGTACACGGCTATATATAGGCTATATCTGTATATAGGCCGAACACACACAAACACTAGAAAATCTTTCCGGCGGTATGCCAGGACTTTTCTATACGTAAAAGGATATAGGCCTAGTACGAGGTTCGTATTACGACAGTTAGTGTTTTTCTTTTTAGCTCACATCACGATTGCGTTTTTCTTTTCTGTTGTCGACATTTTTTCCCGTAAAAGGAATTAAATGCGCTAAATAATAACACTTTTTGTAAATGTTTTTTTCCGAGCGTGTAGAACTATTCGTCAATAGGCGTTTTTTTTATCCCTATCGTTAAATTCTCGTCTCGTACTATAGCGTCGTCGAATCCGAAAGGTTTTGACGACAAAGGTTTGTACACGTTTTCGAATTTTGTTCTTTGGTGTATAAGATATTCTTCGTTTAAAAATAGGTTAGTAATGTATTTCAAATACCACAAAGTAGTGTACACGTGGTAACATATACAATTATATAGGGTGATTCAAAATTGCACGGCAATCCCTCGGATGCTGATTCTATAGCTAAAAATAAGAAATGAAGTCCATATTAATATAGATCCGAAAACGGTTCGTTAGCGAGTTACTGTTCGCGAACCAGTTCGCCCTGATTTCTGCTCCCACGGTAAAATGACGGCATACTGAAATTCTTGGAGTATAAAGTGAAGAGTAAATTTGTGATTTCTTATGGTTTTTGATCTGAAAAATTGAATAAAAGAGGTCCCAGAGCTCTGTCTTAATTAGTTTCTCAGAAAAACTGTGTAAAACACAAAACATTGAAGTCGAAAAAACAAATATATATATATATATATATAAAACGATACATAACATAAATTTGATATACTGTAATTTATGTGGCCCCACGTTCTTTGGGACGCCAAAATTATACAACGATACCTTTTGTATATGCAGGTTGTAAATAATTATAACAATACCAGGTGTAACTATAATAAGAGTAGTAAATTTATGAGTAGTTAAAATTTCATGTTTATTGTTTTGACCAGCATTACAAATAATAAAACATTGTTAATAATCTCCGATCAGATATCACTCATTATTAAGTTCATCTCTTAAGCTATACGGTGTTACACACATTTAAAACACTCTTACCTCTAGACATGTTAATCTTAATCTAGACATTTATTCAAATTGATTTAATAAAAAATAAATAAATTTAAATGTAATTAAGTTTTATTTTAATTGAATTCATTTAACTCAGATCTGACCTCAGCTTGCTCAGTCTATACCAATGTTTCTTTTTTTTTAAATAATTTAAAATTATATTGTTTACTCTTAGACTGGCATTTGTTTCGTATTCAAAATTTAAATTATTCTTTTCTACAAAATGCAAATATCAAATCATTTTAATTATTTTAACATTGATAAAAAAATATACTATCTCCAAATTAAACTCTCTTTTTTTTCTTCTATATTTATATTTCGTGCCCTATTTATAATCGAGCATCGTACAGCTCCTGTTGGGACAGAATTCTGCCTGTTTGAAATTGTTCAGTGGCGTCAGTTCTCCCACTCTCGTCCAATTTCATATTTTCGCACATTTCTGCCAATGGCAAAGTCTAATGTGAACTACAGGGTGCTCTAAAGATGGATGATTTAATTACACATGTCCAACGTAATTACCATCGTAATAAAATAATCCGTGTAATTACTACGCACTTAAAATCGCACTGAATTCGCACTGCGCGTCCTTTTCACGCCGCTTTCTCACTACACATTGTTACCGCACGCTGTCCGTCTAATCGTAAACGTGTATAAGTGTAATGGGTATAACGTGTCTTATCAATCCGTCGTCGCTTTGGAACGTAACTTACGCTGATTGTGTCCGTTGCGAACGTACGAATAACCAGGTGTCGAAGTCCTTACCTGTTGTTCACTAGGGGTGTGAAAATCCCGGGTGGCCCCAAATTGTTTAATCAAAACAATTAAAAAATTTGATGATGATATGGCAAGCGCGGCTCAGGCGGTGTGGAGAATTCAATTTATTCCCGCCTCGACTTGACCTTCTTAATCGGGCCAGTAGTTCGTTACATTGACTACGTGAGCGCTTGCCGTCAATATTAGCTGTTCGCTAAAATGTACACAAATTATAATACACCTTCCTAATGAAATTAAAAAACACAGTGGTTACACTCAGTACTTGTTTATTAATTGGTGATTACTAATTATTCAGTTTAATACAAATTATATTTTGTTTTGTAATTCATTTGTACCGGTAAATAATATGAGACAATTTCTCTAGGGTTTGACAAATCGATTTTGAACGTAACAGACAGACATTGATGGCGTCTCTCGAAGTTGTACACAAATATTTTCGTTCAAACGTTAGGATTCTTGTGATTACGATAAAAGGAGTAAAAGTGTTTCAAAATATCGTAAACTAACAACAGATTAACTTTACAAGTTGACAAATTTTCAGTGTCTTAGTTTTTATTTAATCTTTGAAAGAAATTATACGCAGTTTAGTACACCAGTAGACTGGGTGTAATCAGTTGGTCTGGTAAAAAGGATTAGGCTGCAATCGTAGTCAAATTTCAATTGTCTAGGGCGTCTGGCATCTTTTTCAAATTAATCGTGGCAATTTATTCGTTTCTTTTTTTATTTAATTGGTCTTCGACATCAGTTAAATGGTTTCCGTCATCGTCTGCTTCCTTCTTGGTTGTGGTAATTTTGTTTACTATTTTGACCTTTTAAATTAGAAATTTGGTCGTTCAAGATTTGGCTTCTATTCTGCAAGAGCGTCACTTTACGAGTAATAAATCTAACGGAAAATTCGTAACCAACGTCTGTTGTCATGGTTACAAATTAATTCTGATTGGTTAATCTGGTCTTATAACCATTGTTATCAAATTTGAATTTTTATTCAAAATAGCTGTATATCTTCTGATTGCTTTTATTCTTCTGTCTTCTTCCCTACATATTAAATATTATCACTACTGTTATTATTTCCTTTCAAAGATTATTTTGATACCCCATAAGGTTGGGTTCTTCAAAATATTAATGTTTGTACAATTATTTTAATATCTGTTAACTATATTTCTCTTTTAATTTAAGTCCTTATTCTAACATTTTTCCTTTAATAAGATTTACAAATTATCCTTGGTTGGTTATTCGCCTTGGATTTGTTAATTTTTTTGTTGATTTCATACAATTTGTATTTATTTGTTTTTTACAGTTAGGCATTTCATAGGCCTAAGTAGCCATTGATTATATTTATTTATTTTATACCAATTATATCTCATTTTACTCTAAAGTGTTTTGTTTTGTTATTATAATTGCTTCGTTTATTGGTTACTGTGTTTTGAATTTGTTTTTGTACTAATTATGTGTCAATATTGTTTTCTACATCTTGGCTTGTCAATTATTTCCTAACTGATTTTCCAGTGTACATTATTTCTGTATCGATTTACCTTTTTATTTATTTAACTTGCCATTGTCAACAATATGACTATTATTTACTATTCTTTACTACATAAAATATAACAACTAGGCCTATGGACTGTATACTTCCTTCAGCCATATCCTATTCATAAATTTAAATGAACAATCTTTACCAGTTATTAGGTAATGTTGGTTTACAATACATTTCATTCTTTTACTATTATTTTGGATGAGAAACATCATCACTCCTTTTAAACATACTTAATCTATTATCCCTTATAACATGGGGTGTTTATTGATTGCGTTCTCAATTTCTTATTTCTTTACTAATCTCTCTCTACAATCCATGGTAACACTAACTGTTTACCATACATGGGCTTTCTCAGCTGAATAACATCGTATCCTTTATTTATATCTAATCTAAATACTATTTTTAATTACTATTAACAATACAATTCTTATAAGTTCACTATGAAATCATTTAGTGTTTTATCATTGATGTACTAAGTGTTTTCTTATCTATCACTTTTTTTTGTCATATTAACATTTACAATATCCTTTTTTATTCAACACCGTCACTTTTAACTAATTAGTGTTTATCACTGATTTACTCGTTATTTGGGGTTTTTACACTTTCACTATTGGCACTTCTTAAACTTCTTATTTTAAGTGTTTATTAGTGGGTAATCCCTATCATTACTTTTCTTTGTCACTTAGTTTTTTTATTTCTCACTATCTCACTATTTCTCTCTTTCTTTACAAATATTATTATACTTAATAAGTTCATGTCTTTCTAGATTTCTTACTTACATATACTTCTAATTCTTGGGTTAGTGTATTTTTATTTACCGGGTTTTATTAATTATTAATTACATTTGTCACTTAGTCAATACTAATATTTACTTTTTTATATTGGTTATTTACTGGTTTCGTTTCCTTTATGATATTTGATTGTATCATTTCTCCCTTCCCTATTCTATACTACTTGTCTGAGTTTTATCACCTTGTTTCACTTATTTCCTTTATAGTTGGTTTGTTCCATTTTTATTTTCATTTTTCTTCTCCTTCACTTCCATCTTGTTTCATTTTATTTTGGTTTTTATCTGGCCAATCTCTGGGGTTGGGTCAAAGTCATTTGTCTGTCAGTCTAGTCTGTAATTTTATTTAATAATCACTTTTGGTTTACCATTCTTCCTCCTTCTTTCTTAATTACATTTTATATTTTTATTCTCTTCCTTATTTATTTATTAAAATATATTACTTTTTAGCATTTCTTACATACTTATAGATATACGTGTACAGATATATAGGCTTAATAGTTGGCGTCTAACACTGTCATTTGTGTAGTCTGTGTCGGGGCCAATATTCTGTACAAATTGCTTCGGTCAAATGACCTACGAATCCGAAGAGTAGATAACCGAAAGGCAGTTTATAAGGAAAATAAAAAGTTGAATGTATACTCCACAATAAACCGTTATCGAAAATTTGAAAATCTACGATTTCGGTATTCGGTTCAGTCATTCTGTCACTATTTCGTAGGATTTATCGGTATTTAAATGTTCAGTGTACGTCGGCAAATATATTACCGAACTTAAAGACCTGTAACAGTACAAGTGTACCGCCGTCAGCAGACCGCGTTGAGCATCGTTTCATACGTCAACCGCACAAACGGCTGTATTGTTTTTTTCTTTAAATTGAAAATAACAATAATCGTTTTCTATTATCCATTGATATAATCGCTGTATTTGTATAGGTTTATCTTCAAACAAATTTTCTTTATTGTCCAATAATTTCGGTACAAGATCGTTTCTATTATACGTCGCCATATCGTCTTTCTTATATATAATAAGAAGTAATCGGGTAAATAAATTGTTGTCGTTGTCGTTGTCGTTGTCGTTGTCGTTGTCGTTGTCGTTGTCGTTGTTGTTGTTGTTGTTGTTGTTGTTGTTGTTGTTGTTGTTGTTGTTGTTGTTGTTGTTGTTGTTTACTACGTTATGGCGTCTAACAAAAAACCACGACTAGTGCTACTGACAAACGTCCAATAACAACCACTTTAATAATGATAATTTAACAACGATAATAATGGGATTTAAAAATGAAACACGACGTTCAAAGTGATATACTTGTTTAAAAAAATGTGTGTTTTTTGTATAAGATAAATGTATTAACACTAAGAACAATAAAAAGAAACACGTTTGACATGTCTTCTTCCTATAGTTTTGAAAACAATATTTTCCCGTACGAAAATAATAATAATAATAAAGATAAAGATGTGGTGGTATGTTATAAATTAGGAAAAAACATTACAGACACCTATGGAAAGAATAAACGATTTATTTTATATACTGAGAAAGGCGTATTTGAATAAAAAAGTTCGAAAATCGTTAATATTAGAAAATCTTTCTATAGGCCTATATTACAATCTGCTGCACGACAAAAGGATAAAATAGTTGACCACAGTATGGAACCCTGAAAAATTGAAAAAAAAAATCCGTTGGAAATTGTTGTCGCAGTGTAGGCCTAATACTATTTACTGTAAACGTTTCTACTCTAAATTTCGCTTGTTTTTAGATTGGAAAGCTATTATCTGTTTTCAAAATATCGACGAAGATCTGATAAGAACGTTTAATGTTCATATGGATCGGAATACGTTAGTCGTATGTAACAAATTGAGTGAACAACTTTTACAAGACTATAAAAAAAAATAGACATGAATCAATCGTTAATCGACCAGCAGCTGTCCGAAGAGTTCATAGATAGAATGTCTTGGTCAATATTATCGAATCGTTTCAAATATACTGACAAATATCTTACTCAAACACAACAATCGTTTGGAGTGGAATATAATCAGCGATAACGGAAACGTTTTGTCAAAAGATGAAATAGATATTCACGCCGGCAAACTGAACTGAAAATCTATTTGTAAAAGGTACACTCCCGACGAAGGCACGACGTATACGTTTTCTGACAGATTGGATTGGAAAGGTGCGTCGTTATACCAGTACATGAGCAAAGAATTCAATGTACTTTTAAATAAAACGATTTCTTTATCACGAAAAGATATTGCAGAAATCCTCTCACATTTGGGTAATGATTCTCCGAATCCTACGTTAAACGTAAACTGGACTCGATATATACTTTATAAACGATTTTATGTAATAAACTAAAATCGATTATATATATATATATATATATTGCGACAGTACAATCATATGCTGTACTGTGCATTTAATAGATAAAATAAATATTTAAATTAAATTTATAAATATGTAATAAATAAGCAGGTATGAAATTGAAAGCTGAGTTTATGTTAAAAATACGGAATGTAGACAGACAGGAACTGACCTGAACACTCACGCAACTGTCGCTGAGAGTGTGTACAGTAGTAAGTGATGTGTGTGAGTGAGACCAGTTCCAGCATGAAAGTTTGCAATCTCGCCCTGAATAATTGTCAAATTACAGTTTATATTTAATTATAAGAAAACCATAAATGCTAGAAAAAATTCAAAGACCCCTAAATATGTATAAAATTAATACGCATGTTATAACATCGCCAAATTCAGATCATATTTGATATCTATAAGTATGTAAGAAATGCTAAAAAGTAATATATTTTAATAAATAAATAAGGAAGAGAATAAAAATATAAAATGTAATTAAGAAAGAAGGAGGAAGAATGGTAAACCAAAAGTGATTATTAAATAAAATTACAGACTAGACTGACAGACAAATGACTTTGACCCAACCCCAGAGATTGGCCAGATAAAAACCAAAATAAAATGAAACAAGATGGAAGTGAAGGAGAAGAAAAATGAAAATAAAAATGGAACAAACCAACTATAAAGGAAATAAGTGAAACAAGGTGATAAAACTCAGACAAGTAGTATAGAATAGGGAAGGGAGAAATGAACAATCAAATATCATAAAGGAAACGAAACCAGTAAATAACCAATATAAAAAAGTAAATATTAGTATTGACTAAGTGACAAATGTAATTAATAATTAATAAAACCCGGTAAATAAAAATACACTAACCCAAGAATTAGAAGTATATGTAAGTAAGAAATCTAGAAAGACATGAACTTATTAAGTATAATAATATTTGTAAAGAAAGAGAGAAATAGTGAGATAGTGAGAAATAAAAAAACTAAGTGACAAAGAAAAGTAATGATAGGGATTACCCACTAATAAACACTTAAAATAAGAAGTTTAAGAAGTGCCAATAGTGAAAGTGTAAAAACCCCAAATAACGAGTAAATCAGTGATAAACACTAATTAGTTAAAAGTGAAGGTGATGAATAAAAAAGGATATTGTAAATGTTAATATGACAAAAAAAAGTGATAGATAAGAAAACACTTAGTAAATCAATGATAAAACACTAAATGATTTCATAGTGAACTTATAAGAATTGTATTGTTAATAGTAATTAAAAATAGTATTTAGATTAGATATAAATAAAGGATACGATGTTATTCAGCTGAGAAAGCCCATGTATGGTAAACAGTTAGTGTTACCATGGATTGTAGAGAGAGATTAGTAAAGAAATAAGAAATTGAGAACGCAATCAATAAACACCCCATGTTATAAGGGATAATAGATTAAGTATGTTTAAAAGGAGTGATGATGTTTCTCATCCAAAATAATAGTAAAAGAATGAAATGTATTGTAAACCAACATTACCTAATAACTGGTAAAGATTGTTCATTTAAATTTATGAATAGGATATGGCTGAAGGAAGTATACAGTCCATAGGCCTAGTTGTTATATTTTATGTAGTAAAGAATAGTAAATAATAGTCATATTGTTGACAATGGCAAGTTAAATAAATAAAAAGGTAAATCGATACAGAAATAATGTACACTGGAAAATCAGTTAGGAAATAATTGACAAGCCAAGATGTAGAAAACAATATTGACACATAATTAGTACAAAAACAAATTCAAAACACAGTAACCAATAAACGAAGCAATTATAATAACAAAACAAAACACTTTAGAGTAAAATGAGATATAATTGGTATAAAATAAATAAATATAATCAATGGCTACTTAGGCCTATGAAATGCCTAACTGTAAAAAACAAATAAATACAAATTGTATGAAATCAACAAAAAAATTAACAAATCCAAGGCGAATAACCAACCAAGGATAATTTGTAAATCTTATTAAAGGAAAAATGTTAGAATAAGGACTTAAATTAAAAGAGAAATATAGTTAACAGATATTAAAATAATTGTACAAACATTAATATTTTGAAGAACCCAACCTTATGGGGTATCAAAATAATCTTTGAAAGGAAATAATAACAGTAGTGATAATATTTAATATGTAGGGAAGAAGACAGAAGAATAAAAGCAATCAGAAGATATACAGCTATTTTGAATAAAAATTCAAATTTGATAACAATGGTTATAAGACCAGATTAACCAATCAGAATTAATTTGTAACCATGACAACAGACGTTGGTTACGAATTTTCCGTTAGATTTATTACTCGTAAAGTGACGCTCTTGCAGAATAGAAGCCAAATCTTGAACGACCAAATTTCTAATTTAAAAGGTCAAAATAGTAAACAAAATTACCACAACCAAGAAGGAAGCAGACGATGACGGAAACCATTTAACTGATGTCGAAGACCAATTAAATAAAAAAAGAAACGAATAAATTGCCACGATTAATTTGAAAAAGATGCCAGACGCCCTAGACAATTGAAATTTGACTACGATTGCAGCCTAATCCTTTTTACCAGACCAACTGATTACACCCAGTCTACTGGTGTACTAAACTGCGTATAATTTCTTTCAAAGATTAAATAAAAACTAAGACACTGAAAATTTGTCAACTTGTAAAGTTAATCTGTTGTTAGTTTACGATATTTTGAAACACTTTTACTCCTTTTATCGTAATCACAAGAATCCTAACGTTTGAACGAAAATATTTGTGTACAACTTCGAGAGACGCCATCAATGTCTGTCTGTTACGTTCAAAATCGATTTGTCAAACCCTAGAGAAATTGTCTCATATTATTTACCGGTACAAATGAATTACAAAACAAAATATAATTTGTATTAAACTGAATAATTAGTAATCACCAATTAATAAACAAGTACTGAGTGTAACCACTGTGTTTTTTAATTTCATTAGGAAGGTGTATTATAATTTGTGTACATTTTAGCGAACAGCTAATATTGACGGCAAGCGCTCACGTAGTCAATGTAACGAACTACTGGCCCGATTAAGAAGGTCAAGTCGAGGCGGGAATAAATTGAATTCTCCACACCGCCTGAGCCGCGCTTGCCATATCATCATCAAATTTTTTAATTGTTTTGATTAAACAATTTGGGGCCACCCGGGATTTTCACACCCCTAGTGAACAACAGGTAAGGACTTCGACACCTGGTTATTCGTACGTTCGCAACGGACACAATCAGCGTAAGTTACGTTCCAAAGCGACGACGGATTGATAAGACACGTTATACCCATTACACTTATACACGTTTACGATTAGACGGACAGCGTGCGGTAACAATGTGTAGTGAGAAAGCGGCGTGAAAAGGACGCGCAGTGCGAATTCAGTGCGATTTTAAGTGCGTAGTAATTACACGGATTATTTTATTACGATGGTAATTACGTTGGACATGTGTAATTAAATCATCCATCTTTAGAGCACCCTGTAGTTCACATTAGACTTTGCCATTGGCAGAAATGTGCGAAAATATGAAATTGGACGAGAGTGGGAGAACTGACGCCACTGAACAATTTCAAACAGGCAGAATTCTGTCCCAACAGGAGCTGTACGATGCTCGATTATAAATAGGGCACGAAATATAAATATAGAAGAAAAAAAAGAGAGTTTAATTTGGAGATAGTATATTTTTTTATCAATGTTAAAATAATTAAAATGATTTGATATTTGCATTTTGTAGAAAAGAATAATTTAAATTTTGAATACGAAACAAATGCCAGTCTAAGAGTAAACAATATAATTTTAAATTATTTAAAAAAAAAGAAACATTGGTATAGACTGAGCAAGCTGAGGTCAGATCTGAGTTAAATGAATTCAATTAAAATAAAACTTAATTACATTTAAATTTATTTATTTTTTATTAAATCAATTTGAATAAATGTCTAGATTAAGATTAACATGTCTAGAGGTAAGAGTGTTTTAAATGTGTGTAACACCGTATAGCTTAAGAGATGAACTTAATAATGAGTGATATCTGATCGGAGATTATTAACAATGTTTTATTATTTGTAATGCTGGTCAAAACAATAAACATGAAATTTTAACTACTCATAAATTTACTACTCTTATTATAGTTACACCTGGTATTGTTATAATTATTTACAACCTGCATATACAAAAGGTATCGTTGTATAATTTTGGCGTCCCAAAGAACGTGGGGCCACATAAATTACAGTATATCAAATTTATGTTATGTATCGTTTTATATATATATATATATATATTTGTTTTTTCGACTTCAATGTTTTGTGTTTTACACAGTTTTTCTGAGAAACTAATTAAGACAGAGCTCTGGGACCTCTTTTATTCAATTTTTCAGATCAAAAACCATAAGAAATCACAAATTTACTCTTCACTTTATACTCCAAGAATTTCAGTATGCCGTCATTTTACCGTGGGAGCAGAAATCAGGGCGAACTGGTTCGCGAACAGTAACTCGCTAACGAACCGTTTTCGGATCTATATTAATATGGACTTCATTTCTTATTTTTAGCTATAGAATCAGCATCCGAGGGATTGCCGTGCAATTTTGAATCACCCTATATAATTGTATATGTTACCACGTGTACACTACTTTGTGGTATTTGAAATACATTACTAACCTATTTTTAAACGAAGAATATCTTATACACCAAAGAACAAAATTCGAAAACGTGTACAAACCTTTGTCGTCAAAACCTTTCGGATTCGACGACGCTATAGTACGAGACGAGAATTTAACGATAGGGATAAAAAAAACGCCTATTGACGAATAGTTCTACACGCTCGGAAAAAAACATTTACAAAAAGTGTTATTATTTAGCGCATTTAATTCCTTTTACGGGAAAAAATGTCGACAACAGAAAAGAAAAACGCAATCGTGATGTGAGCTAAAAAGAAAAACACTAACTGTCGTAATACGAACCTCGTACTAGGCCTATATCCTTTTACGTATAGAAAAGTCCTGGCATACCGCCGGAAAGATTTTCTAGTGTTTGTGTGTGTTCGGCCTATATACAGATATAGCCTATATATAGCCGTGTACGTGTTTTTAATAGACGAAACGGATTACAGAATCGAGTGTGTTGTGAACGTTATACGATAGATGTGGACGAATTTGGTTTAGCAACAAAAACGAGAATTCGGATTCGTTTATTCAGAATACATATTATTACGATAACGAGTTGAGAAAAAGAGTCGAATGGAAAAACGAAAAGAAAGAAAATAAAAAAATAAGAGTTAACGAAGAATGGCAAAAAAAGAAAACTGAGTTCTATCGAATGTCGTCAACACAATGAGTCCGTGTATTTTTTAAATTATGTACTTAAAGAGTCGATAGAAGAAAACTTGATCTTCGACGATAAACCTAAAACCCCGACGGGCGATTTTCAGATACTTAGTAAACTGACTCAATGCAAGTAGGTCTACATAGAATTCGCCCGATCCGGTTACGACTGTAAAACGCTACGAATTAATTTAAGCAAATGTTTTTATAAATACGGAAGAATGTGAGCATCGTCGCAGTGTTACCTATATAGGCTATTATCTATATTTTGAATACGAATTCGATAGAGACTGGTGTTCGCCGTTAACAACAGAATATAGGCTACTAATAACAACGAATAGGCCTACAACAAATTTAAAGAATTGTTTTTAAACAAAGTTGACGTAATAGTTGCCAGGGAAGAGATATTTAACGGCATAAACAATACGATTTATTATACTAAAAATCTAAATTATCAAGTGTTCGATTTTTACAAACATCGATTTAGTTATGCAAACATCGGATGGAGGGGGGGAGGCAATAGACTATTTACGTATCGTACCTAAATGGGACGGATAAAGAGGCTACGTCCTGTACAGTCACGCTACAAAAGAACTGTTGATAATTTATTTGAAAGGACTATCGTTTTCAAACGACATACTGACACAATCTATTGTATTTCAAGTGAAAATTTTACCAACGGAACCGTAATACATAGTCACTGTGGAAGTTCTAAAATTACGTAACATCTACGATTATTCGTACAATTATCATAACATCACGATACCGCTAAAGATTTTTTTTAACGATAGGCCTAAAGAAACTCGCAAAGACAAAACGTTCATAAGTGTGCCGATAAAAGATATATTAAATTTTTTGAAATTTTGAATTAAAAAAAATATAGCCTACTGACTTTGAAGTTGATAAAAGCCGATATAGGCCTACTCTTTACTAGTGTTATTAAATTCGACAAGGGTTTAATCGACGAACAAACGAGTCAACTGAAATTGTCTAAAACTTACAGGCGATTCACCGAGTACCTGAATAAGAAAACCGACGGCTTCATAGTGATCTATGTCGAAAAAGATATACGTTAGCTTATAAAATAAAGTACTTTGATACTTTCCAATGTTTTTATCGAAAGAATAACGATAATAAAATACGTTATTTTAGCGAAGACAAAGTCGAAATAGAAATGTGTCCGAATCATTTTGTCTCGCTCGACCGATTGTGGGAACACTACAGACACTCATCCTCGAGAACGATATGTGAAATGTTAATAAACGTAGAAACAGGAAATTTGCTTTTATTTAGAATACGTGAGGACAAATACAAATACGCCTGTTCGATAAAAATAATAGGTATTTCTTTTTATTGTTGCGAAAACGCAAAGAAAAAAATAAAAAGATCATTATGATATCGAATTAGAAGAAAACAAAGTATACAATATATATTACGTTTTCTTTTATTTTTAGTATCTATTTTATTTTTATTTTATCTATTATTATCTGTGTGTTAACTGTATTGTTGTTGTTGTTGTTGTTGTTGGTTTTTTAATAGAGTAGGATAAAATAAAATATACAAAATATTTATGTTGTTGATGTCTATTGGTTTGACTATTGGTGATATTTTATCTGTAATAAGATGGGCCAAAAAAAGTTTTTAAACCGATTTCTAGAAAAATATAATGTAACAGATTTTAAATATTTTTATTTAGGTAGAAACGTGTACGACGAAAATACAAATATCGAACAATTAACGATTTTAAAAACTAATTTAGATTTTTTTGAAACCGTAATGTCTAGTTGTTCTCGGGGCAATCCGGTACTGAAATGCGTGCACAATTTGTGAAATATAAATTTCAATATTACGGCTAAGTACCGCCGCTCCCGCAGGAAAATTAACTGCCTCATCCTGAGTCAGCCGCTGCAAGGTTCGCAACGCCTGAAAAGGAGCGCAAGCCAGCCCGTAAGTAACGGTACGCAAAGCGAAAACCCTAAGTGGGGCGGTAACCTCCTCACGCCATAAAATACATAGGTACGCCGAGTCATCAGGATGCATGGCAATTTGGCGATACATCTGTTCGATGTCGCACGTGAAGACATGGCTAAAACGCCGAAACAAAGTCAAAACATCGGACAGTAAGTTCTGCAACTTAGGGCCGACACATAACACGTCATTTAAGGAAATCCCGGAGGACGTCTTCAAGCTGGCGTCAAACACCACTCTTATTTTTGAAGTATCGCCTCTAACCTTAAAGATACCATGATGTGGGATGAAATATTTTGGAAAATTGGGGTCAGACACCAGCGACATATGCCCCTGAGCAACATAATCAGTTATAAATTGCACATACTGGCTCTTAAACTGATCGTTAGACGCAAATTTCCTTTCTAATGCGAACAACCGAGACATAGCTCCCTTAAGGGAATTTCCCAAAGTGTGAGAAGAGTTTCTGAAATATCTTATTGATCAGACGTATGAGTAATTATATTAATCCTTATGTAGAAAATACGCACGCATTCGTAAAATATAGCACTCAGGTGTAGGGCAATTAATCCTTTTTTGTATTGAACGTATTTAAGTAGGTCTACTCGTGATATCAGTAAATTCTGTCTAAATGTATAGTACATAAACGTACCCAGTAATCGCTTCTTGAGTTACTCGATTGATGTTCATGTTAAACGATTGATGACTCATGTAATAATACAGATTAACCTCGTATAATAATAATGACAGGACAGCGTATTTAGAACACTTAAAATTGGAAATCTACAAACACATCAAAAATATCTGTCAAACAAAAACATCGTTCTTGTCAACAGTAACTGACCTAAGCACATGTGCTTCATTAGGCAACAGACCAAAAAATCAAATAGACGACTATAAGCACAATTTAAATAAAATCTGAATATTCAATAAAATTATGTTTTTTTTACTTAGTAACATATGCAAATCTTTTACTTACCTCTTAAATGTTGTTGTTGTTTTACACAATAGCCGATTGTACGATGAGTGTTTCATACAAATGAGAAATAGTGACATGTCGTCTTGTGTGTATATATATATCATACGGCGGTAGCGTACACGTTTGAAAGTTGATGCACATTAAATTGTCTCTCTCACACACATTACAGATATTGATATTAATTGCATGTATGTTCAGAGGTTTGGTGTCTAAATCGATGCATTTTACTTTCACTTTCTAATTTGACACATGGCTTACTTCCATACATAAATAGCTATCGTCTACGAGTGTTGCTAAACGAAATTAAAAAAATGTTGTAATACATAACGTCCTATGTAATAGTATGGTATGTTTTTAGGACCTTACGTCTTACGTCTTACGTCTTAGTTTTACGTCTTACGTCTTACGTTTTACGTCTTACGTCTTACGTCTTACGTCTTACGTCTTACGTCTTACGTTTTAGTCTTACGTCTTACGTTTTACGTCTTACGTCTTACGTTTTACGTTTTAGTCTTACGTCTTACGTCTTACGTTTTACGTCTTACGTCTTACGTTTTACGTTTTAGTTTTACGTCTTACGTCTTACGTTTTACGTTTTAGTCTTACGTCTTACGTCTTACGTTTTACGTTTTAGTTTTACGTCTTACGTCTTACGTCTTACGTCTTACGTTTTACGTTTTAGTCTTACGTCTTACGTCTTACGTTTTACGTTTTTTTATTTGCGGAAATTCACGGCCGGAACACACCATCCTTTGTTTAATCCTTCTAGATGATTATGATTACTTCCATTACCGTTTCTTCCGTCAACTCACTGACTACTACACAGAGGCTTTGACAGAAAGGGACGTTGTTACCTCGATAGGATACTCTGGTTGCCCACTTTACAAATTTAATGTGACTGTAGAGTTAAAAAAGTCGTAACAGCTCGAAGTGTCGAGGTAATGGCGGGAATAGCCAAACTGACAAGTCCACGTCCATATGTTCACCTGTACATTCTCTCTTCCTTCAGGTATCAAATTGACGAATCATCTTCATTCATCTTAATTGTTATTTAAATAAGCAGTCTCTGTAATTCCAACTTTGTCGTGCTTACTTGCTGAACTGCTACCTGTCATGCTTCGGACGAGGCCTTTCAGTGTCTCAATCATTATCAAGTCCAAAACCACGACTAGCCAACCTTCAGCAGGAACGTGGGGAGGAGCAGACTGAACAAGGTAAAAAGTTCAATACCAATTGTCACAGTTAAGAAATTATTTTTGTAATTATGTAGCGTGCAAACTTGCTGATGCGAATTAACGTTTGAGTCATACATACTATGTCTATTGGTGCGTGTATGAAAAGTCTCACTCTTAACATCGTTTAGAAATTGTCATGTAGATGAAACTTTTTCATGTTCCTTCATAGGTTTGTCACCTTCTTTCCACTCTATCGTCTACGAATGACATACTATGTCCACAAACATCGAAATTTCTAGGGTAGAAGTAGAACCCCGCAAACGCTAACTCGTCGGGGCTGATAAACGTCACTTCCCAATACTTGAACGATTTTATTCTTTCACTTTCAATACTAAAATCATGAGTAGCCGACATCTTTGCGGTTTGTAATAAACTGACATATTACCCTGACGAGTGTTATTTATTTACTGAGAATGAATGAATACTGAAAAACAAAAGGTACGGTTATAACGCTGGTATTATGTTATAATGTGAGACGTATCAATACAAGCTTCGAGGCGACTGCTGTATTGCCATGTCGCTTCACTCCCCGCCCTCCCCGCCATTGACAAAGCATAACCAAGTGTAACGTGCGACAACGCTGGAGGGCAAGGGGCGGGGAAGAGCTGTTACTATTGCGTAACCACGAAGCTTACAATGCTAAGTCCCGTACTATAGTGTATCTTAAACGTTTTATATATCAATTTGTAGCGCATGAACGTGTGATAAGTAAGACGTTGTTGCAAGTGAGTGTCGATGTGTGTGTGTGTGTGTGTGTGCAACTGTACTAAAAAGCTGTTATGCGCATGCGCAAATAATTCAAATCCACTTACGTAGATGACTGAAAAAGAGATGAATTACATAATACATGTACACTTAGACCAACTATTTGATAGATCAAGAAAATTAAGTTTATTTTCGCATGCACACACGAACACACACAGACGCACACGTAATCACACATCCGACGTGCACGCACACAGACGCATACGCAACGTAACCAAACACGCGCACACACGAACACATAGACGCACACGCACACACACATACTTACGACGTTGACATGAATCATGTTACGTTGTGTCGCGCTGACTCGATATTTATATATGACTTCCATACAGATTTAAATAATACGTTCATGCTTTTGGCTGTCCTAAAAAACATACCATACTATTACATAGGACGTTATGTATTACAACATTTTTTTAATTTCGTTTAGCAACACTCGTAGACGATAGCTATTTATGTATGGAAGTAAGCCATGTGTCAAATTAGAAAGTGAAAGTAAAATGCATCGATTTAGACACCCAACCTCTGAACATACATGCAATTAATATCAATATCTGTAATGTGTGTGAGAGAGACAATTTAATGTGCATCAACTTTCAAACGTGTACGCTACCGCCGTATGATATATATATATACACAAGACGACATGTCACTATTTCTCATTTGTATGAAACACTCATCGTACAATCGGCTATTGTGTATAACAACAACAACATTTAAGAGGTAAGTAAAAGATTTGCATATGTTACTAAGTAAAAAAAACATAATTTTATTGAATAATCAGATTTTATTTAAATTGTGCTTATAGTCGTCTATTTGATTTTTTGGTCTGTTGCCTAATGAAGCACATGTGCTTAGGTCAGTTACTGTTGACAAGAACGGTGTTTTTGTTTGACAGATATTTTTGATGTGTTTGTAGATTTCCAATTTTAAGTGTTCTAAATACGCTGTCCTGTCATTATTATTATACGAGGTTAATCTGTATTATTACATGAGTCATCAATCGTTTAACATGAACATCAATCGAGTAACTCAAGAAGCGATTACTGGGTACGTTTATGTACTATACATTAAGACAGAATTTACTGATATCACGAGTAGACCTACTTAAATACGTTCAATACAAAAAAGGAGTAATTGCCCTACACCTGAGTGCTATATTTTACGAATGCGTGCGTATTTTCTACACAAGGATTAATATAATTACTCATACGTCTGATCAATAAGATCTTTTGACAAATGTAACGAAATTTAGAAATGCATTTTCTCATAACAAAATACAACGTACCCTTTCATTTTATATTCAAATTATTCTTATCTGAAACAGAACGTTATATAGATAATACGCTGTCCTGTTTTTAAAAAAAATGTGTGTGTGTGTGTGTGTTGAAAGCCTTATGTATATATTTATATATAGCACATAATGTATATGATAATGAAGCAGGTACTGTTATTATTATTATTATAGGAACGCACGCAGCTATCATCGCTGAGGTTGAATGTACAGAAGTAAACGAGCTTCAGATATGGACGAATACGTACATTCTTTTACAAACCGTCTGAACAGCTATTACAACATCAAACGTCGTGGGCATATTAAAATTTACGTTCCTATATACCCGCATGAGAACGTGAAATTGTCCGATCTGGCTATAATTAATGATTTGTCTGTTATACAAACATTTTTAATGTGAGTGTCTCATAGCATTGTTAATTTCGTTAGTAAACTTGTATATGCCTGCAGGCGATAACTATTTCTGTGGACTTTCCTAATATATATATTATGTAACAACCATAATTCTGCATGCATGTACATGCAAAGCTTCAGGGGATGAAAAACACCACCAGTTAAAAACAACAAAAACAAAAATTCTTGCTGCAGGCGATAACTATTTCTGTCAACTTTCCTAATATATATTATGTAACAGTCATAATTCTGTATCCAAAGCTTCAGAGGATGAAAAACATCACCTGTTAAAAACAACAACAACAAAAATTCTTGCTGCAGGCGATAACTATTTCTGTCGACTTTCCTACCCGCATGAGAACGTGAAATTGTCCGATCTGGCTATAATTAATGATTTTTCTGTTATACAAACATTTTTAATGTGAGTGTCTCATAGCATTGTTAATTTCGTTAGTAAACTTGTATATGCCTGCAGGCGATAACTATTTCTGTGGACTTTCCTAATATATATATTATGTAACAACCATAATTCTGCATGCATGTACATGCAAAGCTTCAGGGGATGAAAAACACCACCTGTTAAAAACAACAACAACAAAAATTCTTGCTGCAGGCGATAACTATTTCTGTCGACTTTCCTAATATATATTATGTAACAGTCATAATTCTGTATGCAAAGCTTCAGAGGATGAAAAACATCACCTGTTAAAAACAACAACAAAAATTCTTACTTACGATATCTATAGTTATTGCCACTCCATACTTCAGTTTGGACGACCGTAAACGTAAGTTTATGTATTATTATTATTGTAACGATATTAGTTCGTAATGTGTGGTTTCTTTTTTTTCAGACGATAACTATTTCTAGTAGTCTGTGGGCTTGTCTTTCCTAATATATATATTTTGTAACAGCGGTAATTCTGCCTGTGTGTATGTACATGCAAAGCTTCAGGCGATGAACGTGAACTTTCCTAATGACCACATCACCACCACCACCATTACTTTCACTAGTCTTCTTTGTAGTCATTGTTTAGTTCCACCTAGTTTGATACAGACGTCTTCACTTCTCATAAATAATGTCGTTTATCACAAAATTCAATGCAGTTTCTGCTATTGAGTACAAACGGTGTGCAGAATTAACATTGAACAAGCAGTATCCGATTGTTAACATGGTGCATGTGGACACAAGATATGGGAAGTCTGTGCTTGTAACGTTGGAAGATGGTGAGCTACGCTATCGTGTATATCTACCTAAGAGGTATGCTGGCGTCTTTACAGATGAAGAGCTCCGTCATATAAGCCCCAGCGACCTACATCTCGTGTTTCGGGGCATGAGGAATCAAACAGTACATATGGAAATAGTACCTCGTTAAGGTAACAAAATACTTTTAATAAACAATTTTTTTATCATTGTGTGTGTGTATGTTTGAATGTAGTGCAGATTCTAATTTACAAAGTTTGATGAAAGGACAAAACACTTCAAGGATTGTAACGTCTTACAATGACTATAGCATATTTAAATCTGTTATCTGTTTTATTGGACCTACATGTACATGATTCAAGTCAATCGTATGCACGTTGTATGTATGTATGTGTGTGCGTATGCGTCTGTGTGCGTGTACGTCTGTGTGTGTGTGTGCGTGCGCGTGTGGTGTAACCCAAACGTGTGTACGTTGTATGTATGTATGTGTGTGATTACGTTGCGTATTTAAATCTGTTATCTGTTTTATTGGACCTACATGTACATGATTCAAGTCAATCGTATGCACGTTGTATGTATGTATGTGTGTGCGTATGCGTCTATGTGTGCGTGTACGTCTGTGTGTGTGTGTGCGTGCGCGTGTGGTGTAACCCAAACGTGTGTACGTTTTATGTATGTATGTATGTATGTGTGTGATTACGTTGCGTATTTAAATCTGTTATCTGTTTTATTGGACCTACATGTACATGATTCAAGTCAAACGTATGCACGTTGTATGTATGTATGTGTGTGCGTATGCGTCTATGCGTTCGTGTGTGCGTGCGCGTGTGGTGTAACCCAAACGTGTGTACGTTGTATGTATGTATGTATGTATGTGTGTGATTACGTTGCGTATTTAAATCTGTTATCTGTTTTATTGGACCTACATGTACATGATTCAAGTCAAACGTATGCAGGTTGTATGTATGTATGTGTGTGTGTATGCGTCTGTGTGCGTGTACGTCTGTGTGCGTGTGTGTGTGTGCGTGCGCGCGCGCGCGTGTGTGTGATATTTAACATGATTTTAATGTTGTTGTATTGTTATGTTGCAGGTTGCTTCTTCTACAAGTACGACACACACTTATATATAAACTTTCGAAAAATATCAATTTATAATGTATTTATTTAATTGTGAATTTTATATTGTGAATGTTACAATATATTTAATCATTTAAACAAATTATGACTTTATTTTATTTCACTCTACACCTCTGAACATGTGTACAATTAATTTATTTTTGTGAACTGTTACATCAGAAGATTTGTATGAATTTCAGACACCGTTTTCATGTGTGTGTATAATTTTAATTTATTTCGCTATACACTACTGAACCTATGTGTGTGTGTAAACTGCAACCTTAAAACAGAAGTATTGTACCAGATTGCTAGGCCGTTAACGTATGGATTTGTCATCTGTAACAATACAACAGGTAAGTAGTTCATTGACGCCAAATATATATATTTCTAACAAGGATCAATCCCACTGACTGCATTATAAAACTATTAATTAATTATTTAATACATTGAAAAATGAATACGACGTTTTGACAACGAGAGAGCGCTAAAATTATTTATTCGTCACACACCGACTACTCAATGTACACGGTAAGAGAGATTGCATAGTTGAAACGTGTGAGAGTGAGAGAGAGAGAGAGAGAGAGAGAGAGAGAGAGAGAGAGAGAGGACGTTAATATTTGTCGAATAAATATAAACTTTCTAATTTCATATACATGCGCTCGGTACTGACCACCGAGAGAGAGGAGAACGGTTTGACAACAAGAGAGAGTGAGATAGAGAGAGACATACACAACGTGTGAGAGAGCGAGAGAGAGCACCAATTATGATCATATAGTTTGAATTTCCCACCACAGAAGAGAAAAAAATGTTGACAGATCTGCTCTATACATACACAATATAACACATATTTGAATTTCCCTCCCCCCGCCACAGAAAATGTTGACAAACCTGCTCATATAAATTATCTATACACTATAATAATAATACAGAGGTTGGTACACCTGATCATATAGATTTAATATACATTATAACACACGACAAATTTGAACTCACGCAAAGGTTGGTACACCTGATCATATATTTTAGTATACACTATAATGCTTCGAGTTGGAACCACCCCCACCCACTGATATGAAATAAAAAAAAACAACCTCCCACCCAACACCACCCACTGATATGCAAATCAGCTTTCTTAAAAAAATAAAAAAGTATATTCACGGATGCTGGTGGTCCATTGAACCTCATCCCACCAAATCAATTTAATTAAAAAAATAAAAAAAATAAAAAAAAATAAATTTAAAAAAATAAAAAAAATTTATTCACGGATGCTGTGGTCCATCGGGATGCTGCGGGTCCAGGACACAGATCAGCGAAAAAGTCGCGGATGCTGCGGTCGAGATCGCGGATGCTGTGGTCCAGATATGCCCTGGGGGCTGAGTTTGAACCCTTATTTTCCCTCTACTTATAAAAACAAGTACAAAAGCCATTAAAATAAGGTGAACGTACTTGCGCTATAACAATACCTACCGGAAAATGTGCAAGCGAGAAATTTAGACAAAGAACGAAATTAAGCGTCTCCTTTCAAAAAAAAGTCAGTTTAACTCAGCCCGCACATTCAAACCAATTAGGAGTAGTGTCAGTAGTTGGAAAGAAAATTTAGAGTTTTCTATTGGGGAATATCCAATATTTCAAACATCGCGGTATATTCTTACCAATGAAGAAATTGTACAGTCGAGCGTTGGAAAGGGAAGAAAGATTTTCTTATAAAAACTCGAACGCGAAGACGAAAGTCAGTCAGTCAAAATCATTTTCAGCAATTTTAAGCAGTCTTCACGTCAGTTGTTTGTGAATTAGTTCTATCAGTTTTATTTAGTCATTCAATCAGTTTCAAGTTTTGTTCACGTCAGCTAGATCGTTATTACATTCAAGTCAATCTTTCTTCAACTTCTCGAGTTTACAGTGTTCCAAGTTTAATCAGTTACGTTAATTACAAAATCAAGTACAGCTAGCAATAATATCCGAGTGATATGACTCAATCATTCTGATATAAAAGTATCTTTATTAAGAAATCATATTGCGTTGCATATGATAAAAGAAGTATTTATAAATAAAATTGTATTAAATTTTATATGTGCATGTGACTTGTGCGGTTATCATATTAATATTGTAACCCAACTCGTTCCACAAAAGTGAAAGTGAGTGCAGTGTCAGCGTCACCAGGAGCTCGTCACGGGATCCAACGTCAGAGACCCATCACAACACTACCCATCAGGAAGACATCAGGGACACCACCACCGACATTAATTTGGAATTCAACAACCAAGTACTGTCACATATAAACTGTCATAATTAAAATTGTTAACTAAAAGTAACTCAATTCAATGCTCTGAAAGAACTCACTAAACAAAGTATAATTCCATTTATTAATATTATTAATGTTCAATTTGTATAAATTTTCAAGTGACCTTATTAAACAAATAATTGTAATCATATATCTGTGTATTGTATAATCTATAATATATTTACCAAAGCCCACTCACTGACTCATCACTGTATCTCAACAATGACAAGGCCTAGAAAGATGAAACTTTACATACATATTCACTAGATACTGTAGATGTGCAATAAGACGGGGTTTGACAAAATTCAAAATTTAAGGGGGGTTTTGGAGGGGTCAAAGTGACCGAATATTCTCATACTCACTCACTCACTCATCACTGTATCTCAACAATGACAAGGCCTAGAAAGATGAAACTTTACATAAATATTCACTAGATACTGTAGATATGCATTAAGACGGGGTTTGACAAAATTCAAAATTTTAGGGGGGTTTTGGAGGGGTCAAAGTGACCGAATATTCTCATAAGAAATACATGACAGTTAAAACGTGACAACTGTTAGGCAGCTTCTAGATGAGATAGAAACATGAAATTTGTTCTACAAGTTAACTTAACCCTCTTTTAAAGAACAAAAGGTCAATCTTAAATAATTTTAATTAAAACTACCCTAAAGAAATCTATAATATATTTGCCAAAGCCCACTTACTCACTTAGTCATCACTGTATCTCAAGAACAACAGGGCCTACAAAGAAAATATTTCCGAATAAATTGATTCAAAGTTGTAAAAGGAGCGTAATAAATATATAGAAAACATTTGTCGGTAGAAAACAATATTATACGATATATTAACTATTGTCTTAAATAAATATTAATTAATTATGAACACATGAATTTTATGCATTCCTGCGATAAGAACGTGTTCCCAGAAGTACTATCACACAATTTACGTAACATATTTGTTTACGTTGCAATGTAGTCCATAAAGAGTTGTTATGTTTAGTCTGGTCTGGACACAACTCAGACACACTTGCGTCATGGGGTTCAGTCTAAAGGCCACTGATAACAGGCCAGAATGCTGCTTTGTTCAGTTCAGTTCAGTCGCTACACTGCCACTGCACACTCCTGCTACTTTGTTTAAGACGATTATTTTGTTAGTTTTAGTTTGAGCATTGGATATTCTTGATTTTTTTATTAGTTTGTATCTTACTTTTTAATTTATTTGTCAAGTTTGCAAGTTTGACTATTTTTCTTATTTTTGCAGTGTAGATTCCACTTTATTAAATAGGTTTTTGTTCTACCGCCGTTGTTGCTCTTACAGTTTTTGTTAAGAAGAGAATAATTTTGTTTTAGTTTGTTTTAAATATGCTTTCTTTTCTACTTTTTACATTTGTTTTATTAGTTTGTATCTTATTTTTTAATTTATTTGTCAAGTTTGAATATTTTTCTTATTTTTGCAGTGTAGGTTCCACTTTATTCAATAGGTTTTTGTTCTACCGCCGTTGTTGCTCTTACAGTTTTTGTTAAGAAGAGAATAATTTTGTTTTAGTTTGTTTTAAATACGCTTTCTTTTCTGCTTTTTATATAAATTCTATATCCCTAAGACATGATGGAACAAATTGAAGTTGATGGGATCATGGTACCTCACCGTATTGTGCCTGTGGGTGCAGATGGGTCTGCTTCTTTTACTCCCTGTCTTACCTCATGTACGGTACTGTCTCCCATGCGTCTCAAGTGCGAACAAGCGTTGTACAGTACATTTGTACATTTGTACTGGCAACGGTTTGAGGAGCATACAATGATGGCGTGTGGTAACATTTATAGAAGTTTGGCTGAATACCGTGCTCACATGTCTCTGTACACCACATATGCCACCCACTGTGAAATTCAGGCTGCTGCCGAAATATACCCTTACCATCTGGTGGTGTATCGTGATGGTGAGGTGATTGTACAGCCTGATGAGTATGAGGAGGGAAAGCCCATATTGCGATTCAAGTGTTCTGGACCCATGATGAATGCCCACTTTGAACCTCTTAGTCCTCAATACATTCCTCCTCATACATCAACTGTTGTTAACCGTCCCATCTGCACCTCGCTTGGTACTGAGAGCCTAGAAAAAATCGTTGTCGAGCAAACTGCCCAAGACCAATCCGACGATGATATACCACTTACTGTTGTTAACCGTCCCATCTGCACCTCGCTTGGTACTGAGAGCCTAGAAAAATTCGTTGTCGAGCAAATTGCCCAAGACCAATCCGAGGATGATATACCACTTATTTATTTGCTAAACTCTGCTAAACGTGATATCCAGAACCGTTGTGTGACGCCCCCTACTGACCTAATTTCGTCTTCCTCAGAGATCAGTGCTACAGTTGATTCGAGTGTTGGGAAGAAAAGAAGAAAAAATCGACGTTCAAGAGTTAATGACAGAATCAAAAGACACAAAAATAGGGAGTCCGTAAGAAAATACAATAGCAAAAAAGTTCATAGAGAGGCTGTTAAAAGATACAACAAGGCAAACCCTGACGTTAACAGGGGTTCAGTTTCTAGATACTCAAAGAAACATCCGGAAGTTAATCAGGAAGCTGTTCGAAGGTACACTGAGAAGAGGCAACTGATCCCATGGAAAACAAAGTCTTTATCAGGATTTAAATATGACCGTAGTACAGACTACAATAATGACAAGGTTGTTTCTCTTGGTCACCACATTGATTGCAAGTGGTGCCATGCGAAAAAGTGGAAAGAAGAGAGCCCTGGCTTATGCTGCAGCAATGGCAAGGTTCGTCTTCCTTCTACTCAACAGCTTCCTGAGCCGCTCCATAGTCTTCTTAGTTACAGTCACCGTCAGTCTCAGCATTTTCTATCAAATACCAGAAAGTATAACGGATGTTTTCAAATGACTTCATTTGGAACTAAAGAGGTGCACGAAGGAAATTTCATGCCAACTTTTAAGGTCCAAGGGCAGGTTTACCATAGAATAGGAAGTTTGTTACCTTCTCCCCAGCAAGACCCCTCTTTTCTACAAATTTATTTTGTTGGAAACGATGAAAAAGAAACAGAAATCAGATCCAACCTCTTTACTGTGGTTAAGCCTTGGTTAGTTGGCCAACTTCAAAAATGTCTGCATAATAACAATCCCTACATACGAGATTTTAAAACCGTAATGGAAAATGTTCCGGAGGGGCAAGAGTTCAAAGTTGTTATTCATGCAGACAGGAAGCCTGCAGTTGAACATAGGGGTCGTTACAACGCGCCAGCAACGAGCGAGGTAGCTTTGGTTATTGTGGGACACGAGTTTGAAAAGAGAGACATAATTCTTCACAGCAGAGACACAAAGTTGGTACGGATCAGCGAAACTCATCGTGCATACGACGCTCTCCAGTACCCTCTTATGTTCTGCCGTGGAGAAGACGGCTACTCTATCAATCTTCCACAATATGTCCAATATCTAAAGCATCTCTCAAGAAAACAGTTTCCGCTTCAGACTTCTACGCGTACAGAATAATGGAAAGACAAGGTGAAGAAAGTTACCTATTGCTGTATCGTAGTCTTTTCAACCAGTTTTTGGTTGATATGTATGCCAAGATAGAGACAGAAAGGCTTAACTTTATAAGATTCAACCAGAGTAAGCTGCGAGCGGCAAACTATGTTCATCTTAAAGACGCCATGTGTAAGGGGGATGCTAACGTTTCAGATATGGGAAAGAGGGTCGTGTTACCATCCAGTTTTACTGGTGGGCACAGCTATATGCACGAGAGAACTCAGGACGCCATGACATATGTTCGTCACTATGGTCGTCCTGATTTGTTTATCACATTTACATGTAACCCGAAATGGTCTGAAATTGGAGCTGCCTTAAGAGACAGACAAAAGCCTCAAGACAGACATGACATCATAGCTCGAGTGTTTCATTTGAAAGTTAAAAAACTTATTCATCTTTTAACTAAAGGTTCCATTTTCGGTCAAAGTAGGTGTTACATGTATACTGTGGAGTGGCAGAAGCGTGGCTTGCCTCACGCACACATCTTGCTGTGGCTGCAGGACAGGATCATGGCCGACCAAACTGACAGTGTCATAAGCGCAGAGGTACCTGACCCTGAAACGGACCCTGAACTTCATGAAATTATTAAGTCGACAATGATTCATGGCCCTTGCGGAAGCTTAAACAGGAACTCGCCCTGCATGGTTAACGGCTCATGCTCCAAAAGATATCCACGTCCCTTATATAAAGAAACCCAAACTGCTGACGATGGCTACCCCCAGTACCGTCGAAGGTCTCCTGCTGATGGTGGTTTTACAGTCAACATCAATGGAGTAGACCTAGACAGTCGGTGTGTGGTACCGTACAATCCTGTTCTGTCACGTACCTTTTTGGCACATATCAATGTCGAGTTGTGTAACTCTGTCAAATCGATAAAGTATATTGGCAAATACGTGAACAAGGGCAGTGATGAAGCAGCTTTTGTGTTGGAAAATGAGTGGGACGAAGTGTCCAAATATGAAGCAGGCCGTTATATAAGTAGTTCCGAAGCGGCATGGCGTATATTTTGCTTCCCAATCCATGAAAGATATCCCTCCCGTAATGCATTTGGCTGTACACCTTGAAAATGGCCAGAGAATTTATTTTAATCCCGGAAACGTTCAAGACAAAGTTCAAAATCCACCCAAAACCACTCTACTGGCATTCTTTGAACTATGCAAATCAGACAATTTTGCCAGAACCATAATCTACAGTGAAGTCCCTGCTTACTACACCTGGAAAAACAATACGTTTAGTCGGCGGAAACAAGGCAAAGCCGTTCCCAGACATCCAGGAGTGAAAAAAGATCAAGTGCTCGGTCGGGTTTATACTATACACCCTAACAATGCAGAATGTTACTACCTACGTCTTCTCCTTCATGAAGTTAAAGAGCCTACGAGTTTTAATGATCTTAAGAGGGTATCTGGCATAGTTCACTCCACTTATCAGTCTGCCTGCAGAGTGTTGGGTTTACTTCAACTTCAAGATGACAATCATTGGGACATCACCTTGGAGGAAGCTGCTCTGTCGGAGTCACCACAGAAAATCAGACAACTGTTCGCTGTCATTTTGGTGTTTTGTCAAGCAGCGGATCCCTTAGTGCTGTGGGAGAAACACAGAGACAGTATGTCAGAGGACTTCAAGAGACAGATGGAGTATGAATGTCCGGGCTTAGAGCTTGAACTACGGAACAACATCATTTACAACAAATGCCTACATTCATTAGAAAACTTAGTCTCTTCAATGTCCAATCAATCCCTCCAACAACTCGCTCTTCCTTCTCCAAGTCAAGAGCCCAACAGTTCTGCAGTCAACCGCGAGTACCTGAAAGAACTCTCTTACAACACGGTCCATCTATCTGAATTGGTTGCTGAAAACGTGCCTAAACTGAACGACGAGCAGAAAAATGTCTACAATGAAGTAATTGCGAGCATTTAATCAGAGGCTGGACGACTATTTTTCCTTGACGCACCAGGTGGTACAGGGAAAACCTTTTTGATTAATTTAATATTAGCCACGGTAAGACAAGATAGGAAAATTGCTATATCTGTGGCTTCGTCAGGTATAGCAGCAACGTTGTTGGATGGAGGGAGGACAGCTCATTCTGCCTTCAAACTGCCTCTCAACTTAAACCACTCTGAGACCCCATTTTGCAACATATCAAAACAAAGCGACACAGCGAAGGTACTTAAGGATTGTAAGTTGATAATTTGGGACGAGTGCACCATGGCTCACAAGGGAAGAATTGAAGCTTTGGATAGAACTCTGCAGGACATTAGAAGCAATAAAAACCTGATGGGTGGAGTCACACTTCTAATGGCCGGAGACTTCAGACAGACTTTACCTGTTGTACCTAGGGGAACTCGAGCAGATGAAGCTAAAGCCTGTCTAAAGAGTTCTGTCCTGTGGCCTAAAGTCCAAGTTCGTTCCTTGAGAGTCAACATGCGGGTGCATCTTAAAGGCAGACGAGTTTTCAAGTACTTTTACAGATCGGTAATGGAAATCTACCTGAAGAAAGTGGCAAAGTCAATATTACAAAAGACTTATGTGAAGTTGTATGCGACTTGACAACGTTGGCTGAAAAAATTTACCCAGATTTAATTAATTTTTACTTGAAAGATGTATCTTGGCTGAAAGAAAGAGCTATCCTTACTCCAAAGAATGACACTGCTGCAAATATCAATAACACATTATTGGAAAAACTGCCAACTGAGATTGTCCAGTACCAATCCGTGGACTCTGTGGTGGAAGTAGAAGATGCGGTCCATTACCCAGTAGAGTTCTTGCACACGCTTAATCCTCCAGGCATTCCACCGCACAATCTTTGCCTTAAAGTTGGAGCTCCAATAATGCTGCTACGAAACCTGGTACCGCCTAAGCTTTGTAACGGTACTAGGCTGCCGATTAAATCGTTGCACAACAACGTCATAGAAGCAACAATATTCACTGGATGTGGTCAGGGGGAAGCAGTCTTCATTCCACGCATTCCCTTAATTTCATCGGATTACCATTTTCAGTTTAAAAGACTCCAGTTCCCTGTCAAGCTCTGCTTTGCTATGACAATAAATAAATCACAAGGGCAGTCTTTGAAAATGGCCGGTGTTGATCTGAGGGAAGACTGCTTCTCCCATGGCCAGTTGTATGTTGCTTGCTCACGAGTTAGCTCTTCTGAGAGTTTAACTATCCTTCAGCCACAGGGTCAAACAAAGAACGTTGTCTACAAGGAAGTTTTATAAGTGCCGTATTTCGTTTCACAAAACGATTTCAGTAGACTTAGTATTAGCACCCATTTATGCTTTTAAAAATTTGTAAATATTACATTTATACAATGTGCTTGGTTACCCAAGGTTAAAAAAAAAAACCACCGAACCAATGTGTTTATTCAGTAAAAACCGTAGCGAAGCACGGGTATACAGCTAGTTATTTATAATAGGCTATTACCCTGAGACAAGAGAACATATATACCTATTGGATTGACACCAATTATAAGTACATAAATGCATAAAATATTATTGTATGACACCAACATGAATAACTAACTTAATTTGAACACATCTTTAATAAATACATTTAAATTATTATTAACGATTATCACTCGTTGAAAATATAAATCTCAAAAGTCAATGCATGGCGCCTGTTGTCTACCACAAAGTTCTATAAAACGTACTAGCAGGTTCTTTTGGCAAGCAAAGCCATAAAAATCGTATTGTTAGAAAATTTTATAAAAGTAGAGGGAAAATAAGGGTTCAAACTCAGCCCCCAGGGCATATCTGGACCACAGCATCCGCGATCTGGACCGCAGCATCCGCGACTTTTTCGCTGATCTGTGTCCTGGACCCGCAGCATCCCGATGGACCACAGCATCCGTGAATAAATTTTTTTTATTTTTTTAAATTGATTTTTTTATATTTTTTTTATTTTTTTAATTAAATTGATTTGGTGGGATGAGGTTCAATGGACCACCAACATCCGTGAATGTACTTTTTTATTTTTTTAAGAAAGCTGATTTGCATATCAGTGGGTGGTGTTGGGTGGGAGGTTGTTTTTTTTTTTATTTCATATCAGTGGGTGGGGGTGGTTCCAACTCGAAGCATTATAGTGTATACTAAAATATATGATCAGGTGTACCAACCTTTGCGTGAGTTCAAATTTGTCGTGTGTTATAATGTATATTAAATCTATATGATCAGGTGTACCAACCTCTGTATTATTATTATAGTGTATAGATAATTTATATGAGCAGGTTTGTCAACATTTTCTGTGGCGGGGGGAGGGAAATTCAAATATGTGTTATATTGTGTATGTATAGAGCAGATCTGTCAACATTTTTTCTCTTCTGTGGTGGGAAATTCAAACTATATGATCATAATTGGTGCTCTCTCTCGCTCTCTCACACGTTGTGTATGTCTCTCTCTATCTCACTCTCTCTTGTTGTCAAACCGTTCTCCTCTCTCTCGGTGGTCAGTACCGAGCGCATGTATATGAAATTAGAAAGTTTATATTTATTCGACAAATATTAACGTCCTCTCTCTCTCTCTCTCTCTCTCTCTCTCTCTCACTCTCACTTGTTTCAACTGTGTCAACGTATTCTCTCTCTCTCTCTCTCTCTCTCTCTCTCTCTCTCTCTCTCTCTCTCTCTCTCTCTCTCTCTCTCTCTCTCTCTCACTCTCACACGTTTCAACTATGCAATCTCTCTTACCGTGTACATTGAGTAGTCGGTGTGTGACGAATAAATAATTTTAGCGCTCTCTCGTTGTCAAAACGTCGTATTCATTTTTCAATGTATTAAATAATTAATTAATAGTTTTATAATGCAGTCAGTGGGATTGATCCTTGTTAGAAATATATATATTTGGCGTCAATGAACTACTTACCTGTTGTATTGTTACAGATGACAAATCCATACGTTAACGGCCTAGCAATCTGGTACAATACTTCTGTTTTAAGGTTGCAGTTTACACACACACATAGGTTCAGTAGTGTATAGCGAAATAAATTAAAATTATACACACACATGAAAACGGTGTCTGAAATTCATACAAATCTTCTGATGTAACAGTTCACAAAAATAAATTAATTGTACACATGTTCAGAGGTGTAGAGTGAAATAAAATAAAGTCATAATTTGTTTAAATGATTAAATATATTGTAACATTCACAATATAAAATTCACAATTAAATAAATACATTATAAATTGATATTTTTCGAAAGTTTATATATAAGTGTGTGTCGTACTTGTAGAAGAAGCAACCTGCACCATAACAATACAACAACATTAAAATCATGTTAAATATCACACACACGCGCGCGCGCGCACACACACACACACACATACATACATACAACCTGCATACGTTTGACTTGAATCATGTACATGTAGGTCCAATAAAACAGATAACAGATTTAAATACGCAACGTAATCACACACATACATACATACATACATACAACGTACACAGGTTTGGGTTACACCACACGCGCACGCACACACGAACACATAGACGCATACGCACACACATACATACATACAACGTGCATACGTTTGACTTGAATCATGTACATGTGGGTCCAATAAAACAGATAACAGATTTAAATACGCAACGTAATCACACACATACATACATACAACGTACACACGTTTGGGTTACACCACACGCGCACGCACACACACACACAGACGTACACGCACACAGACGCATACGCACACACATACATACATACAACGTGCATACGATTGACTTGAATCATGTACATGTAGGTCCAATAAAACAGATAACAGATTTAAATATGCTATAGTCATTGTAAGACGTTACAATCCTTGAAGTGTTTTGTCCTTTCATCAAACTTTGTAAATTAGAATCTGCACTACATTCAAACATACACACACACAATGATAAAAAAATTGTTTATTAAAAGTATTTTGTTACCTTAACGAGGTACTATTTCCATATGTACTGTTTGATTCCTCATGCCCCGAAACACGAGATGTAGGTCGCTGGGGCTTATATGACGGAGCTCTTCATCTGTAAAGACGCCAGCATACCTCTTAGGTAGATATACACGATAGCGTAGCTCACCATCTTCCAACGTTACAAGCACAGACTTCCCATATCTTGTGTCCACATGCACCATGTTAACAATCGGATACTGCTTGTTCAATGTTAATTCTGCACACCGTTTGTACTCAATAGCAGAAACTGCATTGAATTTTGTGATAAACGACATTATTTATGAGAAGTGAAGACGTCTGTATCAAACTAGGTGGAACTAAACAATGACTACAAAGAAGACTAGTGAAAGTAATGGTGGTGGTGGTGATGTGGTCATTAGGAAAGTTCACGTTCATCGCCTGAAGCTTTGCATGTACATACACACAGGCAGAATTACCGCTGTTACAAAATATATATATTAGGAAAGACAAGCCCACAGACTACTAGAAATAGTTATCGTCTGAAAAAAAAGAAACCACACATTACGAACTAATATCGTTACAATAATAATAATACATAAACTTACGTTTACGGTCGTCCAAACTGAAGTATGGAGTGGCAATAACTATAGATATCGTAAGTAAGAATTTTTGTTGTTGTTTTTAACAGGTGATGTTTTTCATCCTCTGAAGCTTTGCATACAGAATTATGACTGTTACATAATATATATTAGGAAAGTCGACAGAAATAGTTATCGCCTGCAGCAAGAATTTTTGTTGTTGTCGTTTTTAACAGGTGATGTTTTTCATCCCGTGAAGCTTTGCATGTACATGCATGCAGAATTATGGTTGTTACATAATATATATATTAGGAAAGTCCACAGAAATAGTTATCGCCTGCAGGCATATACAAGTTTACTAACGAAATTAACAATGCTATGAGACACTCACATTAAAAATGTTTGTATAACAGACAAATCATTAATTATAGCCAGATCGGACAATTTCACGTTCTCATGCGGGTATATAGGAACGTAAATTTTAATATGCCCACGACGTTTGATGTTGTAATAGCTGTTCAGACGGTTTGTAAAAGAATGTACGTATTCGTCCATACCTGAAGCTCGTTTACTTCTGTACATTCAACCTCAGCGATGATAGCTGCGTGCGTTCCTATAATAATAATAATAACAGTACCTGCTTCATTATCATATACATTATGTGCTATATATAAATATATACATAAGGCTTTCAACACACACACACACACACATTTTTTTTAAAAACAGGACAGCGTATTATCTATATAACGTTCTGTTTCAGATAAGAATAATTTGAATATAAAATGAAAGGGTACGTTGTATTTTGTTATGAGAAAATGCATTTCTAAATTTCGTTACATATTGAACAAGCAGTATCCGATTGTTAACATGGTGCATGTGGACACAAGATATGGGAAGTCTGTGCTTGTAACGTTGGAAGATGGTGAGCTACGCTATCGTGTATATCTACCTAAGAGGTATGCTGGCGTCTTTACAGATGAAGAGCTCCGTCATATAAGCCCCAGCGACCTACATCTCGTGTTTCGGGGCATGAGGAATCAAACAGTACATATGGAAATAGTACCTCGTTAAGGTAACAAAATACTTTTAATAAACAATTTTTTTATCATTGTGTGTGTGTATGTTTGAATGTAGTGCAGATTCTAATTTACAAAGTTTGATGAAAGGACAAAACACTTCAAGGATTGTAACGTCTTACAATGACTATAGCATATTTAAATCTGTTATCTGTTTTATTGGACCTACATGTACATGATTCAAGTCAATCGTATGCACGTTGTATGTATGTATGTGTGTGCGTATGCGTCTGTGTGCGTGTACGTCTGTGTGTGTGTGTGCGTGCGCGTGTGGTGTAACCCAAACGTGTGTACGTTGTATGTATGTATGTGTGTGATTACGTTGCGTATTTAAATCTGTTATCTGTTTTATTGGACCCACATGTACATGATTCAAGTCAAACGTATGCACGTTGTATGTATGTATGTGTGTGCGTATGCGTCTATGTGTTCGTGTGTGCGTGCGCGTGTGGTGTAACCCAAACCTGTGTACGTTGTATGTATGTATGTATGTATGTGTGTGATTACGTTGCGTATTTAAATCTGTTATCTGTTTTATTGGACCTACATGTACATGATTCAAGTCAAACGTATGCAGGTTGTATGTATGTATGTGTGTGTGTGTGTGTGCGCGCGCGCGCGTGTGTGTGATATTTAACATGATTTTAATGTTGTTGTATTGTTATGGTGCAGGTTGCTTCTTCTACAAGTACGACACACACTTATATATAAACTTTCGAAAAATATCAATTTATAATGTATTTATTTAATTGTGAATTTTATATTGTGAATGTTACAATATATTTAATCATTTAAACAAATTATGACTTTATTTTATTTCACTCTACACCTCTGAACATGTGTACAATTAATTTATTTTTGTGAACTGTTACATCAGAAGATTTGTATGAATTTCAGACACCGTTTTCATGTGTGTGTATAATTTTAATTTATTTCGCTATACACTACTGAACCTATGTGTGTGTGTAAACTGCAACCTTAAAACAGAAGTATTGTACCAGATTGCTAGGCCGTTAACGTATGGATTTGTCATCTGTAACAATACAACAGGTAAGTAGTTCATTGACGCCAAATATATATATTTCTAACAAGGATCAATCCCACTGACTGCATTATAAAACTATTAATTAATTATTTAATACATTGAAAAATGAATACGACGTTTTGACAACGAGAGAGCGCTAAAATTATTTATTCGTCACACACCGACTACTCAATGTACACGGTAAGAGAGATTGCATAGTTGAAACGTGTGAGAGTGAGAGAGAGAGAGAGAGAGAGAGAGAGAGAGAGAGAGAGAGAGAGAGAGAGAGAGAGAGAGAGAGAGAGAATACGTTGACACAGTTGAAACAAGTGAGAGTGAGAGAGAGAGAGAGAGAGAGAGAGAGAGAGAGGACGTTAATATTTGTCGAATAAATATAAACTTTCTAATTTCATATACATGCGCTCGGTACTGACCACCGAGAGAGAGGAGAACGGTTTGACAACAAGAGAGAGTGAGATAGAGAGAGACATACACAACGTGTGAGAGAGCGAGAGAGAGCACCAATTATGATCATATAGTTTGAATTTCCCACCACAGAAGAGAAAAAATGTTGACAGATCTGCTCTATACATACACAATATAACACATATTTGAATTTCCCTCCCCCCGCCACAGAAAATGTTGACAAACCTGCTCATATAAATTATCTATACACTATAATAATAATACAGAGGTTGGTACACCTGATCATATAGATTTAATATACATTATAACACACGACAAATTTGAACTCACGCAAAGGTTGGTACACCTGATCATATATTTTAGTATACACTATAATGCTTCGAGTTGGAACCACCCCCACCCACTGATATGAAATAAAAAAAAAACAACCTCCCACCCAACACCACCCACTGATATGCAAATCAGCTTTCTTAAAAAAATAAAAAAGTACATTCACGGATGTTGGTGGTCCATTGAACCTCATCCCACCAAATCAATTTAATTAAAAAAATAAAAAAAATATAAAAAAATCAATTTAAAAAAATAAAAAAAATTTATTCACGGATGCTGTGGTCCATCGGGATGCTGCGGGTCCAGGACACAGATCAGCGAAAAAGTCGCGGATGCTGCGGTCCAGATCGCGGATGCTGTGGTCCAGATATGCCCTGGGGGCTGAGTTTGAACCCTTATTTTCCCTCTACTTTTATAAAATTTTCTAACAATACGATTTTTATGGCTTTGCTTGCCAAAAGAACCTGCTAGTACGTTTTATAGAACTTTGTGGTAGACAACAGGCGCCAGTCTTGGGTGTGTAAATGCCACTTTTATCTGGTACTTTTTCACTACATTTCACATATTACCATACATTTCTTATTAATTAAAGATAATTACAAAGTTTTAATATAGAATTATTATGCGAAATTATAACATATTATAAATTTCGTTATACGGAACAAGTAAGGATAATAATAATAACAGTTGATGAAAGATTTATTTTACATATATTTATTTATTATGCCTGTACGTATTTTTAAAATGCAATTAAACATTTATTAGAAATGTATATAGGCTTTACGTTTTAAAATACAATTAAACGTTTGTTATAAATGTAGCCTATACATGTTTTAAAGTACAAATTAAACGGTTGTTATAAAAATAAAAATATAGCCTATTTTCTATTGTTTTTATTTATGCTAGGCCTATATAAATTTTACCAATTGCAGTGATTTGTGGTTTAAAAATAGAACATTTGTCTAAATGCAAACGACAGTTTATGCAAGAGTAAACGTGGCGGCACGGAAAAAAGAGATCTGACGATCGTATTTGTGCAGATTCCTCATTTAGACACAGATAATTCGGTTTTCGTCGTCTTTTGTTTTATCATTATCACGGCGACTACCTTCATCATCGTGTTGATCGACATTAAACATTGGCGATCTTTTAAACAACAATATGAAAAATCTTCAAACACCAAATAACGACGGCGATTTAATAGGAGTGAAATAGGAAAAATCGATACGATCTATAATTTCTCCAAAAACGAAATTACAGAAAACATACACGACAACACCTTTCGGACGTTTTTAACAGTTTTAATATTCTATTACAGCCTACGTACGTATTAAACGATTCACCTTGGTGTATTAAATATTCGAACGTACCCGTTATCGACGGGAACGGAGGATCGTCTTGTTTCGATTACAGTTTGTTAGAAAATCAGTAGGCTACTACGTCTGCTTCCAATACAACGATAAAAATGTTTTGCTGTGCAACAAATATTTAAAACCGTTATACGTGAACAGTATTTTCAGACTGTCTCCCAATTTAGTTGTTTCAAAGAAGATGGTCGATAACGATGCCCCCGCCGCCGATCGTTCTAAATTATCGATCGTAGATTATATTAATTGTAAACGTAATCAAGATATACTCAAAGTATTGGGAGGTTGTGTTTGGTCTGATCCATCGTTACAGACGATTCGACGCTTACGTATACAATTTGTTTGCAACTTATATGTATTCGTATTCGTTACGTATCTTTGGACGCTTACGTATACAATTATGACAAAGTTGTCGGATGTATAAGAGAAGATACGCGTTTAATCGACGACATATTTCGAAATTACCTTCTTTAGTGTATAGAAGAGAAAAATAAAGAAAAAAAAGGAAAACAACGATTTAGAGAAACTAATATCGGTCGTAGAGGCAGGGGCGGATTTACCATTTTGCCACCCGTAGGCAGTATAAATTTGCCGCCCTCCCACAAATCTAATCTCTGTTGGCGGGAGGGGGTGTGTGTTTAATTCAATCCTTCGTATTTTCAGTTACCTTAAAATTTGTTCTTTATGTAATATTTTCATCCCAATATTTTCTTAATACATTTCTATAGAACAATTTACATAAGGTACTAGGAAGCGTACAATAAGACATTAAATTACTGTATCCGTGTTTATTCTAAAACATTTTAACTGAAGTTAAAACGTAGCAATTTAATACTGTTCTGTATGCAAGTTGGTACAAAATTAAAAAGATAAAGAGAGTTGTAATAATAGTCTTTGAAATAATTTTTAAACTTTACGTCGTGATTTTTGATGTGCAAAATTATTAATAATATCTGTAAAGTCCATCTTATTTAATAACTCCTCCAATGGAGAATATAGCCAATGAATTCAAACGATCTTCTCCTACGTTCGTGCGTAGATAATTCTTTACTCTTTTGAGCCAAGAGAACGATCGCTCAGCTGAGCAGTTTGAGGTAGTTGTACATACAAATATCCGGAGAGCAGCGGATGGATTGGACATTGTCCAATGTTCACGTTGAGATAGACAGATTGGAGCCCATCCTTCCGTATTAGGCGGCAGAGCTTCACAGGTGTAGACTTCTTATTTCCCTCTTCGGCAGGTCGAAGCTCAATTGGAATAGGAGTTGAGAAGGCTAAATCTGTTGACCTTTTACTTTTCATCCTCTTCCTGTCTTTCTCGGGATCAAAGTAATCTAACGTGACTGTTTGTAATCATCGTGCTTTTTTCTCTTGACTCGACGCTTGTCCTCTTTGTGATCCATTATTTTTGACAGTTCCTGAGCCTTTTTTTCAAAGTAATCGTAATGATTGCGTCTTGACTCGAGGAGTTTGATTAATGAGTCGTAAAACTGTACCACGGATCTCAGATCAATATCAATACTTTTTAATTTCTTATTTGTGTCGTTGAGTCTTTGAAGTATGAAACCCCATAATTCTGCCATGAAGGCAGTTTCTAGAGTGTTCACTTTTGTAATTAGACCTATTGCCTCGGCGCGAGTGAAAGGTTCTGCGTCGTAATTTGTTCAGTTGATTGCAAAGTATGAAGAATATTTTGCCAGTTATTTCGCAGTTCTTGACAAGCGTCATCTTGTGCAGACAATCGTGTAGAGTTGAGATTCTTCAGTGTAGAACGGTGGTGTTGAAGTTCTGGTTCATCCATGATAGACACTGGGTTTTGAAGTATTTTCCACCTGCTGGTAGACAAACTGGAAAAGTTGTACAATTCTTGAAAAAGAAAAAAGAAAAAATTGTACCGCACATTACATCAAGCTGCACACAAGCTGCATTTGTTCCCACAAGAGTGAGTGAGTGAGCGGAACAAGGAATAAACTCAGCGTGACTATTCAGTTCTTTGATAGGGGTTTAGAGACCTGAATATACTCCAGACATGTAACTCGCATTGTCATACTACTGTCCCCGACAATGTTTAATCTCCAAGTCATGAGAGTTAAGAACTTTACAAAGAGCATCAAACATTTCTACTGCTTTGTGGCCTGTATTGGGAAGAAATGTCAGAAACCTCTCAACAGATGAACCATCTTCTTTAACATACCTGATAACTATAGCCAGTTGGTCCTTATGTGAAAGGTCAGGTGTAGAATCAACAATTAGTGAAAAGTACTTGGGTTTTTTAATTTTAGAAATAATTTCATCTGTAACTGCCTTAGCTATGATAAACAAAAATTCTTCGGCAATAGTTGATGATTAATAAGAAGTTTTACCACTCCCAAGGTGGCCAAACTTGGCTATATGAGAAGCAAGGAACATATCAATCTCTGCTGTGGCTTCAAGTAACATCGTATAGTTGCCACTGCGACTACCTACAAACTTTTCTTCGTGCCCACGCAATGACATGCTGCGTGATGCTAATGCTTTGATTAAAACGACAACATGAAGAAGAACGTTCTTCCAATAATTAGTTTCCGCTTCCAATTGTTCTGCCAATTCTTTGTCTATGCGGCATGTTAAACGCCCTCTTTCATTCAGTGTAGCAAGACTGTTCCTGTGGTTTATAGAATTTTCGTGCTCTTTAAGTTTAGAAAAACCGTTCTTCCAGTCATTAAACCCTCCTACAGAAAACTTTGTCTCTAGAGCTGTTTGACTTGAAAATAGTAAACTGACACCACAAAAAAAACTCAACCAGTTCTTTTGGAATAAACTAGCCAGGTTCGAGGTAATGCTTCACCATTAGCAAGTCTACGAAAAGACACCTATTTTAGCAGCAGAATTGTCTTTAGTAGATTTCAACAATGCGTATAGAAAAATTACAAATCAATAACACAAACATTTTTGTAAACAGTAAATTATATAATATTATTGTAACATCAAAAAACATTTATACAGCCGGCGGCAATAATTGCATATTTGTAATTAAAGGAAAATAAAATTTATTTTTTACATTAGAAAACATGAAATATTTGTACTTATTACCTTAATACTATACTCATACATACTTTATAAATGTTACAAAACACTAACGTCTACGTTCTGTTTTTTTTAAGCGTATAAAATTTCATTACAGTTTGTAAATAAATTTGTTTTCAGTTCTCGTAAGGCATTTACAATACCGATTTTTTGTTCTCCGTATAAAAATAATACATTTATTGTACTCGTACAGAATTACTGTTACAAAATACACAAATATCTACGTCTTCTAAGAACAAAATTTTTTTATACCATAAAATGTCTTTTAAAATAATTTATCTTTATCGTTACTTTTATTATGTTTTCTGTGTGACTCCTGAAATCCTGTGGAAACATGTTGGCATATAATAGACCCTACTTTTAAAATAACAATAACCGTTTTAAAGGGACAGTCTATAAATAAGTTTTTAAGTTCTCCTATAATATTCACAATATCAATTTTTTCGTCCTCCATCTAAAAACAGGTAAATATTGTGTCGCGTGATAACTGTTCCTCTACATTAAAAAAATCTATTTCGGAAAACAGTATAGCCTACTTTCCATGGTAAGAGAATCTGTAGACCGTCCGGTCTCGAATATCCTGTATTCCTTGTAATAAACATTTAGGCAATCACTACACTGGTCTATGACAAGGGAATCATACGTTAAGACGAAATGTATAACATCACCCGTCTATATATATGTTGTTACTAAACCTTTATCCGAGTTCCGATCTTATCATATACCTTATATATAATTATATCTTATACTCCACTGTTGTGAGCCAATTTGTAAACCAATTATGTTTTTTTAAATAAATGTTTTGTTATTATTTAAATTGATTGTTTTGTGTTTATTTAATATTTATGAAGTGATAAGTGGTCTCTCTTAAGCATTGCAATGCCAAGTTATTTGTGAAGAAATAATATTTTTTAATTGGTGATATTAATCAAATATTAAGAATATCTCAATATTATATAATAATTTAGTACATTCTGAAATAATAACGTTCAACACCAGTTGATTTATTGGGTAATTCTATGGTTATTATTCAGGCCTAGTCTGCATCAAGTGTTGAGAGAGGAGAGTAAAATCATTGAATAAGTTTCTCTTCTCTTGTAATTCAACAGCTGTCCGCGGGCTAGCGCTGTGGTTCACAGTCAGCTGGTTATTGTAGGTTAGTTGTTCCGCTTACTGTACTTCTCACGTTACTCTCTCTATAAATTACAACTCATTCAACACGCACTAAATACTATACAAATAATAAGAAATCGCCAATTTCAAGAATGATTCTTTATTTTATATTTTTTCTTTGAAAACAAATGTTCTTCCTTCCCTAAAATACAAAAATCGATCGTACTGGAATGAATCGATTAATTATCGAATTCAGGTTTATTATTACTTTTATTTATTATTGTTTTTCTTAAACACAGGGTATGAAGGTTCTTTTGACTATTAGTAAGGTCAGAAAATGCAAAAATAGGTATTACAATAGAAAATTACAGTAGAAAATGTAATACAAGGTATTACAATCTATTACTAAATTCTTATTAATTAATATTTAAAATAAGTAGAGTTTACCGTCCGATGACACAGTTAGCCTACTTGTAATGGCCGTGCCCAGATAACCTCGTGGTTCGAGATGGTTGATCAACGCCAAGATACAGATGTATAAATTCTCGCCAGTCTTCACTCCAGTTTCGAAATAAAGTTTGGTGTCTTGGTCCTGGGATGATGCAGAAATGCCAATCCTTAATCTTCGCCAATGTCCAGTTCTTGTGGTTACGGGTTCCACTGTATTTTGTGTCGGAATATGTTTTCTCTATCGAGTCATGAAAAGTGAGGTTCAAGTAAAATTTTAATTTCTTCTTTCGTCCTTTAGAATACTGGATTACTTTAATTCATTCAGGTAGTTATTTATCTTCATTTGTCTATTATTTAAATTTAATGATTACTCCTTTTACTGGGTTTAATTGGTAAAGTTCTTCCTTTAGACTTTCGTCAATTTGAATTGATAGGCTTAATTGTACTCTTTTATATATGACCGTCAAAAGTCAGTGAGCTCTCCTTTTGTTAGTTATTATTTAATTTTGTTGACTCGTTAATTTATTCTATATAATTTTCTCGTTTTTTCTCGGTTTATAAAAACTAAACTGTCCTCATTCATGGATAACCATTCAATAATCGAATAAACAAAATTTATTCCATTTTGTCGTCCTTACAACCAGTCTTTGTTCTCTTATTGGATAATATTTATAATCCTAGAACCATAATTAAACAATTTTCTTGCACTTAATAAAATACTCCCTTACTAAAGTTACATTATATCATATTAAACCTTTACATATTTTTTGTTATTAAATTATATACATTTTGCTATCGTTTCCTCTTAATCTACTTAGTCTAACAAGTACTATTTTCTCATTACAAAATATTAATTTTAGGCATAATTGTTCTATTACATTTTAAGATTTTATTTTAATTGAAGTTACTTATCTGCTATCTTACTTATTATCTTGCTATATTATCTAATATCAATATTACTTATTGATTTCTCCTAACTTATTACATTACACTTAGTGTTTTTACAAATTTTGTTACCTAAATTTTCTGACCTGACTTCCTATACAATGTCACTGGTTTATGGCCTATCATTACATTTTTATCTCATTCTGATTTTAATTTATTATTACCTATATTAGTATAGAACCCTTCATTTGTTTATAACGTAATTACAATAAACCCTTTGGTATCTTATTAACAATTATTGCCTTTCTGGCCAAGTTTACAATTATAATCCACATACTAAATAAGTACATGTATACAAAATATTTAATTTTAGAAAGTTTAACACCAGTTCTATGGTGATATATTTGTTAACATAAAAATGAAATTAACATCAGTTAATTGATATTCTCTTAAAACAACTGCTTCACCTGCTACATACAAAAAAAAAAACATAAATACCATGATAATAAAACAACATGATAAAACATAATAACATGCACATTTTTATAAAATAAATTATGCACTAATTAATTAGTCTCCTCTCAGTTAATTCATTAATTATTCTAAAACCGTCTATGTTATGTTTCACATTACTTGTCACTATGTTTATCGTTTACCCTTTTCACTGAACACTTAATAGTTTGTATTTATAAATATTCTTATTTTTTCTTTTACCTTGTATTCTTATTTGGGGATTATTTATTCATTTAATAATGGTTTACTTTTCTGACCTTTTATTACTACGGACAATTATTATTATTTTTTTTTCTTTAAATTTATTTCCATTAAACGTCTCCTTTAAAAATCTCTATTACTCTGTTAAGGAGACATCATTACAAACAAAGAACGGACATAGAGAAAATAGAAAAGGCTCTTTTTAATTACAGTGAAAACACGTACAACCTTTTACCGATCGCTATTAACCGATCTCAAACCTGCGTATGCGTTGTTAATACGCGTACTATATTGTTAGTCGAATTGCATACGCATTATTGTGCTCGTGAAAAACAAATGGTAAAGTAGATCCGATGCGTGTACTCGATAGCCTACTTATAGGCTACGATCAATTTTATTTGCACATAATGTAATGGTGCTAAATATCGGGATCCGTTTAAGATACTTTCATCGTCGTCGTCACGATACAAGTCTTATATAGGATCTAAACAGTGACATTTTTTGGTAACTGTAGTCGGATAGGGTTCGATATGTCAACTTGATGTAGGCCTATATTTTTTACTTTTTCTTGTAAATCCTACAATAGACACTCTAAACGTGATGATGGGGGTAAAAGATAATCTTCTTTGTTTAGTATATCGTTGGCAGGTGTTGTTAAAGGCTCGTTTACACGGTTCAAGTTTACTGGCTTCAAGTACTTGAAGTCAAGTAAACTTGACATCTGAATTCTGTCTACACGGGGAAAGTGGAAGCGTCAAGTACTTGACGCCTCTACATTCATTTTTGTTTGAAATGTCGAGTAGAAAGGTGCGTCGTATTGCAGTTAAACTGTTAGTGAACTCATTGTGCAAAAGTCTACGGGATGATACAACGGAAAATGTCAACAGACAGAGAAAGCGAACTCGGAGGTGTGTGAGAACATGGATAGCTAGAAGGGAAATGGGTGCCTCTTCAACACTGTTACGCCAGTTGGCAGATGAAGATCCTTCGTCTTACAAAACTCATCTAAGGATGACAGTACAGAAATTTAAGGAGCTATTAGGAAACGTTGAAGCAAAAATAAGTAGAACAAATACTACCATGAGAAATGCAATTCCCTCAAGAACAAAGCTGGAAATCAACTGCGTCTGCTGCTTTAAACCAACTTAATTTTGGTTTATATATTTTATTAGTGGCCGCCCTACTCTTTTCGGACTTTAGGATTTTTCCAAGTTCTTGGCGATAAACCGTTCTTACGGTTTTAATTTTTTTACCTAATAGTTCAGTAGTAATTGTGACGTCTAAATCTGTTTCTGTAACTTCACTGACAAGTTTTTGAAAAGATACATCCCTTACATTTTTGTTAGAATAGTCACTTCGCTTAATATTCCACAAAATGCCATATTTTCTGTATATAGCAAGAAACTCGTGTAGGGTATATTATTTGCATTCCACTTACTCATGTTAATATTAAAATTATTTTTTTATTTATTTATTATCAAAATACCCTTATACCATATTGGTGTCTGGTTACATCAATATATGATAAGTACATCAACTACACTCTATATACAAATTTTTTCCATCTTACTCTATCCATTGACAATGTCTTCGCTTCCCTCCAGCCCAAGCCTCTTTCTCTCAAAATGTTTCCCATCATTCCATCCCAAGTCAGTCGCGGCCTTCCTCTCTTCTTTCTCCCCCCTGATTTTGCCTCCCAAACCTGTTTTACCATTCTATCACTATCCATTCTCTGCATGTGTCCCCACCAGCATAGTTGTCTCTGTTCAATAAAATCCAGAATCGATATCACTTCCAGATCCTCTCTTATTTGTGTATTCCTAACTCTGTTCTTCCTTGTTACTCCTACTACTCTCCTAAGATATTTCATTTCTGCCGCCTGGATTTTACTTTTTTGGCTCTTGGATAGCACCCACGTCTCACAGCCGTATGTTAAAACTGGTCTATATACTGTTTTATACACACTCATTTTCGTTTTTCTTGATATCTCCTTCTTATTTATAAATCTATTGTTTAATGCATAGTATACTTTTATTGCCTTTTCAATTCTTTCATTTAATCCGGCTTCTTGTTTCCCATTACTGTCTATTATAACCCCTAGATATTTGAATTGTTTGACTTGTTCTATCTTCACTCCTCCAATCTCTATATTTATTATTTTCTCCCCCATTACCATTACCTTTGTTTTGGTCTTATTTATTTTCATCCGTTTTTCCATATATTCAAATTACCCTGTAACGCCCTTTCACTTGTAGCCATTAGCACTACATCATCCGCAAAAGCCCCTTCTGCTACTTCTATACTTCGCAAGTTTCTGTATCCAACATGCATTTTCTTAACCTTCAGTGAACACTTCTTAATAATGTCGTCCATATACAAGTTGAATAATGTCGGACTCAGTCCACCTCCTTGTCTTAATCCATAGTTTGTTGTAAATCCTAACGACCTCATATTTTTACCAATTACATAATTAACATTATTTTTGTATAACCTCTGTACTACCTTAATTATTTTACTCCTTACTCCTCTATTTTTTAAACTTTCCCATATTTTTCTTCTAGGCACACTATCGAAAGCCTTCTCAAGATCAATAAAAGCCAAATATACCAATTTATCTTGTTGTATCGACTTCTCAGCTATCTGTTGCAGAGTAAAAATGTGATCCTGCACTCTTCTCCTTGATCTAAAGCCACTCTGCGATTCCTCCAAACTATTTTCTAAAATTGGGACCAATTTATTATTAATTATCTGCTCATAAACCTTAATAATTGTATTTAACAGATTGATACCCCTATAATTATTACAATCTCTTGCGTTACCTTTATTAAAATTAATGACTTTAAAATACTTTAACGAGAACTGCAGAATCACCTCACAGAGAAAACAATACACTAAAAGTCGACTGCGCACTGAAGACGTAAGACCGATTCCCTTGACTGCTTGAAGGCAAGTAGTCAAGAAGCCGTCTAGACGGAGACAGTAGGGCACGAAAGTGAGTCACGTGAATTTCAAGTGGCAACAAAACTTGACACTAGCCCAACTCTACTTTCCACTGTCTGGACAGTGGAAAGTTACTTTCCACAACCGTTTACACAGGGATAGTATAAGGAAAGTAGCTTGACTTCAAGTGCTTGAAGCCAGTAAACTTGAACCGTGTAAACCGTGTGATGTGATAGATATTAAAAAAACATTACAGTCTTGTAACGAGAAAAAACAAGTCGATATAAAATGTCTGTTTTTCTTACCGTGGTATAAACTTTCCAAAACGTCTAAAAGAGTGTTTTTATCTTTTACCTGATTTAAAACCACGCAATATTTTAAAATAACGTTACTTAACCAACTGTCGTATTCTATATGAAACATTCTTTCGCCGTTTATTAAAATCGCGCAGAATTAAAATAACGTTTTTTGTATAAATTTAAATCGACACCTTCTATCGTTTCTTTGTATCGTATTTTTTCTATTCCGTTGTTCACGTCGTTTTTACGACGACGACTGCAGAAAACGTTGTTCCGGTAAGTAGATGATGGTGATAATATTTCAGTCTATGAATGCCCAAAACGCTAGATTTTGTAAACGTTTCTGCGTCTCGTCGTCTCTATTGTATAATAATACATTGAAAATACAGACATTATCTTTTTTCACAACGTCTGTAAAACGAAAATCTGTTTTAAAACTAAAATAATTGATACAAAACCTGAAACCTGTTTCGGAATTATTACTCGTCTGTGTAATGTCGTTTAACCGGTTTATATCGCAACACGTTATTCTGGATTCTATGAACGCTTTATCGAAAGCGAAAGATGTAGATAAGTTTTTAAACAAATAATACTAAAAGGTGACGTTCCTTAATCTGTTATTATCTTTATAAAATAAAATATAAAATTTTTTAAAATTTTCTTATTGTGTATTTCTGTTGATTTTGTGATAAGGTTTTCGTTTAAATCAGATAAAATCAAAAAATTCTTTTCGCAATCCTCCCTAGTCAGAAACGTTTTCTTTACTACTTTAATACTCTCGTTTCTTGTATAACAAAGTGGCTTGCGTTTTCTTTTGTTACAATTTTTTCAAATCGGATATAGAACTGTACACTTGTTAAAATCTATATCATAATTTTGAAACAAAAACTTCGATTAGAACAATTCTTCTTTTCTGGGATAATGACAGAACCATTGGTTCGAGAAATAAAACCTAAACAAATCTTTCGCAACTAAACACAGTTTGCAGTTTTCTAATAAAAATGTATACACTCCACTGGTCTGTGGCATATTAATAAATGCCCACTTTTTATAATATTCCAAAACGATATATAATTTCTTATTGCGATAATCGTAAATAACGTAATCCGACATAACGTAAAAGGGTTAGGCTATGGAATATTATTGTGCGTATAATTGCATTGACCGAACACACACTCGTGTTTTTTAAACGCGTGTATCGCTGTTACAAGAAAAAGACATTTTCTTCTAATATTACACAATTCTTCCACGTCTATTTCACTATATGCGGATTTGCCGCAAAGATATCCCGAGGATATCAATACATACAAATTACGGTCGACGGAACATTCCTCAGTAAAGTCTTATTTCTTTGTCAAATTCTAGAAGATCTAAAGTCACTCCGATTTCGGAACGAATGAAATCTCTCATGTCGACCCAAGGTATGTTAGCGTACGGTGATCGAATATCCTGGTCCTTATTTCTGAAAGAGGCGAACTCCACCCATAAGACTCTCCCGATCGACCACTAAGTCTCGTATTTGTAAAGTCGAATTCCGTCGATAATCTCTTCTATTGATTCCGACATCCTTTCTGTTGTAATGACCGAAAATTGTGAATCGATAAAAATACAAGACTCTCCGTTTATATACGATTGTTTCGCTTATAACGCGCACGGATTACACATACATATGGTCACTTACATAAGAATATACATTTTTTTTAGCAATCAAACGAAAACAATTACTTACATTAAGGATTTTTATTGAATAAATGGAACGTTCTCTGAACAATATGTAATAGTGCGTTTACAGCAAATATGTAAAAAATAGAAAACAAAATAAAAATATATCCGTTAAAATTTTTTTATTATTTTCATTAACATATTTCGTACATCATACATTTTTCTTACACAGTTTGATATATTATTATATAGGCCTACGCACATTTTACATTATAGAATAACAATTCAGTCTTATATACACCTTTATAGCCTATATAATTTATACGTACACGTACGCACTATTCTGTAATAGTAATTATACACCTTTGACTGATTCGAGTTCTTCGAATCTGGATATAAAAACAAAGTCTGGCCTATAGGCTATTCCGTTCGTCCTTCTTTAAAGACCCAGACACCGGAATGATTTTTGTCAAACGTTTCTCCTTCGAACTGATGTATTGTCCGAGGAAAATAAGGTCGGATAGGAATGGAGAATACTTTTTCTTTACATTGGAAATCTTCCACACAACGTGAATGATTTTTGATAATAATATTTTACATCTTCTGTCCCTACTGTTACGGGTTCTATTTCTTTTCTTTGATTAACATTTTTTGTTAATAATCTGACTTTCTGTCTGTTATTAAAATCTTTAGTTCCCGGTCCCGTTATGACGTAGCTTATGCCTACTACTAAAAACGTTGATATTACATTATTTTTTAAAGATCGAGAGTTGTGTTGTTATCGTCGTCGTCATTAATAATATTAACGTTTTCGATAAACAGTTTCAACTGTTTGTTGTTTTCATTTTTATTTTTTATTGTACTGTCTTTTTTAATTTTTTTAAAGATAGAATATACATTTTTTATTATCGGCAGTATTGTTTTCAATGCAATGACGATTTCTTTTTAGATTAGTTTTCTTTTTGTCCTTTTCTAGATCGGTAAGACTGTTAATAATTTTTCTTCTATTGTACTCGCAGCGACATTGACGTTAGCCATAGTTCAACACCAGCAGAAGCGTTCGTTTTTTTTTATATTCCAATAAATTTGTTATGGTTTTTTATTTCTCATTAATACGTCTTTGTCTTCTTTTGGGTAAAAACAAATACTCAAATGTATGTAGTGTATTATATCAGGGATATCAAAGATTTTTAATTTTCCGTGTTTGTTTATTGTTGTTATTTTGTAAAACTCTGTGTAAACGTTGTCCTCTGCGATTTCCAAATATATAGAGTATAAACTTAACGAAGAGCTTTCCGATAGCTCCATCATTAGTTTCTCTTACTATTACCGACGACCGTTGTAAAAACGTAATAGCGAAGTTTTATAGGACTACACGAGCGCGCCAGTACCACTACTACTAATAATAAATTGTAGTAGTAGTATCGGTGTTGTTGGGGGGGGGGGTAGTAATGGAATATTATAAAATAGAGTTTACGCTTTCGCTCGAAGACCAAAGGGGAAAATCGATAGTGATTACAACAGTATAGCTACGGTACGTAGGCCTAGGTACATCTAGTAGGCCTAATATATCGAAGGAAATGTCGAAATATTTACTTCAAACGGATCCCGAAATGATGTTTTTACGTACGTTTGATTGATTAAAAGTTGACGAGAAAAATTGTTAAGCGATTTAGAATTGCTACCACAGTGTGACGTTGTGAATTTTATTAACGTTTTATTTAACGAACAGGATAATTGCTTCAAAACAAATAGCCTGTTTAAACCGATAAGTAAAAATTTAGAATTAACGGACAAATTACGAACGTTTATAAACGTGGATACGGTTGTCTGTTTAGCGAAAACGATTACAGGAGAAAGACAATACAGGTTTGTGAATACTGTCGCAACGTGAAATTTATACCAATTTTTCAACCGGTTCCCGTATCCAACCACTTGGTTGTATGCGAAAATAACGCGTTTTTAATAGTACGCGAAAATAATAACAACAAAATAGCTTTATACAATGTTTGTATAACAGGGGATTGGACATCTTTATAAAAGATGAATGTAGTTTTATAGAAAAATACAACCTTTTGGAAGAATGTCAATCCGACGCGTTGATGATCAGAATCATCAACCCTTTTTCTATATTTTTATACGGAGGATCGATCGTCAGAAAAGTAATAGAATTAGAGGCGCGAAATTAAAACGACGTTGTAAATTGTGAACAAACGTCGTTTTTAAACAACGACATTTTAATGAGTTTTAAAATATACAGCACGTCGCACACCGACCAAGAAAACCGACCGAAAATTCTCTCTCTCTCTCTCTCTCTCTCTCTCTCTCTCTCTCTCTCTCTCTCTCTCTCTCTCTCTCTCTCTCAATTGGCGGTACAGCTCTTGGAGAGCCTTGGCCTCCTAGACAATCCGCCTCCAGACGTCTCGATCCTCTGCTTTTAGTCTCCATCTTCTTACACCGAGCTTGTGCAGGTCTCCTCAAGATCATCCAACCATCGTTTTCTAGGCCGATCCCTACTTCTTCTTCCACCAGGTCTCCTCGTAAAAAAGTTTCTTTAATGTGCATATCTCTGACATTCTCTGGACATGCCCTGCCCACCGAATTCTACTCTTTTCTTAATGTCAGTGACGATATCTGGTTCTACATAGATATGCTGGATTTCTGCATTCGTCCTTATCCTCCTGAGGACTTTTATTTCCCACCTGCGGAACCACTCTTTTTCTGTCACTGTCACTGTCCAAGTTTCGAACCCGTACATGACCACTGGCTTAAGAACTGTTTTGTAGAGCCGAATCTTTGTTGCTATGCTTATCTTTTTACATTTAAATATTCCCTGTAGGGAGAAGTAACATCTGTTACCAGCAGATATCCTTTCTTTTATTTCTTCGGCCATAATGTTGTCCTCAGTAACTAGTGAGCCCAGGTATTTAAATTTTGCAACCTTTTGAAATTTGTGTCCTCCAGTTACCAGGAGTGCTCTTCTCTCTTGCATTTTACTGCCTGTTAACATGTATTTCGTCTTTTCTGTGTTTACGTTTAGGCCTAAATTCGTTGCGGCCTCCTCTAGACTCAAGAAATCCTGTTTTAGGTCTTGTTGGCTTCTTGAGATAAGTACTATGTCATCAGCATAAGCCAGACACTGCAGTTTTCTGTTAAATATCGTGCCCCCTGGGTTTATAGGCATTTTCCTTACCGCTTTTTCGAAAGCCAAGTTAAAGAGAATTGTAGAGAGCACATTTCCGTGTCTAAGCCCCCTTTTAATATCAAATTCCTTTGTAAGCTCTCCTTCTACTCGCACCTTGCTCCGTGTTCCTTCCAGTGCCATTTTTATCAGGCTCACCAGTTTCCCTGGCATACCAAATTCTTCCATTATTTCTATTATATTTTGTGTTGTTAGGCTATCATATGCTTGTTTGTAGTCTACAAACAAATGATGGAGCTCAATTTGATATTCATTGTACTTTTCCAATATTTGTCGTATCGGTTTTAGCTCTTTTCTTTCTGAAACCACACTGGTATTCCCCTACAATGTTCTCTGCTGCAAGTGGCTCTAATCTCCAGGCTAATATTTTTTCTAGCACTTTATGTACAGTATATAAAAGTGTAATGTCACGATAATTCTCTCACACTGATCGTTCTTCTTATGGACCGGCCATATTAACCTAATCCCCAGTCTCTTGGCATCTTTCCCTCAATCCAGATCCTTTCAATTAAGTTATGCAATTGTTTGACGAGCATATCACCTCCATACTTTAACGTTTCTGTCTCTATCTGATCCTCTCCAGGTGCTTTATTATTTTTTAGGGCTCCGATTGCTAGTCGTACTTATTCTCTGATGGTAGCCTTGAACTTTCTTCAAGTTGGTCAGTCCTTTAGACGATTCTTTCTGATGCTCGTTTCTTCCGGTGCTGGATTAAGGGGGCTAGGGGGCTAAAACCCGGGTTCCGCTTGTCAGGGGGCCCCATGCCCGACCATTTAAAAATTCTCATTTTCGAACAAATAAATAAAATTTTGCGAGCAAGGGAAATATTAAAAACCGCACTGATAAGGAGAGTACCTGAAGTGCGGATCACGGATTAAAAGAATCAAGAACATGTACCGATCAATAATGCTTAATAGCCGCTTAACTAATTTAGCACGATTAACTATTGAAACAGAATTATTAAAAATATTGGATTTGGATAATTTGATAGCAGAGTTTGCCGAAAAGAAGAGCAGAAAGAAATATGTCAATTAAATTATTTTGTATTCTCTAATTTATTTGTACTGTTGATTATTGTAATCTAACGAAATAAAATAACAGTAAGAAAATTTTGTTTATCATAAGTATTAAATGATCGTCTGAATAAAATAAAATATTGTGCAAAACGCGAAAATTTCATATATGGGCCCCTGCTCTTAAATAGCCCCGGACTCCCCATAGCCTTAATCCGGTCACGGTTTCTCCCAACGTCTTCCTGCTCTTGTGTCTCATCTTCTCCATTTAAAAGTTCTCAGAAATAGTTTCTAATATATTTTTCTTGTCGCCAACCAGTTTCTCTTCTCTTTTCTTATTAAAGACGGGGGGGGGGGGTTAAACACCTTCTTAAATTCACTTGCTTTAAGATATAATTCCTTTTCTCATTTCTGTTTCTCATGTCTTCTAGTTATTCTAGTCTGTTCTTTTCAAATAGTCGCTTCTTATTTCTACATTCTGTATGAACCCTTCTGCGTTTCTGTCTATATTTTTCTACAGTTTATCTTGTTTTACACTGAAGCATCTTTATTCTTGCTTCATTCATCTCTTTTACTGGCTCTGCGCACTCGTTGTCAAACCACTCGGATCGCTTTTCTTTCTTCCTTCTTCCAGCCACTTCTTCGGTCACAGCTTGTATTGTTTCCTTAAACAATCTCATTCAGTGCCCTCTCTTTCCCACTGCTCTCATGTTTCCTCAAATTTTTAAGTCACTTTGTTAGAATATTTCTCTCTTAGATGGTCATATTGACCGAATTATCTTCCTCTAAATAATAATTGAGATGACGAGTCATTAGAAAAAAAACATAAAAGTCAGTGCTAATGTTGTAAAATGTTTTCTCATGAAAAAAAAGTGGATCGATATTAGAGAAATGGTTCACGTATTGTTTTCCACAACTAACCTTCGATGACGAGCAATCTTTAACAAGTCTTTCAAACAAATGTTTGCCAATACTACACGCTTCGGAATTTATTTTGAAACGAATGGGACGAATTCTATATGTCGGACGAATGGGAAGATTTCTTTGATAAAATCGAATTGGAAATTTTTTTTTACGTTGCCGGTGGGAATTATAAGAAAATCTTAGAAAGTCAGCACGTGTATTTGTGTTTGAATATTCAATTTAAATATAACGTATTGTACAGTCGTGTAACGTGTAAAATGCACGGAAACGACGAAACCACGTTATACCGTAATATTGCAACACGATGTTTAAACACATTTTTGATGGACGTTTTGAGGATTACAAATTGAAATACTGTAGGAATTTTCCGGACACCTGGTACGCTACGACAAAATCCTCAAAATTTGGAATCGATATAAAATCAAAAATAATATATTTTTTCTCTGTCGCAGTGTCGTACACGGAGATGAAATAGCACCCATTTACGACGACCACGACAATACCGTAGCACCGAGTGTTGGAATAATTCTTACGATTTAGTTGAAGCCAACGTTGTTTTTATAAACATCGATAACATTTAGCCTACTTTCTTTTACACAAAATCGCAATTTATAAGTATGGTTGTGCACAATGCTGGTGGTGGTAATAATCACCACTATTGACATCACGATCATTATCATCATCATCGTTTAATAATTACAACGATAACGGAAAACAAGCAATAGTGTTTTCGTCATTACTTAAATTCAGTAAGAATTCTAAAGTAGTACATATTTTTTAAAATCATTTTACGTTTACCCATACACCTTTCGAAGACGGTGTTACATACTTAAATTATAAACTGATATATAACGAAGATAATAATTTAGAAACTATAGTTTACAAACGCTACTAAACTTGGCCACACTTTTAAAATATTCTTCAGTTTACAAATTAGATTTTCCACCTAATCATAACACCGTGTAGACAAAACGATTGGAAGGAGATACATTCCTGGGAAATAACTCGAATAAAACACACGTATAAAAATATTAACAAAAATTCTAAAATATTTTATTTATTTACTTTATTTATTTGGTTTTCTTTAGACTTATATTAATACAACTGATAATTAATTGTAACAACAACAATAATTTTTTATAGTAAAATATTTATTGTTACAACAACAATAATAACTATTTTTTTTTGTTTTTAGTAAAATATTTATGAATGTGTTAATTTGTTATTCAGTAGAATCGATCTATACGGACTAATAATACTGCCGGAACGTGTTGTTAGGAGGAGGACGACGAAACGAACGTGATTGTAGTAGCAGCAGCAGCAGCATTTGCAAGCAGGGTACAGAAGAAGAGTAGGAAGAAAGGTCAGCGGAGTTTCCAAACAAAGAAGGATAGCCTGAAGTAAGCCGCCGCCTCCACCACCACTACTAGACAGTTCAAAACAATGATTAAGGCTCGACAGACTTTACAATATAATGTTGAATAAATGGTATTGAGTTTTAAATACATATATACAATCTTTACGCAACTCTTGTCTATTAATTTTTTCACCCAGTTCCGTAAATAGTAATTTTTTCGTTCATAATATTTGATTGTGAGTGTACAGTTTTGGTATAACCTATACACTGTAGAGTTATGCAGTGGTTTTCCTGTTTGTTTGTTTGTTTGTAAATCATATGAAAACGTTTGCAAGTATTCTCCATATCGTTATCTACTATGAACGGGTTCTTTTATTTTTCGAGAGGATAAATATTCAGATCTTTGGAGTTTCCTTCTACCTCTTAGTTTTCTCCTCCGTTACAACTACCAAGATAGTCTTGAACGCGTATAAAAACGCAAAAAGGTAATAAGGTAATAAAAACGGTTATAGTACAAATAGGCCCTACATCGTACACGTATATAAAATAATAAATGATAACGGACAATTTTATTTTTATCATTACTGTATTTTTTTTTATTTTGTAGTTTGTTGTGGCTGAACTGTTTCCGTTGATAAAATAGAATTAATTGTATAACTCAATCGTTCGGCCTTATATTTAATAGATTCGCTTACGTTTACAAATCTATAAAATATGGCGGACACTATGAAAAAAAGGAAAACAAACACATTTTTAAACAGTCCAAAGAGTCCATATTTTGTCCGTTATGTATTGTATTCCCTCCCACGCGTTTAAAGTAAAATGTTCCGTCTACGAACATGTCTAACAGATCGACTGGTTCTTTACATTCATATAGGCTACAGTAGGGCTATATCGAAGGCGTCGACTATCCTTCACGCGGCAAAAATTGTTTCGAGCCGTTTGTCAAGGGACTGCAAATTCTACACACTGAACCCTCGCTGCCGCCGTCGTTCCAACCTTCGCAAGTCTTCTCATTTATAATTTTCGGTATTTCACCGCAGATCGTCAGTCCCGTATGTTTGTATAACGACACCACAAGAAGCTTCTGATATTAAACACTCTTTTTTCTGTCTACTATACGGAGTAGTAGGCCTATACGCCAACAACCGCTTTTTGCGTTTTTATTTTTCACTATACTGGACAAGATTTCTTCCATAATAAAAATTCCTCCACTACCGATTACCATCATTGCGAACAATCCGTTTGTCATAAATTGCTTATTAACATTTTCTAAATTTTAGATTTTCATTATAAAACGTTTTTAAATTGTTGCATTCTAAAGTAATTTGTTTCATTTCTTTTATTAAATCTCCTTCCACGTTGATATTATTACTTGCAAATAAACGTTTAATGTCGTTTTGTTTCTTTTGCATGTTTTATCCATGAGCTAAAGATCCGCAATTCGTTTTTGTGTTGGGAAATTTAAAATTCTTTAACTATCTAATCTATAGATATTAAATCTATAGACTGCGATTGATTTAATCTGTTTAAAACGTGTTCATAGGGTGTATAGTTTTTTTCTAAACGCTTGATTAATTTGGTTTCAAATTTAGTCTTATCCAAAGACAACAGGTCTTCTAATACGTTGTCTATACTAGGCTAACCGTGTATTTCTTATTTTAAATATTCAACATCACAATGAATTGTAATGCCATAAAGTCTGACCACATTGTCGTACGGTCTCGACACAAATATGAACAATAATTTTTTATGAAAAAAGAAATTTGTAACACAGGAATAAGTTTAAACCAAAGGATACAACATACAGAGAGAGAGAGAGAGAGAGAGAGAGAGAGAGAGAGAGAGAGAGAGAGACAAAACTGTTTTTTAACGATTTGAACTAATTATTTCTATATTTCTTCTTTTTTTTAACATCTGTTATTAAACTCATCAAAATGTAAATATAATCATTAATAAAAATCAATCAAAACATTGGTTATAATACTGATTATTTACTTAAATTTCTTTTATTGTTTTACAAAGGTCGGCACGAAAAACATAAATACCGTCTCCTCGTATTTCTCCACTTGTACCGTTTCCTTTTACTTTTTTCAATGTTTAAAAAATTTTGTATAGTCAGACAGTTTGTTCGGTATTATTCATATTGATGTTGTTGCTGCTTTGCTCTTGTATAATTTTCTGAAGAACCCCGAACACTACAAGAATGTTGTACGAATGTTGTACGTGGATAGTTTTCTTGAAGTCGCTTCATCGCCATATGAAAAGCAACAATAAGAAGAGCGACGAACGCCAACAGAGGTCGTTGTTGAAGTTCCTCCAGTTTGCGACAAGGTTCTTAGTAAATCCGGACCCGATTCTGATGATGTCGAAGCTGTTGTTCGGTCGTGATCCGTTTCCAAATACGAAGTTGCTTGGGTGGAAATGTTTTCCTCGTTATTACTAGCGGTCTTTTGTTGACCATGGCGTTCCTTTCCCTTCAATCGGAGTAGTGCTGATAGCATACGTTTACTTACTGTCACGCGCCGCGACGGTTTCTCTACATCGAATGAAGAATAAATGTTCTCAGCACACACGCACATGGTATGTATCGATGTATAATTCGTTATGTAATCGTTCAGACCGTTTACGTTGCTTGTAGCCTACGTGATAGCCGTTTACTTTTTTTTTTGTAATTGAAATACAACACCCACACACATGATGTTCGTTTCTTACCATATAAAGAGAGAACTATATAAACGACTGCGTTTAAAAGCTGTGAGCACAACGGAAATGAATATAGTACAGTTACTGGAGATCATCAGATAAACGGAATAATAAGCAAATGTACTTGTTTAGTGTGAGAACCGTTTGAAAAGAGTACGTTGAAGAACACAACCGTATATCTTCAGAAAGACGTTGTATTTGGATACACCAGTGTTCCAAAGCTAAGTTGACTAATGTGAATTGTTATGAAGCAATAACGAATTACGAGTTAATCAGTAAAGAAATTACAAATTCTTACATGCGCAAATGGGAGTGCCGAAAACGGCATCCTAATCAATTTGCAAACCCTGCCTTACGTATAAGTTTAACGATTGTTGTGTGATATAAATGATACAAATTCTTACATACGCAAATGGGAGTGCCGAAAACGGCATCCTAATCAATTTGCAAACCCTGCCTTACGTATAAGTTTAACGATTGTTGTGTGATATAAATGATGCCAAGCGTCATAATGAATTACGAGATATTGTCAAAAACATCCTATTAACTAAACAATCAACGCCCGATACATGCATGTTTTCAGCGTTCGGTTGAAGCATTCTACGATGTACGCCTTTTCTTCACTATACGTGGCATAGAGTTTGACGCCATATCTGTTCAACAACGATTGCACAGCGCTGTTGTAGTACTCTTTCCCGTTGTCCGTCTGCAGAAATTTTATTTTATTAGCACACAGTATCGGTTCCACAGCTTGCAAAAATTCTAGGCCCGTCTTTGTTTTCAACGGTACGGCGTACGCAGAGATGCTAAACTATTCTAAACGCATTGCTCACCGTCATAAAGTATTTGAATTTCCCGTTCACCTTCGCGTGCGGTATCATCTCTACCAGGTCCGCTTCGTACAGGTCATGATGTCCCTTCAACTTGACTGCCAGTCTCGGAAAATTCTTCCTCACCGGTCTGTGCAACTACGTCGCCATAATCTTGCGAACGCTCTGCTGCTGGTTTTCCACGTTCTTCTTCTTCTTCTTCTTCTTCTTCTTGTTCGTCCGTTGTTTCATTCTCGTGTAGTCGTCGTTGTGGAACAAAACGTGACTCACAATACGCAAGCACAAAGTAAACTGTCATCTCAGTGCTAAACGTAACTCTTGTCTTGTAACGCGGTGGCAGGAGCGCCGTTCCGGTACGGCTTCCTTTAATCACGTGACAGTCGAACGACCGACCGACTGAACAGAAGAACGGTGCGTTCTTCTTTGCGATTGTGCAAGTACGTTAACACGTGACCTAAACTGATTTTCATACGTCCTTTGTGCACAATAGCCAATCCGTTGTAATACCTCATGAACGTGTGTTGTACGCTCTTGACATTATTCATGTCTTTGAATATGACGCTGCGTATAACGTTGTCACCGTACTCGTGTATTTCACGTTCTCGTTCTCGGCTAGCCGCTCGGTCATGTTTTTAGCTTTAAGTTCAGCGATCGGACGCTCACTGCGACAGTTGAAATTCAGCAGTAACAGATACGTCATCATTATTCCTGCATCTCCTAAGTGGAGCATAGGGCATCAATGAACTTCCGCCACCGGACTCTGTTCCGCGCCATCGTCTTGATCTCGGGCCAGGTCTTCCCTCCTTTCTCCACCCCTTCCAGTAACAGATACGAGTTCAGTAAAAAAAAAAAAAAAAAAAAAATCGCCCCACAAAGCGCCCTTGCACCGTTCGTACAAACGTTGGTTTTTCAACGTATAGCCGTGTTATCGCGAATAGTACGTGCGGAGCGTCGGCAACGCCTCCTTTAGCAAGCGTACCGAAAACAATCTTTTAGTCTTGTTGTTCACCAACTGAAACGGTTTGCCTCTCGCCAGTGCCGGTAACGAGGACGGTGGACAGTGCGCGTCAAAACTCGCGATGTAGCTGGGATCCAGTGCACACTCTGGTGCTATCGCTGTCGCGCTTCTACATATTTATATCGGCATACGTATCGGAATAGTACACTCAGTAACGATGATGCAATACAAAGCGTGCGAAGTCGAACTTCCGTAGGCGAGCATGTCCCTGTATACCGTGACGTAGTTCAATCTTCAATCCTCCGTGTGAGTCGTGTAAACCGTGCGCGTTAAACGGAGTGACAGAGTTCGCGAATCGGACGGAACCGTGAAAGAAAACTCCAGCCGTGACATACGGTACACCTAAGCATACACTTTTGGTAAACGAGGAGTTCATATTCGAGAGAGAGACAATCCGAATATTTTCGTCAACGTTACCGGTTACGAAGAGAAGGATTTATCCGTTACGAATAACCGAGTGTAGGGGCGAATGACATCACATCAATTTTTTAATCCAGATCAGCAACACCCAAAACATTACTGCCTGATTAGAAACATTAATCGCTTATTTTGTCCCCCACGAAACACAACGGGCGCACTTTCTATTGCGATTACTGCCTTCACAGGTTCAGTGTAGAACGACCCTCAACGCGCACGTTCCGCTTTGTTCACCGTTTGGAGAACAGAACGCATATGGCCACCACTTTCGAGGAGAAGGTGATGTGCTTAAAAAACTTTACTCTGTGCAATACGGTCCCTTTTACGATATAAACGTACTTCGAATGTTTCATCGTTCCTTGTCATCGCATTGATATAAAAAAGTGTACTCACTCGCTAACCGTAGGGCCTTCTAGTAAAGCCCTCGACACCGTCGAGGCTGACGCGATATACTGGGAACTGCTGCTGCAGCGAAAAGAATGCACATACAAAAGATTAGTGAATACTTAGTGACCAATACAATTCGTGGGGATAGACGGTACTGCTAGAAGTTAGGGTGACAAGACATGCTTACTGTAATGGACCCGGTGACGGCCGTTTAGCCGGTGGAAGCCGCGGGCCCTCCGCCTGTACTTCTTCAATGGAAATAAAAAGGAATCCACTATCAGCACACGTGTGTAATACGAGGGAGGTAGTCCTTAAAACATAGTTACCGAGATGTATACGTACTTGGTGGCTACGGCGACGTCGGCGAGATACGCTAAAAGTGGCCGCTATTCTCCGTGTCCTGGCTGTCTGAAAGCGGTTGGTTTCTGTAGAAAAAATACAAACACTTAGTGCAAAATGGCTCATACATGGTAAAAACGTAATACCTTTTGTATTACGGCATGCACATATCTAACGGACGCGTTCGATAGGGTAACCCCCATCGCGTTCTGGAGAGGTCGTCGCCTGAAAAATAACACGGTGGGTTGTAAAAATAAAAGTACACTAAATGACAATCATTAATAAAAGAGAGATGCGTTCATACATACCTACCCCCACTCACGACTGGCCGCTAGGGATTTGTGCAACATTCGCCGACGGTGACGGTGAGGCGACAACTGAAACCAACGATTTATATAAATTAAAATACATACAACTGACACTAACAGGCAGAACGTTAGTGTCACAGAGATGACACACGACAGCATTGGTGAAAGAAAGGGCGTCTTGGTCACACATAGTAATGGGCACTTTGGTACACATGAGCCTGAACGGTTCGGCCACCAGTCTTGCGAGAAAGGTGTCTATCACGTGCTCGCCGCCATATACGATATGAAGTTCGAAAACGTTACGTTCGTGATCGACTATGAGGTATGAGAAACATCAAGGAACGTGTACCGACTCCGTTGTGGTGGACGGTGTGTGCGGAGGAGCGTTTAGAGAACAAGCTCATTGTAGCTGGTTAGATATGTTACCAGAGCTAGTCAGCGAGACGTAAGCACGGACCTCTTCTGCCCAATACTATACGATCTATCACATGTAGACCTTCCGCGTACGGAAAGACGAACGATGTTCAACCTGTTGTTCGACGTGATGGTTTGCGAGTTGCAAACCTGTACGTGTTTTCCAAATCACTGTTTCATCCTAAACACCGGATGTTGGAGATCCTGATGACACGGCTTTCTGACGAAGGAATGGGTTACCACGCGAACAGCTATAACGACGAGGAACCGCTTCTTGAAGAGGTCGATCCCGATTCCATCATGGTGTTCGACGACGTGTGTTGTGAAAGCCACCACAACATAGTCAAGTATTTTGCTATGGAACGCCATAGCGGTGTGGATGCATTCTACCTGTGTCAGACATATAGACGTAGGCTACAGTCAACTCCCGAAACAGTTGGTTCGCGAGAACGCCAATCTCATAGTTTTGTTCAAACAGGACGATCTCAACTTGAAGCACGCGTACAACGAACACGTCAACATTGAAATGAAACTGTGCGTACGCCGTCCCGTCAGAGTCAAGTCTTTTTTTTAACGCTCTAACGGAGAATCAAACAATGAAAAGCTGAGTTTGATGCAGTTGTGGGTGCGGTAACAACGATTTCACAACGTACGCCGCACAAACGCCGTGGAATAAGAGGCAGCTGACGTGGCGGTTCGTTCACGGTACCACCGATGCCTCAGAAATGGCGCGTCAAGCGTTCGCTATATGGCAGAAACATTCGAATTTAGAATTCAGTTATCAACCGCAAAACGCGGACGTACTTACCGCGATGAGATATTTTAAACACAGGTATCTGACCTCTAGGTGCACGACCTGTGGGTACGATTTGTAAGGGCGGAGAGATACACTCGCTCACGCTTATCACCCCCCCCCCGATTGGCCTTATAACACTACCGAAATTCACATGGACTACTACAAACCGTGGTATTATACAACGCTACCAAAATACCAGACTATCAAAGCAGTTTTCTGCACACAATCGGACACGCGTTACGTCTGTCTCATTCCCTCGAGAGGGATTCGATCATGTACCCTTTCTACGTGCCGTGGTCGGACGACGACTACGATGGTAATGGTAAACAGTTCGATTTGAGAGACGATGGTATAAGAGATATTCAACACTTGTGCGGAAAACCGAGCAGGACAGCCTCATCGTCATCAATGTCTACGATGACGACGACGACGACAAGGCCGACGTCGACGAACGGCACCGTCCGGTGCAATGGCAGCGGCGACGCCGGGAGTCCCGTGTTATTGACGGATTTGCTGGCGTTCTTACCGTCAACGTACATCAACGTTTCGGGAATGTACCAGAGACCAATGAGTGAATAAGTCGTGCTGTTTATAGCCAAATACATTTAAATGTTTGATATGCACAGCCTGCAGCTGGTGAAGGGATATACGCAACGAATCACACCTTCGGCGTCCGCACGGTGTCAAAAATAAACGCGGTGATACACACCTATACAGGATTTACTATTCTGTTTTATAGCGATGTGTATTACGGTGAGATAGACAGGCGTTCTTTCAAGATCAAAAAACACGGATACGTGAAATATCATTTCGTCGGTTTACCCAGCGCTATCGATGGAGAAATGTATTTTTCAAAGACAGTCACGTATACGTGTACAATGAATTTTTGAACACGATTGAGAAAAGGAAACAAATGAACGGGCTCTCGATTGTTGGAATAAAGTGTATAGACAGTACGATCGTGTCACAACTAATGGATTTATTACGCGAGTACGTATAATTTTCACGTTACCAGCATATGAATGTCATGCACACGGTCAACGTGCATTATTCATAGCTCGAAATGATGAGCGTTGACAAGTTTCGTAGCCGCCAGTGCACCGTGAAATTGCGACTGGAGACGCAACGCAGTCTGCGGGAGGATATCTTGTCAGTTTGACCGTGGACGGACACTTCGACCTGGAAGGAAAAAGATACGCAACTTTGGCGAGCCGATCCACAGTAACGATGCCGTTTCTCTTCAGTTCGTGCAAGACCGCTGTCTGTTAACCGATCCGTCACAAGATTCACACGGCGGTGGCGTCGTGACGATAGGCGTCAAAGGTCTTAAGCTCCCGTCGATCTCAAGGGAGCCATCAACAAACATTACGTAGACTACACGTGCTTGCGTTTCACAACGGTGACGAATAAGAAGAACGGTGCTTTGTACAACTCTATAACGAAGTGGAAAGCGGAAGGAACAACGTCTTTCTCATGCTAAAGGAGAATGGAACGGACAAACAAAACAAGTTGCAACTTATGGAATTACCGAACGGTGCGTACGTAATCGGGAATATCGGGACGTACCTAAAGAAAGAGTTAGACTACCCAAAATTTAGTCTACTCCCCAACAACAACACGCTGGAATGTAAACTTTATTGTTCTCATGAGGTCGATTTCAGGCGGGATCGACGCCATGTGGTGATCTGGCGTCATAATTACAGCACACGGGATCGGCGCCATGTTGGGTTTTACCAAGAACACTAAGTTAGATGCGTATAAATTACAACGTCACAGGCGCCTGTAAACACTAACAAAGTAAACTTTTTGGAGATAAGGTGTAACGCTGTGCTAGGTTCGTACAAGGAAGGACGAAACTAGCATATTCTGCACTCGTTCTACCCACAGTCAACGAAGGTTCGAAACGCCCAAGAACGTCATTTATCTACAGTGAACGTACTACACTAGCGTAACGTTACAGTTTCCGTACACGATCACGCCGGTTATATCGTGAATTTCGCCGTGCGAATGCATCTGAAACGTGCGTAATCATGGGGTTTTATTTCGCTGATACCGCTTTACCGACACCGCCGTCGTTGTCGTCGACGAGCACACAAACTGCGCACACTTTTGAAAAAGGTATCAGTAGACTTTTGTTGCTGGCACAGTTAACAGCGGCTAACCGAGGCTACCTGATTTCACTGGGCTTTAATGTCAAGAGGAAGAAGTAATATGACAGCGGCAGCGGAGAGCGGTATCATCGTATCGGTCCAACGGCGCCCGTTTTTTGAAGACAGCATCTCTCATTACGAATATCACCCTCACGCACCGAACGCGTCGTCGCGATACAAAAATAACGATGAAATACGTAAGCCTATTCTGCAGGAGGAAGTATTCACTCTACTGATGGAAAGTTTCCCGTACGTCAAAGGCAAGTTGAGCAAGAAGAACGGCGACAGTGGAACTGATACTGTAAGCGTGAAAATTGTCAGCAATGCGATCGCATTTCTGTTCAAAGAAATCCGTTACGAATTGGCCGGTGTGGAAGTCAATCGTACCAAGAACGTCGGGATCACGTCAACTATTAAAACCATGCTCTCTATCGGCACACTGGACGACGTTTCGATGCAAAACGCCGCACCGGTTGGGTAGCACCAACGACTAACGAGTTAACACCGACCGGACAACACGGAGGATTAAACATCCCGTTGGGGATGCTGATGGAATTTGCTCAAGAATTCTCGCAGATTATTTTAAACATGAAATAGGAACTGATACTGCTGCCCACGTCCGTCCACTGACGTTAACGCCCTGGTCTCGTCCACGGCTACGACGGCTAACGCCGATATAGAACTGATCAAAATCTCTTAGATGATTCCGTTCGTGTACGTTAACAACGAAGAGCGGATACGACTCTTGGACATCATGCAGAAAGACCTAGCGCTATTCTTACTGTTTCCCAGTTGGGAACTGCACGAGTATCCGGCTTTACCGACGATCAACAGACAGAATTGGACGGTGAAAACGTCGACACATCTGGAGAAACCACATTACGTGATACTGACTTTCCAGACCACAAATAAGAACGATCTGAAGAAACACCCGGATGAATTCGATCGCTGCAAGGTGACCAAAGCGAGACTCTTTCTTATCGACAAATACTGCCCATACGATAACCTGAACCTCGATATCGCTAACAGATGTTACGGCCTACTGTACGACATGTTTTCACGTTTAAAAATCGTACTACCATAGAACTTCGCCGGCCGAACAACGTACGCTACTTCTCGCCGGCCGAGTTCATAGCGAAAGCGTATTCGATTGTAGCAGACAGAGCGAGACGCTTAAGTCTCTACTGGTCGACATTTGATTAGAGTTCGTGTCCTCGGAAGATTTCCTCTCACAGACCACGGCCTACTGCATGATACTGCACGATTCCATCAACGTATACACTTCACTGTCCAACACGGTGCGCAGACACAATTAAGCGTACGGACACGTGTTGCTGATGTACGCTGGGTGTTAACGTTTGCTGTATATTGCTTTTTTGTATAAGAATAATATGTGTGTACACACAACTTTTACTGTATGTTGAATTGTTTTTTACATTAATAAATGTAGTTATTTATACAAATTACGTGTACATTATTTCTTACTAATCACCCAACCGCTTATCTTTGGGCGCGCTTTTATCAATTGTATAAAAGCGGCGCACAGTACACCGATAGAACACAACACACCATCGGAATTCAACTCGACGATTCTGACTCTAGCTCTTGTTCAGGGTGAGTTTGTTTTAAATTATTATTATGTATATTAGTCAAATATGTTTCTTCTACAAATAGTATATTCCGTTTAAATCACGCATGCACGCACGCACGCACGCACGCACACACACACACACACACACACACACACACACACAATTATCTAAAGAACATTCAATTTTATTTTAATTCTATATATGAAATAATATACACGAACGGTCGATGCCCAAGACCGCTCGAAATTGTACACTGATTAGTGTAAATCAATGTTCAAAAATAAGGTTAAAGTTCACACTCGTGCATGTATATATGTATATGTACTTCAAATGCACTTTGACTTTGCTCTCGAGCGTACACGCATACGTCATTCTTGTGAAACTACTTTTAAAATTCAACACACACACAATAAAATGTAAATAGAGTTATGTACGTATAATCAAAACATTTAAAAATCGGAACAATGGAAATACAAGTAAGCGCGTTATATATAATTACAAGTTCAAAAACATGAAAAATTTATACAATTCTCCAAACCGACGCACGCACACACTTTGAAATACAAAATTTAGTTCATAACAGCGGGAGCTCTGGACACCTGTAACAACAACGACAACGTACGGAATCTGTGTCGGAAAGTAATGCTGTTCGTGTGAACAGGGATAATTACGATTACTGTACACGTCTTACCTCTACACGTTACTTTACGATGTCCACCACTTTTTTCCTCGATACACGAGGTGCAGAGTGTACGACGTGATCCGTTGGAACTCCTCGTCCATAAAAAATTCCAGCGTAGCGTTTCGGCAGGTGTAAACGGTACTTTAGTTTATCGTCAGTGTGATCCTGTATGGTGGCGAGCACTCTACTCTAGTACTTACAGTCCGCGTTCTGTAACACTTCTATAGGACATTTGTCACCATTGTCAATTCACCGCACTTTTATACTGTATCGCACTGATTCCAGCAACTTATTTTTGTCCGTGCGAAATATGCTGATGCAATCGACTCCCGCTGAACGAACACGTGTTGTCATAGCGTATGGTGGTGGAAGAAAAACCCGTATGATGAGCAGGAAGCGGTTATTTTTGTTCGTGTGAAACAGGCTGATGCATTCGACCACCACCGAGTGGTCACGTGTTGTCACACCGTGTGGTAAACGAGATAGCGCAGTGTGTGCACGTGACGAAATGTCGACAGATTGTTAGTTTGTATGTAACATACTTTGCACACCGGTTCCGATCGCCTTCTTTTTTTTTCTTTGTCCGGGTTTGTGCGTGAAGCACGCTGTAACGTTTAGCGTGCAGTGTGTTGAGAATGCTTGACATTTAATTAACATCAGGTAATCACACATAGGAAAATGGCGTGCGTATTCTCACCTCGTGTTGACCTCTAGTTCCATCTGCTCAAACCGCCACCGCAGGAAAAGCAGACCATTTTATCTTTGTACACCAGTAGTATGTTTGGTGGGGGAGGGTAATATCACAGGTCCAAAGTCCAACTCGTGACGTCCCTGGGGTGGTCCGGAGCCAGGGACTGACGTCATCGGGGTACGAGTACAGGTCCAAAGTCCAACCCGTGACGTTACTGTGGGGCACCGAAGTCAGGGAGTGACGTCATCGTGACGTCACACCGTGGCTCCGGAGCCTTCTACCGTAACTTCATGATCAGCTAATCAGCTGATGATGACGTCATGTTAGGTAGGTGAGCATGATGTCAGAGTTGGGTAAGCTGATCGTGACGTATCTTCGTGTTTTCGGATCCCCCGTGTTGTGGTGTCTGTTGGCGTGTACGTGTCGGGTGGTGCGGGGCTCGGACTCGGTCTATCCTCTGTGTTTGCATTTATGTTTATTGATACGTTTAAGTAGACGCGTGATGTTGTCTTTTAAAATCGAATAGGGAGCACATCGGCTACGTCCGACATGTGTAAATCCGTAAGGTGCGAATCCTTTCTTCACGACGTAAAGAACGTCGGGGAGAACTTTCAGTACCACTTCTAACAACTGGAAAAGGAAATTTTGAAATAAAACGGATGTAGGGTTTAATACATAAATTGTCATGTAAAAACAATTACAAACATTACTACAAGACATATATTCTCCTTCTTTATAATGAAGAATAAAAATTACAATGCGTTTTATTGTTTAGTTTATATTTTGTTTGTTGTCGATTCTTTGCTTCTAACATACGTTTCGTATAGTCTGCGGAAAAACGTACATACACACGCAAACAATTAGGAAAAACGGGAAATGGATAAGTATTGTCAAATAAATTAAAAGACACCTCTTTATAGATTTAATTAAAAAAAAAACTAACCAGCATAACACAAATAATTAATGACAAACAGTACAACACACACACGCGCGCGTGCGCGCGCGCACACACATTTGAACCTGAACACACATGCCATCTATCTTATATTAACTATTTTGTATTATGATCTACGTCACCAATATCTGCAAATAGTGTCCAATTTGTTATAGTAACATGTATGTTTTGTAGTAGTTATGTGTGTGTGTGTGTGTGTGTGTGTGTGTGCATGGAATATTTTGATAATACATGTAGTAAACTATTTTGTGTGTTGTATTTTGATTTGTATTATGATGCACTCAACCAATATCTGTGAAAAGTGTCCAATTTGTTATATTAATATGTACAACTGTTATTTTTCAAATATATATAATAGTTTATTATTATTAGCACGTTACATAATTATTGGACTCATATATACTAATATAAATGATATATTTTTAATTTCTTCAAATGATATATACCAATATAAGTGAGATATTTTAGTTAATTTATTTGTTAACAAATGATACATTTGTGTGTGTGTGTGTGTGTCTGGTGAACATAAATTGTTACGTATCGTATAATATGTATTCTACAACTGTTATTTTTCAAATGATATATAAAATAATTTTTCATTATTAGCATGTGACATATACACATATACTAATATAAATGAAAATTTTTAATTTTTGAAATCATATATACCAATGTAAGTGATATATTTTTATTTATTTATTTGTTTGCAAATGATACATGTTTGCAGATGATATTTTTTGATATGCTGATTATTTTTTAAAAATAAATCTGTGTGTGTGTGACTGAGCAACGTCTGTTCATAAAAGTAATGCAGTGAAGGAGTAGGAATTATGGAAGTTACATCTATAACGCTAAAATAAAATGAAAAAAGGAACCATCTGTCCGCGCTTGGAATGACAGTGATGTATGGAGAGAAACTATGAGAGGAAGTTTAGTACAAAAGAGTGTGCCATCCTTTAACGTCGATGTGCAGGTGCATGGATGTATCATAAATCTAACAGAGGAGCTGTGAGCTAGAGAGAAGTACGATTAGGAGTACCAAGAAAGATACAACAGAGGTGAATAAACTAATATAACCAGTGCAGCAGGAAGCTTGAAGACATTAAGGGATTGTTCTGGCTGAAGGGCGTAGAAAAACATTAGAGAGAAGTACAATTGTGAAATACTAAGAAAACTACAGCAGAGGTGAATGCACTAATTAACAGGGACAGCTGGATGCTTAGAGAAGCTAAAGGGTGTTCTGGCGAATGGCATAGAAAGACACCAGAGAGGAGTACAATTAGAAAATACTAAGAAAGCCACGCATGAGGTTACTAATCTAATTTAACCAGTGCAGCTGGACGCTTAAAGAAAATAAGGGTTGTTCTCGGTAAAGGGAGTAGAAAAACGCCATGGATAGATTTACCAAGAAAGCTACAGCAGGGGTGAGTGAACTAATTAACAGGGCAGCTGGACGTTAGAGAACACTAGGGTTGTTCTGTCTAAATGGCATAAGAAAATGACAGAAAGATTTACGAGTCTGATAGTCTGACAGACCGCGGCAGAGGTAGTTGAATCAGAGCCAGAAATAAGGAGGGAACAAACGTGTCCTATCAGAAACCAGAGTTAAAGGTTGTAGGGTTCAAGGAGTGAATTTTCCTAGAAGAAAATTAGAAGGACCAATTAAAACAGAGCAAAGTGAAATGTAAGGAAACTAGTGGGGAAATATGTGTATTCAATATATACAAGGAACTGAGGCGCGATCGGGAGTCTTTACTTAAAATCCGAGGAGTCTACGATAAAATTTTGAAGTTTCTACTTAAAAATCGGAAAGAGTCGGTGGTAAATTTTCGTGGAGTCTGTTGTAAAGTTTCGGAGTCTGCGATGAAAGTTCAGAGAGTTTACTTAATGTGTCGTAACGTCAACTTGAGTAAATAGTTTGTGAAAATTTAGAAAGCTAGTCTAAATTTTCGTAAAGTCAAAGTGAACGAACAGTTTGTGTAACGGAGTTAAATATCGAAAAACTGAGAACTAGAGTATTATTAACTTATAACACGTAAAACAAACAATCGAGTCGGATCATGTGTTACTAACGATATAAACTGTTAAAACGGAATAAGTCGTTTGCGAGCTGTAAATTATCGTAACGAGAATAACCGTCATGAACTAGTGAACAGTTCTTACACTAATGTAAATATCGGGAGAAGTCAAATATACTTAGTGAGAGTGAAGTGATTAAAAGTGTTCGTCAATCATTCACTACGAGAGTCAACCACGCTATGAATCATGAGAGAATCTACAGTTAATCAGCAGACCTAATGAGAGGGAGATGGAGCACAGGACATCAACACGCCGTAGACAGGAATATTCGTACCAACATTAAAATTTTATGTACTAATTACTAACTTACAATACGCCGGTCTCTCCTTCTAAAAGAACTTACTAGGAATTTGTCCTTCAAAAAGAACTTACGTATGAATTATATACTAAAACTTGAAGTAATCTGATTCGAATATAAAAGCGAACTAAGTACTTTCAATTAAGAATATTTATTGATATATTAAAATGAATCCATTTGGAATAAATGTATTTTGTAATATGATAAGTAATTAGATGTAATGTTATTCATGATTATTTACAAATTTAAATGAACCCTGATATATAGAGACTTTAGAATATAAATTGTTTTATTGGTAAAATCATGTTTAAAATAATTAATGATAATAATATGTTAAAAGCCATTGAGAATTGATATTAGTAACAACTAATTTAAAAGTAATAAATGTGTTGGTTAGACTGATAAATGTGTCATTGTTGTATTATTTAAAGACTAACCTTATGGATTATACAACACTATTACTTGAGATAATTAAAGAAATTAATTAATGTTACATTTGACACCACAACAAGTGGGGCTTTTATAGTTATATTTGACGTAACAACGCTGAGCAAAACAATTTAGAGTTATACATCACTTGCAGTGTACTCACTCTTATCAACTGGAACGTGCTAATTTAGAAATTTGGAGAACTATATCGCGTACATCAATAACAAGAGTTTTCATTTCAACGGCTGCGCTTATTATAATCAGAAACTTAGCAACCAACAAAAAAATAAAACTGTTGACTATTATGCGCCGTTAGATCACTTTTCTCCGGTTTAATATCAAATATTGTAATTAAAAGTGTTCATTCATAATAATATTTGTGTGTTCGAAACTGATTATAGAAGATATAATTATTAATTTGTAAATGTTAGGAAGTGTTTATTGAATGATGTCAATCTACAACAATCGTACCGTCGCTCTTAACGATAGTGTAAAGAGAATAAAAAACAATGAATTTCAAAAAGGACTGGTTTAATATTTGATATTATAATCACATATTGCACCACATTACTAACGTTGTAATATTTTTTGTTAATAATAAAGATGTTGTCATTTACTTATTGTGAAATGTTTGTACACGTGTTGTAACACTTATTGCTAACACTGTGAATTGCAAATATATTTACGACTCACAAACAGGACTAACAACGATAAAAAATTATACCACTTTGTATTGTTAGATTATATACTCGCTCTATTGACTTTCCAAATCTGAATCGGAATTCTGTCTCCTTTGAATCCTCTTCTGTGTAGTTTCGTTTTCAGAATTATAATAACGCTATATAATAACGGAAGTGCAACGGACGACAACTTCTCAGATTTCAAAGGTCGAATCGCAAAGAAAGATTATGACAAGTCGGTAGGCATCCATGTTAGGAGAACTGCTGGTTCACTGGGATTACTGGGCGGGAAGTTTTGTTCTTCTTTGCATGCTTCAGTGACCACTAAAAAAGTCACTGACTTCTAGGAGGAGGATTCCTTAAATGTCATCATTTTAAGTTTAAGAGTTAGTAGGATAAGTTGCCTTATGTGAGTCGTTCGGGTAGAAGGTAGATATATGTCCTTACGCAGACTGCGTTGGGTTTCCCTTCGCACCTTGTCGGTGCTTTGGTATCTGCCAACTTGTCAACACTCATCATTCCGAGATACGAATGAAACCTGTCAACCCTGTGCACGCGTTTACACACACACACACACACACACACACACACACACACACACACACACACACACACACACACACACACACACATGCCAGCGTCAACCGTATGTGAAAATTATACTTACTTGCAGAGGCGGATTAAGCCGATTGGAGGCCCCTGGCGGTAAAAATTTCAAGGCCCTTAGACCCAAGCCCAAAAAAAAAATAGTGTAAGGAAGTGATGGCTTTTTCGGAAAGATTTCAGTATTAGACTTTTAATGACTTGCTTAAACCAGCAATATGTAGCTAATAATAAAACTCAATGTTTCAAGAAAAATCAGAAATTTATTCAAGAAATTTAACCAGGTTTTAGTTTTATTATCCTGACATATAGCCTACTGGTTTTAAGAGAAGTATTCATTTTCAGTTGTATATTCTGGAAAGATAAAAGATTTTTGTTTGATAATTTTATGCTAAATAAAAGTGGACAATATATTAAGGATATTCATGGCCTAGGCGTAACTTGGGCCTAACTTTGGGGAAATAGACACTCATCACTTTATTACTATTCTGACAGATATTACAAACAAATAGGACAGTGTTCTCTCCTAATCAACTAAAAAATAGTAGGCCTATGAAGTATCTAGGAAAAATATTATTAATATAAATGTGTAACTATTCTTCATTGGAAACTACTCTTGCAAGATATATTTATTATAACATTATTTACTGTAGTATAATAAACGGTCTCCTGTATTTATTCGTTTTTATTTATGAACAAAAAACTCTTTGTTCATTTTTATAACAGGGCTAGTGCTCCCCCCAAGTTACGCTTGCCTTATTCATTTACTTAAATTTCATGTGTTTTATATGTCCGCGGATTTTGAGACAATAATAACTCAATATTATTATTATTATTATTATATGGCATTAAATAAAGAATAAATAATTAAAATTCAAGTTTAAAATTTTAATAATACGAAAAGTTAACGCCAAATTCCTTCACTTTTTCCTTTTGATGTAGACAATTAGAAAGTCTCTGTTGACAACTGCAGGTTTGCTTGTATTTTCAAATGTCATTTTTTGTTTACTCAGCAAGTCACGGAACAGGCTGCCGGATTGGAAACAAACCAAGTTGTTCTGGCCTGGCGGGGGGCCCGGCATCGGACGTCAAAGGGAGTTGCCGGAAGGGACCGACGCGTCCAGTGTAGGCACATACTATGGAACAGCTTGTTTTGTTGAAAGCCCGCTCAGCCAACCGCATCTGATCGGACATTGACGGTTCTGTGTCCAATGTAGGTGCAGCCGAATCAGCCCCTGCGTACTTGCTTAATTCGGTCTTATTTATACGATGATGTTGGCTTCACGCAGTTCTTCCATAATGGAGACGATTTCGTTCGTGTGCCCACTGTTCCGGTGCGCTGGGATTCCACCAACGACCACAGTCTGTCCACCAGTTCGTTCGGATCGTCCCAGTGCACGTAATCGGTTTTGTCATTTTTCTCCTCAGTTCCATATATATTTCGTTTCCGTTGTTCGCGTGTCCGGGTCCCGTATGTTTTGTTCAAAACAAAGGGACTATTATCTTCTTATACTTTTGTCCTTTTGTTCGTGTATCTTTGCGTTGTCGCTAAATAATTTTTTTTTGTACGTTAGTTGCTTCCAATATACTCGTGTAAGTCGCAAGCTCGTCCTTGTTGTAAACATCTTTATCCGGTCGTTTCATGAGCACCAATTCGAAAAGTCCCGGCGAGACTTTGTATTGTTCACCATTGATAATAAAATTATTGTTGTTAGGTTAAACGGAAAAAAGTTAAACGGTTAATCGGTAGAAGCTAACATCTTAAATCCCTGTTCAAGTTACACAGAAAACGCGAGAAAATTCGAAAAATTAAATAGGAACATTGTAAAAAGAATTAGTATAAGATGTGTATATATCAATATTGTAACGATATATAAAAGGGGGGAGGAGTTTCGTAATGTAGTCGGGTTTACTTACGATCGAGATGTAGCCTCACCTCGGGTTCGTATATTTTTGTAACCAGAGAATATTTCGTTACATACAATGTTATTGTGGATCAGTTTACTTGTATTTATGTAGCGTGCACTTGAATACACCGTCCGTTAGAAATGTCGACTTGTAATATGGGTAAATGATGTAGCGACAAACTCGCACTGGAGTCGTCGATGTAAATTATAAATGTAATATGTCGAACGGCGAATGATTTCGTAAATTGTCGCTTACTCCCACTACGCTGCTTCTTTTACGTGACGTCACTCACCGATGCCAACTATCGGGTCAGCTACAACCTGTGAATTCTATTTACTAAATGTAACGGCAATAATAATGACTCACAATTATCATCAAACATATATCCTTGTGGAATCCTTTATTCGGAAAAAACACTGGTTAACTTGTTTTAATAATTTTTAAACAGAATAATCGCAATTGTAGTACAAAATATAAGTCTTCTTTACCAGTTGGCAGCAGTAGCTGTTCAGTATTCCTTCCTTAGATCAAAACAATGCTTTTTGTTAACGTTTTAAATTAAAATATATCAATTATCTCAGGGCGTATATGGTTCGGGGATTTATAATTATACAAAATATTACACTATTAATCAAAATACAAGTTCACAATCATGGGATATTACAACGTTAGAGTGATAGGTGCACACAGAAATCGTATAGTGGTTGCCAGTTTTAAAAAGGTTATGTCTAAATCAGGCTTTTATAGTTATTATGTGAATTAAAAGTTCTTGTTGTGTTTAAAAGGTGTTAGTCTTATATGGTGTTATTAGTGGTTGTTTCTAGTGTTCGTGTTATATGGTGTCTGTAATTCAGTTGATTATTGCTTAAAATACGTGTATACAAGTGTATGTGTTGAAGTGCGATATAATGAGATGTCAGATCACCAGATCCTCTCCTTGTACTCTTCTTGGTTGTAAATAGGTCCTAAGTACACGTCAGGTCTTCCTTCTCGTCCCTCGTCCACTTCAAATCTTCTTTCTGGTTATTATTCCTTCTCATCCATCTAATGGGTAGTCTTCTGTTGTTGCAAATCGTTTGTATAATGTACTTCTCACAGTATTTATCTATTTGTATTGTTTTTTCACACTTTATAACATATAATGTAAGACGATTTAAGAACGCGTCTATCTGCTAAGATCGTTGTCAAAGAAGTCTCATTTTATTTATCCGAAATTTCTGGTTGCTAAGGGTAAACTTGGAACCTGGTTGGTCAATCCGAATAGACATTGTCATAAACTTTTATTATTTCAGAATCTAAATTTGTTCAAAATCTTTAATTTAACGTAACTTTTCTATACTGAATGGGGTTTTAAAACCATTATCAGCATTATTTTGATCTTCACATGTGTTATATTTAGACACCAAACATGCCTGTTTTTGCTTAAGAACTATGGATGTTACAATTTTGTTATTTGGAATTTTCTTAAATAACTTGATATGTGTTATTTTGTTTCTATATTCCGTGTATACATTATTACCTATAAATACATCAACCCTTTCACATTTGCTTTACAAAATTTCTAATATAATTGTTCAAAATTTACTAAATTTGGTTTCACCTGGCCTATGTAATAGTATTATTTTCATCATCATGTTATAACATCTCTAACAATTAAATTAACTTCTAACATTCATCAAAATGGTTTAACATATAACGTCATTTTAACAACACAAAATATATATTATTCTAATATTTAAATTTATGTCCACATGGCTATGATTATACCAATTCCTTGCCCAAACAGTTGTTTTCTACTCAAACTGTATAGGTGTTTGACCTTTAACAAAACATCTCTATATAGTCCATTCTGCTTGTTTAATTAATTTACCATGGTTTAACATTAGCTCTGTTGTGATATTTGTTAACACAACATAGAAAAAATGGAATTAACATCATTCCTTAAAATTAATTGTATCCCCTGGTACATACAAAAAACACAACACAAATACTATTATATAAACACTGTGCTATAACATAAAACATGCACATTTAACAAAACAAATCCTATACTAATTATTTAGTCCTTTGTCAGCTAATTTATGACTTATTCTGACACTGTCCATGTCATATTGACTATTCATATGGGTTTAAACATCCGTATACTTACTGATGTTTTGTGTTACAAAAATTACAATAAAGTGAACACTGTTGCTCTACCTCACACACAGTTCTAATAATCTGGTTACATTTATTGTTTATCTGGGTTTTACTCTTGTTATGAATGTAATTGTGACCATGTTATAATTTGTTGTTTACAGGACAACTCTATGAACTCTATATGTGACACTTTTTGTATGGTTCTTGTATCTATAATCATGTGTATCTATGTTTTTGTTACATCAATTAACTTAATTATTTATTAATATTTTTCTTACATAATATTATATGTTTGGGTCTATTATCCCTCACTTTGTATTTTGATTGTTTGGATTTAATGATACATCAACTGAAACCATTTGTTTTTTATAGTCCTGGTTCATAAACTGTTTGTCTTTACAATTCTTTGTTTGGTCAATACTGAAATTCATGTCATAGTTGGGGTTTGAAGATGTCTGCATCACTTAGCCTAAATCATTAATTTGGGTACGGTCAGTTGTCTTATTAGTCAGTCTGAAATTGTTAGTCGTTCTTCTTCACTATCATCTTTGAAGATATTGTTCTCCTTGTCAGCTTCTTAATCAAAGTCTTCATTAAATCAGGTACGATATTATGTTGTTCCAAATGTCATGTTACATATTACCCTGCCACCAAATTTGATCATTTTAATAAAATATTGTTTTTGTTGAAATTATCAATTACCTTCTTTTTCATATTATCATTTGTTATTCTTATTATGATCTGGTATACTTGTCTTTAATTATAAGTGTTCTATCCCTGGAACATGTTACTTCCCTAACAAATTAATCACCATATATTCTGGAATCAGTCGGGGGGCTCTCTTGACCTAATACCCCGCTATCCTTACAATACATAATACATAAATAATATCGATTGCTGGAGCTATCTCGTCAGTCAATCACATTTAATAATCACTAGTCTATTCACGACTAAAATAAATAAAATAATATAATATATTCTTGGGATTGTTCACTCAGTCTAACTTCTCAGATCTAAATATTTCTTTCCATTGATTCTTTCAGGTGTTTATTTTCTTGTGGCAATATTAATAACATTTTTTTTTTCTATTGGTACTATCTTCCTCCCTTCTTTATCAGTACTGCTTAATCTTCATTTTTCATTCACCATCTTCATTTAAATTAAAACATAACAAGTATTTGCATCTTCAGTTGTTGTTGATTCTCTCACAATCATGATAGGTTATTTGCAATAAATTCGTTTCTAGTCTTGTCTCATTTTCATCGTCGATTGTCTACATTTGTCCTTTCTTATTCATTTTATATCACTATAGTTTCTTCTAATTTATGGATGTTGCATCCTTCTTTTATATTCCAATAATGAGTTCATATCTGTGTTTAATAAGAGGTGCTTGTTTTGTTTAGAATTTGGAAATTTATTCCCAGTTGTTTATCTGCTTGATTCATCATAACATTATCAAACTGTACTGTAAGTTGTCCTTACTATTCATTTGAATTCTGATATATTCAAATTTGTTTATTTGGCTTGATTTAAAGTTATATTTTGGATTATCAAAGTTGGTTAGATGAGCTTACTATGTTCTTTGAGTTTTGAGGTTTTATCATAATAAATTCTTCAATTCCAAATTAATTCTCATAAATAATTAGTTGTAAATTGTTCTTACTATTTTTTTTTTAGAATTTTGTGGCTTTATAATAATAAATTCTTCAATTCCAAATTAATTCTCATAAATCATTAGTTGTAAGTTGTTCTTACTATTTCTTTAGAATTTTGTGGTTTTATAATAATAAATTCTTCAATTCTAAATTATAGTGCTTATCGTCATATGTCCTTCTGTACCCAGTATTGATGATCTTTTGGTAATTTTCGTTATGTCAGTCGGTTGCTCATAATTTCTTTTTCTTTGACATGGTTTTTCGCCGTTGCCGGTTATCATAACACCAGTCCCTTTTTGTGGAGTTGTATGGTATTAGACTTAACCGTAGTCTGTCACTTCATTTGCTCTCATTGTCCGGATGACCATAGTCTTCATCATCGTTCCGGTACTAGTGACATCTCTGGCCTTTGTCTGGTATTTCATTTTTCTAGCCGCTATTCCTTTGTTGGCTGCTAAGCTTATTCGGCTCCCTCTATTATAGTGTTTTATACACCAGTACGTCTCTGGTCCATATGTGGTATTGCATGAAAAATATCTGTGAGGATCTTCATCTGAATTCTTAATTATTTGCTTATCTGAAGCCCCATAGTCTGGTTCACCATCACACATCCACCCTGAAGGAATGCATTTTAGTGCACCTGTACACTGGAATTGTCCTGGATGGTACTCTAATGGAACACATTCTGGTGATTCATCTGTGCCGTCATCCCAGTCTGGTAAGATGCCATACTTCCATCTTTCTGGAATACACTGTCCAGTCCTGCGCTGAAACTGATCTAGTCCCCATGTTTTATTCAGTTTACCTCTGGTCCTTTCCCAGTGGTAAACTACTGTCTGCTGGTAAACCATCTCTGAGATTACCCTTAATCTACTTCCATTATTCCCGGAACTCACGATTTCTTCATGGTTGGTAATATGGATATTATCATCATCAAATAAACCCTGGTTCATCATCTCCATTTCTTCCTTTGTTTTCATTAATTTCTTTGGATGTGTTCTTCTTCTCTTCATTGGTTCCACTTCCTTATCTTTAGTATTTTCTTTGTTTCCGTCAGTTTTCTTTTCAGGTAGTACTACTACTGGATCCTCTGTTTTGGCGTTTGGTTTTTCTTCTGTTTCTGGTTTGCTATCATTTTTTATTTCTTCGGTTCTCTCATTTCTTAATCCTTCCCGCCACAGTTTACTATCATTTATTATTTCTTTGGTTATTTCCTCCATTTTCTTATTCCTCTCGTCCATGTTCTTTCTGAAGTCTTCCTTCAATTTCTTACTATTCTCCTCCATCTTCTTACACAAATCTTCCTTCAATTCTTTTAAGTTCTTACTGAAGTCTTCATAATACTCTTTTATACATTCCATAAGGCTCTTCAGGTCAACGCTCTCTGTGACTTTGTCCGGTTCTTGTTTATCTCCTTGATCCTATCTTATTGTTACTTCTACTTCTTCGACCGGTGTTGCTTCTTTGTCTTCCATATCTAACTCGTCTACCTTCTCGGCTTCGACCGCTCGTTTTCGCGATGTCTCTCGCTTCCTCATCTTGTTTATTTTGGTTTATCTGTCTATTAATAATAATTTAATTTATATTAAATTGCACGCCCCACGTTGGGCGCCAATTTGTAACGATATATAAAAGGGGGGAGGAGTTTCGTAATGTAGTCGGGTTTACTTACGACCGAGATGTAGCCTCACCTCGGGTTCGTCTATTTGTAACCAGAGAATATTTCGTTACATACAATGTTATTGTGGATCAGTTTACTTGTATTTATGTAGCGTGCACTTGAATACACCGTCCGTTAGAAATGTCGACTTGTAATATGGATAAATGATGTAGCGACAAACTCGCACTGGAGTCGTCGATGTAAATTATAAATGTATTATGTCGAACGGCGAATGATTTCGTAAATTGCCGCTTACTCCCACTACGCTGCTTCTTTTACGTGACGTCACTCACCGATGCCAACTATCGGGTCAGCTACAACCTGTGAATTCTATTTACTAAATGTAACGGCAATAATAATGACTCACAATTATCATCAAACATATATCCTTGTGGAATCCTTTATTCGGAAAAAACACTGGTTAACTTGTTTTAATAATTTTTAAACAGAATAATCGCAATTGTAGTACAAAATATAAGTCTTCTTTACCAGTTGGCAGCAGTAGCTGTTCAGTATTCCTTCCTTAGATCAAAACAATGCTTTTTGTTAACGTTTTAAATTAAAATATATCAATTATCTCAGGGTGTATATGGTTCGGGGATTTATAATTATACAAAATATTACACTATTAATCAAAATACAAGTTCACAATCATGGGATATTACAACGTTAGAGTGATAGGTGCACACAGAATCGTATAGTGGTTGCCAGTTTTAAAAAGGTTATGTCTAAATCAGGCTTTTATAGTTATTATGTGAATTAAAAGTTCTTGTTGTGTTTAAAAGGTGTTAGTCTTATATGGTGTTATTAGTGGTTGTTTCTAGTGTTCGTGTTATATGGTGTCTGTAATTCAGTTGATTATTGCTTAAAATACGTGTATACAAGTGTATTTGTTGAAGTACGATATAATGAGATGTCAGATCACCAGATCCTCTCCTTGTACTCTTCTTGGTTGTAAATAGGTCCTAAGTACACGTCAGGTCTTCCTTCTCGTCCCTCGTCCACTTCAAATCTTCTTTCTGGTTATTATTCCTTCTCATCCATCTAATGGGTAGTCTTCTGTTGTTGCAAATCGTTTGTATAATGTACTTCTCACAGTATTTATCTATTTGTATTGTTTTTTCACACTTTATAACATATAATGTAAGACGATTTAAGAACGCGTCTATCTGCTAAGATCGTTGTCAAAGAAGTCTCATTTTATTTATCCGAAATTTCTGGTTGCTAAGGGTAAACTTGGAACCTGGTTGGTCAATCCGAATAGACATTGTCATAAACTTTTATTATTTCAGAATCTAAATTTGTTCAAAATCTTTAATTTAACGTAACTTTTCTATACTGAATGGGGTTTTAAAACCATTATCAGCATTATTTTGATCTTCACATGTGTTATATTTAGACACCAAACATGCCTGTTTTTGCTTAAGAACTATGGATGTTACAATTTTGTTATTTGGAATTTTCTTAAATAACTTGATATGTGTTATTTTGGTTCTATATTCCGTGTATACATTATTACCTATAAATACATCAACCCTTTCACATTTGCTTTACAAAATTTCTAATATAATTGTTCAAAATTTACTAAATTTGGTTTCACCTGGCCTATGTAATAGTATTATTTTCATCATCATGTTATAACATCTCTAACAATTAAATTAACTTCTAACATTCATCAAAATGGTTTAACATATAACGTCATTTTAACAACACAAAATATATATTATTCTAATATTTAAATTTATGTCCACATGGCTATGATTATACCAATTCCTTGCCCAAACAGTTGTTTTCTACTCAAACTGTATAGGTGTTTGACCTTTAACAAAACATCTCTATATAGTCCATTCTGCTTGTTTAATTAATTTACCATGGTTTAACATTAGCTCTGTTGTGATATTTGTTAACACAACATAGAAAAAATGGAATTAACATCATTCCTTAAAATTAATTGTATCCCCTGGTACATACAAAAAACACAACACAAATACTATTATATAAACACTGTGCTATAACATAAAACATGCACATTTAACAAAACAAATCCTATACTAATTATTTAGTCCTTTGTCAGCTAATTTATGACTTATTCTGACACTGTCCATGTCATATTGACTATTCATATGGGTTTAAACATCCGTATACTTACTGATGTTTTGTGTTACAAAAATTACAATAAAGTGAACACTGTTGCTCTACCTCACACACAGTTCTAATAATCTGGTTACATTTATTGTTTATCTGGGTTTTACTCTTGTTATGAATGTAATTGTGACCATGTTATAATTTGTTGTTTACAGGACAACTCTATGAACTCTATATGTGACACTTTTTGTATGGTTCTTGTATCTATAATCATGTGTATCTATGTTTTTGTTACATCAATTAACTTAATTATTTATTAATATTTTTCTTACATAATATTATATGTTTGGGTCTATTATCCCTCACTTTGTATTTTGATTGTTTGGATTTAATGATACATCAACTGAAACCATTTGTTTTTTATAGTCCTGGTTCATAAACTGTTTGTCTTTACAATTCTTTGTTTGGTCAATACTGAAATTCATGTCATAGTTGGGGTTTGAAGATGTCTGCATCACTTAGCCTAAATCATTAATTTGGGTACGGTCAGTTGTCTTATTAGTCAGTCTGAAATTGTTAGTCGTTCTTCTTCACTATCATCTTTGAAGATATTGTTCTCCTTGTCAGCTTCTTAATCAAAGTCTTCATTAAATCAGGTACGATATTATGTTGTTCCAAATGTCATGTTACATATTACCCTGCCACCAAATTTGATCATTTTAATAAAATATTGTTTTTGTTGAAATTATCAATTACCTTCTTTTTCATATTATCATTTGTTATTCTTATTATGATCTGGTATACTTGTCTTTAATTATAAGTGTTCTATCCCTGGAACATGTTACTTCCCTAACAAATTAATCACCATATATTCTGGAATCAGTCGGGGGGCTCTCTTGACCTAATACCCCGCTGTCCTTACAATACATAATACATAAATAATATCGATTGCTGGAGCTATCTCGTCAGTCAATCACATTTAATAATCACTAGTCTATTCACGACTAAAATAAATAAAATAATATAATATATTCTTGGGATTGTTCACTCAGTCTAACTTCTCAGATCTAAATATTTCTTTCCATTGATTCTTTCAGGTGTTTATTTTCTTGTGGCAATATTAATAACATTTTTTTTTCTTCTATTGGTACTATCTTCCTCCCTTCTTTATCAGTACTGCTTAATCTTCATTTTTCATTCACCATCTTCATTTAAATTAAAACATAACAAGTATTTGCATCTTCAGTTGTTGTTGATTCTCTCACAATCATGATAGGTTATTTGCAATAAATTCGTTTCTAGTCTTGTCTCATTTTCATCGTCGATTGTCTACATTTGTCCTTTCTTATTCATTTTATATCACTATAGTTTCTTCTAATTTATGGATGTTGCATCCTTCTTTTATATTCCAATAATGAGTTCATATCTGTGTTTAATAAGAGGTGCTTGTTTTGTTTAGAATTTGGAAATTTATTCCCAGTTGTTTATCTGCTTGATTCATCATAACATTATCAAACTGTACTGTAAGTTGTCCTTACTATTCATTTGAATTCTGATATATTCAAATTTGTTTATTTGGCTTGATTTAAAGTTATATTTTGGATTATCAAAGTTGGTTAGATGAGCTTACTATGTTCTTTGAGTTTTGAGGTTTTATCATAATAAATTCTTCAATTCCAAATTAATTCTCATAAATAATTAGTTGTAAATTGTTCTTACTATTTTTTTTTTAGAATTTTGTGGCTTTATAATAATAAATTCTTCAATTCCAAATTAATTCTCATAAATCATTAGTTGTAAGTTGTTCTTACTATTTCTTTAGAATTTTGTGGTTTTATAATAATAAATTCTTCAATTCTAAATTATAGTGCTTATCGTCATATGTCCTTCTGTACCCAGTATTGATGATCTTTTGGTAATTTTCGTTATGTCAGTCGGTTGCTCATAATTTCTTTTTCTTTGACATGGTTTTTCGCCGTTGCCGGTTATCATAACACCAGTCCCTTTTTGTGGAGTTGTATGGTATTAGACTTAACCGTAGTCTGTCACTTCATTTGCTCTCATTGTCCGGATGACCATAGTCTTCATCATCGTTCCGGTACTAGTGACATCTCTGGCCTTTGTCTGGTATTTCATTTTTCTAGCCGCTATTCCTTTGTTGGCTGCTAAGCTTATTCGGCTCCCTCTATTATAGTGTTTTATACACCAGTACGTCTCTGGTCCATATGTGGTATTGCATGAAAAATATCTGTGAGGATCTTCATCTGAATTCTTAATTATTTGCTTATCTGAAGCCCCATAGTCTGGTTCACCATCACACATCCACCCTGAAGGAATGCATTTTAGTGCACCTGTACACTGGAATTGTCCTGGATGGTACTCTAATGGAACACATTCTGGTGATTCATCTGTGCCGTCATCCCAGTCTGGTAAGATGCCATACTTCCATCTTTCTGGAATACACTGTCCAGTCCTGCGCTGAAACTGATCTAGTCCCCATGTTTTATTCAGTTTACCTCTGGTCCTTTCCCAGTGGTAAACTACTGTCTGCTGGTAAACCATCTCTGAGATTACCCTTAATCTACTTCCATTATTCCCGGAACTCACGATTTCTTCATGGTTGGTAATATGGATATTATCATCATCAAATAAACCCTGGTTCATCATCTCCATTTCTTCCTTTGTTTTCATTAATTTCTTTGGATGTGTTCTTCTTCTCTTCATTGGTTCCACTTCCTTATCTTTAGTATTTTCTTTGTTTCCGTCAGTTTTCTTTTCAGGTAGTACTACTACTGGATCCTCTGTTTTGGCGTTTGGTTTTCTTCTGTTTCTGGTTTGCTATCATTTTTTATTTCTTCGGTTCTCTCATTTCTTAATCCTTCCCGCCACAGTTTACTATCATTTATTATTTCTTTGGTTATTTCCTCCATTTTCTTATTCCTCTCGTCCATGTTCTTTCTGAAGTCTTCCTTCAATTTCTTACTATTCTCCTCCATCTTCTTACACAAATCTTCCTTCAATTCTTTTAAGTTCTTACTGAAGTCTTCATAATACTCTTTTATACATTCCATAAGGCTCTTCAGGTCAACGCTCTCTGTGACTTTGTCCGGTTCTTGTTTATCTCCTTGATCCTCTCTTATTGTTACTTCTACTTCTTCGACCGGTGTTGCTTCTTTGTCTTCCATATCTAACTCGTCTACCTTCTCGGCTTCGACCGCTCGTTTTCGCGATGTCTCTCGCTTCCTCATCTTGTTTATTTTGGTTTATCTGTCTATTAATAATAATTTAATTTATATTAAATTGCACGCCCCACGTTGGGCGCCAATTTGTAACGATATATAAAAGGGGGGAGGAGTTTCGTAATGTAGTCGGGTTTACTTACGACCGAGATGTAGCCTCACCTCGGGTTCGTCTATTTGTAACCAGAGAATATTTCGTTACATACAATGTTATTGTGGATCAGTTTACTTGTATTTATGTAGCGTGCACTTGAATACACCGTCCGTTAGAAATGTCGACTTGTAATATGGATAAATGATGTAGCGACAAACTCGCACTGGAGTCGTCGATGTAAATTATAAATGTATTATGTCGAACGGCGAATGATTTCGTAAATTGCCGCTTACTCCCACTACGCTGCTTCTTTTACGTGACGTCACTCACCGATGCCAACTATCGGGTCAGCTACAACCTGTGAATTCTATTTACTAAATGTAACGGCAATAATAATGACTCACAATTATCATCAAACATATATCCTTGTGGAATCCTTTATTCGGAAAAAACACTGGTTAACTTGTTTTAATAATTTTTAAACAGAATAATCGCAATTGTAGTACAAAATATAAGTCTTCTTTACCAGTTGGCAGCAGTAGCTGTTCAGTATTCCTTCCTTAGATCAAAACAATGCTTTTTGTTAACATTTTAAATTAAAATATATCAATTATCTCAGGGCGTATATGGTTCGGGGATTTATAATTATACAAAATATTACACTATTAATCAAAATACAAGTTCACAATCATGGGATATTACAACGTTAGAGTGATAGGTGCACACAGAAATCGTATAGTGGTTGCCAGTTTTAAAAAGGTTATGTCTAAATCAGGCTTTTATAGTTATTATGTGAATTAAAAGTTCTTGTTGTGTTTAAAAGGTGTTAGTCTTATATGGTGTTATTAGTGGTTGTTTCTAGTGTTCGTGTTATATGGTGTCTGTAATTCAGTTGATTATTGCTTAAAATACGTGTATACAAGTGTATGTGTTGAAGTACGATATAATGAGATGTCAGATCACCAGATCCTCTCCTTGTACTCTTCTTGGTTGTAAATAGGTCCTAAGTACACGTCAGGTCTTCCTTCTCGTCCCTCGTCCACTTCAAATCTTCTTTCTGGTTATTATTCCTTCTCATCCATCTAATGGGTAGTCTTCTGTTGTTGCAAATCGTTTGTATAATGTACTTCTCACAGTATTTATCTATTTGTATTGTTTTTTCACACTTTATAACATATAATGTAAGACGATTTAAGAACGCGTCTATCTGCTAAGATCGTTGTCAAAGAAGTCTCATTTTATTTATCCGAAATTTCTGGTTGCTAAGGGTAAACTTGGAACCTGGTTGGTCAATCCGAATAGACATTGTCATAAACTTATTATTTCAGAATCTAAATTTGTTCAAAATCTTTAATTTAACGTAACTTTTCTATACTGAATGGGGTTTTAAAACCATTATCAGCATTATTTTGATCTTCACATGTGTTATATTTAGACACCAAACATGCCTGTTTTTGCTTAAGAACTATGGATGTTACAATTTTGTTATTTGGAATTTTCTTAAATAACTTGATATGTGTTATTTTGGTTCTATATTCCGTGTATACATTATTACCTATAAATACATCAACCCTTTCACATTTGCTTTACAAAATTTCTAATATAATTGTTCAAAATTTACTAAATTTGGTTTCACCTGGCCTATGTAATAGTATTATTTTCATCATCATGTTATAACATCTCTAACAATTAAATTAACTTCTAACATTCATCAAAATGGTTTAACATATAACGTCATTTTAACAACACAAAATATATATTATTCTAATATTTAAATTTATGTCCACATGGCTATGATTATACCAATTCCTTGCCCAAACAGTTGTTTTCTACTCAAACTGTATAGGTGTTTGACCTTTAACAAAACATCTCTATATAGTCCATTCTGCTTGTTTAATTAATTTACCATGGTTTAACATTAGCTCTGTTGTGATATTTGTTAACACAACATAGAAAAAATGGAATTAACATCATTGAATTGACATTCCTTAAAATTAATTGTATCACCTGGTACATACAAAAAACACAACACAAATACTATTATATAAACACTGTGCTATAACATAAAACATGCACATTTAACAAAACAAATCCTATACTAATTATTTAGTCCTTTGTCAGCTAATTTATGACTTATTCTGACACTGTCCATGTCATATTGACTATTCATATGGGTTTAAACATCCGTATACTTACTGATGTTTTGTGTTACAAAAATTACAATAAAGTGAACACTGTTGCTCTACCTCACACACAGTTCTAATAATCTGGTTACATTTATTGTTTATCTGGGTTTTACTCTTGTTATGAATGTAATTGTGACCATGTTATAATTTGTTGTTTACAGGACAACTCTATGAACTCTATATGTGACACTTTTTGTATGGTTCTTGTATCTATAATCATGTGTATCTATGTTTTTGTTACATCAATTAACTTAATTATTTATTAATATTTTTCTTACATAATATTATATGTTTGGGTCTATTATCCCTCACTTTGTATTTTGATTGTTTGGATTTAATGATACATCAACTGAAACCATTTGTTTCTTTATAGTCCTGGTTCATAAACTGTTTGTCTTTACAATTCTTTGTTTGGTCAATACTGAAATTCATGTCATAGTTGGGGTTTGAAGATGTCTGCATCACTTAGCCTAAATCATTAATTTGGGTACGGTCAGTTGTCTTATTAGTCAGTCTGAAATTGTTAGTCGTTCTTCTTCACTATCATCTTTGAAGATATTGTTCTCCTTGTCAGCTTCTTAATCAAAGTCTTCATTAAATCAGGTACGATATTATGTTGTTCCAAATGTCATGTTACAATATATAAGAAAGTATCAATAATGATATACTGTAAAATAATAACGTAATACACTACTATAAAAATCTAAGATAAAGGTGGATACATCGCGATATATTTATTGCAAAATAAATAAGTATAAAGATAACTAACTGCAGAAAAAATAAACTATAAACACAAAACATCATAGACTTCTGTTATTTCAAAGTAAACATCACGTAGTTAGTAATTAATTACAGTTCACTCCGTTGGTTATAGGAGGCCCACGGCTAGGTTGGACCCGGAACACTCCAGTATCATATATATATGCATGTTTGTCAGGGGTAGCGGCGGGCAGGACGGTACTTTATTGTTGATGCAACCGCTAATTTTGTGTCGGAAACATTACATAGTATAAGTAATACCGACACTTTTCGTAGGTATACGTGGTATGATAGTAACGAAAGTGAAGAACAAAATTACTCTGACGATCAGAATAACACAGTCTAAATTGAAAATTTTTCGGAAGGAAATAGCGACGTTGATGATGATGATGGTGATACAACGATGGATAAAGATAATAATACGGTAGGTAATGACGGTGATGTTGAATCCATCATCATTCCATCAACATCAACAGCATCGTCCTACCAACAAGCATCAACAAGTGCAGGAACAAGTGACAGCGGTAAATGTAAAATATGTTTGGAACCGAAACAACTGAAATTTTTATATCGCTGCAGACACTTGCTTTGCAAAGAATGCACTAGAAAAGTTGTAAGATGTCCTTTCAGCAGACGCAGAATAAAAGCTACAACTGTTTTCCATAGTTGTATACAATTTTTAGTTGTTTCGGTTCTAAACGTGCGTGTATGTGTGTAATAGATGTAAAAAGAGTGCGTTTCATCTTTAGAAGTCATGACATGCCACCTATATCTACGACAACTGTCCGCATTTCTTTGATATATTAATATATAGGCTATGTTTTGTAGTAATTGTGTGTGTGTATACATAGAAAATTTACTAAACTATTTTATGTGTTGTTAACACACACACACACACACACACACACACACACACACACACACACACACACACACACACACACACACACACACACACACACACACACACACACACACACACACACACACACACACACACACACACACACACACACACACACACACACACACACACACACACACACACACACACACACACACACACACACACACACACACACACACACACATCTTAATCTTTATATTAACTATTTTTTATTATGATGGATGCCGATATAAATAAGTTTCCGTATCGTACAAAATAACATGTGTGGTGGGGTTATCGAGATGCGTTGAACAAGTTTTTTCACGTAGCGAGAAAGAGATGACTGATTGTAACCGACTGCGTCAATGTCGCGGTAGAGATACTCATAAACGTAGTCGAGTTGTATGAGACGGGTCACTGGCACGGTGGAGACACCTGTAAATGCGTTTTTGTTTAACAGAATCACTTCCGGTGAGTGGTGATGGGGTACCACGCGAGTGGTTGGAAGTGTTCTGATTAGTCGGCCATTTTTATTCGGGAAGGTAAGGAGGGAGATACCGGTAGTTGTTGTGGAGTTGAATGTTGGCGGTGAAATCGGCCATGTTTAATGTATGTGACATCATATGTCGGGGATGGTGACGATTGGTGTGTTTGAATGTCGGTAGTCTGTGTGGAAAATTTGTGTCTCAATGTAGTAGGGCGAGGCTGTGAAAAAAATAAAGTGTGCATCTCCTACTCCTCCTCCTCCTCTATGTGTTCCCTCGAGGGTGGAGGCCTGGAGATTGCGACCCCCAGAGGGTGGCAAATATAGGACGAGCCTATACCGCTATTACCGGTGGCTCGGACACTTTGCCCTCCCCACCTGACACCCGCCACCTCAGCGTGGTCCGGGGGTGAACCGGCAAAATCGGCTGGAATTGGGGCCGATTAGCAGGGTTAAGGTGTGTGTCATACGAACGGTAAACACGGCTGTCCCGTCCCTGGCACGTAGCCACACTAGGAAGCCACTCCTGCCCCGATGGCCATAGCTTACATCATGTGCGGTGAAGCCTAGTAGCGATGAGGTGAGCGCGCGGCACGCCCCTGCACAGTGGGAGAAGGCCGGCCAGGTAAACACCGCGTGGCTGGATGAGGCCCACCAGGTGGGCTCTTGGCTACGTCCCGGGGACGGTTGTGGGATGGCCTATACCGCTGATTACCGGTGGCCCTTCCCCTTCCGAGTACCCCACCCTGGTGTACGTTGTCTTACGGGGCGCGGGGCTATCCGATTTTCGGTGGTATCAGGACTGATAATCGGGACAAAGGGTACGTCCAGCGTTAGGGGAGCGCAGGCTCGAGAACTCGAGTCTGGGCGTGGCCTGCGTTGCTACTTCCCTGTACCCGACTCGAGTGCGGTGGCTGGCCCCACCGTTCCCGTGTCTTTGATTCCCGATACGGCGCCTCCACGAGCCCCTCGCTGGGCAACGTTGCGTTTTGTGCGGCCATTTGTGGTTTCGCATAACGTAGCGTCTAAGACCATTAGTCTTCTCGTATCGAGGAGAGGGCTCCAGACCCGCTCGCGGACTAATCCGGCGGACGGAGAGCGGGGATTTTTCTGTGCTTCATTCCCCTGTTGTGGGGAGCTATTTAGTGGATAACATGGGATCTGGTATAGTGAAACCCTGGAGAACGGCTGGATGGAATCACTGTCCCGACACTTCATGCTCTTTTTGTGTTGTCATCATCGTCGTCGTAAAAGAGTCTTGAAGAAATGTGTAACTGAACTTAATTGTAATGTTTATGTTAATGTATGAAAGAAAATAAAAGTAACGATGTGAAAAAGCAGACGATATTTGAGATATGTTCGTCAACATAATTTCGTTGTCATTGTGGTTGCGAGGGCTTTATTAATAGTGTATAATATGTTTATGAGAAAAGTGAAGCTCGTCGTTGTATTCAATGCGCGTTGACGATCACACACTCGTGTATACACCAGGTGTTGAAAATCACTTCGCACGCTAATCTTTCCATGTTGTAAAATAATTGAAATGTGTGTTGAGGAAGAAATAAAATTATATTTGGGACGCTGTCTGTTCGACTGCGCGTGTAGCCCTGACCTTTTCATTAAAGCTGTAGAGACCGCGCCCGTGGCGCGTGTAACCTTGTCCTTTTCCTTAAAGCTGTAGAGACTGTGCCCGGGGCACGTATAACCTTGGCCTTTCCGTAGGAAGCAGCTATGTGAGTTTTTTCTTTTTCTAAAATATCTTTGTTATTAGCGTATATTGTTTTTTTCCGAAAACTAAAAACTGCCTGTTATTATTTGTTGTGACATATTCCTATAAGGATTTAAAAGACATTGTGAGACAGATTTTGATGTCTATCACCTAGACGGTTGGTTTTTCCACTTATCGTTTCGGTCGTTCTTACTTTACCTGGAGCTTTCCATTTTTATTTCTCTTCGTCTAAATTTTTCTCTTAATGCGATAGGCTTATATGTCCGATGGTATAAAGTATCGAATTTAGTTCTTAAAACGTCTACAGTCGTATCACAGTTTAGTGAATAAATTATTTTATCGAAAATTTTTATTAACAATAAAAACGTTAAATGTTTAGAAAATCGGTTTCGTTTTCAAAAATTCTGAGTTTTTATACACTGAATAACCTACTTCGTCTTCAGTTCTTCGCTCTTCTACGTTTATGTAACTATTAGTAGAGTTTTCTTATATTCGTTTAAGATCGTACTGATTGTTTTCTCTTCGTTACAAACCAACCGTTAACGTTTCTTTTCCACGTCTTCTTGTTTATTGTTTACCGTACATTTTTTTCGGTAATCGCTCGATCTGTTCAATACAAAAGTAATGAAAATGACCAAATGTTTTTTAATAAGGATAATTCGTCGTAAAAGTCAAAGTGAGGGTAAACGTAATTGTTGTTTCGTCGAGTTTCGTTAATATAACCTAAATTTGGTCTATTTATACGACACATGCTAAGTAATTCTTTATCATTAACGCTGCTGCTGCTGCTGTGTCACTGAACCGGTACTAAACAGCCTTTTCAAACCGTAGATTTATCTAAAGGATTCTATGACAATGAAAACTGCTTAGAACATATAATAGAAACTGTTTTGCAATAAAAAGAACATACATTTTGTTCTTTATAATAATAAGCAAGTTTATAGCAATTTGGAATGTATAATAAGGAAATGAACAAATCTGTGGAAAGGAAACTGTTGGCAGCTTCGGGTGTAATGAAAACGAGAAAGAGATCGACTATATAAAATAATAGAATTAAGAAACAAAAATTTAACGGAATTATAAAACCAGTTCAAAATTCACGGAGTAGAAGCAAAAGTAGAAGTAGATGTAGAAGCATAAGTAAACGTCACTCGAAATTCAATTCACGCAGTAGCAGTCAAAGTCGAAGTCGAAGTCGTTCGAAAAGTCCGAATCGAAAAAAATACAAAAAAAACGATGTTGTAATTGATCAAAAAGTGAATCTCCTACGAGGAAACACGTGTTTAAAAAATCCTTAAAAAATAAAAATGTTAATAAGGAAAATTGTTTGAAATATTTAACACCGTTCCTCACACGAATTGTAGAGTCTACTTGGAAGACGGTACGAACGCGGTTGTTGTTAATGGAAATAACACCAAGGATTATAACGACGACAATTACAAAACAATTACAAATACCGGTGAACTCAGTTTTCATGTAAACTCTGCCCTGCCTAGTGTTTCTTGTGGTAACGGTTCTATTAATAAAGAAAATTCATTTTACGGTAATATAGATCCGTCAAGATCTATAGGATATCGTGAGCCGCATGAAGAATGCGGATTTGAAATTAATGCAGTAGAACAATCAAATAAAAACGAACCTGCCAATAATAATAATTATGATGATGATGATAATTATAAAGATTTTACAACGGAAAATAATGTTCTCAGCAACACAATAGAATATTCCCTTCCCCATAGTTGGATGACTACCATGCCTCGTTATGTCTTCCTGTCAGCTTTTCTTTGTCATTCATCTGTGATACATTACTCCCTTGTTTTTCTGATAGTCCAGCTCGCCACACGCATTTCTCTTAAGCGAACAGCTGCTATTACAAAGGTATTGTCTTTCTACTACAATGCCTTCCCGTTGCTAATGGATTTCACGTGCCTTTGTCTGAACTACATATGGTACAGCTCCTGCGTATGTCATTGTTAAGTTGACAGCAGACCCTTGTTACTGTGTTCACTTACTAACAAAAAAATTTCTTTAAAATTTGCGTTACAAGAGTTTCGATTTTTTAACAGAAAATCCGTCATCTACATTTTGAGAGAACAATGCAAGCTCTTAGACGTGTCACTCGAGGAAACCAAAAGAGTTGAAAAGACGCGATGAAATTGTTCTTGACGACGAGTGTTTGACTGAACGAATGACTGAAGCAGCTTTCTTTTAAGTGACGACTCCTCAAACGAAAGGCTCGTACTATTCAGTGGCAAAAAAAGCAGAGAAAGCCTGAAGCACTTCAAGATATTTTTCATGGATGGACGTTCAAGATTTGCAGTAAGCAGTTTGCATAATTTGATACCATTCATGCAGCCTTTGAAAGTAGAAATGAGGAAACAAACGTTTTTCCTGTGGCATTTGCTCTTTTCCCGAACAAGGAAAAAGAAACCTACGTCCGTATGTTTCGACTTATCCTCGAAGCTATTCCCGAATGGAAACCACAAAAAATACTTCGAATCAGCAGCAGTATCGGCGCTTCGATCAGTTTTATCTTTGACCTAGGTAAACGGTTACTTTTTTCACATGAAGAAGTATTTGTAGAGGAAAGTACAGGAACTTGGTCTTACTAGTGATTACCGAGAAATCCAAGAAATTAGATTACACATAAGGATGTGAGCAGCCCTCGCCTTTCTTAAGCCAGAACATGTAAAAAATAGATTTGTCGAGATTCATTCTCAAGCTCCGGATAGTTTACAAGTGACGGATAGTTTACTTTCTCAAGTGGCGAAAGATTACAACCCTAGAGGCAGAAGAAAAGTTGATAGATTTAAGAAAAGATTGACTGTGGAATAGGAACAAGTCGATAAAGCCTAAAACCGTTAAGAAGATGATGATGATGCTCCGAATAGTGAGAAGCTCTCTCTGTTTTTAATTATTTCGTTGATCAATGGCTAGAAAATGAAGAAAACTCTTTACCGCTGTGGATGTGCTGCCAAAGACGATACGAGACAACAAACGCTTTAGACAACATCATAAAATCAACAGAATTCTTCTGAATCCCAAGTCCAAGGTGAAGGATGTCATATGATGTTTAAAAAAGAAGCGGAGGTCACCAACAGTATGTGTATGAGAATAGAATTAAGCAAGGAAGGAAAGAAGAGGAAAAGCAACAACGTGAAGATGGACGAGAAGATAGATAGAACTGTTAAAAAATATGAAGAAACAGGCAACATCAAATCATTCTTAAAACCTATTTCTTTCATTCAAATCTGTACTAGGTCGATGCCGAATTTATTTAGTCCTTTGTGTGTGTGTGTGTACAGTTAAAAATGTAACAGATAAAAAATTAAATGATTAAAAGTAAAAAAAAACATAAATACAAAAATGCAACAAAAAAGAAGACACCCAAAGTTGATTTTAAACACGAAAATATAATTGTCAGTCTTACTGTCATTAAGCCTGGAAATGTGTGATGGGAACCTGTTTGCAAAAACGTAAAAGTGCTTCAGTTGAATGTATCTGACATGATCTAAACGAAAAATATTCAATTCGACCCCCCCCTCCTAGTCCGAGGTGGTGTCCGCGCTCTTCGCATGTCAAAATATTTGTGAAATCGCAATCTACGCTCCTCAGGTATCAGACTGTACCACTATCCGCACTCTTCGCAACATTCCTGTCGTCCGCACTCTTCGCTGTCCGCACTCTTCATATATCCAAAAGTACGCCCATGTCAGTACATATTTGTTTTTTATGTTCTATCTTTTAAAGAAAACACCCATTGAATACAAGATGAAGAAGTTATGACACACAAGAGACTTTACAATTTCTATAATATGGAGTCAATTTATCTTTTGTTTTTCGAAAAGAAATATAAATTCTCTTTTTAAAAATAAACAATATACAAACTGTGTAAGTGAGAGTTTTTTCGAAGAATGTCAATATAACTAATGACATATTATTTTATAGTTATTTTAAAGAAAAAAAAACTCAGTTACAACAGAAAGAACAACAGAAAAAATATTTAAAATATAATGTACGAAAATTTAAAAGAAGAAATAGATACATTCAACGATTATATTAAAGGTAATCAGAAGAACGATAATAAAGAAAAGGAAAAAAATTGTTATCGGTGTATTTGAAAATCGAATATCATTTAAGGAACAAAACACTTTACGACATAAATTATTATAAACGTATGCTAAATCTAGTAATAATAAAATTTTCAAAATTGCTTTAAAAGAATTTATCCAGAAATATAGTAATTTTTGTTTAATTAAAAAATGAATTCATTTTTTAATAGCTATTATCAAACCAAACACGATGATTATTTCAAGATGTTACGTACAAACGTTAAGTACGGTTGTACAGTGTATAGTTTTTACAAACGCGCGCTAACGATGAAATCGGAAGTACTGTAGAAATTTGCAATTCTTGTAATAAAATAATACAAGATCTCAAATAATGAAAAACGACTTTAATTTTCATCATAAAACGACCTTATTAATTATACATAGTACTTATGACGTGTATATTTTTTTCTTATCTACTGAAAGTGTATGTTTTATGATTTGGAAACGATCGCTGGAAAAATCTATCAATAGTATTCCTTTCAGTAATTGCTACTATTATAGCGTTATAATGTTTGTGATAAATTAATCTTCTTTATTCTCGATTTATATGTAATAACGCAAAGTGTTATTATAAACAATAATAATAATATATTATTATTAATGTAAATCCTTAAATTTTTTAGTGACCGTCAATCAATGAATGTTTTAGTGGATGGTTAGTGAGGATCGGTCAATAATACAAATTTTAGCTATTTTGCGTCGACGTTTCGACAATATTTATTGTCATCTTCTGGATGTTCCATAACTATAATGCACACCAGAAGGGTGAAATATAACACTAAAGTTGTAAAATGGATAATTATAATGAATGTAACAAAGAAGAGAAGCGACCAGCAAAGAAGAAAGAAGAGGAGGGATCCCAAGAAGCAGTGATGAATACACTGCATGACACTACAACTTAAGTACAATGACTGACTATGACTTATGGACAAGCAAAGTTCACAAATAAGCTGTCAAGTGAGCCAGTTCAAGACATTGATGTGTAGAGTCATATAATATAAACAAAATAACCAATGACTTTAACAAGATAATAACAAATAACAGCATATTGGCTGAAAGATATAGAACAATGATACAGAAATAACAAAGACTATATACTATGCTAGCTGTAGCCACAAAGCTATAAAAAATAGAATTGCCAACAAAGATGTAGCCGTATAGATTAAGGGTAATTATAAACGGAAGCCTTATGTGTAAATAAGCAACTTCCTAAATAAATGAAATGTAAGTAGAGATAATAATAAGCAGGGAATAAACCTTGTACTACAACTATATCCAAACCCTGTATGAACGAGTTTATGTCAGTGAAATAATAGGGAAACAGGACCCCTAATTAACATAAACTTACAGAATAGTAAATGTAACGAATAAGGTGTGAAGTACCACCACTTAATTAATATTATATGCCTTAAAAATGAGTAGGCCATGTAAAAATGTAATTAGAGAATAAGGAATTTTCAGAATAATGTATCGATATAATTATACTAAGATTTAATATTGTTCAGCTGTAGGCAGCATTTAGTTTTAATAATGTATGTACTTTTATTCATTTAATAACGTTCAAAAGAGAAAACAGATGTAAATAATCAAATATCAAAGAAAGGAAAATAGTCGCATTTGCATTATTAGCAGACGACACTAAGAAACCATGTTTTAGGACGGTATTTCTATGTATTGTCAAAGAAAACTAGGTTCAAACCGGCCTCAAGCCACGTCAAAATAAAGATCAGAAACTAAGCTTTAATTTGGTGATAATAGCTTAAATAATGGAATTTAATAGTTTAATAATTAGTGTTAGCATCATTTTTTAACAAGATTTAAGAAAGTGCAAGTGAATACTAACAACAACGGTAGTTGAGTACAGAATACGCGTCGGTGGTGTTTATTAAAAACATTACGTCACCATGACATAATTTTGTACCAATCACAAACGAGTTTACTTAGCGAAAATTACTCCTAGCGGCGATCGAGAGAGGGGTATATAATCAAAAGGACGCTAAGAAATTCGCATTCGCGTCTTTATCCACAAGCTAACCAGTTGCATCTCTGCATTGTGGTAATATTTAAAATAATCAACAACAGTACAATTGTAGTAAATACCTTGAATTTTGTCAAAGTAACCATTGAAAAGGCGAGTCATCGTCTCTGAGTGCATCGAAAGTTAATTGTGAGTTTATATAAACAGTGCGTGTATCGGAACGAGTAAAGTTAACATAACCTGTAAAGGCTATAACCTATTGTTAGTAAGAAGAAGGTTATTTCTCATTTCCAAGTGCGATTAAAGTGTAGTGTATTATCGATCAATATAATCCGATCGTTAAAGTGTTCATTTTTAATCAATACGATTAAAAATCCAGGTAGTACTGTGACCAAATTTATTGTTTATATACCATCCATTGATTGTAGGAATTAACATACTTGTACTGACGCAAAAACAATCAAACTATTCGTAGAGAACACTGTATTAATTTATTTAGAGGGATTAATATAACCCAACGTAAGAATATATGTATTAGAATTTTTATAACTAATATCAATTAGAATATAAGCAAACGAAATTCTCGTTAATCAATTATTTAATTGAAAGTTATTAAAGAGGCCTAAAATGAATTATTATATCATAATAGTAATTTTTAAAAGAAATTAAAATCGTTCTATTCTGTATTTCAAAGAACTTACCCTTGAGGTAATTAGTCCAATAAGATAAATATTTTGTTAGTAAAAATAAGAGTTTTTTATTGTGCTTAAACTGAGCTAAACCAGTCATTAAACAGATAATTTGTGATCCGAAATATATCATTGATAAATGTATTTTTCAAATCAATTCTAGAGGTTATAATAAACCAATAATATTATACAGCGTTAACTTTTGTTTTAATTATTTTAGAATAGGTAATCATCCCTCAGTATTGCAGACACTGAGGTACATCAAAACATAAATTTTTAAGTATACTATCTAAATTATTTTCAATTCAATTAACATTTAAAAGATAGAAACAGTAAAAGGTAAATACACACAATTATAAAATTAGAAGTTTGTTTTTTATGGGACATTTCTTTAAGAAAACCCACATGGCGCCCACATAACATTCAAGGTATTGTAAAACCTTGTTTATGAAATATTATACTGGTCAAAAAAGGAACTTGACAGTTTATTCATTAGCTGTGAACGTCTGAACCTCAAGTACGTCAACCAGGTACGTGAAGTATTAATTATATTAATATATTTTGTCCAGACAACACTTGACTTACACATACACAGACGACATTTTTATATAGAAGAGGATTTCGACTTCAAGTTCGACGCAACCGTTACATTCATCAGCGGATCAACAAGTTAATATTTTATTCATAATAAACCATATTACTACAAATAAATTATACTTTATCAATTATAAAAATAATTACTGCATACAAGAGACCCCATTAAACATTTTTAAACAGTAACATAATTATTGAACAGAGTGACATTTAATAGCGGGATTTAACACGTATACCCGTTAATTAAAGATAAACACACCGTAACCGTTTAGTTACAGATTGGCTTCCATCGCGGGGCTTAAGTAAAGACGGACGACACAGTTTGTTACAGATTGGCGACCAACGAGTGCGGCTTTAAAAATATACAGAATTAGTATATTTTAATATTAAATTAGCCCGGCAAATACAGTAGAACGACCATGCCTCACACACATAGACACGATACCAGGTACAAGGCCAGCCAAGGAGAAAGTGCACATTCAAACACCGAAGTAAATATAGAGGTACAGGAGAGACAACCAACAACCGAAATGGAAGTGGCAACAAATAATACCTTAGAAAACCAACAAGAAGGAACGCCTCCTGCAGAACCCGAGCAACCCAGGCAACCGGAGAAGCCCACACAAACAGGGGATACAGACTTCCAGGAATGGATGAAGAAGATGATGGAAGTAACAAATAAAAATATGAAGAAGATGATGGACGATTTAAATAAAAAATTAGACGACAACAGCAAAGCGTTGAAGGAGGATAACCGTGACATGAATAAGAAAATGGACGACAACAGTAAGACCTTGAAGGGAGATTTAAATAAAAAATTGGACGACAACAGCAAGAAAATGGAGGAGAAAATGGACGATATCAGCAAGAAGATGGAGGAGAATAACTAGAAAATAAACACCAAAATAGACAGAGAAATAACAGTAGTCAGAAGGGAGATCACGGAAGTACACGAGAGGTGTGAACAATACAACCAAGAGTTACAGCATACTAGAGAAGAGATTGATGGGCGGATCAACAGTATAGAAGAAATTACTGAAGCCCGAATCGAGTCTCTGAAGAAGATGAGCCAGGACGAGATAAAACGAGTAAGAACGGACGTAGGAGAAAGATGTGAGGAAATAGACGCATCAGTGAACAACATAAGAAACCTGACTGTTAACAACAAAGAAAAAATCGAAGAGTTGCGTCAACGAGAGATCCTACAAATACGAGAGGAACTCGAAACCATCCGTAACCGACCAACACAGGGTCCATACCTACAACCCATAGACAACCGCGATATTATAAATTTCAAAAATTATAAAAAGAACCCGATCGAATTTCTGGAACGAGTAGAGAAAAATCTGACCAGAATCCGGGAAAGCAGATGGACGGTAATCCGCAGTTTGATCGACGAGTATTTTAAGGAAATACACGATAACTGGTGGACTGCAACCCGCCACGAGATCCAAAGTTATGAGGAGTTTAAGACGCTGTTCAGGGCCAAATACTGGTCAGAGTCTACCCAAAACATAGTACGAGATGATATATGTCAAGACAAGTACGACGCCAGTCGAGGGACAACTCCAACTTCTTACTTCCTTGGTAAGGTATGTTTGGCCAGAAACCTCGAACCAAGGATACCAGAGGAGTGCCTGGTTACCAAGCTAGCATATCACTATGAGGAGGGAGTAGGACGATCACGACAATGGGGGCAGATAAAAACTATCCAAGCCATGGCAGCACTGCTCGAAGATAACGAACATGAGGGTTACTATAAAAGAAGCCGTAAAAGGAATGATAATTACCAAGATAGAAATAATAACCAAAATAATAACAACAACCCTAACTTCCGGAATTACCGAAATAATTATAACAATTATAATAATAATGTAAATAACAATAATGAAAACAATTATCGGCCTAATAATCAGGGTAATAATTACACTGGTAATAATAACAATAATATGAGACGGCCTCAGTATAATAACAACAACTCCAACCGACCACAGAACCAAGGTGGAAACAACCAACCCCAGCAATATAGGAGGGCTAATTATGTACAGGCCAATAATGAGCAGGGAAGAAGGCGGTATTACCCAAGATGCCGTAGCTTCAACGGACATGATGACGAGGAGTACCAGCGCGAAGACAGGAGAAATTCACGGGGCGGACAACGAAGGAGCAGGAGTATTGAAGGCGACAGCCGAAACAACGATTATCGGCCCCAAGTACATTTCATACCAAACAATGACCAAAATAACCATGGGGGACGGCCCGATATGGAGGAGAGGAGTCAAGTAAACACGCCGGACAGACGCGAAGAAGAGAATGAATTCTCTTTAAACGCACCGCGGCAGTGAGAAACCAACTAGACCCCTCGCTGAACCATTCTATTGGGTACAATTACAAACAGACTTTAAACAAAACCATAACAATAATACGGAGTCATTATTTGAAAAATATCAGACAAGAACTGCTTGAAGAAGAAGAAATTGACCACCACCAATGTAACAACGAAATAGCATATGTGACTGCCGAAATAAACGGGGTGGCCACCACATTGATGATCGACACGGGTGCAAATGTCTCTTTAATTGATAGCACCGAAATCAACCGCATACAAGAAGAAAGTAAATCAGTAATACCAACCCTACCGATTAACAATATAATATTAGTGGGAGCGACTGGACGACAAAATAAAACTGTCAAGAAACAGGTCAATCTTGAAGTGACCAGTCATGGAGTCAAGATCCCAATGATATTTTTGGTAGCTAATGGATTACCATTTTGCAGTTTAATTGCCTGCGACATCCTGCGGAAATACTCAGCAATTATCGACATGAGCAGAGCAAAAATAACTCTGAGTACACGAGATTTGGAATGGACGGCTGAGATCATTGGAAGTAAGGAAGATCCTCAAGACTGCACCATTTTCCACATAAGAGAATTGCTAAGTCCTAGACATCAGACACCTACGGAAGAAGTTGAATATCAACCAAACAATGACATTTTGTGGAATGAAAAAATCAAAGAAATCCGCCAATTTAAGTCAACAAAGAGAGACAACTCACCAAACTCAGACCAAATTGAAATGTTGATCAACATATACAACAGATACCGGCATGTATTCTCGGACATCCCGGGGAAGGTCAAGAATTACCAATGTGTATTGAAATTTAAAGAACCTGTAAATTTTAATCGGAAGTCATACCCAATTGCTTATTCTTTAAAGGAAGCAGTCAGGACCGAAATTAACCAACTATTAAAAGATGACATCATTGAGTGCAGTCAGTCACCTTATACTAGCCCTATCGTAGCTATAAAAAAGAAGAACGGGAAAGTGAGGCTTTGCCTAGATGCTAGGGAGATTAATAAAAACCTAATTAATGACAGAACATCTCCTGGCGAAATAGAGGAAATTTTAAAGAAGTTTCATGGCACACAGTTTATTAGTTCATGGGACACCGTCTGCGGATACTGGCAGGTGGAACTGCACCCCCACAGCCGAAAATACGTGGCCTTTATTTTCGAAGGGCGCAACTACCATTTCAAACGATTGCCCTTCGGATTAGTGAACTCTGTAGCAATATTTATTCAGTGTATGGACCAGGTATTAGGCCAAGAAGCGCTCCAGTTCTCTACCATTTATGTAGATGATCTACTAATAACGTCTACCAACTGGGAAGAACACTGTAATAGAATAAACCATGTGTTAAACAAACTGTCAGAAAACAACATCACATTGAAACTTGAGAAATCACAACTAATAGCTAAGGAAGTACAATTTTTAGGTTTCCATTTAACAGAACATGGAATAACCCCCTCTAGAGAAAAGATAGAATCCATACAACAATTCCCCACCCCAAGAAACAAAAAACAATTACAGTCTTTTTTAGGCCTGTGCAATTACTATCGCAAATTCCAAAATAACTATTCGGAATTAACCACAAAATTATCACCACAATTATCTTCAAAGGACAAATGGACATGGGGACCAACTCAAGACAGTGTTTCTACAAATTAAAAACAAATTCCTAAAGACAGTAATGCTACATCACCCAGATTTCAATAAACCCTTCTACCTAAATTGTGACGCAAGTGACATCAGTTTAGGGTCTACACTATACCAAGAGGATGGAGATGGGAATCACCTGGTTATAAGCTTCGCCAGTAGAACACTGAACAAATGCGAACGAAATTACAATGTGACAGAAAAAGAACTGTTAAGTGTTGTATTTGCCTGCGGAAAATTCCGGACCTATATTTTAGGATATTCAATAACTGTACGGACAGACCACAAGTCCATATCATTCCTAAAGAACTGTAAATTAAGCCACGGTCGATTAACAAGATGGACCCTAGTCTTACAAGAATATAACATCAGTTGGGAGTACATTCCAGGCAAGAAGAATATAGCAGCAGACGTATTGTCACGCATAAATATAACCAATCAGACCTATGAAGGAGAGAAGGAAACGATTACAAAAGTCTATCACATCATTAAGGGTTGATCAGACTTAGAAGAAATAGTCAAGGAAATAGAACAACACCAGAAGCAAGACAGCAAGTTAATGCAAATCCAACAGAGACTAAGTGCACAAGACAGTAGAATAATACCTTACTATTGTTTACACCACAATCTGTTGTTCATTAAAACAAAATACCACAACAATACTTGGAAATTAGTGATACCACGAACATTAGAAAAAGAAATCATAACAGATTATCACATACGTTATGGACACATGGGAGCACTCAAAGTGGTAAGAGCACTGGAAGAACACCTGTACATTAAGGACATAAACAGAAGAGTGCGTAATTATGTCAGGAGTTGCCACATATGTCAACTGTTGAAATGCACTAACGAAAAGAAAGATGGAATAATGATACCTGTAACTTCATCAAATAAACTAGAAAAAGTTTTCGTAGACATCTGCGGTCCATTCCCTAGAAGTGGAGGTAGACATAAGTATAAATACCTCATAATAATTTTCGACCATTACACAAAATTCACGAAGTTATACCCAATAAATCGTGCAAACACAAATAAGATCTCACTATTATTATACAAAACTATATACCTGAAGTGGGAAGTCCGAAAACTATCATAACGGATCATGGTACCCAGTTGAAGGGTAAAAGATGGAAAGACACACTGCTGGATCATGGGGTAAAAACCTATAAAACCTCAGTATACCATCCTAGCAGTAACCCGGCAGAAAGAGTGTTAAGAGAAGTTGGGAGAATCCTCAGGACATACTGTTCCAACCAACAACGGAAGTGGAATGAATACATATCAGCAGCAGAAGATTTCATAAATCTAGCTCACCACCAATCCATTGAAACCACACCTTATAATGCCATGTTTGAGAAACCCCCACCACGAGAAATCACTGACATTATTAATTTTCCCCGAAGCCAAGAATACCAGTTCAACAAAGTTCAATTTCATACTAAGATTGAAGAGAAGATAGAAGAAAGGAGAAGAAAGTACCAAAACAAAGTACCACTGAAAATAATACAGTACCAAGTAGGGGATAAAATATTACTAAAAAATCGAGAATTACCCAGTACAATGGAGGGTATCACGAAAAAACTACTATTACTGTATACAGGTCTGTATACAATCACAAAAAACAATCAGAACAACACATATGAAATTTCTGACCCAGTAAGTAAGAAAATCATTGGTACATTTAACCAAGCATCTTTGAAGAAATATTATGTATAATGAAAACTATCATAAAATGTAATATGTCGTAACATCTACAGTATCAAGGTATACAATACTCTAAGCAGAGATAAATAAAATGACTCAAACGAAATGTAATTGACCCATAATGAGCCCAATAGAATGGTGAAAGTGTGAAAACCCCAGAAAATCCAAGAAAAGATAACGAACAAAGTGTTGCGAACCCGTGTATAAACAGTGTTAGAAATAAATTATGGTGAAACTAAAGAAGAATAGAAGACTATGACATAAAGTGATGAAGAATTTAAGAACTAACTGCATAATTATATAGTGATGAAGATAAGTGTGTAAACTAAAAACATTGAATGATCACAAATACAACTTGCAACCTAGTATTGATGAATAGCAGCAAGGCTGATAATAATATAACAAATATATCAAGTTATAACTAATAATGACCTGTGAAGAGAAATATATTAAATAGAATGATAAAGCATTCGCAATGATAATAATGGAACCTCTAATCCCTTGAATATTCTAATGAATATGATGTCTTATATTGAAAAATAAATGATATATTATGTTTTATATGTTGTGATAGTGCAACTGTTGTTATGTGCAACTTTTTATTGTCCCAGACAGAGATGAAGATTCCTCTGATTCTGTGGGTGTATAGTTGAGGAACGGGAACGGCGGAGAATGGATGCCAAATAGAGCCCCTCTGACTCCGAACCTGCTATAAATGTTAGGGAATTATGATATTTCAAGGATTAAATCAACAACTGTGAGGTAAATAAAAGAGCAAAGGAGATTGTCACAAGAATCAAGATGTGTATAATGTAAAGAAAAAATGTATTATTGAAAAACAGGGAAATTGTTAAATTAAGAACCAATATATGATATAACTAAATGACCAAGAGTATAAAAACTTGAGCAATACTAGTAAGCTGAAAATAATACTAGCAGTGAACTCAGTCTAGATCAACACACCAACAGTCTATTAAATTCAATAAAGATAGAAGCAGTAATTTTATAATTAAACAAAATAAGGTGATAATTTCTTCAAACCATAAAACTATTTTCTCAAATTATCAATTTTGAGAGGGGAGTATATGTAACATCACAAAATGTTCCATAACCATAATGCACACCAGAAGGGTGAAATATAACACTAAAGTTGTAAAATGGATAATTATAATGAATGTAACAAAGAAGAGAAGCGACCAGCAAAGAAGAAAGAAGAGGAGGGATCCCAAGAAGCAGTGATGAATACACTGCATGACACTACAACTTAAGTACAATGACTGACTATGACTTATGGACAAGCAAAGTTCACAAATAAGCTGTCAAGTGAGCCAGTTCAAGACATTGATGTGTAGAGTCATATAATATAAACAAAATAACCAATGACTTTAACAAGATAATAACAAATAACAGCATATTGGCTGAAAGATATAGAACAATGATACAGAAATAACAAAGACTATATACTATGCTAGCTGTAGCCACAAAGCTATAAAAAATAGAATTGCCAACAAAGATGTAGCCGTATAGATTAAGGGTAATTATAAACGGAAGCCTTATGTGTAAATAAGCAACTTCCTAAATAAATGAAATGTAAGTAGAGATAATAATAAGCAGGGAATAAACCTTGTACTACAACTATATCCAAACCCTGTATGAACGAGTTTATGTCAGTGAAATAATAGGGAAACAGGACCCCTAATTAACATAAACTTACAGAATAGTAAATGTAACGAATAAGGTGTGAAGTACCACCACTTAATTAATATTATATGCCTTAAAAATGAGTAGGCCATGTAAAAATGTAATTAGAGAATAAGGAATTTTCAGAATAATGTATCGACATAATTATACTAAGATTTAATATTGTTCAGCTGTAGGCAGCATTTACTTTTAATAATGTATGTACTTTTATTCATTTAATAACGTTCAAAAGAGAAAACAGATGTAAATAATCAAATATCAAAGAAAGGAAAATAGTCGCATTTGCATTATTAGCAGACGACACTAAGAAACCATGTTTTAGGACGGTATTTCTATGTATTGTCAATGAAAACTAGGTTCAAACCGGCCTCAAGCCACGTCAAAATAAAGATCAGAAACTGAGCTTTAATTTGGTGATAATAGCTTAAATAATGGAATTGTAATAGTTTAATAATTAGTGTTAGCATCATTTTTTAACAAGATTTAAGAAAGTGCAAGTGAATACTAACAACAACGGTAGTTGAGTACAGAATACGCGTCGGTGGTGTTTATTAAAAACATTACGTCACCATGACATAATTTTGTACCAATCACAAACGAGTTTACTTAGCGAAAATTACTCCTAGCGGCGATCGAGAGAGGGGTATATAATCAAAAGGACGCTAAGAAATTCGCATTCGCGTCTTTATCCACAAGCTAACCAGTTGCATCTCTGCATTGTGGTAATATTTAAAATAATCAACAACAGTACAATTGTAGTAAATACCTTGAATTTTGTCAAAGTAACCATTGAAAAGGAGAGTCATCGTCTCTGAGTGCATCGAAAGTTAATTGTGAGTTTATATAAACAGTGCGTGTATCGGAACGAGTAAAGTTAACATAACCTGTAAAGGCTATAACCTATTGTTAGTAAGAAGAAGGTTATTTCTCATTTCCAAGTGCGATTAAAGTGTAGTGTATTATCGATCAATATAATCCGATCGTTAAAGTGTTCATTTTTAATCAATACGATTGGACAGTATTGTGGTAATTTTCATATTAAAAGGTTGGCTAATCTGTACGCTCTGCATTACGTTTATCGCGTTCAGGCTAAAGCACAGTTCAACTTGCGTCGGCGGGCAGCGGACGTAATCGCGTTTGCTGCCTCGTTCTGTCATTTTCATTTTTTCTTGTTGTCGCGACAATTTATGTAGGCCTTAGGCCTTAAACTTTTTTATGTAGATTGGAGTGTTGCGCACTTGCGCCTCAATTTTGCCATGTAGCATTTCGTAACCGACTTGGTTTTCTTCAAAATTCGAATGTCTTTCAGACGTAGCCAACCTTACTATGCCGATTAAATTGTAATGAAAAATTAATAAATGTATTAAATACAGTCCACGCTCATCATTATTCAGCATCCTGGCAATTACATTAATCTTCCTAACATTTTTTTGGTCGCTCCGTGCCTGGATTCGTCATTTTACTTTTCTTCAACTTATATCAGAGCGGTTTTCATCATTTTTTCAACCACACTTTCTGGCCATCACGGGCGATTCAGCATGTTCGCTGATCCGACCGTGTCGGGACTTAGTCAGCATTTCTTTCGTCGCCATTGAGCCTCGTGACGACACCACTACAAGATCATCCATGTGTTAACGTCTACACACCAGATTGAGCAGTCATCTATCCAGTCCGTGTGTATCTGCCATCTATTCCACGGCCTCGACGCTCCAGGACATCTCACACAAAGTACGACGTCAACGACATCACTAACAGGTGCGTAGAATGGCTGAAGAAGGCCTCAAAGTATTGGTCAGAAAGAGAGGCGGCTTAAAGTCTGCCATAGTGCGAATCAATTCTGCTATAACTAACTTTGATAAAAACAATAATACTAAACATTTTTTAACGGTTAGACTGGAAAGTCTAAAGAGTTTAGCAACAAAATATGATGAGGTACAGTCTGAAATTGAACTAATTTCTAAGGATATAAACGCTGCTCAAGAAGACAGAATTGAGGTTGAAGAACTTTTATATTCAACCGAAGCTAATATCTTGCAATTAATAGAAACTTTCAACGTTCAGACTGAATCTCAAGTATTAACAAGTAATATGCAATTAAAACCTATAAGTTTGCCCTGCTTCACAGGCAACATTTTAGAATGGCAGCACTTTTATTCAATATTTCTGGACTTGGTACATGCCAGATCTGCTCTAACTTCAGTGCAAAAACTACATTATTTGTATTCATCTCTTAAAAATGAGCCATTAGATCTAATTAAAGCCTTACCTATTTGTAATGAGACCTATTCCATAGCGTTGAGTTTGCTGTCCGCTAGATATGATAACAAATTCATATTAGCGAAATATTATATTCAAAATTTGCTAGAAGTAAAGTACCACCCTCGCAGTTTAGAGCTAGAAACGATATGTGTAATTTACTAATACTGAACTCTTAACTCTGCTTGATGGCGACTCTTAAAATTATCTCAGGGTATCAAAGAAATGATTACTAACACAGTTAACTTGAAGGACTGCTAATTTTAATGAGCATTTTCATTAACATGTTACAATTTGCATAGAATCTTCATGGTTAACAATTATTAAATTTATACCTCTCATCAATTATTATTGAAAGTAGGTTCATAGACCAATTGAATTGCCAATAGTAATAGAGTTACAAAAAGACATGAATTAAATTGAGTTTAATGTTCAATTTGGTTTACTTGTTAAGTTGAATTCCTTTTGGTTGGTGAGTCCTTCCCTCGGAGTCTGCGATCTTGGAGATTGCGTTGTCGGCGATTCGGATGATCTTGTTAATGACACTCGATGACACTACCACTTGATTATTTCGGTTTCACTCTAATTATCACTGTTCACACCTACTCACTGATTCATCATGTAACTAGTGTATACTAATCAATTTTGACACCTTAGTAACTACGTGATTAAACTGAGTGCTCGCACTATCAATAATACATCCCGAAAACACTCCCACGATCCGCAACTTTCAAGTGCACGCTTTCGATTATCGATACTCTGAAGTTCGGTAATTATCACCAAGTTATTCAATCTAACAATTACTTTAATCTGGCATACTTCGTTTACCGTACTACCGGGTTTAATACTATTTAAACGCACGACATGAATACTGTACTTCTTACTTATTGCAAGTTTTAGTTATAAAATTTTAATACGTGCTAACGAGTCTGAATAGTTGTAATGTTCGCCGTAGACTAGCCTGACAAAATTCCCAACTACATTTTTTATACTCCTCAAACATTACCCATGCACACTATTGACAAATCGCGTTCCCATTGGTTTCATATACCGCGATATTTGATTTCCACCAACCCAACTAGCTAATTTCGCCCGCTTAAAAGTGACGCTTTCTCTCATTCGTCAAAAAACAGCGCGTAGCAAACTTTTACCGCGAAACCTAACATGACGCTACTTCGAGTTTTCTCTCTCACCTACTCTGTCTAAATCCTAGCGGTACGGTCTTGGCCGAGCACTCAATTTTCCCTCGACTTCACTTAACTTTATTGCTTTTTTTTTAACACAATACATTTTATTCTTTTACACCCTGTACGTGACTTGCTGAATAACTTTCGCACCGACATACTGTCGCCTTGACTAGGGTGTGTGTGCTTTGAAAAACACCGCCACGCTGGTTTACAACAGTACATCAAGTCACATTACTTGCATTTCTTATTCTAATATACATTTGATAATCATGTTTTCTATATAAAACTAGCGTAAAATTTGGTAGCATTCAATTTTTACGTAAATCGTTCCCCAAGAGAATCGTATAAGATTTTTGCTATAAAATTGATGACGATTCTATTGCTCGTCCTTCAAATGGATTTTATTTCATTTATTTAACCCCTTTACAAATTTTTTTTTTCAAAATTCTTACACCTATTAAATTCATATTATATTAATCATATATCTACAAATGAAATTTAATTGCTCATACTACAGTACATTTATTAAACAAAATATATATATATATTTTTTTTATTACTCCATTCTCCACCCTTTACCTCTATCAGCTGTTGACATTGGCATTAGGCCTCAGTTTGTTTACAAACAGAACCCTAAACTGGTTTTTGCTACCTGCTTGTCAACACTACAGACCGCAACGGTTCTCGCGTCCCGCTATTCACGCCCTCGTTAGAAACAACTACTTTCCCTAAACATTACATAACGTCTTGTACCCATAATCTATTTAAAATCTTATTCTACATATAAAATACAATGTTTACAATACAAAACTATTTATCCTCTCCACATTTTGTCAACTTAGTCTTATTACAATTTTACTTATAAATTATTACATCTGTAAAAGTGGTGTTCTTACAATCTGTTTATTTATTATTTCGTTGTTCTTTGAGTGTAGTGTGTGTTAAACTTTGTGATTTTTATGCTTCGTTGGTTAATCCTTACTACCTGCATTACTTGTTGACGGGACACTGTTGGTCTCCCCCCTAAACTGGCTCTTCCATTTAGTCGGCTTATTATAATGCGTTCTCTCCGCGGTAAAACCATCTCGCTCGCTCACTTTCCCTCTCTCTTCTCCGTTGTGTTTACTCAATTTAATAACATGATTCGAGCTGTTCGATATTAACTTTTTTCGAATCCTTCCGGGTTGTTGGATGTCTACGAGTTGGTATGTAGACCAACTCCGACTCTCCACTCCGACTTCTTTACTGACCTTATACGGATCTTTGAACCTATCACAAACCCTTCCAATTACTCTTTTATTTAGGCCTGACATTGAGTATTCTCGTAATAGCACTTTGTCACCTACCTGAAACTTCGTACGTCGGCTAAATTGATTTGTTCTGTCCGTTTTCCATCCTTCTCCTTAATCTTTACATAAATACTTCTGTAGTCAACTGGCTGATTTGCTGGTATCATTTCCTTATCTACGTACTTGGTCCAATCACGCCCTGGTTTTTTTCCTTGCCGCGTTTGGTTAAACCCATGCTTTCTTAGATTTTTTGGTCGATACCTTCTACGATGCCTTCTTCTTCTGCTGCCAGCCCCTTCCAGATGTCTCGATACCCATGCGATGTCGTTGATGTCGTGATAATGTTCATGGTATAGTTCAGTTAGTTTCTTAATGAACTCTATCGGAAGATCCTTGGAGCCATTAAATTTGACTTCTCTCATCTGCTCGTTGATAACGCTTCTGGTGACGGGTGACGCGTTTATCAATGCCATCTTCGTCCGAACTTCGCTTTGTAACTGCTGCAACTTGCGGTTCGTTTCTCCCAAATGGTTATCTATTTTGCTTGCTAACTCTTTTAGGGTATCCGCCCCTACTTTGAGAGCAGCAACACTTTCGTCACAACGTTTATTGGTCGCTATTACCTTTTCGTTTAAAATTTTAATGTCACTACTATGCTTATCGTCTATTTCCTTCAATAATTTTTCATTATCACTAAACTTATCATTAATTTCATTCTTAATAGTACTAATCTCTTCATCTATCATAGTTTTTGTGTCTACTTTAAATTGTTGCAAAATTTCATTATTTTCCTTTTTGATCTCACTGTGTTGTGTGGTTATTTCGTCTCTTAAGTCTCTTAAAACCTGGTTTCGTTGTGTAATCTGTTGTGATAATTGTTTTGTCTGTTGTGATTGTTCTAACTTTTGTTTTTGTAATACTTCTGTTTGCTGTGTCATTTGTTGTGATAATTGTTGTAGTAATGCATACATATTCGGTTCTTTAGGTGTTTCTGTTGTTGTTTCTTGCGCTAATCTCGGTCTACCCTCGTGTTGTATCTCTGGTGTGATTTGTGGTGTTTCTACTTCTTCGTGGTCCTGTCCCCGCGTCCTTGACTCTTGATCGTCCACAGTTAGTTGGGCGAGTGTATGTTGATCCCCTAATTGGTTGTTAATATCTAACTCCCCTTCGTAACTCTGAGTTGTCCCTGTTTCCGTATTCATTTTGTTGTTTAATTTGTTTGTGTTGTTCTGTATGTATTTCGTTTGCCTACTTTTGCTTCGTATGATCATACAAAATTATTCTTATTCTCTACGTTTCTTATTCTACTTTTCTTATACTCTATTCACTATTCAATTGTCTGTTTAGCTTACAAATTAAACCTTGCAATAGGCTCCAAATACTACCTAGTGTAGGATTTGGGCTTTATAAGCCCCACGTTGGGCGCCACATACGACCCTCGCAGTTTAGAGCTAGAAACGATATGTGTAATTTACTAATACTGAACTCTTAACTCTGCTTGATGGCGACTCTTAAAATTATCTCAGGGTATCAAAGAAATGATTACTAACACAGTTAACTTGAAGGACTGCTAATTTTAATGAGCATTTTCATTAACATGTTACAATTTGCATAGAATCTTCATGGTTAACAATTATTAAATTTATACCTCTCATCAATTATTATTGAAAGTAGGTTCATAGACCAATTGAATTGCCAATAGTAATAGAGTTACAAAAAGACATGAATTAAATTGAGTTTAATGTTCAATTTGGTTTACTTGTTAAGTTGAATTCCTTTTGGTTGGTGAGTCCTTCCCTCGGAGTCTGCGATCTTGGAGATTGCGTTGTCGGCGATTCGGATGATCTTGTTGATGACACTCGATGACACTAACCACTTGATTATTTCGGTTTCACTCTAATTATCACTGTTCACACCTACTCACTGATTCATCATGTAACTAGTGTATACTAATCAATTTTGACACCTTAGTAACTACGTGATTAAACTGAGTGCTCGCACTATCAATAATACATCCCGAAAACACTCCCACGATCCGCAACTTTCAAGTGCACGCTTTCGATTATCGATACTCTGAAGTTCGGTAATTATCACCAAGTTATTCAATCTAACAATTACTTTAATCTGGCATACTTCGTTTACCGTACTACCGGGTTTAATACTATTTAAACGCACGACATGAATACTGTACTTCTTACTTATTGCAAGTTTTAGTTATAAAATTTTAATACGTGCTAACGAGTCTGAATAGTTGTAATGTTCGCCGTAGACTAGCCTGACAAAATTCCCAACTACATTTTTTATACTCCTCAAACATTACCCATGCACACTATTTACAAATCGCGTTCCCATTGGTTTCATATACCGCGATATTTGATTTCCACCAACCCAACTAGCTAATTTCGCCCGCTTAAAAGTGACGCTTTCTCTCATTCGTCAAAAAACAGCGCGTAGCAAACTTTTACCGCGAAACCTAACATGACGCTACTTCGAGTTTTCTCTCTCACCTACTCTGTCTAAATCCTAGCGGTACGGTCTTGGCCGAGCACTCAATTTTCCCTCGACTTCACTTAACTTTATTGCTTTTTTTTTAACACAATACATTTTATTTTTTTACACCCTGTACGTGACTTGCTGAATAACTTTCGCACCGACATACTGTCGCCTTGACTAGGGTGTGTGTGCTTTGAAAAACACCGCCACGCTGGTTTACAACAGTACATCAAGTCACATTACTTGCATTTCTTATTCTAATATACATTTGATAATCATGTTTTCTATATAAAACTAGCGTAAAATTTGGTAGCATTCAATTTTTACGTTATAAAAGTCGACAATCAAAGACTCTGTCCAAAGTTTGGCAGAATTCATAAATACAATAACGTCTTCAGTTAATTCGCTGGCAGCTATGCAACTGTCAGTGGATTCATTTGAGCTTATTACTGTACAACTATTGTCAGCAAAACTTGACCATTCCACGTTTAAATTATGGAAGGAGTCTATAGATCCCGATAATCTTCCCAACTTTCAAAGCTTTACCCAGTTTTTAAACGCACGTAGACAATTATTAGAAAATACATTACCGATAGATGCCGGACAGCAGCTCAACAAGCCGACTTTAAGGTTTAATAATAAATCTGAAAAACATAAATTACGAAACTCTGCTGGCAGCACTGCATTTAAGAGTTATCACTCAACTTCAAATAATTATTTATGCCCATGCTGCAAAGCTAGTCATCCAATTTACATGTGTGACAAATTTCGTGAATTAAGCATATCAGAACGAGGGCAACTTATATTAAAGCATAAATGCTGTACCAATTGTTTAAGACCAGATCATTTTTCATCTAATTGTAAGGTCAAACAATCATGTAAGATCTGTTCAAAACGACACCATACATTGCTGCACATAAATAATGTGTCAAAACAAGGTTCTGCCAGCAGTAGCAATTATTGTTCACTTAAGCTCCAGTCTGCAAACAATGTTCTTTTATCGACAGCACTCGTGTTCGTCATCGACCGGGCTGGTAACAGACAGCTTGCAAGAGTTTTATTAGATGTTGGTTCACAAATGAATTTTTGTACGGAATCATTTGCTAAGAAATTACAACTTAACTTGACTAAATCTAATATACCGATTACAGGCATTAATAATGCGGCATGTTGTGCCACTAATTTGGCATCTATTCGTATTACTTCTCGCTATCAAAGGTTCAGCTTTGACGCTACGTGTGCAGTCTTATCTGCATTGACTCATAAACTGCCAGCACAATCTTTCGACATAAATCATTTTAATATCCCAGATAACGTTTTCCTCGCTGACCCACATTTCAACATATCAGCTGATATAGATATACTTTTATGAGCGCAATTTTATTTAGATTTGATTTTAGCTAACAAATATGTACGTGGTCCTCACTTTCCTATTATACAAGAAACAAAGTTAGGCTACATTCTAGCAGGCAATCTGCCCAAACATTGCCGTTCTAAGGGTCCTGCTGTTTCGTTCTTGGCTAGGAACAACGACAGTCAAATTTTAGCGTCTCTTGAGAAATTTTGGGAGACCGAAACCATCCCTGATAATGCACCCATTAGTAACGATTCAGCTTGTGAGGAACATTTTGTTAAGTCCACTCATCGCAATGATGAGGGTAGGTTCGTTGTCTCGCTACCATTCGAGTCTGACAATCCCCAGTTGGGTGAGTCCTATGCTACCGCTGAAGCGAGATTCTTGAGTTTAGAACGCCGGTTCATGCGTGATTCTGAGCTTGCGCGTGAATATGCAAACTTTATTCAAGAGTATATGGATCTTGGCCACATGGCGCTTGTCGACGATTGTTCTATCAATTCCAGGGTTTCAAATACCTACTATTTGCCTCACCATGCCGTCTTTAAACATTCTAGTTCCACGACAAAACTTCGCGTCGTTTTTGATAGCTCAGCCAAAACTATCAATGGTCTTTCTCTCAATGATATTTTGTTGGTAGGCCCAAATGTCCAACAAGATCTTTTTTCTATTCTCTTGCGATTTCGCATGCACAACTATGTTCTGATCGCCGACATCGAGAAGATGTATCGACAAATTCTAGTGTCTGATAAGGATTGTCATTATCAACGTATTCTGTGGCGTAATTCTCCCCTTCAACAGTTTAAACATTTTGTACTGCGAACTGTAACATACGGTACTGCTAGTGCCTCGTTTTTGGCCACTCGTTGCCTTATTCAGATTAGTAAGGATCATGAAGCTTCTTTTCCTGACGCTGCTTCAGCTATAATTAATGATTTCTATGTCGATGATTTGTTAACCGGTGCAGACACCATTTCTAATCTGACCAAGTTGAAATCTGACTTAGGTACGTTGTTGAGTCAATATGGCCTTACTCTGCATAAATGGGCATCAAATGAACCCAATGTGGTCGCAGATCATAATAATTTATCACTCCCATTAAACAAACAAGGTAATGTGCGTAAGTTGGGCATTCTTTGGAATAACTCTACAGATTCATTTTTGTTTGACATCAAGTCATGTCCAGTTGAGTCAAGCATCTCTAAGAGGAAAATCCTGTCGATTATCACGGGTATCTACGACCCACTCGGACTCGTCGGTCCAATTGTTTTTCTTTACAAACAGTTTATGCAGCAACTGTGGCTGTGCAATCTTGGTTGGGATAAGCCAATCTCCGGGCAATTATATTTGCATTGGCGTTCATTGTGCGATAAGTTATATCTAATTGGTAAAATTATTGTCCCACGCTCTATTCGCAGCAAGTCCAAGGCAAAGATAGTTGAATTACATGGGTTTGCGGATGCTTCTGAAAAGGGCTGTTGTGTTTACGTTAGAGTCATTTATCAAGATTCATCGGCCTCTTGTCACCTTCTGTGTTCCAAATCTCGCGTGGCCCCACTACGACAGGTGTCATTACCCCGCATTGAACTCTGTGCTTGCTTGTTGTTATCGCTACTTTTATTCAAAGTCACCCCTGCTCTTCATTCCTTTATCAATAGGGTTCACCTGTATTCTGACTCCATGGTGTCCCTTTACTGGATTCATGCCCAGTCTTCTAGGTGGAAGACCTACGTCGCTAATCGTGTTGCCGAGATTCAGCGTCTCACTGAAACCTACACATGGCATCATATCAATTCACAACATAATCCTGCTGACATTATTTCTAGGGGATGTCACCCCGACGTTTTGCGCGATTGTTCGCTTTGGTGGCATGGTCCCGCTTGTTTATCTCAATCTTCCGAGCCCAATCTTTTTTCACCTTTTTTACCTTCTAATCTGTCGTCTCCTGAATGCTCTGCGGAGGAGAAAAAAAAACCCCAAACTCTCTAATTTCTACCCTATCTATTGATCTTTCAAAGGACTTTTCTTCATTGCACCGTCTGACTCGCGTATACGCTTATTGCTTTCGATTCATAAAAAATATTAGACTCTCCAGGGCTGAGAAAATCTCGGGTGCTCTTACCCCCGTCGAAATTCATTCTACTCTTAATTTCTTCATAAAACAATCCCAGTCCATCCACTTCGCTGCTGAGCTTAATTGCCTTCGTAATGGGTTTTCTGTCTCTATCAGGAGTAAGTTGTCTTCTCTGGACCCGTTTCTTGATGAGTTTGGCGTCATACGTGTCAGCGGACGCTTACAGCAGTCGCAACTACCCTATGACAATAAGCATCCTATTGTCTTGCATCCATCGGCTCACATCACTCGCCTTATAATCGAGTGCGAACATATTCGTCTACTCCACGCTGGTGCTCAACTTGTGCATCATTCACTTCGTCGACGTTGGTGGATCATTAACGCCAAGATAGTCATTCGTTCCATCATTCGTAGATGCGTCAGGTGTCTCAGATTTAGCACCAAACATCAGGTTCAAAGGCTTGGTATTTTGCCATCTCCTAGGGTCACTCCTTCGCTGCCGTTTCTATTCTGCGCAATTGATTATGGTGGTCCCTTCATGATTCGTCATGGCGGGCAGACATCTAGGACTCTGTCAAAATCCTATGTGTCTTTGTTCATTTGCTTAGCCACCAGGGCCATTCATTTGGAATTGGTTTCCGACCTTACGGCCAACGCGTTTATAGCTGCCTTACGTCGTTTCATGGCCCTTAGGGGCATACCCAGCCAGTTATATTCTGATAATGGCACGAACTTATGGAAGACCTCCAACGTTTTGCATGACCTTTACAATCTTTGGCATAATAAGGATGCCACCTCATCAATCCAATCCTTTACGACCTCTCATGGTATTAAATGGTCATTTATTCCGCCCTCCTCACCTCATTTTGGTGGTCTTTGGGAGAGCGGCATAAAGAGTTTAAAGTATCATTTGCGCCGCGTGGTCGGCAAGTCCATACTCACTTTCGAGGAGTTTACGACGGTTTTGTCTCAGGTAGAGGCATGTCTAAACTCACGTCCATTATTTGCCGTTTCATCGGATGTAAACGATCCAGTGCCACTTACCATTGGCCATTTTTTAATTTGCGCACCATTAACGGCGATACCTGATCCTGACTTATCTCACGTTACCATCTCTCGTCTTGGACGTTGGCAACTTCTCCAGAAGTTTGTCCAAGTCATTTGGAAATCTTGGTCTCCCGACTACTTACACCAATTACAACAACGTCACAAATGGAAATTCGCAAAGGAAAACGTTTCCATTGGTGACCTGGTTTTGCTGATCGATGATAACTTGCCTCCATTAGCATGGAAATGTGGGGTAATTACCGCCACATTTCCCGGCCCAGACAACTTAATTAGAGTAGTTGACGTTCGCACGCCTACTGGCACCTTTCGCAGACCAGTTCACAAGTTATGTTTGTTGCCAGCGCGGGACGAGGCTTAGACACGAGGTCAATATAATTACTTAGCACAATGCTATATTTCACCTGGCCACTGGCTTTCATTACTTTATTGTCTGACAATTTGGTCGACTTCAATTGGTGATATGTATTATCACAAACATTTTTATGTTAATATTGCATTATTGCGTATTTCATACACTAAATTCGCATGTGACTTGTAATTGTACAACCATGCACTATGTTATTATATGTATGCTTATCATATTGTTATGGTGATATACTTTACTATTCTTGTATTTATATATTAATAATTTTGTGAGACATACTATGTCCTTTGCATACTTATATTTGATATCGGTAATGGGTTATGTGTCATGTCATTGGTGGTATTGTTCTTATGTAATAATTTTGTTATATAATATTCACATGGTCTGCAGCTATACAAACCATGTATGCATCTTCTTGCACATTTTTTGTCAATATGTGTGCTATTTTATTACTCTATGAATTTATATGTTACTCGCAATTGTTCAACACATGCATTACATTTTGTATAAACACATTTGCTGTACTTGTCACTTATGCTATTGTGCCTTGTATTCATGTATTTGTAATTATCTAAACCGATTTCTATTGTATTTATTATGTATAACTTTGTATCTATGTAAAACACATTGGTTTACCCGCATCTACTGTCTATAACCATGCGCCACGCACATACTTTTATATTTTTATATTTTGTATTTGTATTTTGCGATCACGTATTGCACAATTATTATTCATGCTTTTAATTATGACATACATGTCATTACACTTTGTGCTTGTAATCATTCAACAATGTATAATCTGTTTTCACATGTCAATTTATTGTGCATTCCTGAAACTGTCAGGTATAGCATGCATCATTTAATTATTATATTAAAGCGTTATGCTAAATCTATGTTTTTACATGTATAATTTTGTAATAATTTTTGTCTATTCATTTTTGTCCAGTCAATACTATTGTATAGGTCAACTGGCCTTGACTGGTTTCAGCTATCCATCATGACTTGCATAAAATATTTGCAATTTGTATCGGGCCCATCATGTGATGAGTCACCGATTATTCATCATCAAACATTGTCAAACTATGTATTTTTCATGTTTTATATTGTTTTATATTGTATACATACAATATATATTAGCAATACATTGCCAATTCTTGCATTTATACTCATGTATAAATCAGTTTGCAAGCCAACTGTGGCCTGCTCAACTGTTATCATCATTATTCAGGTTTTATCTCTGGACAGTTAATGTTATAACTGTTATCTAACATTTCAATCTCAAGGTTCAATACAATTTATTGAGGTTGATATCTATTATTAAGAACACACATTGTGTTTTCGTATAATAAATTATTAAAATGTATTAAAAAATCTTTTGATTTTTTGCGGGCAGTTATGGACAGTAATGTGGTAATTTTCATATTAAAAGGTTGGCTAATCTGTACGCTCTGCATGACGTTTATCGCGTTCAGGCTAAAGCACAGTTCAACTTGCGTCGGCGGGCAGCGGACGTAATCGCGTTTGCTGCCTTGTTCTGTCATTTTCATTTTTTCTTGTTGTCGCGACAATTTATGTAGGCCTTAGGCCTTAAACATTTTTATGTAGATTGGAGTGTTGCGCACTTGCGCCTAAATTTTGCCATGTAGCATTTCGTAACCGACTTGGTTTTCTTCAAAATTCAAATGTCTTTCAGACGTAGCCAACCTTACTATGCCGATTAAATTGTAATGAAACATTAATAAATGTATTAAATACAGTCCACGCTCATCATTATTAAGCATCCTGGCAATTACATTATAAAACATTAATCTTCCTAACAACGATTAAAAATCCAGGTAGTACTGTGACCAAATTTATTGTTTATATACCATCCATTGATTGTAGGAATTAACATACTTGTACTGACGCAAAAACAATCAAACTATTCGTAGAGAACACTGTATTAATTTATTTAGAGGGATTAATATAACCCAACGTAAGAATATATGTATTAGAATTTTTTATAACTAATATCAATTAGAATATAAGCAAACGAAATTCTCGTTAATCAATTATTTAATTGAAAGTTATTAAAGAGGCCTAAAATGAATTATTATATCATAATAGTAATTTTTAAAAGAAATTAAAATCGTTCTATTCTGTATTTCAAAGAACTTACCCTTGAGGTAATTAGTCCAATAAGATAAATATTTTGTTAGTAAAAATAAGAGTTTTTTATTGTGCTTAAACTGAGCTAGACCAGTCATTAAACAGATAATTTGTGATCCGAAATATATCATTGATAAATGTATTTTTCAAATCAATTCTAGAGGTTATAATAAACCAATAATATTATACAGCGTTAACTTTTGTTTTAATTATTTTAGAATAGGTAATCATCCCTCAGTATTGCAGACACTGAGGTACATCAAAACATAAATTTTTAAGTATACTATTTAAATTATTTTCAATTCAATTAACATTTAAAAGATAGAAACAGTAAAAGGTAAATACACACAATTATAAAATTAGAAGTTTGTTTTTTATGGGACATTTCTTTAAGAAAACCCATATGGCGCCCACATAACATTCAAGGTATTGTAAAACCTTGTTTATGAAATATTATACTGGTCAAAAAAGGAACTTGACAGTTTATTCATTAGCTATGAACGTCTGAACCTCAAGTACGTCAACCAGGTACGTGAAGTATTAATTATATTAATATATTTTGTCCAGACAACACTTGACTTACACATACACAGACGAGATTTTTATATAGAAGAGGATTTCGACTTCAAGTTCGACGCAACCGTTACATTCATCAGCGGATCAACAAGTTAATATTTTATTCATAATAAACCATATCACTACAAATAAATTATACTTTATCAATTATAAAAATAATTACTGCATACAAGAGACCACATTAAACATTTTTAAACAGTAACATAATTATTGAACAGAGTGACATTCAATAGCGGGACTTGAACACGTATACCCGTTAATTAAAGATAAACCCACCGTAACCGTTTAGTTACAGATTGGCTTCCATCGCGGGGCTTAAGTAAAGACGGACGACACAATTTGTTACAATATCTATATTTCTATTGCTTACCTGGATGACCGGCACACCTGCTTAGAACTAGGAGGGTGCCTCCTAAAGGAAGAAAAACATCGTGCTGGGGAACCATTAGGTTAATTAATTAATGCAGTGACCTCAATTTCCAAAACTCAACAAATTGGCTCTTATTTCCTTTTAAAATTCTTACAAAGATGAAACCTTAAGGGTTTTACTCTTTTTTCAAAAACTGTTATTTATAAACATTAGACACAGCTATGACCATCATTTAAAAAGTTATTTGAAAAGACATTATTTAACGGACATATACAATAAGTTATTGAATAGTTATACACAAGCCGTTATGACACAATTATAATACAATTACTCGTCTTCACAAATTTGAAAACTCCTTTTTTTTTTTTTTTTACCTATAACCTCATAGAAGAAATTGGAGAAGATTTTTTAGATATATGCGGGCCATTTCCCTGTAGTGGCGGACGCCATCGGTATAAATATATCATAATAATGATTGACCATTTTACTAAATTCATAAAATTATATCCTGTGAACCGAGCCACCACTTTAAAGGTTTTGGGAGTAATTACAAATCAATATCTTCCTGAGGTAGGAAAACCTATATCAATAATTACAGACCACGGAACACAATTTAAAGGTAAAAGATGGAAAGATACGTTATTGGCGCTCGGTATAAAGACCTATAAAACATCTGTTTACCACCCAAACAGTAATCCAGCAGAGAGAGTGTTGAGAGAGGTAGGTAGGATACTTAGAACATACTGCCACCATCAACAGAAAAAAATGGCAAGAATACCTATTAGCCACCGAAGAATTTCTCAATCTAGCACATCACCCACCTATAGGGATTACCCCATATACGGCAATGCATGAGAAACCACCCCCCGAGCGATACAAGAAATTATTGAATTTCCGACTCACAAGGAATATAAATTTGATCAGATAAGATTTTATAATAAAGTAGCCGAGGACCAGGAAAGGCGAATTAACAAATATAAGAAATCAGTTAAAAAAGTACTAAAATACCAAATTGGAGAAAAGGTGTTGCTTAAAAACCGGGAACTACCCAGTACTATGGAAGGGATTACTAAAAAACTATTACTGTTGTATACAGGACCATACGTGATTACTAAGGATAATAAAAATAACACGTACGAGTTGAAGGAGATTAATTGACCAAAGATAAAAGGTACCTATAACCAATTATCAATAAAAAAATATTTTAATGAAAGAGAAACATAAAAAATTCTAAAATGAGTAAGGACATCTTACAGATTATCTAGAAGAAGATATTTTGAATTAAATAAATAACATAAAAATTCTAAAATGAGTAAGGACATCTTACAGATTATCTAGAAGAAGATATTTTGAATTAAATAAATAACATAAAAATTCTAAAATGAGTAAGGACATCTTACAGCTTATCTAGAAGAAGATATTTTGAATTAAATAAATAACATAAAAATTCTAAAAGGAGTAAGGACATCTTACAGATTATCTAGAAGAAGATATTTTGAATTAAATAAATAACATAAAAATTCTAAAATAAGTAAGGACATCTTACAGCTTATCTAGAAGAAGATATTTTAAATCAAATAAATAGAAAAAAAATTCTAAAATGAGTAAGGACATCTTACAGATTATCTAGAAGAAGATATTTTGAATTAAATAAATACCATAAGAAAATTCTAAGATGAGTAAGACCATCTTGCAGTTAATATCAGGGAAAATATGTTGAATCAAATAAGAGAAACCATCTAAATTCTAAGAATAAATAAGGACATCTTATAGTATATATCAAGGAAATTATTTTAAATGCAACAAGAAAAGAAAATAAATAAATTATCTCAATACTAAAATAAATAAAAACAGTTTACAGAATACATTTCAGAAGTACTTTGTTGTGTATCAATTAATAAAGAGAAAGAAAGAAATAAGATATCAAAGGCTTACAAAATAATAAGTACAACATAGTTAAAGAAATTTAATTGAAATAATTTTACCAAGAAATTTTTTATCACAATTATGAAGGCTGAACAAGACTATTCGAACCAAAAATATAAATGAATTTCTTATCGAAACAATAATGTTACAGAACTGTTAAGTAAAAACTAAATAAGAATCCATTTAGCGTATATATTTTCGATGTAATAAGTTGATGAAACCCCAAAACAAAATAAGATCATAGAAGAAAAAATAGGAGAACCAATTAACCAAAGCAGATAAGGAAAGGGTATTAAAACCAGACATTATGCCATGGGCAATAACATCATTAATAAAACAACAAATGAAAAAAAAACTATATACATAAACATGTGCTACCCAAAAAGTAAACGAGAAACAGGCTATGCCAACAACTAACTAAAATAGCAGAATTTCACTAAAGGAAGGCTGAAATGGATATTATGACATGTACTTAGTGATAAGTAATATAAAATGAGCTTTAAAAATGTAAGGATAACCATATGGATAGAAATATTAAGTAATCTGAATAATTATGAAGTGAGGAATCTAAATATATTTATTATTATTCAAAATGGACTACTTTTTATAATTGATATTTTAATAACTGGATGTAGATAATTCCACCAGTTTTTTATTATTGAGCAGAGATGATAATTCCTCTGAGCTCAAATGAGTGAAGTTGATAAGCAGATCATGTAGCCGAAAAAGTGCCACTCTGAACTGTTCCAGCTCACATGTTAGGGAATGCTAGGGAGTAAATATATAAATGAAGAAACACTAAATAAGAAGGAAAAAAATATATATATTAAATAATAATAGGATAAATCAGATTAAAAAGAACTATCTCATAAGAGTAAAATAAAAAGTAAAGACAGCAAAAATATATATCAACTTAAAGCTCAACCAAAAGCAACAGGTATATCTGGGTAAACCAAGCCAAGAATATAACAAAGACGAATGTCAGAAGCAATTAGTTCACCCACACTAAAAGTATGAGCTGAACTAATCACTTTTACAGCGGGGCATTTGTAGCACAACGAAGTTTTTACCTAATTTTACAAAATAAGATCATATAGAAAAAGAAGGGAAGAAGTCATCTGGACGGAGTAATATCAACTTAAATAAAAGTAGCAGAGAAAAGTAATTACAATCATCAATAAAAGAACTTAACAGAACTAAATAAATCGATTCAAAGAATTTATATATAGTCAATTTATAGCCAAAAGGTGTTAAAAAACAAATAGTATGAATATCATGTCAATAAAATAATTAGTAGACCCAGTAAGATACGGAGTAGTGAGGAGTAACAGCCCAGAATAAATGAATTAAAATGACAGTCTTCAAGATACGGAGTAGTGAGGAGTAACAGCCCAGAATAAATAAATTAAAATGACAGTCTTCAAGATATGAAGTAGTAAGGAGTAACAACCCATAACCAATGAATTGAAATGGAATAATCGCAAAATACCTAAAAAACCTATTGTAAAGACAGAAACCACTATAGCAGCAAACCACATAAATGGAAGAACTTAAACCATATTAGCTATACCAATTTAGAACCAAAACTAATAAAATAAGAGAATCCAATACAAATAATCAGAATAATGTAAACTTAATTATAATTAAAATAAATGTGATTAAGGGGAACACCCCAAACCAGTTTTAAAAAAAGACAACAAAAAGACAATTCTCAATATAAAGTTTTAATGTGTTTATTTATATAATTATTTTGTGTTATTATTTTTGTGTATACTAGGAAATACTTGATGTTAGTATATAAGAATTTATTGTATTTGAAACATGTTAATTAATGTTGTATTTTTGTAAAGTAAGGAAAGGCAAAATACTAATTCAAACGACCCATAAATAGTACATCAAAAACTATAAAACTAATGAGATGAATTCATAATAACATTACTAGTAAAATTGAAAATTGATGACCAAGACAAATTCAACTTTGACCATATAAACTAAATCAGAGAATATAAATTTATAGAACCTAGATTAGATTGATATAAATTATCATCTTCAGAATACAAATATTTTATCCAAATGATAACAACGACATATAATAGTGATTAAAGGAATCAACAAGTAAAATTGACTTAAATGGTGATTGCACAAGAGAAGGCCTAACAGCAGTAAGCCAGCACTAGTAAAATGCAAATAACTTGTTAAATATTTAAAATAATAGCCAGACATAAAAGGTAAATTACCAGGGTTTAATTAGTAATCAAGTGTGAGTAAAATTGTAACATAAAACCTATTGGAAACCATTTACTAGGTATTTATGTGAATCAAAATAAGGCCTATAGATAAATTTCAAAGAATGTAATTCTGAAGCTTAATTCAAACCAAACCAGATCAAATTTAGTATTAACTTGTGTAAAATAAATACAGGAATATTGTTCTATAATTAGAATTACATAAAAGTACTAAACAAATAATTTATAGCAAATTAAATGTAAAATATGACAGTTTTTTCAATAAGATTGAATTATTTGATAGGAACAACTGATTCATAAACAATGAGAAATGATACCAAAATCTTATGGAATTTTATATATGAAGGAACAAATATCAGTTAGTTGATTGTTAAAAGCCAAACGAGACGGACGTGTCAGAATACTTCTTAGAGAAATATGAACGGAAATTTTTAACTAACACAACCAAGATATCGTATGAATTTATAGAAAGATAAAGAGAAGATAAATTGAAGTAAAGAATACTATAATATCAGTCACTGAACCCTTAAACTAAATCAAATAATACTAAATTAAACTGCCACTATATATAGACACGACTGAAGAACCAAATTGAACTCAGATAACCAGACACCGAGTGAAGGGAACCTTTTTGACATAACACTACTATTACCGAACCAAAATCCAGTGGGCGAATACAACTACACTCTACAACTTGTGGATATTCCAAGAACAACATCACTGAAGAGGAATTAACTAACGGAAACGTTTATTTCAAGGAAAATCTCGTAGATGAACTCACATCGCAGATCAACTCATTAAGGCACCCATCTTGATTCCATTCGAAGAGGCTGATGGGAGCGTGACGAGTGACGTCAGAGAAACCATCTGTATCGTAATGTTAACATTTAATATACATTATACTTTATTATTTTGTCTGTTTAATCAATAAGTTTTTAATAATTTGTAAGTATTATTGAATTCTCTTGCCTTTCCTGACTATTTCTACAGTTAAAAGAACCCTTATATTATATTAATTTGATTGAATATTGATTTATATGTACTAATCGAACTGGAACTTAATCTCGAATCAGACTCGAGCCAGTCGCGGCAATTCAAACCATTACTTTGAAACTAATAAACTTAATTATTGTTTAAACGTTGTTTTATTGATGATTATTTGAGTCATAAATTAAATTACATTAATTATTAAATATTAACGTGAACTTCTGAAGGAAAGGAACGAGCAGAAGAAGAAGTACAGATACTGATTCGGCCGCTACATGCAATCGGTTTGGCCACGATAATCCATTTAACGTGAAGAAACAAATAATTCTTCATCAGAGCTAACACAGTTATTAAACAGTATTTTTTATTAATTGAACATAAAACAATTAAAAACAATTACACAAATTAAAATTAATTAAGTACATAATCAAATATAATAGAAAAATTAAACTCCATAACATTTTATTTTTATTAATTATTTGTAATTAACAGTTGTTTTATTACAAATTGGCGCTCAACTTTAGGGGCTTAAAATAGGAATTGGTAGGCCTATAAGATAAAGACGAGTTGCTCAATTTCCTATTTTAGCTTGGCAGCTGTTAACCCGTCAGGAAAGTCAACAAAATGCTGAAGAGATCAACATCGAAGAAAAGGGCGGAACTAGAAAAGGATATAGACATGGAGAACAAGGAGGCGACTCCAGTGGGAGACATGGAGATGTTATTACCTCCGGCGGAACCTAACCAACTCATACAACAAGAGGAACAACCGGAAAACCCAAAACAAACAGAGAACGCAACTATGCAAGAAATGTTCAGGATAATGATGGAGAAAATGGAGGAAACCAGTAAGGAATTAAAGGAACAATTGAGCCAGAAAATGGATGAGAATAACAAATCGACAAAGGAAGAATTCAAATCGACAAAGGAAGAATTAAGTAACCAAATTGGAGAAACCAGGAAGGAAATTTTCAGGTACCAATAAGAAAATAGAGGAAACCAGTAAGAAAATGGAAGATGACAACCAACAGTTGAGGGAAGAGTTAAGGGAGAATAGTAAGAAAATGAAAGAGAAAATCGATGAAAATAGTAAGAAGATGGAAGAGAAGATGGAGGAAAATAAAAGAAGATGGAAGAAAAGATGGGGGAGAATTTGGAAGTATTGAAAGAGGATAACCAACTATTAAGAGAAGAATTAAGGGAGGTTAACCAGGAAAATATGGACAGATTAGACGGAAAGATAGAATTATTGAAGGAAGAGTTGAGTCAGAAGATAGTAGAGAACAATGAGACAATCAGCAAGAAGGTAGAAGAGGAAATAACAGTAATAGAACTAAGGATTACAAAAGCTGACGAAAGATGTAGTCAGACTGAGCGAGAAATACAGAATCTTAAAGCAGAAGTAAACACCGAAGTACAGAGTTTTAAAGCGGAGGTAAACACCAAGGTTACAAATATAGAAGATAAACAAAAGGAAGCACGCGAAGAATGGGAAAAAGTGAAGAACCGATTCACAGAAAAATGTGACGGGATAGAAGCTGCCGTTACCAATATAAATGGCTAGGTTCGCCAGAACCAAGCAGACATAGAAACTTGTCTGAACAGACCAACTAACATTACCCATTGTTCCACTACAGAAAACCGAGAAGGGGTTAATTTCCGGTTATATCAAAGAAAGCCAATGGAATTTATATCTCGAATAGAAGAACATTTCGCGAAACATAGGAGTAACCGCTGGAATACAAATAAAAAAGTACTCGATGAGTCATTTAAAGAGATGACCGATAATTGGTGGATGGCCATTAGAGATGACGTCACTGACTACCAAATGTTTAAGAGATTGTTTAAGGCCAAGTATTGGTCAGAGTCGACGCAAAATATAGCAAGAGACAATATATGCCATGGGAAATGTAACCCATATTGGGGTAACACCTTGACCTCATATTTCCTGGGAAAGGTGTGCATAGCCAAACACCTAGAACCTCAAATACCCGAGGAGTGTCTAGTCAGCAAGCTATCCTATCACTACGAGGAGGATATAATTATTAGAGCACGTAGGAGTAGTCAAATTAAGACCGTACAAGCTATGACGGAATTACTCGAGATGTACGAGCATGAAGAGTATTACCGACAGAGTAGAAGAAGAACTAATAGACCAGAATCGAGGAATAGTAGTAGCTATGTGAATAACAATCAAAATAACGTGAATAACAATCAGTTTAACCCTTTGAACCGGATTAATAATTACTATAATAATCGCAGTAATAATAATAATAATAATAATAATAATCATCATCATCATAATAACCACAATGGTGGAAATGACAACCTCCAATCAAATAGAAATACCTATTATCATAACGGTGAAACTAATAGAAATAGTCAGAGAAATTCAAATCAAAATAATAATTACCCTTATCAAAATAACAATAGAAACTATCAACCAGGTAGTAATTATAATAATAGAACGTACCGACCGAGAGTGAACTATATAAGAGCAGTAGGCAGTGGACAACGGAGGTACCAAAACCAAAGGAGGAATAGTTTCCACGACTACAGAGAACAACAGGTAACCACGAAGGGGATGATCGGGGAAGTTGTGTACACAGGCGAAGTTCCAGCCTGGAGGACCAAAATCGACAACGGAGGAGTGAAGTGTCATTTGATAATCGCGTGGAGCGACCAGAACCAGCCCAAGGTTTTCAGACCGACGTTGCAGTCGGCCCAATTAGCGATAATAATCCACCTTTAAACTAGAGGAGGCGGTGATAGACAATCACAACCCTTCACTGCTCCTATCTACTGGGTATGAACAAGAGTTAAATGAACAAAACGAGAATAATGAATTTACAATTATTTACAATAATTATCTTAAAGATATTAGAACAGATTTGTTGGAAGAAAACGATATACAAATTAATAATCAAAATAATGAAATAATATACGTAATGGCAGAAGTAGAAGGTATTTCAGCACAAATCATAATAGACACCGGAGCGAACGTCTCAATAATTAGCAATAACGAATTAGACCGTATACAACAAGAATGTCACCGAACATTACCGGTATTACCCATCAATAATGTTGTACTTATAGGCGCCACTGGTCGGCAAAATAAAACGATACGTAAACAAGTATCATTGAACGTTACAGGAGGTTAGTAAGGAGGTAAGTTTGGACATGGTGTTTCTCATTGCATCCGGGTTAGAGAGAGAGAGCGTGTAACGAAAAATTTGAGCAATCGCAAATTTTACTAAATCAAACTATGCTGAACGCAAAGAAAATGTGTATGTTTTAGAAAGCGGGGAGGTAGTGAAACGCCTGCACCGTTAGGCGGCGTTACTTGAAAGAAATTAACCTGTAAAAACTGTAGAGTATAGCGGTAGGTTAACAATGCCGGCCTTGGAGCTGACGTCTATAAGAAAGGTAATTTTAGGCTAAGTCACGTTTTGGGACATAACTATCATAAAAAGTATTATTCGCTAGGATATTAAGGGTGTTTGATAATGTTGTAAACTTTACGTGCATGTAACAATACATACCGTTCTGTGAGAGAGAGCGATGTGTGAGTGAGATACATAGAGACGCTAGTTTTTTAAGCACGTGGGACGCGGAAAACGTTCGGCAAATCAGAAAAAACATCATGTGTTGCGCGGGAGGTTTTCGCTAAGGAGATTGGGCGATTTTGTATTTAGCGCTAGTTTAAACCTATAGGATTGTTTTTCTATCGACACTTGGTAAGGGAAATTCAAAGCGAGTATAAAATATGAACTTGAAGAGAAATTAGTTAGTCTTCTTTATATCGGCAAAACTACACTGAAGAGACTCGCGTGCGCTGTTTTGCGTTAACTACATAAATATATTTTATTAGTAATGTGAGGAATAAAGTAAATTCGCAACAGTAAACAGAAGTACGGGAACGCGATAATTGCTAACACTAAAGTTATAAAGTTTAATATACAGTAATAAGTAAATGAGTGAATTTTCGGAGTAGTAACGAATAACGAAAAGTAAATACTGCATATAAATTCTCATCAATCCGGTATATTGTGGTGAATTCACTGAAGAGAGCGAATTAGTTCGGGTTAAAGTCACGACGGTATGAGATAATCGAGAAGCACGCGACGCGAACTGTGTTAGATGCACTTAAGGTAAATTCAATAATACGTTGTAAACCAGAGTGTATAATTATACGACATAATTGTATGTATCACCAATATGTCAAGTGTAGTGTACATCTGTGACAAAGTGAATTAGTGCATTCATAACCAGGATTAACACGCAACAAACAGCTGCTGACGAATCACCGACCTGCAACACCTTAAGGACTACGCACATCGGCAGGATTCTCCACGCAAGTAACAAATAAATGAACATTTGATTCTATATTGTTTGATAAATATATATTTGTAATCAAATATAGTGACTCAATTTGTCTAAAAAGAACTCATTGCCATTAAATAACATTCAAATTGTAAAGTAAAAACTATCCAAGTCATATTAAGAAATTTTGTAGTATATAAATGCAAATGAATCATTAAAAGTTGATTGATATATTTTAATTTGTGTTTATTATTACTGGCGCTCTGAGGTACAATAAAGAGTCGGTACACTGGAGTAAGTGTTATAGACTATTAAGTAGAAATATTAATATTATCAGTGATTAAAGTAGTTTTAAACCTTACTTCTCACATGCTCGTTGGCCAACATAAAATGCAAATTAATAATTTAACTCTTTCATAAAGGCCTATCAATAGTATATTACATTCTGTCGCCCGGAAGTGGGACAATTGAGTCATTATTAAACAAATTATAGATTAAGACTAAGTAAAAGTTAAGAATAGAAATAGTATCAAATATAGTATATGATTACGCGAAGTAGGAGTATGAGAGACAAAGGCACGCAAAATAACATTCACAACCTGTACAACAACATGAGCACAAATACAGATACCCAAAGCAACGAGATGGAATTTGAAATAAATAATCAGTTAGGCGATCCAGACACGCTCGCAGACATTTGAGAGGAGAATCAAGCGTCAGGGACGCGGGGACAAAACGGACAGAACGATGAAAACGCAGAGACACAACAATTTACACCAACAATAGTAACAGAAATTCCAGAAAGACCGATATGTCAGACACCACTAGAGACAGGCAAAAACACTGATATATACACAATACTACAGCAATTACTAGAACAACAGTTGTCACAACACACACGACAAATACAAGAAGAATCGAGAAATACAAAAGAACAGCTCTCACAACAAATACAAGAAAAATCAAGAAAAACAGAAAAACAACTGTCACTTCAAACAGAACAAATACAAAGACAATCAGAACAGCTGGCACAAACAAAAGCACAGATAGAACAAAATGAATTAAGATTAGAACAAGCATTACAACAAATGAAAAAACAAATCCATAAACAACACTTAGAAATAAGGAGCGAAGTCGCCATACAAATGGAACAAGAGAGAACAAACAACAAAAAACTGTTCCAAGACTGCCAAGTAGAGACTAACAACAAAATCCAAGATAATACCGATAAGATTACTGAGCTTAGTATTAATACTAAACAGCAGATCGTAGAGTTGGACGAACGGCATAGCAACAACATTCAAATCATAAGCGACAAAATCGAGGTAAACAACAAAAGATGCGAAGACAATACGGCAGCAATCAAAGAGTTACGAGCCGAAAAGCTGGAAGAAATGAAGAAAGTGAGGGAAAATATAAATGTAATTGACCGTAAGTCGGAAGAAACTGACCTGCAAATACGACAGATACAACGAGAAGTTAGGAATAAATTAGCTTCAATTAGCAACCAATCATTCAGTACTCACGAACAAGTCAAAGATATCAAGTACAACGGGACTGGAGACTTCCCGATGGAGTTTATGAAGGAGATGGATGATATCTATATGGAACATTACCAAGATAACGGCAACGTCGCAGGGATCGGAAGGCACCTAGAAGGAGAGGCCGCAGTGTGGTGGAGGTTGATAAAAAATAGCGTGACCAACTTCGCAGAATTTAAGGAAGCCTTCACGAACAAATATTGGAATGTTATGATTCAAGAAAAGGTAAGAAACGAGCTCGAGTTTGGACGTTATCAGATGGAGAGTGGTATGAGCATGATACAGTACTTAGAACGGAAATTGTTGGAAAACAGGCAATTAGGTAATATGTTCAGGGCAATGACCTCCGATAAGCACACCAAATGGGCGCAATTTCTTAAACTCATTGAGACGTGCATAAACCAGACCTATCAGGAGACAATTGAGACCACCCCTTTTGAAGCGCAGTGGGGAAGGAAACCAGAGCGGGACTGGATAAAATATATTGACCAAGATATGATACCTCCAGACCAACCCATCAACTATCACATCTACTTACGAATTAAGGAAAAGGGAGATAAGAGGACAGATAAACTCAATAATACTCACCACCTTACTAGATTTCACATAGGAGACCAGGTCTTGTTAAAGGCATATCCGATGTCGGATTTAAATAAAAAAGTAATAGGAAAATTTTGTAACTTATTCGAGGGTCCATATAAGGTAACTAAAGAAATCGGAACAGCGACCTACCAGTTGGAAGATCCACAAAGACCAGGACATATCCGCGGTAACTTCAATGTTATACAACTAAACCTTATTATGAGAAAGAAACCCAAACTTTACACACACACACACACACACACACACACACACACACACACACACACACACACACACACACACACACACACAGAGAGAGAGAAACATCACTTGAAAATTGAGAAACAATGTGTAATAACACACAACCGAATATTGATGTAGTAGTCGTAAGTTATCAAACTAAATGTAAATGTGTTAAATGTAATAAAGCATAATGAAGTTTAGTCATGTACGAGGTTACAAATGTTTAGAAAAATAAGAGAAGGAGTAATAATGTATTGAATATGAGTATAAAATAAGATAATACCCTAAATAAGTAAATGAGAATGGTAACAAAATGTTAAAATGGAAATTGCTTTATGCAAACAGTTGTTATTGAAAGGGAAAGTGGACCAGCCACATTTGGGAGTAGTTTGACAAGTCAGGTAGAGGGGACGGGAAGTGTATGTTAGTAAACAAACCATAACAGGCTATCGACCCTTGTGTATAGTATTCAGTAGTAACCGAGTAATATTGTACTAGTATACTCACCAAATTAGACTTAGCAATATAAAGCAAGTAATCAATTTGAATATATTGTCAATTTTAAATATAAGGAATGAATTTGTAATTATATCAAGTTATTAGAACATATAAGCAGGGAACTTGTAATTATAATAGCTTTAGAGACGCTTCAATAGAACTAGTTTCCAATTTTGATAAAATTATAATGCTAATTCTATGGGGGGGGGGACTTATGTAACGCAAAATTTGAGCAATCGCAAATTTTACTAAATCAAACTATGCTGAACGCAAAGAAAATGTGTATGTTTTAGAAAGTGGGGAGGTAGTGAAACGCCTGCACCGTTAGGCGGCGTTACTTGAAAGAAATTAACTTGTAAAAACTTTAGAGTATAGCGGTAGGTTAGCAACGCCGGCCTTGGGGCTGACGTGTATAAGGAAGGTAATTTTAGGCTGTCACGTTTTGGGACATAACTATCATCAAATGTATTATTCGCTAGGATATTAAGGGCGTTTGCCAATGTTGTAAACTTTAAGTGCATGTAACAATAGATACCGTTATGTGAGAGAGAGCGATGTGTGAGTGAGATAAATAGAGACCCTAGTTTTTTAAGCACGTGGGACGCGGAAAACGTTCGGCAAATCAGAAAAAGTGTCATGTGTTGCGCGGGAGGTTTTCGCTAAGGAGATTGAGCGATTTTGTATTTAGCGCTAGTTTAAACCTATATGATTGTTTTTCTATCGAGACTTGGTAAGGGAAATTCAAAGCGAGTATAAAATATGAACTTGAAGAGAAATTAGTTAGTCTTCTTTATATCGGCGAAACTACACTGAAGAGACTCGCGTGCGCTGTTTTGCGTTAACTACATAAATATATTTTATTAGTAATGTGAGGAATAAAGTAAATTCGCAACAGTAAACAGAAATACGGGAACGCGATAATTGCTAACACTAAAGTTATAACGTTTAATAAACAGTAATAAGTAAATGAGTGAATGTTCGGAGTAGTAACGAATAACGGAAAGTAAATACTGCACATTAATTCTCATCAATCCGGTATATTGTGGTGAATTCACTGAAGAGAGCGAATTAGTTCGGGTTAAAGTCACGACGGTATGAGATAATCGAGAAGCACGCGACGCGAACTGTGTTAGATGCACTTAAGGTAAATTCAATAATACGTTGTAAACCAGAGTGTATAATTATACGACATAATTGTATGTATCACCAATATGTCAAGTGTAGTGTACATCTGTGACAAAGTGAATTAGTGCATTCATAACCAGGATTAACACGCAACAAACAGCTGCTGACGAATCACCGACCTGCAACACCTTAAGAACTACGCACATCGGCAGGATTCTCCACGCAAGTAACAAATAAATGAACATTTGATTCTATATTGTTTGATAAATATATATTTGTAATCAAATATAGTGACTCAATTTGTCTAAAAAGAACTCATTGCCATTAAATAACATTCAAATTGTAAAGTAAAAACTATCCAAGTCATATTAAGAAATTTTGTAGTATATAAATGCAAATGAATCATTAAAAGTTGATTGATATATTTTAATTTGTGTTTATTATTACTGGCGCTCTGAGGTACAATAAAGAGTCGGTACACTGGAGTAAGTGTTATAGACTATTAAGTAGAAATATTAATATTATCAGTGATTAAAGTAGTTTTAAACCTTACTTCTCACATGCTCGTTGGCCAACATAAAATGCAAATTAATAATTTAACTCTTTCATAAAGGCCTATCAATAGTATATTACATTCTGTCGCCCGGAAGTGGGACAATTGAGTCATTATTAAACAAATTATAGATTAAGACTAAGTAAAAGTTAAGAATAGAAATAGTATCAAATATAGTATATGATTACGCGAAGTAGGAGTATGAGAGACAAAGGCACGCAAAATAACATTCACAACCTGTACAACAACATGAGCACAAATACAGATACCCAAAGCAACGAGATGGAATTTGAAATAAATAATCAGTTAGGCGATCCAGACACGCTCGCAGACATTTGAGAGGAGAATCAAGCGTCAGGGACGCGGGGACAAAACGGACAGAACGATGAAAACGCAGAGACACAACAATTTACACCAACAATAGTAACAGAAATTCCAGAAAGACCGATATGTCAGACACCACTAGAGACAGGCAAAAACACTGATATATACACAATACTACAACAATTACTAGAACAACAGTTGTCACAACACACACGACAAATACAAGAAGAATCGAGAAATACAAAAGAACAGCTCTCACAACAAATACAAGAAAAATCAAGAAAAACAGAAAAACAACTGTCACTTCAAACAGAACAAATACAAAGACAATCAGAACAGCTGGCACAAACAAAAGCACAGATAGAACAAAATGAATTAAGATTAGAACAAGCATTACAACAAATGAAAAAACAAATCCATAAACAACACTTAGAAATAAGGAGCGAAGTCGCCATACAAATGGAACAAGAGAGAACAAACAACAAAAAACTGTTCCAAGACTGCCAAGTAGAGACTAACAACAAAATCCAAGATAATACCGATAAGATTACTGAGCTTAGTATTAATACTAAACAGCAGATCGTAGAGTTGGACGAACGGCATAGCAACAACATTCAAATCATAAGCGACAAAATCGAGGTAAACAACAAAAGATGCGAAGACAATACGGCAGCAATCAAAGAGTTACGAGCCGAAAAGCTGGAAGAAATGAAGAAAGTGAGGGAAAATATAAATGTAATTGACCGTAAGTCGGAAGAAACTGACCTGCAAATACGACAGATACAACGAGAAGTTAGGAATAAATTAGCTTCAATTAGCAACCAATCATTCAGTACTCACGAACAAGTCAAAGATATCAAGTACAACGGGACTGGAGACTTCCCGATGGAGTTTATGAAGGAGATGGATGATATCTATACGGAACATTACCAAGATAACGGCAACGTCGCAGGGATCGGAAGGCACCTAGAAGGAGAGGCCGCAGTGTGGTGGAGGTTGATAAAAAATAGCGTGACCAACTTCGCAGAATTTAAGGAAGCCTTCACGAACAAATATTGGAATGTTATGATTCAAGAAAAGGTAAGAAACGAGCTCGAGTTTGGACGTTATCAGATGGAGAGTGGTATGAGCATGATACAGTACTTAGAACGGAAATTGTTGGAAAACAGGCAATTAGGTAATATGTTCAGGGCAATGACCTCCGATAAGCACACCAAATGGGCGCAATTTCTTAAACTCATTGAGACGTGCATAAACCAGACCTATCAGGAGACAATTGAGACCACCCCTTTTGAAGCGCAGTGGGGAAGGAAACCAGAGCGGGACTGGATAAAATATATTGACCAAGATATGATACCTCCAGACCAACCCATCAACTATCACATCTACTTACGAATTAAGGAAAAGGGAGATAAGAGGACAGATAAACTCAATAATACTCACCACCTTACTAGATTTCACATAGGAGACCAGGTCTTGTTAAAGGCATATCCGATGTCGGATTTAAATAAAAAAGTAATAGGAAAATTTTGTAACTTATTCGAGGGTCCATATAAGGTAACTAAAGAAATCGGAACAGCGACCTACCAGTTGGAAGATCCACAAAGACCAGGACAAAACACACACACACACACACACACACACACACACACACACACACACACACACACACACACACACACACACACACACACACACACACACACACACACACACACACACACACACACACACACACACACACACACACACACACACACACACACACACACACACACACACACACACACACACACACACACACACACACACACACACACAGAAACATCACATGAAAATTGAGAAACAAAGTGTAATGACACACAACCGAAATACATACATAAATTACATTATTCTATAGTACTCTTGACTATATTTTATAATATGATTACAATTATTATCCAAGTTTACGTGTTAGTAAAATTTACCAGAAACAAATGTAACCTTAGTCAACTATCTAATTTAAGTCGTAATGTTTTACAGTATTGTGTAAATTGTGTGTTTCTAAATTATGATTGTTTGTTAACACCAGTAGGGAGTGAAACATGGTAAAATTAACTTTTAATAATTACGTAGTGAACATCCCCTAATCTGTTTTAGTTATAGGTAATATATTACTTTGCTTTATATGTTGGCTGTTGTAGGTATAAACAATTTATGTATCAATCTAATATCCAATTGTTGATTACTGTTTGTTTAATTAATTAAAATAACATTACATTTAGTAATTTAAATTGTAATACTGTATAAATTAAGTTCTCTCATACTATAATTTGCCCGTTTTCTTAAAGATAATTTGAAGATGTAAACAAACCATCATAAGTCTTCACATATAAAATGATACATACATACGCACGCACACACTCACATCACCAACACGTTCACCCAAATATTTAATTGTTTTGTTATGTTTGATATTTCTATTGTATTTCATACACAGGTCCTGAAGATGACAATAAATATTGTCGAAACATCGACGCAAAATAGCTAAAATTTGTATTATTGACCGATCCTCACTAACCATCCACTAAAACATTCATTGATTGACGGTCACTAAAAAATTTAAGGATTTACATTAATAATAATATATTATTATTATTGTTTATAATAACACTTTGCGTTATTACATATAAATCGAGAATAAAGAAGATTAATTTATCACAAACATTATAACGCTATAATAGTAGCAATTACTGAAAGGAATACTATTGATAGATTTTTCCAGCGATCGTTTCCAAATCATAAAACACACACTTTCAGTAGATAAAAAAAATATACACACCATATGTACTACGTATAATTAATAAGGTCGTTTTATGCTGAAAATTAAAGTCGTTTTTCATTATTTGAGATCTTGTATTATTTTATTACAAGAATTGCAATTTGTACAGTACTTCCGATTTCATCGTTAGCGCGCGTTTGTAAAAACTATACACTGTACAACCGTACTTAACGTTTGGACGTAACATCTTGAAATAATCATTGTGTTTGGTTTGATAATAGCTATTAAAAAATTGAATTCATTTTTTAATTAAACAAAAATTACTATATTTCTGGATAAATTCTTTTAAAGCAATTTTGAAAAATTTATTATTACTAGATTTAGCATACGTTTATAATAATTTATGTCGTAAAGTGTTTTGTTCCTTAAATGATATTCGATTTTCAAATACACCGATAACAATTTTTTTCCTTTTCTTTATTATCGTTCTTCTGATTACCTTTAATATAATCGTTGAATGTATCTATTTCTTCTTTTAAATTTTCGTACATTATATTTTAAATATTTTTTCTGTTGTTCTTTCTGTTGTAACTGAGTTTTTTTTTCTTTAAAATAACTATAAAATAATATGTCATTAGTTATATTGACATTCTTCCAAAAAACTCTCACTTACACAGTTTGTATATTGTTTATTTTTAAAAAGAGAATTTATATTTCTTTTCGAAAAACAAAAGATAAATTGACTCCATATTATAGAAATTGTAAAGTCTCTTGTGTGTCATAACTTCTTCATCTTGTATTCAATGGGTGTTTTCTTTAAAAGATAGAACATAAAAAACAAATATGTACTGACATGGGCGTACTTTTGGATATATGAAGAGTGCGGACAGCGAAGAGTGCGGACGACAGGAATGTTGCGAAGAGTGCGGATAGTGGTACAGTCTGATACCTGAGGAGCGTAGATTGCGATTTCACAAATATTTTGACATGCGAAGAGCGCGGACACCACCTCGGACTAGGAGGGGGGGGGGGGGTCGAATTGAATATTTTTCGTTTAGATCATGTCAGATACATTCAACTGAAGCACTTTTACGTTTTTGCAAACAGGTTCCCATCACACATTTCTAGGCTTAATGACAGTAAGACTGACAATTATATTTTCGTGTTTAAAATAAACTTTGGGTGTCTTCTTTTTTGTTGCATTTTTGTATTTATGTTTTTTAATACTTTTAATCATTTCATTTTTTATCTGTTACATTTTTAACTGCACTAAATAAATTCGGCATCGACCTAGTACAGTTTTTGAATGAAAGAAATAGGTTTTAAGAATGATTTGATGATGCCTGTTTCTTCATACTTTTTAACAGTTCTATCTATCCTTTCATCCATCTTCACGTTGTTGCTTTTCCTCTTCTTTCCTTCCTTGCTTAATTCTATTCTCATACACATACTGTTGGTGACCTCCGCTTCTTTTTTAAACATCATATGACATCTTTCACATTGGACTTGGGATTCAGAAGAATTCTGTTGATTTTATGATGTTGTTGTCTAAAGCGTTTGTTGTCTCGTATCCACAGCACATCTACAGCGATCTTCATTTTCTAGCCATTGATCAACAAAGTAATAAAAAACAGAGAGAGTTTCTCACTATTCGGAGCATCATCATCATCTTCTTCTTAACGGTTTTAGGCTTTATCGGCTTGTTCCTATTCCAGAGTCAATCTTTTCTTAGGTCTATCAACTTTTCTTCTGCCTCTAGGGTTGTAATCTTTCGCCACTTGGGAAAGTAAACTATCCGTCACTTGTAAACTATCCGGAGCTTGAGAATGAATCTCGACAAATCTATTTTTTACATGTTCTAGCTTAAGAAAGGCGAGGGCTGCTCACATCCTTATGTGTAATCTAATTTCTTGGATTTCTCGGTAATCGCTAGTAAGACCAAGTTCCTGTACTCTCCTCTACAAATACTTCTTCATGCGAAAAAAGTAACCGTTTACCTAGGTCAAAGATAAAACTGCTCGAAGCGCCGATACTGCTGCTGATTCGAAGTGTTTTTTTGTGGTTTCCATTCGGGAATAGCTTCGAGGATAAGTCGAAACATACGGACGTAGGTTTCTTTTTCCTTGTTCGGGAAAAGAGCAAATGCCACAGGAAAAACGTTTGTTTCCTCATTTCTACTTTCAAAGGCTGCATGAATGGTATCAAATTATGCAAACTGCTTACTGCAAATCTTGAACGTCCATCCATGAAAAATATCTTGAAGTGCTTCAGGCTTTCTCTGCTTTTTTTGCCACTGAATAGTACGAGCCTTTCGTTTGAGGAGTCGTCACTTAAAAGAAAGCTGCTTCAGTCATTCGTTCAGTTAGAGCTCTATAATATAGGTATTCGCACCCGCCATCTTTGCTCCGAGACTTTTAAATGTAATGTGGCGGGAGCAATGTAAGCACGCTGTGCGTTGCATTATTTAATGTAAATTATGTATGTAAATATTAATATTTTTACATATCAGGGTTATAACCTTAGTGTACTAATTTGATTTATGTATTACACACGAATATGTATAATAATTATCTCATCTTGTCAGTGCCGGTTATAAATACTGGTGTTAGAGATATTATTAATGTTATGTAGTATGATTTGCAGATTGTTGTACTACATCTCATAACCATAATGACTGGTTGTTGTGCTGTAAATTGCAAAAATCGAACAGAAACTAAGTTTAGAACATTCAAATTTCCGGCAGACCCTATTCGATGTGCAAAATGGATTCAAAATATGAGACGAGACAAATTTATACTAAGCAAGGGAATGCGTCTGTGTTAGATAAATTTAATGGTTGTTCCGTAAAAGTTTGTGAATGTTAATCATAACGACTAAAAATGTAATACACCTTTGCACTTTTAGGTTCATTTTGAAAGTTCACAGTTTGAACAGGCACGAGTAGATGGCTGGAAAAAACTGAAGCCTAATGCCATACGGACTTTGTTTGACGTACCAAATCCACCTCCTAGGATCGGCCCAGTTCCACGCAGATCACTGTACAAGGTGGTTTATTTTTTAATCCATTAATTATAAATATAATGTTATAACTAAAGCCCAGATTCACGTGCAATTGCATCTTTTTTTTTGCTAGTTCGTAAACGGCCAGTGACAAGTTATTTATCCGAATCAGGACGTGTAGGTCATAACTACATTTTATTTTGCACAAAATTGCACGTTTTGGGGGTTACTGCATAAAATTGCACATTCTGTAGTTTTAATGCACAAAATTGCACATTTACCTGTTTTTCGAAAATCAGCTGCGCGATAGCCAAGCGCGAAACATACACGCAGATCGTAAACAAAGTCGAGAACAAAATCAGCACGAAGAAATTCTAGTCCAGTAAGCGCAGCTTTTGACGTAACAAAATTTTGACTGTCGATGGAATTTCACGAAATTTGATATGTATGTTCTATATGCACTCTAGAACAAAGTTAAACTATACGCTTTTTATTTGGGGGTGAGAACCACCCCTTTTTCAAGGGTGATTGATAAAAAAAAATTAACCCCAGGATCCAATAGAGAATCAAATTCTAAGCAAAAAAGTCAGTACGCAACTGTTTTGAAAAATGCGTTGTTTTCGAGTTATTCCAAATCAATATTTTCGATTTTTACCCCCCAAAAAACAGGATTTTAGCGTAATTTTTAGCGAATAACTAAAAAACGTTTGAGTTTATAGTAAAAATGAATAGGACCAAAATTATTCTACACGAAATAACAAACAAAATGCGTTTTGGCCGGGTTTTAATCCACGAGTTGTTTTCAAGATATGGCCTTGAGAAATTGTAACTTGCAAATTTTTTGCCTGTACTAACAAAGTTTAACCCTTCCTACCAACCGAGAAAAATACTTTTGACTATAAAATGTCTAGTGCAATGAAAAATACATTATTTTTAATTTTAATAAAATGTTAAGCTAAACTTTTTATTATTAATTTTAACTAAATGTTAAGCAAAAGACCTGAATATAAACTTAATAGTAAGTAAGTTAAAAATGTAAATTCGTGTTTATTAAAAATAGTTTTAGTAACTTTATTTGGACTTTTGGACAAACGAAGTTTAGTAAACATTAATTCAACAGCCATCTATTATAAACAGGAATAAAAGTAAAATCTGAGAATATATACCTAACAAAGTGGTAAGTGGTAACGATTGGTACAGTATTTGTTGTTTTTTAGACAAAATTATTCTCCTCTTACTATGGTCTGAATCAGTAAGTTTTAAGATGAAAACTATTATTTCCATATTTTTAAGGACGTGGGACATAATTTCACACTTTGAAATTATATTTTTGGCACGAAAAACTATAATAGTTTATGTAATATCGAAAACAAACTTATACTGCGTCCCATGTATACACAAGCGGCACCATAATATTATGTCAGTCTCGGAACAAAGATGGCGAGTGCGAATACTCCCTTTTATAGATCCTTAGTTAAGTCAAACACTCGTCGTCAAGAACAATTTCATCGCGTCTTTTCAACTCTTTTGGTTTCCTCGAGTGACACGTCTAAGAGCTTGCATTGTTCTCTCAAAATGTAGATGACGGATTTTCTGTTACAAAATCGAAACTCTTGTAACGCAAATTTTAAAGAAATTTTTTTGTTAGTAAGTGAACACAGTAACAAGGGTCTGCTGTCAACTTAACAATGACATACGCAGGAGCTGTACCATATGTAGTTCAGACAAAGGCACGTGAAATCCATTAGCAACGGGAAGGCATTGTAGTAGAAAGACAATACCTCTGTAATAGCAGCTGTTCTCTTAAGAGAAATGCGTGTGGCGAGCTGGACTATCAGAAAAACAAGGGAGTAATGTATCACAGATGAATGACAAAGAAAAGCTGACAGGAAGATATAACGAGGCGACACGAGAAGTAATAAGCCACGTGTGTGGAGCTTATTAACACCATATAAGTAATTGAGGTAACACACACAGTAAAATTGTTATATTTGGTACCACACGAAAGGTGGGGCAATTTATCTTTATATTTGGAGTACCTAACGAGTGGCAATAATATTGTATGTCACATTTATACACAAAAAATCAGCACAGTGTACTATATCTTAATTAATTAACTCAATTAATTAATTAACCATTAATTAATAACACCGGGCTAAACAGTTTAAAAAGTTTATTATATATTTGACGCCCACAACGTCGGGCAACCTAAAAAATCTTTACATTTGGCGTCCCATCTAGGGGAAACCTGAGTTATTGTTATATTTGGCGTCCCAAAAACGCGGGAAATTAAATGACTACTGTTAAATAATCTTTATATTTGGCGCTCCAGAACGCGGGGCGTAAACACTTAACAGTCAGACATTATACTCGACAACAGTATTATCTTTATATTTGACGCCCACACTAGGGGCAAAATCTTTATACTCTATTATGCAGATCACCCATTTCTTCTGTATATATTTGGGATATGGGGACGGATTCCTCTCGGGCTCCCTTCCTTGCCTATAAAAAATGTTAGCAATAAAAGATTTTTTTTATTTAACAACGAAAATCTGCTCATTCATTGTAAAGAGTGTTGATTTACCTTAATAAAAAGATTTAGAAAACCTAAGCACTTGGTAGTTTTACAAAACTGATTGTTAAATTCTGACAATTATTTCAACTGATTACCAAAGAGATATTCTCAAAGACATGGTAAGAAAAACTAAATACAATGAATATGTTAGAGCAGGGATTCTCAACTATTTTAGTTAGTAGCAGTAAAGAAAACACTGACTAAGTGGGTTGAAGAACTGAGCTAAATATTTGTAATAACGTACTTAAGTAAATCGTATATTACTTATAGAATTTTAGTCTGATTGTTGCATTACGATTTTGTCTTCTGGATAAATAGCCTACTTCTGCGCGGAGAAGTGAGCACATACACGATTTCTTCACATCCTAGCCTGATATTTTGTTGTACTTATTATTCAAATTCAGTGCGACTGTGTACTGATAACTATGCATTACTATGTTTTCTCTGAATTTAGCTTAGTGGAGACATATTACTTTTACAAAGCACCAACAGGTACACATAGGTTTGTTATGGGCACAACAGTGCTTAGTCACTGTTCACAAAATCAACAGAAGGCTTACTAAACATATTTTAACTCGGTGAAATTGTTCATATTGTTCCTTTCCTGTTGTATCTAATGCCAATTTCGTCTTACAAAACAATGTGTACTGAATTTGGTCTTGTATATAACTACAGGTATTGTACTTAATTTAGATTGTGTAGAGGTAGGTAAAACGTTTTAAGTCTTTCACACGCCCCCCCCCACACACACACAAAACGCTCGCACACACGCACGAGCGCACCACACACACACACACACACATATATACACACACACACACACACACACACACACCAAGGATTAACTTGTCCACACTCTTCGCATGTCAAACGTCTGTGACTTCACAATCTACCTTCCGCAGGTATCAGACTGTACCGCTGTCCGCACTTTTCGTGCCACCGTACTTTTTATTGAGTCTTTTTTTATTTAACCCCGCATTCGTTAACTTCGACAATTTGTTAATTTTTCATTTTACTAACTATACTCTATACACTGTCTGCAGTCGGAAGATTATTAATTATTCTAAGTGACTTACCTCCAATACACAAAACGTCTGTTGATACACATGGTGTGCCGGGGTTTGAATTTTCCCGGCGTGATTTGAACTATCGGTGCCGCCAAGGCTTGGCCGCTGGATGAGACAGCTAACGCAATTAGTAAGGCTGTGTCTGCCCCTCATCGACGCGATCTAGTAAGCCGCCAACCGTCATAGCTGATGCATTGGTGGCCGAAGGTTATGTTCGACAATTCGAAACAAGTTGAATTTCTACATCATGTGGGAACGCAGAATACATAGTCCTTTCTCATTTCGTCTCCAACCTTCTGACAGGGTTCTTTGTGGTCTGACGGCAGGGCGAAGTACGTGTTCAGCTTTCAATATGACTTCGTAAAATTCTAAAGCGTCTCAGGTGAGAATTAATTATTTTATTCAAGGTTAAGCTCGATGTTAAATTAATAATGGGTTATGTGTGTTGCGTTTGTGTATGTGTGTGATCTCCATATGTGTGTGTGGTCGTTGTGAAGTCTACTGTAAAAGGGAATCACACGTTACTTCCGGTATACTTTGCATTTAACCATAAATGAATTTAAAAGTAAGTGTTACCTTTATACAGTAACGGTTCATTATCTTATTACTTATAATCAAAAAATTAATAAGAGCAACTAGAGTGGACAGGGAAGAGTGGAAAAGCATTGTGAGAGTGCGGGTAGTGTGTGTGTTCCGAGGCGAGAGAGTGTAAGGGGTAGCTGTGTTTTCTGACGGCCAACTACATATAAAAAAGTGTTACAGGGTCCCCGTACATCCGGGAGAGAGCGGAATGCGGAGATGGTGACATCTACAACAGTCACCATCTGCAAAGCAGTGCACCCGGATGCTCTCCAACGCCGTTAGGCCCTGAACCATTTCTCCTGCAACACACCAAGGGACAGCTGCCCAGAATGAGATGAGCTCGAGCTTCGGAACTCTTCAGGAACCATCACCAATACTCATCGCCACGGCACTACCTGGTATCATTCCAGTTCTTCAAAGTACAGGTGGGAGCTTTCCAGTTACTAAACACTCAACAACAACTCCACCCGTTTTTTTTAAATCAAGAGTAATGGACGTTATATGTAAATGTAAAGACATGTTCTACACAAGGGGTATCAGAAGCCCAGGTGTTTCTAAAATTAATATTGTAACTAATCTTTGTAAATTTAAATTATAAAAAAATGAACGATATTAGAACTCATTTTTGAAGGATTAAATCAACATGTTATAAAAAAAAAGAAAAACACTAATAAAAGGTTGTTAATGGTTACATGAGTATTTTATTGCAAGTCCTGTCACTCTGGGCTCCAGCACATTTTTCGCTCCGTCTAGGCCAAGCGGTGTAGTTTTTAAATTTTACGGCCTAAGTGGCTGTTACAATGATACAATTAATTCAACATTACCAACTAACGTAATATAATTAATACACATTATTCAGTAACTACTGAGAAGGCCAGTACGCATGGATATCTGTCAAAATTTGTTAAAACAAATCAATGTCTTTGTGGCGATATCTCCACATGAATTCACAAAGATACGAATCTAGTTGATTCCGGCTAGTTCCGCATTGATGCTTGTTGCGTCGTTTAACGGCCGCCGATAAGGACTCGATCGTCTGCGTGTGTGCCCACTTACAGGATTCACAAAATTTTGACCGTTAATTAGAGGAGATTGATTTCTGGCAAGTTTGGTATTCGTATGCTCTCCACAAATCAGAAATAATGGTTGTACCAGGCCTTATACAGGCTATATTGTGTTAAGCAGGGTTTCAGTGGTTCTGTTTGGTACAGTTAAAAAAAAAAACATTCTTTATCTTCATTATCTTCTTTATCTATTCTTTATTCATTCTTTATCTATTCGTGGCAATACCGCCAAACACCAAATATACACGGCCGGTTTTCGAATTTCCTGCCAGAGAAGCACGACTCACCTACTTCAACAGTTTTCCCCGGTCCTCCTATTACTACGGGGTTACGGAGCAGAGAGCTAGCGCAAACTTCAGGGATGTAACTAACTCTTCCAGTCCGTAACAGCACCGCTAGACATATCGAACTCGTCATCACAGAATTTGGTGGTTGTATGCTCCTTTGCCAAGGAATTGATTAAGAATGTAACAATATCAAACAGTATCTTCGATTTTTCTAACCAAGTACCCCTACACAATGAAATTTCTGTGCGACATTATTTTTTATTACACTGCCATCTGTCAGATTTTTCGGTCAGATAGAGCGTCATTGAATGACCGCGATCGCACTGCCTATCGCGATGGATAATGTGTTTATTTTGCAAAAATTCTGTTATATAGTCATAGACTGTGTATATTTGTTATATAGCCAGTTTCATGAAAGATGAACATTGATGATAGTTTGCTGGGTTGTATCGAGAAAAACCCTTTTTATTTAATAAAGAAACATCATTATAAATCTTTTGTACAATTAATGAATTTTCGTGAGTTTTCCATTTGTATTCTTTAAATATTCTTTAATAGTGAACATTATTACTCGATTAATATTATAACATTACAACATTTCATTTTGACGTAATTTGCTGAACACTTTGAAGGGTCGAAAAGCAATAAGCTGTTTTTTTTTTTTTTGTGAAGGCTCGGCAACGTAGGCCTTCAGCCCAACGATTTCGACCAGGAATGTTGCTCGACTGGTCGTCCTTGTCCTTGTAGGAGGTACGTAGACGTCAAGTTTGTGTGTCCAATTCGCAGGCTGGTTATGTAAACTTGTTGACGACGACTGCGATCACCTGCTACTGTTTCATGGGAGAAAGATTGCTCTGCCGTATATTCCACATGTGGTGCCACACATAAGAATGGTGGTGAACACGTTGTTGTTTTTGCTTTCAGAGTGCCGGTAAACAGTTCACTTACTGTAGCACTTTGTTCAAAGTTCTTAAGATAACTGTATAAGTGGAAATTATTATGTTTTCTTTTTACTAACCTCTAATATCAGTGCTAATAACTCCCATTTAAAACTATTCACAATTAAAAAGCTCTAAAATAAAAAAAAATATAATACAATGTAAACTACACTTATCGATGCACAATAGAATCAAATAAGTCACATAAATATTTAGACATTAGCGTAGCAATATGTGCAGTCAAGAATCACAACAGTATGCAGTAGCAGCTTGGAGGGGTGAGCAGCGTGAGGAAGTGGGAAAACTTGGACCGCGACACCAATTTACGAAGGAAAAGAAAAATTTAGGAAGCAGATTCGTGATAAATATAAATTTTCTAGCTTGCACAGACAACAATCACATGTTTAGTTTCTCGGTCACAATTAGTATATTACCAATCTCTATTATTTAATCTTTATGATTGATATATGCTGGACCGTTAGGCTTTCCCTACCTCTATATTTTCCAACTCCTAACCGACAACATTTTGGATTGATCTTGTAGCGCTTGAATATCGTGGAGACATCGAAGGCCTCCTCTGATGTGAAGCTGAGCAATCGGTTCGTTCGCCAATTATCAATTATCACTCAGTAAATTACAGAATTGTCTTCACGTCGTCATCGTAACTATGAAGCTTAATTATCTTGTGAAATTTTGTAGCTATTTTTCTTTTAATTAAGAAATTGACTAACAGTAAAATGAATATTTATATCACGAAAATAGCAAAACACACGAAATGAATTAATTATTAGAAACATTAAATTAATTGCTGGAGTTTTATTTTAAAATGATGTTGTTTAATAAGGATTAATATATTATTGTTTAATTCGTATTACGATAATAATAACGGTTAATATAGACCTACGATTTGTCTATTTCATCAACGGATGTAAATCAATATTATGTAAATAAATTTCTCAAATATCTAGTTTTTCAACATGCAAAGAGTTGTGTATAAACTCCAGGAATCTTTGCCACGCAACTCTATATACACAGAATTTATTATTTATTAATAACAGCAACTTCTTACCCTACAAGTCACACGTAGCTACAACGTGACCAGATGGTGTTTATTTTAACTGAACAACGTAACCGGACGTGATAACGGGACGTCAATAATTTTAGTAAGGATCTATAAAAGGGAGTATTCGCACTCGCCATCTTTGTTCCGAGACTGACATAATATTATGGTGGCGCTTGTGTATACATGGGACGCAGTATAAGTTTGTTTTCGATATTACATAAACTATTATAGATTTCGTGCCAAAAATATAATTTCAAAGTGTGAAATTATGTCCCACGTCCTTAAAAATATGGAAATAATAGTTTTCATCTTAAAACTTACTGATTCAGACCATAGTAAGAGGAGAATAATTTTGTCTAAAAAACAACAAATACTGTACCAATCGTTACCACTTACCACTTTGTTAGGTATATATTCTCAGATTTTACTTTTATTCCTGTTTATAATAGATGGCTGTTGAATTAATGTTTACTAAACTTCGTTTGTCCAAAAGTCCAAATAAAGTTACTAAAACTATTTGTAATAAACACGAATTTACATTTTTAACTTACTATTAAGTTTATATTCAGGTTTTTTGCTTAACATTTAGTTAAAATTAATAATAAAAAGTTTAGCTTAACATTTTATTAAAATTAACAATAATGTATTTTTCATTGCACTAGACATTTTATAGTCAAAAGTATTTTTCTCGGTTAGTAGGAAGGGTACCAGGTTCATAACAACATCGAGATAGAGGAGGACACAATTGAGGTGGTGGACAATTTCACGTATCTCGGAGTGAATCTAGCAAAGACTGGATCAGAGGAGCCGGAGATCCAAAGACGGACCACCATGGCTAACAAGGCGTACTTCGCATTGCTGCCATCATTTAGGTCTGGGGATGTGCACAGGGAAACAAAAATGAAAATATATAGGACTGTCATCAGACCGGTGCTATGCTACGGGTGTGAGGCATGGGCAATCACACAGAAAACAGTCGACATAGTAGACACCTTTGAAAGGAAAATCCTCAGACGCATTATAGGCCCAATACAAGAAAATGGCTCATGGAGACTGAGATACAACAACGAACTGTATCAAATATATAAAGAGATACCAGTCTCAAAATTTATAAGAATTCGAAGATTGCGTTGGGCCGGACATGTTATGAGAATGGAGGGTGGCAGGAACCCTAAGAGGGCTTTGCTGGGTACACGGGAGGGAACGAGACCTAGAGGTAGACCGAGGAAGAGGTGGGAAGATGGCGTTGCAGAGGACGCGAGAGACATGGGGATAAGAAACTGGAGGAGGGTTGCAGTGGATAGAGTGGATTGGAGGCGGAGATTGGTGTAGGCCAGGGCCCGACTTGGGCTGTAGCGCCATAGGAGAGAGAGTAGGAAGGGTTAAACTTTGTTAGTACAGGCAAAAAATTTGCAAGTTACAACTTCTCACGGCCATATCTTGAAAACAACTCGTGGATTAAAACCCGGCCAAAACGCATTTTGTTTGTTATTTCGTATAGAATAATTTTGGTCCTATTCATTTTTACTATAAACTCAAACGTTGTTTAGTTATTCGCTAAAAATTACGCTAAAATCCTGTTTTTTGGGGGTAAAAATCGAAAATGTTGATTTGGAATAACTCGAAAACAACGCATTTTTCAAAACAGTTGCGTACTGACTTTTTTGCTTAGAATTTGATTCTCTATTGGATCCTGGGGTTAATTTTTTTTTATCAATCACCCTTGAAAAAGGGGTGGTTCTCACCCCCAAATAAAAAGCGTACAGTTTAACTTTGTTCTAGAGTGCATATAGAACATACATATCAAATTTCGTGAAATTCCATCGGCAGTCAAAATTTTGTTACGTCAAAAGCTGCGCTTACTGGACTAGAATTTCTTCGTGCTGATTTTGTTCTCGACTTTGTTTACGATCTGCGTGTATGTTTCGCGCTTGGCTATCGCGCAGCTGATTTTCGAAAAACAGGTAAATGTGCAATTTTGTGCATTAAAACTACAGAATGTGCAATTTTATGCAGCAATCCCCAAAACGTGCAATTTTGTGCAAAATAAAATGTATGTTAAAATGACCTACACGTTCCGATTCGAATAAATAACTTGTCACTGGCGTTTACGAACTAGCAAAAAAAAAGATGCAATTGCACGTGAATCCGGGCTTTAGTTATAGTCTAACATTATATTTATAATTAATGGATTAAAAAAATAAACCACCTTGTACAGTGATCTGCGTGGAACTGGGCCGATCCTAGGAGGTGGATTTGGTACGTCAAACAAAGTCGGTATGGCATTAGGCTTCAGTTTTTTCCAACAATTACTCGTGCCTGTTCAAACTGTGAACTTTCAAAATGAACCTAAAAGTGCAAAGGTGTATTACATTTTTAGTCGTTATGATTGACATTCACAAACTTTTAAGGAACAACCATTAAATTTACCTCACACAGACGCATTCCCTTGCTTAGTATAAATTTGTCTCGTCTCATATTTTGAATCCATTTTGCACATCGAATAGGGTCTGCCGGAAATTTGAATGTTCTAAAATTAGTTTCTGTTCGATTTTTGCAATTTACAGCACAACAACCAGTCATTATGATTATGAGATGTAGTAGGCCTACAACAATCTGCAAAACATATTACATAACATTAATAATATCTCTAACACCAGTATTTATAACCTTGTTTTCACTGACAAGATGAGATGATTATTATACATATTCGTGTGTAATACATAAATCAAATTAGTACACTAAGGTTATAACCCTGATATGTAAAAATATTAATATTTACATACATAATTTACATTAAATAATGCAACGCACAGCGTGCTTACATTGCTCCCGCCACATTACATTTAAAAGTCTCGGAGCAAAGATGGCGGGTGCGAATACCTATATTATAGAGCTCTAATTTTAGCAGCTGTGATTTCTGTTGCAACATACACTACATACGATACAACATACAGCTACGCGTGACCAGTGTGTGCTGGTGCTGCTATCTCGCCGCTTGCTTGTGTCTTGTATTTACAGCGCAAGGTCCAAGGTCAGTTGGCTACAGAAAGGAAACCACAGTTTTATGTTGCAACTTCTTACATCTTTATACAAAAATTAGATTGTTCACGCAGGCGAAATTGTTCACGTATCTAGAATTTTGTCGGGGGGGGGGGTCCGGGGTCGTGTCGGCTTCATACAGAAGAAAAAACAAGTTAAAACTAATCTAAATTACTATCTTTAAAGTGGCTGAAATTAGTCCCATTAAAATGAAAGGTAATAAAACAATAAAATACACGTTATTTAAACATGGTCTAAAAGATACTTATTGACTGAATTGATTTTCCTATATTTCATATTTCAAACGTATACATTAATGCTGTATACTAAACCTGTTTGTACAAAGAAAATAGTTACTATTATATTAGCGTACATTGCTTAAAAAAATAAAACCGCCTAAATATTAAGAAATTAACAAAATTCGTCAATTTTTTCGAACCTCTAGGGGGTCCGGTCCCGCTCGTCCCCCGCCCCCCGTAAATACGCCCCTGCACGCAGGTCGAAGGCTTGGGGCTGATCTAGAGAAGGCTGATCTTGGGTGTAGGCTTGGGAGGGGAAGTATTAGGTATCTCTAAAAATATAAAAACAGCAGATGTATTAACAAATGAAATACACTTAATGTATCCGTCTTAAAAATAAGTCTATAAGTAAAAAGAAAATATTTTCTATACTATAGAAAATGTATAGAAAATGTTTTGTATAGACTATTATATATATCGAAATCTTTTAAAGCACAATTCTGTACTTTGCCAGTTTTCGAAAAGAATAGTTAGGCCTCTATTTTCAGTATAGTTTAATGTTCACATTTTTTCCAGCTACTCCGAACCGCCTACTATTTACAAGGTGCTCAGTGTTTATTTACACAGCGAGCGCATGACATAATGGTTTATGGAAATAATTGTTACCTAAATATAAGAGAATTTTTTCGTAGTATGTAAGAACCAATTCCTAGTTATGACGGAATTTTTGGAAGGAATTTTTTTGATTGCGAAAAGGGCACGGTGGCAGTTAGTCTCTGTCAAAAGTGATATACGTTGGAAACGTACCATACGACGGTCGACAACAATACGTGCTTGTCTATTAAGCGACAAGTAGACGCCTAAACTAGTGAAGACAATGGTTCAAGTGCAGCAGATGTTCGGTATAAGGACGTTACTTGGAAGGGCAAGACTGTAGTAGAAAAACAAAGGAACAACGTCGTACCCAGCTAACTATCGAGAATATGTAGTCGGAGGCAGCAATGGCATTGTCTTACCACGTGTGGAAAGTCAAAGACGACACGCGAATGTACAGAAATCACAATGGCATAACTTAAAGGGTAGTCACTCCAACAAAGGGACATACGTCGTGTAGATAGAGGAGACAATTTAACCAACAGCAGGGGGCTTGTTTACCACTTCGTATACGGTTGGGACACGAAGGCTGGAGAGCAGATGTGTCTTACTAAGAAGACGACCTCCGTCAGCGTGAGAACAGGATACGAAGGGGAGTATTGAGACAATACCAAAATTTGTCACGCCTAGGAACTATAGGACACATGGGTGACAGTACAGCAATTAGAAGAAAAGCAGGCAGAATAGGGAGAAGAACAATCTCATGATCGACAGGCGTAAAATTTGGTCTTTCGGCGAATTGCGGGGGAGGAGCCACCAAAAGTAGTACGAGGAGTAGGGAAAGGAACAGCCTATCTGACGGTAAGGTTTGATCAAGGCAGGAATCCAAAAAGACGTTGCCTTGGAGACGTAGGTCAAGAACAAATCAGGAAGAAGTCCGAAGTCTAACTTATGACTTAGGGAGGACTTTGCGTAGAAAACTGGACGAAAACCCAATAAGAAACAAGAGCAATTCTTCGGCTGTCGATCAAGTCTTTGTCTAAGTGTACTCCGGAACCCTGCTGCTGTTCTCACGCGAACAATGTGTCGTATTTTGTTATTGTCTGACTATCCATGACCCTTTTCCGTTAGCTATCCGGACGCAGCGTGTCGTCGTTTCCAAGACGGCACTCCTTCTCCCTGTCGCAAATATCAGTTGTCGCCAGTAAGATGTTCTCCCGCTGTGCACATGTTCGATTCCATTCTTTAGATATCGTTGTCAGTTCTCATACAGGGTAAATACCATTGTGCAACTACACCCTTTTTTTACTGCTGGCACACTTCAAATTAACCTTGCAGTGTGTGCTCGTTACAATTTCTCCGTAAAGTGCTACTGTCGTAGTTTCCTTTTTTGTCCTGCTTGTTGTGGGCTGTAAATCTCGGTTGAGTCGAGTCTGTCACAGGCCAACCTTATTTCCCATTGTAAAGTTATGTGAAGCGTATTCGTATTGTCCCTAGCAAACGTTCAGTTGACACTTCGTTAAATTGTTTCCTTATTTATTGCTTCTGGCTCGTGTTGGGGTGTCTTGGCTACTTGTAACGTATTTTCGATCAAAATTTAAAAAAATTAAAATTCTTGGTCATTATAAGTTATCGACCAATCAGCATAATTATCATTTATTGTAGATGACCCCCAAACACGGGGAATGTCAATTAAAATTACTCATTGAGGTTCGTAATGAGTATATAACCAATAGACGTATAATAACCTGCTTAATTTCCATATCAAATTTGCATAATCAATCATAAATTAATATATGCTAATTAATTTGCATAAAATTCACATTACAACATGACGCTCCAATCGCGGGCACATTATAAGAGTTCTCACAGTATAAAACAACGATAAAATTAGTTAATTATTTTAACGCATTCACTAATTATTTGATTAATTAATTAATGCACAAATTTGCATAACATTTTGCATTATATAGTTTAGGAAGTGGATTAGGTGCTGAAGAAGCTTCTTGCTGTTACTTGGAGTTTCGGAAGACGATTGCAGATCGGTGACAAATATGTTAACAAATATCATGCACACTGCAATGCAAGGCCATACTGCTTCTGCAATCCTGACTATTAGGTCTACTGCTTCTCCAGACTTCATCCCGCATCGTCTAAATATAGAAGGATCAATAATAAATAGGATTATTCTTAATGCTATAGATTTCCATTCACACAAAAACGGTTAAACAGATCTGTGGTGCCCAGTGTTTATTTACATAGCGAGAACATGACATATTGATTTATGGAAATAATTGTTACCTAAATAAGATACATTTTTCCATAGTATGTAACGACTTATTCCTGCTTTAGGAACTGGACTGAAGTGTAGCTGGGAACATATTGTTCACAACTTTAAGTAGACAGTACTATTTGCGATAGACGACAATGGTAGTACACTGTTGACTAAAACAATTACTGGAACTCGTTTCGAAACGCTACCACTAAATTATTATTTACAATTGTGAAACAGTGTGGGAATCGAGTGAACTCCAGATATTGTAATTGTCAATTGTAAGTAATGTTATTATATCATAATTGTTACTTAAAAGTGAGAGTGTAGACATTTTTAGTTGTTGTGTTGTTGTCATTTGGAAATAGACACAGGTGTCAGACTGTAAACCAGACAATCAATGATTAGGACGAACGAAGCGAGTCCTACTACTAGGCAACAATTGTTACATTTTTATGGTACACTTTACGGAAAAACTACTGAACCTCTAGACTTGAAATTGAACATAATTATTCATATTCATGTCTAGATGTGCCATCAATCATTATTTTTATAAAAAATTAATTTTGACAAGAAATAATTGTAATAATTTTTGTTGTATAAATCTATATATATATGTATGTAAAGTGTCACCATCTGTGGGATTTATTTAATATTACTATATAGTCTGTTACTATTGCGTTCCGTGGTATGTATGTAATGTGTCGCCATCTGTGGGATTTATTTAATATTACTATATAGTCTGTTACTATTGCGTTCCGTGGTATGTATGTAATGTGTCGCCATCTGTGGGATTTCTTTAATATTACTATATAGTATAACGAAAAATTTGAATACGATGCAATTTTACGGGGATTAATTCATATATCATAAATAACAAATGTAAATCTGTAAAAAACGATGTTAAGTAAACGCAGTTAGAAGGTACCAGAGCGGTATTTGTTCAAAAGGAACAACGCTTGAGTTGGCGCCAGCCAGTCGCCCAGAAAGTACAAAAAGTCACGTAGAGGGTCGGCTATCATAAAAATGCATTGTAAGTAGAAACTAACAAGAAATGTGTAAAGGTTGGCAAATTTTAAGTGCTTTCAACAATAAAGTACCGTCATGTAAGACAGAGAGCGTAAGCAGAGAAATGCATGTAACGCATATTCCCCACCACGTGTACGCGCGCCGTTGGGTTGACGAATAGAAAAAAGCGTCATTTTTTTAGCGGGTGATTTCTCGTGGTAGATTGGGTAAATTTGTATTTCACGGTACATGAAACCAATCAGAGTATATTCTGTAAATAGTTGGTGAGGGTAGTTTTAAGTCGAGTATAAAAAACGTAGATTGGAAAAGTGAAGTCAGTCAGCGGAGATATTACAGCAATTAGACTCGTAACCTTTATTTTAAGTCAGCGGGGTTTATTTTAACTCGCAATCGTTATTGAATAATATAAGTAATCGTAATTTCTGAAGTTAAATCGTCGGAGAAGTTACAATCGTTAAAGTCGTAATTGTTAATTCAGTCATCGGAGAACAGTTATTAAGCAGTTAAAGTGTTCAGTCTTTACAGAATCTACCGTAATTCGTCTGAGACATTATCAAAGTTCGAATTGTGAATTAAAAGAGAATCGGAGAAATATCACAGTGAGACTCGTCAAGTTACTAAATAATCCGACGGTACCGGTCTGTACTATCCGTGTTGCAAGCACTTATCTTAAATAATATACATACTAACGTGTTAAGAAGATATATTGATTAATACGACATATACGTAGTTTAACTAAGATAATTAGAAGTGAATGTATTATTGTGAATGTGATACCAATATACATATATATATATATATATATATAAATTTGTGATAATCAAACGAGTGCAACCAACGAGGATCTACAGTAACAGCGGATGACCACAGAGCGACAGGACAGACGACGTTCGAGTGGATAATCCTCAACTTAACGACTTCAAAAGAGAAAACCAAGAAGTTCTCAAACAATTTAGATTAGAGACTAATATTATTATTAGAGATGAAATTAATAGTATTAATGATGGAATTAATAATAGGTTTAACGATACGGAAAAACTAATTAAAGAAAGCGATGAAAAACATAGCAATGATATTAAGCTAATTAACAAGAAATTAATTGCGAATAGTAAGCGTAGTGACGAGAGTTTCACGGCACATAAATTAGAAGCCGAGAAATTAAAAGAATTAGAAACAAAAATCGATAATAATTCGGACGAAACTAACCTTAAATTACAGCAGATACAAAGTGACGTTCGAACAAAAATAGCATTAGTAAACGCTTCACCAATAACCCGAAGCATTACTCAGGAACAAATCAAAGAAATAAAATATAATGGGACCAGCGATTTTTCTATGGAGTTCGTCAAAGAATTAACTGAAATCTACCAAGAATACTATCAAGATAGCAGTAACATCACATGGATAGCAAGACATCTCGAAGGAGAGGCCGCAATCTGGTGGAGGTTGGTGACGGATAGTATACACAACTTCGTGGGATTCACAAAAGCATTTATCAACGAGTATTGGAACGTCGTGATCCAAGAACGCGTGAGAGATCAACTGGAGTTCGGGAAGTACCACCCAGAAAACGGAACGAGTATGATTCAATATTTGGAAAGAAAGCTACTGGAGAACCGACAACTAATCCCTCCAATATCGGATAGGCACTTGATAAGAAAAATTGCAAGGCACTATCCACATGAAATTGAGGTCGCTATCATTACCCGTGGCGTGAGTGCGATAAGTGAATTCGAGCAGGTACTGTTGGAATTTATGAGTATACGGAATGACTCTAGGTCAACGAACCGGGGACACTTTGATGGTAGAAGGGAACACAAAAATTGGCCACGTACGGAGGAAGAGAGAGAAAAGACTTTTGAACACGAACTGAACAAAGAAAAAGGTATTGAGGATCGACAGCCCTATGCCAGGTATCCCAAGCGTCAAAATCAGTTTAAAACAGAGACAACTGCAATCCCGTCGACAAGTGGAACCAATAAAAATAAAGCTGTTGTCACGCTGTCAAAAAACTAAACAAGATTTGTAAATATGAATTAGATCTAAGCGGTAATACTAAGTATGTGAACACTACATTTTTAGATTTAAGGGATGAATTAATGGTAGCAGATAATATAGATGTAATTTTAAGAAACAACAAATGCCCAGAATTCAAGATTATGTTGAACGGCGTGCCGACTAATGGATTGGTAGACACGGGTAGCCAAGTTAATGCTATCTCGGAACGCTGGTTCAGCAATAATAAAAAGAGAAATTTAAAGCTGTCCAACACCGTAATCAAGGGAGCGACGAGCAACAAATCAAAAAGAATCACACAACAAGTCCTGTTGACCGTTCAAATTGGAGAGTTAAAATTTGACAGCGTTTTTGTAGTTGTATCTGAACTGATCAGAGAGTGCATACTGGGGTTTGAACTGTTAGCGGAGAATGGATGTGTGATTATGAGTAACAAACATAAGAATTCAGGGAGATCATACCCATGAAGAAGCGACTACAGCAGAAATATTACAGGTGGAACTCACAGCACTAGAGGAGGATATTGAAGAATCAATTAATAAAAAGGTGCAAGATATCGAAGAGATCACAGAGGGAGAAAGGAGTGAACTACGAAGAATATTGGAGGATAACAAGATCGTTTTTCGGGATACACCAGGAAGAATTACAGCATATCACTACAGATTCGAGGTAACTGACCAAATACCGTATTGTCAGAAAGGTTGGCCAGTCCCGATGAAGTATCAAAATGCGGTAAGAGCGGAGATTAAGAAGATGGAAGCGCATGGCATCATCGAAAGAGCACAAAGTCCATACATTAACCCGATGGTTACCGTAATAAAAAAGGACCAGACGGTGAGATTATGTTTGGACGCTCGCAAACTTAATTCGGTAACAATTCCTGATTTTGAAGGCGCCATTCCTATCAACGAGGTGTTAACCAAATGTGGGAATATCAAGGTAATATCAACCATTGGTCTTCGGAGTTCCTTTTGGCAGATTCCGTTGTACCAGGAGTGTCGAGATTACACAGGGTTCCTGTATGAAGGGAAATGTTATCGATATACCGTGACGCTATTTGGCCTGAAAACTAGTCTCGCTAGCCTGACTCGCGGATTAGATCTAGTACTATCCGATGAAGTAAAAAATTTTACCATCTTATATGTGGATGATTGTTTGTGCATATCGAAAAGCGTAGAAGAACACTTACAGCATTTAAAACTATTATTTCGTGACTTGAAGCAAGCAAACCTAACAGTAAATTTTAATAAGTCACAATTATTCCGTAAGGAGATCAGTTATCTAGGGTATTGTCTGACAACGCAAGGTATTTCAGCTGTACCAGATAAAGTGAGGGCAATTCAGGAATTCCGAAGACCCAAGAACCAGAAACAAATCAAGGGGTTTTTAGGACTAACTAATTTCTACAATAGATTTACGAATAAGTATGCCGAAGACACGCAACCGCTGCTCAATTTGTTAAAGAAGAATTCTACATTCAAATGGACCAAGGAGATGGACCAACAACACTTCGAGAGAGTTAAGGAATTGTTTATCGAAACGGTCATTCTTAAACATCCGGACCCAAATAGGCGATTCTGCCTACAAACGGACGCAAGTCGCTATGCACTGGGAGGACAACTGTACCAACTGGACGACAATAATGAAATCGGCGTAGTCGCATTCACCAGTCGTGTGTTACGAGGCGCCGAGCTAAATTATTTTACCACAGAACTAGAACTGTTAAGTGTAGTGTATTGTCTGCAGAAGTTTCGGACTTATGTTTTGGGAAAACCTTTAACCATAATTACAGATAATAAGGCCCTAATTTTCATAAAAAAATGGCATTTGAATAATTCACGTATCACTCGATGGATTTTTGCAATACAAGAATATGACTTTGATATAATTCATTGTAAAGGGCGAGACAACGTCGTTGCAGATATCCTTAGCAGACACCCCGAGGACATGTACGATGAGCAATTAATAGACCACACAGAAGAATTAGAAATAAGCCATGTAACCATCAGGATCAGCAAGGAGACAAAGGAGAAATTGAAGAACATCAAACAGTACCAACTAGCCGACACAAAGTTAAAACAAATTATTGACACCCTGCTAGCAGGTAAGAGCCACAAAATCGCCGAAAGATACGCTTGGCACAATAATAAACTCTACAGAAAGGAAAAGGGAGCGTGGAAGCTTATATTGACAGAGGACCTGATTTATGACATGACATGATTTATGAGCTGCACCATGCCTACAGCCACGTGGGGGAACCGACGAACATACCAGCTATTTAAGGAATACTTTACGGGAAATTCCGTCAACAAAATCACACAACAGATCGTTAAAACATGTCAAACCTGGCAAAAATGTAAAGACTATTTTAAGAGGATGATGGGAGAAACCCAACCCGTCATACCGAAAACCAAAGGAGAATTAGTTAGTATTGATTATTATGGCCCGTTACCAGTATCTACAGGCGGAGTCAATTATATGCTAATTATGGTAGATAATTTCACCAAGTTTGTAAAATTATACAAATTACGAAAAGCTACTACAACCGTAACCATCAATAAGATTAAACCTTATTGCGAAGAGATCGGAAAACCAGCAGCAATACTAACCGATAATGGGACACAGTTCACGAGTCAGCGATGGAGAGCATCATTAACGGAATTGAACAGTAAGCCAAAGTTTACTGCTATCCGCAACCCCTGCACCAACTTAGCAGAACGAGTTAACAGACAATTGGCAACATGTTCAGAGCACTTACAGCTGAAAAACACTCAAAGTGGGCGACATATCTAAAGCTGGTGGAGTCGTGCATAAACCAAACATATCATGAAACAATAGAAACCACTCCATACGAAGCCCAATGGGGAAGAAAGCCGGAACGTGATTGGACCAGATATATCGACCGGGAGATGATACCGAAAAGTCAGCCAATCAACTACCAAAACATTTATCTGCGAATCAAGGAGAAAGGAAAGAAGCGGACAGCCCAGATAAACGCATCAAACAAAATCGTGAAGTTTCAGATAGGGAATCAGGTATTATTGCACACATACCCGATATCTGATTTAAATAAGAAAGTGATAGGTAAATTCTGCAACCTATTTGAAGGACCTTATAAAATAGTTAAAGAGTTAGGAACGGCCACATACCAACTGGAAAATGTTCGCCAACCGGGACGGATCCGGGGGAACTTCAATATAAGGCAGCTAAAACCATATTATGAATATTAACAGATTACAACACACATAGAAAACAAGCATAACACAGAAAATATCGAACAGATTGTAAAAACACAAAACGCAGATATGTATGTAATAGTCATAAGTAACTATAACAATTTTGTAATAACAAGATGATAATTGCTAATTAACTAACAATACTTTAGTTCTCTATGAGTCGTAACAGTGGTAATCTGTACGCATTAGCTACATGTACATAAGGCATTTTCCAGTAAACTTTATCCAGTTCAAGAACACAATTAGCAGCCGTTTGTCCGCTTGCTAAAACCATAGCGTTTATGTCAGTAGATGTGCGTAGGAGTATAAGTTCTTGTTTCACGTTCAGCACGATGCGTGTGTAGTCCTTCTGCGAATCCCATTAGCATTTTCAGTGGAATACAGAAGTTGAATTCACCGTCATCGTTCACTTTTAACACGTTCGCGGTCGGTGCCACCCAACCTGCGTTTTCCATTGCGTCATGTGCGTTGTTGTTGAGTGATAGAAAAGTTTTAATAGTTGACATAACGCCGACGTTTCTGGTATGGTCCACTACCACTCCGGCCAACTCGTAACGAATCTCTTCAAAGAGAAATGCTATAGCATTGTTCACCAGTTCCACATTCAGCGCAGTATCTGCAGCCACGCTAGGGTTTTTAACCAACTTGCCTTCGATGTAGAGGAAACTTTCTGACGGCAGTGTAAAGACGTCCTGTTGTTGTATTGGCACGCGTATTTCATCATTGTTTCCATATCTTGTTGTTGCGTACGGCGCGTGTGAGTGAAATGAAAAGTGCGTGATACTGTCTTCAAAGAACGGTTGCTGCTCCACAGATAATATTCCACTCGCCATGTTACTTGTTTACAACAACAAAACCCAGTGAAATCAGGAAACGACGGTTAACCGATGTTAATCGTTTCAGTTTCGAACGAGTACTGATGCGTTTCCTAACTGATCTTTCTTCTTCTTTTATTTCTGACGACGGAGGTAGCAGCGGCGGAGAAAGAAAGTACAAGCCCATGTCTATAGTCGTTTTAAATGTAAACGCACAGTGATGACTTCTCAACGAAAATCTATTGCGTCACCGTCCTGGTCGTGTAAAGATAATGTTATGTTGTCCAAACGACTTACATTCACAGGTAGGTATATGACGTTTGCAGGCGATTCAATTATTTTGAATCCTGGTTCGACTGACGGATAGAATGAGTGCAGCGTGTGCTCGTTTTTACCGTTCTTGTATGATCCTTGCGTTATATTACACCTTATCAGTATGCTGTTCACTTTTATAATGTTAACTGTGGCGTCAGACGTGTGAGTTTTATTCGCTTCAAGCAGTCGCTTTTCCTTGAAACCCAACATATCACCGATACCACACGCTGTTTGTTGAAAGTCAATATCCCGTGCACAAGTCAGTTCGCATTTCAGTGTATTGTTGTTAGGACGTAGACTAATCTTTGAGTCTCCTAACTGCTTTTTGAGGAAGGCTTCTATGTCGCCGATTTCATAAGCACCCGTGGGTAAAGTTATCAAGCCCCACGTTGTCCCGTCCCGTAGTACTGGAAACACATTGTTTTTCCCCTCAACCACGTTCGGTATACTGTTGTATGTAGTAAAGTCCAATAGACCTACATACCATTCACCGTTTGTTAGTTCGAGAGGCGGGAAAAAGTCACATACAAGAGCGGCAGCATTCGTGCCTGTTAAGGTGACTGACAACGAAGACATCTTGTCGCTTACTGATCACTCACCTGTTAAGAAGTCCAAACATAAATGCCCACAGATGACTGTGTGTGGCTGCTGTTCACGCTCGTAATTGTAGTAAATATCAGTGTCGGTTCCAAAATACTGTGTCAGCTCAAGAGGTGGTCGCATATTACCATATGCGTCATAGTAGTAAACTCGGTTGTTTCACTTCTTGTAGCAAAACCAGTGCGTACCAGGTCCTTCTGCACTGTCCAGATTAACAACCGCGCTCTCGTTCTTCCAAGGTGGTCTGTGCGGTAAAGTGTTACGCATAAAAACTCCTCTGAAATAAGGTATTTTCAAAAGTTTTGCGTACACATACAAATCGCTGTCGGATAATGCACGCACTGGTATGCAAATTAGTTTTTTGTCTGTAAGGATGCAGGTATAGACCCGATGCTATTTTATTGTTACGTTTATGCCTTGAGACTGTTTTGCGTTTGGTGTTGTTACGTTTATGTTTGGAGGTCGTTTTGCGTTTGCCCGCGGATTGACGTTTAATTCCTGAACCCTTCTTCTTTTTTCTGCAACCACTACATGAGCTCCCTCCACCTACCGCTGATTTTGCTTTCATAGCGGCTGCTACGGTTCCGGCATACGCTCTTTCACTAACACCTGAATTCCAACCTTTCACTCGTTCCCACGCTTTGTCGGCAAGAACGCGATCAGTTATACGTCTTCGACTGTTGTCTTTGTACCTTGCGTAGGCGATATAGTGTTCGCGACAGGCTTCGTCCAGCTCGTTGATTCCGCGCTCGCCACGTGCCAATCTCTCTTTGAGTTTTGTTCCGGGTCCACAGAATCGGTAGCCGGGTAGGTGTAACTCTACTGGTAAAGCGTCCACCGCCCGATTAATCAAAGTAGGTACTGACGAAACGATAGCGGGCACAGTGTTTTTAAGTATTTTTCCAATTACACCACGCACCATTCTTTCCTTACGAAGTACGCGCATTCTTGTAAACAGATCTCCAATCCTTGATTTCCGTTTCCGTATAGAGAACGTCTATTAAACGCCCCACCTCTTCAATATATTCAGCCAGGACTGAACGCTGTGTCGCGCTGTCTTGATATTTATAGACGAACTTTATCAGATTGATTATATGAGCGTGAAATACCTGAGTGACCTTGTACAATTCAGTCTTTATATGTAATTTTAATTCGTGCATTTGTCACACAGTGACTGCGTCTGTGTCAGCTACTCCGTCCGCTATATTCGTAATTTTTCTTTCGCCAGCGTAGAAAGCATTGCTTTGCAAACAGATTGTGTTGTCGTATAAAAATTCTAAATTCACAGCGTCTTTGCTGGCGACTGGCGCTTGCACGTGCGTTAGCCGACAGTCATCAACGATTACGTTACCTGCACGATCTTTTCTCAAACTCTTTGCGTCTACGTATCGTTTTGTGGCCGCATCTCTTGATTTAAGCGGATCGTTTAGCATTATTATTCGATGATCTTTTGCGTCTACGGTAGCGTCGTTCTTGTACTGTAAGCACGCATCGTTTACGTACTGTAAAGAAACAACATCGTGCAGCTCTTCGGGATCACCCAAGTTGCGTATCTTTTTGTTTTTCATATCAAAGTGACCGTCGTTAGTCACTCCTAAACCGATATCCTCACGCAGACTTCGATGAGTTTCTTTTCGCACTCTTACAGTGCTGTCGTGTCTACCGAACGTGTCTACACTTATATTTATGAAGAACTGGTGGTCGTAGAACGGTGCGTCTGCTTTTTTATGATAATGCCGGCTTCACGTATTTCTTCCAATATCGAAACGATTTCATTCCTATGTCCAGTATGTCCAATACTTTGAGAAGCCATTAACATTCTCAATCGATTAACCAACTCGTTAGGATCATCCCAATGTACGTAATCGATTGCAGTGTTCGGCTTCATCTCCATATAGCCACTCCCTGTACGTTTTCGCGCACTCGATGCAAACAATTTAGATATTACTAGTCGGTACTTGACACCACTGTTACTGTTTATTCGTGTATTGTGTTTATACTTTTGTTTGTTTCCGTTGGTTGCTAGTAGTATGGACTTGTATTTCCTCGTATCGTTCTTATTGTATTTTTTCGGTAGTTTCATAAACAAAAGTTCGTACAGACCGGGCGTACCCTCGTAAATTTTTCCTTTGACATGAAAGTTATCGTTATCAACGATTTTCACATTTGAATCAAATATCATCCATTTACCGGCCTCGTATCGAACACCATACATACGATCTTTAATCCGTTTACAGTCAGCCGATTCGCACAAACGCATATATTTGTTTGCTAATGAATCGTCACTGAAATGTGAAGCGTTAGGGTTCCATGCGCTATCGTTACTGAAATGAGAAGCGTTATGACTCTGCGCGCCACTTTCGGTTTCAGTTATTACGTGTTGTGTAGAGTCTTCTTGTTTTATCTGCTGCTTCTCCTCCTCCTCCTCCTCCTCCATCATATCACCACTTAACTTTCGTGAAATAGCTTCTAACGGTTCCAGAATCGGCCTGTAATTTTTTCTGAACTTCTCGTCGCTTTCTCTGATGCCGTGTTGTAATGCATGATATTTTTTCCTTATGTTGTCGCTTATCGTATCTATATCATACGTAAGTCGTTCCTCCTTATTCATCGCCATCGCGTGTTAGCAAGAGGACTGATTACATTACTACAGTGTAACCACTTTTATACTTCGCTGGAAACAATTATGAATCGATCAAAGCCGATTCTATATCTACCTTCATTTATTGACGAGTCTTTGTCTATGACTAGAAATCCATAACGATCCTTCCACGCTTCCGTGCAGACGTCTTTGAAAGCATCATATTTCATATCCATGTTGACGTGATCGTTGTATGCATGTCGTAAATTTAGATCGTCTTGTTTGAACAATATCAACAAGTTAGCGTTGTCACGCACCAATTGTTTCGGTATCTGGCTATATGTCTGACATAGATAGAATGTGTCCACACCGCTGTCTCCCCATAGCAAAATACTTTCGAATATTGTTTTGTCTTTCACACGATACGTCATCGAATACGATAACAGAGTCGAGACCAGTGATTTCACTCGGTAGTGGGACTTCTTCGTTCTCGCTGTATGCGTGATAACCTAAACCTTCATCAGCGAGTGATTTCATCACTGTTTCTAGCATTCTGTATTTTGGCTGAAATAATGATTTTGAAAATACGTATACATTGCGGAAACGTAGACCGTTGGCATCAAACAGTAGGTTGAATAGCACATTAGATTTCCACAAGAACTTGGGCCCGTAACGATACAGCGAATCCTGTTCGGTAATAGCGGACCATGTTTACGTTCAGCACTGCCTTCGTCACCAACCAAAAAGTCCATATCCTTTATTGGCAATTTGTTTGCTTGCTGTACAATCTTCATCTTTGTGAATACCGAAAGCATACTGTTTTCACCACGTGCTGTCACCTTTTTGTATTAGATCTTTCTTATGTATCCATGCATCGTGTTTACCATCGAAACCTAGCCAACGAACACGCACTCTGTCACCTTTGCGTTGTAACACTTTTTCCACTAGGTATACGTCGCCGACTTTGGACTTACTAATCTCGTGCTCTTAAAAACCACCTTTCAACACTTTGTTCAGGTAATCTTTTACCAGATAAGTGACGGGGATGGTAGTGGATTGTACTTTATCCACAGTGAATATTTCGGTAGTCCAATTTGGTGTATAACCTTTGCGAACGTCATTTTGTGCTTACTTATACGAACACGGTCACCGACTTTAAATTTAGGCGGTTTCACTGGACTGATTTTAGGCGCTGTGTTCTTCCTTATTCGTTCCAACACTATATGTTCGCTGCCGTCATTCATTTGACTAGGTTTCATACCAATGGTTCTGTGTACGGTATTGTTGTACGATTTCAGCAATATAGGTAGTAGATCCAACCAACGGTAGTGTCCTTGTTCGCTGAAAGCTCGATACATGTGTGTCTTCAGTGTGCGATTAAAACGTTCCACTATGGACGCTTTTTTCTCACTATAGGTTGAGTAATGTTTCACATTATACTTTTTTAGCAACGCTTGTACTGTGCTGTTGTAATACTCCTTCCCATTGTCCGTCTGTAAATATTTCATTCGGTTAGCAGTTAGTATAGGCTCTAGTGCGCGCGTTACTTCTTTTCCTGTCTTTGTTTTCAATGGTACAGCGTACGCGTACTTGCTAAACGCATTGATCACTGTCATCATGTACTTGTACCCTTTGTTCACTCGAGCATATGGTATCATCTCCACAAGATCCGCCTGGTACAAGTCGTGTAGACCCTTCAATTCAACCGCACGTCTAACGAAATTCCTTCTCGCTGCTCTGTGTAGCCTTAGAGCTATAGTCTTGCGTGCGTTGTTCATGGTTTAAGATACATTAACATAATACCAACGTTAAAAATACTATATATATGTATAACAGTTCCTTTGTTTTTCAGTATTCACTCTCTCTCTCTCTCGTCTGAATATCATCATGTCAGGCCTTCAGCAGAATCCGGAACAACACCGGCAGGAACAGGAACAGCCTGAACAAGGTAAATTTAAATACCAATTGGTACAGTTAAGAAATTATTTTTGTCTCCCCGTAATTATGTAGTCTAACATGCACAAGATAGTCTCTTGACATCGTTTAGAAATTTACATGGCGAAGAAAATTTTTTATGTTCCAGCATAGGTTTGTCACCTTCTCTCCAATGAACTGTCTCTTGACATCGTTTAGAAATTGACATGACGGAGAAAATTTTTCAGGTTCCACCATAGGTTTGTCACCTTCTCTCCAATCAACTAATTCAATTCCACAACAAAAGCATTTAACTCTATCGTCTATGAATGACATACTATGCCCGCAAACATCATAATTTAGCGGTTAGCGGTAAAACCCGGGCTAACTCGTCGGGGCTGACAAACGTCACTTCCCAATACTTGAACGATTTTCTTCTTTCACTTTCAATGCTAAAATCGCGAGTAGCTGCCATCTTCACGGTTTGCAATAAACCGACATATTACTAACGAGCACTATCTATTTATTTACCGCAAACATGAATTTGTGTGTGTGTTATTCATCATTCCTGTTAGCTAATACACATGTTTCTATTGTTTCAGTTATGACACGATTTTATATCGTAAGAAACAGCAGTGTTAGAGGATGTGTCACAACATTCAACTACCTACCCGTGTACACTGAGACGGGAGACCAAGACATATTATCCATAATGACTGAGGTGCGAACTTTATTGTGCGAGGATATTCTGGCAGAACAAACACGTTTACGTAATATCAAGTGGCATATTGCGTGCAGGATAAGTTTCACTAAAACCGTGTTAGATGGTGACAGCGGCGAAGAAAAAGAAGTAACGAAAGACGCCGTCTTCCACGGACGTTGTGCAACATCTAGTGAGCGTTACGTGTCGTCCTCCCTGGGTCCCTTGCGTTTCGTAGACTCTTTTCAATTTCTTAATCGCTCTCTGGATACGCTCGTTACCAATCTGTCCACGTCCGGGAGTCAATTTCCTTTGCTTAGAGAGGAAATGCTTAGACGGGGTTTCGACGAACAGACCAATCTGCTCGTACGCAAGGGGGTATACCCTTACGAGTACGTTGACAGTATTGATCGGTTCAATGAAAGAAGTCTACCCGCTCGTGAACACTTTGATAACCGGTTGATGGAATCGTCTATTTCGGACGCAGATTACGAGCACGCACAAAACCTGTGGAGTGCATTCAATCTGCGTACGTTTGGAGATTACCATGATCTATATTTGTTGACAGACGTAATGCTGCTGGCGGATGTCTTTGAAAGTTTTCGGGACATGGCCTTACGCGATTACTGTTTGGACCCGTGTCATTTTTACTCGCTTCCTGTTTGTCGAGTCTGGGTCCGTGGGGGCGATTCTATGATATCCAACCGTCATGCCATCGCTAACAACCCTCTGATCTCAGATCAGTACGATGTTTCGAAACCGACCTCCTTCATTCTGTATACGGACTGTAACAATCTATACCGTGCAGCCATGTCGCAACCACTCCCTTACGCAGACTTCCGATGGCTCGATCGCAATGAAATCGAGTCTTTGGACGTACGTAATGTGAGTGATGATTCCGACATCGGGTACATCCTCGAGGTCGACCTACACTATCCTGATACACTACACGACCTGCATTCCGACTATCCGCTTGCACCTGTGCGCCAGCGCGTAACACCCGATATCCTTTCTCCCTTTTCTAAACGTTTACACGAGAGTATATATAGATCATCGTATAACGAATCAGGGTCAACAATGTCATCCGTAGAGAAGTTGTTAACGACTTTGGAGGACAAATAAAATTACGTTCTCCATTATCGAAATTTGAAGTTGTACTTAAGTCTTGGTTTAGAGCTGAAAGCGACTCATAGGGTGTTGTGTTTTAAACAAAGCGCTTGGTTGAAACCGTTTATCGATTTCAACACCCGCAAGAGGCAAGCAGCCGTCAACAGCTTTGAAAAAGACCTTTTCAAACTGATGAACAACGCCGTATACGGCAAGTCGCTGGAGAACGTACGGAAACATATAGACTTTGAACTAGTCACAGATGAACGACGGCTTCAAAAACTAGTTTCCACACCTAGGCTGAAACGTATGATTCGTTATACGAACGATCTGGTAGGGCTCTCACTCCGTAGAAAATCCATCGTTCTTTCCCGTCCCGTGTATGTCGGGTTCACGGTGCTTGACGTTAGCAAAACGATAATGTATGACTTCCATTATCGTTATGCTGTCGCCAAGTACGGCTGGAACTGTGACGATTTCATTTATTAAAAAATAAAATAATTAATAAATATGTAATGTAAAGGCTGAGAAATTTTAAATTTTAATAAAATCGCACAATTAAACTAAATTTTATCGCTATCATAAAATTATAATAATATTTAATAAAGAGTTTTAATAATAAAATAAAAAGGAATACGAGTGTACAGATAGGGTAAACCTTGTTAATTAACCCTGCATAGACATGCGCTAACCGGAATTAACTTGAATTCCGACCCCTAAACAAACTAATAATACTTGTAAATTTGACATTATTTAAATAATTAAACAAGACCACAGTAGTATACTTTAATAACGTTTGTAATTAAGAATATCTCTGAATAATTAAAAAGTCAAACTTTAACCATTTAAATAAAGGAGAAATGTGGAACTATTTCGCTGCGACGCGTAACCTCCGCGCGATTAACTGACCCTTCCTACATAGTTACAGAGCAGAGATGATGCGTCGTTCAACCAGTAAGCAGCTCAAAGCAGAGCGCTGTACAAAATATGTACTTTTTTGTTAAATGTGGTTATTAGTTTCAAATAACCGTGTGAAGAGTTATACAACGAGAATGTAGTGTGTAACAGAAAAAAGTAATGTAGAAAATTAAGTGCGTAAGGTGACATCTCCCAGTAAGAAATATAGTTAAAGTTATTTTAGTGTTGCATATGTAAATTCAGATACAACCGTATTATTACCAAATGTGATGTGCATAACTGTAAAATGTGAAGACGAAGACCTCAACTGTATTTACAATACCACCGAGAAACAGGACGACTTCATGACACCGTAACTTCCGAATCAACATTAGTTGAGTCCGAGGACCTTCACCAGAAAGACTACCACGATGACAACCCACTACAGAGAGAGGACCGAAGAATCACGCGTGGAGGACTAGGACTAAAACCCTTAACTAAGAGGTGACGCGGAGGCTTGTCTTCCGTGGATATGTATCTTTTGAAATAGAAGTAATTGTAAACTAAAAGACTTTAAAATGACAATCTCTAAAGTTTAAGAATAAATGTTGTAACAAGTAACTTCAGTAACCTTAAGTTGTAAAGTAACAAGTGTGATGTAGCGTTGGAACATTGCACTACTAAATGAAACCATTCCTCAAATGGTATAAAGAGTAATAAAGTAATTCATTAATGGAGTAGAGTAAACTTTAAATTCCTAAGTAATACATAGAAACTCGGATCCGAGATTAAATGCGCTAACTGTATTATAAATCTTAATGTAGAAAACCCATTACAATTTTCACTGTAAGTTAAAAGTTGATATGTTATGTATAATCAAATAGACATAAATAAAGAGATGTCATCTTTAGTACAATACTAAATTGAGTGCATAAATCAGGAGACTCCCCCCCCCAAGTTCCTTGTATATTAATTGTTTAGTGATTTGATTAATTTTCAGCTTGTTACAACGAAGGCAGCCTGTATAATTGGCAGAACCAATTAATACGGGTTCCCTATGTTATAACGAAAGTTAAGATGTTATAAATTGCGCCACTCTGCTTTTTGTCACACTGCTTTTGCTTTTTGTAAAAAAAAAAACAGGTAAATAATTTTATTATTAACATGCGCCACCTTATGTTGTTTAATAAGTAATTGTGTAATATTAGGGACACCCTGTTGATATATTCACTCATTTACTCTAATATGTGTCTAAAATTTTAAATAAAATAAAATGATAATTATTATTATAATAGTATAGTAAATAAGTAATTTTAATTATGATTAGATATAGGAATGTACATAATGTTAACTTAACACACCACAAGAATACGAAACAACATCAGGTACGTGCTTGTCAAAAATTTCATTCATCAACATGTCGGTTTGTAAACAAAATCTGACCGGTTAAATTCTTGTCCACGCCTGTGTAAAACTGTCATAGTTACCTCCCGCAAAGTTGAGTTAGACAATACGCAACCCTCTTCGATTGTTCTATTGTTATAAGAAGCGTGTATTATCCTGTGTTTAGTAACCGAGAATTCCCCCTTCGTTGAACGAATATTGACGCCTGTGTGAGATTTCTCTCTCTCACTACCAATGTAAAATGATTAAAGTTCACATTTTAATCGTTTATGTGTAAAAAAAAAGGAAAGAGTAGTATAGAATTTAATGCGAATAGTAGAATAAGTATTTATAGCCACTCACAATTCAAAAATGGCTGTATTTAACCCTGATCTATTATTAAAAGATGAGCTGTGCTACGAAGCTATTTTACGCGGTTTAAAACACGTGAATGTAACAGTGTCTGAATTGCGCAAATCATTACGCGAAAGCAGATCAGATATACCCTCGCAGTTAGATAGATTGCGTGAACTCGATTATGACAGCGAACGAGAAACCTGTTAAGCGAAGTATAGGGAACTGACGTTATTATCTCAAAACCTTCAAGACGAAAAATCACCTACTGTAATATTGCGCGTCACGCAACGAATAGAACATTTAACCCGCCGGTTGAACAATTTATTAAGCTGGCCCGACGTCACCGTAATCCCTGCCGATGTGCAGAAATTTGCGGATGAGGCATTACGCCAATTACCCATAATTATCAACGAATTACGACGAAAGTCAGACTCATATAGAATGGAAGAAATTGACCACTACTTACAAAAATTATATATTTCCCCGGTTCAATCCCCTACTTTAGAACATCCTCCCTCCACCTCGAACCACGAATCACCCACCGTATCGAAGATACAACCGACTCATGAACAGTTACCTAGTAGAGAATTAAATACCCTAACGATATCAGAACCCCCACAGCCTAGTGGTCACCATACTCGCACTAGTCGATATGCGATTACGACTCCTAATGCAGCCACAAATCCTTCGAAATGTATACCAAATGTAAATTTTAATGTAGACCTCTACGGAAAGATTACCCACCCTGTAGAGAAAATAATTAATGAAATTCCTTACACCGATGGCTTAAGTATTACGAAACTGTTAAATTTCATCAGATACCTCCTGCAAATAAAAGATCTACAACAATTGAACGATTGGCAAATCCTGCAAGTAATCCTACCCAAATGTAAACCACCATTACGAGATCGTGTACTGGAATCATTAAACTCGACTCTTCCAGTAGAAGAACTTCATACTACCATAATCAAATATTTTATCCCCACGGGAATTTACGAGGAGATTAAAAGAAATACCGTACTTCGAGTACAAGCAGCCCATGAAAAACTGGCCCACTATATTGCAGACATCAGAGAATCTTCACGACTACTGCAAGTCGACTGGAGTGAGAAACAATTGGTCGATACTATTCTAGTAGGCTTATCTCCTGAAGAACGCTCCCGTTTAGCACTAATAAGTAGGCCCAAACTTTCGCTGATCTTGAACAATGTAGTATTCACTCTTCAAATGTATGGTACGCAGATCAGAACAGACATGCATCGCTATCCACAACACAATATAGAAAGGAAACGCAAGCCCTAGTCACAGATGCAAGAACTCTACGAGAAAGACGACCATTTCGGCGACCAACCTATTTTCATGGCCATGGTAAGTCCAAGGAGCCTCAACCTCGACAGGAAACCAGTGAGACTCCACGTAAAGAAAATGTATGCTATAACTGCGGGAAACCTGGACACATAAGTAGAAACTGTAAACGGAAACAGTACAATCAGAAAACTCATTATCCAAAAAACATGTAAGGCAGGGAGATCCGAAACCCTGTGTCTTCCGCAGCATCGTGGAAACAGGTAAACCCCTGAGAGACAACAAATTAAAACAAAATAATAATAACCAAAGAAAATTAGACCCCTATGTTAGAAAATTTGTTGATAAATGTAACGCGATTAATAAATGTGATTTCAGTAAGTGTCAATTACCGTATATACAAGTTGACCTCGGTGTTACATCCACCCTCGGATTAATTGATTCCGGATCAACGCGAAGTTTAATTAGTCAAGAGCTAGCCAATACATTATTTAAACACAATTTAGTTAAACGCAGTCAATCAGTAAATATTAGATGCGCTACAGCTAATAAACAAAATTTAATGATAAAACTTATCATCACGTTTAAAGTAAAAATTAAAAATCTAACGTGGTATTTTCCAATGTTGGTATGCGACGAGTTAGGACCCGAGTTAATATTGGGAGCTGATTTTATCAGTAAAACAGGAATAATTCTAGATATTCACGATAAGAAGTTTTACTTTGGATTCGATCGTTCACGAAAACTTTTTCTTTTTCTTGGATGATAAAGCAAATAACAGAGAAAGTACTGGAACTGCTTCTACACATCTAAAACATCACGAATCTGAATTAGGTCATCTGGAAAGTAAAGATAGACGGAACATGCAGACATTAATAAAACAGTTCTCCAACGTCCTCACCCCAAATTTAGGACTGACGGACCTGATAGAGTACAAAATCAATTTGAGCGACAATAAAGTAATACGTTTAGCCCCATACAAGTTATCACCTCCAAAAATGGAAGTAATGAGGAATCAAATTAACAAATTATTAGAACAAGGAGTCATCGAACCCTCTACTTCATCTTATTCATCACCCGCGTTTTTAGTACCCAAAAGTAACGACAAACATAGACTAGTTGTGGACTACAGGCAACTAAATAAACGGATAGAATTTGAATCTATACCGCTTCCCGACATCCACAGTGCTTTTCATTATTTTACGAAAGCAAAAATTTTTACCATCATGGATTTAAATCAGGCATTTCATCAAATACCCCTTTCGGAAGAATCAAAACGTCTAACCGCATTTGCCGACCCTTTCAACCTGTACCAATTTACGAGGATACCCTTTGGTATATCCCAAGGTAGTTCTGTATGTAGCAGATTATTAGAAAAATTATTTCATGATATAAAATTTAAATATGTGTATCACTACTTAGATGACATCGTTATCTACAGCGAATCAATTGACCAACATCTTAAACATCTACGTGAAGTACTATCCCGATTGGAGAAAGCTGGATTAACCGTAAATCCCAGTAAAGTAAATTTTGCTGTCACACAATTTTCATTTTTAGGTCACATCGTAAAAGCCAACGGAGAGGTAAGCATAGACCCCGGGCGAACCCGTGCTATCAGAGAATTTTTACCACCGCGGGATGCGAAAGGAATAGCCCGATTTTTGGGAATGATAAATTATTTCCACAAGTATATCCCACATCTAGCCGAAATTGCAGCACCTCTAAATACTTTAAGAAAGAAGGGAGTTAAATTTGAGTGGAATGAGCAACACCAAACCGCATTCGAGAAATTAAAAGAATCATCATATCACCCCCAGTACTACAATTAGCCGATTTTACAAAACCGTTTATAGTGCAGACAGACAGTTCAAGTGTAGCCCTAGGTGCAGTAATATATCAGGAAGTAGATAACTCTAGATTACCTATTAGTTACGCTTCACGCACCCTGACAGACCAAGAAAAGAAATACTCCGCATACGAATTAGAATGTTTAGCAATCGTTTTCGCTTTTGAGAAGTTCAAACCCTTTTTAGAACATAAAGAGTTTTTGTTAGAAACTGATAATCAAGCATTATCTTGGCTACTAAATCACCCAAAACAGTTAGGTCGTATCGGAAGATGGGTATTAAGATTAAATTGTTTTAAATTCAAAGTACAACATATTAGAGGCACCCAAAACGTAGTTGCCGATACACTGTCACGTATGTTCCAGCCGAGTAGTAAAACATACGAAAACAAGGAGAGTAGAGAAACGCCGATTATCAATACTTTAATTACAGAATTTCCTCTTGCATTTACGGACTTAGCCCAGTATCAACAACAAGACCCCCGTTTGAGACCAATTATTGAACAACTCGATAAAGGAAATAAGTCAGAAAAATACATATTAAGTAAGAGAGTGTTATGTTATAGAATAGCGAACGGAAAATATTTACGAATAATCGCCCCTGATATTATTAAACCTATGCTGATGGAGTACTATCACTCTGTGCCGCCCCTTGGCAAGACAACACAAAAATCGGGAACTAGTTTAATTCTTTACCAGTAAACTAAACCAGCTGCCGTTGTTAGTAAAACTCTTACTAACAAATTACAAAACAAGTATGATATAGGAAACTGACAAGGTTTGCATAAACTTATTCACTCACTAGGTATTAGCTAAAACATCTCTTTATTGCTATTGAAATATTAATCAAACATTATTACTGATTTTAAAGAACGTTATTTTAGTAAATAGTGCTTTTACTGCTTCAAAGATCTTAATTATATTATTCTTGTTATATCAAAATTTATTCATATAACTGTTAGTTTTAATACCACGGATCCGGGTCTCAATTTTCTCAAAATTATTAATTTATCAATATATACATTACGGTTACTATTACTTCTTACAAAATTACAAAATATACAAATCTGATAATTTGTTCATTACATTGCGAAAGTTCTTTAAAGTTCTTTGTTACTTCTTATTAAGGGAAATTTACAAAAGTTGTGGTTTGATATCACCTGAGGTTGTTGTTGTATTCTTGGGACATCTCCAGTCGTCTTCTACGGGTTGAGTACGTTGTTCTTGGTGTATCTACATCGGGTTGATTTTTTGTTAACTTGAAGCTCTCGAAGGTAGGTTGTTTACTTGAAGTTCCACATGTTGTAATTTCACTTTTCTTAGTGCAGATTCTTGTAGTTCACATTTTCTTTATTTTAATTACAGTTATAGTTCTCACTTTGCAGTACTACAGTCTAGTAGTTAACTATGTTACACTTACATTTGATTTTGTTTTTAAGAGATGTGTTGGCTACCTTTTTCTATTTTATTTATATATTTTCTCACAAACTCTAGACACTACATTATTCACAATAACAAGATTTCACGCTGGATATGCTTCTAGAGAACTTACACATACGTATATGTGTACAACACCAAAACTCACGTCTACTCATTGCGACGTTCTACGGCCGAATGCGCGTACGGTTTAGGGGAGAGGGCTCAGTAAGCTAGGGCGTATTTACGCACTAAGAAAATAGTTCGTACTTTTTCTATTATTATTTATTCATTAATTAGAAGATAAATACTTTATGTTTATTTTATTATGACTTAGGGATTTCTTTATTTCTCTAGTCGCATTTTTAATTATTTAAGTAATTATTATTATTATTCACTACTTAATACGTTTCTTGGCGTGTTGGTACTGGAAGGTTTTCAAGTTGATACAGGAATCTGGGTATAGGTAAGGGTGTATGATACTCTTACTTATTAAGATTAAAAAATTTTAATCTGTGCGATTTTTTATACATTTAAAATCGTCACATCCTCCTGCACTTAACTATGAAAAACGGGGGGGTGTAATAATATAATTCTAATAAACAATTATATTTCATACTGAAATTTCTCTCTCTCAGCTTATTTCTATTCATCAATCGATTATCTTATACTTATGTCACATGTAAATTCTACTACATCTACTATATAAAATACACAAAACGTAAATCTACCTTATTTTAATTCTTATATCTACTACCGGTTTTTTCTTGAATTGCTCACTCGTTTTACGGAGTTATACTCATGAGTATTTTACTAATAATAATACCGTATTGTAAGAACAATAGAATTACTTTTAGTTTACAGCGCTAAAGATTATTTTTCTTTCTTTCTTTCTCTTCATCTTCATTATACTTGTCATCAGATTTCTCATGTATAATACCATTCTCGCAGGACATTAGCTAAGGTTGATCAGGCCTCGCTTGTATTCGTACGAGGGGGTTTTGAGTTTATAGTTACCTATAGTATAGGATGTTACACAATCTTATCCTATTTCGGTATAAGTCTATACAACATATTTTATTCTTAATACTTAGATAGTATTCTAGGTTTTCTATCTTTCTCGTAGTCTTCCTTCTGTATCTTGACACGAAAAACATTTTTTTATTTGAGACAAATGACTTCTGCGAACGTAATTTTCTGTATTGGGTTCATACAGAGCTACAGTAACGGGGGTGATGAACTTACGAATTTGGTAGGGGCCACACCATCGATAAGATAGTTTCGAAGTGATCCTATCAACTGCTTTACTCATAGGATGAGTTTTATACATGACTAAATCACCTATTTTATACTTTATTAGCTTATTATTATTCTCATGATACTTCCTTGATTTCTGTAAATTAGCTCTCAGATTTGCACGAGCGTCGTTCCATATTTTTCGTATGTTATTCCCATTCACGTCGCGGGGTAATAACTCGTTGATTTTCCACTTTGTGGTTAAAGGATGGTTGGGTTTGTACTTGTACAGTAAATCAAATGGTGTTGATTTATGACCTTCATGATAAGCTGAATTGAATGCAAATTGTATCCACGAAATATTTTGATCCCAGGTTGTCTGGTCTTTAGCATGATAAGATATTAATGCTGATTTTAAGTTACGCAAGTATCTTTCTGCTATATTTCCTTGCGGTCTGTACTCGGTCACGGTAATATGATTTATACCTAATTTAAAACACATGTCATTAAATTCTTTCGATTTAAACTGTGGTCCATTGTCAGATATTAAGCTTAAAGGAGTGCCATAGTCTTTAAATAGTTGTTCTTGTAGAATTTTAATTGTCGTAGATGCTAATGCACGACGCATAGGATACATCCACACGAATTTAGTGAATGAGTCTACACAAATTAACAGCATAGTATTTCCGGATTTAGAGCGGGGATAAGGTCCAGAATAGTCGATGTATATTTTCGAGAAGGGAGTAGTAGGTATTTCGGAGATTAATTTTCCGACTTGACTGGTTCTTGCTGGTTTGCTCAGCGCACAAATTTCGCATTCTTTCACGAACTTTTTTATTTCACTATTCATGTTTTCCCAGTGGTATTCCTTGCGAATACGATGTATCGTTTTCCTAATTCCCATATGAGCTCCAATTGTAGATGAATGGTAGTACTCCATTAACATGGGTTTGATTATTTCCGGGGCGATTATTCTTAGTAATTTTCCGTTTGCCTTCTTAAAACAAAGTACTCTTTTACTCAAGATATATTTATCAGAGTTATTTCCTTTTTCTATTTGTTCGATTATTTTACACAATTTCGGATCTTGTTGTTGATGATATGCTATATCCTTAAATGCAAGGGGAAAGTTAGTAATTAGTGTATTAACGATAGTGGTTTCAATATTGTCTTCTCCAGATCTTGTATTGGGTAGTTGGAACATGCGGGATAGAGTATCGGCCACTACATTTTGAGTTCCACGAATATGTTGCACTTTGAACTTGTAGCAATTTAATCTTAACACCCATCGTCCGATACGACCTAATTGCTTTGGGTGATTTAATAACCATGATAAAGCTTGATTATCGGTTTCTAGTAGAAATTCTTTGTGTTCCAAAAATGGTTTGAATTTATCAAAAGCAAATACTACGGCTAAACATTCAAGTTCATAGGCTGAGAACTTCCTTTCTTGCTCGGTCAGTGTCCGGGATGCATAACTGATCGGGAGTCTAGTATTATTTATTTCCTGGTATATTACGGCTCCTAATGCTACACTTGAACTATCGGTCTGTACGATAAATGGTTTACTGAAATCCGCTAACTGCAATACAGGTGGGGATATAATACTTTCTTTAAGTGTTTCAAACGCTTCTTGATGTTGAGTAGTCCACTCGAATTTCGTTCCTTTCTTTCTTAAGGCATTCAATGGGGCTGCTATATCCGCTAAGTGGGGTATGTACTTATGAAAATAATTAATCATACCTAAAAATCTAGCTATACCTTTGACTTCTCTGGGAGGTAAAAATTCTCGGATTGCGCGTGTACGTTCGGGATCGAAGGTAACCTTACCTTCGGCTGATACTATGTGACCTAAAAATGAGAATTGTTTCACTGCGAAATTAACTTTACTAGGGTTTACGGTCAGTCCGGCTTTCTTTAACCGGGATAATACTTCACGCAAGTGCTCAATATGTTGATCCATTGACTCACTATATACTACTATATCGTCGAGATAATGATATACAAATTTAAATTTAACATCATGGAAAATTTTTTCTAACAGTCGGCTGCATACTGAACTTCCTTGTGATATACCGAATGGTACTCTCGTAAATTGATATAGATTAAATGGGACAGCAAAAGCAGTTAAATGTTTTGATTCCTCAGCTAGTGGGATTTGATGGAATGCTTGGTTGAGATCCATTATGGTGAAGATTTTCGCTCTTGTAAAATAGTGAAACGCACTGTGTATGTCTGGCAGTGGTATCGATTCAAATTCTATACTCTTATTTAGTTGTCTATAATCCACGACTAGTCTATGTTTGTCAGTTCCTTTTGGTACTAGGAATGCAGGCGATGAATATGGAGACGTTGATGGTTCAATGACGTGCTGATCAAGGAGTTTGTTACTGTGGTTTCTCATGATTTCCATCTTGGGCGGAGATAGTTTGTATGGGTGGAGTCGTATTACTTTGTTGTCACTAAGATTTATTTTATATTCAATTAAATGAGTTAATCCTAACTTGGGGGTGAGTACAGCAGAAAAATCTTTTATTAACTTTTGGATTCTTAGTCTCTCATTTCCTTTTAAATGACTTAGACTCGATTCATTAGGCTCTGAATGAATATTTGCGGTTTCACTAACAGTGTCGTTACTTAATTCGGAGTCGAACTGATATTTTTGAGTACGATCAAATCTGAAAAAATATTGTTTTGCATATATATCAAGGATTAAAGCAGTTTTTCTTATAAAATCCGCGCCTAATATTAAGTTCTGTCCTAACTCTTCAGCTACTAGTAGGGGAATGTACCAAGTAAAATTCTGAATTTTTAATTTCACCGTAATACTGTGAGATATCTTTAGGTTTTGTTTATTTGCGGTGGTACACTTTATGTTCACCATTTGGCTACGTTTAATCAGTTTATGATTAGCTAATAAGGTGGCTAACCGTTTACTAATTATACTACGGGTAGATCCTGAATCAATTAAACCAAGGGTTTTCGTTGCTCCAAGGTCTATCTGTACATAGGGTAGTTGGCATATACTTGTTTTACATGCACCAATAGAGTTGCACTTCTCGATAAATTTTGTTAAATAAGGATCTCTGCGTTTATTTTTACTCATCTTTATTTGACGCTTAGTATTGTTGTTACCTTTCCTTCTGATGCTTCGGAAGACGTAGGATTTTCGGTCTTCCAGCTTCACACATTTTTTGATTGGTCGGTTTTCTGTAGATAACGCTTTTGTTTACATAACTTGCTAATATGTCCGGCCTTTCCACAGTTATAACATCTTCTTTCCTCACTTACTTCGCTCGTAGGTTGTCGGGATTTTGGTTTAGAGTATGAAACATGGGGATAGTTTTGGGTTTTATGTGTACTTACGAATCGCTTATCGCGGTAGTTTCGGGTATCATTTCCAATAGGTCTAGTTTGGAATGAATTTCTTTGTTGACTCTGGGACATAGAAACACTTCTATTCTGGTCAGAATACCAGACGTCGGACGAATGTATACAACATAGTTCTAGTTCCGTAAAAGTTGTAGGTGGCTTGACGAGTGCTAGTCGAGATCGCTCCTCGGGGGATAGTCTTACTATGATATTGTCTACTAACTGTTGTTCGCTCCATTTAACTTGTAACAATAAAGCAGATTCTCTTACTTCAGAAATATAATGAGCTAGTCTCTCGTATGTACCTTGTGCACGAAGTACTAAGTTTCGCTTCAATTCTTCGTAAATACCGGTGGGAATGAAATGTCTTATTAGTGTGGTATGAAGTTCTTCTACCGATTGATTATACCTTAGGGATTCTAACACTCTATCTTTTAATGGAGATCTACACTTAGGTAAAATAACTTGCAAAATCTGGTTATCTCTTAGTTGTTGCAGTTCCTTTAATTCTAAGATATGTTTAATAAAATTAAGGAGCTTTGTAATATTCAGTCCATCAGTGATTTGTATATTGGACAAAATACTTTCTACAGGGTGGGTTATTTTTCCATAGAGCTCGGGAGTTAAATTTATTTGGCTCATCATTCTAGGATTTTCCGCAGGTTGATTAGTCCGCGAATGAGAAGGTAATTCGTAGGTATGGGTCATATTTTCTAGTTCATTAGGGAGTGACGTAACGTTTACTGCTTGAATATTTACTTGACTACCACTTAACCGTTCCTTGAATGGATCTATATTGGATTCCTGCAGAATCTGAATTTTTGCAGTACCGTTTGGTTGTTCTTGAGTCGGCGATTGGGTAGGTGAAATATTTAATTTCGTCATTGCTTCTTCGATTTCGTCTAATCTAAACAATTCGGATCGTCTACGTAATTCGCGTATTATCTCAGGTAATTGTTTTAATGCTTCCTCGGCGAATTTTTTTACATCAGGAGGGATATCTTTATCACCGGGCCAGGTCAACAGATTGGTGATACGACGGTATAGATGCTCAATTCTTTGGGTGGTGCGTAATATTACTGCGGGGGATTTTTCATCACGCAGGGTTTGTGCGTACGAAGTTAGTTCTGTATACTTACGATAACACGTTTCTTTTTCGCTATTGAAATCTAAAACACTCAAACGACTTAATAATGAAGGTTTGTCCGGTTTATTTTCGCGTAACGTCTTGCGAAGTTCCGCGACAGTTACATTAGAGTAGGGGAGACCATGCCATAATGCTTCATAGGTTAATTCGTCTTTCAACAAGAAATCGGGGTTAAATTGAGTCATTTTTGATAATAACCACTTTACACACGACGTATTACGAACGACAAATCTTATGTCACTTACTTTACTTCGTTTTCTCAATGTTTAAAAATAGATAACATTAATTCATTTAAACACATACACATATATCTTATTTCATATTAAGCTTTGGGATGTAATCTTATCTTAATTAATCAACATAACTGATTTCACAACAATTAAATTCTCAGTATTGACATATATAATTAATCAAAACAAAACGATAATACTATTTTAGTAGAGAGAAATTTCATATACGGAAAGTTCATTGATTTAACAAACAGCACAAAGAATCAGCTGTTTTGGGGTGTCGTCTAGTTGCATAGGGTGGTAATTCAGAACAATACAAAAACAGGAAAGAGCTTGTCTAACGTGGCTTTGTTTGCTTTAGGGAGGAGGGGTTATGAATGAGATGGGTTCTTACAAAGGGGAGAGTTTACATTCCTCAACACATATTTAACATGAACCAACTGGCTTGGAATTGACTTGTTTGGAATTGTTTCCCTACCAGCTATTACTTGCTTAACACGGCAAACTCGCGATACTAATATTATTATTATATAATTAAAATTTTACTCATTTTTTTTTTTCCTGAGTGAATAAATTTATGTTTGTCCTTTTTTTATCGTTAACGACTTATAAACTTACACAACAACAATTACATAATTATGTTGCAATTTTCTGTACGTGACACTCTGTAAACAATATTATTTTTTTTTTTTTTACCAAGTAAATTACACAATTTTAAATTCAGCAGAGTGGCGCAATTTTGTGCCGCCCCTTGGCAAGACAACACAAAAATCGGGAACTAGTTTAATTCTTTACCAGTAAACTAAACCAGCTGCCGTTGTTAGTAAAACTCTTACTAACAAATTACAAAACAAGTATGATATAGGAAACTGACAAGGTTTGCATAAACTTATTCACTCACTAGGTATTAGCTAAAACATCTCTTTATTGCTATTGAAATATTAATCAAACATTATTACTGATTTTAAAGAACGTTATTTTAGTAAATAGTGCTTTTACTGCTTCAAAGATCTTAATTATATTATTCTTGTTATATCAAAATTTATTCATATAACTGTTAGTTTTAATACCACGGATCCGGGTCTCAATTTTCTCAAAATTATTAATTTATCAATATATACATTACGGTTACTATTACTTCTTACAAAATTACAAAATATACAAATCTGATAATTTGTTCATTACATTGCGAAAGTTCTTTAAAGTTCTTTGTTACTTCTTATTAAGGGAAATTTACAAAAGTTGTGGTTTGATATCACCTGAGGTTGTTGTTGTATTCTTGGGACATCTCCAGTCGTCTTCTACGGGTTGAGTACGTTGTTCTTGGTGTATCTACATCGGGTTGATTTTTTGTTAACTTGAAGCTCTCGAAGGTAGGTTGTTTACTTGAAGTTCCACATGTTGTAATTTCACTTTTCTTAGTGCAGATTCTTGTAGTTCACATTTTCTTTATTTTAATTACAGTTATAGTTCTCACTTTGCAGTACTACAGTCTAGTAGTTAACTATGTTACACTTACATTTGATTTTGTTTTTAAGAGATGTGTTGGCTACCTTTTTCTATTTTATTTATATATTTTCTCACAAACTCTAGACACTACATTATTCACAATAACAAGATTTCACGCTGGATATGCTTCTAGAGAACTTACACATACGTATATGTGTACAACACCAAAACTCACGTCTACTCATTGCGACGTTCTACGGCCGAATGCGCGTACGGTTTAGGGGAGAGGGCTCAGTAAGCTAGGGCGTATTTACGCACTAAGAAAATAGTTCGTACTTTTTCTATTATTATTTATTCATTAATTAGAAGATAAATACTTTATGTTTATTTTATTATGACTTAGGGATTTCTTTATTTCTCTAGTCGCATTTTTAATTATTTAAGTAATTATTATTAGTATTCACTACTTAATACGTTTCTTGGCGTGTTGGTACTGGAAGGTTTTCAAGTTGATACAGGAATCTGGGTATAGGTAAGGGTGTATGATACTCTTACTTATTAAGATTAAAAAATTTTAATCTGTGCGATTTTTTATACATTTAAAATCGTCACAACTCTTCAACCATTGGAGCACATATGGGAATAAATAAAACCATACATCGAATTCGTAAAGAATATCACTGGGAAAAATGAACAGTGAGATCGCTAATTTCGTGAAAAGGTGTAAGTTGTGTGCACTCAGCAAACCAGCGAGAAACAGCCAAATAAGTCAATTAATCTCAGAGATTCCTGCTACCCCGTTCTCTAAAATCTATTTAGATTTTTCAGGACCCTACCCGCGTTCTAAATCAGGAAATACAATGTTACTACTTTGCGTAGATTCTTTCAGCAAATTTGTCTGGATGTACCCCATGCGGCGAGCATTAGCTTCAACCACAGTAAGTATATTACAGCATAGATTATTTAAAGAATTCGGTACACCAGTCCATCTAGTGTCGGATAACGGACCACAGTTTAAGTCAAAGGAATTGAGGAACATGTGTTTCAAATTAGGAATAGACCACATTACCACTACAGAGTATCGTCCGCAAGGTAATATAGCTGAAAGGTATTTGCGAAACCTAAAATCTGCTTTAATAGCCTACCATGCAAACGATCATACGTCTTGGGACCAGAACCTATCCTGGATACAATTCGCCTTTAATTCAGCCTATCATGAAGGACATAAGTCTACCCCATTCGAATTATTGTTCAAATACAAACCTAACCACCCATTATCCACTAAGTGGAAAATACATGAGTTGCTACACCTTGAAATTAGGGATAAAAATATAAAGAAAATCTGGAATGAAGCTCGTGCTAATTTACGACTAAAATTAGCGAAATCAAGGAAATATCACGAGCGAAATAATAATAATAATGAAGTAAAGTACCAAATCGGTGACTTAGTAATGTATAAAACACACCCTACGAGTAGTGCAATCGATAAGACAACCTCCAAGCTATCATACTGATGGTGCGGTCCTTATCAAATTCACAGATACTTAACTCCAGTAACTGTAGCCCTGTACGAACCCTCTACTCAAAAATATGTACGAAGAACACATATTTCGCAGATAAAACGTTATCACAAGGAAGGAAATGGTAGAGTGCAAGCAAAATAAATGTAGTAAAAGGTATATGTTTTGTACTCAACTGCTAAAGAGTACTTGAGTAACAATTGGCTACCTAATCGTATAAATAGGTACGAGGCCTGATCAACCTTGAATCCTATTCATCGAAAGTAGAGCAAAGTGAGAAGTCAGCTGACATCGAATATGAGTAATAATTAAGTAACAAATTACTTAAGGAGTAATTCTATAACAAGAATAACTCACAACTAAAGAAAAAACCGGTAGTAGTCGTAAGTAGTAGAGTTAAGAAAAATTTAGAATGTTTACAATATATTTTATAATGTGTGAATTTTATGTAGTATTAGAATTAGTCTGTAAAGTATATATATATATATATATATATATATATATATATATATATATTGAGAGTAAGAATAAGCAAGTCGAGAGTGACTTATGCAGCTCGTAATTTTATACAGAGAAACGAGTGAGAGAAATTTCACACGGTAATCCCCAAGCATACTCCCGGTACATTGCTGACCAAATAAGCCGGAGTCTGTTTTTAAGCGGCGGAATATGTGACGATTTCATTAATTAAAAAATAAAATAATTAATAAATAGGTAACATACAGAAACATATAGACTTTGAACTAGTCTCAGATGAACGACGGCTTCAAAAACTAGTTTCCACACCTAGGCTGAAACGTATGATTCGTTATACGAACGATCTGGTAGGGCTCTCACTCCGTAGAAAATCCATCGTTCTTTCCCGTCCCGTGTATGTCGGGTTCACGGTGCTTGACGTTAGCAAAACGATAATGTATGACTTCCATTATCGTTATGCTGTCGCCAAGTACGGCTGGAACTGTGACGATTTCATTTATTAAAAAATAAAATAATTAATAAATATGTAATGTAAAGGCTGAGAAATTTTAAATTTTAATAAAATCGCACAATTAAACTAAATTTTATCGCTATCATAAAATTATAATAATATTTAATAAAGAGTTTTAATAATAAAATAAAAAGGAATACGAGTGTACAGATAGGGTAAACCTTGTTAATTAACCCTGCATAGACATGCGCTAACCGGAATTAACTTGAATTCCGACCCCTAAACAAACTAATAATACTTGTAAATTTGACATTATTTAAATAATTAAACAAGACCACAGTAGTATACTTTAATAACGTTTGTAATTAAGAATATCTCTGAATAATTAAAAAGTCAAACTTTAACCATTTAAATAAAGGAGAAATGTGGAACTATTTCGCTGCGACGCGTAACCTCCGCGCGATTAACTGACCCTTCCTACATAGTTACAGAGCAGAGATGATGCGTCGTTCAACCAGTAAGCAGCTCAAAGCAGAGCGCTGTACAAAATATGTACTTTTTTGTTAAATGTGGTTATTAGTTTCAAATAACCGTGTGAAGAGTTATACAACGAGAATGTAGTGTGTAACAGAAAAAAGTAATGTAGAAAATTAAGTGCGTAAGGTGACATCTCCCAGTAAGAAATATAGTTAAAGTTATTTTAGTGTTGCATATGTAAATTCAGATACAACCGTATTATTACCAAATGTGATGTGCATAACTGTAAAATGTGAAGACGAAGACCTCAACTGTATTTACAATACCACCGAGAAACAGGACGACTTCATGACACCGTAACTTCCGAATCAACATTAGTTGAGTCCGAGGACCTTCACCAGAAAGACTACCACGATGACAACCCACTACAGAGAGAGGACCGAAGAATCACGCGTGGAGGACTAGGACTAAAACCCTTAACTAAGAGGTGACGCGGAGGCTTGTCTTCCGTGGATATGTATCTTTTGAAATAGAAGTAATTGTAAACTAAAAGACTTTAAAATGACAATCTCTAAAGTTTAAGAATAAATGTTGTAACAAGTAACTTCAGTAACCTTAAGTTGTAAAGTAACAAGTGTGATGTAGCGTTGGAACATTGCACTACTAAATGAAACCATTCCTCAAATGGTATAAAGAGTAATAAAGTAATTCATTAATGGAGTAGAGTAAACTTTAAATTCCTAAGTAATACATAGAAACTCGGATCCGAGATTAAATGCGCTAACTGTATTATAAATCTTAATGTAGAAAACCCATTACAATTTTCACTGTAAGTTAAAAGTTGATATGTTATGTATAATCAAATAGACATAAATAAAGAGATGTCATCTTTAGTACAATACTAAATTGAGTGCATAAATCAGGAGACTCCCCCCCCAAGTTCCTTGTATATTAATTGTTTTAGTGATTTGATTAATTTTCAGCTTGTTACAACGAAGGCAGCCTGTATAATTGGCAGAACCAATTAATACGGGTTCCCTATGTTATAACGCAAGTTAAGATGTTATATAACGTTAGATTGCTAATGACGGATACAGACAGTCTGATTTATAGTATTCAAACATTTGACTTATATGCAGACATGAAGGAGGACCTACACTTGTTTGACACATCGGATTACCCCACGTCTCATTCTTGTCTTAAAAACAAAAAGGTTGTCGGTCTGTTCAAGGATGAAACGTGTGGTCGTCCTGTTAGAGAATTCGTGGGACTCAGAGCGAAATGTTATTCGTTCCTTGTGGCCCACGAAGATCCTAACAAAGAGTGTCAAAAACGTGTATGTAAAGGTGTACCCAGAGTTGCGATTAAGAGGAGTCTACGACACGGTATGTATCGCAAGTGTCTCACTGATCATTGTCAGTTTTCTACCAGTGCGCTTGGTTTACGTAGCGATTATCATACGCTGTACACGATGCCCGTAAATAAGCAAGCGTTGTCACCGTATGATGATAAGCGCTATATACTGAACAATGGTCGTGATACACTTGCGTACGGTCACTATCGGATACGTCGCATCAATATTGAGAACGATAACGACGTCCCCTCCCCACCTGCTAAAAAAATTCGCCTCCATGTATAGTACCCACCAACACTTTTGTTTCTTTCGTCAGTTGATGTCTCTCGGCGCTTCAGTGTAGACGTCTGTAAACGTAAGTTCGCATATTAATATCGCAACGATATTTGTGTGTTTAAACATAATATATATATATATATACATATATATAGTTTGTAATGTGTGGTTTCTTTGTCTTACAGTATTATGGATAACACTGCAGTTATAATTGACTTCCAGTGCTTTTTCGACGACAACGGAAAATATATTGTGAAGGAATTGTCAATCATGGACATTCTGAGATTTGCTGGTAGACATTGGATTTTCACTCCGCCTGCTACATCCGTTACGAATCCAAAATACGCTAGGACAAACCACTGGTTAACGTCAAATTATCACAGACTTAGATGGAGCGAAGGAGAGACACCGTACGACAATCTTGTTTCATTGTTAACATCACATACGCCTATATATAAATATGTGTTTGTGAAGGGTTTTGAGAAAAAACGTTTTTTACAATCAAAGATAATACACAATAATATCATCAATCTCGATGACTTTGGTTGTCCTAAAAACATACCGTATTTATTTCATGGAACAGAATGTCTTAGACATTTCAATTCTTCTGACCGATGTGCCAACTATAAAGTGCATGCTATTCGGGATGGATGATTCATGATTTTTGCTTTAAACAAACATTTTTAATGTGAGTGCGACAAAATTTAGAAAGTGGGTCACAGCGAATGATGACATTTATATCTCTAATTCTGCCGGGGACATGTACATACATGCATAGCTGTAAGCGGTTACTATTTCCTTATGAAAGTGGAATGCGGACTTTCCTAATGACATTGTTATATTTTTGGTGTCTCTAATTTCGTCTGGGAGACATGTTCATACATGCAAAGCCGTAAATGAAAGTGGGACGCAGACTTTTCTGATGACGTCGTTACCACCACCAACACCACCACCACTATCATATTGTACTGTCCTTTTGTGTCGAATATTTCGTCATTGTTTGGTTCTCTCTCGATTGATACAGACGTGTTCACTAGCGTCTTTCTCTCTTCTAATAATGTCGTTTCTTGTAAAGTTTAATGCTGTAAGTGCTATCGAGTACAAGCGATGTTCAGAATTGACAGTGAATAAAAAATATCCCATCATGGTCTTAACAAATGTGGACACAAAATATGGGAACTCTGCTTGCTACGTTGGAGGATGGCGAGCACCAGTATCGTGTCTATCTTCCCAAGAGGTATGCAGGTGTCTTCACGAATGAGGAGCTCAGACATATCAAACCCAAAGAACTACATTTAGTGTATCGAGGGGTGAGGAATCAAACAACGCAGGTGGAGATTGTGTCCTAACGACGTAAGTAGCAATCGTGTTAACAAACAATTTATTGTTGTGTGTGTGTGTGTGTGTGTGTGTGTAGTTTCAACTCCCAGTACTTAACACTTTAATAATTGAATTTGCATGTACGTGATAAATGTATCATTGATTCTAATTAGTATTTACAAAGTTTCGTTGAATAATATTTGGTTCGATTAGAAATTATTTGAAAGTACATTAACTTTATGAAAATGACATATCAGTGATTCTAATATCGACTGTATTGTTATGTTACAGATAAACTTCCATGTGGACTGTATCTACAGGCGGGAAATTATTATTTAAATCTTACAATGTCAAAAATTATTATTATTAATATTGTATTTATTTTATAACAATGTTTGTGATATATATATTTAATCAATGTAAAATGTATTTTAAATAATTGTATTACAATGGTCTGTAAACCATATTTAATTTTGTGTACAGTGGTGTGAATATATATATTTAATCATTTAAAACAAAATTTATGGTTTATTTTAATTTATTTCGCTATAAACCTCTGAACATGTGAGCAATTATTTGTAAAGTGCATTAACTTATGGGAAATGCTACACCGAAAGATTCAAATCATACCTTATTAGCGCTGTCAACGATTTGAATGAGGGAATTTCTACCGACCTTTGCAGCAGCAGCAGCAATACACAATACACATTACATTAAAACTAGCACGATTATATTATTCATTGATGTACAAACAATTTACATAGTACACACTCAATAGACTAACATTATTATTGTGAAGCCGTCAACGAATTGAAAGGAGAAATGCTACAGCAGAAGATTCAATCACACCTTATTGACGCTGTCATCGATTTGAATGAGGGAATTTCTACCGACGTCTACAGCTCGAGAGAGAGAGAGAGAGCGAGCGAGATAGTTACTTACATTCAAATGTGAGAGCGAGAGAGAGAGAGACATACACAACAGTAATCTAGTAAATGTGTATGTGTGTGTGAGAGAGTTGTTAACATGATATCACAGTAAAACCAATGACATAAAGAGAGAGAGCGAGATAGTTACTTACATTCAAATGTGAGAGAGAGAGAGAGAGAGAGAGAGAAAGAGAGAGAGAGCGAGAGCGAGAGATGTGAGAGAGAGAGAGAGAGACGTTACATAAACACAGAGAGAGAGAGAGATGCAACAGTAATCTACTAAATGTGTGTGTGAGAGAGAGAGAGATGCAACAGTAATCTACTAAATGTGTGTGTGAGAGAGAGAGAGAGAGAGAGAGAGAGAGAGAGAGAGAGAGAGAGAGAGAGAGAGAGAGAGAGAGAGAGACGTTACATAAACACAGAGAGAGAGAGAGAGTTGCAACAGTAATCTACTAAATGTGAGAGAGAGAGAGAGAGAGAGAGAGAGAGAGAGAGAGAGAGAGAGAGAGAGAGCAAGAGGGAGAGTTGATAACATGATATCACAGTAAAACCAATGACATAAAGAGAGAGAGAGCGAGCGAGATAGTTACTTACATTCAAATGTGAGAGAGAGAGAGGGAGAGAGAGTTGATAACTTGATATCGTAGTCGACAACAATAATATATAGATTTAAAGTACACTATAATGCGTCTGCTCTTATAGTTTGAATTTCCCACCACAGAAAAATGTTGCCAGACCTGATCTATACACTATAATATTACAAAGGTTGGTAACCCTGATTATATAGTTTTAATATACATTATAACACACACATCAAGTTTGATGTATAATTTGAAAAAATTGGAACAGTTCAATTGATCAAACAAAATTGGAAATTATTAACGTAAATTGATATAAATAATTATTTACATTGATTAGAAACAGGTACAATAAACTTAAGAGATTTTGTACTAGAGAATACTCTGATTATTGTAGTAAAGAAAGTATTGCTATGCAAAAGACTATGAACGATATTAAGGAAAATGTCAGTCAATTAAAAATGCAATTGGGACATAGCGAACCAAAGAATAGTAGATTTAAAAGAGGTATGTTTGATGCTATAGGTGAAGCAGCGAAAATTTTATTTGGAACTATGGATCATGATGATGCCATGTATTACGATGATGAATTTAAAGAAGTTAGCTACAATCAGTATGAGCTATCTAAATTTCAAAGCCGCTGACATAATTCAACTATTAAGATTATTAATAAAACGATTAATGGTGCAAATATTAATCAAGAAAAAATAATAGAAAGTTTTGATAAAATTATTGATTTTCAAAATTTAACTCTTAAAGTATTAAACGAAAAACTAAATAATATAACTTTTCAGGCAGCAATGACTGAATATGTAGACTATATCCACATTGAAGCTATAAAATTACAGATTGATATTAAAGAATTGTTAGCTACAAGCTATTATCGATGCTAGAAAAGAAGTTCACTCCTCCGTTATTAATTTAAAAATATTAAAATATGAGATAGAATATATTGCCTGCAGGATTCTCATTTCCTCTTGCAGTGAATGATGACAATATTCACTCATTCTTAGACTTACTTTCCATTTGTGTTTATGTCAATACAGCGAACCGATCAAGTAGTATCGTAGACCTTCACGCGTTGTTAACAATTTAGGACTAAAACATATTCTGCACGTCGACACAATAGTTGTCATTTTGTCTATTTATCGCAAAACGATTTGCTGTGGTAAACATTAGATAAAATCTTTTTGAGAATTTAGAAAGCTTAATTTTCAAATCGTATTTTAAAATATACAAGTGAAGCTTACTGTGAAAAGCTTACTGTTTGGGTTCGATCATAAGAAGAATGCGTTACATAAGCAGACGGAAACTAGTGTGCAAAAGAAGTCAATTGTATATTTGATATACTTATCCTCTACATGAGGGTAATAAAGACACTTTTCCTGCAACTTTCTAGTCTCCTGCAACAAAAGTAAATTTTATACAAGTTTTTAACACGATTATGCAGTTCGTAGATGTAATTTCTATTTTTGATTTACGTCTTCTTGTTTACAGTTTACTTGTTGCACTTAATCTGTGTATATTTTATTTACTAAAATTACTGACGACAGCTACAGAAGGCCCTTCTGCTTATGAAAATTTAATTTTAGATAAGAAAGTAATTAGGACTACTTTACACTGATTACACTAACGGTCGTTCAGCACTTGGTAGAACATTTTATTAATACTTGAATTGAATAAGTAAACACTTGGTAAAGTTTCAGAGATAATTTGTGGATCTATACCAAGTGTTTATTTATTCAATTCTAGGATTATATTATTGAAATCGATAATTGGTTCATTTCATGAGATAACTTGATTTAACCCCAAAGTCGTTAGATAACCTCATTTTTATTTTGATATCCGCCTGTCGTTTCTTAGAAGTTGGAGGCCTACATCATTAAAAACACTAAGCCTATATGTTTCGTAGGGTATATGAACTGAAAATAGTGATAAGTTCGAGCGCCAAAGAGATCAAAATTGTGAATGCGTTCAAAAATATAATAACATAATATATAATAGCCTATATAATAGATATAATAACATAAGGAAACAGTATAATGTACCAAGTGTTATAAAATGTGCAGTGTATAAAACAAATTAACAAGTACCTAAATACGTTTTAAAAAAAATCATTATTAAACATTTTTTTTAATACTTTGTTTTATTACATTTAAAATATTTCAGATAAAACAAAACCCTGTCGCTGTTTTTATTATTCTTTTAGGTGATGGTCCGGAGAGAAGAAAAATTGAAAATAATGTTGATTCATCCATTTTGCTCAAGGGAGGAGTACACCTGAGGAATGATAGAAGGCCGCTGAAGATTATTGACTAGAAACTTGAGAATGGTCGGTAATATCAATTGACTGATGTTATTTTGTATTTTTACTCTAATAAAGAATGGTATAATTAAACAGAGTGAGCTGCAAGTCGTTTAACACTACAAATATAGTATTTAATTTTTGTCTATCGTTGTCTTTGTTATCTATCGTTCTCATTTGTCAAGTGACATGAACCCTCGGTGTATGTGTTTACGATTCTACGCAGACATGTATCCTTGTATGAGTTTAGTTTAAAAATGTTTGCCATTCTGTATTTGAATGTGGTTGAACTTTAAGTTCCATGAAATGATCTGTGTTTAGGAAAAGGGTATACATCACGTTACTCTTCTGTATAAATTGTGTAAATTATTTGAAAAGTAATAAGTATTGTGAATTAGTACAACATGTATTAGTGTATTTCGACTGTGTGCTTGTATGAAAGTGCACGTGTGTGTTAAGGAGAATACTCTGTTTATTATGAAATGGATAAAATTGAGCTATATTGTCCCCTGGTACAGATGCAGCTTTGCTCCTGACGGTACCTGCGATCGATGAGGCAAGCACACGCAATTAGAACGCCACACTTACGAAGATATCGTACTAGTAATTTTACAATTTTACGCATTGCGCTCTAGAGTAATTAATACATACAGTTACAGCAAGTAAAGACTAAATTTTCATTATATTGAACATAACAAAGAAAGAAGATTTTAGAGTCGATTTTAGACATTATTTGTTTAAACATTTGTGTGTGATTTTTATTACTTCAGTTTCAGAGGAACATTTCATGAAAGAAGCTTCTGTTTATACAGTAAAAGCAAAAAATTTGCAAACCATTATATCACGTTCTTATGTAATACATGTATTATTTACAAGCGTTTAATTTAGACATTAAGTTATAATGATGTTAACTAAGATTTCTTATTGATCGTAATTAATACATGTTCTTCAGTAACTATTGAGGCGGCCAGTACGCATGAATATCTGTCCATTGAAACAAATCATTGTCTTTGTGGCCATATCTCCATATGAATTCACAAAGATACGATTCTAGTTGATTCCGGCTAGTTCTGCATTCACGCCTGTTGCGATGTTCAAGAGCAGCCCATAAGGACTCGATCGTCAACGTGTGTGGCCCACTTACAGGATCCACAAAATTCTGACTGTGATTAACCATCAAATGAAGGAAATTCCGGGCAAGTTTGGTATTCAATCGGATGATCTCCACAAATCAGAAATAATGGTTGTGCCAGGCCTTATACAGCCTCTAGTTGTGTCAAGCAGGGTTTCAGCGGTTCTGTCTGGTACAGCATAAAAAAAACATTCTTTGTTTTCGGGGCAGCCACCGCCAAACACCTGGTGACGCCACGATCAGCTGTAGTGACGTCACAGAAGTGTGACGTCAGAGTGACGTCATTGGTGTGTGACGTTAGAGTGACGTCGTTGGTTCGTGACGTCAACGACGTCATGATCAGCGTATCGGCTGACGATGACGTCGCGTTAGTAAGCAGCCGATCGTGAATTCGTCGTCGTTCGGTCAGCGTGGATCGTGACGTACCTTCTAGTCTGCGGAGCCCCCTTTCCCCCTCTTCCTCAACCACATGTTGTCGTGTGGGTCTGCGTTGGTGTCCGTTCGCGGTCGGTCTGTGCGTGGGTCGGGCTCGGGCTCGGGTTCTGTCTATCCACTGTGTTCGGATGAACGTATATTTTTTTTGTAAAATCACATATACAAGTACACCTATTCGGGTATTAGACTAATATTACTTACCAATTAAAATATGGTTTCGTTGTTTATACGGGATTTTGCTCCTGGCGTTTGTTCACTACACTATCTGTACTCACCAACGCTAAGGTTTGAAAACTTGTCCACGAATGTAATGAGAGATGTTGCACCGACAACGGCAGACGAAACACTGAGCTCTGTCTACACTGCGTCATTTGTAGTAATGGTGGTAGTGATGGAAGGGGAAGGGATCATGGAGGGGGAAAATGACGCGCATATTTGTTTTTATTTCTAAATGTGTTATCCAAAAAATTTTCACGCAGGCACGCACACGCGCGCGCGCGCGCACACACACACACACACACACACATATTGACTACATATTATTTATTATGTTAATTACTTAATATGACAAACTTTAAGAAGTTTAAAAAATTGTATAAGCAAACATAAATTGATACACATTGAAAGCTGAAACTAAGCATTGAAACTTAAATAATCAAGCGCTAAACCAAAAATAGTACCGTACTTATAAATCATGGTTTCATACATCATAATTAACATTTAAATACATTTTAAATAAATACCAGTGGTTTTTTTTTTTTTTTTTTTTGAAACGGTCTAAAAGACCAACCATCAATTTACATCTAATGACCAGTGGTACAAAATAAATAATTTACGTATAGTTAAAACTTATAAACGAAATTAATAAACAGTTGTTGGTTTGATTTAACCTGCAGTCGGTAAGTTGGAGCAAACACATCCCGAGTTGTATGTCAGACGTTCCGGCCGAGGGCTGATCTCTTTACCCTTAGCACGTTTGAAATAATAGACATCCATTGTACTGTCTGACCACGACTGGATGATCGAGGCTGCTCTCCCCCACCACGCGGCCGCTTGTAAGCGAGGTAGGGTGAAATATGTGTGATACTCCCACTTACCCTACCGTATGCTTCTCCCACCTTACACAATGCTCAATCATCGAATCGCGGCCAGACAGTAGTCCGCAGTTGGACGCATCTGTGCGACATGTGACAGCAGTCGCAGGTCTCCGGATTCTAGATGCACTCACCTCCTGGATACGTTGTGGTATCCTTGACTCGTCCAAGTCCACAGAGATCCGAAGGACACAGCGAATACTGTAACACTTTCTCCATTTCATTTCCAACAATTTTAGACCACACGTTTGTATACGAATTCAACAGTCTGCGCAAAACACTGCGATACAAAACAACCGAATTAATGAACACCAAACAGTTCAGTAAAACGAAAACCACTTTTAAAGCCGTCATATTGTTTATCGCAGCAGTAAGGTTACGTTTGTGTTTATACGGCCAATCACTGCAGGTGCCCAATGTCGACTGATCGTGGACGTTACAAAACAACAGAATTACTACAAAACATTATAATTAACGGTGGTAGTGATGGAAATGGAAAGGATCGTGGAGGGGAAAAATAACGCACATATTTTGTTTGTTTTCTAAGCGTATTATAAAAAATATTCCACGCACACACAAACACACACACACACAATCACTAGAGACTATATTAATAGAAAATATTGAATATATATTACATACATATTAATACAAAACATGAAACATATTGTAGCATCACGAGATAATACAAAAAAGGAAATTCAATTTAATCATCAAAATTTATAGTAAAACTAATCAAATAGATAGATAACTGAACGAGGAATGCAATAAAGAATGAGTAATCAAATGAGAACAACCAAAAATATTATATAACGAAGAATTATAATAACTAAAACAATAAACCATGAATAAAAAATAAGTATTTTGCAGATGCATGAATAAATTAAAAACAGGAATTAGCTTTATAAACAAACATAGTAAATAACTTTACAAACAGACATAATAAAGGACTAGACTGGACTGTAACTTTGATATACTTATTACCCAATAAATTAGGGAAGTGATTTTGTATATTTTATTATAATATTGTAAATAATAATGTTGTAGTATGTAAGTAAAAAAATGTATTTAGAGTTAAGCAAAATCATTTGTATAACACAAGCCTAAAGGTCAAGCTAGGTCTTTAACCTAAGACTGGATTTGTAATTAGCTCATATATAGTGTTATGGTAAAGACAAGGTAATAATTTTCATAATTGTGTTTATTCGAAAAACATACAAGGAGATAAGTGAATAGAAAAGTGATAAATAATAATAACGAAACAGTGCAAATGACACAGTGTAAACAATGATAAAAATATAAAGTGTTGTGAACCTAGTATGGCCAAAAGGTGAGAATGGCATGTAATTTATATAAAGTGACCAAATAAAATAATAAAAATCAATTTCATTAGTGTGAGTGACAATATAAAAATTAAGTGAAATAAAAACATAAAAGGGATTATGTAAAAATAATCAGGAAAAGTAAGGTTATATTAAAAACTTGTATTTACTAGAGGCGGATAAAACAGCCCTAAGACCGAAAAATACACCAAACAAACCAAGGCCTCCTATAAATGAATCTAGAGCTGGTTTTACAAGGAAGAAAAGTTTTTCTTTCTAGTGTGGGCGTTCAATGCAGAAGGAACAGTCTAAATCAGTTGCCAATCCAACCAATATTAGAAAATAAAATTATAGTAAAAAGACAAGTAAAGTTATAGGAGATATCAGTAAACTAACGAACAATATACTGTATATTCGACCAACCTGAAGAAGGAAAGCTGAAAAGAATACTCCATACTCTTAAAATGGAGTAATACATCTTGAATTTGGTGAGATCGTTTTAATATTAAAGCCATCTTTACAACTATCAACGTTTTACACAACACTTCAATACAAACTAAATAACGAACACATTTAGTGCGACTACATTTATAAACATAATCTATGATATACAAAGTGAGTGACACAAACTTATTTTGAACAAACAAAAGTTTAAAACTCATATAATTTTTATTAAACATTCAGTAGTGTGTATACAACTCAAGGAATATGGCGTCTCTTGCTTTATTTCACTGTTATTGAAAGGGGACAGCAGCGCGCCATGTTGAGAATTCATAAACTATGAGCTATATAATAGACAATTTTTTTTTCTCTTGACAACTTGTATTACTAATGGCCAATTATTAATTATTTTAATTGTTTTATTAGTTTTATATTTGTAATGTGTAATATTAAGTTTGTAAAATTATCTGAATTGATTTCTTTTTGTATAATCACAAGAACTCACATCCAAACAATCATACACAAACAACAATTCATTACTACACATTAACATTTTTTTATTCATGTATGTTATTAACGTAAAACTTGTTGTATGAATTTATAATTTTACTGAAGACGATTGTTAATTTGGTTATAACCCGTATAATAAAACGTATTTTATCACAAATAAAATTTATGTTGATAATAAAAAATTTTATAGGTTATGAATTGATAAATTTTTTTATTAATATCTTTTTATTTATTTAATTTTTTAATTATTTAATTATTTTTATTTATTTATTTTTATTATTGTTAGTTAATTAAACTCTGAATTAGTACTTGTGTAAGACTTCGTGACGAAATATTTGTTTCACAGTGTTAATCGTATTATGTCAAGCTGGGTCGAAGTGTATTCTCTTCTAGTTCAGTTCTTTTTCTTCTTCTTCTTCCTGATTACTTTCGTTAAAACTTCTAAATTGAATTAGAAATGAAATATACTAATTTAATTACCTCAAATAATCATGACAACGAGTATTAGATACAATTCTGATGTTTATTTTTAAAAGTGGTGCGACAATCTTACGCACATAGATTATGCTGCGGCTAAGACTCAACTCACAGGTCGATTGTGTCACTAGACAAATACATGAAATTACAAAAAATTAATTAATAGAGTTCTTTGAACTGTCGAAATGGTCAGAGAAGGGCAAGTCACAAGATACAGTACTTACAATTAATAAAAATTTAAATACTATTACCTAAAAGTAACATATCTCAGAAAATAATGTCATTTAATAAAGAAATTTGCGAACCAGACAGCAGTGCATGACGTCACGTCGTCGTTGGTTCACAGAGGCGGTGTACGTCTCGCTATGCAAACTGGAAAAATGGCGGCCATCAACTTCGGATTTCGCCAACCACGCCGACTCCTCGTTCTTTCTTCTCCCTCAAATATACTGGCGGATATCTTCCTCTGCGATGATGTAGTCCCTCTGGATAATTGGTTGTAGTGTTCTCTTCTACTCGGCGATGTAGTTCGGTGCTGGATTATTTGTGTTGTATTCAATGTTCCAAAATCTGTTTGAGTTCGTTATTTATTGAAATTGGTGTTAATGTAATAATTTCAATATGGCGGATGATTCTTAGTGCATTGGTGTTAGATCGTATTATATCTGCAATTCGTTTTCACTTTGTTATTGTTTAAGTTCATTTTTAGTAAATTTCGGTTTATAACCTCTGTAGTAAATTTTTATGTTACACTTTCATTTTTCTTCAAATAATTTATATTTCTTGGATCTTCCTTCTGTACGTCTCATCCGTTCAGGTTCACGTTTAACAATCAACTGATGCCTTAAATCGTCGTTTAATGCAGTAATTTCCGAAATATCTTATTCTCTTTCCCCATTGTCTAGAATCAGCTGTTCGCCTTGGCTTAGATCTGATCTTATAAAAATATATGACATTTTTTCCTGTTTTATTGCTATAACTTAATTATTTGTTAATTTTATGAAAATGTAAATACCTAGCAATATTCCTGTTCTAATTTTACATAATTCAATATACAACTTTACCTAATTTGGTTTAAAATAAGCTTAAAATTGACATTTTATGATATTTCTTATAGGCCTTAATATTTTTCACCTATTTATAAATTAAATGGTTTACAATTCATTTTGAGTTAACATTTTCTTTAAATAATTTTACTTCTTTCATCTTTATTCTTTGTTGTTAACAATTTGTTGTTATAACACTCTAATACTGATTAATTCACATTTTCTTTGTACTGAGTCCCTGGTTAGGCATTATATTACACATTTTCAATAAAGTTAATTTTATCTTCTGGTCATTACATTTACTATTATGTATTTCTGTGATGATTATATCTAAATATCTTTATTTTAAATTGACTAATCTCTGCTGAATTTATACAGTTTTATTTATTTTATCCTCTTGGATTGGATTATATGATAAAGTTGATTTTGGCTTAAAATACGGTTTTGCTTTGCTATTAGTTTTTTAACTATTTTGTTTCCTTATTATGTCTATGGTTTACAATTCACAAATATATCATTATTACCTTCTTGCCTTCTCTACCTTAACAAAATTTTAACATTAATTAACATCATTTAATTATAACATAACATCTTATAATCTATCATTTTCATTTATATTATTTAATTAAAATAAAACATCTTATATTTATTATTTTGAACTACCTTATTTAATCATAACAAACATTCTATATCTAGCATCTTCCACTATATTATTTATTTATAATAAAAACATCTTATGTCTATCCTTTTTAACTATATTATTTATTCATAACAAAACATTCTATATTTAACATATTCCATTACATCTATGGTAAGTTCATGGTTTCCTATTTATATTACTATTCAACAGTCCTTATATATATTGTTTAAACACTCTTATACTTAATAATATTTGCAGTCCCTTTCTGTCTTTTACTACAATCCTTATATATTATATTTAAACACTCTTATAATTAATATATTTGCAGTCATTGCTGTCTTTTATTACAATCCTTATATATTATATTTAAACACTCTTATAATTAATATATTTGCAGTCATTTGCTGTCTTTTATTCTTATGTTTATTATTGTAAAACACTTTTTATAATCTACACTAATGGTAGTTTTTAATGCTCATTATGTTTTATTATATTATTTCACTTTATTTCTCTACACTAATGGTAGTCTCTAATGCTCATTATGTTTTATTATATTATGTCACTTTTTTTTATTCTCTACACTAATGGTAATTTTTAATTCTTATTTAAACTATGGTAGTCTTTCACTCCTTCTAGCTAACATGCTATTCTTTATTCTGAAGTTATTTTTTATATTTACTTTACAATCTTTATTTTTTGTGATGTATCCTGTAACTTGGGTTACTGGGTTTAAGTTTTGTCATTGTTCTAAAGTTACCTAATTGGTATGTGTCCTTCATGGGATTTTGGGAATAGCCTTTCCTCATTCTGCATTCTTTGTATGAAGTTTGAAATAGTCTGTTCCTTATTTCTTATTCTATGAGTATTTTATTATTTTTTGTAATTTAGGTCCTCTGGTGTCATTAATTTAATGAGTTGTACTTGATTATTTTTTCATTTACTGCTCCATATCCTACTGCGTATACTGATGATGTACTGGGGTTTTATATAGATGGTTTCTTTTATTTGGGCCAAGAGTTTTCTTTGTTATAGAGTTTATTTTTAACATTTTATTGACTATAATGCAGCTTATTTAATTCATTTTTAACCATTTAGTTATCACTCACTACTGATAGTTTTTTCTTTTTTCCTTTTTTCCTTTTTTTTTTTTAATGTTGCATTAAGTTAGTTTTAAGGTGAAAATTCTGTTATGCTACATATACTCTCCTGTAAAAGTGATTAATTCAGATCATACTCTTTTGTATGGATGAAATAATTACTACTGATTCTTTTTATTTACCATATTTTTATTCGTGATCTCACTTTACATACCTTCTTTTCCACCATTGCTCTCTCAGTTGATATGTATATCTTTCATTAGCTTCTTTATTCATTAATAAGTAATCCTTAATCTTATGTATACCATTATTATTATATATTTTTTCTTTTCTTATTCGGTGCTTCCTCACCGGTATGTTTACTCCCTAACATGCCCTAACATGTGAGTTGGAACAGTTCAGAGTGGCACATTTCGGCTACATTCTCTGCTGACCAAAATTTCACTTAGCTGAGCTCAGAGGAATTATCATCTCTGGTCAATTATAAGACTGATGGAATTTCTCTACATCCAGTCATAAAAATTAAAAATCATTAAGAGTAGTCTCTTTCGACTGATAATAAACATCCTTGGATTCTTCACTTCATAATGTTTCAAATTAATTAATACTTGTATACACTTGATTCTTCTACTTTAAAGCTCATTCCATATAATGTGGCTTTAGTATAGGGTATAATATACATTTCATCCTTTCTTTGCACTCTTTTCTTTGTTTGTTGTTGGTATAATCTGTCTCTTGTTTACATAGTAATTAGCATTTATATATATATTTTTTTATTTTGTATTCAATGAGTCATTCTATTGCTCATGGCATAACATTAATACCTTCCATTAATTATCACTATAATAGTGGTTATTACAACAATATTATCGTTATGGTACCAGGTTTTCAGTTTCTGGTCTTAATACTTGGTTCTTATTTAGTTGGTTCTTTTTCCTTGTTGCTTCTTCATCAAATTATTTTCATTGTGAGTTTGATTAAATTATTTTGGTTAAATTATATAAATATTCTGGTCTCCTCTTCCTTTCTTCATTTAAAAGTTCTGTATCATTTTTGTCTTAATTTATCTCATTTACATAGTTTGTATTAGTGGTTACTGTTATCATATGGTCACTATTACAATACAAACTGTAGTATAGTCTTTGTAGCTGTTATAGTTTATTAGGGGGTTTTCTTTTCTTTTTTTTCTTTTTTAACACTGGTTCTTATGAATATTTGCTACACTTTCTTCTTATGATACCTTTAACATTCATGGATATATTTTTCTTGTAACATTAATTTACTCAATCTATTGACATAGGGTTTTCTCCTTATCTACTGGAACATGTTCTTATTTACTTGTCCCTGGAGAGTTTGAGAAAGTTTACATATTTGTACTCCATTTATTCTCAAATTCTTTTATGTAAGGGTTCATTCAAATTATTAGTGTAATTTGTTCTTATGTTTTTTTTCTTTGTTTGTTTTTCTTCCTTCTCAATTATTTTGTTTAAATTATTTTTTTGCAATTTGTTAAGAATCATTTTCTTTTATAATTTGTTCCATGCGAGTTTATTCAAATATCTGGTATAAGTTGTCCTTATAGTTTTTATGAGTTTAGTTATTTCTTTTTCTTGTAAAATTCCTTTTATATAATAGTTCCTTCAAATAATTCTTGTAAGTTGTTCTTACGGTTTTTAGAATTTAGTAGTTTTAATAATTACCTTTCTTCATAATTCGTTCCTTAAGAGTTTATTCAAATTATTGGTATAAGTTGTCCTTATTGTTTTTTTGAATTTTGGTAATTCAATAATTACTTTTCTTCATAATTCTTTCCTTAAGAGTTTATTCAAATTTTTGGTATAAGTTGTCCTTATTGTTTGTTGAATTTTGGTATTTTAATAATCTTGTAAAATTCCTTTCATAAGAGTTTGTTCAAATAATTCATGTAAGTTGTCCTTACGGTTTTTAGAATTTTGGAATTTTAATAATTACCTTTCTTCTAAATATTTTTTTATTGACAATTGATTATATGTGCCCTTTGTCTTGTTTGAATTTATATCCTTTAATACATAAGTGTTGTTGTTATTATTTTTAATAATCATATATGGTCCGGTATACAGCAGTAATAACTTTTTGGTAATGCCTTCTAAGGTACTGGGTAGTTCCCGATTTTTCAATAATACTTTTTCTCCGACTTCGTAGTTTATTATTTTCTTATTTGCCTTTTGATACTTTTTGTGTCGCTTTTCCTGGTCTTCAGCCAATTTATTGTAGAACTTCATTCGATTAAATTTATATTCATGTTTCACGGGAAATTCTATGATTTCTTGTATTTCTCTAGGAGGTTGTTGCTCATGCATTGCTGTATATGGTGTGGTCCCTATAGCGGGGTGATGGGCTAAATTAAGGAATTCCTCGGTAGCTGATAAGTATTCTTGCCATCTTCTTTGTTGATGGTGACAGTATGTTCGCAATATCCTCCCGACCTCTCGCAGCACCCTTTCCGCAGGATTACTACTGGGGTGGTAAACAGATGTTTTGTCGTGATACCTAACGTGATCAAAGTATTTTTCCACCTCCTTCCCTTAAATTGCGTTCCATGGTCGGTGATTATTGCTGCAGGTTTTCCTACTTCTCGAATGTAGTAAGTGGTGATCACTCCTAAAATCTTCAAAGTGGTAGCTCGGTTCACCGGGTATAATTTTATATATTTGGTGAAACGATCCATCATTATGATGATGTATTTATAACGATGGCATCCGCCACTACGGGGAAATGGCCCACAGATATCTAGGAAAACCTTTTCCAGTTTTTCTTGTGAAGTAATCGGTATCATTATACCCTCTTTTCTTTCGTTGTTCGTTTTTACCAACTCACAAATAAGGCAGGTCTTAATATAGTTTCTTACCTTTCGATTTATATTCTTTATATGGCATATTTCTTCCAACGCCTTTATCACTTTCATCGCCCCCATGTGACCGTATCGGAGATGATAATCTAGGATGATATCCTTCTCAACTGTAGCAGGGATTATGATTTTCCATACCTCTTCATCAATAGATGTTTTAATGAATAGCACTTCATTATGCACGCAATAAAATCTGGTTATGGTATCATCTTGGTTGGATAGACGAAGTTTTATACTGTTTAGTTTCGGGTCAGACTGCTGGTGTATGCTGATGTCCCGTACCACCTTTTCTAAATCAGATCTGTCCTTGATAATATTGTATATCTTCAGTATGCTCTCCTTCTCGCCCTCGAATGTCTGTTCTTCCAAATTCACTCGTGACAACACGTCTGCTACAATATTCTTACTCTCGGGAATATACTCCCACTGTAGATAGTATTACTGCAGGGCAAGTACCCACCTAGTTAGTCTACCGTGACTCAACTTGCATCTTCGTAAAAATGATATAGACTTATGATCGGTGCGCACTGTCACCGGATATCCCAGAATGTAGGTCCGAAACTTCCCACAGGCAAAGACTACACTTAGCAGTTCTTTTTCTGTCACGTTATAGTTCTTCTCGCATTGGTTAAGTGTTCTGCTAGCGAAGCTAATGACTAGATGGTTGCCATTTTCGTCTTCTTGGTACAACGTTGATCCCAGACTAATATTACTAGCGTCGCAGTTCAGGAAGAAAGGTCGGTTGAAATTGGGATGATTAAGCATTACTACCTCTAAAAACTTCTCTTTAATTGACTTTTATGTCTCGTCCTGTTTTTGACCCCATCGCCATTTATTTTTGGATGATAATTGATACTGAAACCTGGCCGTCAGCTCTGAATAATTATTTTGAAATTTCCTGTAGTAATTACACAGGCCTAAAAATGATTGTAGTTGCCTTCTGTTTTTCGGTGTAGGGAATCTCTGTATGGCGTCTACTTTCTCTGATGAAGGTGATATTCCTTGATTATTCAGCTGGAAACCCAAAAACTGAACCTCTTTCGCAATAAGTTTTGATTTATCTAGCTTTAAGGTAACATTATTATCAGCTAGTTTCTTTAAGACATGCTCCACACGGTAACAATGTTCCTCCCAATGGGTTGATGTGATCAATAGATCATCAACATATACAGTTGTGAATTGGAGCGCTTCTGGTCCGAGTATTTGGTCCATACAGGCTACAAAAACAGCTACTGAGTTTACTAGCCCGAAGGGCAACCTCTTAAATTGATAGTTGCGTCCTTCGAAAATGAACGCCATGTATTGACGGCTTTGTGGGTGCAACTCCACTTGCTAATACCCACACACGGTATCCCAAGTAGTAATAAACTTAGTTCCGTGGAATCTCTTTAATATTTCGTCAATTTCGCCAGGTGAGGTGCGATCATTGATTATCATCTTGTTGATTTCGCGTGCGTCAAGGCAAAGTCTGACCTTACCACTTTTCTTTTGGATAGCCACAATCGGACTGGTGTATGGCGACTGGCTGCTCTCGATTATGTCCTTATTTATCATATTTTGTATTTCCGCGCGTACAGCTTCCTTCAACGATTGTGCTATTGGGTAAGATTTGCGATTGAATTCCACCGGTTCTCTGAATCGGATCGTACACTGGTAGTTTCTGATCTTTCCTGGCTCGTCAGAAAACACGGCCCGATATTTTTCATATATCCCAATTAATTGATTTAATTGGTTCTCAGTTAATTGCTCACTTGTATTATTGCACTGGAAATCCCGTATCTCTTGAATCTTTTGGGCCCATAGTTTATTTTCTGTATCTTGGCCTACTATATGATTGTCTGGTGAGTAATCTGACAAGTAATTCACCTCACTCGCGTGGTTTGAGAGTTTGTCGGGAGTCCACCATCTTGCTGTTTATTAAATTGGCTACCCAAGTCGAATCTTCTGAAAAAAGTGATACCTTCTCTCGGCACAAGTCAATAACTGCAGAGTTCCTTCTTAATATGTCACACCCTATCAGGATATTAAATGGTAATCCGGCTGCAATAAGAAATACCATATCTAAACTTACACCCTGACTGTTAACACTTAGGGATACCTGTTTCCGTATCGTCTTGTTTTGTCGACCAGTAGCTCCTACGAGTACTATGTTATTGATGGGTAATACTGGTAGAGTTTTGTGGCATTCCTGCTGTATCCGGTCCAGTTCACTGTGATTAATTATCGAGACATTAGCTCCAGTGTCTATCATAATGGGAACAGAAATACCTTCGATTTCTGCAACTATGTAAATGATTTCATTATTAGGGTTATTAATGTTTGTGTCGTTTTCTTCTAATAAGTCCTTGCGAATATCCTTTAAATAATTATTATAGATAATAGTGAATTATCTATCTTCTTTTTTAAAGCTTGACTCTTGTCCATACCCAGTAGATAGGAGCAGTAAAGGGTTGTAACTGTTTATTACTGCCAACTTTCGTTTAAATGTTCCGTATCGTTACGGACATGGCTAATAGCAGCGTCCATCTGGAGTCCTGGAACTGCTTCGTTTTGTTCAATTCGGTCATCTTGCTGGGCTTCAGTTACAGGTGGTCTTCTTTGATTATCCAGGCTCGAACTGTGTCTGGGTTCATATCCTCTATGACTGTTACCTCCCTGGTTCATTTGAAGTGTTTCGTACTCATAGAATCGACTCCTTCGTTGAGGCTGGTATCTCCGCTGGCCATTACCTTCTGCTCTGATGTAATTTACATGGGGTCTATATGTCCTATGATTATTATTACCTCCTGCTGGGTAATTTCTATTATTGTTATGATAATAGTTGTTATTGGGTGGGGTTGGGTTCCTCTGACCCTTTGAACCATAATTATTATTATTATAATAACCGTTTCTATTTGGTTGACGGTTATTATTATTATTATTATTATTATTATTATTATTATTATTGTACCCTACATTATTCCGGCTCGCGGAGCTATAATAATTATTATTATTTCCGTTCTGATTAGTATTATTGTTCGTATAGTTGGTGTTATTTCTCAGCTCTGGTTTCTCATATCTCCTCCGACTTTGGCGGTAATAGTCCTCGTGCTCATACATTTCGAGCAACTCTGTCATCGCTTGTACTGTTTTTATCTGACTGTTGCGGCGAGCTCTGATTATGTCCTCCTCATAATGGTAAGATAGTTTGCTGACCAAGCATTCTTCGGGTATTCTGGGCTCTAAATGTTTGGCCACACACACCTTTCCCTAGAAATATGCGGTCAATGTTTGACCCCAATATGGGTTATACTTCCCATGACATATTCCGTCTCTTGCGATGTTCTGAGTAGACTCAGACCAATATTTGGCCTTAAACAATCTCTTGAATTGTTGATAGTCTGTAACTTCGTCCCTGATCGCCATCCACCAATTATCGGCTATCTCCTTGAATGATTCATCTAGCACTTCTTTATTCGCGCTCCAACGGTTACCTCTGTGTTTTGTGAAGTACTCTTCAATTCTGGCTAGGAATTCCATGGGCTTGTTTTGTACAGCCTGAAGTTAATTCCTTCTCGATTTCCAGTATTGGGAAAATTGGTGATGCTAGTTGGTCGACTGTGAAAAAGATCTATGTCGGTTTGATTTTGTCGAACCTGACCATTTATACTGGTCACAGCTGCTTCAATGCCGTCACATTTCTCTGTGAATCGGTCCTGCACTCTTTCCCATTCTTCGCGTGTTTCTTTTAGTTTTCCTTCTAAATTCTTCCTATTCGTTTCTTCGATGTTGGTAAACTTGGTGTTTATTTCTGTCTTGATATTCTGTACTTCTCGTTCAGTCTGACTCCATCTTTCGTCAGCCCTGGTAATCTTTTGTTCGATCACCGTTATTTCCTCTTCTACCTTCTGGCTGATTGTTTCATCGTTTTCTGCTATCTTCTGACTCAATTCTTCCTTTAATGCTTCCATATTTCCATCTAACCGGTTTATATTCTCTTGGTTAGTCTCCCTTAATTCTTCTCTTAACTGTTGATTATTATTTTCCATTTTCTTACTGGCTTCTTCCATTCTCTGATTGGTCTCTTCCAGTTTCTGGCCTATCTGACTTAATTCCTCCTTCGACTGTTTATTGTCAGTCTTTATTTCCTCCATTTTCTCCTCTATTTTCTTAATATTTTCCTCCATTAATAATTTATTGTTATTTTTATTTCGTCCATCTTCTCCTCCATCTTCTTACTGTTTTCTTCCGCCTTCTTACTATTTTCTTCCATTTTCTCCTCAATTTTCTTACTGTTTTCTTCAATTTTCTTATTGGTATCTCCAATTTTATTACCCAATTCTTCCTTTAATTCCTTACTATTTTCTCTTAGCTCTTCCTTCAATTGTTGGTTACTCTCCTTCATTAGCCTGAAAATTTCTTGCATTTCCACATTCTCTGTTCGTGTCGGTTTGTCAGGCTGTTTCCCTTGGGATACTGGCTCGGTTGGTTCTGCTGGAGGTAATATCAACTCCACATCTTCCACGGGTGTCGCCTCCTTATCTATTTCCTGCTCGGCCTCCGCCGCCCTTTTCTTCGATGTTGCCCTCCTGTGCATCTTGCTTCTTCTCTTGACCTGTTAACAGCTGCCAAGCTAAAATAGGAAACTAGGCAAATTATTGTTATTTGTTGCCTATTAATCTCTATCTTTAGCCCTTAAAGTTGGACGCCAATTTGTAATAAAACGTATTTTATCACAAATAAAATTTATGTTGATAATAAAAAATTTTATAGTTTATGAATTGATAAAAAATTTTTTGTTATTAATGTCTTTTTATTTATTTAATTTTTTAATTATTTTTATTTATTTATTTTTATTATTGTTAGTTAATTAAACTCTGAATTAGTATTTGTGTAAGACTTCGTGACGAAATATTTGTTTCACAGTGTTAATCGGATTATGTCAAGCTGGGTCTCTTCTAGTTCAGTTCTTTTTCTTCTTCTTCCTGATTGCTTTCGTTAAAACTTCTAAATTGAATTAGAAATGAAATATACTAATTTAATTACCTCAAATAATCATGACAACGAGTATTAGATACAATTCTGATGTTTATTTTTAAAAGTGGTGCGACAATCTTACGCACATAGATTATGCTGCGGCTAAGACTCAACTCACAGGTCGATTGTGTCACTAGACAAATACATGAAATTACAAAAATTAATTAATAGAGTTCTTTGAACTGTCGAAATGGTCAGAGAAGGGCAAGTCACAAGATACAGTACTTACAATTAATAAAAATTTAAATACTATTACCTAAAAGTAACATATCTCAGAAAATAATGTCATTTAATAAAGAAATTTGCGAACCAGACAGCAGTGCATGACGTCACGTCGTCGTTGGTTCACAGAGGCGGTGTACGTCTCGCTATGCAAACTGGAAAAATGGCGGCCATCAACTTCGGATTTCGCCAACCACGCCGACTCCTCGTTCTTTCTTCTCCCTCAAATATACTGGCGGATATCTTCCTCTGCGATGATGTAGTCCCTCTGGATAATTGGTTGTAGTGTTCTCTTCTACTCGGCGATGAAGTTCGGTGCTGGATTATTTGTGTTGTATTCAGTGTTCCAAAATCTGTTTGAGTTCGTTATTTATTGAAATTGGTGTTAATGTAATAATTTCAATATGGCGGATGATTCTTAGTGCATTGGTGTTAGATCGTATTATATCTGCAATTCGTTTTCACTTTGTTATTGTTTAAGTTCATTTTTAGTAAATTTCGGTTTATAACCTCTGTAGTAAATTTTTATGTTACACTTTCATTTTTCTTCAAATAATTTATATTTCTTGAATCTTCCTTCTGTACGTCTCATCCGTTCAGGTTCACGTTTAACAATCAACTGATGCCTTAAATCGTCGTTTAATGCAGTAATTTCCGAAATATCTTATTCTCCTTCCCCATTGTCTAGAATCAGCTGTTCGCCTTGGCTTAGATCTGATCTTATAAAAATATATGACATTTTTTCCTATTTTATTGCTATAACTTAATTATTTGTTAATTTTATGAAAATGTAAATACCTAGCAATATTCCTGTTCTAATTTTACATAATTCAATATACAACTTTACCTAATTTGGTTTAAAATAAGCTTAAAATTGATATTTTTTATATTTCTTATAGGCCTTAATATTTTTCACCTATTTATAAATTAAATGGTTTACAATTCATTTTGAGTTAACATTTTCCTTAAATAATTTTACTTCTTTCATCTTTATTCTTTGTTGTTAACAATTTGTTGTTATAACACTCTAATACTGATTAATTCACATTTTCTTTGTACTGAGTCCCTGGTTAGGCATTATATTACACATTTTCAATAAAGTTAATTTTATCTTCTGGTCATTACATTTACTATTATGTATTTCTGTGATGATTATATCTAAATATCTTTATTTTAAATTGACTAATCTCTGCTGAATTTATACAGTTTTATTTATCTTATCCTCTTGGATTGGATTATATGATAAAGTTGATTTTGGCTTAAAATACGGTTTTGCTTTGCTATTGGTTTTTTAACTATTTTGTTTCCTTATTATGTCTATGGTTTACAATTCACAAATATATCAATATTACCTTCTTGCCTTCTCTACCTTAACACAATTTTAACATTAATTAACATCATTTAATTATAACATAACATCTTATAATCTATCATTTTCATTTATATTATTTAATTAAAATAAAACATCTTATATTTATTATTTTGAACTACCTTATTTAATTATAACAAACATTCTATATCTAGCATCTTCCACTACATTATTTATTTATAATAAAAACATCTTATGTCTATCCTTTTTAACTATATTATTTAATCATAACAAAACATTCTATATTTAACATATTCCATTACATCTATGGTAAGTTCATGGTTTCCTATCTATATTACTATTCAACAATCCTTATATATATATTGTTTAAACACTCTTATACTTAATAATATTTGCAGTCCCTTTGTGTCTTTTACTACAATCCTTATATATTATATTTAAATACTCTTATAATTAATATATTTGCAGTCATTGCTGTATTTATTACAATCCTTATATATTATATTTAAACACTCTTATAATTAATATATTTGCAGTCATTTGCTGTCTTTTATTCTTATGTTTATTATTGTAAAACACTTTTTATAATCTACACTAATGGTAGTTTTTAATGCTCATTATGTTTTATTATATTATGTCACTTTTTTTTTTAATTCTCTACACTAATGGTAGTTTTTAATTCTTATTTACACTATGGTAGTCTTTCACTCCTTCTAGCTAACATGCTATTCTTTAGTCTGAAGTTATTTTTTATATTTATTTTACAATCTTTACTTTTTTTGTAATGTATCCTCTAACTTGGGTTACTGGGTTTAAGTTTTGTCATTGTTCTAAGGTTACCTAATTGGTATGTGTCCTTCATGGGATTTTGGGAATAGCCTTTCCTCATTCTGTATTCTTTGTATGAAGCTTGAAATAGTCTGTTCCTTATTTCTTATTCTATGAGTATTTTATTATTTTTTGTAATTTAGGTCCTCTGATGTCATTAATTTAATGAGTTGTACTTGATTATTTTTTCATTTACTGCTCCATATCCTACTGGGTATACTGATGATGTACTGGGGTTTTATATAGATGGTTTCTTTTATTTGGGCCAAGAGTTTTCTTTGTTATAGAGTTTATTTTTAACATTTTATTGACTATAATGATCAGCTTATTTAATTCATTTTTAACCATTTAGTTATCACTCACTACTGATAGTTTCTTATTTTTTCCTTTTTCCTTTTTTTAATGTTGCATTAAGTTAGTTTTAAGGTGAAAATACTGTTATGCTACACCCTGAGATACAATTTTTTTTCATGCATCCGAGAGCTAGATGGAGCAGGAACCTTAAAAAAGGAAAATTTGTTATTAATTAATAGAAAACAAGAAAATTATTATAATAAGAGAATTAAGGAATAAAAATTGAATGATTCAGAGCAGCAAAAGAAGTGTGTTCTCATTTATAAAAAAATATATTTAAACGTACAACTGAGAATATTGCTGAGACAAATTGAGCATTTATACTCATTAACAATCAGTAAACACAAACCTAACAATATATTACATAACAAAGCGTACAGAAATTATTACAAAATATAATTAAAAAAAAATACCAATACTTTTCGTAGATACACGTAAGATGTCATGAATTAGTTATCTTCTACGGATGAAATGCTATGACACACACACACACACATGTTTGGAAACGAAACAACTTAAATGTTTATACCAATGGAAAACAGTTATATACATATTTAATTTTTGTAAGTCTAAACGAAAATAAAAAATTTTAATTTTTCTATCTATGGAAAACAGTTAAACATAATACGAGAGCTTGAAGACCAGCAACCAGATTCGGTAAATCTTATTTAACATTATAGTTATTCTAGAACACTAAGACACAATATTGTTTGACACACAAATTGTATTTCGTGATAATCGAAACCAAAATGTTAAGTGTGAATTTGTAGGGAACTTGACAAAGGAGGCCGTGGTGTAGAGTGTTTCTGTCTAAAGGTTTTCGCACAATACCGCAGAATCCTGTAGTGAAATTGGGGGGAAGTTGTGGTGTAAGTTATAGTGTTTCCATCTAATCATAACGCACGCTACCGCAGAATCCTGTAAAGTGCAACCGTGGGTACGAACGCTAATTAAGAATACATCCGTTACAATAATAGAAACAGGAAAAAGTTAATTGAACGCGTTAGCGTATCGCTAATTAAGAATACACCCGTTACATGAATAAAAACAGGAAAACGTTAATTGAACGCGTTAGTGTGTTAATTTACAAAGTGTTTGTATACGTTGTTGTTGTTGCTATAATGTGCGCAAATCGTTATTACTTTGAAAATAAAAAACGTTTTAATCACAGAAGAAGGAACGTGTTATATAATATAGCCTATATGATACACAAATATCGGGTGAACTATACTTTAATTTATGTAATTGTCGGCTGTCGGAGTTCCACGAATCTAAAGAGCTTGAGCCTTTAGATTCATGAAATTAAAATGAAAGATTTATGAATCAATTTTGCTACAGCGCCGGTGTTAAACGTTCTTTCGAAGACAACGAATTAGATTGGCGTGTACAAAACAACGGTCTTCAAAAACACGGAGCAACCTCTGGTAATGTAGTGAAGGACTACGAATTGTGGAGGTTACATAGAAGTCAGTCTACTCGTTGTTATCAACTCGAACGTGCTAATTCAGGAATATGGAGAGCTATTAGGCATATATCAAAATACAAGTGTATTCATTTCAACGGTTGCGCTATTTATTATCGTTATAAAAAAATTATAAATCAAGTAACAAATGAAGGTAGATATTGCGTGTCGTTGGATCCTTATTCCGCGGTATAATATTGAATATTCTGTAGCGTAAAGATAATAAAATACAATGAATTTCAAGTTTAACAAAACTCATTTATAACAGCTGGGCGCGCATTGCCACTAACGGTATATACAGCGTGGTGTTGTCGGCAGCGCTTCCCCATCCCCCCATCAGTTGACTAAGTACAGATGTCGGCCCACCACCTAGACGATACAAACGCCCCCGAGCATTGCTCGATGACCCCCCATAAGCGGTTTATAGAATGTTTGCCCCATCACCCCGATCTTGAGTATTTTTACGCTCCTATTCTTTTCTTCTTTATCTTGTCCGTGCTGGCGCTCGGCGACAGACTAGTGGGCTGCGCTTGCCTTAGGTGTGCTTATTGCCACCTCTGGTGGACGCTGCCTCCTCCTACACTCTCTCCCGTGCGCCGACATTGCCGCTTGGCAGCCCTCGGCGACTTTTCCTGAGCGGTTAGAGGCGCCCTGCCCGTTGTTGTTGGGGGGGGGGGGGTAATTCCTACTTCTCAAACGAAAAGTCTCCGAGGTTTCCCCATTCTGCCGTGGTGGGTCTCTTTAAGGTCCAAGGGTCCAATAAAATCATCCTGTCCCTCCAAAATAAATCGATGGAGGTTCCATTCCTATGATAGCGCGAGATCGCTAGTCATGGTAACAAACATGCAACATGCAGTCATCGGGCTCGCCCGGACGCTGCGATCACCGGAGCACGACTAGCTGCTGCGCCGTACCACCTGGACCTGGACCTGGCAGCGCTTCAGTTACCCGGTGTACACCCTGGTGAACACCGGTGCATCATATTTATTAACTGTGTAGTTACAAAGTGTTCGTGTATTTCATAGTATACAATCATGTCGCTATATAGAACTCGTATAGTCACTCTCAACGATAGTGTAAAAACAAAAATTTATAATGACTTTCAAGACGGACTGGACTCGGTATCCGTGTTGTTGGAGAGAATGGCGGAGGTTATTCCGGAAGACGTACAAGTGATACTTGGCAGTGCGAGTTTTGTTCAAAAAATTAGTAACCGATCAGGAACTTGACCAGACAGGAGTGTTTCGTTCGCGTACGCAGCTCGTTTTACTCGCGGACGCGGAAGACGTGAACGAACAGTACAGGGCGTGTGTTGAAAAAGAGTTAGAATCGGTATCAAAGTTTACTCGCGAAGGTAGCGGATGGGTTGAAAACGGGATCGTTGCCGTTGAAGTAAGTTTGATAAGATATCGACCTTTGGCCGGATCCAGCTTCATCCCCACTCCAAAAAAATTATTGAATAAGGAAGCATCAGTGAATGTGCAGAACTTCAACGATGAGAAATGCTTGGGGTTCTAACAGGTATACATCCGATCGCTTCTAACCCGCACCGTTTGTCACACTACAGACAGTACGAAAACGAGTTGAATACGGAGGGGATAGATTTTCCGGTACCGGTGAATCAAATTTAAAAATTCGAAAACCAAAACGTACACATTTCGGTGAACGTGTTCGGTTACGAGAGGGAAACTAACGAGTTCGGATACACTAAGGACGAAGTGTACCCCATACGGATAACCGAACACAAAGGTAGGACGCACGTAAATCTTTTGTTAATAGTCAACGATGAAGGGGTCAAGCACTATTGCCTGATAAGAAGCTTGTCTCGTTTGTGAATATATTAACTAAAAGTAAGACGCCTTCCCTCTACTGCAATTACTGCTTACAACGGTTTCGCGATAATACGATCCTGAAATGGCGCGAAAACGACTCGAGGATCACGAGACTCTTTGCACCCGCACGGAGCGCAAAAGTAGAACTGCCGAGCGGAAAATACCGACATATGTATTTAAAGATTATACGAAGTGTCACAGAGTACCGTACACTGTGTACGCAGATTTTGAATCGCTTCTTCTTCCCGTGTCCGGTTGTAAACGGGAAGAGGATAGATCGCACTCACAGGACATCGTGCATCACGTACCGTGCAGTTCTGTTACGTAATCGCCGATTGGACCGGAAAAGCCGTCAAAGATCCGGTTCTGTATCGCGTTAGAGACGTTGTGGAGACGTTTGTTCGAACTCTGACGGAAGACGTGAGTCGACTCGAACTCAACTTCAACAGACCCCTCCGCATGTCCGAAGACAACGAATGCGAGTTTCAGAACGCTACCGCGTGTCACCTATGTAAGAAAAGTATCGAGCGCGAAGTGGACAAAGTGCGAAACCACGATCACGTACCGGGTGAGTACTTGGGAGCCGCGCACAACGCGTGTACTTTGAACAACAGCACGTTCCCGTGTTCTTTCACAACTTGCGCGGTTACGATTGTCACCATCTGATCCAGGCTTCCGGAAAATTCAAACGGGAAGAAATTAAGTGTATCGCCACGACCAGCGTTAGTGCCATTGCGCGCGCAGCTGTTATAAATGAGTTTTGTTAAACTTGAAATTCATTGTGTTTTATTATCTTTACGCTACAGAATATTCAATATTATACCGGAGAATAAGGTTCCAAAGACACGCAATATCTACCTTCATTTGTTACTTGATTTACAATTTTTTTATAATGATAATAAATAGCGCAACCGTTGAAATGAATACACTTGTATTTTGATATATGCCTAATAGCTCTCCATATTCCTGAATTATTATGTAACCTCCATAATTCGTACTCCTTCACTACATTACCAGAGTACAATGATTAATATGCAAATTACTTGCATAAATTAATTAACTTTTAATTATATAAATTTCTTTTGATTATGATTATCTAGTAGGACCTGTTTCCTTGTGCCACGCGTTGGGCAGCCATTAATATAATAAATAATATGCAAATTACTGTTGTGGGTAATAATTTTTAGTTAAACTTCCCCTGTCATCTCGTACATCCAATTTCTATAGTTGAGTAGAACTTAACGTCTTCCTATTGTCTTGTTAGCGACGCTGCTCTGACATCTTCACATTACGTTTTATTTATTGCGTCAACTAGAAGTCGTTGACACAACTTCGTGTGAACACACTCCGTCGAGGAGAAAATTTAAAATTTTTAAATTTTTGCTCGTTACAGCGTCCTCAATTTTGATTTGATGATGTGACCTTAGGGAACAATTCAAATCCAAATTCTGCGCCCTGTACGTCGCCTCACCATGTTCATCTTCCTTCGGGAGGGATATAACATGTTAACCTACTTTTCATGACTTGTACTACAATTGGTATACCCCCTTTTGGTTTTAATTGCATCTACGAATTTATTGCTAACTATCTGGAATGGCTGAACGCATTTAACATCATCGTATTTACATATTGGTTAATATAAGTACCTTATCTCTCTAATCACAAAACAAATCATAAATTCAATGAATGATATGTACATTAATTAACCAAATAATTCCTTTACCTTCTAGAATACTATTCACGCAATATAATATCAAACAAATCAATAGATTTAATGTAACGCTTTACATGAAATTAAAGAAAATCTCCTACAATATACATCTTATGCAGTATAAATAATCCTACCAAAAATTTGTTCTTAAAATTTTATTTATAATTAGATTGATGATTAACATATCCGTTACGTTAGTTTTATTTATATTCATATTATTTGATCATTTATATACATACACATAATAATTTTTTGATAACGAGTTACTTGCTTCGTTCTGACATCAATTTAAATTCCTAACCTATCAATGATGTATATTCACTTTAACAAAATTTATTTGCAATATAGTTTATTAATTCAATATCACTTATTTACTTCTAAGTGTCCCTTTTTACTTTCTCACTTTGTCTCAATAATGTATTGCTATACGAACAAGTAGTCGTAACTAAGATATTCTTTGTATTCACTACAATACTTCATAAAGAATGTCAATCAAAATATTAACTCACACTTATTATCTAACATATTATCAGTGGTCTATTAACTAAGTAGATTCTTAAGTTACACTTGACATTTAGATTACATATTTTCTTTTAGTTAAGCCAGCTTGAATGAGATAATCGCGTCATTTACCCTAACGTAGATGACTTATCTCCCTCAGCTAACTTATTAAGATATGTTCTTCCACTTTCTCCTTTTCATGTCACCTTCTGTTCTCTGGCTCATAATATTTCTTCATTTGTTTCACCTTGAATTTCCCTCGGATCTTGCTTTCGTCATCGCAGTCGACGAGCTGGTATGTAGCATCTCCAAGAATTCGATGTACTTTGTATGGCCCACAGTATAGTTCACAAAATTTCTCAATCCTTTTCTGGATCGCATCTGATTGATAATAGGTCCTTATTAAAACCTTCTCACCAATCTGGAATTTAGTAATGATTTTGGATTCATTACACAACTTAGCTTGCCTTTCCCTCTTCTCTTTCATCTTTACAAATATTTGATTGTGGTCAGCTCCTTTAACTTGAAGTATGTCCTTGTCTAGGTATTTTCCCAAACTCTTGTCGGTTTTTTGCCGAGCTGTGCCTCATAGGGTGTCACTTCAATGGTCTCGTGGTAAGTCTTGTTAATGAAACTTTCAATTATAGGTACATAACGCGACCACTTAGTACGTTGGTCACACACAAAGATCCTGAATAAATTTCCGAGTTGTCTATTAATCCTTTCAGCCAGATTCGCACATGGGTTTCTAATTGCGGTGTATCTTGGTTGAATGTTTAACTCATTTAAGCCGTTTAACCATTTTTTTGATGTGAACTGCGTTCCATTGTCAGTGAGAATTATTTTAGGACATCCAAACTCTTTACAATACTGGTGTACCCTCCTTAACGTGGCAGCGGTCGTTGCCCTCCTAAGTGTAAACAGTCGTACGTATTTTGTGAAATTGTCTACAGTAACAAACAAATATCTCACCCCAGCGGACGAGACGGGTAGTGGCCCAAAATAGTCGGCGCTCACTAGGTCACCCTTACCTAACGGGACAATAGCTTTTGTTCCGCCAAACAGGACCTTGTTACCTGCGTCTTTGCATTTTTGACACATGTCGCACGTCCTTACTTAATTCTTCACTTTCTTCAACATTCCGTCTATGGTAAAATGTTCTTGTAACAATTTTGTACATTTCTTCGCTTCTGGGTGTCCATACATCCGGTGTATTTCGGCAATTACTTCTCCGGATACACTGTTCGGTATGTACAGTTTCCATTCCCTCCTACGTAATCTATATAATTTCTCATTTACATATCTATAAAATTTACTTACTTCCTTATCTAAACATTCTTCATTAATCTTATCTATAATGGTCCTAAGTTTAGTATCTTCAAGTTGATATTTTCCAATATCCATAATTATTTTGCTTACTTTTCTATCCATCTTGATCATTATGTGATTAATTAAATATTCGCACGTATTATCGCTAATTTCTTCTAACGTGGCGTCTCCTGGGTTTCTGCTTAGAAGATCAGCAACAATGTTGTCCTTGCCCTTACAATGGACAATATCGAACTTGTACTCTTGGATACTTAAAATCCAGCGTGTTATTCGTGAGTTATTTAAATGGCATTTGTTCATAAAGGTCAATGCCTTATTATCCGTGATAACGGTTAAAGGTTGCCCTAATATATATATACGGAATTTTTCGAGACATCTCACAATACTCAAGAGCTCCTTTTCAGTGGTGTAGTAATTTTTTCTGCACCTTTGAATGTTTTGCTAGTAAATGCTATAACTCCGATTTTTCCTTCCTCGTCCAGTTGATATAGCTACCCGCCATATGCAAAGTTGCTGGCGTCGCACTGCATGTAGTATCGTTGGTTTATTCGAGGAAACTTCAAGATAACTGTTTCTACAAATAGCTCTTTAACTTGTTGGAAACATTTGTCTAGTTCCGGTGTCCATGTGAATCTATGTCCTTTTCGTAATAATTCAAGTAACGGTCTGGTGGTTTCGGCGTATTTATCCGTAAAGCGGTTATAGAAATTTGTTAAGCCCAAGAAACCCTTTAGTTGCTTTTGGTTTCGAGGTGTTGGAAACTTCATAATTGCGTCAATCTTCTCATCCGTTGCCTGTATTCCTTACGTAGTTAGACGATATCCAAGGTATGCAATTTCTTGCCTAAAGAATTGCGACTTATCTAGATTGATGGTCAAATTCGCTCTTCTTAAGTTAGTCAACAATAAATCCAAATGTGATAAATGTGTTTCTAGATCTCCGGAATAACATAAGCAATCGTCTACATAAATGATGGTGTTTTCCTTAACTTCTTCCTCCAATACTGTGTCTAATCCCCTGGTTAGTGCAGCAGAACTGGTACTCAGTCCAAACGGCGTAACTGTGAAGCGATAACATTTGCCTTCATACATAAAAGCGGTGAAGTTCCGGCACTCTGGCTTCAGTGGTACTTGCCAGAAACTACTGGTTAAGTCTATGGTGGATAAATACTTCATTTCACAACATCTAGCCAAAATATCGTTTATCGGTGAGGCACCCTCGTAGTCCGGAATCGTCACGCTGTTCACTTTCCTCGCATCCAGACATAATCGTACTCTTCCATCTTTCTTAATAACAGTAACAAGTGGGTTGATATAGGCGCTGTTGCATCGCTCAATGACCCCATACCGTAACATTCGTCTAATCTCATCATCCACCTTCCCTTTATATGCTAATGGGACAGGCCATCCTCTCTGGAAGTACGGTGGCCGGTCGATGACTTGGAACTCGTGAACGTATCCTTCGATCCTTCCGGGGCACTCCCTGAATAAACTTTTATTTCTTACGAGAATCTCTCTTAACTTCATCAACATCCTTTTATCTCCGCAGTCAATACTCTCCACCTTTTTATCGATGTTCCGCATGATATCTTCGTCTTCTTCTGTGTCCACCACCTCCATATGCATCATTGGCACTGTGCACGCCGCTTCGTCAGCCTCTCCCTTTAATTCGACGACCCTTTTTCCCATGTCAATGAGACATCCTGCTTCCTGGAGAAAACTAATTCCTAAGATACATGGTTTTATCAGATCTGGTATAATGAGGAACACACATTCATGCTTAATCCCTTCGATATAAATATCACATAATATTTGCTTCCTTATTAATTTTGATTTATTGCCTACCGCGCTAATTATTAAAGTATTGGTCATCGGTAAAATTTCATAAGGTGCTATGTTTTTGTTTATTCTGGTTAAACGAAGATTCCGATAATCCGGTAATAACGGATCCCGTGTCAAGCAGAGCTTGTACCGTAATATCGTTGTTAAATTTTATAGTTATTTCTGGACATTTTATTATTCGTTGGACAATCTCCTCGTCATCATCGCATAACAAGTCGTTTCTTTAGTCGGGTGGTATTACGTTAGTCTGATAACCATCCGTATTGTTGGCTATCTCCTTTATTGTACAAACGAATTTTTGTTTTCTTCTTGGCGAGCCGTTTTGGGTTCATTGCTCGAAGTCGACGCACCCTTATTGACGAACTCTATTGTGTTGACAGCACGCCTCTCCCCAGAGCTGTGTTGTGTGTTTACGGGCGGTCTATCACCCCACGCCTTCTTGTGCGTTCCATTCGCTTTGTTCGTAACACTTTCACTTTCTTTGTATGAATTTCTCCCCTCGTTCGTCGTCACATAACTCGATTCCCTGTTATTTCTTGGATGAATTTGTGTATATTCTATAATTAAAGACTCAAAGTTTGGAATTGTAAGCTCGTGATAACAGCGAGCTGGATCTCACGCCCAAAATGACGCGCGATTTTCCGGATCAACTGTCTGTCTGTCAGAGTAGGTGATAATTGTCTACTCTCCAATAATATGCGCTCTACATATTGGATCGCATTAATTGGACCACGCCAATCAAATCTACCATATTCAAGATGATCTCGTATGCTGTCTTGCCGTTCTTGTCCCCAGTATTTTTGCGAGAACGCTTCTTTAAACTCTTCAAAATTGGATATTTGGCTTCGTATAACTCGCCACCAAATTCCGGCGTCTAACTCTAAATGTCTACCTATCCACTTAATATTATCAGTGGGGTAGTATAGTTCTTGTACCTCGGACAGCTCCTTAAGAAATTCCATGGGGAATCTGTCAGTACCGTTATATTTGAGGTCGTTGTGGTTAGGTCCATTAATTCGGTTCATCGTGCCACACTCACCTTCCATTAATTGTCTCTGTAGTCTCTCCTGGTTCTCCTTTACTTTCGTTAAATGGCATTTCAATTCTTCTATTCGCGTCGTCTTTTCTTTTGTGGTTTCGTCCAACTTCTGTTCCGTTGAACGCTGTCTCCCGTCGACTTCTTCTAATTTCTGCATCATGTTATTGTTTGTTTCGCCTTGTTCTTGTTGTTTCTGCCGTATGGTATCATGTATCTCGGCCTTTAACTCTTCATGCTTCTTGTTGGCGTCTTTGACGTGAGCATCAAATTTATTATGAATCTTTTTAACAGTTGTCTGGATATTGTGGATCGCTACCATCCATTCTTGACGATCGGTTTCTCGTGCTTCCTGTATCTCTTCGTATTTCTTGTTCGCCTCTTCTCTCAATTCTCTTACTATATCATCTTGTTTCTTTTGTAATTCGTTGATCTTCCCTTCCCAGGCCTGCTGGTATTTTCGTATCTCGGACCGTATCTGCGTAAGCTGTTCCGCTACCTGTTGTTTCATCTCTTCCTTATGCTGGTCGAGCTTTTCAGTTGTTTCTCTAGTTTTTCGCTAATTAATTTACTGTTTTATTCTTGTTTCTCGCTAATTACTCTACTATTTTCTTCTTGTTCTTCCTTCTGCTTATCCAATTTTTCATTAATTAATTGATTACTCTGTCGGATAAAATCCATCAACGTTTGTAGACTCACGTCTTCTGGTTTTGATGTCTGTCCTCGCGCCCTATCCTCTAGACTCTACAGCGCTATTTGGGTCGCTAGGTGTGGTATTATCTTCCGTATTTACCATACATAACTGGTTATTAACGTCGAACTCTACGCTATCGGAATTGCTTGCCATTTTTGCCTTCCTACGCGTAATCATTCAAACTGACTTATGACACTAATACTTATTTTTATTTCTTATTCTATAATGCTACTTTGTCTACTTCTACTACTGCCTGATCTTTGCCAAACTCGTACGTTTCAATTACTTTTATTACTACGTATCATGCCGTGCGGTTGGGCGCCATTAAATAGAATGATTAATATGCAAATTACTTGCATAAATTAATTAACTTTTAATTATATAAATTTCTTTTGATTATGATTATCTAGTACGACCTGTTTCCTTGTGCCACGCGTTGGGCAGCCATTAATATAATGAATAATATGCAAATTACTTGCATAAATTAATTACTGTATGATTAATATAATTAATCATATGTTTATTACTCTAATTATCTATGTCCCGTGTTGGAACGAAATTAATATAGTGAATAAATGTAAATGTAATTTACATTTGTGGCCATTAATTATTTTGTATAAACTGAATAATTACTCTAATTATTTATAGCTCAACAAATGATATCAGTTAACAATTAATATTGTAAATTCAATTTACATCACTGAGCAAAAGAAACTCTTAGAAAATTACTTTGTGTTCTTTAAAGATTAATTTAACATCTGGGTTATCCTTAATAATGAACGCCTGTGTAGGATCAACTTAAATAACTAATTTATTATTCATTCATAGAAAATTATAATCATACATATAAAAAACGTCGTTGCACCTGTAAATACATACATATTTCCAATAAACAAGTTCTAGTTTAAATATTCGCTGAAATAAAGAAGACATACATACATAAATCATATAATATAACAATTCAAATACTAATTATTGATGCGTTCATTAATCCCAGATAGTTTTTTTTAACATATTCGTTATTTATACTTTTTAACTCTAATTATATTCATTACGTTTATTTATAACTTCCCAGGGTAGGAATTCTTTGAAAGAATCAGGTCAGTAGCAGCAACTTAAAGTAATAAATTAATAATGGTTACTTGAGTTTTATGGAATATCCGTTTAGTGTCCAGTGATGTCCGGTCCTTGCGGTGATGATGACAGAAAGACACATCTCGTTGACTGCCGTCGATAGCACAACACTTGCATACACCCACGATCACTCGCGTCGAAGTAGAGTTGTGTAAATAAGTAATGGATTTAGTGTTCGTTTGAATAATTCATTTTAAAATGAGTGTTGTATGTTCACTTGTAACATAATTGTTTATGTCTGTTCGCCACTTATTTCACCTTCTATCAATGTATTTGTGATTAGATATGTTCGTTCGAATGTTTCATGTTCTATTCTGTTTTAATGTGATTTTGTAGCACTGACTATTTTTAAGTTCGTCTATTTTGTACAATACACAAGTAATGATATTCGTACGTCTCGAGATTGTATTGTTCACTTTAAATAATTACTACCTGAGTCCGTTAAATCACACTTTGAAATTCACTATTAGAAGATCACTAAGTCTGACTATTATGACATGACGATTCCACTAAGTCTGTTAATTTACGATTTTGATAGACTAGCTTCCGAAACTTGAGGTATACTCTCCGAAAATTAGAATAGACTGGCTTGAAAATTTAAAGTGTACTCCCCTTGTCCCTGTGTTAGACATATAGTTTTATCAATTCGTCCCTACTCAAATTTTGTCTTCTGCGCTGTCCACGCCTTTTCTTACTCGTGATAGGTCAGTTTTTAGTTTTCTCGGAATCCTTCTTCCCACTACGTTAGGACTCTTCGTTATCTATCTTCTGATACGTCTTTTGCTTTTGGTTACTATGGAAACTGTCCTCTCCACCAGTGTTCTTCGCAAGTCTTGTCTTCTGATAGGTTGCCAGACATCCCCCAGATTTTGTTCTGTCGAACGTTGACCTATTTCGTAGAATCTCTAGCTATTATACGCCTGTCGATCACTCTTTTGTGTGAGGTATACGCAGCGTTTTTCTAAGTTGTCCTCATCTGTTCTCGGGTCCTCCCGAAGTATTGTTCTCTCTTACACCCCTTTTTTTTGTAACTATTAATAATTCTGGACATCTGTTAGCTGGTGAAGTCACCCTAACTTTCTACTCGTAAATTGCGTCTGACACTTAGACGTTATCTCCAGCTGTGTAGCATGATTGGAGTCCTGTCCATTCTCCGCTTCACTCATTGTTTCTGAAAGTGCTGTACGTACGCTCCTTTGTAAACATCTTGTTTCCCCTTTTTGCAGTACCTCGTATTCTGACGTAACCTGACTGAACGTATGTCTTAATTCCCAGTACACGTGTGAGTGTCCTCGCCTGCTTTGTCTCGGCTGTTGTGGGTAATAATTTTTAGTTCAACTTCCCCTGTCATCTCGTACATCCAATTTCTATAGTTGAGTAGAACTTAACGTCTTCCTATTGTCTTGTTAGCGACGCTGCTCTGACATCTTCACATTACGTTTTATTTATTGCGTCAACTAGAAGTCGTTGACACAACTTCGTGTGAACACACTCCGTCGAGGAGAAAATTTTAAATTTTTAAATTTTTGCTCGTTACAAGAGGTTGCTCCGTGTTCTTGAAGACCGTTGTTTTGTACACGCCAATTTAATTCGTTGTCTTCGAAACAACGTTTAACACCGGCGCTGTAGCAAAATAGATAAACGTACTCAAGCTCTTTAGATTCATGAAAATCCGACAGCCGACAATTACATAAATTAAAGTATAGTTCACCCGATATTTGTGTATCATATAGGCTATAATATATAACACGTTCTTTCTTCTGTGATTAAAACGTTTTTTATGTTCAAAGTAATAACGATTTGCGCACATTATAGTAACAACAACAACGTATACAAACACTTTGTAAATTAACACACTAACGCGTTCAATTAACTTTTTCCTGTTTTTATTATTGTAACGGATGTAGTCTTAACTAGCGTTCGTACCCACGGTTGCACTTTACAGGATTCTGCGGTAGCGTGCGTTATGAATAGATGGAATCGCCACAACTTCCCCCCAATTTCAGTTTACAGGTTTCTGCGGTATTGTGCGAAAACCTTTAGACGGAAACACTATGCACCACGGCTTTCTTTGTTAAGTTCCCTACAAATTCACACTTAACCTTTTGGTTTCGATTATCACGAAATACAATTTGTGTGCCAAACAATATTGTGTCTAGTGTTCTAGAATAACTATAATGTTAAATAAGACTTACCGAATCTGGTTGCTGCTCTTCATTTCTCGTATTATGTTTAACTGTTTTCCATAGATAGAAAAATTAATTTTTTTTTCGTTTAGAATTACAAAAATTAAATATGTATATAACTGTATTCCATTGGTATAAACATTTAATTTGTTTCGTTTCCTAGCGTGTGTGTATGTGTGTGTGTGTGATAGCATTTCATCCGTAGAAGACAACTAATTCATGACATGTTACGTGTATCTACGAAAGGTATTGGTATTTTTTTTTTAAATTATATTTTGTAGTAATTTTGTATGCTTTGTTATGTAATATATGTTTCATATTTTGTATTAATATGTATGTAATATATATTCAATATTTTCTATTAATATATAGTGATTGTGTGTGTGTGCATGGAATATTTTTTATAATACACTTAGAAAAAAAGTGCGTTATTTTCCCCTCCACGATCCTTTCCACTTCCTTCACAACCACCGTTAATTATAATGTTTTGTAGTAATTCTGTTATTTTGTAACGTCCACGATCAGTCGACATTGGGCACCTGTAGTGATTGGTCGTATAAACACAAACGTAACCTGACTGCTGCGGTAAACAATATGGCGGCTTTAAAAGTGGTTTTCGTTTTACCACGTTTTACCTGTTTGGTGTTCATTAATTCTGTTGTTGTGTATCGCAGTGCTTTGCGCAGACTGTTGAATTCGTATACAAACATGTGGTATAAAATTGTTGAAAATGAAATGGAGAAAGTGTTACAGTATTCGCTGTGTCCTTCGGAGATCTCTGTAGACTTGGACGAGCAAACGTAACCTGACTGCTGCGGTAAACAATATGGCGGCTTTAAAAGTGGTTTTCGTTTTACTGAACTGTTTGGTGTTCATTAATTCGGTTGTTGTGTATCTCAGTGTTTTGCGCAGACTGTTGAATTCGTATACAAGCGTAAAACTGAATTAATAGTGTTAGATAATTTTAAGTGTTACAAGGCGTGGCGCTTCGTCCATAAGGTTCAATGGTTCAGTGAACCCCCCTAAATAATTTAAATATGTTTAGTGATTTGTTGAGATAAACTATTGTTTTGTGCCGGGATTTGAATTCCCGGCATGTTTGAAAGATCGCGCCAAGGCTGCGGCCTTCGGGTGAGGCACGGCTGACTGGATCGCCGACACCGTGGCGCGCAACGTCTTAGCAATTCAGCTGGCTGCATCAGCTGTTCGATCAAGGTTTACATTCCGCTACAAGCTTCCTTTGCAAGATGGTTCGGTAGAGGATGGCAATCGGTCTCATTTCTTTATAAGGATTCCCACTGTGCATCTCGAAGTCTGACGGCGGTGGTGACTAGATTCTTTTCTTCTCAACTCACTATGACTTGGTGAAAATTATAAGTGCCTCAGGTAAAGATCATTACTTATTCACTGTTAAATTAATAAGGGGTTATGTGTTTAATTTAATAATGAGAATCGTGTTTGTTAATTGTTAGTTGTGTGCGTCTTAATCATGTATGTGTGTCTCACAAGTTACTTCCGGTATATATCCGAGCACGTGGTGATTTTTGCACTTGACTGCAGAAATATTAATTGTAAATGTAAATTAAATTATTAAATTACATCAAATTAAATTAAATTAAATTAAAAGGAAGGTTAAATTTAAAAGTAAATGTTCAAAGAAAATGTAAGGGTAATTAATGTAAATGTAATTTATTCGATTTTGTAAACGCTAATGAATATGCAAATGTAAATTTTAAAACTTGCTCCTTGCACAGAATAGTACTGCTAATAGCAGAATAGTAGTGTGGATAAAATTGTGACAGTGTGTGTGTGGTCTCGGTGTTACGGTGGGTACTTATATTTCCTGACAGCCTACTGTACATAAAAAACGTTACAGGGTTCCCGACCGGCCAAGGGTAAGGGATGAAGACATGGTAACAACGACATCAGTTATCATCGGCTGAGCTGTGCTATAGAACGAGGCCCTAAAGAAGCAGCAGCGGGAGCAAAACCGTCAGGTTGAACATCCGCCCTGCTCCTAGACCCTCGAAGCGGGCGGCAGTCCAACCACCCGCCTCGGCATCTACGGCTCTTCCAGCGGCACCTGCCGCTGGAGGAACCATAACTTACGCTACAGCGGTCGCTACGGCGCCCCCTGTGGCCCCCAGAACCTTAGCACCTGCCGGAGTGCCACCTCATCAAGCGGCAACGCCCGCAGTATCCCCCTCACAGACCCAGCCGCCTAAGAAACGGCGCTCTAAGCCCAAGGCTAGACAGCCACTAGTGGCAAAACAACTATACCCGGAGGCTAACAACGCGCCTCCGGCTGTCCAGCATCTACCCGGCCAGGAGCCTGCTCCTGTTGCCCAGTCCCCTGCGACTTCCATGGAAGCCTCGCCAGCCCCCGAGCAGCCAGCTCCAACTGCCCAACTTCCCCTGGAGGCGACATCTGCACCTACCGCGGCCCCAGCGCCGGCTAGTCAGGCCCCTGCGGCTTGTGGTTCACCACTGGTCACTGAGGCTCAGCTGATGGCCTGGGTCAGCGGCATTGTCCCGCAAATTCTTGCTGTTCGGGATGTCCCGTCTATACTCATGGTGATCCTAACATCTCTGATCGCCCTAATTGTCCCTACATCTAACCATGGCTAGACAGTTTCGGTCCGTAGCGTGGAATGCCGATGGTGTTCCGGCGCGTCGGGCCGAAATGGCAGCTTCCCTTGTGGAGTACGATGCAGATGTCGTACTCCTCTCTGAAACACATCTTGCCCCTAATCGTCGATTCTCCCTGCCAGCCTATGCTTGCTACAGGAAAGACAGGAATGGTCCCGATCGACACATCGCATCTGGCGGAGTGGCGATCTTAGTCCACAGGCGGAACTCTCATAGAGAACTCCCTGCCCCTGCAACGACCATCATCGAAGCATGTGCTGTGGCGCTCGAAGTTGCCGGCCTGGAGGTGCGCTTTGTTTCTGCGTACCACCCGCCCGGCCATCGAGCTCCGCCGCACGAGGAGAGGGACGACCTCCTAGACAGCGATCTCCCAGCCATCGTAGCCGGAGACCTTAACGCCAAGCATCCCTCTTGGAACAGCAGAACGTCAAACCCCTACGGCAATTCTCTCCGTAGGGCTGTCGAAGATGATCCCAGTGTCCTCATCATCGGCCCGTCCAAACCGACATACTTTTCCAGTGCGGGTTATCCGCCGGAGGTCCTTGATATTGTAATTGTCAAGGCCATCCCCTTTCATCTACAAGTCAGCGCGGTGTCGGACCTCTCGTCCGATCACGACCCCCTGCTTGTAACTGTCTTGCTGCCGTCGGTCTCACCCCGACTTCCCGATCGTCCTGTTAGGAGAGTCAAGTGGCGATCCTATCACGATGATCTGGCCAGGCAGTTGCCATCTGTCCCTCTGGACCCACTCGTCTCTTGTGACGACGTGGATCTCCGGGTACATCAGCTTCAGAACCTCGTCCAGTCTGGAATGGACAAGCACACATAGGTATAGACTGTTCCGATGAGTAATAAACGCTCCGACCTTCCTCCGGAAGTTCTCCAGGCCATCCGATTACGGCGCCAGCTCCGCCGCAGATGGCAGCATACCCGTGACCCTGCCGCTAGTCGGCGTTTTCGAGCCCAGTCGGAACACGTCTCGCAGCTTCTGCTTGACGTAAACGCGGATCGATGGGACTCCTATTTGGAGTCCTTGGAAGTCGACCACGCCTCCGTATGGAAAGCCGCTGGTAGACTAAAAGGCGAAAAGGGGACTCGCCATCCCTTGAATACCCCGGACGGCACTATATACTCTCCAGAAGGCAAGGCAGAAGTCTTCGCCGACTGTATTGAGGAACAGTTCACCGTCCATAGAGGCATCTCTGACCCGGCTCATACGGCCGTCGTCGTCAGGGATTTCCTTTCTGGATACTTTTCTGCTCCCCCCAATGACCCTCCTAATTCGGTCGACGAGGAAGACCTTGCGTCCTTAGCCGACTGAAGAAGAGAAAGGCCCCTGGCCCCGATCGCATCGGCGCCGCTGCGTTGCAGAATCTCCCGCCTTCGGCAGTTGACGTTCTTCTTGAGCTGTTCAGCTCCTGTCTCCGGCTGAGGTACTTCCCCCGCCTGTGGAAACTGCTAATGTCATCGTGATCCAGAAACCCAAAAAGCCGCCCACGCTACCTGGAAGCTACCGCCCGATATCACTATAGCCAGTAATCTCGAAGATATTCAAGCGTCTTCTCCTGACCCGTATTCGGCCCCTGGTGGATGGTTTCATCCGCGAGGAGCAGTTTGGGTTTAGGCCGAGGCACTCGACTACTCTTCAGCTAGTACGGGTTGTCACCTGTCCAGCAGACGCCGCCAACAATCATCAGGCAACAGGCGCCATCCTGTTGGATGTGAGCAAAGCCTTCGATAAAGTCTGGCACGAAGGCCTGCTCTACAAACTGGCGCATTCGCCACTCCCGGCATCTAACGTCCACTTGCTCCGATCCTATCTGACGGATCGCACCTTCAGGATCAGCGTAGATGGGGCGCTCTCTCGGGTTCGCCCTGTCGCCGCCTGCTTTACTCATAAGTCCATTTCCCGATGCCAATCCCTCTCCTTAGAGGAGAGACCCATCAACTGGACTGCGGCGGTGAAGTACCTAGGTGTTCGGCTTGATCGGCACCTAAACTTCAACGCCCACGTGACCGCAACCCTCAACAAGGTTAGTGGCGTCAGAGCCAAAATATCAACTATGCTTTCGCGGAACAGCTGCCTGGCTGTCCGTACAAAACTTACATTGTATCTACTGTTCCTCCGAACAGTACTCACTTATGCGGCGCCCACTTGGTGGCCTCTCCTGTCGGCCACCAACAGGCATAGGCTGACTACATTCCAGAACTGGACCCTACGCTCCCTCACGGCGTCCCCGTGGTATGTGCGAAATTCCGCCATACATCGGGGCCTCCGTGTTCCCACTTTAGAGGTCTTCGTCTGGTCCTTGGCAGCGAATTTGTTCGCCAAGGCAGGCGAGTCCCCTTATCCGCACCTCCAAAGGCTCAATAGCGTGGAGAATACACCGCCCCCTCGCCGCGTCAGGCGCTGTTAGACCCCCCCCAAGTTCTTCACATGAACCCCCCAGAAACGAACCCCCAACCTTCTGGAGACTGAACTGATCACCATCATTCACTACCTGCGCCTGCCGAAACTGTAGTCAATCATGCTGCGGCAGATTGGATTGGTTTGATTTATTGCCAGCATCGGCTTTGCCGATTCGGCAGGGCTTTGATCCGGGACACGGGCTCCCGCGAGGTTGTGCAAATGCCTTCCTTGCGAGAGCCGACTGCCCCGGTGACGAGTCCTTTCGACTCGGCCGCCGCCTTCGGGCGGTCGAGCCTCTTGTCCTCGCCAGCGTGCCTCTACGTTTCCGTGGGCTATGTCCTCGGAGACCAAGGAGCCGCGACCAGGCGTTGCAATTGGCTGAAGCCATGACCACTAAGATCCCCGTCAGCACCTGCTTTGCTGATTCGGCAGGGCAATGACCTGAGACATGGCTCCCGCGAGGTTGTGCAAGTGCCTTCCTTGCGGAAGCTGGCTATCTCGGAGTCATTCCTTACCGCTTCGGCCGACGCCGTAGGGCGCTCTCAAGCCTCTTGTCCTCGCCAGTGCGTCACTACGTTCCCAAAGGCTAGCCTGAGGGGACCATGGTGTCGCGCCTCGGGGGGACAATTGGCTGAAGCAAAAGCTCAAGCTTGCCTCCGTGGTGGCCATGTAATTTATCATGGACCCGCGGACTGCACCATAACTCCCTGTGCAGAGCAAACGACCGCGCTGACCTGTTGGCACCTGGCGTTCATCAGGCCTAGGCCTGGACAACGCACACAAATTAGGGCGCAAGACGCCCGCGCATCATCCAACCATCCATCCTATAGAAGGCTCCCCCATCGCCGTCGGATTAAGAGATCTTCCAGGACCACCAAGAACAGCTGTCCCGAAGATTAGCAGGAGGCTCTGAACTCCACATCACCCTTACCACACTAATTGTCAAGACCTAACTGGAAGCATTAATGCTTCAGAAGTGCAGGTGGGAACATTCCGTTTATTTAACCTAGACAACTACACTCTACCAACGGAGTTCAAAGCAAAAGGACATATATAAACTTATAACATTATTTTGTTATATTTATAATGATTAAAATGCTTAGACCATGTTTTATGGGTGCATATTTGTGAATTGTATTATTATTATGAACTGTGTGCTAAACCATCCAGTGGTTATATCGTTTAATTAATATTCATTATTAATAGTATTGTAATTGTCATGAATGCACGTTGAACGTATATAATTCTTGATAAAACTAAAGGCAGGTACGGATGAAAATACGAATTCATTTTCCCAGCATAAAGAAAGCATGCATTAACAGAATCTTTATGTTCACGATGATTAAAACAAATAATTGTCAGGACAAGTCCTGTGAATATATATATATATATATATATATATATATATATGCGACAGTACAAACAAGTGATGTACTGAGCATTGAATATAAAAATTTAAATATACCTAATAAACTGTAAATAATTAATAATGTATTAGAAATAAGCATGTCAGGGATTGCAAGCTTGGTTCAGACAAAAATATGAACAGGTGTTTCAACCTGAATCGACGTGCACACACACACAAATGTAACTGAAAGTGTGTACACCAGTATTTTGCTAGTGTGTGTGAACGCAGGTCTATGCAGGCGAGTTTACCACCCCAAGATGAATAATTGCATAATTACTGTTTTTCCGTAATTATTCATAAACTATAATTAAGAAGTAAAATCCAAAAACACAATAAAATGTAAGAAAATTTACTAAATACTGTGTACGAAAACCATGTGAAAGTGCCACACCGTACGAGTGTAATAGTGAAATAACTGTGTACAAATCGAAACGGTTAAGTTGCAATGTCCAAAATTACAGTGAACATGTGTTGTAAAAATAGTTATAAGATAAGTATAAGAGTATACTTACAGGACTCTGCAATTCGCAGAAATATAAGAAATAGCGAAATTGACAAGGAGTGGGGGAACTGAACCCAGAAACAATTTCAGACATGTCGATTTCGTACCACTGCAGGTGTTGACCAAGACATGGGTATAAATAGGACACACAAGCTACAGTGGTTCTCTTTCTTAAATCATCCACGGTGCAGCGGGAGCTTCTGCCCGTCCGCACAGAATATTTAAATTTTTGTAAATAGTTTAATCCTTCCAGTTACATACAGTTATGTAACTGGATTGTAAAACAAACAATATTTAAGTAGTAACAAAATTACATAAGAAGATCCACATCAGAAGATCAACTGACGTCCGAAACAGCATGAGGAGAAGTTCCAGAGGGCGATACGACGCTGGACAGACAGAGAGAGAGTCGACGCTGGACAAGAGGAGAAGAGAAAGGCGACGCTGGACAGAGAGAGAGAGTCGACGCTAGACAAGAGAGGAAGTCGACGCTGGACAAGAGGAGAAGAGAGAGTGATGCTGAAGTTCGAGACGAGGACGATTACAGAGGGATCCAATGATTGAGTATGATTGACGACGATAAGGTGATAAACAACTTATTTATCTCTTAATCGAACAGTTAACGTAAAGACAATTAAGGACATTCTTGTTCTATTAAAAGTAAGAGTCAATGTTTATTGTAAAATTTGAATTAAAATCATAGATGTTATTGAAATAAGATTAACGTAAACAAGAGCTCAAATTAGTATTGAAATGAAAAGAATACAAAGCATTTAAGTAAAAATTAGCGTTAAATATCAATCAGTACTGAGAAACAAAAGATAAATTCAGTAACTATTGATATTTTTGAGTTACATTGCAATATATAAGAAAATATTTAAACATTTATATTTTGAAACACACTAATTGACTGAGTAGTCTGGAAATGAGATTTTTCGTTAACACAATAATTAGTAGAATAGAATATTTAGTCAGTAAGGATGTATAAGTAAGGATCAGTAAGTATCAGTAAGGATGTGTCAGTAGCATAAGCCTTACGGCATAATAACGAAATAATAACGAATGTTTTAAATCGAAGTAAGTGCCATGTGCACAATTTTATTAATATCAAATAAATTTGAAATACCGTTACAAGTTACATAGAGTTCTTATTACAGATACACCTGAAACCCAAATTAAATGTTATATTGTTACATAATTTGTCGCTCTTGAACGTGAGGCCAGTCACGCCTATTTTACTTCCATATTCCTTAAGGAAATGGAAGTATGGTGATGGCAAAAAAAATCGTGTTCGAGATTAGTACAGATTCTGATTGTACTACACTCAAAACATGAAAAAAGTCGTTTTCCGAAAAGTGTCTGTCTGTGTGTAGATTTTTTATGTATATCGTATCGTTGCATAAGAAATATCGCTTCCAACGTGGGGCATCACAGATTTATATTATATTTACTTATGCAGTTGTATCGTTACAATATATATATATATATATATATATATATATATATATATAAGTATATTTGTAATTCATATGGCTAGCTGTGCAAAAGATCTAATTGTTATACTGCTTGATGGTGATTAATACAGATTGAGAATAATTATATTTGTTGATGGAATGAAAAGTAAGTACTGCTTTCGAAATACAAAAATTCAATTGTTGAACTCAACACGTAACAAATATGTCATGTTAATGAATTAAGAAAACGCCAATAAAAATTTGTTACTGTTAAATGAGTGGTTTATTGCAAGTCCTGTCAGTCTGGGCTCTACCACATTTTCGCTTCATCTAGGCCAAGGGTCTAGTTTTAAATTTTAATGTAACGGCCTAACAAATGCCGTTACAGTTTCATATTTAAATAACAAGTTTTGCGGGATTAATCTTGTTGACTGAACAGTAATGAATTCGCATAGGCCTAGTAGGCGAATTTTTCGCTACTATTGGTTGGAGGTGCAAAACAGCACTCAGCACCTCCTGGACAGTGTAGACAGCTCTGGAGAGGGAAATCAGTATACGCAAAATTACATTCAACAGTCGCTAAACCCGAATGTTAGCGATAGAGACGAATAGTTCCGACGAGGGCCGAACCGTACTGACCGCGAATTTTAACATTTTCATACCACCATTCACCACCATTATTATGATTTTTACCACATCCTTTGCACTGGATACGCGTCAGTAGGTGCGCACCTATTCACATTTGGTCGTCCACATTGAGTATAATCATTATTGATTAGCCAGCTTAATGAAAGATGATCAAAAGGTGTAGATTTAGTTTACAAACGCCCGAAAGTGTTTAGTACTTTTCTCTTTATTAGAAATACTTTTCATGTCTGCTATGTCTACACTAATTTTTACATTATAGCAGCCCTAGGCACTCATTCTGTACTTCACAGTTAAAACTCTGCTACTCATTCATACATTCGTTTGAGGATATGTGACTGCATAGTAGTGTGTTTTGATGTTTAGTGTCTCTGCAATAAATTCACCCCGAATGTATACTCAGGTTGGAAATACTCTGAGTCCCACGATCAAAACAACAAAGTATGTGTGTGCACCACGACCGCAACATGGCAGCGCGCGTGCCAGAGTGCGTGCTGGAGTCAATGCAAGCCGTGCGCGCTCGTACTGAACTGAACCACAACACGCAGACTGCAACGTGGGACATGTCGGCTCAGGTGGTGCGGTGTGAGTCTGTACGCGTGGGCGACACATGCTTGCGCATACCAGAGTGCATACAGACTGCAACGCAGGCCGTGTCCGTGGTCTAATTGTAGCAATCAAAACAGCAAAAACCCCGTATACCTCGAGTATTTCTCAATTGGTAAACATTCCACGAGATGGATTTATTTGCAGAGACACCAACGGAATACGTCTGTAATCGTTGAAAATCTGAGTTAAAATAAATTCATTGGTTTCGTTCAATTGCTTAGAAACAGACAATTTATTGTTAACAATTACAACAATTAAAATTTAATATCAAATTTTTGGAACTACGTAAAAGTCAAAAATTTGAGTTAAATAGTCTACTCTCATTTTGAAGAAAACAAGACGTAACATTTATTTGATCTAAAATTCATTAGATTTCAGAATTCACCTTAACTAAAAGAATTTAGATTCTAAAATTCTATTTTCTGTTAGATAATCTAAAATATTAGAAAGTCTTTGCCTGCACAACGTCAAATCCGTCTCAGTTGTATCTCCAGCTCCCAATTATTTTTTCATGTCAACTTGTTGATTATAAAAGTAATCAATAGAGTAGCCTAATTATTGTCTGTTCTATTAAGTCATTTAATACTACATTGCCCTGCAGGCACAGTATAATATCAGTAGTCAGTACTGTGAACTGAAAAATACAATAGACAAACAATATTTAATTACCTGCTGCAATTAAAAATAATGTTAATATAATTTAATTATTAAAATAAAATCATCTAGGATTTTTAATTTTTTAATTATTAATGATTGAGTTTTTTAGTCTTAAATATGTTATGTCATTTTATCTGCAACGGAAATATTAATTAATTTTATTAAAAAGCTTAATCTGTGGATTTATTTAACGTGATTTTAATTATTTTAACAGCCAAAGCACCTTACTCAATAAAACAAAAAAACATTAATTTTTAACTAATTATAAGTATAACACTACCGACTCGGAACAGAAAGTTTTTTATTGAGCAAGTTTTCGCTTATTATGACCTTCGTCAGAGGCTGCCACTGGGAGCGCTGTCCATCTTGTTCTTGGCGACGGCGCCGTCTGTTTTGTTTGTAGTTTTGTATGTAAACAAAATACGGTATTTACTCATTGATCAACGCCTTCCAAAAATACGCTGAGTACTACGGTCACACATTTATCTCTGAACCTTGAAGAAAAGAAGAGAAGAACCTCTGTTGTAAAGGTAGATCAATTCATTTCTAAAGCTTTTTAAAAAACTGAAAGTTTTGGGAAAGTTCTAAAGTTAGCTTTCATCCACAAATTAGAGTTAAAAACTTTTTCTAAAAATTCATATAAATTGTAAAAATCGTACAGCAATCAAATTGTAAATATTGTATAAACGACTCTTGGCATTAGATAACAAAATATATAATACACAAAAAGGTTTCCTTGAACTACAAAAGAATACCTTTCCATGGTGTTCTCTGGAAACCGTACTCTGTGGCTAAGCATCTCCTTAAAAATAGTAGTAATAAAATAATAATTAATTAAAACAAAATTCTAATACATATCTGTCTTTACTATCTATTCTTATATGGTTTTCGCTTTAAAAAAATTTAAATTATTGTAATTTAAACTGATAATACAGGGATTAGTATTAGAATATCGCAGACAAAGAAGCACACATACATAGAATAGAATTTAACATTATATACACATTTGTTGAAACATCAGAATCCCCTTTGTTCCGCTAGGAAGATTTGAACTTTTTGCATACATTAATTAAATAGGACTGGGATAATGAAGTAGACAAAGTACTTGTTTATTTTGTTTATACCTGTGTTTTGTATGTGTGTGTTTGCTCGCGCGTGCGTTTTTTGTTATCTCATTGGTAACACAGGCACATTCCGGGCAAATATCATTCCGCGCACATGTCCAACTCATGCACAGGTATCGTGCGCGGTAATTTTTTTTATTGTTACGATGCTTATCTGTTCTCTTGTATGGACTTACGTAACATACAAAAATAAAATCATAATGCAAAAAGAAATCAGTAATTCCTAAAAATTCCTATAAAAATAGTATACTAAACAAACCATTATCAAAAATCATCTGTAGATCATTTAACAAAAGCAATATATTTTGTATCTCTATTTACAATGCCATAAATACAATGAAGTGTAATTGTGGCAGTCAGGAAACGCGGACATCTGTTGTTATCTTGAACAGAAGTGAGCATTTCTTGAAACAACTAGCTCATACACTATCAACACAAAACATCCGTTCTCTGGTATAGAAAACAACGTTAAACTTTTAATATCTACGTTTATATGTCTAACGTTTATAATTTTAATACCAGGGGGTAAAAGATGGACATTTTAAAATCCTTTATACAAAAATCGTAAAAAAAATAGAAGAGTCCCTAAACAAATTCAAACATTAAACACAAAACTATACTCAATCTGGTAATAAATTAACAATTATATCGAACAAACAATTATATCGAAGTTCTTGGAAACACATTGAAGAACGACGAGATATTAAGAATAAGTTGAACAGCAGTAAAACTCGACTTCAGAAAGCCCAACTCCAGGAACAGTATAAAGAAAACGACAAGGAAGTGAAAAGAAATGGTAGATTAGACCGTACAAAGTGGATTTCTGAACTTGCAGAAAAGGCGGATGTTGCAGCAGAAAAAGGTGATATGAAGGAACTACAATTTTACCAGGACACTATCAAAGAAAAAGTTTTCTCATTGTCGAACCGTGAAGAATAGACAAGCAGACTTTCTCACGAAACAAGAAGAACAACTCGAAAGGTGGAGAGGGCATTTTAAGGAGGTATTGAATCGAGAAGACGAATATGAGACAGAACAGAATCAAGAGAAGAAATGACAATTGATTTTAACCCACCTTCAGGAGAGGAGATTTAAGCAGCAGTTAAACAATTGGAGAATGGCAAAGCTACTTTGTTCGGACAATATTGCACCAGAGTTATTGACGATTAATCCAAACGTTGCTGTAAATATCTACATCCTCTCTTTAGGAAATTATGGGAAAATGAGAAGATGCCTTTAGGGTGGAGAGAGGGTGTCTTGGTGAAACTCCCTAAGAAAGGTCATATTTCTAAATGCCACAATTGGAGAGGGGTCACCTTACTCTCAATTCCAAGCAAGGTACTAGCACGAATAATTTTGAACAGAATAAAATGCCAGGTTGACGATATGCTGCGAAAAGAACAGGCAGGCCTTAGGAGTACTCACTCGTACAGATCAAATCAACTCTCTGTGCATCATTATTGAACAGTCAAATGAGTTCATCAGTCGTCTTTACCTCCTGTTCCTGATTTTGAGAAGGCGTTTGACTCGCTGAAAAGGAATAAGATGTGGAAGACTGTTGAGAAATTCGGGATACCCAGGAAAATTATTGAAATCATCAAGGAATGTAGCCTACAATAATTTTAGCTGTCGAGTTGTCCTGAAGGTAAGATCTCAGAACCCTTTATGGTAAAAACAGGCAAGGCTACATTTTATCTCCATCAATCATTCTGATTGTGTTGGCTGATGTTATGAAGAGTGTCATGAGGGGAAAGAAAAGAGGCATTCAGTGGTATCTCACTAATCATTTTAAAGATCTTGATTTCGCAAACGATATATGCTTGCTCTCTCAGACTTACAATGGTATGGAAGAGAAACTGAAAAATCTCGAAAAAGAATCCAGAGTTCAGAGTGGCTGGACTCAAGATATACGCTTCAAAAACAAAACTAATGAAAATTAACACAAAAGGTCACAAGGTACTGAAGGTGCAAGAAGAAAACTTAGAAGAAATAGCAGAGTTCACTTTCCTTGATAGTATGATTACAAAAAAGTTTTTTCATAGTTAAGGGTTCAGAATTAAGAGGAGGGAACAGTCCCACCACTAAAAATAGGGGTTACACCCACGAATTGTGTATTATAAAAAGTCAAGTAAATGCTGGAGTAAACAGATTTGATTGTGAGTGTTCTGAGAGAGCTCATATCTGTCTCACTTGACTTGTTCTTGACTTGATCTGAGTTAGAAGGCGATCTAAGAGAGCCTCTCTAGCCAGTGATAGTCAGTTATACTTTTTGTTATTTGTCAATATTTAAAGTGTAACTAAAGTAGTTACATTATTTGTTGAAACTAAGTACTAGTACCTGAAGGTATTTAGAGTTGAGTAAAGGTAATTGATTTAATTGAATTAGGTTAATTTTGAGAATTATTATTATAAAGATAATTGTAAAAAGTTTTGTATTTGCGAATCATTAATAAATTGTCTTCAGAGAAGAACGGTTCATATAAATGATGTAAATTCACCTCTGGAGCCACAACTAACAGTTGTAGCCTGAAGACAGCCACTCGATAGGTTACAACGTTTTTCGGAACAACTAAAATGCAATCAAGCAACAAGCCCTCTTTTGGAACCTTCAAGGAAGAAGGCAAGGAAGACCAAGAATCTCGTGGAGGAGAACTGTCGAGATGGAAGCAGAAAAGGAGGGGAAGTTCTTTGGAGAGCTCCTCATCCAAAGTAGAGTCCGTTGGCGTAGCTCCGTCGAGGCCCTATGCTCTGCAGTGAGCGTCAGGAATTAGTAGTAGTAGTAGTAGTAGTAGTAGTAGTAGTAGTAGTAGTAGTAGTAGTAGTAGTAGTAGTAGTAGTAGTAGTAATAGTTACAGAATTCGATAAAAAAGTTCAACGTGTTTATCTGCTTCCGGATATTTTCCGCCATTTGGTAGTCGCGCCCGGCAGCAAGATTGCCATCAAGCGGAGCCTACCTACATGGTGTTTTCGTTGATACTACCGTCCTTTTCCATTTATGCAGTACTACCTACCGCATTCTGCTGTATAACAATAGCTACTTAACTCAGTAATGTATACAAAAGGTATAACTATGAAAAATCCTCAGCCAATATATTTTAAGAAATTATTATATGTCTGATTTAAACTAATGACATATGTAGAGTATTTGTTTGACGCCAAGTTCAATACAACCTTATTTTCTTTTTACATTAACAGTCAGTGTAAATATTAGGAGATTAGAGCACGTAGATTATGAGAGGGCATAAATTACCCGAGTAAATACGGTATAGACCTATACTGCTCTAAATAGCCCTATTCAAATTGTTGCTTTGGATGTACCGTCCGTTTGTTTCCGTTTGATACCGTCTCACACTGCCAGCATAAAAAGAAGATTCTTTTGTAAATTGCGACGACAGAAGCAGGCTACAAGTCAAAATATTGGGTGAAATTCTTAAGTTTCCAGTTTTTAGATTGATTGGTAAAAGTTTATAACAACGTTTCTGAAAAGAAGCACATTCTAAAAAAAAACTGATACATCTGAAAAGTACTCATGGGTGCTTTCAATATCAGAAGCATCAAAATTTGAAAAATATTTGTGTGTGTGTGAGGTAGGTACGTTACACGCCCCGTGCGCGCGAGCACACAGAGACAGACAGACACAAACACACGCGCGCGCGCACTCACACCTTATACGATTTATTGAAGTACATAACCTTCGAATGTATGTATATAAAATACTAGTTTCCATTCAAGATGCTTCTTCTTACTTGGAACATGTTTCGAGCATCAGTCATTTAACTCAACGTTAGCCATTTTGTTTTAAGACTAAAAGCCTGATGCTCGAAACATGTTTCGTTGTGTTGAATGTAAACTAATATTATATATTAAGTAATTTACTTATCAAGAAAATAACTGTAGCAACAAGTATTAGAATGTGTGTGAGAGTGATAGGCCTACAAAGATAAACCATACGCTTACAGACAAACAAACTATTTTTACGCAAGTTCTATCAAGAATAAAATATTTTTAGTTTACAAATTTATTTAAGATTTATGTCACAAACAGATAATAAAGGCAGGCTAGTATTTTGTTTGTTTTTTTACATAACTGAAGAAAGGAAATTACATTCATAAATTTATAATTAAGAAAAAGAACAGATTTTATTAGGTAGATAATAATTTTTGTTTAATGTTTGGCGAGAAAATTTATGTACTTTGAGTTCTAAATTTACATATATTTTATAGTTTCTTCTATTTTTGGCTTAGTTTGTGAACTGGCACATAACGGAATATTCCGAGCTCACCACACCGTACTTCCTAGGCACTTCAGATATTATTTCGTAATATAGTTTTTCTTTTAATATAGGCCTACTTTAAAATTACATTAAAAACTACGTATTGAAGTAAGTGTTCAAAATTTATTATAAATCAACAAAAAAACAAGATTCACAAAAAAACATTTTATGTTTCGCTGCGTGTTGCTTAACGTGTCTCCACACATGACACGCCATGGGTTGGCCAGCACAGGTTTAAATTATAATTGTTTTTAATTTTAATAAGACTGAAAACTATAAAAAAACGACAGCGGAAAAGACATGTGCTAGATTTTTATTTTTATTATTATTTATATTATTATTAATTTTTGTAGAAATATATAGCCGACAGAATGTCGTTACCAGGGAACACCACTAGGAAGTAGTCTCTCATAGCTCCTCAAAATTTTTGTTGAATTTTTTATGGGTTTATTGAAATTTTCACAATTTATTCAATTTATTTATTACAAGTTACAATTTAAAATATTTGTAAATTTAAGTCAATTTAAAATGTATTAAATGGTACAATTTATTCACAAATCGGTTTTTACTCCAAATTTTGGATATTTGCCACGTTTGTAAGGAATGACAATGCCACGTTTGTTTCTTAGTTTCCTATCATCAAGTTTTTTCAAAGCACTAGAAATAATCGGATCTAACTTCCGAACAGAGGTTCTTCTCTTCTTTTCTTGAAGGTTTAGAGATATCCTGTCAACTTTTCGGAGAGTATCAACTAATGAATAAATATTTTGATATGGATAAAAAAAAATCTGTTTATTCTTCGATTCCAGCTTTCAGAAATACTGTTAGATCGGTGCCGCCTGCTAGAACAGTTCCACATTCTTCTTGGCGTATATTCGTTATCTAGCTAACCACTGACCGACGAAGTAGTTGTAAAATACTCGAAGTTTCGAGTGTACTTTCCTGAATGCACAACCAGCCTTCATCGATCATATTTAGCGGAACTTGAGCCAAGGCAGAGCACATGCGGATGTGGAGCCGAACTTCTTCGGTTTCTCTATATTCCGGAACTAGGCCGAATTCCTGTACTTTCCTCCATATACATTAAAATGGTAATTTACAACCAGACGTGTTAGCTGCAGGATATAAAACTTTAATTGAGCAAATGACGGCAACCTCGAAATGCATTATAATCGCCTCGAAGTCCATTACATTCCATTCAGGCACTTTGTTTTTAACGATTCTAAATAAACGACCATGTGTCTCTTGTTTCTTATTTGGAAGCAGTGTGTAGACGGCTGGAATTGTTTTGTTTTCAACCCACAAACTTCCAAGATCGTCGTGAATGATGAATAACTGCCCAAACTGCCTAACTTTTAAACGTTCCGTCGATGAAGAACGACGAACACGTTGATAAAGTGTATTTTCATTTCTCAGTGGCAAATATTAATATTCAGTCTCTAAGGCATCGAGTGTCGTCGTGCAGTAGGAATATGCTTCCATCATTCCTATCCAAATGCAGTTGTTGTAGGTTCGGGTCAGTTGTTACGAGTTGCCCGGTCCCTCCGAACGCGATGCAACGATTGTATTGTACTCGTATGCGATGGCATCGCTGTCACAAAATCATATCCTGTATTAAACACCTGCCCTACTTCTGTCACAAATATTTTCAATATGGAGCTGTCCGTTTCCCTCCCCTGCTTTCTGACATTCACCAGATGCTACCTCACTTCACTCGCGGCATCGTCTTGCAGGCAAACATGTCCCACCTCGCTTAAAACGGTAGGCCTATTATTCTGAGTAGAAAGTCTTCCTTTACAGTGCTTCCTTTTACATTCAATACATTTCCGATACGTCACCTATTGTTTGTTGGTACAATCCACTATATACTGATTACCGTTGAAAATCAAGTTAGGCTTTCCCTTATTGATCTCGGTAAATTCCATGCCTCACAAGCTTAATGCAATGATTGCCACACAACAAAAGAGTTAATCAATTATCACTACTGATCGCCTACAAGCACACATACCACTTGAAAAGTCTCACTCTGTACTAGGTAGTAAATTCGTTTTATCCTGAACCATTAATGAGCGGGAGAGGCTATACATGCTAAGGCAGGAAAGCTACTCTGACGAATGATAAAGCTGCAACATAAGTTGTAGACAATGCAAATATGTTGCATAATAAGTTGATTGTCGTCAGTGTGAATGTTCTGCTTTGTTTAACTATTATTAGCAATAAAGGCTTATTGTTGGCTTTGTGTAGATATGTAGCCCATGTAACAGGTTTTTGTAAAATTTCATCTTTGACTTCCGCTCAAACGTGATTGCTTAAAAATCATAATGTAGGCCTACTTCCTGGTATCGTTATGAATTTCCTGGAAGCATTGTTTCTCCGAGCAAATGTCACTAAATAAAGTCTCGAGCAAGTGTCACAACTTCGGCAGCACCTTGCCTATGACGTGATGTGAAGATGATGATGATAATGATAACTATGAAGTAGATCAACAAATACTGCAATTGCTACTACTATGTGAATAAAGAGCAAATACTTTTTTAGGATGTAAAAATGGTATGAACAAAATGTAGTTTCGGGTTTAGTGCAAATGAACAGCTGTAGAAAATTGAACAAAGCACAGTAATAATGCTGCACGGATGAAATGCATGTGGTCGTCAAGAGGCCCTAAATTTCTCAACTCAATTGTGGAAATTCCGACCACATTGTGAAAACTGCAACTGAATCGAGTTCTTGACTAAACTGTTATTGTTTAGATTAATGGTAGCCTTGAACTTAAGTTTTAATTGATTATTTTTTTAATTAGAGTTCGAATAATTATGAAACAAATAATATGATATTTTAATGTAATAAATGGTGTACGACATTATTGTATATTTTAGTAATTGCTATTCTTTAGTAATCCTTGTAAGGTACTACTAGACAACATCAACAAACCATGCGGAAAAATGTGAACTAAGGGAGTTCAGAGACAAACGCGCAAGCGCGTCTCACCCCACCGAGCGGTCTACAGTCATACTTACTAAAAAAGTCTACTGCTTAATAAAAGTCTGTCATTTGAATGTATGTTTTCCAGCTGTGAATATCGTTAACGTCGATTTGCATTACAAGTATAGGCTAATATTTGTGCGTGTTGCTGTTTATAGAGTTTGTCAACTGAATGTGTTCTTAGACTATCGCGCTTGAGTATGAGTATGAGTATCGTGTAATGTGTTTGAGTAGGCTCTATGTGGGCAGTATATCCAAACTGAGAACTACAACAAACGTAAAAAGCAAAGTGGCATTACTTCATCACACTTATGCAAATAAATGCAATAAATACACTCATGATTTACTTACTGATACCGATCATTGTTGTTTTGTATGTAAAACCTATTCTATTGGAGACAGGTTCTATAACAAAATCAGTTATTTTGTTTGAAATATTTCTCTTATATATCCCACCATAAAAACTATTATGAAAGTAACTATGTAAATTGTCATTGACGGAAATAACTTACGTGATCCACAACAATAACGCCCTACCGTTTACCAATATACCATTATTGTTTTGTAAGATTAGACACTTTGTTCAGACTTTGTTCAGACTTATTAATAGCTACCGACTTGTCAACATGTCCTTTGTAAAACAACCTATTTCCAACTGCTACCTGTCAGGGGGGATACAGACTAACATTTAGGGGGGGGGTCATAACTAGGTTTACCATAAACTTTCAGAGCCGACCCAGGACACATGTGTGAGGGGGGGGGTAGAGAGATTTCAGAGCCAACCCTGAACACATGTATCAGCAAAACTGTAGCAGATATTTACACATTTGTGTGTGTTAATTTCGTGGAAAATACAAGAGTAATAATAATAACTGCCTTAGGTTTATTTCAATTTATTATTTATATAAATTAATTGTGCAAAACAATAAAATTGGAGAAAAAATTAACTACAAAGTAAAGCGTTTTACACAAATTTTCCAGAAAAGGTTATAGATTTTAAAAATACTCTAATTTCCTTAATTAAAAATATTCCTAAACAATAACATAATATGTTTCAAAATACCCTATATTATATGTTTAAAAATATATGTTTCATAATATATTTCAATTTATTATTTATATAAATTAATTGTGCAAAACAATAAAATTGGAGAAAAAATTAACTACAAAGTAAAGCGTTTTACACAAATTTTCCAGAAAAGGTTATAGATTTTAAAAATACTCTAATTTCCTTAATTAAAAATATTCCTAAACAATAACATAATATGTTTCAAAATATATTATATGTTAAAAATATATGTTTCATAATATATTTCAATTTATTATTTATATAAATTAATTGTGCAAAACAATAAAATTGGAGAAAAAATTAACTACAAAGTAAAGCGTTTTACACAAATTTTCCAGAAAAGGTTATAGATTTTAAAAATACTCTAATTTCCTTAATTAAAAATATTCCTAAACAATAACATAATATGTTTCAAAAGAGATCTATGAACAATAATGTAATGGTCTTAAATTAAAACAACATGTCAATGTACTTCTCTGTATTTAAGAAAGCAAACAGAAACAAGGAACAAAACAAACAGTATAAACTCGGTAAGGATAAATATTTACAATAAAAAATTTTGGCGCCTCTTTGTCTTAGCGAATCTAAGAATAATGGCTTCTGGGTCCAGTGGAATTTCTCGATGGACCGACATGAGAGCAAGCCCAGTGAGTCTTTCTTCACCATGTCTTCAGCCGATGCAGAGTAGAAAAACTGCGCTCCGTGGTCGCTGCACTGACTGGAAGTGTAGCCAGAATCCGCAGAAGTTTATGGATGGTGGGATACATGTCAATATCGCAGTTTTCCAAATTTTCCAAAACGGAATCTGGAAGTTTTTCTTCGTTTTTCACGACCCGCTTCCACTTTTGAACCCACAATGAGAACTCTTGCTTTACAGTTACAAAAGTAGCAGACTGTCCAATAAGATCCTGGTAAATATTTACAGTTTCCCTTATAGCGGCTTCATCTTCTGGTTTTATTTCAGTTTTGGGCAAAATGGCTCGAAGATTAAATAAATTCATAACTTCCGTTGAAAGTCTGTCTTCTAAGTCTGTGATGACGTTGTCCAAAAGTGGTATATAAACAGATCTTCGGAAGTATTCCTCACACGACTCAGCAGCGTGATTTTGACGTTGGTGGGAAACAAGTCGTGGTATCTTTAAATCAACATCTAACTTTTCAGCTATTTCCCGTACTTCATAATAGAGGCCACTAAAGATGGATTCAGCCTTTTCTCGCTTTTCTTGAAGTACGCTTTTAGTGTCTTCTATTGCATCAGTACCTTATTTAAATCAAGTGTTGGTGTTTGCAGGAGGCGACTAAGTGACACAGTTACTCCTTAAATATCATTAAGACACACAACTGAGAGGAGAAATTCTGGGCTTCGGATAGCTTGCATAAGAGACGCATCAGATGACGTCTTTCTGTCCTGCCACGTAGAAATTTCTGCTAGAGCGTTGTGGATCTTAATAATCGATTCCCCTTGGAACTGAAGGTGCCCCTCGTGCCTCTCGACCCAACGGGTTTCGCGAATACCTTTAACAGAAACACCCATTTCCTTCTTAAAAACATCATGTCCCTTGGGAGAGGCGTTAGCAAAAGATACTATTTTCTTCATAGTTCCAGAGGCGTTTCTACAAGAAACTACTTTTGAGGAGTTTGCAAACGAATTATTCAAAATGTGGTTGTTACACGGACAGCGCTGAGCGTGTGTGGTTATTTTCTTTAGTTCTTGAACGGGACCTTTTGTTTCAGATGCCATTACTGAGCAACTGTCGACCCCAAAACCTACGCAAACTTCAAGTCTAAATCAAAGTTCTTGGCGATATATTCCACGATATGGCCTAAAGCAACTCCAGTCAAACGACGTTCTCCTCCTTCTGATTTAATATCTTCCTAAATATCACTATAATATTGACGACTCGGAACACAAAGTTTTTTATAAGTAAAAACGTAAAGTTTTACCTTACAGCCTAAACCGGCTTTCACCTATAGAAGGCTTCATCAGAGGCTGTCGTTAGTAGCGCTGCTCCTCTTGTTGTTGGCGACGAGAAAGTGTTTCGAAAGATTGAAGCTGTGTGTGTGTGGTGAGATGTGTTCGAATAATGCGTGCGATTTGAATTGTGTCTGTTCGTTTAGGATGTCGTTTTTATTTGTTTTTGTGTGTTTGTATATCTCTAATTGTTCAAATCGCACGCATTATTCGAACACATCTCACCACACACACACAGCTTCAATCTTTCGAAACACTTTCTCGTCGCCAACAACAAGACGAGCAGCGCTACTAACGACAGCCTCTGATGAAGCCTTCTATAGGTGAAAGCCGGTTTATTCGAAACACTTTCTCGTCGCCAACAACAAGACGAGCAGCGCTACTAACGACAGCCTCTGATGAAGCCTTCTATAGGTGAAAGCCGGTTTAGGCTGTAAGGTAAAACTTTACGTTTTTACTTATAAAAAACTTTGTGTTCCGAGTCGTCAATATTATAGTGATATTTAGTTAAGTAACGGACACGTCATGGACAACGAAATCCAAGAATTTAATATCTTCCTCTCGAATCATATCGTAGGCATTAACAAATGTAATGAAATCTTCCTTCAAGACACGTTCATGAAGGTTTTAACTCTGATATTATTTATGCAAATTTACTTGCATAAATTAATTGATTATCTTAATTATGTAAATCTTTACTTTATATAGCCCCGCGTTGTTGGAGCGCCAAATATAACTCTTATTTTTGTTCCCTAGTGTGGGCGTCAAATGCAACGCTAATATTAATTGGCAACGTTTACTATCTCAGGGTTTTTAATTGTAATAATAATTTATTCATTAGTAGTTATGTAATCACAGGTTATATTACTCTATTATTTAATATTACTTGGAAGGAATTGACAGCTAATTCTAAATATTAATTTAATATGGTTTTCTTCAATAAATATATAAGACCGGTTTGTCTGTATACTACTACATTTATTACGTTAACGATTATTGTTATTGGTATCATAGTACAAATTTGATTAACAATTGGTTATTAAGAATTATTTTAATACATTATTTCTACCAATAAAAAAAAACAATTATAAAAGAAACTAAAATATCTCTTCACACTTCAGTATTCCTTTTATCCTAATATTACTTTTGAGTATCATAGTATGATTAAAACATGAATTACTTCTTACAAACTAATTACTCATTTCATTATAAAGTATAATTTTAAATGGATTCATTGTAATGTGCTGTCTATAATTCTCTATAATTTTAAAACACTGTGATTTTATCATTTATAAGTAAGTTTTAAATGAGTATATCCTATATTATGAAATTCTCTATGTGGATTCTTTTAGAGAGACAGACAGGTGATTTAGAAATAAAATTAATACATAAAAAAATTTACTTTGAGTACGTATTCCATAAACTACGGCGCGTCGTCATTCGGGACTCTCTCTCTCTCTCTCTCTCTCTCTCTCTCTACTACTTAATTCAGCGTATGGAGATGTAGACGCTCCTTCAATTGCGTTGAAGACTGTCTCATTGCGTGCATAAGGAATGTAACTCCTACATGAAGTTATTTACACGTATACACTTTCACTATTATACATTTATTTTCACTTCACAGATCGTTTTATTGATGACATCACTTGATTCTAAGTAAACTATCCGAACCGTTACTTCGAATTTCCGTAAATTTTAGCTCGACTCTCTAAGTGTTTAGTCACTACTCCGAATCATTATAACGAACTTCACCGACTCTCCGTAACCTTAGTTATCGACTTACGAAGTTTTTTAGTAAAAACTTTTAAGCGTTTTAGTCACTACTCCGAATCATTATAACGGACTTCACCGACTCTCCGTAACTTTAGTTATCGACTCCCGACGTTTTTAGTAAAGACTCTCTCGAAAATTTTGTAAAGACTCCTCAATCTCACCCTCGTCCTGTGTATTTATCATTTCCTCTACTTTTCCCACTATTTTCTTACTTTTCCCCACTGAAGTCCTTTTTCGTACTTCAGCTTCGTTTCCATTGGTTCTTTCTCTGTATTCCTTGAGAAAGTCCCTCCTTGTACTCCCACAAGTTACTCCGCCCTTACAAGTTCATGGTTGGCTCCACCCCATCGTTTGAGTCGGATGACCAATTTCACGGCTGTCTATCACCCTCGTATTTTGGCGTACTTGTCCTTGATAGATACAGTGCTTTTAATTGTTGTGTGGCCCTTTTCATCTGCTCTTTTTGTTCACCATGTGTCCTGCTTCTTACCCGTGACCAATTGCTCGTATTGTCAACTAGTTTCTCCTAGTCGTTCCCACGACGAGTGTGGTCAATTCTGAGTATTCCAGACAGCTGCTATATCTTGCTCTCCAAGCCTTTCTTCGTCGCGTACCCTTCTGGTAAAGCTGGACGTCCCGTCGTTCGTTCATAGTGTACGCGTGTTGTCTACTCAAGTCAGGCTTTTCCTTTCTATTGTTTCTTCTTAGCGATATATTTCGCCTTTGTCTATCTTGGGCCGTTGCGCGTCACCCGCAATTCGCTTCACCGTACAACTGCTGCGACTTTAGGCATTGTTCGCCTAAACCCTGCCTTCCCTTGTCTTGAACAACCTGTTACCGAGCCATCGTATATCTGTCAGCAAGCCTCGTTACACCGTCCACTTACAAAAAAAATTTTATTTAGACATTTTATCGTTATAAGGTATCGCAAAGAAATACTCAATTGACAAATACTAGAAATGTCTGTTGTCTCGTTGAATATTACAGAGAAAACTGTGCTTCTTTAACTCTTCTTAAGATAGTACTTTGAATCTCTTCCTTACAACAATAAAAAGTTCATTTTGATGTGCTTGCTAATGTATGTAGCATTGGACGGAGCACTCTCCAAGTGTCTGCGCAGATAATTGTCACCAGCATCCATCCTAAACAGAAGCAACTCTCTGAAATTTCCGTCATTGTTTACTATATTGTGTTTTTCATCTCTATTTAGAAGATTGTCAATGTTCTTATCATCCCTGTGACCTCTTAAATGAATGTTTTGCCTACCACATAAAATAATTGTTTTTACAATAGGAATCAAGCGCTGATTATTTTCCTCTATTTGTGCCATGCGCTGCGAATGAATTTAATTTGCTATTTCTAATGCAGGATTGTGGTATGTCAAGAGAAACTTTTTTCCGTTAACTTCAGTACCAACTTAACTATTCTAATGCAAATGTGAGTTGCAACTTCACTCGGATGTGCGAATGTGCGAGTTACTTGCAAGTGTGAGTCAAACGTTTTTCCGTGACTAAAAAAAAAAATCGTCTAAGGTTTTACGGGAGGTCATTATATCCCCCTTGTATCCGCCACTGCTACCTGTAGCTTTGTTGTTATTATAATCAAACACACACATCATTAACAAGTGACGGCCGCTAAATCACTCGTTAACGGTTTAACGAGAGAGCCTATTTCATGAAGCTTTATTATGAGTCTATATTGCGTTTTAAGTTGCCTACAAAAATGTTATTAAAAAAAGTATTGGATTTTGTTGCTCATAACGTGCTCAAGTAATAGTAATTCACTATTTCCGACTATGGAATACTTATTTGTAGATTAAATACTAAATTGAATAATGCAGTGATAACTGTAAAGAATAATTAAAGTTGTCTATAAACTCATTAATTAGTTATTTTAATCCAATTTTAATTATTTCAAAAACCAAAGTACTTTACTCATTAAAAATAAAACAAAAAAAGCAAACGAAAAATGTTTTAACTTTTGATCAGTTAATTTTATTTTAAATTTAATCAGTTAGTTTTTGTAACCATTAGGCCTAACTACAATTTTAACTTAGTTAGTTTTTTTGGACACTAACTTTAACTTTGATTGGTTAACAATTATTATGAATTTTTCCAAGTCTGTTTATAACGTGATATCGTGTTTATAACGTGATATACACAATATCACGTTAGAAACTTGTTAATTGAATAGAAATTAAATTCACTTGTTTCTCATAATTTCACTCGTTTAGAGAACTACTATATATCTATTTGTAATAGCAAAACCTATCTCTACCAGCTAACGTTTCATGTTGTAATTCGAAAAAATCATGAGCAAAAGTAACATAACTTTATAGCCTACATGTATGAAGAGTAAACATTGAATAGCATTAGTGACATATTAAGCTCCAAACTGAAGTAACAATAATCCATTTATGTTGATCAACAACGGAAACACTAATAGTTATGTTTTACAGATCAATACCTAATTGAAATTTTGGAGTTTATTGCTCATATTGTTTATCTTTATGGTCAAAGTAATTTAATAATTTTTGAAGCGGTGTGGAATAAACAATTTTGACACCATACGCGTACAGTTTAAGTATTATAATGGTCTAACTTTAATTTTTGGACGAGTAAATTTTCAAGTCGCATATGAATTTTAAGTTGACTGTACAAACGCCAACCAGCGTAGGGGAACGTACTGAAGCCCCGCGCAACTGGCAGTGCCAGTGCTGGTACGCCTGAGTGACAGCTGCACGTCTGAGGCCGAGGAAAGATTCAAATTTAGAATTCAGGTTCTTTCTCGGTCGTATGCCGTCTTGTTTGTATGTTGTCATTTATAGACTGGATGAGAACAGTCATAATAGGCCTATTCCGAAATCATTATTGTGTTGTTAATATTACTTTATTATCGTCTCTGAGTAAAGGTGTGTTTTGCTCGGAGCGGCTGTTGCGATCATCGCTACCCTGGGCTGTTTTCCTCGAAGTGACAACGCTAGCGTATTTTTGTCAGTTGGGTGAGTTCTGAGATTGGGTTGAGTTCTGGGGTTTTGTCAGTTGGGTGAGGTTGGTTGGTGTCAGGTGTTGCGATGAGTTGTTGGAGAAGAAAATGCATACTGAAGTGGCTAATAGTGGAAGAAATGGAAGACGACGGTATTATTGAAACTTTAATAAAACCAAGACAAGTGATACATCCCGTATTTAGTAACAGAACTGTTGAAGGATACTTTAAAAACTTGATCATGAACCATTTACGCAAGGACGAAAATAAGTTCTTAGAGTTTCTCAGACTGTCTATGGCCCCGTTTGATTTCTTATTACGTTTGATAGCAGAGGACGTTAAAAAGGTGTCTTACAATAGAAATCTTTATCCCGTATCATCAGAAGAGAAACTAGCACTAACCTTGAGGTAAGTACTTTTAAATAACACTATCATCTACCTGTACTGTGATACAGGCTATCACAGAAAAATAAAAAATCTAATTCAGATACCGCTGCTCTACTCTCCCTTCCATTACACTACAACCACAAAATATTTATTTAGGCAGGTAACGCCAATTATTTAGGCAGGTGGACGTGTTTCCCAATTATATCAAGGGATGTGTTTGCAAAACCTGGAATGTGGAATTACAACAATCACAGTGATGAAATTATTTTTGAACTTATGTTTTATTACACACAAACAAAATAAAGATAGTAAGAAACTACAACATTAACAGGGCCATTCTAACAAAAGTATTAGGCCTAATTCTAATAAAAGGAAATAATTCTAATAAAAGTAATAATTCTAATAAAAGTAAATAATTCTAATAAAAGTAGTAATTGTAATAAAAGTAATTTTACAATTTTAGACAATGCACTTCACAATGAAAGAGTTTTTAACATGGGAGCTGATGGTTATCTTCACGTTGTTGGTCGTATATGTTTCCAGTTGGTATTGCAAAATACAAACTCTGGTTTTCCATGGGATCTACCGTCACTGGTGCAAAAACCTCAGAGTGCGCGCCAACTGAAGAGTCAGACGGTGCAGGCGATGGAGTGCAACTGAAGTTGGTTGGTGTACACGTAGATTTTGGGAGTACTCATTTTTTAAATACAGCACGTGCTACACAACGCAATAATCGCTCGTGACTGCGTCTCCAACTGGTCCTGGAGCGGTCAGGTCTGCGTCTGACGCTGGAGACGCTAGCGCCTCTAGCGACAGACGCTTGGAGGAAAACGGAACTATGAGAACCTGGTTAGAGCAGTAGATGACGATGATCGCTCAGCGATGATCGCAACAGCCGCTCCGAGCAAAACACACCTTAAGTCTTCTACCACTTTAACTCCATCATAGATCCGCTTACGTTTCCCGTTTACAATCTCCATCTTTCTCGATCCTTCCATAACTTATCTTCAAGACCCCTCTCCTATTTTCCTTACCTATCCAAACAAACTGTCCCCTGCCTTTAGGCTGTCAGTACTTTGAGACTCTGTGTTCGGCCATTCTTTGTAAATGTTGATACCAAATCAACTGTTTATTCCCAAACTGACCTCACCTTCGATTGTCGTACTTCTCTCATCCTCTTTTCTGTTATCCTTTCTATTCTGAACCTTCCGGCCGGTCGCCTCCAAAAATCCATTTTTTGATGTTTCCTTTCTGATATTTGTCTCACAGAATACTGTATAGTAGGGTAGAAGCTTTCCTTCGCAGGCTACTTTCTTTGATTGCAGCACTTAGCGACCCCTCCTTAGAACTTTGAATCCTAAAGAGGATTGAAACGGCAACTACCAATTTTAGACGTTTCAATAACAATGTCAAAGAATACCTTGAAACACTACCACTTTTGTGTAAAAACGTTCTTGTTGTTAAATATTTAAACGAGCGATGTCAGTTGTCATTTTCAACTTGACTGTTTGACATTTGTCTGTCTGTCTATTTGTCTATCTGTTTGGGGTATGTTTCACGATAACTTTTGAATGCATAAACCGACTTTCGTAACTTAGAATACTTGTCCGTACTTCTATCCAACAGAACCCTATCGGTTTTCAGGTTGAAATGGAGGGACGAGTGACAAAACTCTGACGGGGTTAAATTGTGAACAAAATTGCAAAAATCCATGTGGTGTATCAAATTAAAAGGAATAAATTAAAGTCTGACTTTAACGTTGAAATTTTAGAAGGACGCTAAAAAGGGATGAACAATCTGAAAATATTGAAAAATCCTGCCGGATATAGGACTAAGGGGAATTGCAACCCAGATTCAAATATGCCGTTTACTGTAAACATTTTTAAAATTTTTGGCACCAAATTTAAATGAAAAATTTTTTAAAGTAAAGGACCAAAAATGGAACTCAAAATTTTAATAAAATTGTGAAAGTCTATGTAGGGACCACGTTATGAGAAATGTTATTCATACATTACAAACTCGGTGTCTTTAATAATTTTAGGTAGATAGAATTAATATCTGTAAACACTCATTGCAAATTTTGGATCGCATTCGAGAAGTTCGTAAACTGTTTGCAAAAAAACTTAACATAATATTATCAATTATGTACATTTGTGACAAGTATTAGACATGTTACATAGTATTAGGCCTATACATATTATTTGTGAAAAGCTAAATTAACTTAAAACTTGGGTCTAAACTAGTTGTCATTCAGGCACTACGGTTCTAAATTTAACTAAAAAACAAGGCAATTGTTTGGAATTTGAGTGTTTATTATATGTTTGTATACTTTACAATTGTTACGGTATGTTACTAAAAATAGTAGAGTAATCGCGGTTTTTGTATTTTATCTGATAATTGAACAAGTATCCAATACTGAATTTACCTAATAATAATTTTATTTCGTGTAAAATAGTGAGCGAGTTTTTGCAGCTCACAGAGCTTTTTAGTTATAGCTTCGTCTGTAGAGCAGAAAATATGATAGGATGAATGTCTTGTGTGTGTATTTTGTGAAATAAAATTTAATGAAAACAGTTTCCTTGTACGTTACCCTTGACTAATTATTTCCACTTGGGTATGCGACAGGAAACGCGATAAGGTAAACCACATCGTGAGGGCACGGTGACCTTGTTGGACAAGAGACCTCATAACTGTAAAGTCGTTTTCTCAGGAACCGTCATTATTAAGTTGAAGAGCCAAATCAATGTAATTTGAAGGAGAACGAGTTTGTGAACGTCTGTACTTACAGAGCTGACAAAACGTTCAGCTGTCATGTAGTCGTATGTTGTTTATTGGCCCACTATCGTTTACGATGTACCCTATAGTTTCTCGCTTGTTGAGGTCATTTCGTTCGTACGTCTCTGTATATTAGAATCCTTGGCAGATATATTGGTGAGCTCGCTTGTGTACCATTGTCCCATACAGTAGATACGGTGGGCTACCTGCTTCGCTTGCTAGTCGATTAGTAGGTCAGGATCACCACCACCACCACCACCACCCTGTGGTTCATCGAAAATCCACTCGGCTGGTTGTACGATTTTCACTTACAGATTAGATTGCCATAGGTCTTCTTCGTAAATTGCAGAACAACTTTTGTAGAGGTCTACTTTTGCAGTGAATACAATTTTTTGTGCGTAATTAATGTGTATTGTTATGTATTTTTACGGTATTTTTACATATGAAGTTAGTTGTAAAAGGTATGTATTAATTTGTAGTTCAGCGAATTGCATAGTCACTCCTTTGCAGGAGCTAGTTTTCGCCAAGTTTACGTCTTGACATGGTATCCAAATATTTGTGTGAGTGAGTACTAAACTCAGAAGATTAAATTAAGAATGTGAGAGGCTCTTAATTTAACCTCGAAGGGGTAGACATGAAGAGAACGGAACGTGCATACAGTGTAGGCCTAAGTTTAAATATCTACATTTTTGGAACGAGGAAGTTTATGGAAAACCTGCTCGGTGGGGGGGGGGGGGTTGTACGATTTTCACTTACGCATTAGATTGTCGTAGGGTTTCGTTTGAATCTTCGTAAATTACAGAACGACTTTTGTACGGGTCTGCTATTGCAGTGTAGAATATACGCGGTATATGGAATGTATACAATATTTTTGGGATAATTTATGTGTCTTGTTATTTATTTTTACGATCTTTTTACATATGACTTACGTTACAAGTGGCACGTATTCTGTGTAGTGCAGCGAGTAGCATAATCGCCCTATTGCAGGGTCTAGTTTTTGCTACGTTTACATGAAACTGTGCAGTTTAATGGTATTTAGTATGTAGCCATGTCAGATAAAATCTGCAATACAGACACTTGTATGCGAAGCGTACAGGTGTTACCGATATAAGAGCGATGTGAAGAAATCAATTCATTCGCTATTTGTTATCTTAAAAGAGGTTATCAAGGGTGGGTTGGACAGGAGTACGGCGTTTTAGACTAAACAATGGAAGCCACTTTTTATGTTTTGCGGGAAACATGTGTCAGAGGTGCGCTTACACCGTACACGTAAACACCAAGACTGGAAGAAACGGAAGGAGACGTAGAACAGATTGACGAGTCCTAACTGAATCCAATCACATCGAAGTTTTGAATTTGCCTCCGTCCACAACACGACTCCCGTTACCCATCCACGGTAAGTACAGAATTAGCGTGTTCTATACTTACCGTGGTACCCATCAACACAAAATTTGAGTCGCTCGCTATACCACCTCTACTACCTCCGCTCACATTACCCACCACCAATACCAACACGACTTCCACCACAAAATTGGAATGGCCCCCACTACCCCACCGTATTTACTACCAATGTTTGTGTGTGTGTGTGTGTGCAAAAATTGTATTGAACACAATTTGCTGTACACGTGAAGAGTCGGTCAGTTCGGCTAACAGTTCTCAGTAGGAAAATAATTGGTAAAAAATTATTATTAATTAATGTATAAAAAGATTACACCTTAATGTAAGTTTATAAAATTGTAATCAATCTATAAATTAAAATTATTTTAAAAATATTGAAATACGTTTATAAATAGGGTATGGTAATTAACTATCAATTAAATACGAAATAAACGAAGTTAAAAATAGTTTTTAAATTTGTTAAAGTTGAGAAACTACAGTGGAAAACGTTGAACGCGAAATGACGGGGACCAACTCTTTTCTTGTGTTAATTGAAATTTCTGTTAAACGGGTAAAAAATGAAACATAATTAGGTAAATAAACAATTACTATATACATTACTTAGTGTATTGTATAGTAAAATAAAGCAATCAAGAATATTCAGAAGATACTTTATATAAACGTTTATGTATCCTCCTGGATAATTTCTGATTAATTTTGGGAAAAAAATATGGTTATTTTTTCTTGAAATTTACTATACGCCCGATGTACCTATTCTTCACTTAATCTTACGACATAGGTTTTCTTGTACAGTGATGTTCCTTGTGTTTTAATGTCCCTGTAGTGACAATGTTCAACTCTTTTAAATGTCGGTTATTTTCTTTTGCACACACTTTTGCACTACTTTATTTTCAACATATTGTTCTAATTTGTCAACGTGATCAAACATTTCACCTTCTGAATTGGCTCCTAATGTTGACGAACAAGGTTCAACAAAGAAAGAATGTCGGTAGCGGTAAGAATTCGTAAATTTTTCGTGTCAAGTTTGTCGGCACTCTCATTACTTTCACAGTTTTTAACTTGCACTATTTTGGGGCGTGGAAGTATGGATTTGTTTATTATATATCTATTGAAAGCCAGCCAGAAAATTATTACAACATTTTTCGTGTTTACTGATATATAGTAGGTAAAACTTCCGTGTTAACCGTAATAACTGTACGCATTATTGTAAAATAGAAGCTACGACGGGACTTGAGCCACATTTCGTGTTAACCGATACTTTGTGTTACACGTTTGCCACTGTATAAGGCTACAAGAATCGTTTTGTGAATATCTTATAGTTTAGTTCAATAGTGCTGTTTTCTACTATATACGTAGTATGTATGAATAATACTATGTTATAGACATATTACAGATTGTTATTCGAATAATAAACATTGTGATGCCAACAACTGCATTCTCAACGGGACAAATAAGCACTCATCTTTTGTTCTGTCATCTACAAACAGTAAATTGTATTTATTTACCACCAAGCCCGGAGCGCAGTATTTCAGTATTATCAGGCAGCGCTACTCGCTGCCACATCAGGCGTCTCGACTCTCGAGCCGGGTAGTTTACTTACCATTTGTCCTTTTACTCTTAACTTCAACAGAACCTGTTTCAGCACACAACCGTTTGCAGTTCCGCGCTGTAACCTATAGAAGTGAAAGTGCCCTACTTGCTGACGTCAGCACGCACATAATACTGGCCACGTATACAGATATATGCGCAAAAGACACCGCTTTGGCGATATGCGTCAGTAATATTAACAACGCTCGACGTTCTGGTAATTGGGCTTACCCGATTTCAATGGAAATTATACCCACATGTGCAACGACCAAAAAACACGGTTAACTATAATGTGTTATGGTTACTGTAGGTGTAGCAAGGTTAAAATATGTGTGTTTGTTCACACACGCGCGCGCGAGCATACGAATGAAATAATGAGACGAGACGTATTTACTTACAGATAATGAATACCGTGTTTTTTTGTCACTTCTTTTTACCTAATATGTATTTGAATAATTAACAAAGCAATTTACATACTAGGAGTGTCACTGACACGGGCGGAGCATTTGATATTCGTAATAATTTATTTATCAATATTTTTACAATCAACCGTCTTTGATCCGTTAGATAAATAGATTCGTAATAATTTATTTATCAATATTCTTGCAATCAACAAAATATATACACTTTTATGATACACACTTTTTATTGAATACACTACATTATAGTACAATATACATTAATTGTCAATAGACATATTCCACAGCCTTTGCAACTCATCTCTACGATCAACCATTGATGGACTTCTATTAATTTTTAGCAGTCTATAAAAATTAAACGCCGGTTTTAATAATAATCCTTCTAATGTTTCACTCTTGAAAGAGCAACATACGTTAATCCAACCTGTTCATTGTCTCCTAAATTGACAATCTAATCTTATCCCTTGCGATCTATGTATACTAACAGCATATGCTAACATTAACGGAAATTGTTTGCGAGTACAAGAAATTTCATCTTTCTTGAATGATGCCATTACTGGTACAATGGGTATTGAATTCTCGTACAGAACTGGTCCTGTATATTTTTCGAAAGATACAAGTATACATATTGGCATGTGATTGTTATAATTTTCGCATTCAACTGCCGAGTTATAAATAATATCAGTTAGTGTCCCAACTGAACCATTGACTAGATCTTTTGTGACCCAAAGATTTGTTCTAAGGATAAATCGAGCACCTTTACATAAACGTAATTGGGCAAATAATCCCTGAGCATCATCAGATTTTGCTAGAGAGGCTTCTGGGCAATTATGGATTGCATTGATTAGAACCACGGGTTGTTTATTGCTTTCTAGTTTTTCATAATTAAAACGTTCGATTTCAGCATTTTTCGACATCGTACAGACAGTATCTTTAAAATTGTCCCGATATTGTTTACATAAAATCTTTTAGATAAAAGCTGATAATCTTGCTCAGTGATTGTTCTATTTGCGACTCTATTTAAAGTCTCTCTGAAATTTTTTTGATCATCACCTTGCTGTCTCATAATCTCCGTTAAAATGAAAACTTTTTTGAACTGTTCATATAAAAGATTCGATTGAATGCTGTGAACATTATTACCAATATCGTAAAGACTCCTGTCACAAACCGGTGGAAGTTGGGACCAATCGCCGACTAAATACACGCAAAGGCCACCAAAAGGAACAGCTGAAGAACGCTGCTTTGCTTGTTTGAGTCGCATATCCACTTTGAAAAACAAATTCAAACCCAACATACTGGCTTCATCAATAATAACGAACCTCACGTCTTTTAATTCTTCTTCAAAACCAATTTTGGATTCACTTTCTAAATCTTTGAAAGTTCCTCCTCTTGTCTTTGAAGTATTTATTCTTAGAGCTGAATGAATAGTTTGTCCAGCAATATTGTTAGCTGCCACACCAGTAGGAGCCATTAAAAGAGTTGCATCGCAGCCAAATAGAATTCTAGAGATCGTAAATTATCTTCAAATTCATTCTGAAGATTCCTATACCCTGTGTTGTTTTGATTATATAACACATGCTTCATGTTATGTTCTGAAAGGCCTTCAACAGTTGCTGCAGCAACATTTTGTCGTTGTCTCATCCGTCTTTGATTTGTAGTTAAATGGCCAATATTTGGACCTCTTCTCCGTCGAGGCATAGCCTACTATAAATAATACGTATATATAAATTGATGAATAAGAATGTATAGAATATGCGTATAACAGAAAAAAGTACTTAAATACAAAGTACAGAATTGAATAAGAAGTGTAAGAATAGTAATTTTAATAGAGTTTGGAAAATTGAATAAAGAAGTCTAAGAACAATAATTTAAATAGAATTTTGATTACAATTTACCTGAACTGTGATTCGTTGCAATATGTAATGAAAAGTTACAGATGCATCAGCGACTACATAGATTCTCGTCTAAAAATTGACACTTGTTCAACACTTAAGTCCAATCCGTACATCTAGCTTCACCATACAACAATGCTCTACTACTGTTTGAATATTCTACTACGTGTGAGACACGAATACAAAGTGTATACAGCAAAATCTTGTATTATCGAGCGACAGCCAGCGCGGGCGGCGGGAGCCGCACACATACATGCACCAGGATTTGTGATACAGAAAAATCTTATCTAATCGGGCGACAGCCAGCGCGGGCGGCGGAAGCCGCACACGCACACGCACCGGCACGCATGCGCCGAAACCGGCCGGTGACCGGTGAGTCGCCTAGCGCCCCGTAAGTGCGAGTGAGACAGAGCGCTGTAGCTGGGCCACGATATCTCTATCTCTCTTCCTCTCACACGTTTAAGCTAAGATTTTTAAACAATCGTAATATCTTTTGAACCAAATAACGTAGAGAAATAACATTTACATTTGTGCACTCTACAATACAGTCCGGATATGTATGCAAAATGTTATAACATTCGGTTGAGTATTTTCGGTGGTGTTCGCGGTCTAAGTTGTGAACCGAGTCATGGATAGAGGTCTATACCTGATTTCTCTACGCTCATCAGGCTCCGCCCAATAAACGGCAAAATCGTAGATATAGCCTAAGCGTAATATTTAACAACAATTTAAGAAATATATATTGGCAAACAAATTGTATTTTAAGAAGAAACATACTGCACTCGAAAATATTTGCCATTTTAAATTACTATCCAAGTACAGATCAACCATCAGGTAACCTTAAATTCTGGTAATTCGACGCTGATTTGCACCCTATTCTATAAGGTGTATCCTTTTTTAGACACGGCTGTGTGCTGTGCACGTGACAGGAAGAGAGAAGGGAGAATAGACTTTTTGTTTTAAATTGAGAGCTAAAATTCTCGATTCTTTATAGCATGTTTTCCTTAAACAGGTAGGCATATCTGTGTTTATTATCAAAAGGTTTTTAATGCACTGTTTTGTTATAGGAAATGTGCCTTTGCGATTGTGAACATTTACATTAATACGTGCACAAAATGAGTGAAACGACGTAAGAGGGATCAGCGGGACAATAGAGGGACTGAGTGCTATAGAGAGAATTGTAGTCACGTTTACCATTCTAATAGGTCACAATTATTCTAGTGTTAGAGACGACCCAATAACACAGAAATGACTTTGTCCGTAACATTTCTCAGCTTGCTGTATAATAGGCATACCTGCTAAAGCTAACTACAATTAGTGGTTTGTACGTACAATTCGATTTCAGCACCAATTCATGCCTCGCTGAATATAGTTAGGAGAATTGTACAGTGACACATTATTACCATAACCGTGAAGTAGCAAAATTTTAAAGTTGACCTGCCGAGAGAAAGAGAAAGAAAAAAAGGTAGAATGAGGGATAAGGAAAAAAAGACAGAGAGAAGATAAATGTAATGTAGTATTCTCTTTTTTGGTACCGGTATTTCCTTATGAACAATTTCCGCGTAGTGGAGTATGCAGATATCAGAACAAATAATAGTATCTCATTATTGATTGCATGTGTTTGCATCACGATCCCGCTTTGAGACCCCGATTTTGTGTGTGTGCGTGTGTGTGTGTGTGTGTGTGTGTGTGTGTGTCTGGAGACATATTCATCAGTCACCTGTGTGTTTCGAAAACGTCAATTTGCAACATTGTGCAGGACCGTTTAAAAGGAAGGGAATTGGAATCATTACGCTTCAGAGAAGCACAGATGGTAGGGATGTCGATGTCTTTGGACTCAGAAGAGACATAGACTAGCCTTCTTGGCTCCTACCCCCAACTCTCGTATCCGCCACAAAAGACACCCGGGCCAAGATTACCATCAGCGTGGAGTGAAACAACGACCACTACGAAACCTCAATTCGTGAACGCCGGGAGATGGGGGGGTAGGACCCCGGCCAGGCTTGATCAGATCTTGGGGGAACGGTTGTTGAACGTGCGCGCGCATATGACTATCTTCGAGGCCCAGAATAGTCGCAGGCCTGACCTCCGAACCCGAACCTAGGGGTATGTCTAGGTTCTGCGCCCAAGGGCTACTGCCTACCTTCCATTTTTCGGAAACAAGACCCCATTGGACCGGATGGTGTATCCTTCCTTTCTTTCCCCCCACGCAACATATCTCCGTTGACTTCCCTGGACACCAATCCACAACGACAGGAAAACGATAGCGACAACACTGTATGCGCTAGTAGATCTATTTGGACAGAACAGAACTGGAGTGAGAGGAACACGGAAAGCTACTTGCCAGGTATGCTGGAATCCTGGTTCCCTTTCGGTCAGCGGTACCAGAATCTTAGGATGTTTCTGGTCACTTGTCGCGCCATGGCACACAAGTTTTCCGGCCACCAGCGCTAATGTCTCCGAAAGACAGGGTACTCGCTACGCTTCGAAGGGCAATTCGTGCGTAGGTGTGATCTGTGGTCATGGGAAGGCCTCCTGTGTTTGTCATCCGCATCCTTCGAAGCCCATCTCAGGACCACCCAGCTGTGGTCGCTACTAGGTACGCCAATTCAAACAACATCATGGCCGGACAATGTGCATTCCACATGATAACGGTAACAGCTCGCGGATTGTTTAACTAAGCTTCACCGTGCAGCTCCCAAAAACCGACTCAGCTAGGCCCCCAGGGCACTCGGCCACGCGAGTTTACTTGTATTACGATATCTCTGCGCAGCTGCTTATAAGGGACTGGTTGACTGGTACCAGCTTCTCGTTAATGCCTTGCTACTAGGTTTAACTACGCTCTCCTGCAGCTACTAACCAGAAAACCCAGAGTGGTGAAATCAGAAACCAAAAACGTAATTTATTTGCTTCCACGTCGCCAAATTCAGTGTTTTATCTTTTACGTAGAAATCCAGTGTTTATAATCGCCCTTTTCACTTGCTCACACTTCAGTAAAAGTTTGCTTTCAGATACACACCGCTGAGTCTATAAATGGATGAGGAAGAAGGAGACAGGTAATAAAGAGACAGAAAGCGACAGAACAAAATAAATATGCAGGATAGAAGCAGACAAAAAGGAAAAGTCACATAGATGAATTGCTAATAGTGACTTGACATTCATAACATTTTCTGAAGCCTATATCAATTCGCAAAATTAAATTTTTCTATACGACTAATTTACCTACGACTTACATTATTTTGCGTTTAGTGTAAACGCAAAATTATAATTCAGTATACAACTTAGTAATATTTTCTGAGTGAGTAGAAATTACCAAATAAAAATTACTTGAGAGTTTAAAGAATATAGGCTAATCTTATTTAAATCAGGGAAGATAAGTGTGTCAGAACGGTATTAACACATTAACGAGTGTGACTGTGACTCTAGTTCCTGCAATCTTAAAAGGGGCAATCGACTCTTGTCATTGTCAGTTCCGTAGTAGTAGTAGTAGTAGTAGTAGTAGTAGTAGTAGTAGTAGTAGTAGTAGTAGTAGTAGTAGTAGCAGCAGCAGCAGCAGCAGTAGTAGTAGTAGTAGTAGGAGGACCAGGAGGAGGAGGAGGAGGAAGAAGAGGTTGAGGAAGAGGAGGAGGTCAGTAGTTAATTAAAAAAAAGGTCATTTATACGTCAATTATTTGGGCATGGCTTACCCTACCACTGTTGTATTAAAATAGGGCTCATATTGACATTTAGTTGGGCGTTGGCTGTGACCTGACTTACTTACTATTGACGATCCAAGTATAATACAACCGGTTTTAACATTCCATTTCTTTTTAAGTCTTATTCAATCTCGTAATTTTTGTTCTTCTTTTCTTCATTCTTGTTCCACAGATATGATAAGACCCTATAAAAGTAAGTAGACAGATTTAAAGTTAAAACATTGTTTACATTTATAGTTCATAAATTTGAAATTTTATATTGTAGTTTCGACACACACACACACACACACACACACACACACACACACACACACACACACACACACACACACACACACACACACACACACACACACACACACACACACACACACACACACACACACACACACACACACACACACACACACACACACACACACACACACACAAACGGGTTTGGTGTTTTGGAACCTCCACTTTCCCTCTAATCTTGAGAACTTTTCCACTGCTGAAGATAACTCTGTACAGTAGACATCATATTTTTTGTACAGAAGAGGGCAACTCAGTGAATACAGTACATTACCAGCAGTAAGGCCCTTGCCTATCGTACGCATTCCATACATACATTTCATATTTATATCAAACTTTCCGCTAGGAGTGAGGTTAGAATTTTGAAATAACACCTTTTTCTGGGAAAGAGAATATTTCATTTCAACATTCACACATACATCATGTTTGTGTCTGCCCAATATTTCCAGTTCGATACAGTTTTCGCCTCTAAAAAATTTACAGCTAACAAAACTTTGTATTGCTTCACTTAGCAAGTCTACATTATAAATTCACTACCTGCGTACTCATAGTCATCAAAATCACACAACGAAATTTCTTTTGAAGATAGACTTCTTACTTCACTTGATGGCTTTATTTTAGGTGTTGGAGTAGACTGTACTTCAACAGGACTAGGGTCGTCTTCTGTCACCAAAACATTTCGATTTCTGTATCTGTTACCCCTAAACTTTCTTTTAACATTACACGACACTTTCTGCCGTAACATTTTTATAATCTAGAATAATTTTACACTAATAGAAACAAACAAACCGGTTTGGTATTTTGGAACCCCCACTTTCCATCTACTCTCAAGACAGTATGATAAGAGCTACTAGCTACTTCTGACGGCACTTCAGAAAATATCGAAAATACTGACCAGGCCGTCGTCACAGATAGTAAATGGCAAAACGCGGACGTACCTCGCTGAATGGTATGTAGACACTGGAAACGTTCTGGATATTGCAGTAATGTCAAAATACTGCCAGGTATGTGCCACTTCCGATAGAAATAAAGAACACATTTGTATAAAAAGTTAAAAATGGGATGGAATGGAGGTTGTCGGAGCAGTAAAAGTCTCTGAAAATTCGGTGAATCTTGGAGTTCGATAGGTTAAATATTTGGTTAGAGCATAATTACTTACGTGTACAGTTATAACATATCTTGTTCAGATCTCTACAAAACTATGTGAAAGAGAAAAAAATAACTGCTTAAAACATTTTGAAGTTCAAAAGAGTATGAACTGTTAGAAAAATTATGTCGAAACAGAAAATAATACACTCGTAGAGATAATTAAACTGTTTCAAGTGACTATTTTATGATTAATGGATGTTTTTTGTTTTATTTTCATTTGAATGCAGAAAATACGAAACAAATTTTAAGTAAACTAACACAGTTATTCTTGAACTTTATTAATCAGGAAATTAATGTTCTATTTTCTGCATGCATTTTGATTTTTGCGTACACTGCACACTGTTCGAAGATTTCTTTAGTCCGTGTGATTTGTTTTGGTATTATTACGTAATGCGGAAAAAGTGTTACAAGTTGCTGAAGAACGTTCTACAAGTTGCTCGAATGTTCCGGCTGTAATGTTGTGTGCGTACGTGATTCTCAACACATTTGCTAGACTCTGCCAGAATTCGCCATTTTTATTTGATTTGTTGTAAGAGACTATCTTGTTAATTACAAACTGTTTAATTGTGATAATTAAAGCTGGTGATTAGTGAAATAATTGGTGTCTTGTATTTTGTTTCCCACTGTACCATACGACGATCAGTTAGACCGTCGTAAAAGTATATTTCATAAACTCTCCACGTGAATCTTATTCATTTACAGAAGTTTTAAATTAAAAATGTTTTCTTTCATGACATGCTTCAAATTAGACCAGTAATTGAATTCTATTATGACTTCTCTATATGACTTGCCGATATGTAACACGTTACTTTTTCAGGATTACTTAATATCTTCATAATAACTGGGGTGAACCGGTAACTGTAACTACGAATTATGAAAGGCGTCACATCCTCATTCATTTGATCCTTTTCAAATTGCAGTTACAGTTAAAAAACTTTAAATATTGTTTACAACTATTCTTCAACGTTGTTTTCGAAAATTTAAAAATATAAATTAAATTTTCCAGAAGAAATGGATTTATATCACTAAATAGATTTATTTTTATTTATTTAGTGGATAAATTTTCTCTTAGCTCCTCTCCTCAACGGTTTATTTGTCCCTGATAAAATTCCCCAATAAGGTTTATTTAACAAGCCCTTTACTCTATCTTACACATGACTTTGATCTTTGCCCTGTGTTACTATCACTTCATCTAACAGTGTACGTGGCCTACTATGTCAGCACATAAATTTTAAATGTTATCTAAATTGCCTCCACGCGCAGCTAGTTTTTTTCGGCTATATGAGAAACCTTTTAAAGATTAGTAAACATTTCTTGTCTACAAAAATGAAAAACAGTTAGTAAAAGATACTGACAATTACAACACTTTATCAAATATTCAACACAAAGATCTAATATCAAAGCACGAAGACTTCTCGTTAGTGCAGTATGCTTAGCTTGTATCCGGTACAGCTTGAAGGACATGCTACCATAGTAGACAGACAATTCTTCGTAAAAGTGATAAGCTAGAGATAGCTGAGACAGAGACAGGTAGAAACAGCGCACAACGGTGGTGCCCGATTGACGTAGTTGTCCTACATACAAATAAGAGAACAACAATTTCAACAGAGATATGTAAACCATATTGACAGTGGTAAATTATGAAAAGGTCTGCGAAGTTATATAGTTTGTCTCGGTACATGTAAAGTAACAAAAGTAACTTTGTCGGATAAAAGTAAGGCTGGGTGATGTCCAGTCGTCTCATTTATAATAGTTTTGATGTTGACTCACAGACAATGTACGGGGTCGGAGAAATCTTGGTGTTGTTCGTCTTGGAAAACATTGTATTCTTTTTGTGCTTCTTTCTCTTCATCACTTCGTAACGAAAGTGGTTTCAAAATCAGACTATTAACCATATTCATGATTGTTGTATATTAGGGAAACCCCAACTCCCATTCAAAGTGATCGAAGTTATTAAAACTATTTTGTCATTAGAATAATACATAGGTTAAAATAGATAGATTAGAATAATAATGTAGGTTATGTTACTCACTTAGGCTATATTAAAATTATACATCACATGTGGTGTATAACTTATGTATATTGAAATACACTAGAATATTTGGTAACAACAGTACTGTACATTCATATATAAACATAGTTTTGATTAATTAGTTTGTTTTGAGATTTTGTAAATTATTTACGATTAATTACAGTCTGTCAGTATTACAATCACAATTACGTATTGTAACGGCTACGGCCGTTACGTATAAATTTAAAACTAGACCACCACTGGCCTAGAGGAAGCAAAACATGGCTGGAGCCCATTGTGACAGGACTTGCAATAAAACGCTTGTATAACAATAACAACTTTCATTGAATTTCCTCATATCAATATTATACAGTTTTAATACACCATCTGAGTATAGAATCATATTCAAAATTCAAACCAGCTCTTAATTTTCTTTTGTTTTAAATATCTTCACATATACATATATACATAGAATATGTGTTCATAATAATAATAATGTTATTTAAACAAGAATTCATCAAGCACATAACAGGTGGATCCTTTAGCAATTAATCACATAGTTCACAAATATAAGTGTGTAATCACAGGGCTGGTTCTAACCAAACCTTGATCATTATAATGTACAACAAATTACTGTTCATGGATATAATTTTATATTAGCATATATATATATATATATAATATAACGCGCTAGGTAGTGTGTCCGTCATCGGTATGTTACCATAGTAACAAGTAAATAAACAAATGATATTTACCGGCATCGAATATAATCTCAGAATCTACTAAACCGATTTCAATGAAACTTTGCACGCTGATAGCAGGTACCCAACAGAAGGTTTTCCACTTTATCTGATAACAATAGGTTAAAAAGAACCGAAGTTATTGCAAAAAAACGCATTTTTTTAAACCCGCGGCTTCGATCGCGAATAGCGATAGGTTAAAAGAACCGAAGTTATTGCAAAAAAACGCATTTTTTTAAACCCGCGGCTTCGATCGCGAATAACGATAGGTTAAAAAGAACCCAAGTTATAGCAAAAAAAACTCATTTTTTTAAACCCGCGGCTTCGATCGCGAATATTTGTATATCGAGTTGGTAAATTGCTAATGCTACATCTGTATTAATAATATTCTTATGGAATTCTTATCAGCATACGGAATTCGTATAAACAATACAATAATTCATTGTTTGATTATATTGTAACATTGATTATATAGTACACGTTGATTCTGACAAACCATACTCTTCGACATTTGAATATTCAGTAGGCCTATGTGCAGTAGGAATAATTAATTGTCGAGAATTATACTTAACCTACTTCATCGAGAATTATGCGATGAGCGTCAGTGATGTAGTATCAGTGCCTTTTTTCGTTAATTTTATGTCATCGGTAAGTAATATGTGCAATATGTATTGTATTGTATAAATTATTAATTGCCCCCTACAGATTTATTAGTATAGATCAAATAAATAAATTTCCCTTTTTTTAGCTTTGCAATGCCAAAAAGACGATCATGTTTAGGAAGATCTATTGCTGCTGCGGAAAGAAAGAGGCGTCTTAGAGCATCTGAAAATGACGTCGAAGGTGTCGAAATGCAATCAGCTCCTGGAAACTTTTCAGAAAGATCTGGATTAGAAGAAGTCTCACGGGTTGAAAGTCCTACGATTCGTGAAAATAGATTAGCGGCACAAAGACGCAGGCAAGCGACTCTCAGATCACGAGGTCCTACTTTACGATGGAATGCAAAATTAAATAGTGGTTTCAATTATAATCCAGTTATTAACTACGCGAATGAAACAGATATCGGGTTACCGAGTATGGTTTGCCCTCATTGCAAAGCTTTAAAGTGGAAAAATGAATCACATGGATTATGTTGCTCTGCAGGAAAAATGCGATTAGATCCCATACTTCCTCCTCCAGAACCGTTAAAATCATAATTAAATGGAGAACATCTTTTATCGAAAAAAATCTTGAATGCATTAAGATCGTACAATTCAGCTTTTCAATTTACATCATTCGGAGTCAATGAAATAGTCGACGGGAGCTTCATGACTACTTTCAAACTTCAAGGGCAAGTATATCACCTCATGGGATCATTAGGCTACTCCCCACACAAAACGAAGTACCAAAATTTCTACATGTGTATTTCATAGCTGATTATTTACAGCAATCTGAAACAAGAATGGATCATATTCGTAACTTAAATAAGCCATTAGTAACAGAACTTCAAAATTTACTTCACGCAATCAACCCATATGTTAGTGAACTGAAAAATGCGTTTGAATTTGTAACATCTGCGAATAATAATCAGTACAATATTGTGATTCATGCTGATCGAACAGAAAATAATGAAGAGCACAGGGGTCGCTACAATGCACCGACAACTAATGAGGTGGCAGTAGTTTTAGTTAACCAGGAATGCGATAAACTCGATATAATAATCCGTGCGAGGGATCATAAGCTATATCGAATTGCAGAAACGCATCGAGCTTATGATGCTTTGCAGTACCCTTTAGTGTTTTGCAGAGGAGAAGATGGTTATCATTTTACATTAAAATTAGTCGATCCTCAGATTGGGTTACAAACTACTAACTCGACAGTTACCACAACAATCATATACAAATATTCGCGTGCGAAGCCGCGGGTACCTGCTAGTATATATATATTGTGACAGGACGAATAGTCACAATATGACAACTGTCACATATGCGTATAGCAAAATAGAAAATACAGTGCATAAAGCAATGCTCTGCTTAGTATAATAAGAAACAATGTATAAGATTAAGTAAATAGAGTTAAGAAAATATAATAATAAGAATTGTGTAATTGTGTATCAATATTTCAAATGTAAAAACAGTTTAAAAAGAACCTATCAGAGCGTGAACAACAACCCGTGACAGTTGATAAACCAATAAGGGTGGAGTGTCATTAAACTAGCGGGAAAATACAGGGCGACGTCGCTAACGCGCTCAAAGCACTTCAGTCTGCATTAAACCACCGGTTCGAGTAGTCCGCTTTAAAACACTAGTTCGGAAAATCTATGTTAAACAACCAGTCGGAGTAGTTGCAGTAAAACACTAGTACGGAACATCGGTTTTGAATTACTAGCCCGAGCAGTGCGTAGTGAGTAAAATCACGCGACAAGTTAAACTTAAAAACACTCGAACTTAACGTGAAAGCGACTCCGTTCAAATAAATCAACAGTAGCGTAAAAATAGCATCTGAACGTAAAAATTCCACATCAGGGAGGCAGTACAATTCCACAACAGGGAGCTGAGGACATATCCACATCAGGGAGGCTGTTCACACCAGAATCCAGGGAAGCTGAGAACACTCCACATCAGGGAAGCTGTACACATGTCCACACCATGGAGACTGGATGAACAAGAAGAGGAACAATTGGAACATTCAAACCCAGAAACGCCCATGAGATCGACGCCGGAGCTACAATAACAAGTAGAGTATTAAAAATTTAAGTTTGAATTCAAAAAGACAGTAAATAAGAAAGAAAACAATTTCAGAGACTATAAAAAACAAATTTATGTAATTAATAATGTAAGATAACAGAGCAAATTGAAGTAGAGTCATTTAAAGAGTTAAAGTAAAAAAAAAAGAAAACACATTAAACACAATTCTTATAATAACTAAAGAGTTAGAAGTAATTATTTCAAAAATAACACCCATCCATCACATTCTCACACACAGGTCTACAGAATATAAGTATAGCAGAGAAGTAAAAGTAAATTCAGTTAAGGTAAGTCTAATTCAAATTGCATGGGTCTTTGTGTGTGTAAACTGAACAGTATTAATACTCGCTGTTGCCAAAAATTGGCGATACCAGTAAAACACACCAATAAAGTCCAGTTGCAATATATAAAAAAATGGATCTATAAAAATATATAGATCTATAGGTATTCTGTGTAAATGGCCATTAGCAGATGCAGTTAGCAATAGTTTAGTCAAATAATGAAAGAATGAATAAGTTTAAACGGAATATGAATTATAGCAGTAAGTTATAATTAATTATTTGAAATTATAAGTACAGCTTTAAACTATTAAATGTTTCTCATAAGTTACAACTTTAGATCTTACTTTAAATTCTGAACTCTTTCAGATTCCTTTTAAACATTACAAAATTCTAATCAGTCCTCAACGTTGGGTTTCAGATAATAATTACAATCAAATTATTTGAAAAGGTTAACTGCAGCTTTCAGCAGATTACATTGTGTCTCTCGTTACAATATTGATTTGGAAAGTTAATTAAACTGTTAAGGAACCAAACACTGTACTTCTGATATGTTATAGCAATGTTTTTATAAAATGTAGAGTTTCATTTAAATCAATTAATCATCTGTGCACTGCTGCTCACTGACTTAGTAAACGGAATGTTCCCACCTGTTTTAAAGACTGACTTGCCATCGAAAACACTTTGCTTGAAATGTGGTGTGTGTCGGAGGTCTTGAAGTCTCATTGCTCTACAGGTTCGGCGATGCTTCGGGATCTTAAGATGTAAGCTGGTTCACCTGACGGCTTCGGGGAGTGGCATTTTCCTTAGCTCGCACTGCCCGTGGTGACGGCTGGTCTTGTCACCATGACCGAAACTCCTCTCCCTTGTCTAAGGCGAGGACCCTGAAACTACTTTATCGGTTACTCCCACATAGTGGATAGGATGTTACATGAAACACGAGGCACCTCCCTTGGACCGTCAGATGTATTCTCTTAAAGTGTCGTTAGCGAAATGAGAACGCGAATTTTGTTTCTTTAACCGAAGTCGGTTTTCAGACATAACAAGTATAGAGTTGCAAATTGGCAGTGGTCACCTGACCAAAAGGGCCGGCTGAATTAGTTCGTCACAGCGGTGAAGCACGGCCTGACTAAATAACGTCGCCACTCAAGGTCGCTACGGCAGGCTTACAGTAAAACGTGGCTCTGAATGCAGCAGTCAAAGTAATCAAGGGCGCCTAGACTGACGCGGCGGCAATCCAAATTCAAAATCTGCCGGGAACAATACTCTACAAATTTATACCATGCCGTGACTCGGCTAGCACGGCACATTATCATGTTATAGGAGGATGTTTCTATATATTATTAAATTTATTAAAAGGTTTGTTTAATAACACGATCGCGCGCGCACGCATTCACACACATACACACACAGTTTTTTTATAATTACACGACAACCTTGTGTAATGTACTTTTAGACTTTTAAGGTTACAACCGTTGTGTGGCAAGAAGTTATTGTGTTAGAATTCCATTAATGATAACACTATACTCACAGGAGACATTCGAATGAAGTTTAACTGACCACTGACAAACGAAACACCATACTGGAATGCTGGCAGCGTGTAGGTACAGTTCGGTCTATGCTACTAAGACATAGTTATAAGCTAAAACACACACTTTTTGTCACTACATCTCTAGTATATTGTTAGTTTGAGCCATACAATAGTACGTTAAGGAGGCTCCGAAAACAGGAAGTGGCGTCACGATCAACTGGCCGGAAGTGGTGACGTCACGATCAGCTGTAGTGGCGTCACGGACGTGTGACGTCAATGGTGTGTGACGTCAGAGTGACGTCGTTGGTTCGTGACGTCCAACGACGTCATGATCAGCGTATTGGCTAACGATGACGTCGCGTCAGTAAGCAGCCGATCGTGAATTCGTCGTCGTTCTGTCAGCGTGGATCGTGACGTACCTTCTTGTCTGCGGAGCCCCCTTTCCCTCCCGGGGCCACCTCTCTTCTTCCTCGTGTCGTCGTGTGCGTACGTGGGTCTGCGTTGGTGTCCGCTCGCGGTCGGTCTGTGGGTGGGTCGGGCTCGGGCCCGGGCTCTGTCTATCCAGTGTGTTCGGCTGAACGTATACTTTTTTTTGTAAAAACACATACAAGTACACCTGTTCGGGTATTAGACTAATATTACTTACCAATTAAAATATGGTTTCGTTGTTTATACGGTATTTTTCTCCTGGCGTTTGTTCACTGCACTGTCTGTACTGACCAACGCTAATGTTTGAAAACTTGTCTACGAATGTAATGTGAGATGTTGCACGGACAACGGCTGACGAAACACTGAGCTCTGTCTACAACGCGTCACTTGTAGTAATGGTGGTAGTTATGGAAGGGGAAGGGATCATGGAGGGGGAAAATAACGCGAATATATTTATTTTTATTATAAGTGTATTATAATATATATATATAAGTGTATTATCCAAAAATATTTCACGCGCACACACACACACACACACACACACACACACACACACACACACACACACACACACACACACACACACACACACACACACACACACACACACACACACACACACACACACACACACACACACACACACACACACACACACACACATTGACTACATATTGATTGTAAGTGATCGCTTTCGATTATAAATTTTGTACCAATTGCTTACATTTACAAATATTTATATAGTAACGTGACAGAAACAGATGAGCCCATAAGAGTAAACTTAAGCAAACCCAATCGAAAAAAAGATGAAAATCATAATAATAAATAATAAAAAACTTAGAAAGTTAAAAGGAATAAAGAAACTAACATAACTAAGAAGTACAATACATTAGTTAATAAGAAAAATGTTATATAAAGTACCTTATAAGAAAACAGTATTGTAAACTATATTAAATAAGGAAAAGTGATACCAGTGTAAAATGTAAAAGTGAAGTGTAGAGAAAAAAAGTGAAGAAACACAAAAGTGGGAAATATAAAGTGAGTACAAACAATCTTGGAAAGATGATAATGTTTAATAACCAAGGGCACTTACCTATTAATACATGAAGCATTAAGCTTATTATTGTTTTTTCATTTGTTCAGAATAATATTATTATTATCATAATCATCAATCTTGTTGATGACCATAGTTGTCATAGGTTATAAGCCAGGTAAATAATTGAATCCCAATTATTTTGGTGATGAACAATGTTATTTCTTTTAGGGAACACTAATACCTAAGGCTTATTAACTAAATACTATAGTAAATAACTAGTCAAATCGAATGGAACTAGTAGATAAGCAACATATCAGATGATATGACAGAAATAATTTTAATGTTAATAACCAGTTCTTATGTTATGTTTATGTTATAAAATCTATGTTGATGTTAGAAGAAATTTGTTAAAAAATGTTAACCATGGAAGCATGGGATAGGACTAAATGGTTTGTTAAAAAATGTTAATGTAGAAGGAGGAGAGTAATTTGTAATTTTCAGAAGAATTTTGTATTTAATTTTAAGATTTTTTAAATTAACTAAAAAACAAAAGATATAATCAGAAGCATACACTATCACCTAAACATAGAAATTAACTTATAAAGATATAAAATCAATTAGCCTAACCAAAAGGGTAAAACACTAGGGATTAATAGGGGTAAACCATAAAATTGCCACTGTTAGATGGTTTTCCCTAATAAATCAAAGGTAATAACCAATTCCAGGGGTATAATATGATTTTGTGATGGTCAAAAAACCCAAATGGTTTAAACAGTATAATTTGGTAAAAACACAGAACATTTATTATGACACACACACAGGCCATACTTGGTATCATTGTAATTGTAATAAAACAAAGAATTACATGCTGTAAATTAAATTAAGGTAAACTATTTAACAAATAGAGAGTAATATGTACTAGGGAGAAAAAAATCTGTATTGTAAGAAATATTAGGTCATGTGACCTCAAAATTCAGTCAAATTAGCCAATCAGAAATTAGAAAAATTGCCCAAATTATTCAAATTCGAAAGAAAACGGTAACAGTGTATTGTTAGCACGAAAGAAGAACGGGTCAGTCCTACGTCTGGCTGAGTGAAAGTGTACTAAAGTATCAAATCTGAGTGTGCAAGGTTATAAAAAATTAAATTCAAAATTAATAAAAATAATAATAATAATGAAGATTTAAGAAGACAGAAAACCAATAATAAGAATAAAAGAAGAAACACAATAAGTATGCAAGACTAATAGCCGATAATAATATTGGAAGGTGAGAAAGTCGTTGTATTATAAACAAAGATTAACGATCACACCACACTAAGAAAAAACATCACAGACACTGTTAATTAACACTCGAGTAAAAAAAAAACGAACAAATAACTATTTTTACAGTAAAAAACTCTATATAATTCCATTCATATTAAGGGAAATGGATGGATGAACTTTAACACAAAAACGAACGTCTTAATGGCGGCCATGTTAAAATTTTCGTACTGACGCCTTCTTTGTCAAACCATCCCAAGCGGCGTTAGCTAGCTTCGGTTAATGAAACAGACATTATTTATACAATATTAATTAAACAAAATTCAGTTTCTTATATAAAATTGGATAGAAATTAAGATTAATTTGTAAGTATTGTACTTCGCTACGGCATTTCTGACTTTTGTAATGTAACCTCTCTTTCCTTTTATGTATTTTTAAGAGTATAAAACAACTTCTTTTATTTTAATATTTTCCTTTTTTTTTTGAAAGAGAAGCCACAAGTCAATTAGGACTAGGCCGGAGCCTAGAGAAGCAAAAATTGTGCCGGGTCCAGTATGACGGGACTTGCAATGAAACTCAGCTGTAATAGAACAATAACGGTTTTTATTGTATGCCAAGAATTAATACATGTAGGCAACTCTATCACATAGTTATCCCCCCCCCCATGAATCATAACTATCACAAATAAATTAAGCCCTGCTTTAACAATATTAAAGGCAACATATATATATCATAACGAGTGTGTATACTATTCAGTAAATATATATATATAAATATAAAATTCTCCCCCATTTCGTGACTAGCTAGACACAGACAAACATAACAAGACACACTGAAACATAAGGCACATAGACTCACAATTATACATCAATTCTAACACGAATGCCCCTGGAATGCACCCGCCTTGCAGGCAGTGTTAGTACCATACCCAGAACCCAGCAGTGATAAAATGTTCGCCCATCAGCAACCCGTTTCTGTAGAATTACCTAAAGCCAAAACCCCAAAAAGGATGATAATTACTCATAACGCATAAGTAAGACCGGACCGCCCATATGTATAGCATTCCACTGATCAATGACCCATCATGAGCGTATGAACCTTAAGTTCCTTCCACAGCATTAAATAAAAATTTACGGAAACTACATCACCTGATTTTTAAACAGTTGTTATACAATTCGAAAAGGTTAAATTGCTTCACAAATTCAGAAGGATTCAATAAATCAGTATACTTTACCAGTAGAAAAATTAATCAGTCGAGGCTTTACAAAATTTTGAAAAAGGAATCAACAGTATATGTTTTACAAGTAAAAAAAATTAATCATTATATGTGTTCTATAGTTAAAAATATTAATCAGTATGTTTTACAGTTAAAAAAAAATAAATCAGTATATGCTACAAGTGGATAAGGTTGATCATTATATATTTTACAAGTAAAAGAAAAACAATCAGTCTAGACTTTTGTGAGGTACAAAATGAACTAGTATATGCCCAGAAAAATGTGCAAATTATTTTCTATTAAAACCCGACTGGCTATATAAATATAATAGAAATGAAAGTACAATAAAACGGTTGTGCCCTAGCAGCTGTGGAAGCGCGCCAGCATGTGGTTGACAAAATTTGACAGGAATCTAACCTGCTTCAGGATGCACAAACGTGTGTCAGACAAAAACTAAGTCCCCTTTTAAACCCCAGAAAACGGCCAGAAAAAAAAACAAGGAAAACCCCCAGCCCTTAAATGTTAAACCCAAGGTGAATTTAATATTTACTCATTTCTGTTCCAGCCGGAACAGAGTCCATAACATGTTCTATAATTTTTTGTAAGGAGTAATATAATAATGAAATGCAAACGGTAAAATGTGCAAGTGTAAAAATATCTCTGGCCCGCTCCCCCAGTGCAGCACACAATTACAAGCAATGCACTTAGTGTTAGGTAATTCAGTTATAAAAAGTGTTCTTGAAATTAACTCATGATGATCAGCTGTTCCCATTTATAGCAGACAGTCTGGACACGTGGTCACATGGATTCAAATGAATATTACTGTAAAACCGGTGCACTGCCGGCCCGGCCCCAAAAGAAAAATAAAGAGTGCATATCACCTTAATACTGCTGCCTAAGTGCTACATCGTGAACCGGTCACCAGCTCCCTCTCCGGACAGGCTCTTCTCTAATGGTCCATGACTGATGCAGTTGTACGGCAATCAGCAAGCCAAATCTCCGTCTTAATCAAGAACCCGGGAGTCGCTTAAGTTTCAGCAAGGCATGAAGATGCAGAGAAACTACGCCGTAATTGTTCGGAGAGAGAGAGACCGATGTATTTCGCAGCTGGGCTAGGAACTGGAATCCGTCACCGGCAGAGAAAACCGACCACTTACTACGAGTTGCGCGCGCAACCGTACCCACTCACGTACACTTCGTAGTGGGCAAGGGTCGTTCCGAATAACCGGCGATATATTTTACAATTCATTTTTCTCGAATATTCAACGGCCGGCAAATACCGGCACAGTAATAGTTCACAGAACCTTAGAATTAATATAAGTGTTGTAAAAATTCCAACACAACCAACTATTGTAATTCTCGACCCTAGAGACAGAGTCGATGTATTAAATAACATTTCGAATTTAAAATCAAATAATTAAAATAAAAACCCAAGAGTTATTGCATCAAAAGAGTTGTATTTATTAGATAAAATATAGTTTAAAGAATTTCAGCATTTTATAACAGGAAGAAGTCAGAGAAAGAATTAAAATAACTTACTGAAGAAGGTGACTCACAGCTAGTCTACCATTGGGTGAAGCGGTTCCACAATCGAACGCAACATTACTTAATAATTATTCAAAATTAGAATTTTACCGCGTTTGACAGGGATCGTCTAGACTTCCACGAATTCTTAAATTAAGAAGAAAAGGGCATTAATTAATTGGAAAAAATGAAATTTAAACTAAGAACCTAATTGAGTAGAAGAAAAAATAAATTTTAAAGAAAAAATTTCGTAATATTCTATTTTAATAAATTTTTTTTTGTAACCAACGTTAATAAAATTTATTGAACACTAAGAACGAATTTAGGTTTTTTTTATAACGACAGGTTATAATATATATATATATATATATATATATATATATATTGAACCCCCCCTTTTATTTTTCTAAGTTTTGTAATTTTTTTTCTTTTGAATTTTATTTAATTTTATTTTTATTAAGTTTTTTTTTTGTAAAAGGGGAGAGACATCATATTTAGAACTAGGTAAAGAAAAAACCTAGAGGAAGCAAAAGTGTGCAAGGCCCAAATACAATTACAGACATGTCCCCCCAGGTGAATGACAGGACTTGCAAATGAAAAACTCTTTTAACCAACAAGCGTGTGCTTTATTCAACCTGTAAGATTTTACATACATTACAAGTTCGTAATTGTGTGAGCACACCATTAAAGGCAGAATTATATATATCTATGTATTTCCATTAATTCATAATGTCACAAAGTAAGTGAATTGATATTACTAATTGCAAAAATTTATGCCTGATCATGTATGAGTCAAAGTTGGTAATAATCTCATTCATAAAGCAATACTAATCCTTAAGTGTTGTATAATATCAATTAGGCTAGCCTGTTGTCTCAGCAAGCACATTTATGGTTATTCTCTTTTTTTAAATCAGTTACATATTCCCCAAAAAATATATATATATATAGTAAAATTACACACACAAACACATATACGACATGAATAACAAAACATCCCTCATTTCAACACTAACCTCCACATAAACCGATTCCCACTACAGTAAATAAATGAAGCCTAATATGTATAGCTAGGTACAAATATAAATGACAACGTAAATGGAATATCTCAGCTCCTAAGCATAGATTTGCCAGTATATTCACAAGCATAGTTCACACCAGAGAATGTAAGTGACCGCCCCGAAACTCAACCAGCCAAACGAACCCTTAGCTTAATCATTAAGCGTTAAGTATGTGTGTGAAAGAAAATCGTTTCTCATCTACAGCATCAGACAACCCCAGCTACGTTATTAAAACTCAGCCATGCCCAGATGACTTGATAGCACGAGATAATTAACTCCCTAATGGTCTTAATTAGAGGAAAGTTAGATCTTACAGTAAACTGCGGATGTGTGTGTATGTGTGTAACTTCTTACACATTATACAGTTATAAGATACTTCATTAGGTGTACTGTGGTAATGTTCACACATGCAATAACATGATGATCACACATAATTGAACATGAGAGTTTGTGCTAGAGTATAGTGTTCAGAACTTCACGAGTGAGCTTCTGGCGTCTTCTGTGCATTCACAAGTTGTAGAGAGAGAGAAATATATATAATCAGAATTTTCCCACCTGGATTGTCCGGGGTACATAGTTCGTATAGGCGCGGATCAGTGATGTCACAGTCGTGTCACCCGTCCCTGGTGCAGCTTAGCGTTGGAAAAAGTCCTTGGTGCAGCTTAGCATCGAAAAAGTCCTCGACTGACGGCATTGTGGCTATAGATCGTCTCTGCCATTACGGGGGACAGATGTTCGTCCGCCCCTGACACCCATCTCGTCCTTGGTCGAGCACCTGGACATACAATACTTGTAGAGGGTGTCATAAAGAAATTCACGCCACTTAGGCCGTCCACATTAAATACCAACACTAACTTTAAGCAGCAACCGCGCACACACACATCGCCACTAATTCAGATTAAACCGTATTAAGCTCGTCTAGCAATTACCTTCTTAAAGTTTCATTGAAATATTCAAATTGATTAGCTGTGTCTTTCGTTGTTATTAATTACATCAAAACAGCTGAGTGCAAGATAAAGTAGCATTTTCTCTATTGAAATCAACTTGACCCACGACTCTCACATTCATAATTTAATAAATTTAATTTAATTTGATTTTGTAATAGCATTAATGCCCAGATTAAAAACTGCTCAATACGCACACAGACACACAGGCATAACTCATAATGAAAGCTGAAACGCAAAATATATTTGGGGTTAGAATATTTTCAGAACCCTCAGACTTGCACGTACCTGGAGCAACACTTTATCTAGCCTATCATAGTGATAGGTTCGGAAGTCCTGGTTAGAAGTTCGCCGCCAGCCGAGACCAGATGAACAGCTTGGAGGATGAAGCAGAAATGAGAGCGATACAACGTTTCGCTCCAGCCAAGTAACCTCCGAAAGCAGGAACGTACAGACACACAGCTGGCTGGCAGCGCCAGCTGTATTGCGTAGCAGCACAACCATTTGTGTGTATAACCGACCGACAACAAACAATCGTAACAGGGTGGCAGTGCGTGACGTCAGCGGCGCTCGTTTTTAAAATAATAATAATACGTTGCCGAAGCCAGTTCGGCACAATATATATATATATATATTACAACAAATACAAATTAATTGTTGTTTGAGGAGCCCCACGTTCTTGGGACGTGAAAATTTTATAACACTACAAATTGATATTTATTTAATGTAATTTAAATGTGTGTTATATAACATAACAAATTCAATTTAATTTATTGAATTGATTTCATGGGTGTAATCGTAATAAGAAGATGATACGTTATTTAAGTTTAAAATTGTTCCATAATTGATTTATTAAACATAATCTTTCATATCTCATATTAAACATTGACTCATTATTATATCTATTTCTTTTATGAATTTGCTAACTGCTATAATTTTTTATTGTTCGACTAAGCTTTTCGTCATTACTGACATCTTCAGGTCTTAAACAACCAAGACCTCGTTGTTTAAGACCTGAAGATGTCAGTAATGACGAAAAGCTTAGTCGAACAATAAAAAATTATAGCAGTTAGCAAATTCATAAAAGAAATAGTAAGGATGGCTGCTAATTTAAACAATACGAAGAATAAAACATTATTATATCGTTTGTATGAAGTTTCCGTACATAACTTATTGGTAACAAATTACATACACAAGTTATACACAAATCCTATTATCTAATTTTAATTACTTTAAAATATTTATTTTGGTCTCGGCTTACTCATTGTGTGCTTATCTTTTTGCAATTGCTGATTCATTAGCTATAAAATGAATTTACTTCTATTCAAATTTCTTTTATATTACTTTGTTTTAACTTTCTATTGCATATGCATTCTTCTTTACCATCAAAGACTTTACTAATTACGTTAATTCAAAATTTAAATATTTCTCTTATCATTTACGTTACTAATTACTAAATTTGATACAAGAAATATTATTCTAATTTTTATTCTGCTTTTACATTTATGTATAATTTATTAATTTTAATACTGGTTGAATGTCGTCTATTCCTTTAATTAGTGTCTTTCAAATGTTTATAATTACAATGGTTTTTTTTATCACCTCGTTTGACGTGGTTATTCATCTGCACGTCCTCCTTCTGGTCCTCTGGTCGTGTTCTCCGTGTCCTTCTGGTCTTGTGGTCGTGTCCTCCGTGTCCTTCTGGTCCTCTAGTCGTGTCCTCCTGCATGTGCTGATTAATAGTCGTTTCGTCTCACGTTATATGCTGCCGGTGTGTCCATAGACCTCATCGTATGTATACTGCGGCTCTGGTTGGACATCTAGTTTGTCCTGTGACTTTCACTATAGATGTGAATTGGCGTCGTCGACTGACATAGCCTCTTGCGGCAACGGTTGAATCGAGACGAATAAACTTTATTAGCGCGATCTGGTATTTATAGTCAGGTCGTGCAAAAATTCCTGTCTGAACAATATTTGACCTGTCAGATTCTGTCGAGCGTCACTTTCCCCACTCTGGTTCAAGTGGTTTCGCCTATCTTCGCGAACTACGAAGTTTGTTTCACATCACTCGATGCTCAATCGATCACTAATTTTTATGTGATTACTATACGTAAATTGCACTTCTTTATCGTACTCACAAAAAGAGTTATTCATTTTTTACGTATAGTAATTGCACTTTTCGTCACATCTGTATGGGTTTTTAACACTTTATTCACCTATAATTTCTATACACTTTGGTGTCTTTTGTTTATCCTATCGTACACAGTTTTCTTATAATTAAAATAAACATATAAATATTCTACATGAAAAGAGTTGGTTACATTTCAGGAACGGACAGGTTTCACACACACCAACAAAATACGCGCGTACACAACGCTAGCGACAGGTGTGTCGAAAATGCATGTCCATGCATGAATTCTGCGCTCCCTATTTTTACTACGATCCAGCTTATGCAATCTGAATCATGTTTATTAATTTATATTTATTTATTTTTATTATTTATTTCATTGATTTTGGCAATGCTCAGTGCCGTTAATGTTTGTACTGTTGCAATATATATATATATATATATATATATATATATATATATATATATATATATATATATAGTGTTACATGACATTTTTACCATGCCCTTTTAACATAAATATACTTTGATTATCTTAATAAAAAAGTACCAAGAAACATAAGATTTTTAAGAAATCAGTAATGAAAGACTTGATTGAATATGGTTTATTTTAATTGTTTAATGTATGTTAACGAAGACTGTGATAGTTGTGTTTATCATAGTTAAAATGATGTTAATGATGATAAGTAAGAAGGACAATGTTAATGAACTTACTTTATGGAATTTTGTTTTATTTGTGCTGACTGTAAATTCATAAATACAGTCAGTTAAGGGGAATTATAAAATATTATTAATAGTTATTAGTAATTAGTTTGGGTCACATTAATTAATATTATATATGATAGTGTTAACAACACTAATGTTTTTCTTAACAAGAAAGTACCAAAATAATAGTTATAGATTTTTGTAAAATTAGGCATATTGAGTTTAGACAGTTAAGTTATATGAATAAGAATTTCTATTAAAATAATAATAAAACAATGTCAGGTTATGTTACAGGATTACTAAATGTGTCAAATAAATTTAAGAAAGTGAAAAGCACAAAAAGAAATAATAATAAATAAGTTTGGAACAAATAGAATAAAAAGTGTAAATTAATAACTCAAGAAATATAGAACAGAAGATAGTCAAAAGTGGTGTCAAAATGATCAGTGTTTCATCAGAAGATCAAAGAAACAAATAAAGTGAAGATCAGAGCTCTTATAAAAAAGGTATATCATTTTAAAGAAAATGAAAGATAAAATAGGAAAAGTTTGTTTATGTTATTACTATGATGTCACCAGGGTGACAAAAAAATGTTACATTGGAAACCAATAATATAGCTGATATAGGCCTTAGCAACTAATATGTTATAATAAATGAAATAAAATTGTATTATTGGATCTGAATGAGAAAGGTTGAATTAAACACCACATAGTGACAAAATTAAATTATGACACATTTTATATTAGTGCATCTAAATAAAACAATTAAATAATCATCCTCAACTAGATTGAATAGAAGAAGGCAGTGCTACATGACTATAAAGAAGAAAACCAGTGAATCTCTGAAGAAATTTAATCAACTGACACAGGAAGAGAAGTATTTTTTGAAACAAAATTAATCTGAACCATTCCCTGATAAGCCTAGACTATAGGTTTAAAAAACACTGATTACAATTTTAATAAAAACCATGTGGAACTTTCACTGAGAACAATATTAATGAATAGTATTACCATCTGTATAAAAAAACCATTGATGTATAGTGTTACTATAATCTAAAGTGAATTAAGTCTAAAACTAAATTTTACTAAACATAATCTAAAACTGAACTTTGTTAAACTATTTATATAATCCTGTTAAGGCACATTGTAACTATTTATAATCACATGTATTTGGGTACTTTCCCTATAAAAACTGTTGTTTATATCGTAGTCAAAAGGACCTAACTTAACACATTATATTTGTATTTTATTCATTAAATATAAAATATGAAATGTTTATGCCCTCAGGTATAAGAGTTACTATTGCTACTGCTGCCACTCTGAGCATGTTAAAATACAGCTGGCCAAACTTTGTTAAGCATTATATTTGACTTTTAAAACAAGTTAAAGAATAAACAAAGGATTTGAGTTTAATAAATACAGATAAAAGGTTTATTCGGTTCTTTATTTCATGAATATAAAATGGGTATGATATACTAAACAAGATATCTGGTACTGTGAATTGACTTCAATAATTAGATTAAGTTGGCAACACTCCTCATTTGAAAGTCATGGCAGATTATTCAAATCTGTTTTGATGAGCATAAGTTATCACATTCATTGCTGGAAGAAAAGATTAAAAGAGATTTAATTACAGCTGATAAAAAACCATATAATATTTTTTTAATAAAAATTTATAATTGATATTTTACAAATAAATTTTATTTGCAACCGGTGATTGCAAATTGGCGCTCAACAAACATTCCCCTGAACAGATACTCATCCTTATAAACTAATAACAAAGAATACACATTAAACATCCAAGAAATAAGCAAGGTACAATAATAAGGTAACGAACCTATTTGTGTCGTTACAATATATATTGCAACGTGACAAGCTGTCTCACTATAGGTAAATGTGGAGCATAATTATTGTCAGCTGTTATGGGTGTCCGGAACGATAGAAGAATGCTTGGAAGTAAAATAATATTATTAAAAATTAAAGTTAATAGGATAAATTAGTAATAAGACAATGTAAAAATTATGAAGATATAATTTAATATGTGAGTGAAGTGTTGTGTAGTGTGGGTAGCAAATAGAAGGTAGGTTATGGAAGTTTATTCATATGTAATAAAGCATTGTTCTAGAAAATTCAAGAATAAGGAAGTCAATGAACACGTGGCCGGTCCAGAATATCATAGACTATATGGAAAATACGCCTACGCGCATATCGGCGGTGACGTCATTCTGCAGCGCCGCGGCATACATTGAGCAGTATTATAAAAGCAGTAGCCAGTCTTCATCTCTTCTCTGGGAGTCTTCATACAGCACTCAACGAAAGCAGTCGCGGTGGGCATCGTCCAGTCAACATCAATTCCAGGCAGTCCTTGGGCCCGTGGAGTCGTGATAGCAGCGAGTGTCGGCAGGGAACAAATACGGAGTACGAGATAGTCGACTACCGTTCCTGAGCTTCGTTTTGCTGATTTTGGCGGCTGGAAACGGACACCTAGAGCAAGGCAGTTCCTGGAGGCGGTTGCTGGAACGTGGAACCAAGACGACGGATCGCTGGAGGCCGGATCGAGATCGTCGACCAGGAGGGCAATGAAGACAACAGAACAGGGAAGCCAAATTTAAATAAATTTGTTATCAAAGTATAAAGCTTTAAAGTGAAAAGAAAGAACTTTTGAACCTATAAAAAAATTTTATTTCATTGTGTAAAGTAAAAGAACATTTATTTTAAATATAATTTTGTTTAAAGGAGCCTTTGAACAGTTAAAATTTACAGCACTATTTAAATAAAGAGAACATTTATTTAAAATATATTTTCAAAGAAGATTTTGAACTTCAATAAATGAATTTTGTTTAAAATAACAAAAGAACATTTTGATATAATTGCGTGTAAAAGAAAAGGACAATAAATGTATATATTTTCACTAATTGAGCATTCTTTTCTGCAAGTCTGGACTGGGCTATAACCTGTTACCTTGCAATATATATGTATAATACTTGCAACACTTACTTTATTTGTTTTTGTCTACCTAAATAATATATCTGTGAGAATGCACGCTGTACGTCGGCATATTACATACATTACCTAACAAAGCATACAGAATTACTACAAAATATAATAAAAAAAAAAATACCAACACTTTTCGTAGATACACTTAATATGTGATGAATTAGTTGTCTTCTACGGATGGAATCCTATGACACACACACACACACACACACACACACACACACACACACACACACACACACACACACACACACACACACACACACACACACACACACGTTTGGAAACGAAACAACTTAAATGTTTATACCATGGAAAACAGTTATATACATATTTAATTTTTGTAATACTAAATGAAAAAAAAAATTAAATTTTTCTACCTATGGAAAACAGTTAAACAAATTTTTAATTCTGCGCCAGTAGTGTGTTGGGGAGAATACTGAAATAGTGACGTCACGATCAGCTGACCAGGGGGCGATGACGTCACGATCAGCTGTTTGTGACGTCACTGTTTAAGTGACATCATGCTGTTTCAGTGACGTCACTCTCCTGTTTAAGTGAATGCTGTTTCAGAGACGTCACAAACAGCTGATCGTGAGGTCGTTGACCTGGTCAGTTGATCGACACGTGTCTTCATGTTTCAGTAGTTTCCCCATGTTGTACCGAGGGGGCAGGTGGGCGGAGGTTGGTGTGGGAGGAGGGGGGTTTCTGTTGGCGTGTATGTGTATGCTGGTGGTCGGGGTCGATGCCGGGGTCAAGCTCGGGCTCGGACTCCGGACGAAGCGTCGCTCGTGATTGTCGACACAAGACTGAACGGGATAGCTAACGAGCCCTGTTTAAATAGACGGACAATCCCCCCCTCTTGGTCCACTATTGAGTGTAACTACACAACACGTATTGCACCATACTGTTTGACGGTAACATGATGGAACAGTTCTAACAAGTGGATTGCTCAACGACTCGTAACTAATTAAGCAATAAACAGCAACACATCCAATAAAAAAAACCAAACCCGTTCCACAAAAGTCAGCGAGAGATGTTGCTCCGTCCGCGGTCAACGAAACACTGACCCTGTGAACGCTGTGTCATTCGTATAAATGGTGGGTAGCCGGGAAACGAACGAGGAGGGGGAAAAATAACGTGCATACCAAAAAACATACATACAAACGGAAAACTGTAGGAAGTGCATCGTCAGAAATTGTACAACCCCATTATCGAATAAGCCCAAAATAACTTAAAACAACCAAATTTTATGTAACATAAACAAACCAGGTAGCACCATTTAAGTCATTAACAAATAAATAATAAAAATAATCAAGCAATAAACAGTAATTTGAGATAACAAAACGTGTATTATGTCATATCAAAATACCCACCTACTCGGAAACATCGATAGAATTGCACGACAACGGGTAAATAATTAAGCAATAAACAGCAACAGATCCTATAAAAAACCAAACCCGGTCTATGCAAGTCATCGAGAGATGTTGCTCCGAACGCGGTCAACGAAACACTGACCCCTGTCGACGCCGTGTCATTCGTATAAACGGTGGGTAGCGGGGAATGGAACGAGAAGGGGAAAACCTGTTAATACCAAAATATATCTTGGATATATTAATACAAACAATATTTTATGTAACAAGTCGTCAGTACCAACAAACGACTCGAATCAAATCTGTAAAACCCGTTAGCACCATTTAATTTATAAACAATAAAAATAACGAAGCAATAAACCACAATTTGCGATCATAAAACGTGTATTATGTCTTATTGAAACACGTAGTGTTTATTGCACTTTATCGGACGCTTGTATAGGTTTTATTATTGTACATATGTGTGTTTTGAGTTTTTGTGAATTTTAATATTTGATGATCTCCTTGTGAGTGGTAATATGTGATGAAGGGGTCATATGACTCGAAACGCGTCATAAAATTTACAATTTGAAGTCACTGGACGGTTTCAATAAGGTAAATCATTACTATATAAAGTGACTTGGACCGTATAAATAATGTTTAAAGTGTATTATGTCATAGCAAAGCACCTGGCTATTCATCAACACTAATAGAATTGGCCCATAACGCTTCACGGTGATACAATGCAACAGTTCTATCAACTGGATTCCACTAAGAAACCAGGGCGCGAAAGTCATCGGCTATTCACATTCGCTCCCCTCTGCAATGCGAGAGAGAGCGTCAGACTGTGGTGAGGTGAGGGGGGACACATGCGTGGGAAAAGCTAGATAATATAACCCAGCTATAACCTCGAATATAACCGAGGGGAGCAAAACCAGCGCGTGCCAGCAATTAACATTCCACAGCCATGGGCAGACGAAAAGGGGTTGGCACGCGGGGTTAACCAGAGAGAGAAGTAATGAAAGAATGAATGGAGGGGTGAGCGTTCGAAAGTTGTAACTGTCAAGCGTTAAACCAAATACAAATATTAACTCTGATATTGATACTAAAATAAATCGACGTGAAACTAATGAAGAATTTAATTAATCTCCATGAAAACTTAACACTCATTATTGAATCGTATTAAACATTCCTTAAGGATAAAACTGCAAGTGTTACGTCTTCAAATACAGTTGCAAATTGTTAAATATACTTCGTCATAATTACAAATTATGCTTCAAGGCCCACCCTTTCTACAAAATACAGAATATCACAATGTGAAAACCCGAAAGGCTTAATAGTTGACAAGTTACTCATTAAACGTATTGAACTTCTAAAATTGAAAATTACGTAAATTGTTCTTATCCCCACAGGCGACTCTCATCTCAAAACTTAAATGACGTTCACCTTGTGAATGAGTTCTCTCAGTATAAACTATAAAGCTGAACTAAAATTGTTACTTGAGAGCGTCTTTATAAGGTAGCCACTCCCTGTTGTCAATAAAACGGTGATGGAACAGTCAAAACTCTTATGCGACAGCTAACATAATTGTATGTTATTACTACTAATTTTTAGCCAGTTTCATTTTAATCTGAAAACGCGACTTCCACTTCGTAAACGTTAATAATAAAGCGTATACACTAGAGCTCTTTAAAATAATCTACAAAAGAAAGCGATGTAGAAATGTTCCAGGATGCATGTTTTCTAAAACGACATACACTCCAATAATTTAATACTTAAATGTAGTGTCTGTTAATGCTCCAAATACGTACACATGAGTACTGTCATATTATATATTTTTGGTGCTATCAACAGTTTTGGAAATATAACTTTATCATCACTTAACCAAAATATCCATCAAGCAATTGGTGCCTATTTACCAAAATTTCAAGCAATTTTTAATAATTAACAAAATAATTGCGTAATGCGTGGTATTTAGAAAATATCTGTAACAATAATGTTACAAACTGTAAAAGATGAAATATTAGCAGTACTATTCAGCTGTGTTGGTGATGTTATGTTAAAGAAGAAAGCTTCTAGACTTACCACAACCGGTTGCTGTTCCTGTAAATGCATCAAGAAGAAAAAATTACCGGCTGGAAGCCAACAAGGTAGGAATTCAACGCGACGATACATGTGCCCGACAACAACAACACAGTCACCAAAAAATATAATTCCATTACGCACAAGAATTCAAAAAAAGCACAGCGCAAGACGTGTTCACCCACCAGAGTATTCAAACGTTCTGATTACGGAGAGGTAGAATTCGATCCGTGCGAACCACACACTTGTCGATGTTTGAAAAACACATGGCCATCACATCGTGGGAACGAGAAGGAGTAATATACACACTACGGAGTAAATGACCCTTGCTGAGCGTGCATGAATGTAGAACGCGAACAGAGTACTCTTTGTTCTCAACCGGAACAGGCGAATGCAGAAGGACCTTCTTTCGCTCTAACGGAAGTGAATTCAAAGCTGTAGTCTGTTACAAAGTGTTTGTATAAGGTTGTGCAATAATGTTACCATCATAATATCTAAATATAACAACGTACTAACAGCTGCGCGCGCGCAACGATGCTAGCCCCTATATACTGTGTAGATTTACTGCCTACGCCTCAGTTAGCAACTGGACACTTTGCTGAAAACTAGTGCTTGTCTAACCTAAAAAAAGTGTGCTTTATTCTAATTAATTTCGTGTAAGTCATAGTATATAACCATGGCAGTATATGCTACACGTACAGTCGCACTTAACGGGAGTGTAAAGACAATAAAATATAACGACTTTGAAGACGGAGTAGACACGGCATCCGTATTGTTGGAGAGAATGGCGGACATTATTCCGGAAGACGTTCGTGCGGAATCACCCGATATGGGGGAAAGTTTCGAGTGGTACTTGGCCGTACGCGTCTTATTTAAAAAACTAGTAATCGATCACGAATCTGCTCCAGACGGGAGTGTTTCGGTCGCGTACGCAACTCGTTTTACCCGTAGCGGCGGCGGACCCGGAAGACGTTAACGAACAGTACAGGGAGTCCGTTGAAAAAATGTTGGAATCGGTATCAAAGTTTACTCGCGAAGGTAGCGGATGGGTCGAAAACGGGATCGTAGCCGTCGAAGTGAACTTGTTAAAATATCGTCCTCTGGCCGGATCCAGTTACATACCACCACCGAAGAAATTATTAAGGAAGAAAGCGTTAGTGAACGTGCAGAATCTATACGACGATAAATGCTTCCTCTGGTCCGTTCTAGCCGGTTTACATTCGATCGCTTCTAACCCGCACCGCGTGTCTCACTACAGACAGTACGAAAACGAGCTGAATACGGAGGGGATCGACTATCCGGAGCCGATGAATCAAATTAAAAAATTTGGAAAACAAAACGCAAACATTTCGGTGAACGTGTTCGGTTATGAAAGCGAAATTAATTAGTCCGGATACAGAAAAGACGAAGTGTACCCTATACTCATAACCGAGCACAAAGGTAGGACGCACGTGAATCTTCTATTACTGGTCAACGATGAAGGGGTCAAACGTTATAGTCTTATTAGCAACATGTCACGTCTACTGCTGCACAACACAACGAGTGCTAACAATCCGGTTTTCTTCTGCAATTACTATTTGCAACGATTTCGCGATAATACGGATCCTAAAATGGCGCGGAAACGGTTGAAAGAGCACGAGATACTCTACATGCCGCATGAAGCGCAAAAAGTCGTACTGCCAACCGGTAAATACAGCCACATGTATTTTAAAGACTACACGAAGTGTCACAGAGTACCGTACACGGTGTACGCGGACTTTGAATTTTTTCTTCGCCCCGTGTCCGGTTGTACTCGCGAAGAGGATAGATCGCACTCGCAGGACATCGCGCATCACGTGCCGTGCAGTTTCTGTTACGTGATCGTCGATTGGACCGGTAAAGCCGTGAAAGAACCCGTCTTGTACCGCGGCGGTAATGATGTAGTGGAGACGTTTCTCCGAACGCTGCGCGAAGACGTGAATCGACTCGAACGCGACTTCGACAGACCCTACCGCATGACAGACGACAACGAACGCGAGTTTCAGAACGCCACTGCGTGTCATCTGTGCAAGAAGAGTATCGAGCGCGGCGATGTGGGGGACAAAGTGCGAAACCACGATCATGTGACTTGCGAGTACTTGGGAGCCACGCACAATGCGTGTAATTTAAACTATAAGGTGCCGCAACACGTTCCCGTGTTCTTTCACAACCTGCGCGGTTACGATTGCCACCATCTCATCCAAGCGTTCGGGAAATTGAAACACGAAGAAATCAAATGTATAGCCTCGACCAGCGAACGGTACGTGTCCGTGTCCCTTGGTCCTCTCTAGTTTCTCGATTCCGCGCCGTTTATGAACACGTCTTTGGAGAAGCTGGTAAAGAACATGCGAAAAGAAAATTTTAAAATATTACGACAGTGCATGCGAGCGGGCGGAAACAAACAAGAAGAAGAACGCGTTGAAATGCTGGTCAGGAAGGGGGTCTACACATACGAGTACATGGCGGACGAAAGTAAGTTCGAGGACGCTTCTCTGCCCGCGCCAGAACACTTATACAACCGCCAAGCCGAGACGCCCATGTCGGACGAAAATTACGCGCACGCGCAAAACGTTTGGACGGCTTTCAGTATGCGAACGTAGGCGACTATCATGACCTCTGTTTGAAAACCGACGTGTTTGAAAACTTTCGCGAGACCAGCCTGCAGTACTACGGGATAGATCCGTGTAATGTTTATTCCGCGCCGGGACTCGCGTTGAACGCGATGTTGAAAATGACGGGAATTCGACTTGAACTACTTCAGGATTTGAACTACGTGCAGGATAGACTGCACCTGTTCGCAGAGAGCGGGGTAAGAGGGAGTAACGCGATGGTACCCACCAGATACGCCAAGGCCAACAACCCTTACGTACCGGACTACGATGGCGAACGGGAAAACCATTACCTCCTCTACCTGGATTGTACAAACTTGTACGGTATCGCGATGCGACAGCCGTTACCTCACTCCGGATTCCGATGTCTGGAACGCAAAGAAATCGACGCGTTAGATTTCAGTACGGTAAGCGCGGAAGACGAAATCGGCTACATTCTCGACGTTGATCTAAGTTATCCCCGCCGTTTACACGACTTACATTCGGACTAATCGCTGGTGCCGGAATGCAGAAAAGTCGGCGAGCACGAGTTGTCCGCGTACGGCAAACGATTCTAAGAAAAACTACATCGTACACTATAGAACGCTGCAGCTGTACCTTAAACTCCGGATAGAATTGAAAGCCGTCAATCGCGTGTTAGCGTTTCGTCAGAGCGCATGGATAAAGCCGTTCATAGACTTCAATACGGAGAAGCGGAAAGCCGAGGCGAACGATTTCGAAAAAGACTTCTTCAAACTAATGATCGGCGTACGGCAAATCGTTGGAAAACGTCCGGAAACGTATAGTTTTTGGTTAGTCTCCAACGAACGCGAAATGATAAAATTGAGTGCGAGCCCGAGATTCGTGCACGCAAACGTGTACAACAAAGACTTGGTAGGCGTGATGATGAAAAAGAGAACCGTGTACCTCAACCGTCCGCTGTACGTAGGATGCACCGTGTTGGACATTAGTAAATATGTGATGTTCAGTTTTCACTACGAGTTCATAGTCGCGAAGTACGGATCGCGTGTTCGATTGTGTATGACCGATATGGACTCTTTGTTGTATGATATACGCACCGATAACGTGTACGACGACATTAAGGAGAACCTACATCTTTTCGATACGTCGGAATATCCCACGACCCATCCCTGTTATAGCGCGGTAAATAAAAAACGCTTGGGAACGATTAAGGACGAGACGCACGCGAAACCCATCGTCGAATTCGTCGGGTTGCGCGTGAAATTCTATTCGCTGTTGGTGTTGCAGGACGACGGGGATAAAAAGGAGAAGAGCGTAGCGCAAGGGGTATCACGATTGGCTATACAAAACCGATTGACTCACGCGGATTACAAACGCTGTTTGCTGTCACCGACGACGTCGAGTAACCGACAAACGTACATGTCCGCGCAGATCATATGCAGCAAAGACCATCGACTCTACACGCGTCAGATAGTGAATTTGACTTTGTCACCGTACGTCGACAAGAGATACGTCTTGGACGACGGGCAGAAAACGCTAGCCTACGGTCATTACAGAATTCGCGAGATGGAAGAGTAACGTGCGATGGTTCAACGGGCTAGCGTGATACGGACCGCACACCGTGAAAGCGTGATTCGGTACGCGAGGAGAGCGTTAGAGGCGGAGGAGGAGGAAGAAGAAGATATATATAGATAGGAACCGATTAACGCGCGCGCGCTATATGACTTTACACTACACAATGCGATGTCGTTTATTATAAGTACACGTACAGTAGTTAAGTATATACGTTTGTGTATCGGGCAGGATATCGAGGTGTTTTGTCTGAGTTTGCTCCACGTTATGTGTGTGAGAGAGAGAGAGAGAGAGAGAGAGAGAGAGAGAGAGAGAGAGAGAGAGAGAGAGAGAGAGAGAAATGAACGATTGTAACCGGCTATGTCACTGTCGCGGTAGAGATACTCATAAACGTAGTCGAGTCGTCTGAGACGAGTCACTGGCACGGTGGAAACACCTGTAAACTCGCATCGATTTAACAGAATCTTTGTGTGTGTGTGTGTGTGTGTGTGTGTGTGATAAGTGAAAAAACGCTTCTCGATATTCCAACCGTATACCGAATTATTAGTTTAAGTGAAAAAATGGACGACAAGGAGAAACGGGTCATTCGCGACATCGAAACGATCAGCAATAACATACGGAAGAAATACCGTGCGTTAAAATACGGGATCCAAGAAGAGGAAGAAAAGCTAACAAGAAGTTACAAACCGAACTTGGAACCGTTGAAAACCATTTCGCAAGCGTTGGTCGGAAAAAAACGTAAAACGACTGAAAAGCCGATGGTGACGATAACGAAAAGTAAGAAGAAGAAGAAGAAACAAGAGGAGGAGGAGGAAGAGGAGGAAGAGATGGATAAACAGCTAGTAGACTTTAAACATGACGGTACACCGCGTTTCCTAGACACATCCGTAGTTGGCGAGACGACGACGACGAACGTTGATGACGATGACGATGACGACGACGACGACGACCCTAGTTTAACTGTCGAAAGACTGTTGAACACACCCGAAGGAAGACGTGAAGCACGTAATTATTTTCAGAGCCAATACGAACCCAATTCACTAGCGTATAAATACATAAGTATGCTCGTATCGGCTGATCGTGGTCAAAAGATGGATTATACGTACGGTGTAAGACATGAGGGCGGTAAATGGATGATAGGCGATTCACAGGTGGAAATCGATGGTAACGATAATTTTGTTATCAATGGTGTCCGATACAAAGGCACGCCGGGACTTTTCAAACTGTTGTTCATGAAACGTCATGATAACGGTGTTTACAACAAGGACGATATCGCGACTTACAAGCGTATACTGGAAGCGACTAACTCACACAAACAATACTATTTACCGACAACGCGAACAGAGTATAAGAAGAAAATAGGTTCGTTGTTTCGATCGACACGTACGGGACGCGGACACGTGAACAACAACAACAACTACATCCAAAATGGAAACGATATATACGTGGAAGTAAGGGGAGGAGGAAACGATAAAATCGATTACTTGCACTGGAACGATCCGAACGAACTGGTGGACAGACTGCGATTGTTGGTTGAATCCCAACGCGCCGGCAACAGCGGCCACACGAACGAAATCGTCTACATTGTGGAAGAACTGCGTGAAGCCGACATCTTTGTATAAATCAGTCCGATATACCAGTACGTATAATATGTATATAAACGAGTGTACAGAGTCGACACTTTTCATTCGTATCTCGGCACGATGAGCGTTGACAAATTCGGCAGACACCAGAGCACCGTCACGGTGCGAAGGGAGACGCGACGCAGTCTGCGGGAGGGTATCGGTATCGGTTTGACGGTGGACGAACATTTCGACGTAGCTGGGAAAAAAATACGAAACTTGGGCGAGCCGCTCGACGGTAACGATGCCGTTCCACTACAGTTCGTGCAAGACCACTGTCTCTTAGTCGATGACGATCCAACGCAAGATTCAAGCAGCGGCGGCGGTGATGGCGGCGTCATCGCAAGAATAGACGTCAAAGGTCTAAGCTCGCCAACGTCGGAGCTCCCGCCGATCTCGAGGACGCCGTCAACAAACAGTACGTAGACTACACGTGATTGCGTTTCACAACACTGGCACCGAATACGAAGCAGAAGAAGAACGTGGCCGCTGTCGTCGACGCGCGCGACCACCGCATACAAGCTCTCAGCGAACCGATTCGTGCAAGAGACGCTGCGACCAAAGGATATGTAGACGCGAAAGTTATACCGCGGGACACACAATCTAACCTGTCGGTGGTGAACGTGCGAATAACGCAGTTAGCACCGCCCGTGAACAAGAAGTACGCGGTGAACTTGGAATTTTTGAACTAGCACACGATCGCTTCGTTAAACGGAAATTGGTTCAACGCGCAAAGAATGACTGTTTTAAACGTCGGCGATGGCTTTCGGGTCATGGACGCCATAAACGTACGTCAATTGGAGGATGCGAGGCAGTACGCGACGAACGAAATGTACAAATTCGCAAATGTGTTCCAAAGACGATGGGAGAAAGTAGTTTCGTACAGCTATAAATTGCACGCGCACGCAGCGCGGAGTTCACTCGGCGCCGAAGAGGCAGCGTTGATACACGCTAACAACGAGGAGACGAGCGACTTTATAGAAGATTTGGATAAGCCCGGAGGGAAGGACAAAGATTGGAGATCCGTTTAAAAGGTCAATAAATAGTAGTCATCTACGAGTTACGTGGTCATAATGTTAAAAATGAAAAAAGGGGCGTGGTCATGTCAGAAAAGTGGTTAAAAGCGTGATACCTTCCGTCACACAGTCAGTACCGACTCTGATCAATCGAGCGGTGGATGTGTTACCGGTGGAACTGCATCTGCCCGGATACACGTTCTGCGGACCGGGAACTAGACTGGAGGAGAGATTGGCACGCGGCGATCGCGGAATCAACGAGTTAGACGAAGCCTGTCTTAAACACGACATCGCGTACGCCAAGTATAAGGACAACGAACACAGACGCGCAGTGGATCACGTGCTAGCCGGCAACGCTTGGGACCGAGTTAGAGCTTTGAACTCGGGTACCAGCGAACGAGCGTACGCGACCGCGGTAGCTGCAGCGATGAAAGCGAAATCGGCGTTAGGCGGCGGACTGTGCTGCGGACGTAAACATCGTCGTCGTGGTCGTCGCAGCGGAGCGGTTGTCAAACGGAAAAAGGCAGCACGTACGACTGGATCGGGAATTCGACGTCGACGGCGATAGAACGGAGGTGGAGGTGGAGGAAGAGGAGGAAGAGGCGGTAACTGCAAAACGGGTTCGGGACTGTACCTGCGTACGTACCGAAAAAACTAGTAGAAATACCCGTGCGCCCGTTGTCCAATCGAGATCTGTACATGTACGCGAAAAATTGAACGTACCTTATTTTAGAGGCGTGTACATGCGCGACGCTTTACCGTGCTCGCCGCCGTGGGAGAACGAAAGCGCCGTCGTGAATCATGACGATACCGCCGGACCGGGGACGCACTGGGTATGCTATAAGAAGCGAGGCGACAGTGTCATGTACTTCGACGGGATTGGCAATTTACGTCTGCCGGTCGAGCTGATGCGGTACTTCGGATCGAACGTGACCGACGTGCATTACAATTACGCGCGTAAACAACCGCCTTACACGGTCGTCTGCGGCCATTTATGTTTAGAGTTTTTGTCGTCAAACGATCAGTAAACGACAAGATGTCTTCGCTTACGGTCACCGTCACGGGTACGGATCCGAGCGCTTTCGTTTGTGACTTTTCCACCTCTCGAACTGACGGACGGTGAATGGTACGCTGGACTGTTGGATTTCACCACGTGGAATACCGAACGTGGAAAGCGGCAGAAACAACGTCTTTCCCGTACTGAAGGGTGGTGGTGCGCGTAAAACGTTAGAACTCATCGAACTACCGACCGGCGCGTACGAAATCGGTGATATCGAAACGTACCTGAAGAAATCGCTAGACGACAAAAGATTCGTTCTGCGACCTAATAATAACGCGTTGAAATGTGAACTGTATTGTTCTTTGTTCTTACGAGATCAATTTCGGTAGTACACAACACGGAATCGGTGCCATGCTGGGTTTCATCAAGAACACCAATTTAGAAGCGTATAAATTACACACGTCGGACGCGCTCGTAAACATTAACAAAGTGAATGTTCTGGAGATAAGGTGTAACGCTGTGCAAGGATCGTACAAGGACGGACGAAATGAACACATTCTGCATTCGTTCCACCCGACGGTCGAGCCGGGATTCAAGATAGTCGAAACGCCCAGCAACGTCATATACCTTCCGGTGAACGTGCAAAGTTTACGCAACATTACTGTACACGATCAAGACGGTGGTATCGTGAATTTTCGCGGGGAAGTCATCACCGTGCGAATTCACCTAAAACGGATGTAACGATGGGTTTTTACTTCAAAGATAGTTTTTTTCTGTTGCACCGTCATCGTTGTCGTCATCGTCGTCGTCGCGCGCAAGACTTGCAAAGATAAAAGAGGAGCGTACGTTCGGGAAACCCGTCAGTCGACGTTCAACTTTGAAGCGGTTAACACCGGCGAACCGACCTGCTCTCACTGGGCTTCAAAGTCAAGAAAAACAAGTAGCATGGCAGTTAGTGGTATCTTAGCGGTCGATACCGGTCCGCTCTTCGACGATACCATCACGCATTACGAGTACCACAGTCACGCGCCGTACGCGTCTCCGCGATACGGTAACAACGATGAAATACATATACCCATGCTGCAGCAGGACATCTTCACTCTGCCGATGGAAAGCTTCCTGTACGTCGAAGGCAAGTTGAGCAAGAAGCAGAAGACCGGACTGAGTGATACAGGCGAAGTGAACGTGAAACTGGTGAACAACGCGATCGCGTTTCTCTTCGAAGAAATCCGTTACAAACTGGCTGGCATGGAAGTGGATCGGACCATGAACGTCGGCATCACGTCCACATTGAAAACCATGCTGTCCTTGGCAAACCGGACGTCGATGCGATGAAAAACGCCGGATGGGTGTCACCGACGACTAACGAGATAACACCGAAAGGTAGCAACGTTGAATTCAACTTTTGCGTACCGCTGAGGATACTGATGGGATTCGCCGAAGACTTTACACGGATCATTTTAAACAGGAAACAAGAGCTGATACTGTTACGCACGTCCACCGATTTACACGCTATGGTGATGACGACGAGCAGCGCGACTACGGCTACGGACACTAACGCCGATCTCGAACTGACTACAATCTTGTGGATGGTTCCGTACGTGCACGTGAACAACGATACGCGGTTGGAACTGTTAGACCTGATGCGGAAGGACCGAACCCACCGCTGTCCATACCGTTTCGCAGTTGGGAACTCCACGAGTACCCGGCATTACCGACGAGCAGCAGGCAGACGTGGACGATCAAGACGTTGTCGCAACTGGAGAAGCCGCGTATCGTGATACTAACATTCCCGACCGGCAGAAAGAACGATGTGAAAAAACTCGCTGACGAATTCGATCACTGCGAGGTGACCAACGCGAGACTCTTTCTGAACGTCAAGTACTACCCGTATGATAACCTGAACTTGGATATCGCTAACGGACGCTACGCACTGCTGTACGACATGTATTCTCGTTTTCAAAAATCGTACTACCATAGGACTTAATCCAACGTACTTCTATCGCCGGACGAGTTCAGAGATAAAGCACCGCTATTTGTCTTCGATTTTAGCAGACAGGACGAGTCGCTGAAGTCTTCACCGGTCGACGTTCGACTGGAATTCGAGTCCTCGAAAAATTTTCCCGCAGAAACCACAGGCTTCTACATGATACTTCACGATTCGCTCAACGTATACACTCTGCTGTCCAACACTGTACACAGACGCCCCCCACTACTACAACCACCACCACCCGGGTAATTGTCTCCCCCACCACGAACACCAACAGGAAGTCTCGAGATTTATATGCATATTTCCGAGTGTTGGATCATCATGTGTCAGTTGAGAGACTGCAGTTGACTGGGAACGTTGTTGTTGTTACTGTGAACGTTGTGACTGTGTTTTATTACCTAACAACATGACTTCGGCAATCTTTGGATTCGAACAGCAGCAGCAGCAATCGCAACCGATAAACCGCGACGTGTACTTAGGTCTAACGTACCCGTTGTCGCACAGACGGTATGTAACAGCCGGTGTGTTTGAAGAACGCGGACACGATTTCGTTTACGAACGGTGCTCGTCCACAACGCGTGCTATTCGATTTCATCGATTGAAACTTGTTGATTTTATTACAGAAACGAATTACCGATGATCTTCTGTATCCTCGTTCGTCCGACGTTAAGTTGGTTTTGTTTCAGGACAAGGATAAAGGAGACGAAGACGACAGAATTAAAAGTGCTTACGTGAAACGCGGATGTATATATTTGAAAGACAAAAGGCATTACATTTGATCGTAATCAACGAAAACGAGTGGTCGTGTTTTGTTCGGTGAATACCAATAATTAAAAGGTAAGAAGCGCTTTTGTTTTACGAACAAGAGAATGTTAAACTGTACATCGATCGCGTAGTGTCGAATGCGGGAGGACGATACGTGTGCCCACCGGACGTGTTTTGCGATATCGTGATGTACGACCGTTTGAACGACGAACTCGTTATGTACGGGAAAGCGGAACCTGTGATACCGGATAATACCGTAGTCGAGCTGATACAAAACCTTGAACAAGACGAAGAATTTTGAAGGAAAAAAAATTGCGGAGTGAATATAAAAGATCTCGTACGCGTTAAAATAGTTACACTTCTCGTCATGTGGCCGCAAGGAGAAGACGAGGACGTTTGAATCGCTGTCGTCGAGTTTCAAGCGTTCCGAGGTGTGCAGAACGAGTCCGTTATCAAGGAGTTCACCGCGGTAGACCTGTCTACACGATGTTTTACGGTCACGTTTTTCGCGCCTCCTTACGAACTACCACGTCTCACCTCGAAGACGATACGAACCAACCGAATGGTTGGAACGGCGCTATCACCGGTTGAAATGGGATGACGGTTACATTCCGTACACGGACGTGTCGCGTACTATCGTGCAAATCTGTGCGAATTTCACCGCGATCTACACTAAAGGATCGGGGAAAGCCGCTTTTCTACACGCCTATCACCGCAACGTTATTGACCTCAACGAAATGACCCTATCGCGCAACATCGGAACGATAACGAGGACAACAGCGGCGGAACGTTCACCAGGTGCGCGCTGCGTAGAGCGTTCTTCTACAGCGAGTGGTTGATAAACGCGAGAAAAAAACGTGCTTTACAACGGTGTACTCTGTGCACGAACGTTATGTATAACAATATATTTTACGTATATATTGTACGGAGACTCCGCCGGGAATTGAACCCGTGACCACGAGCGCATCAAGCGCCCGCGCTAGCCTCTAGACCAACAGGAAGCTCTAAGCGCTTCCACACCCCCCCAAAACCAACTACCCTTATCCTGGTTGGTGACAGTCTGATCGTTAGCAATAGCGAAAAGGCGGCCGCCTTCCGGGATACACTCCAGTCGGTTCATAGCTATCCGACCAGCCCCGACTTTGACGCAGTCGCCGAACACTCAATTAACACTTTCATACACACGCACAGAGAACTCTTCAGACCAGACGACAGACTAAATGGACCATACGAACTTCCACTGGAGCAGCCAATAAGAGCCGACGACATAAAATACAAGCTCCCGCAATCCCGTAACTCAGCGCCAGGCCCCGACGCCATTCCGAACAAAGTTCTGAAAGCTCTCCCTGACATAGCACTTGACGCACTATCCCAGCTTTATACAACAAGTGTACAGCTAGGATTCGTACCCCAAGCTTGGAAACATGTCCTGATGTTTCCCAAACCATCGAAATCTGCCAGACTTGCATCAAATTACAGGCCTATATCGCTAACTCCCGCAATCTCCAGGCTATTCGAGAAAATACTAGTAGCCAGGATCCATCAACATCTGAAAATTCACAACGTCCTAACCAGTACGCAGGGAGGTTTTCGCCCTGGGTACAATATCTATGACTAGCTGGTCAGGGTGATCAGCGCCATCCAGGAGAACTCATAACTCAGACGCCCAATCGTCATAGCGCTTCTCGACATCCGAAAAGCATTTGACTCCGTCTGGCATAATAGCCTCAGATTTAAAACCCAAGGATGTCACTTCTCCCCAAACATCATAAAATGGCTATCGCAGTTCCTGGATGGCCGAACAGCACAAGTCCGAGTTAGCCAGCATCTCTCGGCACCTTTCCAAATACACGCTGGTGTTCCCCAGGGCTCAGCCATTAGCCCGCTACTATACATCATCTTTACCAAAGACACCCCTCCCCCCTCCACAGCTAACATACCCATAAGCAGGCCTGGCCCAGTATGCAGATGATACAGCATACTGGGTCTCCCAACAACGTCACCAGCGAACCATCACACACTTGCAGGATATGTTGCAGACTTTCTTTGAATACTGCAACACTTGGAGAATCACAGTGAACACGGAGAAGACCCAACTTTGCGTTTTCAACCGCACAGAACGTAACATGAGTCACTTCTTTCAAAATCCAGCCCGTGTTGGCCTATCAAACATAATTTCGAAGCGTGACTACAAATACCTTGGAGTCACCCTTGATACCACACTGACCTGGCGCCAACACATCAAGGAAACCAATGACCAAGCGCGAGTCCGTATCCGAGCACTACGCACACTTAGCATTAACGATCGCTGCTCCAGTGAACTACTCAGCAGGATCTACACAACTTGCATCAGGCCGATAATAACTTATGCACACCCGATCCTGCTGACGACTGAGACCAACAAGATCGACTCATACAGAATCACAGAACGGCGCGCACTGCGCCTTATCTACCACCGTCCTCCCATCACCAAAACCCCGAATACGACTTTATATGCCCTAAACAAACATTTCCCAGACCTGGACACATTCCTACACAAATTAAACTGGAAGTACACAACTACAGCAAACACCAGAACAACATTACAAACCCTCCTCACCCCCTCTAATTGACCTGCCCAAAATGCCCGGCGATCACACTTCATTCTTAACCGTCTTCTGACTTTTGCGGATACTACGTAGAAGACCACGTAACAGAAGGGTCTCCCAGGATCCGTCAAGGATTCACCTCTAGCATAAGTTAAAAAAAAAAACTGTCCCCTGCATCTTCCTACTTCTTCAACGTCGCTATCAATAAATAAATAAAAACAAAAAACCCTCCACTGGTAGTCTAATAACCCAACAACTTGTTCCTTAACCCACCCCCGCCCCTGACGCCACGACGACGCTTCTCACAAACTTTAGCGTCAATTGCTGCACACGACACTGTCATTACAGTCAGTAAGTTTATCACTGACACCCCCCACACCCTCTCCTAGAGGCTACACACACCTGAACACCACCATCCTCTCTACACGCTGGTACCACCACTTTCTCGTCGGCCGGTCACCGCTGGCGTACGCTACCTACCCACAACTCCATATCCACATGGATGAACGGAGCTTGCTCCAAAACAGCCCGAGAGGACCAGTCGGCCCTCTCAAGTAATACAAAAAAAAAACTATACCTTTCAGTCTTGTGTCGACAGTCGCGAGCGACGCTTCGTCCGGAGCCCGAGCCCGAGCTTGACCCCGGCATCGACCCCGACCACCAGCATACCCATACACGCCAACAGAAGCCTCCTTCCCCCTCCGCCCACCTGCCCCCTTTCGGTACAACATGGGGAGAATACGGAAACATGAAGACACGTGTCGATCAACTGACCAGGTCAACTACCTCAAGATCAGCTGTTTGTGATGTCACTGAAACAGCATTACCTCACTGAAACAGGAGAGTGACGTCACTGAAACAGCCAGTGACGTCACTGAAACAGTGGTAGTTACACTCAATAGTAGAACAAGAGGGGGATTGTCCGTCTATATAAACGGAGTTCGTTAGGTTTACCGTTCAGTCTTGTGTCGAAATTCTCGAGCGACGCTTCGTCCGGAGCCCGAGGCCGAGCTTGACCCTGGCGTCGACCCCGACCACCAGCACACACATACACGCCAACATACATTTCTGTATTATAATTTTAACCTTTTTTTTTAATGTTGCAGTTGTAGCTGTTTTATCGAGTTGAAACGTTCACCTTTACTACTATTTTTACAATACTTAGTTTGCAAGCAATCCACTCGTTTCAACTGAATATTTATTTTTACGTATAACTGATAATGGGACGCATCCAGCAAGCAATATGAAACGTTGGGCCATTTTTTAACGGTACAAATGATAGAAATGAGTGAAGATAAAAATACAGCGTGTTATTATCAACGCAATAAGTTTCTTAATGTGTAAGTATAAAATCATATCTGTGTCAGTTCATTGTTCTTTTAATAATGCATAATATTCAATTACAGTTTAAAATACACACTACTCATTTAAGTTATGTATCAAAGAAAAATTAACATGGCGGTAAGGTACAGTTCCAATTTAAAGTATTTTTAGAGTAAAACCATGAACTTCCAGAACAAGATATGAATTTTGTATTACATTCATAACCACGGAAACAATTCTACAATGTCAAGACGACGAAAAAATTTTCGTTTGAGATGACTGTTGGGTGGGGGAACTTCAGTTCGTTAAAATAAAATAACGGAAATAACTTTAAATATTCATAGAACAGAAGCTAATTATTCCAGTAGGCAATAAAAGTAAATGATGTTATTGTTAAACATTTGTATCTGTTTACATGCTCGCGCGCAATCAGCCCACGCACTTACGTCATTCGCTTAAAGTACAGCTCGCTACGGCCAGCTGCGACAATAGTTAGTTAAAACTCAACCTTTCATCTGTTCGCTACTCTCTTCCATTTGCTAGCCGCAGCAATGTAAATTTTATTAATGTAACTAATTTTTACAATTATTCTCTCTTCTATTCGTTATGTATCTTGGCAATGTACGCCACACGTAATTGCATGGGCCTGCGCTTCTTTATATAATTGTCAATAAATGGCTATTAACTCAATTTCCATACAGTCCGCTTGTTCATTCAAAAACACATTTCCGATTCCTATACCAGCAGCACTTCGCATTGCAATACTAACTCTAGAAATTCTCGAGAGCGTTGAGCATGCAACATATGGTCCTCCGGGACGGATATGATTCATTTCATTTCATGGATGATTCATTCAACATACAATTTATTTCACGGATGTGATTCATTTCATGGATAATTCGTTTCATGGATTCAGTTCAATAAACAGGCCCTATCAGCATTTTTCACCATGATTTAAATCAGCAGTTCTTTAATCATCAACCATAGCTGGAGCACGCATTGTACGACTTTGGGGACGTCATACTTCGCCGACCGGATCGTTCGAAGCATTATTTCAGCAGTTGAACACCATCAGCACGTGGCATTCATCATTTGGGAAAATCCAAAGCAGCCAATCTGTGCAGGATTCGACCACTTCAGACATCACCTGACAGGCAGCGACCGTGTCTACATCATCAATTCATGGGTACCGGATTTGCCAAGGTTTCGACACGCCCTGAGGCCTTTTCAACATGTCGATAAGTACCACATGCCAAGTGACTATAAATTCATGTTTCATATTAGTTTTCAATTTTGCATAATTTTGTATATCTTTCAATGGCATTCAGGTAAAAGAAGCAGTATTAAAACAAAAATAATATAACTTTTTTATATCAGTTTCATTTGAATATGAACTTGGAATTTTTTTGCGAACTTAACAAGCTTATAAATTTTTTCTGTGAATCAATCACAAATTTAAATAACTTAACAAGCTTTTTTAATTGTAAATCATATTTTTCAAATAGTGTTCATAGCAATAGGGATTGTACTGCTATATTGTATATACTGCCTAAATCAGTATTTATTACAACATAGAATTAGTTTAAGATGTGTTAAGCAATGGTTACCGCGTTGTAGCGTGACTTTATAATTTGGATATCCTGCATGGTCTTGTTCATCTCTTTGCATTCACTTAGTTTTTTCGTATTATCATTTAAATCTTCTGTGAAACACAATCATGACTGATATGAAGGCGGTGATCAAAAAACGTGCCACGATCAAGGCCTCTATATCGCGCATAAACACCTACGCGGATAATTTTGATCACGATACGCATGACCACCATGCGCTAAAAATAAAGCTTCGTCATCTGATGGAGCTATCCGCCAAATATGACGAGATTCAAACGCAAATTGAGTCTGAGGACTCTGACTTTACCTCCGCTAGCGATAGAGTTCAGACGGAAGATGATTTGTACAACATAGAATGCAAGTTGCAAAATTTATTAGATCATGCCGAAGAGATGAGCAAGAAAATATCAAATCAATCCGAAGTCGTCACATTCAGTACGCCTCCTATTCAATTACAACCAATTAAACTACCCTGCTTCGCAGGTAACATAATTGACTGGCAACATTTTTACCATATGTTTTTGGAGTTGGTTCATGTCCGAACAGACCTGACCAGCATCCAAAAATTTCACTACTTGCACTCATCACTAAGGGATGAGGCGCTGAATGTTATAAAATCACTCCCAATCACGCACGAAAACTACACGGTGGCCATTGAGCTGTTAAGAGCCCGGTATGACAGTAGATTGATTGTTACGGCGTATTATGCGGCCAATGTATTGGGCATGAAGCACATGCAACAGGATTCTATGCTTAGCATTTCCAAATTTATAGATGATCTCACCGCTAACATAAATGCTCTGAACTCATTAAATTTATCAGTGAACACATTTGAAATTATTTTTGTGCATTTTCTCGTCCAAAAACTTGACGATCGTACATGTAGATTATGGAAGGAAGGTTTAACTGACGAACAACTTCCGAATTACAATAATTTTATTAAATTTGTAAATGCGAGACGCCAGCTGCTACAAAATGTAAATGCACCGACTGGTTCGTCTTGCGGCAGACAAGTTAGCGATAAAACTTCTTATCGCAAATCGGCTAAACGCGCTGAGTTCACTGGGTCACTGATACATACTCAAACAAACAATAAATTTTGCCAGCTGTGTCGTGGCAACCATAAATTGTCCGAATGCCCACAATTCGTGGCCTTACAACCGACTCAACGTAGAGAGGTTCTAATAAGTCACAAGCTCTGCCTAAATTGCACACGCTCGGGCCATGAAAGCTCGCGTTGCCCTTCCAAATTTTCGTGCAGAGCATGCTCGAAAAGGCACCACACCATGATCCACGCTTCAACAAATAATTCGTCGAACAGGAACAATAATCAATGTTCCCTAAAACTACAAACTAACAAATCAATTTTATTGTCTACCGCCGTATGCGCCACAACCGATCGTGCCTGTAACAAACACCCGGTAAGAATCCTGTTGGATTCAGGGTCCCAAGCGAACTTTTGTACGATGGGTTTCGCCAGCCGCATGGGCTTAAAACTAAACAAATCCGAACTGCCTATCACGGGCATAAATAATTCCCTATGTCAAGCCAATTTCAGCACAAGTGTGCGCCTAAACTCACGCTACAGGGATTTCAGTTTGAATGTCCACTGCGCTGTTCTGCCCAGAATTACAAATAAACCTCCCTACAGAATCCTTTAACATGGCATCGTTGAAAATTCCAAAAAACATATTTTTAGCTGACCCGCAACTTAATTTTTCGTCACAAATTGACATATTACTCGGGGCACGTATTTTTTGCAGTTGATTAGGCCGACTAAATTTGTTCGCAGTCCGCACTTTCCGATAATACAGGAAACGAAACTAGGGTTTATACTCGCCGGGAATTTACCCTTCAACGTAGACATGACAAAACCGGTCTCTTCGTTTACGGCTCGTGACGACAATAATGCCATCTCGTCACAGTTGAGGAACTTCTGGCAGTTGGAGGATGTTTCTTTCCGTACTCCCTCAGCTGAGGACTCGGAGTGTGAAAATCATTTCCTCACAAACACCTATTGTAATGTAACGTATTGCCGCGTTACAAATTCAGGGAACCCATCTTAATTAAGCTCCGTCAATTAGATGGGCTGCCTACGTTGTAACAGAATGTATCCACAAATAATTAACTTAACAAATTTACTTACTAACTGTGTAAGGAAACAAGGGAAGGTATACTATTGATTTACGCACTCATTATATGTGTGTGACAAGACGACTTCTCTTTATTTAACATTTAAAAACATTTACTGACAGATCCCATGACATTACGAATTAAACTAAAGTTATTTGAATGCTTTCTTTAAACTTTGGGATCAAAATTGATTCTATTTGGCTATACCTCGGATCCGGGTAACCTTCGGTATTTAGTCATTAAAACTTTTAGTTATACTCAATTCATGATATTAGCTTGCAAGACCTTTTGTTTTTTCTTTATTTATTATTCCATTTGAAGAATGGTATTATTACTTGAATTATACTACGATACATTAACATATAAACTGTTACAACGTATGATGTTTGAATGATTACATTAAAACTCTTAGATTTAATCTTTTAATCTTTACAAAGTTAATAGTCTCTGAAAAGTCTCTTTTAAAGTGTGTTGTGTAACAAATATTATTAACTCTCGATAGACAGGCTATCGAGTCACCTTTAAATTGGTATGTAGAAACCTCGTCCTGGGGTGTCCGTCTTGGGAATCCTTAATAGCGCCGTCATCATCTTGGTCTGGTCTTCGTCATTAAAGGGCTCAAAAGTCCGCAGGGTAGATTGAACCTTCTACGATGATACTTGTAGATTCTCGGATGTCCTGATCTGCATATTCTGTCGGGTCTACTAGAGTTTGTAAGTTCTGGTAGTTCACATCTCCAGGTATGATGTTGGAAGTGTTGTTAGTTCTTGAAGTTAGTAGTCATCTTGTTTTACACCATTTTTATATTTCGTGTTATACTTTAAGTCTCTTGTTTTTTACATAACTATACTGGTTAATACTTAACATATGCTTTCAGCAGCAATTTCTTGTATACAACATTAAAGTAAAACAAAAGTATCGGCAACATAGTGTAAGAGCTTTAGCTCGTACGTCTGCACCGCATGAAGTCAACGTAGCGAGAGAGCGATTTTCTGTTCGCTTCGACTGGTACTTAACAAGGGAAGAGTAGGGGCACTATTGCGCGAGAATATAGTCCCTGTCTCTCTTTAAGTAAACATTTTTATTTACACAAACTATCCCTAAATAAATATACATAATTTAAATAAGTTGTTTTAGCGACTATCTGTGTCTTCAGATTTTTAATTATCAACATTAGGTTTTTTATATCTTAATCTAAACTCCAGACGACTCGGGGGACATGTCGAGTCCGGAATTAACAGGTCAGCGCCTGATAACAAGCAAAGGGTTAAATACGACAATAATAACTATTTACAATATGTCTTTTTATTAAAGTTTCTTTGGGCTTATTAATTACTTCTTCCTCTCATACTGAGTACATACAGGTTTTTATGTTATTATAGTGAGATTTAAATGGCTTAATGGCTCGCAACCTTAATTTTTAAAATTTTTTTATTATTTTGATTATTGTTACAATTTAAATCGTCACAGTAACACTAGTGGTAGTTTTGTTGTGTCGCTACCCCGTAGGACAAAGCATCTCGGCGATTCTCTCCCCGGAGCAGTTCGCAGATTTCAGACACTCGAACTCAAATTTAGGCAAAACCAGTCTTTGCACAAAGAGTATACTATTTTTATGCAGGAATATTTAAGCCTGGGTCATATGTCTCCACTCGAGTCATATGATTTATCAATTAACAAGTCAAATATTTTTTACTTGCCACACCATGCTGTCGTCAAGTCCACTAGCACAACCATCAAACTTCGCGTTGTTTTCGACGGCTCAGCCAAAATGTCAAACGATTTATCGTTAAACGACACCCTTATGGTTGGTCCTACGGTCCAGCAGAATCTTTTCACCATCATGGCGAGATTTAGAACGTATCGTTACGCTCTCATTGCCGACATCGAGAAAATGTATCGCCAAATCTTGGTATCCCCGAGGGATTCTAACTTACAAAGAATTGTTTGGCGTGACGCTCCCCACAAGGAACTTAAACACTATACTCTGAGAACAGTCACATATGGGACTGCCAGCGCTTTATTTTTGGCCACTAGATGTTTAAAACAAATCTCTCAAGAAAATAGTACTCAGCACCCCTTAGCCTGCTCTGTCATTGCAAACGATTTTTACGTCGACGATCTCATCACCGGATCTGATAGCTCACACGTCCTAACGCAACTAAACTCTGACATTTCTGATTTATTAAGCCGGTATGGCTTCACTCTGCATAAATGGTCTTCTAATGACCGGAATATAATATCCTCACATACCAACTCATCCCTGGACTTCAACATGGACCAAACCGTCCGCACTTTAGGTATTCAGTGGGACGTTCATGCTGACAGCTTCGCATACAATATCCAAAGAGATCTTAAAATTGGTGTGTTTAATAAAAGAAGGGTATTATCCGTCATCGCTGGAATCTACGACCCATTAGGGCTAATTGGACCTATTACATTCTGGTGCAAGCACTTTATGCAAACGCTATGGTCTTCGGGTACAAATTGGGACGACCCGCTGTCTGACTCATTATCAATTCAATGGGCCGAGCTTTACGCTCAATTAATTTCAGACACTCATTTTAGGATCCCGAGAGCTATAAAGGATTCATGTAATTTTCCAATCATTTCATTTCAATTACACGGGTTTGCCGACGCGTCAGTAAAGGGTTACGCATGCTGTATTTATGTGCGTACGGTATATTCCGACAACAGTATATCATCTCATTTATTGTGTTCTAAATCTAGAGTCGCCCCTTTAAAGCAGATATCTTTACCTCGCCTTGAGCTTTGCGCCTGTCTATTACTGGCTCAGTTGGTTTATAAGGTTGTCAACGCTGTGACCTACAATTTCAGCGAGTTGTATTTTTATTCTGACTCTACGATTGCCTTACACTGGATTCACCAACAGTCGACTAGGTGGAAGGTATTTGTGGCCAACCGCGTCGCGGAGATACAGCAGTTCACTGCAAAGGGCACTTGGTATCATGTAGCTTCGCATGACAATCCCGCGGACATTCTATCCCGCGGCTGTTTACCCCGTTCGTTACACCGCCACCCGCAATGGTGGCATGGTCCATACTGGTTGTCAAAGGAGCCTTCAGCATGGCCCACCAGTCCTTTTGATTCCAATTCTTCCTGTAATCATCCAGATCTGGACAAGAAAAAACGTAAACAAGGTCTACTCGCTCTGGTTACCGCTTCATCCTGTTCTAACTACATTGAAGATTACTCCTCGCTTTCAAGACTTATTCGTGTGTTTGCTTATTGCCTGCGTTTTATTCGGAACGCTAAGTCTCCCGTCGCTAACAGAAGCACATCATTTTTAACGTCGCAAGAGCTATACAGCGCACTTTTGGTTTTTATACGCCAATCCCAGTTATAGCATTTCAACATCGAAATTAAAGAACTTCAGGCACAACGCCCTGTACCTAATACTAGTAAAACTTTTTCGCTTAATCCATTTATAGACAACGCGGGTATACTACGCGTGGGCGGACGCCTTCAACAGTCTCAGCTAAACTATAATAGTGAACACCAGATCATACTCCACCCGTAGTCTCATCTTGCTAGACTAATTATAGAAAACGAGCATATTCGACTACTCCATGCCGGAGTACAATTAACGCAGTATTCTCTACCTCAAAGATATTGGATTATCAATGACAAATCTTACATACGCTCCGTGATACACAAATGCATCACTTGTTATCGATTTCGCGCAACTGGCTCAAGCCAAATTTTAGGACAATTACCCTCTTCCAGAGTCACTCCTTGTAAGCCATTTTCACAATGTGCCGTCGACTATGCCGGTCCCATGTTTCTACGTCAGGGCGGGCAGCGGTCCAAATCATTTACAAAGGCTTATATTTCACTCTTCATTTGGATGGCCACTAAGGCAATTCACCTTGAACTGGTCTCAGATTTGACTGCAGACGCTTTTATAGCTGCCTTGAAACGCTTCATAGCTCGCAGGGGCATCCCTGCACAAATATTCTCCGATAACGGTACAAATTTCCGTCGTGCTGGCACTATATTACACGATTTGTACAAACTCTTTCAGCAGGACGAATTTCAACAATCCACTCAGGACTTCGCCAGTTCACAGGGGATTAAGTGGTCTTTCATACCTCCGTCAGCGCCTCACTTCGGCGGTCTATGGGAGAGCGGAGTCAAAAGCGTTAAATTTCATTTACGGCGCGTTATCGGCAGTACGCTTCTAAACTTTGAAGAGTATTACACTGTTTTGACTCAAGTAGAGGCATGTCTGAATTCGCGTCCCTTGTTCACTGTTTCAAATGATACTGGGGATCCCGAGCCTTTGACTCCAGCACATTTCTTAGTTGGTTGTCCACTTACTGCGCTCCCTGAACCCGACTATTCGGATGTAAAAATGGGTCGCTTGGGGAGATGGGGGCTTCTGCAGAGATTCACCTACTCTATATGGAAGAGTTGGTCAAGAGATTATCTGCATCAGCTCCACCAACGAAATAAATGGAGAAAACATTCAAAAAATTTGTCTCCAGGACAACTCGTCCTCATTTTAGAAGACAATACGCCACCTCTGCAGTGGAAACGTGGTATTGTCACCCAAATCTATGTAGGTCAGGATTCGTTAGTACGCGTAACGGATGTCCGAACCACACACGGCACCCTGCGTAGGCCTATCCACAAGCTGTGTCCACTTCCCGTGGCATTAGACTAATTGATTTTTCGGTGCTTCATACCCGGGACATTTCCGGATGAGCAAATTCTCTACTTACTACTAAGTACAATGTTAAATGTACTTATTTATACATTTGTATTTATTTATACCAAATTAATGTACGCTATGTATATGTGCATTAGTAAACATTTTAAACGTTTTTTCCTCAGTGTGATGTCAGTTATTGTGTACTGTTTGGTGCAGTGTTTATTATTACAATGAATTCTTTTGGATATATTTCTATTGTGCTATTATTATAATGAATTTTTTTTTATATATTTCTATTATGCTATTATTATAATGAATTTTTTTGGATATTTTTCTATTGTGTTATTATTATAATGCATTTTTTGGATATATTTTCATTGTGCTATTATTATAATGAATTTTTTTGGATATATTTCTATTGTGTTATTATTATAATGAATTTTTTTGGATATATTTCTATTGGGCTATTATTATAATGAATTTTTTTTGGGATATATTTCTATTGTGCTATTATTATAATGAATTTTTTGGATATATTTCTATTGTTCTATTATTATAAAGAATTTTTTGTATATGTTGCCATTGTATTATTATGTAATATTGCTTATTATGCACTAATTGTCATGCTATTATTGCTGAATTTGTTGGATTTCCATTAATTATTGTGTAATGCTACTTACGATGTGTTATTCATTACCATGTATTATTGTTATTGAGTTTGGGGTATTGTTATTATTCTTATTATGTGTCATCACACAAGCAATTGCATTTTATTATTATATATTATTCGATGAGCATTGATTAATAATTTATTTACATTTATTTATATTGTATTTGTATTTATGCTATCTTATGGGGCATCTATCGATGCGCCAACATTCATTATACCATGTATTATCACATTTTTCAGGTTTGCAACTTATTAATGTATACTTGTATATTTTCAAGCAACCTTTTTTTTACTGTAACTTATGTCAAAATCGCCCGATTTTGGGCGGGCAGTATGTTAAACCTTTGTATCTGTTTACATGTTCGCGCGCAATCAGCCCACGCACTTACGTCATTCGCTTAAAGTACAGCTCGCTACGGCCAGCTGCGACAATAGTTAGTTAAAACTCAGCCTTTCATCTGTTCGCTACTCTCTTCCATTTGCTAGCCGCGGCAATGTGAATTTTATTAATGTAACTTCTTTTTACAATTATTCTCTCTTCTATGCGTTATGTATCTTGGCAATGTACGCCACACGTAATTGCATGGGCCTGCGCTTCTTTATATAATTTTCAATAAATGGCTATTTAACTCAATTTCCATACAGTCCGCTTCTTCATTCAAAAACACATTTCCGATTCCTATACCAGCAGCACTTCACATTGCAATACTAACTCTAGAAATTCTCGAGAGCGTTGAGCATGCAACAGTTATAATTATGCATTTATAAGCAAATGTGAGTTTAAAATTATTAGTTTAATAAAGTTATTAAACCCTTCAGTTTAAAACCACTCCTGGTTTTGTACTCTAGTGTTTTACATGTATCACTTTCATTAGAAATTACATAATTGTTTTTTAAGTCATTGCTTCTTACATAATTAGTCACTACAATAACTACAAAGTTTGACAATGTTTTGGGCTGTACCAGTATGTCCTCATTTGCTATTAATTTATCATTAATTCTTGCATCTAGTTCTCAATTACAAGTCACTTTAATTTTCATTATTAAGACTCAATTTTATTCTATTAATTATTGGTTTATATTCTACTAGTGGTATTATATATTGATGATTCTACTGGTATCAACCTCTTTCTTTCATCTTGATATTCTTAAAGGTTTTTTAGATTGTTTATTGGGTAAATCCTATTCTGTCCATTTCAGTTTGTTGGTTTACACCAATCACAATATAAATCCTTCCTTGGTAAACTAGTATTGGTACTGGTATAATCCTTATAACCTCTAGTTTAATTACAATATAACAGAATATGGATTGATAACATTTTTGTTATCATTTCTTGTCATTATACATGAAAAATGCTAGTTACTAGGTTATGTGTGTCCTATACTGGCTTGCAACAATGAGTTCCATTTTATGGCTTGTTTCTATACTTTTTTCCACAATTATTTAAATGTATTAATACTATTAATTATTCTTTATTGTCTGGTATTTATTTCCAGCTTCTTTTATATTATTTTTACAATAATCTTGGAGATTATCAGTTTTTCTGATATCTCTGTTTCTATATCATCTACATACATAGTAGATATGATACAATGTTGTTGTTATCTTTTATATCTTATTAAATCTTATCTTATATCTTATTACAAAGTTTTAATTTCACTATCCTGGTCATTACATTTTTATTTTATATTAGAGTTATTGTCACAGTTGAGTCACTTATAATAGGCTGTTAATGGTTTCATGTCATTGTCAAGTCATTTAATAGGGTTTGTATTTTTGTTTTAAGTTGATTCCTTTTTCTCAATCATGAGTATTATTCTCTATTTTCTTTATTTGTTCTTTTCTTTTCTTTGTCTATTAGTTCTCCTGGTTGAGTTAATTCAATTCTTCCCTATTTTAACTTAATTCATTAATCTCCTTCAATTTATATTCCTTTGGTGTACGTTCCAGTTATTCTCTCTCTGTCCGATCTATTGGGTATATTGGGTCAACGTTGGTCTTGTCTCTAGTCAGTTGTCTTCATTTCTTTCGCAGTTAATTATTTCTTAATGTTGATCTCTTTCCTCTTCTCTTTTAGTTTGAAACGTTACTGTGAACCTGTATATTAATGTAATATATATATATATATAAACACATACAATAATAAATCAACTATTAATGGTAAATATAAAGCATTGTAATGTACATAGATGTAAGTAAAGTATAAATGAAAAATTGAATCAAAGGAGGCTCGACTATGCGACAGTCAGGCTCCGACAAAATAAGTTACAATAGACCCAAAACACCCTTACATGTCATAAAAGCATAAAATGTTGTGGCGTCTTAGACGCTCTCGATGAAATCTTAAGTTAGTCTTAGAACGCTAGTTGTTGAGATAGTTGGGTGTGAAATGAAATAACGAAGTGGACTGTATATGGTTTTTAGAGTTAATTGTTTATTGAGAATTTGTCAGAAGATAGTTTCTGGCGCGTGCAGTTCAGCGCGGCATAATGCCGGATAAGTAAAATAGAGTTAAATATTGAAAGACATAATCGTGTGTAAAGGCCGAGATCGCCCAAGTACTTAGCGCATGATGATCATGCTAAAATTTAGAAATAATGAAAAATAAGGTAGCCGCGGCTGGCGAACTGAGGCGAGATGCCCGCTCGGAGTCTTGCAAGTAACTAACCAACTTTGACTGCTGCTGGCCTGAATCAAGCCGGCAGCAGATAGCGGGGAGAAAAAAATGACGTCACTGCACGCGACTGCAATGCGGTATTACAGTACAAAGTTTAAACGAGTACAAAGTTTGACCATACTGCCCGCACAAAGTCGGGCGATTTTGCAACTTAAGCCATTGTGTGAATAGTACATAATAATTGACATTACATGACACCAAAATTCAATAATACATAACAAATGATAATACAATAGCAAAGACATAATAATTGACAGGCATAACAATAGAGCAATGACACCAAAGAAATTCAATAGTACGATAAATAAAATTCCATAACACGTAATAACATGATAATGATACATAATAATACAATAAGCAGACAGACCTCATAGTTGGCAGTACATAACAATAGGATAATGATCCAAAAAAAATTCAAAAATATATAACCATAGAATAATACAATAGTAAAAGACATTCATATGCATAATATTAGAATAATAATTATTATCAAATGTTATATACAAAAGCAATACATAATATACTTGAAAGCTTTATACATTAAATTGATCCTTTTTTTTTGTAAGTAAATCATCTCTGACATAAAAATCTGTAAATAACAAAATTAATTAAAGCTTATTAGAGAACTCAAAAGCAAAACAAAACAATTTCTGTGCTAAAAAATGTACAAAATAAAAACTCATGATAAAAATAAAAGTGCTTATATAAATAACATGATCTTTCTTGAAGCATCAACATATGTCCAGTAAATACATACATTTAATTTTTAACAAAACGCAAGTAATAACACAATCTATATAAAAAAAAACATCATCGAAAACTGATTCAATATGGTAATACAATGATAAAAACTTAATAATAATATAATAAAAACACAAATAGGAAGTGTGATAAAGGTTCGATACAATGATGCATGTCGCATGAACGCTCATGCAATTAGTCTGAGGCCACTGGAAGTGGACATAATTTATGAATGGGCCGACGTAGGATACCGTTTGCGGTGCGAACATCCGCGACGCGCACTATATATTCCTGACCCGAATAGACATTAGTGACTACCCCGCGTTTCCACAGCAGTGGGGGGGAATTGTCTTCTAGAATAAGGACGAGTTGTCCGGGAGTCAAATGTTTTGACGGGATGCGCCATTTGTTGCGTTGTTGCAACTGGTGCAAATAATCTTTCGACCACCTTTTCCATATAGACTGGGTGAATCTTTGGAGCAGCTGCCATCTGCCCAAACGACCAATATTGACTTTGGAATAGTCAGGTTCCGGGAGTGCAGTGAGCGGAGAACCAACCAGGAAGTGAGCTGGAGTTAAAGGTTCGGGATCCCTAGAGTCATTTGAGATGGCGAACAAGGGGCGTGAGTTAAGGCAGGACTCTATTTGAGTTAGGATAGTGTAATACTCCTCAAACGTAAGAATGGTTCCGCCGACAACGCGCCGCAAATGAAACTTGACGCTCTTGACTCCAATTTCCCACAGGCCACCGAAATGAGGTGCTGAGGGAAAAAAGGAAAAGGAAGTGTCCCTATCAACTATGGGGAGCCTAGAGTTCCGAATGAATCGACGGCAATACGAAAATACACGAAGGAGTTTTGAAAGCGAAGAGTAGTTTTCAAAATAACTAGACGCAGCAACCAATGAGGTTTGGACTTGCTTACGTTGTTCTTGCTCAAGATCGGTATGAGAATCGCCCAAATGAGAATTGTATAACCTGCGTGGTAGGGATACCACAAATCTACCATCATTATTGCGGAACGTATTGGCGACAAAATGACTTTCGCATTCCGAGTCCTCAACGGAGGGAGCACGAGCAGCAACGTCCTCTAAATTCCAGAAGTCCTTTAGTTGCGAGGAAATGGCATTATTGTCTTCGCATGCTATGAATGATGAGACAGGTTTTGTCATGTCGACATTAAAGGGCAAGTTACCCGCGAGAATGAATCCCAATTTTGTCTCCTGTATTATGGGAAAGTGTGGGCTGCGGATAAATTTGACAGGTTCAATTAATTGTAAATAATACTGGGCACCAAGCAATATGTCGATTTGCGAAGAAAAGTTCAGTTGCGGGTCAGCTAGGAATATGCCCTTTGGCAAATTTAGGGATGAGATATCAAACGATTCCGCAGGAAGATTATTCATGATACTGGGAAGCACAGCGCAATGTACGTTCAAACTAAAATTCTTATAACGAGAATGCAACCTTACCCTAGTACTGAAATCAGCTTGAGATAAGGAATTGTTTATACCGGTGATGGGTAATTGAGATTTAGTTAGTTTTAGACCCATGCGACGTGCGAAACTCATGGTGCAGAAGTTAGCTTGCGATCCTGAGTCTAATAAAATCCTTACTGGGTGCTTCCTACCGGCATGGTCAGTTGTCATGCAAAGAGCGGTGGATAATAAAATAGATTTGTTTGTTTGCAGTTTCAATGAAAATTGATTGTTGCCTCTACCCGAGGGGTTATTGCCTGACATGTGGATCATTGTGTGGTGGCGTTTAGCACATGTCCTACAAGCAAATTTGGATGGACAGTGTGCGAGATCATGGCCTGGACGTATGCAATTTAAACAGAGTTTATGTTTAATTAAAATATTTTTTCGTTCAAGTGGAGATATAGCCACGAATTGTGGGCATTCAGAGAGGCGGTGTCTACCTCGACACAGCTGACAAATATTGTTGCTGATATGAGAATGGAATGCTGACCTAGTATGATCAACCGGTTTAATAGCTTTGCGATAGGGAGTCTTATCGCTAAGTTGTATCCTGCTTACTGAACTGGTCGCGGCGCCGACGTTTTGCATTAGTTGCCTTCTATTATTTAAAAATTTAATAAAATTATTGAAATTAGGAAATCGCTCGTCGGACAGGCTTTCTTTCCAGAGCCGACATGTCTGGTTATCGAGTTTTTGCGTCAAGTATTGAACGAAAATGATTTCAAAGGTATTTACCGGTAAATTTAATGAATTTAAAGCATTTATATTCGCGGTAATCTCGTCAATGAATTTGGAAATGCCAACCATGGACTCTTGTTGAATGGACTTCACGCCCAAGACATTCCCTATGTGATAGGCTGAGACAATTAATTTGCTGTCATACCTGGCCCTCAATAGATCAATGGCTACCGCATAATTGTCATGAGTTATTGGGAGAGATTTTATTACGTTTAAAGCTTCGTCTCTTAATGAAGAGTGTAAATAGTGTAATTTATGAATGTCCGTCAGGTCAGTTCTGACGTGTACTAGTTCCAAAAACATATTATAATAGTGTTGCCAATCAATAATGTTGCCTGAGAAGCAGGGCAATTTAATTGGCTCTAACTGTATAGGGGAGGTTTTAATTGGCGTAACCTCAGTTTGAATCAATGGCTTCTTGTTCACCTCCTCTACTTACTCTAATAAATGGTGTAGCTTGCATTCAATATTACAGAGATTATCCTCTGTTTGAACCCTGTCACTGACTGATGCGAAATCGGAATCTTCAGCCTCAATTTGGGTCTGAATGTCATCATACTTCGCGGACAATTCCATCAAATGGCGGAATTTAATTTTTAAGGCATGGTGATCGCTTATGTCCGGATCGAAATTGTCAGCGAAAGTATTTACACGGGATATAGAAGCCTTAATTGTGCCCCGTTTTTTGATTAACGCTTTCACATCAGCCATGACTGAAATGCAAAATGTGATTCGAAAACGATAGCTAAATATAGAGCAGGTGAACAATTGTACTTTGAATCATTTACTAAATCCTGATATGATGCGGGAGCCAGTGATCGGTATACACCTTAATCTATTACTTATTATAATAGGCGCTTAATTTCTTTAATAAAAAATAGTTATGGAAGTTATTGAAAATATGAATCATTCAACGTGACAATATACATAGAGCCTTATCACATCACTTAAGTTTCTGAATGTTTTATAGTACAATTGCGTAAATGAAAATCTAGGTAAAAATACAAGTTTATGGCCACTTGACACTAATTTCTGTTTATGTAAAAATTATTAATGATTTTATATTAAATCTGTACTGAAATATTACTGACTTTGCTGTACACAAAAATTATAATTGAAAAATTATAAAAAATGAAAATTCATAGTCACGTGGATGGTGAATCCCGGCGTGTTCAAGATGGCTTCGATCCTGTTGCTTCCTTGTTGATCCTGTTCGGCAGGCCTTATGGTGGCGCAACTCTTGTTTCTGCTGGTCGGGTGACGCTAGAAGCTGTAGCTCTCCGTTTAATTTTGATGTTCTGGAATTTCGCTGTACGACAAATGATGATGACTTGTAGTGTCTTGCTGTCTCAGATATGATTCTCTGCAGAATCTTGATGATGTCAAGTATGAAGTTTTTTGAGAAACATGAAGGCATGCAACGGCCAGCAATCTTCAGTTTGAAAGTATTCGGGCTTGAACCAAACGTTGTTTGGGCCCAGTAAATGAAATATATCTGAAATCTTAGTCCGAATCACGATTCGGATCCGGCCGTGGTGGACCAAAATGCGGCCCGTAGGACCAAAATGTTGCGTCTTAGACGCTCTCGATGAAATCTTAAGTTAGTCTTAGAACGCTAGTTGTTGAGGTAGCTGGTGTGAAATGAAATAACGAAGTGGACTGTATATGGTTTTTATAGTTAATTGTTTATTGAGAATTTGTCAGAAGATAGTTGCTGGCGCGTGCAGTTCAGCGCGGCATAATGCCGGATAAGTAAAATAGAGTTAAATATTGAAAGACATAATCGTGTGTAAAGGCCGAGATCGCCCAAGTACTTAGCGCATGATGATCATGCTAAAATTTAGAAATAATGAAAAATAAGGTAGCCGCGGCTGGCGAACTGAGGCGAGATGTCCGCTCGGAGTCTTGCAAGTAACTAACTAACTTTGACTGCTGCTGGCCTGAATCAAGCCGGCAGCAGATAGCGGGGAGAAAAAAATGACGTCACTGCACGCGACTGCAATGCGGTATTACAGTACAAAGTTTAAACGAGTACAAAGTTTGACCAAATGTTTTGTAGAGTAAATACAGCAAAAAAACGCCCATGTACCGTTAGGTCAACGGTACTGTGTCCTTCAGCAGACAATAGATGACACGCCAATAAGTATGACCATTTTAGAAAGTAGCGTCACTTTTTAGGAGTCTAACGAACGTCCGCGTAAGTTTATCGCCCGCTCTCTGGCAACCAATCACGGATAGCGTCGGTAGTGAGCGCGAAAAAGATACAGCACCGGAATGGGTACGTTCGAATTTACCGACAAATATTTCAAAGTCAAGCCAATGGGAGTATGATCAACAAGAGCTGTAGTGAGGGAAGGACTCGGAAAACTATAAAAAACAAGTGAAGCAAACAAAAAGAGGAAGTCTAAGTTTAATTTTCACGCAAAACACGGGAAACCTGCGTCACTCGATGTGAGCATTTTAATACTATAATTCTAAGTTCAAATCAATAGATTATCTCGGTTCAATAGTTGAGAAAGAATTACAGTCATCAAGAAGTTTATTTTATATGTGTGCGCGATAGTACGTACGGACCAGAAGACGTTTAACTTGTGCGCAAAGATTGCAGCAAGAAGTATACTTATTTATACGTGCGCGACGTCTAGTACTAACGCGAGCGAGTGAAGTAAATAAAGAAGGTTTAATCAAGAGTGATTAGTGCAAAGTGTAGTGCGATGTTCAACGCAGGATTACAGTTCGTCATTCTTTTACTTGGAATCCAGCAACAAGTAACAGTATATCATTTATGATTCACAACTCAATAAATTAACATAATTTTAGCATCTCAAAAATAACTCATCTCATTCTCAAAAGACCCACGAGTTCAGATACTAAATATTACAATTTATGCTATATGACATGTTTGGAGAGTTATGGTATAGTAAAGTAAGGAAACAAGTTATAATAATTATAGAAATGGTAACGAAGTTGAATAATTTAATCTATTGAAGATTATAGAAGTTCATTGTGGTTAAGAATTTATGATACATATATATGTTTTGATTAATATTGAAGATTTAAATGTGTTAAGGAAGTAAATTTGAATCTACTGATTGCTTATTTGAATAATACTTGATTAATATGATTTTGAAGAATCCGTAAACTAGAGATATTAATAATTTTTTTGTTATTAATTATAAAGAATATTAATGAGTATAGACTGGAAAGATGATATTAATGATGAATTCTCAGATGTATTAAGTAATAAGAAGATAACAATATAAATCTTAGTATCTGAACGAAGTGTTATTATTTCATAACAATCCTGAGATAGTCTGCTCTGGCGCCCAAGCAAATTAATCAATAATACAAAAATGAGTGGAAGTATTCAGTAATAAATATATCTAAATATAATTTGTAACACAATAAATTAATGTAATTACCGAGTATATGTAATACTGTCTTGAATTAATGATTTAGTCAACATTCGAAAATTACGCGCGCTTCACGAGTAGTTATATTTAGCGCACCAATACGTTGAGCTAGTCTCTAAGAATCTTTATATTTGTCGCCAGCAACGTGGTGCAGTTAATGAAAAGTATTTATATTTGACGCAACCAACGTGTGGCATAATAACCATACTTAAAAATCTTTATAAGTTTATTATTTAGTTTTCTTCCTCCTTTAATCTCAGGGTTAGTTGTTCTGATGGCCTTCTATGTAATATTACTGTTGCTTATGTCGGTTGGTAATTTGGCAATGATATGTACCGTTACAATTTGAATGTTATTTGTTTATTAATTTGAGCTTTACCCACTACTTATAACCTCTGCGTACTACCTAACGTATGTGTTCATATTTATATTATTCACATAGCGTTTATATAAATTTAAGAAATTATTTTACCATACACGAGCCCGCGCAAATATAATAAAAGTATATACTGCGACAGTACAAATAAGTGATGTACTGAGCATTGAATATAAAAATTTAAATATACTTAATAAACTGTAAATAATTAATAATGTATTAGAAATAAGCATGTCAGGGATTGCAAGCTTGGCTCAGACAAAAATATGAACAGGTGTTTCGACCTGAATCGACGTGCACACACACACACACAAATGTAACTGAAAGTGTGTACACCAGTATTTTGCTAGTGTGTGTGAACGCATGTCTATGCAGGCGAGTTTACCACCCCAAGATGAATAATTGCATAATTACTGTTTTTCCGTAATTATTCATAAACTATAATTAAGAAGTAAAATCCAAAAACACTATAAAGTGTAAGAAAATTTACTAAATACTGTGTACGAAAACCATGTGAAAGTGCCACACCGTACGAGTGTACTAGTGAAATAACTGTGTACAAATCGAAAGGGTTAAGTTGCAATGTCCAAAATTACAGTGAACATGTGTTGTAAAAATAGTTATAAGATAAGTATAAGAGTATACTTACAGGACTCTGCAATTCGCAGAAATATAAGAAATAGCGAAATTGACAAGGAGTGGGGGAACTGAACCCAAAGACAGTTTCTGACATGTCGATTTCGTACCACTGCAGGTGTTGACCAAGACATGGGTATAAATAGGACACACAAGCTACAGTGGTTCTCTTTCTTAAATCATCCACGGTGCAGCGGGAGCTTCTGCCCGTCTGCACAGAATATTTAAATTTTTGTAAATAATTTCATCCTTCCAGTTACATACAGTTATGTAACTGGATTGTAACACAAACAATTTTTAAGTAGTAACAAAATTACATAAGAAGATCAACTGACGTCCGAAACAGCACGAGGAGAAGTTCCAGAGAGCGATACGACGCTGGACAGACAGAGAGAGAGTCGACGCTGGACAAGAGGAGAAGAGAGATACGATGCTGGACAGAGAGAGAGAGAGAGTCGACGCTGGACAGAAGTGGAAGTCGACGCTGGACAAGAGGAGAAGAGAGAGGCGACGCTGGACAAGAGGAGAAGAGCGAGTGATGCTGAAGTTCGAGACGAGGACGATTACAGAGGGATCCAATGATTGAGTATGATTGACGACGATAAGGTGATAAACAACTTATTTATCTCTTAATCTAACAATTAACGTAAAGACAATTAAGGACATTCTTGTTCTATTTAAAAGTAAGAGTCAATGTTTATTGTAAAATTTGAATTAAAATCATAGATGTTATTGAAATAAGATTAACGTTAACAAGAGTTCAAATTAGTATTGAAATGACAAGAATACAAAGCATTTAAGTAAAAATTAGTGTTTGATATAAATCAGTACTGAGAAACAAAAGATAAATTCAGTAACTATTGATAATTTTGAGTTACATTGCAATATATAAGAAAATATTTAAATATTGATATTTAGAAACACACTAATTGACTGAGTAGTCTGGAAATGAGATTTTTCGTTAATACAATAATTAGTAGAATAGAATATTTAGTCAGTAAGGATGTATATAGCATAAGCCTTACGGCATAATAACGAAATAATAACGAATGTTTTAAGTCGAAGTAAGTGCCATGTGCACAATTTTATTAATATCAAATAAATTTGAAATACCGTTACAAGTTACATAGAGTTCTTATTACAGATCCACCTGAAACCCAAATTAAATGTTATATTGTTACATAATTTGTCGCTCTTGAACGTGAGGCCAGACATGCCTATTTTTATGTATATCGTATCGTTGCATAAGAAATATCGCTTCCAATGTGAGGCATCACAAATTTATATTATATTTACTTATGCAGTTGTATCGTTGTATAAATTTGGCGTCCAAGATCGTGGGGCTCCGCAAAAACAAATAAATTTATATTTGCAGTTGTAGTGTTGCATAAATTTGTCGCCCTGGACGTGCGGCACGACATGCCTAAATTTACGTACAAAAATTTGTTACATAAATTGTAGCTCATGAACGTATGGCCCGATCCCCACCATTTAACTATTAAAATTTTTTATGTAGCTAAATGGTTGCTCTAAAATATAAAGAGTGTGTTAAATGAAAAATGTATAATATGTAATAATTATTTATATTAAACAGTAACTGAATGTAATGTTAATTGTTGTGTAATCGCACAGCTGGCGCCCACGAATAATATTGTTTGTCTATGTAACAGGTGTAACTGTAAAGAGTATTAATAATAACTATTAATAAAAATAAAGAAATAAATAAATAAGTAGGGAACGGTTATCAATAATGATTGTTAAAGAATTACTACTAAATAAATATTTTAATAATACTTCAACATGACGACTCCAGGAAATTTAGACGTAGAAGCATTCCAGACGATGATGCGTGACTGGGTCGATGAATTAAGCACAAAACAGACAGAAAATTTAAATAAACAGACAGAAAATTTAAATGCTAGAATAGACGAATTAAAAGAATGTAATAAGAAACAATTAGAAGAACAAACTGAAAATTTTTGACAAGACACCATAAAAATTTCAGAAAGTCTAGAAGAGTTAAAAATTGATAATCTTGAAATAAAACAAAGTATAATCGACAGTAATGCACTGTTAAAAAAAAAAAATTGTTAATACAAATTTACGTATTGGCACGATCGCAGAAAATGTCTGTGAAATAATTAATAAACAAACGGAGATAATATGCGAAGAATCCATACTAATTGAAAATACGTGTGTAATTACTAACGATAAATATAAAAAAGTAATTAACATTAAGGAAGAGAAGCAAATTAAGGTTAATAAAACATACCTTATTAATAGCGATATTCCAAGTGTGAAACACACACACAATAGTAAGTCACACAAGATGACACATATGAAACACTTAAGACACCACACTTACGGAGATAAATATCACTGTAGGCCTAACAGGAAACGTAATAAATTATATAGACGAAACACTACACAAAATTGTGGTAAATATAACTGTAGGTATAAAAACTACAAAGATTATTATAGGCGATGCACGAGAGCAAAACGCATACGAACTAGTAAAAAATGCGTTCGTCAAAAGCAGCTACGCGGAGAGAATGAGAGAATTATGGAATGCGACCGTTACGAGAGAAAGAGAGGGAGGATAAAGTTTTCACCCTATAAACAAATGGATCGCACGATAAAGGCAGCAACAATTCAACGCAGCGACGAACAGGTGGCTTATACGATCAAAACAAACGTTCACACGGTAAGCACGCACACTAACGTCGCAGTAATACAATAGAAAGTTGTCGCGAGGGTGAGGACAATAAATTTCCTGTGTACAACAACCAATTGTTATAAAAGAGGGGTGTCAGTTCTAACTACACACCGAACCGAACTCAATACCCGAAAATAAATAATTATTTTTAAATAAAAAAAAATATTACTGGTAATATAATAATAATATAAGAGAGTATAATTAAGAAATGTATTATTAATGGTAACGAATGATAATGTAGAGAAATATTTAAGAAAGTAATGGTAAAAGATGCTATTGTTGTTATTAATATGAAGAAAGGGTTAGGAATGGAAAATAATTGCCATAATTGTTAGAACGACTGATCAAGCGAAAACTAAATGGAGATACAAGGACACAGAAGAAAGCAAGAGTGAAAAGTCAAAAAGGGCAGAGACTACTTAGGATTACAGACTTCGAGAAAATATATCGTTGTTTTCCAAGACAGTTCCTCTGTAACCGATCATGCGACACACTACAAAGCTAAAAGAGTATTCTGTTACGGAAGTGTATTTCAAGAAAGTAGTAGCGATCAGAAAGGTAATGTTAAAGAAATGTAATAAAAAGTAATGAATGTTAATGTATTGTATAAGTAATGTATTAGATAAAGTAATGTCATGTTAAGAAAAGGGTTAAGGAAGATTAGAAGGAGGTAAAGAAGTGTTATGAGTGTCAAACGGCGAAAGGACCGAATTTATGCACATACGTAGAAATGCAGAGCATCCAAAAGGGGAACAAGGGAGAGCTAATTGCAGTGGATTTTCTGGGACCACTACCACGATCAAGTCGAGGTGTGAAGCACATATTGGTATGTATCGATGTGTTTTCCAAGCCAGTCCGACTGTACCCAATTACGCGACCCACAACCAAAGTTGTTCTAAAGATACTACTGCAGAAATATATTCCGTCATATGAAAAAATGAAGAAGGTACTCAGTGATCAAGGTGTACAATTCCAGAGTGAAAAATGGGAGAGGACGTTAAGGGAAAATGGAATACAACCAGTACTCAGATCCATAAGACATCCTCAAGGAAACCTTGCTGAGAGAGTTAACAAAGAATTAGGTAAATATTTACGAATATACTGCCATGATCAACAATAATGGGCAGAATATTTACCATTTCTTGAAAAAGCCATCAACGAAAATTATAGTGAAGCAACAGGATATACTCCAATGGAATTAGAAGAAGATAAGAAGCCAAACAGATTTTGGACTAAGTATATAAACAAACCTAATAACCAAAATGTACCTGTACCAATAAGTGTGAAAATTGAATACGCAAAGCAACGGATAAGAGAAAGAGGTAACGAGAGAGTAGAAAGATTGAATCTAACTCACAAGCTACAACAATTCAACGTGGGAGAAAGTGTACTACTCAAAGCTAATCCAGTGGGAAAACGGAGTGATAATACGGCGAAGAAATTCTTCAGACTTTATAATGGACCGTATACGTTAAGACAGCGAGTAGGACAAAACACTTTCATCGTATATGATGAGATACAGAAGAAAGAAATTAGTAAATTCCACGCAACGTCATTTAGGTAGTTCTGCACATGAAAACAACAAGGTCAATGAAACCAGTCAGATCAGCTGTTTGTTGAAGCCACCCTACTACAAGGTCACGAGCAGTGAGCGTATAAAGAGGGGAGGTAAGACATTTGTATACACTCCAATTAAGGGTGAAATGACGAATATTATTCTTTATTATTTGTTACATTTTTTTTTACAAGTGTAATAATAATAATAAAATAAATTTTAATAAATAAATTTATTACATTTTTTTTTGTTACCAAGCAGAGGGATAATGCGACAGTACAAATAAGTGATGTACTGAGCATTGCATATAAGAATTTAAATATACTTAATAAACTGTAAATAATTAATAATGTATTAGAAATAAGCATGTCAGGGATTGCAAGCTTGGCTCAGACAAAAATATGAACAGGTGTTTCGACCTGAATCGACGTGCACACACACACACAAATGTAACTGAAAGTGTGTACACCAGTATTTTGCTAGTGTGTGTGAACGCATGTCTATGCAGGCGAGTTTACCACCCCAAGATGAATAATTGCATAATTACTGTTTTTCCGTAATTATTCATAAACTATAATTAAGAAGTAAAATCCAAAAACACTATAAAGTGTAAGAAAATTTACTAAATACTGTGTACGAAAACCATGTGAAAGTGCCACACCGTACGAGTGTACTAGTGAAATAACTGTGTACAAATCGAAAGGGTTAAGTTGCAATGTCCAAAATTACAGTGAACATGTGTTGTAAAAATAGTTATAAGATAAGTATAAGAGTATACTTACAGGACTCTGCAATTCGCAGAAATATAAGAAATAGCGAAATTGACAAGGAGTGGGGGAACTGAACCCAAAGACAGTTTCTGACATGTCGATTTCGTACCACTGCAGGTGTTGACCAAGACATGGGTATAAATAGGACACACAAGCTACAGTGGTTCTCTTTCTTAAATCATCCACGGTGCAGCGGGAGCTTCTGCCCGTCCGCACAGAATATTTAAATTTTTGTAAATAATTTCATCCTTCCAGTTACATACAGTTATGTAACTGGATTGTAACACAAACAATTTTTAAGTAGTAACAAAATTACATAAGAAGATCAACTGACGTCCGAAACAGCACGAGGAGAAGTTCCAGAGAGCGATACGACGCTGGACAGACAGAGAGAGAGTCGACGCTGGACAAGAGGAGAAGAGAGATACGACGCTGGACAGAGAGAGAGAGAGTCGACGCTGGACAGAAGAGGAAGTCGACGCTGGACAAGAGGAGAAGAGCGAGTGATGCTGAAGTTCGAGACGAGGACGATTACAGAGGGATCCAATGATTGAGTATGATTGACGACGATAAGGTGATAAACAACTTATTTATCTCTTAATCTAACAATTAACGTAAAGACAATTAAGGACATTCTTGTTCTATTTAAAAGTAAGAGTCAATGTTTATTGTAAAATTTGAATTAAAATCATAGATGTTATTGAAATAAGATTAACGTTAACAAGAGCTCAAATTAGTATTGAAATGACAAGAATACAAAGCATTTAAGTAAAAATTAGTGTTTGATATAAATCAGTACTGAGAAACAAAAGATAAATTCAGTAACTATTGATATTTTTGAGTTACATTGCAATATATAAGAAAATATTTAAATATTGATATTTAGAATCACACTAATTGACTGAGTAGTCTGGAAATGAGATGTTTCGTTAATACAATAATTAGTAGAATAGAATATTTAGTCAGTAAGGATGTATATAGCATAAGCCTTACGGCATAATAACGAAATAATAACGAATGTTTTAAGTCGAAGTAAGTGCCATGTGCACAATTTTATTAATATCAAATAAATTTGAAATACCGTTACAAGTTACATAGAGTTCTTATTACAGATCCACCTGAAACCCAAATTAAATGTTATATTGTTACATAATTTGTCGCTCTTGAACGTGAGGCCAGACACGCCTATTTTTATGTATATCGTATCGTTGCATAAGAAATATCGCTTTCAACGTGAGGCATCACAAATTTATATTATATTTACTTATGCAGTTGTATCGTTGCAATACTTATACATACATTAAAATATGTACCTCTGTGTGTGTGATTAATTAGTTTGTTTTGAGTTTATGTAAATTATTTACGATTAATTACAATCTGTCAATATCACAATCACAATTACTTATCATGTTATACAAGGATGTTTTATATATTATTATTGTTTCATTACACGAGCTCGCGCATGCACACACACACACACACACTTTTTTATTATAATTACATGATAACCTTCTGTAGACTTTTAAGGTTACAACCTTGTGGCAAGAAGTTATTGTGTTTGAAGTACATTGGTGATAACCTTTTCACTTTGAAACTCTACAAACGTGTCAATGACGCAAAACATTTATTTTCTTATCAGGGCCACAATAACTTACTTCTGTTTATGTTCAAAGACATTATTTACTTCATTCATTTTATTTCAGTTTCTCTATAGAAAAATCAATTCAGTCGAAGCCTTACCTGCAACCCTCAATTTCTTCTTACATAAGAGGTTCAAAACAAGAGGAAATAACAACAAGACAGCGCAAGATCGGTCTGTAAACATCGACGTACAAAAACAAGTATCGAGCATGTGCAAATATAATGATGAAGTGTAAATATTATACGAATTTATAATATTCACCAATGGGAAGGAATGTTAGATTGAATTAAACTACAAAAGTTGAGGAAATGTCGGGACTCTGCATTCGTTATCCGCTTGTTTATACAAAATGTATAAGCAAACGTTGTCTTCTCACTACCACGGGGAGGTGAACCGTTAGGATTTTCCCTTCAAGTCCAGGATCCTAATGGCATTGGTAAAATACTAACCAATTAAACAACTAGCTTACCATCCTGCCTTACATTGATGTGTCGTTCATTCCCATTTCCATTTTTATGAAAGCTTATTTTGTATACGTAATAATTATTATATTCTTTTGAAATTATCATTGTGTGATGTTCGAATTTATAAATATTTGGTATTGATCTCCATTTTTTCACAAGCCGGCCGAGGAAACCGTTGTCATGCCTCCCAAGACTCCTTACATATATTTTTAAACCGTTCTCAAGAAATCCCGCCTGGTTTTTATTCCATCTCACCCGAAGAAGAAGTTCTGCTTGGTTCCTCGCTACCCAGAAATATTTCTTTGTAAAGCAGTCAGCTGTTGCTTAGCAATTAGTCGTCGCCTAGAAACTGATCATTTAGTTGTAACCTACTCTTGATCAGCAACGTTCTACCGATGCTTATTGCAAAGGTCAGACAGAGTTGGCAACTACTTTTGCTTAGCTCATTGGCCTTTATTTCAGACATTTGTGTAGTTGTAGTTATATGGATATACACAGATGTTTACGTCCGTTGCTATGTTTTATAAACCCGCATCTCTTCTTCTTTAAGTGATTTAATCGAATCGGAAGTTAGAGACTGCGTGCGCGTGTTCTTAAGTCTGTTAACTAGAAGGTTATGTGTATAATTTTATTGACTTTATGTATATTAAAACAATAACATAAAAAAAAATAATACATTTAATAAATAATAATGTAATAATACTTATAACACTAATATTATTGACGAATATTACAAATCTCGCATTTTTACGAGCCTATCATATTGCTATGCTCAGACAATAGATAACATAAGTGACTACGTGACGCGCTGTGTAAGCGGCAGGATTATGCAACGCTCTAGATATTTCAAAACTGCATGTATTATACAGTTTTGTGCTTGTTATTGGAATCTCAGAGAGATGTGTATATTGTTATTCCTGGTGTTTTGATCGTGTCAGTTACTTCCCGAATTTATTAATTTTTCGTATCTTTTAGTTTAGCACTTTTGTGTAATATTATTTTCAACATAAAGCAACAACAAAAATCTTAGAACATGTTTTATACGGACTTCGTATATAAACTTACTCTACTTTTTCCTGTCTGGACATAGTTACAACATCTGGGATCAAAAACGGGTTGTATTGAGCAAGCTGTATTGCTCCAATTCCACATGACATTGTCTTGCAATGTGTGCAAGTGGCTAAATTATTTGAGCAGACCAACAGGTGCTTGGTGTCTTGAATCTTCTCGCATTCGCATTCGTTGTCATTCACATCTTTAGAATCCCATTTAATTAAATCTGACCTAGAGAGAACCACACCGGTTCTTATTTGCAAACAGAAAAAACCTAGTTGCACACCACTGTAGAAAAATTATTCCGATTAGCGCTTTCAAGCTTCACAGCTTATCATCAGATCGGAAAACATATCATGATGTGCAACAGTATTTTTTCTGTTTGTAATTATAACCACTAACACAACTTTATTAATTTAAAAAAAGGTTCTTATTTGGTTGAGCATCTTCCATGTTTTCCGTTCCAGATGCGAACTAGTAGGTAGATTCTGTTTTAGCGAGTAATTATCTGGAGGTTCGGTGACTACATCTTGAAGGATGCTTTTTAGTCTCCTTTAGTCATCCTCAAATTGAGTCTCCTTGTTTTATTGTTCCTTCTACCCCGAAAAAGAGGTGCCTCGCATTGAAAAATTGTAGGTCTCCGGTATTTGCATCCTGCGACTTCTAGGCAGATCACCTGCTTTGTAAAAAACTTCTATAAGTATAGGTTTCAAACAGCCTGTTATAATTCTACAAGTTTTATTCACGCTTATGTCTACTTTTTTGTTCGTGTGTACAAAAGTATTATATTTCATTATGGTCTGGTAGTGTAGGCTAATTCTGAGACATGTCGCGTTTGAAGGTTTATATACGGTACGAAAAACATCTTCAGAACGTCCAATAAAGAAACGAAACAGTTGTAGACTTTTCATCACAAATATGAAAGAAAGGCTTAAACTGAACAGCAACGAAGTTCGGTGGTGCGTTAGGTCTATCTGAAATGTGGCGCGAATATAGGCCTATGTCACGTACGTTCAGAAGGGCGAAAAACACTATATACCGGCGGCTTTGCCTTTATTCTGTCTTGCAGTTCCAAGATGATTGTAGAAAAAAACCTTTGTTTGTGTAAAATGTTTTCAATTAGCATGTATGGTTTTTATCATTTGTTGAGTGTTTATTTATAATCTCCAATTGATGATGTCTGACTAAAACTTTCCCAGTTCTGCGGTTTTTTACTAGCATTAGTGGTTCATCGATTCCCCTGGGAAAGTCCCCTACCCTTCTAATGACATCAACTGCACTTTTGGCCTGTTAAACAGAAATCTTCAACTGGGCCGACTGTTAATACTCCGCACACCTGCACGCCTGTGTGCTTAACGCGCAGATTTGCACACCCGCCGGGCTCGTTGACAAATTAAATTTTATTCCTTGTATCAACTTTTCTCTAAGTTACTACATGTACTATAGCCAAAGTTTGTTGGTTAGATCCAAAAATACAAGTCCATTACAGTACAATATAACACAGAATTCTGCGTAGAATGTTTATGTAACGACTGAGCAAATCTGAGATATGTTTGCAGAAAACAGATTACGTATCAGAAAAGACGAAAGTAACGAAACCTGTTCGTATAAACCTTGTTTTTAGCCTTGTGAATATAATGTTAGAGATCAGTTTACCTGGTAGGGGGCTGTGCTGTATTCCATAATACAAGGTCCCTGGTAGAATTTAACCACTGAGTGTTCACCCCGCGCCGCAAACGCGCCTACCTTGAATTTTCAAACTGGGTTTAGAACCTTCAAGCCGAGTTAAGAGTTTCGAGTCGTTTAAGATTGAAAGCATTTTTTTGGTTTGTATCGGCCACCTAAGGACCACATGCCAATTGCAATTCTTTAATCTTTGTTCTTTTCTTTTTCTCCAATATTCTTTCATCTTTTCACTGTGTCTCTTCTTCCTGTCTTCAACCCACTTTGACCCTAAAGTTTCTCTCTCTCCTACCGTGGACTCCTCCATTTTTAACACTTTTGCCCGAAAAACTTCTCTTTCAATTGCTTCTTCTGCGTTTATATTATTTTTTCTAAATCATTTTGAACTTCTTTAATCCCAAGTTGATGTTGCCTTCTTCCCCTACAGATATTTGAAGATCTGCTTTGTTAACCTATTGTCCATGAAAGCATTTTTTATTTATGCTTATTTTAATTTCTTATTTTTATTCATTTTGTATTCTTTTAATTTGTTTTTAATATCCTTTTTACTCTATTAATTTCATTTGATTATTTCTACAGTTTGTCTAAGTTTATCGATGCTATTTCGTTCCATGAAATCGTCTTTTGCTTTCCTGTTTGAACTGCTGTAATATTGTTTATAATTCTTTGGTAGATATTCTTTTCATGGCTGTGGATATTTGATCTACGAGGTTCACTGAATCGGAGTCTCAAGGTATATTTTGGTTGTGTCCAAGATTAATGTGTTCAATATGTGTAAAAGATTGATGAAGACGTCAAATAAGAAGAAGAAGAAGTGTATAAAATATTAGGTTCTAATATAAAATATTAGGTTGAGGTTCTATAAAGTAATGGACGTGCCGGTGGTGATGTATGGTACACACAAAAAACTGTTTGGTTGGAATAACCAAAAAATAGTTTCTGGTAACCAATATTTTTGGTCACTATAGGGACGACCAAAATATTGGTTACCAGATCCAAAAAATTTGGTCAAATTCTTTTGGTTGAATTAACCAAATAAATTGGTTAATTCAACAACAAAAAAAGTGTAGTGAATCCAACCAAATTGCTCTATTATGGTTGTGCTAACCTAATGTTTTGGTAAAACCTAACCAAAACCGAGTTAGTTAATGTAACCAAATCGGTTTGGATTTGGTTAAATCAACCAATTATGTAGTTATTTCAACTAAATTCATTGTCAGTTTAACAAAATAATTTATTTGAAATAACCAAAATTATACTCATTCTAACTAAATATGTGGTCACCTTAGCACAAGAATCTTGGTTGGATAAACCAAACAGTCAGTTTTATTAACCAGACGCTTAGTCAAACTAACTAAAATTGTCGTTTTCATATTTTCGTTTAACGCTAAGAATGCCTCTTCATCAATTCCTTCATCTGAAAGTGTAAATATATTATTAATATCTCGAACGGGCTGTTTCTTAAAACACTAGCTTTTATATTAACCACATCTACATTTGATTACCTCCTCTAGATTAAAAAAAGAACTTACAGATCTGAACACAAGAGACACCTAATTTTATTGTCCTGTGGGCACACTGTATTTCACAACATTCAGCATTTATTATATACCTTAATTGACCGACCAACCTTAATTAGGCCTACAGACAATAATAAAAATAATCTGAAAATATTTTGTCCTATACGATAGAAATATTGAAAACGGTACCAATTCTTGCAGAAATACTATTCAAATAAATGCATAAATATAGATTATGTAGTCTAAACGCATAAAATTTTGTTTCGGTAACGTTTAAGTTCACGCTAGGTAGTGGTAAGTACCAACAGATAATTCGTTACGCTACATCTAATCTTTAACGGATTACATTTTCAGTAATGTAGGTACTTACCTTTAAAATACTGAACAAGCTGAGCAAATCCGTTTTCTTCCATCCACTTTTGAACAAACTCGTAACTCATCGTAACCACGTGTGTTGTATTTTCAAACCACGCTGACCTAAAGCAGCTAACAAAGATCTGTGAAGGAAGACTAAACACAGGATGTAAGGTGGACATCTGGTTAGGGTATGTGTTGTGGGAACAGTGCGAGGGGTGAAGATGTGGAGGGAGTTGCACCCCTAAGAGAAGGTCAAGTGCCTGTAAAAACTAAATATTACCTGAATGCTTTGGTTATTTGTACCAAACATTGTGACCAAATAATTTTGAACAGTTAACTAAACCATTTTTGTTACAATAACTAAACTTTGTTAGTTGCAACCAAAAGAATTAACCAAATACCTTAACCAAGCTATTTTGGTAATTACAACCAAATCTTTTTTTTCTGTGTAGCGAATATTGGGTTGCAAGAATAAAGGTAGCACTAGAACTCAAGTAGGCGAAATAAAATTTTTTATGGGAATGCTGGGGGTTGCGTTACACGGAATAAAATACTAAATGAGCACATAATACCAGACCTTAACATGTGGGACGGAATACAGGGTAGGAATAAAGGAAATAGGGCAATAAGTCAACGGGGAAGTAGCACATTAATAGTCTGGACCCAAACAAACTTTCAAAGTACTTAAAGAATTACAATACACGGGGAAAACAAAATTTCCCCCGGGACGGCTAGGAGAAACGAGGTCTGAACAAGGCGTAATAGACAGTGTACCTAATCCGTGGAGTGAAAAGCGCTGAGATAATAGGCATTTAAGAAGAGAGGTGTTAGTGCATTTGCATACGTGTGCTGCAAAATCATTGTTGGAATTGTAACATTTAATACCCCACATCAGAACCAAAGGACAGAAGTCCTGACAGAATGAATATGGGCAGAAGTGAACTCAATTGTTTTTTATTCATATAAAAAGTATTCGATGCATACATTAAGGATTGAAGAAAGCCCTGTCTTTATTTTGGGAATTTGTACACACTTAGAAATTAGTTTACATTTAGTTGAATTCTTAGATCGTTTAGTTTCTTTTTGGAGAATAGCTATTAAACGAGTTCATTAAGCAAAGCTGACCGCCAACTTTTGTATTTTCCCATGCCTTTACTTTTTTATAATACACTTTTACGGTACCAAAAAGAGTACTTTACACACGTATATAAGGTAATAGCCCAATAGGAAACCCTGGGAAGTCGCGATAACCGACGACAAACGAAATCTTCTGGTTATCCGAATTTGTAGGAGAGCGGTCACAGGCGAACAAGATTGGAGGATAAAGCTGAAGGTGGGCAAGATTCAGTTTTGTTGAACCGGTGCTGAAGAACAATAGTACTCATCCAATGTTGGCGACTCATTTTACCTGTAAAATAATAACAAAACGAATAAATCTTGTTACACATATACTTACACATAGTGAAAATGAACATACCACACCTAGGCAGAAGCACTTAGCCTGCTACCCATCTTGCTAGCCTGGGTATTAACACGCTAGCTTGCCGGATATCCTTCACTTCTTCCTCCTGGTAGGCCAGAAATATAATTTTTTTCTTTCGCACACATCTCTTCTCTGTTCATAACTTGGCTAATTTTTACAAATAAATAGAAAATACAGTAACTGGAAGAACTACTTCCGATTAATGGCAGTTCCGAACGGTTTTTAAGTAGGAAGTACCTCTAGGAACACCATTCCGTATAATATGAAAATTTGTTTACTTGCTCGAACAAATTAACTTGTGTTATTCGTATTAAATTGTTAGGAAATTAAATTAAAAGCATTTATTTATTCAGTATGTGACATCTACGAAAGCGGAATTATAAAAATTCTTATTTTCATTTTTAATAACGTCCTGTTTTGTCACTGCCAATAAGTTGTTCACATCCTTTCTAAATGATATTCCTAATTCAAACCACGCTGGACTTGTTTGTTGTCACCTTTGATTTCTCAAATATTTTCTTCCTCTTTGTCAGTTTGTAAACGAGTTGTCCTAGATCTGTTTTACCAGTACTCATCACACCTGAAGCTAAATAAAAGTAAACAATATTAACTTACAAAAAACTCAATCCCTGTACAAATCAGTGTGAACAGCGAAAACCATGACACACCCTTCCCAATCTTTGGAGTGACTTCGTTTTCTGCAATGGTTGTTGATGATGGGGCTAGAAATTCACAACCGCAACTGTACGGTTTTCTCTCCGTGCGAACACATCTTCAGTAACTGGTTAATGGCGAATATTTAATTCCGCAAGAAAAGATTTCGCTCATGTAACCTGCCATGTAATCTTCGATTCGTTATCTAAATGGTATTTATAAAATGTAAATCTGCCTATTATTTGAAGTAGAATTGATTAAATAATGAATTCTTTCAGAGACTATGGTAATAAAATTTGTTATCTCTTTCTATATGGACACGTTATGCGAATAATCGGTTAATTAATTTGTATGATAGTCAGACCTTGAGACGTAAATCACATGACGTTTGATAAGCTCATTAGGAACGTATGCGTTAACTCAATCGGACACTACAGAGTTGATTATATTATGTGCAGTCTGTACATTTCTTTTAGTTCGGGTTAGTTTGATTGTACTTATTTCACTCATAATTTTAGTTAAAATTGTTTCATAACGTAAAGTAACGAATATGTGTAATAAACTAAATTAATTAACTACGGTAATTTATTTTTACTATCAGCTTAATTAATTGATTAACACAAACTAGTGGGTGAGCAACTGTGGAGATATACGTCAACACAGTCGTGTACAGCTTGGATGCAAGTATTATGTGAGACGTATCAATATAAGCTTCGAAGCGACTGCGGTATTGCCATGTCGCTTCACTCCCCGCCCTCCCGCCTTTGCCTACGCATAACCAAGTGTAACGTGCGACAACGCTGGAGGGCGAGGGGCGGGGAAGAGCTGTTACTATTGCGTAACCTCGAAGCTTACAATGCTAAGTCCCGTACTATAGACTTTTCTGGTCGTTGCTCAGCAACTGGTGCTTGATCAACTGATTGCTATTTAGAAGACTAGTCAACGTTGATACAGTCACATCGAAGATTTGATCAAAAAGTTCGTGCAATTTTTTAAAATTTCCCGCATTAGAATTGTTCCATACAATTTTTTTTTAGATATCGATACATCTGTTTATAACAAATGACAAAACTTGTAGCCATTGGATGAGTAGTTTGGATTTCACAGCTAATCGATTGAGTTGTGTTTTATTTATTGGCGATTTTTTAAGATTTTAAAATTTAGGATAAAAGTGTTTTCATTAGTTTCGAGTAAAAAATGAGATAAAGTGCTATGACTTGGTAAAACTGTTGCAAAAGTTTGTTGGTGTGTATTATATAGGTGAACGGCAGTCTTATAAATGGTACAAAACTTTAAAGACGATCGTGAATGAGTTTAAGATCGTGAAAGTAATGTGAAGACTGGTATTTTGTTCCATGAATTTGCAGAGGTGGAAATGTCATGCATGAAGGTGCAAAGGTCAATAAAGGATGTTATTCGGGCCACTTGCATGAGACTATTCGAAAAACCCGGCATGTTTATAGAAGGATAATTTATGGAAACTGGGCCCCGATAATCCACCAACCCTTCCAATTGCTTGTTGAAGAAAATACCACCGTAGTGATACTGTAAACACCGCATTCCTCAGTATGGCCCAGTGCGACAGATCTTTTTCGCAAGACAAGAAACAATCATGAAAGGACAATGTTTTGCGATTTTTGAAGACACACAACAAAAATCGTTAAGCGAGCTCAAGGCTATACTGCAAAGTGCGTTCCAGCAATGTTTTGAACACGAGAACGTATATTTAAGTATATTAAGTACATTTTCTCTGATGGGGATTACTTTGAAAGAAACAGTTTGAAAACTGCGAGCACGGAAGAACGTGCACACTCGAGATCCCTCACAAGGTGATGGAGTTGGCATTTCGCAATCAGTCAGGCCATACTGCCATCCCGAACCCCCAGAATGACTCGACGGGACAGCTCCACTCTAGATTGGAGTGAAACCACAATCACCACGAAACCATTCCCAACTCGTGAACTCCGGAGGATAGGGCCCGGGCCGGGCTGTTCACGATCCCGCGGTACCATTTTTGGGTACGCGTGGGTACCTCCGATGTCCTGAATGGTCACGGGTCCGACATCCAGGCTCGAAACCGGATACACTGACCTAGGATCTCCGGCGGAGGGCTTGCCCTCCACCTCCCTACGGTCTTAAACTCCCTTGGCGTGTGGGGAGTGTAAGGCCGGTAGCTGTGTCTTCCCTCTCTCCCGCCATATACGTAACTCCACCGACTCCAAGGACATCAATCTCCCGAGGAAGGGAGAAAAAGCGGGCGGGACCGAGCGCTACTGTGGTTCGTCTGTGTTTTACCGTACATCAAGGAGCTGGCGTGAGAGGTCCGACACAGCTACTAGCTAGGGAATCTAAACCCCTAGCTCCACTTCGCTCAACGCTACTTGAATCCCGGATGACAGTCTTGGAACCAGTCATCTTTCGCGCGGAACCATGAGACACGCACATTTCCCAACCATCAGCGCCGACGCCGTCGAAGAAAGGGCGCTCCTGGGTGGCGTCTTGGACTGACGGAAGACCATCCGCAAGCAGTGATGATTACCAACCGTGAGCTCCCATGAGCCCCTTACCGGCCACTTTCAGTAGCGTAGCTAGGATTGGCGTGTTATTACTGACAAGCGATGAAGATGCTATGGCAGTAGCAGGATATGCACGGCTGCCAGCGGCATAACTGAATTCCTGCAGATTATACATATAATTTCTCATTGACAATCTACTCAAGGAGGGGTTTTAACCGTTTATCCGCTTACACTTTGTTTTCTTGTGCTTTCTAATTACGTTATTTATGAGTCGAATTTCTGCGTCTGATGATCAGAAGTAGGCGTACAGTGAAATCTTCTACAATGGTTGCCGATACAACGATATTCCTGTCTACAACTTATTGTTATTTCGTTAATAAATCTAGGTCAGGTAAGATTTCTGACGATATAACTATACTTTCGATAACGTTAAACCTCTTATAACAAATGTTTTCAGTCATTGTGCACCGGGAAATAGCCAAGAAGACTCTTAAGAACAGACTCGACAGCTTGGCCATGTTGTAAACGTAAACTGTGACACTTCAAATCCTAATGGAATGTCGATCGATTTCAAGATGAGAAACAGCCGATCAGCACTTTCCAAACTGTTGCCCTCAAGTCAGCTGAGAGTTGGTAACGGTGTGGTGACAGTGACCGGCACTTGACATGAAGGCCATGACGCGGGTGACGAATTTAGACCAAACAGATAGAAGTGGGTTCGTCTGGTGTGGTCTATTCTCAAGCGGCAGGGAATAACTTCTCTCTTATCATGTCGTAACCGTGAAGACCAGACGTCAATGATTAGCTTAATGTTTCGCAGTTTGCTGTTAAGTGATTGATTTCCCAGTTATGTTGTCACTGTCTTTTAAGTTTTCGTTTAACAGCTGTTTTGAAGAGAGTTATCAGAACAAGAAGATTAGGGACTGGACGTAATAATGCGGCTTCTTTAGCAGCTTGATCGGCTACAGTATTGCCATGAATACCGTACCTGGGCGACCATGTACCTAGGCAAAACATGGCTGGGAGCACTGTAAAGAACTGTGGCAAGGAAAAATGGATATTTTCATCGTTCACCACTATTGAGCAATGATCTCCTGAACTAGATTTAGCCTCATCCGTAAATATAATACAAAAATCATTATACTTCTCTATAATTTCACGGCGGGCTGCTAGGATTTCATTCAATCGTGTCGCTTTTGGAAGAGAGGTGAAGGATCTGTCGACGTTCACAGTGAGGGAGCTTCATGGAGCCATCGCTGGCAGTGGATAGTGAATCAGGAGAGGGAGTTGAGTGTCCAGAGATCTAGTGTAACTATTTGCGCGATATAAAAGTAATTTATCAGCATATGGGTTGTCTATTCCTGTTTCCGAGTAAGCAGACAGGGGTAGATCAGTAGCAGATTTCGCATGGATGACGACAGTAATTATTAGATAATTCCGTCAAAAGTGCAGATGCCATTCCTAGAATTCGGCAAGTAAAATCTCAATGAGAAAGGCTCCCGAGACAAGACTTAGTACAGTGTGATGGATAGTATTTAACTGTTTAAGAGCTTGTGCGTTAGCCGAGGCAATTGCTGCTGACCCATAATCCAACCTAGAACGAATTTATGAACGATATGTGTTCAGTAAGGAGGACAGGTCCGCTCCGTAAGATGTACGGGTAAATTATGGAATAAGTGTAGTCTGCTGGTGAATGATTTATTGTATCAAGAATGTTTCCCAGGAAGCGTACCTTGTCAAATACTGGTATGGGAATGCCAGTCCTCTATCATACAAAAATGGTTTATGTAAGCGTTGAATCTATGGCTAGCACTGGTTCCTACGACAGAAATGTGCTGCTGCTGTTTTGGTGGTTGAAAAATGGAGTCCCTTGAACACTGCCCACTGTTGCAGTTTGTCTATTGCCTCCTGTAAACCTTTCTCTCCAGGGCTGACATTAATGCAGGGTAGAAATGTAGCTACATCACTCGCGAACAATGCTGATTTTATCGAAGAAGATATGATATTTACTATTGATTTCAACGTTTAGTAGTGTGGTGCTTAAGATAGGTTCTTGTGGTACTACAGCATCTTCATGGACAACTTCAAGATGAAATCCTCCGACAATTTCCACCACATACCCATCTTCGACACCTAGCTACATGGAGAGACTTCAGTCAATATCTGAATACCATATACCCCAACATCATTTCATCATTTTAACGGAGGAGTTACAGGACAACAACGTATTTCCTGTAACCATTAGAATATTTTATGTAAACCATGTTTTTACATTTTAAAAATGCAGTAATGCTTCTTATAAAATCAAAACAATATTAAATTCTATAAAAACCAGTTTTTTTTATTCTTCTATAATAAATGAAGGTCAGGTAATATTCACAAACTTCATTCATTCATTCAATATTCATTCAAAGGTTCATTCACAAAATGCAGATAGCACAAAGTTCGAAAATTAATGTAGTTAGGCCTACGTAAACTGAGAAACACTGCATTCCATTAAAAAAAGTCATGTTCGACAAGTGTTTCAATGATGAATTTGGGTGGCGATGTATAATTTCTGGAAAATAATTTTTAAACATTCAAAAATTGATTATTTTTTATAACGTAAAAAACTGGTTTTGAATAATCTTTTAACAAAGAAAATAGCAGTCTATATTGTAGGGCCTATAATAGTTTGTGGTAAATTGTTTTTTAAACTCGTTCTGTCACGTTTATTTATTCAGAATTAATATTAGGCAATTACCTGTATTAACTTTCGTCCTGTGACTTATTTGGTCACAGGACGGAAGTTAATACAGGTAATTGCCTAATATTAATTCTAAATATTTAGTAACGTGACTTGGAGACAATTAAAACAAAATGAATTTATTTATTCGTATTGTAACAGGTGTTCTGGGAAATTAAGATAATTTATTAATACGTCTTAAGGGCTTTTTATATTCATAACAGTTTCAGTATGTTATCTTTAACTACATTTCGTGACATGCAATTCCAAATGGATTTTTATAACGCTTCTATTCTGAGGAACAAGTTTCAAAATTTGTATTTTTGTCGGCATTTCCAGCTATTTTGCAGTATTTTGTTTCTACTTCTTTTCAACATACGTATTTTAGCAAAAAAACTTCAAAGAATCCATATTCCAGACACCTTCATGGAAGATGAACATAATTTCCCTCAACATACATTGTTTAACATTTACTTTTTACGTTGTTGCGTAGAATAAATGCAGAGAAATTTAGCTGAAAAATTAGTTATTCCTTAAATGGTCACAATTGTGCGACCCATGTACTTTGTTGGGTCGATGTGAATAAATGAACTGAAAGACCTGAAAGTTTATAGGCTATACGTTTCTACAAAACGTTGTTTTCTTGTCATTTGACCTAATAATGACAAGAAATTAATAAAGTCATAACGCATCTTCATTTTTAAAAATTGGCTGTAGCCGAAAAGCTAACCTAGCAGGAGCGCTCAAAAAGGTAAATTTTATTCCAGAAAAATTTGAGTTTGTGTGTGTGTGTGTGTGTGTGTGTGTGTGTGTGTTTAATATATTGTCTTCGGTTATAATGCGATTAAGCTAAAATAAACGTCTTGTTACTTCTTGCTTCATGCTTCACCGAGTACACACAGATCCTCAGTGACAACCTCTCCTACGGCATCGTCAGTCTCACTGCACGTCTCATGACTGTCATCTACTTCACAGATTTATTAACAAACGAGTACTGCAGTTGAGAGGCGCGCTTGTGGTAATTATCACCCTCTCCCGAATTAGCCAGTATCTTCATGAAAACTTCAAGAAGAAAGCCCCACATACTAGATGTTTCCATCACAGCCCACATACCGTCTCAGATCTTCGTCACCTGGCCACACGGAAGAAGCGATGGAGAAACTTCCATCGATATCTGAATATCTTATACCGTAACATCAATTTAACGAAGGAATTAGAGAACAACGCACTTTCCTTAGCCATTCCCACGGAAGGTTCCGAGTTTTGGACGCGACGAGTAAAGAAACACTATGTTCTCTCAAAGAATACTGAATTAAATTACTGTTTCACCCTACGTGTAAAGTAGAAGGGATGAAATCTATGAGATTGTAGGCTATATATTGGTCAAAGCTTATTCAATACTACGCACTGCCCAGTCTTAGCTATTTCTCCTTCATTGAGGGCGTCAAAACAATTAAAAAGTAGTTTGTAAAAATTATATGTTCCTTGTGTCATAATATTCTTTCCACTTATAGTTTTCCAGGACTTGAATAACTGTGGATTTTGTGTAAATAAATTGTATTAATAATGTCAAAAATAACTGTACTTAGAACATAGTTATTGCTAATGACACCAACAACATTATTATGTACTTTCTAATTAAGAAGAAAATAAAGTTTGTACAGTCATGAAGGCTTACATAAGACACACAATTATAAATCATAACTTCATAAATATCACTTCAAATAATTTAATGAATTGTTAGTCACAATAATAAGTTTTCCATTCATATGTATAACGTACAATAATAACCGTCTGTGTAATTTTAATTATGTAAGAAAGGCTCCAAAATCATGAATGGCCCCCTAACGAAAAAATACTTGAGTCGTGCCTGAATATACAGTTAAAATGATTGCCTTGAGAGTTTACTACAAAAATTTTGAAATTATACACAAAGAAAATCATTGTAATATAATCAAATGTGTTTTCGTTCTTCGGGCCTCACTGGAGAGTACTTACATTAATGTCTCAAACGTGCTCAGATGAGAGGCACGACCAACAAATGGATGGAAAGTCACTTTAATTTCATAACTGGGCAGTATACTTTAACTGTTTGAAAGACTAATACACACAGAACTGTGCAAAAAGTACAGCTTTCGTACAGGCATATATTGTATGTTGTATAGGGGTTTGACAAACAAGGGGTTTTTGATTGAGAAACAAGAAAAGTGTTCGTGGCTTCCTTGCTAAGTCACCTAAAACCCCATCAGATAAGCACATATAATCGTCTACGAAAACAAAATTTACCTTATAGGCCAACTGTCGTCCCATTCTGCCTCGTAAGTACAGACAGCGCATATAAAGTGCGTCTTGATTCCGAATAACTTTATTGCTGGAATAATGGACTTTTGAATTTACTAAAACTTTCGTAAAAAAAACTTCGAATAACTCTTAAATTGATGGAAAAGCGACAGTTTCGTTTCAAAATCTCTTAAAAAATATCATTTTTTTCACAAAACGTATCAAGAATGCAAATTTAAAATTGTGGACGTTTTTAAACTTGATGGCAATTATGAATAAAGGATAATAATGAATTTTAAGTTGGAGACAAATTGTCTGGGATGGAAATATTTTACGATTTTTATATTTTTCGAAATTGATTTTTTCGCATTGTTTTTATTATTTAAGAGTCCTGACCTCCTTCGTAAAAAAGCTGCAGATAAAGCTGATGTTGAACTTGAATATCTTTAAGTTGAGATCTGTCAAATCCCCGACTAAACAGGGCGAGAAATATTTTTTAACACGATTTTTGGAAAAAATAGTATTGCATACTTAGGTGGATCAAATCAGAAAACATTAAATAAAGACATCACATTAAATATCAGACATCAGATTAAACAATAAACGTCAGACATTTTTATTGCTTATTAATTGATGTCTCGTTGGGCACTTGGTGAAACATAATAATACAAAGGTTTTGTAAAATATATAAAAACACATGGTAAGTTCCACAAATTTTTTAATTAACTCTGACAGCTGTTTCGACTAACTTAAGCCATTGTCAAAGAGCGAGTGAATGAAATTACTGAACACAGGACGTTAGTGGAGTGTAGGTGGTGGACATCTGTTTAGGGCGTATCTGGAACATCTGTGTTGTGATGGCGTGGGGGGGGGGAGAGTGTGTGCATGAGACAAGGGAAGGTCAGGTGTCTTTAAAAACTAAATACAATCATGAATGCAAATTATAACATTACCTAAACTAAATATAAACTGAATGCAATAATTTAAAATAATGATGAACATTCAAAATAATATAAAATAAACTAAACTAAATAACAGATTTTAATAAAGGGGATACATAAAATTCAGTCTGTTCATTGGTTAAATTTTTGTTATTTTTTATTGCTTTTTTAATTTCTAAAATTTCTAACAAATCCATTTTTTTACCTTTTTGTATGTTGTGGAGTAGTGTTATGTTTTTTGTGTCTATGAAGTGATTGTGTTGTAAGCAATGATCTGCAAAACCTGTATTAGATGTATTAGTTACGACTAATACGACTAAAACGAATACGACGTTTTTGAGTAGGCTGAAGGTAATTTCCACACCGTTTTTGGGTCTAGAAAAATATCTGTACTGTCACACCGTCAAGCAAATAGGAAGACGAACAGATCGCAAAGGATGAACTGAGTAAACTGTCATACCACAACCTCGCCGGGAGTTAAATGACCTTGAAAACTGGTATGTGTTGACTGTTAATAGATTAAACTCTTCTCGTATAAGTTGTTTCATTTTCTTTTCCAGTGTAGAATTTCTGAGGATAAATGTTAGATAAGTAATAATGGACATTTGCTATAATTTGATAAAAAAGAATATTCGTGCAGTAAAATCACATCTGCAAAATAATTGTTCAGTGTACCAAACATATTAAACTAAATTTTGACAATTTGTCTTCGTTATTGTTAGGTTAGGTTGAGAGTTTTTAAAACTTTAATAATTTATAAAATAAATGTAGAAAAACTCTTTTGAACGGCACGTAACGGTTGTATAATGCAAATAACGCATACCAGCAGTCCTGAGCGGTCGTGGTAGAGCAATTTACTCTAGACCTTGCGACTAACCCTTTACCTACTTACTTGGCCGGTATGGCAAATCCCCCATAGTTATAGATTTTTTAATCTAGAAAAATGCGATAGTTCTCGCAAACAATAGGCATACATTTATTATTTTATAATACATATTTAAAATGAACCCTGCTTACATATAAGTTATTTCATTTTCTTAACCCAAGTAGAATTTCTGAGGATGTTTATTACTGTACAATTTCTTACTAAATGTTTAGTAACTAATGTAGGACTTCCCATAATTTGGTGAAAAGATTATTCAGTGGCATGGCTTTTTAGACACGCAAATAACAATTTGAAATTATTTTTATGTCCAAAAGTTAATTATAACCGAGTATTTCTAACGTTATGTGGGAAGGAACCTGAATTTCTCATCTGTCGTTGAGAAAAAACGCAGTGGTCCAACAACCAATCTAATCTCATTCCCCCTCCTGGTGAAAATTCGAATTCGTCACTGCTGAAGTCGCTCTTGGTCAAGCATTTCTCTTTGAAGGTGTCAAGTTGGCGCCCACCTCCAGCGACAAATCTCAAGTACACTTAGCCTATATGAGCGTTTAACCAACAACCTCCTTGCAGACATTGTAATACTGAAACGGACGTCATACAATACGGACCTTTATAATACAGACTGAATAGTACATTTTAAAAACTTAAGGTTATTGACCAAATTATTTGTAAAAGTGATTTGGTATTTATGATGTAAATAGTAACAAATTTAGATTTACTAAATTAATTTTTTAACAAATTTAAATCATTTCATTAACAGAAGAAATTTTTATAGGTTTTGTGTATTTTTTTATTATAATTATTGTAAAAATCGAATTAATTTTTACAAGAGCATTTAGATAAACAAATCAATTATAGACGCTAATAACGCTGCTTTGGAATGTGCTGAATTACTTGCTGGTCAACATTTTTCGGATACCAGCTTATCAGCAAATGAAATTGTAATACATTTATAGTTACTTACATTACTTAACACAGAATGCATTATTAGTTGTTATAGATACCGTCGATATTACACTTTATAATTTAGTCTGGTATTTATTAAACAAGAGTTGATGGTTAACTTGCCAGTGGCACTTGGTTATTAACCTAGATGTCCCGAGTTCGATTCCCAACGGTAGCACAAATCGAGTGCACTTTTCTGTCCTAGGTCAATTCAGCCTATGGAAATGATTATCTGGGGAAACGCTACGGGTGAATACGGGTGGCTGAAACTTAGTGTTGGCCTTCGCTGTATGCCACAGACCTCCTTATCCTACCTAAAATAAGCCTATCATTATTATTATTATTATTGTTACTACTACTACTACTACTACTACTACTACTACTACTACTACTACTACTACTACTACTACTACTACTACTACTACTACTATTACTACTGCTTTAATTGTCAATCTTACGCTCGGGCGCGCGCCCATTAACACACATCCTAATCGTAATCAAAATCAAAAATCTATACTGTATTTACAAATCTGTAGAGGAAAAAGTTTGGCCGCGCTACTCTCAGAAACTACTGCAGGCTGACAGTGGCTACTTTGAAAAAGGTTTTAGACTTTGTTTCATTTTGATATCTCAAAACGGAACCGAGTTAGACAAAATAGATAAATCATGTACCTATCTCAGCATATATTAAATAGTCTCAGCAACATATTGAATATTCTTAACATATAATCACGTGCATTGCTTAGATATTAATATATTGTTATATTAATGTTTTTAACGTTTAAGATTTTATTGTTTATTCTCAAAGTGCTTCTTATTCGTTTGATGTGTAAATATTTTGCTTTTCATTACTTTTATCAGCGGTGTGCATTGGTAAGTCAAATAACGTATAAGATTAATTAATATGTTTACGGCACTTATTTTGATTTTCATTTACTCATACTTCACAATGTCAAAGAGAAAATCATCTTTAGGAAGGTCGATAATAAATGCAAAACATGGGAAATGCTAGAATAACGTGACGGAAGGCTTCCAGCTCAACGAAGTAGGCAAACAAACGTTAGAGTTGCTGCAAGGGCTGAACAAAATTCTTTGAGATGGAGGAATAAATTAAGTAGTGGTTTTACTTATAATCCACTAATCGACTACGCAAATGAAACTGACATAGAATCGATGAATATTGTTTGCCCTCACTGTACAAATTTGATGTGGAAGATTAATCGGCCAGTTAATGTTGTTCTTCTGGAAAAGTAGGTTTAGATCCCATACTTCCAGCTCAAGAACTTTTAAAACTATTATTGAATGGATAACATTTTTTATCAAAGTAATTTTTAGGCGCATTATGATCTTAAAATTCAGATTTTCAATTTACATTTTTCTGAGCCTATGAAATAGTCCATTATGAAATTTCATACCTACTTTTAAAATTTAAGGACAACAGGACTAACATTCCTGATTTTATATCTTGTGGTGTATTTGTGTTTTTTGTTTCTTTATTTTTATTATTAGATAAATGCAGATAACATATTAACGCAAATCAATAACATACATCCAAAAGTATAATTACCAGAAGAGAAAGAAAAACAACAAAATCAACTATTTAGACATAACCATTACAAGAAACAATAACCATCTACAATATGCAATAGGCCTATACAGAAAACTAACCTCCACTAACATCATTATACCTAACCATTCTGTCCACCTACCACATCATAAAATGGCAGCTTTCTATTCACTATTTAACAGAATGTACAAAATAATATTAAACAAACAGGAAACAAACAAAGTAAGAAATATAATTTACCAAATTTCTTATGAAAATGGATACAATAAAAATACTATAAATAAAATGGAAAATAAAAACAAATATAAAATAAAAACTGAACATTTAAGAAATTATCAAAGTGAAGAATACATAAATAATGACAATAAAAAATGGGCCACATTCACATATATAAATAATAAGATGACAAAGCTAACAAAACTATTTTAAAACACAGACATTAAAATGGCATACAAAACTAATACAAATAATTTACAAAAACTAAATAACCCACTCAACAAAGATAATACAACAACCAATGTTATATACAAAATTGAATGCCAAGATTGCAATAAATGTTACATAGGACAAACAAAAAAATTAATAAAAAAACGTTATTTTGAACATCTAAACGCCTACAAAGAAACAGAAATATATAAATCTAATTTGGCCACACATACAATAAACACAGGACATGAATTCCCAGACATAACCAACATGACACTAATAAAACACATACCACACAAAGGCACCATAATGAACATATAGGAAAATTTACAAATATACAAACACAAAACAAAAAACAAACTAATACCTGAACAAATACAAATTAATACAAAACATGCCACAATTTTCAAATTCTTCAAAGCCCTCAACATCGAAAATACTCAAAAACCTAATATATACACCACAATCACACACAATAACACCAGTATAAAATACAAAAAACCAACAGAAAACCATAACAATAACCAACCAAAACACAAATACTCCACAAGATATAAAATCAGGAAGGCTGAGGATGGGAACAATATGATTCCCGAAACATGTACCAAATAAGGAAAAACCATCTTGATGTTAAGAATTTATAAATATTAAATACATTATATATGCATCAAGAAATAGACTGTAGCAAAAGTGTTTGAATATATATATATATATATATATATATATGTTGTAATAGGTTTTAGGGTGCCGTGTACGTGATTTTTATATTGCCGGATAATTTTCAAGGTGTAGTGTGTCGATTTAGGTATGGAGCGCGTTTTACGGTATACTTTGCTTCCCTTGTGAGTGTTGCCGTGGGAATATTCGAGCGAGGGGTGAGTGTGTTGTGGCCATTTGTTGTCTGTTAATTTGAGAACTGTCAGTTAGGAATTTCCAAGCTGTCGCTAATTAAGACAGCACAGGTCAAGCTGCCTTTGACCGCTGCCTCCCCCTTCCGGTTGATGCCTTCCCTGTATTGTCTGATTTTCTTATTATTAGTTCGTGGCAAAATTTTTGTATTTTTCAAATCGAAAGTCTGTCCTGTTTCTTTGTGTGTTTCGTCAGGGATGTGTTATCTTCTTGTTTTGCTACTGACAATTCGTGTTTATGGACACGTTGACGGCTATTTCCTCCAGAGTCGCCGACATAATGTCGGTCGTAGTTTTGCACGGTATTTGGTATACACCTTGCCCTTCTAAGTATATGCGGTCCTTTGGATTTTGTAGAAAGAGTAGATTTTTTTGTGCGTGTTGAATGTTGTCCTGATGTAATGTTTCTTGAGTATTCTCCCTATAATGTCTGTTTTGCCCTTTATATATTGTAATGTTAAGGTGCTGATATACCCCTTTGTTTCTTTCCCCTTTGCATCTTGTTTGTCTTCATTTGTTTGATGGTGTTGTTTAAATCAAATTGGGAGTATCCATAAAAAACAGTGTCTCCTTCAAAGTGTTCAGCTCTAGTTTCCTTTGTGCACCGTTCTGTAGGTGTATGGATCTGTGTAAGGATATTCACTACAGATTGTAACTACGCTGGACTGTGATGGGATTGTATATCTAAGTATCTGTTTGTATGTGTGAGTTTTATGTATGTGGAAAAGCTGAGATGAACGTCTTTCTTCTCTATGAAAAGGTCAAGGAATGGAATGCTGTTGTCTGTGTCCATTTCCATAGTGAACCCTATTTTTAAGTCGATGGTGTTTTTATGCGTCAAGAACTCTGTTAATGTGTCCTTTCCGTGTGGTCAGATTGCGAAGCAGTCGTCGATGTATCTAATCCACAAGGAAGGTTTTAGTTGCGCTGTGCTTATTGCCTTTTTTCTCGTGAAGAGGTTTGCGATGACCGGCGATAACAGTGAGCCCATTGGTGCTCCTTCTATTAGCCTGTAGAAGTGGTTGTTGTATGTAAAATAGGTGGAGGTCAGACAGTGTTTTGTTAGTTCCGTGATGTCCTGAGGCGGTTTGTACTTAGCTTGTATTATCTGAAGTGCTTCTAAGATCGGTATGTTAATGAAATGTGAGACTATATCAAAGCTGATCAGGATATCTGAAGAAGATATGGCAAAGTCCGAGAGTCGTTATTTTAAAGTAAACGAATTTTCTATATACGAATCCATTTTTTCGTTTAATGGGTGGAAGTATTCGGCTAAGAATGCTACTAGATTTTATGTCGGAGAACCTATAGCGCTTACTATCGGTCGAAGTGGGATGTCTGCTTTGTGGATTATAGGCAGTCCGTATAATTTTGGTGTACATGAAGACTTTTTGCTAGGAATCAGGCGTTGTTTTGTTTCTTTCTCCATTGGTGCACTGAGGATGAGTGGTCGTGACTTTTCTTCTAAGTATGTTGTGTGGTATCGTGTCGTTCCTGCGTTGGTGTTATCTGTAAGTAGGTGTTCCATCTTGGAATGGTAGTGGTGTGTGTACATGATAACAGTGGCGTTTCCTTTGTCAGCTGGGAGTACTAAGATGTCCTTATTATCACTGAGTGCTCTCAGGCTCTTTATTTCCTCACGTGTGACGTTCTGTTTTGGTGGTGTGTAGTGTCTCAGTACTCTCGCTACCTTTTGGCGAATTACCTTCGATCTCCTTCAGTGGGTTGAGAGCTGCTTCCACTTCGCATATGACATCGTCTTTCGGGATTCTTGACGGGGTGATCGCAAAGTTACAAAGTTGAATTCATTTGAAAGCACTTCTGCTGCGCGTGAGACCAGTTGTATGTCCGTCAAGTTGTGAATGATTTTCTTGTTTGTTTCCCTCGTGTTGTGTTTTCTGCTGGCGATTTCTTCTCTAACAGTTTCGTGAATTTCTCTATGTGTTACTGTCGTGTAGTGTCCGCTTGTCTTGTCTTCTTGCCGATTCCGATGTAAGAGAGTCAGTTATATATATATTTTTTTTTCACTAAATTTTTGTATCAGCTATATACGAGGCGTGTCCGGAAAATAAAGATACAAAGGTCGTAATTGGTCTAAAAATATTTATTTACAAATCATTAACTGACAATTACGTAAATACATATATCTTTATTTCTCTACATAATTACCGCCATTATCCAAGCACCTATTAAGTCTGGGAACCAGCTTTTGTATCCCCGTGTCATAGAAGTCTGCCCCCAACACTTTGAACCATGTCATGGCCTCTTCTTTTACCTCGTCATCGTTATCGAACTTTTTTCCGGCCAGATATTGTTTCAGGTGAAGGAACAAGTGAAAATCACTGGGCGCGAGGTCCGGGCTATGCGGCGGGTGATCCAAAACATACAATTTCCAACTGCACGCATACTGCACGCGTGACCTCTGCGCTGCTCGGCAGAAACGGACCGCAGACGACCGTGTCCGGCGGTTGTATACGCGCGTTATTGTAACGCACATCGGTCACGTTCGATCCGAAGTACCGCATCAGCTCGACCGGCGGACGTAAATTGCAGTTCATCTCTCCCTCTCACACACATAACGTGAACAAACTCGGACAACGCACCTCGATGTCCTACCCGATACACAAACGTATATACTTAACTACTATACACATACTTATAATAGGCAACATCGCATTGTGTAGTGTAGAGTCACACACAAACATATATTAAAATATATTGTTATACATAACGTTCATGCACAGAGTACACCGTATATACTTAACTACTATACACATACTTATAATAGGCAACATCCCATTGTGTAGTGTAAAGTCACACACAAACACACATTAAAATATATTGCTATACATAAAGTTCGTGCACAGAGTACACCGTTGTAAAGCATGTTGTTTTCTCACGTTTACCAACCACTCGCTTTAGAAGAACGCTCTACGCAGCGCGCAACTAGTAAAGGTTCCGCTGTCGTCCCGATGTTGCACGATAGGGCACTGTAACGAGCTCGTTAACCGGTCGCTTGCCGTCGGCGCGTTCATTTCGTTGAGGTCGATAACGTTGTGGTGGTAGGCGCGTAGAAAAGCGGCTTTCTCTGACCCTTTAGTGTAGATCGCGGTGAAATTCGCACAGATTTGCGCGATCGTACGCGACACGTCCGTGTATGGATTGTAACCGTCATCCCATCTCAGACGGTGATAGCGCCGTTCCAACCATTGTAACATATACTTATTTATTACAAATTATAATTAAATTTATAAAGTGTTGCTTGTTCTGGTATTCTGCGGTAATCGAGCCCCACAAGTTGGACTCGCCAATTTTGTAATAATACGATAAATATTAAATATAAAAATAAATAAATAGTTGATGTATGAGAATTGTACTCTCACTATTATATGTAGTAATGTAGCTAATGTCTTCTAATCTTCGTTCGGCTCTCACTACTGGTCTTCACTTTTGTAATATATAATGGTAATTGTAATGGTGTTCTGGTATAATATTACCCAGAATAATTTTTATGGTGCGTATGTGTAGTAGTGACGTTCCGCTCTGGGAGACGTCGATTTGGTAATGTTCCTGGATAATGTTGTTATCAAATATTCTAGATGTATGTTGCTGTTGCAGCAATTTGAAAGGTGATATAAATTTAAAATTTATATTTATACAAAAAAAAATAAATTCTGAAAAAATTGTTTTCGATGTGTTTATATTCTTAAAATTTAGAAATAAATTGAGATTGTTGATTGTAATTATAAATAGGATGGTATGGTGTGTATTCTAGTAATACTCTTCCCTTCTGTAAATTTATTAAAAAGACAATCCAGTTAACTTCAAATTAGGCGCGAACGGCTCTCTTCTTCTTACTCTTGAAATGTAGTAGTTCGCATATACTGCCTTTAAAGGTTGTCGAGTTTTCTTTATTAATTAATGGTTATGTCCTTTTATTAGAGAAATCAAATTCAATTTACTAGATAACAAACGTTTATTCAACAAACTAAGGAATTTGCTCAATTGAAAACAATGTTACCATGCCGTATCGACTCGCTCAGGGCCGGTCGATCTATGAATTTTATATTGGTATTATAAAAATAGGTTCTTCGAACGGTTAATTATATAAAAAGCCAGAGAAGGTCAGGGTCAGAAAGTATAACACTTACAATTCTAAAAATGTATTAAAATTAAACAATATAATGGTAATTATTAATAATAAAAGTTTATATATAATTTTTATTCACCCCAGTTCAGCAAACAGTCGTCTAGTTGAGATGATGAGATTGGGTCGAAATGGCCGCCTGGCGCATGCGCGGAGTTCACCTTCTAACACTGACAAAGTATTTATGGAATAAATATGTCCCTTCTGCGGTTAAATCTTCTTCGCAATCGTATATTATCTTCTGGTGTATAGTTTAATGTCACTGTAGTAAGATGGACTAATTCACTTGGTGTTAAAATGTTGTTAATTAAGTATATCAATTGGTGTTTATGTGTGTCCGTTTAACCTCGAATATTCACTTGGTATTTGGTGTGATTCCAGTGTTACTTCATTTAAATAGTTATATGTGGTTCTGTTTATTAGTGTTATGTAGTTCGTATGGCAACTTCACCACTTCACAATGATTAGAATAGTTAAAAATTTAATTTTTACACAAAACTGATTCCGAACTCTTGTTATACGTAACCGCCATTAAGTTTGGTTTTATCAAATATTCATGTCAAGTGCTCTCTTCAATGTATAATAATGAACTGTCTGTATTTCCTTCATCTCATGAAAATCTTAGCCTATATAATATATTTCAGACATTGTTTAAAATTGCCATAACTTCCGATACACTTTAAAAATGTACATTATGTTCATAAAATAAATTCGTTATTAGTTAATTGTTTGAAATATAAAATACATATTCGTTTTCACTATTCTATTCTACTTATTTTGATAGTAATTAAGTTAGTATTACAAAGTTTTATCTGAAAATTATATTTCTTATAATTTTTTGGGAGGTAGGCCTAAAATTATACTTCCCTGTCTTCTATGTAAATAATAGCCATTTTAACTAATATAATTATTATTCTATGAAATCTGAAATTTGTATAATTATCAATTCTCACTTATTTTATTGCAATTTAGTATACTAATGATGGTTTTTTAATATAATTCAATTGTATATGACTTCCCCTAGGATAGAGTCAGTTAATCTATTTCAGTTTTAATGGTATTTTATTAGACAATTAAATAATTTTACTCATATAATGACCATATCTTTAGAAAGCCTTATTTACATAGTATTTGATATGTTGAGTTTATTTTGCCTGAATATTGTCATTTTATATGGTTTATAAGACTAGGTTTGTTAATTATTCTGCAGTTTAAATTTATTCTTTGGCCTAGATCTGATGTGTGGCTAATTTCCAAATGTTTTATTAATGTAGCTATTTTATATCCTTCTCTGACTGGTATAACATAAATTATTGATTATATAATTAACATATAACATCTGTCTATATCACAACTAGTGTTCTGAATAACATTGCTTAGTATATTATCTAATAACATAATAAAGAGTATTTCTACAACATTGGAATGATATCTATTTTTAGACAGTGCATTCCTAAATTAAACTGAACAATAAAATAACAGTTATAATACTAATATCTCTTATGACTAACCCTTATTTATCTAAATGTTATATGTAATAGGAACCTAACATCCTGGTTCCATATATAATTGTTAACACCTTCTATAAACTTCATCATAAACAGTTTGTTCTGTAGTTCCCCATTTATAAAATTTATACCCCCTCTTAAAGTATACCCCTAGCTACCTAAGTTATATTCCATTCTATGGAATGTTCATATCGCTTTAGTAGCTTTTATTTAGTAATATTACTACTTCATTATCAAAGTAGGCACTGTTCACAAAACTTAAAGTTTGTTATTATGTACTGCAACTCATGTACCCTTTTAAAGTTTATTATTTATAATTTGATCACTTGCACTTGTCTATGGTGAATTATTACTATATTTACTAGTCTTTTTCTAGCTTTTAATATGAAATATTCAACCATGGGGGAACTGTGAAGACTTGTCTATACAAACTAAATAATAACTTTTTGAATGCACTAATATTTAATACTACTAACACTTTTAGTTTTTGTCAGTTTTACAGTGATATGGTTTTTTAGGGTGTTATACTTTCTTTTTTGGGCATTTATTGGTTTTGGGGTTTTTGGGGTTCTTTCCCTATGGGGTTTTTGTTTTATATGGGTCGTCTCACTTCCTCCTTCTTTCTTCTTTAGTTTTATTATACTTCTTTCTTCCGTAGATTTGGTTATTCTTCCTTCTTCTTTAGTTTGGTTGTTCTTCTTTCTTCAGTAATTTCAATTATTCTTCTTTCTTCCTTCTTCAGTAGTTTAGTTTTATTTATACTTCTCTCTTCTTTGAGTTTGGTTATTCTTCCTTCTTCCTTCTTCCTTCTTCAGTGAGTTCGGATTTAATTATTCTTCTTTCTTCTTTCTTCTGTAATAGTAGTTTTGGTTGTTCTTCTTTCTTCAATAGTATTAGTTTTGATTATTCTTCCTTCTTCAGTAATTTTGGTTCTTCTTTAGTTTTAATTTTTCTTCTTTCTTCTTTCTTCTGAAATAGTAGTTTTGGTTGTTCTTCTTTCTTCCTTCTTCCGTAATAGTAGTTTGGTTTTTCTTCTTTCTTCCTTCTTCTGTGAGTTTGGTTTTAATTATTCTTCTTTCTTCCTTCTTCTGAAATAGTAGTTTGGTTGTTCTTCTTTCTTCAATAGTATTAGTTTTGATTATGCTTCTTTCTTCCTTCTTCCGTAATAGTAGTTTGGTTTTTCTTCTTTCTTCTCTAGTTTTAATTATTCTTCTTTCTTCTTTCTTCAGTAGCTTTGATTGTTCTTCTTTCTTCATTGTTCAGTAGTAGTAGATTTGGTTGTTCTTCTTTCTTCTTTCTTCTGTAGTAGTTTTAATTAGTCTTCCTTCTTCTTTCTTCAGTAGCTTTGATTGTTCTTCTTTCTTCCTTCTTCTGTAGTAGTAGTTTTAATTAGTTCTTCTTTCTTCTTTCTTCTGTAGTAGTAGTTTTAATTAGTTCTTCTTTCTTCCTTCTTCTGTATCTTTGATTGTTCTTCTTTCTTCCTTCTTCTGTAGTAGTGGTTTTAATAAGTTCTTCTTTCTTCTGTCTTCAGTAGCTTTGATTGTTCTTCTTTCTTCCTTCTTCTGTAGTAGTAGTTTTAATTAGTCTTCTTTCTTCTCTAGTTTTAATTAGTCTTCTTTCTTCAGTAGCTTTGATTGTTCTTCTTTCTTCATTCTTCAGTAGTAGTAGTTTTAATTAGTTCTTCTTTCTTCTCTAGTTTTAATTATTCTTCTTTCTTCTTTCTTTAGTAGTGGTAGTCTTGGTTATTCTTCTTTCTTCTCTAGTTTTAATTATTCTTCCTTCTTCTGTCTTCAGTAATAGTAGTTTTAATTAGTTCTTCTTTCTTCTTTCTTCAGTAATAGTAGTTCTAATTATTCTTCTTTCTTCTGTCTTCAGTAGCTTTGTTTTTTCTGGTCTGGTTTCTTTGACGGGGTATATTAATTGCCTGCTTCTATCTTACCTGGGTAATTTTGTTATTATTATTTTTAGTCTTCTGGGTTTTTAAATTTGTATTATATTATATTGTTTGCACAAATTTTCTTTATTCAAACTTTCTTGTGAATATATTATTAATCAGTGCATTTTAATTAATTCTCATCTGGATATTCCATATATTAGAGCTTTATTAATGATCATTGAGTAATGTATTTGTGTGGATTATCTGTCATGCTACACCATTCGTTGGTCCTTATCTTCTTCGCGGTGAGACGTGATAGTTCATAAGGAGGCGCGAAAAACGCTACTGTAAAACATCGTGTAGACAGGTCTACCGCGGCGAACTCCTTGACAACGTACTCGTTCTGCACACCGCGGAACGCTTGAAACTCGACGACAGCGGTTCGAACGTCCTCGTATTCTCCTTGCTGCCACATGACGAGAAGTGTAACTATTTAAACGTGTACGGGATGTTTTATATTCAGTCCGCCATTTTGTTTTTTTGTTTTTTCCTTCAACATTCTTCGTCCTGTTCAAGATTACGTATCAGCCGTTCAAGGTATTGTCCAGTATCACAGGTTCCGCTTTCCCGTACATAACGAGTTCGTCGTACAAACGGTCGTAAATCACGATTTCGCGAAACACGTCCTGTGGGCACTCGTATCGTCCTCCCGCACTCGATACTACGCGATCGATGTACAGTTTAATATTCTCTTGTTCGTAAAACAAAAGCGCTACGTACTTTTTAATTATCGGTATTAACCGAACAAAACACGACCACTCGCTGTCGTTCATTACGATCGAACTGTTCTTTTTGTCTTTCAAATGTACACATCCACGTTTCACGTAAAAACATTTAATTCAATCGTCTTCGTCTCCTATGTCCTTGTCCTGAAACAAACAAACTTAACACTGGACGAACGAGGATATCGAAGACCGTCGGTAATTCGTTCCTGTAGGAAAATCATCAAGTTCCAATCGGTGAAATCGAATAGCACGCGTTGCGGACGAGCACCGTTTGTAAACGAAACGCACACATTGTGTCCGCGTTCTTCAAACACTCCGGCTGTTACGTACCGTCTGTGCGACAATGGGTACGTTAGACCTAAGTACACGTCGCGGTGTATCGGTTGCGGCTGCTGCTAGTCGAATCCAACGATTGTCGAGGCCATGCTGTTGGGTAATAACAGACAGTCACAATGTTCACAGTAACAACAACAACAACAACAACGTTCCCAGTCAACTGAAGTTTCTCAACTGACACAGGATGATGCAACACTCGGTAATATGTATATAAATCTCGACTTCCTGTTGGTGGTGGTGGTGGGAGGAGAAAACTACCCGGGTGGTGGTGGTAGTAGTAGTAGTGGAGGGGCGAATGCAAGTGCGTCTGTGTACAGTGTTGGACAGCGGAGTGTATACGTTGAGCGAATCGTGAAGTATCATGCAGAAGGCAATGCTTTCTGCAGGGAAATTTTCCGAGGACTTGAATTCTAGTCGAACGTCGACCGGTGAAGACTTGAGCGACTCGTCCTGTCTGCTACAATCGAAGACGAATAGCGGTGCTTTATCTCTGAACTCGTCCGGTGATAGAAGTACTTTGGATTGAGTCCTGTGGTAGTACGATTTTTGAAAACGAGAATACATGTCGTACAGCAGTGCGTAGCGTCCGTTAGCGATATCACAGTTAAGGTTATCGTACGGGTAGTACTTGTCGTTCAGAAAGAGTCTTGCGTTGGTTACCTTGCAGTGATCGAATTCGTCAGCGTGTTTTTTCAAATCGTTCTTTCTGCCCGTCTGGAAGGTGAGTATTACGAAACGCGGCTTCTCCAGTTGCGACGACGTCTTGATCGTCTACGTCTGCCTGCTGGTCGTCGGCAATGCCGGGTACTCGTGGAGTTCCCAACTGCGAAACGGTATGGACAGCGGTGGGTCCTTTCGCATCAGATCCAACAGCTCCAACCGCATATTGTTGTTCACTTGCACGTACGGAACCACCCACAAGATTTTAGTCAGTTCGAGATCGGCGTTAGCGTCTGCAGCCGTTGTCGCGCTGCTCGTCGTCATCACCATAGCGCCTAAATCGGTGGACGTGCGTAACAGTATCAGTTCTTGTTTCATGTTTAAAATGATCCGTGTAAAGTCTTCGGCGAATTCCATCGGCATCCTCAGCGGTACGCAAAAGTTGAATTCACCGTTGCTTCCCTTCGGTGTTATCTCGTTAGTCATCGGTGCCACCCATCCGGCGTTTTTCATCGCATCAACGTCCGGTTTGCCGACGGACAGCATGGTTTTCAACGTGGACGTGATGCCGACGTTCTTGGTCCGATCGACTTCCACACCGCCACTCACTCACTCCGGTCTTCTTTCTGCTCAACTTGCCTTCGACGAACTGGAAAATTTCCATCGGCAGAGTGAAGACATCCTGCTGCAGCATGGGTATACGTATTTCATCGTTGTTACCGTATCGCGACGACGCGTACGGCGCGTGACTGTGGTGCTCGTAATGCGTGATGGTGTCGACGAAGAGCGGACCTCAATCGACCGCCAGGATGCCGCTAACCGCCATGTTATTTATTTTTCTTGACTTTCCAGCCTAGTGAAATCAGGTAACGTCGGTTCGCCGGTGTTAACTGTTTCAACGTCGAACGTCGACATACGAGTTTCACGAACGTACGCTCCTCTTTTATTTCTGTTATCTTCAAAAGTCTTGCGCGTGACGACGACGGCGATGACGGCAACAGAAAAAACTATCTTCGAAGTAAAAACCAATCGTTACACCCGTTTTAGGTGGATTCGCACGGTGATGACTTCACCGCGAAAATTGACGATACCACCATCTTGATCGTGTACGGATACGGTGATGTTGCGTAAACTTTGCACGTTCAGCGGAAGGTATATGACATTGCTGGGCGATTCGACTACCTTGAATCCCGGCTCGTCCGTCTCCGTCGGGTGGAACGAATGCAGAATGTGTTCGTTCCGTCCGTACTTGTACGAACCTTGCACGGCGTTACACCTTTTTTCCAGAATGTTCACTTTGTTAATGTTTACGGGCGCGTCCGACGTGTGTAATTTATACGCTTCTTACTTGGTTTTCTAGATGAAACCCAGCATGGCACCGATCCCGTGTTGTGTACTACCGAAATCTATCTCGTAAGAACAGTAAAGTTCACATTTCAACGTGTTATTATTAGGACGTAGAACAAATCTTCTGTCGTCTAACGCTTTCTTCAGGTACTTTTCGATATCACCGATTTCGTACGCTCCCGTCGGTAATTCGATGAGTCCTAACGTTTTACGCGCACCACCACCACCACCTTTCAGTACGGGAAAGACGTTGTTTCTGCCACTTTCCACATTTGGAATAGAGTTGTACGTGGTGAAACCCAACAGTCCAGCGTACCATTCACCGTCCGTCAGTTTGAGTGGCGGAAAAAAGTGACAAACGAGAGCGGTCGGATCCGTACCCGTGACGGTGACCGTAAGCGAAGACATTTCGTCGTTTACTGATCGTTCGACGACAAAAACCCTAAACATAAATGTCCGCAGACGACCGTGTCCGGCGGTTGTATACGCGCGTAATTGTAACGCACATCGGTCACGTTCGATCCGAAGTACCGCATCAGCTCGACCGGCGGACGTAAATTGCCGATCCCGTCGAAATACACGACCCTGTCGCCTCGCTTCTTGTAGCATACCCAGTGCATGCCCGGTCCGGCGGTATCGTCGAGATTCACGACGGCGCTCTCATTCTCCCACGGCAGCGAGCGATGTAAAGTCTCGCGCATGTACACGCCTCTGAAATAAGGTACGTTCAATTTTTTCGCGTACGCATACAGATCACGATCGGACAACGGGCGCACGGGTATTTCTACTAGTTTTTTCGGTACGGTCGCAGGTACAGTCCCGAAGTCGTTTTACGGTTTCCTCCTCCTCCTCCTCCTCCTCCTCCTCCTCCTCCTCCTCCTCCTCCTCCTTCGTTCTGTCGCCGTCGACGTCGAATTCCCGATCCAGTCGTCCTCGTTGTTCTCCTCCTCCTCCTCCTCCTCCTCCTCCTCCTCCTCCTCCCGGTCGTACGTGCTGCCTTTTTCCGCTTGACAACCGCTCCGCTGCGATGACGACCACGACGACAACGTTTACGTCCGCAGCACAGTCCGCCGCCGCCTAAAGCCGATTCGCTTTATCGCTGCAGCTACCGCGGTCGCATATGCTCGTTCGTTGATACCCGAGTTCAAAGCCTTCACTCGTTCCCACCCCTTGCCGGCTAGCACGCGATCCGCTGCGCGTCTGTGCTCGTTGTCCTTGTACTTGGTGTACGCGATGTCGTGTTCACGACAGGCTTCGTCAACTCGTTGATTCCGGGTTCACCGCGTGCCAATCTCTCCTCCAGTCTAATTCCCGGTCCGCAGAACCTGTATCCGGGGAGATGCAGTTCCACCGGTAACACGTCCACCGCTCGATTGATCAGAGTCGGTACTGACTGTGTGACGGAAGGTATCACGCTTTTAACCACTTTTCTGACACGACCACGCTCCCTTTTTTCATTTTTAACACTATGACCACGTAATTCGTACATGACTACTATTTATCGACCTTGTAAACGGATCTCCAATCTTTGTCCGTCCCTCCAGCCTTATCCAATTCTGCTATTACTTCGCTCGTCTCCTCGTTGTTAGCGTCTATCAACTCTGCCTCCTCGGCGTTGAGTGAACTCCGCGCTGCGTGCGCATGTAATTTATAGATGTACGAAAGTACTTTCTCCCATCGTCTTTTGAACACGTTTGCGAGTTTGTACATTTTGCTCTTCGAGTACCGCCTCGCGTCCTCCAATTGACGTAAGTTTACGACGTCCATGACCCGAACGCCATTGCCGACGTTTAAAATAGTCTTTCCTTGCGCGTTGAACCAAGTTCCGTTCAACGAAGCGATCGTGTGCCCGTTCAAAAATTCCAAGTTCACCGCGTCCTTGTTGTTCACGGGCGGTGCTAGGATTGTCCGTCTATATAAACAGACCTCGTTGGCTATCCCGTTCAGTCTTGTGTCGACAGTCGCGAGCGACGCTTCGTCCCGAGCCCAAGCCCGAGCTTGACCCCGGCATCGACCCCGACCACCAGCATACACATACACGCCAACAGTACCCACCCTCCCCCTTCACCCTCCTGCCACTCCCCCTCCCGATACAACATGGGGAGAATACTGAAACAGTGGACCGGGGGGTGGTGGTGGTGGTGACCTCACGATCGGCAGCTCATGACCTATCTCAACAGCCAGTGACCTCACTGAAACAATGGCGCTACTGAAACAATAGGCCCCACTGAAACAATGGCGATACTAATACAATAGGCGCTACTGAAACAATGACGCTATTGTTCCAACACTTAAACAATAGACCCCACTAAAACAATGACCCCATTGTTGTTTCAGTGACGTCACTGGCTGTTGAGGTAGGTCATGAACAGATGATTGTGACGTTATCACCACCACCCGCGTCCACTGTTTTAGTATTCTCTCCAACATACTACTGCTGCATATCTGTATATCCGCTGTTCGCCAGCTTCGTAGCCAACACTAACGGTCCAATGAAAATTTGTACAAGTCATTACTAAAGCCATTATCACAGATCTAGTAAGGTTAGGTCCCAGAACAAAATATATTTATTATTAAGTTAGTTGAATTCCAGTATTGGACAGTTTTTCATATTACCAGACAATTACGAAAACCCAACTACTCTACCATTTTATTAGTAACATAACTGTAGAGTAGACAATCATAAAATAAATACTAAACGTTTTGGAGTACTGCGTTAGTTTTTAGTTAAATTTGTAACTATAATATCTAAATGAGAAATAATTTAGTCATAGCTTTTCAGTGTATGGATGTTTCCATAGATATGTGTACGTCTATATCTACTATATCTAATGTTATTCACAAATTCACACTAATGTTATTCACAAATACACATAACTGATAACAAAATACACCGGTAAAGTGTTTTTTTTTTTTTTTTTTTTTTTTTTACACCGGCAAAGTTTACAAACTTTGAAAGCTATCCAAATGAGTGTTGAGACATACTAATTCTGTCAAATTACTACACATAGAAAATACAGAGACTTCAGATACACTAAAATTCCTTATAACTTCACCTCCAAATAAACTATAACAATTTTATAAAACTTTTGAGTTTTATTTTAGGCCTTTGGTGCTTCCAGATTTAGCTCTTTGTTTTGATGTACCTCTGACTGATGTTTTTCCTTCGTACACACCCAGAACGTAATACATTCATTTGAACGTTTCATCCTGTACTGATATCACTCATGAAAAATAGAGGATCATTCTTACTTACTTTCTTGGAAGTAATAACTCCATTTAGATTAAAATTTACCACTTTAATACTACTGTGTCACGGCGGCTCAGTAGACCAGTGGGTATGGCACCTGGCTACTAATCTAGAGGTTCCGGGTTCGATTCCCGGGCCCGCACCATAAAATCAAGGTGCGTTTTTCAGCCCCCAGGTTGACTCAGCCTGTTGAAAATGAGTACCTGGGATAACATCCTGGGGATAATAATGGGCGTTTGAAGCGTAGTGCTGGCCACACTGCCTTCCTTGATGCCGTACGGCTCACATAAGGCAGCCTACCCTGTCTTACTCCTAAGCTACTTCGGTGGTATACATGAGAGCCATTATTATTATTATACTATTGTGTCACAACGATTGTCAAACCACAGCTAAGGAAAGGTGTGAGTAACAAGCTCATTTACGACTCATATGGTCAGAAGGTATGCGGCTATCGAGTATAGACGACCATACTAGCAAGTTTTGCCTTCTTATCAACCCACTTACATTGTACATCCCGTGTTTACGGATATATACAGCTCAGGTCTCCGTCTCATAATCGTATTTCCTTTATTATTTACAATTATATTTAACCAAATTCGTTTATTTCTTCACAAATATGTTCGTCCCAACCAAATGTGATATTCTGAGATAATAAAGAGGACTATTCGCTAAAGATGTATGTGCAAAGGCAAGGCACTATTACAGGCATAATAAAAAATTTCAAAGTGAAATTTACAGACTTCTGAAAAAGTCTTCTGACATTCATCCGTTCCCTTTAAACAGCAGTAGGCCGCAAGTATTCAACTAATTTTAAGACTTCCGCGGGACTAAGTTGTTTTATTTCTCTTTGATTGGTGCGCGCGCGCGCACACACACACACACACACAAACGCATGTGTATGCATGTGTATATAGAGTCGGTTCTATTATGTGTAGATGCGTGAAGCAAAGGTATTCGCATAGGCCTACCTGGCCGCTAAAACGTAAAGAACCCTACATGAATATTTTCTATACCTACGATATGTGGAATATGCGTAATTATGATTTGAGTGTGTTGTAGGGGAGAATCTTTATGTGTTTTTGATATGGGGAGTGGGAGAGAGAGAGAGAGACGTGGAGATTCGAAAATTTTGTGCATGTGTATATGTATGTGATGCGGGCTTGGGCTTGTATATCTTGCTGCGTGTGTGTGTTTTATTTGTTTTAGATTGTGAGAGTGAGAGTAAGAGGAAGTGGGAGAGAGAGTAATGGAGGGAGTGTGAGAGTGCCGGAGTGCAAGAGAGAGAGAGAGAGAGAGAGAGAGAGAGAGAGAGAGAGAGAGAGAGAGAGAGAGAGCATGCGAGTGAGAGGGAGGAAGAGTGAATGTCGACGTCTACATATTTAACAATAGTCTATATTACTCTGTATAGACGATGTACTAGGTAAATATTATTTTATAACAATATAAATAATAAATAATAACCAATATTGATTTGTTTACCATCATTTTGTGTTTGTAATATCAGTTGTTCTGTTATTTTGTACATAATTCTCTAATTTATGGAAATTTATGGATAAGTGTGTTCAGTGCCAGTAGTAACAATAACTTTTAATAATACACATTATTGAACATCTTACAATCTGAATTCAGCTATAATATATTTTTAGATATATAGGCTATTGCTATTTGCATCAATTCTAATAAACATTCAATGATTACTGGATCTATTATTATTTACAAACGTAATTAAGGGATTATTATAGGCTATTATCAATAATTTAAATTGTAATACTGTATTAATTATGTTTTTGGAATATTGTAATTATGTCTATTTATTTAAGTAAAATAATGTGTAAGAAATTTTATTATTTTGCCGATGTAAAACAAAACTGTCTCACCACCTCCACACACACACACACACACACACACACACACACACACACACACACACACACACACACACACACACACACACACACACACACACACACACACACACACACACACACACACACACACACACACACACACACACACACACACACACACACACACACACACACACACACACATGAATTAAATTTGCTGACCATATGAGTTGTAAATGAGCTTGTTACACGCACCTTTCCTTAGTTGTGGTTTGACAATCGTTGTGACACAGTAGTATTAAAGTCGTAAATTCTGATCTAAATGGAGTCATTACTTCCAAGAAAGTAAGTAATCTAAGTAAGCATGATAATCATAATCATATTTCTTCACGAAGGATATCAGTACAGGATAAAACGTTCAAATGAACGTTCTGGATGTGTACGAAGGAAAAACATCAGTACAGGTGCTTCAAAACAAGTAGCTAAATCTGGAAACACCAAAGGACTAAAATTATACTAAAACTTTTTATAAAATTTTTGTAGTTTATTTGGGGGTAAAGTTATGAGAAATTTATTGAAAATACAAAATCTGTACCTGTAGTTTCTGTATTTTGACAGAACTAATGTGTCTCAACACTCATTGCAAATTTTGGATCGCTTTCAAAAAGTTTGTAAAATATGTTTTGTAAAAGCTTTATATTTTGTTATCATTTATGTCTATTTGCGAATAATGCTAGATACAGAGATCTATGGATACATACACTGAAAAGCTATGACTATATTATTGTCATTTAGGTATTACGGTTACAAATTTAACTAAAAAACTACAGCAGTAGTCCAAAACTTTTAGTATTTATTTTATGATTGTCTGCTGTACAGTTATGTTACTAATAAAATGGTAGTAGTTGGGTTTTGTAATTTTTCGGATAGTATGAAAAATTGTCCAATAGCCTATTAGAAATTAGCTAACTTAATAATAAATGTATTATTATACATTTACTAGGTCACAGACCTTACTAGTTCTGTGATAATGGCTTTAGTAATGACTTGTACAAATTTTCTTTGGACCGTTGTTGGCTACGAAGCTGGCGAACAGTGGATAGACAGACGTGCAGCCAGGTGTCTAATGATGCATAGATAAGCTATGCGCACAGAACACGGGTTCCTTATCAGTATCGACGCTCAGAGCACGGATGCTCTGAGCACGCTACCAATAAAACACGTAAGAGATAAGTAGATTAGACATTTACTGCTTATTATATTAGCTAACGTTACTTAATTGTGATTACTTGCACGTGCGCGCATTAACTAGATACATTTCTTTCCTTAAGGTATTATTTAATATCGTTTAAAAGTATTGTTAAGGTTCACGGTAAGACTGTTGTTTGCGCGCGCAATATTGGACAGAGTTACTTCAGAGATTTCTTCATAATTCTGAGAAATACTTTTCAGTATGAAGAAGGCTGTTTCCTGAGGAATACGAAGACTACGGACGTCGAAATATGCGGATAGCAGGACTGTTACGAAGTATGCGGACAGTGGACACTCCACAATATTCTCACCCCCCCCCCCGTCCAGTGTGGCAGGTGTTGCCTCAGTCAAGGCCGCTCACAAGTAGGTTCCAGTGTATTCAAGAACAATTACAAATTGTGGTCTCTGACTTCCCTGTTGCAGCTGCTGCTCGCTTTGTCGTGTTTTTTATTGGGTACTTATAACACCCACTGTTCTTTTCTTCATCAAAAATCTAAATAACTCGTATAATGTCTCTCCTGCTAAGACATCATAACACAGGGAACCCGTTTAATTGGCCTCTGTCAATTAAACTAGCTGCCGTTGTTAGTACTAGTTATTTACCAACAATTTGGGAAACTGTAAAGAACAGGAATTCATGCAAAGTTACTCAAACTTACTTACTCTCTTTTGGTTTTAGCAGAAACATCACTTTATTTTTACTTCAAAATAATGTTTGACTGATACTACCTTTAGTGGTTATCACATTTTTCTTTTATGTTTTAAATTTTCTGATAGATTCTACATCAAGAGCTCTTATACTCTTTAAAGTGTTACTCAGATGAGTTCAAAGCTATACTGTTTTAGATTACATTAAATACCACTGATCCGGGTTCTAATTTCATAATATTTCAAAATACTTACACATTATGTAAACTATTTGAAGAATAGTTTGATTAATAGATTAGATTAATATACAGTAAATACAAAATTACTACGTTAAGATTTACATCGTTTGACAGAGTCTTTTCAAAACTTGTACTGTTTTTTACTTTGGTTGTTAGAAAACAATATAAGCACAGAAATTCTTTTCTGTGTCACCTGGATATAATGGTGATCTGCAGCTGGTCCTCTTACGGATCCTCTTCAGTCGGTTTTCCGGGATGATCTTCGTAGTAGGTTGAGTTTCTCCATTAAGATTGTCGATTCTAAGTGGTGATCACAGTCATCACTCTACAATTCTGCTACCTGGTGCTCGTGATGTTGACGTCGTTGCTTCTTGTGGACGTGCGAGTTCACTTCTCACATTTTAGTTTAATGTACACTAATGTTATCTTCCTACATGGTATGAAATATACCTTAAACTTTAAACTTTGATTTACAAAGAGATGTGTCGATTATTATTTTCCTTTTATTCATTATCTACATATAAGTTACATTATCAGATTTACGTTGCTCTTAGTTTCACCTACATGTCGAGTATTTTACCATAAAACACTAACTTTCTGTAACATAGTTTGAAATAAAATGTACGTTCACGTTCCAGCCACATTGTGATGCTGTTAACTCGTCGGATATTCTGAGTCGACTGGGGTTGATTTAGCGGCCGTGTGTAGGGACGGGGGTGCAGTTCACGAGTCAAGAGAAAAGTAGTTGGAATTTTTATTATTAGTATCTTTCTACTAATTAACTATTATTAATTATCCTACCTTTCTTTATTTAGTTAGGTATTTTATTAATTATTCTCACGTCTTTTTATTAAATTAGAATGATTGTTAGTATTCGCTTCATAACAGTATAATTTGCATGTCCGTACTAGACTTTTTTCAAGTTGGTACAGGTATTTAGGTACAGCGGGAAGGGTGGATTATTTTCTCACGCGGTATTTAAACCAAAATTTATTTTTTTATTGTTGTGCTATTTAAATTTGCTTTTAAATCGTCACACTCGTCCAACTATTTGGCTGCGAATTGTAGGTCTTTCCTTCTTACTTGTCGTCTCCTATTTCTGGAGTTATTGAACTTTAATTTAGGACTTGATTATAAACATTTGTTTAACTCTTGTATTGTCACGCTGTACGCTATTCTAAATTTATTATGTCGAGTGTAGTGTTAGTAGTCTGGAAATTACACTGGTAAAGCTAGGAGAGATGGCACAGGTAGGAGTGTTAGAACACCACTGAGAATGATGGTGGGGAGGTAGGCAGTTCGCTTGCGCTGAGTTAGTAGTAGTCAGTGACGCTATTCATAAGAGCTGTTATTTTCGTTCTTTATTTTAGTGTATTTTTCTTGTGGTATACTCACTTTTGTGCTTCAACTCATCTTGGTAAGTAGCTGAATTTTCGCCTCATATAAATAGATTTTTCATCAATCATATTTTAAATTACCTAACCGATATTTTAGAGTCCCTGTATGAAGTAGGTTATATGGCAGTGTATTACATTGGATTTCAGAACTGTCGCCATATTCATGCGAGCACGCTAGGGGTGAACCATCTCTCCTACCCATTTAGGAGAGACGGTTCACTTTTGGGGAAGGAGAGATGGCGCGAACATCCGTAAAAGGCACACAACCTTTCTGTAAAAATCTGCTTCTTTATGCTGAAGACGTTTGTTTATTTTAATTTCTAGAGTAAACGAAGATGCCAAACGTCTACTTAAGAAGAACCAACCGTGCATCTTGGTCAGAAGAGGACCTGCGAAAAGCCGGTGAAGCTGTTTCGGAGAAGAAGCTTTCATTACGACAGGCGAGCAAGCAGTTTAATGTACCACTAACGACTTTAAGAAACAGGATAAAAAACAATAATTTTAGCAAGCGAGAACTTGGGCCATCATCACAACTGGGACGTGATGCAGAAAAGAAGCTCGTAGAACATATAAAACAGCTTCAGGCTGTTGGCTTTGCCCCTACGAGGAAAGATGTTCGCACAATCGCATATAATTTGGCAAAATCATTAAACATTAGGTACACATTTAATCAAGAGAAGCAGATGGCAGGTAAGGTTTGGCTGGATTCCTTTATGCGCAGAAATTCGGAGCTTAGTGTGAGAAAAGCTGAAGGAATTAACAGAGCTAGGACAGAAGGGATGAACAGACAGGAAGTTGCACATTATTTTCAACTACTTACAAAACTCGTAATAGACAACTTACAGGACAAACCTGGCAATATTTGGAATGCTGATGAAATCGGAACACAACTGAACAATGAACCTGGTCATGTTATTGCAATTAAAGGAAGCAAAGATGTTCATCTTGTGACTTCATCGGAGAAAGGGGAAACCATTACTGTACTTGCATGTTGCAATTACAGTATTCACATGAATACTGAATTATTCATGGATTGGTTAAACAATCATTTTATTCCTCGTAAGCCAGCTGGGAAAAATCTGCTAATTTTGGATGGACATTCGTCACATATGAACAGCGCAGAGCTACTGCAAGCAGCACAGATCAACGAAATTATTATTTTGTGCCTTCCAAGTCATACTACCCATTACCTGCAGCCATTAGACCGAGTTGTATTCAAACCATTCAAAACTTATTTCAAAGAGGTGTGCGCAAAATTGGTGAAATTAAAGGGGAAGATTACAAGAGACGACTACGGTGAGTTACTGAATTCTGCATGGAGTCGCTGTGCACCTTGTCAACTGGGAATCTCAGCTTTCAGAGCTACAGGAATCTATCCACTTAACATAAATTCCATACCCAATCATGCTTATCTTTTGTCCTGTGACCAAACTTTCAGTCTTAATCATGATTCTCCAAAATCGCTGCCAGAAGTGTCAAACCTAGTCATTCCAAATGCATCTAATGAATCTACAGCAACTTCAAGCAGTACAACGCACACATTAACTGATCCATCGAAGCTTCACCCAAGTACTTCGCATGCTACAGCATCCAGTAGTACAATCATGTTTTCGTACAACTCAGAGCCTACTGTGTCAACCGAGTTAACACCCAACAAAACTTTACAGAAGATATCGCCACTTCCAAAAATGCTGAAACCATCAACTTCAAAGAGAAAACAAATGGCTGCTAACGTTACAGATCCCACATACATAGAAGAAAGGAAGAAAAGAAATATGATAACTGCTCAAAAAAAAGAACAAGCCGGTAAAAGACTGAAGGAAAAGAAACAGTAAACAGAAAAACTGGAGAACCAGTGCGCAAAGAATCAAAACAGAAAACCAAAACCAAAGAACTAAAACCCAAAATACAACGAAAGAAAACTAAGAGACGTTTAATATATTCATCATCGTCGTCTGAAGATGATGATATAGAAATGGTGCTATCTTCAGGTGGTGAAAGTGAAGAAGACTTCAACCAAAACCAGTGCGCTTACTAGTAGTGTTATGAGATGTACTCAGAAACATTATCGACTTCGGACTGGATAAAGTGCAACAGTTGCTTTAGATGGCTCCATGAATCTTGCTCGATCTATGCAGATAAGTGTGCGTTGTGTGGCAGAAAAGAAAATAAGAAAAAGGCTGAGCTTACAAAAAAATAAACTTTTTTTTTAGAATATGTTAGGTTTATCTCTTTACTTGGTGTTTTATGAGTTTGCTAGTTCTGTATAAAAATCCTATAATTTAAAAGATGATGCGTTAATTTTTGTTTAGAGATAGCCTATTGATGCTTTACATACAGTGTACTGTAATTTGAAAACTGTTTTATTTTGTTTTAAAGCTTTTTGTGCTTTTAGTTAAAGACACTAATTTTGAAATATGTTCCTGTTATTTTCTTATTTATTGCAAAATGGACTATGATTTATTAAATATTGTGATTACCTTTTGTTTTCTCTTATAAATGTTTGTATTTACTTTCCTTTTGTTTAGCTGTAATTATGTAACCTCATTAAGTTGCTACATTTTAATAATTAGAAGATTTTTTTTTGTATTTTAGAGTATATTCAAAAAGTTTGTTTTTTCCATAATAAACACTAAAAAAGAAAAACTATCATAACCCATTTTTTCCTTTCATTAGAACGTTAGTTGGGCTGTGCCATCTCTCCTACACCTTAGTGCCATCTCACCTACCCTGTTAGGAGAGATGGCGCAAAAACAATAATTTTAGAATTTGATATATAAAAAGACATTGTATGGATTAGCGCCTAGTTATGTGTTTTTTAAGATCAAGAATACTTCAGATTAATCATATGTATCTTTATTTTCATCTTGTCTACCTAATTAAATTTTTTATAATTTTTTTTTGAATTGTGTGCCATCTCTCCTCGCTTTACCCTATATAAGTTTAAATACTTCTATCGAGTCTACAAGTTTATTCACGAAATACACGCACAAATATTAATTATTGGCTTAACGCAAATCGACGCTCGAAATACTTACGTATAATTACTAAACGTAAATTCAAATACCACTCTGTAACATGAACACGCAAAAATATTAACCTGTTACTTGTAATACAAATCGACGCTCACGATATTCACAGTTGGGAAACATGTACCCAAATGACAAACTTTTGAGTATGACTGCATACTGCTCGGTGGAGTGAGACGCGCTTGCACGTTTGTCTCTGAACTCTCTTAGTTCACATTTTTCCGCATCCTTTGTTAATTTCGTCTAGTAATACAAGTGTTGTTTAGCTGAAGTGTCCGAATGGGGTCGCTGGCACGCAGGCAGCAGTCAGATCTTTGTCGTAACGTGCATCGATCTTCCAGCATTTTATTTTTCATTTGTTGTAATTTTTTACATTACTAGTTTATTACGTGAGCAACAATGTGCTTTCAGGAATTATGATGCACCCGAAGAGTCGATTAACCGTAAAAGTTTAAAGCTATTTGTCAGCTCGTACTGAGCAGGAATCCATATTTAAATAAACACTGGGAAAACGTGAGTTATTTTAGAGGACTCGATACAAAACGAGCTCATTGAATGTTTTCATGATGAGGTAAAAACCTTTATCGAAACTAGTATCAACCAATCACCTTTCTTTGCTTGCATGGTTGACGAAACCACTGACATATCTGAGAAAACACGGTGCTTCTAGTCGTAAGATTTGTGGACTAAAAGTAACAGTAGAAATTCAAGAGTACTTTTTAGGATATAATGATATTAACGAAGATAATATAGCTGATAGCTTACGTAGTGTTTTGTATACGTAAAGAATTCTCTCGAAAAATTTAGCTTATAAAATAAATTAATTGCTCAGAGTTACGATGATGCTAGTGTCATGTCAGGAGAACTGAAAGGCTTACAAACATAAGTTTGTGAACTTGCACCGCAAGTTATTTACTCACTGCTATGTACACCGTTTAAATTTAGTTTTGCAACGGAGTTGTTCTAAAATAAAAATCTGATAATATCATTTTCTCTACTCTTCAAAACATACCCGCTTTTTTCCACCATTCTTCGAAACGAACTGTTGTTATTAAATTCTTGGATAGACTACGTACTCCTACGAGCAACGAAATTCACTGAAATTCTAAAATCATCAGTGCAGTGCACACAAATACACTAAATCATCAGTGCAGTGCACACAAATACACTAAAATCATCAGTGCAGTGCACACAAATACATTAAAATCATCAGTGCAGTGCACACAAATACACTAAATCATCAGTGCAGTGCACACAAATACACTAAATCATCAGTGCAGTGCACACAAATACACTAAATCGTCAGTGCAGTGCACACAAATACACTAAATCGTCAGTGCAATGCACACAAATACACTAAAATTAATTGAGGTTTTCAATGAGTTGATGGAATCACAAAATTCTGTAACTGTAAGAGAGGAACGAGGATATTTAAATAATTTGGAAAACTTCACAATTGTTTTCCTTTTAACGGGTTTCTAGCACATTTTTCAGAAAACCGATTTACTTTTCAATATTCTTCAGAAAAAACTATTCATAGTTAGTTCCGCTACAGTTCGGTTGTTGAATATATTTCATACTACTGTATAATTCAAATATTGTGTTTTTTATATAATTAAGTATGTTTAAGAATTGATTTAAAGGTGTACGTAAAACATTCAGAATAGATTAATTTCCTAAGGTAGAGAAAGTGACATTTGACAAATTCGTCATTGCCTCGAGTACAGAGACACTTTTAGTAAATAAGTTTCACTTCTCACTTTCGTAAACAAGACTGTGTACATAAAGTGAGTTGAAAACGATGTAGAGCATCAACTCCCGAGGGTTGCAGTGCGTAGCGTGTGAAGAAAGGCCAGATGGGTAATATATTGTATTAATAATAATTTGTCAGTCAGTAGTAGCTTTTAATTAAAATAATGAATATGAAAAGTACAATTGTTTTGTAACTTAAGACTAATTTGGAAATATCTAAGAGTAATTACATTTTAAATCTTTTGAAATAAATATACTTATTGTTTTGGTATCTTTGAATTTTATTTCCTAGCTCAGAAAACGTAACTACACTTTCTATCACTGTTTTTACACTCGAGGAGGTAGTAAATTCTGCTGGTAATTTATCTTAGAATAAGCCACCAGTGTAACAAAATTGGTGCCAGGCGTGGGGTACAACTGGGGGACACCTTAAAAGATAGAGTCTTAAAATAATATAGCTTGAGGTTCGCTATAAGAGACCTCAGTGTGTCACGTTGAAAGATGAACGCTAAACAGCAGAACAGAGAGGTGATCTCCTTCGCAGCAGCTTCAGAGTAAGTAACTATTAGTTGGTTAGTGAACAGAGCCAAAATAAAAAAAAGTGCTGAGTATAAAGCAAGTTTTTAAATAACAGAACAAAATGTTTCTAATTAAGTGAGATACTGCTTTACAACTTGCTTTACTACGTATACACCTGTATACGGTGATAATAAAAATGTAGACTTGCAATCGTATATTGAAGGAGTAAATTTTGTAATGAAGGAGTAAAAATGTAAAAACAGAGGAACAGAGTAATTATTTAAAAATTGCTAAAATACGGTTTAGAGGAGAAATTGGGGTTGCGCTACACAGAACTGAGATGGATAAACCGGGACACCAAGCAGCTAACTGCAGATCGCATAGGCTATTAGGGAAGTAAAAATAGCAGCTAGTAAAAACATAATATGTTATAATTGGAGAAAGTCTGGACATTTCACCCGAGAATGCCGTACTTTACGGCATAAATAAGCCAGATAAAAATACGTCCAGTAACAAGTACGGATCATCTGTCTCTTCAGGAAACGATCAACGCCTTCCGTTGACCTCTCTCGCGACGCTGGGTCGGTAACCACGTAGTCGGGGAACTACAAGATAGCAACAAAGCATACCCAACTTTAGATATAGAAGAATGAGGAAACCGAAATTATCGAACGTTAGTGGATATAGGCTCAGACACAACCATTTTAAAAATAGAGAGTTTACATGATAAAATATCCTAGTAATAAAATATATCGGTATGGAGAACCATACATGACTTCCATGTTCTAAGATTTATATTTAAAATTATTTACTTGAATTCGGTTCGAAAATTTCTTTAAAAAATATCGCCACCCTCAGACTATTTTCACTATTTATAGATATTGTAGTTATTGTGAGGTAGTTGTTTAATGTTATTTTCGAGTCACTTTATCTATAAAAATTAGGCACTTTATTCATGTAAAGAAACTGAGCTACGCAGATAATCATCTCTCCTTCTCAACCGATCCCCACCATTAATGATATACACTTTCATAGAGTAATAGTTTTATCACATGTAATTTCTAAGGTATCTTATCCTTCAAAATTAAATATTCGTACTTTACTTGTTTTCAGCATAGCAATTTTCAAAAAATCAGCCCTACCTCTTCAACTACCCACTCCATTTATAATTATCTCATTAACCATTTTACAGTGGATTAATACGAATTTATTTTCGGGGCACTTATTTATTAAAATTAAGTAATTTACTCTTGTTAAAACACAAAACAATGCAGGTAAACTCTCCTCCTAACAATCTGATTGCCTGCCAGCAAAATTATTTTATTTTTAACAATTACCATTGTTTGAAGAAGTTTAAATGAATTTTTAAGTACTTTACTCTTGTTAAAACGTAAAACGTTGCAGGAAAACTACCCCTCCTCCTTAATTGATATTCACCAAAATCAATAGGCCTTGATTCCTCTACAAGTCGGGCACATATGGAAAAAATTATTTTATTCTGCTTTAATTTGCGACAGTTATTGTTCGCCATAGAAAAAATTCCACACACACACACACACACACACACACACACACACACACACACACACACACACACACACACACACACACACACACACACACACACACACACACACACACACACATTTCGGAAAATGACTTTCCTTCATGTTTTGAGGGTAGTACAATCAGAATCAGCCCTTATCTCGAACTGATTTTTTTCGCGATCACCATACTTCCATTTCCTTACGGAACATGGAAGTAAAACTAGAGCTTAATGGAATTAGCGGACAAATCATAACTTACGGGGAAGCAAACTGTCATGTTAGTATAGGTGACACTATCATACAACACACAATTCACACAGTCCCAATGATCTTCCAGCTACAAGCAGACGGCATAATAGGAACAGACCGTTTGAATAAGTTAGGAGCCACAATTGATTGCGTAAACAAAACAATTGAAATATTACCAATTACAACAACACACCTCAAAGAAATTAAACTCGTTGCACAATATTTAAATGAGGAAGAGAAGAGCGTACTCTTAAACATTTGTGCTAATTATACCGATGTATTTAGAAAGCCAGGACAGTACTTATCTCATACGGACACTGCCAAGCACGTAATACCAATAGCCGCTGACCAAATAAATACCTATAAATCAGTGACCGTACAGATTGCCCGAGGCGCAGAAACGAGCAGTGGCCGAACACACCAATCAACTATCTAACAACTATCAACAAGCTAATGTTGTAACAAGAGAAAGTGTTTCACCTTGGAATTCACCCATAATACTTGTTCCAAAACGCAGTACTGACGCAACAAGAGTAAAACAAGATTCCTAAAACAAGTTTTTATATAGACTATCGAAAATTAAGTGATGTCACTAAAGGCAATGCTGATCCGTTACCGAACATCAGTGAAAATTTAGAGCAACTTGGGGGAATGCGGTACTTCTCCACCCTGGATCTGTCGTCAGATTTTCATTAAACCGAAATAGGGCTACAAGAAATTGACCGGGAAAAGATGGCCTTCAGTACGCTGCCCTTTGCACTTTCCAACGTTTAATGAACGAGGTATTACGATGAACGGTATTTTTCGTACACACAAATGACGTAATATTTTATGGTAAGATATTAAGTGAAAGTGTACAAAATTTATAATCAGTATTCCGTAGATTAGGGAGCATAAATTATTATTAAATCCCGAGAAGTGCTCACTGCTATGTTCTGGTGTAACTTATCTAGAACACATCATACTCCGAGATGGTGTGTCACCGGATCCAACTGAGATAGCCGCAGTAGAAAAGTTTCCTACACCACAAAATGTTAAAGAACTAAAAAGTTTCCTAGGTCTAGCAGGATACTATCGCAAATTCACAAAATATTTTGCTAAGATTACCAAACCATTAAATGAATTATTTAAAGATGGAGTCGATTTTAAGTAGGAACAAGCACAACAGATAGCGTTTGATACCCTAAAAACTAAATTGACGAATGAAACACTGCTACAATACCCGAACTTTGAGCACGCGTTTATTCTGATCACAGACGCTTCAAAGGAAGCTGTAGTTGCTATTTTATCCCAAGGCGAATTAGGTAGAGACTGACCTGTCGCCTATGCAAGTAGAACCCTTAACAAAGCTGAACAGAATTATTGTACCACCGAGCAAGAGCTACTAGCAATTGTTTGGGCAACTAAACAATTCTGACCGCATTTGTAGAGACGACTTTTTAAGATAATAACAGATCATCGACCGTTAAAATAGTTAATAAGTCTGACGGAGCATGGCAGCCGATTAACGAGGTGGACGATAAAATTAAGTGAGTATGATTTTGAAAAAAAAAAACACAGACCTGGTAAGAACAATCAGAACGCTGACGCGCTTAGCGGAGTAACAATGGCTAAAGTAGACACCAAGCCCTCAAGAGACACTGCAAAACCAGAGGAAGGAAGAGGACTTGAAGGAAATCTACAACACATTAAGTAAGTATGAAACAGACGGACAGGGTTATCTCTACTGCATAGGTAAAAGTAACCGCAGAAGATTAGTGGTACCAAAGGACAACAGAACGAAGGTCATGGAGGCTTACCATGACACATCTTTCGGAGGACACCAGGGGTCGATAGGACAACTGAAGTTGCAAGTGAGCGATACTATTGGAAGAATATGATTAAAGATATATCAATGTGTACAGAGTTGTGTCAAGTCAAAAGAGAGAATAACATCAGCCAATGATAGGGCTCTAGCATCAATGCAGATAACAGCACCACTAACAAAGCCGTTCCAGATAGTCGCTATAGACATCGTGGGACCCTTGCCAAAGACGCATGCAGCTAACAGTTATATATTGACCTTCCAGGACCACATCTCTAAATATCCAGAAGCCTTTCCACTACCTAATCAATGCCAGCACCATTGCAAAAGTGTTCGTAGAAGAAATAATCTGTCGACATGGAACACCGGAGAAATTGCTAACAGATCAAGGTGAAAACTTCACAAGTGAGTTACTGCAAGAGATATGTGAATTGTTGGACATTGATAAAATACATACTACAGCCTATCACCCTCAGGCAAATAGCATAGTATAAGGGAGTTACCAAACAATAATGGCATGCTTGAATCAATTTATTGATACTGACCGAAGAAACTGAGACGTTTGGTTACCCTATGTAATGTTAGTTTATAGAGCTACATCGCCTAGCACAGCGAAGTACTCGCCATTATATTTATTACACGGGAGAGAAATGAGACTTCCTGCGGACTGGATTCGAGAAGAAGCACAACGGGACCTAAGTGAGGAATACTTAGTCAGGAAATAAGGCAGAGAATACAAATTGCTAATCAAAGAGTAACAAATGTAACACAACGGAAAAATGAGGACAGTAAGATACGTTATAACCTTAAAGCTAGACAGAAAGAGAACAAGATAGGAGATAAAGTGTTATTACACAAACCTCAAGTTAGAAGGGGTAGAAGCATAAAATTAGTTAATCCATTGACAGGGCCGTATGTCATAATTGAAATTAAAAGCGATGTCAAGGTAAACGATCACAAAGGATACACAGAGACAAAATAAAACCGTACAGAGAAAGAAACTAACAAAACCGCATCTGTTTGCAGGACGTGACGATAATAGGCGCCATAATAGCCATACTGATACCATCAACGTTAAGCAGAAGTTATAGATTATTTGGAAGAAAATCCTGGACTATACTTTGCCAAGAGGTACCAGATCCCGCTTACATCTGACCACTGGCCAATCGACATAGACCCAAACTTACGTCGGCAATATAAACATCACATACACGGATGTACCCAAAACCCTGTAACAACATATGGGTTTTTCCATTATGTGTCTACAAACAACTCTCACAGCATTCACGTGCCCGCCAAGCTCCCCCAACAACGTTCCCGCCAGTCCCTACTCTTACAGTAGCGGTGTGGAGGAGGGGTGATTAGCGCACACACACACACACACACACACACACACACTTCAGTTCTATTCTTTTTATTTTTTCAATTTCTTGTTTGTAATTTTTATTTTTTGTAATTTTTTTTTTTTTAGTAAACGCACACACTCATGCACGTACGCTTTCAATTCCTGTTGTAACCTACCGAGTGGCTGCAAGGTTACAACTGTTTGCTGACGTGGTTCCGGAAGTGAATTTAAATCATGGATATGAACCGTTCTTCTCTGAAGACAATTTATTGATGATTAGCAAAACACAAAACTTCTACAATTTCCTTTATACAATTCTTCTTGAAATTAATATAATTCAATTAATTCAATACTTTTAAACTCTAAGTAACTTCACTCACTGGTACTTAGTTCAACAAAATTATGTAACTACTTTTAGTTACTCTTTAAAAAGTTACAGAGACAATATGATCTCTCGTGTTTTCAGGCTCTCTCAGAACACCTTCTAACACAGATCAAAGTCAAAGTGAGACGGAAAGTAAGTTCTCTCAGAACTCTTACCATCAAATCTGGCTTCTCCAACGATTGCTTGAGTTTTTATAATACACTATCATGGGTATAACCCTTATTTTTAGTGGTGCGACTGTTCCCTCATCTTAATTCTAACACCTTATCTATGATACGCTAACACTAGTATAAGTGAGGGTAATTTTCTTATAATTTTATAAGACTTGCTACTATTCGTCAGAGACTGTTGTGACCCTATGTCACTATTTGGGGGTGTCCTCCCTCTAAGATTAAAGTTCTCACGGAAATACTACATCTGTCTTCACACCTGTGACCAATCTATTCCACTTCACCCAGGAGGGTATCAACTTTATGGCGACATTTATATGTTCGGTCTATCCCTTGTCATCATTAATTCATACTTTATGTGTCTCATCAGACTTCCTACATTTTTATAAATCTGTCTCCTGTATATCCTAAATGATTGGCTTTTTCTAATATACACTGTTTGTCCGAATAAGGGCTTACGTCAGTGGCGTAGCTAGGCTTTTTGGCGCCCGGGGCAAGAAGATCGTCAGCCGCCTCTCCTTTACAATTAAAAGGGGACAAAAGAGCAAAAATTAAGGACTATCCAGCGAAATAAGTACTTAATAAATATAAATGTGTAGATTTTTGTATAAAAGCATGTCCAGCAAGCGTCTTAACAATATTTGTTAAGTCAAAATTAAAAAATTACATATTATAATATTACCGGTATTTAGTTTGTATACATTTATTAGTAACAAATGTAGACTATAAAAAATATAATAAAATAAAAAATTGTTATAAAAATGTTTTAATAAACATGCAAATTCCTTGTAGGTCTAAAGCACATCGTCAAATGAATATCCTAAAGCAACATAAAGTTAAACAAAGAACTACATTAAAAATAATAAATTTAATAACTTACCATTACATATTAATGGCACCATCTTCTATTAATAAACACTTAATATTTGTTTTTAATATTTAATAAATATTAAAAACGAGACATTTTGAAATGTAACTTTTCTGGTTTTAATTGCTGCAGTCAGTTATTAATTCACTATTATCTAAAGACGAAGCAATGTCGTTTTCAATTGAAGGTATCGCTGGATTTGGTACCCTGTCTTGAGATATTGTTGACCTTAGGCCTTTAATTGAGCTTTAATCAATTTGAGTTTACTAAACGATCTTTCACAAGAAGCCACAGACACTGGTAATGTAAGAAAATTTGCTAAAGCTGATGCTAGTGTTTTGTAGGTTTCTAATCCCATTGAAGGAATGTATTGTAGCAGGCTCTGAGGTGTAAAGTCCATTTGTTCTCCGTTAACCTTTGCCCTTTTTAGTAAAAGTATGACGTCTTTGAACAAAAGTAAAAACCACTGAACATTTCTTCACTGTTTAGGTCATGCGAATATAATTTTGCCAGCACTGTGCACTTAATATTGATTTGGGAAAGCTGTTCCTTAAAATGTATATCCCCATCAAACTACTCCTCACGTACTCCTCAAATTTACAGAGGAACACAAAGCGTTTTTTATGTTAGAGAAACGGCTTGAAATTCATCTGACTGTTTGTCCGAAATTTCTATTAGATAACGTCGCATTTCTTGCCGAACGGTTAATGTAGAATCGTCTGCATACTCCCCTGGCATCGTGCGCTTCCTTCTTATCCTTTCTGTGATACTGAAATTCATTCATTCCATACCTGCTCTGCCTTATTAATGACATTGTCACACAGCTCATTCCTCCAAACATTTAATTTTTCCGTTAGCGTCTGCAAAAGTGTCAATGCTTGAATAAAGCTTATTCCTTTGGCCTGCAAGATTTTCTGGATTTCTGGATTTTGACCATAGAAGAAAGAATATCTGTCCAGAAAAAGATCAAGGCCACAAAATTAAAATTTTCTATCGCATTAATTATGAATGCTGCATCCTCCCTCGCATCAATTGTTTCAGTCGGTGTATCCTTCAGTTTCTCCAGTGAAGCGATCACTTCATCTAGTTGAGTGGATATTGCTTTCACCGAAACTGCTTTTGAATTCCACCTGGTATCACAGTGTCCTTTTAGTGTAATATTTACGAAGTCTTTAAGAACACTCCGTCTATGAGTGGAACTGAAAAAGAAGGTGAATAGACGTTCTACTGTCCCAAAAAATGTTACTGGCTGAACATGCACATGAGCTGCATGAACTCCAACCAAGTTAAGTGAATGGTTGTCACAGGAAACAAACACAGCTAGTGGATTCAAATCTAATAGTCTCTTCTGAACTCCTGAATGGATACCAGCCATTGTTGCTTGATTGTCATACGACTGACCTCTGCAATCGCTAAGATTCAATCCATACCTCTCAGGCTTACTTGTAATAGCTTCTGTGATCTCCTCCGCTGTTTCACTTCTAAAGGAATAAAATCTATAAAGGCTTCCTTGATATCAACAGAACTGTATATAATTTCAACAAATCTTATAATCTGAGACATTTGTTGTACATGTGCAGCATCTGGTGTTGTGTCAAATATAATACTAAAGTACGTCGCCTTCTTACATGCAGTAATAATACATTTGCGCACTCTTCTCCTAACAGGCTTATTATTTCATTTTGAATGATTGGCGAAAAATACAGTATACACCCAGATTTACGAGAGACTGAAACACAAATGAGATCTTATGACAGAATCAAATTTAGCAAAGTATTTTAACAAAGCCAGATAGTTTCCGGGATTTGGATCGTTAGTAATCGACTCTCGATGTCCTCTCAGTACCAAATTTTGTTATGTAAGAGTTTGTACTGTGGCAGTGACCCGTTCGAGATTTTTTTTCCATGACTTAGTGCTTTACTCATTTGTTCCTAAAGTAGATCATCAATAAGTTTCCCCTTGCTTAACGAACATTCCAATTCCTTCCATTCCAAAAACGCAGAGCGATGAGCAGGTCTATTTTCATGATCCTGAATACAGGGATTTAACTTTCGCCACGACGAAAACCCATTTTCACTATTGAAATGGTTTCTTTGATAGCTTTTGTGGAAATAAAGTGCAACAAAATCAAAATAGAGATTTTTTTTTAGTTGGAGAAAAACACATCCAGTGCGATTTACCTTATCATAATGGACCATAATTACTATGCTTGAGTATAAATAGACTAATACTGTTTATCACGCGAGGTTTATGACAACGGACAAGCTGGTTGGTTATGTTTCTTTCATGAAAGGAATAGTGATATAAAAGAAACAAGTTGTTTGTAGTTTTATAAACTGAAAACAATTTTTTCAAGTCTATACTCACTTTGCCGTCCTCCTGGCTATGCCGCCCAGGGCGGCGGCTGCCCCCTTGGCCGCCATAGCTACTACGCCTCTGGCTTACGTAATATCTGGTTGCTCATAAACTAAAGTTTACGATTATTGTTTCCTGACAGTTGCTCTTCTGCGAGAGGGACGAGATTCCATTCACAAACCCTGGGAAATTCCCTAAAACTATTTTTTTGTTCAAAGCATCTGCTACAATCTTGTATACACACCTAACACCTGTCTCTATTTTTCAGCACAACTAAGAATTTCTTACATTCTCACTTCTAAGTAACAATTATGATATAAGTAAGTACATTCATTGTAATTGACAATTACAACATTCTTTTTAATGAAGAAAGTTGTGTTAGTGGTTAAATTCACAAGCAGAATTATCACTGTTGCCCACCGCTATATCAAAATTATTCCGATTAGCGCTTTCAAGCTTCACAGCTCATCGTCAGATCGGAAATGAACAGACATGAAAACAAACCCTTCACCCCCACCCCATCCCACCTTGCTCACACACAACAAGCTATAATTTCAAGGAATGCACACACACACACACACACACACACACACACACACACACACACACACACACACACACACACACAACACTGAAACACAAGGAATTTGCTAGAAAAATATGTAACTGTCCAGATGGAGGTGACAGGGCTCAGAGGGTGGGGAACGGACATTTGAATTATAGCTTGTTGTGTGTGAGCAGGGTGGGGTGGGGTGGGGGTGAAGGGTTTGTTTTCATGTCTGTTCATTTCCGATCTGACGATGAGCTGAGAAGCTTGAAAGCGCTAATCGGAATAATTTTGATATAGTGGTGAGCAACAGAACATTCTTTTTGTTTCTTTTTTTTAATTTTTATTAGGAAGGTTTTTTTTAATTTTATTTTCACGATTTTTTAATTTACATTACATTAATTACATACTCTAGGATTGTGAATTAATCCTTTGTTTTGAAAAAAAAACGAACGGCATCTTCCTCATTTCGGACGACAGTTAGCAACTCACTCAAATTCATTTTGAATAAAGTAATATAATATACAGTGATAACGTAAATAATAAACACGAAAGAAATGTAAAGAATTAAAATAAAACACAAAATAAACGTATGAAACAATAAGCGTATGTAAGAAGAAACGAATGTTAACTAACTAACGAAAGAGTAACTTTGAAAAATGAATCAATATAACTAACTGCACAACGTAAAGGTAGAATCGTAGACTCCAAACAGAAACGATAAATGTGTTAGTAGAGGTGGTCCGATCCCCATATAACAGGTATTTTGGAACGGATGTAAAAGTGACTGAAAAGTTGAAATACCTACTTATTATTCGCGGCTTCGCTGCTCCGAGTTGAAGGACGCCCCTACGCAACTAAAGAGTACACAAGTAACAAGTAAACGAGTACTACAAATACTAGGCGTATCACCGGTACACAAGGAACAACAAGTATACGAGTATTACAAATACTAGGCGTATCACCGGTATGCAAGGAACAACAAGTAAACGAGTATGTTATTACAAATAGGCCTACTAGGCGTATCACCGGTACGCAAGGAACAACAAGTATTAGGAGTATCAGGAGTATTTCGAGTACACGAGTACGAAGCCACTTTTTGGTCCTGAAGACTTCATTCTGCTCAAAGGAGACGAAGCTGTTTTTAATAATGAAAAAAATTCATACTGACGTTACATTTATTCTCGTGTGTTATGCAGATATATAATACAGATTATATGCTAATAAATTATATATTACACTAGTCACCCCAACTTGGTAAATTTTGGAAAAACTAATTATATTGTGTTATAACCTACAGAGTGGCTGATAGTTGGCTATATTATACTGTTTATTAATGTGATTTTAACTTCACTGCACATCTCACATAAATGATGAGATTGTTGTAACGGACAATTATGTACTTTATCTAGTCCTGTTCCTTAAATCTTTACTGATCTGATAAGGCTACCCTAAAACATAAGGTGTTTTCGTAAATTTGTTTCTTTTTTAAACTGCTGATTTTGAATTTTTAAATATAAGTATATCACTACCGACTCGGAACACAAAAGATTTTTAATCGTAAAAAAGTAAAAGTTTTACCTTATACCCTGAACCAGTTTTCGCTTATTATAAGCTTCGTCAGAGGCTTATTATGAGCATCTGACGAGGCTTATAATAAGCGAAAACTGGTTCAGGCTATAAGGTAAAACGTTTACGTTTTTACCATTAAAAACTTTGTGTTCCGAGTCGGTAGTGATATATTTAGTTAATCAATGGACAAGTCATGGGCAACAAAATCCAAGAATTTGAATTTTTGTCTCTATCACTTTATTGGTCATTGGTCACCTGCAGGAAACTCAACGAGTTACAGTACTTACATAGGAATAATATAGGTTATGTATAAGTATATAATAACAGTTATTTGTACCTGTTATTTTTTTGGAAAGGTATTTTCGTACCTATTATTTTAAAATACTAGTTTAGCCTACCTCTATGTGTTTGTAGTAGTGGTATGATAATCACCCCTCCTTCACACTTGGATAGGCCTGCCAGCCTTTCCTGAACAGTAATCTGCGCCGACCCAATGCATGAATTACCCCCACTTTCAAGTATAGCTGAGTTATCTAGAGAGAAGAGAGTGGAGACAACGCTATAACGTTCACTGTCTCACTTCCATATTATTTCCCTCTCTGTCACACACATGCTTCCGTTGTTCTCACCAGTCTTGTTGCAGCCGATGTTCACACTATGAAACACTGCACAAAACTGTTCTGCGCATGTGCGAAGTGAATGTAAATTTTGTTAGCCTCGCAACGAGGTGTTTGTCTACTGCGCATCGAGACGCCAGTGTTCAATTTACATCGTCCTGCCTCTACTGTAGGAGTAGGAACTGGCGGGAACGTTGGTGGGGGAGCTTGGCAAGCTCGGGAACGCTGCGAGAGTTGTTTGTAGACACGTAATGGAAAATATCCAACACACACACACACACATATAATATTTAATATTTATAATGACTTTACCTCAAGATGTGTTTTCCTTATTTGGAACATGTTTCGGGACGCTTTGTGTTCCCATCCTCAGCCTTCCTAATTTTGAATCTTGTGAAGTACTTGCGTGTTGGTTGGTGGTTGTTGCTGTGGTGTCTTGTTGGCCTTTGGCACTTTGAATTGGTATTATTGTGTGTGATTGTGGTGCATATGTTAGTGTTTTGTGCATTTTCGATGTTGATTGCTTTGAAAATTGTGTCATGTTTTGTATTGATTTGTATTTGTTCAGGTATTAGTTTGTTTTGTATTTTATGTTTGTATATTTGTTTTATATTTGTAAATTTACCCAAATGTTCATCATGGTGCCTTTGTGTGGTATGTGTTTTATTAGTGTCATGTTGGTTATGTCTGGGAATTCATGTCCAATGTTTATTGCATGTGTGGCCAAATTAGATTTATATATTTCTAGTTTTTGTATGCGTTTAGGTGTTCAACATAACGTTTTTTCAGACAAACGCAATATCCACTCCACTCTCTGTCGTCGTCCCATCATGTACACAATGTTTGTTGCTCGACGTATTCCTTCAGGACTGAACTAAACAGGAGTTTCAGTTCAGTTGGATGGCACGATTTCGTGCTTCTGCTGGCGAAATCCAGCCGGCAATTAATTTGCGAAGCAACCAGGACGACACTTCTCACGGATCGTACCCTTGGACCATCGGCGCCTGGAAGTTGTAGCGCCGGGCTATTTGGAGCAAACAAATGCCGGCTGGTCTGGTAAAATTAAAAAGGCAGTCGTTCATTCTAGCAAGTTCTGTTGTTCGCCAGCAACACGCGGTTTATGTGGCTCGATAGTGCTAAACGTTTTGCCACTTATCTCAGCAACACTGGTTGACGTAGCAGATGTAAGGATGTCATTCCTTCTCATCCACATGTAAGGATTTGCACCTCGTCCACATAGATATTCCACGTTAATTATCCGTCGGCAGTTAGGCCCAGAAATTTAATTACGGGCCTATAGTGCAGCCGGACACCATTTATACTTAACGTCAGGTCCGGGTGCTTCCCTTGCTCTCTACAGAAGTGGACACAGGTCGTCTTTTTTACCCAGAAAGAAAAGCCTATGTTATTAGCATTTTTTATCAACGCATCTACAGGGCCTTGCATCATCCCAGTTGCTCTGGGCGAGTACAACAGCGTAAGATCGTCAACATACAAGCACTTACCAACTGACGCTTGTATGTCTTCAAAGGTACCGTTGACGGCGATAGTAAAAAGAGTGCCGCTCAACGGAGATCCCTGAGGTATTCCATTTTCCAACTCGTGTGGGGCAGACAGTTATTGTCCGACCCGAAGACGGAAAGTCCTGTCTCTTGAGAAAGCTGGAGATAAATTTGGGCAGGTTACCTCTGAACCACAAATCATGTAGTTGTTGCATGATGTTATATCCACGTTTCGTCGAATGATTTCTCCAAATCGAAGAATACTGCAACCATGTGTTTGCCTTCGATGTAACTGTTCTTAACTGCGTTTTCCAGATTTCCCGATAAACCAGTTGATCATTAGTAGAATGGTGCGTCCGGACACACTGGCCGTCATAAAACCATAAGGCAGTGTTTTTCAAGACACAAGGTGAGCCGATTGTTTACCACTGGATGATAGTTTTCTTCTTTGAGGGTATCCTTTCCGGCCTTCAGAACCGGGATGACGATTGCCTCCTTCCATGGTTCTGACTAATCTCCTTGAGTCCATATGGCGTTATAGAGTGCCAGTAATGTAGCCATAGTTAGATCCGGCAGGTGACGTATAATCCTGTCAGGAATAGCAGTGTCGCCGGGAGCGCGGACAGCGGGCTATAATTCCCTCATAGTGAAAGGCACGTTATAGGTCCTGTACCCTTCACATTCGAAGTCAAGGTGGTGTTCGGCTTTATCTTTACTTTTGAGGAAATTGAGAGGATAACTTTCTGTACTACTGACCTCGGCATATCTCGCAGCCAAGGTGTTAGCAATTTCATCAGGATTGCAAGTCAGTTCACCATCGTGCTCTATGTATGTGATCGACTTAAACGCTGATATGCCAGTTATTGCACTGATCTGCGTCCCGAGCTTCAAACAGAGCTGCTCGGGTGTTAAAGGGTGTGACCTGCTACCGACCGTGGGAGTTGAATTAGCCAATCATAGTTAAATTTTTAGAAATAAAAGGAGGGAACATTTCCACCATTGTAAATAAGGGTTACACCCACGAATTGTGTATAAAAAGCCAAGCAAATGCTAAAGAAAACAGATTTGATTGTAAGAGTTCTGAGAGAACTTACGTCTGTCTCGCTTTGACTAATTCTTGATCTAAGTTAGAAGGTGTTCTAAGAGAGCCTCTCTAGGCAGTGACAGTCAGTTATACTTGTTCTTTGTCAATTTTTAAAAAGTAACAAAAGTCGTTATATTATTTTGTTGTAACTAAGTACTAGTAACTGAAGGTACTTAGAGTTGAATAAAAGTAATTGAATTACGTTAATTTCAAGAATTATTATTATAAAGAAAATTGTTAAAGTTTTGTATTTGCGAATCATCAATAAATTGGTTCATATTGTAATGTTACGTACGTGACGATGTTGAGATGATTGATTCTTCTGCTCGTTCGTATTTAATTTATTTAAATTTAGTTAAAGTTTGTAAAATTGTTTATATATGATGTGTAATAAAAGAGTCTGTTGACGAGTTATTCGGGTTGATTGCCTCGCAGGCGCACGTGGATAGGTGTAATTCGCCGCAGATTCTAATGTTGCTGAAATAAACACAAGTTATGTACACACCATGTAATTACTGAATTCGAAGTTCTAGTTAGTTAACAAACTCGTTAACAAGCGAATAGGTCACTCGATTCTAATATCAGAGTCAAATGGTGCCACCTGTGGAAGTACTAATGGTAATCTAACTCGTATCAGTATTGTCTATTAAATAAAAGCCGTCAACTCTTTTTCGGTTACACAATTTGAATTTATTAATATTTTTTTAAAGAAAATTGGAAATTATTGTTTTATATTTATTAGGCCTACTGGCTGTTTGCCTCGTTAGTCATTGACTTTATTACTTATTAGCTCTTAATCTCAGGGTAATTAAAATAACTTGGTTTAAAATAAATTTAAAATATAACATTGAATTTTGGTTCATTAGGTTTACAAATTCTTAGTGGTTCCTTTGAGACTGCAAGATACATAACAGAAAATGTCTACACTACTGTTTAACATGAGTAGTTGGAATTAATTAGTATAAACAACAATTACATTAAAGTTTTCTAAAATCATTAACATGGAATTATATCTTTGACTATCGTCAACATTAAATTTACGTCAGGCATACTGAATTGATATTTAGAGACAAAATGACATTAAAAGGTTTTAAAATTACTAACATATGATTATGAATTCGACTGTTGTCAACATTAAAGAAACTTCAGGCATGCTGAATTGATACAAAGTATTATCTATTCAAAATATCATGTAACTCCTAAACCTATACATAATAAAAATACATAAATGATTGTAATTATAAGTTCGTTAATGTTCGTTATTAATTATCATGTCCATTGAATGGTGAACTCTGGTCAGGTAAACAATTACGATCTGTTGCGTAAATAGCTTTCGTCAAAATATTCATTGATTGTTTATGTATTGGAACAATCGAAATCAGAAGGTTAGATAACCTATACTCGACCTCATATCATATTACTGTCTATTTCTCTAAGTTGGTTAACCTTCATAATATCGGTCGAAAAATATTTATTTTTCCTATAAAAATTTCATATAATGTTCAGTAATGTTCGTGAATGAACGTCAATTAATTTAGTTATTCACTTTTAACCTCTACGAGATTTCATGGTTACTTTCATGTCTCAATGTAAAAATCGTAAAATTTCTGTTTTCAGTTAATATTCAATAATTATAATTAAACACCGTACTTCCTGTCATTTACTTTATTGCAGCTTATTATACACTCTGCAATTATGATTCGCTATGGTATAAGCGTTTTTTCGATGTACTCGCCACTTAAAAATTTTTTGGTTAGGTTGACCAAATTGTTTACATTTATTCTCGCACAGCTGATTTGATCCGAATTCGACTTTTTTCGCGCACAGAAAATGGCCGTCGTATCGCTTGGCTAGTCTGAGATGAAGTGTGAATAAATTTGTTCCTCTTCGCTGTTCCAATTTTGGGATTACATACCCCCCGGTCGATTTTGATCGATTCCATTGGTTTAGAGATTGCTGCTGTTGCTTATAGCGAGGTCACTCCCTTGGCGGAGTAATTAATTTGCAGAAAATTGTTAATGACTTTGGTGTGGAGAGTATCATTATGACGCTCTCGTTTTGCCCAAAATAAATAAAATATCTTTAAAATTGGCTTAACGTCCTTGCGATACTAGTAATACTTGATATACCCACACCATGTTATTACAATTGATTTGTTCTTTAAAGTAAGTCCTCACAAGACATATGTGAGTGATATAGTAAAAAAGTTAATGACTATGACGTATTTCTTATGATTTTACATGATTAATTATGTAAATTGAACAAATGGTGATTACATTTCAATCATATGGTTCCTCTCAAGTCCTTTTACGGTAATTTCTACTTCAATAATTGCCTAAAATTAATAAAATTACAATATTTGGTCTATGCTTTCATTAGCCTAGAGAATGGTTAATTTGATTCACTCTATTTATTTAAATAATTTGCTCTGTCCATTTTTTACTGTGATCTAGTCATTCTGAGATGTCCATTACAACTTCTGGATATCTCAGCTTTTCTTCAAATATAATTAATTTCTTGTTTTTAGTTTTATTTATTATTCATAATTTTAGTATGCCATGTGTCATTATGATTTGGTTCATGATTAATGATATACTCAACTTTAAGTAGTTCTTTTGTGTACAAACGGTCTTTACAGTCTAAAGAGTGTTTTATAATGGTTAGCTTCCTATTATTATATGTGAGATTGTGAATAATTCACTAATACTTCTTGCATCTAGTGTAGTCAGACACTTACCTTAATTTTTCATAATTATGGTTTAATTAATATTTCATTATAATTATTTTATACTATAATAGTAGTACTAGATATTGCAGTGCACATTTATGTCACTGTTTTTTTCTGGTTTACAATATTATGGGAATTCTGAGTGTGTTTAATGGGTACATCTTTCTGTCCAATTTCAGTCTGTGTAATTACATTAAACATCACACATATCACTTTTAATTAATAAATCGTAGCACTAGGGTTGTCTTTATAATGTCTGTTTTCATTATTGTATAACCTAAACTAGTTTTACATTGTTTTATTCTTAATTTATTCTAATTACAAGTTGATTTGTACCAGAATTGAGGTTACTTGGGACCCCCTTGTCTGACAACAATGGTCTATGCTTTTCTTCCTACCCTCAATGTTTTAAAGGTTATTATTTTACACTTTTGTTCTTGTTAACAATTATTTATTATTTTTTCACGTTATGTTTACATGTCTACTGGTGATTACCAAGTTTTCTTTTATTTATTTTAATTGGATTTGTTTGTATTAAAAGCATGCATGGTATTCTGTTATTGCTATGAGAACTAACTCATTCTTATCTTCCAATATCTTATTTCATTGTGTTTATTTGTTGATTAATTATATTTTTATCTTAGAATAAAGAGTTTTTGTCATGGTCAAGTCTTTAGTAATAGTTTGTCCCTGTCTGTGTCTCTTTACTGTTTCTTAATTCTGTAGACTCCTTGTTTTATTTGTTTCATTCTCTCTTGGTGCACATTATTGGCACATTGTATAATAGATTTGTTAACTCTTTTTCGCTTATCATTTACTTGTGTTTATTCATATTATCTTCAGCCTCTTGTTAGGGTTTGTTGTCATTATAATTTGGTTTTGTCCTCTCACTTACCATATCTATTGGGTCATTTGGTTAATCACATTATTATGTTGTCTTCTATATTTTCTTCTTCATCACTATTTATTATTCTTCGTTTGCTGATTTAATTATTTCAATTGTTTTAATTAGTTCGTGGACCGGATATAACATTTAGTACACAGTTATTCATTTATCATTCCTCTCTTATGTGTTCTTGTGTTAGTTAATGGGTGTTTTATTCCTTATGGTTGTTTTTAAATGTACGGCAAAGATATGTACCGTTACAATATCAATGATTTAAATTCACCTCCGGAGCCACAACAACAAACAGTTGTAGCCTAGCAGCCACTCGATACATTACAACATTATTACTAACATGTTTGAACTATGTTTTGTTTGAATGCTAATGAAAGTATAACAATGTACGTGAGTCATTCGTAATGCGTACACTGGCTGCACTTGTAAGCCAAGCTTTAAGTCTGTCTTATTCAAAAGTTTTCAAACTGTAGAGCAACTCCTCTCCCTAACTCCACTTAGTGCCGCCAGATGTGAGCGAAGTTAATCACTTTAGTGTACTTGGTCAGTACTTCTCAGTCACTGAAATGATTGGATCTTTAAAATTCGATCATTCTATTACTATACAGAGGGCTCTCTCAATTTCAGTTGTTTGAACTCTTTACTTCAATAAAATCTCCATAAGAACTCAGTTATATTGTAACGGTACATATAACACTACATCTACCAACGTACCGAAAATTAATTTGAAAGCCACTACTGTTAAGAATACATAAAAGGTCTAGAATACCACCATGGATACAGAAAGAGAAAGTACCATATGTTAAAATAAGTGAAGTATCATGAAAAAGAAATTACTAGTAAATGTACCAATAAAGAAGAAAAGAAGAATAAAGACGAGACGACTAACATACCTTACCCAATAGATCAGTGAGAAGAACAAGGAAACAAAAGAAGAACAAAGAATCAGTGAGAAGAAACACGGAATCAAAAGAAGAATGAAGAATCGGTGAGAAGAACACAACGATAACGACCTCAAGAAAGAAGAAAGAAGAAACAATGGGAAGGAGACAAGTGAAAACAACATCATGTATAGAATAAATAAGAGTGAGAAAGAGATCAGTGAAGAAAAGAAGAAGGAAGATATCCGGACCAGACACAAGGAAAAAGGGAAAGAAATTGAAATATAACAAACTAACATAAACCTATGAAGGAATAATTGTACTAAGAAGAAAGAAGAAATGTTAATTAATTACATGATATAAATCCCTAAGCTGTATGGTAAAGTCAACACTGACCACAACTCATTTGATGAATACATTCCTTGTCCATGTAAAATAAATTGTAATCAATAAGGACTAAATATTGTAATTAAACAGTAACCAAGAAACTGAATAAGAATAGGATAAGTTTATTTTAGCTAAATGAAGTGTAGATATAAAAAAAAGAAGACTAGGTTCCGAAATATTAATGACCATTTGTACAGTGGGATTGATGTTAGTAAGAACCCACTAATTAACAATAATTAAGACAATAAAAGAGTAAACTAAAGGTACAATAATAATAACCAATAACCAATGTACAAACATTGAATGAAAGCCAATCAACCAGATTAATGCAGAAATACACAGCCAGCAGCAACACATTGCTGCTCACCAAACATGCAACATAACCTAATCTGGGCAACCAGTTTTCAATAAAACTCAAGAAAAACAAAGCCAAAATAATAACAAACCAGAATGTATTGAGCTAGGAAGTAACTAGATAATATAAGGAACATTTTGTACACAATAGATAGTATAATAACTAAATATAAAAGCTATATTAATGTAATCCAATATAACTATAGGCTTGTAATAACAAAGATGCATGATGCAACCAAATTATGTTATAAACTTATTATACAAAGGTAGTAACTCAACTAACAACTTTAAGTAGGACAGAATACTGTTCAGATGAATAAATTCAACCAAGATAACTATCTAAATAAGCAAAATAACAATAATAACAACAAAACTATAGTAACAACTAGCTGCAAGCAATGTTGATAACTACTAAACAAAGGTGATAACAAATTCAAATGCAGAATGAACTGCAGCACATTGACAACCATATCATTGAGACCATTATAATTATCATTTGAATAACAATCAGAATAATATGTATAGAGTACCAAGCATACAGTAAGGTAACTCCATGAAGTATGACAAGCCTACTTAACAAACAATAGTTAAGGCAATAAACTAATAATGTAGGGAAAAAGAACAGTGTCAATAGTGACTAAACCCATCAATGTGTAAATAGGTCATGTTAGAAATTAGTTAAATGTTATTATTATTAAAATATAAGAAAAACAGATATGTATCGTCATAGACCTAAGTTTGAATCTATGAAAACGGACATAGTATTAATATTAAGGCATAGTTTTAAGGGAAAATTGTACAGTACGTTAAGAATAGTTATTACCATCGAAAATGGAATAAAAACAATGTATTAATAATAATTAATAGCTTAATGGACACTAAGTGTATATACCAAGTGCGATTTCAGGAACCCCGAATCCGAAATATATGATGAGGGGATTCAAATTAATCGTCATAAAAACTTAGAAACAAGGAGGGTAATTAAAATGACATCAGTGCAGTTATAAGTAAGATATTGGACTTATAAAAATAATTGTATAATGCTGAACCCTTCCGCGTGGGTATGTCGACCAAAAATTCTTAATCTCGACCCCAAAAAGTGACGTGGTTGTAAGCGTCTGTTTTGACGAAGTCCGCCGAAAATTGACGAATTAAAATATATTGACCAATCAGATCCTATAAAAAATACAAGATGCATCATTCCGACAGAGGAAGCGAAGACAGTCTCTTACCAGCAACGAAGCGAACTACATGCACGCCGTTTCTCCAGAAAAAACGTGCGTTTGACAGCGACCAGATGTAAACATACGTTAACCTCAAACCATGAGTGGAGATTATGTCTACTGAAGAAATAGTGCAGTATATTTTTAAGTGAAAATAATTCGGAGTACATGCGCATAGGAGTGAGTATAGTGAAGTTCTAAAAGTTTAATTAATTAATTAAAAAATTTTAATTAATTAAAAAATTTAAGGAAAAAATTTAAACACTACGAACGACCAGTTACGCAAGTATCAAATACCCACAGCTATTACATTATGATTGTATAGTAATATAGATATAACAGAACGCTAAAAGCGACTTGAATTAACATCAGTTAATCAATTAAATACCCAATTCCTAAAGGAAGGGAACTCTGTAATACAGATAAACAATGTCAAAATTGAACGCTTTAATGAACGACAATTTTAGCTATTTGTATAATTCGAATGTTTAGTATAAGTAAAGACATTGTATAACTAATGAAGGGAGTATGTGCCCTAACCATTAGTCAGATAAGAGTGTTCAATATTTTGCTTCATTAATTAAGTAAGAGTTACACCAGAGGGTGGCATAAATATATTCAATGAATTACAGATACCTGAGATAGGTACATCCAGTCTAGGAAATGATTATAATCCATGACACTGAATTCTAATAATTATTATCACTTGTTAACAAATAATTAATAACTTTTAAACCAACAAGGTTGCACAAACCTATCTTAAAGTCAATGTTTAACCATGAACAGTTGTTCATATTTTATATTCTTTCAAATTAATAATCCATGAATTTATATTTTATCTACTTGTTATAACCGTAGCAATTTTATTAAATATGTGTATTTTGCAGACTCAAAGAACCTACTACTACTACTATTATTAATAACATTACAAGTTTAATAACACTTCATAACCTATTTGTTTATCAACAAAATTACTCGACTAGCCAAATGCAGTCATACCAACCTGAGATTTTTAAATGTTTTAGAGTCCATGTTCAAATTTAACTGTTAACCAAAAGGAAAGTAAATTATATTATTGTACTAAATTTTATTGTTCTCGAATTGAATAAATCATTATTGTCATTTGAACCTTTGAAAGAGTTGGCTTTTATTGTAATCAGTAAATACAGCTTAGTGAGAAAAACGAGACGGTTGGTACCAGACTTCCAGAGCGAATCATTCAAATGGAATGATTTTTTCCAACCGCACCAACCTATATATATTATTACACAGTACAAATTATCGTAAATATCATGTTTGTGTATCTTTAGGTTAGTGTATAGGCAGGACATTACTGATCATCTCACCACCGCTGATCAACGGAGAGCCAACGGAACGTCAAGTGAATCAATTCTAAGAAGTGAATAAAAAATATTTTATAAACCAAATAAACTGACAATTAAAACAGCGATAAAAAGTGTAAGTAACCGATTTATTCACTACCGGATTCAACAATAGGTTGAATTGGGTGGAATAAATCACTAAACAACGACTTAATAATAAAGTACGAGCTTTGAATAATAATCATAAACAAATTACAAGACCCAATATTAAATAAACAACCCTGAGACTAATAAATATAAATATTTAAAAACACGATAGCAATCGTCTAATTATAAATTGACACCAACAACGTGGAGCAAAAATACAGACGGATCTCGTCCAGTTACAATATCCAAAATCGTTTACAGGACTGTATTTCAATTATTAGGCGTATATAAATTGCTGATTGCTGATTTTACTTTCAAACAAAAACTATTTTTAAAATTGTAACCAAACGTGAGCGAACATTCGTCTGGTTTCATATTGTTCTTTTGAAGACTCAGGAGAAAAAAGGTAGGCCTACAGCATGACGAATAATTATTATTTATTCTATTTCAAAACCGTATATTGCGTTTCCGCTGTATGTAGTATTTACTGAATCACATAACATTTAAAAGATTGATCAAATGTTGCCATACAACGACACAGAATCTGTATATTTAAAAGATGGTACGTGAAACTTCGAAAGGTCAGGGAGAATGGGGCAGATGAGAGCTCAGAGAGTTTATGGGGGATCGTCGAGCAAGGCTCGGGGACGATTGTATTGATGGGTGGTGTGCCTTCAACCGTACTATGGAGCCGGAGGTAGGGAAAGGTTGTTTTGGAGGCACGGTTGAAGAACTTGTGCGCAAGAGATCGCTCAAACTCATCAAGCGAAGGAACTGCTTTCTGCTGGTGAAACATCATTTTTATATTGTACAATGTGGGTTGCACCCTTATTCTACAGTGCTGGGACTATTTCCTTTTCTTAATTCTAAAACTTTAATCCTGATAGGCTAAAACTAATTGAGTGAGAGTAATTTCTTAAAATTTTCAGTAAGACTCGTTAATGTTCGTTAAAGACTGTATCATGTGACCTACGGCACGGATAGAACTTACTTAGATCAAAGTTACTTAGATGGTTGGTTTTAGTAGGTAGATCAAAGTTATCACGAAATACACAATGCGTTTTTCAGAAACCACATACGTGTCCCATTAACTGGGCTACCCCAAAGGAATGCTATTTATGACTTACATTTATGTGGTCCATTCTAGACCTGACACCATTAATTCTTATTTTATGCGTCTGGTAATGCTCCCCGTGGCTTTCATAAATCTGTCTACCTTAACACATTGACTTTTGTCCCTAACATCTGCTGTCCTGATATACACTTAAGTAACCTTTGACACCCCATAACTTAGAGTTTACGATTATTCGTTCCTGGAAAGACACCACTTCCTGGAACATGCAGCTGCCCTTACCCTACTCTGAGAAACTTTTCTAAAACTATAAGCCTATTTATGTGCAAAAACATATACTTGTCTGGTTTAAAATTTGACACCTATCTCTACATACAACTGACTATTTCCGTTCCGACATTTACAATTTATAATTATAATGTTACGAAGCCCGAAATTAACTGAAGGAGTGTGAGTGCACAAGACATACCAACGGGGGAGCTGGCTTGTACCAATTAATACGAGTGTCTCTAACCAACGAGAGCCCTGCAGTAATAACGTGACGTCAGTAATAACATTTATGTATTATTCATGTAACGAGTTATAAAAATGTGAATGTTATCTAACGAAAAAGAATAAGGTATGTACATGATTAAGGACTAAACATCCTGGGTCGCGTGAATCGACCAGGTGATTGACCGAATTGAGTAAAAATGCTTGAATTCAATGGAAATTTACTATAAGGCTCACACTCAAACATATACATTTTTTTGGAGTTCATAGCGCACTAGCACTGTTACAAAGACAACGAAGAGAGCAAGACGACAAGTTGTGTCAATTTTCCTCGGGAAGTCTTCAATTATTTCACCATTGTTGTTACGTTGCCTTGCTCAGGAAAAGTTTCAATAATTCTTACTATACACCATGGTTTAGGTGGGTAGTTTGGTTCATGGACTAGTACTATAGGCCTATCTGCAATTTTAAGATTGGTTCGATTCTTAGTGGACATATTCGATCTGTCATCCCTTCCAGAAGTGTTGAATCATGGCTTCGATTCGCTGCCACCGCTAAAGATTATTAAGCGTAATCTCTTAATAGGAGACTTCCGATAGACTGGTGAGTGCTCTTCTGTTGAAAAAGTGTATTGGTGTGAGGACTCCTAATTCAGTAGATTGCTGGATAAAGGACCTAAAGGCCTCGAGTTAAGAATGCTTTCAATTACTGCAGTCAAAGTCTGAAATTCTTGGAGTGCCAAAACTTTCAGACCAACGACTTAGCGTAAGTGATGCTTCACACTCTTAACTGTGCTTTCCCAAATGCCGCCGTGATGTGGAGCGCAGGAGCGCGGAGCGATGAAGTGCAACTTCGTAGAATGTTGAAGTGAGAATTCATTTAGTTTCGTTGTTGTGTATGGATGTCTGTATAATCATCGGACTATTTTGTTTAATCGTCTAAAAGCTCTAACCAAATCATAAAACTTACCCTAAAAATGAATTATCTGTAACTTATCTGAGAGTTGTACTTGTAGTCTACTTGTACTGCTGTTCGATTCGGCGATTCTTCTCTAAAAAGAGGTTTATAACGTAGTCATAAAATGCAGGCATTTTCTTCAGGTTTTGTTGAACAGATTTTTAATCGGCACAGCGGGTAGTACAGACAGTCAGTTCTCCCTTAGTATTCCGCTGGTAGGCCTATGTGTGCGCCGTAGGGTTGAAAACGACAGTTGTGCAGATACTTGTAATAGGAATTGTAAGTATCAAGGCGCACAGTTTTGTAATTTCCTGTAACGCTTGAGTGAGCATGTAATGTATATGTACATCATATACCGACTTGTCGGAACCGTACACATACAAAAGTTCATTATTCAAACAGGTTGCACTAAAGACATCTGCCGTAGTTTTGTATAACACTTGAAATGCTTTGTCTGGGAATTGATTATTAAAGTCGGCGTATATTTCCGAATGTAATAAAGCAAGAAGTACTAGTTTATCAACATCTGAAAACTTAGCAGTAATTTGGTGTTTCAGAGTGTTAATTATTTCAAATAAAAGCCATCAGTAGGACACTTTTTATCATCATAATGACCAATTCTTTGCTCAAAGTATTTTTGAACATGATGCTTCCTCTGGTAAGTGTAAAGTTTGTAACGCCAAACAATAATATTACCAAGAAAGTTCAAAAATTTTCATTATAGTTTCCCGTTAAACCAAAACGGCTTTTCTTTAAATATAAGCCTAACCCATAAACACATAAAGGCGAAGGAATGAAAAAAAACGCCTTTCTGACGTTTGGAGGTTACACGTACCTTTTACTCCTCCGCATTTCTAACGTTTGAAGGTTATACTTTTCACTCCTCCGCATTTCTGACATTATCACTTTTGAGCTAATAATAACCGGCAAAGCCGCATTTAAAAATGTAACGCCAAAACGTAAAAAAATAATTTTTTTTTTTAAAGAAAGACAGGGACCATCTGGCAGCGTGTGAAATGACATTGACGAATGGGAGAAACAATAAAAGGATAGAAAATACAATGGATGTAACAGCCTTCAACGTCGACGTACAGATGTCTAAAAGTATCATAAATCTAAACAAAAGCAGATGTTCGGCAGAGAGAAAATTTACCAGAAAAGGCTAGAGAAGCGTGTGAACCAAGTTAACATGTGCAGCCAGAAGCATGTTGAAATTAAGAGATTGTTCTAAAAGAAAGGCAAACAATCGCCGGAACTAAGTACAATGAGAATTTACTAAGAAAATATATGAAGAAGGCTAACACACTGGCTAGTAGTACAATTAGAAATACAAAGAGTGCCACACATGAGAAACTTACGTAACATGCGCATCTGGACGAAGTAAGAAACAAAGGATATCTTGCTAAGAGGCATGAAAAACGCCAGAAAGAATTATGACTATAACACGTTGAAAAGACTACAGCAGGAGTGGAACTAATTAACAGATGCAGCTGCAAGCTGGACAGAAGGAAGGACGTCACTGTCAAAAGGCGTAGAACAATACCAAAGAGATTTATGATCGTGGGATCGGACATACTGAAGCAAAGGGTAGCTGAGCCCAGAGTAAGAAATTGGTGGGAACAGAAATCGCCTATCAGAAAACAGCTTGGAATATAGGCGGGTTTCCTGACGGGAAGTTCTTGGAAAACCAGAACGTAAAACCAATGAACACGGAGCAGAGTAACTTGTGAGAGTACTAGGAGGGAATTTTCTTAAGAAATATAGAGAAGAACCAATGGAAACGAAGCAGGAGGATGAAAAAGGACTTAAGTGGGTAAAATGTAAGAAAGTAGTGGGAAAAAGAAGAGTAGGTAATAAATACACATAACGAAGGTGAGATTGAGGAGTCTTTGCTAAAATTTCGGAAGTCGATGACTAAAGTTTCAGAGAGTCGGTAGAGTTCGTTATAATGGTTACGGAGTAGTGACTTAAACACTTAGGAGTCTTTTACAAATTTTCGAGAGAATCGGAGGTGGAGTTCGTAGCGTATTATTTTAAAAGAGACTTTGTTAATTTTACGAAAATATGAAATGTTGCGAGAGTCTAGAGTCGAATCGAGACGAAGTCTAACTTAAACTTCGTGGAGTCGAGATTAAGTGTTACGGAAATTCTATGTTAAAAGTTCGGAGAGCTTTACTTAAAATCATGTAAGATTATCATGGATAACAATCTGTGAAGTGAGAACTGGAGTTTAATAGTTAATAACTCGTCAAAACAAAGGACCATATCTTATCATGTATCACGAACGATATAGCTGTTGAAACGGAATGAGTCATTACGAGATATCAGTGAACGTAACCGAAGTAAATAGTAACCAATAATTCCACTAAATTTAAAATTGGGAATTACCGGTTATCAATAGAAAGAGTGAAATAATGAAAGTGTATATGTGCCAAATACTACAAGAAAGAGTCACATTGTTATGCACGCAAATGATTCTGTGTTCAACGCAGTCGACGGAACATCTACATCTCCATATGCTGATTTAAGGAACCAAAAAGGAGAGCACATCATGAAAATGCACCGTAGTTTGTGGATAACGTACCAAGAGTAAAACATTTTATCTATTAATTTTATTTTACGAAATCACCTGTCTGTCACTCTAAAAGAATTCACGAAGAGAATTTTATAAGATTGAATGTCCTCATTCAAAATTACGTATAAATTTTAAAGTTAAAGTGTTAGAATATAAAGAGAATTAAGTACATTTCATTTTTAAATGAATCCATTTAAAATTGTATGTCATAATGAAATAAGTAATTAGGTGTAAGAATTAATTCATATTTTAATAACACTCAAAAGATTATTGAGATATTAAGAGATACTGAGATATGAAGAGATATTTTAGTTTTTAAAATTGTTTATTGATAGAAATCATGTACTAAAATAATTATTGATAATCATTTGTTACGCAGAATAGAAATATGATACTAATGACAGTAATCGTTCAACGTAATAAATTTAATGGTAAACAGATAAACACGTCTTGTTTGTTTATTGAAGATAACCCCTATGAAATTAATAGTTTTCAGCACCTTCCGAGTAAATATACTAGAGTCTCATAACATTTGATTGCATAACTACTAATATATAAATTATTACCAATAAAAACCCTGAGATCTTAAGCAATTAAAATAAGAGTAGCATTTGCCATCACAACTTGGGGCAATTAGCCTTACAAGTTGCTGTCTTTTGTCAAACTTCACAAAAACTATCACGATAAGATGATAAATCTCTTTAAAATTCACAGATTTTTTTACAGTATCCTACATCTGCTATTTTTTGCTGTAAAATATTGAACAAAACATCAGTTTTTGGATATATAGCAGAAGACACTTCAAGTAAAATATTAAACTAAAAGCTCACATGTGTCTGATAAGAACCAACTGTACAAACTCGTGTTTCGAAATCCCACTACTCACACTGTTTTCTCCAGTAGACCTGTAAAGTCTAGACAGTTTGGGTTTACAATTACAAATCACATCACTCATCCTTTTTTCAAACAGAAATATCACTAACAGAATTATTACTGTTACACACCACTATAGAAAAATTATTCCGATTAGCGCTTTCAAGCTTCTCAGCTCATCGTCAGATCGGAATTCATATACCGATGACCTTAGAATTCCGATCTGAGGATGAGCTGAGAAGCTTGAAAGCGCTAATCGGAATAATTTTTCTATAGTGGTGTGCAATAGTAATAATTCTCTTTGTGATTATAACCACTAACACAACTTTCTTCATTAAACTTCTGACAGAAATATCACTGTTGCACACCACTATACAAAAATTATTCCGATTAACGCTTTCAAGCTTCTCAGCTCATCGTCAGATCGGAAATCGTCAAATGATATCAACGTCAATATCAACAGTGATTATAACCACTAACACAACTTTCTTAATTAAACATCCTTTTTTTGTAGTTCCATCTAGTATTACACGCTATCGTATGACGCTTTTTAACTTCGCGATCAAGGGCGTTATTTCTATTGTAAGATTTTGTAAGAAACGAAGAGGACACTCATACTGGAAATATATTTTACATGCTTTTGTCAACAAATTTTCTTAAAACTATATTAAGTCTGTGAGCAAAGCAATGGACAAATAATATATTGGGATACGAATATTTCTCTTCGTATGAAATTTTATAAACGACCTGTATGAAATTTCATAAAACTGTGGCTGTCCCCACATTCCTGCATGCTAGTGAGACATGAACTCTTGGTAAAAGGGACGTGCAGAGGATTCAGGCAGCCGAAATGAAATTTTTAAGAGGGACGCATGGTTGTTCTCTCTTGGATCGGAGAAGGAACGAGGATATTAGACGTGATTTAAGCATTGTATCATTGCACCAGAAGATTGAAGACCACAGAAGGAGATGGTGTGAACACTTGAATCGCATGCCTGATATCCGTCCACCTGTGGCTGCCTTGGGCTATCACCCTACTTGGAAGAGAGATGTCGGTAGACCGAGGAGGAGATGGGTTCTGGAACAGGTATAAGGCCTAGTCCTTGGAGTGGTTATGATGATAATGATATTTCTGTTTTACGCAAGTTTGAAGACCACCAATTGAACCAGACAGCACTAGTGCGCCATCGTATGTCTGTGCGACTAGTTTTTTATTGCACTGGAACTGGTGTATGTATTCAAATAGAATAAGAGCCGAGCAGCCGTGCATTGGCTACTGACATCCGAAAGTCCTAAGTCTCTCCTCAACTTTTCCTTCCCAAGTTACATAATGGAAAATTGTTGAAAGTTAGGATTTATTCGAAACACTAGCTGTTTCATTCTACCGGAACAAAATTAGAACAGTTCACTTCTTCTTTAATTTTGTTCATTTGAAAACAGGATATGCAGTCAATGATGTCATTCTGAAATACACTAGGCGTATCGGATAACCTGTTGTAGTCTGTAAGTGATGATACAGTTTATCATCAGTTTCAGCGAGTAAATTTAATAATTCTACGTAGTTTCCTTTATTAAGTGAATTAGAGGATTCATTATTACTTCTAAAGTGCAATTATTGTCGAGCTAAAAAACACATAGCACTTATTAAGCATTTCAAAATGAATCTGTTATGTTTCACATTTTTATTACATTGATCTTCTCTTGCTTAAAGGCATTACTTAATAAAAAATAAATTCTCGTATTACCAAATATGCTAAAGCACACATTGAAAGTAATAATTTTTTTGAAATTTTATGTCGACTACGGACAGTTTACCATACCCACAGTTTACGGATAATTTACTACGGAAATTATCCATGTTTCCGACACCATCACTATTTCATGCATTTTTTCTGTTGAAAACAAAAGACATAGACAGCAGAAGAGTTTCATCAACTTGGTACACCCACATAGATAATAATATTCCATATAGGCCTACCATGCAACGTAACAATCATAACCGCCAGGGATTAAGAGTAGGTCTCCCGTTATTAACACTATCATTCTTGTCCTTAAAATACGGAAACCAAAATGTATTTTTAGTATATTTTCTATTAGGCCTACGCAATTATATTTGTTGGCGGAAGAAGAGGGTCATGATTCAAGGGTATCTGAAGCCACTGTAATTACACCATATGAAGCAAAACACAAATAATCGAATTAATAATAATGAAGTAACACAGTGAAACACATAAATAAACCAACAAAACAGAAATAGATGCAAGTAGTAACCGGTAAGTATCGGTTTTGATGACGAAGGTAACTGCCAACTGAGCGTTTTGCCGGTTTTACATGTTAATTGTAAAAAACATGTTTACATGTTTATACTAAACATTACTAAATAATACAAATTTATTTAACTTTTGGTGGACACCAAGCTTAGAGAAGGTGCAGGTAGCTGCAGTGGTTCTTTCCTTAGCAATATCATAGCACAATATTTTGTAAAATAATGTCCCTATTAATTTGATAAGTCTCACTTCATGGCTGTCTTCAGAAAAATCAATGTTTGAAATATGTTTTCTAAACACTCTTCACACTTTAAGTTCGAAATAATTTTTTTCTACAATAAAGCAACACAGATAATACAGAATGTTATCCTTATAGTACGATATGACCTTACGTCTTTAACCACATTCATAATTCCCTTTTAAAGTTTTCAATTTCTTTAATAGGCTATCCGTTTCACTGAAATCTTTCTCTACTTCTGAAAAACTCATTATTGAAGGTTGGTTAATGAAATAAAAATCTAAACAGCTACTTTTGTTAGATACCTGGACACTGTTCCTGAACATAATTTTCAGTAGAACTGTCCCAAATGAAATAATTATAAGGTATCAAAGCAAGTGCATTACTGACTGAATGACTCGTTTAATACACGTGTTAACTTAGCGCCAAACCCTTTACCCCTTCCCCACCGTGGTGGGGGAAGCTGTACTGTTTCGGAACGTTTTCTGCCGTTCACTTTGCCTATCAGCATGCGATCCATATAGTAGCCTATACATCGATGGTTTTACTCTAAAAGGATATCAACTTTATGGCGACATTTATGTGTTCTGTCTGGATTTTGTCACCATTAATTCCTATTTTATGCGTCTCGTCAGACTTCCTATGTTTTTCATAAATTTGTCTCCTATTATCCTAATGGACTAGCTTTTAACCTTTCCACAGCTGCTTGTCCAGATGAGGGCTTAAGTAACCTTTGGCTGCACATGAACTAAAGTTTACGATTATTACTTCTTCGATGGTTGCTCTTCTGAAAAAGAGGTTGAGATCTAATTTACAACCTTGGGAAACTTCCCTAAAATTACTTTTATGTTCAAAACATCTGCTTGTTTGGTATACAGTCTGACTTCTGTGTCTATTGCCAAATGACAATTTCTTACACTCTCACTTCTACCTAACAATTATGATATAATTATATTAATTACAATTGACAATTACAACATCTTCACTCTTTTTCTAATGGCATTGCTCGGAGGTGGATTCAGTAATGTATTTTTAAATGTGCCAATTTTATTATATAAAACATATTTAATTATTAGTTTTAATTCACGTCCTAACCAAAGATAACTCACACAAAGAAGATACGTATATAGGGGAAGTCCGTGTATTTGGACCACTTAACTTCAAACCGGTATAACATCGTTATCTCTAGTGAAAACATCACAAATTTTATGTACGAAATTTATTATACTATACTAAGTACTTTGGAATAAATAAATTTTAATTTGACTTGCGTAAATTCGGTAATAATAATTTATATATCGTAATGTATTTGCGTGTAATTTGGACCGAAGGCATGTAACTTGGACCGGGAAGTCGTGTAACTTGGGACTGGTACTTATAAACACATATAATGCACGTTTAAGCTACTCATTGAAGGACTTTTTTACAATACACAGATAAATATTATTATAAGCAATATTAATGTCACTTTTTTACATATGACACAATAATAAAATTATTTATAACTTATATTAACACAATTTTAATGCGCCCTCTTTTTGCAACTATTGCACTGAATCCAGTCATCATCGTAGCACTTTACAAGCACAAGGCCTATGTTTTTAACCTCTTCATTGTGTCCGTCATAAACAGCCTTTTTTTTCTTCGGCAGAATAGGCATCGGGATAGGTGTAGGCCTCTAAAGAATCCTTCTTTGGTGTCCCAGTGAAACAGAATGCCAGATGCAGTATGTTTCTTTGTTGCAATTTTTATCGGGCTGATGTTCCGGCTGATGTTCAGCCGGAGGCTGATGGTCTCTACTTGAAAAAATATAGCCTATCTGTTTCAGGGGAAGGATCTCTTCAGTTATTATATGCTGTTACTTTTTGAGATGTCTCTGAAATTTGATGTAAATTTTCCACTGGGTGATCAATAACAAGGGTGGCGCGAAATCTTTGTCGGAGAATACATTTCTGCCAACTGGCCAAAGACCAATGCATTTGAAACCGATCATAGCAATTTTTATTGTCGTGGCCCTTGGAAATGCCACCATGTCCACTAAGAAATCAATATGCTGTGTATTCAGGTGTTCACACGGGCTGCAGGTTTTCTCTCAATTTAGTGGATATAGTAGAAGACACGTAAGTATTCCATGGTTTGAAAAAGGAGATATCCAGCGGCTGCATTTTGCGATTGGAATGTGATAGTAGGGACACCATAAGAACACCATGCTTAAATGACAGAAAGAGGACTATCAGAGACTGATTTAAGTTTTTTAATACTCTATACAATATGATGCATGAGCTTACAGTGAAATGAGCCCTAAAAGATTTACCTCACTTGGATATTGAAAACCAGCATTCAACCGCGTCTTTAGAAACACGACTAAAGTCACGCAGATATGCAACATAGAGTGAGAGTAGCCTACCAGTTCAGCGGACCAAATTACACAATATTGGCAGTCCAAATTACACATTGGGTAAAGATTTCTTTTTTAAATAAATATTATAAAGATTACTTTGAACAGATTTATGAAACTTCAACTGAGCTTAGCTTAATATTTTCTCAGTACGAGAACGTGTCCAACTGTACCGTCACACCACTCTATGTCACAATGGCACGCTTTTTAAGGAATGTGAGCAATAAACTTCTTTTCTTCTCTCCCCCACAACCTTGTATCCCATAGCAAAACAACTTGCAAAGAGAAAGTTACCCTCAGCCTGTAATGTGATTATTATTTCGAGATTTTTTTTTGAAATTTTGAGTATTGCGAAAGAAGTACACCAGCAATTAGAGCCCGTCAAAAGTGACACATGTTAGCTTTGTTCGAGGGTGGGCGACGAAAGGGAACAAACCTTTCCTTTCCGTTAAAACGTCGTAAAAACCATTTACGAACAATGAGCAGTACGGCACATGTTGCAACGAACTGGACCATGCATGGGAACGCTTGACTCCACAATTAGAACAAAGGAAGACTACCCTTACATCTGTCCAGTAACGAGAAAAATACATAGCCAACGGTAAGAGTATTGTTCGAAACCATGTGTGCGACTTCTAGTAAGACAATAGTTGATGCACGGACAATGGCACAGGCGACTGAGTGACGCTTGTGGAGAGCACAGATGGTATGCCACCCGTAAGTCATCGAAGGAAGTCGATGGTTGCTCAACAATAAGGGAATTCGACACGTTACACCAAAAGTAGCAGATGTGATTTCGGAAACAAGGCCTTAACACTGATTCCAGGAACGGGGCAACGGACGTAAGACAGCGACTCGTCGAGTCCACGTGGACTGCGTCAAACTCAAGTTGAGAAAGCCAACCAGCCAATGAGGAACGAGAATTCCGAAGGGAGCTTCTGAAGGGGATGGTACTGATAGGAGCCGGAGGCCAGAGAGCAAATCTCGTGTAAGAACATCCCTCTCCAAACGGCACTGGGTGGAGAATTCGCCAGAAATACAGACTGGAGACGAGAGGACACAGGGAGGTCCATGAAATAAGCCTATCAGAAATGATTTGGTGGGAAGTTGGAGCGATCATCGGAGTTAGAAGAGTGGGAATATCGAAGGAAATAAAAACTGTATACGCAAGGGGACGCGCTCTCAGTGCATTCGAATTTTTAACTCAGTTCATTTGAATTTGTATCTCAGTTTTATAAAAATAATAGCTCAGTTTATAAAAACTTAGCGCCGTATTTCAGTTATACCATATTTCAGTAGAGACGATCAAGACTTTGTTCAGACTAAATGGAAGTGCGTAAATAAGACTTAAAACGCCAAAACGGGACGGTAGTGTTCGCGATGACGCGCGAATAACGATCTTTATAAATTATATGTAATACACTGTCATAAAGGTGATAGCATTTAGCAGTGACATTCTTGAACCATTACATAAAAGTAGTGATACTACACTGTTTCGTAATTGAGTCAAGTAATAGCAGTGTGTATAATTGCCTAATGAACTTGAAAACAATCTAGGCGCCGCAAGAGGGTGAACGTGCTAGATGTAAAACTATTAGGTGGATAACGGTATCAAACTGTGAACCGCGTCAATAAACTCACGCGAATATGCATAGTCGACAGATTCCAAGTGCAATGCCGCAACTTATATTGTGATAATCTCGAAACTCATAGTGACTGTCGCGGAGTGCGGACGGGTGTTCTCGAACGATGTACATATAGAAATCGGAAATGTCAATCACGAGTGCTATATGGATTAACATCAACCATCAACGAAGGGACCCGCATGGATACACCATGGGAGCGATACATCACGACAGAACGAGTAACGTACAAAATTAATCTCTTATTATAATTATTAATTTACCAAATACCACTGACCTGACACTTAGAACCAAACCACCTGAGAATTTTATAAAGATGAGTCAGATAGATACGAATCCATAGGTAGGGATCATTATGTTATAGAGTATTGTACATGTATTCTCGTTAATATATATGTTTATTGTAACTATGTATGTCTGTTGCAGGAACAGGATTTTAACTATGTATATGTATAACATGTGTATTGTTAGTATATGAGTATTTCATGTATATAAATGTTTAATGTGTTTTGACGTAAAACTACTTAATGCAGATTTTGAGCACACCACATTAGTAGCTAGTAACGTCACTACGCACGAATAAGTGCCTATATTTGATTGTTCTTTTAATTATTTTAAATTTGTTCTTTCAATTATTTAAATGTGGTATAGAATTTTATTGTCTTTTAGAAGATTTGTAGGTGCTCTTATTATATGATTATGTTATGACATGAATAAGGATGAGATACGATTTTTTAATAAACGTACTTTAGAATGGATTCGCTCGTATTCTATTGTTTTGTGTAAGACCTGACTCACAACTTAACTTCTCACTAAACAGGATCGATAATTCATGATTCAATTCAACATAATTATCAATTACATTACTTACAAAGATACTCAGACTAGAAGCTTAGTTGACAGTTAAAGTCAGAATCAATTTCATGTTTAACAAATTTGATTGTGAATTATCAGAATCAATTTCATGTTTAACAAATTTGATTGTGAATTATAAATTAACTCTAATTTAATTCATGCAACTATTTAAAGGAATACATTTAATTAACGTAGTATATGTACCGATATTACCTTCATAAATACAAACTAAGTTTATAATTGAATTAATAAATTATGCAAAAAAATCTGCATAATTAATAACATTGTATATGGCGCCCAACGTGGGGCACAACAAATTTAATTAGAGTCAAATTTGTTAATATTGCATATGGCAGCCCAACGCGTGGCATAAATAACATTGTATATGACCTTCCAAACTTGGGGTTAGTTACACTTTAATCACGACCTAATTAAAAAGATAATTCAATTAATTTATGCATTAAAATTAACATAATGGAATGACATTTTATATATAAAAGTAATAAAATCAACTCATCATTAACTCTAAATGTATAATTAGATGATATTAATCTATGCAATAAAATTAGCATAGATAATTAAGGGTGTATATGGCGTCCAACTACGGGGCTGTATGAACCGTGAGATACGAGAAATTTCGTACCGATATCACCTTCATAAACACAAACTAAGTTCATAATTGAATTAATAAATTTGCATAATTAATAACACTGTATATGGCTCCCAAAGAACGTGGGGCACAACAAATTTAATTAGAGTCAAATTTGTTAATATTGTAAGCCATGCACACCAACTACAGTCAGTCAAGGGGTGACCAACCTTTCACACACGAAATTTTTAAGCGGTCCGAATTACACACGGGTCCAAATTACACGGGCTTCCCCTACAAAGAGACATGCTTTCTGTAGCATAAATCAGGTGTGGGCAGGTAGACCACACACACAGTCGTCTCCTGAGTTTTGATTTTACATTTATTTCTAGTACATTCTGTGTGTGTGTGTGTGTGTGTGTGTGGCGCGCGCGCGGGTGTGTACACCTCTTTCTATAGCTAAAGTCTAAAATGAACGGTGGCGGTAGGCCTATAGCCCAGGAAAAATAGGACGTTTTAAGGAAAAAATTAGATAAAAGCTAATTTGTTGTGCATATAGTCCTTGAACCATAAATTATACAAAACCAATGGAGTCTACCACTTAAAAGTGTCTAGGGGTGATTTTACAGGGGTTGAAAGGGGTGAAAAACCATTTTTCGCATATAACTTAAAAACGAAGTATTGTATCAACAAATGTTTCAAATAAAAGTTGTAGCTCACAAAATTCCCTATAATTTGGTGGCTGTCACATTCCTGTATGTTAAAGATTGTTGGAACAGGCCACATTTAAAACTTAGAGTATACTGTATTTTTTGTGTTTTGTGTGTATTACATGTGAATGATTGTTTTTTTTTTAACTTTTTAAGAGGATGAATATTTACAAAAAAGTGAAAAAACACATTTTTGATAATTTCATTAATTTATTATTCCAGGTGAAAGATTTTGAAAAAGTATCTTTCGATATTCACAAAATTGTTGTAATGATAATAACAACAGTAAGAATAATATAGTAAAACGATCGCAAAATGAAACAAAAATGTTATAAATAAAACACTGTTTGAATAAAAAAAAAGCAAATGCAATAATTATTGAATTTAAAATCTGAACATTTTTACTGAACTTAATGACTAAAATTAAAATGATGTAAAAATACAACAACAACAAATCTTGAACTGTATACAATAGTCATTACAAAAATTAATTACATAATTAAACACATATCATAAAATGTCAAAATCAGAAAGCAATCATTTTATGAAATCAAATATGTGAATTACACAAAAGGAAGGTAGAATCATCACAAAACATTTACGAAAACAAACACTTAAGAGAAAGTAAAATTTTTACAACTGAATAAATAATTTGTTCAGAAATATCAGATGATAAATTAAATTGAATTAAATGGAAACTATTTTAAAATAATGCAATAAAAAAGTTACAAGAAAATTATACACTAATTTTTAAAAATGTTGTAAGATTTTCCTAAGAGTCTTTTTATAATACAAATTTACGTCACATACAGTCTTCAATATCACTGGTTTCATTGACATTTGTTTCTTCAAGATCATCAATAAGAAATTCACTTTCATTTTCATCATCAATATTAATCTCTTCTCTATAAGTAATATTAATATTATAACCTGGCGTTTCACAATTCTGACACGTTGATACTTGGCAATTTTTAAACATAACTGTGCATTGCAATCCGGATTTTAGGCAGCGACAACGAAAAGTAGAACAGTCAGTCGTGCAGCCACAGGAAATTAAATTCAAAATTGATTCAGTAGCTGGTTCTAATGAAGTCTTAATGGGCTGCAAAAAATTATTTTTCCTTTCCCATTCCCATTCCTATGGACTTTTATGGTTGCCTAGCCATTTCTGAACTTGGTACTAAACTCAAAAGGAATGCAGATCTGTAGCTGCTGAAGTTGGAGGTAACAGCTCTAATTTGGCAGATGCCTTTATGAGAGATTTCTGAAACATCTGAAATCTGTACTAGTCTAGTTTTTGCATTTCATCTTTCCAACCATATAGAAATAGAAATAATTTTTCACCAGCTTTTTCTACTTCACTTTTATTTGAATTCACACTATTAAACACTGCTACAGCATTGTCCAAATTTCTGTTATTCTCCAATAGCTTCAGTAATTGTTTTTTACCTTTCCCATGAACTGAACTAATCATGTCACAGCCATTAGAAGCATGTGCTCTAAGGGTGAAACTTTTGACATTTGTGAATTGCATTTGCAAATTTTGCGAGAAAAATAATTTTGCTGATATTTGGTTTCAAGAAAAATATATCTTTGTCTGGACTGTTTGGACTTAAAGCTATCACAAGTACAAGCAAATCATTATCTTGCCCAACAATTGTCACTTGCAAGTTCTGAGACTTCTGAATGGCAGTTTGCACAATCAGTGTATCTGCGTCGTCAGATGACTGTCGTACTTCAAACTTTTGTTCTTGGAATTTTTTTTCAACATTTCAATGAGTTGTTTTTGAATTTTCACTATTAGCTAAAAATTTTCATGGCCGACAGACAGGTGGGTTACTTCCGTTATGCTGAACTATGGACTGATGTTCGCGTATCGACATTGCTGTTCAGATTTTTTGTACTGTCAGGATTATCATATACATTGAAGACGATTACTGCATACTTAAAAGTACGCAAAACATATTGCACGTACACATTGCATACTTCTTTATAATTACTGCACTTTTTAAAATTCCATTTCACTTTGTGCAATAAATAGCCTACCCTCCATCTATTATGTAGATGTCTGTCTTGTTCAGTAAATTGTCATCGATATTTTTCAACTCATCACATAAAGCGGACTTGGTGGTTTTTTTCATTTCAGTATTCGTGAAAAGAGACATTGGGTATGGTGCAATTTCAAATTTAAAATACTTTGCTATATCATCGCTCGGTTCTCTGCACAACAGCATTCTTTGATAGAGAATTAAAGGATCTATAGTAATACCCTTTTCACGTACCATTGTAGAGGAATTAGCGGCACTCAGAGGACATACTCTGTTTTCACGTTTTATGAAAATGTCCTTATACAATTTCCCAGACAATTTTTTCATATCGTTTTCACCAATTTCCTTTGACTTATGACAATTAATAGCATCATTTCCAATAATTCCAGTACCGAGTGACGTAATGATTTGCATTTTTGAAAACGGATCGTGATTAATAAGCCAATCATACAATTTATTGACATCTGAATGATTTCTGGTAATTCGAGTTTCTCTTAACTCAACATGTTGTTAAGATGTGAAAAATGTAGTGCTGCAAAAATTTTCAAGTTCTTGACAAATATGCGAAAATACTGATTTGGTAGTGATATGTCACGTTCCTACTAAAAAAAAGTAAAAATGTTTTAACGTTAATTACTCGTTACCATTAATTATATTGTGTTAATTAAAAGATTATGTTGTCTTCAATCTAACCTACGTTCTTGGGCGTCATTTGCAACGGTAATAAAAGTTACAAAGATGTCTATTGATGTTAATTGTAATGGTATAAAGTTTACTTAGGAGTGATGAGTACAAATTACATTTTCGTGTTCAAGAAAACTAATTAAGTAATATTGTTGTATCATCCCTCAGGTTGTTATTTAAATAATGAAACACATACACATTTATCAGTCTAATTAATGCATTTATTAAATTTACGTTACTTGTCATTAATATCAATTATCTTGACTTTTAACATATTATGATCATTCATTATTTTAAAATATGATTTCTCTCAATAGACATTTATTCTAAGATCTCTATATCTCAAGGTTCAATTTAATTTATCTAAGCATGAATAACACTTATCTCTAGTTAATTATCATATTAACACATATTTTATTTCTAAATGGATTCATGTTTAAGATATGAATTTATTCTTAATTGAAATGATGTAATCATACTACTTCACGTTTTAATGTTACTTCATGCGTAATTTCTTTAGTAGTACATGTTTTATTTGTAGGTTATTTTAGTAGGACAGACAGGTGTTTTAGCAAAATATTAACTAATACATAAAAGTTACTGTTGGTACGATTATTCCAATCTACAGCGCGTGGATCTGCGATGATCTCATTGCCGCTCCTTAGATCTGCGTTGTACGTGATGATCCGCTTCTCACTCCTTTGCATGAATTCTCACCTTGCTGAATCATATCGTGGTTTTCTCTCGTAGTGAATAATGGCTTAACACTTTTTTATCACTCCACTTTAATTAATACTATTCGGCATTTTCTGACATTACATTTGTACAAGTACCGTTCACTAGTTTATAGTGTTTATTCTCGTTATGTGAGTTACGTGAGTTATAGTTTGCACACGACTGATTCCGAACACATGCTCCGATCCTAATTGTTTTTACAAGTTATAATTAATAAAACCTTACTTCTCACTCTTTCAATATTAACTGTATTACACACATTGTTTGTTAATTTTGATTCTACGAAAATATAGCATAAGTTTATAAATCTTCACAACTATTTACACATGTTAACCCTACGTAAGTCTTAAGTCAACTCGCTGAACTTTCACCACCGACTACTTCCGAATTTACGTAAAGACTCTTAAATCGATACGTTACTACCAACTCTCCGAAAATATAGTAATAGACTTCCATGATCGCGCTTTCAGCTTATTTTATATAGTCAATACACAGGATTCCCCACTAAGTCTCTTTTCGTCCCACTGCTCCGTTTCCATTGGTTCTTCTCTGTTCCTTCTACGAAACTTCCCTCCTAGTTCTATTACATGTTACCCTGCTACGTTTCCATTGGTTTTACGTTCCTGTCTTCTAAGGACTTCACTCCTGGAAACCCGCCTATGTTGAAAGCTGATTTCTGATAGGTCATCTTCTTACCGTACTCTATTTCTTGGCTTCTGGTTCAACCCCTCCTGCTACGTTAAGTCTGATTCACACTTGTAAATCTTCCTGTAATTTTTTCTATGTCCCATTTAGACAGAATCACCCTTAACTGCCTTCCTAACGCACAGCTGCACTGGTTAATGAGTTCACTCAACTTTACTTTAGTTTTCTCAGTAATTACTGGTAACCCTTCCGTTGACTTTTTCTATGCCCCTTTAGCGAGAAATATTCCTTAATTGTCTCTTGGTGTCCAGCTGTACAGTTTATTAACCTTTGCTGTGTTTTCTCGGTTCTTCATTCAGTCACCCCTTACTGTTGTTTTTCTACGCCTCTGCCAGAACAACCCTTAGTTCGCTAAGCTTGCATCTGTCTTGTTAATTGGTTCATTCACCTTCGTCGTATACTTCTGGGTATGTCCCCTTTCGTACTTATATCTGGTAGTTTTCCATTCCTTTCAGTAAGAACACTTCCAGCTGCATCGTTGATGAGTTTATTCAACTTTGCTGTTGCATTCCTAGTATCTCGTTCAGCCACCCTTACTGTATCTTTCACAGTATTACACTCGTGATTCTTCTTCTGGCGTTTTTCTATGCATTCGCTAGAACAAACCCCAATTTCTTCAAGTGACCAGCTGCTGCTCTGTTGGATTTATGATATGTCCATAAACATGCCTGTCGTCGTAAAAGGATTTCACACTTCTTTGTGTTAACTCCCTCTCGTAATTTCACTTCATATATCAATGTCAATTCAACATCTGCCACCTGCTTCTTCTCCTTTTCTCCTTTTTTGCGTTACGATGTTTTTACTTTACTTTTACAATACTTAGGTCATTTGGTCTGCATTACACATATAGTTCATTTCTGTACTTCATTGTATAGAAGTTACTAAAAATGTGAAACACTATTTTATTTGATACTTTTTTTGACGAAATTCTTCATTTGCATCAGCAAAAAAAAAGAATATTTTTACATATTTCAATATGGGTAAAATCATCCTGAGACAATATTTTATGTTAAATATTGACTGACCGGTTTGGTCTAGTTGTTAGGGCGCTTGCTTCTAGACCAAGAGGTTCAGGGTTTGATTCTCGGTAAGGTCTGGCATTTGTTCATCATTCAAGTCATTCCTATCTCATTACCTATGCAGAGGCTTCGGCTTATGTAGGCATTATCCTCTCTCAAAAAAAAAGTATCATTCACATGCAACACACACAAAGTACAAAAGTACAGTAGGCCTATACTCGAAGTTTAAATGTGGCATATTTCAACAATCTTCGACGTACAGGAATGTGGCACCCACCAAATTACAGGGAATTTTGTGAGTTACAACATTTATTTGAAACATCTTTTGATAAAATACTTCGTTTTTAAGTTATATGCAAACAATCGTTTTTTCACCCCTTTCAACCCCTGTAAAATCACCCCCGGACAAATTTAAGTGGTAGACTCATTGGTTTCGTATAACTTATGGTTCAACGACCACATGTACAAAAAACTAGGTTTTATCTAATTTTTTCCTTTAAAGTCAAATTTTTTGACTATTTTTCCTGGGCTACTAGGGGATAGGCCTGACCGACTGTCATCTTCACTAACACACACGCAGCGGATTATACCTGGCCCTTGGTGGCCGCCGTGACTCACATACTGGACATTTCTAAGCGCAAGAGCAATGTTTACTGTGCTAAAAATTGCAAAACCATTATTCCCAGTTTTGTTAGTTTTATTAGCAGCCATCTTAACACCAACTTTGTCACTATTTATTGCCACACTGCTAAATACTTCGTTCTTGACGAGGCCTTTCGGGGTCTCCACCATCTTCAGGTCTTAAACGTCGTGAAGACACCGAAAGGCCTTATCAAGAACGAAGTATTTACCAGTGTGGCAATAAAAACCGTTATTGTTTTTGAATTCTGCGCAAAATTCTAAGAAAAATGATACCAAACAACAACTATCAACAAGCAATCACTGTCCTTTACAGTCATAATGAGGTCATTATCCTGTTATGGATTACTGTTGTAATCACATGTCGTCTGTTTATAAACAGATAACATTAGTCATGGTTCAAAATGGAGTGCATGTAGCCATTTCCTTTATAACAAATAACGGAATTGAAAGGACATTACTCATTAATACCTAAATAGTGCGATGATATATAATGCGACACTATACTCAATGGATTAGTCTAAGTGAAAGCTGAGTCAACATTTTTCCACATCAACATTAGTCGCTTGATCAGATTTGTAGTGTAGAAAACAGAGATTAGTTGCAATTATGTCTTGTTTAGACTCATTTTTCTTAAAATTTCGTGGAGGTTAAAAAAATGCTAATTTCGTTTGCAATTAAAATCAAATTTAAAAAGTTGTAATTATGTAGTGGATGGCACACTTTGCAAATCATACCTGTGGCGCGCGGGCGGGTGTGAGTGTGCGTACGTCAGTGAGGGCACCTCAGGCAATCTGGCCGGTCCCAACCGCCACCGTTCATTTTTCAGACTGTAATGCTTTAAAACCTCTTCATACATTCACTTTTTAACTATGTCATAATATGGACGGCTGAAGCGTAGTGCTGGCCACACTACCTTCCTTGTATGCCGCACGGCTCACATTAGGCAGCCTTCTCCTAAGCTACTTCGGTGGTACACATGGGAGCCATTATTTATAATATAGTTAAACTAGTCATAACCTTTCAGCAAATGTTTGGTATTCATTATATTGTCAAAACCATACCCCCTTTCTTTCAATAATTCTACGTAAACAAAACGTAGGTAAATACCCTTTTCATGTAGTCCTATCACAGGATATGGGCGCGGTCACTCACCCGTGTCGGTTATTTACCCTTATTTCAAAACCATTCCACTTGTGCTATTTATCTGATGTTATATATTCGCCCACTACCATTTACTTTTTAATTATATTATAAAATATTCCTTCATTTTCAAAATTAGTTTTAATATTAATTTAATTAGCTCATATCCTTTCTCTCTTTCTTTCTATATTTCTAACTCCTCTCTAAGTCTTCTTCAACTTCTTTCTTTTTAAGTTGAAAGAAGGTCCTGTCTCCGTCGTGAATCGTCTACTCTCCGTCAGAAAGCTAGCGGATTAACAAATTTGTGATTCCCTTCTACGAAATGCCTTACACATAAAGAGTTAGCTGTCTGTTACCTTCACCTCTATAAAGAGTTAGCTGTTCTGTTAACTTCTCCTAGTTTATGGTGAATAATCTGCATTCTAATTTCCGTCCTCTCTCGCCTATAATAGGTAGTCCTGTTTGTCCTGTTCGTCGCCTCGCTTCTTGTCGCATACCCAGTGCGTGCCCGGTCCGGTGGCAGATTCACGATAGCGCTTTCATTCTTCCACGGCGGTGAACGCGGTAAAGCGTCGCGCATGTACACACTTCTGAAATAAGGTATGTTCAATATTTTCGCGTACGCGTACAGATCTCTGACGGACAACGGGCGCACGGGTAAGTGAACTAGTTTTTTCGGTACGGACGCAGGTACAGTCCCGAAGCAGTTTTGCGTTTACACCTTTCTGTTATCGTCGTCGTATTCCTGATCCGGTTTTCCTCGTCTTGTTCGTCTGTCCGGTCTTTTTCCGTTTGACGACTGCTCCGCTGCGACGACGACGTTTACGTCCGCCGCAGCACAGCCTGCCGCCTAATGTCGATTTCGCTTTCATCCCTGCCGCTACCGCAGCCACGTACGCTCTTTCGCTGATACAACCGTGTTACTTTAGTTGGCCACTTCATTTCTGCGCGTAAAGTGGGGGCAGTGGGTAACTCAACGTGCTCAGTTCTAAATTATTCATTTCAAAAACGTCTCTGTTTTTGTGTTGATACAGCTCTAACTACTCAGAATGACGAATTCAGAATTATTTAGTTATTAGAACTCGGATTTTACGCATTGTTGAAATTTTCTAATTTCATTCAACTACTCTTTGAAAGTTTATTCAGTATTACTGAAAATTTTACCAATTTTTTTACAAACCTGTATATGTAATACAAAAACATTGTTATTTATTGTACAATGTAAATAATAGATAACTCACTATCACAAGTCAAGTAACAAATCTATAATAAACAGAGTTATCACTGTTGCACACCACTATAGAAAAATTATTCCGATTAGCGCTTTCAAGCTTCTCAGCTCATCGTCAGATCGGAAATAACAACAACAGAATAAAACAAAACTCTTCACACCCCCACCCGACCCACTGATCACACACACCCCCGCAAACAAGCTATAAGTCAAATGTCCCTTCCCAACCTCCGAGGCCTGTCACCCCCGTCTGTACAGTTACATATATTTCTAGCACATTCCGTGTGTATGTGTGTTGTGTGTGTGTACATTCTTTTCAAAACCTAACGTTGTAAAGCCTTTCTGATTCACACTTTTGGGCGCGGTCACTCACCCTTATTTCAAAAACATCCATATATGCAATTTAATTCTTAATGTTTTCTATCCGTCCTCTACCTTTTACTTCTTAATTATATTATAAAATATATCTTCATTATCAAATTTAGTTCATTAAATTGTTTAACCCTTTCTCTCTTTCTTTCAATATTTTTAACTCCTCCCTAAGCTTTCTTTCAACTGTGTTATTTACTACTTTTAAAGTTTCATAGTCTTCCAAAGGATTAACAAACCTATGGTTCTCTTCTATGAAATGTCTTGCATATAACGAATTAGTTGTTCTATTACCTTCTCCACGTTTGTGGTCAGACAACCTGCATACGAATTTCCATCCTGTCTCACCTAGGTACACTTTGTTGCATTCTTTACATTTTAATTTATAAACTCCGCTTCTCTGTAATACTGGGATTTTTTATATATTTTTATTCCCTATCTTATCAAACACCATTTCACATTTTTAATTGCTTCATCTACTCCGTATTTATTAAAACATTTTATAATTTGTCTGGTATGTGATCCTATGTATGTCAATGACCTTGCATAATTCTTTTGTTTTGGTTCGTTTTTAGCATTTTGTAGCGTTTCATAACTGTATCCACTATGTTGGTGTATAGTTATTATACCTTACAATTCCCTTTATCTTTTTTATCTCCCTATCTTTTGTTTCTGTCAGATACAAAAGATAGGGAGAAACAAAAGATAAACATAGACAGAAACAAAAGATAGGGAGATAAAAAATATAAAGCGAATTGTAAGGAATAATAACTATAATACCAACATAGTGGATAACGTTATGAAGAAAATTACCAAAAATATACTTACATGCAGGTACAGCTAAAATACAATATAAACATGAAACATGGGTAAAATATCCATAACCGTAAATACAAATGATGACTTTACATTATATGTCACATAACCCCCCCCCCCAAACTCCCAAACCCTATTAATTATTTTGCACTGACAAAAATTTTTATTATCAAAAGTGGCCCAAAAACTGAGTTTTTTGTAACTGAGTGTTTAAGTTGAGCCCAAATAAGTTCTGTGGGTGAAGATCAGGGTGATACGGAGACACGTGGTTTCGTAGAATACCGTCCAGTTTTTTTGTAAAGATTTATTCATTTTTACTAAGTTATGTAGCTCTGGGGGGAACATATTAGAATATAAAATGAATTTTGTTATTAGACAACCATTGAATTAAGTCAATTTTTGAAGAATTTTGTGTGGTATATTTTTCAGATTGGTAACTGTATCAGGTGCATTATCCAAAACAAACACAGAGGTTTTGGTAACCCTGGAATTAGTTTTCAATTATACATTTCTCAAAACCTTATCTGTTCTTATCCTCATGAAAATAACTTGTTTTCTGTCCCTCCTTAAAAACGAATGACTCACCATCGATGAAACTTTGATCTGTATTCGTGTGAACTGTTATAAATCTGCCTTCTTTATTTAATGCCACATTTGTCGCCCCTTCATCACTTTCGTCTTACACGATTTTTTTTACCCTACGAGATGTGTGCGTCTCATCTGCGTATACGGTTTCGAAACATTGTAGGCTGTATTGTTCTTCTTACTACGCATTTATCAAAATCATCAATATTAGAATTTGTTGATCTCTTCTTCATTTCTTTATGTGTTGTAAAATGCTGCGACTATCCATTTTCTATTGTCATCTCCAATCATCTCTTTTGTTCTTTCAGAAACTCCTGCTGATGCTATTCGTTTTTGAATCTGTTTTAGTAGAGTAGGTACTTGTTCCATCTTTTATCACCTTCCATAAACTTACACGTAGGCCTATTAGAAAGTACAATGAATTCAGGGCACAGCCTTTTTAGCGAACTTTGACTTAATAAGAGACATTTTTCATGATTATTTAATTTAATTAAATTATACTGTAAATAGCAACAATATTTTTAAGGAAATAAAATATTAGTTTAACAAAATACAATATCAGAAAATACCTACAAAGTGTATTATGTAAAATTTGAAATGTGATTTAATAACAAAATAGACTTAACAAGTAAATCAAATACAGACATATACGTTACACGGTAAATGTTTTTGGAAACGCATCAACACTTTCGCACTCAATGAAATATAGGGTTGCACTGACAAAAAACAGGACACTGCGTTCGTGACTTTCACCAAAGACATAAAGCCAGAAGATGCACGGGGCGTCTCGCGCCCTGGTTTGCGTGCATTGTCCAGGAGCCGATGAACGCTAGGTTCTAACAGTCCAGCTCGGTCGTTCGCCCGGCACAAGGAGTTAGGGTGCGGTCCACGAATACACGATGGACGTGTAGGATATATCATGGGGGCATCTCTGAGAGATTTGCTCCAGCCAGCCGCCAGGCCTGAGGCGCGTCTCTGTGGCCTCCTTAAGACATCATCCGTAGGAATTTAGAGGCGCACTGGCGTGGAAGCGAGTCGTCGGTAACGATGTGTTGCCCCTACAGGGCGGATGGCTCCCGCAATTAGTCGTCGGTAACGATGGGTTGCCACTACAGGGCGGATGGCTCCCGCAATTAGTCGTCCGTAACGATGGGTTGCCACTACAGGGCGGATGGCTCCCGCAATTAGTCGTCCGTAACGATGGGTTGCCACTACAGGGCGGATGGCTCCCGCAATTAGTCGTTGCACACCTCGCGGTTTCTCATGCCGAGACGGCAAAGCAGGGGCTACATCAGGGATAAAGTTAAAAGCCAAATACCTGTCACAGCCCATGCTCGACAAAACCAACAGAAAGAAACAAATCACAACTACGTGTGATAAGGTTGACACTTACCGGTAGTGACGTGTGACGTTTATATTGACGAAGTTGACACAACAGTAAACATTTTACGACAAATACAAACCCCTTATTTACGCTTTATTTCTATACTACAACATCGGAAAATTAAGGCATTCAACAAAAACATATTTAGCGTATATGCAGACAACAAAATATGTGGGGTACTTGAAAGAGACTTGAAGGAGATGACGGCCGTATCGAACAAGACACCGGCCTCGTCGACGAGCGGTACTTACTTGAGCAGGCAACAACTGAACGCCGGCCCAAAGCGTTCCAACTCGACTATCCGCTGCTCGTCGCGAACTGTAAAGTGCTCGGTAGCCTGATACACGCTGATGGGACAGTGATCCCAGGACAGTTCGGAAATGACGGAGACTGGACCGGGCAATAAACGCCCCTGACTTAGGCTATGTCCAGTATATCAAGGTGGTCGTTAGTCTTGGGTGGATAATAGGTAGGCCCAGTCGGATTCCAGGCCCATGACCGTTTCCCAAGCGTACCTGCGTAAACGATCCCCGTTTTGGTTCGCCAAACAGCTCCCACAATCGAGGTAGTTAGCCAGGACCATGTAACATAACTTAACAAGTTCTCAATTAAGCATATATGATATACAATTATTAATAGTGTATGATTGAATTATGAATAGTAATAGTAAGTAAGAAATTGTTATGTATGTGAAAAGAAAATATGTAAAATAAGAAGGGACAGGGTGAGGCCCAGTGCGCCGACAGTCTGTCGCCAGCCAAAATAGAAATATAATAGAAGGCTGTAGCTTGCATGTCATAAAAACATAAAATGCTTTGTATGATCAAAACAGCAAAAAATCCGTAAGTCCCGTTAGAAAGGCGAGGCAATGTCCTTCAAAACACAATGGGATTCACCCCAACATAAAGTGTGAAAGTTAGAAAGTAGCGTCGTTTTTAACAAGTTAAACGGCCACGCGGTAAAACAACGTGCCCGAACTCATTGACCAATAAGCAGAAGCGTCAGTAGGAAGCGCGAAAGAATTACGATGTCTGAATGGGTATATTCAAACATACCGGGGAAATTTTCAAAATAGAACCAATGGGAAAGGAGCCAGCTATGACGGAAAAGAGGGTATCTCCAAGTAAACTATATAAAGAGAAGATGTTAACAAATCGTGGCTAGTACTACTACTACTATTAGTCGCTAGTCGATGGAGTCTATCAAAGTCTAATGGGGTAGGAGTCTATCAAAGTCTGATGGGGTAGGAGTCTATGTCACTCAGTAAATAACTCCATTAATGTAATTATAACGGCAACGTTACTCCAAACTTATACATAATGTCTAAATTGTTATGATAAAGAGTCGGAAAGAATAATTAGTACCGTGGGAGGAAAAAACATATAGATTAGTGCGCGGAAGTACGAAACAAGAAGTATATTTATATCTATGTGCGCGTAAGTACGAAACAAGAAGTATATTTATAACCATGTGCGCGTCGATTGTATAAACGCGAACGTGTGATACAAAAGTAATAAATCAAATGTGCTTATTAGTGGAGTGAAGTGTATTGAGCAAAGTGGAAACACCAGTCATCTCAGAGGAATCCTGCAAAACAAGTAACAGAATTCTATAATAACAATTTATAAACCAATTATTTCAAAAATAGTAATTAATGTCTACCGAACTTAACTCATCTCATTCTAAAAGACCCCACAGTTCGTTCAGATCCCAAGCAAAGTAATTTATGTATTATGACATGTCAAGAAGAATAATAAGTAGATGTGTAGATATAGCTAAGTCTCTATATAACAAAACGTAATAAATAAATTAAGATATAGTAACCATTGGAATTAAGTAAGAGGCTAATTTACACGCAAATGTTAGTATATTAAGAAGAGATTCATAATGGTTGATAGAATATTATGATGTGCCTTAAAATGATATCGATTATATATTTAAGTTGTGTGAGTAAATGTAATATTGCAAACTAGTAATTCAATTTATATGATGAGCAATTGTAATTCTGAAGATTAGTGAATCAATTAAATTTTGTTTTAATAAGTAATTATAAGCTTGACAATTGATAAATCAATTGATACCATATAAAGAATGTGTAGTATGGAGTATTGGAATTTTAATTTACATGTCTGTATTATGAAAGAATCAATATAAAGTATTATTAGAATCTGAACGAGAAAGTCTCATTATTTGATAAACCCTGAGGTACTCTGCTCTGGCGCCCAACAGTAATTATTGATTTTACAAGGTAAACGAGCAGATATACTTAGTTGTCAGACGCAATCACATTGTAGAATTAAGAATCTTTATATTTAGCACGAAAAGTGAAATTAAAACTCTGTATATTTAACACCCCGAAAGAGGGGGATTCACAAAGATTGATATACACTCTCCTGTGTGCACCAAAGACGATCCCCAGATCGCTTGACAGGAGCTCCGGTTGTGGAGGCTTGTAAGCGGAAACCACGAATAGATCGCCGAGAGCCATCATGCAGCTCAACCGCGGTGCATTCGAGGTTCCAACAGTGTGGCAGTAGAGCGTGGTGGTGGCAAGCAAACGCCTGCATCGCGATGGACGTTCATCTCCTGCGCTATCCGGTCGGTCGCAGAGCTACTGTGACCAATCACCGACACCGGTGGCATTGGGAAATCCGACCGGTCTAGCGACAGGGCTCTATGCTGACGTAGAGCCCGAATAGCCGCTTAAGTTCTAACAGGGTCTGAGTGGGCTCACCCTTCTCCACAAGGAGTCGGCTGAGGGGCAGTGGCTTACGAGCGCCAAACGCTCTCTAGAGCTGGGAGACCGCCACAACCTTGTAACCCTCGTCGTGCAGTTCGTCCTGGATGACCTATGAGTCTATCTGGATATGCAGTCCTCTTAAAACAAAGTCTGGGGGCTTTACTCTGTTGAGACAGTAAGTGTGAAACTGGAATTTTTCTTGTTCCAGCCACTGGACTACACCGAACTATTCCGATGCGATGCGGCAGGTCACGTGTACGGTCTCGCTCGCTTGGAGGTTGACCTATGCTTTCTCCGCCAGTGCAACAGCCTTACAAAGTTAGCGCGAAAAACCGACATTCGTTAAGAATATCGGCGGAACCCGGCCTTCGGAAGTGCGGCTAGGCGTAACCCCAGCGGGGGCTTGCGGTTCCGCTGAATTCGGAAGTGAAGACAGCGATGTGTTTGATTTAAACCTTACTGGCTTCCCACCGTGTCCCGGTGCCACAGTAGTATATAAATGTACGTTCTGGGACAAGGGCAGAGGTCACCAGGTCAGGTCAAGAGGTCACCTTATCAGTGATAATCCCAATTAAATTTCAATTAACCTTCTGATAACCCTAATTAACCCCGCTTAATCTTACGTTATCAGTGATAACCCCAATTGACCTCAAATTAATTTGCAGATAACCCCATTGAACCTTTTGTAATCAATGTAAAGATGACCTCAAGGTTACTAGACCGTAACACACTGACCTAGTAAAAAATGTAAACATAAACAGACGGCGTTTGTTGACACGTAAACGTTACACATTTAAAATGTAAACATAAACATTCAGAGTTCGTTGACTTGTAAACTGTTTTTCCTTTCGTGTGTAATCGTTCGTTAATAAGATGTGAATTAGCTTAATCGATTAAATGGTTAGATTAGTAACGGTAAATGTAAAGGTAAGTATGTATTGTAGGTTCGATTCCTGTTAATTCATATTTTTGTTAAAAATCTTTTTTATAAATATTTAGGAGAAGGGATAATAACATATTCTTTTATAAATATTAACAACGTTGTTTGGTATTTGTCATTGTAAAGTACAATCGGAAACTATGACGCCACTTAAGTGTGTAATATTTTTTTTAACATTATGGACAAAATGTTGAACGGATAACACAACACAGTTTCAATTGGATCAGGTTAAACGTTACTTATATGAATATGGATGTCTTTATACGAAAGATAAAACAGCATTGCAATTAGTAAATGATTCAGATGTTTCTAATGCCCTCCTTATATTTCAAGAATATTACAAATTACCTACTGACGGCAAATTAAATAATTAAACTCGAAATTTAATGTTAAAACGTAGGTGCGGTAATACCGATATTCTTTCTGATTATAGAGTATCTTCATTTAAATGGAACAAGCCTATAGTAACGTGGCATTATTATTTAGCAAATCAAACGGTTTTAGAAATAACAGAAAAAGCTTTTTTATTATGGGAAGAAAAATCGAGAATTCATTTTGTACACGATAGAACAAACACAGATATTTTGATTTCTAATAAGCGATTAAAACATATGATGCAAAAAGAATCGTGGCAATGTACTACAGAGTTTGACGGTGAAGGAGGCAGAATAGCCCAAGCATATTTTCCTGATTATAATAACTCAAGACGAGAAATTCACATTGATGAAGATGAAAGCTGGTCATATTCGATCGATAATACTGATTTCTCAGACGGACCGAGTTTGTTTTCCACGTTAATTCATGAAATTGTTCATGCAATAGGATTATCACATTCAGATGTATCAGACTCTGTTATGTTTGCATATTATAATGGCAAAATTGAGTTAAGTGACGATGACACTTTAGCTGTTCAAGATTTATATGGTAAATCGCAAAATACTTCTGTATTACCTATTATAGAAACATTACCACCACCTTCTATACCTTTAATAGAAGATGATCAGTCTAGTGATACTAATCAAGTTGATCTCTGTCATGTTAAAGATATTAATATGTTTTTAATTGCTAATAAACGTTTTTATATACTACATGATAAATGGTTATGGATTATAAATTCAAATGAAATGACATATTCTAAGCCGATTATAATAACTGATTGGTTAACTTTTCTTCCTAAGAATTTTTCAAAAATTATTGCTGTGTATCAACGACCTTCTGGCGGGGTAGTAATTTTTGTTGATTCACTCGTATAATGTTTGATTTAATGAGTCTTAGATTAAATCATGGGTATCCAAGACATCTTCAATCTCTATTTAACATACAACCGAATAATTTGCATTCTGTATTTAATAGTAATACGGGTAAAACTTTTATATTTCATGATGATAATTACTATAGAGAAGTGAACGAGTGTAATTTAACTATTAAGTCATGGGGTTATATATCAGAAACGATTCCTGGCATACCGCCCAAAATAGATTCCTCGTTTAGGTTTACAGACGGTAACTTGTACTTTTTTAAGAACAATACTGTATACGTATTTAATGAGTTTAGAGATGAGTTAGTCAAAACAGAGAAAATAAATCTATCTATATTTGGATTGAAATGTATAAATGATGATATATTAATACAGTTGAAGGATTTAATATTAAAATTAATAGTTCAAAGAAAAAAAGTAAAAAATAAGTAGTGGTATAAAATTACGTGATTATTCAAGTTAATTTTGTTAGTTGTAAAGAATACGTGGAGCTGTTAACATGGAGACAAGAAATATTCATGCTTTCAATTGTTGTATACATTGCATAGAACCTGTTGATTTAACGTTTAATGAAATATGTTATTTTGTAAATAATGAATTTTCTGAAGCAAATGTTAAAATAATTGAAGATTAACAAATTATCAAGATACAATTCCCAACGATTTGCTTATATGACGACAATTACAAAGGTTACAAAAATATCGATATCAATTAATAATCGATATTGATTTCGAGGAAGAATTTAAAACTCTCCGTTGGAAGTAGTTAGTTAGTAGAGGCTCAACAAGTTGGAAGCAATGTAAAAAATGACGAAGTTGTGCGTAAAGTTGAATCCCTGTAAGTTACTGCAAGATTTTCTTGAAGAAGCAGGATTTATTTTTAATGGTGATTTAGACAGTATTGTGTGTCGTGAGTGCGGATTTAAGACGAGAGGATCTTTATCTATTTCGCATATTCAATTTATGCACAAACTTTTTAATTCAGAATGTAAATTGGTATGTTATATATATGATAAATATGATAATTATGCACTATACAGTATATTATTACATATTGATGATATAATGAATGCGAAAAAGTGTATATCAGAAACTGAAGAAATCATGAAGTTAACATTTTGCTGTTGGCCTAAACGTTTACCACGAGTTGATAATTTAGTATCGGCAGGTTTTTTGTGTATACTGTGGACGATGATGTAATGTGTATAGAATGCAAAGTTATACTTCACGATTGGCAAGATACAGACGATCCGTGGTTTGAACACGTTAAGGCATCTCCAAATTATTTACTTGTTAAATTACAGAGTCATTAACGAAGATGACCGCATTGAGTGACAAAAGTGGAAAGTGTATTGAAGACTTTTTTAAAAATCAAAGATTTGTTGAAGATTCGGATAATATTATTTGCTCTAAATGTGGTTTTAAAAACGAAATGTTATAATACTATTACGCATATTCAATTTATGCACAAACGTTTGTATCCAAACGAAAAACTGTGCGTTATATATCTTATAAATATAAAGACTATATCAGATCAAAAAAGTATGTTGCTAATTTTGTTAATATATTAAAGTGTAAATAAAAATCTATAATAACAGAGTTGATGTGTTTTTTGTTAGTTATTTATTTAACCATAGGATAACCTTTATAAGTTTAAGTTAATTAACGTTGTTTATTCTTAACAAAGTAACCTCTGATAATAATAAAACTTATTGACGTAATGTTTAGCCTTTGATAATAAAAGTTATCGGTATTTATATTGACGTAAAGTTGTTTATTCTTTACAAAGTAACCTCTGATAACTAAGGTCATAGACGTAAATTAATAAATGACTTTGATAACAGAGATTAATACCCTTAAATGATGTTTCTTTATATTTCAGTTTTTAATTAGTTGTCGTACTTTGAATAATGAGTATCAGGCAAGCGATAAGTCATGAATTGCATAAACAAGCTAGAAGGAATTTTCCTACACGCAATGTCGAACTGAAAGGTATTCACGATTTGTATCAAGCTGACCTTGTAGAAATGATTTCTTTTTCAAAGTTAAATAAAGGTTATAAATATATACTAACAGTGATAAATTGTTTTAGTAAATTTGCATTTGCAGTTCCGTTGAAATCAAAAGCCTCACACGAAATTGTGAAAGCTTTAAGACCTATATTACATGCAAACAAAATGAAACATTTGCAAACTGATAAAGGAAAAGAATTTTACAATTTACCGATTCAGCAATTATTTAATCATTACAATATAAATCATTATTCGACTTATTCAGATGAAAAAGCCTCTATCATTGAACGTTTTAATCGTACTTTAAAAAACCATATGTGGAAGTGGTTTACTACCAGTGGAAAGTATACATGGATCGAAGTACTTGCTCAGTTATTGAAAAAATATAATAATACTGTACATAGAACTACAACTATGAAACCTAAAGATGTCAATATATATAATGAGAAAACGGTATTACTACAAATAAATAAAAGACGATTATCTGTTAATAAGAAACCTGCGAAATATAAAGTTGGGGATATAGTGAGAATTAATAAATACAAAAAATGTTTACCAAAGGTTTTAGTACGTAGGCTTTCACGGCCGGTGTCACTATAATTATTTAAAACTTCCGGGCTGAAAGGCCGTGGTCGAATGCTTGATGTTCTGCAGCGTTCAGATGTCCTTGGACATCTGAACGCTGTGCACCCGCGAATAGAGTTTACGATGGAGCGCGAAAGCGGTGATCAATTGGCATTTCTGGATGTGTTGGTCCTGAAAAGGACCGATGGCAGATTGGGGCACAAAGTTTATAGGAAGCCAACGCACACTGACAGATATCTGCATAAGTCCTCCAATCATCATCCTAGGCAGAAGAGGGCGGTGCTGAAGACTCTGGTTGACCGGGCAAAGAGGATCTGCGAGCCCCGGTATCTCGAAGATGAGTTTCGGCATCTCGAGGAAGCACTGCAGTCCAACGGCTACTCTGCTGCGGAGGTAAGGAGAGCTGCCCGGCCGAGAAGATCTGGTAGGCCGGACGAGTCGGTGTTGCCCGAGGTTGTTGGCTCCGCTGTCTTGCACTACATCCGTGGCGTGACTGACCGCATCGGCAAGTTGCTGAGTAAACGGGGCGTCAGGACGATCTTTAAGCCAACCAAAAAGATCCAACAGTTCCTGCGACCGGTAAAAGACGCCAGGGATCCGCTCTCGTCGTGCGGGGTGTACAGTATTCCTTGTACGTGTGGCCAGCTATACATAGGCACCACGAAGCGTAGTGTCCGGACGCGCCTCTCTGAACATCGGAGATACTGCCGCCTGGGCCAGCCGGAGAAGTCCGCAGTTGCTGAACACGCTCTTTCCCACGACGATCACCGGGTAATGTTTGATGAAGCCCGGGTGTTGTCTTCTGTCCGGGGTTACTTCACTCGCCTGCATCTGGAGTCCATCCATATTCATAAGAATGCGTCCGTCGCTATCAACCGCCGAGGTGAAAGCATCGCCTTAAATAGTGTCTGGCATGGTTTATTTTCCATGGCCAATCAGAGTGGAGAATGATGAGCTGGCTTCTCATTGGTCCGCGTTATACACCTTAAGCGGCCAAAAAGTTATAAATAGAAACAGCGTAGCCTTCTCTCACTGTTGCTTGTTCCCAGTTCATTGGGAGACGTGTTCGGCGTACCATCTATTTCGAACTTTTTTTTTGCTACTGAAGATGGCCACCGGTGGTGTGGCCGAAACGTCTAGCTGCAGAACATCAAGCATTCGACCACGGCCTTTCAGCCCGGAAGTTTTAAATAATTTACCAAAGGTTATTTACCAAATTGGACAAACGAAATATTTACAATAATATTCATAATATTAAACAAACCGTACCTAGAACATATATTTTAAAACATGATACAGGAGCTGTATTAGATAGCGGATTTTACGAACAAGAAATTAGTAAGACAAAATACGGTAGTATATTTTTAATTGAAAAAATATTAAAACGTAAAGGTAATAAACTACTTGTTCAGTGGTTAGGATACGATAAGTCGCATAACAGTTGGATTGATAAAAACCAAATAATTTAAACTATCATGAAAATAGTACAGCAAACAAAAAAAATACGATTTGTAATTTTGATAAATCTATGGAGAAAAAAGAAAGAATCCATAGTGAGTTGTTACCAAATAATGTCAGGTCTCTTATCATTGGACCGAGTAATACCGGAAAAAACCAACGTAATGCTTAATCTTTTATTCGGTCCTAATGGTTTATGTTTTGAGAACGTTTATGTTTTATCAAAACCGTTGTATCAGTCAAAGTACAAATTTTTAGAAACAGTTTTATCGGGTATGCCAACAATAAAATACTATATATTTTCAGAAAATGATCAAGTCATTCATCCTGATGATGCTGAACAAAATTCAGTTATTTTATTTGATGATGTAGCATGTGAACAACAAGATAATATAAGAAATCATTTTACAATATGTAGACTAAAAATAATAATGTTATTTTTATATGTCAAACGTTTGTTCGAATTCCGAAACACTTGATTCGTGATAACGTGAATTTAATAATTATTTTTCAACAAGACGAACTAAATTTAAAACATATATATATAGAGATCATGTTAATACTGATATGACATTTGAAATGTTTAAAGGACTTTGTTCTAAAAATGGACAAGACGCAAAAAGGGTTTTTTTGTTATAGATAATGAAAGTGATATGAATTGTGGCGGTCGTTATCGTTTTGATTTTGATATCTATATTACTAATTTGTAATCGATATTTTTTTATTACTTATCAATATGTCATCGAAGAAGTCACGTTCCCTTGACAAGCAAGAGACGCTTGTTAATGAAATTACAAAAATAAGAAAAAATATTCGAAAGAAACAGCAGACTCTAACACAAAATGTTATTGATGAAGAACAGTTTGCAGAAAAATTGTTGAAACCTATTATCACCCCGTTACAAAAGTTAATACAAGAGAAAACAAATTCGTCTTTGATTAAAAAAGAAGAACAGCAATTAGATGTTGAAATGGACGATATTTAGTCGCGTTTACAAAACAAAAGGTTTTCAGAAGAGGCCGAAAACAATCCGATATCGAACAAACGAACAGTAGAAACACCGTTACCGTTACCGCGTGAAGAAGAAATAACGTATGAATCCTTACCCACGATTGAAGAATTGATGTCAACATCAGAAGGATGATAATCAATTGAACCTTTTATCGATATATGGTTTAAAGGTCCATTAATAAGACATTATATGCGTATATTTTTTTATGACAGTAATCACGATATTAATCACGTTTTTGGTCCATATTTTGGAGATAATAATATTTTAATGTTAGGTAAATACCCTTTAACGACTGATGAAAATGATATTATTACAATTAGTAATGTTATGTATAAAGGTACACCTGGTTTGTACGATCTTATTTTTATGAAAAACCCAAATGAAAATGTATATTCACAAGAAGATTTAGACGAATACTCGCGTATAACAAGTGAAACCGCGGCATATTTAAGTTTAAAGACAAACAGAGTTAAAAGCAGTACTAGTTACAAATATAAAAATATAATTAAGCCTATTATTAAAAAGCTTTCACAATCATCCACCTGAACTACACGACCTCCACTCCGATTATCCGCTAGCACCCGTCAGTTCCTGTGTCAATCCCGACACACTTTCACTGTACTCTCGACGAGTCCACACACGGCTGCACTATACAAAAGGGTATAGCGGATCGGAAACTCCTTCGTCGTCCGTTCCCAAGTTGCTGACAACTTTGGACGACAAGCAAAAATACGTTCTCCATTTTCGAAATTTAAAGTTGTATCTGTGTCTTGGCCTAGAATTGAAAGCGATCCATAGGGTGTTGAGTTTTAACAGAGAGCGTGGTTGAAATCGTTTATCGATTTCAACACGCAAAAGAGAGCAGCAGCCACCAACAGTTTTGAAAAGGATTTTTTCAAACTGATGGTCAACGCCGTCTATGGCAAATCGCTGGAGAACGTGAGGAAACGAATAGACTTCCAACTAGTCTCTAACGAACGACAGCTGCAGAAACTGGTTTCCAATCCACGGCTAAAGCGTATGATCCGCTACACCGATAACTTGGTCGGCCTGGCCTTACGACAGAGGACGATATTCCTTTCCCGTCCAGTGTACGTCGGCTTCACAGTACTCGATGTCAGCAAATTGATAATGTACGATTTTCATTATCGGTACGCTGTCGCCAAGTACGGGCGACGATTGACATTACTAATGACTGACACTGACAGTTTACTTTACAGCATACGGACTGACGATGTGTACTCTGATATGAAAGAGGATCTCCACCTTTTCGACACGTCGTACTATCCCGCAGATCATCCTTGTCATTGCGACGACAACAAAAAGGTCGTGGGGAAGTTCAAGGATGAAACCAATGGGAAACCCATCAGGGAATTCGTCGGACTCAGAGCTAAATGTTACTCGCTCCTGTTGTCCGACTGCACCGACAAAAAGGTGGCGAAAGGTGTGCCAAGGACGGCAATAAAAAAAGGTTACGTCATCGGTTGTACAGTGAGTGTCCTTTTGATAGTCGTACGGTTTTCACGTCTCCCGAGTGTACACGAAGCAATCGTCATAAGCTGTATACGCAACGTGTAACGAAACTTTCCCTGTCACCTTATGACGATAAGAGGTACGTACTGGACGACGGCGTAACTACACTCGCGTACGGACAATACAGAACGTGTAAACGTACGTTAACCGATGACGATGCTGGTCATAACATGAAGAGGCGGAGGTACATGGACCAGTAACTCACGGTAAGAATAAACTCGAATTTCATGTATAAAAATTATGTAATACAATTCACACAGTACAAATTTAATAGACCTTCACGGGGTAGGGGGGAGGTAGGCGACTAGAAGACAACGGTTTAACCGCGTGAAACAGGATGCAAGTCGTGGTTAATTTAATCGACTTCCATCGAGACCTTCACATGTGATCGTAGGGGAGGTGTAGTATACAGTTATTTTTATTCACTGCGACAACAAGATGCTGACTGGTCATTTGTTGTCGCAGTGTGTGAACGTTTTGATGGGCTAAGTGGTAAGTCTTATTCATCTTAAGTGTACATATTTTGTTTCCACGTCTGTACATGTTGTTATATTTTATTTTTCAGTAAAATACAACTGCAGCCACGGTCAAAGCTCGCGTACGGACACTACAGAACGCGTAAACGTATGCTATCCGACGACGCTGCTGGTCCTAACGTGAAGAGGTGGAGGTACACGGACCAGTAACTGACGGTAAGAATAAACTCGTATTTAATGTTTAAAAATTATTTATTACAATTCACTGAGTTCAAATTCATTAGAACTTTACGGAGGGGGGGAGTATGCAGATACTTTTATTCGCTTACAAAAAGATGCTGACTGGTCATATGTTATCGCAGCGTGTGAACGTTTTGATGGGCTAGTTGGGGGGGGGGGGGTCTTATTCATCTTATGTATACATATTTAATTTCCACGTCAGTAGTAATAAAAGGTTGGTTCTGGGACAGCCACGCCCCCTTCGTTTGTTTATGTTTACATTTTTTTCATCCTCTCCACCCCCGTCTTCACCTACATAATCGCCGCGGTCACCGAACTCCGCGTGTTTGTTTACATTTTTTCTTTCTCGCCACGCCCCCTCTCGTCTGTTTATGTTTACATTTTTCCTTCCTTCCCACCCCCGCCTTACCCCGCATAGCCGCCGGTCACCGAACTCCGCGTGTTTATGTTTACGTTTTTTTTACCGCGTGTCCCAGCTTTACATTGTTTACGTGTCGGAACGAGTGTTTATGTTTACATTTTTTTCTCGCCGATGCGACCACCACGTGCTCGTTGTTTTCCTTGGCCGATCGACACGCTGACCCAGTAACAAACGTAAACATAAACATTCGTCCGTAAACAAAGTAAAGCTGGGACACGCAGTAAAAAAACGTAAACATAAACATTCGGAGTTCGGCGACCGCCGGAGCACGTCTATTTGTAAACAAATGTTTAGGAGAAGGGATAATGATATGCGCCGGTCACCGAACTCCGCGTGTTTATGTTTACGTTTTTTTTCACCGCGTGTCCCAGCTTTACATTGTTTACGTGTCGGAACGAATGTTTATGTTTACGTTTTTTTCTCGCCGATGCGGTCACCACGTGTTCGTTGTTTTCCTTGGCCGATCGACACGCTGACCCAGTAACAAACGTAAACATAAACGTTCTCTCTCGTCCGCAAAACGATGTGAAGCTGGGACACGCGGTGAAAAAAACGTAAACATAAGCACGCTGAGTTCGGCGACCGCCGGAGCGCGTTCTTTGTTTATTTCTATCGCGATCGTGTTTTCGATAACGTTGTAAATACAATCGTTAATGCAATTTTTTCAGTTAATACGAGATTTTCGTTTAAGATGTCTGTAACGCATGTTACACCCGTCCAGATTGTACTAGATTTTTTTGAAAACGAAGGTTTTGTTTTTAAAACTAATTCAGATAATATTAAATGCAGCAAGTGCGGTTTTAAAACAAAAGTATATCTGGCAATCACGCATATCCAGTTCATGCATAAACTTTTATATCCGAAATGCAGAATGATTCGCGATAGGTATTATAAATTTGAAGATTACGCTAAATCGAGAGAGTGTATTACAAATTATCCAATCGCGGTGAAATGTGTTCGAGAAGCGCGGAAACAGATGGAAGCATCATTTGCGTTTCCTCGATGGCGAAAACGTTACCCGTCAGTCGAGAGACTGGTATCAGCAGGATTTTATTACACCGGAACGGAAGACGACGTAATATGTGTTGAATGCGGAATAGTACTTTGTGATTGGAAGGAGACTGACGATCCTTGGTTCGAACACGCGAAAGCTTCGCCAGACTGTATATTAATTAAATTGTACAAGAGACAGTGTGCGGAAAAATAGTAGTAAACAAGTTTTATCTGGAAATTTATGCGCTTTTTTTATTTTGAATTATTCGTTTAGTATCGTTTTAAAATTATTATTTATCAAATATGATTTGGTTGTGTGCGTTAATTGTATCCTATAACGGTTTTATCAGTATTATTAGTTCGTAGGTTCGATCCCTCGCATTACCAAATCATATTTTTTTTATTAATTAAAATATATAAAGAACAATTTTCAGTCCCCGATTAAACAAATGTTTATTAAATTTCTCTGCTAGTAAATGGCTTGCGGTCTTAGCGACAACATTGTGTTGAATTTTACGAGCGCAGATTTTTCGCCAGATTTATTTTGTAAATAATGAATTTTCTGAGACAAATGTTACTCGCTGAATCAAAAGAGTGTATTGCTAATTATCAGAATGCGATAAAATGTGTTGAAGAAACAGAAGAAATGATGAAGTTGACATTTTATACATGGCCAAAACGTTCGCCGTCAGCCGATAGACTCAGATCAGCGGGATTTTATTATACCGGAATTGAAGAAGATGACGTAATGTGCGTGGAATGCAAAGCGGTTCTTTGTGAGTGGGAGGAGACTGACGATCCTTGGATTGAGCATGCGAAAGCCTCGCCATATTGTTTATTAGTTAGAATATATAAAGAATTATTTTCCATCCCCACCTAACCAAATGTTTAGTATACGTTCAATTTTATTGTCAGTATTCAGTTTGTAGTCTCTGTGAGAACATGTTAACAAAAGAATGGACGGTAGCAGTATAATCGACTTATTAAAACGTGAATTTTCAGAAGACGTTGTATTAAGGTTATCAAATATTATTAAAGTAACGAGTTTAGACGATTTGGTGATAGATCATTTTCGAACGTGTCAACTGAAGGGGATATATGATTGTTTAAAAGAAATTATTTTTTATTGTGAAGTAAAGAAGTTATCTGAAGACGGGTGTTGTTGTAGTGATAAGTTTACTGACGTTATAGACGGTCCATGTCCGTGCACTATTTTTGAAAGAAATAAAAGTAAATTACTGTGTTGTTTACAGTTGATTGAAAGTCATGATGATTCAGAAATTAAATTATTTTTTGTAGATCGATATCTTCGATTTTAAAAACAAAATGACTGATAAATTTGAAAACAGTATTTCCGCATTTAATTGGCAAATATATTATTTCGGCCCGCCACTCGATGGAGAATTAAATTTTAATGAAATTTGTTGTTTGATAGTGAATGAATTTACACGAGCAAATGTTGTTAAAATTGAAAGGAATAAACAGATTATTAAAATCAGTTTACCGATTACTTATACGTACGGTGCTGTATTAAAAAAATTAAAAAACTGTAGTCGTCAAACACTACTGAGTATCGATCATGAAGAAGAAGAAAAATTGTATAAAGTAAAATCAGTTCGTGCGTCACCAGTCGCTGTGAAGACGCCGGTTAAAAAACAATGCCAAAACAAGCGCTGTTGTGTGAAAGATTAATCAATCATTCGATAAATGAATTGTTAGAATCCGGTTTTGTTTTTAAACGATATTTAGATAGTGTTCAGTGTTCTTTGTGCGGGTTTCAGACAAGAGGAACTTTACCTATCGAACATATTCAGTTTATGCATAAATTATCGAATCCGAATTGTGAGATGGAGCGATGTATAATGTATAATTTCAATAATTAAAGAAATGCGAAGAGATGTATTGCAGAGACTAAAAAAGTGATGTTATTATCATTTAAAAGTTGGCCTACACTCGAGCCCAATTTTTAAAAACTGGTTAACGCCGGATTTTATTATACCGGTGTTGGCAGTAAATTATCATGTATAGAGTGTAGAGTCATTTTAAACGGTTGGAAATGTTCTGATGATCCTTGGACTGTTCATGAAAAAGTATCACCACACTGTTTCTTGGTGAAAATTCACAAAGTGAAGATTGTATGTAATTAATTATTATTATTAAAAAATAATAAAAAATAGTATTGATATATTTGTGTTTGTTGTTTTTTATTCATTTTCTTATCGTAGTTAGAACCGTCAACATATATATATATATAATGAGTGTAAGAGAGAATATCAGTAACGAATTACATAAACAAGTTAGAAAAAAATTTTTAACTCGTAGTGTTGAGCTCAAAGGTCTTGATGATTTATATCAAGCCGATCTTGTAGAAATGATTCCATATGCAAAGTTGAATAGAGGTTATAACTATATATTAACGATGATAAATTGCTTCAGTAAATACGCATTCGCTGTTCCAATAAAAACAAAATCGTCTGAAAATGTTGCGCGAGTACTTAAAATTTTATTACAAAATAATAAAATGAATCATTTACAAACAGATAAAGGTAAAGAATGGTACAACGAACGTGTGCGTAATTTGTTGAAGCAATACAATATAAATCATTATTCTACACATTCAGATAAAAAAGCTTCTATTATCGAACGGTTCAACCGTACTTTGAAAAATAAAATGTGGAAATGGTTTACAACTAACGGTAAGTATACGTGGTTGAATGTCCTTCCTGATTTATTGAGAGACTACAATAATACTATGCACAGAACGATTAAAATGAAACCTGTAGATGTAAACAAGAATAACGAAAAAGAAGTATTGTTACGAATAAATAAAAGAAAACAATTAACGTTCAATAAGAAACCTCCAAAATTTAAAATCGGCGATAGAGTAAGAATTAGCAAATATAAAAAGGTGTTTGCTAAAGGTTACCTTCCCAACTGGACAAACGAGTTATTTACTATATATAACGTTAAATCTACAGCGCCGAGAACGTATATTCTGAAGGACGATAAAGGTAATATATTAGAAGGTGGTTTTTATGAACAAGAAATAAGTAAAACAAAATTCGGTGACGTATATTTAATTGAAAAAATTTTAAAACGTAAAGGTGAGAAAGTACTTGTACGTTGGTTGGGTTATGATAAATCACATGACAGTTGGATTAATAGAAATAATATTATATAATAACGTGTGTAAAAAAAATAGACGTCAGTGATGAAGCTTAAACGGCAGAAACATAAAATAAATATTCGCGATATTGATACGATTGTTTATAATTGTAGGGATCTGAAGAAAAAGAGAAAAAACATAGTAAATTATTACCAGATAATATTAGATGTTTAATTACATGCTCATCAGACATGGGGAAGACTAATTTAATGCTTAATTTGTTATTCGATCCGAACGGATTATGTTTTGAAAATATATATGTGTTTTCAAAATCGTTGTATCAGCCTAAATACAAGTTTTTAAATAGAGTGTTTTCAAAAATACCGTTTATAGGTTATCATACGTTTACAGATAATGACGAGGTTATACATCCAAATGAAGCTAAACCTAATTCTGTAATAATTTTTGACGATATAGCTTGTGAACGGCAGTATAATATACGAAATTATTTTACAACGGGGAGACATAATAATATTGATGTTTTTTATTTGTGCCAGTCGTATAGTAAAATTCCAAAACAATTGATACGAGATAACGCAAATTTAATAGTTTTATTTCGGCAAGATGAACTAAATTTAAAACATGTTTTTGCCGATCATGTTAACACGGATATGGGTTTTGATTGTTTTAAAGAAATTTGTAATAAAGCATGGATACGTGGTAAACATCATTTTTTAGTAATAGACAAAGAGAGTGATATGCGTCGCGGTCGTTATCGTATTGGATTCGATATTTAAATAGATACATAAGGATTGATAAATTATTGTACAAGATGACGTCGCGGGCGAAACGTGAACAACTTGCGAAAGAGATCAAACAAATTAGGAAAGATATTAGACGGAAACACGCTAATTTGACTCAAAGCGCTATCAGCGAACAACAGGAATTAGAGAAACAATTAGAACCAATAGTTCAACCTTTAAAAAAGTTAATAAATTTACGTGATGTGCTTTACGATACGGATGAAAAAATGGATGATGTAGAAACGCGTTTAAAAAAAAACATAAACGTCGTGGAAATAAAATAGAAGAACAAAAAAAGTAGGAATTACACCGATTAAAATGAGAAAAATTGGATCGATAACTAGTACACCTGAAATGGATGTTAACGAAGGTGCTACGGAAATATATGAAACACCGCCGACATTACAAGAAGTACTATCAACATCTACTGGCCTTAGTAGAGCAAATTATTGGATTGATAACGCTGTTACAGGAAAATTACCTAGATTATATTTACGTAAATTGTTTAATGATAAAAATAAGGAAATCGATCATACTTACGGTGTTTATTTTGGAGACGATGATTCGATAAAGATAGGCAATTCAACTATTAATTTCGAGGGCGATAATATTATTATCGATAATGTAACGTATGAAGGTACACCTGGACTTTATGAACTTCTTTTTATGAAAATACCTGACGATTATATATATTCAGAAGATATATGTACGTACGGTTTGATACTAAAAGCGACAAATGCCCACAAACAGAGTCACTCTGATCGAGTTAAGAGTAACAAAGGACATAAATATAATAATATAATTAAAAATCTGGTATCAGAGTCAACGTCTACTAAATCGAAACTGAAACGTATTGAAGGACGTGGTGTTTTATCGTTAACTAACGATGATAAGCCGAATTATGTATATTGGGATGATCCGAACGAGTTATGCGACAGATTACGTTTATTAATAGCATCTAAGAATACTGGCCATACCGGTCATGAAAATGAAATCATATCAATTATCGAAGAATTGCGAGAAGCGAATATAATAAAATAACGTGTAGTAACGTTAATTTTGTCATTTACAAAATAAGTATCGATAAATTCGGACGTTACAATAGGCATATGCGAATAAACGTTGTTCACGGTCCCACCGGTGAAGGTTTTCGTTTAACAGATGAGGGTGATTATGATATAGATAATAAGAGACTCTGTAATGTCGGTAACGCTGTTTCGGAAGAAGATGCTGTTAGTTTTAAAATTTTAAAAGAAAATTGCTTATATCAAACTGATAACCAGTACGACGTTGCTTTGAAAAATATAATTAATTTAGCTGATCCGAAATTACTTACTGACGCAGCGACTAAATCGTATGTAGATACAAAAATTCCGACCGTATCAAATGGAATTTGTAACTTCGAAGGTTATAGGTTAAATAACATAGGTTATCCATCGGTTCCGACAGATGCTGTAAGCAAACAATTTATACTCGATACAGTTAATATAGTTCAACAGAGAGTTGAAGACAGATTAGGCAATTTTGTTAATATATTAAACAATCATGTGTATAGTATATTATATGATGTTTATGTAAAAACAACGAAAGATAATCCTGTCAGAAATATAGAAGATTGGAAAAAAAATATATATTTGTAAATTATTGTTTATTGTCGTCACAAATGCGTGTATATCAGAAGAGTGCAGAAGATGTCCGTCGCGGTCGAGGATTAATCGGAAATTTATTGAATAAAGCGGTCGATATTTTACCTATCGAACTACATGTTCCTGGTTATCAATACTGTGGTCCGGGTACGAAATTAAGTAAGCGATTACAGCGCGGAGATTCGGATATTAATAAATTAGATGCGGCTTGTAAGGAACACGATATAATATACTCGAAATATCGAGATACTGAAAATCGTTCTAAAGCCGATCGTGAATTAGCAGAAAAAGCTTGGCAACTTGTAAAAGCACGAGACTCGTCTATTGGTGAAAAAGCTGCTGCTTGGGCGTTAACTAATATTATGAAAGCGAAAAGTAAATTTGGCAGCGGTATTAAAAAGAAAAAAAAAGAAAAAAATAAACAAATTTCGAAATCAAAAAAAAAGAAAAAGGAGGGGAAGGGGATTATACTTACGACCGTATAAAAAATCCGGTGGTGGTGGTGGTGGGAATAAAAAAAAAAAACATCGAAAGAAATAAAGATTCCCTCACACGCTCTCACCAATAATGAATTGTTTTCCTACGCTAAACTCTTGAATGTATCACTTTTAGAGGTGTTTTTATGAAAGATACTTTACCGTTAAAAATTCAGAAAAATGAAACCGGTATTGTTAATTTAGATAGTATACGCGGGTCAGGTACACATTGGGTATGTTACCGTAAACAAAATAAGACAATAAACTATTTCGATAGTTTTGGTAATTTAAGACCGCCAATTGAATTAGTTCGTTATTTTCAAACATCGGAGCAACAACCCGTCAATATAAACTATAATTATAAACGTTATCAACGATCAAATACAGTTAATTGTGGACGTTTGTGTTTACAGTTTCTTAGTAATAATGTTTAGCTTAAACGGAGTAGGATCGTCACTTAGTTGTGATATATTTCCTCCCATCGAACTCGAAGGAAATTGGGAACTCGGGTTGATTAATTTCATGACATACAATTCCATACCGAATATTGAAGAAAATGTAAATAATATGTTTTATTTCGGTGACGATGGAGTGATTGCATTACCTACAGGTTCTTATGAAATCGAGGATATAAACACTTACATAAATCAAAAATTACCAAAAAGTAATAAAAGGAAAATTATTAAATTATTAATACGTGCTAATAATAATACTTTGAAAAGCGAAATCTATTCGAGTGAAACGATAGATTTCACTAAGCCGAATTCTTTGGCTTCTCTTCTCGGATTCGCTAATACTGTCAAACTCGAACCGCTTATATGGCATTCATCACAGTCGACAATCAACATTGTAAAGACAGACGTTGTAAGACTTGTCTGCAGTGCTGTGGCTGGATCGCTGAAGAACGGCCGAGAATCTCATATATTACACGAATTTTATCCAACAGTCGGACCGGGGTATAAATTAGTAGAATCACCGACAAACGTTATTTATTTGCCGGTGAATACAAATAGATTAGATAATATCACAATACGATTAGAAGATCAAGACGGAAAGTTAATAAATTTTAGAGAAGAAACGATTTCTTTGCGATTACATATAAGAAAAAGACGAGATGAGGCTAATTTTTCCTTATGGACAAAATAAAACAATAGTTAAACCCGTAAATAAAACCAGTAAAATACGGGATGCTAATCAGTTAACATCTCTTAATAGAAAATTTTTAAAATCGTTAGGGTATAAAGTACTTATTAACAATGAGTATATTGGACGTGTTAAATAGCGCTGTCTATGATGACGATAGTATCATCGGACGTGCGTATCATACACACACTCCTTACGCATCTACTACATTAAATAATAATGATGAGATACGTATTCCTGTTCATCAACAAGATCATTATACACTTCCCTGTGAGAGTTATCTACATATCGAAGGTAAATTTAATGGGTGAAAACAATCAGAAAAACGAAAATATTCAATTAATTAGTAACGGATTAGCATTTTTATTCGATGAAATACGGTACGAAATATGTGCTACGGAAGTAGATCGTGTTAAAAATGTCGGTATCACATCAGTAATGAAAAATATTTTAACATTCAAACCCGGTGATATGAAGAAAATAACTAATGCAGGATGGACGGGAGATGTAAAAAGTTGCTTCACAACAGATTCAACGAATTTCGTGTTTTGTGTTCCTTTAAAATTATTACTCGGTTTTGCTGAACAATACAAACGCATAATTTTAAATGTGAAACAAGAACTGATTTTAATACGATCATCGTCTGATAATAACGCCGTAGTTTTAAACGCTGTTGATAAATATAAATTACAATTATCAAAAATCAATTGGCGAATTCCTTATATTTATGTTAGCGATGAGTATAGACACAGATTATTGAGTATTGTTGATAGAGATACGCCAATAAAATTAGCGTTTCGTAGATGGGAGTTGCAAGAATACCCGACTTTACCAGAAATTAAACAATTAACGTGGACGATAAAAACAGTAGCACAGACTGATAAACCGCGTTATATAATTGTAGGTTTTCAAACAGATAGAAAAAATAACATAGCAAAAAATGCCTCTCATTTTGATTTATGCAACTTGCATAATATTAAATTATATTTGAATTCGCAATACTATCCGTATGATAATTTAAACGGAAGTAAAGAAACGCTATACGAGATGTATAAAGGGTTTCAATCATCGTATTATGACGGTAGTGAGAACGAACCTGTTCTAGACAGGACCGATTATTTATTATATGCGCCGATAATTGTTATTGACTGCTCTCATCAGAGCGACCTTTTAAAAACCGGTTCTGTCGATGTTCGTTTAGAAATAGAATCAACACAAAATTTTCCGCCGAAAACGACCGCATACTGCCTACTAATATCTGATAATTTGCTCGTATATCTACCTTTATCTGGTGTTATAAGAAAATCGATAGAATGAATCGATTGTTAACATTATATTTATTTGCTTGTCATACACATTTTATAATCACTTGTAGTGTTAGCGCTTTATAATAATGATCGGTTTTATTGTTGATGTTCAATGTTTTTTCGATGATGCTAAAAATTATATTGTTAAAGAATTGTGTGTACAAAGAATAGAAAATCACAACTGTGTCGGTGTGAGAGAACATTTTTTGTTTTTACCACTATTCGATTATCGTTATTTATCAAAAAATAGAAAAAAACAAGTAGAGTGGTTGAAAAGATTTTTTCATGGTTTCAGCTGGAATTGCGGAATTCACAGCTATGACGAACTTCACAATATTTTAAACAGCATCGTTACTGAAGGTGAATATGTTTACACTAAAGGAGCAGAAAAGCAGAGACTCATCGAGAACATGCTCGACTACAAGTCGGTTGAAGTAATAGATCTCGAAGTGCTTAAGTGTCCATCATTAAGTGTCTTACAACAGCAGACTGTGGCACGTGTCGATTGCCCATATAAACATAATCTTGATCATTGTGCGCTAAATAATGTATTTCATATAGCAAATTGGATATTGAATAATAAAATTTAAAATGTATTTTTTTAATGTATTTATTTTTTAATTTATTTTACATCTTTTTCTTTCACTATTATTAATCTATGTTCGACTACAAGTCGGTTGAAGTGTCCACCATTAAGTGCCTTAAAACAGCAGACTGTAGCACGTGTCGATTGTCCGTATAAACATAATCTTGATCATTGTGCGCTAAATAATTTTTATATTTTTTTTCTTCACTATTACTATGTTAGAACATCACATTATTATTAATCCGGGAATCCATGATAAATACCAAGCCTATTATTGTCACGCACCAACACTGTGCGTTTACTCCAGTCGTTCAGCCCTTCGTTATAACGAACCCAAGCTGCTAAGGCTTTATGCAATTCCGAACCGTATAATGTTCGATTATTGCGATCTCTGTATATTAACAGTATAGCGGTATGATAGCACACACCATTTATTATACTCTTACAACTTGTATCATATATGGTGTTCGCTATTATACTATCGTCTGATTGCAAATGTACATAACATTCATGACGTTCGCAGTACATTCGATCTGTTAATAACAGTTGTTTTTCTATCCATTTAATAATTTTTTTACCGTCTGTACAGCTAATTTTGGAACTGGACAGACAGGTGTCGACACAAGCACAATTATTAATTTTAGATTCGTGACCGTGTGTTAATATATGATTCAAAATATAATCTCTATATAAATTTATAGAATCACATACACACCGTATTATAGATCGTATATTACCCGTATACAAACGCGATGTATACAAACGATCTACTATATTTTTTGATTTGTTTCTATACATAGCACAACAACGGTCACCTTCAGGAACTTTAAAATCTGTATTTTTATCGTTATTATGACTTGGTCGATAAAATTTAATATCAAGGTAATGTTCTAACATAGCTATACACTCCCATGTGTGACTTAAATATTTATCATCGACACGCACGCTTGGGTTGAACTCTTGATCACGGTCCATTACCTGCACAAAGGAAAGGATTTTGTGAAAGTATAAACACCAACACCAAATTTTTTATGTTATTTATTTATTTATGCATATATATATATATAAAATGACAAAAATTCTATAATTTTTTTATTAATTCTTTTATAAATGGCCTTATAGTCGAGCCTGGCTTGTCGACTATCGCTTTTAATTTCGCAATTTCTCCAGGTGTTAATCTTTTCGGCGAAAAAAACCATTTATGGAGAAGACGACTCTCCTCCTCCTGTTTTGATAACGTGTTCATTTCCATCAAAGACGCAAATAGAAGTAGGCCAAAAACAGCTGTAAATGTGTTCTATGTAAAATCAAATACGGTTTAAAAATAACATAGGAAAGTCTTATAACAAAAACAAATTAATTTTTTGAATAGAGAAATGTAAAACACGTTATATCTTGTAATAATATATATATTAAAAATGATATAAAAAGAACACACTTATTTTACAGGTAGCCAAAAAACAAGAATTATTATACACGTTTTTGTGTAAAACATATTATTTTTATTATATATTAAAATTAAATTTAATAAACAACTGTAAATTATTTATATATATATACATACAATTAAAATTAAATACTTATACTTATTTATATACACAGTTAAATATTTATACTATATACATATTTGCATCAATCAATCAATCATTCAACCAGCCGACCAACCTTAAATTATTTTAATACGGCTTATACCGCGTCTTGTACGAGCCGTGTGCTACATCTTTAACATTTTTAATTTTGGTTAAAGCCGATTTAAATAAATCGGTTGTTGCCACGAACAGCGGGTCTTGCGGTGACGACGCTAAAACAATTACTTTCCGTGATACTTTTTGCCACCAGTTGTCGGAAGGTACATGTTTGATGTCAGCCGTTTGTGTTAATTTTACCTCAATCAAATATGAACCTTCCTCACCTGGTGTTTTGATCCATTTCTTCGTACCGTCTTTTAATATTTCAAACTTTTGTTCAAATTTAGTATTTTTTACTTTTTTTGATTTTTTAGATTTTTTAGATTTTTTAAATTTTGAAAAAGAATTAAAAATTTTGTCAAAATCATCGCCGCTGCTATCTGATTCATCGTCGCTACCGCTATCGCTGTCTTTAAGTTCAATTGTTTCGGTTAATTTTGATTTGGTAATTAATTCCCTAAACAATCTAATAGTATCATAATCTAAGGTTTTGATGTGAAAATTGGTGTCATCAATTTGGAAGTTAAAATAATCAAGAATTTCGGTTAAAGTCATTTCTTTTTCCTTTTCACGAAAGATATCGATTTCCGATGGCTCTTCATCGAAAATATGCATAATCGCGTTTTGAATAATAAGATACAAATGTACAATATTTGAAGGTTGGTCCAAAATAGTAGATTTTAAATTTGCGAACGCTTCCTCCCACATCACTATTTTCACCAATCCGCTTATGTATAAACATTGTATTAGATCTTTCATTGAAAAATAGGTCGATGGACCGGCGGATGGTGAAGGTGATGAAGCAGAAGCAGGAGAAGCAGCGGATTCGTGTTCCATTGCTAGAAACAGAAAAAAATAACATAATTAATTTCTAACAACATTTAAAAAAAATGAATAATATTGTTAGAAAAAAAAGAAAATTTAGAAATCCGTTAAAAATTTTTCTATTTCTAGCAATAAGTTTTCATCATCATCATCATCATCATCATCATCATAGTTATCTGCAACGCTTGTTCCTCCCGTCGAACCAAAACCACAAGAGCCGCGAGCTGTTGAATCTAAACTCGCTAATTCTTGTAATTTTGGTTCAGCTATTTGTTCGCATATTAACTGCGCTATACGATCTCCTTTTCGAATGTAAAAAATTTCAGAAGAATGGTTAAATAAAATTACACCGACGTTACCGCGATAATCTCTATCAATAACGCCTGCGCCGACAGCGATATGATGTTTTAACGCTAACCCAGAACGTGGTGCAATTCGTCCGTAACATTTCTCTGGAATTTTAACAGCCAAATCAGTTTTAACTAACGCATTGTCATGAGGAGCAATCATGCAATCATATGCGCTTCTGAGATCGAAACCCGCAGCATATGCACTCATTTTGACTGGAGGATAAGCATTATCAGATAACTTGACAAAAAACAGAGTTGGAACTGCCATTGTGTCTGCAACACAAAAAACAAATTATACTGCCATCAGCGATGATAATATCTATATACAAAAACAATTACATTATCGGATAATATTAACATATATTAATAACAATTTTAAACAATTACTTACTGAATTGATGTATGAAGAAGTAAAAAGTTGTGGTACAAAAAAGAGAAGAACAAGCTGATAATATCTGCATAAAACAAAATAAAGTATTAATTTTATAACTTAACATAATCACCAGTAACGTTAGTATTTTTAATAAAAATAATCATTTACCAAAAGTGACGGTAGTCGATTGATAAAAACGTGCGAAGGGAGACGAAAAGCTGATATAAGAACAAGCTGATAATATCTGTATAAAACAAAATAAAATATTAGTTTTATAACTTAACATAACCACCAGTAGCGTTAGTGATTTTAATAAAAATAATCATTTACCAAAAGTGACGGTAGTCGATTGATAAAAACGTGCGAAGGGAGACGAAAAGCTGATATAGAAACAAGCTGATAATATCTGTATAAAACAAAATAAAGTATTAATTTTACAACTTAAAATCTATCACTAATGTTTTTATATTAAATAAAAATAGTAGTAGTAGCAATACAAAATAATAAACAGATGATATCTGTATAAAAACAAAAAAGTATTAATTTTACAACTTAACATTATCTATTTGAAATCTATCACCATCAACAATGTTAGTATATACAAAAAATTATCTCTTACCTGAGGTAGCAGCAGTACAACACGTCGAATCTAACGAAGAATTGTACATAGATCAGTAAAATCCGATTCGCTTTATATATTTTTGAGAATACCAATTATGACCCTGTACTGAGAATTGTTTACTGTTTTCCGTTATCAAGCCACTTCCATTTACGTAATTATACAAAAAACTGTAATTAATAATCATGTGATATGCGCGTGAAACTTGTTATTTACAGATTGTAATGTCAAAACAACAACAAAATAATATAAGTAAAAATACTGTAGAGAGAATAATAATTAGAACTCTGTACCTAGATTTTATTTACTGTTTCCGTTATCAAGCCAATTCCATTTATGTAATTATACAAACAACTGTAATTAATAATCATATGACATACACGTGAAACTTGTTATTTATAGATTGCAATGTCAAAACAACAAAAAAATAATATAAGTAAGAATACTGTAGAGAGAATAATAATTAAAACTCTGTACCCGGATTTCTTTACTGTTTCCGTTATCAAGCCAATTATTTTAATAACTGTAATTAATAATCGTGTGATATACACGTGAAACTTGTTATTTACAGATTGTACTATAAAAAACAAAACAAAAAATAATATAATTAAGAGTACTGTCGATTAAACAACCCGGAATTATCGCAAATTGGTTTTTCCATTTATGTACAGCGCCAATTAACTAAAATGATGTAAATATTTTTTTCTCAATTTGTATTTTACTGCTGTTACCGCAACACGTTTAAATACTACGATTTTATTCCTCTACATCAGAATGAAGACAAATTCATCAAATTCGTTACAGGACAGACAGACAGAAAGATACAATCGCTTCACAACAAAATCGACGAATTTTGTGTGTGAAACAAGAACTGATTTAATTCAGTTATAACAACAGCAACCTGTAAGTATTGGAATTATTTCTTTTATTGTTAAACTAATTCAATAGTAAATACTTACTTTTTAAAAAAAATGAATGATTTTACTTTTTTAGATTATAATGGACAAACAACTCCCATTCAAAAAGAGATTGTCTGTAAGAACCGTTAATGACGTGAATACTCGCACACCTGAACCCGGACCTTCATCCAGACAAGATATTCAACCCGAGCCATCGTACATACAAGATCCTCAACCTGGACCGTCTTATACACAACATCCAAGTTATTCTTCCACATCATCATCATCATCATCATCATCATCATCATCATCATCATCATCATCATCTAATAATAATAATTTACGTTTAAAAAATAATAGATTAAAACATATAATTTTATAAAATAAATTTATAGAAATAGAAAATGCGTTTAAAGGTAATTTAAGAACGTATTTTTATAAAAATAATAATAACGTAATTAAAGACATATGTCTATTATTAATTTATTTAAAATTAGAAATATTAAACATTTTAAGTAATATGATTGTAATATATAACGCTATAAAATTCAATATTTTAGTTGAATGTACATACGTTAAAAATAATATTAATGAATATCAGGACAGAACATTTAAAACCAAAAACATTATTTTACTTCATAGTTCGTCTATACCATCTGAAATAGACAGTCTGATAAACAGTATTTGTAATGAAGAAGACATATATGTACAAAAGGGCTCTGGATGGTCGTTACATTCAATTGACGGGATATTGATTCGAATTAATCGTTTTAAGCCTTTAAGAGGTAGTTCGTATATTCCGCTTTCACCAAAACTGACTGCTAAAAAAAGCATAATTAATCCTAAAAATACAGATAATTATTGTTTTAAATGGGCGATTCTTTGTAAATTCATAAACGGTTCACACCCGGAACGCATAAATTTCCGTTATAAGGATTTAGAAAATAAATTTACTTTTAATAATATCGATTTTCCTACTCCGTTAACACAAATAAAAATTTTCGAAAAAATAACGTTTCGATTAACGTGTATGGTGTTGAAAACGATATCACAATTTACCCGTTAAAAGTATGCGATAATGAAAAATCAAACCATTTCGATCTTTTATTATTAAATAAAAATAATACAACCCATTATTGTTATATTAAAAATTTCACCAGATTAATTAGATCGCAAGTAACTAAAAGTTTTAATGATATCGAATTTTGTAAACGGTGTCTAACTTACTTCACTGTTAAATCTAAAAAGTTAAAAATACATAAACGAAACTGTCAAAAAAATACACCTACACGAGTGATAATGCCGACTGATAATTTAAAATTTCAAAATTTCCAATACCAATATAAACTTCCAATAGTAGTTTACGCGGATTTTGAATGTATATTAAAACCGATAAGTACTTGTTACCCTGGTCGGAAATATTCTTTTACAGTCGCGAATGAACTACACGAACCTATGAGTTTTTGCGTTTATTTCGTTGTAGAAAATTCAATTCCCGCTAATATTAAAAAACATTTGCCATCAGAACCATTCTTATATAGAGGTAAAAATGCTGCGGAAAAATTCGTGTCATATCTCGTTGAAAACATAAATTTATTAGGTTTGCTTCTTAATAATATTAAACCGTTAAAAATGACAAAACAAGATAAAATCAAATATAAATCTACTACACATTGCGAAATGTGTAAACGCGAATTCACGTTATTTTACAGGCCCGTTAGAGATCATTGCCATATTACTGGTCGTTACCGTTCCGCATTATGTAATAATTGTAATCTGAGGAGACAAAATCAAAAATTTGTTCCCATTTTTATTCATGCTAGTTCAAATTATGATTCTCATTTTATCGTCCGCCAATTAGGGTATGATATTAGGCAAATAATTGTTATTCCAAAATCGTCTGAAAAATATATATCATTTTCAAAAAAAACGTGTAACGGAATAACTATTAAATTTGTTGATACTTGTCGTTTTCTAAATAGATCCTTAGCGGAACTAAGTAATAATCTACCAAAAAATCAATTTTTTCATACTAGCAAATTTTTTTCAAATAATGATATGGATTTAGTCACTCGAAAAGGTGTATATCCTTACGAATATACCGATTCGTGGGAAAAATTGGAAGTACAAGAACTACCTCCTAAAGTCGAATTTTATAGTAAATTAAATGCGAAACATATAAGCGATGAAGATTATAATCACGCGGTTCAAGTTTGGGATCATTTTAAAATTAAATCGTTGGGCGACTACAGTGATTTATATTTGAAAATTGACGTATTGCTTTTATGCGACGTTTTTGAAAGTTTTCGTTTACTTTGTTTACCTTCACATAATTTAGATTGCGCGCATTATTTAACCGTTCCAGGGTTTGCTTTTGATGCGATGTTATTTTGTACTGGTATTGAACTTGAATTGCTTAACGAATACGAAAAATATTTTTTTTTTTTGAGGCCGCTATAAAAGGAGGAATATCGTAATGTATTAAAAAACATTCAAAGCCAATAACGAATATATAAAAGAAACATATAATCCAAATTATCCTAAAACATTTTTAACATATTTAGACGCGAATAATCTATACGGGTGGGCGATGAGTGAATATATTCCGTATTCTAACTTTGTATGGACTGATAAAATTACTATTACAGATATATTAAATACCTCTAATAATTCTGAAACAGGGTACATATTAGAAGTCGATATAGAATACCCTGAAAGTTTACACGATAACCATATGGATCTACCATTTCTTCCAATTAATAAAAGTGTAAATCACACAAAACAAACAAAATTACTAACTACATTAGAACCAAAAGAACATTATATTTGCCATTATGTCAATTTAAAACAAGCTGTCAATCACGGGTTGAAAGTAACTAAAATTCACAGAACGTTAAAATTTTATCAAAAACCATGGTTAAAACCATATATTGATTTAAATACGGAAAAACGACGAATTGCGACAAACGAGTTTGAAAAAGATTTTTTTAAATTGTTAAATAATTCTGTCTTTGGTAAGTGTATGGAAAATGTAAGAAAAAGAATGAAATTAGATCTTGTAAGTGAAAATAAAAAATTATTAAAACTTATTTCTAAACCGACTTTCAAAGACAGAATTATATATGATAAATCACTTTGTGCTGTATTATCAAACAAAACGTCTATTTATTTTAATAAACCAATTTATGTAGGTTTCGCGGTATTAGAATTGAGCAAAACCTTAATGTATGAATTTCATTATGATATAATGAAAAAAAAGTATGGAAACAAAATTTCGTTATTATATACTGATACTGACAGTTTGTTTTATGAAATATTGACAAATGATTTTTACGAAGATATGTTAGATCCAGATTTGAAAATGTTTTGATACTAGCGATTATCCTCCTGATCATAAATGTTATTCTACTATAAATAAAAAAGTAATTGGCAAATTTAAAGACGAATGTAACGGTATTCCGATTAAGGAATTTATTGGTTTACGATCAAAATTATATACGTATACTACGCGTGACAATAATATTCAAAAGAAAGCGAAAGGAATTAAAAAATGTGTAATTAATAACGAGATCTCGTTTAACGATTTCAAAAATTGTCTTCATAATACTCTTTCGGAAACAGAAAAACGTAGAATTATGAAATTAATAAGATCGAAAAAACATATAGTAGAATCGGTATCAATTAATAAATTAGCGTTAAGCAATAATGATGATAAGAGAGTATTATGCAATAACGGGATAGATACAATCCCGTACGGTCATTATTCATTAAGCCATTCAAGCTGATACTTTATAGCCGAACTATGAATCATCTTTTTACGTTACAAAATAAACACAATCAACGTAAAAACATCGTTTTTAATATTTACGATACTCAGGTTATGGGACTTAAAAATTTTAATATCTGTTATTATAAAATATTTAAATTTCTTCGTGAAAAAGTAGAAGAATATGATAATAATGTGGAGTGTATTAAAAATTGTACAAAGTTTGATGTGTATCAAAATACTTGTTGTAATAATCATTTAAAATGTGATCAACACGTTACTCAACTTTGGAATACTATATCTCAATTATTTTAACATATTTTAATTTACCATGACATTTTATGTATATATTTTTAATACCTGAACAAAAAATGATATCAACAATATTCAAACAATTTCTTACACAAAAAAATGTTCATTAAAGCGCATACTGGAAACGTGATTGTATTAATTGCAATGAAGCTGATAATAAATTAATCTTTTGACCTTCTACTTACAACACGTACTGATGATAATGCATTTTCTGTGTATATAAACCGATTAAAAATTGTGGTTCAGCATCCAGAAACATACCAGCTACTACAATGTATAGCCACGCAGAATTTTTTAAACGTTTAACGACGTATTATAAAGTTGAGAGAGTTGGATCGAAAAAATATTATCATAGATTATACCCGAACAGCAGTCAAAACCCTCACAAACTGGCAGCCGCTGGATTTGTTTATCAAGGTGATGGAGACACCGTTCGGTGTCTGACATGTCGAGTAAGATTTATGGAGGATTGTCCTATAACATTACATACGAAGGTAATGCCGCAATGTCAGTTTGTGGTAACACAGCTTGGATGTGATCATCATCATTAAGGTTTTTTTAAATAATTTTTACTGTTTTAAAAAATAGGTGATTATATTAGTTTCACAATGTAATTTAGTTACTTGTAAAATAACTTATTATATTTTGTATGTACTTATTAATATAATCTCAATTATTTTGTTATCACAAAATTTGTAACTGTTCAAATAGTCATTTTGTATGTACTTGTTAATATAATCTCAATTATTTTGTTATCTCAAAATTTGTAACTGTTCAAATAGTTATTTTGTATGTACTTGTTAATATAATCTCAATTATTTTGTTATCATAAAATTTGTAACTGTTCAAATAGTCGTTTTGTATGTACTTGTTAATATAATTTCAATTATTTTGCTATCATAAATTTGTAACTGTTCAAATAGTCATTTTGTATGTACTTGTTAATATAATCTCAATTATTTTGTTATCATAAAATTTGTAACTGTTCAAATAGTCATTTTGTATGTACTTGTTAATATAATCTCAATTATTTTGTTATCATAAAATTTGTAACTGTTCAAATAGTCATTTTGTATGTACTTGTTAATATAATCTCAATTATTTTGTTATCACAAAATTTGTAACTATTCAAATAATCATTTTGTATGTATTTGTTAATATAATCTGTTCATTATATATGTATTTGATGGTATGATAATAAATATTGTGGCCTGCTTTGCTTTGTTATTATTTTGTAGGAATAATTAAAATAAAACCAGTGTTTGTTAATAATACAATTTATTACACTCTTCACAACATTGAAATATTTCTCAATACAAAAATTCGAGCCATATCAATTTGAAGGTTATAGGTTATAGGTTATCCGTCGACTTCGGCGTAAACAAGCGTCGACAATAATACATAACATAATCATCGTACAAAACACATATCAACTCTATTTTTATAAATTTTATTTACAAACTGATCTTTTATTCTTCTTCATCGATATTACTATCGATTATTGTGTGAAATCGATTGGTCTTTCTTTTGAATTATCAATTGTAATATTAATTCTTTCAATTTGTATAGTACATCATCATTTACACATTTCAATCCGAATATCGATAGATTATTTTGTTCTGTTCTAACTAATCCGCCCGTAAATTCATTAAAGACATACACAGTGTTATTCTTAAAAAAGTATAAATTGCCATCAGAAAATCTAAATGATGAATCGATTTTAGGCGGTATTCCAGGAAATGTATCGGATATATAACCCCATGATTTAGTAGTGAACATACACTCATTGACTTCTCTATAATAATTATCATCATGAAATATATAAGTTTTACCTGTATAACTGTTGAATACCGCATGCAAATTATTCGGTTGTATGTTAAATAAAGACTGAATATGCTTTGGATAACCATGACTTAATTTAAGACTCGTTAAATCAAACATGAATACCAAAGAATCTATAAACATAACTATCTCGCCAGATGGTCGTTGATATACAGCTAAAATTTTTGTGAAATTTCTTGGAAGAAACGTTAACCAATGTTTTATTATAAGCGGTTTGGTGTATATCATCTCCGCCGGATTTAATATCCACAACCATTTTTCATGTAATATATATAATCGTTTATCGGCAATTAAAAATAAATTAATATTTTTAAAATTACAAAGATCAATTTCATTTGTATCTATAGGACGCTCGTCTTCTATTTTTGGTATTGAAGAAGATGGTGACATCGGTATGAAAGACGTTATAAAAGTGTTTTGTGTCTTACCATACAAATTTTGAATGGCTAAAACATCATCATCACCTAGCTCGATTTTACCATTGTAATAAGCATACATTACAGAATCTGATACATCTGAATGTGATAAACCTATAGCATGACCGATTTCGTGTATTAAAGTTGCATACAAACTTGATTGGTCAAGAGGAACGACTTTACCAGTCGAATATGACCAATTTTCATCTTCATCAATATGAATTTCTCGTCTTGAATTATTATAATCAGGAAAATATGCGTGTGCTAATGTTCCACCTTTACCGTCAAACGTTCTCGTACATTGCCACGATTCTTTTTGCATCATACGTATGTTTCAATCGTTTATTAGAAATTAAAATATCTGTATTCACTCTATCATGTTTGAAACGTATACCAGACTTTTCCTCCCATACTGCGAAAGCTTGTTTAGTCAATTCTAATACCTCTTGATTCGCTAAATAATAATGCCATGTTACTTCGGGCTTGTTCCATTTCAAACTGGATACTCGATAATCGATAATATCACTGTTACCGCACCTAATTTTCGACATTAAGTTTATAGTTTCATTATTTAACTCGCCATCAGTAGGTAATTTATAGTATTCTTGAAATATAAGTAACGCGTTAGCAATATCTGATTCATTTACCGCTTGCAACGAAGATTCGTCATCTGTTTGAAGATAACCATAGTCATATAAATATCGCTTAACTTTATCCATTTCAATTTGTGTTATATTATCAGCCGAAGAATTTGTTAATAATATTTGGTCGCATTTTGTCCATAATGTTAAAAAAAAATATTACAGATTTAAGCGGCGTCATAGTTTCTGATTGTACTGTACAATGACAAATACCAAACAACGTCGTTAATACTTATAAAAGAATATATCATATCATTATCCCTTCTCCTAAACATTTGTTTACAAATAGACGTGCTCCGGCGGTCGCCGAACTCCGAATGTTTATGTTTACGTTTTTTTACTGCGTGTCCCAGCTTTACTTTGTTTACGGACGAATGTTTATGTTTACGTTTGTTACTGGGTCAGCGTGTCGATCGGCCAAGGAAAACAACGAGCACGTGGTGGTCGCATCGGCGAGAAAAAAATGTAAACATAAACACTCGTTCCGACACGTAAACAATGTAAAGCTGGGACACGCGGTAAAAAAAACGTAAACATAAACACGCGGAGTTCGGTGACCGGCGGCTATGCGGGGTAAGGCGGGGGTGGGAAGGAAGGAAAAAATGTAAACATAAACAGACGAGAGGGGGCGTGGCGAGAAAGAAAAAATGTAAACAAACACGCGGAGTTCGGTGACCGCGGCGGTTATGTAGGTAAAGACGGGGGTGGAGAGGATGAAAAAATGTAAACATAAACAAACGAAGGGGGCGTGGCTGTCCCAGAACCAACCTTTTATTACTACTCACGTCTGTACATGTTGTTATATTTTATTTGTCGGTAAAATACAACTGCAGCCACGGGCACATCCGCAAGAGTCGCAGCCACAGCCTCAACCGCAGCAGCCATAGCCTCAGCCGCAGCAACACCTGGTGAGAAACCTGCCTCGTCCAGGGAATGTTCTGAACCCGGATATCGATAACGGAAGTTACGCTCTGCTGTACGATGTGTATTCACGATTTCAAAAATCGTACTACCGTAGAACTCAACCCAACGTACTTCTAACATCAACAGAGTTCATAGCGAGAGCACCGCTATTCGTCTTCCATTGTAGCAGAGAGGACGAGTCGCTCAAGTCTTCGCCGGTTGACGTCAGATTTGAATTCGAGTCCGCGACCAATTTACCCGCTCAGACCGCAGCCTACTACATGATAGGACGGAATCACATGTAGGCATTGGCGCCTTATGGACTTGGAGGGGATCATCACCCACCGCCTGATCCATAATTCGTACTTTACACACGCAGCATGTCCCCAACATCACCGTTGCCTTCGTAAATAAACACGGCTTTGGCCAGGTCAAAAAATTTCACGTTCACATTCGGATATTTGTGAACATAAAATTTTATTCCCTGTCAACACTTTGTCACATGCGTGAATTGCGCCATCACTCTAAATGTATGTCCCTTATGCAGAGTCCAATACACCGCTTACATGAGAACATACTTCTAGTTCACTCCAGTTTCAAAAAGGTCAAGAACGTTTCGGTTTATGCACGTCATAAACAAGTAAAAAATTATTTGAAAATCTATACAGGTACTGCTGTGTCGAAAGTGTTTATACCTACATCAATCTCGTATATCTCAGTGTTTGGCCAGCACGCGTTGTGAACGGACGCATGGAGCTGTTATCTCCGTACGAGTACAGATGTTGTGGTGACTTAGAGCACGCAGTACTGTACCCTGTAGAAATCTTTGTACACGATGTTTTGACACATAAATTTATTGCAGTGATCCGTGACGAGCAGATAAGGAACAAAAAAAGTCCCGAAAAAATTCTTTACAAGCGTTTCACGTCATACAACGTGTCTGTTTCGCGAGACGGACGGATCGTCAGCGTTCCTAGTGACACCGAACACACTGTTTGTAACTAAAAAACGATGATCGACGACGAGATAGCAGTCATACTTGACTTTCACTGTTTCGTTGATGACGATGGAAACGAACTCGTCAAGGAACTAGCCATTATGGACATCACCGCATATGCCAGCAGGCATTGGATATTTGCACCTCCAGTAAACACGATCGTTTCGAATCACAGACACGTGAGGACAAACCGTTGGTTAACGGAGCATTATCATAGATTAGAGTGGACGGACGGGGACACATCGTACGAACATCTTGTGTCGATATTAGTAAAGTGCACGTTTCCTTTTAACTATATTTTTGTAATTCGGTTTATGCACGTCATAAACAAGTAAAAAATTATTTGAAAATCTATACTGGTGCTGCTGTGACGAAAGTGTTTATACCTACATCAATCTCGTATATCTCAGTGTTTGGCCAGCACGCGTTGTGAACGGACGCATGGAGCTGTTTACTCCGTACGAGTACAGACGTTGTGGTGACTTAAAGCACGAAGTACTGTACCCTGTAGAAATCTTTGTACACGACGTTTTGACTAATAAATTTATTGCAGTGATCCGTGACGAGCAGATAAGGTACAAAATAAACGTCCCGAAAAAATTCTTTACAAGCGTTTCACGTCATACAACGTGTCTGTTTCGCGAGACGGACGGATCGTCAGCGTTCCTAGTGACACCGAACACACTGTTTGTAACTAAAAAAGGATGATCGAAAACGAGATAGCAGTCATACTTGACTTTCACCGTTCATGTTCGTCAAGAAACTAGCCATTATGGACATCACCGCATATGCCAGCAGGCATTGGATATTTGCACCTCCAGTAAACACGATCGTTTCGAATCACAAACACGTGAGGACGAAGCGTTGGTTAACGGAGCATTATCATAGATTAGATTGGACGGACGGGGACACATCGTACGAACATCTTGTGTCGATATTAGTAAAGTACACGTTTCCATTTAACTATATTTTCGTAATTCGGTTTATGCACGTAATAAACAAGTTAAAAATTATTGGAAAATCTATACTGGTGCTGCTGTGACGGAAGTGTTTATACCTACATCAATCTCGTATATCTCAGTGTTTGGCCAGCACGCGTTGTGAACGGACGCATGGAGCTGCTTACTCCGTACGAGTACAGACGTTGTGGTGACTTAAAGCACGCAGTACTGTACCCTGTAGAAATCTTTGTACACGATGTTTTGATACATAAATTGATTGCAGTGATCCGTGACGAGCAGAAAAGTTACAAAACAAACGTCCCGAAAAAGATTCTTTACAAGCGTTTCACGTCATACAACGTGTCTGTTTTGCGAGACGGACGGATCTTCAGTGTTCCTAGTGACACCGAACACACTGTTTGTAACTAAAAAAGGATGATCGACGACGAGATAGCAGTCATACTTGACTTTCACTGTTTCGTTAATGACGATGGAAACGAACTCGTCAAGGAACTAGCCATTATGGACATCACCGCATATGCCAGCAGGCATTGGATATTTGCACATCCAGTAAACACGATCGTTTCGAATCACAAACACGTGAGGACAAACCGTTGGTTAACGGAGCATTATCGTAGATTAGAGTGGACGGACGGGGACACATCGTACGAACATCTTGAGTCGATATTAGTAAAGTACGCGTTTCCTTTTAACTATATGTTCGTAAAAGGATTACAGAAAAAAAGATTTCTGGAGAAGCGTATTGTACATTTCAATATTATAAATTTAGAAGATTTCAGTTGTCCCAAACTCGAACAATTACGTTCAATACACGGAACAGCCTGGCTCGTGCACCGCTTATTTCCGGAAATATGTACAAATCAAAGAGTACTCGCTTTACGCGAGTGGGTTGTATCGGATTTTAGACTAATCAATAGGTTTCTGGTAAACTACTAATTGCATACATTGTTTTATTTAGCATCATAAAAATATCACTTGTCGCCTTTCTGTCGATTACATCATCCTGTCTACATGCATAAAAAAAGTTAGCACCATCGACTTGCTCCCACGCTCGAGTGTAGTCGATGACATCACCCTGTCTAAAAAAATAACCGAGTCGTCTCTGTCCACCTACCCGCTGAACATAGCGTGGGAAAGCAGCTTGCATCCTGTTCACACGGTTAAAAATAACCGCTTACTGTACATTGAGTGGATCCCACTCTCCGGTTTCCCCCTCCTCAACTACCTCCCTATTTATACCGCTACGAACGAATGTTATTCATTCAGTCCTTGACAGACGCACAAGCGAAATTCTTCATTGTAAAATGGCATCATTTGTTGCGAAGTTTGCTACCATTAGTGCGATAGAATATAAAAAATTAAGGAATTAATAATTGGTGTTAAATATCCGATAGAAGAATTACAAAATATAGACGCGAAGTACAGGAAGGCCGTACTCGCCACTATCCAGGACTACAGGGACCCAAAATTAAAAATTACCAAAAATTACCAAAGAGATACGCATGCGTTTTCGATGATGAGGAATTAAAAAATTTAGCACCATATTCACTTCAACTGGTTTATCGTGGAGTAAAAGATAGGGCTTACGTTGTAGACATTTTAGAGTAATACCGAATGGGCACCTTCATTTGTCATGTATAATTGTCATTGCGCACACACACACACACACACACACACACACACACACACACACACACACACACACACACACAATTGGCATTGTCTGTAAGTACGATTACATATGTATTTGATTTAATTGTTCACAATTGTCATTGTGCTTATGTTTGTTGTATTGTGTAATTGTCACTTCATAGTAAGTTTCACAGTAATTGTCAATATTGTGTGCATTTACATAATATTTATTTTGCTTACACATATTTCATTTTGATTTAATTGTACACATTTGTCATAGTGCACTTGTTTATTTTAACTTGTACTTAGTTTACTTAGATGTATTTCGTGTACATATTATGTATTTTGTAATTGTCACTACTGTGTGGTTTATATATTATGTATTTTAAATTGTAATATATTTTGATTACATGTATTTTAATTGTTTTTATTTAAATGGTATTGCTTTAACATTTTTATTGTATTTAATTTCAAAGTCCTTCCAACGTTAACACTATTCACCACTACAGTAATATTTATCTTCTATGCACAAATGTGTGATATTCAATTATGCACCGAAGGACCGATTCATCGAGAGTTTCGCAGTGATGATGTGCACATTTTTTTATTTTTACCATATATACTTACCACAAAGACATGCATTCGAATTTACATTTCACAAGTTGGCAACAATGCAATACACGTCACTCAGTCTCTTCGCATCGACGATATCCGGACGGCGGCGGCGTACATATCTAAACCCGTACACTATAACACATGCACAAGTTGGCAACATTGCCGACGCTTAAACAGGAGACTCTCGCACAAGTTGACAACGTCGCGCTTTTCCAACATGGCCGACGTCCGGAAACCGCCGTACATATCTAAACCCGTACACAATAACACCTGCAAGAGTTGACAACATGGCCGACACTTAACCAGCACACTCATACACAACTTGACAACGTCGCGCTTTTCCAACATGGCCGACCAACAGCAATCATTTTCCACCCGACAATATGGACGACGCCGACAACATGGACGATAACCCCCCACCACTCCTGGCAAAGATCAAGTGACGACCAGGCCACCGCCAGGGCACCGTCAGGCCGCCGCCTGATGGCGAACCGCTAACGGCGAACAGCGAACCGCGGCCACGCCTCCACCAATCAACCCCCCAACCTACAACATCACCGCCCACAAAATGGCCGACGCCGACAACATGGCCGACCTACGACTCACAACTTCGGCATGGCCACCACGGTCACGTGGCACACACCACTACCGCCCAATCCATCGCCACCTCTGGCTTGGACGACACACGTCACCGGAAGTCTACCCCCACCACCACAAGTGGGCGGGGCGTATTAACATGGGGAAGATAGTGGATTAGAACCCCCATAACACCCCTACTATGAATGTAAACAATATATAGATGATAAAATATATTATTCAGGAAGTGAAGAGGAAAATAGTATAGATTTTAATGAAAGCAGATTGACTAATGTTGCTGATCCTAAAGATGATTCAGAGGTTATAAACCAAAAAACTTTAACAAGGGTTATGAATGCATTTAAATTAGATCTAGAAAACTATAAAGTTGACAGTAACTTAGTTAGAATGTTATACAAATTATATAAGAAGTGCACTAAAGACAATCCTGTTAAAAATATAAAGGAATTTCGCATTGTATATATAATACAAAGTTTATATGAAACGTCATAAATGCGTCTGTATCCGAACAAGATAGAAGGTGGTGGTCTGGTGAGTAATATTCTTGGAAATGTTATAAACAAATCAATTGATTTATTACCTGTAGAACTTCATTACCCGGTTATCAGTATTATGGACCCGGTACAAATTTAACAAAACGATTACAAAGAGGTGAGCCAGGAATTAATAAGCTTGACGCTCCTTGTAAACAACACGATATCGCATATTCAAAGTATTCAGATACTACAAATCGCACTAAGGCTGATAAGGAACTAGCTGAAAGAGCTTGGGAACGTGTTAAGTCAAGTGACGCATCGTTCGGGGAGAAAGCTGCAGCGTGGTCAGTAACTAACATAATGAAAGCTAAAAGTAAATTTGGTGGAGGAATAAAAAGAGAAAAAAAAACAATATCCAAAACAGTTTATATTTATTTGAAACGTTTTGCTGGTAAATGTGGAAAAGGTTTATATTTGAGACCGTATAAAAAAACAGGAGGGGGTCTAAAAAAAAAGAACGAAACAACGACGGCGAAAATAATAAAGAGTATTCCTATACGTCTGCTTTCAATTCAAGATTTACTACTGTATGTTAAACAATTAAAGATTCCTTATTTCAGAGGAGTATTTATGCGTGACACATTGCCGTTACACACTGGAATTTGGGAAAATGAAACTGGAATAGTTAATTTAGTCAAATGGTCATGGTACTCACTGGGTATGTTATTTTAAACGTAAAAATAAAGTTAATTATTTTGATAGTTTTGGTAAATTAAGACCACCTATCGAACTAATTGATTACTTTTATTCATCAAGTCAACGATCTGTTAAAATCGTTTATAATTATACACGAAGACAAAATATGGATGCAGTCAACTGCGGTCATTTGTGTTTACAGTTTCTCAGTAATAATGTTTTGTCTAAGCGGTAAAGGATCCGTGTTAACATGTGATATTTTTCCACCAATCGAGTTAAGTCGTAATGAAAAATGGGAACTAGGATTAATTGACTTTATGACATATCATTCAATACCTAATATAGAGGAAGGAATTAACAATGTATTATTTTATGATAGCGATAAGAAAATAGAATTGCCTACTGGTTCTTATGAAATTTCAGACATCGCAACGTTTATTAATGATTACTTAATTAAACCTGATGAAAATGTAAAGATAATTATAAAGGCAAATAATAATACATTAAAAAGTGGAATTTGTTCTAACGTTCAAATTGATTTTAGTAAACCCGATTCGTTAGCGATAATATTAGGATTTGAAACATGTGTAATACATCCAAATTTATGGTACAGTTCAACTTTACCGATAAGTATTGTTCAAGTAGAGAGCATCCGATTGATTTGTAATTTAATTAGCGGTTCGTTTAACAACGGAATTCCAGATCACATAATACACGAATTCTATCCTAGTGTTCCGACAGGTTTTAAAATTCTTGAAAAACCGACCAATGTGATATATTTACCAGTAAACACATCTGGGATACATAATATTGAAGTAAGACTAGAAGATCAACAAGGAAGGCTGATTAATTTTCGAAACGAAATAATAACGTTACGTTTGTATTTGAGAAAACAATAACAATGGGTCTTATTTTTTATTATGGAATCAATAATAAAACAACTGCAAATAAGTCAAGTTACAAGAAGTAAAGACCGGTTAACACTACAAAACCTGAAATTTCTACAGTCATTGGGATTAACAGTAATAAAGGATTATTTACAAAAAAATGAACCTAAATATTCAAAACGTAAACGCTAGCATTCTAAACGTTACAGATGATGTTGTGTATGAAGATGACTCGATAGTAGGATTAGATTATCACATTCATCTACCGTACACCTCTACTACATTCAATAATAATGATGAAACTAGAATTCCAATTAATCAACAAGATGTGTACACATTACCATGTGAAAGTTACCTTCATATAAAAATAGAATACACTAATAATACCGGCGGACGTGATCAAACTTTAAAATTATATTCAAATGCTTTAGCATTTTTGTTTGATGAAATTAGATACGAAATAAGTGGATCAGAAATCGATAGAGTTAAAAATGTTGGAATAACATCAACAATTAAGAATATGTTAACAATTAAACCACATGAAGTTAACACTTTAGAAAATAGTGGATGGGCTTCAGTTTTAATAAGTCATATGGCACCAAAATCGAAAGATATTAGCTTCTGTATCCCATTAAAAAGGTTGTTTGGATTTGCTGAAGATTTTAAAAAGATTTTGTTAAATGTAAAGCAAGAATTAGTTTTAATTAGAGCATCCACTGATAATAATGCAGTAATTTTACCTGAAACGGTAAACACATACAAATTTAAAATAAAATATATATCATGGAGAATTCCGTATGTTTATGTTAATGACGTAACAAAGGTAGATTTTCTGAAGATAGTACAAAATGATCGACCTTTATTTATTTCGTTTCGAAAATGGGAACTTTACGAGTATCCGTCTGTGCCAAAAGCAAACAAACATACTTGGACAGTTAAAACGTCATCACAATCAGATAAACCCCATTATATTACTGTAGGTTTTCAGACTGACAGAAAAAATAATGGACATAAAAACCCAGCACATTTTGATCTTGCTTCATTATATAATGTAAAGTTATATTTAAATTCACAATACTATCCGTATGATAATTAAATGGTGAAACGTCGATTCTACATGAGTATTATTCAATATTTCATTCCTCGTATTATTACAAAAGTAAAAATGCACCAATGATAAATCGTTCAAACTTTTTAACGTATACACCTTTTTGTGTAATTGATTGTTCAAAACAAAATGAATCATTAAAAACTGGTTCAATAGATATCCGTCTGGATATTGAGACGTCAATAGACATACCGGAAAAAACTACTATCTACTGTCTCATTTTTTACGATACAATTATGCAGTATACACCTTTATCTGGTACTGTAAGAAAAGTATTTAAAATATAATTACGCTGATAAAACTTGTATCAGTTCTGCTGTTGCACGCAATGGAATACGTTATCGACTTTCAAGGTTTTTGTGATGATGGAAATAATATATTATTAAAGAACTGAGAGTGCAACCTATAGTATACGCTAAATTCGCTGATGTTTGTAATCAATACTTATTTTTACCTCCATTCGATTACAGACATCTATCAGAAAAGAAAAAAATTTAATGACTGGATTAACAATAATTATCTTGGACTTAGTTGGAATTGTGGATTAACAAAGTATAGTGAACTTCCAGTAATATTAAATTCATATATATATATGGAAAGTGTATTTATATAAAAGGACGTGAAAAAATAGCTTTATAAAAATAATTTAACTGTCACGTAAAAATAGTGGATATTGAATCACTCAAGTGTCCCTCTAAGCGTTTTGAAGAATCAGTCTTTAAATATTATACGTTGTCCACATGATCACTCTTCAACAAACTGTGCATTAAGTAACGTGTTTTATATTACTAAATGGATAATTCAATATTGGAACTCTTTGTGTGATGAACATGATGAAGAAACTAAAAGAATAAATTGTTGGGGCTGTATGATTGCTTAACTTTTATTGTAATTATATAATGTATAATTATGAATTAAGACATGTAAAATAAAGGTTTCTTTTTAAAATAAATGTAAAACATTTCATTTTTTGGTTTTATTAATTACATACGGCAAACATACATACAAAACATTATGATTTTTTTTATTTTTTCCATATAGTCTACCATTCATTAATAAAATATACAATTAGTTACATACTAAAAACATACATACAAAGTGATTTTTTATACCAGCATATTTTTTTTTTCATTTACATACAAAACATTATGATGAAGAGGAACTTGAAAATTTCTTTACAGGAAAACTAATTAAATTTTTTAAATTTATCTTTCTTAACGTTCTTAATAGTCTATAAATTCTTAGCTACATTTAGAACCATTTTGTACAATTGTATATATTTCGGTTCTTTTTCAGATTCAACTAAAAAAATGGTTCTATATGCAGCCTTAGTCCATCTGTCGTTTATCGCGATCCCCGCAAATCTTCGGTATCAATAATTTCAATCTTCATTAGTAACCCCCCGTTTCTCCAGGCGTTTTTAAGGTTTTTCTTGTTCCGTTCGATTGGAACATGACAGATTGCTCAAAAATCTACTGTTTTTTCCCCTTAGATTTTCTTACGGATGTAAAAATTTTATCGGGTTCGCTCTCATCATCATCATCATCATCATCATCATCAACATTATGATCAATATCAATATCAATATCGTTAACATTGTCATTATCGACGTAAGCATTTTTCATATTAAAATCAAAATAATTTTTAACTAAATTATTTAATAAAATAAAAGTTGACTTAATTATATTTTTTTCATTAAAATTTGGAATTGAAGTGTTTATATAATCATAAATCTCTTCAATATCAAATAAGTAATTATTAAGTTGAACTAATTTGTCTAGTGAATTTACGTCTAATTTAATTTACAGAGCAATTTTTATCCGTTTTACTACTTCACTCAGTCTCATATACAATGTTATAACTTCCATATTGTCAATATTAATTAATTCTGTTTTAACACTTTTCATGCACATTTCCCAATTTTGGATTGATGTCAGACCTAAGAAGTAGAATAATTTGAATACTTCTTCTAATGACATGACGGAGTCCATAATTACTTGGTAGTGACAAAAGGTAAGATTGAGATGTAAAATCTATAACATACAAATAATAATTTTCGTTACATTGTTAATTTGTAACTGGTAACCAAGAACCGTTATACATACCCTTGAAAAAATATTAGTCATATATTTTTTAACTAAACAAATATAAATTAAAATTTAAATACTAAAAGATATAGAACCTTAATAACCAAGATAAAAAATAAAGTAATAGAGAAACGTATAGAACACATTATATATTTAATAATTACATATATTTTAAAAAATGACATAGGAAAGACTTATAACAAAGACAAATTAAATTTTGAATAGAGAAACGTATAGAACACATTATACCTTAATAACTTATTTACAAGTAATCAAGAATCGCTGTAGATGTCCTTGAAAAAATATTATATAATACATTATATTAAAAATGATATAGGAGAGACTTATAAATTTGTATACTGAGTAAGAAAAAATATTTGAAAGCAGTACATTAACAAAATAAAATAATAATATTACCTTAATGACGATCGCAGACTGTAGTAGCTGGTATGTTTCTGGATGCTGAACGACGATTTTCAATCGGTTTATATACACAGAAACATATTATCAGTTTCATTATGGTTAATACAGTCACGTTCTCAGTACGCGAAAATACGAGATCAAGAGGTCAAGTAAATAACTTTTTTACCAATTACTCGTTATCAGTCACGTTGTTACGACGCATATTGACAATAATTCAAATATAATTAATTTTAAACGATAGCACGATATTGGCAATATCTAAAAAATTACTGTTCACTGTTTTTGGCAGTAGTTCAAAAAGTTGTTTTCGCACTTTTTTGGCAGTAGTTCAAATACATTATTTACTGTTTTCTGTAATCACTGTACTCTTGTTATCGGTCGGTTGATAGTATAAATAGTCACACAGTAAAAAAACTTGTTTACCAATTACTCGTTATCAGTCACGTTGTTACGACGCATATTGACAATACTTCAAATTTTAAACGATAGCACGGTATTGGCAATAATCCCAAAAAATTACTGTTCACTGTTTCTTGGCGGTAATTCAAGAAGTTGTTTTCGCACTTTGTTGGCAGTAGTTCAAATACATTATTTACTGTTTTCTATAATCACTGTACTCTTGTTATCGGTCGGTTGATAGTATAAATAGTCACACAGTAAAAACAGCAAATCATAGCAAAAGATTGGTTTTAACCAGCGTTGGTCTCAACAAAGTGTAAGTATAATTTATCTAACATAGATAACCTGTCTTTCTATCTTATGTAATTTACATCAGTAAATAACTTTAAATTTTTTTGAAAACTTACAAAAATATTATTTGATTACAATAAATAAAGGTTTTTAAAATAAAGCATTTCATTTTTTGATTTTTTATTAGTATGTTGTAATCACATGTAAAGAAGGTTAAATAGGATTGATGTAAGCAATCACGTTGTCTGATAATAAGTAAAAATATACTCATGTAGATAACAAGGACATCCAAAATATTCTTTTACAGTAGCTAATGAACTCGTATACAACAAATACATATACAAGTTTTGATTTCAGTTAATCATGGAAAAATCTACCTTTTAAAAAATGTTAGTTTTTTAGAAACGAAATTTTTAGTAATAGAAACGATCCTCAACCTGGACCTTCACATGCACAAGATCCGGAGTCCGACCTAACGCATGACAGATATCAAGTGTCTGATTCATTTATTAATACAAACGATCCTCTACCTGGACCATCGCACGTACAGGATACAGAACCTGGTCCATCGCACAGCAGACATCAAGCGTCTGATTTGTTAATCAGATCTCAAGATTTTAATAACGCAAACGATCCTCAACCTGGACCGTCACACGATTGGTATCAAACGTCTGATTCGATAAGTTTATCACCATCATCGTCATTATCATCATCATCATTATATAATAATAGTAAAACAAATAGATTAAGGAATACAACAATTGAAAATGAATTCATTGAAATTGAGAATGCATTTAAAGGTAACTTAAAAACATTTTTTATAAAAATACCAACGAACATGTTAAAGACATCTGTTTATTATTATCACATTTACTACTACTAATAATAAATATTTTGTATAATATGGTTTCATTATATAACGCAATTAAATTTAACATAGTAGTGGAATGCACTTACGTAAAACCTGTTTTAAGTTATTATCGACATAGATCATTTAAAACTAAAAATATTACTCTCTTCCAAAGTAGTTCATTAACAAGTATAATACGAGATATAATTAATAATATTTGCTCTGAAGAAGAGACATATTTACAAAAAGGATCCGGATGGGTTTTAGATTCAATAGATGGAATTGTACTAAGAGTAAATCGTTTCAAACCGTTAAAAGGTAGTTCGTACATCCCACTACCGTTAAATTTAATCACAAAAAATTAACCCCCAAAATAACGATTATTTATGTTTTAAGTGGGCGATTCTTTGTCGCTATATAAAAGACTCGCATCCAGAGCGAGTTACTTTTCGATATAAGCATATCGAAAATAAATTTAATTTTAATAATATTAATTTCCTACACCATTAAGAGATATACAAGTTTTTGTAAAGACTAATAACATTTCTATAAATGTTTATGGTGTAGAAAAAGGTAAAACAATTTATCCACTAAAAGTATGCGAAAATGAGCAATGTAATCATTTTGATCTTTTATTATTAAACAAAGATGACAACTATCATTATTGTTACATCAGTAATTTTAATAGATTAATAAAATCTCAATTAACAAAGAATCATGGTAATATTGAAGTCTCTGAAAGCTGTCTTACCTATTTTACTGCGAAATCTAAAAAACTAAAAGATCATAAAAGGTACTGTGGAAAATATACGCCTGTTCGTGTAACAATGTCTTCTGACGATTTACAATTTCGAAATTTTCATTACCAGTTTAGGGTACCAATAGTCGCGTCTGCAGATTTTGAATACAGATTGAGACCCATTCAAACGTGCTACCCACATCCACAATATTCTTTTACAGTAGCTAATGCTAAATTACTTCATGAACCTATGAGTTTTTGTGTTTACTTTGTAATCGATGATTCAGTACCCAATTTCATTAAAAATCAATTACCATCACAACCTTACATATATAGAGGTATAAACGCTACACAAAACTTTATGTCCTATCTTATAGATATTACCAGTCGAATTGGTTCATTATTAAAAGAAGTCAAATCAATACAAATGACAAAACAAGACAAGATAAAAATTCAAAGCAGCAACACATTGTGAAATGTGTATGCGAAATTTTACATTAATCTACAAGCCCGTCAGAGATCATTGCCATCTTACCGGCTTATATCGTGCAGCATTATGTAACGATTGCAATCTAAAACGACAGAATCAAATGTTCATTCCTATTTTTATTCATGCAAGTTCAAATTATGACTCACATTTTATTATTCGACAGTTGGGTTGCGACAACCAAAATATTCATGTTATACCAAATTCGACAGAAAAATATATTTCTTTTTCCAAAAAAAACTGTTAATGACATAATTATTAGATTTGTTGATACCTATCGCTTTTTAGATAGATCACTTTCTGAATTAAGTAACAATTTACCAAAAAATAAATTTTTTATACCAGTAAATTTTTTTCCGATAATGACATGCAACTGGTTACACGAAAAGGCGTATATCCATACGAATATACAGATTCGTGGGATAAATTAGTAGAGTGGTAGCTTCCGTCAAAAGCACACTTTTATAGTAAATTAAATGACGACACCGTAAGTGATGAAGATTACATTCACGCTCTTAACGTTTGGAACCACTTCAAAATCAAAAATTTAGGAGAATACAGGGATTTATATTTAAAAATCGATGTACTACTCTTATGTGATTGCTTTGAAAATTTTAGATCTCTTTGTGTACAACTTAGATTCTGCACATTATTTCACGTTACCAGGGTTTGCCTTTGACGCTACGCTATATCTTACTAAAATTAAACTTGAATTACTCACTGATATTGATAAATACATTTTTTTTTTTGAGAACGGAATAAGAGGCGGCTATTTATTAATATTAAGAAGCATTCGATTGCTAACAATACATATATATCAACATATAACCCAGATAAGCCTAAAACATTTCTAACATATTTAGATGCAAATAATTTGTATGGGTGGGCAATGTGTAAATATATACCGTATTCAAATTTTATGTGGGTTAAAAGAAGTGATAAAATAAAAAACGTACCTGACGAATCGGAAATAGGATATGTATTAGAAGTTGATATAGAGTATCCACAAAATTTACATGATGAGGACAGAGATCTACCATTCCTGCCTGTTAATAAAAGTGTAAATAATACAAAACAAACAAAATTAGTTGCTACATTAGAAAATAAAGAGAAATACATTTGTCATTATGTTAGTTTAAAACAAGCTACTAATCATGGTTTAAAAGTAACGAAAATTCATAGAATATTGCAATTTTCACAAAAACCATGGCTAAAGCCGTACATAGAACTAAATACCATAAAATGACAAGATGCAAAAAATGACTTTGAAAAAGAGTTTTTTAATTTACTAAATAATTCTGTCTTTGGAAAGTGTATGGAAAATGTTCGGAAACGAATAAATTTAGACCTAGTATGTAATGAAAAAAAATTATTGAAACTCGTATCAAAACCAACTTTCAAAGACAGAATTATTTACAATGAATCACTTTGTGCGGTATTATCAAATAAACATCCGTTTATCTAAACAAACCTATTTACGTAAGTTTCTCTGTTTTAGAATTAAGTAAGACTCTAATATATGATTTTCACTATAACGTAATGAAAAAGAAATAAGGAAACAATATTTCCCTTTTATATAAAGATACAGATAGCTTGTTTTACGAATTAATCACAAATGATTTTTACAGAGATAAGTTGGATCCTGATTTAAAAACGTATTTTGATACTAGCGTATTTTGATACTACTATTCATCAGATCATATGTGCTACTCATTAACAAATAACAAAGTTTTAGGCAAATTTAAAGACGAATGTAAAAGTATTCCAATTAAAGAATTCATTGGCTTATGTTCAAAATTATATAATTTTACAACGAACGAAAACAAAATTACAAAAAAAGCAAAAGGTATTAAAAAATGCGTAATTAAAAAAAACATTGAATTTAGTGATTTAAAAAAATGTCTTTATAAATCATTACCAGACGAACAAAAACATAGAATGATGACAATATTTCGATCAAAACGCCATATCGTTAAAACTGTAACTATTAATAAATTTGCATTGAGTAACACAGATGATAAAAGAGTAATATGTGAAAACGGTATAGACACATTGCCCTATGGTCATTACTCCTTACAATAATAATAGTATCTACTATATGAACAATAGACCCCGTCAATTTTCAAAATATTTCACTAGTTTATTTATATTGTATAATCAGTAATGTATGAGTTTACCTATCTGGTAAAAATCAATCTTTTGCTATCACATGTAAATTGTTTATTAAGAGTAAGTATCCGAATAAAAAAATTATCTGTGACATATTTTATGTATGTGCATGTATTTTAATACCTGAACAAAAAAATGATTTATTGTCATTTTAAAGATCTGAATATGTAAGGTTAGTAAATCGACAAGATTCAAACAATTTCTTACAAATCACAACATTTATTTTTTATACATTCTATATACAATCTTCTAATCCTATATATTTAATTGCACAAAAATTCTCATATACAATAGTGTCTTTTTAACCCATAATGTTTTCATTCGTTATCGTTATATAAAAGTCATTTGAATCGTTCATCGAGAAACTTGATGATATCACCACAATGTGTAGACACATAACAACAAACACATGTATCCGGTCCATCCACAGTAGATTCATGTGCCCATGGACATTCAAGAAAATGTGTAAACGCCCCACTGCTTTGTCCTCTACGTTCCGGTGTAATCTCTTTCAGTCCGTCCGAATTATAAAGTTCCAACACCTTACGACACTTTAGGAGTACCAACAATGTATCTCGCATAAATTCAATCTCTGCTCTGGTTTTATTCATGATGAATCTTTCAAACATAGGATGGGATAAGACATCTTGCAGTGTTAAATTCTTCATTTTGACTGAACTATCAAAGTTAAAGTATTTACATTAATTAAAGACGACGCTATCTACACTGACATCACGTGCCAACGAACTCAGAATGTTTATGTTTACGGGTCATGTTTGCGTTGATTACAACGTTATATCTTTATTACATTTCTTTTTGTACATCACACAAACCTTTTTACATTATTTTTTACCAATGTAAAACGACAACGATTTTTAATGTCTTTTAACGCATGAAGGTACCACCTACACCATGTAAAAATGATCGACTCTGTACAAAAATAAAACGACAACGATTTTCAATGTCTTTTACAAAAACGCATGAAGGTGACCACTTCTCGTGATCAACCAATGGATCATCACCATCTATCCAACGAATTAATTCTATACCACAACAAAAACATCGTACTCTGTTATCTACAGTATCACTACAATCATACGAATTTCGTGGATAATAATAAAACCCAGCAGCAGCGAAATCGGGCGATGTCATATGCGATAGAGCCTTAAACAATTTTTCTCTTTCGCTTTCAGATTCAAACAAGTCATCAGGAGCTGTTACAGAATCACCTTCACTAGTATACAATACAGGTCCAACAGTGACTAAATCGACTGCATCTCTCCTCATTTTAAAATTATTATCATGTCTCCTAATTTTAGATTTTTTATATGTACTTATATATTCACGTTTCAATTTAAAAAACAATTCATTAGAATCAATTGTTGGATCTGATATACGGTAGACCTGGATTGCCTCTTCATTGCTGACAGTCGAGGGCGAGGCTGGTCCGCTTGTGCGTTGAAAACTTGATGTTTCTCGTTTGAAGACTCCATGCAGAGTATCCTTCCATGCCTCTCGTCTCTCTAAGAAACTCTGACTGTGCGATGTAAGGTACCGCGCTTTTTACTACTTTTTAAAAAGAGACCACACCCAATTTTTATTGTCTTTATTAACACTTTGACTACGTAGTTTGTACATGTTTACTAACTGACCTCATAAACGGATTTCAATCTTTTTCCTCTCTGATGTTATCCAAGTCTCCTATCAATGCGCTCCTCTACGCGTTGTTCGTGAGTATCAACTCTGCCTCTTCGGCGCCGAGTGAAGTACGCGCTTTGTGCACGAGCAATTTATAGATGTATGATAAGTTTCTCGTACTATACGTTGAGAGTGTCCGATCGGTCCGACTCGAGTGCGCACCCATGTAACGCGGTTATGTCCCAGAATTTTTTTCAATATTTGCAATTTTAATATTTAACGACCTCACTTGAGTGATTTTTTTTCTGAAGACGAAACATATGTTTCGAAACGCGTAAACCAATCGAACGCAACACGAAGTCACACGACGGATAAAATACGGAAAATATTATACTGCTTAGAGGGGACAGTGTTACATTCGTTGAGAGAAAGAAAATTTTGTAACGCTCTTGATACAGTAGAACCTCGCTAATCCGTCATCTGTGGGACTGGGGGTATGGTCAGAACGCAAAAAAGGTCGGATTGTCAGAAGAATACAAAATGTTTATTATTTCATTAAATGAGATGGTCTAAAATAAAATAAAACTTATACAGTAGACTACCAGGCTATACGATTGGTTATGTACAATAAATGTGTAACGGGACAGATCAGGGAAGTAAGTAATTTTTAACAATTGAAAGAAATGTTAACTCAACTTGTGTTCACCCTTTGGGGAACCTCTTTTAACCCACATGCTTACAATTTTATTATGAAACATCAGTCTGTGTTTGTGTCTGGCGTCAGTTAGTCTAGACAAGTTACATAATCCCCTACAACTCAGGACATCTGTGAATTACAGAGAATGCGAATGTATTCGTCTTCAAACCCAAATAATCATTTCTGCAACAATTTCGTCTATAGAACCCTGGAGGAGAACCTAAGGTAAGAAAAGAAGTAAATTGTAATATTTGTGCAATAATAATAAAGTAAAGAAAAGTGAATTGTTACAATTGGCGACCGAACTGGGTCGAATTTATTTGCTTAGAAAATTGAATTGTTACAAATGATAATACCCTGTAATTCGAGAATGACAATAAAGTACAATATAGTTACACATGGACTATAAACAAGTATTGGACAGCGTAAGACTCTGATACATCTGGGAAACATGCTTATGCTAAGAAAGATACAACGTCTTATTAAAACAACTATAACTAAAACTGCATGAAGGAGTGGAACTGGAAATTACTTTCTTTTAGACATTATGAAATCACACGAGAAGTAAGTTAGGTGACATATTGTACCCACTGATTTTTAATATTGTGTTGAAGAGAATAATAAGTAAACGCTTGTTGTTTCAACAAAAAAGGAAAAATATTATTTATAACAAAAGTAATGAAATAATGAGATACTCCAATTGTCAGCCTTGGAAGAACACAACGGACGCCTTCTAAGACGCTTTCTCTCGGCTGGATAAAGAACTGTAGCCTACTACAAATTAACCAAGCCCATACAAAATATAGCCTATGTGTCTACAAAACGAGAATATAGCCCTGTTAGTAAAATATGCTAATCAATGGAAATATGCTCGTTTGACAAACTGAGTGAATGCAAGTGCTTGACTAGTACACTAACCGACACAACTGACATGCGTGCAGAAATAACAAGCAAAACACATCCTAGCAGACAATAAAAGGAGTATAGTAGTGTCTGTACAGTAATATCTTAATGACGGTCAAAGATTGTCTAGAAGATGTTAGATTTGATTATGGGCCTACAACTAGTTTCCACATCTGTTCTGACTTAAGGTGCCTAATTAATGATAAAAGACACTGACTAGGTTTGAACTCATAATATTATGAAAATTATATGAGCTCATATTTGAAAATGAACTAGAAAGCTGGTGTATGTGGAACGATAAACTAAAAGAAGTAACAACGCTATTATAATGGACATTAAACAATATTGATTGAAGACTCATTGGGCACTTGTTGATACATATTAATACAAAGGTTTTTAAAAACACACAATCACTGGGTAAGTTTCACAATTTATTCTTAACCTCTGACAATTGTTTCAGCCTATTACTATAAAAACATAATACTACTGCACAACATGCAAAAGGTAAAAAAAGTGGATTTATTAGAAAGTTTCGAAATTAAAAAATAAATTTAAAGTAACAAAACTTTAACAAACGAACACACTGAATTCTTTGTATCTACTTTATTAAAAGCTTCTGTTATTTAGTTTATTTAATTTTTAGATTTTTCTTTCCCATTATACTTAGTTTTTATAGTCATTTGACAGTCCCTATAGTAGCTCCTCCACCCCCCCTCCAACACACACACTCCACACACATGTTCATATACACCCTTAACACATGTTCACCACCCTACAAATTCTGTGTATTTAGTTCTTCTTAGTAGTCCTTTGAGAATAGCCTAAGAGGCTGAAACAATTGTCATAGGTTAAGAATAAATTGCTGAAACTTACCAAGTGTTAGTGTGTTTTTATAAACCTTTTGGACATTAAACAGCAACATATAAAATATAGGAGACATTTGTGAATATAGGAGCATGCTTAATGAACGAGTTACGAAAGAGACACGTAGCCTACATAAACCCTATGTGGTAATCGATGACTCCGACTACGCTTAAGCGTCGAGATAATATGGTTAGTGACCTTAAAGAACTGAAGTGGCAGACGCAGAACGCAAAGGTCGCGTGCGCGCACATGTGTGTGTGTGTGTGTGTGTGTGTGTGTGTGTGTTTGTTTTAAGAAAACTATCTTGACACCTATTATTTTAGAATGTTAGGAAGTTGAAAGGAGTCTTAACACTTCATATTTATGTTCTTGTTTAACGTCAATAACCCCCGTTAGCGTCAAGATATAAGAACGTCAAGTTTATACTAATGTTAGCATAATGTTCCAATTAATTTTTTAAGGATATATGATATCACTTATGTTCGGAATCGATGTAAAGTTCTCATTCTAGCTCATCTTGTATTGTAGGTCTAATTTATGTGAAATTTAATAGACTTGTAATTTTATGTGTAATTACACGCTTTCTTGCACTAGCTAAAAAAATGGTATACACAGGTAAGCATACTATATTATTAACTAAAATTGCATCACATTATCATGAGTCATATGTTAGATAAGATATCGAGTGCTCTTTACGCTAATACGAAAATTTTTTAATTTTATTAATACGACGGTAGACAAAAAATAATGTGTGTAAGTTTTTATCTATTAGCGTCACTGTGAATCTGAATCACTGTGAATGTTCACGTGTGATGTTATAAAGATATTCTTGCACTACTAACGTAGGACTATGCTTTTACTTTTAAAATTGAGCGGTTAGAACCACAGCTCTGGGGCTGAAGCAAATAGCTTTTATTGTATTTCTGTTGAGAGCTAAGGAAATCCAGAGTGTTTTTGGGGACTCTAATCGACACTGACAATGCGCAGCATTAAGAGGCCTTAAGAGAAAAAGAAAATGAAATTGCAGATAAGCTGACGAGTGGCCAACGGTCACATCAGTCACCGATAACGTGCTCATGAGCTGATTCGAGCAGACAGACGCATCAAAGTTCATGATGCCGCTGATGCATTCAACGTGACTTTGGATTTGAACAAAATAATTTTGGACTACCGATACGGAAATTTTGTGCTAAATGAGTATACAAGGGACTGACTGTTGACGGACACAGGTAGGCCTATTCGGTGGAAGGTATGTCAAGAGTTCATATAGGTAATTGCAGCTGGGGACACCACTTCTTCAAAATATTGTTACGACGGTCTCACTGATCGTCGTTTGGTACAGTGGAAAACAAGATACAAGACACCAATTAAGTCACTAATCACCAGCTTTAATTAATCACAATAACAGTTTGAAATCAACGAGTTATTCAACAAGCTTATACTCGTACAATAATTCAAGTTGAATTTGTACACACGCAATAATAATGCCAAGTAATAGAGTCCCGCACAATAATCACTTTTCATTAGTAGCCACTTGAGACGCACTCAGTAAATCGCCCGACATAAACTGAAAACTAAGCGGCAGCTATTGTGTATTCATACACTGCAGGTTCCACAATATGCGTCCTTAACAAGCACTGAAAAAATCAAGAGGCTACTTCAGCGCGGCCTTGGCAGAAACATGCACCTACCAGGCTAAGCGAGAAACGCGTAGAACAACACTCTCATAGTTCGAGAATGTTCTGGAATTACGTAACACTTCCTCTCCTCCTTAAGCTTGTTCGTCCCGAACTGGCAAACCGTCTCTAAAGTAATACTTGGCCTGGTGAGCTAGATGGACGACCTTCAATTTCCGCTGTCCTCCCCGTTGATAGACAACATAGTTGAATCTCATTTGCAAGGTGTAAGGAAATTGGACGAGACGTGGTGCAAGCAATGCTGGTCTAGGAGTAGTTCTGTCTCAAGTGCAAAACGGTGAAGAACGAGTAATAGCGTAATACAGCAAGAGGCTTTCCAAATCTGAGAGAAATTATTGTGTTACAAGGAGAAAGTTGCCGGCAATCATCCGAGCTTTGGAGCACCTCCATTAATACATCTATGAGAGAGAGTTTTCACTACGCACTGACCATGCTGCGCTTGCGTTAAATCTTGAGATTTAAAAATCCGGAAGGGCAGATGGCAAGGTGGCTCGAACGTCTTCAAGAGTACAACCAACTTCAAGGTACAACATCGGCGGAAGTGCCTGCATGGTAATCTCGAAGATCGTGCTCGGAAGACTGCTGACATTGCAGCAAAAAGGAATAAGAGAGCGCAAGCGAACATGTTCAAGCCATCACCCCAGTTCATGTCAAAGCTCCAACCTTTGACGTAAGCAGTCACTGGGCAACGTACCTCCGCCAAATTAAAGCTGCTGCATGCGCAAATAATTGGACAGAAAAAGACAAGGCAGTCTCACTCGTTCTCGCATTAAAAGGACCCGGGACAGATCTACTACAGAAAGTCCCACCTGGCAGCCAGAACATCTATGCCGAGTTGATAAACGCTCTAGAATTACGGTATGGTGATAAATATTTGCGAGATGTGTACTGCACCCAGTTGAGAGCAACGCGACAGCATGCCGAGGAGAGCCTTCAAGAGTTTGAAGCAAGTATCGACAGATTAATTAGACTGGCCTATCCTGAAGCGCCAGAAGATTTTCGAACGAGTTTTGTGATGCAGACATTTACTGCCGGTGTCCGAGATAACGAACTACAGCAAGTGTTACGAAAGGCAAGACACCAGAACAGTGCGGACGCCCTGGTTCATGCTTTGCAATTTGAGGCCGACAAATCAGCGTCTGGTTTGACAAGTCATAAAGTGCGCGCGCTAAAAGATCGCGACGGCACAGACGATGAGGAAGAAGAACAAGGAACAGAGACTCAACGGCCGGCGCCACAGAATAAAATAAGAAAGGATGGAAGACCGAAGTGTTATACATGTGGGAAACCTGGACATCTACAACGAGATTGTCGGGTTCGAATTCAGCAGCAGGGAAACGAGCAATAGTCGGTACAACGGGGCGTGTGCTGACTAACTGGAGGAACGAAGCCCCTAGACAATACGCAATTTCTACACTTCAGAAAAACAGCGGGAGCTTGGTAGTTACCGGATTTGTTCAAGAACCTAACCTCGATTACAGTTGACACAGGCGCAACAGTTTCTATTGTGCGCCCCGACGTGGTGAAAGATCTCAATCTGGTGCTCTTGCAGCTTGCGAACAGCTACTGGACGCCCTGTAAAAGTGTATGGAAAAGTTAAGATACACCTACGCCTCGGTCGACTTGAGTTTAATCATCAAGTACTTGTTGCAGACATTGTGGAAGAAGCAATTCTTGGTGTGGACGTTACGAACGCATACGGATTTATAGTCGACTTCAAAAACAATGTCTTGAGTATCGGAGGCGAAGAGGTAATGTTATCAACAATGACGACAGCACAAAAATCGATGAACGTCATAAACTAAGTGGCCGTAACTGTTCCGCCAAACTCCGAAAAGATGATCATAGTTAGAACCGAGGTAGATACTAGGGGCAACCAGTGCTCTATATTCGAACCCCAGGTAGTCAGCACACTAAATTGCCAGAAGTTTAGTAAAACCTGACGAAACCGGAAATGTACCTATTAGAGTGGCGAATATTTTGGATCAAGACAATATTCACTTTACAAAGGAATACGCTCCTAGGCAAATTGACTCCTGTGGCCTGGGTAGTCGGAATAACGCAACGAAGATCCAGTGCTTCGGATATTTCCAAATTACCAGAGGAACTGCAAGAATTATTGAACAGATCTTCTAACGACCTCTCAAGTGGTGAGGCAAAAGAACTCAGACAGTTTTTACACGAATTCAAAGATTGTTTTGCAGTTCGGGGACAGTCACTGGGAAGAACTTCTCTTGTGCAACATCGCATCAATACCGGGGACACAACACCGATACTCCAACCTCCTCGAAGGCCTCCATTATCTAAACAAGAGGAAATGTCTCGGTTAGTACAAGACATGTTGACAGAGGGAGTAATCGAACCTTCGTCAAGTGCTTTCTCTTCTCCTGTAGTGTTGGTAGCGAAGAAGGATGGTGGATTGCGTTCCTGCGTAGACTACCGGAGGTTAAATGACGTTACAAAGAAAGACTGCTATCCATTACCTCCCGTTGACGATACACTCGACACGTTGTCCGGAGCACAGTGGTTTTCCACATTGGACCTGAAGAGTGGATATTGGCAAGTGATGGTTGGGATGGACTCACGAAGCGACTCCATTTCGTGGAAAACGATCCACCCTAAGGTGGGCTAGGACCATGTTCGACTAGGTGTCGCTTTGACCGCCAGTCTACCTCATTCCTACTTTGAGAATCTATCAGAAGGTACCTACGATAATTATTCCCACAACGAAGGTAATCAAAAGATCAGGATATTTTGCTGCGAATGTAGGCTATATATATTTTGTCTCTTTTTGTGACAAAACTGTGAAGTAATGGTCGCCAAATTAATTCGAAATCGCTTAAAACATTACGACAAAGAATACCTACTGCGAATTTTCTCGACTCTGCCTCTGTTGCGTTCGCTCAGAATTTAATCATAGATGACATCAAAGAATATCCTGGTACTTATAAGGTCTCACATCTACTGGTGTGGGAACCTGAGAAAAGTTGCATTTAAGAATTCGCGATACGCGAGGAAACGGAACGAATCCAAACGGCTAGGATTTATTTTGGCCTCGTAACGGCATATTCACCTGTAGGCCTATATAGTTGCAACCTAGACCAGTAATGTCTGGATGTTTCTTGCGTTTTTTGCAAATAATTTACATGATTAGTAGTGATAAGTTGATTCTTCTTGTCCAAAGAGTATGTTTATGGTACCAAACTACCACATGCGAAACGTTCAAAAGAAGTTGAGAAACGAGGTGTCGAAAGATATGGTGAGGTCTGGAGGTTAGTTTTGTTCATTATTTTATGACTTTTATAGCCCTTACCTTGTAGTTACAGCCAGTCTGTCTCGCAAGAATCCTTCAAAATCGCATTTCATAGGTTCCCGCTTCTACTGGACGAGAGGCCCAATGAGAAAGTTGTGTGGTCAGTAACGTACATTAAAAATAAACTTTTCTGATATCTGTATAAAATGAAAGGTATTTCTTAACTGAGTATAATCCAATAGCGAGTCTATACTCCCAGTTACGTAACTCTGCAACTCGGAGGTTTTATTGTTCGGAACAAATGTTTAAACAATATATGTATCTACATCTATTAATCTTGGTAGTGTCAATGAATACTGAGGCCGTTTGAATGGTGATTTCTAAGGTTGTGTAAGGCCATGGAGATTAAGGCAGCTGAACGTATAATGAACTCGGTAGTGACTGGAAACACATGTGGCCTCATTGTGTTGAACGCACTGTAACAGAATACGCTTATATTGTATGTAACAGCTACTTACAGACTGTAACAGCTTCGTGTAAATGCGACAGCACTACAAACGCTGTGGTAGATTTATTATAGACTAAACATGCTTATAATGGTGACTTCATCGCAGAAATGAAACAGACGGGGAAACAGTCGGTTGTTTTTAAGAATGCACTACCCTAGTGTATGTGAATATCGGCATAATAAAGAAACACTGTTAAACTGAGTCAGCCACCACGTCGATAACAATCAAGGTTAAACTGAGCGTGGGAAGATAGCGTGTGACGTTCAGCACATCTATCGTGTTAGGCTGGGTTTACACATGCCGTTTTTCGACGGCCGTTGCTGCGGTAAGGCCAACGCCCGTTGATTTTTCTCCTTGTTCCCACGTACTGCGATACCGGAGTGCGGTGGGAGAAATCCCCCCCTACCTAGTCTCCTCTTACAACCAGTCAGTCTGTATATTCCTGTACTTTCGTTTGAAGGCAGTAAGGCAGTTAAGACGTGTATACAAAATGCTTATTAGTAGTGTGCATATGTTGTAATTGTCAATTGTACTTACTGTACTCGTAGCATAATTGTTACTTAGAAGTGAGAATATAAGAAATCCTTAGTTGTGTGGGAAACAGGGACAGGTGTCAGGTGTGTATACGAGACTGTAGCATATGTTTTGAACATAAAATTAGTTTTAAGGAATTTTCCCAGGGTTGTGAATCGTACCTCACCCTTTCTCAATAAGCGTGACTGTCCAGGGAGTGATAATCGTAGGAAATCTGGCGAGACATATCAAATAAGAATTAATGGTGACAAGGTCTATACAGGAAATATAAAATGTCACACAAATTTGATATCCTTTTGGGGGAGTCGAGTAATTGGTCACAAGTGTGAGGCCAGGTGTACTCCGTGTGAACATTGGTGAAGACAGGTGTTGTATTTGCGTATTAAGGATTTAGAATTAAGAGGAGGGAACGAACAGTCCCACCACTAAAATTAAGTGTTACACCCACGATTATGTACTATAAAAACTCTAGCATTCGCTGGAGAAGACAGACCTGATTGTAAGAGATCCAAGAGAACTTACTCATCTTTTCTCATTTTTATTTTGACTTTGATCTGTGTTGGAAGGTGTTCTTAGAGAGCCGGAAAACCAGATATTGTCAATAGTTTGTTTTTGTAATTTTTGAAGTAACTAAAAGTAGTTACATTAATTTGTGAACTAAGTACTAGTAACTGCAGGTACTTAGAGTTTAAAATTAACTGACTTATAGTTTGTCAAGAAGAGTTGTATAAAGTAACTTGTAAAAGTTCGTTTGTATTTTGCTAATCACAATAAATTGTCTTCAAGAAGAACGGTTCAGTCTAGTGATTCAACTTTACCTCCGGAAACACGTCAAACAAACAGTTGTAACTTAGCAGCCACTCGATAGGTTACAACAATAAAAGCTGGTGTCAGGTGTGCTGGGTTCAAGAGGTGACCAACGGACTTCAAAGAGGACGAAGGTGATCAGCAGTTGTGGACATTGGAGTAAGCAGCTTCAGGGCATTCACTGGACTAGCAGCAGTCTTAGGACGAGACAAGCAGTCGTGTTGCAGAACCAAGGAGCAGTTGGAGCAGTATAGCAGTGTAGCAGTTGAGATCGTCGCTGGACACAGAGTGCAGTTGAGATCGTCGTTGGAAGCAGTTGTAGCAGTTGAGATCGTCGTTGGAAGCGATCATCGTTGGAAAAGAGACTTCAAGTAGAAGTAAGTGAATAGCGTCATTTCATTTACTCTAGAGAAATGGCTACTGCAGAGTTAAATCATTTTGAAAGCTCTAACAGTAATTCTGATTCTGAATTAGAATTGAAAGATTATGCCACAAGTAGTAAGGGTGATAGAAAAAGCAGTAAAGTAAAAAGTAAAGGGTAGCTTTGATGTGTATAAAGAAAATCATAAGAAATTAAAGCTTGACCAAGCAGCTAAATTTGTTCCTGAGTTTAATGGTAAAAGAGATGATTAAAGTAAATTTATTAGCTGTGGTGATTTTGCGATTGAGAATGTAAGTAATTCATATAAGTATTTGCTGTTTGAAATTATAAAGATTAAGTTAGTTGGTGATGCTTACAATATTGTTAGATTTAAAGATGTTGAGTCATGGGAGCAGCTTAAAGTAGCATTACACGATAAGTACGGTGAAAAGAAAAATATCGCTCATTTGCAGTTAGAAATATCTAGTGCAAGACATAATAAAGATAAAGATATTCGGCCCTTTTCTGAAAGGTTAAATAATATTTTGAGTTCATTAGCTATTCAGATGACGGAAAATAAAGATAAAAGTGTTAAAAGCGCGATTTATGATGTGCTAGAGCAACAGAGACATAACGCGTTTATTGAAGTGTTGCGTCAACCAATTAAATTTTTTATGAAAGCGAAAAATATTCGTACGTATGAAGATGCTGTTGAAGCAGCTGTTTTAGAAGAAATAAACATATTAAATGATAGGGAAACTCAAGAGTATTTCGGTTTAAAAGTAAAAGATTATAGGGAGTATAAGAAAGATACTCGACCTAAATGTTTTAATTGTAATAAGAGAGGACATGAAGCTAGTAATTGCTATTTTAAGAAAACCTCGTTTCAAAGTAAAAGCGGGTTTAATAAAAATAATTTTGCTAAAAGAGATAGAGACGTACATGTTAAAATAATTACGTGTCATTACTGTGGTAAACAAGGGCATGTTATTGCTAAGTGCTATAAGAAGCAGAAAGACGAAGAAAATAAAAATAATAAGAAATCGAGTTTTAAGCCGAAGAGTACGGATGCTCATCCGAAGGCAAGTGATTTTAAAACCATTCAAGTAGGTCGTATTACAGATGACCGTAAGCATGAATGCATAGAAATGCAATTATCCGAAACAATAAACAAAAACGTTTGTTTACTTTTAGACACGGGAGCTGATATTTCGATAATTAAAGTAGGACAATTAGAAGATGATGCTGAAATAATGCCAGATACCGAAAGAGTAATTACGGGTATTTCTGAGGAGCCTGTAACAACAATCGATTTAATAAATTTAAATATTAAAATGAATGGTAGAGAAATTGTTCATCCATTTCAGGTGGTACCGTATATGATAAGTTTCCATTAAGAAGTAACGGTATTTTGGGTAGAGATTTTATGTCGAAATACAAAGCGAATATAGACTTTGAGAAAGGCGTTGTCCAGGTAGGAAAGACTAAATGGAAATTAGTTCCGTATATAAATAAAATTGTATTACAACCGCGATCAGAAACGGTTATTTGTACGAAAACGCACAGCGTAGGTGAAGGCGTCGTATACTCGTGTGAGTTACATCCAGGCGTACAGTTAGGTAGTAGTCTGACTAAAGCATTTAAGGGTAAATGTTTAGTTCCAGTACGAATATAAATGATGATAAAGTTGAAATGGAGATCCCAGAAGTGGAGATACATAAAATTGGCGAGTATGAATGTAAACAGTTATCGCGAAATCGCGAAAATGAAGTTATTAAACAATTAAGGGTAGATCATTTAAATAAAGAGGAAAAAAGGCTTTGATAAATATATGCGTAGAGTACAATGATTTATTTTATTTGCCGGGTGACAAATTAACGGCGACTGATACGCTGGAACATACGATTCCATTGAAACAAGATACAGCCCCAATAAATATAAAACCGTATCGTATTCCGGAGCAACATAAAGAGGAAGTGCAAAAGCAAATAGACTCTATGTTAGAACAACAAATAATAGAACAGAGCCAAAGTCCTTGGAACGCGCCACTTTTGGTTGTACCAAAGAAAATGGACGCGTTGAGTAAAATTAAATGGTGTATTTGCATTGATTTCAGAAAATTAAATGAAGCGACTATAGGTAATTCATTTCCATTACCTAACATTACAGATATTTTAGACCAATTGTGTGACGATTTTAAATGTATAAAAAAAAAATCGCACAGATTAAAATTTTTAATTTTAATAAGTAAGAGTATCATACACCCTTACCTATACCCAGATTCCTGTATCAACTTGAAACCTTCCAGTACCAACACGCCAAGAAAAGTATTAAGTAGTGAATAATAATAATAATTACTTAAATAATTAAAAATGCGACTAGAGAAATAAAGAAATCCCTAAGTGATAATAAAATAAACATAACGTATTTATCTTCTAATTAATGAATAAATAATAATAGAAAAAGTACGAACTATTTTCTTAGTGCGTAAATACGCCCTAGCTGACTGAGCCTTCTCCCCTAAACCGTACGCGCATTCGGCCGTAGAACGTCGCAATGAGTAGACGTGAGTTTTGGTATTGTACACATATACGTATGTGTAAGTTCTCTAGAAGTTTATCCAGCGTGAAATCTTGTTATTGTGAATAATGTAGTGTCTAGAGTTTGTGAGAAAATATATAAATAAAATAGAAAAAGGTAGCCAACACATCTCTTAAAAACAAAATCAAATGTAAGTGTAACATAGTTAACTACTAGACTGTAGTACTTCAAAGTGAGAACTATAACTGTAATTAAAATAAAGAAAATGTGAACTACAAGAATCTGCACTAAGAAAAGTGAAATTACAACATTTGGAACTTCAAGTAAACAACCTATCTTCGAGAGCTTCAAGTAAACTAAAAATCAACCCGATGTAGATGCACCAAGAACAACGTACTCAACCCGTAGAAGACAACTGGAGATGTCCCAAGAATACAACAACAACCTCAGGTGATATCAAACCACAACTTTTGTAAATTTCCCCTTAATAAGAAGTAACAAAGAACTTTAAAGAATTTTCGCAGTGTAATGAACAAATTATCAGATTTGTATATTTTGTAATTTTGTAAGAAGTAATAGTTACCGTAATGTATATATTGATAAATTAATAATTTTGAGAAAATTGAGACCCGGATCCGTGGTATTAAAACTAACAGTTATATGAATAAATTTTTGATATAACAAGAATAATATAATTAAGATCTTTGAAGCAGTAAAAGCACTATTTACAAAAATAACCTTATTTAAAATCAGTAATAATGTTTGATTAATATTTCAATAGCAATAAAGAGATGTTTTAGCTAATACCTAGTGAGTGAATAAGTTTATGCATACCTTGTCAGTTTCCTATATCATACTTGTTTTGTAATTTGTTAGTAAGAGTTTTACTAACAACGGCAGCTGGTTTAGTTTACTGGTAAATAATTAAACTAGTTCCCGATTTTTGTGTTGTCTTGCCAAGGGGCGGGGGTAGAAGTAAATACTTTAGTACTTTAGATTTATCGAGCGGGTTTCATCAAATTAAAGTGCATAAGGAACATAAAGAAAGAACCGCATTTAGTACGGCATATAGCCATTACGAGTTTACTAGGATGCCGTTCGGGTTAAAAGGGGGTCCGCCAACTTTTCAAAGATGAATGAACACAGTGCTTACAGGTTTAAAAGGTATTAAGTGTTTTGTATATTTAGATGACATTGTGGTTTACGCTCAGAAATTAGAAGAGCATCAAATAAAGTTACGCGAAATATTTGATAGATTAAGAGAACACAAGTTGCTATTAAATGCAGATAAATGTAAATTTTTACGCAAATAGGTAAATTATTTAGGTCATGTAATTACAGACGAAGGGTTAGCTCCAGATCCTAAGAAGACGGAAGCTGTAGATAAGTATCCAAAACCTAAGAACGCGAAAGACATAAAGAGTTTTCTAGGGCTAGTAGGTTACTATAGGCGATTTATAAAAGACTTTAGTAAAATCGCTCAGCCACTAAATGAATTATTAAAGAACAGGATAATAGTTTCGAAATGCTAAAAACCAAATTAACTAGTGCACCGTTATTACAATATCCAAATTTTAAAGAAGAATTTGTAATCACTACGGATGCCAGTAACGAGGCCTGCGGAGCAATATTATCGCAAGGTAAGATAGGCGAAGATAAACCAATCGCGTACGCTAGTAGAACACTAAATAAAGCTGAAAAGAATTATAGCACAACAGAAAAAGAACTTGTTGCATTAGTATGGGCAGTGAAACATTTTCGACCTTACATTTACGGTACAAGGTTCACTTTAGTCACTGACCACAAACCTTTACAGTGGTTGTTTAATATTAAAGATCCTGGATCGAGATTGATGCGTTGGATTATTAAATTAGCTGATTATGATTTTAATATCATACACAAGGCAGGAAAGCGAAATACGAATGCAGACGCGCTTAGTAGAATAAAAATTAATATGGCAGAATTAATTAAAGAGGATGTAGGAACTGAAGAAGAAAAGAGACGAATAATTGAAGAGTATCACGATTCAACGTTAGGAGGACATCAAGGTATATCTAGAACATATAATAGAATAAAACTAAAATATGAATGGCCTAATATGAAAAATGATATCGAAGAATATATAAAAAGATGTGATAGTTGCCAACGTAACAAAAGTCACGTGAAAGACACACGAAGAGTTCCTATGCAAATCAGTAACTAATTGAATAAGCAGTTTGAGCAATGTGCAATGGATATCGTAGGTCCATTACCGGAAAGTCAAGGAGGGAATAAGTACATTCTTACATTCCAAGATTGTTTTTCAAAGTATGCTGAAGCGTTTCCTATTAGGGATCAAACCGCGGAAACTATCGCGAGAGAATTCGCTACGAAAATTATATGCCACCATGGTGCGCCAGAAAGATTGCTAACTGACCAAGGTTCAAACTTTATATCTGAGGTAATGCAATCAATTTGCAAGTTATTAAAAATAAAAAAGATACAGACCACTAGTTATCATCCACAAGCTAACGGGTCTTTAGAACGAAGTCACAAGACACTTGCGGAGTATTTAAGACACTATGTTGATGAAGATCAACTGAATTGGGACTTACGGGTTCCATATGCGATGTTTACGTTTAATACAACCGTGCACACAGCTACGGGACATATACCTTTTTCGTTAATTCATGGAAGAGAGGCCGAATTGCCTACAAGTATAATAAGAGATTCGCCTCAACCTCAGTATAATTACGACGAATATAAAGACGAAGTAAAGAAAAGATTACAAAGTGCTCACCAGTTAGCAAAAGAAATTTTAAAGAAAAAGAAAGAATCTAGTAAAAGTCAGTACGACAAAAATACAGCGGATAAACAATTTAGAGTAGGCGATAAATTATTGTTACATGACGAAACAGTACGTAGAGGTAGGTCTAAGAAACTAGGTCCCCAATGGAGCGGACCATACGTTATAACAAAACGAAATTCCGAGGTAAATTACACCTTACGGAAAGGGAGAAAATTAATTAAAGTACATGTAAACCGAATAAAGAAGTATGAAGATTAATTAGAAACTGCATGTTGCAGATGGAGCTGTTGACCTTGTGTACAGTGATAATGTTTGAACTTCTATTAAGGAAAACGGACGCAGATGACAATCCATTCAGTGTAACAAAAGTAAGAAATAATCCTGGTGTATATTTCGAAAAAATTGGAACAGTTCAATTGACTAATGAAAATTGGAAATTAATTACGTATTTAGATATTATTAATTATTTACAACGATTAGAAAACGTCAGAAACAGATATAATAAGCTTAAGAGATTTTGTACTAGAGAATACTCTGATTATTGTAGTAAAGTAAGTATTGCTATGCAAAAGACTATGAATGACATTAAAGAAAATGTTAATCAGTTAAAAATGCAATTAGGACATAGCGAACAAAAGAATCGTAGATTTAAAAGAGGTATGTTTGACACTATAGGTGAAGCAGCGAAAATTTTACTTGGAACTATGGATCAAGACGATGCCATGTATTATGATGACAAAATTAAAGAGGTTAGCTACAATCAGTATGAGCTATCGAAATTAGAAAAAGAACAAGCCGCTGTCATGATTTCAACCATTAAGACTATTAATAAAACAATTAATGATGAGAATATTAATCAAGGTAAAATCATAGAAAGCTTTGATAAAATTGTTGATTTCCAGATTTGACTCGAAAAATATTAAATGAAAAACGTAATAATATAACTTTTCAGGCAGCAATGACTGAATATGTGGAATATATCCACATTGAAGCTATTCAATTAAAAATTGATGTTAAAGAATTGTTACAAGCTGTTACTGCTGCTAGACAAGGAGAAGTTCACTCCTCTGTTATTAATTTAAAAACTCTAAAATATGAATTAGAATCTATTAGAGGAAAATTACCTGCAGGACTGTCATTTCCTCTTGCGGTGAATGATGACAATATCCACTCATTCTTAGACTTATTTTCTATTTGTGTGTATGTTAAGGACAATAAGTTAGTGTATGTATTCGTTATTCCTTTGATTGACGATTTATTATTTGAATTGTATAAGGTATCACCATTACCAAAATATTTAAAAAATAATGAATATCTATTCATTCAACCCAAAACTGAATGTTTGGATATAGACGATGTTAAACAGTATTTTATTTATTTAAAATCAGACGAATTGAATAATTGTAAAAAATTAGAAAATGATGTATTTGTTTATCAACAAATGATTCCTATTTATCAAGTACATTTACATGAATCTTGTTAAGTAAAATTGTTTAAAGGTGATTATGATGCAAAGAGTTGCGATCAGAGAATAACTAGAATTAATAATCCTTTATGGCAGAGAATGATGAAATCAAACTCATGGCTTTATGTTTTACCAGAGGATGAGACATTGACAATTAGTTGTAAATTGGCTGGTATGCCATCCATTATACATTCAGTACAATTAAGTAATGTGGGAATTTTTTAATTTAGCACCAACGTGCAGAGCGTATGGCTCAGTTATAATGTTATTGTCAAGTACTAAATATGAAAGTAATGGTCCAATACAAATTATCCCACCTGTGGATATAGAAATTGATTGTTGTGATGAATTGGATAGTGTAGTTAAAGATGACGTAAAACTACCTACGTTAAAGTTACCAAAGTATTTGAAAACGGTGGCAATGCATGCTGACGATTTAGATGCAGCCAGTTACAGATTAAATGAAATTAGAAAAGCTATTGAGGAAGAGAATATGCATGAAATTTACAAGTCAAAGGTAACGCATCATTCAGTAATGATGTATATAATCTGTCGGTTAATAACAACAGGAATGTTATACTATGTATATAAAAGATTTTGTCCAAAATGGTTGTTACCATTGTTTGGTAGATGTTGTAGTAAAAGGTTAGAAGATAAGTTTGAGGAATCTTTTAAACAGGTTCAGACATTAAGTAACAAACCAATTGTAGTTAAGGAGTACCAGTATGGATCGACAGTCCATGACCTGACTGCAATAAGAGGAGAGAGTCCAACAAACGGTTGTACTCAGAGTATGAAATTGTAGAATTAAAAGAGTTCGAAAAGAAACTACGACCAAAGTCGAAAAGAGCATAATAATGGAAAAATTGATGTAGTATCAAGTAAAGTCATACGGTGAAAGTACAGTAAGATGTAAATAGAATTGTTTGTGTTTTTATTAGTGTGATCAGTTCAGTAGTGATAGTAATGTATCATTGTAGGAATTTAAAATTTATAAAAATTATATAATCACTTATAAAATTAAGCAAGATATTTGAATTCTAATAGTAGTTTAGTATTAAGCATTAAGCATTGTGTAGCTTAAAGCTTAAAATAAGGGGGAAGGTGTTGTAATTGTCAATTGTACTTACTGTACTTGTAGCATAATTGTTACTTAGAAGTGAGAATATAAGAAATTCTTAGTTGTGTGGGATCAGGGACAGGTGTCAGGTGTGTATACGAGACTGTAGCATATGATTTGAACATAAAAATAGTTTTAGGGAATTTCCCCATGGTTTGTGAATGGTAACTCACCCTTTCTCAATAAGCGTGACTGTCCAGGAAGTGATAATTGTAGGAAATCTGGCGAGACATATCAAATAAGAATTAATGGTGACAAGGTCTAGACAGGAAATATAAAATGTCACACAAATTTGATATCCTTTTGGGGGAGTCGAGTAATGGGTCACAAGTGTGAGGCTAGGTGTACTCCGTGTGAACATTGGTGAAGACAGGTGTTGCATTTGCGTGAGAACTTTAATCTTAGAGGGAAAACACCCCCAAATCGTGACGTAGGGTCACATGATACAGTCTTTGACGAATAATAGAAAGTCTTATACAAATTGTATGAAACTACCCTTACTCCAACTAGTGTTAGCCTATCATATTTAAGGATTTAGAATTAAGAGGAGGAAACAGTCCCACCACAAAAATTAAGTGTTACACCCACGATGATGTACTATAAAAACTCTAGCATTCGCTGGAGAAGACAGATCTGATTGTAAGAGATCCAAGAGAACTTACCCATCTTTTCTCATTGTTATTTTGACTTTGATCTGTGTTGGAAGGTGTTCTTAGAGAGCCGGAAAACCAGATGTTGTCAATAGTTTTTTTTTTGTAATTTTTGAAGTAACTAAAAGTAGTTACATTAATTTGTGAACTAAGTACTAGTAACTGCAGGTACTTAGAGTTTAAATTTAACTGACTTACAGTTTGTCAAGAAGAGTTGTATAAAGTAACTTGTAAAAGTTCGTTTGTATTTTGCTAAGCACAATAAATTGTCTTCAAGAAGAACGGTTCATTCTAATGATTCAACTTCACCTCCGGAAACACGTCAAACAAACAGTTTAACTTAGCAGCCACTCGATACGTTACAACAATTACTATCTGCCTTTTATACCGGTACATTAAAAAGTGCGAATCCTTGATTTGTGGCACTGACACGAACTTTGTTGTCTACTCACAATTTATAATATTTTAGCAGTAGATCTCCCTGTTTATCATACATTTTTTTATTTTTAGCATTGAACACTTGATTTAGGAGGACAAATAATTTTGGTCTAGTGTGCACGAAGGCAGTTTGAAAAAAAAACGAATTAGTTCAACTACTTAACACAAATTAATGGTTTAAGGAATCGCAGTTTTAAATAGGTGTTAGGAAACTTTTTTTTTCGAAAAAAAAACTGGTTTTTACATTTATTCTTCAGTTTTCTTTCGTGGGCAAGTCTCTTATGTTCGTTTAGAAACCTGAGCCTTATGATCATTCTGGTACGACCTTGCATTGATTAACAAAAGGGAAAGCTAATTTTAAAGCAGTAAAACATTTATTCACAATGCCACTTTCTGTTAATAGTCATTGTCCATGAATCTGGCGAAACAGCTGGTCTTCTTTCTTGACAACTATGAAAAACTGTGAAAAAACTGGAGGCTATGGTTTATCCATAACGCTAGGGTATGCTGCAGCACCGGGCACCAGGGCCTCAGCTGTCAGTGGGGGCACCATCCAACCCTAAATCACAAAAACTTTTTGAAGTTAATAAATGTGAAAAAAACACAAATGTCCTCAATCCAAAAGCATAAAAAGATGTGTGCACACTTATCGACGAGTTCGCCGTTGTTTCTTAAATACCGGTACCTATAATGTTAAATGTAAACAAAACACTTGGTTCACATTGGTAAATGTGGTTCCTCGTGGTGGTAAACTTTCGAAATTGTGTAACCTTTAATAATGGATTAAAGGTTGAATTTGGAATAGGGAGGGCGGGGCACCAGTCTGATGGCAGCATAGGGCCCCTGCTGTGAGGGTAATGTTAAATTACCCCGACTTAACTGTTCAATCTGTATCCGTTGCTTGATTTTACTTCCATGTTCCTTAAGGAAATGGAAGTATGGTGATGGCAACAAAAATCGTGTTCGAGATTATTGCAAATTCTGATTGTACTACACTCAAAACATGAAAAAAAGTAATTTTTCGAAATGTGTGTGTGTGTGTGTGTGTGTGTGTGTGTGTAGATTTTTTTTCTATGGCAAACGATAACAGCCGCAAATTCAAACAGAATTAAATAATGTTTAGCATACAGCCGTGATTTGTAGAGTACTCAAGATCTTTTGTTTTTGGTGACGATCGGGTTAGGGAAAAGGGTACCAGCAACATTTTATGTTTTAAAACGGTAATTTTTTTCTATGACGAACGATAACTTCCGCACATTCAAACATAATCAAATAATATTTTGCATGCAACTCTGAATTGTAGAGTTTTCGAGACCTATTGTTTTTGGTGAAGATCGGTTAAGGGAAAGGGGTAGTTTACCTGCCACATTTTTTGTTTTAACAACGGTAATTGTTTCTATGACGAACGATAACTGCCACACATTCAAACAGAATCAAAATTTTATTTGTATACGTTCCTCAATTGTAAAAGACTGAAGGCCTGTTGGTTTTGGTGAAGATCGGTTAAGGGAAAGGGGTAGTTTACCAGCAACGTTTTGTATTTTAACAAGGGTATTTTCTATGGCAAACGATAAGAGCCGCAAATTCAAACAATCAAATAATTTTTTGCATACAGCCCTGAATTGTAGAGTACTCAAGACCTGTTGTTTTTGGTGAAGATCGGTTAAGGGAAAGGGGTAGTTTACCTGCAACATTTTATGTTGTAACAAGAGAAATTTTTTCATGACGAACGATAACTGCCGTAAATTTAAACAGAATCAAATAAGTTTTTACATATATGGCTAACTTGTAGAGGACTCAAGGCCTGTTGATTTTGGTGAAGATCGGTTAGGGAAAGGGGTAGTTTACCTGCAACATTTTATGTTGTTACAAGAGAACTTTTTTCATGACGAACGATAACTGCCGTAAATTCAAACAGAATCAAATAATTTTTTACATATGTGCCTGAGTTGTAGAAGACTCAAGGCCTATTGATTTTGGTGAAGATCGGTAACGGGGAAACGGTAGTTTACCTGAAACATTTTTTGTTGTAACAAGAGTAAAGTACTTAATTATGATAAATAAAGTATCCTGATAAAAAGATCTTAATAATCCACTGTAGAAACGTAGATGAAATATCTATAAATGAAGAGGCTAATTGAACGGGGTGGGGGTAATTTTCTATAAATGAAAATTATAGTTGAAGGGGGAGGGGATAATTTTTATATGTGTACTACGTTATCGGCAACAAAGTAGTAGTTTGTTGTTAAAATTCCTTCCCGGGCTGTTTGGCCGTAGTCCAATGTTTTCTGCAAAACCAGACGTTTCGGCAGTGCCGTCGACTGCCATCATCAGTGAAAATCGAGTGCGATAACGTGTGGTGGTATACATTAGTGACCACATTACTGTGGTTAAGTCTGAAGCAATAAGTGGAAAGAAGTAGTTTCTATGGAAATATTTCATTTCGTAAATGATTTCAAATATAAATCTTAGAACATGGAAGTCATGTATGGTTCTCCATACCGATATTTTCTTCTGTTTACTTGAGACCACTGTCGATTTCTGCCTTAACCCTGCAAGATATGTCAAAGCCTGTTCCACATGTGTGCTCAAATTGTCATTAAAATCAACATCTTCTCCGTCCTTATCGTGGGGTTCCTCTTGCTCCACACTTAAAAGAAGTTCCTTAAACACAGATGCAGTCAGAAATGTACCTTTTTCACCATCATCTTCATAAACGTTTGACCCGACTGGTAGAGGTAACCGGGATCCTAAAAGAACGAGCTTCAATCTACTCTTAAATTCTGTAAGAAGAGGTGGGTATACTGACTACCAGTACCTACTAAGAATTCTTGAAAATGTGCTTTCTAAAGCGTCTTGGGTGAACCTCCTTGTCTTAATATATTTAAATACATTTTAGTTCATCATAACTATTAATATGAATGTGTAAATTTATTAACGAACGAATTGAAACTAAGAGGCCATTTTGGAAAGGAAGAAACTTTTTCTTCTTCCTTATTCTAATTTTTTTAGTAGTTTCCTCCATTTTATTTTAAAGGTCCATCTGATCCGATAAATGCAAATTCCAATTTTTGAATCGTACAGTTTACAAGGATTAAAAACATCTATTAATAATTTATCGGCACCTTCAAAAACTTTCACTAATTTGCTCGGTTTCCGGGCACTTCAGTTTCAACAGAAGATTTTCTGTGTGGTGTGAAAAGAAATGGTAACCTTATCGTACATTCTGCCTTAAAAGTCCCTTAACCTCAATATGCATTTCCACAGCTTCGGCGCTAGCTTCAGTTCTTCTTCTATAATTTGCTCTATTTAATCTTTTGTTATAAGGATACCTTCTGATAAATGTATGCTGAAATCTAGCAAGTGGTTACAAAGAAGTTTACTACTGCCGAAAAAATTGAAATATATGTTTTCTCTGTTGAAATTCCTAAGGATCTTCATAAACCATGATTTCCATCATTCATATCACAGACAACAGCAACAACACGAAAACCCGAATGCGATAATTTAGAAATAATTTGGAAAAGAATATCTTTTGTATTATTATTATCAAAATCATAATACACAACCTGCTTCTACATTTCTTTCAGCCCTCGTGCCATTACAACTTGCACTTTCGAGTGCGGTTCGTATACTTTAACATCCCTTTGATCATAAGATAGTCTATTGTCCACATTCATATCATCAAAAGAAATGATGAAATTCGTTTTTCTGAAAGCGTCATTGTTCCTCCTCGTGCACTTATCAACGAAATTACGTTCTTCTTGGAGTCCAGGCGAACAGTGAAAATTAATGGTCCACTTAATAAATGTCGAAATTCCTAGAAGAGGAAGTTTAACTTTCTTCTAAGATACTTGTAAGTTTTGTGAGACAGCGAACATAAGTCTAATGCGGCTTCAATATCTTTATTCTCCCATCTAGATTTTTTCTTAATTCCTAACAACATGTTCACTTGCCTTGGAGTAATTATATCAGAGGGTATTTCCTTTACTTTTTTATTTGTAGGTTTTGGCAGTGTCATCATATGTGATTTCATACTATCCAAATGTGATTTTTTCTTCAAATTTTACACATTTGTTTATAATTGTATTCTCTCTCTTGCAACTATTTTTTCTAAGTAACTAATTCGTAGTTTATACGCGTCCAAGTCTTTTTAAAAATTTCATTTTCCATCCCAACGTTTTATTAAGAAGCTCCAATTGACCTAGATCACATCTATTATCTAGACCCCTGTCATCACTCCTGATTTGTTACATTCTTTTTTAATCTTCTTCCTTTTATCTTCGCTGTCTTTTAGAATTTCTTAAGTCCATTTTTTTGTCCGGCGGTCAGATCCCCTTTATTTCTATTTTTGTTTTGTTCTGTTTCCTGCTGGGAATTAGGAAGAAAAAGAGTGGGATCAGCATCTTTTTTAAGAATTTTTTTTTTGAGTTACCCAATCAATTCTAATTGTAAATCATCTTCATAGCTTTTTGGTGAGAAATATTTGAAACAGATCCCAACGTTATTAGATGGATCACTTCCTGTGCAACAGTTCGCCCACAATTTTTTTAATTTATTAGTTTTTGAGAATGCGTGGAAAGAGAAAATATTTCTCGATTTATCACTATAATTACGACAGTTTTGAACTGCACACACATTTTTTTTTTTTTTGTAATATAAAATTAGAAAATCGCACTTACTTGACGTGATTAAATGCCACTAATCTTATCTTCATTATTCATTCAGTAATTGTCAAATTATACCAAATAAATAAATAAAATAAACAATAAACGGTGAACGCATAAACAACTAAAAGTGAACTTATCGAACTAAAAAGGTTTAAGAAAGAATATTCTTCAGTAGTTTTAGTTCAGTCACTGGATATTCCAATTCTTTAATTGATATTGTAGGCCTACACATAATTGTCGTCTGACCGTAACAAAGTGATTCGAAATATAGATTAACCACTGTTACTCACTAAACACCTCCAATCAACTCACCAATGAATAAATATGTGTTTATTCATAACAATTTGAATATCCATAAAGAACACGATATAACGTTTGCGATACAATGTAAACAACACACTCGGGACAGTATACAGTAGAGGTAGGACGATATACCTGTAACAGGTATTATAGAATTATATTTTTGTGGAACGGATGTAACAGTGACTGAAATGTTGAAATACCTGTTATTCGCGGCCTCGCTGTTGCGAGTCGAGGCACGCCCCTACGCAACTATACACAAGTAACAAGTAAACGAATACGCCAAGGCCAAATACTAGGCGTATCACTGGTACACAAGGAACAGCAAGTAATCGATTATTTCAAATACGAGGGGTATCACCGGTACACAAGGAACAACAAGTAAACGAGTATTACAAATACTAGGCGTATCACGAGGAACACTAGTATTTTAGGAACAACTAGTATCAGGCGTATTTCGAGTACGAACTAGTAGGCCTACGAAGTCGCTTTTGGTCCTGAATACTTCATTCTGCGCAAAGAGACGAAGCTGTTTTTAATAAATGAACAAAATTCATACTAATGTTACATTTATTCACGTGTGTTATGCAGATATATAATACAGATTATAATAAATTATATATTATACTAGTCACCAACTTGTTAAATTTTGAAAAACAAATTATATTGTGTTATAACCTACAGAGTGGCTGATAATAGTTGATAAGCCGCTAAGAGCAGATATCTAATGAAATTTTACTGCAAACTGTTTAGGTTATGTTTTTATAAGGGTAATCGGTTTAAATCATGTTTATTCTCATTCACTCTTGTAGCTTACTGATATGTTGTTATTATGTTTTTGATGTTTTTTTTTCACATTATTTGTTGTGCTATACATTATACTTTTGTTAATGTGATTTTAACTTCACTGTACATCTCACGTAAATGATGAGATTGTGTAACGGACATTTATGCACTTTATCTAGTCCTGTTCATTAAATCTTTACTGATCTGATAAGGCTACCCTAAAAACAAGGTGTTGTAACGTTACTGTGGAACGTTATAAATTAATTCAATATATGTACAATATAAATATAAATAAAAAACTCAATTATTAATAATAATTATAGAGATATGATAGGATAAGAATTTGTAATACACATATATGTAAGTAATATGTAGAATAAGAATGGACAGTCTGTCGCCAGCCGAAATAAATATACAATAGAAAACTGTACCTAGTATGTCATAAACGCATAAAAGGTTTTGTGTATCAGAAACAGCAAGAAACGAGCAAGTAACGTTATGAAAGCCGGTTGGTGTCCTTCAGAAGACAAAAGATGACACCCCAATATTTATTGCGATTTTAGAAAGTAGCGTCGTTTTTAGCTATTTAAACGACCACGCGGTAAAAACTACGTGCCCGCACTGTTTGACCAATAAGCAATAGCGTCAGTCAAGCGCACGAGAAAGTAACGAGACAGGAATGGAGAATTTCAAATTCACCGGGGAATATTTCAAACCCTGGCCAATGAGAGTATCATCAACCAGGACGGTGGTGATGGAATCAGTAGACAAACTATAAAAAAAGAGAGAAGCAAGTGAAAGAAGGAAGTTTTTTTTTTTAAGTTTCAATTTCAAGACAAGGTCGGGAAATTTGCGTTACTCTGTACAAGCATTCAATAATGTAATTATAACGGAACGTTATCATTGCTTTGTTTAAAATGTATAAATTAGTTCACTAAATAAAAGTCGAGGAGGAACAAGTTAAAGTATAATGAAGATATTTTGTTAGTGCGTGTAAAGTACGTATTAAGAAGATATTTCATATGTGCGCGTAAAGTTGAATCGAGAAAGTATATTTATGTTATATGCGTGACGTTAAGTACAACGCGAGCGTGTGATTCAAGTTTATGAAGTGGTAATCAATTATGTTTAGTGGAAGTGAAGTGTAATGAGCAACGTAGAACAACTAATCAGGGTCTGGAATCCAGCAAACAAGTAACATATAATATCTTAACAATTCACAACTCTAATATACAAACATAAAAATTAATATCTACCATAAGTATAACTCATCTCGTTCTCAAAAGACCCACACTTGTTCAGATACTAACGATTCAGTTTATATGATATGACATACTAGAAAGAGTATTTAGTAGAATCATTGTATAATTAAGGGAATAAACGAAATATCATAAGAATAGCATTCTAGTACGAGTCGAGTACTTGGATATAATAACTATTAAGAAAATTCATGTTAGTTAAGAAATATCATGTTATATGTTAATTAAAATATTGTATATATATATGTTTGTCAGATGAATAGAATATAATATTGCGGCTCGTTAACCGAAGAATACTTAATAATAGTAAAATTGAAGAATACTAATCAAATAATAATAATACTTTGAAATTAGTTGTAAAATGTGTATCAAACATCTCAATAATATCATATTAGAAATAATAATGTTTATCATCAAGTGTCAGATGCCATGTTTGTAATAAGAAGGAAATAATATAGAATATTAGTATCTGAACGGAACGAGTTATTATTTACTAACAAACCCTGGGATACTCTGCTCTGGCGCCCAACCGAATTAATGATTTATGTAATAATGAGTGGATGTATTTAGTAACAGATATAAAAATCTAAGTCATAAATAGTAAACATCTTTATATATTGTCACTCAAACGTGGATCTCTTAAAATTAAGTTATAGTGTTTTCGTAAATTTGTTTCTTTTATCTAAACTGCTGATTTTAAATTTTTGTCTCTATCACTTTACTTATCATTTGACTAATAGTAGTTTCCAGTTAGTAAAGAAATAAAATAAACTCCATAACAGATAACACATTTAGGTGTAAATGGTAAAACTGCAGCCTAAGATAAATACACGATCTGATGAAGATAAGAATTTACTAAACTTATTAGAAGGTCATCAATAAAACAAGGTAATAAGAAGAGAAAGCTACAAGTTTATCTGAATTTCTTGGAGACTGTAAAACATTCATGATTGATTTATGATATGGTTGGAAGTTTCCATTATTTGCCCAACTTGTGCTTTTGCCAGTACCTATCAGTTGCACATTTGATCTACTAGTAGTGGTTCCCAACCTTTCGGGACCCGCGTACCACTTCGGTCTTCCGCATTCTTATCGAGTACTACCTGATAAGAAAATAAAATAAGATAAGATGAGATATCTAATGTAATTTTACCTCAAACTGTTTAGGTTGTGTTTTTATAAGGGCAATCGGTTTAAATCATGTTTATTCTCATTCACTCTTGTAGCTTACTGTTATGTTTTTATTATTATAATATGTTTCTGATGTTTTTTTTCACATTATTTGTTGTGCTATTCTAAATTTCATTGCCTGAGTTTCGCAACTGATTTGTCTAACCAATGTTAGTTTGTTTACTCGTAGTGAAAATTTAATTAGTATTCCCAAAGGGAGACAGGCCTATAAATACTCTTGTTTCTTATTTTCTTTTAAACAGTAATAGTTTAATAAAGTCACAGTGTAAAGTAACACTGTTAATACTTTTAGTTTCAATTTATTTCTTATAACAAATTATATAGTATAGGTTATATAATATCTTCAAATAAATACACTGCAAGTAGGTTTATTAATACATTAATAGATGTGTCTAGGTGAAAATAAACCTACTTGCAGTGTATTTATTTGAAGATATTACATAGGAGACCTGCAGGAAACTCAACGAGTTACTTACAAAGGAATAATATAGGTTATGTATAATTAGTATATAATAACAGGTATTTGTACCTGTTATTTTTTTGGAACGGTATTTTCATATCCATTATTTTAAAATAACATTAGCCCACCTCTAGTTTTATACAGACTAGACCACGCTGAACAGAGTAACGTCACTGCGGAGCTATCCCCCACCAATTCTCATATTCACGGCACTCCAAGGTTTACGGAATAACCCATCACCGACCTGTGTAACAGGCCCAATAACTTCGTCATCAACTCATCCTCGACGTAGCACATCTAGACCGCCATATGCCCACTGTTGATTTGTGTAGCGTTGTTTGGTAGCATTGTTAGCGTATTTTTGTGTGTTTTCAAAGTTTTCTAATTTAATAATTATATTTAATTATAACTTAATTATATTAATTATACAGTTCGGTGATGAATAACCTCACCATAATAGCCTTTGATAACAATATAGTCCTATTTACTGTACTATAATACCAATGTAAGTGCTTGTTTTTACTGAGTTTAACAAGAGGCATTACTTGACTGTGGGGACACATTTTATGTTACCGAAACTGAAAATAAAAATACACCTGTATTGTTGTAATTGTCAATTGTATTTAATGTTATTATATCATAATTGATACTTAGAAGTGAGGCTATAGAAATTTTTAATTGACATTTGGCAATAGACACAGGTCCCATCAAACTGTATACCAGACATGCAGATGTTTTGATCATAAAAATAGTTTTAGGAGCTTTCCCACGGTTTGTAAAGATTTCACCCTCTTTCTCAATAAGTGGGACTGTCAAGGAAGTGATAAAATCGTAGGAAATTGGCGAGACACATCAAACACATCAAATAAGAATTAATGGTGACAAGGTCCAGACAGAACACATAAATGTCGCCATAAAGTTGATATCCTTTTGGGGTAAGTCAAGTAATGGATCAAAAGTGTGAAGGCAGGTGTACTCCGTGTGAACATTGGTGTGAACAGGTGTCGTACTCCGTGAGAACTTTTAATCTAAAATAGTGAAACCCCACCAAATCGTGACGTAGGGTCACATGATACAGGCCTTGACGAATAATAGGAAGTCTTATAAAAATTTTAAGAAACTACCCTCACTTCAACTAGTTTTAGCCAATCATAGTTAACTTTTTAGAGATAAGAGAATGGTAGCCAATCATATTTAAGGTTTTAGAATTAAGAGGAGAGAACAGTCGCACCACTAAGAATAGGGGTTACACCCACGAATTGTGTATTATAAAAATTCAAGCAAAAACTGGAGTAAACCGATTTGATTGTGAGTGTTCTGAGAGAGCTCATATCTGTCTCAATTGACTTGTTCTTTGATCTGAGTTAGAAGGCGTTTTAAGAGAGCCTCTCTAGCCAGTAATGGTCAGTCATACTTTTTATTCTTTGTTAATATTTAAAGTGCAACTAAAGTAGTTACATTATTTGTTGAAACTAAGTATTAGTAACTGAAGGTATTTAGAGTTGAGTAAAAGCAATTGATTTAATTGAATTACGTTAATTTCGATAATTATTATTATAAAAATAATTGTAAAAAGTTTTGTATTTGCGAATCATCAATAAATTGCCTTCAGAGAAGAACGGTTCATATCTATGGTTCAAATTCACCCCCGGAACCACGTAAACTAACAGTTGTAGCCTAGCAGCCACTCGATAGGTTACAACAGTATTAAGTGAAATTGAATTGGGAACGAACATTTCTGCATTTAGAGAACGATGTTTTTCCTATAAACATGTTGAATTTCTTTGCTTCCATCAAAGTCAAAATGAGTGTTTCATTTCAAGATTTTTGTATTAAAACTATTTTATTGCAACAATAATTACTAAAATGATACAATAATACTGCACCAGTAAGGGTGCCTGTCAGCAAAGCAGTGGCGGCTGGTGTTATGGTTGCAGCGTTGCACCAAAATAGAATAACTAAACTGTAAACTAATATACGAAAACATTAAGCAGTTAAGAGTGTCATAAATTTCAACGGAGAGCGTATTATATTCTATGCGGCAATGTTCACTTACTATTCAAATGTGGCGCGCAGGCTGGTGGTTGTAGGCCGCTTGCAACTTGAAGAGTAAATGACAGACTACACAAACATATGGGAGAACGTGCGTTACTCTTCACAACTGCCCTATGTTCCCTATGTTAGTTAGGCGGTAGAAAAGCTTCTGGAACACTCCACTAGTAACGTTGTAGCTCATTCTTAGTTGTGTCATAAAGTCTGCACAGTCTTCTTGATTTGTAAGTTGCGTCAGGTTTAGTGTTTATGTTACAGCGAATGTTGAAGACTAGTAAAGGTTGACTGGGGATTGTCAACATTCACCAAACTGGTCGGTGGAAGTTGATAGTAAAATTGAGCGCTCAACTCTCACTAGTAAGTGTCGACCTTCACCAGCTGTTTGCAGGGATTGTGAAAAATAGATCGGTTGGGTGTGTCATTGATCTCCATCTGACGACTGAAGAATGTTTCCCGCCCATTTATTGTTTTGATGCAGTTGTCGTGAGGTGATTATTGTTCGTTGAGTTGTTGAGCTTGTGTTTTTTTAATTGTTAAGTGTGTATTGTTAAGTGTGTGTAGTTTGTAATTTTGTAACCATGACTAAATCCGTGCAATTTTATGAACAACTTAAAAGTGATCGTAAATTGTCCAAAGTGAATTCCGTGTACATGGATAAGCTGAAGTATGAATTTCTAATTAATAGGGCTAAAAGCGTAAAATCAAAACCTAATAAGGAAGGGAACGATTTTTGAATTCAACTCGTTTTTGAAAAGGTATGATATTATTGAAAAAATAGAATCACGAAATTAATATCACCAGTTACACAAGAAAATAGTATCAAGTATTTTGTATATGATGAACTTTTTAAAGTGTTGAATGACGCTCATATTATTATTGGTCATGATCGTCGCGACCGTATGGTAAAACATTTAAAAACTAAATACGAAAATATCACCTACAAAGATATAGGCCTATTGATTTATTTAAATATTTGTGAGCCTTGCTTGCAGAAGCAAAAGAGCCAGAAGAAAGGAAAAGGAATTGTAGTAAAGTCAATGCTATTTAAGGATTTGAATCATAGATGCCAAATTGATTTAATTGATTTACAATCGCAACCAGATTGTGAATACAAATTTATACTAGTATACCAAGATCACCTAACAAAATTTGTTGTACTTAGAGCGCTCAAGTCCAAGACGGCTGATGAGGTTTGTGAAAATGTAATAGATATTTTTTACATTGCTTGGGGCACCTTCAGTATTACAGTCTGATAATAGCCGGAAGTTTGTAAAGGAAATTATGAAATAAATTAGTTGATTTGTGAGCTAATTATAAAATTGTCCACGGCAAACCTAGTCACGGTCAAAGCCAAGGGAGTGTCGAGAGAGCTAATCAAGACGTGGAAAACATGCTTAGCCTATTACGTAGATTCAAGATCAAAAAACATCCCACTGGAGTCATGGTTTGAAATTCATTCAACTCATGAAAAATAGTGCATTACACAGTGATATAAAAACATCACCATACGAAGCGGTGTTTGGTTGTCCACCTAGGCATGGATTAGCTTCTTCGAAAATACCTATTGAATCCTTATCTAACGTAGAATCTGAAGAGGACTTTGAAGCTGTAATTAGGCAAATTAATGTTAGCGGTGAACATGAAACAGAAGAAACTCAGGTAGGAGAAGATGAGAGCCCTTATGTGATGGAACACGATGAAAGCCCCGATGTGATGGAACAAGATGAGACCATGCTTTTAGAACAGGAAAATAGGCTAGAAGATACTTCATACAGCTTAACCGACCTCGACCAATCGACACTAGAAATAAAAAGACAAAGAGAGGATGCATTCAACTGCTTTACAAACCAAGCAAACCGGATGAAACGTACATCAGACCAGAATCTACCACAGGTGGATAAAGGTTGTACTGTACGAATTCCAGTTCCTGATGTAGACCGTGGAAGAGGAGATTCCAGATCAGTTCTTGGTATCGTCTTGGACTTAGTGGATGATACATTTTAGCGACTTTGAACCAAAGATGGTGTGCTGAAGCAGCTATATCCTAGGTAAGTTTTTATCCCAGGTAAAACTAGTTTTTATGCTAGGTAAGCTCTTTTAAAATAAAGAGATTGTTAGGGACATAAATAGACAGAGGATGGAAGGGGTTAAAAATACAGCACAGCCACACCACATGCACACATATGCAAACTCATACAAACACTGAACTTATTAATCAATTTATAATCTACAGATAATTTCAATTTTGCAGATCACAATTTAGTGCTTGTCCTACAAACATTATTAAAGAAAGTAAAGTACCACTGGACAAGACACTTTCTTTACGGACCATTGCAACAGCCCAATCTACTGTAAATGACCAAGGATTCTTTAAGTGCACTTGCCGAACTAAATGTAAATCAAAAAATGTACCTGCAAGAAAAATAATGTACTGTAAAATTAAACTGACATGAAGCAGCGCGCAGGTTGTAGTGGGTAGAAGTCGGGAGGAGTTGAAGCCAGAGAGAGAAAAATGTCTACTAACGCAGTTAAAAATATTGGCCTACTCTCTGAATTGTGAATGAGACGCACGTATGAGATGAGTAATGGATTTTAAGACGGATTAAGTTTTTATACCTAATGTGCCGAAGTTACGCTTCTTTAATTAAAGATAAAAGGAAATAGTAAAATTTACGTTTTTATCTGTAAAGGTACTAAAATTTAAAAACTGATATCTCTTATAATGACAGCTGAAATAAAGCAGTTATACTGCCTTGTCAATTTACAATTATTTTCTTTTTATTATTTTTATAACTTTATTTACTTAATTTTCTATTGTCTATGCATTCTTATAATGTTTTCAATTGTTTATTTTTAATTTTAAAAGTTTTTATGTATTTATTGGGGTTGTCGGTACTGAAGTAAAATCTTTACTTTGTAGAGAATTGTAGCTCCTCCACATGTTCGTAATTATAGTAGTTCCAGACTGAACGTTTTTCTCAGTTACATCCAACAAAGCGTTAGCATCCCATTTATTTACATCTTTCAGGAAGAATTTTTTACTCCTTCTGTCTATCTCTCCGATTACCCACCGAATCTTCACCAGTCGATCCCCGTTACACTTTCTCTTGCGGAACGCACTTTCGTCTATTACCACTGTGCGACCAACACCACCAATTTTTGTACTGTTCTGTGACAAAAATATAGTTAATATTTTCCGAAACTCGGAAATTAATTTTCTTGTCTTTTCGTATTTAATTCGGTTTCTTTTGTAATTATAGAAATCGGGTATTTAAAAATCCACGCAAATAAAACGCACTACACGGGTTCTGTTGGATTCCGCCCTATGCCAAGAAACGTATTGTCTCGCTCGCAGATTTTTGATCTACATTGGTTTGTCCCGCACCTGTGTAGCCTATCACATTTTTATTAAAACCTTTGTTGAGATACATTTTACCCCACACTTCAAACATTCAATCCTGTTGCGTGTATTCAGTCTGTCATACATTTCCTTATTCCGTTGTCCCTCACGTAATTTCTCAAAGAATTAATGCTTTTAAAATACAATCCAGAAAATAATATAAACTCTCGAAACTTTGAATGTGATTATGAACTTTAAATACAAAAATAGCTGCTCGTTATTCTTATAGTATCTCACGTGTTGCACTTATGAGCAAAAATAGTTATGCTGAATGTAGGAGTAGTTGGGAAGGGGAGGGTGGAATGCCACTTATTCCACCGTGGCCCGTCTGGCGACGGTTACCGCCTTATCTAGTACCGAAACCCTTATACTTTATGTCTATAGTTATGCATAATTCCTACTTTAACACACGGAGCTAACTCAGGAATATTGTGATTATTGTGATTAACTCAGTTAAATGATTATTGAACTTGGCTGACACTGGTAATAGCATTGGAGAAAGGAATTGACCCCCCTGATTCGCCCCAGCAGTTATGCCACTGCGTCAGAATAATACTGAGTAACCAGCAGCATATAATGGATAATCTGAGCACTTGGAATACTGTAAACCTAGACAGTCATAAATGTATATGCATTTTGGAATAAAATAACTGAATATTCTCTAAAAATAAAATAGTGAATTCTTTGGTGTTAACAAAATTAAATTTCTCTTATCAAAAAAATGAAATAATTATTTTGTGTTAAATTAGGCCTATGAATAATTAATCATGATCATCATTATTATTATTACTATTACTATTATAAAACTGTATTAATATGTACGTTAATATATTACATAATGTTATATATAATCGTGCGCTATTAATATTATATAATAATAAAATAAATTAATTGATGACTCGTTGGGCACTTGGTGAAATATATTAATACAAAGGTTTTGTAAAATATATAAAAACACTTGGTAAGTTTCACAAATTTTTTAATTAACTCTGACAGCTGTTTCGACTAACTAAGCCATTGTCAAAGAGGCGAATGAATGAAAATTACTATACACAGGATGTGAGTGGAGTGTAGGTGGTGAACATCTGTTTAGGGCGTATCTGGTACATCTGTGTTGAGATGGCGAGGGGGGTGTGCAAGAGACAAGGGAAGGTCAGGTGTCTTTAAAAACTTAATACAATCATGAATTCAAAATATAAAATTAACTAAACTAAATATAATCTGAATGTAAAATATAAAATGAACTGAACTAAATATAAACTGAATGCAAAATTTAAAATAATGATGAACATTCAAAATAATATAAAATAAACTAAACTAAATAACAGATTTTAATAAAGGGGAAACACAAAATTCAGTCTGTTCATTGGTTAAATTTTTGTTATTTTTTATTGCTTTTTTAATTTCTAAAATTTCTAACAAATCCATTTTTTTACCTTTTTGTATGTTGTGGAGTAGTGTTATGTTTTTTGTGTCTATGAAGTGATTGTGTTGTAAGCAATGATCATGCCCGAATTGCTTCGTTTTGGGGTAGTAGCAAACAGAGTACATGCAAGGCAATGAAGAGTCTATTTTGAAGAGCTCCAGATTAACCAATCTCTGGGGTACTGCTCTCGATTATTTGCAGATTTAGAATTGAGAAGATTATTTAGGTTGAGTTATTGAGAATTGAGAATTGAGAGTTAGGAAACAGTTTTCCTGTTTTGTCCCTCGGGAATGTCTTCTTAGCCTGCTTAAATAATTCGTCAACTTTGATATTATTCTGAGAGACAATATTTTGCCGGTTAATGTCATTAATTATTTCTGGCCATGTACCTGGATCGGTAAAATCTAAGACTTTGTTATCATTGTTACAAATCTCACCAGTCCCGTTGTCACTTTGACAATTATTATTCTTATTTACAGAGTCTAAAATTTTTCCTACCTGGAGTATAGGAGTACAGTCTTGCCTGTATCATCGTTAGTTTCGGTCGGTTCACTTGACACCATCAACGTATCAGAATCATTTGTCTTACAGGGAGGTAAACTTTCACTTTCAATATTTCCATCTTCAACAGAGAAAGGATGGTCATCACTGTCGTCACTCTTTTTAAAGAACTTTGTAATACTCTGCCGTCCTACAGCACCTGTTGCTTCTTTCATTGCTTTCAGCTTTCAATAATAATAATAATAATAATAAACTTTCACACTTAGGACTTCAAAATAATACAATTAATAACTGAAATCGAAAAAACTAGTAGCCCACTGCTTAACGCAAAAACAATTTCTCACAAACTGACAAACAAAGCATCCGATTCGGGCATGATCATTGCTTGCAACACAATCACTTCATAGACACAAAAAACATAACACTACTCCACAACATACAAAAAGGTAAAAAATGGATTTGTTAGAAATTTTGGAAATTAAAAAAGCAATACAAAATAACAAAAATTTAACCAATGAACAGACTGAATTTTGTGTTTCCCCTTTATTAAAATCTGTTATTTAGTTTAGTTTATTTTATATTATTTTGAATGTTTTCATTATTTAAATTTTGCATTCAGTTTATATTTAGTTCAGTTCATTTTATATTTTACATTCAGATTATATTTAGTTTAGTTAATTTTATATTTTGCATTCATGATTGTATTTAGTTTTTAAGACACCTGACCTTCCCTTGTCTCTTGCACACCCCCTCGCCATCTCAACACAGATGTTCCAGATACGCCCCAAACAGATGTTCACCACCTATACTCCACTCACATCCTGTGTATAGTAATTTTCATTCATTCGCCTCTTTGACAATGGCTTAGTTAGTCGAAACAGCTGTCAGAGTTAATTAAAAAATTTGTGAAACTTACCAAGTGTTTTTATATATATTTTACAAAACCTTTGTAATAAAATAAATGTTTTTGAACGAACTAAAGTTATATGCAACGGAAAATGCCACTCAATCCGCTGGACGGGGCCGCCGCAGTAGGTCTACTGTAAAACCCTCTTAACAACAGATGCACCTTTTTAGTGGCCATAAAAATAACCTTTTTGAAGTGAAGGGTACTAGCATGTAAGCGGACGACTACGGCCCCGTTCAGTACCGACAACCCATTTATTGTTTTCTAATTACATTAGTACATTTTTAAATATTTTACTAAATACTTTACCAAAATAAATTTTACAGCCCTACTAAGACCACAACACACACACACACACACACACAGAGTTAGCATGTAACTTACTTTTTACTAACTTACCTAACTTTTTACTAACCAATTATTTTTATAATTTTAAAATTGTTTTGTTATTCTTTTAATTATTTTTAAGGTTTTTTTTAACTTAGTACGTTTTATATTTAAGAAACGTTACTATTTTTTTACTAAGTTAGCCTACTAAATACTAAAAATTTGGTTGTAGGCAAGTTTTGATTTCGATTACGACCAGGCCCCCCACATCAATCTGTGGGCCCCGTTGCCAGCTGTTATGGCGGGCCCCTCCCCCCACCTCACATAATAAAAAATAATCTTTGCGGGAATCCTTGTCCCTTTTCCACTGTTTATGTTTGAACAGAGACATTTTGAATTTTGAAGCATTTTCCACAGTTTAATCCTAAAACATACTCCATATAGGTTTATAAGAGTGACATATACGATATACCACATAATAAGCAAGACATTTAGGTAAAAAAGTATTGAATAAACAAAAATAAACATTTGGTTAATAAACATAGTAACTAGTAACATATAGTTTTAATATCCGCAAAATCAAAATGTTATTTGTATATGTACAATTCTATAATGAAATTAAAAATCAAAGCAACTGATTAAAATAGAATTCAAACTTTAGTAATACTTAATAGAAAAAGTATAAGTGTCCATCTTGAAAAACAAACATGAATCAATTATTATACATTTTTCTTGCTTTCATCATGGAGAATGTATCAATTACATCTCTGAAGTCAATGCTTGAAGCAAGACGGTGTTCAATGGCCAATACAGCCAGCGAGTTAAGTCGTTTTTGGCTCAATGATGAGCGTTGCCCTGTCTTCAATACGTTTCCAAGCTTACTGAATGCTCTTTCTGCTGATGCAACTGTTACTGGAATCGTACAAAAAATTCTGAGGGCAATACAAACATTCATAAAAACTGGTTCCAATTGTTTTTCATAGATTGAGTTAAGTAATTGTAACGGGTTATTTTTAGAATTTGGCAGAACCTGAAACACTGTGTTTGAAATATATTTTAGGTGTAAAATCTCATCACAAAAGTTCACTGATAAATCGTTTTTGTAAGTGCTGACTAGTTTTGTAGCCTTACATTTCAAATCACTTTCTTCCAACGAGTTGAATTTAAGAATTGGACTGAAAAGTTCAGTTAGTGAATTGGTTGCTTCAAATCTTGTTTTGAGGTCATATAAAATAAAATCCAAAGCCCTGTAAACTATGTTAGTTTTAAAATTTCTTCTTCGGGTTTCTGATGAAGGAGAAAGACGACTTCTTTTATTCGGATTCGGAAACGAAGATGGTATTTTCATTGTTTGCGCTACTAAGCGTGACTCGTTGATGATTTCTGTCCACGAGTCTCTGAGTCGCTGCATGTCCTCATGTAAGTCATTTATCAGTTTGACCTGGATGCCCAGAGAAATCTCTTGAGACTGAATTATTACACTTCTTTCATTAATGCAGCCCAACACCTTAAACCAAAAGACTGTCATACAGAGGCCTTGAAAAGAAGAAAAATATTTCTTTAGACCTATAACTTTGTTATACGCTTTTGGTTCGAGGCTTGACTTCAACTCGCTTAATACTCGCTCCAAGGCCTTTAACACTCCTGGATAGTGCTTTGCAACTGGAACCACGGCCTCAAATCGCTCATACCATCTTGTTTGTGATTGCTTATTTAGGGAAAGTGGCACTTCAGTTGTCAAAATGTTCCATCTTGCTGGGCTATGTGGAAAAAAAGGAGTACATTGTTTCCAAATTTCCAATGAAATTCATAACCTCTGGGCACATTTTAGCTGCATTAACTCCTATTCTGTTTAAGGAGTGAGCTCCACATGGAGAATAAATAGTCTAATATCTAATATCATCATTTTTTCTAATAGTCTTGTTTTTACGCCTTTGACTTTTCCACACATATTTGACCCTCCGTCGTACCCTTGACCTCTACAGTCCTCAAGAAGGATATTATTTTCTGCTGAAACAGTTACAATCTCATTAGTAATATCTTCTCCAGTTTTTTTTCTTTAAGTTTAGAAACTTAACAAGTCTTTCTTTTATTTCATATTGCCTTGTGTCTTTATTTTGAGTGACATATCTCAAAATAAAAACGTTCTGTTCTTGATGCGACACATCAGGAGTTGCATCAACGAACAACCCATATTAAATCGCTTCTTGTCTTTCTTCAAGTATAACTTTAAACATTTTTTCACCGCAAAGTGAAATGAACTCATTCTGACTCATCCAAGATAAGTAGTGAGCTTGACCTTTCATGTTTTTTCCTTGTAATTGAAGAGTTTTTACCTTAGCCAAGTGCTCCTTTGTAATTGCATCGAATTTTCCTATTAATTCCAAGGTTCCGAGAAAGTTTCCATTATTTACATCTCCAATCGATATATTATTCCCTTGGAAAGGCAACCCCCTTGATGCTAAAACAGTGATACATCCAAAATTCTTTGTAATATTGCCTTCCATTTTTCTGCTTCATTTAAAATTTGTTTTTGAAGACCACTATCAATACTTTTGCAATTAATTGATTGTTGGAGGGATTTCCATTGACAATAGCACTTTCGATGTTCACCGCTGTTTTCATGTTCGGGAAGTTTGTTATACAACGTTTTCCACGCGAATTCAGCCGGAGAAAACCCTCCGTTTGCCAATTTGCTTCGTTTTGGGGTAGTAGCAAACACAGTACATGCATGGCAATGAAGAGTCTATTTTGAAGAGCTCCAGATTAACCAATCTCTGGGGTACTGCTCTCGATTATTTGCAGATTTAGAATTGAGAAGATAGTTAGGAAACAGTTTTCCTGTTTTGTCCCTCGGGAATGTCTTCTTAGCCTGCTTAAATAATTCGTCAACTTTGATATTATTCTGAGAGACAATATTTTGCCGGTTAATGTCATTAATTATTTCTGGCCATGTACCTGGATCGGTAAAATCTAAGACTTTGTTATCATTGTTACAAATCTCACCAGTCCCGTTGTCACTTTGACAATTATTATTCTTATTTACAGAGTCTAAAATTTTTCCTACCTGGAGTATAGGAGTACAGTCTTGCCTGTATCATCGTTAGTTTCGGTCGGTTCACTTGACACCATCAACGTATCAGAATCATTTGTCTTACAGGAAGGTAAACTTTCACTTTCAATATTTCCATCTTCAACAGAGAAAGGATGGTCATCACTGTCGTCACTCTTTTTAAAAAACTTTGTAATACTCTGCCGTCCTACAGCACCTGTTGCTTCTTTCATTGCTTTCAACTTTCAATAATAATAATAATAATAATAATAATAATAATAATAATAATAATAAACTTTCACACTTAGGACTTCAAAATAATACAATTAATAACTGAAATCGAAAAAACTAGTAGCCCACTGCTTAACGCAAAAACAATCTCTCACAAACTGACAAACAAAGCATCCGATTCGGGCATGCGACTGTTGCATTGACCTTGAGCCATGTCTACACTCTACACCCAGGGGGGGGCCATTCCGGCTTCCCGCGCTAACCTAAAGATCAGCTGTTGTTGGCGCGTGACGTCGACTGGTGGAAGAAATACGCGCGAGTCTTGATTTACCATGCAATCTTACCTGAGACAATGTCCTACTTAGCATCTCTCTGCTGTTTACACGAAATATTAACAATAATTGTAATGAGCTATTCATATAGAAAAAGGATTAAACAACAAGATTAAATGGTTTCCGGCAAAAACTAATGGTAAAATCTATTTCTACATTTAATAGAAAAGTAAGCAAGTCTGTCCACATATAACATTGACAAAATGGCACAAGATGTAAAATTAAGTCGGAAAGGAGGCGATATTTTATATATATATATATATATAATTTTTTATTATTCGTTAATTTTATATTAATAGAATTATTTTGATTGTTATTAATTTACTTAGAAACCTCTGATGATACTGATATTTTTCAGTGAAACGTGCGTCAGGTGTTAAAAAGAATATACGAAATTATACTATTTGCAGAAGAAACAAATTGAAAACATCACAAATTATATATATATATATATATATATATATATAATATGCCTGCGTGGGTGGGTGCGCGTACGTGCACACGCGTGCACGCATGAGTGCGTGTATAAACATTTCTATATAGTGTAATATATTTGAAACAAGCTTCCAATTATTATAATTATAATCAATATCATAATCATTTTCTTTATCTACATTTTCATTGTTATAACGTTAAAAACTGAAGCTAGTACGTTTAGTTGTAAACATAAATACTTTTATCAACGAAATGAAAATGATTATTTAGTTGATACATACCTTCATAGGTGCTTAAATTTTTTAAGACGAAGCTACCCAAAGCCGACTCTTTGTTGCTGCATACTTTTCAAGTGACTTGAGTTTGAGCTGTTTGTTCAGATGGCGGATTCTGATGAATGTTCTTGTCCTGACGTACAGACAAATGACTTTCTCTGGAAATTTAGATTTGAGTAAGGTGACCAAATAAGAGATAACTTTCACTTGTTTTGATACTGTACGTCCGTGGAAAGAAGTAAAAACTATCTCAAACTGAATCAGTTTTTGTAACCACTCGTCTGACGGATGGGTAAGCCCCCCCTTTGATATAATCGATATCCAGTCATGACTATGTTCCCCGGAAAGACGTAATGTTTCGCCTCTCACACCTAGACTTTCATCAATGAAGCGGCACTTGAATGCGATGTACCCGGCCAGATATTTTAAGGCATCTTGAGGAACATCGTTGTCACTTGCAGACGGGGCCAAGTCCTCTGTTTTTAACAATTCTGCTTCGTCGGTGTCATTATTCGGAGAACTTGGTATTAACGTATGTTCAACTATGTCTATGCATAGTTCATTGGTAACAAACTGGATGAAATCCTCGTCAGAGTCATTTGATTCCATAACTTCAGTGGAATGAATGCTACCATCCTCAGCCACAGACGCACTTCCAGATAACGGTATATCGTCCGTGCTACCCGTTAAAAGCAAGAGCCGAATTCTATTGCGCACTTCAAAGGGAGTGGGATTATTATAAAAGACGCCTAATCCCCGAATTCGTGAATGAAAGTTTTCAAGGCAATCTTGATTGAATCTAGCGGTCAAAATGTACGTTGGACGTGTGTGCTACGATTCATCAGATGACGTAATTCTGGGGCCCCACAGTAATTCAGGTGGTCATGATTAGAGATCTGTTTGCCAAGTGGAAGCAACCCATTTATTATGATTTTGATGTGACCATGGCAAATGTATTGCTTAAAAGCATTATCAGTGCCGTTGAGAGCAGTAATATTCATGTAGCGGCTGTGACGTGTGATATGGGGGGAAAGAATTCAAAAGTCTGGAAGGAATTAGATGTAAACACAGAAAAAAATTTCTTCATTAACCCAACTACAAACGATAAGGTGTGGGTTTTCTGTGACGTACCTCATCTTTTGAAGCTGCTTAGACCATGAAGCTGATTTTCTAGACCATGGGTTGTTACTTTGCGACGGCACTGAGCTTAAAAAGGATACAATCGAAAATCTGTTACAGTAACAGAAAGGAGAATTGACGATTTTACACAATATTAGTCAGATGCACCTTAACGTAACTGGTCGATCTCGTCAAAATGTAAGATTTGCTGCACAGTTGTTTTCTAATCGTACAGCAAAGGCGCTGAAGTATGTTGCAAATAAAGAGCGCGAAAGCAGATTCATCGAACTGGTAAACGATGCATTTGATGTTTTAAACTCGAGACTTCCAAAAGACCAGAAAACGCCCCTCAGAAGTGGGTATGGCATGAATTTAAGGAGCCAAGAAAATACTTTAAAAAAGGATTTTGGAAGTAATAACTAACATGCGAGTAGCAAGTAAAAAAAGTTGACTACCTTTTCAGAAAGGTTTCGTTATATCTTTAAATTCATTGTTCGGCCTTTATGAACAAATGACAATGATTCATGGGGTGACGTACATTTTGACCGCTAGATTCAATCAAGATTGCCTTGAAAACTTTTTTTCACGAATTCGGGGATTAGGCGTCTTTTATAATAATCCCACTCCCTTTGAAGTGCGCAACAGAATTCGGCTCTTGCTTTTAACGGGTAGCACGGACGATATACCGTTATCTGGAAGTGCGTCTGTGGCTGAGGATGGTAGCATTCATTCCACCGAAGTTATGGAATCAAATGACTCTGACGAGGATTTCATCCAGTTTGTTACCAATGAACTATGCATAGACATAGTTGAACATACGTTAATACCAAGTTCTCCGAATAATGACACCGACGAAGCAGAATTGTTAAAAACAGAAGACTTGGCCCCGTCTGCAAGTGACAACGATGTTCCTCAAGATGCCTTAAAATATCTGGCCGGGTACATCGCATTCAAGTGCCGCTTCATTGATGAAAGTCTAGGTGTGAGAGGCGAAACATTGCGTCTTTCCGGGGAACATAGTCATGACTGGATATCGATTATATCAAAGGGGGGGCTTACCCATCCGTCAGACGAGTGGTTACAAAAACTGATTCAGTTTGAGATAGTTTTTACTTCTTTCCACGGACGTACAGTATCAAAACAAGTGAAAGTTATCCCTTATTTGATCACCTTACTCAAATCTAAATTTCCAGAGAAAGTCATTTGCCTGTACGTCAGGACAAGAACATTCATCAGAATCCGCCATCTGAACAAACAGCTCAAACTCAAGTCACTTGAAAAGTATGCAGCAACAAAGAGTCGGCTTTGGGTAGCTTCGTCTTCAAAAATTTAAGTCACCTATGAAGGTATGTATCAACTAAATAACCATTTTCATTTCATTTCGTTGATAAAAGTATTTATGTTTACAACTAAACGTACTAGCTTCAGTTTTTAACGTTATAACAATGAAAATGTTGATAAAGAAAATGATTATGATATTGATTATAATTATAATAATTGGAAGCTTGTTTCAAATATATTATACTATATAGAAATGTTTATACGCGCACCCACCCACGCAGGCATATTATATATGCTAGAAACATGTTCCTAAAGGAAAAAATATATCTTGAGGTAAAATAATTATAAGTATTATAGTATTATATACATCAAGAAACGGACTGTATCAGAAAGTAATTGAAATATATATATATATATATATATATATATATATATATATAATTTGTGATGTTTTCAATTTGTTTCTTCTGCAAGTAGTATAATTTCGTATATTCTTTTTAACACCTGACGCACGTTTCACTGAAAAATATCAGTATCATCAGAGGTTTCTAAGTAAATTAATAACAATCGAAATAATTCTATTAATATAAAATTAACGAATAATAAAAAATTATATATATATATATATATATATATATATAATATCGCCTCCTTTCCGACTTAATTTTACATCTTGTTCCATTTTGTCAATGTTATATGTGGACAGACTTGCTTACTTTTCTATTAAATGTAGAAATAGATTTTACCATTATTTTTTGCCGCAAACCATTTAATCTTGTTGTTTAATCCTTTTGTCTATATGAATAGCTCATTACAATTATAGTTAATATTTCGTGTAAACAGCACAGAGATGCTAAGTAGGACATTGTCTCAGGTAAGATTGCATGGTAAATCAAGACTCGCGCGTATTTCTTCCACCATGACGTCAGAGCGAAGCAACCAATGGGAGCGTAATTGGCCGGAGTGGCCTACCTTATTATTCTAGTTACATTGCTCTACACCAGGGTTGGGTAGAGAATGATGCCACGCGTTATACGCGATGACTGTTAGCAGCTAGTGGCGGTTTCTGGCGTTGAAATTGCCGAGTCGATAGGCTAATTTCAAACGCCGTGGTATTACAACTACCTACTACCTACTTAGTTGTTTTAGTTAAGAGATTTTTACATTTTAATTTGACATGTGAAAAAGTTATTTTCAACATCGTCGCCAGTATTATGATTTTATTTTTTAGTCACATTTTTTTTGCTCCTTTGCGGGCCCCCCTGACCCACGGGCCCCGTTTTCATGGCAACGGCAGTACCGCCTATGTGGGGGCCCTGATTACGACACGACCGTAGACTAAAAGTGGACATTTTGTAAGCCGAAACAAGCGTCAGACACAACAGAAAGAGACAATGATAAAGATTTTACAATATTATAAAATGTTTAATACTGCCATTATTTTGTAAACAGTGACTTGGCGTGTTGTGTCTGTTGCAATGTTTCTCCAAAGTCGAGCCTAGACATCAACAATCGTTGTATATTTTGGAATGTGTAACACTTTGTGTACATGTTATGATTCACGAAAAAACGTAGTAATATATGATCCACATTGTTCTGGCATGTTAATTTGTTTGAACTCGCACGTGAAATGTGTGTGTGTGTGTGTGTGTGTGTGTGTGTGTGTGTGTGTGTGTGTGTGTGTGTGTGTGTGTGTGTTTTAAAAAAAAGCAGATGTAAACTATCCATAAAGAACAGGTGAGACAATATTAATGCAACAATTAGACTGAAACTATCTATCTATCTATCTATTTTATAAGTAGTATAAAGCACCTCACTTAACGTAGTAAGCACATTTACTTACACGCAATTACAGTTATTTAGGTAAGTTCTTCACCCTACTAATATTTCCGTCACTGTTATCACCGTTAGCCTATTATCACTATCACTCAAATTGCCTCAAAGGAAGCGACAGACAAAGACTACACGTCTTTCAGGATTTGTTTGGGAGGACGCCTTAATTTTAATGGATATTTATGCTTACTTCATTAATTTCGGGACGATTGTATCAACTATGCTTATAATTACTGTACCGTCAAAGCTTACATGCTTTTAACTACCTTTTAATTACATATTAGCAAATGTAGTGTAGGCTACATTACCTTTACACTTTAGCACTTTAAGTTTCCCTTAATCAAGGGGCTACGCGTGTTTGAATACTTCACTACTCTTTGTAGAAAACATGTATAATTTGACTGAGTAATTTTACTGTATAATTTCACTGAGTAATTTTATGTATAATTTAAATTGAGTAATTTTACTGGTAAGCGTTGGCATCACTGAGCGAGGCTAATTCCCATCGCTTGATTGACGTGACTGGCTGTTAGCAAAGAGAAGGTATGTAGGACACGGTATCTTCGTATCTTCACAGTTGCATAGCGTCTTTCTAGTCATATAGTTTTCTCCAGCACATATCGTATATAGTATGCTACTGTAATACGTATCTTATATTTACGTAGTCCTATGTAATTTTTAGTGTTGTGATTTAGTGTGGATTAAATTTTAAAGCATGGGCCTGCGGAAGGTTCTCTTTGCAATTGTTTGACTTTTATGTTTTAAAATATTTGCTTCTTAATTATTCGAACCGAATTCTTGCAGTCGAAAATATAATAGTTAACTTATATTTTTACCTCATTGCCTGAACAAGTTTTCTCTCATTGCGAGCTTCAACAGAGCCTCTGATTGTTAAAATATTTAAAAATGAATACTTAATCAAATTTAATATTTAATGATAAAATATACTGTAACAGTAATATAAAATATTTAATAGTACATAATATTACATACGAAATATTTACTATTGAAATAATAATAAAATTTAATTTAATAATAAATATTAATATTAACAAAATAATAGTTTCAAATTTAAAGCTGAACTGTAGACTAAGTGTGCAGTCGGAAACTGTGCAGTAACATTGTTTTTTAAAAATTAAATTATATGTATGTCCATTTGTAAATGTTTTTTTTTTTGCATTGTTCTTTAAACGCATAAGTTGGCGAGGTGCGGTGAAAGTTGACAGGATGGTTAAAAGGGAACATTTATTTGTAATAGGGAAATTTCGCGACAGTAGTGGCACTACTGATGGAATTGATTTCAGTGAGAACAAACCGGAAATTCCAGCTGGCGGGGTCGATGACTTCCACGTGCTGGAGGGGGCATCCAGTTCCCTCCTGCACAACACTCTGTCCTTCCTCCTTCCGTAAAACGAAAATATAATTGTGAAATGTATAGCAGCATTTTACAAAGAGAAAATGAAAATAAAAGTGGGCGAAATATTGAGAAAATGTAAGAAGGAGAATACTACAAGTAAGTTAGCGTGTATCAAATGGTACAATGTAAGGGGACTGTTCTCGCTGCAGAAATTATTTAACTTTTTGAAATAAAACTTTAATCTGTCGTCTGTCAGTCTTACCACGACAGATTTATACGTGGTATAAACCGTATATGATTTACGGTTGTAAACCAAGAAAGGTATAGGTTCATGATTAATGCGGCTCAATAGTACGCTCGCTACTTGATGGAAAAGCTAATGGTCCAAACTTAATAATTTCCGCAAACTATATCTCCGCAGACGGGATATCTATTTTGTACTCGGTTTTATCAAATGTTGAAGCAGAGGTCAAAAGGAAAACTGAGTGCCTTGTTCTCCCTGACATTTATCATCACCTCACCCCGTTGTTCTGCGGGTCACTGTGGATGCAGTATTCACTTCCACCAAAGAGAAGCAGATTTTAGATTACAGGAAACGAGATTATCTCGGGAACTATAAAGCTGTTAAAGCAGGTGACTGGAAGTGATGTAGACACAGCAGCTTACTATTTAAACAAGACTTTGTCTGGCATTATTACCAAGCACGTTCCAGTAAGCAAATTAAAGTACAAGAAGTATCCACCTTGGTTTTCTATAGAGCTAATCAAATGCCTAAAGCAAAAGAGTACAGAACATAAAACGTTTAAGAAAACGGCTATGGTTCAGCATTATGAGAGGTTTCGGTATTTAGAAAGAAAGCAAAGATACTTCACCGAAAAGATAAGTTAAAGAGCAGCGTGTGAGGAGTAAGAGTTACTTGGAAACCCCACATGCCTTTTTTAATTAGGCCTATGTCAAGTTCTTCTTGAAGGATTTTAATGGTGTGTGTCCCCTAAAGTCAATAACGAAGTAATGTCGAATGCAGAATTCTTTGTGAGGAGTTCACGAAATATTTTCAGTCTGTGTGACAAATCATCCATAGTTTTAGATTCCTGAAACGGTGTGCCTCCACGAGTTCTCAACTGGGAGGACACCAGCTTGACGTAGCACTTTTTCTTTTCCTTCTAGTCGTAATTTCATGCTTTTAAATAAATGGTCAGAGCTATCTTATTTTTTTTAAACATCTAAGCAGTTTTATTATCTGTATACACTAAGTTGGCGTCTGGGCCGGCGACTACCTGGGGCTGGCCCGGGTAATCCCCTGGCATTCACAACCGCCCGCAGCTGTTTCAATAATGTGTCACCTACTAGCAACGCCACTCAGGCATTTAACTTTTTTAACTGACACAATTTCAAATTTTCTTGTACATATTTGAAAAGTTCGGAAAAAATATGAAAAATGACACCAAACACAACATTAATAGGTTGGAAAACCAAATTACCGTTACAGCATGTTTATAAACAAATGTTCATTTATTGGAGCCATTTAATGTACACTTTATAAAGAAAATTCAAATAATATTTTACATACTGTAGCTATTTACATGGTTGAAAGATAAATGTTCAAATATATTTCTTTATGCCAAGGTATTTTTCATTAAGCGTAGAGTTGTTTCCCTTAAGCGACCATCGTGCACCATGACTCTGCAAACAAAACGAAAACAATAGTGCCTTCCGTTTAACATTTTAAATGTATTATGGTAAAAATAAATTTTTATCAAAGTGAAATTGTATGTATTTAAATATGAACCATACCTGCTTACTCCAGAGGTGACACTCCCAAATCGGAATCTTCGTCACTTTCCCAATCACTGTCATCTGAGTCACCAGGAGCCAAATTGATCACTAATTCCTGAACACTGATGTCATCCAGTCCTTCATTTGTCCAATCAGATTCAAATTTCTTTTTTCACGTGTTCTACGCATTTTCTCCAAGCGTCTGTAGAGAAAGAGTTTACTGCTTCCATAAACAAACATTGGACATCATTTATTTTGAAGGTGGTGTTTCGTGCTGAAACATATTTTTTTAAGTTTGCTCAAACTAGTTCAATTGGGTTGTAGTTGCAGTGGTATGGTGGGAGTCTTATAATTTTGAAATCAAGCTCAGAGGCTTTCTTGCCTATTACGTAAGATGTCACCTGTGGCTTATGCAGCTTTACAAGGCTGTAGAGCTCTGGCCTGCCCATGTCTGTAGAAAACGTAATATTACGTGACTTTAGCCATTCTACCACTTCACTCTTCCTCGAGGCAGACGTTGGCGCTTTATTAGCTACCCGAGAGTGGTAAGGGGCGTTGTCCATGACGATTGTTAATCCATCTAGGATCGAAGGAAGAAGAACTTCAAAAAACCAACCCTCAGACACCTCGGCATTCATTTCTTCATGATACTCTACGGTTTTTTTGGACTGAAAAATTAGGCGTCGCGATCTAATCCAGCCGTTGAAGCCCCCTGCATGGCATATTATTAACCTTTTGCCCTTTCCTAAAGGTGCATTTACTGAACACTTTATGCTGTCATCGGTCCATCCAGAATCTTTAGAGATGTTAGCATTCATCCCTGTTTCATCCAAAAAAAACGACATTTTTAATGTCAACTTCACGAATTTTCCTTAAAAATCGGCCCCTTGCTAGAGCCACTGATGGATTTTCCATTAGTATTTTTCTATTATTTAATTTCTTCCATTTGAAGCCAATACTTTTTAAAACCTTTGCTAATGTCCTTATGCACCCGTTGAACAAATGTGCCGCACATAACGTAGTTTTAAGCTTTCGGAGGGTTGGTACTTCTCGGCGTCTGTAATAGCCAATAACATGATTACGAATAGCATTTTTGTCGAAATCATCGAGCCCTGAAGCTACTGATTTAAATGTTTTTTTTTTCCTTCTTGGAGTGTGAAGTTTTGTAACAGAAAGGCCAGGATTTGGTTCGGTGACAGTGGCGTCACTACTTACTGATGCGGCTCCGTTTCCATGAAGTGGTGGGTGTAGATCATCTTCAAAGCCCAGATGTCCCTCACTTTGACTTGCTCCATCTGCCAAAGCCTGTTTCAATTGTAATTTTATCCGGCACAGAGTTCTTGGTGAAACTTGACATGCTGCGGCCACTCTTTCAGATACTTTATTGACATCTAGTAAAGGTCCTTTATTCTCACGCTCCCGATCGAAGTACTGTAAAACTGATGCTATAATAGTTCTTGCCTGAGAGTTGTATGGCGTCCCACGTTTATCTGTTGATGGTGGCATAGTCGCAAATGGACTTCAATAAATTGAAATTTTACTTATAAATAAATGTTAATAAAGTAAAAAAACACTACTTAATCACTTAACGGCACATAAACATACAAACGCATATCGAAAGCTGAAACATATTATATTTACACTTCCTAAAAAAATAATTTAGACTACGACATAAAATATTTTAGATTACTGTACAACTAATAACACTACGGATATTAAAATAGATTCGACGTTACACCGGCTAACACTCACTTCAGACTGAACAACTTTCCTTGCGCACAGAACAAACTATACGTTGTGAATCACACTTCCCGGAACAAAACATTAGCCAGACTGTAGACTGTTGCGTTAAATGAACATTTGTTTATAAACATGCTGTAACGGTAATTTGGTTTGCCAACCTATTAATGTCGTGTTTAGTGTCATTTTTCATATTTTTTTCCGAACTTTTCAAATATGTACAAGAAAATTTGAAATTGTGAGTCAGTTAAGAAAGTTAAATGCCTGAGTGGCGTTGCTAGTAGGTGACATATTGAAACAGCTGCGGGCGGTTGTGAATGCCAGGGGATTACCCGGGCCAGCCCCAGATAGTCGCCGGCCCAGACGCCAACTTAGTGTATACACAAAATAGATCTTTTGGTAGGTTCTATTAAGTTATTTATTCCATGATTCTAGCCTTATTCACTAGCCCTATGCCGTCTGTTATAGCAGGTCCAAACCTCCATAGGTATTTGCATAGGTTGCAGTCCTGCACAAAGTATTCGTCAGTTTTGTTTTTATTCTGAGGTGCCATTGTATGCAGGAACATCCACTCCTCGTCGAACTCTTCCAGGTCCAGAAAAGCAAAGGTCGTACAGAGACAGATGTTGTAACGAATTTCTTCATTCCTCAACTAAACCTAAATTTTGTACCCTTCTTCACAGGCACTTTTTCGTGTGGAAGAAACAACCGTTAAGGTCAGCTGCTGGAAATACTTCAGGTTAGTGCACTAATGACTGATTCTCCAAAGTCAGTTTACTATTCTACTAGTGTATTATAGAAATATATTCTTAAACTTCTTTTGCCTCTTCCAAACAGTAATATTCTGTCGTCCGTCCCGTCACCTGCTAACAAGAAATTCGCCCATTAATGGGTTCTCGTTATTTAAAATCATGTCACTGCTGCTATGTTATTTAAAGCTGCTATCACAACCTCTTTCCACTTCTTGTATCTGTACAGCTTTGACTTTATAGATTGAATTAGAAGTATTTCAGTTGTAAAATCGTATCCTCTGTTATATGCTTCACTGAATTCTTGTGAATATAACTTTCTTACTGCTATGGATTCTCCTTTCTCTCTTTTCTTAGTTGTCAAAATAAATTTCCTTACTTTTAACTTGGATAATCCGGAATACGCTGTTGATCGTTGACGTTTAACAGCTCATTACCTTCACTGTGTAATACTCCTGTAGTTGTAACCTATCGAGTGGCTGCTAAGTTACAACTGTTTGTTTGACGTGTTTCCGGAGGTGAAGTTGAATCATTAGAATGAACCGTTCTTCTTGAAGACAATTTATTGTGATTAGCAAAATACAAACGAACTTTTACAAGTTACTTTATACAAACTCCTCTTGACAAACTATAAGTCAGTTAATTCAATTACTCTTTTAAACTCTAAGTACCTTTAGTTACTAGTACTTAGTTCACAAATTAGTGTAACTACTTTAAGTTACTTCAAAAATTACAAAAACAAACTATTGACAACATCTGGTTTTCAGGCTCTCTCAGAACACCTTCCAACACAGATCAAAGTCAAAATGAGGAACGATGTGTAAGTTCTATTGGATCTCTTACAATCAGATCTGTCTTCTCCAGCGAATGCTAGAGTTTTTATAGTACATCATCATGGGTGTAACCCTTAATTTTAGTGGTGGGACTGTTCCCTCCTCTTAATTCTAAATCCTTAAATATGATAGGCTAAAACTAGTTGATGTGAGGGTAAATCTCTTATAATTTTATAGGAACTAACACTATTCGTCTGAGACACTGCATCACGTGACCCTACGTCACGATTTGGGGTGTTTTACTACTTTACATTAAAGTTCTCACGCAAATACAACACCTGTCTTCACCAACGTTCACTCGGAGTACACCTGACTTCACACTTGTGACCCATTACTTGACTCCCCCAAAAGGATATCAACTTTATGTGACATTTTATATTTCCTGTCTAGACCTTGTCACCATTAATTCTTATTTGTTGTGTCTCGCCAGATTTCCTACGATTATCACTTCCTGGACAGTCACGCTTATTGAGAAAGAGGGTGAGTTACCATTCACAAACCCTGGGAAAATTCCCTAAAACTATTTTTATGTTCAAAACATATGCTACAGTCTCGTATACACACCTGACACCTGTCTCTGTTTCTCCACACAACTAAGAATTTCTTATATTCTCACTTCTAAGTAACAATTATGCTACAAGTACAGTAAGTACAATTGACAATTACAACACCTTCCCCCTTATTTTAAGCTTTAAGCTACACAATGCTTAATGCTTAATAGTAAACTACTATTACAATTCAAATATTTTGCTTAATTTTATAAGTGATTACATAATTTTTATAAATTTTAAATTTCTACAATGATACATTACTATCACTACTGAACTGATCACACTAATAAAAACACAAACAATTCTATTTACATCTTACTGTACTTTCACCAGATGACTTTACTTGATACTACATCAATTTTTCCATTATTATGTTCTTTTCGACCTTGGTCGTAGTTTCTTTTCAAACTCTTTTAGTTCTACAATTTCATCCTCTAGCTGAGTACAACCGTTTGTTGGACTCTCTCCTCTTATTTCAGTCAGGTCATGGACTGTCGATCCATACTGGTACTGCTTTACTACAATTGGTTTGGTACTTAATGTCTGTACCTGTTTAAAAGATTCCTCAAACTTCTCTTCTAACCTTTTACTACAACATCTACCAAACAATGGTAACAAGCATTTTGGACAAAATCTTTTATATACATAGTATAACATTCCTGTTGTTATTAACCGACAGATTATATACATCATTACTGAATGATGCGTTACCTTTGACTTGTAAATTTCATGCATATTCTCTTCCTCAATAGCTTTTCTAATTTCATTTAATCTGTAACTGGCTGCATCTAAATCGTCAGCATGCATTGCCACCGTTTTCAAATACTTTGGTAACTTTAACGTAGGTAGTACGTCATCTTTAACTACACTATCCAATTCATCACAACAATCAATTTCTATATCCACAGGTGGGATAATTGGTATTGTACCATTACTTTCATATTTAGTATTTGATAATAACATTATACCTGAGCCATACGCTCTGCACGTTGGTGCTAAATTAAAAAATTCCCACATTACTTAATTGTACTGAATGTACAATTTACTGGATGGCATACCAGCCAATTTACAACTAATTGTCAATGTCTCATCCTCTGGTAAAACATAAAGCCATGAGTTTGATTTCATCATTCTCTGTCATAAAGGATTATTAATTCTAGTTATTCTCTGATCGCAACTCTTTGCATCATAATCACCTTTAAACAATTTTACTTAACAAGATTCATGTAAATGTACTTGATAAATAGGAATCATTTGTTGATAAACAAATACATCATTTTCTAATTTTTTACAATTATTCAATTCGTCTGATTTTAAATAAATAAAATACTGTTTAACATCGTCTATACCCAAACATTCAGTTTTGGGTTGAATGAATATTTTTTTTCATATGAATGAGATATTCATTATTTTTTAAATATTTTGGTAATGGTGATACCTTATACAATTCAAATAATAAATCGTTAATCAAAGGAATAACGAATACATACACTAAACTTATTGTCCTTAACATACACACAAATAGAAAATAAGTCTAAGAATGAGTGGATATTGTCATCATTCACCGCAAGAGGAAATGACAGTCCTGCAGGTAATTTTCCTCTAAAAGATTCTAATTCATATTTTAGAGTTTTTAAATTAATAACAGAGGAGTGAACTTCTCCTTGTCTAGCATGAGTAATAGCTTGTAATAATTCTTTAACGTCAATTTCTAATTGAGTAGCTTCAATGTGGATATATTCCACATATTCAGTCATTGCTGCCTGAAAAGTTATATTATTAAGTTTTTCATTTAATACTCTTCGAGACAAATTTTGAAAATCAATAATTTTATCAAAGCTTTCTATGATGTTACCTTGATTAATATTCTCATCATTAATTGTTTTATTAATAGTCTTAATGGTTGAAATCATGACAGCGGCTTGTTCTTTTTCTAATTTCGATAGCTCATACTGATTGTAGCTAACCTCTTTAATTTTGTCATCATAATACATGGCATCGTCATGATCCATAGTCCCAAATAAAATTTTCGCTGCTTCACCTATAGTGTCAAACATACCTCTTTTAAATCTACGATTCTTTTGTTCGCTATGTCCTAATTGCATTTTTAACTGATTAACATTTTCTTTAATGTCATTCATAGTCTTTTGCATTGCAATACTTACTTTACTACAATAATCAGAGTATTCTCTAGTACAAAATCTCTTAAGCTTATTATATCTGTTTCTAACATTTTCTAATCGTTGTAAATAATTATTAATATCCATATTGTAAGGGTACATATCTTCAACATACATTTATGAAGCAACATGATAAGAATAAAATATTAAATGATTAACACTGTTAATTAAAAGGGATGAGTCAGAGATAAAGGAATGGGTAGTGAACATAATTATGCGATCAAACAAATAAAAGTAATAGTAAAAGTAACCTCTGATAACAGAAATGTAGCAAGCAACGAAAAAAAAAACAAAAAAAAACGATAGTACAATGCGATTTAACCAAAATAACCCAATAGATATGGTAATTGAGTAGGTAGAACAAGCCCCAACACCAGTGAGAGGATATATAAAAACAAATAAAATAAGTGAGTAGGTAGGACAAGCCTAATCACCAGTGACAGGACATATAAAGACGAATAAAATAATCAAAGGTAGACAGACAATACCAGAACACAAACAATACAGCAAAAAATAATAACAAGTATTATATAGAGTATGTAAACAAAAAGTACACTACCAATAGTAATTAAGAGAAAACATTTGTTAATAGAATGTATGTAATTTTAATAACCCTATAGTGAAAGAAAAAAGTAGAACATAAAATATAGAAAAATGACTATAAATCTGTGTTTTAAAACCCGATCCAAGAGTGAGATAGGTAGGAAGTGGTAACAAGAAACAGTGAAGTGGTGGTAATATTAAAATAAACGACTTATAATTTTAAGAAAATAAGTGAATTGTGTTAAACTGTAAGAAACAGCATAGGTGTGAGGGTAAGAAATTATAAAAACATATTCAATTACCAAAAGAATGAATAGAAAATTTATCTATATAGTATCTAGAGTATCAATACAATACTCACAAAATTGTTATGTTATTAAGTAAATGAAAAGTAATTTGTTTGTTTGATGTTTAAGGGAGTGTAAACCCAGAAGGCAGAAGTTTACAATAATATGTTTGTATTTATATATATAAGTAAGGAAGGTATAAGGAGATGAAAAGTATGAACATTTTAGTTAATGACATACAAGATAATAATTGTATTTTTTAATAAGAAGGAGTTACTTCTAGGTCATGAAAGGTATGAACATTTTAGTCAATTAAATCCTTAAATTTTTAGTGACCGTCAATCAGTGAATGTTTTAGTGGATGGTTAGTGAGGATCGGTCAATCATACAACTTTTAGTTATTTTGCGTCGACGTTTCGACAATATTTATTGTCCTGAAGATGACAATAAATATTGTCGAAACGTCGACGCAAAATAACTAAAAGTTGTATTATTGACCGATCCTCACTAACCATCCACTAAAACATTTTAGTTAATGACATGCAATACAATAATTATGTTTAATGATAGATAAGAAACATGGCAGAACCATATACAGACCATCAAATTATTTATATGTTATGTTTTGTTAATAGATTTAAGTTAAATAGGTATGTGAGAAATGGGAGTAGGAGTAAAACTATAATGACATAAAAATAACAAACAACAAATTAATAAATATAATATAAACAGAAAGTAAAGTATCAGATAGGAAATAATGTGGTAAAAGTATAATGACATGAATAAATTGTAAAAAAGTTCAATGTATTTCAAAAACCAATAAGAACGAATGCAAACAAGCAAACCATATGTGCTTAGTAAATAATGTTTAAATAGAGCAAATTAAGAAATTCTAAGATGTTACAGTTTAAGCCTATCAATGACAGCTGTATACATTCAGAAAACCAATAATAAACAATTGAATACTATAATTGGATGATATGACCAAATAAATTATGTAATTACAATTAAATAACCAGAACAACATGTCAGAATTGTGATAAATAATATAAATAAGTGAAACATGTATTAAAATAGAATTATCAATTTTGTACAAAAACATTAGTACAGGGCCTAGACCAGCCTTATGAGATGTCAAATTGATCATTGAAAGAAAATAGGAACATCTATGTTAATATTTCAAGCATTGGAAATACCCCCAAGGAAAAATAACATTTATAAAATATTTATTCATTTTGAACAAAAAACCAGGATTTATAACAATAGTTTCAAATCTACTTAACCAATCAGATTCAAGCCGGTTACCATAGAAACATAACGTTATTATAATTTTGACCGTTAGGTAACGAGATTCCATTATTAACAATTCAGAGTATAGACGCTTTACTGATGCGGACCTTTTAAAAAAGCAACTAAGTAAGAATATCAAAAAGGAATGAAACCAAAGTGAATACCCGAAGTAAACAAGAGTTCCAGCTACACCAGGAGGAAGAATAAATGAAGTTACAAAATTAATAAGTAACTGAAAATTGTAATAAAAGAAACAGACGCCAACGAAGACGGCAACCCTATCTTTGAGATTAGATGCATGCATTAACAACAGCGAAGAAACCATTGATGATCGATAACACTAAGACCGTGATTGTGTTAAGTATAAATTAAATTATAATTAATTAAAAAACTAAAACTGATCCACTTTTCTCACAATAGAAAACTCTCACTATGAACTTGGAACTCCTATTTCTTTCAAAGATTAATAAAAAATATTTATGAACACATGAAGTAACTAGAAGATAACCTATGTGTTAAACGATAACACTGACACACACTTTTAACAGCATAGAGTTGAATTTAATGCAAACCTCTTTCATATTTAATTACCACAATTGTAAGGTGGTGTACTTTATTTAAATATCTTGTTCTAAACTTTTTTTTCGTACTCAAAAGAATTCATGGGCAGTTTAATTTGTATAAATAAGAATACACGGCGACCATTACGTCGCCAACTAACTTGCGCTGCCACCCTGCTCTTTGCTGAGTAAACAGTTAATTTATTGCCGAGGCTAAAAGTTATTATAATAATTTGAATTGTACAATAATTATTGAAAATTAATGAGCTATCAAGCCAAATAAATAAGTATGAATCGTTACTAGCTGTCCTGTAATTATTTCAAATGTATTATGTACGTTGTGTTCTGTAGCAGTGAATAGAATTATTTGACCAAATTTTATGTTGGCAACACGTTCCCCCAGACAAGCGAAATTCGAGTTCCCGCCAGTCTGCGAGTAATTCGAATTGTTCATTAAAGTACCGTAAACAAATAAACTGATACAGAATCTTTAATGAATTGTTCATTAAAGTACCGTAAACAAATAAACTGATACAGAATCTTTTAATTGTTTTCTGGAAAACAATTTGGCGCCTATCGGGAAGAAAAAACCAGTGAGTAAGGACAGGTAAGGACTAACAGACAACAACAAGATTCGGAACGGCTTATTAGCGCGATCGCGATCATTATAATCAGCGACAGCTTCATCACAAATAAACCATACTACAAGAAGAATAATAACAAATTGACACATACAACGTGTAACTTAATAGTGCCGAGATCGAGGTGCTAACAATATACGTAATTAATTTCCAATTTTCATTAATCAATTGAACTGTTCCAATTTTTTCGAAATATACACCAGGATTATTTCTTACTTTTGTTACACTGAATGGATTGTCATCTGCGTCCGTTTTCCTTAATAGAAGTCCAAAAATTATCACTGTACACAAGGTCAACAGCTCCATCTGCAACATGCAGTTTCTAATTAATCTTCATACCTCCTTTATTCGGTTTACATGTAATTTAATTAATTTTCTCCCTTTCCGTAAAGTGTAATTTACTTCAGAATTTCGTTTTGTTATAATGTATGGTCCGCTCCATTGGGGACCTAGTTTCTTTGACCTACCTCTACGTACGGTTTCGTCATGTAACAATACTTTATCGCCTACTCTAAATTGTTTATCCGCTGTACTTTTGTCGTAATGACTTTTGTTACGTTGGCAACTATCACATCTTTTAATACATTCTTCAATATCATTTTTCATATTAGGCCATTCATATTTTAATTGTATTCTATTATATGTTCTAGATATACCTAGATGTCCTCCTAACGTTGAATCATGATACTCCTCAATTATTCGTCTCTTTTCTTCTTCAGTTCCTACATCCTCTTTAATTACTTCTGCCATATTAATTTTTATTCTACTAAGCGCGTCTGCGTTCGTATTTCGCATTCCTGCCTTGTGTATGATATTAAAATCATAATCAGCTAATTTAATAATCCAACGCATCAATCTCGATCCAGGATCTTTAATATTAAACAACCACTGTAAAGTAAATTATTCCTCAGGCTTTCACGGCCGGTGTCAGATGAATTGTTCATGATATCCGGGCTGTTTGGCCGTGGTCCATGGTTTATAACAAAACCAAAAGTTTCGGCAGCTCCACTGGCTGCCATCATCAGTGGTATAAAAATCCTGCACGCCGGGTGTTTACGTACAGGCCCACAGTACTGTGGTATAGGCTAAAGCTGTCCTGCCATGCTACCTGTACTTATAAATTCAGCAAAGTCCCACGTACAGGTAAAAATGACACCATCAGCCAATCACAATAAAGATGGTGTATGATTGGCTCGCACCAAGCTATGCCATTAGGTACTCACTTGTTTTCCGAGAAGTACTGTGGGGAAGGCTGCTGATATCCCGTGATGCTACCTGTGCTAATTGTTATACTAATTTCAACCCCCGCACAGGTAAGAACAGCATCATCGGCCAATCAGAAACAAGAAGGTGTGTGAGAGGCTCGCATCGCGCCATGCCATAAAGTACTTAATGCGATGCTTTCACCCCGCCGATTCGGGCGGGAGTCTACCTAGAGCATTTGCCCGGGTAGGCTGTGTCTGTTTCTGCTCTGCAGAATTTTCTTAATTTCTGCGGAAATATTGTTATTGCAACATTATCAACATCACCATTATCTTCAGCATCATTCACTACATCGAATTCATCGCATCAACAGTGCAAAACAGTTTTTATTTAGCTAGTGCGGGAGTGTTTTTGTATCCGAGTGCTGTGCGGTCTGTGTCGAGTTCAATTGTGCCTGTGAATAGTTTTCAGTGTCTGGTGATCCCTCAATCCTAGACCTGCGTAGACGTTCATTTCGGCTTGTCCGAAATGGCGTCGATTACGCCCCCGAATCCTCTGCCGGCGCCGCTTCTTTCCTTAATGGAAACATGCTCAACCGGCTTCCGTTCCACTCCACTTCCTCACGACAGTGAAAGTGATAGTGAAAGTGATCAAAGTGCGGTCGATATGTGCAGTGTTGGGTCGGGGGACGGACAGTTCTCGCTTGTGGAGGGCAAGTCTGCCAAACGCAAGCGAAAACTGGCCCAAACTCCGCCGCCCGCCTCAGCTGCAGATCAGTCGTCTAGTCACGGTAACAGCGGCACTCAGCGCGAGCGTGAGTATTCAACTGGAACCCAAACTGTGTCTTCCCCACGCATTCCACCGATTGTAATTCCTGATAATAGGAATTACTCTCAGTTGCTGCGTTCTCTAACCCTAGCTCTTCCTTCGGTCAAGGTCGAGGCGAGGTGCCAAGGCGCCTCGCTAAAGCTGACGACCGCTACAATCCCGGACTTCCGCTCTGTCCAGTCATTCCTGACAGAGCGTAAGATATCATTTCATACTTTCGCCCTCCCGTCAGAGCGAGAAATCAAGGTCGTTCTGTCGGGAATTCCATCCTTTACTGAACCTGATGCCATCAGGCAGGAACTTGTTGCGCTCGGCTATGCGCCGACCGCGGTAAGCGTCCTGCATGTTGGCAAAGGTGATGACCGCCGTCCTGTCAACAGCTTTCTTTGTAAATTACTGAAAGTAGGCCCCTTCGAGGAGATTTACACTCTCCAGAATCTTCTGCACCTACGGGTGCAAGTCCGCACATTTGACCCGCGGCCCGGCCCCTCGCAGTGTTTTAACTGCCAGAGGTTCGGCCACAGCAGTCTTTTCTGTCATCAGCCCCCGCGTTGCGTGCGTTGTGCTGAACCTCATCGTGGCTGTGATAAGCCTACGACGGGGTACACAGCTAAATGCTGTAACTGCAAAGGAGCCCATCCGGCTAATTACCGAGGCTGCCCTAACTTTATCGCTGCCATGAAACCGCAGCGACCTCCTGTGCGCCCTGGCGCGCAGGCAGGCCGTGTAGCTGGTCCTGGCCCTAACCGGCGAGCGGCTTTCCCGCCTCTCACCGGTTCATCTGCCCAGGTCCCGGCAGCAACTCCGGTTGCTTCCGGTGCCGCTGTCTCGCCTGCAGTCGTCGTTTCGGCGCCGCCTGCAGCGGCCTCAATCCCGGCGCCTACCGGAGCGCCCGCACCTTCCTACGCGGCCATGGCCGCTAAATCAGCCCCGCCTCCAGCCCGATCGGGCAAATCTAAGCGCTCTCGTCGTCGCCGGAACTCCGCCGGCCGACCTACATCGTCACAGGTTCCACCTGTACCCTCTCCGCGGGCTCGACCCGCCCCCAGCCATCGTCCTCAACCTTCCAGTGAGCAGTCTACTACTCAGACCGCCAGCCCAGCGCCATCTGCTACCTCTGTCGAGGCCAGTCAGGCTTGTCCTCCTGAAGCCCGGGAATCTTCCCGGGCTTCGGCGGATCCCCTGACTGCCTGGGCAGATAATCTTGTTGCATCCATCAGGACTGCTCGCGACACTACCACTGTGCTTGCCCTGGTGTTCCAATCATTAGCTGCCCTCTTTCCTCTACTTCCCCTAAATGGCTAATAGCCTGAGGATCGTTGCGTGGAACGCCTTCGGGCTACTCCCCAGGCGATCTGAACTGATGACTTTTGTAACGGAGTATGATGTTGATATCATACTTCTTTCCGAGACTCATCTGGCTCATTACCACTCGTTTTCCCTTCCTGCCTATGCCTGTTATCGTCAGGATCGTCCCCTACGGCCTCGCTGTCCCCCCTCGGGGGGCACAGCTGTTTTAGTCCACAGGCGGATATCCCACAGGCTTTTGCCTCCTCTAGATACATCTATTATTGAAGGCTGCGCGGTGGCGGTGGACGCCGGCGGATCGGAGCTGCGCGTTGTTTCTGCGTACCTCCGGCCTGGCCGGCGAACTCCGCCACCGCCCGAGGAGTGGGACGCCCTCCTCGACCACCCCCTCTCAACCATTGTAGCCGGCGACTTAAACGCCAAACACCCTTCATGGAACAGCCGCGTTGTCAACGCCTATGGAAATTCTCTGTTCCGGTTCGTCTCTGGCGACCCGGCACTTAATGTCATCGGCCCTGAAGACCCTACCTACTTCCCCTTTCACGGCCATCGGCCGGACGTTCTTGACATAGTAGTTGTCAAGAACGTTGCCCGCAACATCGAGGTCTCGTCTGTGTCGGACCTTTCGTCCGATCACAATCCCCTTGTTATAACTGTTCGAGAGCTGTCGGCGTCACCCCGACTTCCCGCTCAGATTGTTAGGAGAGTCAACTGGCGATCCTATCATGACGAGCTCTCTCGAAGGTTACCATCTCTCCCGGCGGACCCAATCGTCACTCGTGACGATCTGGATCTCCGCGCCACAAATCTTCAGGAATTGGTCCAAGGTGTCATGGATCGACACACCTACGCACTCGAGGTGAATCATCGTAAATCGGCCTTACCTGCGGAAGTACTCCACGCCATCTGGCTACGGCGCCAGCTCCGCCGCAGATGGCAAAGAACCCGAGACCCAGTCGTTAAGCGACGATTTCAACAACAGTCCCTTTACGTTCAGCAGCTACTGCGGGACGTAAACTCTGATCGATGGGACTCATACCTTGAGTCTCTTGAAGTCGACCACGCCTCCGTCTGGAGAGCGGTGAGTAGACTGACCCGCGAGAAGAGAACTCGCAACCCGCTGGAAACCCCGAACGGGGTTGTGTCTTCATCAGAAGGCAAGGCCGAGGTCTTCGCCGACTGCATGGAGTCGCAATTTACCGTTCATCGAGGCGTTTCGGACCCTGCTCACTCGGCAGAAGTCCGGGACTTCCTATCTGGTTATTTTTCTCGCCCTCCCGATGGCCCAGACCTCCCGTTCGACAGAGACGAACTCGTTTCGTCTGTCTGTCGACTAAACCGCCGTCGCGCCCCCGGTCCTGACCGGATCGGGGCCGCTGCATTACAATATCTCCCGGCCTCAGGCGTTGACCTCGTTCTTGAGCTGTTCAACTCTTGTCTCCGGCTACAGTACTTCCCCCGCCTGTGGAAAAATGCCAACATCGTTATGGTTCCTAAACCCCGCAAGCCGCGCATGCTTCCTGAAAGCTATCGGCCAATATCTCTCTTGCCAGTTATCTCGAAGGTGTTCGAGCGGCTCCTGCTGGCCCGCATCTCGCCGTTGTTGGATAATTTTATCCGCAACGAACAGTTCGGGTTTCGCAGAGAGCACTCGACCACGCTTCAACTAGTCCGCGTGGTAACGCAACTCTCTGACGCCACCAACAGGCGAGCGGCTACGGCCGCCGCACTGCTGGACGTGAGCAAGGCCTTCGACAAAGTCTGGCACGAAGGTCTTCTCTTCAAACTTGCTAACTCCCCCTTACCATCGTCCATAGTGTTTTTCCTCCGGTCGTATCTCAGCGACCGAACCTTCAGGGTTAGCGTCGACGGAACCTGCTCTGCAGTTCGTCCTGTCGCCGCTGGCGTACCCCAGGGATCTGTCCTCGGCCCCGTTCTGTACCTCGTGTACACGAACGACCTGCCTGTTTTGCCCGGAGTCACGTTGTCTTTGTTCGCTGACGATGCAATGTATCATTACAGCTCTGTGTCCCCGCGTTTTGCGAGTACACAGTTGCAGCGTCAGTTGGACCAGCTTCCGGACTGGCTACGGAAATGGCGGGTGACGATCAATACGGAGAAATCCGAGGCGATCTGTTTCACTCGTAAGTCCATCTCCCGATGCCAGCCCCTCTCCCTTGAAGGGAGGCCTATCGCCTACAAAGAGTCGGTGAAGTATCTAGGCGTTCGGCTAGATAGTCGCCTATGCTTCAACGCCCACGTGACGGACACCCTTGCCAAGGCTCGCGGCGTCCGAGCCAAACTTTACCCATACCTCGCGTGCCGCAGCCCCCTGGCGCTGCGCACGAAAGTTACCCTCTATCTGTTGTTTCTCCGGTCTGTATTGACCTATGCGGCACCTGTATGGTGGTCACTTGCCTCCGCCACCAACAGGCGTAGGCTGGAAAGTTTCCAATCCAGAACCCTCCGTTCCTTGTCGGGATCTCCTTGGTTTGTTAGAAACAGTGTAATTCGAGGAGGTCTACGAGTTCCTGCTCTCTCAGCCTTTGTCTGGTCATTAGCTGCGACTCTCTTTGCCGCAGCTGAGACCTCTTCCTTCCCTTACCTCAGAACCATCAGCACCACGCAACCACCTCCCCCTGTCCGGGTCAAACGCCCTCGGGCGATTCTCGATGACCCGCCATAAGTTTAAGTAAACTGCTTAAACCTCACTTTGTATACTCACCATCTGCCCATGCCCCAGAATTTACCTGCAAAGCTGTTTCCTTCCTCCCTTCCTAGTATGCCGACCGCGCTGAATGCCGCTGCTACGCGCTATCACTGGCACGGAGGCTCTCTGCCTCGCGGGGAGCGACCGACGCCTCACGGCGTCTGCACGCAGGACTGGGAACGCGCGACATCTGTCGCCTGAACCCGTCCTTGCGGCAGTGCCCACTGATTGCTGTAATATTTAAAATAAATAAAAATTGAAAACCTTTCTCCCCCGCCTTCTCAGTTAACTGGTTGGCGGTTGTCCATTCCTATTTTATTCTAGGTTACCTGTCGAATGAACCAGAACTATGTCTATCCACAGGCAGCCATTGGGCTCGTCTCAGATGCTGCAGTCATGCACCGGGTGCAAAGACGCCCCGCTACTACAGTGCTACATGCTACATGCTACCGCCGATTCGAACCTGTAAAGACAGCGGGGAAGATTCGCTTCCAGCTCTTGAAGAGGAAACATCTCGCTCTTGACCAGCCATTGGGAAGCCTACAAACCTTCACTACACACCATCAGCAACAGGACACCTTGAGACCAGCCTTTATTCGCCGACTGCCTCACGGACTGGACCTGGGCAACTGCGTGGGAACCGGCTACAGGATAGACTCCTCAGGTGAGTGGACGTCGGCTCTCTCGCTTCCTTGCTAGCGCTGCCCCGAGAGATCCTTGGAAGGCCCCATCAGTGGTAACCGACCTTGGACACCTCCGAGGTAAAGAGTACGGTGGAAACCGAACATTGCACAAAGTTCGGTATCTAACGAAGCCGTACATTACCCCTCTGTTAGATCTCTGTTCCCTACCCGCTTTTGAGAGGTAGCATCTCCACCTCTCAAACATCCGATCGCTCCTTGGGTACCGCTTGCGGTACCCAAGCACCTACCTCTACCCTTCGCCCTGATCGGACCTTTTTAGGGCCGACAGCACCCAACCCGGCAGCAGACTGCGCCGGCGAGTTCATGGAGATGGACTCCCCTGCAAGTCCGCCTTCCGAACTAGGCCCTTCTCAGGACCACCCTGGTACTGTTATGCCCAGCGCCACTGACGGCGGCCCTGCCTGGAAAAAGGTGAAGAGCCGGAAACGGACCTTCTCCTCTTCCTCGGGCGGGCCGGAACCCAGTGGCGGCTCGGTTCCCACTACCAGGGCAGGTGCTCAGCCAACCCCTCAGTCTTCAGAACCATTCCGCATGCCACCCATAGTTCTTGACGCCCCCAAAGCGTGGCATGCTTTTGCAAAAACTATCAAGCAGGCGGCAGCTTTCCCTATCGATATTTATCACCAGGGGAAGCTTCTCCGCATCAAAACTAGGACTCCCGACGAATTTCGGTTTGTCCAGAAAACCCTCATCGAATACAACATCCAATTTCATACCTTTGGTCTCCCTCAGGAGAAAGAAATCAAAGTCACCATCCGTGGTATCCCCCACGATGTGGCCCCGACAGACATCATCGAGGAGTTGGAGAGCCTTGGCTTCACTCCAACCTCCTGCATTCCACTTGTTGACCGGAAAAAGCGCAAGGTCAACGTCTTTTTTATCAAATTTAGGAAGGGAGGAGACTACCAACTCATCTACTCCCTCCGGGAGCTTTTGTGCCTCCGGATAGAAGTCTCCAGGTATAACACCCTCACCGGCCCTCCGCAGTGTTACAACTGCCAGAGGTACGGCCACGCCTCTTACAGCTGCCACATGGCACCCCGTTGCGTACGCTGCGGCGAAGGTCATCCTAAGGGCGCTTCACGAAGGACCCTAACGCCGACGCAAAGTGCGCAAACTGCGAAAAGAACCATCCAGCCAACTGGAGAGGCTGCGAACACTACCAATCTGCCCTTGAGCGGAAGCGGGAGATGGACGAGCTCCGGCACCGCAACCCGACCCGGCCTCAGCGCCAAATCAAAGTCCAGCAGACCGCCACTCCGGCGGCTGCCCCAGCCCGCCAACCGCCCGTCCAACCTCGTCGTCCCAGTGACGACCCACACCCTGCTACTACTACGGAGCCTCCCTCCACCGCCAAGTCATTCGCGGCAGCCGCCGCATCTAAACCCGCATCCGCGCCTCAACGCGCGAAGGCTCCGAAGCCCAAACAGAAACCCACAGCTGCTAAAGCTCCTTCTAAACAACCCTCCACCGCTCAGCAACTACCATCGGTCCAACCACCTAAGCCCGAGGCAGCCCCAGAAACCTCGAAGCCAGCTCCCCAGCTAGTCCGCCGCCCCGCGGCCGTGAGCGAGCCCGATGAGGGCGTGCCAACGATCGCGGAGTTGCAGGACTGGATGGAAGATCTCCTGCCCAAACTAGTTGCTGCGCGCGACCTGAACTCTCTGGTCGTCACAATCATGACCTCCCTTACGTCCTTGTTGCTCGCCCGTAATGGCTAGGCCTCTCACACTCGTTGCTTGGAACGCAAATGGCGTAGCCGGGCGGCGAGCTGAGCTGGCCTGCTTCGCGAGCGAGTATGACGCGGACGTAGTCCTTCTCTCTGAAACCCACCTGCGTCCCCAACACCGATTTAACCTACCAGCTTACGCTACCTATCGTACGGACCGCCCAGTGCCACTCACCCGAGCCGCATCTGGCGGCACAGCCATTCTCATCCACAGGCGATTATCTCACCGACCTCTACCTACCCCCCCGACTACCCACATTGAAGCGACTGCGGTCGCAATCAGCGTAGCGGGAACCGAGCTTCGGCTGGTCTCTGTCTACAACAAACCTGGCCTGGTGCCAAACCCTCAGGAGCTTGACGCGCTCCTTAACCATGATCTACCAACCATTGCAGTCGGAGACATGAACTGCAAAGACCCGTCTTGGAACAGTCGCTTGACTAATCAAAGCGGTCGTGCTCTCGCCCAATACGCCTCGACCAGGCCTGACGTCCTCGTCATCGGCCCGGCCGAACCGACATACATCCCTGCCAACCCTGCCAACCAGCCAGACGTTCTCGACATAGTTATTGTCAAGGACGCTGTCTGCCCCATCCTGGTCGAGGCCATCTCAGCCCTATCGTCCGACCACAACCCGCTGGTTGTGACGCTCCGACGAACAAGCGACTCCCCGCCTGCCCGTCCTCGTAAGAGAGTCAACTGGCGCTCTTACCACGACGAGCTGTGCCGTAGGTTCCCATCAGCCCCCGAGGCCCCAGCGCCCTCTCGAAGGGAGCTGGACCGCCAAGTCACACATCTCCATGACACTCTTACCCACTGCATGGATACCCACTCTTACACTGTCCCAGCACATCGTAGGAAGTCTCAACTCCCTGCCGAAGTCCAAGAAGCCATCAGCCAGCGGCGGCGCCTTCGCCGCTGCTGGCAAAACACTCGCGATCCCGCTGTCAAGCGGCAGTATCGCCGACAGTCTGATTACGTAAAGCAACTTCTGCTTGATGTCAATCAGCATAGCTGGGACAACTATCTTGAATCCCTGGAAGTCGACCACGCCTCCGTCTGGCAGGCTACTGGTCGCCTCCTTGGCGAAAAGAGGACTCGCCACCACCTTGACTCCCCGACGGGTGTTGTTCATTCACCGGAGCGCAAGGCTGAGGTCTTCGCAAACTCCGTTGAGGAACAATTTACCCCTCACAGAGGCGTCTTCGATGCGGACCACATGGCTCGCGTCGAGGACTTCCTCGAAAACTATCTCGCCCAACCTTTGACGGATCCCCCACCCCCATTTGAAAAAGCCGATCTCGTCCATGCTATCGCACGGCTGAATCCTAAACGGGCCTGCGGCCCGGACAGAATAGGAGCGACCGCCCTAAAGAATACCCCATCAGTTTTCACTGACCATATCCTGGACGTGTTCAACTCATGTCTCCGCCTCAATTACTTCCCTCGCCTGTGGAAAAATGCAAGGGTAATCATGATCCCCAAACCCGGGAAATTTCGCAAGTTCCCTGAAAACTATCGCCCCATCTCACTACTGCCCGTGTTATCGAAGGTGTTTGAGCGCCTCCTGCACGCCCGTGTTGTACCGCTGCTTGATGGTTTCATCCGCAGCGAACAGTATGGGTTTCGCAGGGAGCATTCAACCACCCTACAACTAGTCCGCGTCATTACCCAGTTCTCTGACGCCGCAAACAAAAAGCTGCACACCGCAGCCGTCCTCTTGGACGTTAGTAAGGCCTTCGACCGTGTCTGGCACGAAGGTCTGCTCCATAAACTGGCACACACGCCCCTTCCCGCATCTACTGTGAGACTGTTCTGGTCGTATCTCCGCGGCCGGACTTTTCACATTAGCGTAGATGGAGCGGTCTCTTCTGACCGCCCCATAGACGCTGGCGTTCCCCAAGGATCAGTCCTCGGCCCGGTTCTGTACCTCGTGTACACGAAAGACTTGGCCGTATATCCCAATGTCACTCTTTTCCTTTTTGCTGACGATGCCATGTATCACTACAGCTCGCAGAACCCTGGTTTTGCTAGCACTGTGATACAACGCCAACTCGACCTTCTGCCTCCCTGGCTACGTAAGTGGCGTGTGGCGATCAACGCGGAGAAATCCGAAGCGATCTGCATCACGCGCAAGCGGACCGCATGCCAGCCCCTAAACCTAGATGGGAACCCTATCGCTTGGAAGAAGTCGGTGAAGTACTTAGGAGTGTCTATCGACAGTCAACTAAGCTTCGCCGGCCACGTCCAAACCAAACTCCGACAAGCCCGTGGCGTCAGAGCCAAAATCTTTCCCCTTATCTCGCGCAGAAGTCCCCTCTCCCTGCGCACTAAACTCACCCTTTATCTCCTGCTTATCAGAACAGTATTCACCTACGCAGCCCCAGCGTGGTGGTCCCTCTTATCTGCCACAACAAAGCGTAAGCTGGAACAGTTCCAAAACAGTTCCGTCCATATCCTCTCCAACTCGCCCTGGTTTGGGTTTGTTTGTAACAGAGCTATCAGGACGGGCCTCCGTCTGCAAACGGTGGAAGAGTTTGTCTTCAGACTCTCTGTGGGCCTCTTCTTCCGGGCTGCAGACTCCCAATACCCCCACCTCCGTGACCTGGCCAGGGACGAAGGTCCCCTTTGCCACGTAGTCAAGAGACCCCGCACTCTGCTGGACGACCCCCCATAGTCTCCTACATAGGGCCCTTCTCCTGAGGGAGTCAACACCCTACCGCCAGTACACTACCTCCAACAGATCACCTACCACAACATAGACATCGCCTTAAACCTCACTCTGCCCTGAATGGTCTGCCCTGGCCCTTTACGGCCTCGGCGGGGTTGTCTTATGTTAGTTGTGCAAGTGCCTTCTTTCATCAGGCGCCCGCCCTGGATACGCAACGGGCCTGCGCTGATCACCGCTACGCGGACAGTGGGGCCACGCGGAGACAGCAGCGCTGGCCAACCGGTCCTCATATGTACCGGGAGGTTTCTCCGCTGTGACTCGGACCCGTCACCGCTGGCTTCAGGGCCCAAACCCTACCGGAATTTGGCTAGGCTGAGCACTTCAATTGTGAGATCCTCTCCCCTACCCAACTGCAAAAGGAGCACACCATCCCACCCACTTGACCTTGTTTCCGAAAGTCCTTGAGAGAGCCCGACCTACTTGCAGTCATCGGAGGAGTCACCCCGGGCGCTGCTACCATGCAGAGGCCTTGAGCCCCATCCCCTCATTAGCTACAAGCTACCGCCGATTCATAGCGATCGCAGCATGCTTCTGAATCAAGACGGACTCCATATGAAGACGAGGGAAGTAATCGCTCACCCCCGACAAGAGTTTCGTCTCATCGAAACGGATCCGATGGTCGGCATTGGCGAGCGCGTGCTCGGCTACGGCAGACTTCTCCGGTTGTCCCAATCTACAGTAACGGCTATGTTCACCCACGCGTGTGCGGACGCTGCGCTTCGTGGTACCAATGTACACCTGGCAGCATGAGCAGGGAACTCCGTACACACCGCACGATGACAGCGGGTCTCGGACGTCCTTCGTCGGCCTCAAGAACTGGTGGATCTTCCTTGTCGGCTTGAATATTGGCCTCACACCGTGCCGACTGAGCAGCCTACCATTGCGGTCCGTCACCCCATGGATGTAGGGCAACGCCGCGAAACCGACGGTCTCCCGTGAATCCACTTCCGGCCTGGCTGTTCTTCTCGGCCGGACCGCTCGTCTCACCTCCCTGACGGAATATCCATTGGCCTGCAGCGCCAGTTCGAGGTGGCGCAGCTCGTCATCGAGGTACCGGGGCTCGCATATCCTCCTAGCCCGGTCCACCAAGGTCTTCAACACCGCCCTTTTCTGGCTGGGATGGTGGTTTGACTGTTTATGGAGATAGCGGTTAGTGTGCGTCGGTTTTCTATAAACTTTATGTCCGAGGCTGCCATCGGTCCTTCTAAGGACCAACACGTCCAGACCAACTGCTGGACCCAGAAACCTACAAGAAACTGCGAAGAGATCCGACCGCAGTGGTCCTTAAAAGGACCGATTTTCTGGTTAAGCGGTCTTCCTTGGAGCCTGATGTGAAGGCAGCCGTCCGGTGTTCGGAAGCCCTTCCACCTAGGCTTTATGGGCTCCCCAAAATCCACAAGCCGGACATCCCGCTCAGACCCATCGTCAGCGCCATAGGGTCTCCAACCTACCATCTGGCTAACCACTTGACTTAGCTTCTCCGGCCACATATAGGTGGTACGGAGTCATATGTGAGGGATTCGACCCACTTTCTTGAAAGGCTCGGTAGGTTGTCGTTGCGGCCTGGAGACATAATGGTCAGCTTTGACGTGGTTTCGTTGTTCACCACGGTGCCCGTGGATGATGTCCTTGGCCACTTAGCTAACCTTTTTCCGGCAGACATTACAGCGCTTTTCCGGCATGTTCTAAAAACTACATATTTTCAGTACGGCGGTGAGTTCTTTGAAATGATTGATGGTGTGGCCATGGGGAGTCCACTCAGTCCTGTGGTGGCGAACGTTTATATGGAAAGGTTCGAGCAGCGGGCAATTTCATCTTTTCCGTTGAAGCCGAGGTGCTGGTTCCGGTATGTTGATGACACATTTGTTATCTGGAGCCATGGGGAGGATGAACTCGGCAGGTTCCTGGCACATCTCAATCAGGTTCACCCACGGATACAGTTTACCGTTGAGAGGGAGACCGACAATCAGCTGGCTTTTCTGAACGTGTTGGTCCTTAGAAGGACCGATGGCAGCCTCGGATATAAAGTTTATAGAAAACCGACGCACACTAACCGCTATCTCCATAAACAGTCAAACCACCATCCCAGCCAGAAGAGGGCGGTGTTGAAGACCTTGGTGGACCGGGCTAGGAGGATATGCGAGCCCCGGTACCTCGATGACGAGCTGCGCCACCTCGAACTGGCGCTGCAGGCCAATGGATATTCCGTCGGGGAGGTGAGACGAGCGGTCCGGCCGAGAAGAACAGCCAGGCCGGAAGTGGATTCACGGGAGACCGTCGGTTTCGCGGCGTTGCCCTACATCCATGGGGTGACGGACCGCAATGGTAGGCTGCTCAGTCGGCACGGTGTGAGGCCAATATTCAAGCCGACAAGGAAGATCCACCAGTTCTTGAGGCCGACGAAGGACGTCCGAGACCCGCTGTCATCGTGCGGTGTGTACGGAGTTCCCTGCTCATGCGGCCAGGTGTACATTGGTACCACGAAGCGCAGCGTCCGCACACGCGTGGGTGAACATAGCCGTTACTGTAGATTGGGACAGCCGGAGAAGTCTGCCGTAGCCGAGCACGCGCTCGCCAATGCCGACCATTGGATCCGTTTCGATGAGCTCTTGTCGGCGGTGAGTGATTACTTCCCTTGTCTTCATATGGAGTCCGTGGGCATTGCATTGCATTATGGATGCGGGGTGTCTTTGCACCCGTGGCTTGATTGCAGCATCTGGAACGTGTCCAATGGCTACCAGAAGTGAACGTAGTACTGGTACAATGTCGACTGGTTACCTAAGATTGGAAAAGGAAACCGCCAACCAGTTAACTGTGAAGGCGGGGGAGTATAACTTTATTGTTTGGTGCACTGCCGCTGGTACCGATTCGAGCAACAGATGTTGCCCGTTTCAAGTCCAGTCAGCAGACGCCCTGAGGGCGTCGGTCGCTCCCCGCGAGGCGGAGAGCCTCCGTGTCAGTGATTGACGACAGCGACAAGCAGCCGGCTCAGCGTGCTAGGAGGTAGGCAGGAAGGAAAGAAGGACAGTTTGGTAAAATACTCTGGTCTAGGGCTGATGATTACAATTTGTTTTTATTTAATTTAAAGAGGATGGCGTTATGGCGGGTCGTCAAGAAGCGCCCGTGGGCGCTTGACCCGAATGGGCGGTGGTGGTTCTGATGCACTGATGGTTCGGAGGTACGGGAAGGTGGAGGCCGAGGCTTTAGCAAAGAGAGTTAGAGCCAGCGACCGGACAAAGGAAGTCAAGGTAGGAACACGGAGACCCCTTCGAATCACGTCGTTCCTTACAAACCAAGGGGACCCCGTCAAGGATCGGAGTGTACGGGACTGGAAAGCTTCCAGCCTACATCTGTTGGTGATTGATAAAAAGAGACCACCAGGCGGGTGCCGCATAGGTCAATACAGACCTGAGAAATAGTAGATAGAGTGTAAGTTTCGTGCGCATGGCCAGGCGGCTGCGACACGAGAGGAAAGGAGATAATTTGGCTCGGACGCCGCGAGCCTTGGCAAGGGTTTCCGTCACGTGGGCGTTGAAGCAAAGGCGACGATCTAGCCGAACGCGTAAATACTTCACCGATTCTTTGTAGGTGATGGGCCTCCCTGCTAGGGAGAGGGGCTGGCATCGGGAGATGGACTTACGGGTGAAGCAGATCGCCTCGGATTTCTCCGTGTTGATCGTCACCAGCCATTTCCGTAGCCAGTCCGGAAGCTGGTTCAACTGACGCTGCAGCTTTGTACTCGCAAATCGCGGGGAGAGGGAGCTGCAGTGATACATAGCATCGTCAGCGAACAAAGACAACGTGACTCCGGGCAAGACAGGCAGGTCGTTCGTGTACACAAGATACAGAACGGGGCCGAGGACAGATCCCTGAGGTACGCCGGCGGCGACGGTTCGAACTGTAGAACAGGACCCGTCGACGCTCACCCTGAAGGTTCGGTCGCTGAGATACGACCGGAGGAAAAACACTATGGGCGATGGTAGAGGGGAATTGGCAAGTTTGAAGAGAAGACCTTCGTGCCAGACTTTATCGAAGGCCTTGCTCACGTCCAACAGTACGGCGGCCGTAGCCGCTCGCCTGTTGGTGGCGTCTGACACGTGCGTAACAACGCGGACCAATTGAAGCGTGGTCGAGTGCTCTCTGCGAAACCCGAACTGTTCGCTGCGGATGAAACCATCTAGCAGCGGCGAGATGCGAGCCAGCAGGAGACGCTCGAACACCTTCGAGATGACTGGCAAGAGAGAGATTGGTCGATAGCTTTCAGGAAGCATGCGCGGCTTGCGAGGCTTCGGAATCATTATGATGTTGGCTGATTTCCATAGGCGGGGAAAGTACTGTAGCCGGAGACAGGAGTTAAACAGCTCAAGAACGAGGTCAACGCCTGAGGCCGGGAAATTTTGTAGAGCAGGGGCTCCGATCCGGTCAGGACCGGGGGCGCGACGGCGATTTAGTCGGCAGATAGATGAAACTAGTTCATCCCTGTCGAACGGGAGGGCTGGGACTTCGGGAGGGCGTGAAAAATGTCCAGATAGGAAGTCACGGACTTCTGCCGAGTGGGCAGGGTCCGAGACGCCTTGGTGAACAGTAAATTGCACCTCCATGCACTCGGCGAAGACCTCAGCCTTGCCTTCCGATGAAGATACAACCCCGTTCAGAGTTTCAAGTGGGTTGCGAGTTCTCTTCTCGCGGGTCAGTCTACTCGCCGCTCTCCAGACGGAGGCGTGGTCGACTTCAAGAGACTCACGGTATGAGTCCCATCGATTAGAGTTTACGTCCCGCAGTAGCTGCTGGACGTAAAGAGACTGGGCCTGAAAGCGCCTTTTGACGCCGGGATCACGGGTTCTTTGCCATCTGCGGCGGAGATTGCGCCGTAGCCAGATGGCGTGGAGTACTTCCGCAGGTAAGGCCGATTTACGATGATTCACCTCGAGAGCATGTATGTGTCGATCCATGACACCTTGGACCAACTCCTGAAGATGAGTGGCTCGGAGATCCAAATCGTCACAAGTGACGATCCGGTCCGCGGGGAGTGATGGTAACCGCCGTGAGAGCTCATCATGGTAGGAGCGCCAGTTGACTCTCCTAACAATCTGAGCGGGAGGTCGGGGTGAGGCCGACAGCTCACGGGCAGTTATAAAAAGGGGATTGTGATCGGACGAGAGATCCGACACTGACGAGACCTGGATGTGAAGGGTCACGTCCTTGGCTATGACAATGCCAAGGACGTCCGGTCGATGACCGGAAAATGGGAAGTGAGTAGGGTCTTCTGGGCCGATGACTTGAAGTACCGGGTCGTCAGAGACGAACCGATACAGAGATTTTCCGTAGGCGTTGGCTACTCTGCTGTTCCAGGAGGGATGTTTGGCATTTAAGTCGCCGGCTACAATGGTTGGTAGGGGATGATCGAGGAGAGCGTCCCACTCCTCGGGCGGTGGAGGTAGCCGCAGGCCGGGCCGGAGATACGCCGCAACAACGCGCAACTCCGATCCGCCAACGTCTATCGCCACCGCACAACCTTCAACAAGAGATGTATCTAAAGGAGGGACCGGGCGCTCCGGCAGGCGCCGGGACAGAAGGGACTGCAGGCGGCGCCGAAACTTCGACTGCTGGCGGAACTGGGGCCCTGGGAGCAGCCGGAACTGCTGCCGGGGCCTGAGATGATGCTCCGGAGAGAGGTGGGAAGGCCTCTCTTCGGTTAGGGAGGGGACCTGCAACACGGCCTGCCTGCGCGCCAGGGCGAGCAGGAGTCCGCTGCAGCTTCATGGCTGATATAAATTCTTTACATCCTCCATAGCTAGCCGGATGGTCCCCGCCGCAGTTGCAGCAAATGGCCGTGAACCCTGTCTTGGGCTTATCACACCCACGATGAGGCTCAGTACATCGCACGCAACGCGGAGGGTGGTTACAGAATAAGCTGGAGTGGCCAAACCTCTGACAGTTAAAACACTGCGAGGGGCCTGGCCGCGGGTCAAAAGTACGAACTTGCACCCGAAGGTGCAGGAAGTTTTGGATGCCATAGACCTCCTCGAACTGGCCTACTTTGAGTAGTTTCACTAGAAAACTATTCACAGGACGGCGATCTTCCCCCTTGCCAGCATGCAGTACACTTACCGCCGTCGGCGAATAGCCTAAAGCGACAAGCTCCTGCCTGATGGTATCGGGGGCGGTCCAGGAAGGAAGTCCAGAAAGAACAACTTTAATTTCGCGCTCTGAAGGAAGCGCGAAAGTATGAAAGGAGATCTTCCGATCAGTAAGAAACTGTTGGACCGATCGGAAGTCCGGGACTGTTGTGGCCGCAATTCGAAGCGAGGCGCCTTGGCACCTGGCCTCGAGTTTGGCCGAAGGAAGCAGATTCTGCAGGGAACGGAGACTTTCCCTGTAGTTACGATTGTCTGGAATAACAATCGGCGGAATTTTTGGTTTGGGGACAGATTTGGAGTTTGGCTGAGTAGGTTGGCTGGCGCTGTTACCGGGACTAGATACCCGATGCGTAGGAGCGGCCGGTGGCGGGCTAGCGACCAATTTTCCCTTGCGTTTGGCAGACTTGCCCTCCACAAGCGAAAATTCACCGTCCTCCGTCCCCACACTACACATCGACGCACAATCATCACTTTCACATTCGCTTTCACTAATTGTATGGGAAGGTAGCGGGGTAGAATGAGGACCGGTACCGCAGGTTTCCATTAAGGTTACCAGCGGTGCCGGCAAAGGAACGGGCGTTGCGTTCGACGCCATCTCGGGATTAACCGAAATGAACGTCGAAGACGCAAAAAGGGCTAGGAAAGAGTGACTTTCACCAGCACTGAATCACTACACTGACAAACAAAGAACACGAACACCAGACGCGCACTGCACACGAATCACAAAAACACTCGCGCACGACACAATACACTTCTGAAATTGTAGCACACTGATTATGTTGAAGAACGATGATGATGATGATGAAGAAGACAGGTTGAAAAAGATATTACTAACGGTTAAAAACCACAATCGCAAATGCGAAAAAGAGTAACAGCCTACCCGGGCAACAGCTCTAGGTAGACTGAGTCCGTGGCCAAGATGCCAAGATGCCAAGATGTGCAGGGCACAGCACAGTGCGTGCCCCAGTGACGGCAGCGTCCGGGCAAGCCCGATGACTGCCTGATGCTGTTCCAGTGCTTGGTGCGAGACTTGTCGCTGAAACGGATAGGAACCCCCTTTTTTATTTTGGCGGAGGTGAAGGAGACGGGCTGTGATTGGCTGAACCGCTGACGCGATCCACCATTGGCCTGAGAGGGAAGTCTACGCGAACGCTTAGCACGGATTGGCGGGATTTGTTCGCCCACAACGGGTCGATACACTTCCGCCAGCCCGGTAAGAGTCCGGTAGACTGCCTTATGGCGATACCGAGGCAGGCGAGAGATTGGAGGGGGGAAGTTGGCGCTAGGCACACCTAAAGCCGGCACAACGCCCGATCCATCTGTCGGCCTGCAACGGACCGGAGATTTGACAGGTAGGAAGGTGGTCAGATACGATTGGTCGGTGCGTGGACTGATGGTGAGTGGGTAATTTTTTAATTTTAAAATTATGGTGGGTCGTCGAGCAGAGCTCGAGGGCGGCGGCGTTTGACTGGCGGTGGTCCATCGTCGTTATCGAGGTGTTGGAGGTGGGGAAAGTCTGAAATGGATGCTCGATGGAAGAGGTTGAACGTGAGAGTTCGCGCAAATCCAGCGAGCGACGGAATCTTCAGCCCTCGCCTGATAGAATCATTTTTTACATACCAGGGAGAGCAGAAAAAAGGCGAAGGGTAATGGATTGGAAGGCTTCCATGCGTTTAACGACGTCGGGGGCGAGTTGGGTCCAAAATGCAGGCGCTGCGTATTTCGGCAACATGATGGCTTTGGCTCGTTTCCAAGGGCTGGGATAGTAATGGAGCCGGAGACATCCATTGAACAGCACGTGGATGAGTGAAACGAGTCTTGCTGGGGCGTTAAGTAGGGCCGCTGCACCAATACGGTCCTCGCCGGGCGCCCGCTTGGGGCGCAGTCGACTAATGGCCGTTTCCACTTCAGCCTCGTCGAACGGGTCGATTGGGTCGGCGGGAGGCCGGGAAAAATATCCAGATAGGAAGTCTGCGACCGCTGCCGAGTGGCCGGGGTCACAGACGCCTCTGTGAACAGTAAATTGTTCCTCCATGGTATCGGCAAAGACTTCTGCTTTGTCGGCCGCGGAGTACACAATCCCGGTCGGTGATCGTAGGGGGTAGCGGGTCCTTTTCTCGCCAGTGAGTCGGCTCGCAGCCCGAAAAACGGACTGGGGCGTGACTTCCAGAGACTCAAGATATGAGTCCCATCGATGAGCAGTGGCATCAAGCAGAAGCTGCTTGACAAGTTCTGATTGGGCGTTCAGCCTGCGTTTTACGGCAGGGTCCCGGGTTTGTTGCCATCGCCGGCGGAGCTGGCGCCGTTTGCGGATGGCCAGAATCACCTCTTCAGGTAACTGCGACCGTCTGTTGGGCGCAGGGACGTTATAGGTGTGTTTGTCCATGGCGGACGTGACGACTTCTTGAAGATAGTCGGCCAAGCGGTCTACATCATCCGGGCTGGAGATGTCGACCTGGGGGTCAGATGGTACTGTTCGACCCAGTTCATCGTGGAACGATCGCCAGTTGACTCTCGTTACACGATGGGGAGGCTGGAGAGGTGTGTCCAGCGTGGGCCGAACAGTGAGTATTACCGTGTCGTGATCAGACGAGAGGTCTGACACGGCTTCGATAGCGATAGGATAGGCCACGTCTTTGACAACAGCAATGTCAAGGACGTCTGGTAGTCCCCCTCGATTGGGGATATAGGTGGGTGATCTAGGACCAAGAGCGTTCATATGAGGATGACGTTGAACGTATTGGTACAGAGAGCGGCCGTATGAGTCCGTGGCTAAGATGCCAAGATGCCAAGATGTGCAGGGCACAGCACAGTGCGTGCCCCAGTGACGGCAGCGTCTGGGCAAGCCCGATGACTGCCTGTTGCTGTTCCAGTGCTTGGTGCGAGACTTGTCGCTGAAACGGATAGGAACCCCCTCTTTTATTTTGGCGGAGGTGAAGGAGACGGGCTGTGATTGGCTGAACCGCTGACGCACTCCACCATTGGCCTGAGAGGGAAGTCTACGCGAACGCTTAGCACGGATTGGCGGGATTTGTTCGCCCACAACGGGTCGATACACTTCCGCCAGCCCGGTAAGAGTCCGGTAGACTGCCTTATGGCGATACCGAGGCAGGCGAGAGATTGGAGGGGGGAAGTTGCCGACTGAAGGTGGCGCTAGGCACAACTAAAGCCGGCACAACGCCCGATCCATCTGTCGGCCTGCAACGGACCGGAGATTTGACTGGTTGGAAGGTGGTGAGATACGATTGGTCGGTGCGTGGACAGATGGTGAGTGGGTAATTTTGTATTTTATAATTACGGTGGGTCGTCGAGCAGAGCTCGAGGGCGGCGGCGTTTGACTGGCGGTGGTCCATCGTCGTTGTCGAGGTGTTGGAGGTGGGGAAAGTCTGAAATGGATGCTCGATGGAAGAGGTTGAACGTGAGAGTTCGCGCAAATCCATAGAGCGACGGAATCTTCAGCCCTCGCCTGATAGAATCATTTTTTACATACCAGGGAGAGCCGGAGATAAGGCGAAGGATAATGACTTGGAAGGCTTCCATGCGTTTAACGACGTCGGGGGCGAGTTGGGTCCAAAATGCAGGCGCTGCGTACATAAGGACGACTCCTAAAAAGAGCAGATAAATCGAGAGCTTCGTGCGCAACGGCAGTGGCCCTCGAGCGATAGGAAGGGGTACAGTTTGGCTTTGACGCCTCGGGCGCGCTGGAGCACTGTGGACACGTGAGCTCTGAAGCTTAGGCGTCGATCAAGAGTGACGCCCAAGTACTTCACAGTACGTTGCCAAGCGATTGGGCTCCCTTCAAGGGAGAGGGTCTGGCATCGGGAAGTGAGCTGACGGGAAAAGGCAATCGCCTCGGATTTCTCCGTATTGATCGCCACCCGCCATTTCCTTAGCCAGGCCGGAAGTAATGCGAGCTGGCGCTGCACCACGTCAGTCGCAAAACGAAGGTTTGCGGAACTGGCGTGGTACATCGCATCGTCCGCATAGAGAGAGAGCGTGACTCCAGGCAATACTGGCAGGTCGTTCGTGTGCACTAGGTACAGAACGGGGCCGAGGACAGATCCTTGAGGGACTCCAGCGGCGACGGGGCGGACAGAAGAGTACGTCCCGTCGACGCAGATCCTAAATTTGTGGTCGCAGAGATACGATCGCATCAGATGTACAAATGAGGCAGGGAGAGGGGAGGTGGCTAGTTTATAGAGAAGGCCTTCGTGCCAGACTTTGTCGAAGGCCTTGCTCACGTCCAGAAGGACGGCGACAGTTTGATGGTTCCTGTTGATGGCGTCAGTGAGTTGCGTGACAACTCGGACAAGTTGAAGAGTGGTCGAATGCTGCCTGCGGAAGCCGAACTGTTCCTGCCGGATGAAATTATCCAGCAGGGGAGTAATTCGGCGATGCAGGCCGCTCGAACACCTTCGATAAGACTGGCAAAAGAGAGATTGGTCGATGATTCTCCGGGCGTGTACGCAGCTTGCGAGCCTTCGGCAACATGATGACTTTGGCTCGTTTCCAAGGGCTGGGATAGTAATGGAGCCGGAGACATCCATTGAACAGCACGTGGATGAGTGAAACGAGACTTGCTGGGGCGTTAAGTAGGGCCGCTGCACCAATACGGTCATCGCCGGGCGCCCGCTTGGGGCGCAGTCGACTAATGGCCGTTTCCACTTCAGCCTCGTCGAACGGGTCGATTGGGTCTGCGGGAGGCCGGGAAAAATAGCCAGATAGGAAGTCTGCGACCGCTGCCGAGTGGCCGGGGTCGCAGACGCCTCTGTGAACGGTAAATTGTTCCTCCATGGTATCGGCAAAGACTTCTGCTTTGTCGGCCGCGGAGTACACAATCCCGGTCGGTGATCGTAGGGGGTAGCGGGTCCTTTTCTCGCCAGTGAGTCGGCTCGCAGCCCGAAAAACGGACTGGGGCGTGACTTCCAGAGACTCAAGATATGAGTCCTATCGATGAGCAGTGGCATCAAGCAGAAGCTGCTTGACAAGGTCTGATTGGGCGTTCAGCCTGCGTTTTACGGCAAGGTCCCGGGTTTGTTGCCATCGCCGGCGGAGCTGGCGCCGTTTGCGGATGGCCAGAATCACCTCTTCAGGTAACTGCGACCGTCTGTTGGGCGCAGGGACGTTATAGGTGTGTTTGTCCATGGCGGACGTGACGACGTCTTGAAGATAGTCGGCCAAGCGGTCTACATCATCCGGGCTGGAGATGTCGACCTGGGGGTCAGATGGTACTGTTCGACCCAGTTCATCGTGGAACGATCGCCAGTTGACTCTCGTTAAACGATGGGGAGGCTGGAGAGGTGTGTCCAGCGTGGGCCGAACAGTGAGTATTACCGGGTCGTGATCAGACGAGAGGTCTGACACGGCTTCGATAGCGATAGGATAGGCCACGTCTTTGACAACAGCAATGTCAAGGACGTCAGGTAGTCCCCTTCGATTGGGGATATAGGTCGGTGATCTAGGACCAAGAGCGTTCACATGAGGATGACGTTGAACGTATTGGTACAGAGAGCGGCCGTATGGGTTTGAGACACGGCTGTTCCACAGGGGATGCTTACTATTAAAGTCTCCGGCTGCGATGGTTGGTAGAGGGTCTTCTAATAGAGCGTCCCATTCATCCTCGTCGGGCGGTGGTCCACCTCGAGGGGGGAGGTAGACTGAAACCAGTCGAACCTCCCGATCCCCGATGCAGAGAGCAACCGCCGTCGCCTCCAAGCGACGAGTCGCCGGAGACGGCAGGGGGCGGTGGGCGATGCGCCTGTGAACCAGAATGGCTGTGCCGCCAGATTCGTACAGCCGGTTCTGGCCAGGCCGGTCTGTGCGATACGTCGTGTACGCCGGAAGCTGGAACGAGTGTGCAGGAAGTAAGTGGGTTTCGTTAAGGAGTATGACGTCTATGTCATATTCGGTGACGAAGGCGGCCAATTCAGCACGGCGAGATAGAACGCCACATGCGTTCCAAGCCACCAGCCGAAAGGGCCTAGCCATCGAGAGGGATAAGTGAGGTCACGGAGGTGAGGACGATAACTAACAAGGACTGGACATCCTTGGCAGCAAGAATTTGAGGGATCAGGGCGTTGATCCAAGCGCGCACGCGGTCGGCGAAAGTCACGTCCGAGGACGCGGCAGACGCCGGTGCCGCCTGAGGCTTGGGCGCCGGGTGCTTAAACATGATGCCATTCTGGGCGGGGACCTTTTGTTTCGGCTGCCTTGGATCTTGGACATCTGGAGTAGATGATGGCTGAGGTACAGCGGGCGTGTGCTGCGAGGAAGCGGGGGGCGATGGTTTATTCCTTTTCTTGGACGGCGCAGCAGGTTGTGGCTGCTGGGCCGCGGGCTGTGCGGCGGGCTGACAAGCAGCTGCAGCCGCATAGCTGGGCGCCCCGGTAGACGCCGGACGAGCTGGGGCAGGCGCAAGTGCCGGTGCCGCAGCAGGGGTACGTGCCGCCGAGGCGGCAGGCCTTGATGTTTGGGGCCTAGCTGGAGTAATTACTCTTTCGGTATCTGGCATTACTTCAGCATCATCTTCTAATAGTCCTACTTTAATTATCGAAATGTCCGCTCCCGTGTCTAAAAGTAAACAAACGTTTTTGTTTATTGTTTCGGATAATTGCATTTCTATGCATTCATGCTTACGGTCATCTGTAATACGACCTACTTGAATGGTTTTAAAATCACTTGCCTTCGGATGAGCATCCGTACTCTTCGGCTTAAAACTCGGTTTCTTATTATTTTTATTTTCTTCGTCTTTCTGCTTCTTAAAGCACTTAGCAATAACATGCCCTTGTTTACCATTGTAATGACACGTAATTATTTTAACATGTACGTCTCTATCTCTTTTAGCAAAATCATTTTTATTAAACCCGCTTTTACTTTGAAACGAGGTTTTCTTAAAATAGCAATTACTAGCTTCATGTCCTCTCTTATTACAATTAAAACATTTAGGGCGAATATCTTTCTTATACTCCCTATAATCTTTTACTTTTTGTTAAGGTATGGGTAAAAATAATGAATAATTTAAGTACAGGAGCAAACACACGCTTTATTGAAGGAACAGTTTAGTAGCAAGTACACACGAAATACACATTACAAGAGCACATTTAAAACTGAACTGAACTTGTCGAGTGCATCTCTATTTATATAGAAAAACAGCTTCCAGATCGTTCCTTTTATTTAAAACTTCGAGAACATTACTTTTCTAGACTGTCACAGTAAACGGACATGTGTGCGGGTGAGGCCCCGCCCAGGCAGCTCGACCCCCACCGCACAATACAAACTTTCACTTCTACAATGACAGATACACTTACTTAAGAATGAATGTAGAGTTTTCCAGTATATTCTCAACACCCTCCCTAAAACTCTACATTCTCACAATCACATTAATTTTTAAAAAATTCATTTTTACTCTTAAGTCCAAGTTTAGATCTTAAATAAACAAATTTTGGTTTTGACAAAGCTTTCGTAAGTATATCAGCGACTTGTTCATCACTTTTAACATAATGTACATCAATTTTTCCATTTTGAAAACAATCACGTACATAATTATATTTCACATCAATATGTTTTGTCCTTTGATGGAATTCAGGATTACTTATAAATTTTAATGCACTCATATTATCTATATTGTAGCGTGACAGATGTATGCATAATATTGAATGGCAATTGATCATTAGAATAATACTGTTTAAATTTGGAAGAAAGCATTAAATTTAATATAAATAGATTAATTCATAGCAACTGTGGAAAGAAATCATTATTATAAAGAAAATACAAGTTAAAATAAAAGGAGTTACTAGTGATGAGTCATCCAAAACCAGTCTCATAACCAAAGGTTTTCAAGGTATAACCCAGGAAGGTAAAAAAGTAAATAACAAAGCAGTACTGAATATGACCAAACCCACAACGAGGAAGAATAAATAGAATAGAAACCCTAAAATAAGCCAAGATCAACCAATACAGGTTGTGTATTTCTGAATTAAAGAAGAAGATGGAGAAGATGATTTATTACAAATTGGCGCACAACTTTAGGGGCTTTAATTAGCGATTGGAAGGCCAATACATTCTGCCCAATCACTAGTTGGAGCTAGGCAACAGCTACAAAGCCAGAGAATTTCGAGGGAAAATGCAACGACGTGCAACATCTAAGAAACGGGCGGCGGAGGCCGAGAAAGAAATAGAAGTTGACATGGACAACAAGGAAGCAACACCAATAGACGCGGAAAGTTCGTTGCCACCAGTGTTGTCCAAACAACATGAACAACCAGGGGAACAACCGGAGATACCTACACAAACAGTGGAAACCAATGCGCCGGAGAAGGAAACAGAGGACATGACAACACAACAAATGTTCAGGATGATGATGGAAATGAATAAGAGAATGGAGGAGAGTAACAAGGAAATGAAGGAAGACTTGAGTAAGAAAATGGACGAAAATAATAAGAAATTGGATTCTACAAAGGAAGACTTGAGTAAGAAAATGGGGAGTGATAACCAGTCCTTGAAAGAAGAATTAAGTGGGATGAACAAGAAGGGCTGAAGGAAGACAACCAGTCCCTGGGTAAGAAGATTGATGAAACCAATAAGAAGATGGAAGAGAAGATGGAAGAAAACAGCAAGAAGATGGAAGAGAAGATGGAAGAAAACAGCAAGAAGATGGAAGAAGAGATGGGGAAGAAGTTAGAAGAATTGAAGGAAGACAACCAATTGTTCAAGGAAGAATTCAAGTCGACCAAAGAAGAATTGATTAATAAAATTGAAAATACTAATCAGAAAATCGATGAAACCAGGAAGAAGATAGAGAAGAACAACCGACAATTGAAGGAAGAGATGAAAGAAGATAACAAGAAGTTGGAAGAGAAGATGGGGGAGAAGTTGGAAGAATTGAGAGAGGACAATCAAATTTTAAGAGAAGAATTAAGAGAAGTCAATCAGGAGAATTTGGACAAACTGGACGAAAGGATGGAATTGTTGCGAGAAGAAATGAATAAGGAAATCAAGGTTAACAAAAAAGCGATGGATAAGAAGATGGAAGAAGAAAATATAATGGTCAATCGACAGATTCGAGAGATTGATGGAAAGTGCAACCAGACCGAAAAGGAGGTGAATGAGTTTAAAGAAGTGGTGAACATCAAGTTCACAAATATCGAAGAACATAGTCGTAGGAAGGTAGAAGAACAGAGGAAGGAAAGTCAAGAAGAATTCGGAAAAGTACGCAACCAGGTTACAGAACGATGTAATGATATACAAGAGACCATGGCCAATATCACCGGTCAGGTGCGACAAAGCCGAGAGGAGATGGAAGCGATTAGAAACAGACCGACTCATTTCACCGGATTGCCCGTCAACGAAAGCCGAGAGTGGCTCAACTTCCGGCAATACAAACGAAAGCCGATGGAGTTCCTGGCCAGGGTAGAAGAATATTTGACCAAGCATAAAATTACTCAATGGAGCCATAGCAGGGAGATATTCGACGAGTCTTTCCGAGACATAACAGATAATTGGTGGATGGCCAACCGGAGTGAAATTTCCGACTACCAACAGTTCCGGAAAATGTTTAAGACAAAATACTGGTCTGAGACCACCCAGAACTTGATACGTGACAATATTTGTAACGGAAGATACAGGTCACAATTAGGTAGCAGTATGACGGCATATTTCTTGGGGAAGGTGTGTATGGCAAAGCACCTTGAGCCAGCAATCCCAGAAGAATGTTTAGTGAATAAGATATCTTATCACTATGATGAGGACATTATCAGGGCCCGGAGAGGTAGTCAGATCAAGACGATCCAGGGAATGACTGAGTTATTGGAGGGATACGAGAATGAAGAGTATTATCGGCAGAGCAGGAAGAGAAATGAGAGACCAGAAGCAAGGCCGACTACTTACCCCAATAACGGCAATAACCATACAAATAACCGGAACCAGCCCAGTAATTACGACGGCCCTAACAACCAGCCGCGTAATAACCAGTTTAACGGAAATTTTAACGGCGTGAGGAATAACAACCCCTACCCAAATAATAGAAACCACTTTTATCAACAAAATAATAATGTTCCATACAGTCAGAGAAATCCATATCCCAACAATAATGGTGACAGACCTTACCCACCTAACCGAAATTACTATAATAATAATATTAGTAATAATAATAATAGCAATAGTAATAACCGAGTGTCGCGCCCTAGGGTAAATTTTATAAGAGCAGAAGATCGCGGACCCAGGAGATATTATCAACCGAGGAGGAGCAGCTTCCACGGCGCCGACCGAAGATGGAGGAGTGCGGAACGAGACGGCCCAAGATACGAACAGGAAAGACGAAGTACCAGCCTGGAAGATCTTGGCAGACAACCGAACAGGGCGTTAAACATCAACCAGGGTACAGAACGTCAGGAAACAAACCAGAGTTTCCCGAACGATGCCTCGGTCAACAATAACTTAAACAATGATCAAAATGCTTTAAACGAGAGGAGGCAGTAATCAACAACGATGACCCGTTACTGCTTATACTTCCTGGGTTAGAAAAGGATGATTTGCAACAAGCAAACAATGATAAAAACTTCACTATTATCAGTAACCATTATTTGAAAGACATACGAACTGAACTTTTGGAAGAGAACGAGAAGAGTCTCAGCAACAGTAATAATGAGATAATTTATATAACAGCGGAGGTGGAAGGAGTTCCCGCTAAAATAATGATAGACACAGGAGCTAATATTTCAATAATAAACTCCAATGAGTTGGAGAGAATACAATGTACATGTGGAAAAACTTTGCCAATGTTACCAGTCAACAACATTGTGTTGGTAGGTGCAACTGGCCGCCAGAATAAAACCATTAGGAAGCAAGTTTCCTTAAGTGTCGTTAGCCGTGATATAGCTTTAGACATGGAATTTTTAATCGCCACCGGATTACCATTTGACATCTTAGTCGGTTACGATATTCTTCGTAGATATTCGGCAGTAATTGATCTTAATTTAAATAAAGTATCACTTTTCCCAGACGGAGTAACATGGACCGCAGATCTGGTAGGAAGCACAACTATACTTCCCAGCCCTATACATCAACAACTTCGTAAAATAAATGTTATTAGAAACAGCCCTCTTTCTAAACCCATAGTATACAGTCATGGTGGAGAGGATTTATGGTCAGTTAAGATCCAAGAAATACGGAATTTCCAGTGCGGAAGCGATAACAAGAAAATACCAACACATCTGGCTGATCGTCTAATTACAATATATGAGAAATACAAGGCGGTGTTTTCTGATGAACCAGGGAAGGTAAAAAACTACCAGTGCCAACTTCGTTTTAAAGAAAACGTAGAGTTTAACCGGAGGTCATATCCAATAGCGCAGTCGCTCAAAGAAGCCGTGAGAACAGAAATAAACAAGATGATAGATAATGACATAATTGAGATTAGTCAATCACCTTACACTAGTCCAATTATTGCTGTTCCGAAGAAAGACGGACAAGTCCGGCTCTGTTTAGATGCGCGTGAGTTGAATAAGACAATTGTGAATGACAGAACTTCTCCCGGTGAAATAGAAGAAATTTTTAAGCGTTTTCATGGTACCAGATTTATTAGCACTTGGGATACGGTCTGTGGGTATTGGCAGGTAGAGCTGCATCCACAAAGCCGCCAGTATGTAGCGTTCATTTTCGAAGGGCGCAATTACCAGTTCAAGAGACTGCCTTTCGGACTTGTCAATTCTGTCGCCATATTTGTGGCATGCATGGACCAGATTTTGGGACCAGAAGCGCTCCAATTTACCACCGTCTATGTTGACGATTTACTAATCACATCCGGAACCTGGGAGGAGCATTGTTACAGAGTGGAATTTGTACTAAACAAACTAGCGCAGAACAACATAACACTGAAGTTGGAGAAATCCAAATTCATAGCGCGCGAGGTACAATTCTTAGGCTTCAACCTAGACGACAGAGGTATTACCCCATCAGCAGAGAAAGTGGAGGCAATTCAGAGGTTCCCGCAACCAAGAAACAGGAAACAATTGCAATCTTTCCTCGGACTCTGTAACTATTACAGGAAGTTTCAGAGCCGATATTCCGAGTTGACCGCCAAGTTTCAACCACAGTTATCTGCCAAAAACAAATGGACTTGGGGTGAAGATCAAGATATTACTTTCCGATTAATAAAAGAGAAGTTTCTGGAGAGTGTGATACTTCGTCACCCAGATTTTAAGAAACCGTTCTTTCTAAACTGTGACGCTAGCGATCTAAGCTTAGGAACGACATTATACCAGGAAGATGAGGAGGGACAACATCTGGTAATAAGCTTCGCTAGTCGCACACTGAACCAGTGCGAAAAGAACTACAGTGTGACAGAAAAGGAATTGTTGAGCGTGGTGTTCGCATGCAGCAAGTTCCGGACGTACATTCTCGGATATCAAGTCACGGTACGAACTGATCATAAATCCATCTCGTTCCTTCGTAGGTGCAAATTGAGTCACGGCCGACTGGCTAGGTGGGTACTCGCCCTACAAGAATATGACCTGAAATGGGAATACATTCCAGGAAAGAAGAACGTGGTAGCGGATGTGTTGTCACGTATAAATCTGGAAGATCAGACTTTCGAGGGAGAGAAGGAGAGCTTAGTAAAAATTTATAACATATTCACGACCAGAGCCGATTTACAAGCTTTGTTAATAAATATCCGAATCCATCAGCAGTCTGATCCTAAGCTGAAAAACATTATGAGTCGTTTGGAAGCCAATGATGAAACCATTTCTAAATACTACCACCTTAACAAGGGAATTTTATTCATAAAAACCGCATTGGACGATGAGACATGGAAGGTGATAATCCCGCACCAAATCGAAAAGGAGGTCATCATCGATTACCATGTCAGGTATGGTCACATGGGAACGTTAAAAGTGATACAAGCTCTAGAGGAAAATTGTAAGATCAAGAATATCAACCGCAAGGTGAGAACATACATCAAGTCCTGTAAGATCTGCCAATGTGCAAAAGTAAACAATGAAAAGACAGAGGGTATCATGATACCGATAACTTCCAACGCAAAACTGGAAAAAGTGTTTTTGGATATATGCGGGCCATTTCCCCGTAGCGGTGGTCGGCACAGATATAAATACTTGGTAATCATAATGGATCACTACACCAAGTATATAAAGCTATATCCGGTTAATCGGGCAACAACAGCAAAGGTTTTGGCTGTGATTATTGATTTGTATATCCCAGAGATCGGTAGACCATCTTCTATTATTACCGACCATGGTACACAGTTTAAGGGGAGGAGATGGCGAGACACGTTATTAGCACTTGGGGTCAAAACGTATAAGACATCAGTCTACCACCCAAGTAGCAATCCGGCTGAGAGAGTACTAAGAGAAGTGGGTAGGATATTGCGCACGTACTGTCACAACCAACAGAAAAAGTGGCAAGAGTACCTAGCAGCGACAGAAACATTCCTAAATTACGCCCACCATCCAGCTATAGGAATTCCACCGTACTCAGCCATGTATGAGAAGCCGACTCCCCGAGACATTGAACAAATCATTGAATTTCCAACGAACAACAATAGGAAATTCAACCAGTTGAAGTTTTACAATAAGGTAGCAGAAGATCAGGAAAAACGGCAAGCCAAATACCAGAAGGCAATAGGGCGAATTGTAACATATAAAGAGGGTGAGAAAGTACTCCTAAAAAATAGAGAGCTGCCTAGCACCTTAGAAGGCATTACCAAAAAACTACTATTATTATACACTGGACCATATGTTGTGGTAAATGATAAGCATAACAATACATATGAGTTGAGGGAAATCGTTTCAGGAAGAATCAAAGGAGTGTACAATCAAGCTTCTATGAAGAAATATTATGAAGAATGAGTTGTGAGTTTTAGAATTTTGAATTTTATTTTAAAAATTCAAAAATAATGTAAGTACATCTTACAACCTAATATTTTGAGAAGAACATTTTGGAGAATTATAAGAAGAAGGAATTTAGAATTTATATTTTAAAAAATTCAAAAAATTTTGTAAGTACATCTTACAACCTATTATTTTGAAAAGAACATTCTGGAGAATTATAAGAAGAAGGAATTTAGAATTTTTAATTTAAAAAAAAAAAAAATTCGAAAATAATGTAAGTACATCTTACTACAACCTAATAATTTTGGAACAAACTTTATGAAAGAAAAAGAAAGACTTTTGAATTGAAATATAATTATAAAAATTTAAAATTGAGTAAGTACTTCTTACTACAACCTGATAATTTAGAACAAAACTTTATGGAAGAAAGAGAAAGAGAGAGAATTTTGAACTTAATTTAAAAAATTTAAAATTAAGCAAGCACAGCTTACTACCACTGAATTATGAGAAAACTTTATGGTAAATAATTAAGAAGAATTTGAATTTGGAGAAATACCAAAACATTCAGAAATAATAGTAAGATCACCGTGCTATAAACAATTCTGAATGAAACAATTCTGGGAATAAATGAATTAAACAGAATTTGAATGTTGATAGAACGTCAGAACTTTGAAACAAGATAAGATCAACATATTACAAGGATTTATGAGAGATATTTTCCAATTAAATAAAAAGAATAGTTTGAATTTTACATTAAAACTAACCAAGTTCCAAAAAATAATAAAGTGTCAATTATAATTGAAAAAAAAAATTTGGAAGCAAAGAGACTAATTACCTATGAAACGATAATGAAAACAGTTAATTAAGAGCAAAGAAGAACAACTCATACCAAACAGATGGAGAAGATGATTTTGAACCAATGATAATAATAAGACCTATATGAAATGCAAAGAGAATAAATACCACATGAAATATAATATAAATGAATTAATGCTAATGAATGCGAAGGCGGATTAATAACTTTCTAAGAGAAAGGAAAGAACCAAAATGTTTAAATAAAATGATCAATATAACAATCAGTATATCTAATGTAAAGATACAATGTTAAAAAAATTAAATATAATATATTAAGACCATTCAAATAATGAATACGAAAGACTATTTATAAAGACCATGCTAATACTATGAATAACCAGAAGAAAGTATAAAGAGAATTCAGATGAAGAAGAAAGAGAGTTACACTGTAAACAGTAACCAGAATTATTAAAAGAAAGGTTTTCAACCATAATTAAATTAAATATATCAGACAAGTTAAGAGTTTTGAAAAAATATATATATAATGAGTATAAAAATAATTATGAAGATTTATTAAGATAGAAAATGTGAGATAATCTGAGAGACTACGAAGTGGAGAATCCAAAGATATTTTTATTAGTCGAAAATGAGACTACTTTTTATTTATTTATTCGATGACTGACTGAAGATAATTCCAGCAGCATTATGTTTTTGAGCAGGGATGGATATGCCCCTGTACTCAATTTATAGAAGTGGTGTATGGCCAGCAGAGAAGTAGCGTACAGTGCCCCTCTGATCTGCCCCAGCCCACGTGATAGGGAATGTTAGGGAATTAATATCCCAAGGATACAACACGAAGTTGATATAGAAAGAAAATGTATTACAATTATAATATATCTCAGAAGACACTAACTATCCGAAAAGGATCAGTAGTAAAACAAATAATTATATATATAAAATTAATTAAACTCTAATTATAAAAAAGTCGATATAAAATGGAGAAGAAAATGAATTATAAGAAATGATGAAATTATCATAAGAAATTATTTCATCCATAAACATGTCTGAAATAATTACTTCTGGAGGAGAGCAATCTGTAGCGTGACAGATGTATGCATAATATTGAATGGCAATTGATCATTAGAATAATACTGTTTAAATTTGGAAGAAAGCATTAAATTTAATATAAATAGATTAATTCATAGCAACTGTGGAAAGAAATCATTATTATAAAGAAAATACAAGTTAAAATAAAAGGAGTTACTAGTGATGAGTCATCCAAAACCAGTCTCATAACCAAAGGTTTTCAAGGTATAACCCAGGAAGGTAAAAAAGTAAATAACAAAGCAGTACTGAATATGACCAAACCCACAACGAGGAAGAATAAATAGAATAGAAACCCTAAAATAAGCCAAGATCAACCAATACAGGTTGTGTATTTCTGAAATCAAGAAGAAGATGGAGAAGATCCCAAGAAACCTGATGGCAACAAGAAGAAGATGGAGAAGATACCAGTCCCAGAAGGCAGGAGAAAAGAAGACTGAAGAAAGAAGAAGAGGGCAGCATCCTGAAGAAGATGTCATGCTCTTATAAAAGACACCCAAATCCCTATATCCCCAAAATAAATATCTAAAAATAAAAGTATAACGAAATAAAAACCACATGTATATAAATTTAAGAGAGAGGAGTGTATAAAGTAAAAGTTTCCTGTGAACTAAGATGAAACAATAATATAGTACCCATGGAACAAATCTCCATTGAAAAAAACGCTAACCAATTTATTATGTTAATAAGACTATACGACCATTTAGCATTAACATAATATATAAGTGCAAAGTGAACCAGTGATAGTTTTGGGTATTATAAAAAATGAACCTTGTGTTTCATTCTTGGCAATCACAAACATTGGATGCAATGAAATATGCATTTTTCAATGACTTAAAATATGTACTGTGACAATATGTTGTTCATAAGACATGAATCTGTTTAAAATAACATTTTGTTTTACATGAAAAAAGAAAAACAGAGTTCATAATACCTTTTGAACAATTAATACTATTTATTTGTTAATGACAGGGTACAATTCCCCAAAGACAATGTAAAAGACGGTATAAAAACTGTAGAATCCTACTTATAATAATAGTTAGAAATAAGAATATAAATATAAGGTTTTTTATGTATATAGTACAAGAATGTTTAAAAATGTATTAGATATAAGGCCATTTGTTTGGGTCTGAAACAACTAACATCAGAACTATAAAAATAGTTACCACTTGTAAATAGTAGAGAGTAATTAAGATGTTAGTTAGTAAAAAAACCTTTTTTGTAAGCCATATTTCCATGTTTAGAAATGGGAATTTTGTTGCAAAATGTCTGATTTGAAGACAACTATTTATTTAAAAAAAAATATTCTTTATTCTGTTTGACTATTGTTTGTATTGTGGCCAATACTAGTTGATTTTTGTGTAATTTGAAAGCATGTTTAATTTATAATACTATTTGTAAAAGTCAGAGAGGGTATCACACATCATATATTGTTTGTAAATTATTTTGTAAGAAAAATTGTTAAAAAATCATAGGCCAAAAGAATGGAAACCAAACTTCATCAAAACAGAGAAATTGCTCATTTAAATGCAAATAAACAAAAGGGGTTTAGACAAAATAAACTTGAGATCATGCCATATAATTGCACATACCATTTAGAGAGATTTTAATAAATTATATTCAGAATTATAAATAAAAATGAGAATGACTAGACTCAGAAATTTGGACATGGGAGTCATATATTTCAGAATAATGTTTCCGAATACAACTAATTCAATTAATTACCAGAAAATAAGGGAATATGAACCTTTTGATACAATATAGGATTATTAATATTAAATATAACTGATAAAATGGCTGAATTTATATAATGACAGGAAGTAAATTTTGATGTTTTGACTCTTCACAGTATACCAAACTGAAAGTGAAATTACTATTTTTTGGACAGAAAACACTATAAAATGGCATTATTTAATCTGAAAATAACCAGAATGAACTGAAAGATTAATTTAAATCAAATCTAGTGAATAAAATTGACAAATAACCAAAGTTTAGGCATTCATATAGTGAAATAGTAAAATGTACACAGGATGTGAAAATATTTTTGAACAATGTTAAGGATAATATTATATGGGCTAAGAGTTTAATTGAAACTGAAGGAAACAGTTAGTTAATTATTGGTAGTTGAACGGTTAACATGACATACGTTTAATAACGTGGATAACCTAACCTATAATCGTCATACAAGCGAGTGTATAGTGAGTTATTGTGAAATCGCGAGTGACTTGTAAAATACTTCTGAAACTATCATATTATAACAGAAACGATCAAGTAACACTCCATAACACAGAACAATATAAATCTACTCCGAAAAACACCATCAAACACTAGAAAACTGTATAATACATTAAACCAAATTAGTGACGGAATCGGAGAAAGTGTTTGACTTATAATTACACAGACATACTAAATACAACCCAGAATCACTACACCAGTCACTACACAACATATAACAAGAGATTTGCAGACACAAGAACAGGAATATTACGTCAAAATACATTATTTGGAATGCAGCAGCAACGAGCAACATTTTCATCGACTTGACGGCAGCCATCTTTCTTTGACAATCCCAGTGCCTCTTCTTGGTTCAGCACAGCTGTTTGGTGAAAACAATTATTATATTTACAAATTATTATTCAATGTCTGTGTTTATTAATAACTATTAATTTGATTGTAACGTTATACTTTTTAAATATTAGCCCGATTTCTCTGACTTTGGTAATAACTGGCTGTTTAAAGAACCCTATATAATTTTTATAACATATACTTGTAACTTTTTTCGATATCCTGAGAATCGATACTAATCGATAAGAGTCAATATTGCTGTTACTTAATAAAACATTAATACTTTTCAATACTTAATAGTTCTTTATTTCTTCAATAATACTAATTACCAATAATATAATTCTAATTGATAATCTACAAGGACTTTACCACCCGTAAGTGAAGATAACCTAAAAAATAGAAAGGTAAACAAATATCGATTGGTTTACAGACAGTCTTATGAGTGGTGATAGATTATTTAAATTATACTAAAACTTTAATAAAAATTTTCAGAAGAGCATTACACTGTTTAAAACTTCACAGCCCTATATTAATTAACTGATCCTAATTAATTAATTAATTAAATTAAAAATTTTTTTTTAATTATTTTTTTTTATAAACAATTTTTTTTTAATTTTCTTCAAAACAATAATTTTTGTTTTGAAACTTTCAGTGAAGCTGAGCATATATATTTCTTCATCAACTTTACGCTACTCGACCGGTCTTGCTACCATTGGGACTCGACCAGCTGGGAAACTTAAGGAAGTGTTTCAGGCCAGTAAGACGTCGAGAGCCACACCAATTAAACATATTACATTGGACTTGATTACATCGGAGTCACATACTCCACAATAGCATATTATCATCAACACACAACAATAAATAATTTTATTAATTTTATTACAATATATAAATCATATTTATCAGTCTTACAATCGCATTCATTAAATAGCTTCTTTAACCACATTATTTCAGTTGTTGCTAATGCTGCACTTACAAATTCTGACTCGGTTGTTGATAATGATACAGATTGTTGCTTCTTACTTCGCCAAATAATTGCAGCATTTGCATACATACAAGCTACGCCAGAAGTTGATTTACGTGTAACTGTATCGCTAGCATAATCAGCATCACTATAAGCTTTAAAGTTGCCATCCTTACAATATAGTAATCCAAAATCAATCGTACCTTTTAGATAACGTAAAATTCGTTTAACAATTGACCAATGAGCTACACTTGGTTTGTCTAAAACTCTAGATACAACATTTACAGCAAAACTTATGTCCGGACGACTTACAATTTGCAAAAACATCAAATTGCCGACAGCTTCACGATAAGGTACATTACTTACAATAGTTTTTGATAAATATTCATCATGATTACAATCAATTGGCGTGGATACAATATTAGCTTCTGACATATTAAACTTTTCTAAGATTTTGTTAATATAGGTACTTTGATGAATGAAAACAGACCCATCATTCAATCTACAAATTTCCATTCCAAGATAATTAGTAACTAGTACTAGTAATTTATTAGTCTTTAGTACTAGTAATTTTAAATTTTTTACTCAAATCATTCAACAATTTATCAATCAAACTTTCATTTGAAGCTGCAATAAGTCCATCATCAACATAAATTGCTAACAAGATCTTATTATTATTTTTGTTATATACGTATAAACATGGGTCACCCGTACTTTGACAAAAATCTAAATTTACAAGAAAATTAGTGAAGTGCTCAGTCCAGCATCTTGGTGCTTGTTTTAAGCCGTATAAACTTTTCATTAATTTACATACGCGTGAGTTTCCGTCATCAAAACCTTCAGGTTGTTTCATATATATATATATATATATATATATATATATATATATATATATTACTATAATACTTATAACTAATTTACCTCAAGATATATTTTTCCTTTAGGAACATGTTTCGGGAGATCCTGTTCTCCCATCTTCAGCCTTCGCCATCTTGCTTCTGGTGCAGTATTTGTGTGTTGGCTTCTGGATGTTATTAAGGTGGTTTGTTGGTCTTTGGTCCTTCAATGTTGCATTATTGTGTGTGGTTGTGGTATCTGTTTTTGTATTTTGTGTATTTTCGATGTTGAGTGCTTTGAATATTGTGTCATGTTTTGTATTGATTTGTATTTGTTCTGGTATTAATTTGTTTTGTGTTTTATGTTTGTAAATCTGTAAATTTTCCCAAATGTTCATTATGGTGCCTTTGTGTGGTATATGTTTTATTAGTGTTTACTAAGGCGAAGGCTGAAGATGGGAGAACAGGATCTCCCGAAACATGTTCCTAAAGGAAAAATATATCTTGAGGTAAATTAGTTATAAGTATTATAGTATTATATACATCAAGAAACGGACTGTAGCAGAAAGTGATTGAAATATATATATATTTCAATCACTTTCTGCTACAGTCCGTTTCTTGATGTATATAATACTTTAATATTTATAACTAAATTTACCTCAAGATATACTTTTTTCCCTATTAGGAAACAAGATGGCGAAGGCTGAAGATGAGAGAACAGGAACTCTCGAAACATGTTCCTAATAGGGAAAAAAGTATATCTTGAGGTAAATTTAGTTATAAATATTAAAGTTATATATATATATATATATCTTCATTTAAGTCACCGTATAAAAAAGCCGTTTTTATATCAAATTTACCGATATGTAAATTTTCACGAGCAGAAATACTACCAATCTTATTGTATCAAAGCGAACAACCGGACTAAAAGTTTCTTTATAATCTATATCTTTCTGTTGCGAATAACCTTTAATAACCAACCGCGCTTTATAACATTCTGTACCATCTGGATTGAGCTTCTTCACAAAAACCCAACGATTGTTAATCACCTTTTTATCTTTCGGCTTTTCCACTAATACCCATGTCTTATTTTCATACAAAGAGTTCATTTCGTCCTCCATTGCAGATTGCCAACTATCTTTTTCTTTACTTGTAATTGCTTCGTTATAATTAGATGGTAACTTTTCAGCAATAAACGTGATCGGACATCCATTATATTCTGTAGGCTTTAATTTTGTTCTATCGCGCAATTGTCGTCCAGTTTGATTGTTATCGCTATTTGAAGATTGTAAAGGTTCTCTTTCTTCAAACTCATTTGATTCATTTTTAAGTAAAAGTTCATTATTTTTAGGAGCTATAATTTCATTTTCTTCAGTTTCTTTATTATTATTGTTCAAAGAATTCAAAATAATTGAATCAGCTAATACTCTTTCAGGTTTAAAAAGTACATCTCTACTTATAATGACATCTCGCACTTCCGGAACATATACACGATAACCTTTACAATCCTCATGATATCCGACCAGATAACCCCTCATCGATTTTTATCAAGTTTCTTACGCTTTTCTTTTGATATATGTACATAACACATGGTTCCAAATATTTTAAATCTATCAACAGTAGCTGTTTTTCCATTCCATAACTCATAAGGAGTTTTATTATTTAGTTTTGTTGGGCCTGTTCTATTAATTACATGTACAGCAGTATTCACTGCTTCTGCCCATAAGAATAGAGGTAAGTTTGAATTTGAATATAACATTGATCGAGCAGCCTCTACAATGATTCGGTTATCGCGCTCTGCAATTGAATTTTGTTCGGGCGTATATGGAACATTAATCGAATATTTTATACCTTTACTATTTAAAAAAGAGATCACAGCTTTATTATCGTATTCTTTACCACCATCAAAATGAATTTCTTTAATATTTGTTGCAAATTGATTTTCAACCCCGATACAAAATGATTTTAGTTTTTCTATTACTCAGATTTTTCTCGAATAAAATGAATTTCTCTATAACTTGAAAAATCGTCTTTAAAAGAAACGAAATATAACTTTCTACCGAGAGACTCTACTTCCATAGGACCACAAACGTCAGTATAAATTATTTCGCGAGTTTTTGTGGCACGATCGATCTTTTTGTGAAAAGGCAATCTATGATTTTTGCCATAAGCGTAACCTTCACAAAAGAAATTTTCATCCGTAAATTTTATATTTACATTTTTCAAAAACTTTTTCATATGTTTTACATTTTGATGGCAAAGTCTTTCGTGCCATAATTGTAAAACATTACCGTTGGCAATGCTCGATCTACTCTTTTGTTCTACCACGTTACATTCTTTTGGAATTAATGTTTGAATGTCTAATTTTAGCAAACTACCAGGCTCATATTCGGAACCAGTTACAAGAATTTCATTACCATGCTTTAAAGTACATCTCGTATGTACTTTATAATCTATTTACACATCTCGTATGTGTTATTTCATAATCTATACCCCTTTTACCCGCATATTTAACAGAAAACAGATTATACATTGAATCAGGAACATATAATACATTATAGATAGTACCTTCTACTCGTTCACTATTTTTATAAGTTTCAAAGTCAATATTACCTTTACCATATGCAGACATTGTCATACCGTTGCCCATTCTTACACTGACTGGTGTTGTATATTCTTCGAACGTTGAAAACCATTCTCGATGCTTCGACATATGATCTGTCGCACCCGAATCTACAATCCAGAGATCATCCCGATTGCCACAGCTGCCTTTGTCACCTATTAGTGCTATCCTCGATGTTGATTTCTTCTGTCCAGAAGACGAGTTACTTATTTCTTGATTATTCGACCAACTTCGCTGTCCATTATTCTTATTCATGAAGCAATTGTTACTTTTATGACCTTTTCTTTTGCACGTATAACACCTGAAGCAGTCCCTTTTTCAATGACCTTGTCTTCCACAATTATAACACTGCTCTTGTTTCAAATCATTCTTCTCATATTTATTAAAGTCATTCTTCTGTTCCTTATGACCGATTTTCAGATTAGCTAGCAACGCTGTCGTCTCTTCGTGTACTTCCTTTTGCTCTTGTAATCTAAATTCTTCTGCCATCAAGCGCTCAGTCAAATTTTCGAGATTCTTCTTATCGTCAGATACCGAATCCCATACACTGTGAAAATGATTAAACTTTTGTGGCAAAGATGTTAAAACACGAGTCATCACCATAGTCTTTTCAATTTTTCCCCCGAGATTTTTCATTTTTCTAGCCAACTGTTCTATTTTTGAAATATTATACGTAACACTTTCACTCTCTGTCCACTTAAACTAAAAAAAAAATTGTTTTTGAATCATCGACAGATTTTCATCAGATTTTAGATCATATGCTGTATTCAATTTGTCCCACATCTCCTTGGCAGTAGAACAACCCATTATAAGTTCGAGAAGCTTTCTCTCCACTGTTGTAACAATTAACTTTCTGGCAATTTTGTCCGCCTTCTTGAACTTTTCCAACAACGCGTCACGATCTTCTGCACCTGCAGCTGGCTCGGCTAATCTTCCTTCGCAAACATCCAGCACATCATCATCCTCTTCCATTAATGTGCGTACTACGAAGCGCCATTGATGCTAATTACCTTTGTCTCGAAGTTTTTCAAGTTTTATATTCGGTTCCATTTTTGCACAAATATTTTATACTTGCACTCCAATTACACACTGCACTCCGATTTTAAATTGCCACTGGGCCCATAACCTGTTAAGGTATGGGTAAAAATAATGAATAATTTAAGTACAGGAGCAAACACACGCTTTATTGAAGGAACAGTTTAGTAGCAAGTACACACGAAATACACATTACAAGAGCACATTTAAAACTGAACTGAACTTGTCGAGTGCATCTCTATTTATATAGAAAAACAGCTTCCAGATCTTTCCTTTTATTAAAAACTTCGAGAACATTACTTTTCTAGACTGTCACAGTAAACGGGCATGTGTGCGGGTTGAGGCCCCGCCCAGGCAGCTCGACCCCCACCGCACAATACAAACTTTCACTTCTACAATGACAGGTACACTTACTTAAGAATGAATGTAGAGTTTTCCAGTATATTCTCAACACTTTTAAACCGAAATACTCTTGAGTTACCCTATCATTTAATATGTTTATTATTAACAGCATCTTCATACTTACGAATATTTTTCGCTTTCATCAAAAATTTAATTGGTTGACGCAACCCTTCAATAAACACGTTATGTCTCTGTTGCTCTAGCACATCATAAATCACGCTTTTAACACTTTTATCTTTATTATCCGTCATCTGAATAGCTAATGAACTCAAAATACTATTTAACTTTTCAGAAAAGGCCCGAACATCTTCAATTAAGTCAAGCTTTAATTTTTATGATTTTCTTTATACACATCAAAGCTATTCTTTACTTTACTTTTTATTTTACTGCTTTTTCTATCACCACTATCTATCTTACTACTTGTGGCATAATTTTTCAATTCTAATTCAGAGTCAGAATTACTATTAGAGCTTTCAAAATGATTTAACTCTGCAGTAGCCATTTCTCTAGAGTAAATAAAATGACGCTATTCACTTACTTGAAGTTTTCTTTTCCAACGACGATCGCTTCCAACGACGATCTCAACTGCTACAACTGCTTCCAGCGACGATCTCAACTGCTACACTGCTATACTGCTACAACTGCTCCAACTGCTCCTTCGTTCTGCAACACGACTGCTTGGCTCGTCCTAAGACTGCTGCTAGTCCAGTGAATACCCTGAAGCTGCTTCACGATGCTGCACTCCAATGAAGTTGAATCATTAGAATGAACCGTTCTTCTTGAAGACAATTTATTGTGATTAGCAAAATACAAACGAACTTTTACAAGTTACTTTATACAAACTCCTCTTGACAAACTATAAGTCAGTTAATTCAATTACTCTTTTAAACTCCAAGTACCTTCAGTTACTAGTACTTAGTTCACAAATTAATGTAACTACTTTTAGTTACTTCAAAAATTACAAAAACAAACTATTGACAACATCTGGTTTTCCCGCTCTCTCAGAACACCTTCCAACACAGATCAAAGTCAAAATGAGAAACGATGTGTAAGTTCTCTTGGATCTCTTACAATCAGATCTGTCTTCTCCAGCGAATGCTAGAGTTTTTATAGTACATCATCATGGGTGTAACCCTTAATTTTAGTGGTGGGACTGTTCCCTCCTCTTAATTCTAAATCCTTAACTATGATAGGCTAAAACTAGTTGAAGTGAGGGTAAATCTCTTATAATTTTATAGGAACTATCACTATTCGTCTGAGACACTGCATCACGTGACCCTACGTCACGATTTGGGGTGTTTTACTACTACTACTACTCTCCAGCACTACAGCCCATGGTGAGCCTTGGCCTCCGCTACGACCCGTCTCCACTCATCTCTGTCCACTGCCTTCAGTTTCCAGTTCCTAATGCCCATCTTTCTTAGATATTCTTCCACATCCTGCTGCCATCTTCTTCGAGGCCTTCCTCTTCTTCTTTTGCCCAGTATCGTTCCGCTTAATATAGTTTTGGGCATCCTCGTAACATTCATACGGAATACGTGTCCTAGCCATCTAATTCTAGCTGATTTTATGTGTCTCACCAGGTCTTGTCCACCAATCAACTCATTTATTTCACCGTTATTTCGGATCCTATACATATTCCCTTCCTTCACCGGTCCAAATATCTGTCTCAAAATTCTTCTTTCAAAACTTCTTAGTGCACTTATATAAAAGTGCATTGCATAAGTTATGCAATATATATGTTAAAATTTGTTTGTTTTGTTATAGGAAGATAATAATATTATGTGTTCATGTTATGGAAGAAACATAATAGTTTCACAACAATTTTTTGTTCTAAAAAATTGAATTTCAATGACAACAACCCAAGGTGAGAGTTGTATATTGTGTTACTCATTAGAGTTAATTTATCTAAAAACCAATCATAATTAGTATCGCTAGATTCAGTTGAAAACAGGGAATCTAAATGTAATAATGGCATGCAAATTGTGAGTACTAATGTAAAACTGTTTGACAAATACCAGAGTAATTTTTGAAATATCCTTAGTGTGAAGAATAAGAAATTTGTTCTAAAAGCTTCGACGGAAATTAAATTTGTTCCATGATGTTCCATTTCTTATTTCTCGAACAATCTAGAAGGAATTTTTACACAAATATACCGGAAGTCAATGAAAATAATCAGCCTGAATTAGTATAAAAGAGAGACCAAATTCGACCCAAAAACACTTGAAGCTTGAAATCCGGAACAGACGCATCACCCACGACACCAATCAACGCAGTAAAGGCGAAACCGAAGGCGAGAAATCGACACCAGACCCGAAGAAAGGATTTTCCCGTACATTGACAAACAGACTGACTTAACCTCTACAAGAATCTACGCCAATGTGTTGCTGAAATAGAGCAGCAACACGGCACATTTTAATAGAAATCACGCAGCCAGAACGTCAACGGCCCAGGAGGGACCGAAATTTTAAATAGAGAACCAATTCTGCTGTGTTCGCAAAGACAAACTAACTTGACAAAAAAACTCCCATAATTTATTACATACACAAAGCCTTTCTCGCTACTGCAAGGGTATCAGCGCTGTGACGGCCAATTTGGTAACCAACGCGAAACAGCTGACCTGTAAGCGGCGGGATCCGAGCGAAATTCTACTGCCAAACCGTTTCACAAAAAGTGCGGAAATTGTAAATGATCGCAATTTTGACTTAAAATAGATTCAGTGCACACATGAAGAGGCGAGATTGAAAAACTACCCGAGAGGAGTGTCCAGTGCGAGATTAATTAACCATTGGAACGTGAGTTACCAAAATTAAAGTCATTTTTTACCTGGTTACATTTTGTCACACAGTTGTACTACACATGCCACACACACCTTCAAATCACTTAATTTTTCTTGTAAAGCATCTTATTGATATGTCTTGGTAGTTCAAAGGAGTCACGTCCTGAGAGTAAAGATTTTTTCACGTATTAAACTCATGCTTTCCAACTGAGTAAAAAAATTGAAAATACTAGCCGATTGGAGAAATAAAATTGTCAATAATAATAATAACTTATGAATTTTTTTGTAACTCTGCAATTTTATAATTTTTTCATGAATGTTAGTCCTTCAGACGATTTTTTTGAAGAATCATTAAACTTACCTTATTTTTTCAAACTAAACTGACTTGTTTACATTTTTTCATAGAAGTAAGATTTAAAAATTTTAATTTCTTTAATAATCACATTTCTTTCTTGGAACAAACGATTCCAAGTGGCGCCCACAAAAAACATAGTATTAAGTTGTGTTACAGGACTACATCACCACAAAGGATCCAGTCACCGGTAAGTACAAAAAGTGCGCGGAGGTAACGCCCGACATTTTACAACACATAACAACCCATACTCACTTTGCTATTTGTTATAACTTGACGACTCTGACGTGAGGTTGTTGAAGAAGGCATTACGACCCCACAATCATTTTCTATTTGTTATAATATATACATAAATTATATATATTTTATACATTTTTTGTTTGATGATGATAGTTGAATACTATCAAAACATTGTAATTTACAAAATAATAAAAAAAAAAAATATTCTTGTAAAAAGTTTTGTTATTATTAATAATAATATAAAATATATACACAAGAAAAATATGAGCATTTATGAATATTTTTTTATATATATATATATATAGGCCTATATTATAACATAACAAGTTATATAATTTAATTTAATTTGAGTTCATGGGTGTAATCGTAATAAGAAGATAATGCATTATATAAGTTTTAAAATTGTTCCATTATTTATTTTTTTATTAAACAAAATCTTTCATTTCGCACATTGAAATAGTACTCATTATTATATCGTTTGTACGACTTTCTCGTACACAACTAACAACTAACAACAACTCGCTAACAAATTACATACAACAGGTTATACATAAATCTTATTATCTAATTTTAATTAATTAAATATTATTGCTCTCGGCTTACTCATTGTGTGGTCATCTTTTTGCAATTGCTGATTAATTTACTTCAATAATGAATTTACTTGTATTCCAATTTCTTTAATATTAATTGGTTTTAAAACTTTCTACTGCATATGCATTCTCCTTTATCAACAAAGACTTTATTAATTACGTTAACTCAAAAATCAAATATTTCTCTTATCATTTATGTTACTCTCAATTACTAAATTTTATACAAGAGATATTATTCTAAATTTCACTCTGCTTTTACATTTATATACAATTTAGTTATTTTAATACAGGTTGAATGTCTTTCATTCTAACTTTATTTATTGTCTTTCAAATGTCTGTAATTACAATGGTTTTTCATCACCTCGTTTGACGTGGTTAATCATCCGTACGTCCTCCTTTGGTCCTCAGTCCGTGTCCTCCTGGTCCTCTCGTCGGATTCCACTGCATGTACTGTTTAATAGTCGTCTCACCTCACATCATATGCTGCAGGTGTGTCCATAGACCTCATCGTATGTGCTCTGCTGCTCTGGTTGGACTTCCAGTTTGTCTTGTGACTTTTACTATAGATTTAAAATAGCGTCGTCGACTGACATAGCCTCCTGTGGCAACGGTTGAATCGAGAAGAAGAAGCTTTATTAGCGCGACCTGGTATTTATAGTCAGGTCGTGCAAAAGCTCAGGTCTGAACAATTTTCAACTTGTCAGATTTTGTCGGACGTTGTGTTTGTCCGCATTCGGGTGGCCACATGCCAATGGCGTAGCTCCAATGTGAATACCATTTGCAAAAGAAAATACACTAAAATGTACTAAAGTTGCCAGCGTTTATTGTACATTGAATAAACAACAGTACACACGACAGAAGTGGATTGGTTTTAAAGACAACGAAAAACAACAACAAAACAAATAAAACTAAATTTAGCCGAACAACAGAAACACTTTTAATAAAATAATAAATGTTGTGCGCTCAAAGAAATATTCATTTTTATTGCAAAATGAATGGGACCGTCAAAAAATGGAAACTGTAACTTATGGTTTGATGGAAACCGTAAATTATGGATGTAAGGAGTCACACATACAAAAACATAAAGAGCAACATGGATATTCTACACGTACTCACAAAAGGCCGAAAACTAGACACTCTTGAACAACTAGAAATATACAAACATACAAAAACACATAAAAACGACATCCTAAACGAACATACACAATTCAAATCACACGTATTATTCGAACATATCACAGCGCACACACACAACATCAATCTTTCAAACGACGGCGCCGTCACGAAGAACAGGACGGACAGCGCTCTGAGTGGCACCCTCAGACGACGCTTATAATAAACGAAACTGGTTCAGACTATAAGGTAAAAATTTTACATAACGCTAAACTTAGCGTTCCTAGTCAGTAGTATTATACTTATAATTAATAGAAGAGATCCCATAATTGTCGCCGCGATTTTTGATGGCATATATTGTACAACTTTAATAAATCATTATATAGCCTCTGTACATCTGTGTGTGTGTGTGTGTGTGTGTGTGTGTGTGTGTGTGTGTGTGTGTGTGTGTGTGTGTGTGTGTGTGTGTGTGTGTGTGTGTGTGTGTGTGTGTGTGTGTGTGTGTGTGTGTGTGTGTGTGTGTGTGTGTGTGTGTGTGTGTGTGTGTGTGTGTGTGTGTGTGTGTGTGTGTGTGTGTGTGTGTGTGTGTGTGTGTGTGTGACTTTCTGTACTTTGGTATTTTATTTTATAACAATGTTAAATTACCATCCAAGTACTGTTTTATAATGAAACTCATTATACTGTAAAATTTTAAATTTAAATAGCAAAATAAACAAATATTAAATCTGGAGATACTAAACAAAATATTTCAGTAAAACGTTCATAAAAAATTAAGCAAATAAATAGTTGCATGAAAGTTTAATGTTACAATCAAATAAAAATTAACCACTCGCGCGCGCGCACCCTTACATATATTGGCCTGTGTGTGTGTGTGTTTGTGTGTGTGTGTGTGTGTGTTTTCTTTGAAGCCATAATAAACGTGCTGGCTTAGTTTTCTCCCACACTGATTAATGTCAGTCTTAGTGAATTTATGGCTTTAAATTACTAGCCTATAATGTTTTCACAGCCTTTAGACAAGAGCAAAATGCCTTTGTTTGTTGTGCTTCACAATAAGCGAAAACATTTCAGGCTATACGGTAAAAATTTTATATTTTTACCAATAAAAAACTTAAGTGTTCCGAGTCAGCAGTATTATACTTATAATTAGTTAATCAACGGACACGTCAAGGACAACAAAATCCAAGGATTCTTCTATTAATTTAAATTTATGATTGTGTTAATTTTCCTTTTTTTTTAATTGTCTGAATACCATATAGGCCTACTTTTTATGATTAGCCTATGTATGTGTAGGCCTACCAGTTGCAGATTCAAAAAAAAAAAATTGTGGCTAACCATTAAATGTGTGTAGTTTCCGGTAGGTCTTTAACTCTGCCAGTCTTTGTGGTATTCTACAACTCTGTAGACAGTGGGAAATTACTGTAGATCGTGCGACAACACTTCTAACGATATCAGCAAATTTGTAGACGTAATGACTTTGTAAAAATGCCGAACAAGACGACTGACCCTGTACTACTGTATTGTTAAAAAAAACCTTTTAAGAACTAGCTCTATTGTGTATATGGTGTCTTAATACAGTTACTACCTACACAGAGAACTGCCATTTAAAAACATCCCATAACAAAATAATTGTTCACCCTGACATAGATACATCACCCTTTGTCAACATAAATTAGCGACAAGTCAACAGCCTTTTTTAAAGAAATTCTTTGAAAAGAAAAACAACCTATTGTAGTTTCTTGTTCAGAAGACACTGTGTCAGTATGTATGTAGCAAATATTTACGAAGAAATTTTCTGTATTCCACTTTACCTAGATATATATGTTGGTGGACAAACAACCTTTGTTGTAAAACAAAAAAAAACAATTTTGTAAATAATACTGGTGTTAGACAGCTTATAAATTAGGGTTGCTCTATTAGAAATACGGAATTTTTTTACTGGCAGGTGGTAAGTAGTCGACAGTTGTGACAAACTAGGAAGTATGAAGGGTTATTAGCGGCCCATACACACGCGTTCTTTCCTCTGTAAAATCACGGCGTGTGGGAACGGCACGACTGGCCCGTGGATAAACTGTGTTGCCCGCACACAGTAAATAGACGCGAAATGTTTTTGCAGATGATAACGCGGGGCATTTGGTTTACAAGGGAAAGAACGTGTGTGTATGGACAAAATCTGTCACTTGTCGTGGCGCGTTGTCACCTACAAATTTTCAGCGTTTCACGGCTTAACCCTTGGCGTCTCCTGTACACAGCCGTGAGTAGCCTACTTGCGTGGAAGACTACGTTCGAGTAGGCCTACGATCTAAACGTAGTTTACAGATCGTTTTAAATCACTCGTATGTCGCCGTTAATAACGCTGATTTAACCCACAGTAGTATTAACGATGTTTTTATGATAGTTAAGTGACAATAAAAGGCGATTAGGAACCATAAAATATTTTGTTACTTAAAATAACTCATTAAAAAAGAAACGGGGTTTGTGGCAATATAGTCTCCATAAACCAAACACACTCCTCCTGTTTATTTTCGGACACCATATCGATTCCGGAGGTAGTTCACGTAGGCCTACATTTTCTTTATTTTATAAAAATAAAACTGTTTGTTGTAGTATAAGTAGAATTTTTACCATGTTACGTGCGTTAGAATGTGATTTCAGTTGCATTTCAGATTACGGTTGATTTGTTAACTGCGAAATACGACGTCGTTTGGCTAACAGACAAATACCTTACCTTAAAGGTACTTGGGTAACAGGCAAGTATTGTTAAAGAAATAAGTAACAAAAACCCATTTGAGGATGCAAAAACGTACATAGGCCTACTGGTCGTCTGCAGATGTAACTTTTTTTTTTAAACTGTAGGCCTAACTATTTCTTCACCTCCTTCCTAAATGAGCAAGGAAGTCTTTGCTCACTTGTCTAAAGTCATTCATCTTGAGCAACACGAAACAATTGATGGGACGGACGGTGGAGGGGCACGTGGGACTTGACAAAACTACCACCCGCCGTTCCAGATGAAAGAGTGGGACGAATCCTTCCCTCTTCTACTACGACGTGGTGGGCCTACAAACACGCGAGTTTTTCCACATGATTTTAAACGGAAAATAATTGACGGAAAATGATTTTCCAAGGGAAATTACGTGTGTGTGTGTGTGTGTGTGTGTGTGTGTATGGGCGGCTATTCAAGGAAAAACAGATCGGTTCCAGGCCTGCACATGTATACCGAGAATTCTGAAAAGCCAGGAAGAAATTTTGACCAATCAGAAATAACACACAGACAGAACTGAAAAGTAGTAGGAACAGGAATATTCCGATTTTTTGATGGAAATCAGCGTTAGAAGTGTTTACTAAAGAGAATAAAGAAATTTCACCCCTTATACAATCAGTGTTATTCCCGATATAGATACAGTCATTCGTCAATGCAGTCAGTTTTTAGCCCTTTTTATTCAGATTTTACTTAAAGTTATAATTTCATTGAGTGTCCGAGCTAAATTGTGTGTCAATGTTGTAACCTATCGAGTGGCTGCTAAGTTACAACTGTTTGTTTGACGTGTTTCCGAAGGTGAAGTTGAATCATTAGAATGAACCGTTCTTCTTGAAGACAATTTATTGTGATTAGCAAAATACAAACGAACTTTTACAAGTTACTTTATACAAACTCCTCTTGACAAACTATAAGTCAGTTAATTCAATTACTCTTTTAAACTCCAAGTACCTTCAGTTACTAGTACTTAGTTCACAAATTAATGTAACTACTTTTAGTTACTTCAAAAATTACAAAAACAAACTATTGACAACATCTGGTTTTCCGGCTCTCTCAAAACACCTTCCAACACAGATCAAAGTCAAAATGAGAAACGATGTGTAAGTTCTCTTGGATCTCTTACAATCAGATCTGTCTTCTCCAGCGAATGCTAGAGTTTTTATAGTACATCATCATGGGTGTAACCCTTAATTTTAGTGGTGGGACTGTTCCCTCCTCTTAATTCTAAATCCTTAACTATGATAGGCTAAAACTAGTTGAAGTGAGGGCAAATCTCTTATAATTTTATAGGAACTATCACTATTCGTCTGAGACACTGCATCACGTCACGATTTGGGGTGTTTTACTACTTTACATTAAAGTTCTCACGCAAATACAACACCTGTCTTCACCAATGTTCACACAGAGTACACCTTGCTTCACACTTGTGACCCATTACTTGACTCCCCCAAAAGGATATCAACTTTATGTGACATTTTATATTTCCTGTCTAGACCTTGTCACCATTAATTCTTATTTGATGTGTCTCGCCAGATTTCCTACGATTATCACTTCCTGGACAGTCACGCTTATTGAGAAAGAGGGTGAGTTACCATTCACAAACCCTGGGAAAATTCCCTAAAACTATTTTTATGTTCAAAACATATGCTACAGTCTCATATACACACCTGACACCTGTCTCTGTTTCTCCACACAACTAAGAATTTCTTATATTCTGACTTCTAAGTAACAATTATGCTACAAGTACAGTAAGTACAATTGACAATTACAACACTGTACACTTAATTGTCTTCTCGTCTAAGCGGGTCTTGTCTTGGAGAACTGTCCTTATTTTTATGACGCAATCGGTAAGTATACGGCTAACGACTTTCATGTTTCAGTTGTTTCATTCAAAAGACGCGCTGTGTTGACTCTGATATGAGTCACGAATAACACAAAACTATGGTTGCCTTAGAGCAGTGGTTTCCAACTTAAAGGGCCTGAGGGTCAGGAACCTACCGGTAGCTGCGTCATAAGCTATCAGTTTTGGACGAGTAACGTACAGAAGGCAGTATTTAATTGTATGTAAATAACAAGAGGTAATTTACACATTTAACAGTACCTAAGGCCCTTAGTCCACTGCTGTAACGCAACTGTAATATGATTATAATTCAACTCTTCGACAACTGTCGCAAACTGATTGCAAGGCCATTATTCGTCCACTAGAGTAACTCATTTATAACTCAATTATTTCAGTTTGTATAACAATGTTGAGTGAGGAGAATGCTGTTGTAATCGCGTATTGGTATAGGCGAAAAATGTTTTAATAAAACGTAAATTTTCAGTCCATCTTTTCATTAGTAAAAATATAGGCAGATCAGCGTTTGTAGAAGCCAAATAACTTCAAACAGATGAGGAAAGAATGAATACCTCCTGGTCCCTTTTTTAAAATAACACGGTTATCAACTTAACATCTTCGTTATTAACTTCTTTTGCAATATTTTCCCATGCTTTGTCCGTCACCTGCTTATTGGAATAATCTGGCAATTTATAGTTGAACAAACATGAATATTTCTACACTGCCTCAACAAGTTTAATAAGGAATAAGATAATATTCATCCGTTCCCTTTAAATAGCAGTAGACCTGAAGTATTCAACTACTTTCAAGACTACCGCGGAAATAAGTTATTTTATTTCTTTGACTGCCACACACACACACACACACACACACACACACACGCATGTGTAATCACGTATAGGCCTATATAGAGTCGGTTCTAGTAAGTGTACATATGTGAAGCAGAGGTATTCATATAGGCCTACCTAGCTGCTAAAACGTAAAGAACCCTAATATTATTTGTAGCCTATCTACAATATGTGGAATATGCGTAGCACGATTTCAGCGTTAGCGCTCAGAGCACGGGCGCTCTGAGCACGCTACCTTGAATTATAACGTTGGAGATACGAGTCATAACACTGAAGCTGAAGTTGGCGAAAACAGTTTACCACTGTTGAGAACCAACTGCATGCAATGCTACATCTATACAAGTCCCTTATCTCTACGATATGTTATGTAATTAGTATTGACAATGGAGTGTGACAAGTTTATTAAAACAAATTACCAACAGGAAAGAACGTAGGCTTACTATATATTGATGGTATATAATTTATTTATAATTTAATTATTTACCATTATAGTAAATAAGACTGGTCTACACAATTTTCATAACACTGACCAAACCAACTTTTTTCTTTTTCATTTTGCTCCCCATTAACATTTATGTTATTATATAACTCATAGCACGTCACATGTTTTGTTAATGTACATAGTATATATACTGTATTACAGTAGACCTACTATTGTGTGTAGTAAAAATATCCAAAAATCCAATACCTGAACCTCCAATCAATTGTGAAATTTTTTAAATGCCTGATGTGACCAGTAGTGAGGAAAATTAACTGAAAACAGATAATTTAGAGGAAAGCATTGCACCCTACATTTGAACCAGAAACGTCTAGTGAACCACACCTGATGGAACTAAATGATTTAGTCCGAGACTTAACCTAATCCAAACAGCAAGCTGACCTTTTAGGCTCTAGGCTACAGGAGTGGAATCTTTTGGCTAGGGATATAAATATACCAACATTTACAAGAAGGAATGAAAAACTGCTACAGTTTTTTAAAATGGAAGGCTCGTTTTGTGTTTTTTAATATTGACGCTCTGATGAACAAATTAGGAATAAAACATGATCCTGAGGAATGGCGTTTGTTCACTGTCTCATTCAAATACAACTTAAAGGAAGTTTGACTACATAATGGAAATACCACTTGCTCACTGAATTTCTTCTATGAAGGAAACTTATGACAACATGGCTAACATCTTAAATTCAATAAGATATAAGGTATTCAACTGGCGAATACCTTGAAGGTAACAGCTATGCTGTTGGGCCTACCAGGTTGTTTCACTAAGTACAGTTGTTTCCTGTGTCTCTGGGTCAGCAGGGCTACTACAAACATCATTGTGTGAGAAAAGTGTGGTCGAAGAGGACATTATTCAAATGCGGAACTGCCATAGTCGACCACATGCCACTTGTTGATCCACAGAAAGTACTTCTTCCACCTCTGCATATCAATCTAGGCTTGATGAAGAATTTTGTAAGGCTATGGACAAGAATGGCGATGACTTCCAGTGTCTACGTGACCTTTTCCGGAGCTGAGTGAGCAGGTGTATTGTAGCACCACAAAGTTATGAGAAATCATGCGGTTGAAGGCAAACTAACGCCAAAAGAGTTAGCGGCTTGGAAATCGTTTTTAACGAAGTTCGGAGGTTTCTAGGAAATAAATAAAAAAGAAAAACTCTAAGATTTTTGTCAAAAGATTGCTAACATCATATAAGAGCTGCCGCATGTCTTTGAAAATGCATTTTTTTCATTCGCACATTACCTTTTTTCCCATAAAATCTTGGTGCAGTAAGTGATGAACAGGGAGAGATTCTATCAAGACATCAAAACCATGAACACTCAATACCAGGAACACTGGGATCCTGCTTTGATTGGTGACTATTGGTGGTTTTGATGAGAGAAGATAAAACCGAACACCATAGAAAAAATGAAACAATCCACCCAAGCTACCTAGTTACAGTGGGCAGTTTATTTTACTATTTCTTTTCTATAAATATTACACTTCCGTTAAGAAATATAATTATGTACATTTCCATTGTATTAGTTTGAGAAACTTAAGGTTGGCAAATACAGGTTTGATCAAAAAATGAGTTTTTATTGAATTTCCCCATCCTCATAACAAACAAACTGTACGTGTTAGAGCTAAATTGGCATCATTTTTGAACTCAGGGGTATAAAATAATGTAAAACCAACCACTTTCATTTCTGGTATGGAAAAAACTTTTTTTTTTGTAGGGCAGTGATAATCATTGATGGTAAATTTTGTTAGACGAAATTTTCCTCTCTTTGTTTATTTTATTTTGAGTTGTTAGTCTCAATTAATTTGACCATTTAAACCGAATATCAATTCAGATACACATAAAGCCCACTCCCACACACAAACACAAATTTTTAAATTTTATGTAAGGTGTTGTAATGTGTTTCTGTTGAAGCATAAAGTAAGTTAGTATAAATTCATAGAATAAGTTGATGAGTGAACGGCAGCGTCAACGGAGTGACAAGATTTTTCCTACATTAAGCAATGTAATACTGCAGGACTTTCGTCTGAACTAGACCGAAGGACGATTTCAGTAAAACTGACCATATTGAAGAGAGCAAATCAGGGTACAACATAGCTCATACTGAAGACGATTTCACATATTTATGAAGTGATAATAACTATAAAATTGTGTGTGTGTGTGTCTGTATTTTATAAAATAATTACTTTTCCGTGCAAGAAGTTTATCACTTTATAATTACAAAATCATGAGTTACACAAACACACACATAGAAAATATTATATTGCTACGACAGCGCAGAACAATCTACGCGTTTATCGAATATGCCAGAAGAATCTCGATGTAAGCGTGTGGTGTACGTGCTACTAGACGCATTTTGCGAGAATTTTCTCGACTGTGCCGGGCTTCGCTCGGGCGCTCGGACTGTGTCAAGGCCGTAGTAATTACGTAGTTCAAGAGAGATAAGACGCAGTTTGGAAGCTTCTGGTGTGTGAGCGTGACTATAAATACGTCGGGTAGCGGCCTTAGTTTTCAGTTCAATGAGAGATATTTGATAGTGCGGTTCGAGAGTATTAGTGCGATATATTTCCAGAGCGGTTCGAGTTATTACTGTGTACGTTCAAGTAGTTATTACTGAAGTGTTGCGTTTTATAATCAGACGGTATAATTGTAATACAATTGAGTTTTAATATTTGTGGACATTTTATTGCGTGTGTACAATTTTCATTTGATTTGTTGTAGAGACTGTGTTGTTAATTACGAACTGTTGTACTGTAACAATTAAAGGTGTGATTAGTGACTTAATTGGTGTCTTGTACTTATTTTGTTTCCACTGTACCTACGACGATCGAGTAGACCGTCGTAACAATATGTAGGCCTGTGCACGAAGTGTGCATACTATTGTTCTTCATTTCAAGTTGTATGCGTAAAATAAGACAGAATATTGTTTATTATGTGCATATATGCGCATAAGGCGGACACCCATGTTATAATGTGAATCTGTATATGTACTACACGACTCTCCCCCTCTCACCCTCTCTTTCTCTCTTTTATGTGTACTAAAAAGGATCGTACTGTGATAATCACTAGCCAACAAAAAAAAAAATCATTATTTTGTTTTCTGACTGAAATTAGCTGATTTTGATTGTTCATTGGGTAAGAAAAAAGAATATAACGGACAAAAACTTTTTTTAGCACCTGTTTTATTGATATACTGTTCTTAGTAGGGCCTATATACGAAATTACAATCTCCAGAACAAGAAATAACATTTAAACATTTTATTTTATACAGTATAATAAAATTAATTTACATAAAAAATGTAAAATGTTTACATTGTTAAAGAAAAGAGAATTCTTTTTTTAAAAATTAATATTGTTATTAAAATTGCACATTATTACTGTTTTTCTTGATTGTTTTTACGTTTCCGAACGCTTGCTTTTAGCTTACTGCTTGTGCTCTTGGTCAGGAACATTCCTTGCGAATGTCCAGCAGTAATCTGCAAGAATGGACCCGTCCCATTTGCCCTGACACCTTTTCTCCATGGCGACGAGCCCTTGGTGAAAACTTTCACCATGTTCGTCACTTACGTCTCCACAGTTGTCAGGGAAGAAATCCAAATGCGAGTGGAGGAAAAGGATTTTTAAAGACATATTCCATCCTAACCTATGGTATTTTTCCAAAAGCTGATTAATATTTTGAACATAGTTTTCAGCTCTTTCCTTGCTTATAAAACCCTTAACTACTTTTTTAAATGTTTCCCAAGCCGCTTTCTCATTGATGTTAGGCCTAAGTGCATATTTGAATTTTTCATCTTTCATCAACTTTCTGATTTGAGTGCCAACAAAAATGCCCTCTTTGCCCTCTTTGAATTTCATCACTTAGTGAGGAAATTTTCGCCTCATGAGGAAATTCCTCACCATCATGTGGCAGCAGTTGATAGTTTTTGGAGCGTTAGGCACCGGAAGACTATCACCATGTGGGACGGGACGAATACCTGATGGAATGTTCGGTTTAGGCTTGGAATATTCTACAGCCCACGGTTTTTTCTTTGAAATACCATCCTGTAAAGGCGATGACATGCATAAATAACAGTCATTTACATGATTTGTTGGTTCTCGCCATATCATCGGTACATCAAAGTTCATTGAACGTCTCTTTCCAGTTCAACAACTACGAAGATTCACTGAACAGGATTCACTGAAGATTGCAACAAACGTAAGGCGCCCATAACTTGTCTTGATCCCCTACCATGACTCCAAAGTAATGAAATTAGGCTCTTTTTACTAGCTGTGTTATAGGCTGTTTCTGAGCAGAAAATGTCACATCACCACATACATAGCAAAAGTTGTTAGCACTTAGAAGCATTTGCGAGGAATTTTCACAGCTTCTAGACACAATATAAGGAAAGAAAGAAAATATCACTAACACTCATTAACCTTACAATGCAGTCAGACAAAAACTAACGTCAAATGACAATAAAAGTGGTTTCAGACAAATTTGCCAACCGCAAGAAATGAAATTTTCCAATTTGAAACAAAAATTCCCCTAACTATACTTGAACTGTTGGATCTTGAAAATAAGAGCTAACTAACCATTTTAAAGGTTAAATTAGTTTTTTATAACATAAATGGAATACAAAATTACTACTTTCAAGCAGGAAACATTTTTGTTGTTGAACAGCATAACCTATCGAATGGCTGTTAGGCTATAACTTATCTTCTTTATGTTGAAGGTGAAGATTTTAACATTTAAAGATGCCCGACGTTGTGTGCGTCAATTTATCAAAATTTTTAACATTAATTACTGTTTATTCTCTTTATCTCAGGGTTAAAAAATAATAAATGCTCATTGCTACTGATAACTCTTAAATTTATTCACATTAGTTTGCTATTACTTGTAAATATTAAGATAGCACAAAATTCTACGTACTCATTAGTACTTGTAAATATATAAAATTAACACATTACCAAAATTTAATACTCATGGCTGAATCGTAAATATCAAACAATAATACATTAACAAAATTGAATACTCATTAAATTGTAACTATCAAAATAATACATTAATAAAATTGAATACTCATTAAATTGTAAATATCAAAATAATACATTAATAAAATTAGTTATCCAAACTCAATCTAATGGTTGCATATTAATGATCATTCATCAATTGCGTTTAGTACTTAAGTAACTTATAATGTTTAGCTTCATCTTATACATTCTTAATATGAATATCTCTTAAGTTGTTACTATATTCTGTAATTACGGATTCATTTAGAACTTGGAAATAAACATTACTCCAAACTGATAAACAATGATAATTTTTACTTCTACACAAACTTTAGAATCGATTTCTTTAATTCCTTTACGATTACTTTATTGAATTTTATTGTGTGTGGATTCTTTGAGATGACAGACAGTGGATCTAAATTAATTAAGACATGTTTTACTATACTTGGTATTCGAATATCCAATCACTCGGTAGTTGCGGTGATGATTCCCCCATGTCGATCGTTCTAGGATCGTGCAGATAACTCCTCCAGATGATAGATGGCACTGGATGAATTCCACGATGTCACTCACAGACACTTCACTCACCAACTCCACGCATTCGGATTATAATTTATGAATAAAAGTTAGCGTTGTACACCGACATCGTAAATTATTTCAAATCTGAATTATTATTACGCACCTTTGTTGCGGTATGTCTGGTTATTAAGTGTTGATGAATGTAATTTGTGTTGTTAATCGTTCTTAAAAGTTATTGTTGTAAAGTGTTCGTATACACTTCTCACACTGTGTATCGAATTATTCTAAGTTCGATAAAATGCTAATTTCTCCCGTCACGGACTTCACTCCTCTCGTGTCCGAAATTTAGTTAGAACTCCTTGAGCGCGTTCCTGTCTCCTTCCTATATTTTCCTTACCAAATCTCCCACCAGCCTTCTGATTCCAACGACGCCGTGTCCTTATTGGTTTCATGTTTTTCCCTCCAAGTCCAAATACTACCCATCTTTTCAAAGGCGTTCTCTGATAGGGCTTCTGGTTCCCCACCAGATTCTTCCCTTGCTTCGTATTTTGAGGTCGTTGTCATTTCCAGCTAACGCAGCAATAAATTGTATCTGTCGTTTTTTCTAAAGTCTTCAGTGACAACTCTGAGTTTCTCTTCCATTTTCATTGTTTCTCAACTTCATCGCTCTGCCGTTATTATCTATTGTTGTTCAAGGGCCTCGCCTACCCTTCTTTGAAAGTTGGTTTTTTCTTTTAATTGCCAGGCAACACCCCATCCTTGAGTTTGGACGTACTCACTGCGCTTTCGTTTCCAAGTAAGGTCAAAACCCTGTCATCGACCGCTGGAATCCTTCAAATCAATCCACCCTTCGTCGCTTTCTCCTGACAGCTGGCGTACACATGTATGCTTGACCATTGTTAAGCCTTTTCTCCTTTAATGGCTCTGTACACATTGTATGTAGTTTCCAATGGAATCAATGTGTTTTCACAAAACTGGTGTTCTACGTACCGGGAGCAGTGAACTCTGTTCACAGGGTAGGCGTTGGAGCTGCCTACGAAATTTATGACCTGTCCGTCACTACAGCGTGCTTGCTCGTTCCCCTTTTGTCCCTTACAAAATATGTTTTCCACACATACACCCTTCGTTATTGCTTTCAGCGACATTCCTTACTGCTGATTATAAAATAAAACTTTTCGAAATTTTTTTTTTTTTTTTTTTGTGTTATAAGATAAATCGCCGTTATGAATCTTTGTTCTCTCAAGACAATTTATAGATTCATATCTGCTGTATTTTCAAAATAATACAAGTCCTGTTGCGCACCACTATAGAAAACATTTTTCCGATTAGTGCTTTCAAGCTTCACAGCTCATCATCAGGCTCCGTGCTCAGAGTGCCCGTGTTCTGAGCGAAGTTGTGACACTTGCTCTGAATGATATTTGCTCGGAGGCGGAATGTAGTGACATTTGCTCGGAGAAACAGTGGTTCTAGAAAATTCATAATGATTCCAGAAAATGTAGTATTGTATTAAGCAGTTACATTTGCACAGAATACAACTATGAGTTTCAAAAACTGTTACCTGGCCAACCTGACTGCATAATCCCAACAATAAGTCCTTTATTTCATCTAACAGTTAACTAAAAAATAGAACGTACATTCAGCGTTCAACTACCAACATTCAACTAACCATTTGAAAACATCATTTTCAGATCTTTTAGTTAACCTGATCAAATTCTCTGCGCCCAAGTCCCAGATATTTTTATATTGTTATCGGTATTATTAATTATAGGGATTAATTATAATTAAATATAATTAATTGTAATTATTACATCATATTACAGTATAATTATATAATTCAGTTAATTATATGCATTATTTATTAAGCCTATAACTATTACTCTTAATATTGAACACATCATAATTTGTTATTATTATTATTATTATTTAATTTCGGTTATTATTTTGTTATTAACTGCATTACGAACACGCGCGCGCGCACACACAATTACAATTTGAATGCTTCTCATATTGAAAGTTCACCCACACGTACTTTACAGGTGTACCAGCAGTTATTTTTAGACTTTGCTTCATTTCAGAAACACATCTACAAAATACTACCAATCGATTTCAAAACTGGAAAATTGAAGAATCCTAACCAATATGTTAACTTTTAGACTGATTTTGTCGTCACACCATTTAATTTACAAAAAAATATTCTTTCCATGTGGTGATGCCGTGAAATTGTTGTTTATTGATGTACCTTTCACTATTTTTCATTAATTCTCTTTCACTTAACTTGCTGATCAACGTTCTCCGAAAAGACAGTGAGTACTATGGTCACACATTTCACAGAGTATCCCATATACGGAAACTTAGATTTCAGTCAAAAATTGCAGTAAAAAACCATCTCTGAAAAATGTATATGCATTGTAAATATTGTAAAGAAAAGAAATTGTAATTATTGCATAAAAGACTCTTTGCATTGTAGGGCCTATATCAAGCAATTAAAAAAACAACAAAAAACAAAAAATGAATAAAAAAACGCAAAAAATGTTTCCGGGATCTATAAAAGACTACCTTTCAATGTTGTTCTCTAGAAACGGTACACTGTAGCTAGATATCTCCTTAAAAATGTATAATAAAATAATTAATAATTAAAATAAATAATCTTTCTCCACTATTTATTCTCCTTCGCCTTAATAAAATTTAAACTATTATAATTTAAATTGATAATACAGGCCGTCATACTAGAATATCGCAGATGGTGAAGCACGCACGTAGAATAGAATTTAGCATTATATACACACTTGTGGAAAAATCAGAATCCTTCTTGTCCGGCCAATAAGGTTCGAACTTTGTCTATATATTAATTAAACAGGACTGGAAGAATGAAGTAGACAAAGTAATAGTATTTCTATTGAATTTGCACTACACATAAAACATATTACACGAAGATTAGTCATTGGTATTTTGTTATGCAATCTCAGTCTGTAATAGCATTTATTGTAACAGTCTGCAACACGTAGCTTACAGAAAGTTTCGGTTCGTTTAATGTTGAAGACAAACCATTAAAGCATGTGTCGTATGTGTCAAGAGGGTTGCCTGACATATTTATTACCCTTTTAACAAGAAGCATTTACAATGAGGAAAGGAATACTCTTTTACAAGAGTCAGGTACAAAGGTACAGTGAGGTATTAATCTAACCTTTCAACGGAGAGAGTTTTCTGGTAAGTCTGTTCATTGCAAATACTGTTTGTAACAAAAAAAAGTAACTGACAAAAGGTTACTGTAACCTATCGAATTGCTGCTAGGCTACAACTGTTCGTTGTTGTGGCTTCTGAGGTGAATTTAAATCATTGATATGAATCGTTCTTCTCTGAAGACAATTTATTGATGATTAGCAAATACAACACTTTTTGTAATTTTCTTTATAATAATAATTCTTGAAATTTCTTAACTCAAATAATTCAATTACTTTTATTCAACTCTAATTACCTTCAATGACTAGTACTTAGACTCAACAAAATACTGTAACTACTTTAGTTACTCATTAAAAATTAACAAAGAACAAAAGTATGACTGACTATCACTGGCTAGAGACGCTCTTTTAGAATACCTTCTGACTCAGATCAAAAAACAAGTCAAAGTGAGACAGTCGTAAGCTCTCACTCTCTCGGAGTGCAACACCTGCCCTCACACTTGTGACCCATTCAGACTTACCCTAAAAGGATATCAACTTAATGTCGACATTTGTGTATTCTGTCTAGACCATGTCACCATTAATTCTTATTTTATGTGTCTCGTAAGACTTCTCATGTTCTTCATAAACCTGTCTTCTTTTATCCTAATAGATTGGCTTTATATCTCTCCACAGCTGCCTATCCAGATAAGGTCTTTTTGGCAGCAGATAAAGTACAGTTTACGATTATTGCTTCCTTGATAGTTACTCTTCTTGAGAAAGAGGATGAAATCTTTACCAAACTCTGGGAAAATTCCTAAAACTATTTTTATGTTCAAAACATCCTCTTGTCTGGTTTACAGTCTGAACCTGTGTCTATTACCAAATAACCGTACAACTGACAGTTTCTGTTCTCACTTCTAAGTAATAATATTAATATAATAACATTACTTATAATTGACAATTACAACGAGGTTTTGCGAGGTTCCATCAGAAGATACATAATTTTTTAAATATTTTTATCGACGTCGACGTTTAGATAATTTTTATTTCCGTCGTCAGGGTCTATTTACGGGCGATACAGAAATAACGCTACTTATAAAGAGTACTTATTTGTGTGAATGATAATGTTACATAACAATACTATTAACTATTAAACATAAAGTATATTATTATTCTTATATTAATAAAGTGTAATTACTAGGGAATAGATTTTTAGGTAATTAAATATTTTTATGGTTAGGTTATTAATATGTATTTATAACATAATGCAATGCCCTCGTTTTTGTTACTGTATTGCGTTTAAGTTTCGTGTGCCCGCTCACGAGCTAAGAAGGAAGATGAGAGAACTGTTTTCGGGATACAACTATACGTCCCGTACGAAGTATTGAATAATAATAATAATAATAAGGCATCGATGGAAACGAGATCGATATAAAAATAAACAGATTTCAAATGATATTCGATACTATACACAGAATACTTGTAAATAAGACAAGAAAAGCCACCAAGATAAAATTCTATAAGTAATGGCAACACATGTTTTAACTTATGAAAGTGAAACTTGGACGATGACGAGAAATGATGAGCGATGAAAACAAACAAGTGAAATGAAGTTCTTGAAAAAACCCAAATGTTGCACCCTTAGAGATCAAATAAGAAATGAATATATAAGAACCCAGTTAAATGTATATTCTATGGCCCGGAGAATAAGGGAAGGACAAATAAAATTGAAGGAGCGTAGCGAGAGAATGTAAGATATGAGACTACCTAAATAAGTAATAAGACCTCAAGGAAGACGAGATATAGGTAGAACAAGGCTTCAGTGAAGACGGAGCAGACTGTAACGCTATACCTTGACGTGGAGAAGAAGAAGAAGACGATAATAATAGTGTAACTTCGATATGATTCCCTTTTTCCAAGCGACTGCTTCACTCATTCAATCCATAGCGCTTCGTATTGCCTACAGTCTCGCGTACACTGCTACACAGAATGCCAAAAGTTAAATCTAGTCCAAGTGCGGGCAATGATATGTTTTGGAAGTAAAACCTGTCCAAATCAATCATATAATGAAGTATGCAACATTGAAAGTGTTTTATGAATGGTAGCAAGAATTTTCAGGGAAACCATGGAAAGGTAATCTTCTAACTCTGGCAAAGTCGATTGTCGTTATGCAGCAGAAATTTGCCACCATAATCGATTTCCGAATGTTCCTGTCATAGTTTTATATCTTACGACTCGACCAAGTCTGTTGTACGAGTAAGTCTCACACCTCCTCCGAACGCGACGCAATGATTATTTTGTACTTCTATGGGATTGTATTGCTATCACAAAAGTCATGTCCTCTACTAAAGTTTCCCTAACTCTTGTTGTTTGACGTGGTACTAGAAAAGTGGCAGGAATAGCCTAATCATTACAGAGGGATGGGCTTAGATATATAAAAGTCATCGAGTGATATTCTAAGCAAGTGATATGAAAATAAACGAAAGGATGCGTAGAAAAAATGGTAAAGCAGTACACAAGAGGACTTGGTGTTAAGTCAGAAGAAATGCAAAATGCTGAGAATAGAAGGATACCAACAGAAAGACGATAACTTACAAGTAGACTTTATAGTCTATCAAAAATAGGATTTGAAAGGATAGATGATACGTTTGTTTGCTTGGTTGCAAGGGTGATACATAAGTGTGAAGGAAAGAAAGAGTTGATTAGAAATTAAGAAGGCAAGCAGATGCTCTAAAACCAATGAACTATACAATAAGGGATAAACAGTTTTCGTGAAGTATTAGAGTATAGAATTTTTGAGACAATACAAGGCAATACTTGTAGACTTGTAAGACAGGAATAATAATTATACGATACAATATTCGTCTCTAATGTCAAGTGTAAGAATATAGCCCTATAATAATTATATTAATTGTTTAGTAATAATAGGAGGATAATAATGATGATGATGATAATTATTATAAAAGCAATAACAATTTGTATGTGTGTGTGTAAGCGCGCGTGCGGGTGTTTGGAAATACATTGCGCACTCAATTAATATATTGTATTTTTTTAATTTATTGCAAACTTATAATCTGTTCGGCTTGCGAACATTAAATAAATTGAATGACATAGACATACATGATTTGAAGAGTTGACGGCTCTTCTGGTTATTCTCTACAGATTATACGTTCAAATATCTAAACAACTAAACAAAAGTCACTACCACTTGCAGCTGGCATGAACTGAATAGTGTTAAATATATTAAACACTAAGCCTATAAGGCAGAAATACCAGTTGTCATGTTAACATTAACCCTTAGTGTAGACATAAACACAAATGATACAGATATTAGAGTACAGATAAAACAGACATTACAATACAGACAATACAGATTACACATTATTCGTTGAACCTGAAGCATAAGTCTTACAATTAATGTCTTTTTAGTCTGTAAATAAATGTCTTCACTATTGTTCAACTAAATAATTGCTAGGGGGTTAGGATGGTATTCTAATTTAGAAACTGGTACGTGTTTTCTGTAGAGGCGCACCATTTCTTCTCTTATAAACACCTACTCGACACTGCTTGTACATTTACTGTCGCAATTTTCTCGCCAGTGTAAACGTAACTTTACAGTAGGAACTTTTAGGTCTCGGTGTATAGAATTGTTGGAGACAAACCATGGAGCGTCGACTATTGACTAAAATTTTGGACTGAAAGCACTTATAGCGATCGAAATTTTTTGATTATATAAAAACAAGATATGTCAAACCCTACAACCATAAATCTGTTACAAGACACGTGTTATTTCAAAGGGCGTGTGAAACTTCACAAAAGATGTGAAGGCGTAAAATCGTAATTTTAAAAGCGTAATTATGTTGTTAAAAGGGTAAGCGTACGACAGTTAAAAACAGCATGATGTCCGCTTACAAATTAAGAAAAGACGGGCAACATGCGGTGCTACAAAACAAAAACTGTCAGTCGTTGTTAACGCAGAAATATATTGGGGTATACGATGTATCGCACATGTGTGGGAACACTATTCTAGACTAGCTAAAAGTAGCCTACTTGTATTGTTTAAATAAGTAATGTCAAAAAAAAAGGAGAAAGCGTTTGATGGGTGATGGGGGTAAACGAGAGTTTCCTTGAAAGCATATTGTTCTGTTGGTGAGAGTGTGAATTAGTGGTACAGTCATGGGAGGAGGAATTCTTTCTATACGAGGTCACCAAACAAGTAATGTAACTGTACATGATATATATTTCTAGAAAGCTCATTCGGCCACACTATTCAAAGAACCACACGCTAATATGAAAACTAAAATTTTATTAAAATATTTGAGGTAATTAATTACCTAGAGCATTCATAAAGATATCTAAGTCTTACACGACAATTTGTTTTAGAAAACTTAAACGCATTCTCTTTTCTTTCGGAATAATAAAAACTGTGTTATAACTTATATGTTAAGATGTTATACAGGGTGATTCACGAAGATATGCAGAGACTTTAGGAGCTCATTCTACATGTAAAAATCAAGAAAAAAGTTCATATATAGGTCCGCAAACGCTTCGTTATGTTATTATTGTCAATTGTACTTACTGTAATTGTATCATAATTGTACTTGGAAGTGAAAGGGAGAAGCATTGTCATTTAGTAACAATGAAACGAACATATGTTTCGTACGTAAAAGTAGTTTTAGAGAATGTTCCCAGGGTTCAGATCTCATCCTCTTTCTTAAAAACAGGTGTCAGGAAGCAATAGTCGTAAAGTTTAGTTTATGGGTAACTCCAAGTTACTTAAGACGGATTAAAAACCTCCCTCCGGATTACTGTGGGAGGTTAAAAGCCACTCTCTTAGATGAAAGGGTGACAGATTTATGAAAAACAGAGGGAGTCTTATGAAGGACACAAGTTAGACAGGAAATATAAAATGCCACATAAAGTTGATACCCTTCAGGGGTGAAGTCAATATTTGCCGAGAGACAAATTAACGGCGACTGATACGCTGGAACATACGATTCCATTGAAACAAGATACAGCCCCAATAAATATAAAACCATATCGTATTCCGGAGCAACATAAAGAGGAAGTGCAAAAGCAAATAGACTCTATGTTAGAACAACAAATAATAGAACAGAGCCAAAGTCCTTGGAACGCGCCACTTTTGGTTGTACCAAAGAAAATGGACGCGTCAGGTAAAATTAAATGGCGTATTTGCATTGATTTCAGAATATCAAATGAAGCGACTATAGGTAATTCATTTCCGTTACCTAACATTACAGATATTTTAGACCAATTGGGTAGAAGTAAATACTTTAGTTCTTTAGATTTATCGAGCGGGTTTCATCAAATTAAAGTGCATAATGAACATAAAGAAAGAACCGCATTTAGTACGGCATATGGCCATTAAGAGTTTACTAGGATGCCGTTCGGGTTAAAAGGGGGTCCGCCAACTTTTCAAAAATTAATGAACACAGTACTTACAGGTTTACAAGGTATTAAGTGTTTTGTATATTTAGATGACATTGTGGTTTACGTTCAGAATTTAGAGGAGCATCAAATAAAGTTACGCGAAATATTTGATAGATTAAGAGAACACAAGTTGCTATTAAATGCAGATAAATGCGAATTTTTACGCAAAGAAGTAAATTATTTAGGTCATGTAATTACAGACGAGGGGTTAGCTCCAGATACTAAGAAGACGGAAGCTGTAGATAAGTATCCAAAACCTAAGAACACGAAAGACATAAAGAGTTTTCTAGGGCTAGTAGGTTACTATAGGCGATTTATGAAAGACTTTAGTAAAATCGCTCAGCCACTAAATGAATTATTAAAGAAAGATGTACCATTTGACTAGGCGCAAAAACAGGATAATAGTTTCGAAATGCTAAAAACAAATTAACTAGTGCACCGTTATTACAATATCCTAATTTTAAAGAAGAATTTGTAATCACTACGGATGCCAGTAACGAGGCCTGCGGAGCAATATTATCGCAAGGTAAGATAGGCGAAGATAAACCAATCGCGTACGCTAGTAGAACACTAAATAAAGCTGAAAAGAATTATAGCACAACAGAAAAAGAACTTGTTGCATTAGTATGAGCAGTGAAACATTTCCGACTGTAGATTTACGGTACAAGGTTCACATTAGTCACTGACCACAAACCTTTACAGTGGTTGTTTAATATTAAAGATCCTGGATCGAGATTGATGCGTTGGATTATTAAATTAGCTGATTATGATTTTAATATCATACACAAGGCAGGAAAGCGAAATACGAACGCAGACGCGCTTAGTAGAATAAAAATTAATATAGCAGAAGTAATTAAAAAGGATGTAGGAACTGAAGAAGAAAAGAGGCGAATAATTGAGGAGTATCATGATTCAACGTTAGGAGGACATCAAGGTATATCTAGAACATATAATAGAATAAAATTAAAATATGAATGGCCTAATATGAAAAATGATATTGAAGAATATATTAAAAGATGTGATAGTTGCCAACGTAACAAAAGTCATTACGGAAAAAATACACCGGATAAACAATTTAGAGTAGGCGACAAAGTATTGTTACATGACGAAACAGTACGTAGATGTAGGTCAAAGAAACTAGGTCCCCAATGGATCGGACCATACGTTATAACAAAACGAAATTCCGAAGTAAATTACACTTTACGGAAAGGGAGAAAATTAATTAAAGTACATGTAAACCGAATAAAGAGGTATGAAGACTAATTAGAAACTGCATGTTGCAGATGGAGCTGTTGATCTTGTGTACAGTGATAATTTTTGGACTTCTATTAAGGAAAACAGACGCAAATGACAATCCATTCAGTGTAACAAAAGTAAGAAATAATCCTGGTGTATATTTCGAAAAAATTGGAACAGTTCAATTGACTAATGAAAATTGGAAATTAATTACGTATATAGATATTAATAATTATTTACAACGATTAGAAAATGTTAGAAACAGATATAACAAGCTTAAGAGATTTTGTACTAGAGAATACTCTGATTATTGTAGTAAAGTAAGTATTGCAATGCAAAAGACTATGAATGACATTAAAGATAATGTTAACCAATTAAAAATGCAATTAGGACATAACGAACCAAAGAATCGTAGATTTAAAAGAGGTATGTTTGACACTATAGGTGAAGCAGCGAAAATTTTATTTGGGACTATGGATCATGACGATGCCATGTATTAGGATGACCAAGTTAAAGAGGTTAGCTACAATCAGTATGAGCTATCAAAATTAGAAAAAGAACAAGCCGCTGTCATGATTTCAACCATTAAGACTATTAATAAAACAATTAATGATGCGAATATTAATCAAGGTAAAATCATAGAAAGCTTTGATAAAATTATTGATTTTCAAAATTTGACTCAAAAAGTATTAAATGAAAAACTTAATAATATAACTTTTCAGGCAGCAATGACTGAGTATGTGGAATATATCCACATTGAAACTATCCAATTAGAAATTGATGTTAAAGAATTGTTACAAGCTATTACTGATGCTAGACAAGGAGAAGTTCACTCCTCTGTTATTAATTTAAAAACTCTAAAATATGAATTAGAATCTATTAGAAGAAAATTACCTGCAGGACTGTCATTTCCTCTTGCGGTGAATAATGACAATACTCACTCATTCTTAGACTTATTTTCTATTTGTGTGTATGTTAAGGACAATAAGTTAGTGTATGTATTCGTTATTCCTTTGATTAACAATTTATTATTTGAATTGTATAAGGTATCACCATTACCAAAATATTTAAAAAATAATGAATACCTATTCATTCAACCCAAAACTGATTACTTGGGTATAGACGATGTTAAACAATATTTTATTTATTTAAAGTCAGATGAATTGAACAATTGTAAAAAATTAGAAAATGATGTATTTGTTTGTCAACAAATGAATCCTATTTATCAAGTACATTTACATGAATCTTGTGAAGTAAAATTGTTTAAAGGTGATTATGATGCAAAGAGTTGCGATCAGAGAATAACTATAATTAATAATCCTTTATGGCAGAGAATGATGAAATCAAACTCATGGCTTTATGTTTTACCAGAGGATGAGACATTGACAATTAGTTGTAAATTGGCTGGTATGCCATCCATTATACATTCAGTACAATTAAGTAATGTGGGAATTTTTTAATTTAGCACCAACGTGCAGAGCGTATGGCTCAGGTATAATGTCATTTATTATTAAATACATTATTAAATATTTAGTCATTATTGTCAAATACTAAATATGAAAGTAATGGTACAATACCAATTATCCCACCTGTGGATATAGAAATTGATTGTTGTGATGAATTGTATAGTGTAGTTAAAGATGATGTAAAACTACCTACGTTAAAATTACCAAAGTATTTGAAAACTGTGGAAACGCATGCTGACGATTTAGATGCAGCCAGTTACAGATTAAATGAAATTAGAAAAGCTATTGAGGAAGAGAATATGCATGAAATTTACAAGTCAAAGGTAACGCATCATTCAGTAATTATGTATATAATCTGTGGGTTAATAACAACAGGAATGTTATACTATGTATATGAAAGATTTTGTCCAAAATGCTTGTTACCATTTTTTTGGTAGATGTTGTAGTAAAAGGTTAGAAGAGAAGTTTGAGGAATCTTTTAAACAGGTACAGACATTAAGTACCAAACCAATTGTAGTAAAGCAGTACCAGTATGGAGCGACAGTCCATGACCTGACTGCAATAAGAGGAGAGAGTCCAACAAACGGTTGTACTCAGCTAGATGATGAAATTGTAGAACTAAAAGAGTTTGAAAGAAACTACGACCAAGGTAGAAAAGAACATAATAATGGAAAAATTGATGTAGTATCAAGTAAAGTCATACGGTGAAAGTACAGTAAGATGTAAATAGAATTGTTTGTGTTTTTATTAGTGTGATCAGTTCAGTAGTGATAGTAATGTATCATTGTAGGAATTTAAAATTTATAAAAATTATGTAATCACTTATAAAATTAAGCAAGATATTTGAATTGTAATAGTAGTTTAGTATTAAGCATTAAGCATTATGTAGCTTAAAGCTTAAAATAAGGGGGAAGGTGTTGTAATTGTCAATTGTACTTACTGTACTTGTAGCATAATTGTTACTTAGAAGTGAGAATATAAGAAATTCTTAGTTGTGTGGATAAACAGAGACAGGTGTCAGGTGTGTATACGAGACTGTAGCATATGTTTTGAACATAAAAATAGTTTTAGGGAATTTTCCCAGGGTTTGTGAATGGTAACTCACCTTTTCTCAATAAGCGTGACTGTCCAGGAAGTGATAATCGTAGGAAATCTGGCGAGACACATATAAGAATTAATGGTGACAAGGTCTAGACAGGAAATATAAAATGTCACATAAAGTTGATATCCTTTTGGGGGAGTCAAGTAATGGGTCACAAGTGTGAAGTCAGGTGTACTCCGAGTGAACGTTGGTGAAGACAGGTGTTGTATTTGCGTGAGAACTTTAATGTAAAGTAGTAAAACACCCCAAATCGTGACGTAGGGTCACGTGATGCAGTGTCTCAGACGAATAGTGATAGTTCCTATAAAATTATAAGAGATTTACCCTCACATCAACTAGTTTTAGCCTATCATATTTAAGGATTTAGAATTAAGAGGAGGGAACAGTCCCACCACTAAAATTAAGGGTTACACCCATGATGATGTACTATAAAAACTCTAGCATTCGCTGGAGAAGACAGATCTGATTGTAAGAGATCCAAGAGAACTTACACATCGTTTCTCATTTAGACTTTGATCTGTGTTGGAAGGTGTTCTGAGAGAGCCGGAAAACCGGATGTTGTCAATAGTTTGTTTTTGTAATTTTTGAAGTAACTAAAAGTAGTTACATTAATTTGTGAACTAAGTACTAGTAACTGAAGGTAGAGATTAAAAGAGAGTTTAAAAGAGTAATTGAATTAACTGACTTATAGTTTGTCAAGAGGAGTTTGTATAAAGTAACTTGTAAAAGTTCGTTTGTATTTTGCTAATCACAATAAATTGTCTTCAAGAAGAACGGTTCATTCTAGGTTCGATAGGTTACAACATGGTGTCTGTATTTTGTTTTCTACTGTACCATACGACGGGGACGTTCAGTGAGACTATCGTAACAGTAGTCTTAATAAACATTGCAAAAATTCGTATTCATGAAAACCCCGGTTTACTACCCGTTCACATGTTAAATATACAACCATCAATACTAGCGACTTGAGAAGTGATAGTTCACCTTATCTGAGTTGAAGTGTTCGGTTTGCTGAAGTTGTTCTTCTTTCTCCAGAGGGAGGTCGATGGTTAATTCTGGGGACACAGCATAAGGACTCCGCGCCCAATCATACCGTGTAACAGGAAAGGGGAAGGGGAGGAATTGATGCCAACTCCTACGTTAGTGTGTCGCAGGAACTCACTACATAAGGTACCGTGCCGTGAACAAAAAAAGGTTGAAAACCACTAAAAACACTCTTTTTTAAGAGTTTTATATTAATTGTAAAGTAATAATTATAATCTTACATTAACATTACTATACTGACCTTTATTCACTCAAAATACAGAGAATAATATTTTTATGTTTTTTTCTGCTTGTCTTTACTGAACACGGTACGAATCTGTGCGGCGCTCGCTGGTTTGTTACTACAAGCATCAGTATTGATTGTTTATAATTCAGTCGGTTTCACGTACAGCCTTGACGTCATTATTCAATTTATTAATTTTAACTAGCAGTTGGTATTCGGTTGTGTAATACCGTAATTTGAAGAACGTAGTCCTTATTAATTATTTTAACTTTTCACAGTTACAAAGAGGAGTGTGTGGCAAACGTATGACGTCATATTTCGTCAAGTATCTAGGAAAATTGTATCTGCTGCGCAACGAAGAACACGTGTACGATGTACATTTCAATTAAATATGATTAGGGACTGAAATGACTGTTCATTTCAGTTTAAACAAACCAGGTACAGTATGTACACTGTACATTAAGGTGATATTTAAATAAACGTTTGGAAAATACAATTTATTATTAACAAACAAAAATGGTTTTATGCGGAAAGGCATTATTAATTCTTTTATAGTAAAAATAAATGAAGAATTAAATATTTTATATAATGTCCACATACGTTTTTATCATTTATTACTGATCATTTCTTATTAATAATTTAAAGTCAGAATCTGTGTGACACACACACAAATATATCTGTGTAGTTACGACAGTCGCACGGATCGCCGTGTTGTACAGTGGAAACAGAACAGCTGACACCAAAAGAAGTCAATAATCACAATTTTAATTACACTTAGAAATAAAGAAAGACGCTCTTATACTATTCTCCAATTAAAATTTGTCCAACACCCAACAATAAATGTCACCACATTACAGCCTGTAAAATGAACGGTGGCGGTTGGGGCCGGCCTGACTGCCCGAGGTCCCATCACTGACGCGCACACACTCACAGCCGGCCCGCGAGCCACATGTATGATTCGCAAAGTGTGCCGTCCACTACATAATTACAACTTTTTAAATTTGATTTTAATGTCAAACGAAATTACCATTTTTGTAACCTCCACGAAATTTTAAGAAAAATGAGTCTAAACACGACATAATTGCGACAAATCTCTGTTTTCAACACTATAAAAATCTGATCAAGCAACTAATGTTGATGTGGAAAAATAAAAAAAAAATGAAATATTGTTACACTCAAATTCAAATTTTATTCTTTCGTATTCATACATGGTAATCGTCAGTAAAATATAAATAACTAAATATGTACACAAATTAGACGTAGAGTACTTACTATTATAGGTCTACATAAGTGGCAATAAATCCTACTTCCTACAGCCGAAATTATTCATGTTACCAATAGTCTTTAACCTTAGTAATAAGAGCTTTAACCTTTCCTTTTATGACATTTATCGTCAATACAAACAAACCTATAATAATTTTTAAAATGATTTTAAGAATATATTACAGAATGCGACTACCCTACAATTATAATTGGTGATATTAATATTTGTATAATAAATAAGAATAAGCAAACTAATTAAGCACACAATTATGTAAGAAAATGTAACCACAAACATGCCAACTTAAACATTAACATTTTAAATTAATGGTACATAATTATTAGTATTATTACACCATATTCATGAGTCTTCGCTTACTGCTTTTACTGCAGAGGAGCGATGCCGAAGTCGTATTCTTCGCTAGTATCACTCTCGCACTCACTCTGAGTCACCTGGTGCCAAGTTAATGATGAACTCTTGATCACTAATGTCATCAAGACGCTCACTCCTCCAGTCTTCGTCAATCAGCTTTTTCACGTGCTTGACATATTTACTCCACATATCGGCACTGAACGTGGCAATAGCTTCCATGAACAAATTTTCTATACCTTTCAGCTTACAAATATTGTTTCTTTCCTTCACATATCCTTTGAGGTAAGCCCATACCATTTGTATCGGATTATACTGGCAGCGGTATGGTGGAAGGCGAATCACTTTAAATCCAAGTTCTGCTGCTTTGGCATCAATTACATACGTTGACTGCTGTGGTTTGTGGAGACGTATGAGCTCATAAAGCTCAGGCTTATGATAATCGTCAGGAAAGGGTATCTTTGTGCTTGTAGCCAGTTTTTCATATCAGTCTTAGTTGAAGACGATGTCGGTGCTTTGTCCTTCACTCTACAGTGGTATGGGGCGTTGTCCATAATAATCGTTGAGCCAGGTGGAATAGCTGGGAGCAGGGTGTCGAAGAACCATTTTTCAGAAACTTCCGCATTCATATCTTCGTGGTAGTCTCCGGTCTTCTTTGATTGAAACACTTTAGGCGGTGCCTTTATCCATCCAAGCTGGCTTCCTGCGTGGGAAATTATCAGTCGTTTCCCCTTTCCTAACGGAGTTTCCAGAGTACCTTTAACTGTGTCGTCTGTCCAACCTTTGTCTTTACTAATATTTTCATTTATCCATGTTTCGTCTAAAAATACTGTCTTACTCATATCTATGTTTTGCATCTTCCGAAGAAATCGGCATCATGACAGGGCAACAGATGGTATCTCCATTAATACTTTCCTGTTGTTGAATTTTTATATCGAAAGCCAATTTCTTTCAATACCTTCGCTATTGACGGAAGTGAGCCACTGAATAAACCTGCGTCCTGGAGAGAAGGTAACAGTTTTCGGAGAATTGGGACATCTGTCCTTCTGTACATTTCATGAATGTGGTGACGAATAGCAGATTGGTTAAAATCATCCAGTCCAGTTACATGACATTTCCTCTTTTTCCTGTTCTTTGTCGTATGAAGAACAACACTCTCTTCGTGGGTTTCTCGATCGTTATTGTCGTGATCTATCCCTTCGTCCATTAATTCAATATTTTCTTCACCGTCTTGACTTAGCCCCCTCCGTACTTTGCGCACTTCAGCATTTACTCTTTGAGCTGCCCTAAGTGAAATTCCACATGCATCGGCCACTCTTTGTAAGACTTTCTTTACGTCAATCAAAGGTCCATTGTTTTCATTTTCTTTAGAAAATTATTCGATCACAGAAGCTACCAATGTTCTTGCTTGAGTATCTAACACTTGATGCTTTAAGGCCGAAGTTGTTATAGTACGTAAGTACGCATTACATTTTTTTATGCCTTAATTAATGGTATAAAACACTGTATGTCAGAAATGTGATTACGTATCTGATTCAACATTTCTTTGATAGATGTTAAAATGTAATACGTTTTATAGGAAAACATTAATTCCTTATTGTTACGTGATACATATCTACAATACCACACACACACACACACAAACGCACATGTTGAAACATTCCAGAAATATGAGAGAGTAATATTGTAGAATTCCTTTTCCATGCGTAAAAGCAGATATAGACAATTAGTTTTTTCAGATTTGTTAATTAGTTAAAAATATTGTTTTTGAATAAGGATTGTAAAGTGAGACATCTCAGATTGTTTATAATCTGTCACTGTGTCCATATATGTATATCCATAGTGCGCGAGTGCGCGTGTGCGGGAGTAAATTAAAATAAATATATCCGTTATTTATTTCCATATCCAAAAAACTTTGACAGATTATTAATGAGATTTGACGCTACAGTTTTCTAATGTCAATGAACAAGTCAACATATTTTAATATGGTTTGTATAAGGTTTTATGTGTTGAATATTTTAATGAGGTCGTAAAATTTTTATATAATATTCGGATATGATTTTGTAGTTTTATCCACAGCCTGACCAGAGCTTTTAATGATCACATCATTATTTATTGTATAGGAAGAAATTTCAACCTTTAGAACCATCAATTTGTCAGTCAGGTGTGAAAATTGTGCGATGAGGTGTGACAGTTCTTCAGGAAGCAGGAAGTTTTTCGTCTGACAGTTGACCAGAGCAGACGACGCGCAGTTACGCAGCAAGCATCACAATAACAATGACTCCGAAACGACACTGTAATGTCGCTGGTCCAAACTGAGCTGTCTCCGCTTCTAAATTCAATACTTATACTACGCCTGTGTGACAAATCAGGCCTGGATGCCGATATAATAATCGAGCAACGTCTCAGCGTTACGTAATTCTGGCGCGCACATTGTACGCGCAAAGCTTCACGTAACCATACGTGTTGCCTATGTTATCAGTGTAGCACTGCCCCCTCCTCGACCCGAAATTTTAAATTCTCCTGCTTCGTGTTGGCCGATTGTTGGGGTATCCCGAAGGAATATCAGGTTAATATGTTAATATCCGTTCGAGTGGCAAACATATAGCTACGTAAGTAAGCATCTTAATAAAGAATAGGAATTCAAAGGTACCCAAAAACCGTTTATTAACAAATAGTTAAGATAGCTGATTATTTATACAAACTTTAATAATACCCTACTCTAAATGAGCAAGTTAACTCTCCAAAATTTATAATAGTCAATTCAGTTTCTTAAAGACTTATTTCTGTTATTTAAACTCTGCGTTTTTTTTATTCCAACAATTATATTTACTCTTACGATAGTTACCAACTCTCTAGACCTGAGTCTCTCGTCTGATTACTGGTGTGTGCTACGCACTGCCATCATCTGGAATGGGTGCCTCTCTGAACTTTGTGTCTCACAATTCATATGTGCAATTTGTTTACGAAAGTGTCTAAAACTGTAAGGTGAAATCTGTTTACTAGACCTCAAGTGGTGACATACATTTGGTTGGTAAAATTTTTAATTCAAATTCGTGTATTTTTTTATTTAACTCTCAATGTAAATTAATTGAAAAAAATTTAAAAAATTCTTTAAATCATCCCTTAAATAACCCCTTAATTCTTTAATTGTTTAAATAACCCCTTGGTTATTTGTTACAGACAGGTGAAACTCGTACACAACAGTTTGTTCTAATACAGACTGACATACATACCGATATTTGTTGACCGAAATGACTTGACCAAAACGGTATCTCGACCTTATTAAGTGACAAAATAATATCAGGCAATATTACTAATATAGATACAGAATAATCATTATATAACATTTGTTTGTCTTACGTTTGCCTCTCTTCCTCTTCCAAACTTTTTTCATTATTAGCAAAACCTCTTCTTTAATTTTACTTTCCTTTCCAAACTAGCTTTCAATCCTTGCGTAACTTCCTCTTCAGCAACTTTTTTCTAATCCTGTAACAAACGTCATCCCGTCTCCGAACTCGCCCTTTCCCTGTACGTCCATTTCGTATTTTCTTCGTGCTCCTACATCTTGTTGCTTTGCGACAAATTCTGTCGCTCGAGCGGCTTTCCCCACTACCGCTTCATTTAAAACAGGAAAAAGCAAGCACCTTTCCGCGACGATGATATTTGGTTTCTCAATCACCACTTCTGTCCTCACACAATGTAGCACTTTGTTGTTCTGTTCTCGTCCCGTTTCCGCATCCAGCACCAAGGGTTCCTCTTCTCGGCATTCGACGACACCTTCTCCGGCCTCCATCACTTCCTTGATCGAATGGTTGGCTGTCTCTACCATTTCACCCGTACAGAATTTTATCTTCTCTTGACCAACTCTCAGGACATTCTCTCTTAGATCCATAACAAGCCCATAGGCATTCATAATGCCAAGAATCACTTTATTGACAATGTCCGCAAAGAGCATTTGGTGACTCAACACGAAGAGACCAGGCTAAGCGTACGTCGACCTTTCTTAGCACTTTTATGAGACTTTCAGTTGTAGTTGGTTTGACAAAACAGCTCAGTTAAGGCTGGAGGTGACTGACTATATCAGGGCCCACAATGAACACTGTGGCCCACGTGTCAACTGTAAATTCAGCAGGCTTGTCTTTAACGAATCCTTTGACAAACAGGTTACCTGTGGTCTTATGAAGCGTGGAGACTGTTCAATTCGTATCATTACATCTCCATGATAATGTTGGTGCATTCTCGCTCTTTTCTTAGATTTTTCGTCTGCCAACAACTGCTTGAAAATGGCCACTTTTTCTACAATTGTAACACATGGGTCTTTTGTGGGTTTCCCTTTTTTGAAAGATCGTTGTGGCGCTACTGACTTCTTAAATTGTTTTACTTGAATCGTTTTTTCTTCTGTCCGTTATGACGGTACTGTGATATTGGATCCGTTTGACTACAATGTGACGACATACTTTGATTAATGTAGGGCGGAATAATGGGCGATAAATTAATAATTACTTTAAATATATATGATTAGAGGCTAATAGGGGAAAAACAAATTATATATACCGTTCTTAGTGCAATCCTGACGTAAACAAACCCGTATGGCATATCTGAAACGCTATTTGTCGGTGGCGTTAAAACTGTTCACTAGAGGTGGGCCGATATACCTGTAACAGGTATTTTGGAATCATAATTTTTGTGAAACGGATATAACAGTGACCGAAAAGTTGAAATACCTGTTCCGATTACTCGCAGGACCCCTCTACCCAACTAACGAATAAATGACTACAAAGTCACAGTTACTGGTGCTGAATACTTGCTTCTGCTCATGTGCCTATTGCCATACAAGTACGAAACAAAGCAAAACAGCGAGGTTCAGAATATCTCTATGCCGATGAGACGAAGCTGTTTTTAATAAATGAACAAAATTCATACTGATGTTAGCCTACGTTTATTCTCGTGTGTTATGCAGATATATAATACAGATTATAATAAAAGTTATATATTAAGCTATACTAGTCACCAACTTGGTACCCTTTGAAAAAGCGAATTATATTGTTATAACCTATACCTATTCTGTGTGTGTGTGTGTGTGTGTGTGTGTGTGTGTGTGTGTGTGTGTGTGTGTGTGTGTGTGTGTGTGTGTGTGTGTGTGTGTGTGTGTGTGTGTGTGTGTGTGTGTGTGTGTGTGTGTGTGTGTGTGTGTGTGTGTGTGTGTGTGTGTGTGTGTGTGTGTGTGTGTGTGTGTGTAAAATTAATGGCCTAATAAAAACTATACAAGAATATATTTTTTATTTTGTAAATTACAAATTTTTAGATAGTAATATAACATATAACTATCGAAACATTTGTAATTTACAAAATAAAAAATATATTCTTGTTAAAAGTTTTTTATTATAAATAGTAAAACAATATAAACACAAGAAAACTTTGAGCATATATATATATATTGCGACAGTACAAATAAGTGATGTACTGAGCATTGAATATAAAAATTTAAATATACCTAATAAACTGTAAATAAATAATAATGTATTAGAAATAAGCATGTCAGGGACTGCAAGCTTGGCTCAGACAAAAATATGAACAGGTGTTTCGACCTGAATCGACGTGCACACTGTAACCCCTCTTTCCTTTTTATGCTTTTTATCTATAGAAAACCAACGATCACACCCTTATTCCTTTTTTTATTTTTTTTATTTTTATTTATATTTAATTTTATATTTCCTTATTTATTTTTTTTTGAAAGAGAGGCCACAAGTTATTTAGGACTAGGCTAGAGCCTAGAGAAGCCAAAATTGTGCTGGGTCCAGTATGATGGGACTTGCAAATGATACACTGATCTTAAGATAACAATAACAGTATTTATTGTGCTCTGCTTTATACAACATATGCGCCCTTAAAGCAAGATAATTAAGTATTTCACAATCAATATAGCTCACTTCAAAACCCTTAATTGTTGTTATAATTCCCTTAAGCTATGCATCGCCAATTAGTTGAATAATAAATAATCAATTATTATTATAAATAAATATTGAAGAAATAATAAATAGCTGAATAATTATTGAATAATAAATCGTTGAATGGCACATAAATAATAATAATACTATTGTGAAATGGCACACAATCTCGACCTGCAAGTAATTACACATTTCCTAACATGATATAAACATATAGAAATATACACATATACATAATCAAATATAATAATGTAACAATCGCATAAGACACAACACACACATATAATTGACATAGAAAGACATTTACATGTAAGTAACACATCACATGTTCACCTGGTTAGCAGCGTATATTTGTCATCATACACCCTCAACCCCCCTGATTCTGACCAAGTATCCGGCCCACCTCAATGTTCAATTAATAAATGACTAAACCCCCAAAAACCTCAATTAAAATATCTCAAGGAGTGGAGCAGACATGCCCCAAAAATTTAATTAGATAAATAGTAATCTTAATGTTCTATGTAAGCATTGCGGCCTGCGCACAAATACCACGCAGATGTTTAATTATCAATTTCGGATCTCGTCAATGATAATGATAAAGAATGCCATCACGAGGTTAACATGGATGCCCGGTTGCCTAACTGCATTTCATATTTCTTCTTATGTTCTTGACAGAATTTGTAAAAATAGTGGAACGTGACCACCCATGAATATTCATAACTGATACTGATTAGTCTTGTATTCTTTAACGTTAATTAATTGGTATAGTGAGCAATAAAAGGTTAACCGTTACAAAATTTAAACTATGGCAAAATATAAACTGTGACAATATTTAACTGGCTATGGCAAATTTTAAGGTTTACAAAATTAGCGGAACAGTGGAACTGAAATTTTGCAAAACAGAATCTATGTCATGAAGGTACTGAAACAGGCTTACAGTGTTCATAAAAAACTTGACTTCAGGCAGGGTCAGGCGTCCGGGCGAGATACAGCAAAATCTGACATGATCCAGACCTGCAGTGAACGGCCCCTACGGGAGTCGCCCACATGTTAAAACACCTCCCAGATCTTTACATTAATAATAAAATACATGCCCTCATTAACTGAAAAATTAATTGACCGTAAAATTTCCCCACGTGGACAGATACCTCTGCACATGCATGCACAACACAGAAACAATTTAGTGCCGACCCTTTTTTACAGAAAACTCCCCTCGACCCGGGTGATGCATGACCCTGGCCGAGTTTACAATTCTCAGAATGAGATAGACATAGTATTTATATATGAGGCGTAAGCCTTACAAAAATTACAAAATAACATATAACCCCCATTGTCCGGAAATAATTTTCCAAACTGGAGCGCCTGCACAAGTGTCTCAAAAGAGTTTATCGGCCACAACATTTTGGGTTTAATAAGGTTAAATTTCACCTGGTTAGTAGCGTGTAGTTAGAGGGTTCCGTTGAGTGTATTTTGTCCGTCCATTCCGGCTGACAGCTGACGGAAATGTTTGAATCTACATCTTCGGAGGCAGTTGTTCGGCCGTCCTTCTGGAGCGGGACAGATTCCCGTCTACATCAGAAACCCTGCACAATTATATCTGGGATTACTTACAAGTTTAATAAAACACACTACCACATTTACCAGCTGACATTGCATGGCCTGCCCAGTTTATAAACTCCGAAAATTCACTAAGTATAGAACCGCATTGAATCTAATAAATCGCTTCAAAATAACCCTTTTAAATATTTTAAAATATAATATGTCCAAATATAGTCATTCCATAATAATAATCATTTCAATTAATAGTTATGCACCAGTTTTCATGAAGCACTTAACTCACCCTTACAGGAATTAGCAAACTTTGACAAGTCCGTGATGTACACTGACTTCAGAAAATAACTGACTTACGCCCCATCTTGGTTTAATGAATTGAGTATGATTATTACTACATTATTATAACACATTATTATATTATTACTGCTAATATCGGTTAACCAGCGTTAAGATTAAAACATACATAAAAAAATTTTAACCTGGTGGCTGCCACGTGGTGATGAATCACTGCAATATCTATCGCAACGCATCCGCGCTAATATCAAATAAATACAATTTGTTTTTATGAATAACTAATTTATATATGTTAATAGACTTACCGGAGGTCGCGTAGACTTCTACTTATTCATAAGTAGAGCAGCTAGAAGACGAAAACTTTTACATATGCTCTGTCAGCCGGAGACCAGTCGTTAATACGCCGAAAGCCAAAATTGATCTGAACAAACCGGCGATTGAAAAAACAGTACGTAACCTCCGACCTAGGGCGCGCACGCGTCGGCCGGCAGAGGGGAAAATCATAATGACAAAGTCCGAATAAGCGTATGTAAATTTTTACGTTACCCCCTCGCGTAGTCAAATACGTAACTTTAATTATTCCGCTATATATATATATATATAGGGACACCGCCGCGTTTTTCCCAAAACACGGCACAACACACACAAATGTAACTGAAAGTGTGTACACCAGTATCTTGCATGTGTGTGTAACGCAGGTCTATGCAGGCGAGTTTACCACCCCAAGATGAATAATTGCATAATTACAGTTTTTCCGTAATTATTCATAAACTATAAATACGGAGTAAAATCCAAAAACACAATAAAATGTAATAAAATTAACTAAATACTGTGTACAAAAACCACGTGAGAAGGACACGCCGTACGAGTGTAGTGGTGAAATAAATGTGTACAGAGCGAAAGGGTTAAGTTGCAATGTCCAAAAAAAACAGTGAGCATGTGTAGTGAAAATAGTTGTAAGATGAGTATAAGAGTATACTTATAGGACTCTACAATTCGCAGAAATATAAGAAATAGCAAAATTGACAAGGAGTGGGGGGACTGAACCCAGAGACAATTTCAGACATGTCGATTTCGTACAACTGAGGGTGTTGACCGAGACGTGGGTATAAATAGGACACACACGCTACAGTTGTTCTCTTTTTTCGATCACACACAGTGCAGCGGGAGCTTCTGCCCGTCCGCACAAAATATTAAATCTTTTGTAAATATTTTCATCCTTCCAGTTACATACAGTTATGTAACTGGATTATAAAAACAAGCAATTTTTAATTAGTAACAAAATCCACGTAAGAAGATCAACTGACGTCCGAAACAGCACGAGAAAAAGTTCCAGAGAGCGAGAGAGCTGACGACTTAGTTCCAGAGAGCGAGACGACGCTGGACAAGAAAGAAACGACGCTGGACTCTAGAGGAGACGACGCTGGACAAGAGGAACACTACTGAGTTCGAGAAACTGCGCTGGACAAGAGGAATCGATGCTGAGTTCGAGACGAGAACGATTACAGATTGAGTATGATTGACGACAATAAGGTGATAAACAACTTATTTATCTCTTAATCGAACAATTAACTCAAAGACAATTAAAGACATTCTTGTTCTATTTAAAAGTAAGAGCCAATGTTTATTATAAATATAGAGAGTTAGAATCATAGATGTTATTGAAGTAAGATTAACGTAAATAAGAGCTCAAATTAATATTGAAATGAAAAGAATGCAAAGCATTTAAATAAAAATTAGTTTTTATAAATCAGTACTGATAAAAGAAAGATAAATTCAGTAACTATTAATATTTTTGAGTTTCCATTGCAATATCTAAAAAGATATTTAAATATTGATATTTCGAAGCACACTAATTGACTGAATAGTCAGGAAATGATAATTTTTAATAAAATAATTAGTAGAATAGAATATTTAGTCAGTAAGGATGTTTATAGAGTAAGCCTTACGGCATAGTAGCAAAGTAATAACGAATGTTTTAAGTCGAATCGAGTGCCATGCGCACAATTTTATTAGTACCAAATAAATTGAAATACCGTTACACGTTACATCGAGTTCGTATTACAGATACACCTGAAACCCAAATTAAATTGTTGTTATGTAAAGTACTATTGTTATATAAGTTGTCGCTTCCAATGTGGGGCATCATAAATTTAAATTATATTAAATTTACAAAGTTGTATTGTTGCATATTTGTCGCTCCAAGGTTGTGCGGCTATTCAAATTAAATTACATGTAAATTTATACACATACAACATAAATTATACAACCTATGTACAGAGTTATAATGTTATATAATTTGTCGCCGTGGACGTGGGGCTCCACAAATTTAAATTATATAATAAATCTGTTCCATAAATTGGCGTCCAAGATCGTGGGGCTCCGCAAACACAAATAAATTTATATTTCCAGTTGTAGTGTTGCATAAAAAATGTCGCCCTTGAACGTGAGGCCCGACACGCCTACATTTATGTATATGTATCGTTGTATAAATTGGCGCCCTGGACGTGGGGCACGACATGCCTAAATTTATGTACAAAAATCTGTTACATAAATTGTAGCCCATGAACATAATGGCCCGATCCCCACCAGTTAACTATTAAATTTTTTTGTAGCTAAATGGTTGCTCTAAAAATAAGAGTGTGTTAAATAATAATAAAAAAAATATTATATGTAATAATAATTATTTATATTAAACATTAACGGAATATTATGTTAATTGTTGTGTAATAACACAGCTGGCGCCCACAGATAATATTTTTTGTCTATGTAACAGGTGTAACTGTAATGAGTAGTAATAATAACTCTTAATAAAAATAAAGAAATAAATAAATAAGTAGGGAACGGTTATCAATAATAATTGTTAAAGAATAACTACTAAATATTTTTAAAAATACTTCAACATGACGACTCCAGGAAATTTGGACGTAGATGCATTTCAAACGATGATGCGTGCCTGGATAGACGAAATAAGCACAAAACAAACGGAAATTATAAATGCTAAAATAGACGAATTAAAAGAATCTAATAAGAAACAATTAGAAGAACAAACTGAAAATTTTAGACAAGACACCATAAAAATTACGGAGAGCTAGAAGAATTAAAAATTGATAATCTCCAGTTGAAACAAGACAGCATAGAAATAAAACAAAGTATAATCGACAGTAATGCACAGTTAACCGAAAAAATTGGTGACACCAACATACGTATTGATACTTTAGAGAATAATTTTAAACAAGCCTTACATGAGCAAGTTGTATGGATTGAAAATAAACAAAAAGAATTACGTCTCGAATGGAGAAAAGATTTAAAATAATCGCATAAACAAATAAATGATACTTTAACTACTATAACGCGAGAGCAGGATGATAAAATTCAAACTATTAATAATGTATCGCAATCAAATACCAGTAAACTTAGAGAAATAGAAACCCGTACTGTAGTTATTGAGAATAAAATTGAAGAAACTACGAAGGACCGTTCGGGAGACGTATCACATATGAAAGAAGAAATTCAAGAGAAAATGAACCAGCTACGAAGTGAGTTAAGAAGAAGACAGAACCAAATGACCATATTTCCTACACCAATGGAAGAAAGGAGCAGACTTAAGTTCTCAGGTGGTAAAGGGGAGAACAGTATGGAATTCCTAGCTAGAGTAGAGAAGGAAATAGAAAAGATTGGGAGTGCAATAAATGACGACGAGAAGATAGACTTCGTCACGCGATATCTTAGAGATTCAGCCAGCCAATGGTACTCTATTATTAGAGATAACGTCAGTACATATCATCAGTTTCGTGAGGCATTCGAGAACCGATACTGGAATTTACATACACAACAAGTACGGGATCAACTCGAATATGGAAAGTTCAATGCACAAGGACAGCAGAGTATTGAACAATACACAATTACGCAAATGGAACCGTATAAAGCATCTTAAACCTAAATTCTCAGAATACGAAATTGTTTCAAAGTTATCTTACCATTTTCAGCGAGATATCCAGTTAGCAGTTTATACGCAGGGAATTAAAACCATAGAAGAATTTTGAATCCTTGTGACACAGTCGGAGAATATCAATAAAGGTAAGAACACACAATACTGGGAACAAAAACACTCAAATCACCACTATAATTATCACAGAGATGACAAGAAAGCAATACAAAACACTACACCGCCCCGTGATAATTACAAAATAAATTATTCGCCACCAATGTACAACACTACAACACGCATAGCTACCGAGACTGAAAGAATAAATACAGCTAAACGACAAGGAGTCGTTGTATGGTCCTCCAATCGTAAACAGTTTTCAAAACCAGCTGACAAACGCGTTGCCGCAGTACGAGGGTACGATGAGAAAAAATTGAAGAGAGATAGCCAGAAAATGAATGAGATGGAAACAGTAACATTCCACAATCGGCCGTCTACATCAAAAGCGTCACAACTACTGAATGAACGGAAGCAAAATTATAAACTAAACAACATATACCCAAGCGATATTAGGGAGGAATTACTAAGCACCGAACAGGATATAAAGCGAGACGCACAGCAAATACAATGCCCTATTGTGACTGTAAGCATAAACAGGTGTAAAATACGGATGCTAGTTGACACCGGCAGCCAACTATCAGTTCTTAACGCTGCATGGGTTCAACGCAATAAGAAATACAGTATTTTAAAAATACTGCAATTTTGCCCGTAAATAATTTAAATATTACAACAGCTACCAATAAAAAAGAAAGAGTTAAACAACAAGCATATGTAACTCTAACATATAAAAATCTAGAATTAGAACACCCCATGATAATTATGCATAAATTGATTTATGATGGAATTTTAGGTATCGATATACTAAATGCAATAAATGCTGAGATTAATGTTAATGATAATACAATTGTGTGTAATTATAAAAATGTTCAATATGAATTAAATATGAACAGCGAGGAAGAAGAGTGCAAGGTAAATGAAACACCTATTACTTTGTAATATTACCACAAATACAGTATGGTCCAACTCGACATGTAAATGCGACAGATGAAGGAATGACGACACAGGAAGAAGAGAAACTGCACGAATTAATAGAAGAATACAGTGATGTATTTAGTGAAGTACCGACGCAGACGACAGTATACGAGCACTCTATAGTTGTGTCAGACCCTACGAAAGTCATTAGGAAGACATACCCTATCCCAATGCGATATGAGGAAGAGGTTGAACTGGAAATTCGGCGCATGATTGAAAGTGGAGTCATAGAGCGATCGAACAGCAACTTCCTGAATCCTCTAGTAGTAGTGAAGAAGAAAAATGGTGAAATACGTCTATGCCTTGACATGAGGGAGCTGAACAGCATTGTATTAAAGGAGTATGACTGTGCACCAACTGCGGACGAATTATTTACTAAGTGTGAAGGAGCGAGGTATCTGACGAAGCTAGATTTACGCTCAAGTTTCTGGCAGATTCCAATTCGTGAAGAGAATAGAAAGTACACCGCTGTATAAAAATAAATGCTACCAACACAGGGTAGTACCCTTCGGATTAAGCACGAGTTTGGCAGCCATCGTAAAGTGTCTAGAAAGAGCACTAGGACCTGAGGTGGAACCCTACACCATGGTATTTGTAGATGATATCTTAGTTGTATCTAAAACGTTAGACGAACATATAAAACATCTGAGCACGATATTCCACAAGTTTAGGCAAGCGAACATGTCCCTTAACCTAGACAAATGTGAATTTATCAAATCCTCTATCCAATTCCTAGGTCACATTATTTCATCGTCTGGTATTCAACGCGATCCTATCAAAATTTCCAGCATAACTAATTTCCCTATACCCGGAATTCTCAAAGAGTTAAGAGCATTCTTAGGACTAACAGGATGCTACAGAAGATTCTCACCGTTACATGCAAAGTATACGCAACCGCTTCTAGAGCTGACGAAGAAAGGACAAAAATGGAAATGGGAGAAGAAACATCAAAATGCCTTTAATCAAGTGAAAGAGTTATTCATCGAAAATATTATGTTACATCATCCTCAACGAGAAGGAAAATTCGTAATCTACTCCGATGCCAGTGACTACGCAGTAGGAAGTGTACTGTATCAACAAGATACTACGGGAGAGCACCGAGTTATTGCCTACGCCAGTAGAGTCTTCAAAGGACCTGAAAAACACTACTCCACATCAGAAAAAGAAATACTTGCTATAGTGTACGCTCTTAAACAATTCAGATATTATGTTTATGGTACTCATTTTGAGATACATACTGACCACCAAGCATTAACATTTCTATTGAAATGCAAAGTAACAAATGACCGATTATTAAGATGGATTTTAGCCATTAGCGAATACTCATTCACCATTAAATACTGTAAAGGTAAAGACAATGTTATAGCTGATCACTAAGCCGATACATCAAAGAAGAATGTGAAGAAATCTATGAGAGCGAAAAGAAAAAGTACGATTGTTATCAATTAAATTTAAAGAGATTGATGAAGTAAAACAAATGCTGAAAAATTTAGCACAACAACAAGATTTGGATGTGACAATAAGGGAGATGAAGGACCAAGAACAGCTACCACATCATTATAAGATACTTAATGGAATTCTTTTCAGGTTAGTAAGACAAGACTGGAAGATAGTACTAACGAACGACATGTTACAGAAATTAATTAAACCAGCACATGAGAGTTTAGCACATGCTGCCAACCTCAAATGTTACCTGAGTCTACGAGAGGATTTTACGATTAATAATATGTATCGAAAAATAAAGAAGGAAGTGAAGAAGTGTTATGAGTGTCAAACGGCGAAAGGACCGAATTTACACACATACGTGGAAATGCAGAGCATCCAGAAGGGGAACAAGGGAGAGCTAATTGCAGTGGATTTTCTGGGACCACTACCACGATCAAGTCGAGGTGTGAAGCACATATTGGTATGTATCGATGTGTTTTCCAAGGCAGTCCGACTGTACCCAATTATGCGACCCACAACCAAAGTTGTTCTAAAGACACTACTGCAGAAATATATTCCGACATATGGAAAAATGAAGAAGGTACTCAGTGATCAAGGTGCACAATTCCTTGTAGATGTGGCAACGGTATGACAATGTCTGCATATGGTAAAGGTAATATTGACTTTGAAACTTATAAAAATAGTGAACGAGTAGAAGGTACTATCTATAATGTATTATATGTTCCTGATTCAATGTATAATCTGTTTTCTGTTAAATATGCGGGTAAAAGGGGTACAGATTATGAAACAACACATAATGCTACGAGATGTACTTTAAAGCATGGTAATGAAATTCTTGTAACTGGTTCCGAATATGAGCCTGGTAGTTTGTTAAAATTAGACATTCAAACTTTAATTCCAAAAGAATGTAACGTGGTAGAACAAAAGAGTAGATCGAGCATTGCCAACGGTAATGTTTTATAATTATGGCACGAAAGACTTTGGCATCAAAATGTAAAACATGTGAAGAATTTTTTGAAAAATCTAAATATAAAATTTACGGATGAAAATTTCTTTTGTGAAGGTTGCGCTTATGGCAAAAATCATAGATTGCCTTTTCACAAAAAGATCGATCGTGCCACTAAAACTCGCGAAATAATTTATACTGACGTTTGTGGTCCTATGGAAGTAGAGTCTCTCGGTAGAAAGTTATATTTCGTTTCTTTTAAAGACGATTTTTCAAGTTATAGAGAAATTAATTCATTTTATTCGAGAAACATCTGAAGTAATAGAAAAACTAAAATCATTTTGTGTCGGGGTTGAGAATCAATTTGCAACAAATATTAAAGAAATTCATTTTGATGGCGATAAAGAATACGATAATAAAGCTGTGATCTCTTTTTTAAATAGTAAAGGTATAAAATATTCGATTAATGTTCCATATACGCCCGAACAAAATTCAATTGCAGAGCGCGATAACCGAATCATTGCAGAGGCTGCTCGATCAATGTTATATTCAAGTTCAAACTTACCTCTATTCTTATGGGCAGAAGCAGTGAATACTGCTGTACATGTAATTAATAGAACAGGCCCAACAAAACAAAATAATAAAACTCCTTATGAGTTATGGAATGGAAAAACAGCTACTGTTGATAGATTTAAAATATTTGGAACCATGTGTTATGTACATATATCAAAAGAAAAGCGTAAGAAACTTGATAAAAAATCGATGAGGGGTTATCTGGTCGGATATCATGAGGATTGTAAAGGTTATCGTGTATATGTTCCGGAAGTGCGAGATGTCATTATAAGTAGAGATGTACTTTTTAAACCTGAAAGAGTATTAGCTGATACAATTATTTTGAATTCTTTGAACAATAATAATAAAGAAACTGAAGAAAATGAAATTGTAACTCCTAAAAATAATGAACTTTTACTTAAAAATGAATCAAATGAGTTTGAAGAAAGAGAACCTTTACAATCTTCAAATAGCGATAACAATCAAACTGGACGACAATTGCGCGATAGAACAAAATTGAAACCTACAGAATATTATGGATGTCCGATCACGTTTATTGCTGAAAAGTTACCATCTAATTATAACGAAGCAATTACAAGTAAAGGAAAAGATAGTTGGCAAGCTGCAATGCAGGACAAAATGAACTCTTTGTATGAAAATAAGACATGGGTATTAGTGGAAAGCCAAAAGATAAAAAGGTGATTAACATTCGTTGGGTTTTTGTGAAGAAGCTCAATCCAGATGGTACAGAACGTTATAAAGCGCGGTTGGTTATTAAAGGTTATTCGCAACAGAAAGATATAGATTATAAAGAAACTTTTAGTCCGGTTGTTCGCTTTGATACAATAAGATTGGTAGTATTTCTGCTCGTGAAAATTTACATATTGGTAAATTTGATATAAAAACGACTTTTTTATACGGTGACTTAAAGGAAGATATATATATGAAACAACCTGAAGGTTTTGATGATGGAAGCTCACGCGTATGTAAATTAATGAAAAGTTTATACGGATTAAAACAAGCACCAAGATGCTGGACTGAGCACTTCACTAATTTTCTTGTAAATTTAGATTTTTGTCAAACTACGGGTGATCCATGTTTATACATATATAACAAAAATAATAATAAGATCTTGTTAGCAATTTATGTTGATGATGGACTTATTGCAGCTTCAAATGAAAGTTTGATTGATAAATTGTTGAATAATTAGAGTAAAAAATTTAAAATTACTAGTACTAAAGAAGTTACTACTTATCTTGGAATGGAAATTTGTAGATTGAATGATGGGTCTGTTTTCATTCATCAAAGTACTTATATTAACAAAATCTTAGAAAAGTTTAATATGTCAGAAGCTAATATTGTATCCACGCCAATTGATTGTAATCATGATGAATATTTATCAAAAACTATTGTAAGTAATGTACCTTATCGTGAAGCTGTCGGCAATTTGATGTTTTTGCAAACTGTAAGTCGTCCGGACATAAGTTTTGCTGTAAATGTTGTATCTAGAGTTTTAGACAAACCAAGTGTAGCTCATTGGTCAATTGTTAAACGAATTTTACGTTATCTAAAAGGTACGATTGATTTTGGATTACTATATTGTAAGGATGGCAACTTTAAAGCTTATAGTGATGCTGATTATGCTAGCGATACAGTTACACGTAAATCAACTTCTGGCGTAGCTTGTATGTATGCAAATGCTGCAATTATTTGGCGAAGTAAGAAGCAACAATCTGTATCATTATCAACAACCGAGTCAGAATTTGTAAGTGCAGCATTAGCAACAACTGAAATAATGTGGTTAAAGAAGCTATTTAATGAATGCGATTGTAAGACTGATAAATATGATTTATATATAGATAATATGAGTGCATTAAAATTTATAAGTAATCCTGAATTCCATCAAAGGACAAAACATATTGATGTGAAATATAATTATGTACGTGATTGTTTTCAAAATGGAAAAATTGATATACATTATGTTAAAAGTGATGAACAAGTCGCTGATATACTTACGAAAGCTTTGTCAAAACCAAAATTTGTTTATTTAAGATCTAAACTTGGACTTAAGAGTAAAAATGAATTTTTTTTTAAATTAATGTGATTGTGAGAATGTAGAGTTTTAGGGAGGGTGTTGAGAATATACTGGAAAACTCTACATTCATTCTTAAGTAAGTGTACCTGTCATTGTAGAAGTGAAAGTTTGTATTGTGCGGTGGGGGTCGAGCTGCCTGGGCGGGGCCTCACCCGCACACATGTCCGTTTACTGTGAGAGTCTAGAAAAGTAATGTTCTCGAAGTTTTAAATAAAAGGAAAGATCTGGAAGCTGTTTTTCTATATAAATAGAGATGCCCTCGACAAGTTCAGGTTCAGTTTTAAATGTGCTCTTGTAATGTGTATTTCGTGTGTCCGTTTTATGTATACTTGCTACTAAACTGTTCCTTCAATAAAGCGTGTGTTTGCTCCTGTACTTAAATTATTCATTATTTTTTACCCATACCTCAACAGAAATAACTGTGTACAGAGCGAAAGGTTTAAGTTGCAATGTCCAAAAATACAGTGAACATGTGTAGTGAAAATAGTTGTAAGATGAGTATAAGAGTATACTTATAGGACTCTGCAATTCGCAGAAATATAAGAAACAGTGAAATTGAAAAGGAGTGGGGGGACTGAACTCAGAGACAATTTCAGATATGTCGATTTCGTACAACTGCAGGTGTCGACCAAGACGTGGGTATAAATAGGACACACACGCTACAGTTGTTCGATCACACACAGTGCAGCGGGAGCTTCTGCCCGTCCGCACAAAATATTTAAATCTTTTGTAAATAGTTTCATCCTTCCAGTTACATACAGTTATGTAACTGGATTATAAAAACAAGCAATTTTTAATTAGTAACAAAATCCACATAAGAAGATCAACTGACGTCCGAAACAGCACAAGAAGAAGTTCCAGAGAGCGAGACGACGCTGGACAAGAGAGAGACGTCGCTGGAATCAAGAGGAGACGACGCTGGACAAGAGGAACACTACTGAGTTCGAGAAACGGCGCTGGACAAGAGGAATCGATGCTGAGTTCGAGACGAGAACGATTACAGATTGAGTATGATTGACGACAATAAGGTGATAAACAACTTATTTATCTCTTAATCGAACAATTAACTCAAAGACAATTAAAGACATTCTTGTTCTATTTAAAAGTAAGAGCCAATGTTTATTATAAATATAGAGAGTTAGAATCATAGATGTTATTGAAGTAAGATTAACGTAAATAAGAGCTCAAATTAATATTGAAATGAAAAGAATGCAAAGCATTTAAATAAAAATTAGTTTTTATAAATCAGTACTGATAAAAGAAAGATAAATTCAGTAACTATTAATATTTTTGAGTTTCCATTGCAATATCTAAAAAGATATTTAAATATTGATATCTCGAAGCACACTAATTGACTGAATAGTCAGGAAATGATATTTTTTAATAAAATAATTAATAGAATAAAATATTTAGTCAGTATGATGTATATAGAGTAAGCCTTACGGCATAGTAGCAAAGTAATAACGAATGTTTTAAGTCGAATCAAGTGCCATGCGCACAATTTTATTAGTACCAAATAAATTTAAAATACCGTTACACGTTACATCGAGTTCTTATTACAGATACACCTGAAACCCAAATTAAATTGTAGTTATGTAAAGTACTATTGTTATATAAGTTGTCGCTTCCAATGTGGGGCATCACAAATTTAAATTATATTAAATTTACAAAGTTGTATTGTTGCATATTTGTCGCTCCAAGATTGTGGGCTATTCAAATTAAATTACATGTAAATTTATACACATACAACATAAATTATACAACCTACGTACAGAGTTATATTGTTATATAATTTGTCGCCCTGGACGTGGGGCTCCCACAAATTTAAATTATATAATAAATCTATTTCTTTTATGAATTTGCTAACTGCTATAATTTTTATTGTTCGACTAATCTTTTCGTCATCACTGACATCATCAGGTCTTAGTTGTTTAAGACCTGATGATGTCAGTGATGACGAAAAGCTTAGTCGAACAATAAAAATTATAGCAGTTAGCAAATTCATAAAAGAAATAGTAATGATGGCTGCTAATTTAAACAATACGAAGTATAATAAATCTGTTGCATAAATTGGCGTCCAAGATCGTGGGGCTCCGCAAACACAAATAAATTTATATTTGCAGTTGTCGTGTTGCATAAAAAATGTCGCCCTTGAACGTGAGGCCCGACACGCCTACATTTATGTATATGTATCGTTGTATAAATTGGCCCTGAACGTGGGGCCACCCAAATCAATTTATATTAAACAGATATGTACTGTTATAATATATATATATATATATATATATATATATATTTTTTTTTTTTGCAACGTTACAAGTATTATAAAATAAATGAATACATTTCTGACCATGTACTCAACGCAACTAATAAAGTGTTATACACCGGCCAGGTCGTAGCATTTTTGTGTTCTTTGCGTTAAGTATATGTGGTTGTACAATAAACGTAATTTTACAAAGAGGAGTGAGACGTTGATGACGTGAAATAATTAATTAAAACATATTAAAATAATCAACCAACGATTTATGAATATTGCAAAGAAATTATTTGAATATTAAACATTGAAATTATAAAATTTAAAAATATTATCTTTTATAAGTTTACACTCTGTAAAACATAACATACCCTTGCAATTCAGTACACATAAAAAAATATATAATCTTAAATATCTAAACATATATGCTGATCAAATAATACAGTTACTTTATATTGCATGGGTGTCTGACTTTGATTCAGTTTTAACAATACCAACTCATTTATAAAATAATACTAACTTTACTAAATAAAATTTAATTGTTGGTATTAATACTTTAATAATAAAAAAAATAACATATAATTGAAAAATATTTATGTTTTCTAATGACACGCCCAAATTTGTAAAATTCAACAGAAGAAAATTATTATTTTTAACAAAAATTTACAATTACGTACATTATTTACATTTAAGTCTTCAAGTCATCTATCTCATATTCAGTTTTCTTTAACGAGTTCTTTGCACAAAAATATAATTGTTCATTTGTCACCTGCGTACTGTCGAAGTTACCTTTGCGTGTGTACGTGTGTTCGTCTGAATGATGACAATGATGAGAATGATGATGATGCTGATGGGTTCTCGGTACACTATGGCTTGTTGTTGATGATGATCCCGTGCTCCTCCTCAATCGTGGTCTATTGCAGATGATGATGATGATGATGTTGATGATGAATTCACGTCAATCGGCAGACTTACACAGTGATAGCTTGTAAAGATATCTTGAGTCTGTTGATTAGCAAACGGACATAGTGTCCTCATGTGAAGATTCCTTGAATCTGACTTCTCCAAATTGCCGGAGGTATTTATAGTAGACGGCAAACTGACATGATAGATATTGTTTTTGACATGTTAAATTGTGTCGATTCGAGTGTAAGCGTCTCTTTTATTACTGATCACTTTTTAGTCCGTTTTCGCGATCACGTAAATTATCGAAACGCGAACGATTTGAATATATCGATTAGGACCCAGTATTTCAGTGTACAAGTTTAAAGCATATAAGTATCTCAGTGGTTTGATGTGTTCCGTGTAGCCTACAGGTGTCTTTATAAAGTGTACAGGTGAAAGTTCGTAAAATTTATATACCTTTTAAATTTCTTTAGAACTATTCTCCGTCTGTTACGAAACACAAACAGGGTAAACCACTATAAAGAGATGAAAAATTAATGGTAATTAACGTTTTTAATAAGAGAAATGAGAAATACCCAACTCTTGCTGTCTAAGACTTAGTTCTTAGTTCGGAATCTTACTTCCGACTTTACTGGTCTTTCATAATGTAGTGTTTACAGCATCAGAAATGAGATTAAGAAAAAACGGAAAACCATTATGCCAGGAAAAAAGCATACGGGAAAATGCTGTTTTGGGGAAATGTGACGACTTCGTTAAAACGGCTATTCTTTGTAAAATCCATAACTCCTTTCGTTAATAAGGCTCCAACCCTGAAAAAATTATTATTAGAAGTAAACAATGACCCCAATTTACCTCACGTGAAACGTACCTGCTTCCATGAACTACGGGGTTTGAATTCATTAAACAACTTAATTACATGTATTTATAATTTTAGCTAGACACGACATTTGGCGAAAAAATTACTTGTAGTAAATCAAGAAGTTCAGAATGAAGAATCACCACATATTTTACCTCAACGAGACGTGGGTACACGAAGTACAGGCTATTAGTAAAGTCTGGAGTGATTCCATAATAAACACACTCTGACAAACTTTTCTGTCAGCTCTGTCAACTGGAATAAAACCACCACGTAACAAAACCAAATGTATAATATTACTTCATATCGGTAATGAATGTGGGTTTTTAGATGGGAATTATTACTGTTCGAGTCTAAAAAACGTAGGGATTATCACATCGAAATGAATGGTGATGTGTTTAAAACACCGTCTTTCTATTTCTAAACAACAGAGTGATGACCAACAGAGTCATCACCCCATATCATTCCGTGGTGACTGAAAGTATTCCGAATAGTGTGTGGCTCAACTTAAAAAATACGCGCTCTGAAGAACGTTACGTGAAAACTGAACTTTTAAAGTTATTAAAACAATATGAAGACACCTTTAAAAAGTTCGTAGTAGATGATATTCCATGAAAAAACGGGGCACACCGTTTTAAGACTTCCTCCTTACCACTGTATCCTGAATTCCATTGAATTGATATGGAGCCAAGTGCAGGATGTTTTGCCTACTCCGTGCTCAGAGCGCCCGTGCTCTGAGCGCCGATACTTATAAGCCCGTGTTCTGTGCGCCGAGCTTATCTATGCATAATCAGACGCGGTAACACATGGTTGCATATTTGTCTGCCCGTTGTTCTTCAACTCCATAGCCAACATTAGCGGTCCTATGAAAATTTATACAATTCATTGCTAAAACGAATTATCACACCACTAGTAAGCTCCCGGAGATGCAGACCTCTCTGACTGTTTTGAACAAAATACATTTATTATTAAATTAGTTAAATTTCAATATTAGACAATTTCTTATATTATCAGAAAAATTATGAAAACCCAACTACGCTAACATTTTATTAGTAACGTAACAATTTAAAACAGACAATCACAAAATAAATATTAAAATTTCCGAACTTCTGCATTGGATTTTTAGTTAAATTTGTAACCATAATACCTAAATGATAAATAATTTATTCATATATTTTCAGTTTATGTATGTTTCCATAGATATCTGTACGTATAGGCCTATATCTAACGTTATTCACAAATACTTATAATTGATAACAAAATATGAGGTTTTTTGAGACATAGTTCACAAATCGTTTTGAAAGCGATCCAAAATAAGTGTTGAGACATGCTAATTCTGTCAAATTACTACACATACAAAATACAGAGACTACAGATACAGATTTTGTATTTTAACTAAAATTCCTCATACCTTTAACCCAAAATAAACTTTTATAATTTTTTTAAATTTTTGAGTTTTATTTTCGGGCCTTGGTGCTTCTAAAATTAGCTTATTGTTTTCATGTACCCTTGACACGCTGATGTTTTTCCTTCGTACACACTCAGAATGTAAAATGCTCATTTCAACGTTTCACCCTGTACTGATATTCCTCGTGAAAAAGTAGAGGCACCATCTAAATCAAAATTCACGACTTTAGTACTACTGGCAGTACAGATTTTGTACTTTAACAAAAATTTCTCATAACTTTAACCCCAAATAAACTTTTAAAATTTTTGTAAAACTTTGAGTTCTAGTTTCGGCCCTTGGTGATTCTAAAATTAGCTTTTTGTTTTCATGTACCCTTGACACGCTCAGAATGTAATATACTCATTTGAACGTTTCACCCGATACTGATATTCTTCGTGAAAAAGTAGACTCCATCTAATAAAATTCACGACTTTAATACTACAGTGTCACAACGATTGTCAAACACAACTAAGGAAAGGTGCGAATAACAAGCTCATCTACGAATCGTATGGTCAGTGGATTTAAGGTATGCGGCTAGATAACCTCACTAGTGAGTTTTGTCTTCCTTATCAATCCGCTTACATTGAACATCCTGTGTTTACTCATATATGCAGCTCAGCTCTCCGTCGCATAATCGTATTTTCATTTTCTTAATTGCAGTTGTATTTAATCACTTTCTTTTATTCTCTCCTCAGATTTGTTCGTCCCAACCAAATGAGAAATCCTGAGATAATAAATAGGATTATTCGCTATGATCGATGTGCAAAGGCACCATTACATAGATAATAAAAAACTGCAAAGTGAAAGTTGCAGGCTTCTGAAAAATGTGTAAGGCAATTTTCGTCAGTTACCTTTAAACAGAAGTAGACCTGAAATACTTGACTTCGGCTGATACAAGTTATTTTATTTCTCATTGACAGGCACACACACACACACACACACACACACACACCTGTAGTTTGAGAACAAACCTGTGATTTCTGTAGTTAAGTGTGATTTACAATTATTAAATAATTAAATATCACTATTACTTTAACGACTCGGAACACTAGGTTTTTTATAAGTAAAAGCAAAATGTTTTACATTTCAGCCTGTAAGGTAAAACTTTTTGCTTTTACTTATAAAAAACCTAGTGTTCCGAGTCGTTAAAGTAATAGTGATATTTAGTTAAGTAACGGACACGTCATGGACAACGAAATCCAAGAATTAAATAATATCAAAAATAGGAAATAAAAATAATAATAAAATTCTTAATTTTAGTAGTGACTGTCGATCAATAAATTTTAACGATGGAAGCTGAGGGTCGGTTAATAAATATAACACAAATTTTACATTGTTTGTATCGGCGTTTCGACAATATTTATTGTCATCATCAGGACCGGTGTACGGACAACAGAGAAAAATCAAACACATAACTACCAACTAGAACACCTTACTGCCTTCTAAACATGTGTTCTTTTAATTACCTTTACAGGTCAAAAGGACGCTGTACAAATGTCTTCTGGTTTATGTTTATAAACGGGGTGTGTATTGTAGGCACCTTACAGTTGTAGACAGTCATAATATTACGCGTATCTAGTATCAGTTAGTTTCAAAGTAGGTATGAGTAATTAATAATGACACATATTCGATTAGTTTTAAACTCGGTGCAGTTGTCAGTCCGCGTCTTTCATATTTTACGCTTACGTAGACAGTTTTTAAACATATTCCTCTGTGTGTGTGTGTGTGTGTGTAAGGGGGTGAGACAGTTTTGTTTTTCGTTGGCAAAATAATAACATTTCTTACACATTATTTTACTTAAATAGATAGACATAATTACAATATTCCAAAACCCTAATTAATACAGTATTACAAATTTAAATTATTGATAATATAATAATCCCTTAATTACGTTTGTAAATAATTATAGATCGAGTAATCATTGAATGTTTATTGGAATTGGTGCTAATAGCAATAGATGTCTAAAAATATGTTATAGCTGAATGCAGATTGTAAGATGTTCAATAATGTATTGCAACGTTACAACAATTATACAAATATATTACCATGTACTCAACGCAACTAAATATGTATTACACCGGCCAGGTCGCAAGATTTTGTTTCTCGTAGAGTCAAGTATATGTAGTTGCACAATAATTAAATAATTTTTAAAAAGGAGTGAGATGTTGACATGAAATAAATCATTTAAAAATCGTTTCAAATAATCATTCTAAGATTTATTAATTAACAGAAAAAAATATTTCAATATTAAAATTTCAAACATTAGACACATAAATATTTACCTCTATAAGTTTTACACATATACTGTAACCTGCAATGCTATTCATAACATACCAAACAAATAAATACCCATATAATCTTATTGACTAAACAAACATGTTAAACAAGTTATTTAAATCCTTTTTATTTCTGTGTCTGAAATTAACTCAACTTTTAAATACTGATAGCAACTCAGTTACAAACAAAATAAGATTTAAGTTTCAAGAATGAATTTATTGTTGCTATAAACAAATAAATATGATGTTACATTTACTTTCAATCTATTAATTGATTAATACTGACACACCCAAAAATACGACAAAAGATTGATATTTCTTTTCTAAATTTTGTTATTAAATTAACTTCTCTTATTTCTTAATATTTAAACTTACTAACTTTAATGCTTTAATGTTTATAGTTCATTTCTTTTAAGAGCTCTTTTCACACTAAAATTACTATAATTGTTTTTTATCACCTGCATACTGCTGTTACCGTTGCGCACGCGCGCGCGTGTGTGTGTGTGTGTGTCCAGAATGCTGATAGTATGATGATGATGATGCTGATGATGGTGCTGTGGTCGTTGTCTCTAATTGTTGTTGTTGGTGATACTTCAGAATTCCTTCTTACATCTTGGTGTGAGTGTGGTACAGTGTGTGTGTCCTGGTCGATCTGTATTCGGAAAGCGTAACGTCGTCAGTAGATTCCTTGAGTCTGACTGTGTGATCGCCCAAACGCCCAAAGTTGCCAGTGGTATTTATACTGGTGGCGATTTGACAGGAACATTCCTGCTTTCGACAGGTTAGAGATGGTCAGTTCGCTCCAGAGCGTCCTTTTTATTACACTCACTTTTTGGTTAATTATCGCGAACTCATGACCATATTCGTCACATGAGCGATCTCATTGTTTGCGTAATTATTTTCTGGTCCCTCACATATACATATTAATTACTCTTTAATTACACTAGTAATTAATATTAATTACAGTCCGTTCAACTAAAGAAGATCGCTGACATTCAAAGCCTGCCGTTTCCAAATTTTCAAAGACAAAAAATAAATGAGCATATTGTTGGAATCGGCATTACTTTCTGCGTTACTCGTGTACATTTCATATTTTTTTGATTCTTCGTTTTCATAACGTTAAGAGATATATTAAAAAAGTCACTGTTTTTTAGCCCTTCTACAACGATTGTCAACTTTGATAATTCATTACAAAAAAAGTACAGCGTCAACGAATTTTTCCTGTTCAACGATTATTTTTACATTCATCCTACATTACATATTCACATTTGAACTCACTGTGATTATTTTTATAGGCGTTATTAATTTTTTTGTTGACCTCGAACAACTCGTAAACGAGAGCACTGTTAGAGTTGAAATTTGTGCCAACACTGAGAAGACAACGCTAACGAAAGTTCAAGTTGAGTGAAAACAAGCTTAAACAGCTACTATATTTTACATCAACTTATATTTGAAGCGCTCTTTCGCTAAAATGTAAAGCGACGGACAAAGCGTGGAGTACACTCAGTTCCGTACTGGGTCCATTTTATCCGCGCGCCGACGACAACACGAACCATAATGTTAATACTGTAATAACTTGTGTGTCGAAATCTAATAAATCGAAATAATTATTGTTTTTATTTATTTGTCTTTACGGAGATGTATTACTGCTTTGTATATATTTGTTTTTGTGCTGTACGGTATTATAATAATGAAACGTTTTCCATTAATGAAACAGCCAAAATTTTAAAAGAAATTAAGACATTTCTTTTGAATTATGCTAACCTTTACTCGTCGTTGGACATTACCGAGATCCCTAATTCAATTCAATTGTGCCACAATGTTAACATTAATAAGATGATTTCATTATTGTCAAGTGTTGGTTATCGCATTTCAACAGAAATATCTTAATTATGTCAAAATTGCAGTAGTTTCATTTCTAGTACAATGGCCGCTGTCTGTGCGGCGGCGGCGGCCGTTACTTCTTAGAACTAAATGTCACCAAGTAATTGTTATAGGCGTTAAGTGAATGTTAATTACGATTGTATATAGCTACACTTTGTAATATATTAATTAAAAAATGTTATTAAAGATTGAAAGCACATTTATGCTTGCCCTCTGATTATGTAGGCCGAATTGCTTACCGCGCGCCACAACCTGTCAACCGTCTATAACCTGATAAGCTCACCGCTATCACACACCCCACCACATACACAAAATACCAACATACTTTAGTTTGGTGGAGTGTTCTGTTTTGTAAAATGTTGTCGTCTGAGATAGCTGAAGTGTTTTGTTCAATTCTATTTTTTAATCTTAGAGATGGCGAGTGACGAAGAAAGTTTACCATCAACAAGTGCCGGGAAGACTGTTTTTCGGAAAGGAAGTACGATAAAGAGTCAAGGAAGAGAAATGATCGTGAGTGTCCGGGAGTTTTTTAAAAAAGAAAATGATACCTTGAAAAAAACTGGTGAACCTGTAACACCTTTTTCAAAAATAGCGGAGAGGACCTCACGAGCTTTACAAATTGGAACTGCAACAGTGACACGAGTGTGTCGTGAAAAATCAGCAGCAGTTAAAGCTGGCCAAAGCTCCGTCTCGACGCCTGGGAAAGAGAGAAAACATGCGGCCAAAGTTACCGAAGTAGACCCGTTTCAAGAGGATGCGCTTAGACGGTACGTCTACGGGTATTACAAACGTCGTGAACACTCCACACTGGATAAAATGCTGGTATCAGCGACAAATACTTATTTACTTACTAGCCAACGCCCACCCTTGGCTGTTGAGCTATTAGGCGACGCGCTGACCAGTAGCGTCGGGCTTCGGCGATCTCGGTGTCCTCGTTGGACGGGGTGTGGTCCAAGGCCGGGCAGTCTCTCAGATGGTCGGCGTCCATCGTCGCGTGGCCGCACAGCTGGCACTCAGGGGTTGGCAGCGCGTGGAGGCGGTGCAGATGTGAAGCGAGATAGTCGTGTCCGGTTTTTAGTCGGAAGTTGGCGACACACACTGCACGAGGGAGGTTGGGGTTGATTGGACCGTCGGTGACGAGGCTTTCCCATTTTTTACCGGCGGCCGCCTCAGACAGTCTTCGCTTATTCCATGTGCTGACGGCGAAATTTATTTGAGCTTTGGAAGATTGTAGGGACTGCGGGCGGGTAGGCTGGGGTAGGGTTGTGCCTTGCTTGGCCAGTTTATCGGCCTCCTCGTTGCCCCAGATGTTGACATGACTGGGTATCCATTGGAGTTTTAGGATCCACCCTCGGCTCGCCAGGGTCTCCAGTTTCCTTCTACAGTCTATAGTCCTTTGGCAGTCGGTTTGAGAGTTCCGTGATAGACTGCGTATTGCGGCCTGCGAGTCGACTAGGAGCACGGCTTTTGAAGGGGGAGTGATTTTTTCCAATTCATCAACGGCAGCGTGAACTGCTTCGATTTCCCCATCGTAGTTACTAAGAGGGCTGCCCACGGCTAAGTGTCCTTGGAAAAGGCGGCTATAGTACCCAGCTCCTGTTTTTCCATTGCCCGGAATTGATGAGCCGTCAGTGTAGATATGGATCCACTCTTGCTCGGGATAATCTTCGTGGATGGTTTGCAAAGCTGATTGCTTTAGTTCTAAATCTGTGGATGCATGTTTAGGTGCTGAGTGGTTCTTAAGATGGTAGCTGGCTTGGGGTAAGAGACTGAAGAAGTCCTGATGGGTATTCAGCGGCGCTGTTTCTGTGAGGGCAATATCGTATTTTTCGGCGATGTTTTTGTACATGGTTAATGGGGTTATTTGTGTCTTTAGCCTGTGAGTAGGTTGTCGGTAGTCGTTCCATAGACGCTTGTAGACACGCCTGGAGCGCTCCCAGAATCGCAGTGCTGACCTTTCTCTATATGACTGTAATGGTTCTATCTGGGTTTGTGCCTCCATGGCCTCGATGGGGGTGGATTTTGCAGTGCCTGTTATTACTCTTAGGGCTGTATTTTGTGCGAGATCGAGTTTGTTTTGTACGCTGGCGCTTGCTGTGACGGTGACTTCGCTTCCATATTCTAGCATGGGTCTAATATATGCTTTATAGGTAGTCTTTAGGACATCTTGGTTAGCTCCCCACTTAGTGGCTGTCAATCTCTTTAGTAGTAGTGTTCTTTTAAAGCCCTTTCCGCGCTTTGGTCCACATGAGGTTTCCACCTCAAGCGCCTATCCAATTGTACTCCCAGGTATTTAGAAATGGCGCTTTCTTCCAGCGCTGTCCCGCTATAAAATAGGCTAATTGGCGGTACTTTTGTAGAGAGTGAGAAAAGTTGAAAAAGCGACAAATACAGGACTGTTTAGCGGTGCAAAAACTTCTCTCTGGACAGTTCTTCGCGATCTGGGATTCCATTATTTCGAAGTAAACGGTAGAAAAGTTTTGATGGAAAGGGAAGACATCGTTGCTTGGCGTTGCCGTTATCTGAGCAGTGTTAAACAAAAGGATTTTACACAAATTATACGGCTTGATGAAACATGGGTGAATGCTAGTCATAGCGAAAGTAAGGGATGGACAACACTCTCGAAGGAACAATGACCGTTCCAATCGGCAAAGGAGGCAGGCTCATTGTCCTGCATGCCGGCACATCAAAAGGTTTTGTTCCCAATGCTTTACTTATGTACCGGTCTAAGAAGACAAGAGACTACCATGAATAAATGGACCATAATAGATTTTATAAGTGGTTTGAAGAGCAACTATTGCCGAACATTAACCCAAACACAGTAATAGTTATGGACAATACTCCATACCACACAGTGCAAATAGACAAAGCGCCTACAATGTCGTCAAAAAAATCTGCGATGATTGAGTGGTTGGAGAGACACGGAGTGTAAGCAGGGCCAGAACTCAAAAAAGGCGAATTATTAGACATGGTTTTGGCTCATAACCCACGATTTCCAATTTACAAAATTGACGAGCTGGCAAAAAGTCATGGCCACGAAGTAATTCGACTGCCTCCTTATCATTGGCCATTTCAATTGTATTAAAATGATATGGGCACAGTTAAAAGGACACGTGGCAAGGAACAACAAAAAGTTTACTTTGACGGAAGTGGAGCGTTTGATTTGAAGGGTTTGGGCTAATCGGCGAAAAGTAGTGGGCAGACGTCGTCCGACACGTGGAGAAGCTGACCAAGGAAGCCTGTGAAGCAGAGGGAATCCTTGACGAAGTAGTAGAGCGGTTCGTCATAAACATAACGGGAAATACTTCCTCAGAGTCAGAAGAGGATGACATGGACATTGGCGATGACTCAATTCTGGAGGGGATCGCACCTTTGCCACTATCACCTTAAGTACCCTTCATTGTGTTGTGGTATGTAGCCTATATAATTATGTAATTAATATTGTAGTACAATTTTTCTAATGTTTAAGAAATTTTATCTTGCCTGAATTGTTTTATAACGCATAAAATACGTTGAAATTTTAATTGTTATAAAATATAAAATGTTAAAAAGTGGTAACAATAATTTAAAATATTATTGAGGACATTAACAAAAATATAAACGTTTATGTAGCCGTAGGTCTTAAAATAAATAAATTCTGGTCACTTCAATGTTTTGGGACACATAATTCAGACACCAGAACATACGAACAGACATCTGGTTAATCACTACTTTCTTTAATAATTCATAATGCACTTCACGGGTAATTAAAGTTGGAAAAACATATTTAAAGCGCATCATAAAAAAAATGTTGGCAGTTTATTCATATCTCCGACAGGGAGGCTGAAAAGCCTCGTTTGTTAGGTTAATATAGGCTTACCGCAAACAGATAACAAACGCATTCCCTACTTACGGAAGGCTCCTGCATTCAGCACACCTAACTGGCGCTATGAGGCCGACCTGCTGCGCTGTGGTCTACTACGCCACTCCTGTTACTGTACGCGTCGCTTGACCTTTCGCTCTAAACTTATCTCACAGTTAAAATTCAGCAAAGCATCTTAAACTAATTTCAATAATTTAACCAACCTGTTGGGACTGTAAGCTTCAAAACGATATAACACTTGATTGTTAAACGTTTCTAGATTACGAGAAAACATGAGCTTAGAAAAAAATTAATAACTAGTAAAAAAAGAAAAATAAACTTGAAATGTTTACATGTTGTGTAGAATGAGTGGGTCAACAATCCTTGAACAAGAAAATTTTTTCAAGGCATTACTAAGAAATAAATTAATAAAATTGGCAGTTACGGTAAAACAATGAAAAAACCGTGACTTTTTCTAAATATTGCTTTACCGTGAAAAAACACTTAGCTGTAAAATTATGAAATATAAACCACTTAAAGAAAAGCGATTGTCGATTATAACTATGTGTTTCTTTAATTTTTGGCTCTACTTTTGTGGAAATGGCAGGCTTTGAAAGTCAGCGATCTTCTTTAGTTGAATGGACTATAAATAGCATCATTAATATTGCACCTCTGGAAATAAATTTTACATAACTGCATTCGTTAAAAATTCATTAATGCAATGATGTCTTTATAATTGGCGTAAGTCTTTGCTTACAGGTTTAACACAAGTAATTAGTTTATTATAATCCTGTTAAGACCTGATTAATTGGAACAAACAATTCGTAGCGCCACCCCATCTCGTCATTCAAAACAGGTCACAGCTGGCTCACACACACATGCTGTATCTTACGCGGCGGCAGGTGTACGTTTTTCGACAGGTCAGATTTTGTCAATTCCTGCATTTTCTTGCACAAAACTGTCTAAAACTGTTCCTTATACTTTCTATGCTAATTACATATTAAACATTGCCCCCTGGGCAAATATGCACATATATGTATTGTTGCAGTATATTATTAAAAATTATTATTACTACTACCACTGAACACAATTATCCATAAATTTTAGAATTAGGTACAAAATAACAGAACTACTGATATTACAAACACAAAATTATGGTAAACAAATCAATCATGTGACAATGGTTATTACTTATTATTTATATTGTAAAATAATGTTTACTGAGTACATCGTCTATACGGAGTAATATAGTCTATTGTTAAATTATGCAGACGTCGATATTCACACTCTTCCTCCCTCTCACTTCACTCGCATGCTCTCTCTCTCTCTCTCTCTCTCTCTCTCTCTCTCTCTCTCTCTCTCTTTCTCTCCCCCCCCCAACACACTCAAATCACAATTACGCATATTTCACATGTCGTAGGACGGTACAGATAATATTCATGTAGGGTTCTTTACGTTTTAGCAGCCAGGTAGGCCTATACGAATACATCTGCTTCACGCATCTACACATACTAGAAACGACTCTATATACACATTCGTTTGTGTGTGTGTGCGCGCGCGTGTGCGCGCGCGCGCCAGTCAAAGAGAAGTAAAATAACTTATTTTCGCGGAAGTCTTAAAAGGAGTTGAATACTTAAGGTCTACTGCTGTTTAAAGGGAACGGATGAATATTATTATCTTATTCCTTTATCTTTTCCAGAAGTCTGCAAAATTTCATTTTGAAATTTTGTATTATGCCTGTAATAGTGTTTTTGTGGTTGGGACGAACACATTTGAGAAAAAATAAAAGAATTAAATTAAATACAACTGTAAATAATAAAGGAGAATATTATTATGAGACGGAGACCTGCGCTGTATATATGCGTAAACACGGGATGTACAATGTAAGCGGGTTGATAAGAAGGCAAAACTTGCTAATCTATACTAGATAGCCGCACACCTTAAATTTGTTGACCATATGACTCGTAAATGAGCTTGTTACTCTTGTTACCTTTCCTTAGTTGTGGTTTGACAATCGTTGTGACACAGTAGTATTAAAGTCGTAAATTTTTATCTAAATGGAGTCATTACTTCCAAGAAAGTAAGTAAGAATGATCCTCTATTTCTTCACGAGTGATATCAGTACAGGATGAAACGTTCAAATGACTGTATTACGTTCTGGGTGTGTACGAAGGCAAAACATCAGTCAAAGGTACATCAAAACAAAGAGCTAAATCTGGAGACACCAAAGGTCTAAAATAAAACTCAACATTTTTATAAAATTGTTATAGTTTATTTGGGGGTAAAGTTACGAGGAATTTATTGAAAATACAAAATCTGTATCTGTAGTTTCTGTATTTTGTAATTTGACAGAAATAATGTGTCTCAACACTCATTGAAAGTTTTGGATCGCTGTCAAATAATTTGTAAACTATGTTTCAAAAAAGCTTTATATTTTGTTATCATTTATGTATATTTGCGAAAAATGTTAGATACAGGGATCGATGGAAACATACATACACTGGAAAGCTATGACTAAATTATTTGTCATTTAGGTACTATGGTTACAAATTTAACTAAAAAACTAATCATTAGTTTTATGATTCCCTGCTCTACAGCTATGTTAATAATAAAATGGTAGAATAGTTGGGTTTTCGTAATTTTTCAGATAATATGAAAAATTGTCAAATATTGGAATGTAACTAACTTAATAATAAATGTATTTTGTTCTGGGACCTAACTAGTGCTGTGATAATGGTATTAGTAATGACTTGTACAAATTTTCATTGGACCGCTAGTGTTGGCTACGGAGTTGGCGAACAGCGGATATACAGATATGAAGCCAGGTGTCTAATGATGCATAGATAAGGTCGGCGCACAGAACACGGGGCTTATCAGTATCGGCGCTCAGAGCACGATTTCATCGTTGGCGCTCAGAGCACGGGCACTCTGAGCACGCTACCGCTTTGCCCGTCACACAACACATTAACTTGCTGATATCGAACAATTGAAACGATTGAAAGTGGTAAATGAAATAACGGCGGATAGGTGGGTCATTGTGTTGAGCATGTAATTACGAAAGAATATGAGCTATGGCAGCTCGACAGTATTTCAAGACTTTGTTGTAGACAGTCTTGTCATTAAGTCATTAATAACGCTGAATCAAGTAGTGATTCAAGTGCTCAGACATATTGCTCACTGACTGCAATTTGCTCCATACACAGTACGGCTGCTCCATACTCAGAGCGTCCTGCTTTGAGCGCATGTCTACAAAATGACTGTGCTCGTAACGCCCACTAATCTTGTTATCTTCTTTATTTGCTTAGGTAATGAAAATTGTTCTTGTAAATCACACTACAACATATGTATGCTTACTGTCTGTATTGATCATACTGTGACCATGTATTATTCAGTTTTCTAATTTAGAATTTAGAGTTGATAGGCCAGTAGTTTTATTTTTATACTAACATTTTACATTTATTTAGAATTAATATTAGGCAATTACCTGTATTAACGTCCGTCTTGTGTTGAGCATGTAATTACGAAAGAATATGAGCTATGGCATGTCACAAGACGGACGTTAATACAGGTAATTGCCTAATATTAATTCTAAATATTTAGTAACGTGACTTGGAGACAATTAAAACAAAATGAATTTTACATTTACTATAAATTTTGGATAATAATAATTATAAGATATATTATTTTAAATACTATTTTTAATATTATATTTTTATATACAGTAAAGCCTCGAAAGTTCGGACCTCAAAAATCCGGATCCGACATAAACGAATATACATTATTTTACCGAGTCCGGACTGATTGTAGTTTTAGAAAAAAATACACCGAAAAATTGGATTCTGAAGAAGGGTCACAAAACAGAAAAACCTTGCGGACGGCCAATAAGACAGCTTTGAAAGATGTCATTTACATATGGTTTACACAGAGAAGAAGGTTGGGTGAACCTATTACAGGCCTGTGCTGTGTGAAAAGACACACAATAAATCCTAGAATGGGCCCGTCGATTTGAAACCTAGTGCAGGATGGTTTACATAATTTTAAAAAAACAGCATGAGATCCGATAATTAGAAATTCAAGGAGTAAAGTTATCTTCGGATCATGGTGTTGCCCAAACATTCAAACTAAAATTTCTTGATATGGTTGTTAAAAATGGTTTCAGCAGAGACGATGTGTACAATGCTGATGAAGCAGGCGTAAACTGGCTTTTTCTGCCTAAAAAATCACTTGTTTCCCGCCGTGAAACCTCTGCCCCAGGTTTTAAAGCAAAGACTTAATGACTGCATCCCACACTACTCGCAGAGAATTGGAACGTGAACAAAAATCGAAAACTCGGAACAAAAAAATTAGAACCAGCCGATCGGCCGCGGTGAACACACTTCCATACTGCCCAACGCTGTTATAATGATTTGGTTATTTTATTAAATCACTAAAACAGCGCTATTGTGTACACACGCGGGAGTTCATTGTGTAATTTAAAACTGTTCTTTTTTACTTTTTTAAGTACTTAATTTCAACACCTCATCCAATAAAAAGAATAAAATATGGATTATAACGCTTTCCGACATAAAATTCTAGCAGTTTAAAGTAGCCTATATTTCGAAAATCCGGACAAACTGAAAATCCGGATGGGGTCCGGACCCAATTGATCCGAATTTTCGAGGTTCCATTGTACTATAAATAATACTTGAATATTAATTTTATTATCAACAATATTTATTATTATTATTATTATTTCTTAATTTCGTAGTGACCATCAATCAATAAATTTTAACGATGAAGGGTTTGCGAGGATCGGCCAATAAAGTATAACACAAATATTAGTAAGGAACTTTTACATTATCAGTAATTGAATTGTAATATTGTATGAATTATGTTCCGGGGTATTATAAATTTCTCGCTGAATTTAAGGAAAGCACTATGTAATGAATGCAATTATTTTCATGGTGTAAAAGAAACTGTTTATCTCCTTCACGCATACGCATACACACGCACGCACATACACACATAACACATTCACATTCACTCTATTAAGTGATCTGTTGTATTTTATATTTTCTCTTGTATTCGTACACAAGTCCTGATGATGACAATAAATATTGTCGAAACGTCGACACAAATAATACAAAATTTGTGTTATGCTTTACTGACCGATCTTCGCAAACCCTTCATTGTTAAATATTATTATACCCAAATACCTGTTGCGGATGATTACATATTATGACATACATAAGTGACAGGACATAACTTTATGAAATGTGGCCGACAGAAAGACCTGCATTGTGGGACTTACAGTTGGGTGATTATCGCAACCGTGACAAGAATCAGACTATGTTGTCCGAGGGTGCTGCGATTTTTCAGACATCATCGACGTAATTCACAGGAAGCTTCATAACTTGAGAATTCAAGTAACTCACAGTTGTACTCTTTAGACTAACTCAGATGAAATTCTATGAATTCAAATGCAATTGGTAAAAATTATCCGGGTATAGTATAAATTCAACTATGAAGAGTGCTATAACGCCAAATTTGCATGCTGTGCAAATTTACTAGCAATAGTCAGTATTAAAATATGTCAAAAACAGATATACATAAAAAGAAACTACCGTTACAAAATGTCAAAGCAGTGTTTTTTTTTTTTTTTTAAAGAACACATCCTTGTGTCTGGCGACAGAAAGTCGGCACAAAATACCAAAAAAGGCACGTAGCGGACGGACAGCAATAAAATTGTATTATGCTAAAAATTAACAAAAAATAGATAGAACGTTGTGAAATTTAAGTGCTTTTAACAAAGGATCCCGTTATGTTAGAGCGAGACATTTAGACAGAGAAATCAAACTGAAGCGTCTTTTCCCACTACGCGGACGAACCCAGGGAGCGCACTGTTAGCCAGCAAATAAGAAAAAGCCTCAGTTTTTTAGCGGTAAAATTCTAGTACTACACTGGGTAAAATTGAATATCGTGGCACATAAGTCACCGGAAACACAGAAAGAAATCAGCGCGAGACCGACACAATAGACAGTACCAGAAGCATCCTATGAAATTGATATATATACAATGTTACAACAAATGTCACAACAGATGTCACAACAGTCACAACAAATGCAACAACAGATGTCACAAGTGTCACAACAAATTACTCAACAAAATAAACAAATGGAAATTAACATTACCAAACAATTGAAAGAAGAATTAGAACAAAATAATAAACTACTAAGAGACGAACTAGCCACACAAATTAATGAACTAAAAAGAGAAAACCAAGAAACTCTTAAACAATTTAGAATAGAGACTAAGGCAACTATAAATGAGTAAATTAATAAGTCAGCACTGAAATTAATAACAGATTTAACGACACAGAAAAACAAATCAAAGAAAACGATAATAAACATAGTGATGAAATTAAACTTATAAACAAGAAACTGATAGTGAATAGCAAACGATATGACGAGAGTTTCGAGGCACATAAGTTAGAAGTAGAAAAGTTAAAAGAGTTAGAAGATAAAATAGATAGTAATTCGGGCGAGACCAACCTGAAATTCCAACAATTACAAAGTGACGTCAGAACAAAATTTGCATTAGGCAACGCTTCACCCATAAACCGAATCGTAACTAATGAGCAGATAAGGGATATTAAATTTAACGGGACAAGCGATTTTCCCATGGAATTTATTAAAGAATTAACGGAATTGTATCAAGAATATTACCAAGACATTAATAATATCACGTGGAGATCAAGATATCTCGAGGGAGAGGCCGCCATCTGGTGGAGATTAATTAAAGATAGTGTGCAAACATTCGCTGGATTCACCGACGCTTTTGTAAACAAATACTGGAACGCCGTAATACAAGAACGCGTGCGGGATCAACTAGAGTTTGGGCGATACCGTCAAGAAGCGGGGATGAACATGATACAGTACTTGGAAAGAAAATTATTAGAAAATAGACAATTAATTCCTCCAATATCGGATAGACATCTAATAAGGAAAATTGCAAGACACTATCCACATGAAATAGAAGTTGCAATTATTACACGTGGCGTAGATACCATAGCAGAATTTGAGCAAGTATTACTAGAATTCATGAATCTACGAGGCGGTACCAGGTCAATGAACCGCGGACCATTCGACAACAGGCGGGAAAATAAACATTGGGCACGTGCAGGTGACGAGAGAGAGAGAGAGGACTTCTGAACAAGAACCCAACAAAGATAGGAATAACGACGGAAGGCAATATTACCCCCCCCCCAAATTACCCTCGTGCAAACAACCCCAAACGACAAAGCCAGTTTGAGACTGAAATGAAAGCGGTCCCTTCAACAAGTGGAGCAGGTAATATCAAGAAGGCCATTGCCCTGCCAAAAAACTAAGTAATCACTGTAAATATGTGTTAGGTTTAGATGATAGTATTAAGTATATTAACACTGCATTTGTAGATTTAAGAGATGATTTGACAAAAGAAGATAGTATCGATATAAAAATAAAAAACAATAAATGTCCGGAATACAAATTACGTTAAACGGTGTGCCAATTAATGCATTAGTCAGATTAATGCTATATCGGAGCGCTGGTTTAACGAGAATAAAAAGGATTTGGGCAGGTTAGAAATTTTAAAGTTTGTCGAACACAATAATCAAGGGAGCTACTGGAAACAAATCAAAAAGAATAACACAACAGGTATTGCTGACAGTGCAGATTGAAAATTGAAGTTTTGACAGTGTCTTCATCGTAGTGCCCGACCTGATAAGGGAATGTATCCTGGGAGTTGAAATGTTAGCAGAAAGTGGCTGCGTGATCGACCTTAGCAAAAAGCAGCTAATAATTAAGGGAAATCACACCCATGAAGAAGCAACAACAGCAGAAATCCTACAGGGAAACATTTCATCGGAAGAAGGTCATTAACCAGAAAATCCGAGACATCGAAGAAATAACGGATTCTGAGAAGAATGAGCTGCGGAGAATATTGTTAAACAACAAGATCGTGTTTCGCGATACACCTGGAAGGATTACAACATACTGCCACAAGTTCAAGGTAACCGACAAAACACCTTATTGTCAAAAGGGTGACAATACTTCATTGGCCAGTACCAATGAAGTATCGAGAAGCTGTAAAAGAAGAAATTAAGATGATGGAAGGGCATGGAATTATAGAGAGAGCGCAAAGTCCTTACATAAACCCAATGGTTACGGTAATTAAAAGGGATCAAACGGTTCGAATATGTCTGGACGCTCGTAAACTCAACTCGGTAACAATACCTGATTATGAAGGTTCAATCCCGATCAACGAGGTTTTGACTAAATGTGGTAACATCAAAGTTATGTCAACTATCGATCTGCGAAGTTCCTTTTGGCAAATTCCTTTGCACCAGGATTGCAGGGATTACACCGGATTTATTTACGAGGGTAAATGTTATCGATACACCGTGACTCCATTCGGATTAAAAACAAGTCTAGCTAGCCTAACCCGCGGACTGGATCGTGTATTGTCGGAAGAAGTTAAAAATTTTACTATCCTGTATGTAGATGATTGTCTGTGTATTTCCACTAGTGTAGAAATAGGAAAATTTGCCATATGTTTGAAGGACCATATAAAATATGTAAGGAGTTAGGAGCGGCTACGTACCAGCTGGAAGATATACTACAACCGGGACGAATCCGAGGAAACTTCAACACAAGACAACTGAAACCGTATTACGAGACTTAACACTTCACACCACACAAAGACAACAAATTCGAAAACAGAACATCATCAAAACAAATTGTAAGACACTAAATTTGTATGTAATAGTTAATAGATAGAAAACAAATTTATTTTTAATTAAAAATGTATTTAATTATGTATTAAAAAAAAAGAGGGAAAGTAATAATGTATACTAGAACCATAGTGGTAGAAATATTTTGTGAATAACATGCTGTACGAAAAGAGGGAGAAAGTGCAGGTAGCCAGAGGGGTTTGTTTGTAAACATCAGTTGGGGACCAACTGGCTGATTGTAAACAACTGTTTTTTTTTAAGGGATAAAAATGGGTCAAAAGAAAATATAGATATACAGTATATCGTATATAAATAAAATTAAATTAAACAAATGAAAGATACATATATGTAATACATGTATAAGGATCTAATACTTATAGTAAAGAATTGCATAAAATTTTAATCAAACTATTCATAGGGACGAGACAATAGAATCATTCTTAATTTTCGATCTAAAATTAAAATAATTCTATTGGGGGACATATATAACGCCAAATTTGCATGCTGTGTAAATTTACTAGCAATAGTCAATATTAAAATATGTCAAAAACCGATATACATAAAAAGAAACTACCGTTATAAAATGTCAACGCGGTGTTTTTTTTTTTAAAAGAACACGCCCTTGTGTCTGGCGACAGAAAGTCGGCACAAAATACAAAAAAAGGCACGTAGCGGACGGACAGCAATAAAATTGTATTATGCTAAAAATTAACAAAAAATAGAACGTTGTGAAAGTTAAGTACTTTTAACAAAGGATCCCGGGGAAGCCGCACACTGAGACGAAACTGTCCCGGAACTGTTTCGTCTCTGTTTCTCGCCCACGCAAAAAAACTGTTTTGTCTCTATACCTGCGCACACTGAGACGAAACAACAAAACAAATTTAGTGGTGGCTCGTCCACTTAATTCGTTCCTTTTTACTTCTTTAGTTTTTTCGTTCGCTCAAGATGTCTTTCGAAGACGCTGTCGCTGTTTGTGCTTTAGTTATTCGCTATAGGAAAATAAAACGAAGCAAAAATTGTTGGGTTCATCCGCTTCATTGTGAAAGGCCAATAAAAGGAAAATTTGTTACATTGTATAGCCAGTTGCGTGAATTTCCTTCTAAATTTTTTTCATATATGAGAATGAATATCAGCAGTTTCGATGAATTATTAAGTCTTCTGAAACCTAGCATCACTCACCAGAATACGACTTTTAGGAATTCGATATCACCAGAAGAAAGGCTGACTATAACTCTGAGGTAAGTACGTTATTAATTAATTGAATATTAATTGTTATTAGTTGAGTAGTGATTAATTAGTTAAGCAGTATCTATAAATATTAAATTAATAAAGTTGTGTTAGTTGTTATAGTCACAAACAGAAATAACTCTGTTGCACACCACTATACAAACATTATTCCGATTAGCGCTTTCAAGCCTCAGAGCTCATCATCAGATCGGAAGTATACAATAATGGAACTTTAATTAAGACTTTAATAACAATAATATTAAAATTTATTAAAATTAATATTAAAATTAACAATAATATATTTAAAATTTTTCAAATTTACACTTTTTTTACACTGTGGAAGTGACAATTAACGAAAACAAAATAGTAATATTTAAGCTGTAAACTCAATTTTTTTACTCGATATTAAAAAGAAAATGTATGAAATATTTATACTATACAGTTTATACGTTATGACCACGTTTCAATGATGGTGTAAGTATGTCGAATGTAGGTACGAAAATAAAACAATTTTTATGAAATAATGATTTAATGTCAGAAATAAAAAATTCAGATATACATGATAGATAAATACAAAAACAATGAAATATAAAACAAAAATTAAGAAAATAAATTAAATGTTTCTTATTATTTTAACTACATTATATTAACTATTACTTAATTTAGAATATCGAAAATTGGTGGATGGGGTATAGGGATTATACTATAGGTTGTAGGGCGGATTTTGATTTTGCGCAGACGGAATTGTGTGAGATGCAGGATAATTCCGATTCTGTTTAATATTTTTCAGTATGTTTAAAATTTGAATTTTTGCGTCCATTTTGTCAACATCGGACAGCATTCTTAGTGAAGGGACAAGAGACAACGCAAAATGAGTGTCCTCGTCTTCTTCTTTTCTTTCTTTCAGAATCCGCACCAACGATTCTTCAAAACTCTCTTTCTTTTTGTTTTAATATACCGTGGTGCGACGTTCTGTGGGGCTCACAAGTCCTGTTCTGTTCGTCCGCCAGTCCTCTTCAGAATCGATCTGGCTACGCACATCGCTAACATTACTGTCTGTTTGACGGGGTTGAGTCGTCGGGAGCAGAAATAACAATTTATCAAAATAAACGTATTTTCTGCGTTTTTCCGAAGCCTGCCCGACTTACTTTGACTCTGCGCTCGCAGTTCTCTGTTGAAGCAGGTTTTTTAACTTTTCCAGCGGGTCTGCAATTCTTTCGCTGAAACAAAAGAGTGCGCCAAGGAAAATCAATATCTTTGTACGGATTTATAAACCGTAAATTGGTATAAACAATTACGAATGTAGTACTACAGTAGTCTCAGTCTATTGTACGTAGATGGGCGGGAATGTCGGAAAATAGGGTTTTACCAATAGCTTTTTGAATTGTAAAGTATGCCTACAGGCATGATTATACACACATTATATAGTTCCTACATTAGTATTAACTTATTACTCATGTAATTTGTTACTTTAAGTCATGGGTTAACTCCTAAAATTTAGGTAACTGAAACCTAAACTATAAGCAATTAAATTTTTATTTTAGGAATGAAATGGTACTTGTTTAGTATTCCTTAAATACATTTATTGGAGAAAACAGCAAACAAGTTGTCTAATTGAGTTAGTTACTAATTGAAAATTTGTGTTTGGTTTAGTTTGTAAGAAAGATATTTTGGTGAATGTTTCAATTTATTGTACATTAACAACTATTACAAAATATTGATGCTGTTAAAAAATACAGAAACTTGTTTACAACGGAAATGGTAAATAAAAATTAAATAGTAAGCAATAAAAAAAGCAGAACTTCGGCTGTTCTACGTGGGTTTCCGTTGTTTTGAAGGAAGTGCCAGGGCTTTACAGCTTTAATTATGTTATGTTCTAGTGGTTACAGCTGTTGCTATATTAAATATTAATATTAATACTAATATTAATATTATATGGGTGTTAATATTAATGCCTCTTCTCACTGCCGCACAGCTGGCAGTCGATATAGATAGTAGGTACGTGTAATACGATCCTCTGATATTGTTTATAAAACCATTTCCATTTCCTTCAAAACGATATAATGAATATTATATTAATATCAGTTGAATTAATTAGTAAAATTGCTGGCATAAATTATTTATCTTTTAATTAAATAAACTTCTTTTAATTATGATTATCTAGTCATATTTATTTCTCGTGTCACACATTGGATGCGTGATTAATACAATGAATAACTATTCTGATTATTTATAACACAACACTTGATATCATCTAATAATTAATATTGTCAATTCATTTTATATTACTGAGCAAAAGAAATTCTTAAAATTCTACTTAGTATTTTATTTAAAATTTAAGTTAACATCTGGGTTATCTGTGGTAATAATAAACGCATATGTAGAATCAACTTAAATAACTAATTTATTTATCATTCATAATAAATTGTAATCATACATATGAAACGTCGATGTACCTGTAAATACATACATATTTATTAAAATACAAATGCAAATTTAAATATCTGCTGAAACAAAGAAGACATACATATATAAATCAAATGAGATAACAATTCATATTCTAATTATTGATGCGTTCATTAATCCCAGATAGTTTTTGTTAACATATTCGTTAATTACGTTTTTAATTCTGATTTATACTCATTACATTTACTAATAATTTCCCAGGGATGAATTCTTTGAAAGAATCAGGTCAGTAGAAGTAGCTTAATAGTAATAATTAAAATAATGGTTACTTGAGTTATGAAATATCCATTAGTATTCGGTGATGTCCAGTCTCGGTGATAAGGATGACATGAAGACACATCTCGTTGAATGCCGCTGATATCACAAACACTTGCACACACTCCCGATCACTCGCGTCGAAGTAGATTTATGTGAATAAGTAATGTTTAGTGTTCATTTGAATACTTCATCTTACGATGTGTGTTATGTGTTCATTTTACGTTACTGTTCATGTCTATTTTCCACTTATATCACTGTTTTATCAATATACGTGTGATTGATTAGTTAGTTCAATGTTTCATGTTCTTTAAGGTTTTAATGAGATGTAGTAACACTGAATAAATTTAAGTTCAACTGTTTGTATAGTACATATGTGGTGATATTTGTTCGTGTTACGATCTGATTGTTCGCTTTGAATAATTATTACCTAAGTCCGTTACATCGCACTTCAAAATTCACTATTAAAAATTTACTAAGTCTGACTATCGTGACATGATAGTTTCACTAAGTCTGTTAAATTACGATTTGATGTACTAACTCCCGAACTTGAGTTATCTCTCCTAACATTTAAATATACTCTTGAGAACTTAGAGTAAAACTGACTCCGAATTTAAAGAATACGGTTTGAAAATTAGAATAATACTCTCTCCGTACTTGAAGTAAACTCTCGAAAATTGAAATAATACTGGCTCCGAACAATTAAAGTGAACTGTTTGAAAAATTGAGTAAAACTGGCTCGTCCCCGTGTTGGACATATAGTTTTATTAACTCGTCCCTACTCAAAATTTTGTCCCTGGCGCTGTTTACGCCCTCTTTACTCGTGATAGGTCAGTTTTGAGTTTTCCTGGAATAGTTTGTCCCACTATGTTAAGACTCTCCGTCATCGTTCTTCTGATAGGTTCTTTGTTTTTGTTGCTATGGAAACTGTCCTCTCCACCAGTGTTTTTCGTGGCTCTGGTCTTCTGATAGGCTGCCAGACATCCCCCGATTTTGCTCTGTCGAACGTTGACCCTTTTCGTAGAATCTCTAGCTATTATATGCCTGTCTATCAATCCATTGTCTGAAGTAAACGCAGTGTTTTTCTGGGTTGCCTTTCATCTGTACTTTAGGTTCTTCCGAAGTATTGTTCTGTCTTACACCCCTTTTTTGTAGCTATTAATAATTTTGGACATCTGCTGGCTGGTGAAGTCACCCCAACTTTCCACTCGTAAATTCCGTCTGACACTTAGACGATATCTCCAGCTGAGTAACATGACTTGAGTTTTTGTCTGATCTCTGCTTTACGTATTGTTTCTTAAAGTGCAGTGCGTCCGTCCCTTTGTAAACATATAGTTCCCCCTTTTTGTAGTCCATCGTATATTGACGTAACTTGGTTGAACATCTGCCACATTTCTCAGTACTAGTGTGAATGTCCTCGCCTACATTGTTTCGGCTGTTGTGAGTAATAATTCTGAACTAAACTTTCCCTGTCATCTTGTACAACCAATTTCTATAGTCGCGTCTTTCTATTGTCTAGTTAGCGACGCTGCTCTGACATCTTCTCATTACGCTTTATTTATTGCGTCAACTATAAGTCGTTGACATAGCTTCGTGTGAACGCACTCCGTCGAGGAGAAAATTTAAAATTTTTAAATTTTTGCTCGTTACAACGAAATCTCAAGTACAGTTATTTTTACAGGAACCTATAATAAGTTTCAAAACCAAATCTCAAGTACAGTTTTTTTTTACAGTAACTTATAATAAGTTTGTTAAAATGACTTATCAGCTATTCCTTCGTGTAGCCCTATCTTCTCGCTAATCTGTTCAGAAATTCATAAATTTAACGTATATCCTGACTGTAGATATAAGCTTTGTAAATTTTAAGATATTTGTACAAATATAGTTAGACCTATACTTTTATTTTACAGGTATTTGGCCACTGGATCAAGTTTCAATGCTATATCATTTGGCTACAACAGCTAGGAAAGTTGTAAGAACCACATGTGATGAAATATGGAAAGTGCTGAAACCGATGTACATGCCTGAGAAATCTACAGAGGACTGGATTACTATAGCGGATCAGTTTTTTCAGCGAACTAATTTTCCTAATGTTATCGGAGCAGTGGATGGGAAACACATAAGAATAGTTAAGCCACATGATTTTGGTTCTTCATTTTTTAATTATAAAAAGTATTTTTCAATAGTATTAATGGCCTGGGTGGATGCGGAGTACAGATTTGTTTGCGTGGACATCGGTTCTTATGGTTCTTCAAGCGATTCCAGTATTTTCAAACTATCAAATATGGGAAGACGGTTAGAACAGAATAATTTTAACATCCCTGGCGATAGACTCTTACCCAACGATGAAAATGGAAAAGCAATGCCATTTGTTATCGTATGCGATGACGCATTTGGTCTGTCTAATCGCATTTTACGCCCGTATGGTAAAAGAAACTTGAATTTACAGAAAAGAATTTATAATTACAGACATACAAGGGTCCGTAGACTCGTGGAATGTACATTCGGAGTCTTAGCTAATAAATGGCGTATTTTTCACAGACCTCTCGATGTCAACATTGAATTCTGTGACAGCATTGTCAAAGCCTGTTGTATGTTGCACAGTTATGTGAGAATAAAAGATGGAATTCGTTTCACTGATAGGCTACATGTTACGAATGTCCCCTTCAAAATATTCCATCAGGTTACATGCGAGGAACAGCTTCAGGCACGGCCATCAGGGATTACTTTTCTTCATATTTCACATCGGTTCAAGGATGTGTCCCTTCGCAATATGACCAAGTGTAAAGAAAGAATTAACTTTTTTTCAAGTGTTTCAATATTTTCTATACGAATAATTACGGATATTTTGAATTATTTAAAAATATGAAACGTAAAATGTATTTTTTTAAATGTGTATTTTACATGTAAACTGATATTTTTAACATGTATATTTAGGCCTAACGTAAAACAACGACTCGTTCAATATTTTAATACTGCAGAGCTTTTATTTTGATTCATAGTTCATGAATGAAGTATGGAAAGTAAGTAGTTTTAAGTAAATTATGTGTATAAAATAAACAAACGGTACAAATAAAATAACATAAATAAACTTTGTTTAAGTTACTTTATATAAATAAACAGTATTAAGTAGGCCTATAGGCTAGTACTTTATTTAATAAACTAACCTGCATCTGAGCGTTCCTTTAATGACATTCCATTCCAGTTTTCAAAAATAGCACCACAAACTTCTTCCCACAGTTTCTTTTTTAAATTTATGTCCATATGTTCATTCAAATTTTTTATAAACAAAGCAGGTCGTTTTTCCACTTCAGTAATTAACTGTTCAACTTTCTCGTCGTTCATTGTAATTTATTTGTATAACAAATTTAAGAATAATCGAGTTGAACCAACTATTAACAAACACACTCAAAACGCTGGCAGAATGACTGAGTTGTGTACCGTGGTGATGGAGCGGCACCTACCCCCACCACGATACAGTTTCGAGACTGTTTAGTTGCAGTGTGCGGACTTCCATAAGAAACAGTAGGACTAGCACGTTTTCGCGACTATTCTGTCTGCGTGCTGTTTCCACCGTAGGAGACAGTTTTGTTTCTGTCGCTGTAGTGTGCGCACCCCCTATATAAATACATGAGATTTTAAGACATAAGAAACAGTTGCGGAACTGTTTCGTCTCAGTGTGCGGGGATGTTAGAGAGAGACATTTAGACAGAGAAATCAACTGAAGCGTCTTTTCCCACCACGCGGACGAAACCAGGGAGCGCACTGTTAGCCAGCAAATAAGAAAACGCGTCAGTTTTTTAGCGATAAAATTCTAGTACTACATTGGGTAAAATTGAATATCGCGGCACCTAAGTCCAATGGGAACGTTTAGATTCAAAATTAGGCGAGGGTAGGCCCAGTTTGTGTATAAAACCCAAAGATCGAGAAGTCTAAGGCAGTCATCGGTGTAATCCAACAGTAAAGACTCGTCAATTAAGTCGTCGGAGAAGCTATAACAGTAAAGACTCGTAAATTAAGTTATTTAATTCGTCGGAAGGTAAAAACAGTGACTCAGTTTACCGTCATCCGAAAGTGACCGTTCAGTTAAAGGAGTCAGTTTTAATAAAGTAGTCAGTCATCAGAAGGTTAAACAGCTTTATTCAGTTGAAAGTTACCGTTGAATTAGGAGTGACAATTCAGCCGCAGTTTGTCTAAAGTCAACCGAAAAGTTACGCATAATCCGCGGAACTCACACAAAGAATCGTGATTAAGTAGTCTGACGTTATCAATCAATACAATCCTTGTTATAAGCACCTAGCTTAAATTACATCTATGAACTCAGACGAATCATAGTATTGCTGAGTAAAATTTTGTTAACTATATATAAAAGTTTGTGTTAAGAAGATATATTGATTATAACGGTATGTTCGTACTGTAACGAAGATATTTGAGATGTGTTATTGTGAATATGATGCCAGTGTGTAAATCAATCTGTGATAATCAATCAAGTGCAGCCAACTAGGACCTACATTAACCAGCAGCCGTCCGCAGAGACATACTTCAGACGACGTTCAAGTGGATGCGCCTCTTCGCAGAATAGGAATTAACGAATATATAACTTTAGAAATTAAAAAACACAGCTTTGACATTTTATAACGGTAGTTTCTTTTTATGTATATCTGTTTTTGACGTATTTGATATATATATAACTTTATCAAGTAATTTATATTGAACATTTAAAAGATACTTTATTCACTATTTGCAACTCAATCAGATCTAAAAGAACCCACTATCAAAAGAAAGGATTAAATTTTGTTATCATCAATATTATGTTATTGTAATAAGTAACTGAAAGTTAGTTGTTAAAGTAATAATTTATGATACATTTTGTGTTAATTAAATTATTTATTACCCTGAGATATTATCCTTAAAAATATAAAAGAGTCCAGCGAGTAATAGTGCATACCTCATCTACATGCAAATTTTTGTATAGTTATTGTAGTGATGTTAACATTAGACAAATAAGCTGAACAAATTAAAAATTCGTAATCACAGTTGTTGGGAGCGATATTATCATGTCAGAAAGCGTCAGTCACAAACACTAATCGGAATTACCAGTACTAATAAAATGGAAAATATCAACAACAAAAATGTCGTTTGACTGTATATTTTTTTAATACCCTGTTTGACGTTTATAATTTTGCATTTTTCTTTTTTGTATTTCTCAGGAATTTTATAAAGTCAGGTAAAAAGGAATTACAAAGCGGAATTGAAGAACGAGACCTGCGTTATACGTTGTTTACGATTTTTGACTCTAAGTGGAAGAAAAAAAAGGGGAAGGACTGAGACTCCTGGATGACGCACAATGTGAGGCGTTGTACGGATAGGTGAAAGTATATCTCGGAACAGATTCGAATGGGGACGTGGGGTGGGACTGGGTCTGGGACTTGCCACACGCAGAATGGCATACGATGATGATGATGTAGTAGAAAGATAAAGTTTCAAAATTCTATTAAGAAATCTCAGTACCCCCTTGTGATAAAAGATGGCAAAAAATTCCACACGAAATTTATAGTTTCTGTCCTGAAAATAGTTAAAACACTATAAGGACAAATCACATATCTAAATTCTGTCATAGTGTTAGATGACGGTGCTAGTTTGAAAAGAAGGTGACCACTTGTCTTGAAACTAAAGGTGGTCAGCAGGTTATCTCATTAAGTAGAACAATAACTCTAAAGATGCCTTGTGTCAACAGATTTTATGAGTAGAATGTTAAATTTTTATAGGGGTTGTAAAACGCTGTTACTTGGGGCTGAAAGAGTAATCGTCTAACGTACAGATTGTGTGCCACGTCTCACGATAGCAGGGGCATAGACCTTGGGGAAATGGTAAAGTGTTGAAAGGGTAGGAGTACTGTTAACAATTTTGGTAGGAGTGCTAGGAACACTGGTAGGAATACTGTCACTAGAAAATTGGTTTTATTGGCGACAAAATTAGGGGATGGAGTATGAGAAATTGTGGTACATATTGTTTGTAGGCACTGTGCATGGTTTGATATGTACCAGTTATATTTGAATTTATGTGAAAAGGGAAAATTAGGACTTGGAAGGTGGTAAATGGCGTAGGAGCTTGAATTAAGGTAAGTTACATGAAAAGTGTGTACACTTATGGCTTAGAGAATTCTGGGCTTTAGACAAAATTCAAAAGAAAGATTCGTTTGTACCTCTCTATACGCGTATGTAGGGTTGTGTCGGTAAATGATTTGTAATAAAATTGGGAACTGACCATCGATCACAAAGTATAAAACAAAAACTTATAGGTTCGTATAACTCATTGGCTACTGTAAAAGAATAATTATGATAACATGTTTTAATAGGTCTTAAATACATTCAAAATCTGCATACGCGACTATTAGAAGTTAAAACTGCCAATGGGAGTTTTGAAATTATAAACTGTCAGACGGCATTGTTACACGAACAGTTTTTTCAACAGTACCTAATATGGTCTTCTTTTAGATTTTACAGTAAATAGGTAGACATCTTTTACAGACTTTAATACTGTCACGACATTTTCGTTAATTGCGATTTTATCAGTCTATTAAAATTTTGGATGTACCGGTAACTAAAATGATATTTACTGTTAGCAGCGTCATTCAGTAACAAAAGATCAAGTAAAGATTAAGTTTTTCGTTATCACAAACTTTTAATTGATAATCGTATTATTATCCTTTTCTATACCTGAAACGTTAATAGAAATGGTATTATTCTTTTCAACGAAAATTAATGTTAGTAAAAATTAAATTTATTTTCAAAAATTTTTAACCGAAAAAAATTCGTTCTGGATATGGGTCTCTTACGCAGCGACAAAGAATTGCCCAATTAAAACAATAATGATCATAATTTTTTGGAATACATTTTAATGTATTTTTTAATATAAAACATAATAGTTTAATACATTTTAATTATAAAACATTTTACATTCACATACATTAATAATAGTCTACATTACATAATAAATTCTTTTACAGTTGAATTTAACGATAGTGAAATGTATGAACTACCTTATAATGGGTTAAAAATATTTATTCTTAATAAAATCCCATCGATCGAATGCAAATCCCATGCAGATGCATATTGTAAATAGCCTACGACTTCTTCAGTACAAATATTATTTATTACGTCGCTTATTACAGCTGGTGATGATTGAAGAGCAGCAATATTTTTGGTTTTGAACGATCTTTGGTAATTGTTTACAACTGGTTTAATGCAAGTGCATTCCACTAATACGTTAAATTTAATTGCATTACATAGTGAAATAATGTTACATAAAATATTTGTATATTGTTGATTTTAGATGTAATAATAATAAAAAACAGTCTTAATGTTCTCGTTATTTTTATTAAAAAAAGATCTTAAATTTAATTTGAAGGCATTTTCAATTTCAATGAACTCATTTTCAACTTCTATATTTCTTACTCTATTTGTTGTTTTACTGTTATGCAATGACGATGATGTTGATGATGGTGATAGACTTCTTAAAGAATGATACCAAGCAGATACCATTCGTACGTAGTGCCAGGCTGTGGGTCTTGCGCATGTGACGGTCCAAGTTACGAATGTTGTATGTATGCTAAATCACCCTGAAGATGTTGTATATGCGTGTCTTCTACGTTTTATATTGAGGATAGTTTGATGCATTACAAAATTCACTTCTAATAATATGTCGTTCTCTAAAAGGTAGATACTTCCATAATTAACTAAAATAAAAAATCGTAACGTATTTGTTGTAGAGGATTAATAATCTTTAAATAAAAAAAATACTAGTATAACTTATTTACTTATATAAAAATTAAATAAGGTTTTGATGAATTATACTTACAAATTTTTCAAATGCTCAATATTGATGAGTATATCCTAAAAGATAAAAGTACTATTTGATAGTTAGAATATAAAACCAATCTTTGCTATGAATTAACGTTTTAACGGGCCTTTATTTATACTGCCAGACAAAACGATAACCACCGTACAGAGATTACACTTTGAAGCGGTAAACAGTATTATTGAACTATTGCCAACAAACAGTGAAAACAATTTTTTGAATTATTGCCAAAAACAGCACAAACGATTTCTTGAATTGTTGCCAGTAAACAGTGTTATCGTTTAAACTAAACTGATTTGTTTACTTACAGTTAGATGCATAGGCATCGATTTCTACCTGCGGTGAATACAACGCCAATGATGAACTGTGTGTGTGTGTGTGTGTGTGTGTGTGTGTGTGTGTGTGTGTGTGTGTGTGTGTGTGTGTGTGTGTGTGTGTGTGTGTGTGTGTGTGTGTGTGTTTAATACGAACTAATCTTTTGCTATTAAATAAATGTTTACATAGTTTTGTTGTGTTGTATAGTTTCCTATGATGAAGTTTTATTTCGGTATAAGGTGATATTTTTTGTTGAATTTTAAGCTTTTGTTTTTGTTGATAATTATGTAACCTATCGAGTGGCTGCTAGGCTACAACTGTTTGTTGACGTGGTTCCGGAGGTGAATTTGAATCATTAGTATGAACCGTTCTTCTCTGAAGACAATTTATTGTGATTAGCAAAGATACAGAAAAACTTCTACAAGTTACTTTATACAATTCTTCTTGACAACTATAAAGTCAGTTAATTCAATTACTTTAAACTCTAAGTACCTTCACTTACTAGTACTTAGTTCACAAATTAATGTAATTACTTCTAGTTACTTTTAAACAAAATTACAAAGCCAAACTATTGACAACATCTGGTTTTCCGGCTCTCTCAGACCACCTTCCAACACAGATCAAAGTCAAAATGAGAAAAGTTATGTAAGTTCTCTTGGACCTCTTACACAATCAGATCTGCCTTCTACAGCAAGTACTTAAGTTTTTATAGTACACCATCGTGGGTGTAACCCTTAGTTTTAGTGGTGGGACTGCTCCCTCCTCTTAATTCTAAAACCTTAACTATGATAGGCTTATTCTAGTAGAAGTGAGGGTAAATCTCTTATAATTTTATAAGAACTACCACTATTCGTCAGAGACTGCATCACGTGACCCTATGTCACTATCTGGGGTGTCTTCCCCTTAAGATTAAAGTTCTCACGGACATACAAAACCTGTCTTCACAACTGTGACCAATTTATTCGACTTCACCCCTGAAGGGTATCAACTTTATGATGACATTTATGTTTTCTGTCTAACTTGTGTCCCGCATAAGACTCCCTCTGATTTTCATAAATCTGTCATCTTTTCATCTAACAGAATGGCTTTTAACCGCCCACAGCTGCTCGTCAAGATAAAGGCTTTAAGTAACCTGGGGTTTCCCATAAACTAAACTTTATGATTGTTGCTTCCCGACAGCTATTCATAAACTAAACTTTACGGTTATTGCTTTCTGAACCTGTTTCTAAGAAAGAGGGTGAGATCTGAACCCTGGGAAAGTTCCCTAAAACTATTTTTATGTACAAAATATCTGCTAGTTTCATTATTACTAAATAACAATGCTTCTCCCTCTCATTTCAAAGCACACTTATGATACAATTACAGTACGTACAAATTGACAATTACAACAATAACATTGCTCTCTAATTGTAATCAAAATACTTGTCGTAATTTTGATTTTGGTACTAAAAGATAATTCACTACGGAACATATTAAAATTTATAATTGAAATGTGTAACATTTTTCTAAAAAGCATTTAAATACACACCGAGTAATTTTAAATAACGTGTTTTTTTCATATTTGACATTTCCACAGTGTATTTTATTACACAATAATACTGTAACTGCAGTACTATTACTATTACACTTCTGTAGGGTGGTGAACATGTGTTAAGGGTGTGTATAAAGACACTTGTGTGGAGTGTGTATGTTGGAGGGGGTGGAGAAGCTAGTATGGGGAAGGTCAAGTGACTGTAAAAACTACGGTAAGTATAATAGGTAAGCAAATTCTGAAAATTAACTAAACTGAATAAAAACTTTTAATAAAAGAGATACACAGGATTCAGTTTGTTAAATTTTTACAAACCGGATTATCACTCTTGCACACCACTATAGAAAAATTATTCCGATTAGCGCTTTCAAGCTTCTCAGCTCATCGTCAGATCGGACCATTTCCGATAATTCTGTTTGCGATTATAACCACTAACACAACTTTCTAGTTAAACTCTGTTAAATGTTTGATACTTTTGATTGCTTTTCTAATTCTAGAATTTCTAATAAATCCATCTTTTTACCTTTTTGTATGTTGTGCAGTAGTGTTATGTTTTTTGTATCTATAAAGTGGTTGTGTTGTAAGCAATGATCTGTAAAATCTGTATTGGCTGTATAATTTAAAATCGCTTTCTTATGTTCAGAAATGCGATGTTTCAGAGCAAGACCAGATTGTCCAATATAAATAGCACCGCATTCTGCACAGTGTATTTGATAAATTCCATTTTTCTTAGTATGTTTGATTGTTTTTCCTGTTTACCAGTAATTAAAAAAAATTACGTTTATTTACTGATACCATGTTAAGACATGCTTTTGTAACCTATTAATAATCCTACCTGTTATAAATGGAATGTAATTTGTTAAATGAAATTTTTTGTTATTCTGTTCTTTGAAAATAATTTTCTTCTGTTTTTTTTTTGTTTTTAATTAAAGAGTCTATTATTCTTTTGTCATAACCGTAATTTTCTGATTTGCATAAAGGCACTATGAGGATAAGATTAACCATTGCATGAAAAGTGCTTAATTTTATGTGCCATGACGTTAGTGACTTATGTATAACGGTATTTATAAAAGTAGATTTTCTATATACCTGAAAACTAAGTTTATTTTTGTGACCTGGTAATGGTGAGATCCAAACAATTTAAACTTTTCATATTTGTAATTTTTCAAAAATTGTAATAAAACTGCCTTACAGGCTCAAGAGTATATGAAATTAACCTAAATACGACTTACATTTACATTACCCATTTGTATGGTAATAAGCATTGTCGTTGTCGGCACCTGAATGCGTGTAAAAAAACCAAAACGTTTACGGTTGTAAATTCCTTTTCAAAAGATGTATACCAAAATGAGAAAGGTACCAAAAGACAAGTCGAGCAAATTATTCAGAATTTTAGACCGATTTTTTAAAATAGAAAACTGAATTTAAAATATCGGTATGGAGAACCATACATGACTTCCATATTCTAAGATTTATATTTAAAATCATTTTCGAAATGAAATATTACCATAGAAACTACTTCTTTCTACTTACTGCTTCAGCCTTAACCACAGTACTGTGGTCACTAACGTATACCACCTAACGTTATCGCACTCGATTTTCACTGATGATGGAAGTCGATGGCATTGCCGAAACGTCTGGTTTTGTAGAAAACATTGGACTACGGCCAAATATGCCGGGAAGGAATTTTAACAAAAACTACTTCTTTGTTGCCGATAACGTTGTACACATATTGCGACAGTACAAATAAGTGATGTACTGAGCATGAAATATAAAAATTTAAATTTACTTAATAAACTGTAAATAATTAATAATATATTAGAAATAAGCATGTTATGGATTGCAAGCTTGACTCAGACAAAAATATGAACAGGTGTTTCGACCTGAATCAACGTGCACACACACACAAATGTAACTGAAAGTGTGGACACCAGTATTTTGCTAGTGTGTGTGAACGCAGGTCTCTGCAGGCAAGTTTGCCACCCCAGTATGAATAATTGCACAATGACTGTTTTTCCGTAATTATTCATAAACTAGAATTAAGAATTAAAATCCAAAAGCACCATAAAATGTAAATAAATTTAATAAATACTGTGTGCGAAAACCACGCGAAAGTGACACGCCGTACAAGTGCAATAGTGAAATAACTGTGTACAAATCAAAAGGGTTAAGTTGCAATGTCCAAAATTACAATGAACATGTGTTGTAAAATTAGTTATAAGATAAGTATAAAAAAATACTTACAGGACTCTGCAATTCGCAGAAATATAAAAAATAGTGAATTTGACAAAGAGTGGGGGAACTGACGCCAAAGACAGTTTCTAACATGTCGATTTTGTATCACTGAAGGGTGTCGACCAAGACATGGGTATAAATAGGACACGCAAGCTTCAGTGGTTCTCTTTCTTGAATCATCCACGATGCAGCGGGAGCTTATGCCCGTCAGCACGGCATATTTATTAATATTTTTATAAACAGTTTAAATTGCCAGTTATGTACAAATACGTAACCAAGCTATAAGACAAACATTGTAATTAATAACAGCATTACTGAAGAAGTTCTATAGCGATACGACGCTGGACAAGAGAAGAAGTTCTATAGCGATACGACGCTGGACAAGAGAAGAAGTTCCATAGCAATACGACGCTGGACAAGAGAAGAAGTTCTATAGCGATACGACGCTGGACAAGAGGAGAGGACGAGAGAGTGAGAGACAGCCGACGCTGGACAAGAGGAGAGTGAGAGACAGCCGACGCTGGACAAGAGGAGAAGAGAGACAGCCGACGCTGGAGGCGAGACGAAGATGAACACCGATGGAACAAAAAATGATCGAGTATGATTGACGACAATAAGGTGATAGACAACTTATTCATATCTTAATCATACACAGTATACAAAGACAGTTAAAGACATTAATATTTTATTTAAAAATAAGAGTAATATTTCTTGTATAGTAGAGTTAAAAATTATAGATGTTTTAGAAATACGATTAACGTAACAAGAGCTCAAATTAATATGATATAAAATGATTACAAAGAATATAAATAAAAACAATTAGTATTTGAGAAAACAGTACTGAGAAGTAATAACTATTAATCTTTTGAGTACGTACCATATATAGAAAAAAGATTTAAAAATTGATTTTGAAACATATTAATAGACTGAGTAGTCTAAAAATGAGATTTTTCTTTTATATACTATTTAGTAGCATAGAATGTTTAGTTAGTAAGGATGTATATATCTTAAGCCTTACGGCATTATAACAAATAATAACTAATGTTTTTTAAATCGAAGTCAGTGCCATGCGCACATATTTTTTTATAGTATCAAATAAATTTTAATTACTGTTTCAAGTTCCGTAGAGTTCTTATTGCAGATACACCTGACCCCCTATTTAAATGTTATATGTTTAAAGAATTTGTCAATCTTGAACGTGAGACCGTTCACACCTATTTATGTATATGTAACGTTGTTTAAATTTGGTGCTCCAAGATCGAAGGACTCCACAAATTTAAATTAAATTAAATTTGCCAAATTGTCACGTGCATTAATGGCGCCCTGGACGTGGGGCATGACATGACTAAATTTATGTACAAAAATTTGTGACATAAATTGTAGATCATGAATGTATGACCCGATACACATCATTTGACCATTAAAATTTTTTTATGTAGCTAAATGGTTGCTCTAAAATATATAAAGAGTGTTAAATGAAAAATGTATAATATGTAATTATTATTTGTATTAAACAGTAACTGAATGTAATGTTAATTGTTGTGTAATCACACAGCTGGCGCCCACCACAAATAATATTGTTGTCTATGTAACAGGTGTAACTGTAATGAGTTAATAATAACTATTAATAAAAATACAGAAATAAATAAATAAGTAGGGAACGGTTATCAATAATAATTTTTAAAGAATTACTATTAAATAAATATTTTAATTTTAATAATTATTCACCATGGCAATATCGGGAAGTTCGAGGATGGGAGAAGCACTTGAAGCCATGATGCAAGCTGTATTTGGTGAAGTAGAGAACAAACAAACAGAAAAAGTAAAAGAAAATAATATTAGAACTCAAATAGAAGAGTTAACAGAATTTTTTACAAAACTGACCGAACAATTAAGAGAAGAAAGGATAGCAAAAGAGAAAATTAGAGACACAAATACGCACATAGCGTCAGTAGAAGGTGAACAAACCATAGTAGTTAAAAATACATGTGTAATTACTAATGATAATTATAAAAAAGTAATTAACATTAAGGAGGAGAAGCAAATTAAGGTTAATAAAACATACCTTATTAATAGCGATATTCCAACTGTGAGGCACACACACAATTGTAAATCACACAAGATGACACATTTGAAACACATAAAACACCACACTTACGGAGATAAACATCACTGTAGGCCTAACAAGAAACGTAGTAAGTTATCTAGACGAAACACTACGCAAAATTGTGGTAAATATGATGTTAGATATACGCACGATAATTATGGTAACGATAATTATAACTGTAAGTATGAAAACTACAGAGGTTATCATAAACGACGTATGAAAAAACCGTCGACAGCTGTTTATATGGGCCTCAAGCAGACTGAACATACGCAATGCATTCATGATGAGAGAATTATGGAATGTGACCGTTACGAGAGAAAGAGAGGCAAGATGAAAACATTGCTCAATGAACAGGTGACTTCTACGATAAACACAAACGTCGCAGCTATGCAACGGAAAGGTAACGAGGGGATAATTCAATGGAACACGGATGTTGTTTATACGAGGGTGAACACAATGAATTTCCTGTGTACAACAATGCAATTGTATAATGAAGGGTGTAAGTTCTAACTACACACTGAACTCAATACCCGAACCGAACTTAAATAATTATTTTTAAATGAGAAAAATAATATAACTATTAATTATTAATAATAAGAAATAATATGTGTAATAATATAAGAGAGTATAATTAAGAAATGTTATAAGGAATGTTATTTGAAATGTTTAATTAAGAAATGTATTATTGATGGTAAGGAATGTTGTTATTGATATGTTATAAATATGAAGAAATGATTAAGATGAGCAATAATTGCCATAATTATTAGAACGGCTGATCAAGCGAACACTTATCGAAGATACAAGGACACAGAAGAAAGCGAGAGTGAAAAGTCATAAGGGCACAGACTACTTAGGATTAAGGACTTCGAGAAAAATATCGTTGTTTTCCAAGACAGTTCCTCTGTAACCGACCATGCGACACACTACGAGCTAAAAAAGTATTCTGTTACGGAAGTGTATTTCAAGAAAGTTGTAGCGATCAGAAAGGTAATGTTAAAGAAATGTAATAAAAGGTAATGAATGTTAATGTATTGTATAAGTAATGTATTAGATAAAGTAATGTCATGTTAAGAAAAGAGCTAAGGAAGTTTAGAAGCGAAGGTAAGAATGTATGAGTAAGTTAATGTAAAATTAAGGACCGAATTTACACACATATGTAGGAATGCAGAGTATACAGAAGGAAAACAAAGGAAAGCTAATTGCAGTGGATTTTCTGGGACCATTACCACGATCAAGTCGAGGTGTGAAGCACATATTGGTATGTATCGATGTGTTTTCCAAGGCAGTCCGACTGTACCCAATTATGCGACCCACAACCAAAGTTGTTCTAAAGATACTACTGCAAAAATATATTCCGTTATATGGAAAAATTAAGAAGATACTCAGTGATCAAGGTGTGCAATTCCAAAGTGAAAAATGGGAGAGGACGTTAAGGGAAAATGGAATACAACCAGTACTCACATCCATAAGACATCCTCAAGGAAACCTTGCTGAGAGAGGTAACAAAGAATTAGGTAAATATTTACGAATATATTGCCATAATCAACACAATAAATGGGCAGAATATTTACCATTTATTGAAAAAGCCATTAACGAAAATTATAGTGAAGCAACAGGATACACTCCAATGGAATTAGAAGAAGATAAGAAGCCAACCAGATTTTGGACTAAATATCTAAACAAACCTAATAACCAAAATGTACCTGTACCAATAAGTGTGAAAATTGAATACGCAAAGCAACGAATAAGAGAGAGAGGTAACAAGAGAATAGAGAGATTTAATCTAACTCACAAGTTACAACAATTCAACGTGGGAGAAAGTATACTACTCAAAGCAAATCCAGTGGGAAAAAGGAGTGATAATACGGCGAAGAAATTCTTCAGACTTTATAATGGACCGTATACGTTAAGACAGCGAGTGGGACAGAACACTTTCATTGTATATGATGAGATACAGAAGAAAGAAATTGGTAAATTCCACGCAACGTCATTTAAGAAGTTCTACACATAAAACAGAGGTCATTGAAACCAGTCAAATCAGCTGTTTGTAAAGCCACCCTAATTCAAGGTCGCGAGCAGTGAACGTACGAAAGAGGGGAGGTGAGACATTTGTATACACTCCTATTAAGGGTGAAATGACGAATATTATTATTGTTTATTATTTGTTATATTTTTTTTGCAAATAATAATAATAAATAAATAGATAAAAAAAAATTTATAATAAATAAATTTATTAAAATTTTTTTTGTTACCAAGCAGAGGAATAATGCGACAGTACAAATAAGTGATGTACTGAGCATGAAATATAAAAATTTAAATTTACTTAATAAACTGTAAATAATTAATAATATATTAGAAATAAGCATGTTATGGATTGCAAGCTTGACTCAGACAAAAATATGAACAGGTGTTTCGACCTGAATCAACGTGCACACACACACAAATGTAACTGAAAGTGTGGACACCAGTATTTTGCTAGTGTGTGTGAACGCAGGTCTCTGCAGGCAAGTTTGCCACCCCAGTATGAATAATTGCACAATGACTGTTTTTCCGTAATTATTCATAAACTAGAATTAAGAATTAAAATCCAAAAGCACCATAAAATGTAAATAAATTTAATAAATACTGTGTGCGAAAACCACGCGAAAGTGACACGCCGTACAAGTGCAATAGTGAAATAACTGTGTACAAATCAAAAGGGTTAAGTTGCAATGTCCAAAATTACAATGAACATGTGTTGTAAAATTAGTTATAAGATAAGTATAAAAAAATACTTACAGGACTCTGCAATTCGCAGAAATATAAAAAATAGTGAATTTGACAAAGAGTGGGGGAACTGACGCCAAAGACAGTTTCTAACATGTCGATTTTGTATCACTGAAGGGTGTCGACCAAGACATGGGTATAAATAGGACACGCAAGCTTCAGTGGTTCTCTTTCTTGAATCATCCACGATGCAGCGGGAGCTTATGCCCGTCAGCACGGCATATTTATTAATATTTTTATAAACAGTTTAAATTGCCAGTTATGTACAAATACGTAACCAAGCTATAAGACAAACATTGTAATTAATAACAGCATTACTGAAGAAGTTCTATAGCGATACGACGCTGGACAAGAGAAGAAGTTCTATAGCGATACGACGCTGGACAAGAGAAGAAGTTCCATAGCAATACGACGCTGGACAAGAGAAGAAGTTCTATAGCGATACGACGCTGGACAAGAGGAGAGGACGAGAGAGTGAGAGACAGCCGACGCTGGACAAGAGGAGAGTGAGAGACAGCCGACGCTGGACAAGAGGAGAAGAGAGACAGCCGACGCTGGAGGCGAGACGAAGATGAACACCGATGGAACAAAAAATGATCGAGTATGATTGACGACAATAAGGTGATAGACAACTTATTCATATCTTAATCATACACAGTATACAAAGACAGTTAAAGACATTAATATTTTATTTAAAAATAAGAGTAATATTTCTTGTATAGTAGAGTTAAAAATTATAGATGTTTTAGAAATACGATTAACGTAACAAGAGCTCAAATTAATATGATATAAAATGATTACAAAGAATATAAATAAAAACAATTAGTATTTGAGAAAACAGTACTGAGAAGTAATAACTATTAATCTTTTGAGTACGTACCATATATAGAAAAAAGATTTAAAAATTGATTTTGAAACATATTAATAGACTGAGTAGTCTAAAAATGAGATTTTTCTTTTATATACTATTTAGTAGCATAGAATGTTTAGTTAGTAAGGATGTATATATCTTAAGCCTTACGGCATTATAACAAATAATAACTAATGTTTTTTAAATCGAAGTCAGTGCCATGCGCACATATTTTTTTATAGTATCAAATAAATTTTAATTACTGTTTCAAGTTCCGTAGAGTTCTTATTGCAGATACACCTGACCCCCTATTTAAATGTTATATGTTTAAAGAATTTGTCAATCTTGAACGTGAGACCGTTCACACCTATTTATGTATATGTAACGTTGTTTAAATTTGGTGCTCCAAGATCGAAGGACTCCACAAATTTAAATTAAATTAAATTTGCCAAATTGTCACGTGCATTAATGGCGCCCTGGACGTGGGGCATGACATGACTAAATTTATGTACAAAAATTTGTGACATAAATTGTAGATCATGAATGTATGACCCGATACACATCATTTGACCATTAAAATTTTTTTATGTAGCTAAATGGTTGCTCTAAAATATATAAAGAGTGTTAAATGAAAAATGTATAATATGTAATTATTATTTGTATTAAACAGTAACTGAATGTAATGTTAATTGTTGTGTAATCACACAGCTGGCGCCCACCACAAATAATATTGTTGTCTATGTAACAGGTGTAACTGTAATGAGTTAATAATAACTATTAATAAAAATACAGAAATAAATAAATAAGTAGGGAACGGTTATCAATAATAATTTTTAAAGAATTACTATTAAATAAATATTTTAATTTTAATAATTATTCACCATGGCAATATCGGGAAGTTCGAGGATGGGAGAAGCACTTGAAGCCATGATGCAAGCTGTATTTGGTGAAGTAGAGAACAAACAAACAGAAAAAGTAAAAGAAAATAATATTAGAACTCAAATAGAAGAGTTAACAGAATTTTTTACAAAACTGACCGAACAATTAAGAGAAGAAAGGATAGCAAAAGAGAAAATTAGAGACACAAATACGCACATAGCGTCAGTAGAAGGTGAACAAACCATAGTAGTTAAAAATACATGTGTAATTACTAATGATAATTATAAAAAAGTAATTAACATTAAGGAGGAGAAGCAAATTAAGGTTAATAAAACATACCTTATTAATAGCGATATTCCAACTGTGAGGCACACACACAATTGTAAATCACACAAGATGACACATTTGAAACACATAAAACACCACACTTACGGAGATAAACATCACTGTAGGCCTAACAAGAAACGTAGTAAGTTATCTAGACGAAACACTACGCAAAATTGTGGTAAATATGATGTTAGATATACGCACGATAATTATGGTAACGATAATTATAACTGTAAGTATGAAAACTACAGAGGTTATCATAAACGACGTATGAAAAAACCGTCGACAGCTGTTTATATGGGCCTCAAGCAGACTGAACATACGCAATGCATTCATGATGAGAGAATTATGGAATGTGACCGTTACGAGAGAAAGAGAGGCAAGATGAAAACATTGCTCAATGAACAGGTGACTTCTACGATAAACACAAACGTCGCAGCTATGCAACGGAAAGGTAACGAGGGGATAATTCAATGGAACACGGATGTTGTTTATACGAGGGTGAACACAATGAATTTCCTGTGTACAACAATGCAATTGTATAATGAAGGGTGTAAGTTCTAACTACACACTGAACTCAATACCCGAACCGAACTTAAATAATTATTTTTAAATGAGAAAAATAATATAACTATTAATTATTAATAATAAGAAATAATATGTGTAATAATATAAGAGAGTATAATTAAGAAATGTTATAAGGAATGTTATTTGAAATGTTTAATTAAGAAATGTATTATTGATGGTAAGGAATGTTGTTATTGATATGTTATAAATATGAAGAAATGATTAAGATGAGCAATAATTGCCATAATTATTAGAACGGCTGATCAAGCGAACACTTATCGAAGATACAAGGACACAGAAGAAAGCGAGAGTGAAAAGTCATAAGGGCACAGACTACTTAGGATTAAGGACTTCGAGAAAAATATCGTTGTTTTCCAAGACAGTTCCTCTGTAACCGACCATGCGACACACTACGAGCTAAAAAAGTATTCTGTTACGGAAGTGTATTTCAAGAAAGTTGTAGCGATCAGAAAGGTAATGTTAAAGAAATGTAATAAAAGGTAATGAATGTTAATGTATTGTATAAGTAATGTATTAGATAAAGTAATGTCATGTTAAGAAAAGAGCTAAGGAAGTTTAGAAGCGAAGGTAAGAATGTATGAGTAAGTTAATGTAAAATTAAGGACCGAATTTACACACATATGTAGGAATGCAGAGTATACAGAAGGAAAACAAAGGAAAGCTAATTGCAGTGGATTTTCTGGGACCATTACCACGATCAAGTCGAGGTGTGAAGCACATATTGGTATGTATCGATGTGTTTTCCAAGGCAGTCCGACTGTACCCAATTATGCGACCCACAACCAAAGTTGTTCTAAAGATACTACTGCAAAAATATATTCCGTTATATGGAAAAATTAAGAAGATACTCAGTGATCAAGGTGTGCAATTCCAAAGTGAAAAATGGGAGAGGACGTTAAGGGAAAATGGAATACAACCAGTACTCACATCCATAAGACATCCTCAAGGAAACCTTGCTGAGAGAGGTAACAAAGAATTAGGTAAATATTTACGAATATATTGCCATAATCAACACAATAAATGGGCAGAATATTTACCATTTATTGAAAAAGCCATTAACGAAAATTATAGTGAAGCAACAGGATACACTCCAATGGAATTAGAAGAAGATAAGAAGCCAACCAGATTTTGGACTAAATATCTAAACAAACCTAATAACCAAAATGTACCTGTACCAATAAGTGTGAAAATTGAATACGCAAAGCAACGAATAAGAGAGAGAGGTAACAAGAGAATAGAGAGATTTAATCTAACTCACAAGTTACAACAATTCAACGTGGGAGAAAGTATACTACTCAAAGCAAATCCAGTGGGAAAAAGGAGTGATAATACGGCGAAGAAATTCTTCAGACTTTATAATGGACCGTATACGTTAAGACAGCGAGTGGGACAGAACACTTTCATTGTATATGATGAGATACAGAAGAAAGAAATTGGTAAATTCCACGCAACGTCATTTAAGAAGTTCTACACATAAAACAGAGGTCATTGAAACCAGTCAAATCAGCTGTTTGTAAAGCCACCCTAATTCAAGGTCGCGAGCAGTGAACGTACGAAAGAGGGGAGGTGAGACATTTGTATACACTCCTATTAAGGGTGAAATGACGAATATTATTATTGTTTATTATTTGTTATATTTTTTTTGCAAATAATAATAATAAATAAATAGATAAAAAAAAATTTATAATAAATAAATTTATTAAAATTTTTTTTGTTACCAAGCAGAGGAATAATGCGACAGTACAAATAAGTGATGTACTGAGCATGAAATATAAAAATTTAAATTTACTTAATAAACTGTAAATAATTAATAATATATTAGAAATAAGCATGTTATGGATTGCAAGCTTGACTCAGACAAAAATATGAACAGGTGTTTCGACCTGAATCAACGTGCACACACACACAAATGTAACTGAAAGTGTGGACACCAGTATTTTGCTAGTGTGTGTGAACGCAGGTCTCTGCAGGCAAGTTTGCCACCCCAGTATGAATAATTGCACAATGACTGTTTTTCCGTAATTATTCATAAACTAGAATTAAGAATTAAAATCCAAAAGCACCATAAAATGTAAATAAATTTAATAAATACTGTGTGCGAAAACCACGCGAAAGTGACACGCCGTACAAGTGCAATAGTGAAATAACTGTGTACAAATCAAAAGGGTTAAGTTGCAATGTCCAAAATTACAATGAACATGTGTTGTAAAATTAGTTATAAGATAAGTATAAAAAAATACTTACAGGACTCTGCAATTCGCAGAAATATAAAAAATAGTGAATTTGACAAAGAGTGGGGGAACTGACGCCAAAGACAGTTTCTAACATGTCGATTTTGTATCACTGAAGGGTGTCGACCAAGACATGGGTATAAATAGGACACGCAAGCTTCAGTGGTTCTCTTTCTTGAATCATCCACGATGCAGCGGGAGCTTATGCCCGTCAGCACGGCATATTTATTAATATTTTTATAAACAGTTTAAATTGCCAGTTATGTACAAATACGTAACCAAGCTATAAGACAAACATTGTAATTAATAACAGCATTACTGAAGAAGTTCTATAGCGATACGACGCTGGACAAGAGAAGAAGTTCTATAGCGATACGACGCTGGACAAGAGAAGAAGTTCCATAGCAATACGACGCTGGACAAGAGAAGAAGTTCTATAGCGATACGACGCTGGACAAGAGGAGAGGACGAGAGAGTGAGAGACAGCCGACGCTGGACAAGAGGAGAGTGAGAGACAGCCGACGCTGGACAAGAGGAGAAGAGAGACAGCCGACGCTGGAGGCGAGACGAAGATGAACACCGATGGAACAAAAAATGATCGAGTATGATTGACGACAATAAGGTGATAGACAACTTATTCATATCTTAATCATACACAGTATACAAAGACAGTTAAAGACATTAATATTTTATTTAAAAATAAGAGTAATATTTCTTGTATAGTAGAGTTAAAAATTATAGATGTTTTAGAAATACGATTAACGTAACAAGAGCTCAAATTAATATGATATAAAATGATTACAAAGAATATAAATAAAAACAATTAGTATTTGAGAAAACAGTACTGAGAAGTAATAACTATTAATCTTTTGAGTACGTACCATATATAGAAAAAAGATTTAAAAATTGATTTTGAAACATATTAATAGACTGAGTAGTCTAAAAATGAGATTTTTCTTTTATATACTATTTAGTAGCATAGAATGTTTAGTTAGTAAGGATGTATATATCTTAAGCCTTACGGCATTATAACAAATAATAACTAATGTTTTTTAAATCGAAGTCAGTGCCATGCGCACATATTTTTTTATAGTATCAAATAAATTTTAATTACTGTTTCAAGTTCCGTAGAGTTCTTATTGCAGATACACCTGACCCCCTATTTAAATGTTATATGTTTAAAGAATTTGTCAATCTTGAACGTGAGACCGTTCACACCTATTTATGTATATGTAACGTTGTTTAAATTTGGTGCTCCAAGATCGAAGGACTCCACAAATTTAAATTAAATTAAATTTGCCAAATTGTCACGTGCATTAATGGCGCCCTGGACGTGGGGCATGACATGACTAAATTTATGTACAAAAATTTGTGACATAAATTGTAGATCATGAATGTATGACCCGATACACATCATTTGACCATTAAAATTTTTTTATGTAGCTAAATGGTTGCTCTAAAATATATAAAGAGTGTTAAATGAAAAATGTATAATATGTAATTATTATTTGTATTAAACAGTAACTGAATGTAATGTTAATTGTTGTGTAATCACACAGCTGGCGCCCACCACAAATAATATTGTTGTCTATGTAACAGGTGTAACTGTAATGAGTTAATAATAACTATTAATAAAAATACAGAAATAAATAAATAAGTAGGGAACGGTTATCAATAATAATTTTTAAAGAATTACTATTAAATAAATATTTTAATTTTAATAATTATTCACCATGGCAATATCGGGAAGTTCGAGGATGGGAGAAGCACTTGAAGCCATGATGCAAGCTGTATTTGGTGAAGTAGAGAACAAACAAACAGAAAAAGTAAAAGAAAATAATATTAGAACTCAAATAGAAGAGTTAACAGAATTTTTTACAAAACTGACCGAACAATTAAGAGAAGAAAGGATAGCAAAAGAGAAAATTAGAGACACAAATACGCACATAGCGTCAGTAGAAGGTGAACAAACCATAGTAGTTAAAAATACATGTGTAATTACTAATGATAATTATAAAAAAGTAATTAACATTAAGGAGGAGAAGCAAATTAAGGTTAATAAAACATACCTTATTAATAGCGATATTCCAACTGTGAGGCACACACACAATTGTAAATCACACAAGATGACACATTTGAAACACATAAAACACCACACTTACGGAGATAAACATCACTGTAGGCCTAACAAGAAACGTAGTAAGTTATCTAGACGAAACACTACGCAAAATTGTGGTAAATATGATGTTAGATATACGCACGATAATTATGGTAACGATAATTATAACTGTAAGTATGAAAACTACAGAGGTTATCATAAACGACGTATGAAAAAACCGTCGACAGCTGTTTATATGGGCCTCAAGCAGACTGAACATACGCAATGCATTCATGATGAGAGAATTATGGAATGTGACCGTTACGAGAGAAAGAGAGGCAAGATGAAAACATTGCTCAATGAACAGGTGACTTCTACGATAAACACAAACGTCGCAGCTATGCAACGGAAAGGTAACGAGGGGATAATTCAATGGAACACGGATGTTGTTTATACGAGGGTGAACACAATGAATTTCCTGTGTACAACAATGCAATTGTATAATGAAGGGTGTAAGTTCTAACTACACACTGAACTCAATACCCGAACCGAACTTAAATAATTATTTTTAAATGAGAAAAATAATATAACTATTAATTATTAATAATAAGAAATAATATGTGTAATAATATAAGAGAGTATAATTAAGAAATGTTATAAGGAATGTTATTTGAAATGTTTAATTAAGAAATGTATTATTGATGGTAAGGAATGTTGTTATTGATATGTTATAAATATGAAGAAATGATTAAGATGAGCAATAATTGCCATAATTATTAGAACGGCTGATCAAGCGAACACTTATCGAAGATACAAGGACACAGAAGAAAGCGAGAGTGAAAAGTCATAAGGGCACAGACTACTTAGGATTAAGGACTTCGAGAAAAATATCGTTGTTTTCCAAGACAGTTCCTCTGTAACCGACCATGCGACACACTACGAGCTAAAAAAGTATTCTGTTACGGAAGTGTATTTCAAGAAAGTTGTAGCGATCAGAAAGGTAATGTTAAAGAAATGTAATAAAAGGTAATGAATGTTAATGTATTGTATAAGTAATGTATTAGATAAAGTAATGTCATGTTAAGAAAAGAGCTAAGGAAGTTTAGAAGCGAAGGTAAGAATGTATGAGTAAGTTAATGTAAAATTAAGGACCGAATTTACACACATATGTAGGAATGCAGAGTATACAGAAGGAAAACAAAGGAAAGCTAATTGCAGTGGATTTTCTGGGACCATTACCACGATCAAGTCGAGGTGTGAAGCACATATTGGTATGTATCGATGTGTTTTCCAAGGCAGTCCGACTGTACCCAATTATGCGACCCACAACCAAAGTTGTTCTAAAGATACTACTGCAAAAATATATTCCGTTATATGGAAAAATTAAGAAGATACTCAGTGATCAAGGTGTGCAATTCCAAAGTGAAAAATGGGAGAGGACGTTAAGGGAAAATGGAACACAACCAGTACTCACATCCATAAGACATCCTCAAGGAAACCTTGCTGAGAGAGGTAACAAAGAATTAGGTAAATATTTACGAATATATTGCCATAATCAACACAATAAATGGGCAGAATATTTACCATTTATTGAAAAAGCCATTAACGAAAATTATAGTGAAGCAACAGGATACACTCCAATGGAATTAGAAGAAGATAAGAAGCCAACCAGATTTTGGACTAAATATCTAAACAAACCTAATAACCAAAATGTACCTGTACCAATAAGTGTGAAAATTGAATACGCAAAGCAACGAATAAGAGAGAGAGGTAACAAGAGAATAGAGAGATTTAATCTAACTCACAAGTTACAACAATTCAACGTGGGAGAAAGTATACTACTCAAAGCAAATCCAGTGGGAAAAAGGAGTGATAATACGGCGAAGAAATTCTTCAGACTTTATAATGGACCGTATACGTTAAGACAGCGAGTGGGACAGAACACTTTCATTGTATATGATGAGATACAGAAGAAAGAAATTGGTAAATTCCACGCAACGTCATTTAAGAAGTTCTACACATAAAACAGAGGTCATTGAAACCAGTCAAATCAGCTGTTTGTAAAGCCACCCTAATTCAAGGTCGCGAGCAGTGAACGTACGAAAGAGGGGAGGTGAGACATTTGTATACACTCCTATTAAGGGTGAAATGACGAATATTATTATTGTTTATTATTTGTTATATTTTTTTTGCAAATAATAATAATAAATAAATAGATAAAAAAAAATTTATAATAAATAAATTTATTAAAATTTTTTTTGTTACCAAGCAGAGGAATAATGCGACAGTACAAATAAGTGATGTACTGAGCATGAAATATAAAAATTTAAATTTACTTAATAAACTGTAAATAATTAATAATATATTAGAAATAAGCATGTTATGGATTGCAAGCTTGACTCAGACAAAAATATGAACAGGTGTTTCGACCTGAATCAACGTGCACACACACACAAATGTAACTGAAAGTGTGGACACCAGTATTTTGCTAGTGTGTGTGAACGCAGGTCTCTGCAGGCAAGTTTGCCACCCCAGTATGAATAATTGCACAATGACTGTTTTTCCGTAATTATTCATAAACTAGAATTAAGAATTAAAATCCAAAAGCACCATAAAATGTAAATAAATTTAATAAATACTGTGTGCGAAAACCACGCGAAAGTGACACGCCGTACAAGTGCAATAGTGAAATAACTGTGTACAAATCAAAAGGGTTAAGTTGCAATGTCCAAAATTACAATGAACATGTGTTGTAAAATTAGTTATAAGATAAGTATAAAAAAATACTTACAGGACTCTGCAATTCGCAGAAATATAAAAAATAGTGAATTTGACCAAGAGTGGGGGAACTGACGCCAAAGACAGTTTCTAACATGTCGATTTTGTATCACTGAAGGGTGTCGACCAAGACATGGGTATAAATAGGACACGCAAGCTTCAGTGGTTCTCTTTCTTGAATCATCCACGATGCAGCGGGAGCTTATGCCCGTCAGCACGGCATATTTATTAATATTTTTATAAACAGTTTAAATTGCCAGTTATGTACAAATACGTAACCAAGCTATAAGACAAACATTGTAATTAATAACAGCATTACTGAAGAAGTTCTATAGCGATACGACGCTGGACAAGAGAAGAAGTTCTATAGCGATACGACGCTGGACAAGAGAAGAAGTTCCATAGCAATACGACGCTGGACAAGAGAAGAAGTTCTATAGCGATACGACGCTGGACAAGAGGAGAGGACGAGAGAGTGAGAGACAGCCGACGCTGGACAAGAGGAGAGTGAGAGACAGCCGACGCTGGACAAGAGGAGAAGAGAGACAGCCGACGCTGGAGGCGAGACGAAGATGAACACCGATGGAACAAAAAATGATCGAGTATGATTGACGACAATAAGGTGATAGACAACTTATTCATATCTTAATCATACACAGTATACAAAGACAGTTAAAGACATTAATATTTTATTTAAAAATAAGAGTAATATTTCTTGTATAGTAGAGTTAAAAATTATAGATGTTTTAGAAATACGATTAACGTAACAAGAGCTCAAATTAATATGATATAAAATGATTACAAAGAATATAAATAAAAACAATTAGTATTTGAGAAAACAGTACTGAGAAGTAATAACTATTAATCTTTTGAGTACGTACCATATATAGAAAAAAGATTTAAAAATTGATTTTGAAACATATTAATAGACTGAGTAGTCTAAAAATGAGATTTTTCTTTTATATACTATTTAGTAGCATAGAATGTTTAGTTAGTAAGGATGTATATATCTTAAGCCTTACGGCATTATAACAAATAATAACTAATGTTTTTTAAATCGAAGTCAGTGCCATGCGCACATATTTTTTTATAGTATCAAATAAATTTTAATTACTGTTTCAAGTTCCGTAGAGTTCTTATTGCAGATACACCTGACCCCCTATTTAAATGTTATATGTTTAAAGAATTTGTCAATCTTGAACGTGAGACCGTTCACACCTATTTATGTATATGTAACGTTGTTTAAATTTGGTGCTCCAAGATCGAAGGACTCCACAAATTTAAATTAAATTAAATTTGCCAAATTGTCACGTTATAATATATATAAAAAATATGCATAAAATGAATGGCTTGTATAAGTTAATGATTGATCTCCATTAAGTAGTGCTCAAGTTTCCAAATTTTTAATATTATGATGTCCGTAATTAAAACATCAGAGCAGGTTTAGTGTGTATGAGGGTACACCGTGGACAAAAATTTTCAACATTTCCTATTGAGCGTTGCTTAGAGTAAAGCTGCGAATCTACAGTGTACGTTTCACAGAACAAACACGCGGAAAAGAAGGAGCGCTCCGAAGTCACTCATGGACCCTCAGCATCTTGCAGAGGGTTCATTCCCTAAAGACGGAAAGTCTGTCTATGAATCGTTCCTCTGTAAACACGTGCAGTTACACTGCCCAGCGATCCACAGGAAGCAAATCGCTATCCACGCTGGACACTTTTTCGGCTTGCCCGCGTTATGTTGGTATGGGTTTCGGTACTTTCCATTTAAAAAGCGTGCAAATGTAAGAAAATAAACATGAATGAGGCCAGAAATAACGCGAATTGTGTGTGTGTGTGTGTGTGTGCGCGCGCGCGCTCGCGTGTCTTCCCTGCCTTTTTATTGCGGTAGTCATAATAATAAAATGGAAACGTAAACATTACATAACTGAGATATGCTTGCCTGCCACGAACGATATAGTTTCTCTCATACATGATTTACATTAAAATGAAAAAATTATAATTTTATTGCCTGGCAACAAAATTATTTTATTTTTAACAATTACCATTGTTTGAAAAAGTTTAGATGAATTTTCAAGTACTTTACTGTTGTTAAAACGTAAAAGGTTGCAGGTAAACTACCCCTTCCCCTTAACCGATCTTCACCAAAATGAAAAAAACCTTGAGTTCTCTACAATTCAGGGACGTATGCAAAAAATTATTTGATTCTGTTTGAATATGCGGCAATTATCGTTCATCATAGAAAAAATTACCCTTGTGAAAACATAAAACGTTGCAGGTAAACTACCCCTTTCCCTTAACCGATCTTTACCAAAAACAATAAGTCTTGAGAACTCTACAATTCAGGGCTGTATGCGAAGCATTATTTGATTCTGTTTGAATTTGCGGCTGTTATCGTTTGCCAAAAAAAAATTACCCTTGATAAAAAAAACCGTTGCTGGTAAACTACCCCTTTCCCTCAACTGATCTTCACCAAAAACAATAAGTCGTGAGTACTCTACAAATCAGGGCTGTACGCAAAAAATTATTTGATTCTGTTTGAATTTGCGGCTGTTATCGTTTGCCATAGAAAAAAAATCTACAGACACACATGTAATGACCAAAAACTTTAAATTTTAAATTTTGATCAAGAAGTGCGTTACACAAGTCGAGTCACCCCAACCCAAGCCAGAAGTAATAAATAAAGAGACAACTTAACACATGTCAACTAGACGCTTGCTAGGAAACAATGTGAGAACGCCTGACACAACACTACAATAGAAAGTAAGGATCGACTGTGACAGACTCGGTCCAACTCAGATTTACAACCCCACAACAAACTAAACAAAGGATACAGCACGGTGGCGCAGATACGGAGAAATTGTAGCGAACACACGCTGTAAGGTTAATTTGAAGCGTGTCAGAAATAAGAAAAGGATACTCACACATAGGGTTTAGGAGAGTCTTACCCGTATGAAAACAAAGCAGTTTACACCGAGTAAATGCAGCTAGGATGTGTGCACAGCATGGAAACATCGTACGGATGACAACTAGTATTTATGACGGGAGACCGGAGTGGCACCTTGGGAATGACGACACGCATGGAGCTGCTAATTGACGAAAAGGGGTCGTGGGAAGTCAAACAATAACGAAATGCTACGCATTGTTCACGTGAGAATAACAGCAGACCTCGGAGCATACTCGAACAAAAGCTTGATGGACAGGCGCGGAATTGCTCTACATTCTAGGAAATGGTACGGAGCCCTTTCGTCGTGTACTTGAGGGGATGCCCGATAACCAACCAGAGTCCAGCATCTTCCCAGGACGCAAGTGGAAAGGACTGTTGTCATGATAGCAACGCGAACAGCGAATCAGGGGTCGAGAACCATAGTTCTACATAGTGGTAGGAATTTATCTGACCTATCGTGGTTGACCAAAGGCGTATTTGCCAGGACATTGCATTATGGTAAATGAAGCTTAATAAAAACAGGGCACGCGGAGCCTCAGTCTTAATATATTTTTCAGTCTTTATATAACTCTCAGTCTTACTCTAATTTTCAGTCTTACTAAAACTCAGTGACACAGTACTTTAGTCAGTTAACATAGTACTTTCAATTATTCACAAGTTATTCAGTATCAGTGTATTAGCAGTTACTCAATCATGCAGTATACTTCAAGTGTTAAAAACTTTCAGTTACTCAGTTTTATTCAGCTATCGCTTGTTAAGAACTAAGTCATTTATTCGCAAGTTAGTCAGTTAATCAGTCTTCATTAATAACAGACTCACAAAACTTTACATCAATATTTTACCAAGTTACGGAAGTGTACCGCGGCAACGTAGTGCGAAGTGTTATAAATACCGCCAAGATTCAAGCACGATATTATAATGAGACAATACGTCATGTAAACTAAACACAATACATTAACGTATATAGACGCACGAAGAAGTTTGACGGTAGACAGTTATCTATACACGATCATTAACAATGAATGCACTTATGCTACACAAAACTTTATAGACTTTCATGCTAACGGCCGACACCAACGGAGGATACACACACACCGCGAGTGAATCTTATCCGCGAGTGCTAAGTGATGACAAGCATCGGATCTACACAACCTTTACTCATTTGGATCATCAATGGAAAGGAGCCTTCGCCGATGGAGTTTTGGATAATCCACTTTCACAAGTAAATCTTTATGTTATTACTGTTATAATAACTCTGCTGTCCTGACTCTTTTCAAAGAAATTACACCTTGAGAATTTAGATTAATTACTATGGTAATATTAAACATAAAGCTATTCATCTGGGGCAAAATGAACGCATTAGTGTAAGATTAATATATTGATTGTCTATGTTTATGTATATTCATTGTGTTATATATATATGTGTGTGTTTTCAGCGAACGACGTAATGAATTCATATTGTAACTTGTATTCTTATATATATATTTTTCTTTTATTGCAGGGCATAATTCATATCCATATGTCGGAAGTTTTCTTTATTTGAATAATGTTAAATAAATAAGTATTTATTTGCTAAGTATTTATGCGTTCATTATTGTCATTTTACCTTGTAACAAACACTAACGTCAATTGAATTATTTGTCGTAAATTTTCCTCTATCGTTTTTATACAACTATAAGAGTCTCAGTGCAGTAATTATGCTAAACGTTAAGGAACACAGTCAATCACATCAAATTAATTAATATATTACGTAATTTGAATTAATTTGACATAAATTAACCTAATTGGATAATTACATAATTAAATTCCATAATTAGCATAATTGCACAACAAATTTACATTAGAGTCAAATTTGTTAATTATATAAATTGGCGTGGCCAACCGTGGGGTTCCACAAATATCAACTACATTTCCAATTAATTATATAAATTGGCTCCCAAAGAACGTGGGGCACAACAAATTAGAGTAACAGTTCAATTTGTTAACTATACACAGACATATAAACAGATAGATAGACAGACAGACACACACACAGACACTTTTCGAAAAACGACTTTTTTCATGTTTTGAGTGTAGTACAATCAGAATCTGCAATAATCTCGAAACGATTTTTTTTGCCATCACCATACTTCCATTTCCTTAAGGAATATGGAAGTAAAAATTACAAAATCTACAGTACTTGCAAAAATAAAACGGAACGGAACTACAAAATTTAATGTAGCTGTGTTCTCTTTACTCGATTTGTTTTACAGAAAAACTAGTTTGAAAAAAATCACTGTGTACAGAAAAACATAATCTAGGGCTAAATTATAAAAGATATAAAACTACTTTTGAGTTTCGAAATGTTTCGTGAAATTTCCAAATAGAAAGGAATTTTGTGTGTTCTCTCGCTAACAGATACCAGAAACCTAAAGTCGGCGGTTCTTGGTAGTATTGGCTTCATAAATATCCTAGAATGTTTTCAAACGCCCCTAATGTGCACCCCCCACACAAACACACACGTTTTTAATAATACGTTCCAAAATGTATATTCGTTATAGTGACTTTGTACAATACATTGCAACGTCTAATGCAAATGTCAGAATTTCAAACCATTAATACTTCCAACATTTTAACTACGGGCATATCTGGACAGAATATTATTGCTTTTCCCGTTGCAGCCAGCTACGAACCACGTTATTTCAACCGTTTTTTTTTATTTGTACAGTTAATTTTAAATAACAGTGATTTTTCCAAATCATTAATACTTCCAACACTTTAACTACGGGCATATCTGGACGGAATATTATTGCTTTTCCCGTTGCAGCCAGCTACAAAACTACGTTATTTCAACCGTTTTTTATTTGTACAGTTAATTTTAAATAACAGTGATTTTTCCAAACCATTAATACTTCCAACACTTTAACTACGGGCATATATGGACAGAATATTATTGCTTTTCCCGTTGCAGCCAGCTACGAACCACGTTATTTCAACCGTTTTTTTTATTTGTACAATTAATTTTAAATAACAGTGATTTTTCCAAATCATTAATACTTCCAACACTTTAACTACAGGCATAGCTGGACAAAATATTATTGCTTTTCCCGTTGCAGCCAGCTACGAACCACGTTATTTCAACCGTTTTTTTTTATTTGTACAGTTAATTTTAAATAACAGTGATTTTTCCAAACCATTAATACTTCCAACACTTTAACTACGGGCACAGCTGGGCAGAATATTATTGCTTTCCCCGTTGCAGCCAGCTACGAGCCACGTTATTTCAACCGTTTTTTTTTTTGTACAGGTAATTTTAAATAACAGTGATTTTTTATTACTTGTTATCCATTTGTGGCTATAGCCTAGATACTATTGTGCAATTGCAATTAGTTTACAACAGCAGCCTACTGTAATGTCTTTACAACCTAATTTCAAATTTGAAATTATTTCACATTTACTGTATTTTGGGTGCAATTTATAGTGTTAATCGTCTTTTGCAGACTACCAATGAACATTCAACTCTTGTGTTATGCTCACAAAATCATTCGAGGTTTTTACAGGAATTACACGTTGCCAAAGAATCTACAGATTATTATTAGCGTGACTTACAAGTCTTAGTCACCAACTTCTACACAGTTCTGGTCGTAACGTTTAATGAAAATTTCTAAGGTTAATTAAACTAGGAGCTTCCAGGCGGTCTAGTGGCTACCGCGGGCGATTGATGTGTTCATGGTCCCGAGTTCAATTCCCGGCGGAGGCTCCGTACGGCGTGCACTCAGCGTTGTGAGACAGAACTGAGTAGCCGCCTGAGATAACATCGGCGCCTCCTGGCTGCGGATACCGCAACTACCGGCTGGCGGCGCGTTGTACTAGCCATGCAACCGTCACGCTAAACACAAAAGCCGTGCAGCCTGCCTTGGTCCTTAACGGACTGTTGAGCAGAGGTTATTTATTATTATAATTAAACTAGACTTCAAAGATGTTTCAATAAGAATTTGGATATTTTAATGGTATAAGTTGTTTAGATTCAATTAGTGAAAGTTTTAGACTTAAAAATTTATTGAAACAGGTAGCAGCTCACTACATGTGTGATAGAGACTTTTCATCTTCATCATCATCCCTGGTGCTACAACTCATTGCTGAGTCTTGAGTCGCGATCTGACAATATGGCTCTTCAGTCTCTCAATCCAAATAGTTTGGAATCATTGCTCACATTATCAGCCCATCACAGCTTTTGCCTGCCTCTCTTTCTTCTTCCATCCACCTGCATTGTCATTCATTTCCTGGATTTTATTTACCGTCAACTTCATCAAATACCTGTCCCAACTCAATCTTGATAACTTAATATATATTTCATAATGTCTACATCCCTAAAAATGTGAATAATTCTTTATTGTAACTTCTCTGTAACAGACCTATTTCCACACTGGACCATACATTTTCCGTAATTGCTTTTTTTGAAAAGCTAAAAGTTGTCTTTCATTTACTTTAGTGGTGGTCCATGTTTCTGCTCCATATGTCAAGACTGGTCTTATTAAAGTTATATAGAGATTGCATTTTGTTGATCTTGATATTAATTTACTACTAGCGCACCACTTTTCATTGTGTGTATGGTCACCAAGTTGCAATGGTTAATCTTTAAAATAGATTAGATACCTGTTATTCCTTCATGCAACTTACTTTGGTCGCTAGGCACGACGCGTTTCAGGGTCAAGGTCCCATCTTCAGGTGATGATCACTCGGGTCGAGCTCGTCAGTTCATAAAAACACACACACATAAAAAAACACTGAATTCAAACACTCATACTGCGCATCGTCCCCTTTCGCGCAGTATGAGTGTTTGAATTCAGTGGTTTTTATGTGTATGTTTTTATGAACTGACGAGGTCGACCCGAGTGATCATCACCTGAAGATGGGACCTTGATCCTGAAACGCGTCGTGCCTAGCGACCAAAGTAAGTTGCATGAAGGAATAACAAGTATCTAACCTATTTTAAAGCACCACTTTTGCTACTGAACAAGGAATGCTGTGACGTATGACATTCCGCTGCATGCGTCACTGTAGTACTACACATTTAAAATAACAAATATATAATACACACATTTAAAATAACAAATATATAATACACAGTCAACTAATAACAAAAATACTAATTAACAAGTAAGAAGGTTTGTAAGTTATGTCGTACCTCATGAAAGTGGTTGGACCAATTCCGAGTCTGTTTCAGACTCATCGTTGTCATCGTTGTCACTAGCAGGTTCACTGTATTCGTCATCCACTGTCATCACTGATACCCCCTGTTTCAATTATACAACTGTTAGTAATCAGTAATGTCTGATGTAATGCCATCTGTATCCCAGTAATCGTTCTCCATTGGTATAATGTGGTCTTCATATCCTGTACAGTCACACGGTGTAACTGATTCAAGTGCCATTTCAGTAAGTTTCTCAAGCGCGTCTAACGACAAATTTCCTGTTTCATTATTATCTATTATACGCTTCACATTCGCCCATGTTAATTCAGTAGCGTTCAGATCGCGCATATAGGGTAGTAATTGAAGAGGTGTGTGACCAAAAGCTTCCAAAATAGCGTCAATTCTAAACGTATTTTCTTTTAGTCTATGTGCTTCTGTAGGACAGTATAGATCTTGTTTGTGCATTTTTTCATCACAGCAAACGCCTTTTCTAAAAAGACACTGTCTCATTTTTCTTTTACAGGTATTTAGACGGGATCTTGTCAGTTTGAGTACAGTGATAGGTAGGAGCATTGTCCATTACAACTAAATTATTTTGTTGGTAGGCCTAAGTTTGGTAAAAGCTTTTCATTAACCCATTTTCCAAAATCAACGCTATTCATTTGTCTGTGATAGTCTAATCTAGTCGTGATAGACTAGACGAATCGGCTTTGAATGCAAGTTTTGCGTTAAGCGTAAGTCCATTTCTACTCCCTGCATGCAATAAATCTCTTCGCTCCACTCTGATTAATGTGAATATTGTATTCGACACTCCGTCACCAAACACCCTTTCTGATGCGTTAAATTACTCTCTACCCACGTTTCATCTATGAACCCTATCTCTCTATTCTCTTTTCGATATAGTTCAGACTGCGAAAGATAGTAATGCTGCCACATCACGATTTATACTCTTTCAATTAGTAGAGTTCATTTACTATTAAATCTTTTCAACTTAAACCCTATTTTCTTAATCATTTTTCGTAATGCAGTGTTACCCCACAGAAAATATATTTTTTTCTTTCAGCACGGGCAGAAGTTTTGTCCCTGTCGGCACTTCTTCCTGCATCATGTAAAAAAATCATGAATAATTCTTCAGATTACACATCTGTCAAACTCGTCCACATTTACTACACTGTGATATGTATCAAAATAAAAATTTTGTTTATTTTTAAAATTTTATTTTGTTTATTTATTTATTTAATAAATTTTTAATTAATTATTTTAATTATGTGTATGTATTTTTAATTCTTTTATTTATTGTTTTTATTACCTTGATCACTGAGTATAAACAGAATTATGTCTCTGCGTTAAATGTATTGTCTCCTGTACCAATCGATTAGCGGTTCTTCTTTAGTTTGAGGTGTGTACTCCTTCCACGTTGGTAATTTCCGCTTTTCTGGTAGTCCAGGTCTTAAATATTGTTTTATATTATTCTATTTATAAGTTTAGAAATAAATAGAAGTCAAAATTATGAAATTCCAGTATTTATTTAACAAAATAATAATGTATCGATTTTAAATCGATTAATGAATCGATAAATTTCAGACTCGTTCTCAGGGCGAGTGAATTTATTATACAAATTATTAATATCAAGTCACAGGTTCTTTGAGCTGTTATTTTATAATAGTCAGAGAAAGGGCAAAGTCTGGAAAGTATAACACGTACAGTAAAAATCTTAATTGTCTAAAATACAAGTTATTATTTAATATATAATAATGAATGATTATAAAATTTATGCGAACCCACGCGAATGTCGAAGTCTGGCCGTGGCTACAGAGAATTGTGGGAAGTCAAAATGGCCGTCTTCGTTCTGCGTATGTAGTCGGCTTCTGCACAAAGGAATCCTCTTCAAATAAATGTTGCTTTTCCAAGGTTTCCTCGTCCCAGCAGTAGTGGTTAATTCCTCTGGTGATAGTGTAGTTGTCCTGGATCAGTGGTCAGTGATTCGTTTCAATAATCTGCGTTGAATAGTGTTTTTATTTCCCTTTAGTCCATAAGGTCGATAATGGCAGATTTTATCTCGGTATTCAGAATTATCGTTTATATGTGTTAAAATAGTTATTACACTTATTACTGTTCAGTATTGGTTTTCATCAATAGTTAAACTGGTTGGTTTCACTGAATCTATTGTTTATTTATGTTTTTTTCAAAATTCGCAAGTTTAAATTTGATAGGTTTGGTTTCTGTCAACCATCTTTTTCTGCTCTCGTTATATGTGAATTAATTGCAGGAGCTATCTGTGATGTGTCCTACTCAACGTATAACAATCAACTGTTTTTCTTTCTTCTTCATCCAAAACGTCCTGGCCCAATTAATATAAAAATAACATTGTTTTAAATCTCTGGAATTTCCGCTTACATAATTGATTTTTACATTATATGACTGAATATATTTTTACTATTTAATTTTATTAAATACCTAATACATAATCTCTTTTTTAGTTAATTCTGCGTGATTTAATACCAAATATGATACTTTTACAATGTTTTCTATCTCAAAATGCCCTATTTACTGTATTTCTGGATGTTGGCCTTAAATTTTACTTTCTTTAAATGGTTTACCATCTTTACTATTTTATAATTATTATTGAACAAGATCCCTGATTGAAATAAAATGTTTATTTCCCCTTAATTCCTTGTAATTGTATGAATTGGTTATCTTTTTTAAATATTATCTTTAATTTAAATCTTCCCCTTAGGTTCCAGTGTTATTACACTTGCATTTTTTCTAATAATCTTTTATACATTTCTTCAATATCTTTATAAATTATTGGTACTGTTAGAATACACTGTGATTGATTTACATTATATAAATTTCATCAATTTACTTAATTTACTTAACTTATTTATCAATTATAAGGTTGTTGAGATTTACCATTTGTCCAGATTTTACTTTTGTTCACATATAATGTTTTATGACTATTACAGCTTGCTTATACCCCTTCTGACATTCTATTCTTATACAATCCTAATTAAAATTCCCTTACTTAACTACAGTAAGGTTTACTATTAGTTAACATTATTAAACATAATAAATATTTTATAATAACAAAAAAATTGTACTCAAACTCAGACATTTCAGCCTTGAGTTCATTGACCTTAATATAAACAAAACACATCTGTCCTTTCATTATTTAACTTATTTCTTAAAACTAATTTTTGTGCAGTCTTGGCTGTTTTTGTTTTATTTTGGGGATGTACCCTTGGTCACTTCACTTATTTATTGCCTGCTCTTATTTTATCTTTTATCATTTTAAAGAATGTTGTGAGATAAAGAGTGGCACTTACTTAGGAACATTTTGAGTCTATTTTCATAATAATATTCTACAAAATATTATTTCTGAAGTCAATACAAAAACTTTAAAGTTGTGTACAGGCACAAATGTACTAAGTTTAAGAATTTAATCACTGACACATGAAGTTTATTTAACATAATAAAATAACTTGCACTGGTACTTTTTTAATTATACTTCTAGACACTTTTCCTTATATGTACTTTACATTAGTATTTATTTTATGTGTTATACTTTTTTAGGGATCTTTAATTTTTTTGGGGTTTTAATTTTTTATTACTTGGTTTCCTTTTGGGTATTTCCCTAATTTATCTTATCCTACTACCTGGTTTCTTCCAAAAGCAGTCCTTTTATTATGGATTTCGGTTTCTTCTGGGTATTTCCTTACTTACTCCTATCCTACCTGGGTATTTCCTTACTTTATTATTTTTTATCACTCATCATATATTGCATAGTTGGTTTTAATTGATATTCTTTCTTCAGACTATGATTGCACTTTACTGTGGTCCTTAATTAATTTTTAATGTAGTTTTCTTTGATTTAATTTTATTTTTAATTTATTTATGATCATTTTTTCATTCAGAACAATGTGGATTATCTGTCATGCTACAGATACGGTCTGGTTTTTTGCTTTTTCCGGAGTACTTTAACGTTGATCCGGGAAATTTTCTAAACGCGTATTATTTTCTATCCAGATTTTTAAAGTGAATTCTAAAACACCAGTGTAATATGATGCTTTTGCTTAACGGTATAGAAATAAGTCCCTTTTCTTGATTCATCACATTTTTCAATAATACAGAAGCGTCTCTCTCTTTCAATAAAAGAGAAGGACAGGCCTATAATTTCTCGTCCTTCGGAATGAATTGTTTTGTTACTTTTTTGGAAAGTCAGGACAACGTCTAGAGTGGTACGGTGTACAGATGAAACAATACGACATGAAACGGTTCGCGCAGACCGTAGTGGGAAGCAGGGAAGGCGGTGTAGGAAGAAAGGCGTGAGGTGACCAACCATTTTAACATTACTTTTTAACGGATTCTCACTCTGCTTCAAATTGTCTTGGGTGAGCCCCCTTCTTTTAATCTTAGCTGTCTAGTCTCTCTTGACTGACTCTTGTTCTTTCCAACCCCGACGCTATTAGAGTACTCGAGGGTGTCTTTCTTTTTTCATTCTAATTTTTTAATTGCGTAGGAACCATGCGGTAGACAAAACATTCGGATCTAGTACCCCAGGTGGCAGACCAGATTCTCTGGTCCACCCTCCACCATAGAGGTCAGCCCCTCGGATTCTGGGGGGCCAACTATCGCATTCAGGTGATCCATTTGGAAGGAGCTCCAAACTAAATAGGACACCACCATCGCTTGGAGCGGCAAAACAACTAACAAATTTGGGGGTTGGAAAGAAGGGCGAGCTGAAAATTCAAACCTCATCACAAGCCGACATCGTAAAAATTGAGCGAGGAAACGCCGAATTAAGAGGCAGGCTAAATGAATTGGAAGAACTAATGAAGCAGTTGCAACAGAAAGTAGCGAGCCTAACGCAGGAGAATGAACAGCTGAAAACATTGGTAACAGAAAAGCAACTAGTAATACAGAAAACAATGCTAGCAAACAACATCCCATTGAATATAGTACTGATGAAGAAGAGCTGGTTAGGGAAACTGACTGGACTGTGGAAAGAAAATTGAGTACTAGCAAAAAGCGTAAAGCCGAGTCCTCACCGGAGGTAGAGGTAAAACCACACCCAAAAGAAGGAGGACAAACTATCGCCAGTCAAAAGAAAAACCAAAGTCCTCAGACTATACAGAGTGTTAACAAAAAATAAAAAACTACACCCCCGCCAACAATCAACATTTTTGGAGTAGCAAATTTTGCTTAAGTCGAAACCCTGATGGCCTCAGTTACAAATGGACTGCAGAATAGAGGCACAAAATAACAATGCCAGAAAATACTCATTCCAGACTGGCTAGGGCACTGGATGGTAAATTAAACGCTGAGAAAAAGCAGTGCTATACATATGAAGATAAAAGCCAAAGGCCCATTAAGATTATGGCTAGAGGACTTCACCCAACTTGTGAAAGGCAAGATATTATGACGGATCTGCAGCAGAAGGGCTTCAAGATAATTGATCCTGTGAATATCATCAAAAAAGAAAAGAAAGAAGACGAACAGGGTAATCGGTGATAAGTAGGTAAGGGCTTCCTCTATTCATGCTTACATTCGACCGCGAGGAGGAGACAGAGCGTGTTCACAACATACGATCAATTCTTAACATGAAAGTTAAAATTAAACCGCTCCGGAAAACCTCAGATCTGATACCGCAGTGCAAAATATGTCAAGGTTTCACAAGCAGAGAAATTGCTCTCGAGAATCAATGTGTGTCAAATGCCTTGGCAAACATCTTACCCGAGACTATCCGGTAAAACAAGATCAACTTCCCACATGTGTAGGGAGCACCATCCTGCAAACTACAGGGGGTGTGAGGTAGCCAAGCAGCTAAAACGCATTAAAAATCAAGAGCTGAGCATTAGAAAAACTAGCTGAGCAACTTGAAACAAACGCGAAACTCTCTGAACGCATATCCAGAATTGAAGTACGAATGAGGAGACTTACCACCATAAGTAAAACATAAATCTTGCATGACACTATAAGAATTTCTACATGGAACGCAAACGGACTCTTACAACATTTAGCTGAACTAGTGATTTTTCTGAACATGAAAAAAATTGACATCCGCTTGATCTCACAAAGTCACCTAATAAAAATTTCGTTCGTCAAGTTTCGCGGCTACAATTGCTATCATGCTGCCCATCCAGCGGATAGAGCCAGGGGAGGCTCTGCCGTCCTGATCAAATCTTTGATCGAACATTTTCAAGGCACGACAATTGAGGAAGATTCATTGCAAGTGGCAACTGTCAATATACAGCTGCTAAGCAGAGGAAGCTTTAAATATTTGCAATATATTGCCCACCGAGGCATAAACTGAAAAAAGTACTACATTGTACTCTTTAGGTCTCTAGGCAACCATTTCATTGCTGGAGGCGATTTCAATGCGAAAAACACCTTCTGGGGTTCAAGATTAACGACCAAAAAAAGGTAGAGAGTTATTTAGAGCAGGGAGAGCACTAAAACTTGACTTCCACTCAAGCAGTACACCAACATAGGCCTACTGGACAGCAGACTTCAATAAATTTCCAGACTTGATAAATTTCTTTGCTGTGAAAGGAGTATCTGGACATTATATATATGTTGAAAACACGGAGGATATTTCATCAGACCACTCACCGGTGGTCTTGACAGTTAATGCGCAGGCGGCAACACAAGAAAACCCACCCCGGCTGACGAATAGCAAAACAAACTGTACCCTATTTAGACAGCTCCTGGAAGAATATATTGACCTCAAAGTCCCGTTAAACAATATATCCCAACTGGATGAAGAAGTTGAGAAACTATATGTATGCATACAGAAAGCATCTTGGAAAAGCACTCCTCAGGTTCAAGGAAAAAGCAAAATCGAGACAACTACCCGCCTTAGGTAAAAGAGCTTATCAGGAAAAAGAGAAAAGCTCGGAAATCCCGGCAGAGGGTTCGCACCCCGAAAATAAAAGAAAAGTAAATTTGCTCTGTAATGTGGTCAAAGAGCTGATAAAGAAAGTTAAAAATGAGAGTGTTCACCCATTTCTTGGTGAACTTACGGCACAGAAGGACACGGACTACTCACTGTGGAAAGCGACGAAAGGACTGAAAAGACCGAAGAACCAATCATCTCTACTCAGGCAGGAGGATGAGTCTTGGGCAAGGAGCCTAAAAGAGAAAGCAGATCTCTTCGCGGGGCACCTTGAAGAAACATTTCGCCCACTGCCCAGACAGACAGCAGAGGAAAGTACTATCTTTGTACCTGAATTAATAACATTTATTTTACTATTATTATTATTATTATTATTATTATTATATAATGCTCTGTTACCATTATATAATGATAAAATAAATATTTTTGATCCAACTAAAGTTACATGCAACGGAATAAAATGCCACTTAATCTTCTGGAGGGGTCAGTGGCAAGGAGTCTACTGTAAAATCCTCTTACAATAGATGCTCCTGTTTAGAAGCCATAAAAATAACCTTTCTGGAATTGAAGGGGACAAGCAGGTAGGGGGGCACACACGGCCCCGTCCATTACCGGCAACCCCACAAAAATGTTCTACGCTCTGGTAGGACTATATATTTCTAAGTAGGGAAATTTAAAACTGCTAAAAACTGAAGCAGAGTATATTACAGCTTAAATCGAAACTATCGAGGTTAGGCCTCATGGACAGAAAAGAACTTGACTAACTGAAATGGACATACTGTAAAGAAAGAAAACCAGTATTACAACTAGCTGCCTAAAAATTGAATGTGATAATGAATAATTAAGAAAAGTAAGAACTAAAAACAATCTTTACAAATACTTACAATCACGCCTGTGTTTAAGAACTTGTTTAGCTTAAGTTCTATACAATAATCTTTGTCGTAACAAGATTCCTTAGATATAGCCAATTTCAAGCCTCGATCAAGGATGACAGCAAGTTGAAACCTATTAAGTATAGAATATTCAGACTAATGTTTAGATTCGTGTCAACTACAGGAAAGAAAAAAATTACACATTCTCTTTCCACGTCAATTTCTACTACTAAAAGAAAGTCTAATAATCATGTCGTAACGTGTATTTCATTGAAGAAGGGAAACGAGTCATGAGTTTAATTTCGAACGTTTGGCATTTGATTATCTGTCTATTCGGGGTACGTCGTAAGTTAACTTTTGAATGCATCAACCGATTTTCGTAAAACTTGAGATGCGTGTCCATATTTTACTCTTCAGAGATTTTGGGACTGATCCCTCAGAAGTAGAGTGCAGAAGGCAATTTGTGAAAAAAATCGCAAAAATCAATTTGGGGCATCAAATAAAACCAAAATATGAATATAGTGTTTCAAAACATCTGCTTGTCTCGTTTACAGTCTGACACCTGTGTCTATCGCCAAATGTAAACTAAAATTTCTAGTCTTGCTTCTAAGTAACAATTATGATATATAAACATTACTTACAATTGACAATTACAACAATTGGTATTAATTCTGTAAAAAGATCGAATGTCTCATGAACATACTGTAATTGACAACACATAAATTTGGTAATGAACTTAATGTGTAATGGACTATGTACTAATTATACAAAAGGAAAGCATTCACAAGTTTAAAGTGTTTTGGTGCGTGTATGATTAATGCTGAACTTCAAACAATTAATATTTACATGTTCAGAATATCCAACAGTGTAATACTTCTGTAATCGACATGTATTAACATATAATCTGAATTAAGCCTAAACAACAACATAATTGACAATTGTACTATGTTCAAAACAAGTAATTAACTTGTAGAAAATAAAACGTTATAACAGTTAACAGTGTGTATCCGCTGGAGTTTTTTGTTTCCACCTCCAGCGCAACGTTCACAAGCTGTGATAACACGTGATCGCTCGGCGGGAATCGACGACGCGTCATCCTGTTTCACACAGACAACGTTCATAAGCCATAAACATGTGGTCGCTCGGCGAGAGTCGATTGTGTCAGCCTGTTTCACACGGACAAAGTCCCCCCCACAACGTTCAGATTCTGTGTTAACATGTGGTCACTCGGCGGGAGTCGATTGGGTCATCCTATTTCACGCAGACAACGTTCATAAGCGATAACATGTGTTTTTAAAATTTTTTTTAAAATTTTTACCTTAATCCGTCTATGTGACCGCTTGGTTTCTGTCTTCTTACGCGTTTCGGATTAATTTAATCCATCATCAGAGAGTAAAAATTCGTCGGTTATGACTTCGTTAAAACATTAAAAGTGACACTAAAATACATATGACTTCGTTAAAACATTAAAAGTGACACTAAAATACATTAAATTAATCCGAAACGCGTAAGAAGACAGAAACCAAGCGGTCACATAGACGGATTAAGGTAAAAAATTTTTAAAAATTTTTAAAAAAATTTTAAAAATTTAATTATAATAATTGTGACGCGGATACCAGTACAATGACTTTAAAAAAGATAACATGTGGTCGCTCGGCAGGAGTCGATTGGGTCATCCCGTTTCACGCAGACAACGTTCAGACTGTGATAACACGTGGTCGCTCGGCGGGAGTCGATTGGGTCATCCTGTTTCGCGCAGACAACCTTCATAAGCGATAACATGTGATCGCTCGGCGAGAGTCGATTTTTTCACAATGTCGGCCTCCACATTTTGCCTCCCACCCCCTATTTTTGGTAGGGATTACGATGATAATATGCAAATTACTTGCATAAATTAATAGATTACCTTAATTATGTAAAATTTGACTTTAGATAGCCCCGCGTTGTTGGAGCGCCAATTAATATACGATATTAATCGGGATGTAATTGATATTGTAATGCCCCACGTTCTTTGGGAGCCAATTAATACGGAGTAATTAATTAAATTGTGAATTCTTAATTACTTTAATTGTTAATTATGTATGGATTAATGAGTAGACCCTTCATAGGCTAATTACCACAATGTAATTAAGGTACAAATCTATTAATTACTCAGGTTGCTTCTTTAAGATTAATATGGTTCTTTATTTAATTGGTCAATCACTAATGTAGATAGAATCGTGAGTTAGTCGCCATTTACGACTGTGTAAACAAAATGTTAAATAAGATTTTAGTTCTCATGAGTATTCATTCAATACACATTAGAATTTATGTGGTTATAATAGTGATTTGATTTGTGAATTACACTGGGTTTTCTGATAATGATGAACGCATTATTAATTGCTTAGGTACTAATTTATTATATGTTAAACATTTCGTATTTAATAACAAACATATATATCTTCCTGGTACCTGTAAATACATACAACATATATATATATATATAACTTTAATATTTATACTAAATTTACCTCAAGATGTTTTTTCTATTTGGGACATGTTTCGAGAGTTCCTGTTCTCTCATCTTCAGCCTTCGCCATCTTCACCAGAAACAAGATGGCGAAGGCTGAAGATGAGAGAACAGGAAATCTCGAAACATGTCCCAAATAGAAAAAAAATCTTGAGGTAAATTTAGTATAAATATTAAAGTATTATATACATCAAGAAACGGACTGTAGCAGAAAGTGATTGAAATATATATATATATCAAAACATAAATTCCTCCTCAATTGCTCTCTGAAATACATACAACATATATAAAATACATACAACAAAATCAAATAATATTTACTTTATCTAATGCGTTCGTTCACCCAGATGGATTGGCTTTAATAGACCTCCGCTCAACAGTCCGTTAAGGACCAAGGCGTACCGCGCGGCTTTTGTGTTAGTGTGACGGTTGTATGGCTAGTACTACGCGCCACCAGCCGCTAGTTGCGGTATTCACAGCCAGGAGGTGGCGCTGTTATCTCAGCGCCTACTCAGTTTGCCTCACGACGCTGAGTGCACGCCGTACGGAACCTCCGCCGGGAATTGAACCCGGGACCACGAGCGCATCAATCGCCCGCGTTAGCCATTAGACCACCTGGAGGCTCGGCTTTAATAGATCATGATTATATATTTGAATGCAACCCCTTTTTAATAACTTTCTCATAATTACTCAGGTTAGATTCTTGGAAAGAGACAGGACAGTAGTTTGACTATACTAACAAGATCATAAAGAGTTACTTGGTAATACAGTGGAACTTAGTTATAACGTCATTGAAGGGACCAAAAAAATAATGACGTTATATCCGAGTGACGTTATAAAAGAGTCGTTATAAAAGACCCTTTTTAATCACTAGTAAGGAAGGAGAAATAAAAAAAAAGATCTTTGCATTATTAACATTATTCGTGATATTTATTCTAAAGTTTACAAACTGCATTTCATTTATACAAACAGCATGAAGAATATTTTAAAAGATCTAAAAGAAAGTACATGTAACTTACATTTAGGCTTACTGTCGAAAGTAATCCGTAATTTTCTTTTGAACGCTCCTTTCTCAAAAATAAATTCTTTCTGTTGTGCTGTGGAGATGCTGCGCTGCATTGAACGTGTCGTCAGACGTCTCTCTAAAGCAGTAAAATCGTGAAAGAGTTTCGGCGGCTCTCATTGCTTCCTGTACTGTCGGACAAACGATGTCGGCATCCTCCTCTTGCTCAGCATCTTCTTCAACACTATCTTCTGCTTCTATGTTTTTTACTTCCGCGATAATTTCTGCGTCACTCAGCACTTGGAATGTTTCTACTTGGTCATCCACTGATGCATAGGAATCAAGTTCATTTCCAAATTCATTTACGTCGAATTTCTTAATCCACTCCGAGAGCGGCAAGTCGTCGTCTTCGTCATCATCGGGTAAATTTTCATGTACGAGTTGTGCTTTACTAAAGCATTTTGCTATCGTCTTCTGTGTTACACAATTCCAAGAGTCGTCTAGGAATTGTATTGCATCTAAGGTGAAATTGTGGCAGGTTGTGCCGTGTCCATACATAAAATAATTTTTATTAAAGGTTGCTTGAGGTAGTGACACTTTAGGCATACAATGTATGTCTGTAGCCATAGACGTAGCGCGCGCACATATATACGTTTATATGAAATTTAGAGTAAAATATCTGAGAAATATTTGACGCTATAACAGAGTAATACAATATTTAGTGACGTTAAAACCGGGAATTTTTATAATGTTAAAGATATCAGTTTGACTGGACTTATGACAAAATAACGCTACACCCGAGTTGACGTAACAGCCGAGGCCGTAATAACCAAGTTCCACTGTAGTTTATCCGTTATTTCCATCGGTGCTATATCCCAGGTGATGACGATCGTTGAAAATGCTGCTCCATTGAATAATGATGATGATGATCACTTTCACTGGTTATTTGCACTCGCGTCGTTAACATAATAGTGTGTTATGTTATTCAATGTTCGCACGCTTCATTTCGTCTCCGCGTATAACCATGCTTGCTTAAGTGTTCTGTGTGTTTCTTTGTGTGACTACACAAGGTATTATTGTGTGGCTGTCTAATAGTGCCTTTGAATAAAAGTGTCTTGGTTACAGTAATTTATAGATATTATTGCATCGTTCACGCACATTGTGAATTACTGTTCGTTATACTGTTTTCTAAGTCGTAAACAATTATATATATTCTTAGTTAAATAAAGTTCAGTTCACCATTCCGCGTACTTTAAGAATTCACGGTTGTTCGATATACCGATTCACTTCGAAATTCACGTGACTGTTCTTGATATAAGTACGACACTTAGTAAACTTATGAGATTGTTTGTAACATTATAAAGTTAATCATGAGAGTTATGTGTCTCTCAAATACTTTTATAGTCCGGAATATTATAAGATTCTTCGCGAACTGTTTGATAAGTTATGTTAGACTCTCAAAGTTTCTCAATAAGACTGCGTCGCGAACGACTCAAAATTATTATAAGACTGCCGAAAATTGTTATAAGATTGACTCCTCGCGAACTGCTCGAGAATTATTATAAGACCTTAAAATTTATTATAAGACTGCCGAAAATTGTTATTAGACTGCCTCGTCCCGCGTTGGACACTTGGTTTTTATCAACGTCTCCCTACTAGAAATTTGGTCTCTGGCTTGTCCACGCCTAAGATTACTATGATAGGTTGAAACACTACCCTCTCTCGAAGTCTTTTCCCACCATTTCGAAGTCTTCCAGTCTTCTATCCTCTGATTTGTTCTTCTTCTAGTTGCTATGGAAACTGGCTTCTCTTTCGCTCTCTCTCGTGAAATACTTTGTTCTGATAGGTAGCTAGATATGTCCTTTGAATCGTCTTGTCCAGGCGTCACTCTCGTTCTGAGAACTGCAAGCCATACCCCGCATGTCAGTCAACTCATTGTGTCGAGTTTCCAGCAAGGGTTTACTCTAACATCTCGGGTATTGTTCGTTTCTGAAACTCTGCGTCCTGGCAATTAACCGTTTTCCATCCAGTGTCGACAGCTGTAACCTCCACGCTTTCTCGTTGTAAATCTCAACTTGTCACTTAGGGGTATATCCCGCTGTGCAACGACGCTGGGTCTCTTCATAATTTGTTGTTCGGATCGTTTCTAAAGACTGCAGTACGTCCTCAATCCTTTGTCCCTCGTCTCGTTTTTTGTAGTGACCTCGTTTCTTAGTTACAACCTTAAATGTATCCTTGCTTCGATTCTGCGTAAACGTACGACTGAGCCCAAGTACATTGTTCGATTTGTTACGGTGTCATAATTCTCCGTTGGCACGCTCCTGTCAACTCGAGTCTTCGTTCCTATTGTTGCCTCGTACTGAACACGCTTCTATTGTCTGATAGGGCGTTAGTTGTCACCTACCTCAATTAACTTTGTTTTATGGCTCTGTTCTTAGAGTCACTGCCACCGTAGCGTGAGAACAGACTGGTCAAGGAGGAAAATTCAATTTTTAATTTTTTGATTGCTATATCATAAGTTTAAAAAAAAAAAAAACACGGTTCTGTAGAGTAAACGTATTGACACGCATGCCAAGTTTTAAGAAAGTTGGCTGGTGCGTTCAAAAGTTATCGTGAGACAGACCCCAAATAGGCATAGACAAACAGACAAATGCCAAATGGTCGAGTCAACTTATACTTGACTAACTTTTGTCACCATATAAACTTCTTTTACGACTAAATGAATTATTGTTATTATTATATATTTATATTGTTAAAAAAACACAAGAGAACGCTTTTAGAAACAACGCTACACAAACTAAAAATAGATTATGTCCTGCAGATTAAGTTACAAAATACCCCTCCGTTGATGAAGTAGTCGTTGGGCTCCCTGAGAGAGAGAGAGAGAGAGAGAGAGAGAGAGAGAGAGAGAGAGTGTGAATGAGTGAGTGACGGTGTTGTCTCTCCCCACCAGGCACAGCTGCGTGGTCCACATCCTCGATAAACTCGATCCGATATACGCTTGTGTTCAAATATCCCAGAGACAAGTCTCTTTTTACATTCCTTGAGTATTAAAACTACTATTGAGAGCTCAGTAGGCAATAGGAGCAGCAGAATCACTGCTTCGCTACTGCATTGTGAAGCAATACTAGCATGGAGCTTCAATTCAGATCCAAGGTAATGGCTATAGACAAGCGTCCAGTGGACGGGGTAGCTTACGGGGTACAGTATCGTCACATTCACAATGATTCACTACAATTGTCACATTGATAAATACTGCATAGGACTACACTAAATGTAGGCCTATTTCGGAATAAATGGAATAATTTTAAACATCAACCACCCCTGTACAGAACAAACTGGAATTACTTATACCATTCCATAAGAAATTTCTTTATTAATCTAATTCTGTTTTTTCTTACATAACTAATTGTATATTTTTAAATTCCACAAGTTTGTTAAAAAACCTAGTGAACACAGTAGTAAAAAAATAAAGTATAGTAAAGAGTACAGTATTAATCATTATAATAACACCAACACAATGAAGCCTACTTTTTCTACGGCATTACGTCTGCTTTGTTTATATTCTTCCTTTTCTTCAATGCCAGATAGATTACTGTTATCTTCGCTGTCCGTGCTTCCCTTACAAATCAGTAGAATTATGCTATTCGTTATTTATGTTAATAATAAGACTCATTACATATCTCCATCTGTCACTCAGTAACTCGAATTTCTTGTTCTACCTACTTGATATGATTAAATTTTGTTTATCAATCCTCGCGCCCGATTTCAGACCTTTTATTCTCACGCAGGTGCACGATATCTTACAATGTAAAAGTTGTGTTAGGGGATAGTGTCCGGTTCTTCGCTCCAAAAATCGGATTCATTCAATTGCGTTTAATTCTGTGGAAGACTAATAGCACCATGTTCCTTCGTAACTAAATTTTCATCGATGACGTAGCGAACATGCCTGTGCTATACTAAAATAGTAACTCATAGGGCACCCATCAATTGAGCCCCGTTTAATCCCTAACCCAGATATTTTCCAATTCAACTCTCTCTCTCTCTCTCTCTCTCTCTCTCTCTCTCTCTCTCTCTCTCTCTCTCTCTCTCTCTCTCTTTCCCTCCCTCCCTCTCCCTCAGATATTCATTCGCTTTCTTAAGTGAATGTAACATTATGGAGAAAATGTTGAGTGAATAAGGCAATGTTCTTAAATGATTAGGAAGGGGCGACAAGAACATTAAAAGGCTGGAAATGGAGAAGCCCTAATAAGACGTTTCTGGCAAAAATATACTTTGAGACTCCGAAACAGTGATCTTCGTGGACCAAGAATTCACAACCATTATCCTAGTGAATAACTATGCCGAAGATTTATTTCTAATAGTAGGCCTGTAAGCAGGAAAAGAAAAGACGATTTCAAGGAACAAAATAGCATGTTAATAATCCGCAAACCCGAATGAGCAGACATTTCCTGTAGAAATAAAAATAGAAAAAATAAAGAAAAAGCGTAAAAAACATAATAAAAAAACAATATAAAATGAATCAAAATAAACTAATAAAAGATAAAAACAAACATAAAAATATTTTAAGCTTGAACAACTCAGCCTAAAGTTGTAAACTCTCTTGGGTAATTCCTGGCACGCGCATTCCTCAAATTTAGTGAGAGCGGCTGAGTGGAGTATCGCATTGTCTACTGCCCAGGAATAATGCTCGCCAGCATAAGCCAACAAACAACGTCTTACGATGACGTCTCGTTACTTTCGTCTTTTCTTATGCTTATTCTGTCTTTTGCAAAGAAATTTCAGATTTTTCCAGTCGTTATGTAAAAAAATCTATGCAAAACTTTGTATTATATTGTACTGTATTTGTATTTTCGCACATGCAACCAGCAAACGTTCGCTAATAATATAGGTCGTAACTTACAGAAATGTTTATAGCCTACAAGTAGTGCAGTTAATCTGTCAACAGCCCGGCGCGTGTGCAAATTTGCGCGTACGCAGGCAGGCGTGCATGAATGCGAAGAATTGACCGTCTAGCCCAGGAAATAGTCAAAAAATTTGACTTTAAAGGAAAAAATTAGATAAAAGCTAGTTTTTTGTACATGTGGTCGTTGAACCATAAGTTGTACGAAACCAATGAGTCTACCACTTAAATTTGTCCGGGGGTGATTTTACAGGGGTTGAAAGGGGTGAAAAACGATTTTTCGTATATAGCTTAAAAACAAAGTATTTTATTTAAAAATGTTTCAAATAAAAACTGTAGCTCACAAAATTCCCTATAATTTGGTGGGTGTCACATTCCTGTACGTCGAAGATTGTTGGAATAGGTAACAATTAAATCTTAGATTATACATTATCTTTTTGCATTTTGTGTGTATTGCATGCGAAGGTGAATCTTTTCTTTTTGGAGAGCCGAAGCTTGTGCGTAGGTAATGAGATGGGGATGACTTGAACGATGAACAAATGCCAGACCTTACCAGGAATCAAACCCTGAACCTCTCTAAAAGCCAGCGCCCTAACCACTAGACCAAACCGGTCGTCAATATTTAACTTAAAATATTGTCTCAAGGCGATTTTACCCACATTGAAATATGTAAAAATTTGTTTGTTTTTTCTTTTTGTTGATGCAAATGAAGAATTTCATCACTCGGTACTGGAATTATTTTAAATGACGCTATTAATTGTCTTAAATCAAAGGAAATTAGTGAAAACGATATGAAAAAATTGTCTGGGAAATTGTATAAGGACATTGTCATAAAACGTGAAAACAGAGTACGTCCTCTGAGTGCCGTTAATTCCTCTATAACGGTACGTGAAAAGGGTATTACTATACGAGCTCTATAATTCTCTATCAAAGAATGGTGTTGTGCAGAGAACCGAGTGATGATATATCAGAGTATTTTAAATTTGAAATTGCACCGTACCCAGTGTCTCCCTTTTCATGAATACGGGAAAAAGACCCACCAAGTCCGCTTTATATATGATGAGTTTTAAAATATCGATGACAATTTACTGAAAAAGACAGACATCTACATAATAGATGGAGTTTGTTTGTTGATGTCTGAAAAAATTGCCCACAAATTCAAAAAAGCAGGATACAGAATCGCTTACAAAACTACTAACAAAACAGAACACACACTATCAAAACGCACGCACAAAACACAAAACAAATTCGATCTACCCGGTGTATACAAGCTAAATTGCTCAAATTGCAATAAATTCTACATAGGCCAGACAGGACGTAGCTTCAAACAGAGATACATTGAACACACAAAGGCACTCCACACCACTACAGAATCCACCTTTGCAAACCACCTCATTGAAGCAAACCACACATATAAAAACATCGACAAAAACATGAACATTCTACACGTACACACAAAAGGCCGAAAACTAGACACTCTAGAACAATTAGAAATATACAAACACACAAAAACAAATAAAAACGACATCCTAAACGAACAGACACAATTCAAATCGCACGCATTATTCGAGCACATCTCACCACACACACACACAGCCTCGATCTTTCGAAAAACCATCCCGTCGCCAACAACAAGACGAACAGCGTTACCTACGGCAGCCTCTGATGAAGCCTTCTAAAGGTGAAAGCCGGTTTAGGCTGTAAGGTAAATCTTTATGATTTTACTTATAAAAAACTTAGTGTTCCGAGTCGTCAAACAATAGTGATATTTAGGCAAAATTAAAGCAAAATTATTTTCCCCGCAAAATTTGCAAATGGAATTTACAAATGTCGAAGGTTTCATCCTTCTAGCACATGCTTTTAGTGGCTGTGACACGAGTAGTTCAGTTCACGGGAAAGGTAAAAAACAATTACTAAAGCCTTTGGAGAATAACATAAATTCGGACAATGCTGTAGCAGTGTTTAATAGTGTGAATTCAAATAAAAGTGAAGTAGAAAAAGCTGGTGAAAAATGTTTAGAACTCTATGTTTGAAAGATGAAAGGCAAACACTAGACAAGTACAGATTTCAGATGTTTCAGAAATCTCTCAAAAAGCCATCTGCCAAATTAGAGCTGTTACCTTCAACTTCAGCAGCTGCAGCTCAGCATTCCTTTAGAGTTTACTACCAAGTTCAGAAATGGCTAGGCAACCATAACAGTCCAGAGGAATGGGGATGGGAAAGGAAAGATAATTTTTGCAGCCCATTAAGACTACATTAGAACCAACTCCTGAATCAATATTGAATTTTATTTCCTGTGGCTGCACGACTGACTGTTCTACTTTTCGTTGTCGCTGCCTAAAATCCGGATTGCAATGCACAGTTATGTGTAAAAATTGACAAGGATCAACGTTTCTTATTGTGAAATGCCAGGTAATAATATTAATATTACTGGTAGTGAAGAGATTAATATTGATGATGAAAATGAAAGTGAATTTCTTATTGATGATCTTGAAGAAACAAATGTCAATGAAAACAGTGATATTGAAGACTTTTTGTGACTTAAATTTTTATTATAAAAAGACTCTTACAAAAGGAACATCTTACCTCATTTTTAAAAAGTAGTGTATAATTTTCTTGTAATATTTTTTCTTGTATAATTTTTAAATAATTTCCATTTAATTCAATTTAAATTTACCATTTGTTATTTCTGAACAAATTATTTATTCAGTTGTAAAAATTTTACTTTATCTTAAGTGTTTGTTTTCGTAAATGTTTTGTGTTGATTCTACCTTCCTTTTGTGTAATTCACATATTTGATTTCATAAACTGATTGCTTTCTGATTTTGACATTTTATGATATGTGTTTAATTATCTAAATAATTTTCTTTTAATGACTATTTTGTACAGTCCAAGATTAATTTTTTCGTATTTTTACATCATTTTAATATTAGTCATTAAGTTCAGTAAAAGTGTTCAGATTTTAAATTCTCAATAATTATTGCATTTGATTTTTTTATTCAATGTTTTATTTATAAAAATTTTGTTTCATTTTGTGATCCTTTTACTATATTAGCCTATTCTTACTGTTGTTATTATAATTACAATTTTGTAAATATCGAAAGATACTTTTTCACCTGGAATAATAAATTATGTGAATTTATCAAAAATGTTTTTGTGAAATTTTCACTTCTTTGTAAATATTCACCCTCTTTAAAAAAAAAAAAAAAAAACGATCGTTCACATGCAATACACACAAAAATACAGTATACTCTTAAGTTTAAATGTGGCCTATTCCAACAATCTTTGACATATAGGAATGTGACACCCACCAAATTATAGGGAATTTTGTGAGCTACAACTTTTATTTGCAACATTATTTGATAAAATACTTCGTTTTCAAGTTATATGCGAAAAATCGTTCTTCCATCCCTTTCAACCCCTGTAAAACCACCCCTAGACACTTTTAAGTGGTAGACTCATTGGTTTCGTATAATCTGTGGTTCAAGGATCATATGTACAAAAAATTAGCTTTTATCTAATTTTTTCCTTAAAATTTTCTATTTTTCCTGGGCTAGTCCGCGCAGTTGATGAATTAGCAGGTCACACGCACAGTCGCATTAGAATTCCCCGGCGCAATCGATTAACACCCTTAACGGGGCAAGGTCAACCGTAACAAGTCGTCTGAAAGGATTACTGTGACTTTCAGATCAGTTTTTCGAAAGTCGAATTGGGTGCTGTCTCTATTTGGACATTGTGACATGGCGCGTTATCTACTACTAATAGGCCTACGCTTTTTCAAGGACGTTTGGTATTAATTTTCATGTAACCATATTAAATATTTTTCTTAATTCGTTGCACAGCGGTAATTGCTTAGACTTGAGCTTCATTTTCATGTCGTGAAGCAGGCTGGAATTAAAACTCATTGTACCGAATCATTATAACTTGATGGCCTTTTGTATACGGAACTTTAACTTCTTTAAGACTTCCTTTCTTATATGACCAACTTTCAGAATGCAAGTGGCTGCTGTGAATAATATAAATGTTGTCAATATAGACAATTGGCCGGCTCTATTCCTTACGTTTTTAATATTTTTTAAAATTTTAATCCACTGTACTGTATGTGGTGGACAACAACCGAAAGCGATCTATTTGCAGTTTTTCAGTTTAAACCTTATTGATTTAAAAATTTTAATTAAATTGTCATTTCCGCCTGGAAACAACCTCCTACGAGTACGAATGCACCTTTCAGGCACATTAAAGTTTAAAATTACTCGTCTAATAACGCCTTGCCGAATTAGCCTATAACATTTGTGAATTAACTTTAATCTGATTTTAATTACTTCAACAACCAAAGTAGTTTGTTTAACAAAACAAAGAAAAAATGTTTTAAATTTTAATCTGTTAATTTTATTTTAACTTTAACTTTCACAAGACCGTTTTGTACGCATTAACTTTAATTTTAACTTATTTAGTTTTTACCTCACTAACTTTAACTTTATTCAGTTAAAAATTTTTATGAACTTTCCCAAGCCTGCCGTTCGCACTTTAAGGGTGCTGTCCCCAAGTATATGTTTTAATAAACAACTCATAGTTCGTGTTAAAGTACGTTATTTTTAATTAAAATCCTACAACAAAATCTTGTATTTTTTTTTAAATTAAAGTCAAAAAACTGCTAGAAGATGTGCAAACCATAGAGATATTAGACTAGAGAAGTCGTGATATAGACAATTCTGTATGGCGATGAAGATAAAAATAGATTAGCTAATAGGCTCTAGCGACTGTGTAATGCTGCAAGTAGGCACGTTACTTACCGAATTTAGAGTTACAGTTACAGTTATTCATAAGCCTTATTTTAACACACGCAATGTGGCATACAAAAAGATCTACGTTAAACGATTACAGAAATGTTTAGCCTAATAGCTTTGGGGGGAGGATTGATCCACCTGATCCCCTCCCGTAGTTACGCCACTGTAGGAAGCAGTAGGTGAACTATCACTTAACGTAATACAGAAAATTACTACCATTGAGAGAAAGATTGCGCAGACAAGGTGTTAAACGGTTTGGTATTGGTTATTTCAGTGGTACAAAATAAATTTGTTATCGACAGTGATAAGACCTTGTTACAGATGAAATAATTAAAATAGTCATTTGGTTTCAAGTCGCGATTACGTTCTGTAGAATAAGCAAGAAACAGTAACATTGCGTTTCTCTTGTTAAAGTTTGATGTCGTAAACAATAAAATTAGTTTTTCAATTAATATACTGGTAAGAAAAGTTCACAAATTAATATTATCCTAATAATAATAATATTTATAATAATTATTATTTATAATAGAAGTACCAAAGAATTCGGAAGCAAGGAATTTTTTCAGTTTTTGTATTCAAGATATGTACCGTGTTAACGGAAACAATACAGGAGTGGAGGAGTGAGAGACGTAACCGAGAGCAAGGTCGAGAGATGGTAGTGTGGGAGCTGGTACCGTCTGCGCAATTTACGTTACGTAGCCTATAACTCTAGCGGCTTAATCCTTCGACATTTCTATGACAACTAATATGCTGATCACAGACTTCCCTTTACATTAACCCGTTGTTTGTCACCCGATTCTGCAGAATGTAACTGCCAGTTCGTCCAACAACTTCTGTGACATTCTAAAATGATTTTAAAATTTATCGTTATTCTATTTCAGTGTTCCGTACAAATTATACTTGTACACCTTCGACACATCCAACACCAACTTAATCACTTTGCAGGTTGAATACACTTCACATATGACGCAACTAGGCGCATCGTATCCAAAGATCTGTAAACCTAGGTATTTAGATCTTTGATCGTATCACAAGCGAATGGCTGGCGTTGCAAATACTGTACAACTGCAGTGCATAGGCAACGAGACGATACGAAACGAGACGATGCATAAACGAGGCCTCGTGGCGGGAAAATGCGTTATTAATGTGCAAATAAACATTCAATAAAATTGTTGACTATATGAACAGATGCAATACGATGCATGAATGAACCTATTATTATATTAACGCATATACAGAACAACTCCACACGAAGTTCAAGATTAAAGTTTGCCGTTAGCTCAAGTGAGGCTTTACAGACGTAAATACATCTTATTTTATCATTTACCTTGAAGTATATTGAAATCAATTCAAAAATTCAAAATACTGAAGGAAAAATAATAAAAATAGGCAATATAAGTAGACGCATGAGGCTGAGTGCATTGCAGAGGTTTATTATGACTAATGAGATGAACTGTCCCAAGTAAAACTTCATTCTTATGCACCAACGCACATACGTCTGCCAACATGTTTGTTAAAAATACATGACGGAACAGTGGCCTTAAATTAATAAACTGGGTCAACTGCTTGTTTACGGAACTATAAAACAGCGTTTCTCAAAATAGACGTTGTTGTAATTGTCAATTGTACTTACTGTAATTGTATCATAATTGTACTTGGAAGTGAAATGGAGAAGCATTGTCATTTAGTAACAATGAAACGAACAGATGTTTCGTACATAAAAATAGTTTTAGAGAATTTTCCCAGGGTTCAGATCTCACCCTCTTTCTTAAAAACAGGTGTCAGGAAGCAATAATCGTAAAGTTTAGTTTATGGGTAACCCCAAGTTACTTAAGACGGATGCAGCTGTGGGAGGTTAAAAGCCACTCTCTTAGATGAAAGGATGACAGATTTATGAAAATCAGAGGGAGTCTTATGAAGGACACAAGTTAGACAGGAAATATAAAATGTCACATAAAGTTGATACCCTTCAGGGGTGAAGTCAAATTAATTGGTCTCAGGTGTGAAGACAGATGTTGTCAATAGTTTGTCTTTGTAATTTTTGAAGTAACTAAAAGTAGTTACATTAATTTGTGAACTAAGTACTAGTAACTGAAGGTACTTAGAGTTTAAAAGAGTAATTGAATTAACTGACTTACAGTTTGCCAAGAGGAGTTTGTATAAAGTAACTTGTAAAAGTTCGTTTGTATTTTGCTAACCACAATAAATTGTCTTCAAGAAGAACGGTTCATTCTAATGATTCAACTTCACCTCCGGAACCACGTCAAACAAACAGTTGTAGCTTAGCAGCCACTCGATAGGTTACAGCAACGTTTGCAGAATCAATTGACTGTTTCGAGGACTGCTTTCATAAAACTAATTTTTTCATTTTCATTTTTTTTAATGAAGTAATAATTAACAAACAAATTTCAGTAATCTCACTTATACAATTTATAGTTATAATATTACATACACTTGACGATTACAACACCAGGGGGAGGGGAATTCGATAAGCACAAGTGAGTACAATGTATGTACAATACAACAGATTTCTAAGCATAAAATAAGAATTTCGATCTGAGTTTTTCCACGGATGGTTGCGGTGAAATAGTGAGGCGTCTTTGCGCCCGTGACAGCTGCCGTGCTCGTTGTGTATCGAGTGGCTGCTAAATTGTGGCTTCGGAGGTAGGCCTATAGTCAGATATTGAAATGAACATGTTTATATGTAAATACAATTTATTGATTTAACGTGTCTGGTAATACTTCCCCAACTTACATTGTCTTTCAAAAATCTGTCTTAACACATTGACTTTTGTCCCCTAATATCTGGTGCTCTGATACATAGTACACTTGAGTAGCCTTTGACAGCTCATAAACTACAGTTCTCGATTTTTGTTTCCTGGACAGGTACACATCTAATTCAAAGGTTGGCACCCTGTCTATATACAAATGATAATTTCATTAATCTCACATATACAACTTAAAGCACCTCATTATAGTCATAATGTTACGTACACTTGACAATTACAACACCAGGAGCAGGAGAATTCGTCAAGCACTGCTCTAAGTAGTATTACTGGTCAATCACAGTGAGACGGGTTTTACCTACTGAATGGGCCATAAGTTTTCATGAGGACAGTTATTCTTAGTTATGCTTAATAGTGACCCTGAATTAATAAATCATGAAACGGTGTGTGATATTCGGTAATTACTAAATAGACACAATTTTAAAATTTTGTGTCGACCTTACGACAGAATTTAATAGGCTTACATACGTAATAATTGTTTTTGTGTGGATGTGTGCGTACTCTGTATGTTATAAAAAAGAATAAGAGTAGGCTAACTATTTTACACATGCTGTATATTTTTATTCTTATATTAAAAATGTATAACTAGTGTGCCCCCTGAGCTGCAGAACTAGCTCACAATTTTGTACGAAGTACTGCAATCTGCAACCAGGTGATTTAATTATGCAAATTATATTAATTTATGCTAATTAATTAATTAGGTTAATTGATTTAATTATTGGATCATAATCCAGATATAAATTTAATTCTAGCCACAGGTTGGTGTGCCATTGCAGTATGCATTAATTATGCTGGTAATTAATTAATAAATCAATTTAATTTAGTATTAAGTAGCGATTTATAACCTTTTTAAGACCCACGTCAAATATTCATATTAGACATCAACTGAATTAGTATGATTCACTGTTATCATGATTTCACCTTTTTTTTATATCTTGTATATTTATTGATCACTATTTGGTATTGTAATAATAAAACTCATACGCATGTTTGGATTTATATGTTACGGTTTATTATCTACTAACAATTAATAATCAACATTCATAATAATACATCTTCACGTTCCTGTAAATAAGTCAATACAATTAATAATCAACATTCATAATAATACATCTTCATGTTCCTGTAAATAAGTCAATACAATTAATAATCAACATTCATAATAATACATCTTCACGTTCCTGTAAATAAGTCAATACAATTAATAATCAACATTCATAATAATACATCTTCACGTTCCTGTAAATAAGTCAATACAATTAATAATCAACATTCATAATAATACATCTTCATGTTCCTGTAAATAAGACAATGTTACATAACTTATTTGTTAATTAATATTACTATTCTAGTATACAACATAAGTATGTAATAAATTTTACCTTACATTTAACATCTCCCTATACTCAATGAGTTCATGTTCCAGACTTGCATCTACTGTAGTGATCATTTAGAGGATTTAATTATTATCTGATCATTTATATTCATTTCTACGTGGTTTCTTTGTGAGAAACAGGTCAGTGTATTAGTAACTGCTAACAATAAATAATTTACGTTACTTGTTAATTGATATCCAAATTGCGAAGACTCTCCATCCGGTGTCTCTGTCCTGTACCCTCCAGTACTATCACTATATCACAAATGATTTCACACTTCCGCGACGCATCTCTCGCACTCCGCTTCGGTATGCATCCGGTCTCGTTTGATTTAGATATATGTGTGTAATACCAAGGATAGAGTGTTTATACTCGTACATGAATTACTTGTTAACCGATAATGTTTCCATTCATTTTAACGCCTCAGTTCTTACTATGAGTAGATTGAAACTGTTAATTAACGTATTGCCACCGCGATTACCGTTTACTACAAACTATGTCGTGCTCCGTTGCGGTAGTAAAACTGACATATTATAAAGTTATTACGCGCTGACGTATATAATGACGAGTGTCCAAGTTCAATAATATGAGTCTATTATACCGTTGATTGAAAACTGATATTCCGAACTCGTAAAGTTACCGCACATCTCAATAATACTGAGCAAAGTTTATGTAAGACTGACTAAAGTCTATAAGATATTAGTTAAAAGTTATATGTTACTCTCGTAAAATTATAATACTCTCGGTAAAATTTGTAATACAACTGCCTAAAAATTGTATGATACTACTGCTACTACTAGGCTCAAAATTGTATGATACTACCACTACTACTACTACTAGGCCTCCTCTCGTGTTAAACACTCAGTTTTATATCTCACCTCTCTTCCAAAATCTCTTGCTCATCTCTCTACCATCTTCCTACGTCTTTCTCATTGGTTTCTTGTCTCAATTCCTTTGAAGTCTCCACCCAAAGTCTTGAGTCAAGTTCACGACTCCCTTCTGATTCGTTTACGTCAATCGTCTCCATGGCAACATAGTTCTTGTGTCCAGCCCTGGCCAAACTTTGGTCTCTGATAGACTGTCTACCCTACTCCAACATACTTTCTGGTGTCATCACCAGTGGCGAAGTTACATGGAGGCAATTGAGGCAATGCCTACCCTAACAAATTCTGTAGAATAAAAATTATAAATACGTATGAAGTATGTAACGTAAAGATTATACATTGTTACTGTAATTGTCAAATTTACTAAGTACATGCTTTACTCAGCGACCGCTAGACGGTGACAAGTGACAGCAGACATAGTTAGTTTAAAGCGAATGAGGCAACGTGAACCTGCCTCAGAGTTTTTTGTATACATCGTATGTAAGCAATGTGTTGACCGAGACATGGCAGTGCGGGGAGCGGGGGATTGACCAGCGCTCCACACACTGAAGCGTTGAGGCATGTCTCACTGCTGTTGTGCGAGTTTTAAAGCGCGCTGTGTTCTTTATAATCGTGTTTATTTTGTGCGGTTATTAAAAGTGTGCCTGTGATTCCGGTGAACTAATAGACGATCAACACTGTCATTTAAATTATTTGTGACATTAAACATATATATAGAAACTAATCAAGTTATAAATTTGGAAGTTCAATTAGTTATATTATTGTGTATGAATATAAGTGTGTCGCCCGAAATGAGTGAACGCGGTCCTTTTAATACTTTGTCAGGTCTTTTAAACTTATTAAAAAGTAAGCCGTTTTCTTCTTGGAGTTACGAAGAAAAATGTGGTGTTAAAAACAAGAGATTTACGCCTAATTTAGAAATTAAACATTTTGATGGTAAAGTATCTAGAAAATTTCAGTTTTCTTGGTACGAGCGATATCGTGGTTGACAGGCTGTTCCGAAACCAACAGACTTTTTTGTTATACATGTATCTTGTTTTCTCGTGAAAAAGAATGGATTTTATATGGAGTGACGGTAACAAAAAACTTTCTTAGAAAGGCAGACAAACACCAGAATTCAAATAAACATATTCAAAATGAAGAGCGGTACCGTTTGCTGGGACGCGTGAGGATTGAACATACTCTCTCTGAAGGGGCTAGAATTCAAGCAGTTAAACATAATGAAGTCGTGAAACAAAATAGGCTTGTTGTTGAAAGACTTGTTGATATTGTGTATTTTCTCGGGAAACAGGAGCTTGGATTTCGAGGTAATTTCGAAGGAGAAGACTCAGTCAACCGGCGTAATTATCTAGAATTGTTAGATCTTCTTTCTAAGCGGGAGCAGTACATTCGAGATCATCTCCAGCCTACGTCAGGATTTAAAGGTACATCAAACGATATTCAGAATGAATTATTTGAATCTGTAACTGATATAATTCAAGAGAAGATTAAGGCGGAGTTAGATTCTTGCGATTTTATTGGAATTCAGGCAGATGAAACTTTAGACGTATCAAGTAGATCTCAAGTCAGCATAATGTTTAGATTTTGTTCAAAAGAAGGTCCAATAGAAAGGTTCATTGGGTTTTATGATGTTTCAGTAGATAAGACTGCATCAGGCTTATCAGAATTAATTGTTGACGTTTTAAAAAAGTGGGGTGTAACTGAGAAGGTAGTCTGTCAAACATATGATGGAGCCTCTGCAATGGCTGGAAAGCATGGAGGTGTTCAGCACTTTGTAAAACAGACTTGCCCAAGAGCATTATTTCTACATTGTTATGCTCACAAGTTAAACCTCGTACTTCTTCATTGCACTAAAACAATAAAATCGGTTAGGCTCTTCATTCAAAATCTGACAGCGTTTCACACATTTTTTTGTAGATCCTCAAAGAGATCACAGCTTTTAGAATCTAGAGGATTTAAACTTCCACAAGCATCCACTACCTGTTGGAACTTTCATTCCAGAGCAGTTCATACCATCTTTTCCCACTATGGTGACTTGAGACAAATTTTTGAGGACATTACAGAGAATGATGAAGGATGGGATAGTGATTCGTACAATTCTGCTGTTGGATTGCTTAACATACTCAAAAAGACCCATTTCATTAACTTACTTTGGTTTTATAGGGAAATATTCGTTTATACTGACCATCTCTTTTCTCTACTGCAACACAAAACTATCTCCGATATAATTCTATGCAACACTGAAATTAAGAAAACTACTGCTATCCTCAAGGACATGAGATCAGAAAACAATGTGTCGTCTTGTATTGAAAAATGTCACCAAATAAGCAGCCAGGTAAATATAGATGACAGTAACAGGAAACTGCTGAAACCGTTAACTTATGAAGTTCTTGACACTTTGATTATGCAGCTGGAGGTACGGTTCAGTGATTTCGAAAGTATCCAGTTTGTTGAGTTGTTGGATCCAAATCACTTCATTTCTTACAAAGAGAGTTTTCCTTCATCTAAACTGAACAGCCTTATAAATAAATACCCTTTTTACTTCCATATTCCTTAAGGAATGGAAGTATGGTGATGGCAAAAAAAATCATGTTCGAGATTATTGCAGATTCTGATTCTACTACACTCAAAACATGAAAAAAAGTCGTTTTCCGAAAAGTGTGTGTGTGTGTGTCTGTCTGTCTGTCTGTGTGTCTGTCTGTCTGTGTGTCTGTGTGTGTGTCTGTAGATTTTTTTTCTATGGCAAACGATAACAGCCGCAAATTCAAACAGAATCAAATAATTTTTTGCATGCAGCTCTGATTTCTAGAGTACTCGCGACCTATCGTTTTTGGTGAAGATTGGTCGAGGGAAAGGGGTAGTTTACCAGCAACGTTTTTTGTTTTAACAAGGGTATTTCCTATGGCAAACGATAACAGCCGCAAATTCAAACAGAATCAAAAGATTATTTGCATACAGCCCTAAAGTGTAGAGTTCTCAAGACCTATTGTTTTTGGTGAAGGGGTAAGGGAAAGGGGTAGTTTACCTACAACGTTTTTTTAACAAGGCTATTTTCTATGGCAAACGATAACAGCCGCAAATTCAAACATAATCAAATAATGTTTTGCATACTGCCCTGAATTGTAGAGTTCTCAAGACCTTTTGGTGTTGGTGAAGATCGGTTAAGGGAAGGGGGTAGTTTACCTGCAACGTTTTATGTTTTAAAAAGGTATTTTCTATGGCAAACGATAAGAGCCGCAAATTCAAACAGAATCAAATACGTTTTTGCATACAGCCCTGATTTATTGAGTACTAAAGATCTATTGTTTTTGGTGAAGATCGTTTAAGGGAAAGGGGTAGTTTACCTGCCACGTTTTTTGTTTTATCAAGGGTATTTTGTATGGCAAACGATAACAGCCGCAAATTCAAACAGAATCATACAATATTTTGCATACTGCCCTGAATTGTAGAGTTCTCAAGACCTTTCGTTTTTGGTGTAGATCGGTTAAGGAAAAGGGGTAGTTTACCTGCAACGGTTTTTTATCAAGGGTAATTTTTGTCTATGGTAAACGATAACAGCCACAAATTCAAACAGAATCAAATGATGTTTTGCATACAGCCCTGTATTGTAGAGTTCTCAATACCTATTGGTGTTTGTGAAGATCGGTTAAGGGAAAGGGGTAGTTTACCAGCAACGTTTTATGTTTTAAAAGGGTATTTTCTATGGCAAACGATAAGAGCCGCAAATTCAAACAGAATCAAATAAGTTTTTGCATACAGCCCTGATTTGTTGAGTACTAAACACTTATTGTTTTTGGTGAAGATCGGTTAAGGGAAAGGGGTAGTTTACCTGCAACATTGTATGTTGTAACAAGAGAAATATTTCCATGACGAACGATAACTGCCGCACATTCAAACAGAATCAAATATTTTTTTGCATGCATCCCTGAATTGTAGAGGACGGAAGGTCTATTGATTTTGGAGAAGATCGGTAAAAGAGAAAGGGGTAGTTTACCTGAAACATTTTATGATTTAACAAGAGTAAAGTACTTAATTTTTATAAATAAAGTATCCTGATAAGAAGCTCATAATAATCCACTGTAGAAACATAGATGAAATATCTATAAATGAAGAGGTTAGGTGAACGGGGTGGGGGTAATTTTCTATTATTAAAAATTATAGTTGAAGATGGAGGGGAGAATTTTTTATATGTGTACTACGTTATCGGCAACAGAGAAGTAGTTCTTTGTTAAAATTCCTTCCCGGGCTCTTTAGCCGTAGTCCAATGTTTTCTGCAAAACCAGAGTTTTCGGCAGTGCTATCGACTGCCATCATCGGTGAAAATCGAGTGCGAAAAGGTGAGGTGGTATACGTTAGTGACCACAGTACTGTGGTTAATGCTGAAGCAATAAGTAGAAAGTCGTAGTTTCTATGGAAATATTTCATTTCGAATATGATTTTAAATATAAATCTTAGAACATGGAAGTCATGTATGGTTCTCCATACCGATATTTTTTTACTTTTTACTTCCATATTCTTTAAGGAATGGAAGTATGGTGATGGCAAAAAAAATCGTGTTCGAGATTATTGCAGATTCTGATTCTACTACACTCAAAACATGAAAAAAAGTCGTTTTCCGAAAAGTGTGTGTGTGTGTGTGTGTGTGTGTGTGTGTGTGTGTGTGTGTGTGTGTGTGTGTGTGTGTGTGTGTGTGTGTGTGTGTGTGTGTGTGTGTGTGTGTGTGTGTGTGTGTGTAGATTTTTTTTATGGCAAACGATAACTGCCGCAAATTCAAACAGAATCAAATAATTTTTTGCATACAGCCCTGATTTGTAGCGTACTCGTGACATATTGTTTTTGGTGAAGATCGGTTGAGGGAAAGGGGTAGTTTACCTGCAACGGTTTTTTTTTATCAAGGGAATTTTTTCTTTTTTGCAAACGATAACAGCCGCAAATTCAAACAAAATTAAAGAATGTTTCGTATACATCCCTGAATTGTAGAGTTCGCAAGACCTATGGTTTTTGGTGAAGATCGGTTAAGGGAAAGGGGTAGTTTACCGGCAACGTTTTTTGTTTTAACAAGGGTATTTCCTATGGCAAACGATAACAGCCGCAAATTCAAACAGAATCAAAAGATTATTTGCATACAGCCCTAAAGTGTAGAGTTCTCAAGACCTATTGTTTTTGGTAAAGGGGTAAGGGAAAGGGGTAGTTTACCTACAACGTTTTTTTAACAAGGGTATTTTCTATGGCAAACGATAACAGCCGCAAATTCAAACATAATCAAATAATGTTTTGCATACTGCCCTGAATTGTAGAGTTCTCAAGACCTTTTGGTGTTGGTGAAGATCGGTTAAGGGAAGGGGGTAGTTTACCAGCAACATTTTATGTTTTAAAAGGGTATTTTCTATGGCAAACGATAAGAGCCGCAAATTCAAACAGAATCAAATACGTTTTTGCATACAGCCCTGATTTATTGAGTACTAAAGATCTATTGTTTTTGGTGAAGATCGTTTAAGGGAAAGGGGTAGTTTACCTGCCACGTTTTTTGTTTTATCAAGGGTATTTTGTATGGCAAACGATAACAGCCGCAAATTCAAACAGAATCATACAATATTTTGCATACTGCCCTGAATTGTAGAGTTCTCAAGACCTTTCGTTTTTGGTGTAGATCGGTTAAGGAAAAGGGGTAGTTTACCTGCAACGGTTTTTTATCAAGGGTAATTTTTACTTCCATATTCCTTAAGGAATGGAAGTATGGTGATGGCAAAAAAAATCGTGTTCGAGATTATTGCAGATTCTGATTCTACAACACTCAAAACATGAAAAAAAGTCGTTTTCCGAAAAGTGTCTGTGTGTGTGTCTGTCTGTCTGTCTGTCTGTGTGTCTGTCTGTCTGTCTGTCTGTCTGTCTGTCTATCTGTCTGTCTGTAGATTTTTTTTCTATGGCAAACGATAACTGCCGCAAATTCAAACAGAATCAAATAATTTTTTGCATGCAGTCCTGATTTGCAGAGTACTCGCGACCTATTGTTTTTAGTGAAGATCGGTTGAGGGAAAGGGGTAGTTTACCTGCAACGGTTTTTTTTTAGCAAGGGTAATTTTGTTTGTTTGGCAAACGATAACAGCCGCAAATTCAAACAGAATCAAATAATGTTTCGCATACAGCCCTGAATTGTAGAGTTCTCAAGATCTGTTGATTTTGGTGAAGATCGGTTAAGGGAAAGGGGTAGTTTACCTGTAACGTTTTATGTTTTAACAAGGGTATTTCTTATGGCAAACGATAACAGCCGCAAATTCAAACAGAATCAAAAGATTATTTGTATACAGCCCTACATTGTAGATTTCTCAAGACCTATTGTTTTTGGTGAAGTTCGGTTAAGGGAAAGGGGTAGTTTACCTGTAACGTTTTATGTTTTAACAAGGGTATTTCCTATGGCAAACGATAAAAGCCGCAAATTCAAACAGAATCAAAAGATTATTTGCATACAGCCCTAAATTGTAGAGTTCTCAAGACCTATTGTTTTTGGTGAAGATCGGTTGAGGGAAAGGGGTAGTTTACCTGCAACGTTTTTTTAACAAGGGTATTTTCTATGGCAAACGATAACAGTCGCAAATTCCAACAGAATTAAATAATGTTTTGCATACAGCCCTGATTTGTAGAGTGCTCAAGACGTATTGTTTTTGGTGAAGATCGGTTAAGGGGAAGGGGTAGTTTACCAGCAACGGTTTTTTTTTAGCAAGGGTAATTTTGTTTGTTTGGCAAACGATAACAGCCGCAAATTCAAACAGAATTAAATAATGTTTCGCATACAGCCCTGAATTGTAGAGTTCTCAAGATCTGTTGATTTTGGTGAAGATCGGTTAAGGGAAAGGGGTAGTTTACCGGTAACGTTTTATGTTTTAACAAGGGTATTTCCTATGGCAAACGATAACAGCCGCAAATTCAAACAGAATCAAAACATTATTTGCATACAGCCCTAAATTGTGGAGTTCTCAAGACCTTTTGTTTTTGGTAAAGATCGGTTAAGGGAAAGGGGTAGTTTACCAGCAACGTTTTTTTAACAAGGGTATTTTATATGGCAAACGATAACAGCCGCAAATTCAAACAGAATCAAATAATGTTTTGCATACAGTCCTGACTTGTAGAGTACTCAAGACCTATTGTTTTTGGTGAAGATCGGTTAAGGGGAAGGGGTAGTTTACCAGCAACGTTTTTTTATCAAGCGTATTTTCTATGGCAAACGATAACTGCCGCAAATTCAAACAGAATCAAATAATTTTTTGCATACTTCCCTGAATTGTAGAGGTCTCAAGGACTTTCGATTTTGGTGAAGATCGGTTTAGGGGAAGGGGTAGTTTACCAGCAACCTTTTACGTTTTAACAAGAGTAAAGTACTTGAAATTTATTTAAACTTTTTCAAACAATGGTAATTGTTAAAAATAAAATAATTTTGTTGCCAGGCAATAAAATTAAAATTTTTTCATTTTAATGTAAATCATGTATAAGAGAAAATATATCGCGCTTGGCAGGCGATATTAAGATTTAAATATAAATCTTAGAATATGGAAGTCATGTATGGTTCTCCATACCGATATTTGTCTATGGTAAACGATAACAGCCGCAAATTCAAACAGAATCAAATGATGTTTTGCATACAGCCCTGTATTGTAGAGTTCTCAATACCTATTGGTGTTTGTGAAGATCGGTTAAGGGAAAGGGGTAGTTTACCAGCAACGTTTTATGTTTTAAAAGGGTATTTTCTATGGCAAACGATAAGAGCCGCAAATTCAAACAGAATCAAATAAGTTTTTGCATACAGCCCTGATTTGTTGAGTACTAAAGACTTATTGTTTTTGGTGAAGATCGGTTAAGGGAAAGGGGTAGTTTACCTGCAACATTGTATGTTGTAACAAGAGAAATATTTCCATGACGAACGATAACTGCCGCACATTCAAACAGAATCAAATATTTTTTTGCATGCGTCCCTGAATTGTAGAGGACGGAAGGTCTATTGATTTTGGAGAAGATCGGTAAAAGAGAAAGGGGTAGTTTACCTGAAACATTTTATGATTTAACAAGAGTAAAGTACTTAATTTTTATAAATAAAGTATCCTGATAAGAAGCTCATAATAATCCACTGTAGAAACATAGATGAAATATCTATAAATGAAGAGGTTAGGTGAACGGGGTGGGGGTAATTTTCTATTATTAAAAATTATAGTTGAAGATGGAGGGGAGAATTTTTTATATGTGTACTACGTTATCGGCAACAGAGAAGTAGTTCTTTGTTAAAATTCCTTCCCGGGCTCTTTAGCCGTAGTCTAATGTTTTCTGCAAAACCAGAGTTTTCGGCAGTGCTATCGACTGCCATCATCGGTGAAAATCGAGTGCGAAAAGGTGAGGTGGTATACGTTAGTGACCACAGTACTGTGGTTAATGCTGAAGCAATAAGTAGAAAGTCGTAGTTTCTATGGAAATATTTCATTTCGAATATGATTTTAAATATAAATCTTAGAACATGGAAGTCATGTATGGTTCTCCATACCGATATTTTGTTACTTTTTACTTCCATATTCTTTAAGGAATGGAAGTATGGTGATGGCAAAAAAAATCGTGTTCGAGATTATTGCAGATTCTGATTCTACTACACTCAAAACATGAAAAAAAGTCGTTTTCCGAAAAGTGTGTGTGTGTGTGTAGATTTTTTTTTATGGCAAACGATAACTGCCGCAAATTCAAACAGAATCAAATAATTTTTTGCATACAGCCCTGATTTGTAGCGTACTCGTGACCTATTGTTTTTGGTGAAGATCGGTTGAGGGAAAGGGGTAGTTTACCTGCAACGGTTTTTTTTTATCAAGGGAATTTTTTCTTTTTTTGGCAAACGATAACAGCCGCAAATTCAAACAAAATTAAAGAATGTTTCGTATACAGCCCTGAATTGTAGAGTTCGCAAGACCTATGGTTTTTGGTGAAGATCGGTTAAGGGAAAGGGGTAGTTTACCAGCAACGTTTTTTGTTTTAACAAGGGTATTTCCTATGGCAAACGATAATAGCCGCAAATTCAAACAGAATCAAAAGATTATTTGCATACAGCCCTAAAGTGTAGAGTTCTCAAGACCTATTGTTTTTGGTGAAGGGGTAAGGGAAAGGGGTAGTTTACCTACAACGTTTTTTTAACAAGGGTATTTTCTATGGCAAAAGATAACAGCCGCAAATTCAAACATAATCAAATAATGTTTTGCATACTGCCCTGAATTGTAGAGTTCTCAAGACCTTTTGGTGTTGGTGAAGATCGGTTAAGGGAAGGGGGTAGTTTACCAGCAACGTTTTATGTTTTAAAAGGGTATTTTCTATGGCAAACGATAAGAGCCGCAAATTCAAACAGAATCAAATACGTTTTTGCATACAGCCCTGATTTATTGAGTACTAAAGATCTATTGTTTTTGGTGAAGATCGTTTAAGGGAAAGGGGTAGTTTACCTGCCACGTTTTTTGTTTTATCAAGGGTATTTTGTATGGCAAACGATAACAGCCGCAAATTCAAACAGAATCATACAATATTTTGCATACTGCCCTGAATTGTAGAGTTCTCAAGACCTTTCGTTTTTGGTGTAGATCGGTTAAGGAAAAGGGGTAGTTTACCTGCAACGGTTTTTTATCAAGGGTAATTTTTGTCTATGGTAAACGATAACAGCCGCAAATTCAAACAGAATCAAATGATGTTTTGCATACAGCCCTGTATTGTAGAGTTCTCAATACCTATTGGTGTTTGTGAAGATCGGTTAAGGGAAAGGGGTAGTTTACCAGCAACGTTTTATGTTTTAAAAGGGTATTTTCTATGGCAAACGATAAGAGCCGCAAATTCAAACAGAATCAAATAAGTTTTTGCATACAGCCCTGATTTGTTGAGTACTAAAGACTTATTGTTTTTGGTGAAGATCGGTTAAGGGAAAGGGGTAGTTTACCTGCAACATTGTATGTTGTAACAAGTGAAATATTTCCATGACGAACGATAACTGCCGCACATTCAAACAGAATCAAATATTTTTTTGCATGCGTCCCTGAATTGTAGAGGACGGAAGGTCTATTGATTTTGGAGAAGATCGGTAAAAGAGAAAGGGGTAGTTTACCTGAAACATTTTATGATTTAACAAGAGTAAAGTACTTAATTTTTATAAATAAAGTATCCTGATAAGAAGCTCATAATAATCCACTGTAGAAACATAGATGAAATATCTATAAATGAAGAGGTTAGGTGAACGGGGTGGGGGTAATTTTCTATTATTAAAAATTATAGTTGAAGATGGAGGGGAGAATTTTTTATATGTGTACTACGTTATCGGCAACAGAGAAGTAGTTCTTTGTTAAAATTCCTTCCCGGGCTCTTTAGCCGTAGTCTAATGTTTTCTGCAAAACCAGAGTTTTCGGCAGTGCTATCGACTGCCATCATCGGTGAAAATCGAGTGCGAAAAGGTGAGGTGGTATACGTTAGTGACCACAGTACTGTGGTTAATGCTGAAGCAATAAGTAGAAAGTCGTAGTTTCTATGGAAATATTTCATTTCGAATATGATTTTAAATATAAATCTTAGAACATGGAAGTCATGTATGGTTCTCCATACCGATATTTTTTTACTTTTTACTTCCATATTCTTTAAGGAATGGAAGTATGGTGATGGCAAAAAAAATCGTGTTCGAGATTATTGCAGATTCTGATTCTACTACACTCAAAACATGAAAAAAAGTCGTTTTCCGAAAAGTGTCTGTGTGTGTGTGTGTGTGTGTGTGTGTGTGTGTGTGTGTGTGTGTGTGTGTGTGTGTGTGTGTGTGTGTGTGTGTGTGTGTGTGTGTGTGTGTGTGTGTGTGTGTGTGTGTGTGTGTGTGTGTGTGTGTGTGTGTGTGTGTGTGTGTGTGTGTGTGTGTGTGTGTGTGTGTGTGTGTGTGTGTGTGTGTGTGTGTGTGTGTGTCTGTAGATTTTTTTTATGGCAAACGATAACTGCCGCAAATTCAAACAGAATCAAATAATTTTTTGCATACGGCCCTGATTTGTAGCGTACTCGTGACATATTGTTTTTGGTGAAGATCGGTTGAGGGAAAGGGGTAGTTTACCTGCAACGGTTTTTTTTTATCAAGGGAATTTTTTCTTTTTTGCAAACGATAACAGCCGCAAATTCAAACAAAATTAAAGAATGTTTCGTATACATCCCTGAATTGTAGAGTTCGCAAGACCTATGGTTTTTGGTGAAGATCGGTTAAGGGAAAGGGGTAGTTTACCGGCAACGTTTTTTGTTTTAACAAGGGTATTTCCTATGGCAAACGATAACAGCCGCAAATTCAAACAGAATCAAAAGATTATTTGCATACAGCCCTAAAGTGTAGAGTTCTCAAGACCTATTGTTTTTGGTAAAGGGGTAAGGGAAAGGGGTAGTTTACCTACAACGTTTTTTTAACAAGGGTATTTTCTATGGCAAACGATAACAGCCGCAAATTCAAACATAATCAAATAATGTTTTGCATACTGCCCTGAATTGTAGAGTTCTCAAGACCTTTTGGTGTTGGTGAAGATCGGTTAAGGGAAGGGGGTAGTTTACCAGCAACATTTTATGTTTTAAAAGGGTATTTTCTATGGCAAACGATAAGAGCCGCAAATTCAAACAGAATCAAATACGTTTTTGCATACAGCCCTGATTTATTGAGTACTAAAGATCTATTGTTTTTGGTGAAGATCGTTTAAGGGAAAGGGGTAGTTTACCTGCCACGTTTTTTGTTTTATCAAGGGTATTTTGTATGGCAAACGATAACAGCCGCAAATTCAAACAGAATCATACAATATTTTGCATACTGCCCTGAATTGTAGAGTTCTCAAGACCTTTCGTTTTTGGTGTAGATCGGGTAAGGAAAAGGGGTAGTTTACCTGCAACGGTTTTTTATCAAGGGTAATTTTTACTTCCATATTCCTTAAGGAATGGAAGTATGGTGATGGCAAAAAAAATCGTGTTCGAGATTATTGCAGATTCTGATTCTACAACACTCAAAACATGAAAAAAAGTCGTTTTCCGAAAAGTGTCTGTGTGTGTGTCTGTCTGTCTGTCTGTCTGTGTGTCTGTCTGTCTGTCTGTCTGTCTGTCTGTCTATCTGTCTGTCTGTAGATTTTTTTTCTATGGCAAACGATAACTGCCGCAAATTCAAACAGAATCAAATAATTTTTTGCATGCAGTCCTGATTTGCAGAGTACTCGCGACCTATTGTTTTTAGTGAAGATCGGTTGAGGGAAAGGGGTAGTTTACCTGCAACGGTTTTTTTTTAGCAAGGGTAATTTTGTTTGTTTGGCAAACGATAACAGCCGCAAATTCAAACAGAATCAAATAATGTTTCGCATACAGCCCTGAATTGTAGAGTTCTCAAGATCTGTTGATTTTGGTGAAGATCGGTTAAGGGAAAGGGGTAGTTTACCGGTAACGTTTTATGTTTTAACAAGGGTATTTCTTATGGCAAACGATAACAGCCGCAAATTCAAACAGAATCAAAAGATTATTTGTATACAGCCCTACATTGTAGATTTCTCAAGACCTATTGTTTTTGGTGAAGTTCGGTTAAGGGAAAGGGGTAGTTTACCTGTAACGTTTTATGTTTTAACAAGGGTATTTCCTATGGCAAACGATAAAAGCCGCAAATTCAAACAGAATCAAAAGATTATTTGCATACAGCCCTAAATTGTAGAGTTCTCAAGACCTATTGTTTTTGGTGAAGATCGGTTGAGGGAAAGGGGTAGTTTACCTGCAACGTTTTTTTAACAAGGGTATTTTCTATGGCAAACGATAACAGTCGCAAATTCCAACAGAATTAAATAATGTTTTGCATACAGCCCTGATTTGTAGAGTGCTCAAGACGTATTGTTTTTGGTGAAGATCGGTTAAGGGGAAGGGGTAGTTTACCAGCAACGGTTTTTTTTTAGCAAGGGTAATTTTGTTTTTTTGGCAAACGATAACAGCCGCAAATTGAAACAGAATTAAATAATGTTTCGCATACAGCCCTGAATTGTAGAGTTCTCAAGATCTGTTGATTTTGGTGAAGATCGGTTAAGGGAAAGGGGTAGTTTACCGGTAACGTTTTATGTTTTAACAAGGGTATTTCCTATGGCAAACGATAACAGCCGCAAATTCAAACAGAATCAAAACATTATTTGCATACAGCCCTAAATTGTGGAGTTCTCAAGACCTTTTGTTTTTGGTAAAGATCGGTTAAGGGAAAGGGGTAGTTTACCAGCAACGTTTTTTTAACAAGGGTATTTTATATGGCAAACGATAACAGCCGCAAATTCAAACAGAATCAAATAATGTTTTGCATACAGTCCTGACTTGTAGAGTACTCAAGACCTATTGTTTTTGGTGAAGATCGGTTAAGGGGAAGGGGTAGTTTACCAGCAACGTTTTTTTATCAAGCGTATTTTCTATGGCAAACGATAACTGCCGCAAATTCAAACAGAATCAAATAATTTTTTGCATACTTCCCTGAATTGTAGAGGTCTCAAGGACTTTCGATTTTGGTGAAGATCGGTTTAGGGGAAGGGGTAGTTTACCAGCAACCTTTTACGTTTTAACAAGAGTAAAGTACTTGAAATTTATTTAAACTTTTTCAAACAATGGTAATTGTTAAAAATAAAATAATTTTGTTGCCAGGCAATAAAATTAAAATTTTTTCATTTTAATGTAAATCATGTATAAGAGAAAATATATCGCGCTTGGCAGGCGATATTAAGATTTAAATATAAATCTTAGAATATGGAAGTCATGTATGGTTCTCCATACCGATATTTGTCTATGGTAAACGATAACAGCCGCAAATTCAAACAGAATCAAATGATGTTTTGCATACAGCCCTGTATTGTAGAGTTCTCAATACCTATTGGTGTTTGTGAAGATCGGTTAAGGGAAAGGGGTAGTTTACCAGCAACGTTTTATGTTTTAAAAGGGTATTTTCTATGGCAAACGATAAGAGCCGCAAATTCAAACAGAATCAAATAAGTTTTTGCATACAGCCCTGATTTGTTGAGTACTAAAGACTTATTGTTTTTGGTGAAGATCGGTTAAGGGAAAGGGGTAGTTTACCTGCAACATTGTATGTTGTAACAAGAGAAATATTTCCATGACGAACGATAACTGCCGCACATTCAAACAGAATCAAATATTTTTTTGCATGCGTCCCTGAATTGTAGAGGACGGAAGGTCTATTGATTTTGGAGAAGATCGGTAAAAGAGAAAGGGGTAGTTTACCTGAAACATTTTATGATTTAACAAGAGTAAAGTACTTAATTTTTATAAATAAAGTATCCTGATAAGAAGCTCATAATAATCCACTGTAGAAACATAGATGAAATATCTATAAATGAAGAGGTTAGGTGAACGGGGTGGGGGTAATTTTCTATTATTAAAAATTATAGTTGAAGATGGAGGGGAGAATTTTTTATATGTGTACTACGTTATCGGCAACAGAGAAGTAGTTCTTTGTTAAAATTCCTTCCCGGGCTCTTTAGCCGTAGTCTAATGTTTTCTGCAAAACCAGAGTTTTCGGCAGTGCTATCGACTGCCATCATCGGTGAAAATCGAGTGCGAAAAGGTGAGGTGGTATACGTTAGTGACCACAGTACTGTGGTTAATGCTGAAGCAATAAGTAGAAAGTCGTAGTTTCTATGGAAATATTTCATTTCGAATATGATTTTAAATATAAATCTTAGAACATGGAAGTCATGTATGGTTCTCCATACCGATATTTTGTTACTTTTTACTTCCATATTCTTTAAGGAATGGAAGTATGGTGATGGCAAAAAAAATCGTGTTCGAGATTATTGCAGATTCTGATTCTACTACACTCAAAACATGAAAAAAAGTCGTTTTCCGAAAAGTGTGTGTGTGTGTGTGTGTGTGTGTGTGTGTGTGTGTAGATTTTTTTTTATGGCAAACGATAACTGCCGCAAATTCAAACAGAATCAAATAATTTTTTGCATACAGCCCTGATTTGTAGCGTACTCGTGACCTATTGTTTTTGGTGAAGATCGGTTGAGGGAAAGGGGTAGTTTACCTGCAACGGTTTTTTTTTATCAAGGGAATTTTTTCTTTTTTTGGCAAACGATAACAGCCGCAAATTCAAACAAAATTAAAGAATGTTTCGTATACAGCCCTGAATTGTAGAGTTCGCAAGACCTATGGTTTTTGGTGAAGATCGGTTAAGGGAAAGGGGTAGTTTACCAGCAACGTTTTTTGTTTTAACAAGGGTATTTCCTATGGCAAACGATAATAGCCGCAAATTCAAACAGAATCAAAAGATTATTTGCATACAGCCCTAAAGTGTAGAGTTCTCAAGACCTATTGTTTTTGGTGAAGGGGTAAGGGAAAGGGGTAGTTTACCTACAACGTTTTTTTAACAAGGGTATTTTCTATGGCAAAAGATAACAGCCGCAAATTCAAACATAATCAAATAATGTTTTGCATACTGCCCTGAATTGTAGAGTTCTCAAGACCTTTTGGTGTTGGTGAAGATCGGTTAAGGGAAGGGGGTAGTTTACCAGCAACGTTTTATGTTTTAAAAGGGTATTTTCTATGGCAAACGATAAGAGCCGCAAATTCAAACAGAATCAAATACGTTTTTGCATACAGCCCTGATTTATTGAGTACTAAAGATCTATTGTTTTTGGTGAAGATCGTTTAAGGGAAAGGGGTAGTTTACCTGCCACGTTTTTTGTTTTATCAAGGGTATTTTGTATGGCAAACGATAACAGCCGCAAATTCAAACAGAATCATACAATATTTTGCATACTGCCCTGAATTGTAGAGTTCTCAAGACCTTTCGTTTTTGGTGTAGATCGGTTAAGGAAAAGGGGTAGTTTACCTGCAACGGTTTTTTATCAAGGGTAATTTTTGTCTATGGTAAACGATAACAGCCGCAAATTCAAACAGAATCAAATGATGTTTTGCATACAGCCCTGTATTGTAGAGTTCTCAATACCTATTGGTGTTTGTGAAGATCGGTTAAGGGAAAGGGGTAGTTTACCAGCAACGTTTTATGTTTTAAAAGGGTATTTTCTATGGCAAACGATAAGAGCCGCAAATTCAAACAGAATCAAATAAGTTTTTGCATACAGCCCTGATTTGTTGAGTACTAAAGACTTATTGTTTTTGGTGAAGATCGGTTAAGGGAAAGGGGTAGTTTACCTGCAACATTGTATGTTGTAACAAGTGAAATATTTCCATGACGAACGATAACTGCCGCACATTCAAACAGAATCAAATATTTTTTTGCATGCGTCCCTGAATTGTAGAGGACGGAAGGTCTATTGATTTTGGAGAAGATCGGTAAAAGAGAAAGGGGTAGTTTACCTGAAACATTTTATGATTTAACAAGAGTAAAGTACTTAATTTTTATAAATAAAGTATCCTGATAAGAAGCTCATAATAATCCACTGTAGAAACATAGATGAAATATCTATAAATGAAGAGGTTAGGTGAACGGGGTGGGGGTAATTTTCTATTATTAAAAATTATAGTTGAAGATGGAGGGGAGAATTTTTTATATGTGTACTACGTTATCGGCAACAGAGAAGTAGTTCTTTGTTAAAATTCCTTCCCGGGCTCTTTAGCCGTAGTCTAATGTTTTCTGCAAAACCAGAGTTTTCGGCAGTGCTATCGACTGCCATCATCGGTGAAAATCGAGTGCGAAAAGGTGAGGTGGTATACGTTAGTGACCACAGTACTGTGGTTAATGCTGAAGCAATAAGTAGAAAGTCGTAGTTTCTATGGAAATATTTCATTTCGAATATGATTTTAAATATAAATCTTAGAACATGGAAGTCATGTATGGTTCTCCATACCGATATTTTGTTACTTTTTACTTCCATATTCTTTAAGGAATGGAAGTATGGTGATGGCAAAAAAAATCGTGTTCGAGATTATTGCAGATTCTGATTCTACTACACTCAAAACATGAAAAAAAGTCGTTTTCCGAAAAGTGTCTGTGTGTGTGTGTGTGTGTCTGTAGATTTTTTTTTATGGCAAACGATAACTGCCGCAAATTCAAACAGAATCAAATAATTTTTTGCATACAGCCCTGATTTGTAGCGTACTCGTGACCTATTGTTTTTGGTGAAGATCGGTTGAGGGAAAGGGGTAGTTTACCTGCAACGGTTTTTTTTTATCAAGGGAATTTTTTCTTTTTTTGGCAAACGATAACAGCCGCAAATTCAAACAAAATTAAAGAATGTTTCGTATACAGCCCTGAATTGTAGAGTTCGCAAGACCTATGGTTTTTGGTGAAGATCGGTTAAGGGAAAGGGGTAGTTTACCAGCAACGTTTTTTGTTTTAACAAGGGTATTTCCTATGGCAAACGATAATAGCCGCAAATTCAAACAGAATCAAAAGATTATTTGCATACAGCCCTAAAGTGTAGAGTTCTCAAGACCTATTGTTTTTGGTGAAGGGGTAAGGGAAAGGGGTAGTTTACCTACAACGTTTTTTTAACAAGGGTATTTTCTATGGCAAACGATAACAGCCGCAAATTCAAACATAATCAAATAATGTTTTGCATACTGCCCTGAATTGTAGAGTTCTCAAGACCTTTTGGTGTTGGTGAAGATCGGTTAAGGGAAGGGGGTAGTTTACCAGCAACGTTTTATGTTTTAAAAGGGTATTTTCTATGGCAAACGATAAGAGCCGCAAATTCAAACAGAATCAAATACGTTTTTGCATACAGCCCTGATTTATTGAGTACTAAAGATCTATTGTTTTTGGTGAAGATCGTTTAAGGGAAAGGGGTAGTTTACCTGCCACGTTTTTTGTTTTATCAAGGGTATTTTGTATGGCAAACGATAACAGCCGCAAATTCAAACAGAATCATACAATATTTTGCATACTGCCCTGAATTGTATAGTTCTCAAGACCTTTCGTTTTTGGTGTAGATCGGTTAAGGAAAAGGGGTAGTTTACCAGCAACGGTTTTTTATCAAGGGTAATTTTTGTCTATGGTAAACGATAACAGCCGCAAATTCAAACAGAATCAAATGATGTTTTGCATACAGCCCTGTATTGTAGAGTTCTCAATACCTATTGGTGTTTGTGAAGATCGGTTAAGGGAAAGGGGTAGTTTACCAGCAACGTTTTATGTTTTAAAAGGGTATTTTCTATGGCAAACGATAAGAGCCGCAAATTCAAACAGAATCAAATAAGTTTTTGCATACAGCCCTGATTTGTTGAGTACTAAAGACTTATTGTTTTTGGTGAAGATCGGTTAAGGGAAAGGGGTAGTTTACCTGCAACATTGTATGTTGTAACAAGAGAAATATTTCCATGACGAACGATAACTGCCGCACATTCAAACAGAATCAAATATTTTTTTGCATGCATCCCTGAATTGTAGAGGACGGAAGGTCTATTGATTTTGGAGAAGATCGGTAAAAGAGAAAGGGGTAGTTTACCTGAAACATTTTATGATTTAACAAGAGTAAAGTACTTAATTTTTATAAATAAAGTATCCTGATAAGAAGCTCATAATAATCCACTGTAGAAACATAGATGAAATATCTATAAATGAAGAGGTTAGGTGAACGGGGTGGGGGTAATTTTCTATTATTAAAAATTATAGTTGAAGATGGAGGGGAGAATTTTTTATATGTGTACTACGTTATCGGCAACAGAGAAGTAGTTCTTTGTTAAAATTCCTTCCCGGGCTCTTTAGCCGTAGTCCAATGTTTTCTGCAAAACCAGAGTTTTCGGCAGTGCTATCGACTGCCATCATCGGTGAAAATCGAGTGCGAAAAGGTGAGGTGGTATACGTTAGTGACCACAGTACTGTGGTTAATGCTGAAGCAATAAGTAGAAAGTCGTAGTTTCTATGGAAATATTTCATTTCGAATATGATTTTAAATATAAATCTTAGAACATGGAAGTCATGTGTGGTTCTCCATACCGATATTTTTTTACTTTTTACTTCCATATTCTTTAAGGAATGGAAGTATGGTGATGGCAAAAAAAATCGTGTTCGAGATTATTGCAGATTCTGATTCTACTACACTCAAAACATGAAAAAAAGTCGTTTTCCGAAAAGTGTGTGTGTGTGTGTGTGTGTGTGTGTGTGTGTGTGTGTGTGTGTGTGTGTGTGTGTGTGTGTGTGTGTGTGTGTGTGTGTGTGTGTGTGTGTGTGTGTGTGTGTGTGTGTGTAGATTTTTTTTTATGGCAAACGATAACTGCCGCAAATTCAAACAGAATCAAATAATTTTTTCCATACAGCCCTGATTTGTAGCGTACTCGTGACCTATTGTTTTTGGTGAAGATCGGTTGAGGGGAAGGGGTAGTTTACCTGCAACGGTTTTTTTTTATCAAGGGAATTTTTTCTTTTTTTGGCAAACGATAACAGCCGCAAATTCAAACAAAATTAAATAATGTTTCGTATACAGCCCTGAATTGTAGAGTTCGCAAGACCTATGGTTTTTGGTGAAGATCGGTTAAGGGAAAGGGGTAGTTTACCAGCAACGTTTTTTGTTTTAACAAGGGTATTTCCTATGGCAAACGATAACAGCCGCAAATTCAAACAGAATCAAAAGATTATTTGCATACAGCCCTAAAGTGTAGAGTTCTCAAGACCTATTGTTTTTGGTGAAGGGGTAAGGGAAAGGGGTAGTTTACCTACAACGTTTTTTTAACAAGGGTATTTTCTATGGCAAACGATAACAGCCGCAAATTCAAACATAATCAAATAATGTTTTGCATACTGCCCTGAATTGTAGAGTTCTCAAGACCTTTCGGTGTTGGTGAAGATCGGTTAAGGGAAGGGGGTAGTTTACCTGCAACGTTTTATGTTTTAAAAGGGTATTTTCTATGGCAAACGATAAGAGCCGCAAATTCAAACAGAATCAAATACGTTTTTGCATACAGCCCTGATTTATTGAGTACTAAACATCTATTGTTTTTGGTGAAGATCGTTTAAGGGAAAGGGGTAGTTTACCTACAACGTTTTTTTAACAAGGGTATTTTCTATGGCAAACGATAACAGCCGCAAATTCAAACATAATCAAATAATGTTTTGCATACTGCCCTGAATTGTAGAGTTCTCAAGACCTTTCGTTTTTGGTGTAGATCGGTTAAGGAAAAGTGGTAGTTTACCTGCAACGGTTTTTTATCAAGGGTAATTTTTGTCTATGGTAAACGATAACAGCCGCAAATTCAAACAGAATCAAATGATGTTTTGCATACAGCCCTGTATTGTAGAGTTCTCAATACCTATTGGTGTTTGTGAAGATCGGTTTAGGGAAAGGGGTAGTTTACCAGCAACGTTTTATGTTTTAAAAGGGTATTTTCTATGGCAAACGATAAGAGCCGCAAATTCAAACAGAATCAAATAAGTTTTTGCATACAGCCCTGATTTGTTGAGTACTAAAGACTTATTGTTTTTGGTGAAGATCGGTTAAGGGAAAGGGGTAGTTTACCTGCAACATTGTATGTTGTAACAAGAGAAATATTTCCATGACGAACGATAACTGCCGCACATTCAAACAGAATCAAATATTTTTTTGCATGCATCCCTGAATTGTAGAGGACGGAAGGTCTATTGATTTTGGAGAAGATCGGTAAAAGAGAAAGGGGTAGTTTACCTTAAACATTTTATGATTTAACAAGTGTAAAGAACTTAATTTTTATAAATAAAGTATCCTGATAAGAAGCTCATAATAATCCACTGTAGAAACATAGATGAAATATCTATAAATGAAGAGGTTAGGTGAACGGGGTGGGGGTAATTTTCTATTATTAAAAATTATAGTTGAAGATGGAGGGGAGAATTTTTTATATGTGTACTACGTTATCGGCAACAGAGAAGTAGTTCTTTGTTAAAATTCCTTCCCGGGCTCTTTAGCCGTAGTCTAATGTTTTCTGCAAAACCAGAGTTTTCGGCAGTGCTATCGACTGCCATCATCGGTGAAAATCGAGTGCGAAAAGGTGAGGTGGTATACGTTAGTGACCACAGTACTGTGGTTAATGCTGAAGCAATAAGTAGAAAGTCGTAGTTTCTATGGAAATATTTCATTTCGAATATGATTTTAAATATAAATCTTAGAACATGGAAGTCATGTGTGGTTCTCCATACCGATATTTTGTTACTTTTTACTTCCATATTCTTTAAGGAATGGAAGTATGGTGATGGCAAAAAAAATCGTGTTCGAGATTATTGCAGATTCTGATTCTACTACACTCAAAACATGAAAAAAAGTCGTTTTCCGAAAAGTGTGTGTGTGTGTGTGTGTGTGTGTGTGTGTGTGTGTGTGTGTGTAGATTTTTTTTTATGGCAAACGATAACTGCCGTAAATTCAAACAGAATCAAATAATTTTTTGCATACAGCCCTGATTTGTAGCGTACTCGTGACCTATTGTTTTTAGTGAAGATCGGTTGAGGGAAAGGGGTAGTTTACCTGCAACGGTTTTTTTTTATCAAGGGAATTTTTTCTTTTTTTGGCAAACGATAACAGCCGCAAATTCAAACAAAATTAAATAATGTTTCGTATACAGGCCTGAATTGTAGAGTTCGCAAGACCTATGGTTTTTGGTGAAGATCGGTTAAGGGAAAGGGGTAGTTTACCTGCAACGTTTTTTGTTTTAACAAGGGTATTTCCTATGGCAAACGATAACAGCCGCAAATTCATACAGAATCAAAAGATTATTTGTATACAGCCCTAAAGTGTAGAGTTCTCAAGACCTATTGTTTTTGGTGAAGGGGTAAGGGAAAGGGGTAGTTTACCTACAACGTTTTTTAACAAGGGTATTTTCTATGGCAAACGATAACAGCCGCAAATTCAAACAGAATGAAATAATGTTTTGCATACAGCCCTGATTTATAGAGTACTCAAGACCTATTGTTTTTGGTGAAGATCGGTTAAGGGGAAGGGGTAGTTTACCTGCTACGTTTTTTTATCAAGCGTATTACTTTTTTCTATGGCAAACGATAACAGCCGCAAATTCAAACAGAATCAAATAATTTTTTGCATACGTCCCTGAATTGTAGAGGTCTCAATGACTTTCGGTTTTGGTGAAGATCGGTTAAGGGGAAGGGGTAGTTTACCTGCAACCTTTTACGTTTTAACAAGAGTAAAGTACTTGAAAATTTATTTAAACTTTTTGAAACAATGGTAATTGTTAAAAATAAAATAATTTTGTTGCCAGGCAATAAAATTATAATTTTTTCATTTTAATGTAATATAATATTTTTCATTTAATACAGCAATAAAAAGGCAGGTAAGACACAGCCTGGCTGTTTGGCTGAAAATGATTTTAAATATAAATCTTAGAATATGGAAGTCATGTATGGTTCTCCATACCGATATTTTCAATAGTGAAAGACTGGAAAATGAATTAAAAAACATTTACTCAGATACTGGAAAACATTTGTTCCCTCAAAGACTTTTACATTTTATAATTCTTAATGACTTAGAACCAGTGTACGTGGAAGTTTCAAAATTAATTCGTTTGATTTTAACGTTTCCTGTTACCACGGCTTCTTCAGAAAGGAGTATGAGTACTTTGAAAAGAATAAAAAACTACTTGCACAATACGATGACTAATGAAAGACTTAACTCTCTTAGCACCATTGCTATTGAAAAAAAATTTGTGAAGGAATTGATGAGTGACCAGTTGTTCAAAGACCGTGTAGTTGACAATTTTGCAAGCAAGAAAACTCGCCGTGTTGAACTACTCTACAAAAAATTTAAGGTAAGACTTTTGCCTACCCATTCATTAACTACTAGCTTCGCCACTGGTCATCACCTTTATTTCTTCGAAAAGAGCAATTTCTCCGCCTGTCGATCACCCTTTTGTTCGACTTAAGTTCGAGTTATGTACCTCTGATTTATACCCTGTCACCCTATCGTCCCATGGTCTCAAGCGGAACGAATTTCGGTATTGTTTTGCTGTATCCGTTCAGTGTTGGTACAGTACAACTGCTTTTCTCCTAGTTCCATTCATGTCCGGAATCGTATACGAACCCCCCGTTGTCGTTACATCGTCTAGTTTCTCTCGCAACAAAACCCTTATTGTTCATAAGACTATCCTTTACGTAGTGTCATTGTAAACCCTTTGTGTCAGAGTGTCGTCTCGGACCTTTCACAGATGGTGGTACGTTGTTCGTTTCTCGTATTCTCGGTAAAGTGCATGTACAAGGCGTCACCTTTTGTCTATTTGTTATGAAGCCGTTTTCTCTCGCCTCACCCTGATTTAACACAGCAATTTAGAATTATTGCCTCCACTACACAAGACGTCACATTGTCGTGTACTTGAATACACGTATTGTCGGAATTACTGCTGTATCGCTCCCCTATCCATTACACTCTTGACAGAAACTAACTGCCTTCGCGTCGGTTGCGTCCTCAAAAAATATTTTAGATATATTTTAAAAATTGTACACTATAGTACATTATTATTACATACATTTCGATATTAGATAAGTTTTGATTATGAAAAAATGACAAAAATCCCGATTTCCTACAATTTCTTTAGTAATATAACATTCGGTGAGCACACAATTATACAATAAACACTAAAAATTCGAAGCATTAGGATTTGGTTTACAATTCCTTTTAGTCTGACACCCTGCTGGATTTTCACAGTTTTGTTCAAATTGTTTTGCGCCCTGGGATCCTAAAATTTTGAAATTGTCAAAACTTAACGCTACACTCAAATGTTGGTTAAAGTTATCTTTAATTTGATACCCACATGAATTTTTGCGATTTTATCAAAATTTTCACCCACTTTTTGGGCTCTGACGTCCCAAAATTTTGAAATTTTCAAAAATGAACACTATATTCAGATTGTGGTTTATATTTCCTTTAATTCGATACGCCACATAGGCTTTTGTGACTTTTTCACAATTTTGCCCACCCCCCACATTTTTACCCCCACCCTCATATTTTTGGAGCGATTAATATAAATAAAAAACATTGGATTCTGTAGGGTAAAAGTAAAAGTGTGGACACGAGTGCCAAGTTTTATGAAAATCGGTCAACGCTTTAAAAAGTTATCGTGAGACATACCCCCCCCAAGACAGATGACAGTTAGACAGACAGTTAGCGCCAACGGTGGAGTCAAAACTGATAACTCGTTTCGCCTGTTCACAATTACAATATTCCATACCTACATATTACCACTAACTATATACCCCCGTAGACAGGTCCTGATGATGACAATACATTTTATTAAAAAGTGGACCAGTGGCGTAATAGGTTTTTTGGCGCCCGGGGCAAGGAGATCGTCGGCCGCCTCGCCTTTACAATTAAAAAGGGACAACAGAGCAAAAATGAAGGTCCATCTAATAAACAAAGTAATTAATAAATCCAAAATGTAGATTTTTGTATGAAGGACGTCCAGCAAATGTCTTAAGAATATTTGTTACATCAAAATTAAGAAATTACATGGTATTATAATATTACCGGTAGTTAGTTTGTATACATTTATTAGTAACAAATGTAGACTATAAAAAATGTAATAACATAAAAACCCTTTTAAATAAAAATGTTGTAATAAACATGCAAATTCCTTGTAGGTCTAAAGCGCATCGTCAAAATAAGCGGGATCTCCCAAGGCCCGGATGTTGGCTCAGACCACATCCCTATTCTACTTGTAATTTCCTACGGCCACGTAAAATACCCCACCCTGGAACCCCGCACGACGGCCGTAACAGACTTTCACGCTGCCGACTGGCCTCTTTTTTCTCAAGCTTTAGCTTCCCTTATATCCCCTCTTCCAGCCCCGCCCACCACCCCCACGCAAACGGACGCTTACAATGACCTAATCACGACATCTATTCAGACAGCGATGGCACAAGCCATACCGACGAAACATGTCCGCTACTCCCAGCTCAGGCTCCCTCCCCCGGTCCTTACACTGATACGCCGGAAACGCTGGATCCGCCGCCTCTTAAACAGGGATCGGCGGAACGAGCATCTCTGCTTGGAATACAGGAGACTTTCAAATGCCGTCAAGATCGCCATAAAAGACTTTCGATCTTCCCGCATTGAGAGCCTCTGTACTTCAGTACAGGATTCCTTTCGAAACGACACTCCCAGATTCTGGAAACAGGTCAAACGTCTTCACAACCCGCCCAAAGCCGATACCCCTCTCCAGTTAGGCGACCGCCTTCTCGTCAGCGATGAGGAGAAGGCCGCTGCCTTTCGGGACTCTCTCCAGACCATCCATAGCCACCCCGTTAGCCCGGACTTTGACGCCATCGCCGAAAATACTATAGACACTTTTTTAACCACCCACTCAGACCTCTTCACCCCACACGACGTCCTAACCGCAGACCACGACCATCCGCTGGAGCGGACCATCGAACCGGACGACATCAAAGACCGACTTAGAAAATGTAGAAATACAGCCCCCGGCCCTGACGGAATCCCCAACCGGATTTTAAAAGCACTCCCCGACACTGCTATCGAAGCCCTAGCCCATCTGTACACAGCTAGTCTCCTCCTCGGCTACGTCCCGCGGGCCTGAAACACGCCCATGTCCTCATGTTCCCCAAACCTAACAAAAGCGCCAGCCTCCCGTCGAACTATCGCCCGATTTCTCTCACCCCTGCAATCTCCAGGCTTTTCGAGAAAATCCTCGTCGCCAGGATACATCCCCACCTACAAACTCATAGCGTCCTCCCCAGTACCCAGGGCGGATTCCGCCCTGGTTACAACATATACGATCAACTTGTTCGGGTTATCAGCGCCATCCAGGACAACTCGGCCCGCAAACGCCCGACCATCTTAGCCCTACTCGACATCCGCAAAGCCTTCGACTCTGTCTGGCACAATGGCCTCCGTTTTAAGATCCTCGGATGTCACTTTCCCCCAACCATCGTCAAATGGCTCTCCCAGTTCCTGGATGGCCGCACGGCACAAGTCCGAGTCCGTCAGCATCTCTCGGCACCCTTCCGCCTTCATGCCGGTGTCCCCCAAGGCTCCGCCATTAGCCCGCTACTGTATATCATCTTTACGAAAGACACCCCTCCCCCTCCGCCTACTCTACCCTACCCATCTGCAGGCCTAGCCCAGTACGCCGACGATACTGCCTACTGGGTCTCAGCAGGCGCACACCGGCAGATCCCAATCAAATTACAGCAAATCGTAGAACCTTTCTTCGCCTACTGCAATACTTGGCGAATAACTGTAAACGCGGACAAGACCCAACTCTGTGTTTTCAACTCCACTGGACGCAACATGTCGCATTTCTATACAACGCTCGTCCGCGTTGGCCCATCATCAGTACGCCCGAAGCGTGATTGCCAATATCTAGGCGTCACGCTTGACTCCAAACTTACCTGGCGACCACACATCAAACGCACAACTACCATCGCCCGTACCCGCCTCCGTTCTCTCCGAACCCTCAGCCGACTAAACCACTGCTCCAGCGACTTACTAGGCCGAATCTATACTACATGTATCCGACCCATCCTCACATATGCACACCCAGTTCTCCTTACTGCCTCTCCAGCCTACCTCGATCTCCACCGTCTCACAGAACGACGGGCCCTAAGACTCATATACCGCCGACCACGCCTGACGAAGACTTCCAATGCCGCCCTGTATGCGCTTAACACCCGCTTCCCTGACCTTGATTCCTTCCTTGTTAAACTCAACTGGAAGTATTCCCGCACAGCCTCCCGCCGCAATTCCATTCAAACGATAGTCCCGTCAATTAATAGAAACACCCGCAATACAAGCCGACCTTCCTACTTACTAAATCGCCTCCTCGCAATAGCCAATGGTCCTCCCCCTCGCCTCCAACCACGCCGGCGTCAACGACACAGACCTGTTTAAGCAGTAACACATACCTTTTCCCCGCCACGGACTTATCTCTCCCAGGCAGTAGCGACCTGTCTTCCTAAAGCAGCCTCTATACCCAACACGCGATAAAACTCCCCCACACTCTCTTCTCTTCACAGTAAACACACACTCTAGTTCCCCACACTTACGTACCCGAACATAACCCGAATCTGTTCCTTCCGCCTCCCTTGACGGCTCCCTGTCGCCACCCAACAGCTTTGGCGACCAGCGTCACACGTCCCAGTCTTGGCCGCCCCCCCCTGCAAGAACGTCGCAGAACAATATGAAGAAGAAATAAACTAAATAAACAAAATGCATAAATAAAGATGCCCCAGAAACATTATAACGGCCACATCCATCTACCTCTCCCGCTCGAGTATGGCTACACACTACACCTCACACAATATAACCAACAAACAGTACTCTCCCAACTAAGTGCCTCCACCTTCTCTGCGCTCCGATCGTCTGGCGTACGTCCCCCCAAAAACCCCTTACCCACACGGCTGAAGGGAGCTCGTCTCCAAAACAGCCCGAGTCCGACCATACTGGTCGGTCTCAAACAGCGAAAAAAAAAAAAAAAAAAAAAAAGCAACATGAAGTTAAACAAAGAACTACAATAAAAATAATAATAACTTACCATTACAGGTTAATGGTTCCGTCTTCTATCAATAAACGCTTAATATTTGTTTTTAATATTTAATAAATATTTAAAACGAGACATTTTAAAATGTAACTTTCTTGGACTCAATTGCTGCAAAGTCGGATATTAAATCACTATAATCTAAAGACAAAGCAATGTCGTTTTCAGTTGAAAGTATCCCTAGATTTGATAAACTGTCATGAGATATTTTTGATCGTAGGCACGATTTAATCAATTTAAGTTTACTAAACGGTCCTTCGCAAGAAGCCACAGACACTGGTAAAGTAAGAAAATTTTTTAAAGCTGTTTTGTAGGCTTCTTTGAAGAAATGTCTTGTAGCAGGCCCTGAGTTGTAAAGTCCATTTGTTCTCCATCAACTTTTGCCCCTTTTTAATAAAAGTATGACGTCTTTTAAGTCACTGAACAATTCTACACTGTTTAGGTCATGTGGATAAAGTTTTGCAAGGCCTGTGTACTTAATATTGGGAAAGTTTGTAACGCAAATTTTAAAGAAAATTTTTTTATGTGAGGGAACACAGTAGCAAAGTGTCTGCTGTCAACTTAACGATGACATACGTAGGAGCTGTACCAGATGTAGTTCGGACAATGGCACGTGAAATCCATTAGCAACGGGAAGGCATTGTGTTAGAAAGACAATATATCTAATAGCAGCTGTTCACTTAAGGGAATTGCGTGTGGCGAGCTAAACTACCAGAAAAACAAGAGAGTATGTATCACAGATGTATTACTCAGAAAAGCTAACAGAAAAGACAGAAGGAGGCGACAGGAGAAATGACAAGCCACGTGTGTGAACTTAGCACCAAAACACAGCTGTACATTGTTCACAATGGACGAAAGGGCTCATACAGATATTGTATGAATAGAGAGACCATACTCGCTGAGCAATTAACAAGCAGCGGGAAGCATGTTTACCAAGGAGCAGTGGCGTACGCAGAAATCAGTCTGGGGGGGGGCTTGAACCTTAGCAGTCCATATACAGTATTAGCCTACTCTTCTACAACTTATAGTATAAGATAGAGTATATAGCCTATGCCAGTTAATGGTTAAAATTTATTAGTAGGTTTCACATTATTAAAAATGTATTATTCGTGATTAGGGGACTTACGTCTCATTCTATTTTTTAATCAGTAATTTTAAAAACAATAATTTTTTCTTTCAAAAACTAAATATTTTTAATTGATTTTTATGTTTATTGTAATATTTAACAACAGATTCATTTTACTTCAATTATACTATAATATTATACATTAATCTCAGTAGCACTGGGAATAAAGTTTTGCAATGTTGGTATTTTAACAACTATATATTTCAAAATGACTTGCTAATAACTAATTGTGTCAATACAAAAACCAGTTTTTCATTAAACTGTTATACTTCTTACTGTTATACGAATATTTTACTAATACTTTTTTTCCGTATCGGCCATCTAGGGACCACATGCCGATTTCAATTATTTACTCTTTGTTCTTTCCTTTTTTTCCAATATTCTTTTATCTTCTCACTGTGTCTCCTCTTCCTGTCTTCAGTCCACTTTGAACCTAGGGTTTTCTCTCTCCTACCCTGGACTCCCTCCATTTTTAACACTTTTGCCAGAAAAACTTCTCCTTCAATTGCTTCTTCTGCGTGTATATTATTTTTTCCTAAATCCTTTTTGGAGTTCTTTAATCCAACTTGATGTTGACTTTACTAATACTTTATTAATGAAAAATTACACAAGTGCATATTAGCTGAATTCTTACAAAATTAACAGCAGCATTTGAAAAATGAAAAAGAAACAATATACAGTAAATAAGAATCAAGTTAACTATTAATTTACAATTGGTAAAGCATTTGTATCCAAGCCAAGCATTTTGTAATTCAAAAAGCCAAGTTCATTCTCCTATTCCTTGATTGGCAAACCGCTCAACATCTTCAAGAGAGATGTCGATTTCTTTGTGAATATTCAGCGAAGCTAGCCCATCGATTTCTCCGATGTTGTAGACCTCAGTCACGTCTTCAACCGCCTCAGAGTAGAGAAGGAGCGTTCTGGCTCAACTGACGTCACTGGGAATACACACAGTACTTCTAAAAATTTTCGGACGTTGGGAAATATATTTGGATTGCAAGCTTGCAGAGAAGACAAAGCTGCGTCTGGAACATTCATATCTGCTTCATCCATCCACTTTAGCTCCCATATTTCTGCCTCAAGTTTAAGTTCCATCTTGGAAATGTCAGGGTAAATGATACAGGCGAAGACTGCTTGATCTCTTGAATAGTAGCCTTAATGATGAAATGAGGCATAAATACTTGAAGATGACAAATTTTATCAAACTCAGGTCCGAAACGGGTGTCAAACTCAACTCGCAGTGACCAACAAAAGGAATATATAAATTTAGCTTGTAGTGTTGTTTCACGTCCAATTCCTGGGAGCATTTGCTCTATGTGATTGATATGTGATAACAAGAATACTGGAATGATCACATAATTGCATCTTCTTTTTTTACAGGAAATTTGTGGTCAGCCATATTTTCAGTGTAATTTTTACAGAGAACGGCATACTTCAGGTTACCATCAATTTGAGATTTATATTGTAATAATAAATTACTAATGCCTGCTATTTTACGTAATAATGAAGTCTTGTTTTGTGAATGAACATCTGTGTCAGAACAGCCAGGATTTATAGTTTCACTATTGTCAGAGAATTCAGAAACAAGCCCGGAAACATTGTTGCCATTGTCACAAGCCTCACTAACACAAGTATCTTGCTGAGACGATGTAGAAGTTGACAAAGAACATGTAGGCCGTTCTGCTACACTATCACACTTGGCTAATTTAGTTTTTGTTAATAAAGAAATCCAAAGTGCTGACTTTCCTTATTGGTACTTTTGTCTTGTCATCAAGTTTGGAGTTATTAGTCTCCGTCTTTGATGCAACAAACAATCACTAATAAAACTACAAAAACGGCGGATTTAATAAACACTGTACTGCTAAACAAAACACAAACGCGACAATGGCGGACGATGACAGCAACGTGTGTACGAGTGGTTTAAGTAAGTATCGCCTGAACGACTACCTCCTATCACTGCCGAAAATATGTGGAAACTTGTAGAGGCTGGAATTTTTCTCTCCCGTGGCTGGAAGTATGTGGAAATTTTCTCTCCCGTGGCGCTCGTGCAGAAAATTTCTGTTCGCACGCCACAGGCATGCATAAAAACTCGAAATTTTGCAGGACTTGGTAGGTAGGTTAGTTAATGTGTATACGTTCGGAAAATACGATACATTTTAAATAAAATATTATTATTTCTAGAAATTAATTATTTTATAATAATATATAGGCTATAACGATTCTAAGTAAGTAAGTTAAGATTCTTTTCTTTTCATGTAAAAAGATTATCTAAAAATTTCGTATAAATGTAAAGTGTTTTTAAAGTAATTTTTTTCATTATTACAACAGCATTAGTCAAGATATGAAATTAGGAAGACTATTAAAATTTTCGTTTTATTTATCGACTGATATAAAAAAGTGCTGAATTTAACTCAAGTATTAAATAAAATTTTTATGAAAAAGGTTTATGTACTTATTTAAGTTTCATAAAAACATTATTTAATTCATAAATAAAAATTCTTAGGGTTCACTGGTAGTAGTGGCCGGTGTGGCGTGCGTGTGGCCGCGTCGTCAAATGAGAGCGAGAGAGAGAAAGAAAACAGGTAGCTTACTGAACGTTACACTCAGCGTAATACACCGCTCAATGAACTATAAATTATAACTGAAGTAATAATTGTTATTATAAACTACTTAGTTTGTTAGTATTTATATCCCCGTCCGAATCTGCTGAAATATGCAATCTTGTAATTTTAAACGAGGCCTAAGTGAATTAAGGAAGTGCATATTACATTTTTGCGGTTGGGGGGGGGGGGGGTTTGAGCCCCCTGAGCCCCCCTCTGCGTACGCCACTGCCAAGGAGTGTTACAGATAAGTAGAAAAACTCCAGTGCAGATGTGCCAGTCGGAAGTGATACCAAGAAACGACCACACCAGCGTGTGAACGAAAAAGAGGATATAAGAAGACAGTACTAGAATTGGTCACGATTAGGGAGAGATACACATGTTAAACTAAAAGGCAGCTGTAAAACAAGACAACAATTAGGAGAAATCTGTCTGAAAGGAACGTACGAAAGACAATCGAGTTGATGAACAGGCGTAAAAATTGGTCTTCCGCCTCAGACTATGGGTGGAGCCAACAAGAAGATGTAAGGGTAGGGAACCAAAGAAGCCTATCAGAAACCAGAGTTTAGTGAAGGCGTTTCTCCAGAAGAGGTTGCTAAGGAGACGAGGATGAAGAACTAATGAGAACGATGTCAGAAGACAACCCATAGGTTTAGGGAGGAGTTTTCATAGGAAAAGGGATGAAAACCAATGGAAACGAAGATGGTGAGAAGAAGAGAGTCTTAAGCAGAAAAGTTGGGAGGATTCGAGATATAAAAATAAGTGTTGACTGCGATCGTGAATCTTGGTCTTAATATACTTGCGAGCGGTAGAAGTCTGAAGATAACGTTGAACGAGAGTCGTAACATAACCGCGATCGAGAGTCTTCAGATAGTGTTGGACATGTCGGAGTATAACTTGGAAAAGAGACTTAGTTTTTTTTCGAGAGTTTGTATACTAACAAGTTAAGTAAAGACGGTCGGAAGTTTTGACGGAATGTTTAATTAAAGACATAGTGTTGAAATCGAGAGAGAGAGAGAGAGAGAGAGAGAGAGAGAGAGAGAGAGAGAGAGAGAGAGAGAGAGAGAGAGAGAGAGAGACGGAAGTATGAACTAAATATGATGATTGTGTGAAAGACTAATATAACTGTTAACGCTAATTAAACAAAGTCAGATGTCGTGGTAATAAAGTTAGTCCGCGAAGGAACTGTGATGACTAATTAAAGTAACAAAGAATCTGTATTGATCAACAAATTGTTAAAGCACTAATAATATGCAAATGAGACATAAATATAAATAATTCGGAGCTAAAGTGATGTTATCACCTAACATTTGTTAAAATCTAATTTCAAATAACGAGAGTTAACAAAAGAACTATTAATGTCGGAGTGTGAGATACAAGGTGAAGTGTAAAAAGTGTCATTCACAAGATGATTAGTGCATCAACCAGAGCATCATTGATCCTGGAGAGAGAGAGTGGAGATCATCGCAGATTAACGCCGCAGATTTATGGATTACATACCCACAGTAAAGAATTTATGCATAACTAATGTTAAGTAAAAACACTGTCTGTTTCTCTAAAAGAACACTCTTATGATATTTAAAGAGAAATCATATCTAAACGTATTCATGTTAAATTTGTATGAACAACCTTTAAAAGATAAACTAAGGTATCTATAAAATTATGAATCCATTTGTTGAGATAAATTTTGTGTAGAGTAAGAAATCATAATTATGATTATTAATATTTAAATTAATAACCCTGAGAAAGAGCTCATAATGGAATGACTAATTACGGAAGTAAATAATAATTTATATTATAATGTACTGTTTAATATTACAAGGTAAATGTTATGTTAGATCTCGTGAAGTGCTATCATTGGCAAAAGATATGAATAAATAATTTTAATATCGTAAAATTTGGTGTACGCATTGACTTATTTGAAAATCACCTAAGATAGAATACAATTGATCCTTATTATTAAGGATTAAATTCTTTCATAACATAAAAGAAATTAAAACAACTTCAGTAGTATTCATTATAACTTCAATTACCGCGGCTGGAGTCAAATCATACATAATTAATTAACATCATAAATTACAATACATCAAGAGATAACGTTAAAAAATAACGTTGTATTTGGCACCACAACTGGTGAGGCTTAAAAATTATAGTTATAAGCTGTTCCTTAAAATGTATATCCCCGTAATTTACGTACGCCTCAAATTTACAGAGGAACCCAAAGCGTTTCCTTAACTCTTTTATGTTAGAGAAACGGCTTGAAATTTTGGCTTAAAATTTCTATTAGAAAACATCGCATTTCTTGCCAAACGGTTAATGCAGGATCGTCTGCATACTCCCCTGCACAGAAAAAGAGCAATGTCACAAAATCAAAGTTTTATATCGCATTAATTATTATTAATGCTGCATCTTCCCTCGTATCAATTGTTTCAGTCGGTGTATCCCTCAGATTCTCCAGTGCAGCGATCACTTCATCCAGCTGAGTGGATATTGCTTACACCGCATCTGCTTTTGAACTCCACCTGGTATCACAATGTCCTTTTAGAGTAGTATTTACGAACATAAAGTCTTTAAAAACACTCCATGTATGAGTGGAACAGAAAAGAAGGTGAATAGACGTTCTACTGTCCCAAAATATGTCACTGTTTGAACATTTGCATTAGCTGTGTGAACTCCATCCAAGTTAAGTGAATGGTTGTCACAAGGAACAAACAAAACTAGTGAATTGAAATCTTATATTCTCTTCTGAACTCCTGAATGGAAACCAGCTATTGTTGATTGACTGTGATACGACTGACCTCTGCAATCGCTAAGATTCAATCCATGTCTCTCAAGCTTACTTGTACTAGATTCTGTGATCCCCTCGCTGTTTTTACTTCTAAAGGAATAAAATCTATGAAGGCTTCCTTGATATCAACAGAATTGCGATTAATTTCGACAAATCTTATAATCTGAGACATTTGTTCTACATCTGCAGCATCTAGTGTTGTGTCAAATATAATACTAAAGTACTTCGCCTTCTTACATGCAGTAATAATATATTTGCATACTCCTTCTTCTAACAGGCTTATTATTTCATTTTTAATGGCTGGCGAAAGGTACAATGTATACCCAGATTTACGAGAGACTGAATCCAAATGAGATCTCATGACAAGGTCAAATTTAGCCAATTATTTTAGCCAGAAAGTTTCCGGGATGTAGATCGTTAGTAATTTACTCTCGATATCCTCTGTGCCAGATTTTGTTATGCAAGAATTTGTACTGTGGCAATGACCTGTTCGAGGACGTCTTTCCATGACATAGCTGATTTACTCATTTGTTCCTAAAGTAGATCATCAATAAGTTTTGCTTTGTTTAAAGAACATTCCAATTCCTTCCAATCCAAAAACGCAAAGCGATGAGCAGGACTATTTTCATTATCCTGAATACGGTGAACTTTCACCACGATGAAAACCCATTTTCGCTATTAAAATGGCTTCTTTGGTAGTTTTATTTTGTGGAAATAGAGTGCAACAAAATCAAAATAGAGATATTTTAGTTGGAGAAAAACACATTTAAGTGCGATTTACCTTATCATAATGAACAGTATTTACGATGCTTAAGTATAAATAGACTAATACAGTTTATCACGCGAAGTTTATGACAACGGACAAGCTGGCTGGTTGTGCTTCTTTTATGAAAGGAATAGTCATATTAAAGAAACAAGTTGTTTGTAGTTTTATAAACTGATAACAATTTTGTCTAGTCTATGCTCACTTTCCCGCCCTCCTGGCTATGCCGCCCGGGGGCGGTTGCCCCCTTGCCACCCCCTCAGCTAGCTACGCCTCTGAGTGGACACACATGTTTCAAGACTGTGTGTAGTTATTAGCTGAACTTCACAAAAGCTTTCATCACTAGAAATTAACAAAAAAGGTCGTACTTTAGTTTTGTGACTTATGGCCCATTCTGTAGTTGCGTTTATGAAACTGCACATTTTTCTGCTTTTAAACAAGGACGGTGGTTCCAGAGATGGATTCAGGGGAGCGGCCTTTCTGAATAAGTAATCAAAAACAATATGTAAAACAGTAAAATGTATTAGCGAATGAAACTTTTAATCTCAAAAACTTCATCGTATTACAAATAAATATAGTAAACGGAAGGCACTTCCAATATAGAGTATGATTGGAATGTTCCAGACATAGAAAACAGGAGTGGCTGAGATATCTCTGGACGGAGGGAAGGGCAAATTGATACCTTTAAATATCTTGGATGCTGCATTACATCAAATGGGAGGGGGGACGGATGTAACAGTGACTGAAATGTTGAAATACCAGTTATTCGCGGCCTCGCTGTTCCGAGTCGAGGCACGCCCCTACGCAACTATACCAAGTAACAAGTAAACGAATACGCCAAGGCCAAATACTAGGCGTATCACTGGTACACAAGGAACTGCAAGTAATCGAGTATTTCAAATACTAGGGGTATCACCGATACACAAGGAACAACAAGTAAACGAGTATTACAAATACTAGGCGTATCACGAGGAACAACTAGTATCAGGAGTATTTCGAGTACGAACTAGTACGAAGCCACTTTTTGATCCTGAATACTTCATTCTGCGCAAAGAGACGAAGCTATTTTTAATAAATGAACAAAATTCATACTGATGTTACATTTATTCTCGTGTGTTATGCAGATATATAATACAAATTATAATAAATTATATATTAGGGTCTATACTAGTCACCAACTTGGTAAATTTTGAAAAACAAATTATATTGTGTTATAACCTACAGAGTGGCTGATAATAGTTGATAGGCCGCTAAGAGCAGATATCTAATGAAATTTTACTGCAAACTGTCTAGGTTATGTTTTTATAAGGGTAATCGGTTTAAATCATGTTTATTCTCATTCACTCTTGTAGCTTACTGTTATGTTGTTATTATGTTTTTGATGTTTTTTTCACATTATTTGTTGTGCTATACATTATACTTTTGTTAATGTGATTTTAACTTCACTGTAGTCTACATCTCACGTAAATGATGAGATTGTGTAACGGACATTTATGCACTTTATCTAGTCCTCTTCATTAAATCTTTACTGATCTGATAAGGCTACCCTAAAAAGAAGGTGTTTTCGTAAATTTGTTTCTTTCATCTAAACTGCTGATTTTGAATTTTTGTCTCTATCACTTTACTTATCATTTGACTAATAGTAGTTTCCACTTAGTAAAGAAATACAAATAAACTCCATAACAGATAACACATTTAGGTGTAAATGGTCAAATTGCAGCCTAAGATAAATACACGATCTGATGAAGATAAGAATTTACTAACCTTATTAGAAGGTCATCAATAAAACAAGGTAATAAGAAGAGAAAGCTACAAGTTTATCTGAATTTCTTGGAGATTGTAAAATATTCATGATTGATTTATGATATGGTTGGAAGCAGTGGCGGCGATAAGGCCCCCGCAGACCCCGCGGCGCGGGGGGCCCCGACCCTCATGGGGGGCCCCAGTTGGCCCAGTCATGGGACATAACTTGTAACATGAAAAATAAGCGTAAACGAGTTGTAAAACGCTTCTTTGTTGAATTATCAGTTGACCATAGAATTGACGACCCAGTGAAATCATTTGAAGTAAAAGTTTTCAATGCAACACTAGATATTGTAATAGCTCAGCTACAAATGAGATTCGAAGGATTGCGTTGCACTGATGATAGGTTTTCATTCCTGACGCCTCAGAATTTAGTAAACTTCTCACAAGAGACAATAGTGGAGAAAAGTAAGGCTCTGGTAAATGTGTATCGTGGTGACCTTTCCACATCACTGCCTAACCAAGTAATATCCTTCAAAGCTGTGATGGCCAAAAAATTGTACACAAGAAAAGAATTCGAGAAATGATGAATTTACTGGTTGAAGAAAACAGCTGCCTTATGAGTTGCCTCCCAGACTTAACTACAGCTTTGCAGCTTTATTTAACCATACCTGTCACAACAGCTACAGCGGAAAGAAGCTTTTCAAAACTTAAATTAATTAAGTCATACTTAAGAAGTACCATGGCTCGGTTGAGTGACTTGACACTGTTAAGCATTGAGCATGAAGAGACACAGAAAACTAATATCAACGAAGTGGTTGAAAAGTTCTTAACTATTAAAAAAAGAAGACTAGGCTTAGGAAAACAGTGAACTTTGGTTGATCCTCATCTGTAAATATTGTACATTACTTGAGTTCGAGTGTTATTGAATTGGATTAGACTTAAGGAGAACTTGTATAGAGTATATTCAAGAATTTTACAAATTCAGTTACAAACTAATTTAAATGTTTGAAAAAAGCTAGAATGTTACTTTGATATTCGTTTTTAAATAATAAATTTTTAACACTCTGTGTGCGGTACTGTTTCATAGTCTGAATTTAGATCTTTGACATAAAAATAAATCATTCTTTTTATTTTGGTTTTTTTATAGTTTGTATAGAACTTTGTCTATTTAGCAACAATGAATTTTAAGAGTTTGTACACGTGTAAAACGTCCTTTGCAAATTGCAAACGTTTTGTGATAGACGAGAAAGTATTCGCAAACCATTGTTGTGAAACACATGTAAATAGAAACTCATTTGAGTGTTTCCCCTATTACGTATACAAAATTTAACCATTTTTATAGGGCCCCCTAATTAGTTTTGCGGGGGGCCCCCGTTTCGTTAGCGCCGCCACTGTGGAAGTTTCCATTATTTGCCCAACTTGTGCTTTTGCCAGGACCTATCAGTTTTATCAGTTGCACAGTTGATCTTGCAGTGGTTCCCAACCTTTCGGGACCCGCGTACCACTTCGGTCTTCCGCATTCTTATCGAGTACTACCTGATAAGAAAATAAAATAAGATAAGAGGAGATATCTAATGAAATTTTACCACAAACTGTTTAGGTTGTGTTTTTATAAGGGCAATCGGTTTAAATCATGTTTATTCTCATTCTCTCTTGTAGCTTACTGTTGTGTTATTATTATATGTTTCTGATGTTTTTTTCGCATTATTTGTTGTGCTATTCTAAATTTCATTGCCTGAGTTTCGCAACTGATTTGTCTAACCAATGTTAGTTTGTTTACTCGTAGTGAAAACTTAAATTAGTATTCCCAAAGGGAGACAGGCCTATAAATTCTCTTGTTTCTTAATTTCTTTTAAACAGTAATAGTTTAATCAAGTCACAGTGTTGTGCCGATTGAATAAAATCGGCGCTAATACGCTAAAGAAAAATAGGTTTCTGTATTTAGCGGTGGGCGTTCTGCCGTACTGTGTTTAACGGTTAGCGCAGAATCTACATGAGGTAACGAAGCGGCGCTTGATTGGTGCTGCTCCCTTGCGGACGCCTCGAAGCGCGAGTTGAAAAATGCGTAGAATAAACGGTTCCGAGCTTGTCTGATTTCGCTGCTCCAACTAACCGCCTCGCCGCTCTCCGACAGAGAAGTTTTTATTAATTGTTCCATCTTCCACCTATGGCAGGCTAAATTAAAACAGATCTGCGGTAAGTGAGTGCAGTGTACTTATATATATTTAATTTAAAGTAACGTAAAAGGGGTTTTGTTTAATATACGTACAAGAATGAATGAAAATTGTTAACCTGTTACACGCACGCCACGTGGCGAATTAGAGTATGCAAAATGAGTTAATTGTATAATAGTAATTGAGGTCTTAACTAAGGCCCCGTAATTGACCAATGTTAACGCAAAATAATATGTACTTTAGCCAAACTTAATGTTTTCAAAGATAGGGCCACATGCCCGTATAACCTGTTGTAGAGTGTGTCAAACTTTCATTTCAAGTAGGCCTAAAGCAGTGTTTAAAATTATAAATGGATTTTGGTGCGTGTGAGAGTAACCTGGGGGAATAAGTGTTGGAGCATCTCGCTGATAATATTTGTATGCTTAGGGTCCCCCGCTTCAAGTCGAGGACCAAATCATGACCTGAACTATCGAACATCGAAGGCTCTCAGCTTCATCTGCCGGAGGAGAACAGCGAGGAACAGGCCACACCAACACAAAAATGCTTTAGACCAGGACTTCAAACTCCACACCAGGGAATAAATCAGGTGCACTCTACAAGCGATGCACTGCGTTGAAACTCGAGTAGTCGGTGGAGGGGGTACGTGTGACACTGTCACGCAACAGTCGTCTGTGACGCGCTTGCCTTTCCTCCGTAAAACAAACAGTCCTTTTTTTTCTAGCCACACCTCGCATTACTGAAATACCTTCGAAATGCGGCTATCCGTGTGCAGATATCTACCGGCTTGTGAAAAAAATTCTAGCATGACGAGGTAAAACATTAGTGCTTAATACGGTACTTGATAGTCACCAACCAGTCACTTCGCAAATGCGTTTATCTGACAATACGAAAACTACTAATTCGTAAATGATATAAGGTTTCTTTGACAAGGAAGCAATATTTTGACAAAGAATCTCCCTATTTTCTTTAAGAGTGATTTAGGCTTGAAACCTCCCGGCAATGTGTTTCGGCACCTGAAGAGAAGTTACTGAAGGCATAAACTGGTAATTGTGTAATGAGGATGTCTTGCTGCAGCCTCCAGCACAAACTTGACGCTATGGCTAACGCTTCCAGATTGGCGTTGAGGAAAATCTTGTGTAATGCATACTTTTAACTCTGTTGACGCTACTAACGCTTGCAGACTAGCGTTGTTGGAAGTCTTGTGTAATGCGTACTTTTAACCCTGTTGACGCTACTAACGCTCGCAGACTAGCGTTGATGGAAGTCTTGTGTAATGCGTACTTTTAACTCTGTTGACTCTACTAACGGCTTCCAGACTAGGTTGATGGAAGTCTTGTGTAATGCGTACTTTTAACTCTTGACGCTACTAACGCTTCCAGACTAGGTTGATGAAAGTCTTGTGTAATGCGTACTTTTAACTCTGTTGACGCTGCTAACGCTTCCAGACTTGGTTGATGGAAGTCTTGTGTAATGCGTACTTTTAACTCTATTGACGCTACTAACGCTTACAGACTAGCGTTGAGGACAGTCTTGTGTAATGCGTACTTTTATAACTCGACGCTACTAACGCTTGCAGACTAGCGTTGATGGAAGTGTTGTGTAATGCGTACTTTTAACTCGACGCTACAATGTACTAACGCTTCCAGACTAGGTTGATGGAAGTCTTGTGTAATGCGTACTTTTAACTCTGGAATTATTGTAGCATTGATGCTGATGCTAACATTTTCAGATTAGGATTGAGTAAACCTTGTAAAATATTATTTAGAACTCTTGTGTGCAACATGCAACGTTTAAATTAGAGTCTTCATGTCCTATACAAAATATAATTTTTTTTCCTCACGTCTCACTTGCTTTGTCACACTCCTCACATTCATTATGTAATGTACGAGGTGTATTACACATTGAAAACACTGGTGTTCCCTCTGCATATCGTCCGGCAAGGTGTGTCACTAATGTGTATACATTTTTTAAACAAACATTATGTTACTATAACAAAATGCGGCTCTCATTACAGCTCTCATTAGATTTTACAGCCTTCATTAAATTTGTACCTACAATTAAATTACTTAATCCCTAATTATGTAATTTCTTAATTAATTTACTCCTCAAGTACTCATTCGTTTAATTCTTTACATTCTATAGTAGTGCCATTACGCTAAATGATAAGTCGCGATGTCATAAATGGGTGTTAACCGACTTAATTGTTGTGCCTCGATATCCGCGTAAGAACCAAATACAGACGGGTAATATGTAGAGAACATCTTTCACCTAAACCCTTATACTTGACGCGTCGATCCGTAGAACCTGTGACTGGCGGTTGAAAGACCCTCTTGTTAGATCTTTCTACCGTCAGTCACAGATTCTGATGACGGTCCCAGATTCTAGTGATCGAAACGTCAAGTATAACAATATTACGATGGAGTCAGTCTGCGTAGAAGGTTTCCCTGATTTAGACATAGGCCTAAATCATCCATCGCCTAGGAGTCGAAGCTAATTGTGTCGTTTATTAGTAACAATGAAATGCTTACTTTCTTACTCTTTTAACCGTTGTATAAAGTAGAGTAATAGTGTGAATAAATGTTAAATAAAAGATGCTGGCTCATTCGTTATAGGAGAACAGCAACACAGATATGTGATTATCTGTAACATGCGTATGTACTTGTTCAACTTTTAGGGTGTAGATTGTATGTTATGTATGTAACACAAATTGTAGGAAGATTGGAGTAATATAACGGCAGCGAACTAGTTTGTGCTATGACCTATCTGCAACGACCTTTACTCAGATTATCGACTTACCTGAAAAATAATTCGGCCAGCCATCTGCGTCTCAATAGTAAATAATATTAAGTTTTTTTTTTCAGTGAAGGGTTTGTTTGGATCGGTCAAAAAATAACACAAATTTTAACTTATTTGTGTCGACGTTTCGACATTGTTTATTGTCATCATAATCATCATCAGGACCTGTGTATGAATACAAACGAAATGTCAAACACAACAGAACAATTATTTGGACTATTTGGACAATTATACTATAGAATATTGTAAATTTATGTATATGTCCATAATCACACCCTTTTTCTCACCCATTCTGCCTCTACCTCTCGTTCTCACAACCTCTCATTCTCACTCTCACTTGAAATCGCTCTCTCACTCTCTCTCCCTCCCACTCACTCTCTCTCTTGCTCTCTTTCTCACCTTCTCACACTCCCTCTCTCCCTCTCTCACACTCTTCCACCCTTCTCTCTCTCTCTCTCTCTCTCTCTCTCTCTCTCTCTCTCTCTCTCTCTCTCACTTGTCTCTTTCCACAAATGGCACTCTAAAACACTCACCTTTTCTATTAACACTATCGTCCTCACATACATTAGAGAATTATGTACAAGATAACAGTATAGATTTAACAACTTATAAACAGAATTATCACTGTTGCACACCACTATAGAAAAATTATTCCGAAAGCGCTTTCAAGCTTCTCAGCTCATCGTCAGATCGGAATTAACCAGCAGATGTAACCCAAGCCCTTCACACAAGCGTCTACGGAACCAACATCCTAGCTGATGACGGCCAATCTGGCGACGTGGTGGGGGCACTGGAAGGGCGAGCGAAGGTGCGTCCCATCACATCTGTTAACTGTACGGGCAGACGCTGCTTGTGTGATACATTTGCATTCTGGGCTGACAAGCGTCTGCCCGTACGATTAATAAATGGGATGGGATGCGGCTGCTTTCTACCCGAGTCTTTGTAGACTTGACGATAAACCTGTAGCTTATTTTCGGTTTGTTTAGCTGTGTGCGGTCTTCCTACGTGTGTTCTCTCGTAAGCAGAAATACTTACAATATTTTATGTAATCGTTCAGCGCTACAGAATGCGAATGTTTCATACTTTTGTCTGACATAACCTCAGTAACAGCGTGTTACTTGAAATTTGAGGATTACTAATTAACTGTCTTCACACATCTGTTCCAAATTACACACTTATCTAAATCACAAGTTAAATTAATCACACAGAATCTGGCCATGGTTGGATTGTACTTAATTAAGCTCTGTTCAATTGCTATTACAATTATTAGTACGCATAGCGAATAATTATTTGTTTTAAATAAATAACAAATGTGGAGGCCAAATTATGCACATAAGGTGATAAAAATACTTTACTGTATTAAATGTACAATTTATTGGTTTTACAGAAAATACCAGTACTTACTCAGACTGCATTATCAAATATATGAATATATATCGTTCTTTATAACATATTTTAAAACTTTTGATATTAATATTTTCAATTATACGTTTTAAGCACCTAAATTTTTTATAATACATTTTAGGTTACCTTTTACTGAGTAAAAATTAAACGAATTCATGTAGTATTCATGTTCATCTCTTAAACATTCAAATACCTATAGCTGGTCTTGGCAAGTAGGTAGCATGCATAAGACAGTAACTCTTCACAGTTATGGAACAGTGGTGATATTTCAGTTTGACACATTCAGCACTCTGCTGTCTGTAACTAAATTGTAAAATAATTGTGCTCCAAGTATAGACAGCATAGTGATTTCTGAAACCACTTATTTCAGACTTATGGTGTGCTATACACGACAGCAAATTTAGAAACACATTAAAGCTTGAAGGTTTTCATCCTAGAAGTTACACAAATATGTTTTGATGTCTGCTGTTGAATGACATGGTTTCTAAGTCCAGCATTTTTATCGTCATATAACTAAGCAGTGTTACATGTGGTAACTGTTATCAAAAGTGTTTGTATTACATTTTTTTTTTTTTTTACTTTTATACTTGTCTATAACTGCAACTGAAATTTAAAATTTTTATGATTTTCCATTTTGAATTAGAGTTATAGCAGATAAATTCAGTATTCCTGCTGACACACTTAACAACTGTTTATAAAAATTGTGAACAATTTTACAAAACAGTATTTTTTCTAACTCGCATGTTATAAAATGATTAAAAACTGTCAGGTATCCTGACATTAAATCCTGGATATCAAGTATCATGATATTACATCCTGGATATCAACTATCCTGAAAAAGCAAAATATTTTCTAAGACAATTGCACCCATTGACAGCCAATTAGACTCTCCAAAAGGTGGGAAAATAATTATTTTCTTAATTTAAATTTATATTTGTAACATTTTTTAAATATCGGTATGGAGAACCATACATTACTTCCATGTTCTAAGATTTATATTTAAAATCATAATGGAAATAAAATATTTCCATAGAAACTACTTCTTTCTACTTATTGATTCAGCCTTAAGCACAGTACTGTGCATGTGGTCACTAACGTTATACCACCTCACATTATCGCACTCGATTTTCACTGATGATGACAGTCGATGGCACTGCCGAAACGTCTGGTTTTGCAGAAAACATTGTAGGCCTACTGTGCCCAAACAGCCCGGGAAGAAATTTTCACACTGAACTACTTCATTGTTGCCGATAACGTACTACACATATAAAAACATGAAACGTTGCAGGTAAACTACCCATTTCCCTTAACTGATCTTCACCAAAAACAATAATTCACGACTATTCTGCAAATCAGGCTGCATGCAAAAAATTATTTTATTCTGTTTGAATTTGCAGCTTTTATTGTTTGCCATAGAAAAAAATCTTCACACACACACTTTTCAAAAAATGACTTTTTTCATGTTTTGAAGATAGTACAATCAAAATCTGCAAAAATCTCAAGCACGATTTTTTTTGCCATCACCAAACTTCCATTTCTTTAAGGAACATGGAAGTAAAAATCATTAATATTTAGTTTGAAATTAGTCGTAATAATTGTCTTAATTTCTTGCATTATTTTTTTAATAGTTTTAGCAAAACTAAATAAAAGATCAATCTGTTTCACTAACTAAAGGACCTTGTCAAGGGATAACAGAATGAATGAATACTCAAACATTATGTGTTATTTAAAAACCATGTATATTCTTTATTTATACTGTACATTCACTTACAAAACAACTTTGTTTATATCTTCTACATAACAAGCAGTTTATTTTCAACATGTCGGCACCAACCCGTTAACTTATAAATTTCTTAATATACTAATAAATAGATCACAATACACTTTTCTTAACAATTAACTACAAATTAAGAGGCACGCAAAATTCTGGGTTACCAGTATATGTTGGACTAACAAGTTAAATTTGGTATTTGTGTATGTAAATCCCCCTTTTAATGGCTAAGTTAAGTGATGGGCTAGAAATTTTATATATATATTTTATAATATATATATATTATAATATATATATTATTATATTATTTTATAATCGGCTACATTAATAAACAATTAATTTATTTACATCTTCTTTTAGCCAACACACTTGATTATCATACAAGGAATAATAAATATATTAATATGCTTAAAATACTAAATAAACACAAAACAATTAAATTTAACACAATCAATAAAAAACTTAAAAATCTACTAATAAATAGTACACCTAAAGAAGATAACCAAAATTTACACACATTAAATAATAACCACACTTTTTACCCAAAATTCGTAAATTTATCTAATATTCACGGAAAACGAAATAGCTACCCTAGAATCATCAAACAAAACAAATCTTAAAAATGTAAACAAATATGTAATAGATAATATCATAGTCGAAACTGAAAACGCAATTAATAATGTAGAACAAGAAAAACAAGATAAAATAAGAACAGAAGCCTCAATGGAAATAATAAAATTTGTTATTTTAGATACGTTGATGACACTCTGTACATTTCCCAAAACAATGGTATAAATATAAATAAAATATTCAACTCCATAAATAATTTACATTCTAAAATAAAATTCACGTTAGAAGAACAATGTAATAATAAATTCAAGTATTTAGACTTAACAATAAAGAAAAATGAAACAAATTTTGAATACACAATATACAGGAAACCTTCTCAAACTGACTTAGTAATACCAAATACTTCTAATCATCCTCCCCAACACAAAATGGCAGTATTTAATTCCATGATTTACCGAATGCTTAGGATCCCATTAAATAACACAGAAAGAAACAAAGAAAGAAAAATTATCCAACAAATAGCAGTTAAAAATGGATACAAAATAAAAACTATTAATAAATTAGAAAATAAAATTAAACATAAAATCACTAATAAAATTCTTAAAAACACTACATTTAAAAATTCATCTATTAATAATAATATAAAATATACAACCTTCACTTATTACGGAAATATAACTCAAAAACTAAATAAAATATTTAAAGATACTAATTTAAAAATATCTTATAATACAGATAATATAATTTGTAATAAAATAAAACCTAAAACTAAATCCAATACTCACAATAAAAATGGAATATATAAAATAGAATGTCCAGATTGTAATAAATTTTACGTGGGCCAGACGAAGAAAATAACTACGAGATAGATTCGTTCAACACCGCAATGCATATATAAAACCAAATATTTATAAATCTAATTTAGCCACACATTGTCTAAATAATAACCACCAGTTTCCAAACATTGAAAATATAAAATTAATTAAAAACATACAAAAAGGTCAAAAAATGAATATTTGGGAAAATCTTAACATTTACAAACACAATAACAATAATTTATTAATTAAAGAACAAACCCAAATAAAAACAAAACAAGACGATCTATTTAAAATTATAAATTTACTCTTATAATAGATCTTCCAAAGGACGGAGATACTATGTTAGAAGAAACAGTTATAAATGAGGCAAGTAGGCCTAAAAGTAAAGATGCAGAAAAGAGCATATCTTTAAATAATGAAAGAATAAAACTGTTTAAACAATTTCAAGAGATTCAAAAAAACCTATAAACTGTTGAACAGTTTCAATATGCAAAAAAACAGATGGGACAGTTACTACTGACAATAAAAGCTATGAAGTCATCTGCTGAAAGTAGCTTATAGTCATCTGCGTCAATATTATAGTGATATTTAGTTAAGTAACGGACACGTCATGGACAACGAAATCCAAGAATAAACATAATTGTTAATGAGATCTTGATGAAAAATATGTTGCCAAGAAAATGTTTCCTAGTTGTCAGTTGATTCCATATACTTCGCCTCCCTTTCGGTAATCCGCATTTGCATAAATTTTGTTGTTTTTAGTTGCAAGAGCACAAATTATTGAGCCTCTATCTGTGTACCTTGATGTTTTATGTCCTAGTTTTTCAAAATTCTTTATTATTTCCTGTAAAATAAAATTAGGCATATTAATTAGTAAATCACAATTAGTAAATTAACAACAAAAATCACAATTTACAATTAGATAATTATATTCCATATAATGTAGCAGCGTGAAGAAAGTATCAAATCAGTTTCATCCACTTCAGGGAGAGACATATTAATAAGGAATAAAAAGAATGTATAAATATATGTGTTGCATATTGTAATATTTATTTTTATTTGTTGATGTAGAAATGTTCCAAGTCCCACTAGTTTGGGGGTCAATTAATATGTAAAGTAATACCAGAAAAATTAGTTTTGTTTTGTTACTAAATTAATTAGTAAAATAATATCCTTTTATTTCCTTTCTTAAAATTTTAATTATAATAGTAAGTTTATTATAATAGAATCAAACTCCTCACTAATTAATTCAAATTTTCGCCACATCAGTTTGAGCGGCAGGCTCGCCAACTTACGCCTTCTGTGATACTTCGGTACTCTGTTATATGAATGAGGAATGACCACTTATATTATTATCTTTGCAGCTAAAATAAAGGAAAACTTGCAATGATATTATTATTAAATAATATATTTTATTTTTCTTGGTTTATATTCAAAATCTTATAAAGTTATATTATTGAATACAATTCGTTAATTATTTCCGGCTGCTCAGTTGGTAATGTCAGCAGTGTTGTCAGGGATCGCTAATTATATACTTCTGTAATAAATATAATTATTTATTGTGCATTCGTTTGACCACGGAATAAACACAAAGAAAAAAACCGGAAAAGTACCAAAATACCTTTGTGGAATATAATCACAGAGTGCTTTATAAAATTAGTGCACAGCATGTAGGTTATAAAAATACAATGCGCTTAGGTTAAGACTAAAACTGAGAATGTTAATAGTTTATATCTTTTTACTGTCCACTCTTAAATCGTGGTTTAGATATAATAAAGAATAGAGTTTCTTTTATAATATAGATAGTTGTATAATGTGCTATAATTTTATTTTATGTGCTATAAGGAATGTTGCAACCCCATCTATTTTGGTACTTTTCTGTGTTTTACAACATTTACCTTATTAATTAACAATATACTATAATCTTTCAGTATACTATAATATTATTCAGTAATCATGTAACATTAAAATATTAACATAATCAACTCAATATTGAACATCCTTGAATTTCATTAACTCTGATATCCTATATCTAATGTAATCATAACATAGTCATTCAAGGTAAGTGAACCCATAACATTGGTTTTATTTAACATAGTAATCTTAACAGTGATCAATAATATATTATAGTTTATCTAAGGTCCATTTTATACTATTTGGTACTTTTCTCTACAAGTGAGTCATCATTTTTATATATTCTTTGGGCTATAATGGGAGGTACAAAAATACAATGTTACAATATATACATACTGTATACATTTTTTCCTCTATTGCAGACATCAAACTTATCTGTGACTTTTGTATTACACAGTAACAGCTGATCTGATTTTTAAAATTCTTTCACCACCGTGTTTATTGAAGTTTGAGGATGGTTTTAGCATAAATTTTAACCGATAGTTTTAACAATTTTCAAAAACAGAGTCTTCAGATGGTTCCATGTCATGAAGTTTCATTTTTAATTTTCATGTGTAAAATTTTCGGCATGCGATAAACTTTCGTTTTATGAGAGATAGCTATATGGTGTCAGCGAGTGAAAATTATAGAAAATTCCAAATATTATTTTGGTTTTGTTTCAATAAAATCGGCTTTTTCGTTTTCGTGATATTGGCGTTTTTGTAAGAAATTTAGTTGGCGGTTTTATAAGAAATTAGTTGGTTGGCACATGCATCGATTTTTCTTGTAACGATTTTTCTTAATAATAAATATTACCTTAATATAAGCATATTTTAACATTTATTATATTATTCTATTTAATAATAAAAATTTCAATTTTCATGTAGTACCTTTATGTAATTTCATTATTAACCAGCAAATCCAAAGCAATTGCCTGGATTTGCTTCTTGGAGTTAGTGTCCCGTTTAGCTTTTGTTTTAAATTTTCTCTGTTTTATAATGTAGCCATCATGGTGTGCAGTATTTTTGACCTGCAACGCAAAAAAAAAAGTATCAAACACTACAAGAAAAAATCTAACTTACATCTAGTTCTCGTTGTGTAGTTTAAAGTAAACATGTCCCGCTTGTAGTACACTTAACACTAATTGTATTAAATTTGTCGACTGGTAAGGGTGGATTTACTTTTGGTAACATGAGTTCACTTAATGATACCTGCTTAACTGTTATTTTTTTTGTAATTAATAAAATTAGTAAAAAAAGTTTTCAAAACTTGTTTAGCAAAAAACTGACACAGTAAAAATACAATCAAAAACATATTTATCTTTATGCCCAGATTTAGTTTTTTGGCTGGTGTTAAGAGAAATTTATTTATTTATTTTAATCTACTGCTATAAGAACAATTTGGAAAAAATACGTACGATAAGATTTTAGAATTATTTCAGTGAACTTAATAATTATAAATCTAATGTAAACACACAAACAATCAGTACTGACTAGCAATTAAAGGATGGGTAGATGGATGGATAGATAAATAATTCAGTAAGTAGGCTACATGAGTAGATGATTAGATAAACCGGTATGTGAGTGTCTATCTGAATAGAAGAGTAGGTGGATAGATATCCTAAGTAAAGCTATAGACTAAAATTTGGATAGATGGGTGGGTGGATAGTTTGTGTAGGTGGGTGAGAAGACAGATAAGTTGATGAGTAGGTAGTTTGGATTAGACTGTACTACAAAATAAAGTGGATAATCTGACTGAAAATTATACATACCTTTAAGCTCCTTTCAGCAGATGACTTCATAGCTTTTATAGTCAGTAGTAACTGTTCCATCTGTTTTTTTGCATATTGAAACTGTTCAACAGTTTCTAGGTTTTTTTGAATCTCTTGAAATTGTTTAAACAGTTTTATTCTTTCATTATTTAAAGATATGCTCTTTTCTGCATCTTTACTTTTAGGCCTACTTGCCTCATTTATAACTGCTTCTTCTAACATAGTATCGCCGTCCTTTGGCAGATCTATTATAAGCATATGTTCTTCGTTCATATTCATGTTCTCAGGAATCATATTGGTTAGTGTTCTACAAACAAGGTGAATATGTTTGCACATATTGTTTCGTATGGCACTGTCCATACACGAACACACAAACTCATGAAAGCAAGAGTTACAGTGTATGCACTGTAAAAGGCATGATTTGCAGTGTTGAATCCGTTTAACAGTATAAAATTCTGTTTGTGTGGATGACAAGACCTGCCACTTGTCATCTAAAGTTGTCAACACTGTCTCTGCGTCCAACAACATACTAGCTTTGTGCCTAGTTCTTAAAACTTGCAATTTTTTCACAAGTTTTCCTTTTTTCATTTTAATTATCAAATCAAACATTTTATCTTTCAGTAGATGTAAAATGGCACAAATTGTTTTGTCTAGTCATTTAATGTGTTTTCCCTTTAGGTAAAAATATTTTAAAATTTTATTAAAATTTTCTACTGCCATGTTTGTATTTATTCCTAAATGAACTCGATAGCAGTAGGCCCATGACCTGTATTTTTCTTTGTTAATATATTGTTGTTTAAAATATTTATAAAATAAATGTGTTTCTTCATCTCCATGAAATCTCCTCAACACTTCATGGAGCATTTTGTGGAAAGTGTCTGTGTCCAGTTCATATAATAAAGCCTGTAAAGTTTTAAATGCACTGTCACGTTTTTCTTTTATTTTAATTTTTGTGTTTGCATTGGTCCTCCAAGCTTTTAGCACATGCCACGTACAATAAATACGGTTGTCTGAAGGCCCCATTGTTTTACACCATGCGGAATAGAATGTGTCTTCCATGTCAGACATAAATGTATGGGTTGTAATACATCCTAATACAGACTTTATTTGATCAAAAAAAATCATTATAACGGTTTCGTCCCCTCTGTTCGTGAACATGAAAGTGCAAGGAAACCCTTCTCTGGTTTCGTCCATTGTTAGAAGTGTGTATAACTGAAAGTTGTAGTTGTTAAGGCCATGAGTGCCATCGATGCATACAACATCACCACTATACTTTTGTAGTATAGTTTTTTGTGCGTTTGTCATAAATATTAACAAAAAATCTTCTTTTTTCAGTTGAGGAAACTCAAAACTATTTACACCTTGTGGTTTATAAACCACTAAGGCAGTGTCCTTAGATGTTTTAAGATCTTCAACCCAAGCCTCGATGCTTACAGGGTCAAATGGATGTTTTATGGCTTCATCATTTAGATTGAAGCCTTTTTCAATATTTATAATATCTTTTTTGTTCACTAGGTGAATTCTTTGTAATTCACAATTTGATATAGAACACCTGATATCTTTTAAAATTTCCTCATGGGGTATTTTACTTGCTAAGTGAGTTGCAATTTGGTTTCTCTCTTTCTTTGTCAAGTGAATATGTTTTAACTCATTTTTATGGCCAACATGTGTTAAAAGAAATGAGACATGTACAGTGCCATTTTTTAATTTTTTCATCTTGATCATTGCTGGACAAAACCCATTTATTTTGCAGCTTCCCATAATTTTTAAGTGGCGTTTGTTTAGTCCTCGTTTCCTGTAAAAACCACTTCTGTGGCATCGGTAAACGTCAGATACATTTCCATTTGACGTTTGTTTAAAAAAACATGTTGTTTTCTTTTCAATTTCTTGTTTCCACACATTAAATTCATCGACAGAATCAAAACTGTGATGTTCAAACTTCATAAAAATGCCATGTACATTTTCAAAATGACTAAATTTTCTGTTCATTATGTCCCCGTGGTCTCCTTGTTATGAATTTACAAATAGGACATTGTCTTTCAACCAGAAGTGGTTTTCCAATGTTATGATATTTTCTTTCATGGTTTGTGAGGTGATGTTTATGCTTGTATTTTGCATTACATAGAGTACACATGAAAGATTGTGCTAAGGATCCACTGTTATGTATTTTTAAACTTAATATGTGACGTTTTAAATTATACTGGTGAATTGTTGTATAAGTGCACATATCACATTTATAAATTTGTTTTGGCTCAGTAGAATGGGTTGATTTGATGTGTCGCTGCAAATAATTTTTTTGGGAATACTGTTTGTTACACAAAGTGCAAGTAAATGTAGCTGTTTCAATTTGCTCCCCTTTGGCATTTCTTTTGTGAACAATTCTAATATGCTTTTTACAATAAGAACTCTTACTGAACTCTTTGCTGCATAAATCACATTTTACGGCAGTAGTACTCATCTGAAAATAAACATAGCATTGTTTTCATTGAACTTAAATTTAATAAGCAAATTTCAGATGAAACGGTAACAACTAAACTTTATTTATTCTTCCCATAATGGTCCTGTATTTTGTTTAATATACTTTCTGAAGTGACAGTTTGGGAATACAGTACTGCTGCATTGTGCCATTCTACCACATGTTCCACTTCTGGCAGCTGGGTTCTAACAGCAGATTATTGTTCAGATTAAAAGTTGTGCACGCGTGCGCACACACGCACGCACATATACACATAGTATTCTTAACTGCCCATTAAACAAAACATTAAATTTTGTTTCTAAAAATTACAAATGTCTACAAGATAATTCTTCTTATTCTCTTTTCTTTCAAACATTAGGCCTGCTGCCTGTTATGCTTTTGACCATGGCAGAACTGACATTTCACCACTGCCAGAGAGAAATCAGCTACATAGCAACTGTGTGTGTGTGTGGGGGGGGGGCCCAGAGACGCCAGACAAGACTGCTGTATTATTACTCAGCAATATGGGTGTGCAGGCAGACTGACTAATTTTTGTTTAGTAAAGTAACAGTATTATAGAGCGATCATACAATAAATAGTATAAATTCCACACAGTTAAATGTGTGTTATAATTTCTTTTAGTCTAACAGCTAGATGGATTTTTACACTTTTTTCAAATTATTGATTCCATTTTTGAGCCATGGGGTCAAAGAATTTTGAAATTTCTAAAACTGTACAGTATATTCAGATTTTCGTTAAAATTCTCTTTAATCGATGTCCCACATGGAATTCGTGATTTTGTCAAACTTTTGCCCCACTTTTTGAAACCTGGTGTCCCAAAATTTGAAATGTACAAAAAATAATACTATATTTGTATACACTAATTTTAGTTCTATTGGCAAACAAACTAGAAGAAGGAATACTCAGATCTTTTGTTAGTCACTTTTTTTTTTTAAATAGTGTTTTGAGGAGGCAAGAGTGGTTAGACTTGTGAATTATATTGTTCATCTTGCTGTATAAGGAAAAGTCAAGAACTACTTTTACAAGAAATTGTGTGGTTGTAACAGGAATTTTACGTTTCCCTGGAACGAATCCAATTGTTATCTCACTGAAATGTATTTCAATTGTGAAAGCATTACATATCAAGTAACGTAATGAGAATGCACCTGCGCGCGCGCGCGCGCGCACACACACACACACACACAGTGTACTTATTTGTTACTTGTTTGTTCCATAACATTGATTACAATTGCAGCAAAATTGATCAAAATGACATCAAATACATGGACATGTACTACCCTCAAAACATGAAAAAAAGTCATTTTTCGAAAAGTTTCTGTGTGTAGATTTTTTTCTATGGCCAACGATAACAGCCGCAAATTCAAACAGAATCAAATAATTTTTTGCACACAGCCCTGAATTGTAGAGTTCTCAGGACCTATTGATTTTGGTGAAGATCAGTTAAGAGAAAGCGGTAGTTTACCTGCAACATTTAATGTTTTAATAAGGGTAATTTTTTCTATGACGAACGATAACTGCCGTAAAGTCAAACAGAATCAAATAATTTTTTGCATACGTCCCTAATGTGTAGAGCACTCAAGGTCTTTTGATTTTGGTGAAGATCGGTGGAGAAGAAGGGGTAGTTTACCTGCAACGTTTTATGTTTTTATATGTGTAGTACGTTATCGGCAGCAAAGAAGTAGTTTAGTGTAAAAATTTCTTCCCGGGCTGTTTGAGCAAAGTACAATGTTATCTGCAAAACCAGACGTTTCGGCAGTGCCATCGACTGTCATCATGAGTGAAAATCGAGTGCGATAATGTAAGGTGGTATACGTTAGTGACCACACAGTACTGTGGTCAGGCTGAATCTATAAGTAGAAAGAAGTAGTTTCTGTGGAAATATTTCATTTCCATTATGATTTTAAATATAAACCTTTGAACATGGAAGTAATGTATGGTTCTCCATACAGATATTTTAATTGCTTTTAGTTTTACATTTGATATGTAAACGCATCAAGACAGAAATAATCGCTGCTGATATTGAGTTTAGCAATTTAACATGATAATGTTTGTTATATAGTAAATATATTTGTAATATAATTATTTAGAAAACATGATAGAAGACAATTCTTACCTTTAACTTGGTTACACAAGCACGCATCCAAAATAGATACAAAAGCGCGCGCGGTAAAAACTTAACAAAATCAGCTGACGAGTATCAGCTGAACCGCCAGGTGACACGTGTGTCGGTGTCACGGTCGGTTAGGCACTTTCCCCTCCAGTGCCCCCACCACGTCGCCAGATTGGCCGTCATCAGCTAGGATGTTGGTTCCGTAGACGCTTGTGTGAAGGGCTTGGGTTACATCTGCTGGTAAATTCCGATCTGACGATGAGCTGAGAAGCTTGAAAGCGCTTTCGGAATAATTTTTCTATAGTGGTGTGCAACAGTGATAATTCTGTTTATAAGTTGTTAAATCTCTACTGTTATCTTGTACATAATTCTCTAATGTATGTGAGGACGATAGTGTTAATAGAAAAGGTGAGTGTTTTAGAGTGCCATTTGTGCAAAGAGACAAGTGAGAGAGAGAGAGAGAGCGAGAAGGGTCGCCCCTCCCACTGTCCACACACAAAAAGCTATAATTCAACTGTCCCTTCCCAACCTCCGAGCCCTGCCCCCCCCCCACCGTCTGGACAGTTACATATTTTTCTAGCACATTCTTGTGTTTATGTGTGTGTGCGCGCGCGCGTGCGTGTGAGCGTGTGCGTGTTTGTGTGTGTACATTCCATTTAAACCTCACGCTGGACTGCCTTTCTCATTCACACTTGTGGGCGCGGTCACTCACCCTTATTTTAAAAGCATCCAATTAGTCCATACAATTTAATTCTTAATCTTATCTATCCGTCCTCTATCTTTCACTTTTTAATTATATTATAAAATATTTCTTCATTATCAAATTTAGTTTTAGTATTCATTAAATTGTCTAACCCTTTTTCTCTTTCTTCCAATATTTCTAACTCCTCCCTAAGCTTCCTTTCAACTGTGTTATTTACGACTTTTACAATTTCATACTCTTCCAAGGATTAACAAACCTATGGTTCTCTTCTATGAAATGTCTTGCATATAACGAATTCGTTGTTCTATTACCTTCTCCACATTTGTGGTCAGACAACTTGCATACGAATTTCCGTCCTGTCTCACCTAGGTACACTTTGTTGCAGTCTTTACATTTTAATTTATAAATTCCGCTTCTCTGTAATACTGGGATTTTTTTCTATATGTTTATTCCTTATCTTATCAAATACCGTCTCACATTTTTTAATAGCTATAACTACTCCGAATTTATTAAAACATTTTATAATTTTTCTAGTATGTGATCCTATGTATGTCAATGACCCTGCTTCATAACTTTATCCACTATGTTTGTGTTATAGTTATTATTTCGTATGCAGGTTGTACTTCAAAAAGGCCTAAAATAAAACTCAAAATTTTTATAAAATTGTTACAGTTTATTTGGAGGTGAAGTTATGAGGAATTTTAGTGAAAATAGAAAATCTGTATCTGAAGTCTCTGTATTTTGTATGTATAGTAATTTGAAAGGATTAGTACACTATGTCTCAACACTCATCTTGGATCGCTTTCAAAAAGTTTGTGAACTATGTCATAAAAAAAACCTTTACCGGTATATTTTGTTATCAGTTATGTGTATTCGTGAATAACGTTAGATATAGATGTATAGATATCTATGGAAACATACATACACTGAAAAGCTATGACTAAATTATTTGTCACTCAAGTATTATGGTTACAAACTTAACTAAAAAACTAACGCAGTAGTCCAAAACTTTTAGTATTTATTTTATAATTGTCTGCTCTACAGTTCTGATATTTTTCTGATAATATGAAAAATTGTCCACTATTGGAATTTAACTAACATAATAATAAATGATGTTGTTCTACTATCTTACTTGTGCTGTGATAATGGCTTTAGTAATGACTTGTACAAATTTTCATTGGGCCACTAGTATATAGAGAACAGCGGATATATAGATATGCAGCCAGGTGTCTAATGATGCATAGATAAGGTCGGCGCACAGAACACGGGTTTATCAGTATCGGCGCTCAGAGCACGATTTCAGCGTTGGCGCTCAGAGCACGGGCGCTCTGAGCACGCTACCAATCTAACACGGAGACGTGTACGCGCGCGCGCACACACACACACACACACAAGCACAACAACACACACGAGCATCAATACTTAAGTATAACACAGTTATTTTTGTCACAAAAGTGTAAATTATGCAAAACGCAGATGACCACTGTATTGAGTTTAAAACTAATCGAATATATGTCTATAAGAATTGCTATATGTTTACCTAGTTAATACTAAATAATATGAAGAAAATTTGTGTTAGTGGTTGAAATCACAATCAGAATGATCACAGTTGCAACACCACTATATAAAAATTATCCCGATTAGCGCTTTCAAGCCTCACAGCCCATCGTCAGATCGGAATAGGCAGAAATTATTTTAAAAACAAACCCTTCACCCCTCTCCACCACCCTGCTCACACACAACAAGCTATAATATAAATGACCCTTCCCCACCCCCTAAACCCTGTCCACACCATCTGTACAGTTACATATTTTTCTAGCAAATTCCTTGTGTTTCAGTGTGTGTGTGTGTGTGTGTGTGTGTGTGTGTGTGTGTGTGTGTGTGTGTGTGTGTGTGTGTGTGTGTGTGTGTGTGTGTGTGTGTGTGTGTGTGTGTGTGTGTGTGTGTGTGTGTGTGTGTGTGTGTGTGTGTGTGCATCCTTTTAAACTTACCCTACTTCCTCTCCACACACATGGGTCAGTCAGACACCCTTATTTTAACCATCCAATTAGTACTATGCAAATAATTCTTAATCTTATCTATCTGTCCTCTATCATTTACTTCTTAATCATGTTATAAAATATTTCTTCATTATCAAATTTAATTTTAATATTAATTAAATTGTCTAACCCTTTTTCTCTTTCTTTTAATATTTCTAACTCCTCTCTAAGCTTCCTTTCAACTGTGTTATTTACTACTTTTACAATTTCGTATTCTTCCAAAGGATTAACAAACTTATGGTTGTCTTCTATGAAATGTCTTGCATATAACGAATTGGTTGTTCTATTACCTTCTCCACGTTTGTGGTCAGACAACCTGCATACGAATTTTCGTCCTGTCTCACCTAGGTACACTTTGTTGCAGTCTTTACATTTTAATTTATAAATTCCGCTTTTCTGTAATACTGGAATTTTTTCTATATTCTTATTCCTTATCTTATCAAATACCGTTTCACATTTTTTAATAGCTATATCTACTCCATATTTATTAAAACATTTTATAATTTTTCTAGTATGTGAACCTATGTATGTCAATGACCCTGCATAATTCTTGTGTTCTGGTTCTATTTTAGCTTTTTGTATGTTAACCCTTTTCATAACTTTATCCACTATGTTGGTGTTATAATTATTATTCCTTACAATTCCCTTTATCGTTTTTAACTCCCTAACTTTTGAATCGGTCTCTTTTAAACACTTCTGAGCTCTGTAACAAAATGTATGATTGCCGCCATTTTATATCTATATGGGTGGTAAGACTCTCTTGGTATAATTATATCAGAATACGACTCTTTCCTAAATATCCCAAACTGTAGTTTCTCATTATCCTTAATTTCTATGTTCAAATCTAAGTAATTTATTTTCTTACCTCCTATATCTTCTTTAAATTGTAAGTTTTTATCCTTATTATTTACCTCATTTATAAACTCATGCACTTCTTCTATGCTTCCTTCCCAAATTACTAATACATCATCAACGTACCTAGACCATAATTTTATATTGTCTTTATACTTAGTGGAAGTTATTAATTGCTTTTCAAAATCATTCATGTATATTTCAGCAAGAATAGGGGATAATGAAGACCCCATAGGTAAACCTTTTTTCTGTATATAAAACTTGTTATTAAACCTAAAATAGTTCTGATTTACACATTCTTTAATTACTTTCATCAACTGCTTTTTATACCTGTATTCTCCCATATTATTATCTTTTATTAACTTAATAACTTTATTTACTGTGATATTGGTAAACATGTCCTTAACATCCAGTGATATCAATTTTGTATTTACATTAATCCTAATATTTTCTAATTTTTCTATCAATTTTACATTATTCTCTATGTTGTATTTTGTCCCAAATTCATATTTCTCTCTCAGTACTCTGCTAACTTCCTTTGATAATTTATAAATAGGTGCATTAATAAACGAAACAATCGGTCTAATTGGTTTTCCTTCTTTATGTATCTTAACCTGACTTTTAAAAGTTGGTGCTGTTGGATTACTTTCCAATAAATACTTTTTCTTATTTTCTTCTATAAATGTTATCTGTTTCATCATTTGTTTTATCCTTGACTGGTACTTACTTGTATAATCATACTTTATTTCCTCGTATGGTCCTTCCCTTATAAATTCTTCCGTTTTCTTTATGTATTCGTCCTTTCTCAGTAGTACCATTGTATTTCCTTTGTCCGCCTTCGTAACTATAATATCATTTTTCTTTATTTTATTCTTTAGTTTAGTTACAGTTGATTTGATTTTTTGTTCATTTTTTGAATTATACAAACTTTTCTTAAATATTTTATCTACTACATTCCCTACTTCCCACCTTATTCTTTTTTTATCATTTTCATTTCCTAATTTTTGTATTATGCTTTCGCATTCAATAATCGTTTTTTCTTGATTTAATTCTGGTGGCGGTGCGTATTTTAAGCCTTTTGCTAACATTTCTTTTTCTTCTGTATTGAAATTCACCTCTGTAAGGTTTATTACTCTTTTTTCATAGTTATTCTTAGAGAGGTGTTCCTTTTGTACTTCGTTCTTTCTTATTAATTTATTTAACTTATCTACCATTTTTTTATTTTTCTTTTCCAATTTCTTTTCTACGTACCCCAAACCAAAATTATATAATATTTCTTCTAACTCTACATACGAGTATATTCTTAACAATTCTATGTGTCTGTCATATAATTCCCTATTATATCTATTGATTAAGCCGTAGAGTGACCTTATTTCCAGTTTTATCCACAACTTCTCGCTTTGTTCTTTTACTTTTTTGGCTACACTGTTCTTATTTTTAATTTTAACTTGAGCGTACTTTGGGGTGACATTATTATCCAGACATTGTTTATTAAACCATATTTTACTTAAAACCCTCTTCAATTTAACTTTTAACTTAAGATATTTAAAAACTTTACTTACCTTATTGTTGTCGTTTATTACCTCATTGTTGTTGCCCATTACCTGTAGTCGATTGCACATCTTAACAGACGTTTAATGAATAAAATTTGTGTTAGTGGTTGAAATCACAATCAGAATGATCACAGTTGCACACCACTATATAAAAATTATCCCGATTAGCGCTTTCAAGCCTCACAGCCCATCGTCAGATCGGAATAGGCAGAAATTATTTTAAAAACAAACCCTTCACCCCTCTCCCCCACCCTGCTCACACACAACAAGCTATAATATAAATGACCCTTCCCCACCCCCTAAACCCTGTCCACACCATCTGTACAGTTACATATTTTTCTAGCAAATTCCTTGTGTTTCAGTGTGAGACCGATTCAAAAGTTAGGGAGTTAAAAACGATAAAGGGAATTGTAAGGAATAATAATTATAACACCAACATAGTGGATAAAGTTATGAAAAGGGTTAACATACAAAAAGCTAAAATAGAACCAGAACACAAGAATTATGCAGGGTCATTGACATACATAGGTTCACATACTAGAAAAATTATAAAATGTTTTAATAAATATGGAGTAGATATAGCTATTAAAAAATGTGAAACGGTATTTGATAAGATAAGGAATAAGAATATAGAAAAAATTCCAGTATTACAGAAAAGCGGAATTTATAAATTAAAATGTAAAGACTGCAACAAAGTGTACCTAGGTGAGACAGGACGAAAATTCGTATGCAGGTTGTCTGACCACAAACGTGGAGAAGGTAATAGAACAACCAATTCGTTATATGCAAGACATTTCATAGAAGACAACCATAAGTTTGTTAATCCTTTGGAAGAATACGAAATTGTAAAAGTAGTAAATAACACAGTTGAAAGGAAGCTTAGAGAGGAGTTAGAAATATTAAAAGAAAGAGAAAAAGGGTTAGACAATTTAATTAATATTAAAATTAAATTTGATAATGAAGAAATATTTTATAACATGATTAAGAAGTAAATGATAGAGGACAGATAGATAAGATTAAGAATTATTTGCATAGTACTAATTGGATGGTTAAAATAAGGGTGTGTGACTGACCCATGTGTGTGGAGAGGAAGTAGGGTAAGTTTAAAAGGATGCACACACACACACACACACACACACTGAAACACAAGGAATTTGCTAGAAAAATATGTAACTGTACAGATGGTGTGGACAGGGTTTAGGGGGTGGGGAAGGGTCATTTATATTATAGCTTGTTGTGTGTGAGCAGGGTGGGGGAGAGGGGTGAAGGGTTTGTTTTTAAAATAATTTCTGCCTATTCCGATCTGACGATGGGCTGTGAGGCTTGAAAGCGCTAATCGGGATAATTTTTATATAGTGGTGTGCAACTGTGATCATTCTGATTGTGATTTCAACCACTAACACAAATTTTCTTCATTAAACGTCTGTTAAGATGTGCAATCGACTACAGGTAATGGGCAACAACAATGAGGTAATAAACGACAACAATAAGGTAAGTAAAGTTTTTAAATATCTTAAGTTAAAAGTTAAATTGCAGAGGGTTTTAAGTAAAATATGGTTTAATAAACAATGTCTGGATAATAATGTCATCCCAAAGTACGCTCAAGTTAAAATTAAAAACAAGAACAGTGTAGCCAAAAAAGTAAAAGAACAAAGCGAGAAGTTGTGGATAAAACTGGAAATAAGGTCACTCTACGGCTTAATCAATAGATATAATAGGGAATTATATGACAGACACATAGAATTGTTAAGAATATACTCGTATGTAGAGTTAGAAGAAATATTATATAATTTTGGTTTGGGGTACGTAGAAAAGAAATTGGAAAAGAAAAATAAAAAAATGGTAGATAAGTTAAATAAATTAATAAGAAAGAACGATGTACAAAAGGAACACCTCTCTAAGAATAACTATGAAAAAAGAGTAATAAACCTTACAGAGGTGAATTTCAATACAGAAGAAAAAGAAATGTTAGCAAAAGGCTTAAAATACGCACCGCCACCAGAATTAAATCAAGAAAAAACGATTATTGAATGCGAAAGCATAATACAAAAATTAGGAAATGAAAATGATAAAAAAAGAATAAGGTGGGAAGTAGGGAATGTAGTAGATAAAATATTTAAGAAAAGTTTGTATAATTCAAAAAATGAACAAAAAATCAAATCAACTGTAACTAAACTAAAGAATAAAATATAGAAAAATGATATTATAGTTACGAAGGCGGACAAAGGAAATACAATGGTACTACTGAGAAAGGACGAATACATAAAGAAAACGGAAGAATTTATAAGGGAAGGACCATACGAGGAAATAAAGTATGATTATACAAGTAAGTACCAGTCAAGGATAAAACAAATGATGAAACAGATAACATTTATAGAAGAAAATAAGAAAAAGTATTTATTGGAAAGTAATCCAACAGCACCAACTTTTAAAAGTCAGGTTAAGATACATAAAGAAGGAAAACCAATTAGACCGATTGTTTCGTTTATTAATGCACCTATTTATAAATTATCAAAGGAAGTTAGCAGAGTACTGAGAGAGAAATATGAATTTGGGACAAAATACAACATAGAGAATAATGTAAAATTGATAGAAAAATTAGAAAATATTAGGATTAATGTAAATACAAAATTGATATCACTGGATGTTAAGGACATGTTTACCAATATCACAGTAAATAAAGTTATTAAGTTAATAAAAGATAATAATATGGAGAATACAGGTATAAAAAGCAGTTGATGAAAGTAATTAAAGAATGTGTAAATCAGAACTATTTTAGGTTTAATAACAAGTTTTATATACAGAAAAAAGGTTTACCTATGGGGTCTTCATTATCCCCTATTCTTGCTGAAATATACATGAATGATTTTGAAAAGCAATTAATAACTTCCACTAAGTATAAAGACAATATAAAATTATGGTCTAGGTACGTTGATGATGTATTAGTAATTTGGGAAGGAAGCATAGAAGAAGTGCATGAGTTTATAAATGAGGTAAATAATAAGGATAAAAACTTACAATTTAAAGAAGATATAGGAGGTAAGAAAATAAATTACTTAGATTTGAACATAGAAATTAAGGATAATGAGAAACTACAGTTTGGGATATTTAGGAAAGAGTCGTATTCTGATATAATTATACCAAGAGAGTCTTACCACCCATATAGATATAAAATGGCGGCAATCATACATTTTGTTACAGAGCTCAGAAGTGTTTAAAAGAGACCGATTCAAAAGTTAGGGAGTTAAAAACGATAAAGGGAATTGTAAGGAATAATAATTATAACACCAACATAGTGGATAAAGTTATGAAAAGGGTTAACATACAAAAAGCTAAAATAGAACCAGAACACAAGAATTATGCAGGGTCATTGACATACATAGGTTCACATACTAGAAAAATTATAAAATGTTTTAATAAATATGGAGTAGATATAGCTATTAAAAAATGTGAAACGGTATTTGATAAGATAAGGAATAAGAATATAGAAAAAATTCCAGTATTACAGAAAAGCGGAATTTATAAATTAAAATGTAAAGACTGCAACAAAGTGTACCTAGGTGAGACAGGACGAAAATTCGTATGCAGGTTGTCTGACCACAAACGTGGAGAAGGTAATAGAACAACCAATTCGTTATATGCAAGACATTTCATAGAAGACAACCATAAGTTTGTTAATCCTTTGGAAGAATACGAAATTGTAAAAGTAGTAAATAACACAGTTGAAAGGAAGCTTAGAGAGGAGTTAGAAATATTAAAAGAAAGAGAAAAAGGGTTAGACAATTTAATTAATATTAAAATTAAATTTGATAATGAAGAAATATTTTATAACATGATTAAGAAGTAAATGATAGAGGACAGATAGATAAGATTAAGAATTATTTGCATAGTACTAATTGGATGGTTAAAATAAGGGTGTGTGACTGACCCATGTGTGTGGAGAGGAAGTAGGGTAAGTTTAAAAGGATGCACACACACACACACACACACACACACACACTGAAACACAAGGAATTTGCTAGAAAAATATGTAACTGTACAGATGGTGTGGACAGGGTTTAGGGGGTGGGGAAGGGTCATTTATATTATAGCTTGTTGTGTGTGAGCAGGGTGGGGGAGAGGGGTGAAGGGTTTGTTTTTAAAATAATTTCTGCCTATTCCGATCTGACGATGGGCTGTGAGGCTTGAAAGCGCTAATCGGGATAATTTTTATATAGTGGTGTGCAACTGTGATCATTCTGATTGTGATTTCAACCACTAACACAAATTTTCTTCATTAAACGTCTGTTAAGATGTGCAATCGACTACAGGTAATGGGCAACAACAATGAGGTAATAAACGACAACAATAAGGTAAGTAAAGTTTTTAAATATCTTAAGTTAAAAGTTAAATTGAAGAGGGTTTTAAGTAAAATATGGTTTAATAAACAATGTCTGGATAATAATGTCATCCCAAAGTACGCTCAAGTTAAAATTAAAAATAAGAACAGTGTAGCCAAAAAAGTAAAAGAACAAAGCGAGAAGTTGTGGATAAAACTGGAAATAAGGTCACTCTACGGCTTAATCAATAGATATAATAGGGAATTATATGACAGACACATAGAATTGTTAAGAATATACTCGTATGTAGAGTTAGAAGAAATATTATATAATTTTGGTTTGGGGTACGTAGAAAAGAAATTGGAAAAGAAAAATAAAAAAATGGTAGATAAGTTAAATAAATTAATAAGAAAGAACGATGTACAAAAGGAACACCTCTCTAAGAATAACTATGAAAAAAGAGTAATAAATCTTACAGAGGTGAATTTCAATACAGAAGAAAAAGAAATGTTAGCAAAATGCTTAAAATACGCACCGCCACCAGAATTAAATCAAGAAAAAACGATTATTGAATGCGAAAGCATAATACAAAAATTAGGAAATGAAAATGATAAAAAAAGAATAAGGTGGGAAGTAGGGAATGTAGTAGATAAAATATTTAAGAAAAGTTTGTATAATTCAAAAAATGAACAAAAAATCAAATCAACTGTAACTAAACTAAAGAATAAAATAAAGAAAAATGATATTATAGTTACGTAGGCGGACAAAGGAAATACAATGGTACTACTGAGAAAGGACGAATACATAAAGAAAACGGAAGAATTTATAAGGGAAGGACCATACGAGGAAATAAAGTATGATTATACAAGTAAGTACCAGTCAAGGATAAAACAAATGATGAAACAGATAACATTTATAGAAGAAAATAAGAAAAAGTATTTATTGGAAAGTAATCCAACAGCACCAACTTTTAAAAGTCAGGTTAAGATACATAAAGAAGGAAAACCAATTAGACCGATTGTTTCGTTTATTAATGCACCTATTTATAAATTATCAAAGGAAGTTAGCAGAGTACTGAGAGAGAAATATGAATTTGGGACAAAATACAACATAGAGAATAATGTAAAATTGATAGAAAAATTAGAAAATATTAGGATTAATGTAAATACAAAATTGATATCACTGGATGTTAAGGACATGTTTACCAATATCACAGTAAATAAAGTTATTAAGTTAATAAAAGATAATAATATGGGAGAATACAGGTATAAAAAGCAGTTGATGAAAGTAATTAAAGAATGTGTAAATCAGAACTATTTTAGGTTTAATAACAAGTTTTATATACAGAAAAAAGGTTTACCTATGGGGTCTTCATTATCCCCTATTCTTGCTGAAATATACATGAATGATTTTGAAAAGCAATTAATAACTTCCACTAAGTATAAATACAATATAAAATTATGGTCTAGGTACGTTGATGATGTATTAGTAATTTGGGAAGGAAGCATAGAAGAAGTGCATGAGTTTATAAATGAGGTAAATAATAAGGATAAAAACTTACAATTTAAAGAAGATATAGGAGGTAAGAAAATAAATTACTTAGATTTGAACATAGAAATTAAGGATAATGAGAAACTACAGTTTGGGATATTTAGGAAAGAGTCGTATTCTGATATAATTATACCAAGAGAGTCTTACCACCCATATAGATATAAAATGGCGGCAATCATACATTTTGTTACAGAGCTCAGAAGTGTTTAAAAGAGACCGATTCAAAAGTTAGGGAGTTAAAAACGATAAAGGGAATTGTAAGGAATAATAATTATAACACCAACATAGTGGATAAAGTTATGAAAAGGGTTAACATACAAAAAGCTAAAATAGAACCAGAACACAAGAATTATGCAGGGTCATTGACATACATAGGTTCACATACTAGAAAAATTATAAAATGTTTTAATAAATATGGAGTAGATATAGCTATTAAAAAATGTGAAACGGTATTTGATAAGATAAGGAATAAGAATATAGAAAAAATTCCAGTATTACAGAAAAGCGGAATTTATAAATTAAAATGTAAAGACTGCAACAAAGTGTACCTAGGTGAGACAGGACGAAAATTCGTATGCAGGTTGTCTGACCACAAACGTGGAGAAGGTAATAGAACAACCAATTCGTTATATGCAAGACATTTCATAGAAGACAACCATAAGTTTGTTAATCCTTTGGAAGAATACGAAATTGTAAAAGTAGTAAATAACACAGTTGAAAGGAAGCTTAGAGAGGAGTTAGAAATATTAAAAGAAAGAGAAAAAGGGTTAGACAATTTAATTAATATTAAAATTAAATTTGATAATGAAGAAATATTTTATAACATGATTAAGAAGTAAATGATAGAGGACAGATAGATAAGATTAAGAATTATTTGCATAGTACTAATTGGATGGTTAAAATAAGGGTGTGTGACTGACCCATGTGTGTGGAGAGGAAGTAGGGTAAGTTTAAAAGGATGCACACACACACACACACACACACACTGAAACACAAGGAATTTGCTAGAAAAATATGTAACTGTACAGATGGTGTGGACAGGGTTTAGGAGGTGGGGAAGGGTCATTTATATTATAGCTTGTTGTGTGTGAGCAGGGTGGGGGAGAGGGGTGAAGGGTTTGTTTTTAAAATAATTTCTGCCTATTCCGATCTGACGATGGGCTGTGAGGCTTGAAAGCGCTAATCGGGATAATTTTTATATAGTGGTGTGCAACTGTGATCATTCTGATTGTGATTTCAACCACTAACACAAATTTTCTTCATTAAACGTCTGTTAAGATGTGCAATCGACTACAGGTAATGGGCAACAACAATGAGGTAATAAACGACAACAATAAGGTAAGTAAAGTTTTTAAATATCTTAAGTTAAAAGTTAAATTGAAGAGGGTTTTAAGTAAAATATGGTTTAATAAACAATGTCTGGATAATAATGTCATCCCAAAGTACGCTCAAGTTAAAATTAAAAACAAGAACAGTGTAGCCAAAAAAGTAAAAGAACAAAGCGAGAAGTTGTGGATAAAACTGGAAATAAGGTCACTCTACGGCTTAATCAATAGATATAATAGGGAATTATATGACAGACACATAGAATTGTTAAGAATATACTCGTATGTAGAGTTAGAAGAAATATTATATAATTTTGGTTTGGGGTACGTAGAAAAGAAATTGGAAAAGAAAAATAAAAAAATGGTAGATAAGTTAAATAAATTAATAAGAAAGAACGATGTACAAAAGGAACACCTCTCTAAGAATAACTATGAAAAAAGAGTAATAAACCTTACAGAGGTGAATTTCAATACAGAAGAAAAAGAAATGTTAGCAAAAGGCTTAAAATACGCACCGCCACCAGAATTAAATCAAGAAAAAACGATTATTGAATGCGAAAGCATAATACAAAAATTAGGAAATGAAAATGATAAAAAAAGAATAAGGTGGGAAGTAGGGAATGTAGTAGATAAAATATTTAAGAAAAGTTTGTATAATTCAAAAAATGAACAAAAAATCAAATCAACTGTAACTAAACTAAAGAATAAAATATAGAAAAATGATATTATAGTTACGAAGGCGGACAAAGGAAATACAATGGTACTACTGAGAAAGGACGAATACATAAAGAAAACGGAAGAATTTATAAGGGAAGGACCATACGAGGAAATAAAGTATGATTATACAAGTAAGTACCAGTCAAGGATAAAACAAATGATGAAACAGATAACATTTATAGAAGAAAATAAGAAAAAGTATTTATTGGAAAGTAATCCAACAGCACCAACTTTTAAAAGTCAGGTTAAGATACATAAAGAAGGAAAACCAATTAGACCGATTGTTTCGTTTATTAATGCACCTATTTATAAATTATCAAAGGAAGTTAGCAGAGTACTGAGAGAGAAATATGAATTTGGGACAAAATACAACATAGAGAATAATGTAAAATTGATAGAAAAATTAGAAAATATTAGGATTAATGTAAATACAAAATTGATATCACTGGATGTTAAGGACATGTTTACCAATATCACAGTAAATAAAGTTATTAAGTTAATAAAAGATAATAATATGGAGAATACAGGTATAAAAAGCAGTTGATGAAAGTAATTAAAGAATGTGTAAATCAGAACTATTTTAGGTTTAATAACAAGTTTTATATACAGAAAAAAGGTTTACCTATGGGGTCTTCATTATCCCCTATTCTTGCTGAAATATACATGAATGATTTTGAAAAGCAATTAATAACTTCCACTAAGTATAAAGACAATATAAAATTATGGTCTAGGTACGTTGATGATGTATTAGTAATTTGGGAAGGAAGCATAGAAGAAGTGCATGAGTTTATAAATGAGGTAAATAATAAGGATAAAAACTTACAATTTAAAGAAGATATAGGAGGTAAGAAAATAAATTACTTAGATTTGAACATAGAAATTAAGGATAATGAGAAACTACAGTTTGGGATATTTAGGAAAGAGTCGTATTCTGATATAATTATACCAAGAGAGTCTTACCACCCATATAGATATAAAATGGCGGCAATCATACATTTTGTTACAGAGCTCAGAAGTGTTTAAAAGAGACCGATTCAAAAGTTAGGGAGTTAAAAACGATAAAGGGAATTGTAAGGAATAATAATTATAACACCAACATAGTGGATAAAGTTATGAAAAGGGTTAACATACAAAAAGCTAAAATAGAACCAGAACACAAGAATTATGCAGGGTCATTGACATACATAGGTTCACATACTAGAAAAATTATAAATTGTTTTAATAAATATGGAGTAGATATAGCTATTAAAAAATGTGAAACGGTATTTGATAAGATAAGGAATAAGAATATAGAAAAAATTCCAGTATTACAGAAAAGCGGAATTTATAAATTAAAATGTAAAGACTGCAACAAAGTGTACCTAGGTGAGACAGGACGAAAATTCGTATGCAGGTTGTCTGACCACAAACGTGGAGAAGGTAATAGAACAACCAATTCGTTATATGCAAGACATTTCATAGAAGACAACCATAAGTTTGTTAATCCTTTGGAAGAATACGAAATTGTAAAAGTAGTAAATAACACAGTTGAAAGGAAGCTTAGAGAGGAGTTAGAAATATTAAAAGAAAGAGAAAAAGGGTTAGACAATTTAATTAATATTAAAATTAAATTTGATAATGAAGAAATATTTTATAACATGATTAAGAAGTAAATGATAGAGGACAGATAGATAAGATTAAGAATTATTTGCATAGTACTAATTGGATGGTTAAAATAAGGGTGTGTGACTGACCCATGTGTGTGGAGAGGAAGTAGGGTAAGTTTAAAAGGATGCACACACACACACAGACACACACACACACACACACACACACACACACACACACACACACACACACACACACACACACACACACACACACACACACACACACTGAAACACAAGGAATTTGCTAGAAAAATATGTAACTCTACAGATGGTGTGGACAGGGTTTAGGGGGTGGGGAAGGGTCATTTATATTATAGCTTGTTGTGTGTGAGCAGGGTGGTGGAGAGGGGTGAAGGGTTTGTTTTTAAAATAATTTCTGCCTATTCCGATCTGACGATGGGCTGTGAGGCTTGAAAGCGCTAATCGGGATAATTTTTATATAGTGGTGTGCAACTGTGATCATTCTGATTCTAAATAATATGATCAGTGAGGCACTTGCAATTGTTGCTGACGCTGAACACACAACAGTAAATTTGCCCAGACCAACCGCCCTATTTATAAACAGAAACAGATGACGGTTGTACATTATTGACTTTTGAAGGAAATGAAAGTGACACATGTTTGGAAGGCAGTTAAGAAAAGATTTAAAACTCCAAGGGGAAGTAACACCAATTAATATCTGACAACGTGCTGGGCCGACAGAGATGACCAACCGACATCTTGTAAGTGGACGCATAACTGGACGAAAGATTTTGTGTATCTGTGCGAAAATTAATGGAGTGAGGGTTACTTTTTATTTGAATCATTTCCACTACGCATCTTTTGAAATAATTATTTTCGTAATGTTTAATTTGGGTATTGTTGAACAAATTCATGGCCGGTGTTTAAAATGGTGAGATACTAAAGCGTTGGGGTTATTGTTATGAGTTTTTTTTTATTGCAATCATAACTATGCTGATAAATTCTTCTTATGTAAATATTGGGACGTAATACCGGTGTAAGTGGCTGGACAGTCATTGCATTGGACAGTATATACAACATTAGATCGTTTGTCTTTGGGTGTCGGGTCTTTGAGGCTAGAGAAGAGGGATCGTACTGTATGTTGGTTTTTGAATGCTAAAGTTTTTTGAATTTTTAGTAGGCATTTTTTGGGTTTTTCAGAGAGCCCTTTGATATAAGTTGTAGAAAAGTACGAGCCGGCATTAGCCTCGGGTGTATTAGATTGGGCAGATGTAACGTTGGGGAGCAGCTGATTTATGCGATGTTTATTCATTACTTGTTTGATTATGTGGTCTGGGTAACCATTGTTTTTGAAAATCTTGAATACTAATTCAGTGTTTTTTTGATGAAATGATTGATCACTAAGACCAGTGGCTCTTTTATATACCGCGTGGATTAAGTTAGTTTTTAGATGTTTGGGATGGTTGAAATTAAAATTCAGGTATCTACCGGAATTCGTGGGTTTTATGAACCAATCAGTAACTATAGTACCGGCTGGCCGCCTAATGACCCTGGTATTCAGAAATGAAATAGACATATTGTGTTCATGTTCTATTGTAAACTGTATTCGTTCAAAGCCCACTGGTTTGGAATTGAACCGAGATAAGATAGTGTCCTGTTGGTCATGTGGAATACATATTATAATATCGTCCACGTATGTATATAAGAAGAGGAGTTTAAATGGCAGCGTAGGGATAACCGTGTCGAGAAACTTATTCATAGTAATGTCATCTAAGCTCTTGCTGTGACAATCAAGTCGGTGGAGTACCGCTAAACCAAAGATTGTTTTATTGCACTGTGATTCAGGTAATTCTAATCATTCAAGAGAATATACAACATTTTTTCGGTTTTGTTGTGTGTGTAGGTGTCAAACAAAAACTGGTACTGTCGAAATAATAACAACACTCTCATTACACTGGTCTATACAACTTTTTTTCTATCCCAAAGGTGTTATTAGCTGATCTCTACAGTATTTCCTCTGGTAAATTAAGAAATTAAAACCAATTTTTTTCTATCAGGTAAGTTTTATTTGCGACACATAGATTAATATTTTACATTTAGGCCTATAACATTTTCACTTTTGCTACTAAACAATGTTTCATATATCATACCTAAAAGGTGGTAATTGAAGGCTTCCTGGAATATTTTGCCTCTGGAATGTTCCTTTTGAAGTCCAACAGTAATCTGCCAACATACTTGAACTCCACTTCGCCCGATACCTTTTTTCCAATATCCTGATGAAATCCTTCACCGTGTTCATCGCTCACGGCCCCAGGTTTTTGGAAAAGAAATCCAAATGAGAATGGAAAAAGTGGACTTTAAGAGACGTATTACACCATAAATCTTCATAATCTTTCAGCAACTGATTAATTAGATCCCTATAGTTGTCAGACTTTTTGTTACCTAAGAAGTATTTCACTACATTTTTGAAAGAAACCCGTGAACTCTTTTCTAAGTCATTCAACTTGCCTTCAAACTTTCATCTTTCATTAGTTCTTTTATCTGGGGCCCTACAAAAATTCCTTCTTTAATTTTTTCATCACTAATTTTGAGGAACTTCTCTTTCAAATATGGAAAACCTTGTCCATGACTTTCACGGAACATTTCATTAAACCTAATTTTATGTGAAGAGGTGGTAGATTGATCTTTTTAGGATCAACTAAAAGAAGTATTTTCAGCATTTGTTCACCAGGTTTTTTAAGAGATTTACGCAAAAGCCATGTCTTTTTTTAATGGTTTTTTACTACCTCTGCTATCCCATTCACAAATAAAACAGCAAAACTTTGTGTACCCAGCCTGTAAACCAAGTACACAGCAATCACTCTAAGATCTCCACATAAGTTCCATGAGTACTTTTCATACTGAATCTTGTCTAGAATGAGCTTCATATTCTCATAGGTCTCTTTCATATTGGTAGCATGTGCTAATGGGATTGAAGGGAATTTTTTCCATTGTGAACAGCCTTTAGGCCAACTTGTGAGGAGTCTATAAATAAATGCCATTCCATTTATTAGCGTTGTGTTGATTTTAAGCTTTCCAACTGCCACTTAATGTTGATTAGAAACAGTTAAACATGATTATTGAAAATAAAATATCCATGTTTAATTTTTTTTTTTGTAAGGAAAGGCGTAGTTTTTTCATAACAGTTACTTTTGTGTATGCTGTTCTAGAATATATAAGCCTATATTTGGTGAATATTCCACTTAAATGAGGTTCTGCTACCGAAGTATTTATGATCGTGTCCATTACGGAAGAAATATCGTTAATGTACGCTTCTTGAGAGAAACAATTCTTGAAATCAACTTGGCGATTGCGAAAGTACCATACTTTAGTCCCATGATCAAGAAGGTGCCAATCTTTTAGTCGTGATCCCAAAAGTTCTGCCTGTTTTTTGTAAAGTTCAAATTACACTAAATCATTGAAAAATTACAATTATTAACACTATTAATTACAATCGTTGACACTAAATCATTAAGGCCTCCTTGTGTCAATAGACGAGGCTCAGTAGAAACCTCAAAACTTGGATCCTGTCGATCAGTGTAATCTTCAATCTGATCTTCTTCAAAGCTTGTATTTTCATTAATATCCATTGAAACTGGATAAGGTAGTATTGGGAGATCTTTACTTGGGAGACAAGTCAAATTGCTGAAGGTAAATTGGGGTATTCTAAAGTGTGTTTTGACTTACTCGTGATTCCCTTATATTTGTATAGGGACGCGCGAGTGCGGGCTGGTCTGGCGTGAAGCGTCATGATGATGGCGGGGGGGGGGACTATTTTTGTGTGTCGTAGTACGTAGTACGACATGCACCATTTACAACCTTTCATATCAGATAGTTCTTCCTGCTTCCACTACTGTGAGTATGCTAGTATCAACAAAATATCAAACGCTAAAATAAGTTCAAGTTTCTCCTTACTCGTTCGACATCATCACGAGTGATATTGTCAGCCAAGGAATCGGGAGCGGACGCAATCTCTCTTCTTATCAATTTTGCAGGAGGTTCCAGTAATGTTTCACTTGCCTTGCGTTTCACACTGTTAGAAATGTAATGTCTACTTAGGTCCGGACATGGTTCATGGTTATGCACACCAACAGTATTTAATAAAATGTCACCCGCGTCAACTGTGAACAAATGCGCCGAACACCCTTTTCTTCTAGAACATCGCCACTTTTGACCCGATTGTGTCTTGTCACCTTTTGAATATTTAAATCCCTCAAAAACGACTAACTTAAAGCCCCTCTCACTTAACATGGAAAACACTGTACACTTCTACTAGCACTACACTGCACTGAGACTGTCTGAGAACTGACACTGAGTCTAGAGAAATGAGGCAGTTGTTGAGGGGTGGGGGGTTAGGTTAGTAACCCATTCGGGAATTCCTGCCTCTACCTGCCAACTACCCGTCGGACCAGTTCAACCGCGACCTTTCGTTATGGAACAAAAATATCTTTGGAATGTTTTGACCGTCGGACCAGTTCGGTACTACCCATGCCTCCTACACCGCCTCTGATAAAACATTCACTCAGCAGATGAAAAAATATATTTGCGTGTACCTTTTGTTTGTGCATTCATATGTAGTTAAACGCATATATATATATACACGCTCTTAGTGACTGCTACTCAGTATATTTTATTTTGTAAAATTAAGTTTTTAACATTATAAACGATAATTTGTCCTATTTATATCTAAAAAACTGTACGTGATAGAAAAATTCTGATTGCAAATTAAAATTTCTCGCATAAAAATATATAAGAATCAGTAAAAATATTAGCTAGGACGAAAAATGTATCCACCAGTGTTAATGATGCATAAATTTGATGAATAAATAAAAACAATAACAGAATCGGATGTGAAGAATGTGTGTGTATGGGCGCACGCGCGCGCGCGCGCGCGAGAGAGAGAGAGAGAGAGAGAGAGAGAGAGCACAGGAATATGCTATTCGTCCAGAACAGAAGACAGAATCTTAATACAACAATTAGACTAAAACTGTATAAGTAATATACAATTCACTTAATTACGTAATTACAGATACCTATTTAGCTTAGTTCAACCACCAATTAGGCAATGTTTTCTTTATTGCTACCAACTAATTTATTTAAGAATCCCTGCTCTAACACATTCTTTGTATTTAGTTATTCCTACCATCTCTTTGAGAATAACCTAATCGGCTGAAACAATTGTCATAATTTAACAATAAATTTTGTGAATCTACCAAGATTTAAATCTAAGTTTTATAAATCTTTTTATTAAGGTAAGTCAACACTCTTAACAACAAATAAACAGTTTTTCGTTTTTACATAAAAAATCGTATTGTTAGTATTTTGTATAGACAGGAAGCCTTAGAGGAATGTATCCCCATATACCAAATATGTACAGAAGAAACGGGGGATCTGCATAACTGAGGTCACGATTTTGTAGTAGAAACTGCGTCATCTAGCACTTTGAAGAGAACAATCCAAGCACATAGAAATGTCGCTCAAGGAAACCAAAAAGAGCCGAAAACACGCGAAGAATTGTTTTTGGCAACAAGTGTTTGAAAGTGAATGACGGAAGCAGTTTTCTTTTAAGCGAGGACTCTTCAAAACAAAGTCTCGTACTGTTCAATAGTGAAAAGGGCAAAGAAAGCCCTAAGCACGTCAAGATATTCTTCATGGAGGGAACGTTCAAGAGTTGCAGTAAGCAGTTTACCTAAATTTGTTCCATTGTCGCAGACTTTGAAAGTAGAAATGAGTAAATAAACGTTTTTCCTGTGGAATTTGCTCTTTTGCCGAACAAGAAAAGAGAAACCTAGGTCCATATGTTTCGACTTATCCTCGAAGCTATTCCCGAATGGAAACCACAAAAAACCACTTCGAATCAGCGGCAAAATCGGCGAACCGCGAAGTTTTCCCTTTGGCAGAGGTAAATTTTTTTTTTCACATGAAGAAGTGTTTGCGGAAGAGAGTACAGGAACTTAGCATTACCAGCGACTACCGAGAAACAAGAAAACCAAGAATTAAGATTATACGTAAGGATGTGTAAGGCAGCACTCCCCTTTCTTCAACCTGAATATGTGGAAGATGGATTTGTCGAGATTCATTCTTTTGTATTATTTTGTTGATCAGTGGCTAGAGCATGAAGAAATCTCCCACTGTACCACTGTGGTTTAAAAGACAACATAGAACAACCAACGCTGTAGAACTGTAGAGCGATGGCATCATACAATCAACAGCATTCTACTGAATCCCAAGCCGAAAGTGAAAGATGTCATACGATGTTTGAAAACAGAAGCGGAGGTCACCGACAGTATATATATGAGAATGGAATTAAGCATGGAAGGAACTAAGAGGAAAATAAAGTACGTGAGGATGGACAAGAGGATAGAAAGACCTGTTCAAAGGTATGAAGAAACGGGCGATATCAAATCATGCTTATAAGCTATTTCTTTCATTCAAAAACTGGATCGATGTTGAATTTGTGGATATGTATATAGTTAAAAATGTAACAGATAAGAAATTAAAAAACTAAAAGTATTTAAAATAAATAAATAAATAAACAAGTTAACAAAAAAAGAAGACACTTAAAGCTGATTTTAAACACTCTCAAAACGATGTTCAGTCTTACTGTCATTTTGCCATTCCAAAGCCTGGGAAAGTGTGCTGGGGTGGGAATCAGTGTATTGGGAAAACGTAAAGGTGCTTCAATACAATTTATCTGATATGGTCTAAACGAAAAAAGGTTCAGTGTCTTTACTCAATTCCCCCCCTAGTCCAAGGTGGTGTCCGCACTCTTCGCATGTCAAATGTTTGTGTAATCACAGTGTACCCTCTTCAGGTATCAGACTGTACCACTGTCCGCACTCATCGCATGTCAAATGTTTGTGTAATCACAGTCTACCCTCTTCAGGTATCAGACTGTACCACTGTCCGCACTCTTCGTATCATTTGTTGTCCGCACTCTTCGTATCTCCTTTTGTTCTGTTTCAATGGGCACATATTGCAGTATATTGGTATTAGAAACACTACACTGCTGTAGTTGGGAAGGTTGTGAACGACAGTCCGTTTCACGTGCTCTTTTTCGAGAGAGAGAAACACACGGTGCTCCGTGCGCCCGTGCTCTGAGCGCCGATACTGATAAGCCCGTGTTCTGTGCGCCGAGCTTATCTGTGCATCATTAGACGCGGTAACACGTGGCTGGATATCTGTCTGTCCATTGTTCTTCAACTCCGTAGCCAACATTAGCGGTCCTATGAAAATTTGTACAATTCATTGGACCAATTTATTAGTAACATAACAATTTCAAGCAGACAATCATAAAAAAAATACTAAAATTTCCGAACTTCTGCATTGGAATTTTAGTTAAATTTGTAACTAATAATACATAACACCTAAATGATAAATAATTTAGTCAAATATTTTCGGTTTATACATGTTTCCATAGATATCTGTAGGTCTATATCTAACGTTATTCACAGATACTTATAACCAGGGCCGGCCCCAGCGCTTCTGTCGCTCTGAGCAGTATTTATGAGTGCCGCCCCCTCCCTATTTTAACTCTGAACACATTCACGCACACTAGACCTACTCTAAAGATACGGCGATTGCCTTCAAATGACGACTAGGAATGTTTGCATTGTTGTGTTTATCAAATAACTAGAACTTTTTCACGTTTACGATGCGGCGAATGGCTACAATATTGTAGAGACAATACAAGGAATCGTGAGGCAATAAAAATGTATGCCTAGTATGTGACGACTTAAAATTAAAATACTAATTAAATTCATTATGATTGAAATATGCCCTTAAAGGTCTGAGTATGAAAAAAGCGACAGGGCCTGACAGTCTACCAGCAGAGCTTTTGAAAAATGTAGGGGAGAGAACGAAAGACCAGCTATTTCGAATAATTACTGGGTGCTATGAAGAGGGAGTATTGCCAGTTGATTTCATTAAAAGTAGAACAATCACATACCAAAGAAAGGTAAAGTAGACGACTGTGCTAATTATAGAACGATAGCTTTAATATCTCATGCTGCTAAGATTTTGCTGAACATAGTGAAGAACAGACTGGCAGGAAAGATTGATCACACTTTGGAGGAGGATCAGTTTGGATTTAGAGCAGGTAGAGGAACCAGAGAAGCAATCTTGGCTCTGCGGCAGATCCTGGAGAGGAGAATTGAAGTGAATAGGAAAACCTATTTAGTATTTGTGGATCTCGAGAAGGCGTTCGACAATGTTGATTGGAAGCTGTTGTTTCAAACTATGAGGAAGTCAGGACTTGACTGGAAAGTTAGAAGGGTAATCTTCAATATTTATAGGTTGCAAAGTACTGAAATAGACATAAATGGATGTAAAAAGGAAGCAATAATAAGAAGAGGGGTAAGACAAGGTTGCCCACTGTCACCGTACTTGTTTAATTTGTTTATAGAAGATGTTGTAACTCAGATGAAAAGGAGTTCTAGGGGAATTAAAATAAATGGGGAACAGATACACAGTATCCGCTTCGCAGATGATATTGTACTGATGGCCGACTCAGAAAAGGATATGACCCGAATGTTAGGTACGTTTAACAAAATTCTTCACGCTTGGAGATTGAGGATTAATGTTAAGAAAACTAAAATAATGGTTGTAAGTAAAAAAAGAGAAGACATTAAATCAACCATTATGTTGAACAACACAATATTGGAGCACGTTACTGAATTTTGTTACCTGGGTAGCATAGTTACAAGTGGGAATAAGTGTCTGGCAGAGATTAAGAGGAGAGTATCTCTGGCAAAACAAGCATTCCAGAGCAAAAGGAACTTATTAACAAGCAACCATATTAGTATTGAAACAAGGAAAAAGTTTGTTAAGGTATTTGTATGGAGTGTTTTAACTTACGGGTGTGAATCGTGGACCTTAGGGAAGGTGGAGAGTGACAGACTTCAGGCAATGGAGATGTGGATTTGGCGGAGAATGACAAAAACTAGTTGGACAGATAGGAAGACGAATGAACAGATCTTAGAGGAAATAAATGAGAATAGAACATTGCTTAGGAGTATAGAGGTGAGGAAGATTAAGTTGATAGGGCATGTGATCAGACATAGTGCTTGTTTAACTAACATCTTTGAGGGCAAAGTAGTGGGGAAGAAGCCCAAAGGAAGACCAAGAACTGCATACTTCCGCAGCACAATGAGTGTCGTGAATAGTGGGTCCTATGAAGAAATGAAGAATATCGCAAGGGATAGAGTGACGTGGCTACAGCGACAAGGCATTGCCTTTAGGAGTTAATAAATAAATGATTGAAATATAACAAAAGTACTGTATCATGTAGCTTAGTTAAAAAATCAGCTTTTGCACTTGCAAACTCCTTTATGACTTCGTTGTAATCAAGTGATTCAGGTAACTGATGTTCTATAGATATAGTCGCCAAACCACTCAGGCGAGTCTCGGACATACTCGATCTGAGATAAGTTTTAATAAGTTTGAGCTTCGAAAAAGTCCTTTCTCCGCTTGTCACTGTCACGTAATTTTTACCGATCTTACATATTGTTATGAAATTAAGTGAATAACTTTATTTTTTCCTTAAATTTCAAAACTTAACATCCCGGAATCTTCCGCCCTTTAAAATTTGCCGCCCTGGGAGGTGGCACGGTTCGCCTCTGCCTGGAGCCGGCCTGCTATAACTGATAACAAAATAATGAGGTTTTTTGGAGACATACCCGTACTTCACAAACGTTTTGAAAGCGATCCAAAATGAGTGTTGAGGTACACTAATTCTGTCAAATTACTACATATACAATATACAGAGACTACAGATACAGATTTTGTATTTTAATTGAAATTCCTCAACTCTAACCCCAAATATTGAGTTTTATTTTCGGCCCTTGATGTTTCTAAAATGAGCTTTTTGTTTTCATGTACCCTTGACACGTTAATGTTTGTCCTTTGTACACACTCAGAATGTGATAGGCCTATACTCATTTGAACGTTTCACCCTGTACTGATATTCCTCGTGAAAAAGTAGAGACTTTACTTTCTTGGAAGTAAAGACTCCATTTAGGTCAAGATTTACGACATTACTACTACTGTGTCACAACGATTGTCAAACCACAACTAAGGAAAGGCGCGAATAACAAGCTCATCTACGAATCGTATGGTCAGATGAATTAAGGTATGCGGCTACATAACCACTCTAGTGAGTTTTGTCTTCCTTATCAATCCGCTTACATTGCAGATCTTGTGTGTACGCGTATATACAGCTCAGAGCTCCGTCTCATAATGGTATTTTTATTTTCTTAATTACAGTTGATTAAATCACATTCTTTTATTCTCTCCTCACATTTGTTCGTCCCAATCAAATGAGAAATTCTGCGATAATAAATAGGATTATTCGCTGATGATCGATGTGCAAAGGCACCATTACATGCAAATAAAAAATATCGAAGTGAAAGTTGCAGGCTTCTGAAAAATGTGTAAGGCAATATTCATCCGTTACGTTTAAACATAATCTCGGTGCAGTTGTCAATCCGCGTCTTTCATATTTTATGGTTAAGTAGAGAGTTTATAAGTATATACCTGTGTGTGTGTGTGTGTGTGTGTGTGTGTGTGTGTGTGTGTGTGTGTGTGTGTGTGTGTGTGTGTGTGTGACAGTTTTGTTTTACATCTGCAAAATAATAACATGTTTTACACATTATTTTACTTAAATAGACATAATTGCAATATTTCAAAAACCTAATTAATACAGTATTATAATTTAAATGATTGATAATATAATAATCCCTTAATTACGTTTGTAAATAATTATAGATCCAGTAATCATTGAATGTTTATTGGAATTGGTGCAAATAGCAATACATGTCTAAAAATATGTTATAGCTGAATGCAGAAATGCAGATTGTAAGATGTTCAATAATGTATATTATTAAAAGTTATCATTACTACTGGCACTGAACACACTTATCCATAAATTAGATAATTATGTACAAAATAACAGAACTACTGATATTACAAACACAAAATTACGGTAAAAAAATCAATCCTGTGACAATGGTTATTACTTATTATTTATATTGTTGTAAAATAATATTTACCGAGTACATCGTCTATACAGTGTAATATAGTACATTGTTAAATTATGTAGACGTCGACATTCACACTCTTCCTCCCTCTCACTCGCATTCTCTCTCTCTCTCTCTCTCTCTCTCTCTCTCTCTCTCTCTCTCTCTCTCTCTCTCTTCTCTCTCTTCCACTCCAGCACTCTCGCACTCCCTCCATTACTCTCTCCCACTTCCTCTCACTCTCACTCTCCCAGTCTAAAACACATAAACACACGCATACGCACAAAATTTTCGAACCTCCACATCTCTCTCTCTCTCTCTCTCCTCCTCCTATCAAAAACACATAAAGATTTCCCCCCCTCCAACACACTAAAATCACAATTACACATGTTCCATATATCGTAGGTACAGATAATATTCATGTAGGGTTCTTTACGTTGTAGCAGCCAGGTAAGCGTATACGAATACCTCTGCTTCACGCATCTACACATACTAGAAACGACTCTATATACACATGCGTTTGTGTGTGTATGTGTGCCAGGCAAGGGAAATGAAATAACTTATTTCCGCGGAAGTCTTAAAAGTAGTTGATACTTCAGGTCTACTGCTGTTTAAAGGGAACAGATGAATAGTAAATTATTCTTTTACCTTTTTCAGAAGTCTGCAAATTTCACTTTGAAATTTTTTAATATCCCTGTAATAGTGCCTTTGCACATGCATCTTTAGCAAATAATCCTCTTTATTATCTCAGAATTTTTCATTTGGTTAGGAAGAACACATCTGAGAAGAAATAAATGAAATTGGTTAAATTCAACTGTAAATAACTCTTGGTTCAATCACCTCTGCCGCGGTATGTCTGATCCCAGAATCGTAAATCTTCCTGGCGTTTTTATATGCCTTTTAGCCCAAACAGCACATAGTTTCTTCTAGAGTCGCGTTACTTTGTTGTTTTACGATACGTCCATATACAGGCACGGTGACGTTGAAGAATTTCACACTCTATTGTAATAACTTACCCTCCTAGTTTCTCGCCATTCATAAATGTCATTGCAACCGTCGACACATTTTTTTTTAGCGTTATATACGGAGAATACGATTATGAGACGGAGACCTGAGCAACACGTGATGTAAATGTAAGCGGATTGATAAGAAGGCAATATGGTCGTCTGTACTGGATAGCCGTATAGGTACCTTAAATTCGCTGACCATATGAGTCGTAAGTGAGCTTGTTACTCGCACCTTTCCATAGTTGTGGTTTGACAATCGTTGTGACACTGTAGTATTAAAGTCGTAAAATTTGATCTAAATAGAGACATTACTTCCAAGAAAGTAAGTAAGAATGACCCTCTATTTCTTCACGAGCGTTATCAGTACAGGATGAAACGTTCAAATGAATGTATTACGTTCTGGGTGTGTACGAAGGAAAAACATCAGTCAAAGGTACATCAAAACAAAGAGCTAAATCTGGAAACACCAAAGACCTAAAATAAAACTTATTTTATTTTTTTTAATAAAATTGTTAGGTTTATTTGGAGGTGAAGTTACGAGGAATTTCAATGAAAATATAACATCTGTATCTGAACTCTCTGTATTTTGTATGTGTAGTAATTTGACAGAATTAGTATGTCTCAACACTCATTTTGGACCGCTTTCAAAAATTTTGTGAACTGTGTCACAAAAAAAAAAACATTACCGGTATATTTTGTTATCAGTTACGTGTATTCGTGAATAACGTTAGTTATAGACGTATAGATATCTATGGAAACATACATACACTGAAAAGCTATGACTAAATTATTTGTCATTTAGGTATTATGGTTACAAATTTAACTAAAACAACTAACGCAGTAGTCCAAAACTTTTAGTATTTATTTTATGATTGTCTGCTCTAGAGTTATGTTATTAATAAAATGGTAGAGTAGTTGGGTTTTCGTAATTTTTCTGATAATATGAAAAATTGTCCAATATTGGAATTTAACTAACTTAATAATAAATGTATTTTGTTCTGGGGCCCTACAAGTGCTGTGATAATGGCTTTATTAATGACTTGTACAAATTTTCATTGAACCGCTAGTGTTGGCAACGAAGTTGGCGAACAGAGGATATACAGATATGCAGCCAGGTGTCTGTCTAATGATGCATAAGTAAGGTCGGCGCACAGAACACGGGTTTATCAGTATCGGCGCTCAGAGCACGGGTGCTCTGAGCACGCTCCAAACACACACACACACACACACCTTATTGAAGCGATATTAATTATTGCAATAAACAATGTCAACAGGGAGGTTTAATTAAGAAAGTTGTGTTAGTGGTTATAATCACAAACACCACTGTTGCACACTACTATAGAAAAATTATTCCGATTAGCGCTTTCAAGCTTCACACCTCATCGTCAGATCGGATATCTCTTGCCGTGTATCCAGAATATCATTAAATCGATATGAATTTTAAATTGAATTAATATAATTATTAGAGACAGAGGAATATTAATCGTTGTATCGATAATCGTTACGTGGAGATTTCACTGTACAAAGTTTTTGATGTGAAACTGTGTTAGGGGTAGTGAAGGGAGAGAAGGTGGAAAGCGGATAGAAAGGCCAAGCATCCTGATTTGTCTGGTATTTTGAATATTAGCCCGAAAAACGGCTCCCCCTAATTTTAGTAGAACTAAAAGAGTTTGAAAAGAAACTACGACCAAGGTCGAAAAGAACATAATAATGGAAAAATTGATGTAGTATCAAGTAAAGTCATACGGTGAAAGTACAGTAAGATGTAAATAGAATTGTTTGTGTTTTTATTAGTGTGATCAGTTCAGTAGTGATAGTAATGTATCATTGTAGAAATTTAAAATTTATAAAAATTATGTAATCACTTATAAAATTAAGCAAGATATTTGAATTGTAATAGTAGTTTACTATTAAGCATTAAGCATTGTGTAGCTTAAAGCTTAAAATAAGGGGGAAGGTGTTGTAATTGTCAATTGTACTTACTGTACTTGTAGCATAATTGTTACTTAGAAGTGAGAATATAAGAAATTCTTAGTTGTGTGGAGAAACAGAGACAGGTGTCAGGTGTGTATACGAGACTGTAGCAAAGGTTTTGAACATAAAAATAGTTTTAGGGAATTTTCCCAGGGTTTGTGAATGGTAACTCACCCTCTTTCTCAATAAGCGTGACTGTCCAGGAAGTGATAATCGTAGAAAATGTGGCGAGACACATGAAATAAGAATTAATGGTGACAAGGTCTAGACAGGAAATATAAAATGTCACATAAAGTTGATATCCTTTTGGGGGAGTCAAGTAATGGGTCTCAAGAGTGAAGCCAGGTGTACTCCGTGTGAACATTGGTGAAGACAGGTGTTGTATTTGCGTGAGAACTTTAATGTAAAGTAGTAAAACACCCCAAATCGTGACGTAGGGTCACGTGATGCAGTGTCTCAGACGAATAGTGATAGTTCCTATAAAATTATAAGAGATGTACCCTCACTTCAACTAGTTTTAGCCTATCATAGTTAAGGATTTAGAATTAAGAGGAGGGAACAGTCCCACCACTAAAATTAAGGGTTACACCCATGATGATGTACTATAAAAACTCTAGCATTCGCTGGAGAAGACAGATCTGATTGTAAGAGATCCAAGAGAACTTACACATCGTTTCTCATTTTGACTTTGATCTGTGTTGGAAGGTGTTTTGAGAAAGCCGGAAAACCAGATGTTGTCAATAGTTTGTTTTTGTAATTTTTGAAGTAACTAAAAGTAGTTACATTAATTTGTGAACTAAGTACTAGTAACTGAAGGTACTTAGAGTTTAAAAGAGTAATTGAATTAACTGACTTATAGTTTGTCAAGAGGAGTTTGTATAAAGTAACTTGTAAAAGTTCGTTTGTATTTTGCTAATCACAATAAATTGTCTTCAAGAAGAACGGTTCATTCTAATGATTCAACTTCACCTTCGGAAACACGTCAAACAAACAGTTGTAACTTAGCAGCCACTCGATAGGTTACAACATTGACACACAATTTAGCTCGGACACTCAATGAAACTATAACTTTAAGTAAAATCTGAATAAAAAGGGCTAAAAACTGACTGCATTGACGAATGACTGTATCTATATCGGGAATAACACTGATTGTATAAGGGGTGAAATTTCTTTATTCTCTTTAATAAACACTTCTAACGATGATTTCCATAAAAAAATCGGAATATTCCTGTTCCTACTACTTTTCAGTTCTGTCTGTGTGTTATTTTCTGATTGGTCAAAATTTTATTCCTGGCTTGCAGAATTCTCGGTATACATGTGCAGGCCTGGAACCGATCTGTTTTTCCTTGAATAGCCGCCCATACACACACACACACACACACACACACACGTAATTTCCCTTGGAAAATCATTTTCCGTCAATTATTTTCCGTTTAAAATCATGTGGAAAAACTCGCGTGTTTGTAGGCCCACCACGTCGTAGTAGAAGAGGGAAGGATTCGTCCCACTCTTTCATCTGGAACGGCGGGTGGTAGTTTTGTCGTTGTTAAAGTCCCACGTGCCCCTCCACCGTCCGTCCCATCAATTGTTTCGTGTTGCTCAAGATGAATGACATTAGACAAGTGAGCAAAGACTTCCTTGCTCATTTAAGAAGGAGTTGAAGAAATAGTTAGGCCTACAGTTTAAAAAAAAGTTACATCTGCAGACGACCAGTAGGCCTATGTACGTTTTTGCATCCTCAAATGGGTTTTTGTTACTTATTTCTTTAACAATACTTGCCTGTTACCCAAGTACCTTTAAGGTAAGGTATTTGTCTGTTAGCCAAACGACGTCGTATTTCGCAGTTAACAAATCAACCGTAATCTGAAATGCAACTGAAATCACATTCTAACGCACATAATATGGTAAAAATGTTACTTATACTACAACAAACAGTTTTATTTTTATAAAATAAAGAAAATGTAGGCCTACGTGAACTACCTCCGGAATCGATATGGTGTCCGAAAATAAACAGGAGGAGTGTGTTTGGCTTATGGAGACTATATTGCCACAAACCCCGTTTTTTTTTAAATGAGTTATTTTTAAGTAACAAAATACTTTATGGTTCCTAATCGCCTTTTATTGTCACTTAACTATCATAAAAACATCGTTAATACTACTGTGGGTTAAATCAGCGTTGTTAACGGCGACATACGAGTGATTTAAAACGATCTGTAAACTACGTTTAGATCGTAGGCCTACTCGAACGTAGTCTTCCACGCAAGTAGGCTACTCACGGCTGTGTACAGGAGACGCCAAGGGTTAAGCCGTGAAACGCTGAAAATTTGTAGGTGACAACGCCCCACGACAAGTGACAGATTTTGTCCATACACACACGTTCTTTCCCTTGTAAACCAAATGCCCCGCGTTATCATCTGCAAAAACATTTCGCGTCTATTTACCGTGTGCGGGCAACACAGTTTATCCACGGGCCGGTCGTGCCGTTCCCACACGCCGTGATTTTACAGAGGAAAGAACGCGTTGTATGGGCCGCTAATAACCCTTCATACTTCCTAGTTTGTCACAACTGTCGACTACTTACCACCTGCCAGTAAAAAAATTCCGTATTTCTAATAGAGCAACCCTAATTTATAAGCTGTCTAACACCAGTATTATTTACAAAATTGTTTTTTTTTGTTTTACAACAAAGGTTGTTTGTCCACCAACATATATATCTAGGTAAAGTGGAATACGGAAAATTTCTTCGTAAATATTTGCTACATACATACTGACACAGTGTCTTCTGAACAAGAAACTACAATAGGTTGTTTTTCTTTTCAAAGAATTTCTTTAAAAAAGGCTGTTGACTTGTCGCTAATTTATGTTGACAAAGGGTGATGTATCTATGTGTCAGGATGAACAATTATTTTGTTACGGGATGTTTTTAAATGGCAGTTCTCTGTGTAGGTAGTAACTGTATTAAGACACCATATACACAATAGAGCTAGTTCTTAAAAGCTTTTTTTTAACAATACAGTAGTACAGGGTCAGTCGTCTTGTTCGGCATTTTTACAAAGTCATTACGTCTACAAATTTGCTGATATCGTTAGAAGTGTTGTCGCACGATCTACAGTAATTTCCCACTGTCTACAGAGTTGTAGAATACCACAAAGACTGGCAGAGTTAAAGACCTACCGGAAACTACACACATTTAATGGTTAGCCACAATTTTTTTTTTTGAATCTGCAACTAGTAGGCATACACATACATAGGCTAATCATAAAAAGTAGGCCTATATGGTATTCAGACAATTAAAAAAAAAGGAAAATTAACACAATCATAAATTTAAATTAATAGAAGAATCCTTGGATTTTGTTGTCCATGACGTGTCCGTTGATTAACTAATTATAAGTATAATACTGCTGTCTCGGAACACTTAAGTTTTTTATTGGTAAAAATATAAAATTTTTACCGTATAGCCTGAAATGTTTTCGCTTATTGTGAAGCACAACAAACAAAGGCATTTTGCTCTTGTCTAAAGGCTGTGAAAACATTATAGGCTAGTAATTTAAAGCCATAAATTCACTAAGACTGACATTAATCAGTGTGGGAGAAAACTAAGCCAGCACGTTTATTATGGCTTCAAAGAAAACACACACACACACACAGGCCAATATATGTAAGGGTGCGCGCTCGCGAGTGGTTAATTTTTTTTTTTTATTGTAACATTAAACTTTCATGCAAGTATTTATTTGCTTAATTTTTTATGAACGTTTTACTGAAATATTTTGTTTAGTATCTCCAGATTTAATATTTGTTTATTTTGCTATTTAAATTTAAAATTTTACAGTATAATGAGTTTCATTATAAAACAGTACTTGGATGGTAACTTAACATTGTTATAAAATAAAAATACCAAAGTACAGAAAGTCACACACACACACACAGATGCACAGAGGCTATATAATGATTTATTAAAGTTGTACAATATATGCCATCAAAAATCGCGGCGACAATTGTGGGATCTCTTCTATTAGTTATAAGTATAATACTACTGACTAGGAACGCTAAGTTTAGCGTTATGTAAAATTTTTACCTTATAGTCTGAACCAGTTTCGCTTATTATAAGCGTCGTCTGAGGGTGCCACTAAGAGCGCTGTCCGTCCTGTTCTTCGTGACGGCGCCGTCGTTTGAAAGATTGATGTTGTGTGTGTGCGCTGTGATATGTTCGAATAATACGTGTGATTTGAATTGTGTATGTTCGTTTAGGATTTCGTTTTTATGTTTTTTGTATGTTTGTATATTTCTAGTTGTTCAAGAGTGTCTAGTTTTCGGCCTTTTGTGAGTACGTGTAGAATATCCATGTTGCTCTTTATGTTTTTGTATGTGTGACTCCTTACATCCATAATTTACGGTTTCCATCAAACCATAAGATACAGTTTCCATTTTTTGACGGTCCCATTCAGTTTGCAATAAAAATGAATATTTCTTTGAGCGCACAACATTTATTATTTTATTAAAAGTGTTTCTGTTGTTCGGCTAAATTTAGTTTTATTTGTTTTGTTGTTGTTTTTCGTTGTCTTTAAAACCAATCCACTTCTGTCGTGTGTACTGTTGTTTATTCAATGTACAATAAACGCTGGCAACTTTAGTACATTTTAGTGTATTTTCTTTTGCAAATAGTATTCACATTGGAGCTACGTCATTGGCATGTGGCCACCCGAATGCGGACAAACACAACGTCCGACAAAATCCGACAAGTTGAAAATTGTTCAGACCTGAGCTTTTGCACGACCTGACTATAAATACCAGGTCGCGCTAATAAAGCTTCTTCTTCTCGATTCAACCGTTGCCACAGGAGGCCATGTCAGTCGACGACGCTATTTTAAATCTATAGTAAAAGTCACAAGACAAACTGGAAGTCCAACCAGAACAGCAGAGCACATACGATGAGGTCTATGGACACACCTGCAGCATATGATGTGAGGTGAGACGACTATTAAACAGCACATGCAGTGGAATCCGACCAGAGGACCAGGAGGACACGGACTGAGGACCAAAGGAGGACGTACGGATGATTAACCACGTCAAACGAGGTGATGAAAACCCATTGTAATTACAGACATTTGAAAGACAATAAATAAAGTTAGAATGAAAGACATTCAACCTGTATTAAAATAACTAAATTGTATATAAATGTAAAAGCAGAGTGAAATTTAGAATAATATCTCTTGTATAAAATTTAGTAATTGAGAGTAACATAAATGATAAGAGAAATATTTGATTTTTGAGTTAACGTAATTAATAAAGTCTTTGTTGATAAAGGAGAATGCATATGCAGTAGAAAGTTTTAAAACCAATTAATATTAAAGAAATTGGAATACAAGTAAATTCATTATTGAAGTAAATTAATCAGCAATTGCAAAAAGATGACCACACAATGAGTAAGCCGAGAGCAATAATATTTAATTAATTAAAATTAGATAATAAGACTTATGTATAACCTGTTGTATGTAATTTGTTAGCGAGTTGTTGTTAGTTGTTAGTTGTGTACGAGAAAGTCGTACAAACGATATAATAATGAGTACTATTTCAATGTGCGAAATGAAAGATTTTGTTTAATAAAAAAATAAATAATGGAACAATTTTAAAACTTATATAATGCATTATCTTCTTATTACGATTACATCCATGAACTCAAATTAAATTAAATTATATAACTTGTTATGTTATAATATAGGCCTATATATATATATATATATATATATATATATATATATATATAAAATATTCATAAATGCTCATATTTTTCTTGTGTATATATTTTATATTATTATTAATAATAACAAAACTTTTTACAAGAATATTTTTTTTTATTATTTTGTAAATTACAATGTTTCGATAGTATTCAACTATCATCATCAGAAAAAAATTTATAAAATATATATAGTTTATATATATATATATATATATACTCACAAATACATATATTATTCCTTTGTAACTAACTCGTCGAGTTTACAATTACACGTTAATTCATAAAACCTTTGTAGATATTGTGTGTGTGTGTGTGTGTGTGTGTGTGTGTGTGTGTGTGTGTGTGTGTGTGTGTGTGTGTGTGTGTGTGTGTGTGTGTGTGTGTGTGTGTGTGTGTGTGTGTGTGTGTGTGTGTGTGTGTGTGTTGCGAAGTTATGGATAAACATAGATAATTAATAATCCCGAGAGAAATATACTAAATGATGGCTTGCTGAAAATTAATCAATTAAACAATGGTTGAAATATAAATCTTCTTAGTGCTGATTTACTTTACAAATTAGTCTGCTCACCGACACAAAAATAACGAAAATTAATTGTGTCTTAATAGTCCGTTTTATACAGCTTTTAGTCTTTAAAGTTTATGGTATGAGTGCTATGATTACTATTATTTGTACTTCCTTGTACGTAGACTGAAGAACGATATCTGTAGCTGGTGATCTGCACTTGACACCTTTAACAGTCGTCGTGTGGTACTCCTTTAAGAATGTCGATGGTAGAGTCTCTCATGATCGTTTTCGGGTTCGAAATTTCATGGGTTTAATTCGGTACGGCCGCGGAGTATTAAGGCCCTGGTAAAAGTCAAACAGTTTGTTAAATTTCACGTGTTTGTCAAATTATTTGGCAATATGCGGCTTTGATTGACGTGTTTGTCAAATAAAAACCGTTTTTGACGAGTTTGAGAAAATTTTGATTGACGGGGGATTTGACAAACAAGTTTGAAGGTTTACTCTAGTGTTTGTCAAACAAAACTCAGTTTCTTATCAGAGTTCCGACATGACGGACCGCGCGTAATCAAATGTTTCGGCGCGTAATGTATTTTTCGGCGAAAAGGTATTTTTACTACAATTTATTTCATTGTATCGAGATTTCCCAAAATTATGGAAGCTCAGATATAAAGATTATATGGACAAACATCCAAGTATAACCGAGGAGGATGTTAAGAAAAAAATTAATATTATACGCACGACTTATAAGCGTGAGAACAATAAAATCAAGAGGTCAAGACTTTCTGGTTCTTCCACAGATGATTTATATGTGCCTACGTTATGGTACTTCAAGGAATTGGAATTTTTAGAAGACCAAGTAGAAGAGGAACTGGGAATTAATATAATTGAATATCAGATAGGTTATGTTTTATATTTATCTTTATTTATATTTAATCTCATTGTATGTTAAATAGTTTTATGTTTACATTATTAATCGGAACACATTACATAACAATCTTATAAAAAAATTACCACAAGCATTTCTTTTGCCATGGAACTGCTCCAACTGTATTAAAGTATTCACAAAAATCATCTCGAACTTGTTTCGCTTGGAATATAGTACCTATTCCCTGCTCTAGATCGTTTGAAGTTCTAACAACTCGTTTGGATCATTTCTCCATGAATCTGGTATAATAGTACCTGTAGTACAATCACCAATATCTACCTCTCCGTGTCGAATATGTTGTTTTTGTGCAAATATAAATAAATTGTGCAAATGGCAACAAGCCAATACTATAGTTTTTGCTTTATCAGGTGATATTTAATTGGCTTTTGAAAAATGTTTAAATCTTGATGTAAGAATTCCAAATACATTTTCGATTATTCGACGAGCACAGGACAAACGATAGTTGAATATCCTTCTGTTATCGTTTAGCACATTTTTGTTGTAAGGTTTCATAAGATTTGCATGTAATTGAAATGCTTCGTCACCTACAAAAACATAGGGGAATTTTTCTTCTGTATTTGGCAATTCTTCAGGTTGTGGAATCTGCAACTGGTTATTTTCGAATAGATTCCAAAATCTGGTATGTTTTATCACTCTCCTATCTGATATTCTGCCATTAGTCCCAATATCAACCATAATAAACTAATAGTTTGCGTTGGCTATACCCATGAACACTATGCTGTACGTCCCTTTGTAATTGTAGTAATAGGAGCCGGGATGCTCAGGTTTTTTTAGAGTTACATGTTTTCCATCTACAGACCCTATGCAGTTAAAAAAATTCCATTTTTTCCAAATTCTTTAGCTAGATTCTTCCAACTTTCTTCCGTTTTGGGTAGCTGAAACAAATACATGCATATATAATAATAAACAAATACATACATGAATACATTCTATTCATAATTTTCTTTTCTTTTACAGGAATCAATGACACAACCATCAACATCCACGCAGTCATCACAATAGCTTTACCGATACATAAGAAAAAGAGAAAAGGGATGACCTACAAAACGAATTAATGTTATTAGCTAAAGAACAGTTTAAGAAACCAGAAAGGGAAACTGAAAGTCAAGTCATGGCCAAAAACTGGGCTATCAAGTTAGAACGTATGCAAAAAGAGCAACGAAGACTTGCAGAAAAATGTATAAACGATATTCTATTTGAAGGTGAATGTGGTAATGTCTACAGAAATTCCGCTACAATTAATGTCACTCCATCTCCAAGTTGGTCGCCCATGCAACACAGCCCATCACTCAGCGACACTCCATCACCGATGCAACAAGTTTCTTTGCGAGATGCAAGTAATTCTAAGTTATAACATTACATTATACCACCTCGCAACCTCAGAGAAAGAATCCATCATATACATCAGATTCTTTGTCATCACAACCATCAGAGGAGTTAATGGATAACAGTGATTCAGCTACACATATAGAAGCTGATACAGCAGCAAATTTTTTGGAAAATTATTATGCACTTTAATACCTGTTATAAAATCATACAATATTGTAAAATTTATAAAACAAAATGATAATAAGACTTACCTGAATATTGCCTTTTAATACTTCATTTTTTGCTTCGCATGTTTCAATAATAATGTCACTTAGTGTACGAGGTGCAATACAGGATTGAATTTTAAATCTTTAAAATCGGTTCCACTTGCCAGATATCTCAAAGTTATCGGTAATCTTTGAGGAACTGGCATAGATTTTCTCATAACTGTGTCTTTTTTTCAATACGAGGGCGAAGTAATTCTAACAAGTCATTAAACGTTTGTTGTCCATTCGGAGAAAATTAATATAATCTTAAGGTCCTGTGCGTAATATTTCCTTTAGCAGATTTTCATGGGTATATTTATCTCTTAATTTTAACCATTCCCTGGACCAAAGTCTTCTTCTCTTTTTCTTAATACACAGTGCTAGAGGCAATGCAAGAAATGCTTTGTCTGCATTAGTAGTCGTATTCACTTGTGTCAAAAAACAAAAAATATTTCAGGACGGGATAAAAAGCAACGACATTACACGATGAGAACTGTTCACAAAGTGAAGTCAGGTTTGACAAATTTAGATTGTACGTCTGAACGCTTGTCTGTCAAATCCGTGAAAAGCCAACAGAGAATTTGACAAACAAGTTTGATTGTTTACAGTGCGCTTTACAATTACCCAAAATCCAGTATGCTTCAAGTGCCTTTCTAGACCTACGCGGATAATCTCTACTAACACGGAAAGCACGGTTTTAACTGAAGTCAATACTAACGTAATCCATAGATTATCTGTCTGAGATCGTTTGCGGACTTGTGACCGTTTACTCCAAACTTAAACTAAATTTTAACTGAAATTCAAAAGCTCTGATTGGTCAATTGATTACTCCTTATGAGCAGAAAACTAATTTAAGCTGTTGTAACCTATCGAATTAAGGAATCTGACATTCTTTCTAAGTGTTGTAAGTACACACCTCTTATACAAAATAAAAGCCAAATTATCCAGCCCGTATTATTTCTTGGATGACGCGACCTCATGAACATCGTCATGTACCACGTACCTTCACCACGAAACGCATAATTTACCCAAACGTCAGTATCAACAGTCTAGTTCAAAACTGAAGTAAAATCTTAGGTTTACATCTAGAAAACAAACGTGGGAGAAGCATGTCAAAATGAAACGTCGGCAACTGAATTTAATCTACAAAAATATCCTGGCGGTGTTTAGCAAAAATCTAAAATATCCTGGCGGTGTTTAGCAAACATCTAAAATATCCTGGCGGTGTTTAGCAAACATCTAAAATATCATTAAAAAACAAAATTCTTTTACACAAGTGACTATTAAAACCTACATAAGTGCATATAACAACTAAGGTATACAGCTGTGGGTTGTACTAAGCCATCTAACTTAAAAATTATCCGAAGATTTTAATCGAAAATCGTGCTATCTATAACTACACACTATGGTCTCCACAACTTCACACTCCATAATGACCTAAGTATTGGATTTTCTTCCGAAGAAATGTGTACAGTTTCAGCACTCTACCAACAGCGTATACTGTGGAACACACGAAAAGGTACTTGTTGCAGAATGAGATTTCCGCCAGCCATAACAAGAAAGAAGGCAGAAGAGACACTGGCCACCTGACCGTCCACAGCCTGAAGACCAAGAAAATTAAACTCAACTTGCCGGCCCATAAGTTCTGCAAGACGATCGTCATTAGATCATTTCTCTAGTAATTAAATCTCGTTCAGCAAGCTCCCTTATTGGTCAATATGTAACTGTAAGTAGACTATAAATTGGAGAATGAATGAAACAAAAGACTATTGGGCTCCGTAATTTGCAGAGTGACTTCCATCGCAGTGTACACACCGAACGTGTTCGTGTCTGGTTTGTTTTGGACACTCATTAGTTAAGTGGTTTTCTTTACACTGAACACAACAAGGGTTCTTACGACAAAAGTTTTTCGTATGTTCATTCCTCTGGCAGCTCATGAGTTGATGATCAGTTCTCTTAGTAACTGGTGCTTCGAATGCTACAACTGTATTTAAGAATAACTTGATGTTATAAATTTATTATTATTCACCTGTTTGAAGAGCATAGCCAGATGCGTTCTGGCAATGCCTATATTATTGACGTTCCAGACGTTTATGATCTTGTGATACAGGTCATGCAAAGCAGTTTGTAACCTGTATATAGGCCTACCTGTTGAGTGGGTATATAAGTACGACGCGCAAAGTCCGCTCAGTTTTGGGTTTGTATGTGTGTTATAGTGTTTTTTCATACAGAGCTATAAGAATTTCGGTGTGTTTGACATTCCTTTGGTTGTGTTTCGACTTTTTATTGTGAATGCTTTAACTGCCTGGAAAAAGGTTTGTTGAAATTACAGCTGAAAGTGAGCTAAGATGCAATACGTACATATTCGGTATTCTGATAAGTTAGGCATATTTGTAAAAGTCAAATCACATAGTGGCTGAAACTGTTGGACCCCTTCTACGAAATTGACGGAGATTTGGTCTCTGCGTGTGCGAGTTCATCGAATCTAGCGTGTCTTCACCAGCAACCATCCAGCAGCTAAGTAATACGAATTTGCTGGGTACGTTTCTGTCGTCTGTCATCAGCGGGACTTCTTTGACGCTTTCTTTCGTTGCAAAACGTTGCTCCATATTTTCTGTTCCTTCGGGTCGAGGAGTAGTGTGCAATTAGGTGGATATTGGTTAGAGAAAGGTTTGAAAATTACTGTTGAAAGTGAACTGTGACGTGTATCCGGCGTCTGCAGATTGTACATGGGTTAAGTTTCTAGGCTATATTATACAGTAGACTATATATTGTTGTTGCATATAAAGTGTTGGATAAGATAACCTCTTTTACTACTGATAATTTGCGTTGTTTGCAGATAACATGGCAATGCTTTATACTCTTGCGATTGGTGAGCTGACTGTCCCTAGCAAACACGTGTCACATACTGTACGTTACATGCACACAAGGACGTGTTTTACGGACAATGTAATTGATTATAAAGTCCACTACTTGACTGTAATTAATCTGTAATAAATCTGCAATAAGTAAACTATTTTGATAAACTGTCTGTAGATAGATAATAACATGCATATCGACAGTGCTGCTCTCAATTTCACAGTTTATCGACAGTTTGCTAAGTTCGCGTTCAGTTTCGAACTCCTATAGCAAATTAATATCAGTATTTTATTTTGCTGCTTATTTGTTACGAAAGCAATATTTAGAGGTCCAATTTCGGAAAAAAAGATACTGTGTTCTGCATTATCAAAAAAGTATTCAGTTTGCTTCAACGAATCTGCATAAGTTCATTTTCTACATGTTTACTATCCTTCTAAGCTGAGGTGAGCGTCCTTGCAAGCACTAATCATGGAACTTGGGAGACAGGTCAAGACATGCACGCGGTGTTCACTCACGTAACAGTTATACTTGATGCCTACTTTCTAGGAACACAATACAGACAATAACTCAGCAGAACTTATTGGAAGTAAATTTGTGCAGTGTACATAGTCCTGTGTGGCCTGTCAATGTAGCGGCCACCCTTCTTACTGCTGACGGGAGCGACTAAGGCGAGACGCTGCGTCGCTGTCGGTTGGGGCTTCGGCAGCGGGAGGTAAGACGGAAGACTCTGTCACTGGTCGCTATATCTCTCTCCGTCACTGGTCCACACTCCCTTGGGTAACCGTTTTTCGGCTGTATCGGTGCTGATGATCAGCACAATATAAGCAGCCAAAGTCCAGGCGGCCCGAGTACCTGTGCTTGGAGGTAAGGAGGCCGGATAACCTCGAACGTTAAGCCCCGACTAAATGTAGCTGGGACTTTTACTGATGAGCTCGCGTTCTGGGGTGGCCTCCCTATATGTATATTAAGGGTCTTACACACGCTCCGGCAAGTCGGACAGGCCTGCCTCAAGACGCGCGGCCTTAATTCCCCGAAGCATATGTAACCGACACATAACCGAAGCAAATATAGCGAGATTGGCCTCAAGACAGGCCTGTCACGTAGGCCTCAAGAGAGACAAATTCATTCATCTCGCCTCTTCATCGTCCCCTCCAACAGGCCAGCCGGTTCGTGGGTACCAGCTCGACCGGCCTTGAAGCGGATTCAGTCGTACAGGTTTGTGTTTGTTTTTCTTGTTAAGTTATGGCTTCCCGTGCAAAAGGAGCCAAGTATTATTTACTTGTATAATTATTATTACTTGTATAGAGATTCTCCGTGCTTGTGGCAAATTAAAGGCAAGGATTACCATGATCGGTCGAGAAGCAACAGATTGGTTTGCCTTTTGGTTTTTTAATAGCAAAATTGAAAGAAATAGATCCTATAATTTAACATGTAATTAACGTAATTTAATGTCTGAAGTTACAATTTTCTGTTTCTGATTCATATTCATATTTTGATTTATAAGTTCAACTATTCATGAAATTGATTTGTCACGGAGCTTGATCTTCGTTTACGAAATAACTCATGAAAGCTTCTCGGATATTTTTGGCAGCACTTGCGAAATTTCCGAAGGTTCTTCGTTCTAAACATTCCATAGAATCAAATGTTTTAAACCCAAAAGTTCTGGTGCCCTATTCGGCATTCTCGCGATCAAAGCATTCGGGAAGCGCATAATGATATGGTACACTTTTCCATTAGAAAATTATGTAAAACATAATATGCCATGACTACAGAATCAATGTTATGTTGTTTAAAATTAATTTAAGTATGAAATATTCTGACCCGGGATGCTAGAATTCCTAAATACGTTCTCAACAATACGCCTCGAACGTGGTGTTCGATAATTAAATATTTTCTTTTCTATGGAAGTTAAATCTGTTTGTCGAATCGGTTTTAACATAACCACTCTCAAGAGAAGGCACTGTCGGCTAGGATAACTTACTCTCTTCACACTGAATGATTAACTGATTATTCTGAAGTTTTTCAAAAAATGGTGTTTTATAAAACTCCGCCATCCGAATCTCTGAGGTTCGTCCCAAAATCGCGTTATAAATTGATAGTCTGCATCCACTACTGACAACAGGACTAAGCTATGTCGACTTTATAGTTATAAAAATCTGAACCCCTTCCGTTTGGAAGAATAATATTGATGTGTTTCAATAGAAGAATAGACTCAAATTTTGTCTTTGGTTAAATAATCCGTTTATATTTTGTCTTTTTAAAGAGTAACTAAAAGTAGTTACATTATTTTGTTGAACTAAGTACTAGTAAGTGAAGGTACTTAGAGTTTAAAAGTAATTGAATTAATTGAATTATATTAATTTCAAGAAGAACTGTATAAAGTAAAATGTAGAAGTTTTTGGATTTTGCTAATCATCAATAAATTGTCTTCAGAGAAGAACGGTTCATATCAATGATTTAAATTCACCTCCGGAACCACGTCAACAAACAGTTGTAGCCTAGTAGCCACTCGATAGGTTACAATATTCAAAATTTGGTGTCAGGAGTGCTGGGTTCAAGACGTGACAAACGGACTTCGAAGAAGACGAAGGTGACCAGCAGTTGTGGAAGCTTCGTTGGAGTGCAGCATCGTGAAGCAGCAGGGCATTCACTGGACCAGCAGTCGTGTTGCAGAACCAAGGAGCGGTTGTAGCAGTATAGCAGTCATAGCAGTTGTAGCAGTATAGCAGTCATAGCAGTTGTAGCAGTTATAGAAGTTATAGCAGACGTAGAGGTTGTAGCAGTTGAGATCATCGCTGGAAGCAGAGTGCAGTTGAGATCGTCGTTGGAAAAGAAGACTTCAAGTAGACGTAAGTGAATAGAGTCATTATATTAACACTAGAGAAATGGGTACTGCAGAGTTAAATAATTTTGAAAGCTCTAGATTTGACTCAGAATTAGATTTGAAAGATTATTCCACAAGTAGTAAGATAGATAGAGGTGATAGAAAAAGCAGTAAAGTAAAGTAAAGAATAGCTTTGATGTATATAGAGAAAATCATAAGAAATTAAAGCTTGACCAAGCAGCAAAATTTGTTCCTGAGTTTAATTTTAAAAGAGATGATTTAAGTAAATTTATTAGCTGTGGTGATTTTGCGATTGAGAATGTAAGTAATTCATATAAGTATTTGCTGTTTGAAATTATAAAGAATAAGTTATTTGGTGATACTTATAATATTATTAGATTTAAAGATGTTGGATCATGGAAACAGCTTAAAGTAGCATTATACGATAAGTACGGTGAAAAGAAAAATATAGCTCATTTGCGGTTAGAAATCTCTAGTGCGAGAGAAAATAAACATGGAGATGTTCGGGCCTTTTCTGAAAGGTTAAATAGTATTTTGAGTTCATTAGCTATTCAAATGACAGAAAATAAAGATAAAAGTGTTAAAAGCGCGATTTATGATCTGCTAAAGTAACAGACATAACGCGTTTATTGAAGGGTTGCGTCAACCAATTAAATTTCTAATGAAAGCTAAAAATGGTACATATATTTATACAGCTAAATATTTGGAGCAAATGGAATAAAATCTGTCTATTCGTTTTGTCACTATAAGAAATCAAATTTTCAGAATACTTTCACAGGTTTTTATAAAACTGGCACAACAAATATTTCAAAATCGTATGGGTTGCGCACATATGTGGTTGGTTGCACATTTTGTTGAAGCTGCCATACGAATCAGTTCACTGGAGCGCTTGTAAACGACATTCCGAAAATCTCGATCGGTCTTAGACCTATGCAAGTACGGATTAACGAACATGATTTAACTATTGATTTGTTTTGAAATGGTAATTAAGCACTAAATTAAAAAAAGTACACAAAAATGGTTAAATACATAACGAAATATACCGTACAACAGGCACATTACTAATTACCCTAATTATTTAATTCCATTTATACGACTACATTTTACCGGCACATTTTTGTTTTTAATTTTTGGCATATATTTCTTAACCCAATTTTTTAAAATTTTCGTAGTTCATCTGCCCATGATAGTCACCACTAGTACTTCCAAGTTTGTACAAAAGTTTAGCGCCTGGAGCAAAACCATTTCCATTTCCCGCATGTATGTAGAAACACTAATCAGTTTCCGGCACTGTAATTCTGTAACACGCCAGATACCTCATTTGACTGCCAACATTTATGTATAGTGATATTACTGTCAGCCCATGTTTCATCTAAAAAAAAATGTTTCTCTCAGATTCCCCAAAACTTTTAATTTGCACAAGGTACTTGTAACGCGTCATTACAATTTCTGTTTTTTTAATTAACACTTTTCTTTTACTTCTACATTTGTTCCACTTAAATCCCACACTTTTAAGCACTCGCGTTAACGATTTAGCGCCCCATGAGAAATGCATTCTTTCTTTCACAATAGGTAGAGATTTTTCAACAGTGGGCACAAAGTTTTGATTTTTATAAAAATCGTGCACAATATTTCTTACACACTTATCGAAATCATAAAGAAAAAGTTTCCTTAAAAGTGACACGTGTGAGGCCAGAAAGAATTTCTTGAGTGAGCAATTAGGGTGAAATAAAAATAAACCCAAGAAATGTATTTTACAACCTCCTCTATACCTGAGACATCTGCCCACACTCATTGATGTAAGAAACAGTTCTACGACTGAGCCGTTACAAACTAACCGTTCACAATTCACGCTCAATAGCACGTGCGGGATTCACACAGGCCTACACAAACACACAACTTCTAGCAAAAGAATAAACGACAGCAGCATGAATATTGTTCTATTGGCCTACACAATATACGTACACATGAACAGTATACACATGCGCGCGTTTCATTTTAAATATAAATGTACAGTATACAGTACAGAACGGAATCTCCCATCTACACGAATCACACCGGGCGCGTGGGTACATACAAACACACACAAGCATTCGCGTCCTGTCAAAGCTAAATGGGAACAGTACAAAAAATTGTTCTGATTGAACAGAATAAACTCGCGGCCGCTCGCGCGTGCTCCTGCGCCCCCCCCACACACATACACACACAACATTAACCTCCTTCATTAACATGAGATTTCTGTTACTTATTTTAATGTCTTAATTTTTTTTAATTTTTATTATGGTTTTTTTAACTATTTTTATAGGGATTAATTAGGAAATATTTGAGGACTATTTGGAAGGATAAAAGGTGTTAGGCCTAATTGCCTTTATTACTTCTATATTTGTTCCACTTAAATTCCACACTTTTAAGCACTTGCGTTAATGTTGCCTTTATTATATCTAAAAAAGTTCTTTGTTCGATGCATGTACATTTTTACACTGGTACTCAATAAGGTAGCTATGTCTCAAATTTCGAGACGCCAATCGTACCTACTCTTCTCCTCATATCTCTCTTTAACTTAGACCACAGTCTTTCAATGTTTTGTGTTTGAATCGCTCTATTCTGTGGGTCTACAAAATTAAAACTATGATTTACACAGAAATGGTTGAAGTTTGCGTGTTTTAACTTAACTTGCGTGTTTTTGTTACCCTCTATTATATTTTCGCCGACCAAACGCACTTTCATCGACTTCCAGTAACCCTGTCTCTCCCAATTGAGTACAATTTTCTTGCAACCAAACACATAGTAACTCAAAAAAAATAAAATAAATAAGTTTCATAACTGTTTGTGAATGCAGGTTACTTTCTTGCACAATTGTTGATATGGATACCGTAATATATAGCCAACAAGTACAAATAAAACTTTATGTACAGGAACTTGTACATGGCTAAAAATCGATCCACGTCGTACAGAGGATTTCTTCCTGCGGGCCTTACTCTGAAGGCAGTACGGATTCCCTCAATTTTCCTAAAATAGAAAGTGAAATTAAAATAAACGTGCAGTAATTCGTATTATTAATTCCATCAAATATAATAAATATTATTTGTATAAACCCTGGGAAAGGACCCATTGACCGCCGCGAGCACATTGTCAAAACCTGTTTGTCCTTAGCGACATTCTATAAACCAACTATATATACACCACTAGGGTCTACAGGATTGTTGTCTAGGAATGAGCTGTTTACTAAACAGTAGTTAGCCTCTTTGTATCATTCCTTCGACTAGCTGATGTTTTCAACACACGTCGTTCACACAACTCATGTCTGCATAACTCGTCATTTTGGGTAAACATACAATATGCTGTCACAGTTTGTTGCTGTTTATTGGATTTTTGTAGAGGACATAGTTGGAGGTTTATTTATTTGCACTAAATGATAGCTAGCATTGTCCAGGATTATAATAAAGACTATTCTATTAGTAACTGGTTTTAAAACCATTCTTTAACTTGCATCCATCACAGATAGTGATCCCACACATGTTTTACAGTTTAGTCCGACTAAATATAAGCATGTCCTGACTGTCCGGAGTTTGTTAGGTTTTTTGGCCTGATAAATTTGCACGTGGTATTCTGATAAAAGTGTAGCACTTTTTTGCCTGAAGGGTATTAGATCTAAAAAGAATGTATGTACTAGATTTTCAATTCCTTTCCTTTCAGTATGTTAATGCCTTTTATAATATTACCGTTAATCTCTGTATTATTATACTATCAAAGCCGCCTCTCTCATTTGTGCGAACTGGTATCGTTAAATTAAAGAGGCAGCCGTAGACTACTCGTGAATGTCAAGACTAGTCATTGTTTTGATCTCTAAGAAAATGTAAATATCTCGTTGTGCTACATATATCTCTACGCCGGCGTTGTATCTGTGGTCTCTTCAAACTTTAGAACCTGTCCGATAAGAAACTTATTCGTATTTTGCCAGTCGAGTGCAACCTGTGAACGTGAACGTAACGTGTTGTGCATGTTTGTACGCTCACTACATTTATTAAGCTAACGGTGGACACATATTTGGTAAGTTGCCTTTTCAGTTTCGTCTAATGCTACACAATAGGTATGACTTAACTTCAACTACATTCTCAACGAAGCTATGTTTTTTAATATCCACGAGTTACTTCTAATTTACTTTTATAAAATGTTTCGTTTTTAAGTATCACTCGTCAGACATTAAATTGTTTTCAGATTTCAAAATGTCGAAGAGAAAATGTATATTTTCGAACAATTTAAAACAACAATACAAAATGTTTAAACCAGGAAAGGAATCGTGGGAAGCAATGCGAGGTGTGTGATCAAATCATTTCCATAGCTAATCAGGACAAGGCTGACTTATAAAAGCATTTACAGACTGAGAAACACAAGAGAAGAGCCAAGACATAGCTTCAACGTCAAAAATGGTTAGTTTTTTCAAACTAATGTCAACAAGAGCCATTATCGTAGTGTTCAAGCTACAGAGTGTATCATACCTCCACTTTGTATGTGTCTCTACTCGGATTCACAAATTGCCAAAGAAGTCTCCTCTTGTCGACGAAAGTCGAAGCCATTTTAAAAAATATTTTAGACCCTTACGCTCTTCAAACTGTTTTACATGATGTGTCTAAAATTAGGTACATAAGCATAAGCACAGCAACAGACGCCAGCAACCATGTTTGTTTCCTTTATCACGAGAAGGGAGTACAAATTTATTTACTGGATATAAAGCCACAAGCCAGTGCCACTTCGGATACAATATTAAGTTACGACTACAATGTTTTAAAGAAGAAAAATTTGTTAGACATATTGGTTGCTTTTGCGGTTGATAATACAGCTACAAGTTTTGGAAGGAAAGATCGAACTGATGTCAACAATTTTTACAGAAAATTAAAATCAATTACTGGACAAAAAAATCGGTATGCAGAACCATACATGGCTTCCATGTTGTAAGATTTATGTTTAAAATAATTTACTTGAATTCGGTTCGGTAATTTCTAAAAAAATATCGCCCACCCTCAAACTAATTTCACTATTTATAGATATTTTCGTTATTATGGGGTAGTCGTTTAATATAATGTTATTTTCAGTCACTTTGTCCATAAAAATTAGGTAGGCTTACTTTATTCTTATAAAGAAACCGACTACGCAGATAATCATCCCTCCTCCGAAGCGCTCCGAAATTACTCATGGGCCCTGAGCATCTTGCAGAGGGTTCATTCCCTAAAGACGAAAAGTCTGTCTATGAACCGTGCCTCTGTAAACACGTGCAGTTACACTGGCCAGCGATCCACAGGAAGCAAATCGCTATCCACGCTGGACAATTTTTCGGCTTGGACCGTTGTGTTGGTGTAGGTTTCGGCACTTTCCATTTAAAAAGCGTGCAAATGTAAGAAAATAAACATGAGTTAGGCCAGAAATAACGCGAATTGTGTGTGTGTGTGTGTGTGTGTGTGTGTGTGTGTGTGTGTGTGTGTGTGTGTGTGTGTGTGTGTGTGTGTGTGTGTGTGTGTGTGTGTGTGTGTGTGTGTGTGTCTTGCCTGCCTTTTTTATTGCGGTAATCATAATAATAAAATTGAAACGTAAACATTACATAATTGAGGTATGCTTGCCTGCCACGAACGATATATTTTCTCTCATACATAATTTAAATTAAAATGAAAAAATATAGAATTTTGTTAAAGTTAAATGAAATGTTTCCATAGAAACTACTTCTTTGTTGTCAATAACGTAGTACACATATAAAACTTATAAAAATGTACCTACTCCATCATCAACTACCATTTAATTTATAAACAAAATTACCCCCTCAACTACCCTTTTCATTTATAGATATGTCATCTACCTTTCTACAGTGGATTATTATGACCTTCTTTTCAGGATACTTTATTTATCAAAATTAAACACTTTACTCTTGTTAAAACGTAAAACGTTATAGGTAAACTACCCCCTTCCCTTAACCGATCTTCACCAAAAACAATAGGCCTTGAGTCCTCTACAATTCATGGGTGTATACAAAACATTATTTAACTCTGTTTGAATTTGCGGCTGTTATCGTTTGCCATAGAACAAATTCTGTAGACAGATACAGACACACACACTTTTCGAAAAATGACTTTTTTGACTTTTTTCATGTTTTGATTGTAGTACAATCAGAATCTGCCGTTATCTCGAACACGATTTTTTCGGCATGACCATACTTCCATTTCCTTATGGAACATGGAAGTAAAATGACAATATTCTCGGAGTTGATTATATTGTTCATATTTTCAACAATTCGATACATCACGCTATAGGTTCATTGCCCATCTCGTAAGAAAGAATTGTGATACCACTTTGCCGCGTTTGCAGTAGAACAGAGGCTCTGAAAGATGTATGTCATCAAACAAATGCTCTACCATTCAAAAACAAGATGGTTGTCACTTTATCTCGCCATAGAAAGAATTCTGCAAATGTTTGAACCATTAAATGCCTACTTTCTGTCTTTAACAAGTGCACCCAGAACATTGCGAATGTTTTATGAAGACGAATTGAATGAATACAAAAAAAAATATATTTCTGTTAATGAAGTGATATTTCTGTTGATGCAGCAATGTTTGTAAATAGTGAAAAACCTGAACGGAAGTCTGAAACAAAAATTTTGCCCATTGAAATTCTTCCGTACTTTAGGCAAACTGGAAGAGACCCAGCGAGATCGTGTGAAAGACGTCGAAGAGTATGTAGTGTAGTGTCCCATATATACGGGGGTATAAGTAAGAGATGTCGGTTGGGAGCTTTTGTTGTTTGGTTGCTGTGAGTTGTACGGGTGAAGTGTTAAAACACAGTTCGCTTGAGACAGTGGTTTACTATTCTGCTACAATAACAAGTTTATATTTTCCAATGTCATTTTCGAATGTCATGGATATATATTTTTAACCTACGTTGATGGTCCATGGTGACTTATGTCTATACCTATTTACAACATAAACCTCGTTTGTAACGCTCTTTATAATCTACGCACTAATTATATAAAAAGTTCAGTAACTACACAGAAAAAGTAAACAGAGCACTGACCAAAACCGTACAAAACGTATAATAAATTAATAACGATTAGAGTCCTAGTAGTTACTAAAAAGTGTAAAGTACACGCGAAAAGTAACTATTGGTTGACGTGTCAACGTGTCGTGTTGTGTTGATTCGTGTCACGTGTCACGTATTAAGCGCAGCAAATTCGTACAAGACATTTTAGTCGCGGGCCACACCCGAAAAAGTTTTCAAAAAGAGAAGGGACACCGGCCGCGGAAGCCTACATGAGAATATGCTTTTAAAAACAACCAGGTTGGGACCTGTATTTGGCTAAATGCCAAAAGCTTTCTGCGTGTCACAAGTGAGTTATGTTTGGAATAATTTCTCAAATTTTGGTCAAGGTCAAACTAATTCTCCTTGCTAAATTTAATTTAGTATACACTATTCACAGTGTTTATTGCGACATATTCACCACTCCCAACTCCATATAATCCAATTACTTTTTCCATATAATTAAACTCCGTACTGTAACGCAAATTTTAAAGACATTTTTTTTTATATAAGGGAACACAGTAGCAAGTGTCTGCTGTCAACTTAACGATGACATACGTAGGAGCTGTACCAGATGTAGTTCGGACAATGGCACGTGAAATCCATTAGCAACGGGAAGGCATTGTGTTAGAAAGACAATATATCTGTAATTCAGCTGTTCACTTAAGGGAATTGCGTGTGGCGAGCTGAACTACCAGGAAAACAAGAGCGTATGTATCACAGATGTATTACTCGGAAAAGCTAACAGAAAAGACAGAAGGAGGCGACACGAGAAATAATAGGCCACGTGTGTGAATTTAGCACCAAAACGCAGCTGTACGTTGTTCACAATATAAGAAAGGGCTCGTACAGAGATTGTGTGAATAGAGAACCAAACCCGGTGAGCAATTAACAAGCAGCGGGAAGCATGTTACCAGAGAGTGTTACAGTACGAATAAATTACTCTACACTTGCTTAATGTTTTATTTGTTTTCAGAATGTAATCCAGTGTTTTCTAGTTCCCAGGATTTAATAATATTTTAGCAAAATAGATTTGTTTATACGAGCTTTGATATTTGGATAACATTTTGTGCAGATTAAATTACACCCATAAAGAAAATTGATACTCTAAAATTAAGTAACCCAGTAAATATTCTTACTTAGCTTTAAGATCGTTTACTAGCAGTTGCCGAACTGCAAAAGTATTAACACTTGCTCCCAAGTACTTGAATACTACTAGTGAAACCAAGTTTATTAATCCTTCACAACACTTTATTTATCTTAAAACTTATGAAATGGCTCAGGGTACATTATGAAAATCAAGTATAAAATAATGATGAAAATCTATTGTCATCGTTATTTTATGGGGACCGTCTTGAAATTTAAACAGATTCTTAGCCGGCCATGCTGTTTCAAGATTACACCACGGGGGGTGAGTGATGTCACACTCCACATGTATGTGTTTTTTAATCTATTATTTATTTATTTTGTTATTTTTAAATGTATTTTTTTTTTCAATAATGTTCAACTTAGCTTTAATTTTTTCATCACACGATTCATTTATTTAAAAATTTTTTGTTTAATTTTAATATTTTATTAATGTTTTTATTTTAATGTTATTTATTTTTAGTTTTTAATTTTGTTTTTAGATGATTCGTATTTTTTAATTTAAGTTTTGAATGTAAGCGAGATTCTGAAGACCTTTTTTTAGGTTACCAATCTCATGAAGATCCTTCAGACATTTAACGATTCATTTGTAGTTTTCCCTTTTTTGTAGTCTCCTTTTTTGGCCTCCAAGTTAAACTCCGTTCAGTAAAAAACAAATTCTTGATATTCTTCATTATCTTGCAACGTTCCAATTAAGGCGTAAATATTAGGGTGTGATCTGTTTGTCATTTTATGAAAGCGACGATTCCAACCCTCGACAGCATTGTTTGTTCTGTGATATTTTCCATGACAATTTCACATATCTTTAGAACTTATGGAATTATGCCGCTCGACGAAGTAGTTGTAAAACTTACTTAATTTTTTGTAATGTGGAGAGTTCTCTTGAACGTTAGCCTGCTAACCTTGACCGGCAAGGTTCTCTTGGTCACCTTGAGCGGCAAGCAGGCTAGGCAGAGCACAGCCTTACACAAAGTCGAACTTCATCATAGTGCGTGTAGTCAGTCACCATTCCTATTTCTTGTACTTTTCGCCGGATGCATTGATTAATGTGATAATTATACTTAATCATCGGAAACGAAGGCTTTCAAGCCTGAATGGCAGCAACTTCAAAATCCACTACAAAAGTTTTAGGATTTCAGTCCGGGACCGTATCCTTAATAATTTTAAAGAACCCATTACAGGTCTCTTTTTCTTGTCCGGGAGAAGAAATTATACCACCGGTATAAAGAGTTCGTTTCTTGAATAAAACCCCTCAAGATCGGCATGGATTGTATACAACTAACCCCATTGTTTGCTGCAGCTTTCAAGTATATGCTGAAACATCTATAAATAATCTCTTCTTCTCATTGAGTGCAGCAATTCCTTTGCTGCTAGAAAAGATCAAGACCCTTTCCTGTGGCACAGAAGAGTCGTCAGCCAGAAGAAATTCACTTCCGTTGTTCATTTTTTAATAACAATTCAGGTAGCAAAGTATGTCTTCAGGTATTGCTGATTCTTGTGTACCGCGAGTTTCCTCAGAATTCGGTGTAATGTAATTTCAAAACTAACTGAGAAGACGTTATTGTCACTCGTACCCGCGGTTGAATAATGGTCCTAGTTCTTCTTTATAAATAGATGACTTTAGACTGTTTTCTTCTCTTCCTCTGTTCTTTGATTAAATAAATACTTCTAAACTTCGTTGGCGGCCAAATCTGGTACACATGTAGTGGTACTTCACGAAGAATAGTGTTATTCTTGCTGGATATCCGCCCTTTACATTTCAGTTTTTATAGTTCACACATCGCCACAAGGTCACGTCTTCTTTCTTAACCCTGTCAACTATATTACGAACTATATACTTCGTAAAGTGCACAAGCCTTCCCCTTGTTTATTTCTGTTATTTCCATGATTGTATAAGTAAGATATTCGCATTTCATAAACTTGCCTCTAATATGCAAAACTCTACTAAATCTTAAGTATATTCACGCAAAACTGAACTAATTCTTAATATAGCCTGTCGCGCTAAAGTTAAGTAACTGATGTAAGGAACGTAAGTGATGAATTTACTATAAACAACCGATGAATGGAACTGAACTTTGTCTACCAGTGTAACAATGACCGGTGTTCAGAATGATATCAGAAACTGTGGTGGGGAAGAGAGATGTTATCATCCCTTTACTTAGACAGCTCTCACTTCTGGTAGTACTCCCACCAAGTAATTGGCATTTCTGCATTATAAAGTTTCTAGTGCAACTGTAATGCGCCCAAGTGTTAATACGTGCTTCTGCTAATAGACCTATTTCTTTATGACAGATTTACCTGTGTTTTTAAGTTCTTTGTTATTCCTTGATCATTGGTTTAACTTTTTATGTCATTTTAGGTAGAAAGTATATAGACTTATTTTTCGGATACTGAATGTACAGTGATCTCGACGGTTGTCCGCCAAAAGCAAAACCGTTTTTTTTTTGTCATATCTTCGTCAAGTTATTGGAACTGCTTACTTATTATTATTATTGTTGTTGTTGTTGTTGTTGTTGTTGTTGTTACTATCATTCGACGAATCGCAAAAGTTCAGTAGTATTCGTTTTTGTGATTTTTCACTTTCGCCGATTACGGTATTAGACAGTTTTACATTATTTTAACACCAAAATATTTACTGTACTACTATGATCTTGCTAGTAGGCTTATTGTTTATCCATTTTTAAAGCGCAAAGAACTTATTAGGCAAATATTTAAAAAACAAACTCATCTCGTCTGAGGCGAAAATTTCACTTGTGTCACTCAAGGACAGATCCAACTTCGTCGACATCCTCTCTTTCACAAAAAATTCCCTCTTATGACAGTCTATGTCTATTTTGAAACAAGGTACAAACTCGCCATATTCCATTGCTTTTGAAATGCCCCGTTTTTTTCTTTATAATTTCCAAAAGAGAAAACATTTTTCACTTGTAGATTCGGTTAACGTCTTGTCATATAGAGTTAAACAAATCGTTTTCTAAGGATTGTCAATAGAGAATTTCTGGTATTCCACATTGTGAAGCAATGTCTTTTCCCGCCATCTTAAACGCTTTTCAACTTTCTGCTTATCATGAGCATTTCAGACTTACTAAGATATTTTCGTCTGATTTATTGATTTAATAAACTCGCGTATCCTACCGTACTAATTTACTCGATATTTTACTCTAATAAATATGTTAGCGATGTGTATAGGCTACACTTCTCGCTACATTTTACACGTTGTTAATGTATAAACATTTCTTTAAACACCTCACTTGCCTAAAGCTGTAGATGTAATGCAGTTCAAAATATATGAAACACACTGTTGTAATTGTCAATTTGTAATTACTGTAATTATATCATAATTGTACTTAGAAGTGAGAAGGTAAAGAATTGTCATTTAGTAATAATGAAACTATCAGATGTTTTGTACATAAAAATAGTTTTAGGGAACTTTGCCAGGGTTTGTTAATTAGATCTCACCCTGTTTCTTAAAAACAGCTGTCAGGAAGCAATAATCGTAAAGTTTAGTTTATGGGCGACCCCCAGGTTACTTAAAGCCCCTGTCTTGACGATGAACTGTGTGAGGTTAAAAGCCACCTAATTAGATAAGAAGATGACAGATTTATGAAAATCAGAGGAAGTTTTATGCGGGACACAAGTTAGAATTAATTATGGCAAGGGCCAGAGAGAACACATAAATGTCGCCATAAATTGTATGTTTGTAGGGAAAAGTCGGGTAATGGGTCAGGGTACCAGGATGTATCATATTTCCGTGAGAACCTATAGTCTAAGGGGAGATACCCCACCCACGTGACGTACAGAGTCACGTGATGCAGTCTCTGACGAATAGTGGTAATCGTTATAAAATTATAAAAGAATTACCTTCACTTCTACTAGAATTAGCCTATCCTAGTTAAGGTTTTAGAATTAAGAGGAGGGAACAGTCCCACCACTAAAATTAAGGGTTACGCCCACGATGGTGTACTATAAAAACTCGAGTATTTGCTTCTGATTGTAAGAGATCCGAGAGAACTTACATATCTTTTCTCATTTTGACTTTGATCTGTGTTGGAAGGTGGTCTGAGAGAGCCTGAAAACCAGATGTTGTCAAAAGTTTGTCTTTGTAACTTTCTGAAGTAACTAAAAGTAGTTACATTAAATTGTGAACTAAGTACTAGTAACTGAAGGTACTCAGAGTTTAAAAGTGTAATTGAATTAACTGACTTATAGTTTGTCAAGAAGAGTTGTAGGCTATAAAGTAACTTGTAAAATTTCGTTTGTATTTTGCTAATCATCAATAAATTGTCTTCAGAGAAGAACGGTTCATATCTATGATTCAATTTCACCTCCGAAACCACGTCAACAAACAGTTGTAGCCTAGCAGCCACTCGATAGGTTACAACAACAGACCTTACGAATAACTGAGTAGCCTACATATGGACTGAAGGAAGGTTTTGCGTACGAAATATCTTAATTCAAGTCTTGGAAGGTACAAATCCAATATTAATAAGAATTATTGTATCCCCTTAAGACACACTGTTATACCATCGGAACAGACTCTGTATGTTTTAAATCCCGGGCCAACGCAGGAAACCAAGCCCCCAGTGGAAACAAGTAAACATTCCTTGGATAACACCTAGGATAATAGGCGATCAAATCTTGAAGCTACTCACACTTACTTCAGCTGCATGACCACTTGACATTTACATGTAGGCCTACATTCAACAACAATAATTAATTAGGGTATGATCGAGTTTGAATCAATTACATAGGTACTTCTTGGTCTTCCTCATAGAACACTTCCCACATATGATGGCAGCGAACATTATTATTACTACTATTGCTATTACTATTACTACTACTAAGTAGTAGTAGTAGTAGTAGTAGTAGTAGTAGTAGTAGTAGTAGTACTGCTAGTTACAGTACTTCACTATATTATAAAAACTGTACTTCTACTATTATCTTAAAAAATAATCTATAAACAATAACTTATCTACGTGCTCCTCACAGCAAACGTCCGAAGCTGTCAAACTGATAGCCATGAGCCCTACAGGCTATGTTAGTGCTGTTTGGAAAAAGAAAGTTACATTCTTTAGTATTCACAAGTGGTAATGAGCTTGGCACTGACAAACTTTCACTTAGTCGTAACTATTTCTGTTTAGCTGTACAGCTGTGTTACTTAAATATTTAAATGCTACTGTAATTGTACACCAGTATCAGATTATTGTTTAGGACAATGCTGTTCATATATGTTCTGTGTTTATAGCGAGCCTTATAAATATTTGATATTTTATATACGGTTCAAGACGATCAAAATAGTATTTTATTTATTTATTTTATTTTCTTATCTTACATAAATTTACTGATTATTCATATTCAGCTTTATAAACTACGATGTTTAGTATGTTGTTGATGACGTGAAAACTGCTTATTTTTTGTACGCTATTTTAATATCTATGTTGTTTGTAAGTTTTCCATTTTGTTGTTTATACACGTGAACGCGGCCAATATCCTTCCGTTAAATACGTATTTATTTGTGTCGTTTTTAACTTATACAATTTTGCCATTTGCTGTTTTTATGTCAACTACAGCAGGAAAAAATAGAATGAGTTGGATGATTTTTTTAGGTGTAAAACGCTCCTTAGACCCGGTTGATAGACTACGTTATTTTTGTTTCAAATGTTTTTTATTGAATAATGTAATTTTGTTATTAATTTTTTTTTTTACATTTCTTTCAGCGTTCCTGCTGAGTCTTATAGAAAACCTTCCCGAAGCACAGGTAACGACACGAATTTACGGGCATACGCATCCGACCCAAATGATAAGAGTAATGAGTTAAACTTGATAACACTTCCGATATGAAAAATTAGCATAGGATAATAGGCCTACGTTTTTTTTTTAACAGTTTAGAATTCATAATATGCTCTTACAGTTGTGCAAACATAGCTGAGTCTTATAGAAAAACTTCCCGCAGCACAGGTAACGACACGAGTTTACGCGAATACTCATCCGACCCAAATGATAAGAGTAATGAGTTAAACTTGATAACACTTTCGATATGAAAAATTAGCATAATAGGTCTACGTTTTTTTTAACAGTTTAGAATTCATAATAAACGCTTACAGTTGTGTAAATATAGGCCTATACATGTATTGTTCGTTGAATTCGGTGTTTTAGCTTTGTTCCCCTAGAGAATGACATAAGAGACGATGTCGGAACAAAAGGAAATAAAGAACACAATCAGAGCACTCAGATCCGAAGGAAACAGCACCAAAAATGAAAGCCTACAGTAAACTATAGGCGCGACATATAAAGTAATAAATATGAGGTGTGTGTGTGTGTGTGTGTGTTTCAGCGGCTCACCAATACATATTTCCTGCTTGGCTATCGCATTCGATATCATTGTCATTGTCGGGACTTCTTGACGCTTGCTATAGTTGTTATACGTTACTTACTGCGAATGTTTTTCCTTGGTCTTCGGATCGAACAATAGAATGCATCGGGCTGGACTTTGGTTGGAAAAACGTTTACTTAGATTGTAGTATTGAGATTATACTGTAAATTCAGCTTTTGATGATAATAAGCGTGCATGGGTACATTAGCTACTTCGGTGTTGAATGTAGTATTAGATAAGGTAAACCTACTTCTTATCACTGAGTCGGATAATTTGCCTTGTCTGCTGATGATCTGTTTATATGCTAATATAGTCAGCTGCATAAGAACCGCACACACTTAAGTGCACGCACGAACGAACAGTAACTGATTATTATGAAGTCCAATAATAAATATTGTTACGACGGTCTAACTGATCGTCGTATGGTACAGTAGAAAACAAAATACAAGACACCAATTAAGTCACTAATAACCAGCTTTAATTATCACAATTAAACAGTTTGCAATCAACAAGATAGTCTCTTACAACAAATCAAATAAAAATTGTTCATACGCAATAAAATGTCAACTAATATAAAACACAATTGTAATACAATTGTTCCGCAAGATTATAAAACACATAACACTTCGCCACAATATTACGACCCGCACTCCAATAAATCGTGACTCAAACTGAAACAGACTGTCGCTGAGTACTTGTATTTATACCCCGCCGAAAATCCAGAAACATCCATACTGCGCATTAACAATGGTACTAGAAAACACCAGAACGTCATTGATTGCGGCCTTGTACACGGTGCGCGCTACCGCGCGACTTCTGGAACAGTCTAGCTAATGCGTTGAGAATCACGTGCACACACAAATTACAGCCGGATTCCACTGGAACATTCGAGAAACACGTAGATTGTTCTGTAATGTCGTAACAATATAATAGCGGCGGTTTTTCAGGGAAGGCAATGGAGACCGAGCCTTCTCTGAAATTTCCGATCTCTTAAAATTATCATGTGAAGGTATCTGAAATAATCAGCTAAAATAAGCCACCTATCAGGCTTTTAAATTAAACTTTCATGCCGTCTTATGTTTGGTTTATTTTCATATAAAGTAACATTATCGAGTGTAAAATACGAGAGCCTTATGAAATAGAACCTTACGACCTGGCTATCAATGCGACAATAGAATCGCACGGTAACATTAAACGATTTACAAGTCCGTTAACTGCGCGGTACAAAGAGGCTGGCGGCAGCAGCTGTCATTCAGGTCCGACAACGCGCTTCGGCGCAACTCAGTAGACTTTGGCCCGTGCTTTCTAATCCGGCAATGACCCTCCGGCTGGGTAAGCTCGTCGTCAACACGTACGTGTTGCCCGTGATTACCTATGCCTGTCCTGTTTGGGGATACCTTGCTCGATGTCAGATCAGCGCTCCAGCGCGTTCTCGACCGGGGACTTAAGCTCGCGAAGTCCCCCGGAGGTACTCTTCTCGTCTTTTGAGGAGAGGACTCGGTATCCGCTCTTTTGATGACACCGGGAGCCGCCTGGCGCATACAGTCTATGTTCGATCAGCACGTGTGATCCACAATTCCCTCATTGAAGGACTTGGTAACTATATTCCAAGGCCAGCTGAGTCTTGGAAGCGACCCCGTTTACTAGCCCCGGTGGTATAATCCACCATCGAGGGTCGCTTCAGGCCCTCCAATAATAATATAAATTGAACTCTACCTGACCCAGTGGCAGGAGTCCTAATTGATACTCGGGACACTACACAACTCGCGCGAGCCGCGTAACCCCCAGTCGTGTGCAGTCATTCAGGCAAAAGTTGGTCAACGAAGAGGTTCTGCGTCTGGTCCCACAGACGCAAGGAGAGCTGCACACACACACACACACACACACACACACACACACACACATCGAGCGTATGCAAAGGTGACTCCCAAATTGGTCCAGCGATCGGCAACCGGCCGCTCTTGTATGCGCCCACGCCCATGTGTGTTACAAAAATATTTTAATAATATATCACACAAACATAGAGAGTGTAATATTCTGTGCTTACAAATAATTTTAAAATGTGTTTTGTTATATGTGTGCGTGCGGTGATTGCTTGTCTGAACTCACTAAAAATAACGCAGTAGCCTTTCACGTCCGTTTGCATGACCTCAATGAATGCCACCAGCTTTGAAGGTCGGTCAGCACTTAAATGTCTTTTGTTATTTAGTGTCATTTTTTTCATTACGATGTGTAAACCGATAATTTAAAGTCAAGTGTTACTGCTTCAAGTTATTGGGGTTTGACAAGGTGCTCGCGGCAGTCATTAGGTCCTTTCCGAGGGTTTATACAAGGTGCGCGCGGCGGTCAGTTTTGGTGCTCTAAGCAAAATGTGAAAAGAAGAGAGGGACGCTGATTTATAATTTGTTATGTCGTTACTTTCGTAGTTGCATATAAACTAATGCTGAAACTAGTAGGTAATATGCGTTGTGGTTAGATTCAAGAATTAGTAATTTGGCAGCTGGAAGTTCTAATATGGAATTATTCGAAGTTAAATGTAAAAACACACAATTTTATTACAACATCTTTAGTACATTATTAGTTTGAATCGTACAATAGAAAACACTATAAAAATATGCAATATAAAACCTCACACAGTACAATACTTCTGATATCACTACATACAAAACTTAAATACTAAAATAGGCCTGCGCTATTACAAAAACCTTCACTCTTTAAAATACATGTATGATGAACTTTCTATTGATTCTGTGTGAGTCAGCCAGCTGGCGTCTGGCTTGACGTCATGTCTGCCACAGGCCAATGAAGGTCAACAGATCCAACTGCGCGGCGTAAATTCGTGAGAGAGGCCAGCCCAGTTCTGGCCTCAAACACGTGGTAAGCAAATTATATACACTTGCGCCGTGAAAGATAAATGTTAATAGTGGCGTCACTATCAGTTTGCGAGACCAAATTATATTAAGTTATCGTGTTTTTGTTCAATGTTTGATACAGTGATAAACGATACGCCTGTGTCGAGTTTAGTGAAACAAAGAGTCCACATTATAATCTCGAGTTAACTAGTGATTCCTTTTTCAAGAAGCGCACAGTGAGATAATCGTGATATTTTAAGAAGATATCTACCTGAAACTACCTACGCCAAAACTATCGATTCTACGATAGGATAGAGGGAAAATTAGAGCGTTTCCCCATCATATTCATGGCACAATTATCATAAATGTTGTGTGTAATCAGTGAATCAAGAAAAACCTTGGTCAAAAGCTCAACATATATGACTTAATAAATGAGCGTAATGAACTGATAAAAATACAGCATAATGGAGAAGTGAGAAAAGGAGATTTAAAAATATTAAATTGATGTGATATTACACTATGCAAACAATAGCTTTCCTTCAGGGGGCACTTGGAATCAGACGGTTCAATTAATCCTGGAAATTACAACACTATAATTCAAATGATATTAAATAGAACTACGACAACATCGATGAAAATGGGTTATTTCAGAGCAGTGGTTTCCAACTTAAAAGTGCGTGAGGCCCACAATTAAACTGAGGACATACCGGCCGGCCATATCATAAGCCATCAATTTCGACAAGTACTGTACCGTAAAAATGGAAAAGGTAATATTCAATTGTAAATAAATAAGAAGAGGTAATTTGCACAGTTTATTGGATATCTTTAACGGCATATAAAAAATGTTTATTATGTCAGTATAATAATGAAGAAAGAAGAAGAAGATATAAGAAAGATATTAAACATGGTGTCTTTACACAACGTCTTCAATTTGAAAACTGAGGCCGATCTTCTGAAGCCAATAAAGCAAGGAACTGAGTTATTGCTAATATCAGTAGGGAAAGCAGAAAATCTGTGAGGCGACTTCTGCTGTGGTTGTTAAGTAATTTCATTGTGAAGAATATGCTTCCACACATAAATGTACCTACAAATTTTGACGTCATTTTCTGTACAAAAGTTCGTAGGTTTGAGAACCGTTCACGAGGTAGCATCTAAAGAAATCCGTCCCCTTTTGCCTGGTCTGCAGGAAGGGATCAGCATTGTAAATCACACATTTCTAGTTGAATATCAGTTGGTCGTTCTTCAGTTACAATACCAAGAGGATTGTGAAATAGCTACGCACTATTTTGCAACATTTCAAATTCTTTTAATAATATTTTAAACTCGTCTATTAACTCTCGATTATTTGCACCAAACTTCGAAAAATCATGAATTTCATAATTTTTAAACTTTTCTGCCTGCGAACTTGCAAAATTAGCAAATGCACTTTTTAAAACGAATATTTGAAAATGTTTATAGTAATTTTAAAATAATTATTTTTAAGTAATTAAAGTAAAGTAATTTTTAATAAGTAAATAGAATAGGCTTAACTATTAAATTAGTTTCCCTAGATATTTTTGCGGGCTGCTAGTTGGAAATCACTGTTTTAGAGGATTTCATTAACTAATCCAGAATGAGACAATCGAATGCATGAAGTAAGAAACCCAAACTGTCTCACGTATACAAGGATACACACAAGCGAGCGCGCACACACACACACACACACATACACAAACACGTTCACTCAAATAATTGATCTGTTGTTTGACATTTTATTTTGTATTCATACACAGGTCCTGATGATGGCAATAAATATTGTCGAAACGTCGACACAAATAATTTAAAATTTGTGTTATATTTTTTGACCGATCCTCACAAACCCTTCACCGGAAAAATTCATTGTTGACGATTACTACGAACTTAAGGATTTAAAGAAACAAACATTACCCCTTTTTTCGCGTGCATTGTCGATGAAACAACAGTATCGCAGAGAAATCTGTATGCAATAATTGTTAAGACTGTGCTACTTCAGGTGGCATTCAAGAATATTTCCTGTGATTTTATGACATTCAGGAGAACATAAATCCTAGAGGTTGTACTTTGTTGTACAGGTCCTTGTAACATAGAGAGTGTCCTAACTTTACTTATAACTCGACCTAAGACGCGACGCGATGTGGGCGAGTGTTATGGAGGGAGAATTTAATTCTTTACAAGCGAAAAGGCGCCCATAGATGTTAAAATGAAATGCTAAATTAATGTCTGATGTCCAGAATGAACAACAGAATGAAATTTAAAAAAGTTTTCGTGAAAGTAATGGACTACCCAGATTCAAATGATTTAACAGTCACAAAACCACAAGGCTACAACATTAGCCTTCTTGATGAATTTTATATTTCAGCTCTGTTTTTCAATAAATATTTTAATCATTGGATTACGTTGTATTACGATTCAGAAGAAAGTGAACGATATCTTTCATTGCAAAACTCTCCTTCTCTCTCTCTCTATCTCTGGTTTTCTCTCAATGTATTTCATATTTCAGCAGCTTAAAAACATAAAGACAAATTAATTTTCTCAGTGTACCGAAAACGCTACATCCTACACATTTTCTGTATCATGTCTGAAACGCCATGATTTTAAGAAAGGGTACCTTGATATCTGTAAATACAAGCAACTGTGTTATTAAAAATTAGATAACATTGTACGTTCTTGGCAATAAGATTTTAAATGTGAAAAAAATAACATTTCTTAAACTAGGAGTGTCACTGACACAAATGGGCAGAGCATTTGATATTCGTAATAATTTATTTATCAGTATTCTTACAATCAACAAAATATATACACTTTTATGACATACACTTTTTATTGAATACAATACATTATAATACAATATACATTAATTGTCATTAGACATATTCCACAACCTTTGCATCTCTACGATCAATCATTGATCGACGTCTATTAATTTTTAGCAGTCTATCAAAATTAAACGCCGGTTTTAATAATAATCCTTCTAAAGTTTTCACTCTTGAAAGCGCAAGATACGTTAATCCAACCTGAAATTCATTGTCTCCTAAATTAACAATTGCCTTATCTAATGTTATCCCTTGCGATCTATGTACGTATACTAACAGCATATGCTAACATTAACGGAAATTGTTTGCGAGTACAAGAAATTTCATTTTTCTTGAATGATGCCACTACTGGTACAATGGGTATTGAATTCTCGTACAGAACTGGTCCTGTATATTTTTGGAAAGTTACAAGTAGGCCTATACATATTGGCATGTGATCGTTATAATTTTCGCATTCAACTGCCGGGTCATAAATAATATCAGTTACTGTCCCAACTGAACCGTTGGCTAGTCCTTTTGTGACCCAAAGATTTCTTCTGAGGATAACTCGAGCACCTTTACATAAACGTAATTGGGCAAATAATCCCTGAGCATCGTCATATTTTGTTAGAGAGACTTCTTGGCAATTATGGATTGCATTGATTAGAGCCACCGGTTGTTTATTGCTTTCTAGTTTTTCATAATTAAAGCGTTCGATTTCAGCATTTTTCGACATTATACAGATCGTATCTTTGAAATTGTCCCCGACATTGTTTACATAAAATTTTTAGATAAGAGCTGATAATCTGGTTCAGTGATTATTCCATTTGCGACTCTATTTAAAGTCTCTCTGAAATTTGTTTGATCATCTTTGAGACAGGAACAGCTGTCTCATAATCTCCGTTAAAAAGAAACCTGAAACTGAGAATATCTTCAGACGACATTTTTTATGAATAAAGTTGCACGAAACGAAAAATAATCTTCAACAATTGAGGGATTCTCATTTATAAGTTTTTGTCTTTGCTCAGCGATTCTAGATTCATCTAACGTTTCCTCTTGCACTTAATTACAACCCATGAGTCGTGCCAGATCAGGCCACCAAAGACCAGCTGCACTTAAAGTAAAAAAACCCGTAGGAAGATTATCACACTGCTCAATCATTAATTCAAGTTCACCCCTTCGTTGAAACTAGTAAAATCCTCTTATTTTTACACGCCAATAATATAAACTTCTTACTCGACAACGAGTTTCTCAGTTGCTGTATTGTTCCATTGAAATGAGATTTTCTAGCAAATATTGTCCATCGTCGAATAGCTTGATGACGCTGAACAGTGTTCAAAATAAGAATAATAATTTTAATAGAATTTGGAAAATTGAATAAAGAAGTATAAGAATAATAAGTTGAATAGAATTTGGATTAAAATTTACTTGAATTGTGATTCGTTGCAATATGTAATGGAAAGTTGGAGTTGCATCAGCGACTACATAGATTCTTGTCTAAAAATTGACACTTGTTCAACGCTTAAGTCCAATCCGTACATCTGGCTACACCATAGAACAATGCTGTACTACTGTTTGAATTAAACACGTGTCAGACACGAATGCAAAGTGTATACAGCAAAATCTTATCTTATCGAGCGGCAGCCAGCGCGGGCGGCGGGAGCCTCACACGCACATGCACCTGCATTTGTGATACAGCAAAATCTTATCTTATCGGGCGACAGCCAGCGCGGGCGGCGAAAGCCGCACACACACACGCGCGCGCGCGCACCGGCACACTAGCGCTGAAATCGGCCGGTGACTGGTGAGTCACCTAGCGTCCCGTAAGTGCGAGTGAGACAGAGCGCCGTAGCTGGGCCACGATATCTCTATCTCTCTTTCTCTCACAGTTTAAGCTAAGATTTTTAAAAAATCGTAATATCTTTTAAACCAAATAATTTAGAGAAATAACAATTACATGTGTGCACTCTACAATATAGTCCGGATATGTATGCAAAATTTTATAACATTCGGTTGAGAAGTTTCGGAGGAGTTCGCGGTCTAAGTTGTGCACTGAGTCATGGATAGAGGGCTATGCCTGATTTCGCTACGTTCATCAGGCTCCGCCGAATTAGGTAACACTATTACATTTTCAAAATGTGGTAAGAATTCTCCTTTGGTAGATTTAGATTCATGAATGGGAAAGTACGGAGAATGTTTTAGTAAAGGTAAATTACAAACGAACTTGCACAGTGTTCTCGCCACTGCGAACATTTCATGGTTTGTATTTCAATAGCCTAGTAAAGGAAACGATTCAAAATAACATCCTTTCAGAGGTTTTCAAATTGTTTTATTTACTTTCAAGAATCCCAGTTACAAGTAGTCTTTGAAAAGAAATGTCTCTTACGTGAAATGTATCTTGGGATGAAATGTATTAAGACTTACTGAAGAAACTCTGTGACTCAGATAAGCCTATGTATTCACTGAAAAATGGACCCTCCAAAAACTACAGGAAAGAGAAACATGATGTGACGCCCGCTTACTGACCGCTTTGCTAGTGACTGCTAGGCTGTTACTCTTCATTGCTGTGCTTCGGAGGTGAAGTCAGACAATTGAAATGAACCGTTCTTCTCTGAAACGATTTATTGTTGATTACCTTTAAATTCGTAAAATAATACAATTCTCGCTACAATCTTCTTAATTTATAAAAACTTATTGACATTTACTTATTTCAATTTAAATCAATTACAGTAGGCATACTTTAATTACTTTAGTTGTTCAAATATAATTACCTTCAATGTCTAGTACTTATTCTCAAACAAAATATTGTAACTAACTTTAGTTCTGAGCTATCTTAGAACACTCACCATCACATCTGCCTTCTGCTCAGAGGCAGCTCTACCAGGGGGCGCCAAAGCCCTAAGTAGGCAATGCACTCTAAATCATTTAGGCTAATTTTTTATAGGCACAACATAACGCAATTTCACTCCACTAATCGTTATTTGGCTACAGGTAGGTACAGCAGATCAGGAGTGACGTTTTATTGAAAAATCAACCTTATTACAACGATATGCGATGCATGCGTGTTACTGTACGTCTGATATAATGCCACTGTACGATACCTAAATGTTTTAGATGGTGAAATTTACGTGCATGCGAAATGTATCCTTAAGTCTAGGTATAGCAAAATTGAAAGCTAAAGGCACATGCGCAGAAACTACTTTCTTCATGGAGGAGTCAGCTTTGAAATTGGAAATGGCGGGAGTGTAACGGAGAATCATCTGCTATGCAATAATGAAGTAGTTAAAAGAGACTGACTCGTCTACCCAAAATCAAATGATTCCGTTTATTGTTTTTACTGTACATTTTTTTAATATTAATGTCACTGCTTTCAATTATAAAATGGGTTATAAAGATTGGCAACACTTGTCTAGAAATATAGAACGTCAGGAAAAACGTTCTGGTCATTTAATGATTGTTAAAAAGTGTCTTGATTTAAAACTGACATTTTAAAAGGAAATACTGTAGACTCCATAAACCAAGCTGAAATTGAGCGCGAGGAAAAAGGGTGGACGGTTGTAATAGAAAGAATAATTTATCTTATCAAATTTTTAGCGAGGCAATGTTTAGCATTAAGAGGAAAATCTGAAAAGATATTTGAATCCGATAATGGCAACTTTTTGAAATTGGTTGAATGTGTTTCTAATTTTGATGACGTATTAGACAAACACATTGCTCGCATTCAAAAAGCTCAACATCGTATGCCTCATTGCCTTGGTCATATAATTCAAGATGGAATTATCTGTTTAATGCGTGAAAGAATCAAAACAACTATTGTTTGTAACTTAAAACAATCAAAATACTAATCTGTTATTTTAGATTGCACTCCCGATACCTCACAAAAGGAACAGATTTCAGTCGTTGTTAGATCTGTACTTTTAAACCCATCTACAAAAAATGCTGAAATAAAGGAACATTTCTGGGGGGTTTTCCTGTCACTGATACTACTGGCCAAGGACTGAAGACATTAATGTTAGATTTTTTGACATTCTTGCATATTGACCTAGAGGATACACGCGGTCAGGGTATGATGATGGAGCAAATATGAAAGCAGAAGTATAACAAAAAAAAATTTTTAAATCGAAGAAATAAACTTACGCGCTTTTTATGTTCCTTGTGCGGCGTACAGTCTCAATTTAGTAGTTAACGATGCAGCCAAATGTTCACTAGAAATAACAAACTTCTTTTCTATTGTTCAAGAAATCTGTGCGTTTTCTTCAGCATCAACTTCGCGTTGGCAAACACTTTTGAGTGAGGTACCTACTTTAACTTTAAAACTATTGTCTACCATTAGGTGGGAGAACAGAGTCGAAGCATTGAAGGCACTTTCAGTCTAGGAAAAATTTACAATACTTTATATTCAATTTATTCTGATGGCAAAAGAGATACTGACTCAAAAAACTTAGTCAGTTCGTTAATATCAAAATTGAAGTCGTATAAATTTATTTGGTCTCTTTTTATTTGGTACGGTATATTGTCCAAAATTAATGTTGTCAGCAAAGCTTTAAAAAATCTGACGTTGCTCTTTCAGAGGCAGTGAAAATAATATTTCAAGTAAAACACGATTTAATCAAAACTCGTACTGAGTCCGCATTCAAGGAAATGATTAATAACGCATAAACTGTTGCCGAAGAAGTTGATGCCGAAATTGAATTTCCCGTACCTACCCGTCCCCGTCCCAGTAAAAGATTTTTCAGTTATGAGGATGTGGATGAACCCATCACTAATCCAGAAAGCAATTTTAAAATACATTTCTACTATTATTCGCTAGACAACGCCATAACAAAATTAGACGAGCGATTCAGAATTTTAAATGAAAACAATATCTCTTTTCCCTTTTTACAAAACATTAAAAATTTAAATTCTGAGGAAAAAGAACGTTCTGTTTAAATTTAGAGCTGAAATTGAGTAATGGCCTAGAATCGGACATTGATGGAGACGATTTTTCAATGAAATCGAACTTGTACCAACAGTCGTTGACGATTGCACAACCCCGTTAGATATTTTGAAGTATTTGTTTTCAAACAGTTTAATTTCAGTATTTCAGAATTTGTCAACCACGATATTTAACATTACCAGTCACAGTGGCTCACAGTGAAAAATCGTTTTCCAAATTAAAATTAATTAAAAATTATCTCAGCTCAGCAATGTCGCAAAGCAGACTAACCAATTTATCTGTAATTAGTGTTGAATACGAAACTCATTGAAATCAGTGACATTGTTAAGAGATTCTGCGAATGTAAAGGCACGAAAAGTTAATTATTGGTAACTGTGTGAGTTATTTTAATTATTTATCATAAACAAACATACTTACTAATTCAATTTTTATTTTTGTGTTACAAAATATTGTTACGACGGTCTACTCGATCGTCGAAGGTACAGTGGAAACAAAATAAGTACAAGACACCAATTAAGTCACTAATCACACCTTTAATTGTTACAGTAAAACAGTTCGTAATTAACAACACAGTCTCTACAACAAATCAAATGAAAATTGTTCACACGCAATAAAATGTCCACTAATATTAAAACTCAATTGTATTACAATTATACCGTCCGATTATAAAACGCAACACTTCACTCATAACTACTTGAACGTACACAGTAATAACTCGAACCGCTCTGTAAATATATCGCAGCTGTACTGAAAACTAAGGCCGCTACCGCCATGTATTTGTAGTCCCGCTCACACACCAGAAGCTTCCAAACTGCGTCTTATCTCTCGTGTGACTACGTAACTACGGCCTTAACGCAGTCCGAGCGCCCGAGCGAAGCCCAGCACAGTCGAGAAGATTCTCGCCTACAAGCACGTACGCCACACGCTTACATTCTGGATCTCTCTGGAACGTTCGAAAAACACGTAGATTGTTCTGTGATGCCGTAACAATATGTAATAAATGACGCAATAAACTGTTTAACATAAATAACAAAAGTTAGTTTCTGTATAACCTCAGAAATCCTCAGTAACGGTTTACTCCCAGTTTTCCGTCCATCACCAGTGCCATAGCGACTTTGGCGGGAATAAACCGTTTCAGTATACTGTGTTACCTAGTAGACTGCTGTTCCGACGCTCGTGAGTTCGATTACCGCAGACAGGTAAATTATAAGGTCATATCTATAAAGTTGAGCTGATGGGGACTGTGTTGGTAGTAGGCTGATAGGTTTCGATTGTAGGGGCTGAGTAGAGGCTGTGGCGCCACGGCAGTCCTCGCACCCGGGCGCCGGATAGGTTTATGCTTCTGCTGGCAGTCGCTTAGCTTTTTGTGCCCTTATTGTACAGTCATGGGCTTGTTCCCTTCTTTTAATTTTAACACCTTAATTTTAACAAACTAAAACTAGTTGAGTGATGGTAATTTACTAACAATTTTAGTAAGGCTTCTCACTATTCGTCAAAGGCTGCATCATGTCACGTTCGATTTGAGGGGTGTTTTAGTACTGAGATCGAAGTTCCCACGAAATACACCATGTGTTCTCAAGGAACCACACACGTGACTCATTAACTGGCCTACTCCAAAATAATATAACCTTTATAGTTGACGTTAATGTGTTCAGTTTAGACCTTGTCACAATTAAATTTTGTTATATGTGCCCTGATATTGCACTTCCAGACTTCCTGTTATTTTTCATAAATCTGTCTTCTGTTATACCTTAACACATTCGCTTTTGGTCTCTTAACATCTGCCTGTTCAGATAATAGACCCGAGTAGTCCTTTACAGCACATAAACTACGGTTTACGATTATTATTTCCTGGACAGTCACCCTACTTAATTAAGAAACATGTATGTGATCTTTGCCCTACTATGAGATAGTTTCCTAAAACTATTTTTATATACAAAAACATCTGCTAGTCTGGTTTCCAGTTTGACACCTACCTGTGTATATAATTGACAATTTCAGTACTCTCACTTGCAATTTATAATATCACACACACTTGACAATTACAAAAGTAAGAAGGAAGATTAGCGTTTAGGTAGGCTCAATTTTCATCATGATGAAGATCCCTGTTTTCCCGTGTTTGCTCTCGTCAGTATACAATGTGAATACATTTTTGGCTACTTTATTCTGCTGAAGTTTACTGAAATGAAAAATTAGTATGAACTGATAAAAATAATGTACACTGTAAAGTTAGTAGCTTGCGATTTGAACTCTGACTTTGTAGTACCGTACTGTCGTGCATTTCCTTTATCCCTGACCACCCCACAGTATGAACTCGTGACATGCCGTTGAAACAGAAGTTATAAATAAGAGTTGTTCACCAACTGACTTGTTCTTCGGTGAAAAGAAGTTCATTTCACAACTTAATGTTCTAACAATTTGTAAATTCTATTATTAATTTTTATTTGTAATCTGGTTTTCGAATATTTAATCAAAGGCAAGGCTTCTCTACGATTACATGCGGAACTTTGCTAGGCGAAACAGAAATCTCTTGATCTACACTGAGTGGACCAAACTTAGCGTCAGACTACAGAGTTTCCCATAAGTAGCTTGACAAACATTTTTCTTTCGATAAGGTCTAGTGATGAAAGATCTTGGAAGGTGCTGAAATTATCGGTCAGTTATTACGCACAACTTTATAACATTTTTTTAGATGTTTCGATAAAACTTATTGTTGTAATCCGGACCTGTATGTGGGCAATATAGAGAAATACACGTGCATCGTGCTTTAATATAAGCGGAATATTATAATTATATCTTATATTATTTAATTATAATTAAGATAATGATAACATTCATGTAACAGTGGTTATTATTATTGTTGTTGTTGTTGTTGTTGTTGTTATTATTATTATTATTATTATTATTATTATTATTATTATTATTATTATTATATTGTTGTTGTTGTTGTTGTTGTTGTTGTTGTTGTTGTTGTTATTATTATTATTATTATTATTATTATTATTATTATTATTATTATTATTTCCTTAAATTCGTATCAATGAATTTTTCCGTTGAAGGGTTTGTGAGGATCGGTCAAAAAGTATAACACAAATTTTAAATTATTTGTGTCGACGTTTCGACAATGTTTATTGTTATCATCAGGACATGTGTATGAATACAAAAGAAAATCTCAAACACAACAGATCAATTATTTGAGTGAACGTGTTTCCGTATGTGTGTGTGGGGGGTGCGCGAGAGTGCGTGAGTATGTGTATATCAGTGTATACGTGAAGGAGTTTAAACAGTTTGTTTTAAATCATCAAAATAATTGCATTATTACGTATTGTTTTCCTTAAGTACAACGAGAAAATTATAATATCCCAGAACATAATTTATACAATATTACAATTTACATTACACATAATGTAATGGTATTTTTAATTAATTATAAAAGCAGTAATCAACAATTATATATTAGAATTGGTACAGAAAACGTTTATACACATACCTGTCAAAATATAGCATGGTAAAACATATTATAGCTAAATACAGATTATAGGGATGTTCAATATGTAAATTATTAAGTTATTTTTATCGTATTTCACTCACTACTGGTATTGAAAACACCGTCATTAATTTAGAGAATTCTAAATTACATAATAAGTGTAGAACTTTACGAACTTGCATAAGAGAATTTACATAATATTACAAACACAAGTTTATGGTAAACCTATCTATCAAGTGACAATGGATAATACTTATAATCATATTGTAAATTATTATTTACCGAGAACTAAGTACATACGGAGTACTATAGAATATTGTAAAATTATGTATGTGTCAACAATCACAACCTCTCAATCACCCATTCCCATTCTCCGTCTACTTCTCGTTCTCCCCCCCCTCACTGTCTCTCACATTGTCTCTTTCTGCAATGGCACTTTAACATTCTCCTCATCTCTATTTACACTACCCTACTCACATAGATTAGAGAATTATGTACCAGATAACAGTATTGATTTAGCAACTTACATTAAAGAGTTGCAAAATATTAAATACACAAAATTATAGAAAACGGATCTATTATGTGAAAATGGTTATTACTTAATATTTATATTAATTGATGACTCGTTGGGCACTTGGTGAAACATATTAATACAAAGGTTTTTTAAAAATATATATACACTTGGTACGTTTCACAGTTTTGTTATTTAACTCTGACAGCTGTTTCGAATTCTTAAGCCATTGTCAAAGAGCTCAGCATTGTCAAATCTTTCGTCCAGCTGCGCTCAACTTATAGAGACCGTTAACGTATGATTTCGTAGGAACGTGTATACCCTAAGGTCATCTTTGTCGCCTTAGCACGTTGTCAGATATTAATTGGTGTTACTCCCTCTTGCAGTTTTAAATCACACCCTAACTGCGTTCTAAACACGTGTTCCTTTTAATTCCTTCTCAAGTCAAATAAAGTACGAGTCACATCTGTTTCTGTTTATAAATAGGGCGGTTGTTTTGGGGAACTTACAGTTGTGTGTTGGCGTAACAACTCAGTAAAAATTGTAAGTGCCTCACTCATCATATTATTTAGTATCAGCTAGGTAAACATATAGTAATTCTTAAAGGCACATATTCGACTTAAAGGCACATATCCGATTAGTATCAAACTCAGTACAGTGGTTATCTGCGTTTTCATAATTTACACTTACGTGACAAAAAGAAGAGAATAGAGGCCTATATGTGTGCATACTTAAGTATTGGCGCGCGCGCGCGCAGGCGTGCGTGAGTGCGTGTATGCGTGTTAGATTGAAGTTTATATATACATATTGCAACGATACGTTTAGCGTAAGTATATGTATCAACCCCTGACTGAGGTATGGTAACATACGAACGCACGTATGAGATATATAAGATGTAAATAATAAAATCAATGTAATAATTAAGAGTTAGGTATAAGAGATAATATAAGAAATAAACGTAGTATTTAAATTTTAAATAAATAAATATTGTAAGTGAGCCTGCATATGGAATTAAAAGCTTCGTTGGTTTTTAATCGTAGCGAAGGGGAGAAACTGACACGCGCCGACCGGCAAAGGTGACGTCATAATGACAGGCAACCACTTGTGTGTCAGTCTGCGTGTGTGTGCTAGTGTACGTGTGTAAATGAAAGACAGGTTGAATTATGCAAACGAGGGTGGAAAGTTTTACACAGTTTTTTAAATACTGAACGAAAACCAGAAGTCACACGAATCAGCGACATATGTAAAAACATAGCTAGCGCCTGGCGCTATCATTGAAGACAAAGTGGTCGGTCAATGATCGTGGGAACCGTTCAGCCACCGTGTGAAATTTTGCCATAACTGCCATAATTTACACACCTTCATATTCATAATTTGTATAAACAAAGTTTAATAATATACCTAACGATTTGTGAAATAATATTTACAAAAAAGTGTGCCCTTCATAGAAAGACGCGTAGGTTGTAATTAGCAATTAAATCGACGCGGGGAGCTTTTCAATTTTGTCAAAACAGTTTCCAACAGGAATGGAACGACGGCAGCAGTATAAAACCCCAGCGAGCAACACACGCTTTCTCAGATGAACTCAGATAAACTACGTGAAATCCACGCATCTCGCAACCGCGAATTTTACAAAGTCAAGTAATGTTTTTAAACAGTATTACATAACTTGAAGTACGATGGAACCGGCAGTACGTCGGTGAAAGTAATAGTGAAACACGAGTTATTTTAAAAGACTATAATATCGAATCTACGAGAAGTTGTAACCACGATGAACTTTAAGAAGTACGCATAGAACTTCGAGACATCCACGAGGGACAAGATAAGAAGAGGAGAGGAACCAGAGCAGAATACGAGAGGACGCAGGGACAGCCACATGCAGCTACATCCAGCCGTACATCATGACGACGAGAGGTCCACGTCAGAACTCAGCATCCAGAGACAGAGAGAGGAATGTCAACGACGCAGAGACAGAGAAGGTGATACCGAAGAGGATCAACAAACTCGAGAGTCCGGATGACGGTAACGACAAAGTTAAATGGTTGCAGAAAAATGCAGGTGAAGTCACACATTTATTTAATATTATAAATGACCCTGAGGTCCATCGAAAGAAGCTCTAGATTCCATATACAAGTTTACAAAAACATTAGTATATTTTTATTTTCCAGAATGAGTAATAAATTCAAGTATGAGAGTTATATAAATTGATGATTTTTAATTAATTGAGACATTAATAAGATAATTAATAAAAGTAATAAGATGTTCTCTATTAGTAATTTTAATAAATGTTTAATTAATTAATTGTTTTATTAAGTGGAATATAATAAAAACCACACTTGCAAAGACAAGATGAATATTCAATTTTATACGTGTTGACCACGTATTATAATAATATATGTGTTATGTATTATATGTCTGTGTAAATATTTCAGGTCATATATGTTTTATGTTTGTGTATAATATGTCTTAGAATATAAGAGATAAGATTTTAAACACGTTATAATTACGTTATATTCGTATCGAATATAAGGGTTCAAATAGTAATTAACCCACACAAAATAATAATTAATATGATAATTTGAATTTTTTAAATAATAAATCAAATGAATATGATTTTATTAACACAGTCGTACTAATTTTACAACCAATACTAAATCCTCTGTACTCTTTACTTGTATTAAAATTGTATAACGATATTCACGTGCTTATCCACACTCAATCAACTACCAAAGCCTGCGACCCAGCCGCGGAAAATCAAGGTAAATACTGCAGAAGAAGAGTATACCTTCGAGACGTGGGTAAGTGCGCACAAATGAGTAAGAGCATATGTGCAAAAGTAAGTGTCTAAAAATAACGTTGTAATATATATATATATATATATATATATATATATATATATATATATATTTCAATCACTTTCTGCTACAGTCCGTTTCTTGATGTATATAATACATTTAATATTTATACATAAATTTACCTCAAGATGTTATTTTTCTATTTGGAACATGTTTCGGGTACTATCTTGTACCCATCCTCAGCCTTCCGGTTTTTTTGTCTGGTGAAGTACATATGTGTTGTTGGATGACTATTATTATTGTGGCTTCCTGTTGGCTTCTGGTATTTCAAGTTGGTTTTATTTTAACATTTTAACATAACATTGAAAATACACAAAAAACTAACACATACACCACAATCACACACAATAAAACCAACTTGAAATACCAGAAGCCAACAGGAAGCCACAATAATAATAGTCATCCAACAACACATATGTACTTCACCAGACAAAAAAACCGGAAGGCCGAGGATGGGTACAAGATAGTACCCGAAACATGTTCCAAATAGAAAAATAACATCTTGAGGTAAATTTATGTATAAATATTAAATGTAATATATATATATATATATATGTTTAAGATTGCGAGTGAGAGAGAGAGAGCACGCGAAGTGTAATGAAAGATGGGGAGAGTGTTGTAGTGTGAGTTCTAGAAAGAAACAAAGAGAGCGAGAGAGCGAGAGAGAGAGAGAGAGAGAGAGAGAGAGAGAGAGAGAGAGAGAGAGAGAGAGCGGGACAGAGACAGATAGAGTGAGAGAAACTGATAGAGTAGGAGCGAGAGAGATTATGACTACCAAATGTACAATAGACTGTGGTACTCTGTATAAAACAAGTTCTAGGTAAATAACATTGTACAATAATGTGTTTTTTTTTTGACAATACATGTATTGACTAACATTATAAACGTTATTATTGTCCCCCTCCTTATTTGTGCGGCGTTCTGACCTATCTTCTGTTAGTGTTGACGAATACCCAGGTACTTTGCAATGACATAATACACGTTTTACGATCGTAAATCACGGTTTAATGCTTCGTTAATTTTATTGATCATAAATTAAATGGTGCTAGCGGGTTTTACGGATTTGATTCAAGACGTTTTTTGGTACTCGTCACTCCTCGTTCCTTTTCCCCTCTTCCATCACTACCACTATTAATGCCGGTGACGCGGTGTAGACAGAGCCCAGTGTTTCGTCGACCGTCACCGGTAACGGACGCACGCTTTTACAGCTATGGAATCTAGCTTAATGAAACTATTGATGGCGTTCGACCACATCAACGCCGACGACTTGGAAACCGGGAAGCTGTATCAACTGGAATATTTTATAACCAACACGTCCGAACACGAGTCAGGCGCGTTCGCTTCAATAATCGACGACACGACGACGACGACGGAGTGTCCCGACGATCACAAAAGGTACGTCTTGTCCGTACCGAAAGAGTACAGCAGAGCGTTAATCAAGGAAGCCACACGAGCGTTACACGCGGAACGAGGTTCCGTCTATGTTCTACCCAAAGTTCTTTGCGGCGCGAAGAATGGATTCGCACCTTACGGACTTTTTCGAGTTGGACGTAGTAATCGACGACAACAGGCTCCGTTTTCGATCTTCAAATACGACATCACTCGTCTGCGTAAACTCGACAGGAAACGTTGATCTGAACACATAGGATAGCCCGAGCCCGAGCCCGCTCGTCTCAACTCCTGGGTCGCTTGGAAGAGACGAGACGACATAACGTTCTTTTAGTTATACGTAATTGATACAACGATATGTATGCATCTAGTTATAAGATTTTGACAATTGAATCTTGTAGAGGGCGATGAGACGAAGAGAATGGTACCTTATTTGAGGTTATAGGGATATTTTTAGCCTTTCTATGCTTAAAACAACGCTTATTATCACCCAATAATCGACCATTTTTCGTTTTTTGGCCGAAGGTATTTCACAATCCTTGACCCGGTTACGGGAAACGTACTGTTGCGCCATATCACCATGATCGGTACGACACAATTCGATCGATAGAACCGTTGCGTCATATTATTGCGCAACAGTATGGTGCAATACGTGTTGACAGGATGTTGTGCAATACACACGCGCGCGCGCGCACACACACATTGAAACGATTCCCTCCCCCGTCCACCCGCGTGTTCTATGCCTGACTGACAATGAGCAGATTTTTGCTCTGTTGGTGAAGGTCGTCCGCGCGCGGCTGTTAGTACGATGTAATAAAATTGATGCACAACATAAGAATTCTCTTCCGTACAGCGACTGAAATCTCTCTCTCTCTCTCTCTCTCTCTCTCTCTCTCTCTCTCTCTCTCTCTCTCTCTCTCTCTCTCTCTCTCTCTCTCCCTCCCCCTCTCGCCTTCTCTCTCTCAAACACACACACACACACACACACACACACATTCACAAATATCACACTTGTGCGTGTCAACGCACATAAATTCATATAATTTGAATACGTTTCCACTGTTTCTAACTAGTGTAGGCAGCACAGCGATTCTAATCAACGATACTGTACCTCGCTAAAATTATTTAGGTGCAATAGTTACGCTCGTTAGTAGAAAAGAGACGGGGAAGGGGGATTGTCCGTTGTCCGTCTATATACACGAGGTTCGTTCGCTAAACACTTCAATCTTATCTCAACACTCGCGAGCGACACGTCGTCCAGAGCCCGAGCTAGTTGCCAGCAGGCGTTCTTGGTTTAAGGTGATATCGGTCATGTTTTGTATTTTTTATTTTTTATTTCTTATTTTTTATTTTTTTATATTATTTTTTTTGTATATATTATTTTTTGTAATATCTACGATTATTTTTCTTAATTAATTTGCGAAAAAAATTGCACACAGACCGAGTCCGAAATAAACGGGAAAAGACATAATTTGCGAAAAATTTGCACACAATAGGCGATACGGAAACAATTACACGAATAAAACAATAGGCGCTACTGAATCAATAGCATCGCTAAAACAATAGGCGATACGGAAACAATAGGCGATATGGCAACAGTGGCGCGAATAAAACAATAGGCGCTACGGAAACAATAGCATCGCTAAAACAATAGGCGAACACGAACTAGAACGAAAGAACGAGTGCAAAATATTTTGCAAAAACTTCGCGCGCGCGCGCGCGCGCGCGCACACACACCACGCCAACAGTACCACCCTCCGCGGCCTCCGCGTACAACATGGGGAGGATTCGAGGCCATCTAAGGGAGGTGGCCTGGAGTGGTGGAGAGCTGTTGAAGTAGGTCAAGAGGGCAGCTGTTCGTGACGTCACTTGTGACGTCATGCAATGTATTTCACAATCCTCGACCCGGTTACGGGAAACGTACTGTTGCGCCATATCACCGTGACTCATTACGACACGATTCGATCGATAGAACTGTTGCATCATATTATTGCGCAACAGTATCACACACACACACACACACACACACACACACACACACACACACACACAACGCCAACAGTACGTAAATAAACCTAACTGCAGTGTATTTATTTGAAGATATTACACACACACACACACACACACATTCAATGCCTTTCTGCTACAGTCTATTTCTTGATGCATACATAATTTATTTAATATTTATAATTTATTTGCCTCAAGATGTTTTACAATAAAAACACTATACACAAAATAGAAAACAAAATCAAATATAAAATAAAAATTAAACATTTAAGAAATGATCAAAATGAAGAGCACATAAATAATAAGAACAATAAAAAAATGGGCCACATTCACATACCTACATAAATAATAAGATGACAAAGCTAACAAAACTATTTAAAAACACAGGCATTAAAATAGCATACAAAACTAATAAAAATAATTTACAAAAACTAAATAACCCACACAACAAAGATAATACAACAACCAATGGAAAATACAAAATTGAATGCCAAGATTGCAATAGACTAGACGTTGCATTGGACAAACAAAAGAACAACTGAAAAACGTTATTTTAAACATTTAAACGCAAAAAAAAAAACAGAAATATATAAATCCAATTTGGCCACACATGCAATAAACACTGGACCTGAATTCCCAAACATAACCAACATGACACTGATAAAACACATACCACAATAAGACACAATTATGAACATTGGGAAAATTTACAAATATACAAACACAAAACAAACTAATACCTGAACACATACAAGTAAACACAAAACACGACACAATATTCAAAGTACTCAACATTGAAAACAACCAAAAAATAAATATATACACCATAGCCACACACAATAATACCAAATTAAAATACCAAAAGCCAACAGGAAACCATAGCAACAACCAACCAGAACACAAATATGAAACTAGATCCAAAACCATGATGGCTGAGGATGGGAACAATACGTGTCTCGAAACATGTTCCAAATAAGGGAAAAACATTTTGAGGTAAATAAATTTTATATATTGCAAGGTAACAGATTATAGCCCAGACCAGACTTGCAGAAAAGAATGCACAATTAGTGAAAATACATACATTTATTGTCCTTTTCTTTTACACACAAATATATCAAAATGTGCTTTCGTTATTTTAAACAAAATTGATTTATTGAAGTTCAAAATCTTCTTTGCAAATATATTTTAAATAAATGTTCTCTTTATTTAAATAGTGCTGTAAATTTTAACTGTTCAAAGTCTCCATTAAGCAAAATTATATTTAAAATAAATGTTCTTTTACTTTACATAATGAAATAAAATTTGTTTATAAGTTCAAAAGTTCTTTCTTTTTCACTTTAAAGCTTTATACTTGGATAACAAATTTATTTAAATTTGGCTTCCCTGTTCTGTTGTCTTCATTGTCCTTCCGGTCGACGATCTCGATCCGGCCTCTAGCGATCCGTCGTCTTGGTTCCACGTTCCAGCAACCGCCTCCAGGAATTGCCTTGCTCTAGGTGTCCGTTTCCAGCCACCACAATCAGCAAAACGAAGCTCAGGAACGGTAGCCGACTATCTCGTACTCCTTATTTGTTCCCTGCAGACACTCGCTGCTATCACGACTCCACGGGCCCAAGGACTGCCTGGAATTGATGTTGACTGGATGATGCCCACCGCGACTGCTTTCGCTGAGTGCTGTATGAAGACTCTCAGAGAGGAGTTAGATGAAGACTGGCTACTCCTTTTATAATACTGCTTAATGTATGCCGCCGCGCTGCAGAATGACGTCACCGCCGAAATCCGCGTAGGCGTATTTTCCATATAGTCTATGATATTCTGGACCGGCCACGTGTTCACTGACTTCCTTATTCTTGAATTTTCTATAACAATGCTTTATTACATATGAATAAACTTCCATAACCTTCTATTTGCTACCCACACTACACAACACTTCACTCACAAATTAAATTATATCTTCATAGTTTTTACATTGTCTTATTACTAATTTATGCTATTAATTTTAATTTTTAATAATATTATTTTACTTCCAAGCATTCTTCTATCGCTCTGGACACCCATAACAGCTGATAATAATTATGTTCCACATTTACCTATAGTGAGACAGCTTGTCACGTTGCAATATATATAAATATATATATATTACATTTAATATTTATAATTAAATTTACCACAAGATGTTATTTTTTTCCTTTTTTGGAACATGTTTCGGGTACTATCTTGTACCCATCCTCAGCCTTCCGGTTTTTTGTCTGGTGAAGTACATATGTGTTGTTGGTTGACTATTATTATTGTGGCTTCCTGTTGGCTTCTGGTATTTCAAATTGGTTTTATTGTGTGTGATTGTGGTGTATGTGTTAGTTTTTTGTGCATTTTCAATGTTGAGTGCTTTGAATATTGTGTCATGTTTTGTATTGATTTGTATTTGTTCAGGTATTAAACATGACACAAAAAACTAACACATACACCACAATCACACACAATAAAACCAATTTGAAATACCACAAGCCAACAGGAAGCCACAATAATAATAGTCAACCAACAACACATATGTACTTCACCAGACAAAAAAAAACCGGAAGGCTGAGGATGGGTACAAGATAGTACCCGAAAGGAAAAAAAATAACATCTTGAGGTAAATTTAATTATAAATATTAAATGTATTATATACATCAAGAAACGGACTATAACAGAAAGTGACTAAAATATATATATATATATATTAAGTCACTAAAATAGTATATTACTATAATATTACTAAAATAATATATATAAGTATATAGTAATATATATATATATATATATATATATATATATATATATATACATATTCTGTAGCGTGACAGAAAATCCACTACATTTTAAGTCATGTGAAATCATAAAGTTTAATTACACCAACAAATGTTATAATAATATTGAATGACATTTAAATAAATCAGAGGAATGAACCACAATAAAATAAAAATCCTCACTACATTATATATAAAAACCACTGTTTTAAAAAACCAAAGAAAGTATCGAAGCAACTCATCAACTCATAGTATAATATCAGTAAGTTACCCAGGAAGCTCAGAGCAGTAAACCAGTTATATAAGGCCATATCAAGAAAAAAGAGACTCAATTAAAGAGTGGTGAATACCAAAATATCCCAAAACCAAGAAGAGGGAAGAATAAAGTTTGTGAACAGGAAGAAAACAATACCCTGAAACCTGTATAGAAGAATAAAGTCAGTTCAGTGAATAAATTAAATACTCCAAACTAAACCTCAGTCGTGATAACACCAAGTACCTTGGTTTACCCAAGAACGGAAGGAAGAACAGAAGAGTGAAGACTAGACGAGGGACAAGAATGAAGACTAGAAGAGGGACAAGAATGAATACCGGAAGGAAGATACGAAGAAGGACAAGAAGGAAGACAGGAGAAGAGGAAGAAATAGTATGAAAGAAACACCGTAGTAAAACCTATTATTATATAAACTACTATCAATCCCAAACCCACAAAAACTATGCAAAAGAAAGTATAACATACCCAAAATATTATAAAATGTAATTATTGAGAAAACTAAAGTGCTGTATAGCGTTATAAGAAGTGCACCGGCTGAAGCTATTGTGTAATAAAGAAAATAAACTAGTCTTAACGGTCCATGATTACTAAAGGTCTGGTCTGAGATAATAAGACTCAAAATATCAGAACCAACAGTGAAAGTGAATTTGAGTAAGTGTTGTTTTTTAAAAAAATGCAATAAACTTAAAGTTGGTGATACTATAACTTAGTAGTATGCTATATCACAACTTTAAAATCTAATAATAAACAGCATAATAAAATAATAAAATGGAAGGTTTCCAGTATTTTATTATTTTAATGTAAATCTATATTTACAAGACATTTGTAAAAAATGATAATAAATAGAGTATGGGAGTTAATGTTTACTTATGTAGGGGATCACAATAATAATGGTTTAAACCAGAAAGGACTGGTACTAATATAGTATGAATAAGTGTAACATGTTTAAATAGACTGTTATTTCACAGTCCTAAAATCAATGTGTTAAATAAATGTATTTGTAAGGTTTATTAGAAAATAAGATTTATGTTATGTGTTTTAACAAGAATTATGTTTGATAAATAATAACCTACATACCAGTAATAATGTTCTAATAGGTATGCTATGTTAGCTCAAAAATAGTTAAAAGATATATGTTTAAACCATATCTGCAATATGTTCAATTGTGCAGATTGCTAAACCATGTTCATAATTATTTATTTTAAATATGTAGTGTTAATTAACTACTACACAACACAATAAGTTATAAATCATGTTATTTTCATATAATTGTAATTATGTAAAGTCAGAGGAAGAATTAAGTTTAAATTATTTGAGAAAGAAAGAAATATAAAATTCTAAAATCTAGGCCATTTGGTGAAATCAGAGAACCAATATAAAATAGTATAACTCACTTATAAATCCTGTAAACTACCAAGATTTATATAAGATAACACAATTAACCACTACTAGGAATGATCCTATGAATTAAAATGATAATAAGGAAATATACCTTAACATTTTGTAAATTGTCAAAATATATAAATTAATTAATTTTAAAGAGCAATGTCAAATTTACAGATTAACACAAAAAACCAGTTCAAAGGTGTAATTTATATGTATTTAAGGAAAGAAAGAGGAATATGACTAATTAAAATTTATTATAATAGTATTAATAATATTTAAATAGAGGGGATTTTGTATAAAGACGGAAATCCAATTTTGAGCCTATATTTCCATAAAGTAAAGAAATTTGTTAATTTCCACAAAATACCTACAGATATGGACTATAATACATCAATTTAAAGGGAATGAGATGATTAAACCAATAATAAGGTTAATAATTCATAAAAGTGAGTAATAAAATAGATAAATTCCATACATAATGTAATATTTTATCATATGTATGGGAAGTCGAAAAATGTTAACAATACTTTTTCAAGGATTAACTGGGCAAGATTTATGACCAAGTTAATTAGTCTTTTGTTGAATATCAAGCTGGACAGTTGTGTAAAAGAACGTTTCTTTAAAAAATCGAGAAAGATGGTACTAGCGTTTAGCCATTGAAATCAGTGAACGAGAGTTAAACGGTTTAGACACTTTTTAAAGCTAAAGCTGTTCATACATTCACGACAATAGTGAAAACAAATACTTAACTACATAATACGAGTGATAGAAACAAGTAAAACACTATATTTCAACTGATTTATTCTGCAAATCCTAACCAATAACTTGAGAACTTAACCGTAGAAGTTGAACACATAGAAAATAAACTAACTAACGCAAGTTTACACAGAACACTTCACCAGAATACACCAAATAGATTAACAGACATATTACACCAGTGCGGGGATATTTTAGACCTTAACGAAGGTAATTTTGTCGTGATTTTGGGACATGCCGAGTTCACATTAACTACGCCAGAACTAGTAGCGGCCATCTTTTAATTCTACAGAGCCGGCCTTCTTTATCCGGCAGTGACGTCATCGTCTGCCTATGGTACGACAACGATCATACACATTACATATTAGAATTATTTAAATTTTATTGAATAATAATTATTGTATTTGTGTTAATTGTTAATGTTATACTTTCTCGTCACCCTTCTCTGACTATTAATTCTAATCGCTCAAAGAACCTGTCTTATAATATATTAAATATCATAAATTTTGTTCTGTATGACACAATCGATAATTCCCGAGACAGAGTCGATAATTGCTCTCCATCGATAAAATATCGATTATTTATTTAAAATTGTAAATAAATCTTTATATTTCCATTATTTTGTATCTGTACTTATTTCACAGGGTAATTTAAGGGTATTTATAAGGCTGAAGGACTTAAGTGAGAAGAATATATTCTATTTTGAACAAGATATAGGACCAGTCAGAAAAGTCACCAATCGATTATTACCTGGAGTTAATCTATTTAACTCCAGACTTGGTGCAAATCTTCAAGAAGTGCTCGACGGTCAATAAATACCTACCTGTTATTAAAATTTTACCAGAACCTTTTAAAAAACAGATTTATCTCTTATACATACCTCTATAAACATAAACAAACTTATTTTATTATTTGAAAATTCTATTTTTATTGAATTTTCCGTATACATTTTATTCTTTTGTAACGACCGGCATACAGCGGTCTGGTGACCAAGTGGCTAGCCCAAACAGTGGGACTTGAAAGGATTACAGCCACACAAAGGGAAATAGTTACAAAGTGGCGTCCAACTTAGAGGGCTTAATAATCTAAGCTTGGCAGCGATTAGTGAATAGAGACAGAGAAAGATGCAAAGACGAGCTACATCGAAAAAGAGGGCGGCAGAAGCCGAGAAAGAGGTTGACATGGGGGATAAGGAGGCAACACCTGTGGAAGATCCGGAAGTGTTACTAATCCAAGTGGAACATAAACTACCAGAACCACCAGAGGAACAGTCTGAAGTAACAACACAAACAGGGGAAGCCAATGTCCCAGACAAGGAAATAGAAAAACCTATGACCACTGAAGAAAACAAAATGGATAAGATCATGGAAATGTTCTTACAGTTGAGTAAGCAAATGGAATCCACGAAGGAGGATAACAAATCAATGAGTAAGAAAATGGATTCAACCAAGGAAAAGTTGGGTAGTAAGATTGAAGAAACCAGTAAGAATTTGAGTAAGAATTTAGAAGAGAAAATGGAGGAAAATAACCAATCTATGAATAAGAAAATGGAAGACCTGAAAAAGGACAACCAATCGTTGAGTAAGAAGATGGAAAGGAAAATGGAAGAAAATAATAAGAATTTAGAAGAGAAAATGGAAGAAACCAGTAAGAAAATAGAAAATGACAACCAACAATTAAGGGAAGAATTGAGAGAGGACAATCAACTACTGAGAGAAGAACTAAGGGAACTTAACCAAGAGAACATGAATAAGTTAGACGAGAGGATTGAGTTAGCCAAAGAGGAGATAAATAAAAAGATAACTGAGACGAAGAAGTCCATTGTAAAGAAATTAGAACAGGAAGTCGTGGTTGTTAACCAGCAGATCCGAGAAGTAGACGAAAGATGTCGTCAAACAGAAAACGAAGTGCTGGAAGTCCGGGAAGTAATAACAAAGGAGATTACTCAGGTCCAAGAACAACAGAAAACTAAATTGGAAGAGACCAAGAAATTTGCATTGGAGGAAGTAAATAAAGTGAGGACCCAAGTAACAGAAAGATGCGACGGCGTGGAAGCCGCTATGGTGAACATAACCGGACAGGTGCGTCAGAGCCAGGAGGAGATAGAGTTAATAAGAAACAGACCGTCGGGATATCACAATTTCCCCATGTCAGAGAACAGAGAATGGCTCAATTTCCGGCAATACAAAGGAAGCCTATGGAGTTCTTGGCACGAATAGAGGAGTACCTCGAGAAACACCGAGGGAACCGATGGGTCCAGAACAGAGAGATCCTTGACGAGTCGTTTCGGGAGGTGAATGACCATTGGTGGATGGCCAACCGGAGCGACATCGACAATTACGAACAATTCAAGAGCCTGTTCAAAGCCAAGTACTGGTCAGAGACCACGCAAAATCTCATAAGAGATAATATATGCCACGGCCGCTACAAACCACAAGTCGGCAGCTCAATGACAGCTTATTTCCTCGGCAAAGTGTGTATGGCCAAGCACTTAGAACCAGCCATACCGGAGGAATGCCTAATAAACAAGCTGTCTTACCATTATGATGAGGAGGTGATTCGTGCTAGGAGGGGCAGCCAGATAAAAACCATCCAGGCAATGACAGAACTCCTAGAGAATTATGAAAACGAAGATTACTACAGGCAGAGTCGTAGGAGAAGTGATGGGCCCGAACCAAGGACGTACCAGAATAATAACCAGGGTGCGAACCACGTACATACTGGGTACCAAGGAGGTCGGGCATACCCGCGAAATAACAATTATAATAATGGAAATAATGTAAATAATACCAATTACAATGACAATAATAATACGGGTCCAAACCAGCAAAACCCGAATCGACCCTCTAATGGTTATCAGGGTAACCGCAATCCCTACCCTGATAACGTAAATAGTCAGAGAATCCCCAATTATGGTAATCGTCCTTACCCTAATAATGCTAATCGTGCGGGTCCCAATAATAGTAATTTTAATAATAATAGGTATCCTCGCCCTAGAGTGAACTTCATACAAGCCACAGAAGGAAGACAGCGAGGATTCAACCACAATCGACGAAGCAGTTACCGAAGATACGAAGAAAGGCGGAGGAGGCTAGAACGGGACCAACCGAGGTACTATCCGGCGCGTAGGAGTAATAGTTTGGACAACACTGAACAGAGGTCGCACCATGAACGACCGGAAGACCATAGAACAGATCGGCAAGTAACCAGTCTGAGCATCCCGAATGAGGCATCGAATAATATGGCTCAAAGAAACAATGATGCCGAGCCTTTAAACGGGCACAGGCAGTAAGAAATCGACAGAACCCATTACTGCTTCTGACTACTGGGTATGATAATGAGAATGAGTGCAATTTCGAGAATAATCACAATCGTATTACAATCATCGGGTGCAACTACCTGAAGGACATCAGACAGGAGTTATTGGAAGAGGATAACAGGAGTCCCACCAATAACTTCAAGAATGAAATTATACATGTTGACGCCAAGGTAGAAGGCATCCCAGACAAGTTAATGATCGATACTGGGTCAAACGTATCAATAATAAGTACGACGGAACTGGAGAGGATACAGCAAGAGTGCGGGAGAACTTTACCAACATTGCCATTGAATAATATTGTTTTGTTGGGAGCAACCGGCCGACAGAACAAAACTATACGTAGACAAGTCTCCGCCAGTGTGATGAGCTGTGGTATAGCGATTGACATGGAATTCTTGGTGGCGAGCGGTCTGCCATTTAATATACTGGTCGGGTGTGATGTGCTTAGGAGAAATTCCGCCATCATTGATCTGAGAACGGAAACATTATCACTGTTTTCTAGCGGACATACTTGGACGGCGAACTTGGTGGGTAGTGACCAAGTCGTTCCCGATAGTATCCATCAGCAAATCCGAAAAATTAATTACATCCATCCAACATCCATAATTGAACAGAGAATAGACGACACCTCCAATGAAGATTTATGGTCGCAAAAAATCCAGGAGATCAGGGATTTCCGGAGCGGTATAACTGGCGAAGGTTTAACAACAAACCAAGCGAACAAATTAATAGACATCTACAATAAATATAAATCAGTCTTTTCTGATGAGCCCGGTAAAGTGAAGAATTTCCAGTGTACTCTACAATTCCGAGACACTGTAGACTTTAACCGGAAGTCTTACCCCATTGCGCAATCACGAAAGCAGGCAGTAAGAGCTGAAATAGAGCAAATGATTAACCGTGACATTATAGAGAGTAGCCATTCCCCTTACACAAGTCCTATCGTGGCTATTCCTAAGAAAAACGGACAAGTCCGTTTATGTTTAGATGCGCGCGAAATAAATAAGATGATCATAAATGACAGGACTTCGCCCGGTGAGATTGAGGAGATCTTAAAACGATTCCACGGTACCAAATACTTCACTACCTGGGATACGGTGTGCGGATACTGGCAGGTGGAATTACATCCACAGAGTCGCCAGTATCTGGCCTTTATATTCGAAGGGCGGAACTACCAGTTTAAGAGGTTGCCCTTCGGACTGGTAAACTCAGTTGCAGTTTTTGTGCACTGCATGGATCAAATACTTCGCCAAGAAGCACTAAAATTCACCACCGTATACGTCGATGACTTGCTAGTGTCATCAGAAACTTGGGAGGAACACTGCTACCGTGTGGAATACGTCTTACAGAAGCTAGCAGCAAACAATATTACTCTGAAGTTAGCAAAGTCTCATTTTATTGCTAAAGAGATACAATTCTTGGGCTTCATATTAAATGATAAGGGAATCTCACCGTCGGCTGAAAAAGTCGAAGCAATTCAGAACTTTCCTACACCAAAGAATCGAAGGCAGTTACAGTCGTTCCTGGGACTCTGTAATTACTACCGCAAGTTCCAGGAAAAGTACTCCGAACTGACTGCCAGATTTCAGCCGCAACTGTCATCTAAAAATAAATGGATCTGGGATAATGAACAACAAAACATATTGACTCTCATAAAACAAAAATTCCTTAAACACGTTGTTATACTCCGTCATCCAGATTTTAACAAGCCTTTCTTTCTTAATTGCGATGCCAGTGACATCAGCCTTGGCACTACTTTATATCAAGAGGATGAGGAGGGCGAGCATCTTGTAATCTGTTTTGCCAGCAGAGCTCTGAACCAGAGTGAGAAAAACTATCATGTGACAGAAAAGGAGTTATTGAGTGTCGTGTTCGCGTGCGGAAAGTTCCGTACATATATTCTTGGTTATCCCGTTACCGTCCGGACAGACCATAAATCTATCTCGTTCCTTAAGAGATGTAAGCTGAGCCATGGAAGGTTAACGCGGTGGATACTATTGCTGCAAGAATACGACCTTAAGTGGGAGTATATCCCCGGAAGGAAGAATGTCGTCGCGGACGTATTGTCTAGAGTTGACATTGACAAGCAGACGTTCGAGGGAGAGAAGGAGAGTATTCTGAAGGTGTACCATATTCTCAGCAGCAGCGCCGGTCTACAATCAGTTCTAGAACAACTAAGCACACATCAACAAGCTGACCCGAAATTAATTACTATTATCTCAAGATTGGAAGCAGGAGATGAGACCATCTCCCGATATTACACTATACATAAGGGAATCCTGTTTTCCAAACCATCATTAATTAAGGAGGAGTGGAAGGTAATAATTCCAACCCATATCGAGAAAGAGATAGTGATCAGTTATCATGTTCGATATGGGCATATGGGCGCTTTAAAGGTGGTAAAGGCCCTGGAAGAAAACTGCTATATAAAGGACATCAATCGGAAAGTACGGAGGTATATTAGAAACTGTCGCATTTGCCAACTCGTAAAAACTAATAACGAGAAAAGAGAAGGGCAGATGATTCCAATAACATCGCAGTCTAAACTTGAGAAGGTATTCCTGGATATCTGCGGGCCATTTCCCCGCAGTGGAGGCCGCCACCGATACAGATATATCGTCATCATTATGGACCATTACACTAAGTTCGTAAAGCTATACCCAGCAAATCGGGCGACTACGAAGAAAGTTCTTAATATCCTGATCGACCAGTACTTCCCAACCGTCGGAAAACCGGTATCGATCATAACCGACCACGGAACGCAATTCAAGGGGAGGAGATGGCGGGATACACTGCTGTCCATGGGGGTTCACACATACAAGACATCCGTATACCACCCAAGCAGTAACCCGGCCGAAAGAGTCTTGCGAGAGGTGGGGCGCCTATTAAGAACATATTGCCATGATCAGCAGAGAAGGTGGCAAGAATACTTGGAGGCTACTGAAGAATTCCTCAACCTGGCCTACCATCCAGCCATAGGAATAACCCCATACTCCGCAATGTACGAGAGACAACCCCCTAGAGAGATTGCAGATATCTTGGAGTTCCCCAGAAAACATAAATATAGATTTGATAAAATTCAATTTTGTAATAAGGTGGCCGAAGATCAGGAGAAACGGCGGAACAAATACAATAAATGCATGGGTAAGGTTATTCATTATACCGTTGGAGAGAAGGTGTTGTTGAAGAATAGGGAATTACCCAGTTCCTTAGAGGGGATAACAAAAAAGTTATTGCTCCTGTATACTGGTCCCTATATCGTCTCAAAAGACAATAACAACAACACCTACGAAATCAAAGAAATAAGTTCAAGTAAAGTCAAGGGTGTCTTTAACCAGGCATCCATGAAGAAATTTTATGATTAAAAACAGCCAAATTCTAAAAAGAAATATAAGCACATATTATCTACAATTATTAGAAAATTTTATGGATAGAAGATATATAAGATAGAAATTAAATCCACTAAATTCTAAAAACAATGTAAGCCAATTACATACAATTTATTTGAGAAGAAACATTTTGGAAGAAGATATATAAAACAGAATTTTGAATGTAAACCAACCAAATTCTAAAAACAAATGTAAGCCCACTTTACATAACGAATATTTGAAGAAAAACTTTATGGCTATAATATAATAATAAAGAAGGAGAGAATTTAGAAATAAAACCATCTAAGGTCAAAAACAAGTAAGGACAGATTACTAAATATTTATTTGAAGAGAAACATTTTGACAATAATACCAAGAGAGTTTAGAGAAATAAAACCAGCCAAAACACATGTAAGCCCACCTTACATACAAATTATTTGAGAAAACGTCACAGAATAATATAAGAAGAGTGAATTTTGAATTATGAATAAATCAAGTTTCCCAAACCAAGTATAAGTACAACTTACCAACCAATTATAAATAAAACAATATGGTGAAATAAACTGATGAGATTTCCTACCATATTTATGGTAAGCATAGAAGATAATTACCATGGTAACAAAGGATCATAATGGGATGAATAAGAGGAAACAGATTTAGAATTAAAACAAATAATTCTAGACAGTATAATCATGTCTAAGTTCAATATGAAGAGTAAAAACCTTTCCGTAAAATGGTGTTGAAGGAAATAAAAAAGAAAAAATTCTTTAATACGATTTGAGTGATTGAATAGAATAAAGTATAAGAACTTCTTTGGAATTATGAGAGAATGCAACTTTAAGTGGTATGAGGAGAAAATATGACCTCATAATGAAATTAATAAAAAAAAAACATCATTTGCAAACATAATAGCAATGACCGGAATAATGTGAAAATAATGTCAAAAATTTATGTAATTAAACGAATTAATATAAAATGATTTATGAATTAAATGACAATTATGATAATGACAGTTATAAAAAATTCTAGAAAATAGAACAAGTGGAAATTTTAAGAACGATGAAACAGTCTAAAAATGTCATAAAGATATGCTACTATAAATAATGCAGATTATAATGAAAAAACCAGAAGGTAATAAAGAATTTATAACCAAAAGATTTATATGATAATAAAAGTTGAAAAATGTAATAATAGAAGAGCTTCCTACCATAATATCAAATGAAAGAAACATCCAGATAATAAGTCAGATGAACAACTGAGATAGAAATATTAAAATCTCTCAGAAGTATAATAAGTAATAAGTGAAGTATCCCAAAGACATTTTTTAAATAGTAACAAATGTGTACTATTCTGAATAATTTTTTTTAATCTGTCTGATGATAATTCCAGCAGGATTAATATGTTTTTTGAGCAGAGATGATTTGCCTCTGTACTCAAATATGTGTGAAGTATTGGACAGCAGAGGAAAGTAGCGTACAGTGCCTCTCTGAACTGAACCAGCTCACAAAGTAGGGAACGATAGGGAGAAAATATCCCAAGGAGAAAATACTAAGAAGAAATATAAAAATGAAATAATAAATATGAAACTCAGAAGACTATTACTATCAAGGAAGATCAAGTGAGAATGATATAAACTCAAATATAAATAAGAAAATTTTAAATGGAAGGAAGTCCAAAATAATAACAAACCTTGAATAATTATCATAAGCAATTGTTTCAGACAAAGCAAGTATAGTCTGAAAAAATTACTTCTGGAGAAGGGCATTCTGTAGCGTGACAGAAAATCCACTACATTTTAAGTCATGTGAAATCATAAAGTTTAATTACACCAACAAATGTTATAATAATATTGAATGACATTTAAATAAATCAGAGGAATGAACCACAATAAAATAAAAATCCTCACTACATTATATATAAAAACCACTGTTTTAAAAAACCAAAGAAAGTATCGAAGCAACTCATCAACTCATAGTATAATATCAGTAAGTTACCCAGGAAGCTCAGAGCAGTAAACCAGTTATATAAGGCCATATCAAGAAAAAAGAGACTCAATTAAAGAGTGGTGAATACCAAAATATCCCAAAACCAAGAAGAGGGAAGAATAAAGTTTGTGAACAGGAAGAAAACAATACCCTGAAACCTGTATAGAAGAATAAAGTCAGTTCAGTGAATAAATTAAATACTCCAAACTAAACCTCAGTCGTGATAACACCAAGTACCTTGGTTTACCCAAGAACGGAAGGAAGAACAGAAGAGTGAAGACTAGACGAGGGACAAGAATGAAGACTAGAAGAGGGACAAGAATGAATACCGGAAGGAAGATACGAAGAAGGACAAGAAGGAAGACAGGAGAAGAGGAAGAAATAGTATGAAAGAAACACCGTAGTAAAACCTATTATTATATAAACTACTATCAATCCCAAACCCACAAAAACTATGCAAAAGAAAGTATAACATACCCAAAATATTATAAAATGTAATTATTGAGAAAACTAAAGTGCTGTATAGCGTTATAAGAAGTGCACCGGCTGAAGCTATTGTGTAATAAAGAAAATAAACTAGTCTTAACGGTCCATGATTACTAAAGGTCTGGTCTGAGATAATAAGACTCAAAATATCAGAACCAACAGTGAAAGTGAATTTGAGTAAGTGTTGTTTTTTAAAAAAATGCAATAAACTTAAAGTTGGTGATACTATAACTTAGTAGTATGCTATATCACAACTTTAAAATCTAATAATAAACAGCATAATAAAATAATAAAATGGAAGGTTTCCAGTATTTTATTATTTTAATGTAAATCTTTATTTACAAGACATTTGTAAAAAATGATAATAAATAGAGTATGGGAGTTAATGTTTACTTATGTAGGGGATCACAATAATAATGGTTTAAACCAGAAAGGACTGGTACTAATATAGTATGAATAAGTGTAACATGTTTAAATAGACTGTTATTTCACAGTCCTAAAATCAATGTGTTAAATAAATGTATTTGTAAGGTTTATTAGAAAATAAGATTTATGTTATGTGTTTTAAAAAGAATTATGTTTGATAAATAATAACCTACATACCAGTAATAATGTTCTAATAGGTATGCTATGTTAGCTCAAAAATAGTTAAAAGATATATGTTTAAACCATATCTGCAATATGTTCAATTGTGCAGATTGCTAAACCATGTTCATAATTATTTATTTTAAATATGTAGTGTTAATTAACTACTACACAACACAATAAGTTATAAATCATGTTATTTTCATATAATTGTAATTATGTAAAGTCAGAGGAGGAATTAAGTTTAAATTATTTGAGAAAGAAAGAAATATAAAATTCTAAAATCTAGGCCATTTGGTGAAATCAGAGAACCAATATAAAATAGTATAACTCACTTATAAATCCTGTAAACTACCAAGATTTATATAAGATAACACAATTAACCACTACTAGGAATGATCCTATGAATTAAAATGATAATAAGGAAATATACCTTAACATTTTGTAAATTGTCAAAATATATAAATTAATTAATTTTAAAGAGCAATGTCAAATTTACAGATTAACACAAAAAACCAGTTCAAAGGTGTAATTTATATGTATTTAAGGAAAGAAAGAGGAATATGACTAATTAAAATTTATTATAATAGTATTAATAATATTTAAATAGAGGGGATTTTGTATAAAGACGGAAATCCAATTTTGAGCCTATATTTCCATAAAGTAAAGAAATTTGTTAATTTCCACAAAATACCTACAGATATGGACTATAATACATCAATTTAAAGGGAATGAGATGATTAAACCAATAATAAGGTTAATAATTCATAAAAGTGAGTAATAAAATAGATAAATTCCATACATAATGTAATATTTTATCATATGTATGGGAAGTCGAAAAATGTTAACAATACTTTTTCAAGGATTAACTGGGCAAGATTTATGACCAAGTTAATTAGTCTTTTGTTGAATATCAAGCTGGACAGTTGTGTAAAAGAACGTTTCTTTAAAAAATCGAGAAAGATGGTACTAGCGTTTAGCCATTGAAATCAGTGAACGAGAGTTAAACGGTTTAGACACTTTTTAAAGCTAAAGCTGTTCATACATTCACGACAATAGTGAAAACAAATACTTAACTACATAATACGAGTGATAGAAACAAGTAAAACACTATATTTCAACTGATTTATTCTGCAAATCCTAACCAATAACTTGAGAACTTAACCGTAGAAGTTGAACACATAGAAAATAAACTAACTAACGCAAGTTTACACAGAACACTTCACCAGAATACACCAAATAGATTAACAGACATATTACACCAGTGCGGGGATATTTTAGACCTTAACGAAGGTAATTTTGTCGTGATTTTGGGACATGCCGAGTTCACATTAACTACGCCAGAACTAGTAGCGGCCATCTTTTAATTCTACAGAGCCGGCCTTCTTTATCCGGCAGTGACGTCATCGTCTGCCTATGGTACGACAACGATCATACACATTACATATTAGAATTATTTAAATTTTATTGAATAATAATTATTGTATTTGTGTTAATTGTTAATGTTATACTTTCTCGTCACCCTTCTCTGACTATTAATTCTAATCGCTCAAAGAACCTGTCTTATAATATATTAAATATCATAAATTTTGTTCTGTATGACACAATCGATAATTCCCGAGACAGAGTCGATAATTGCTCTCCATCGATAAAATATCGATTATTTATTTAAAATTGTAAATAAATCTTTATATTTCCATTATTTTGTATCTGTACTTATTTCACAGGGTAATTTAAGGGTATTTATAAGGCTGAAGGACTTAAGTGAGAAGAATATATTCTATTTTGAACAAGATATAGGACCAGTCAGAAAAGTCACCAATCGATTATTACCTGGAGTTAATCTATTTAACTCCAGACTTGGTGCAAATCTTCAAGAAGTGCTCGACGGTCAATAAATACCTACCTGTTATTAAAATTTTACCAGAACCTTTTAAAAAACAGATTTATCTCTTATACATACCTCTATAAACATAAACAAACTTATTTTATTATTTGAAAATTCTATTTTTATTGAATTTTCCGTATACATTTTATTCTTTTGTAACGACCGGCATACAGCGGTCTGGTGACCAAGTGGCTAGCCCAAACAGTGGGACTTGAAAGGATTACAGCCACAGAAAGGGATATAGTTACAATATATATATATATATATATATATATATATATATATATATATATAAATCCAATTTAGCCACACATGCAATAAACACAGGACATGAATTCCCAGACATAACCAATGTAACACTAATAAAACATATACCACACAAAGGCACCATAATGAACATATGGGAAAATTTACAAATATACAAACTTAAAACAGAAAACAAACTAATACCTGAACAAATACAAATCAATACAAAACATGACACAATATTCAAAGCACTCAACATTGAAAATGCACAAAAAACTAACACATACACCACAATCACACACAATAAAACCAATTTGTAATACCACAAGCCAACAGGAAGCCACAATAATAATAGTCAACCAACAACACATATGTACTTCACCAGACAAAAAAAAACCGGAAGGCTGAGGATGGGTACAAGATAGTACCCGAAACATGTTCCAAAGAAGGAAAAAAAATAACATCTTGAGGTAAATTTAATTATAAATATTAAATGTATTATATACATCAAGAAACGGACTGTAGCAGAAAGTGACTAATATATATATATATATATATATATATATATATATATATATATATATTGCAACGTTTTATATATGTGGCATATATAAAACTGTTCATGTTCACTTTACTGTTCATGTATAATTTTCTTTTAGAAAGTTCTTTTCACAAACAAAAATATAATTGTTTATTCATCACCTGCATACTGCCGACGTTACCGTTGCGCGCGCGCGCGCGGGTGTGTGTCCTGAATCCTGAGAATTTGATGATGATGATGACGATGATGATTATGCTGATGGTATGTTCTCTGTCTCTACGGGTTGTTGTTTGTGATGGTCCAGAGTTCCTCCATAAGTCTTGGTGTGTGTGGTAACGATGATCGGTCGATCGGCAGACCAGCAGCGTGACGTTGTGTGAAGATATCTTGAGTCTCTGAGACCGCCCCAAAATTGCCGGTGGTATTTATACTGGACGGCAATCTGACAAGTCCAGGACTGTTTTCGACCTGTTGGATATTGTCACTTCGTGCAAAACGTCCTTTTAATTACAAATCACTTTTTGGTTCATTTTAGCGATTTCGTAAACATACTCGTAGCATGAGCGATATCATGGTTTGCGTAATTTTTTCCTGGTCACTCACATATAACACACATATTAATTACTATTTAATTACACTACTAATTAACATTAAATCACTTAGCGTCATTATTATTGTAAATTTCTGCAATACTTTTACATCACTATATTCACGATATTAATTGATGACTCGTTGGGCACTTGGTGAAACATATTAATACAAAGGTTTTGTAAAATATATAAAAACACTTGGGAAGTTTCACAAATTTTTTAATTAACTCTGACAGCTGTTTCGACTAACTAAGCCATTGTCAAAGAGGCGAGTGAATGAAATTACTGAACACAGGATGTTAGTGGAGTGTAGGTGGTGAACATCTGTTTAGGGTGTATCTGGAACATCTGTGTTGTGATGGCGAGGGGGGTGTGCAAGAGACAAGGGAAGGTCAGGTGTCTTTAAAAACTAAATACAGTCATGAATGCAAAATATAAAATTAACTGAACTAAATACAAACTGAATGCAAAATTTAAAATAATGATGAACATTCAAAATAATATAAAATAAACTAAACTAAATAACAGATTTTAATAAAGGGGATACACAAAATTCAGTCTGTTCATTGGTTAAATTTTTGTTATTTTTTATTGCTGATCATTGCTTACAACACAATCACTTCATAGACACAGAAAACATAACACTACTCCACAACATACAAAAAGGTAAAAAATGGATTTGTTAGAAATTTTAGAAATTAAAAAAGCAATAAAAAATAACAAAAATTTAACCAATGAACAGACTGAATTTTGTGTATCCCTTTATTAAAATCTGTTATTTAGTTTAGTTTATTTTATATTATTTTGAATGTTCATCATTATTTTAAATTTTGCATTCAGTTTATATTTAGTTCAGTTAATTTTATATTTTGCATTCATGATTGCATTTAGTTTTTAAAGACACCTGACCTTCCCTTGTCTCTTGCACCCCCCTCGCCATCACAACACAGATGTTCCAGATACGCCCTAAACAGATGTTCACCACCTACACTCCACTAACATCCTGTGTTCAGTAATTTCATTCACTCGCCTCTTTGACAATGGCTTAGTTAGTCGAAACAGCTGTCAGAGTTAATTAAAAAATTTGTGAAACTTCCCAAGTGTTTTTATATATTTTACAAAAACCTTTGTATCACTATATTCGTTAAAATTTCCTTAATGTAATGGTGTTTTTATAATCGGGGTAAGTCTTTGTTCACAGGTTTAAAACGTATTAATTATTTTATTTTTATCCGGTTAAAACCTGATTACAGACGTACGCATCACCCCATCTCTGCCTGTCGTAGTTTGCGTTCACACACACAAACACACAAGCGCTGTATTCACTCACGGGGGCAGGTGTACGCTTTCTGACAACTCTTAGCCTGCATAATATTGTTAAAAACTGTTCATCATATATTTTCTATGCTAAATATTTACAAACATACCGCCCTGGGCAAATATGCAAATATATGTATTGTTGCAATATATATATATATATATATATATATATATATTATAATAACTTTACCTCAAGATGTTTTCTTCTTATTTGTTTCGGGAAGCCTTGTGTTTCCATCTTCAGCCTTCCTGATTTTGTGATTTTGAGCCTTGTGAGGTATTTGTGTGTTGGCTGGTTGTTGCTGTGGTTTCCTGTTGGTCTCTGGTGCTTTAAATTGGTATTATTGTGTGTGATTGTGGTGTATATATTAGTATTTTGTGTATTTTCAATGTTGAGTGCTTTGAAAATTGTGTCATGTTTTGTATTGATGTATTATACATATACACCAAGAAACAGACTGTAGCAAAAAGTGTTTGAATATAATATATAATATAATAGAGTCTACATATACCGGTAATATAATAATATATAGTCTATATATAATATTATCAAATTATATTACTGCTGCAAGAAGTTGATGATGTTATAGGATTATCTAGTAATATCATCAACTTGCAGAAGTAATATAATTTGATAATATTTAATCAAGACTACTGCAAGAAACTCGTGAGTTACTTATAAAGAAATATACATATATATATATATATATATATATATATATAGAGAGAGAGAGAGAGAGAGAGAGAGTCGAATGGAAAATACATAAACATAAGCCCCCCTCTGTAAAATAGTTTGCCAGACCTGGAAAATATTTTGATCCTCCTGATAGCTACGAGGCTACTAGATCCTCGTAGTTCTGGCTACGGGATTTAAAAATGATGCTACGAGTAATCAGACAAAACAATCCTAACGTTCTTTTATTACCTTGCTACTACATCTTTGTTTACCTTTCTGGCGACGTTCATAAGACGGCGCAGATTGAGCCAGCTGATATGGCTTAATGGATTTAGTTATTGTTATTCGAATGGTGCGAATAAATTACTGTATTTCTAGATAACTATTGTTCTGTTAAAAGTGATTTATGTAAAAGTATTAAACAAAACTTGCTGTACCACATGGAAGAATGTAGTCACGTAACACTCAATCGCATTTAATGTTGATAACATTTGCATCACTTTTTGTTATTTTCAGCATCTTGCCTGGAACGTAATTTATTAATTATATACACTATTGTTATGCAAGATTCATTGCACGTCATCTGTTAAAAACAAAACGAAACGATAATAAGCTTGTTTTGTACAGTCAGTTTTTTTATAATAACGAAGTTACTATTGAGTATTTAAATATCTCAGCAACGTAAAGAGAACAAAATGTTAGGCCATAAGACTACTTACGCTCCTATATTACTGTATACAACCGATTCTCTAAGCATCCCTCAAATAATGAAAAACCAACTTTCGCTGTTGTTTTGATTTATTGCTTTCTTTTTTAATTTTTAATTGTATTTAGTCAAGGACTATTTAATTAATTGTAGAGTAAGGTACGAGATACAAGTACATTAATTTTGACTTAATGACATTCGGAAGTATTGTGCTTAATTTCAGAGATTTATACCTTCATAATGTGTACTGGAAAATAAAATTCATGTCATAAAAATGGCGAGAGCCGAAAGTAATTTCGATCTTCAAAAGAGTGATTTGTAATAAAGATGAAAAAAAGTAAGTTCCGCATCTGCTGTCGAGCTTCCTTTTCGAAATCCCATTTTTACTTTCCCTGAATATAGCCTACCTGCAGTTTCAAACTTTTAACGATTATTCAGAATTTTATACTTGTAGTCAATAAGGAAATAGTATATAGTAGAAGTGGATGGGAGACAGAATACCGCAGTGGATAAAAACCACAAACTCACCATATCATAATCATACTGGAGTGTTTCTTACTCCAGTTTACAAGAAATTACAGTAAGTGAAAATTCAAACCATGTGGAATTTAATTCTTCTTCTTCACCCACATAAATTAAATTTCCATTCTCAGTTTGGTGTGTGCATGCGTGAAAGAAGGTCAAGGTACCCAACAAGAAGTAACAAGTTGTGAAGTGAAATGCACATAAATGCATTACAGAAATTGGATAGAACAAACTGAAGAAGTGTCTGAGTAAAGTATATTTATTTTTATTTTTACGAAGTTGGACGACTATTCGTAAAAAAGTGGTCAAACGAGCATACTAATTCGTTACAGAAGTGATTTCTGAAAACAGCAGAAAACAGAATCGGCAACATATTCGAAGGAAAGTTGGTTTAAAACGCCAGTAACATCACAACTAGACCTACACTAGATTGATGGATATCCTACTCCTCTATCATGGTACCCAAAAATCCAGAAGTAGATTGCCGAAGGTGTAAATGGAAAATAGCTATTTACAAAGTTAAAAATGGCCGTCTAGTTGCTCGGTATTGTTTATGGACGATACATCGACAGTTGTAATAAACTGTACTATTGCATATTTACAACACACTTTCAGATCTTAACTTCTTTTAGTTAATTCCTTTAATCTCTTTGGTTTACTTATGCGGTTCTTTCCAACAAGAAAATTACTATCGGCTGTTCGTAACAACTCAGATTTCGGTCCGAATCGATCATAATGTACTACCAAGATCAGCAGGTAATGCTTAGCAGGTATCCTATCGTTCAAGAACTTGTAGCTGCAAGCTCCCACTATTACTTTACTCTAGGGGACTTTGGCTTGATTATAAAGACTACTTCGAGAAGCAAAATGAGTTGTCAGGTAGAGCACATTTACGACCAATTAACCGTGGATTCAAAAGAATCACCTGTAGTTCTTCAGAAGTTTTACGAATACGTCGTTGAAAAGTAGTTCTTAAAATGCAAATATTGCGAAGGTCACATTAGGGACAAACAAGTAACCGAGTGTACGAACAAAAGACTAAACTCTTTACGTGGCAGACTTCACAATGTCTAGTCACTTAACATGTTTAGAAACTCTCTGAATACGATGGCGGACTTTATTTTAATAGGAGTGCGTTGCCCGTTAAGAATTAAGAAATTCAGAAGATATCAAAGAATGATTTATTTTAACATCAGACATTATCTTGATAATATTTCAATGCTACTGGTTATTCTATTTCACAATAAATACAATTAATTTCCTTTTACTTTAACTCTTCTTGAGATTCTATTCCTAGTTACTTTGTAAAACTGACTCTTCATTAACACTTTAACAATTTTTTACATACAATTATAAATTAATTCTCTACTAGTCAATTCTAGTTTACATCTAGTCAACTATTCAACAAGCCTGTCACTGGCGATCTGTCGTACTGTGACCCTCTGTCGTACTGCAACCCTCTGGGATTGATGAGAGTTTGGACATTTCGTTCCATTTATATACTGTTTAGTTGTTTACTAAATGAAACCTATTTACAATTTTTAAAAGTGATGAATTTAGCCAAAACTCACTTTCACTAACGAAAGGGAGCCTCAAGTCGTTTTCTTTTAAATAACAACTTTTGAACATAACAACTATTTCGGTAGCAGCGATACAAAACAAAACTAAATGATAATACTTAAAATATACAACACCTCCCCTTAAGTCAAGGACAATGAGTCTATATGGTCTTATTGCTCCTTGTTTTATTTTCTTCTATTCATTTTTATCCTATTTTCTAAAGGCATTTCGTCTAATTCGTCAGCTTCTAAATCTACTGTAGGTTCAGTCTTATTCTTTTTAAAAGTAATAGGAAGTAGTTTGAACTCTCTCCTTTTCTTATTAGAACACAATTTGTCTACTCTAAAATACCAAGCTAACCCTATAAGAATAATTAGAACAGTAATTGATACATAGTGTCTTGGTTCAGGAATGTAATTATCAGGTTCATATTGCTTCATTGTGCCATCTAACATGTTTAATTTTATACTGGCGGCTTTTAAATCTTGAAATCTTGAAATTAGTTACGTATCTCAAGTGATTATTATCATTAGCCATCTTTTTAGAGATTATATCATATATTTCATTACTAATATTTAACTTATGAGTTTTAGCGGTAGTTATTTTTATTACATCACTTATATTAAGTTTCTCAACTGATCTATAGGCTACTCTACTGTGAACGTAGATCCAACCATCTGGCATTTAGCTGGTAACGTCAGTATTCCAGTTCCTTGTATCCACTTTGTGCCATCTTGCTCTGGATGTCCGTCGGGTCCAAGGCAGGTGACGGTGAGACTTTCTTCTTTCGGAATTACAAACATCCATCCTGATGTACTTGGGATCTCCATCCACATGGACATTCCGACGTGTGTTATCCTCGTGTCGCATCTGCTTAGTGGCGGCGTTACTCCCTTATAGAAGGCGATTTCACAAGTCTCAAGTCCGGAACTTAGGTGATTAACAACGGTCGGTTTATTGCAGATTTTCACGCTGCTGGCCTTGCAGTCGTCTACCTGTCTCTGAGTCATAGGAATGAAATGCTGTTCACTTATGGATATGGCAAGGAAATCCATTCCCGGATTAATGAAGGTGTAAGGGAAATTTTCTTTTGCTTTTGAAGTAGGATTAGGTATAGGTAATACTTCATACAAGTTATAAGTTCGGTCAACATGTTTAAGAGGAATTCTTAGGAAAGTTCGGATGATATGGTCATCTACAAGCCAAGCCATAGCTTCGGTAATTTCATAATATAAGTGTATGTTTGAGGAGTAATCACTATAGGTAGTGTAGAACCAGTTCTTAGCTTAATGCTTATAGTAAATAAATAAGTACTAAGAGTTTCAGGTGATATTAACATTGTACTTAGCTTCCCTTGTCTCATAGCATCAATCCCTAGATAAAATCTAGTTACTTCCTTGTCTATATCGTTACACGCAATTTCAATGAATTTCAGAGCATCCATAGCCCTGCATCGTTTTATCATGACGTCTTCTACTTTCTTGATTCCTTCTCGATTTAGGTCTTGTAATTGCTTAAGGTAGTCCTCGGTTCTTAGTATAACATCTTGGTTATTTTTGAAGTCGCACATCGTATGATTGATAGCAGTTAGCGTATTCTTAACTACTGTTAATTGGTCTTTCTCTAGCTGGTATACGCGATGTTGATTACTGTCAAGCCTGCTTACTTTTTCATTAAAGTATTCGGCATCGTCGCTATCCACAGTCCCGAATAACGTTTTTAACCAAAATCCATCTGTATTAAAGATTCCCCGTTTAGACCGTGCGATCATGTCGCTAGCTCCAACAATATAGTATAACTGTTTGACCCTCTTAGTTGTCCGTTTGATAGCGTTCCATGATTTTTCAAAGTATGGTCCAGCCCAAATCGTTAAGTCACTGGCGTTGCGCAGAACTGCGGTTTCCTCCCATATTAAATCAATCTGGCTGAGTTTAGCCTCCTTAGGTCAGTGTCTATAGCGATAACCCATTGCTCTGAGGTGAGTAAAAACTGGTACTGCTCGGCAAAGTATAATCCTGGTTTATCCTTGAGGAGTTGTATGTCGTACGGTCGACCTTGCGCTCCTGATAGTAGTATCATCACGAAGGTGAATATCATCATTATCTGGAACGAGACGTTGAAATTTTAGTTTCTTTCCCTGAAAGGTTTAATTCTATTTACATGTACCTTTTGTGTACATTTACCACGCTTTATAGTAACACTTACACTATTATTTATTTCAATAATGGTATTCGGTCCTATCCACGATTTAGCCAGTTTCTTGCTTCGGCCTCGTCTAGCTAACGGTTGGTGTAATAGAACTTTGTCACCAACGTTTGATCTTTTCTCCCTAGCCTTTATATCACATTGCATCTTGCTGTTCTCTTTTCTGCGTTGAGATGCATCTATCACTCGTTGATTAGCTATCTGCATTCTTCGTTTGATTTCTTGGACTAAGTCGTCTTCACTTAAATCCCATTGAACTTCTTCTCTCATCCAGTCAGTAGGTAATCGCATCTCTCTCCCGTGCAGCAAATAATACGGAGAGTATTCCGTCGTACTATGCGGAGTGCATCTGTACGTCATCATGACATACGGTTACCACACGTCCCAATCCTTTTGGTCATTACTAATGAATTGACTCAGACCCGTCATTATTGTTTGGTGGCTTCGCTCAACTATACCGTTTTTCTGCGGGTGGTATGCAGTAGTCTGTAGTTTTTCTATATCTAAAAGTTTGCATATCTCTCGGAATAGCTCACTGGTGAAATCTGTCCCTTTATCTGTGAGTAATTTCTCTGGTGTTCCATGTCTACACACTATCTCTTCTACAAATATTCTTGCTATGGTTGTGGCCCTTTGGTCTGGTAGAGGGAAAGCCTCTGGATACTTAGAAAAGTGGTATTGAAAGGTGAGGATGTATTGATTCCCAGCATGAGTTTTTGGTAATGGACCCACTATATCCATCGCAACCTTCTGAAACGGCTTGGTTACAGGCGTCGTTATCTGCATTGGTGCTACTGCTCTATCATTAGCTGAAGTTTTTCTCTCGTTACAATTTTTACATGTGAGCACAAAATTCTCTATATGGTGACTCATATTTTTCCAATAATATCGTTCCTTGATTACCTCTGTAGTTCGGTCAATGCCTTGATGGCCCCCGAAAGGTGTGTCGTGATACGCTTTCATTATCTTTTCTCTGTTGTCCTTTGGTACTACTGACCTCCTACGATTTCTCTTGTCTACGTAATATATATATCTTTGATCATCCTTCTCATACTTACTCAGAGTTCTGTTGATTTCTTTTATCTCATCTTCCGATTGCTGGTTGGCTAATATTTCTTGTGGCGATATATCTACTTTTGCTATTATTACACGACTAAGTGCGTCAGCATTTTGGTTACTTTTACCTGGTCTGTGTATTATTTCAAAGTCGTATTCACTCAGTTTTATTGTCCATCTGGTTAATCGGCTATCTCGATCCTTCAGACTGATTAACCATTTTAGCGGTCGATGATCTGTGATTACGGTGAAGTCCCGGCCCCATAGGTAAGGACGGAACTGTCTTGTTGCCCATACTACTGCCAATAGTTCTTGTTCGATTGTTGAGTAATTTTGTTCTGCTTTATTTAACGTTCTACTGGCGTACACTATAGGTTTATCGCTTCCTATCGGTCCTTGTGATAGAATGGCACCTACAGCTTCTTTCGATGCATCTGTTGTTAAGATGAACTCTTTTTCAAAATTAGGGTATTGCAAAAGAGGTTTACTAGTTAGCATAGTTTTTAGAGTCTCGAAGGCTTCGTTTTGTTCTTGTCCCCACTTAAATTCAATATTATCTTTAAACAGATAGTTTAATGGTCTTGCTATTTTATCGAAGTTCTTTATGAATTTCCTATAGTAACTAGCTAAACCTAAGAAACTTTTCAAATCCTTAAAGTTTTTTGGAATCGGAAATTTTTTAACAGCTTCTATTTTTGAAGGGTCTGGAGATACACCTTCTCTACTTATTGAGTGCCCTAAATAAGTTACGCTATCGCAGAGTAGTGAACACTTTTCTGGGTTAACTAACAATTTGTGTTCCCTCAGCCTCTGGAATACAGTCTCTAAATTCCGTATACTTTCTTCGAGGTTTTTTCCGTAACAAACAATGTCGTCTATATATACAAAAGCGGTTGATCCGATTAGTTCTCGTAAAACTTCGTTCATGAGACGCTGAAATGTGGCTGGCGCACCCTTTAGCCCATAAGGCATTCGTTCATACTCAAAATGTCCTTGTGGAGTACTAAAAGCGATTTTCTCTTTATCGGTTTCTTTTATTTCAATCTGGTGGAATCCTGACGATAAGTCTAGAGTGGAAAAGTATCGCATTCCCCCTAATTGATCTAATATTTCTGTAATGTTCGGCAATGGGTGAGCGTCGCATTTGGTGACTTCATTTAATCTTCTATAGTCGGTACAGAATCTGGTCTTAGGTGTTCCATCAGTACTTTTCTTAGAAACAATTACGATAGGTGCATTCCACGGCGATACACTTTCTCTTATAATACCGTTAGATTTTAATTCGGCTATATGTTCAGCTACCACCTGTTTCTGTGATTCGGGCAATCGATAAGGTCTCTGGTTAATGGGTGTTTGACCTGCGTCTACCGGAATTTCGTGTTTTATAGTATTTGTGTGTGATAAGTAGTGCCCCGGTTTCCTAAATACATTGGTATAATTAGCACACATGTTTAAGAGTACGCTCTTCTCTTCCGCATTTAAATGTTGTGTATCGAGTTTAAATTCGTTCAGATGTGTTGTCGTAATTTGTAATATTTCGATCGTTTTGTTTACGCAATCTATCGTGGCAACTAATTTATTCAAAAGGTCTATACCTATTATGCCATCTGCTTGTAACTGAAACGTCATCGGAACTATGTGAATTGTGTTTTGTATGATAGTGTCACCTATACTAATGTGACAATTTGCTTCCCCGTAAGTTATGATTCGTCCACTAATTCCATTAAGCTCTAGTTTTTTATTACTATATACATCTACATGTCATGTAAACTCGCTATTTTTAAAATTGTTATGTCTGAGCCTGTGTCCACTAACATTCGACACTTTCGGTTTTCACATTCTTCTATGTCTAAAGTTAGGTATGCTTTGTTGTTACTTTGTAATCCCCCGACTTCGTAGGTTCCGACCCACCTTTGCGAGAGGTATACGGCAGGCGTAAATCATTTCCCGCTGTCTTATTTTCAAATCTGCGGTTAGCATTTTGATAATTATTATTGACTGATTTATTTTACTTTGCACTACGACAATCTCGAGCGATATGACCTATTTTACCACAATTGTAACAGGTTACGCGTTTGCTATCTACTGCGTTTACTTCTTTGCCCCTTCTACAAGCGACGGCTTTGTGTCCTACTCTTCCGCATTTATAACACTTAATGGAATCAATTCTTTTACGTCTATCAAGGATCTTATCTTCCTCTAATTCTAGTTCTAAGATTAAGGCATCTTTAACTGCATCATTGAATGAATTAGTTTTTCGATTCAGTAAAATATTTCTGAATAGTTCTAACACGCCTTTCGTAAAACGTTTGTGCATGCGCCTTTCAGTACTTAATTCGCCCATTTTACTGTCTATGCCGGTTTTACAAAATGCTATTATTAATTTATGTCCTATTCTCTCTATTCTATCCGCGAAGTGCTGAATGTTTTCGTATGGTTTTTGTCTAATGCTAATTACCTGATCTTCTAAAAATGACTCGCTCTGTTGTTTGTCGGTTCTGTTACGTAAAAATTCCTTTAATTCATTCCACGTTTCTATCTCTGAGCGGCGTACGGCGGCTCCTATTTCGCCCCTAAGTCTGATTTTAGCGATCTGCAAATAATTATTATGTTCTTCCGGCTTTACATTTTGTAAAACAAAACTAACGCCATCGATATAGGCCTATGCTTGCAAATCTACATTCTTTTCATCACCATATAGCCTATAGTTATCAACTGTAGTTATCTAGCTTCACGAGGGACATTTTTTTAACTTATACTGTACTTAGTACTTTATGTTAATCTGTTTCATCAAGTGTTCCACACTAGCTATATAATGGTTACTTACGTATTTTCTCCTTACTTCTTTCTTCTTTCTTGGGTCTTCTGTCTCGAATTTTCGAGGTCTCTTTTGGCGAACCTCACCCCACACCTGACACCACGTTTGTTACCCGTCAGTACGAAGGTAATTACAGTTTACTATTTGCTCGAGTGTCTAAGCAAATTTTAATAGGAGTACGTTGGCCGATTAAGAATTAAGAAATTCAGAAGATACCAAAGAATGATTTATTTTAACATCAGACAATTATCTTGATAATATTGCAATGCTACTGGTTATTCTATTTCACAATAAATACAATTAATTTCCTTTTACTTTAACTCTTCTTGAGATTTTGAGATTCTATTCCTAGTTACTTTGTAAAACTGACTCTTCATTAACACTTTAACAATTTTTTACATACAATTATAAATTAATTCTCTACTAGTCAATTCTAGTTTACATCTAGTCAACTATTCAACAAGCCTGTCACTGGCGATCTGTCATACTGTGACCCTCTGTCGTACTGGAACCCTCTGGGATTGATGAGCGTTTGGACATTTCGTTCCATTTATATACTGTTTAGTTGTTTACTAAATGAAACCTATTTACAATTTTTAAAAGTGACGAATTTAGCCAAAACTCACTTTCACTAACGAAAGGGAGCCTCAAGTCGTTTTCTTTTAAATAACAACTTTTGAACAGAACAACTATTTCGGTAGCAGCGATATAAAATAAAACTAAATGATAATACTTAAAATATACAACAATAGGTACGGGGTTCTTCCAAAGTAAGATTGAAACATGGTAATAGCACGGAGTTATTGTTTAGGTTCGTACTCATAAAACATGTTTCCATACTTTACGGCGGCGCTTGACCACTTTCATACCATGTAATCGCTCTAGAAATGTGCTATAAAAAATATTTTATAAATTCATGGCTTTTAATATATATAACGTATGACTACATATATACAGGGAATAACGTTTATACCTTGTATAGTACATGAATGTATCTAAACATATCTCATGGTTGTCACATGCCATCATCGATGTATACTATAGTAGATCGATGCATGCCATTAACAAAGCGACCTGCTTTCGTAAACATGCTACTAGGTGACAACTAATGCCTCAAAATAATGTTAACAGATATGGTTGCAAACCTCCCTCTCCCTTTCTCATCCCACTCTCTCACCTTTATCTAGATTCTTTCTTTTGTTTTAGAGAACAATTTGTTATCAGCAAGGTTGACGTGAAGGGTCTATAAATGGGTCTATAACCGTGAATGGGTTGGGTCTATAAATCAGCCTTCTGGAGACAAAAAGCACAAAGTTGACTTGAACGTTTTACACAAAGAAAAGCATAGATTTATTCGCCCTCTCTTTTATCCACAAAACGCACACTTACAAACACAATTGACAAAACAAGTAGGGTTCATACATTAACTCGTAAACAACCAACAATTTAAAGAACAAAACATTCCCTTCGAATGCTTCTCTCAAAGTATGTGTTTCTTTACCTTATGAACTGTAATGGGCAATATCTCAGCTGCTTGACTTGCCATTTTCAATATTTATAAAGTTTTGTTAACAAAATATAATCATTGTAAATCAATGTAAACAAAACAGTAAACATCAAACATATTTGACAACGAACGAATCACAAAATACGTTCTCACGAATCACCTTCGGTCACGTTACGTCCATTAAAATATGACCAGTCAGGTGAAACATAACGTTATTAAAGTTTTGAAATATTCAAACATATTGAAATCAGATATTCGTGAACTTATAAAACTCAGTTATTTCTGGTTAATCTCGCACTATTACACCGTGTTCATGACAATAACTTCTTATTGGTTTTTATGACTAACTCTCGATTCTCGTAAAGCTTGTCACTTGTGCATCGACATAACTGAGGCTTTGATCTCTCTTCCATTGGAATTTATGTTAAAATGTTTAAATTTGATGCACTGTGAACTTTGATTAAATTTTGTTATAACTTACGGTGTGTTAGTTCTATTCAGGGAAAGGTTGCATAAATCGCGCCATTTTCACATAAAGTCTCAGAAACTCAAAAACCATAAAGAACACTTTCATGTTTTTCCTATAATGAAAAGCCAAATACTTTTCCTTTGTTACATAACTTTCACAGAGTTCTGATATATTATTCTCTTTTTAAAAATAAGGAATCTTAATAACCCAACAAAAAAATACGATTTAGTAATCATGTATCTATGCACCAGTTCCCAAAATCACATTTCAATTTACTATAGGGTGACGTAAGGCAATTTAGTGATAAATTTTAATAAAATCTAGAATATCTAAATTTTCAATTATTTGTGTTATCTGTATAGATCTAATAACAGTTGTTTAAGCAGTTGAATTATAGTCTTAAATAAAAATTGTATTAAAAACCACTTGACCATAATTATAATTTTTACCAATACTTTTTTTTGTCAGGTTTATTGGCGATAGGATTTGACGATAGTAGTAAGGTGAGTATAATAAAATATAAAAGCTTTTTTAAGTATGTGAAATATTTATAAACAACAAGCAGTGTGGTCATTGTGAGATACTGAATATAACAAACAAAATTTTTGATACCTGGAAATTTAAAATAAAATTTTAAATTGTATGCTGAATACATTTTAATGACAAATTCCTATTCAAACCGTCCTGGAATAAATATTACCTTTTAGTAACCTATAATTATGTAGGCGTTATTTAATTCGGAGGACTTAAAGGAGAAAATTAAGTGCGCTCGCGTACACACACACACACACACAAGGCTGCAGACTAATCAGGAATATAACTGTCTGGAGAATTTTTGGTTTAGATGTCTTCCAGTTACGAATAGCCTTTTGTGATTACCTTTGGCGAGTTAGATGAAGTTGGTGGTTCAAGAAGTAAAAGGTTTTTAATAGACTTTGGTTATTTCTGTTTTCTTCCCATTCTTAAAGATTTCTGTAATGTTGTTTTTCATTCTATTTTTTGTAGGCTTGCTGCTAGTAATTCGAATTTTGTATAGTACCGTGCTTGCTATAGTAAACCTGAAATTCTTTTGACAACTGAGACATCGGTAGAGACCGTTCAACAGAAGAAGCACTGTTGCTTCCTTAGGTGATCGCACATGTGGTATGAAATGCTTGAGGCATTTCAGGAATAGTTCACTGTTGATACAGCCGGTCTTTTGAAATGACTACAAGACTTACTTATAGGAGCAACATTTGCTAGGGAAAAATTCACCCACGGTCTTTAGAAAAATCATCGGAGTGAACAAATTTATTAACTGCATTCAAACATCAGCCGAACAAGTAACCTGCTACTCCCGTCTCTTGCAGGTTTCTGTCTTCTTTTCTCCTTGTTACAAATCTCTTCTATCCATCTCGTCGTAGAACAACTTTCTAAACAACGGTCATAATCGTTCCAGTGTACTATAATGATGTGCTTCTAATTTGTGCTCCCTAATCAGAAATATAACTGTCTGGACAATTTTTGGTTTAGATGTCTTCGAGTTACGAATAGTCTTTTGTGATTACCTTTGGCGAGTTAGATGAAGTTGTGGTTCAAGAAGTAAAAGGTTTTTAACAGACTTCTGTTATTTCTCTTTTCTTCCATTCTTAAATATTTCTGTAATGTTGTTTTCCATTCTATTTTTTATCGGCTTGCTGCTAGTAGTTCTAATTTTGTTGGTGCCTGTCATTTCGTGTAACAGTAATTGGGAAAGGCAATGGATTGACTTGATGGATGATTTTATTGTTGTTTTGTCTACATGCATTTACCTCGTATTGTCTTCTTTTATAATGTGATGAAGACCTGGGTATTCCACAAAATCTTCTCTGGAAGCCCGTCCCCACTGCTTCGGGAGTTGCTTTACTTTATCTCCCTAGTTTCAAGCCATAGGTGATTATGTTTTATAAGATGGTAGAGTAAATTCGTAATATGGCTACATAACGACCTGTATTAATAATACCACTGTCCGCTCTTGCTAGGCCTACAACTCCTACGTGCCTTTTTTCTTTTACTGCTAAAATGTTTGGATTTTTCTTCTGAACGGTTTAGAAAGCTGACTGGTCTACATTAAAATTCTAAATGTACGACTTTGAATGCCTTTGTTATCCTCCAAAACTTTTTCAAGAATGTCAAAAAAGTGGGAGACGTTTCCTTTGTTAAAACCTATAACGGAGATTACGTATATTTCTTCTGGCTGTCGAAGAATTAACTCTGAGTGCGCTTCAGAAATGAATAGTATCTTTTTTATCCGGAATCTTTTATCTCTGTTAAAGGATTTTGAAGGTTTTGTACTCAAAACGTCTGACGTGTAGAGATGTAGAGGAAAGTCAAGACAGCCTGGCCTCAAGTCATGAAATGAGGCCAACAATTTCTTCTTCATTCCTAGGAGGTAAAGCTGGTTTTCTACCGTTCATGGAATCTACACCGAGTTCGTTCTGTTCCACGTATACTTTACCTCCGTAGGGAACGTTTTTCAAATATCCTAATTCTCTTTGTATTTCATTCAGACCTACTTTGTTCTGTATTCTTTGATTCATGGATTCTCGACACCACTTTCCACATTCTCTAACGCGGGAGACAGAAACGACAGCTTTGTTGTATTACCAAAACATTATATTTTTGTACGTATGTTAATTTCTAGTAGGCCTACTTCGTTATTAGAGTAACTGTACGGTATTCTTATTTGGTAAACGAATGTATCCTATTTAGCTATGAGGTGGCCACGTTTCTTCTTAATTATGTAACGCTTTATATAACTATTCGTGATTAGATCATTGTAGTTAAATGAATTAAGTCTTTTTGCTTTGGAAATCAGAATTATAAATTCGTTTCATTTCGTTTAATATATTCAGAGTATCGTCAACTTCTTAGTTCTTTATTTGTGCAACGTACCTCAAATCAGATTGCTTTCCACTCGAGTAAAGTAACTGTGTGTTGTACTCCGGTGTAACAGCTTGTATTGAAAATATATGTCAAAAAGTAGGAAAATTCTTTATACCTGGGGCGCGCGTATAAACCAGGAAACCACTTCTTTTCCCACCTGGTTTACGATTCAAATTTATTTGCCCCTTTGTGTCCCCAGTGCCAGCCACCTTCTTTTCTTTTTGATAGCTGTCATTCCCATTTGATATAGTTCGTTGTGTAAGGGAGTTTAGAACGTAAGTTCAAACATCCAATGAGATCTCCAGTTTTCGTTGCCTTAGTTGTTGTCGTACAGTCAGTACAGTTTTTTTACTTAATTTCATGTTTCAAATCAACATTGTTTTCATGGACTGCGTTACTAATTCCATTATCAGAAAGAACAGGAATTTGAATCAGGTTTTATTAATCTAGATGGGTTACTTCTACCACACAACTCTAGGGTCCCATCTGTCCTTTAAATCGCAGTAGACTACGGTGTTAGTCTTGTTGTATTGTGGTGTATATTGTGTGTGGTAGAACTATTCGGGCGGCTCAGGGATGAGTGGGATTAATCCCGATTTATTTCTCAAGCACGAGCTCGAGTTCGAGATTAGGTCCCGCAGTGGGAGGCCCCAGGGGGACGTCGCTTCCCTGAGGAAGCAGTTAAGGGACGCCCTCGCCGCCGGAGGCGCGACGTCCGCTGTCAAATTGACCGATGTGACAGCGGAAGTAGAGCTGTGCCAGGAGAAGTGGGGTGAGTTGCGGGAGCTGATTGAGGGTCTTGAGTCGGCCCCACCCACCCTGCAGGCCAGGCAGAGTGTTCGGCAGCGTTTGGAACACCTACAACACCGACTGGAGAACTTGTCCGCCCAGACGACGATTGGAGAGATCAGCACCACAGTTAAGTCACTTACGGATCAAGTGGTGACGGCATTGCTGGGCTTTGAGCCGGGCCAATCTTGCACTCCCGTGGCTTCTCCCCAACCTCCTGAGTTGAATACGGGGCAGACGCAAAATCTAGCGGCTCAGTTGCCTGCTTTCTCGGGGATGGCGGGCGCCTCTTATCATAAGTTGCCGAATCCTCTCTCTACAATCATCCACCAGCTCCCGGTGGTAGAGGGGCTGGATGTGGGCGGTTTAATGTCTTTTTTCCGAATATTTTTTCAGTTGTCCGACTTCCCAGGAATGTCGGACCGGACCCTCCTCGAGCTCGTGTATCCCTACTGTCGCGGGTCCACGGCTGAGCGGGTCGCGCAGACAATACGATGTGGCGGCAGTGTGACGTCTTTTTATCGGAGGGGTGTTGGACGCATGGGTGCCCGGCAGATTGCGTGAGCAATTAAGATACAAACATTTCTACCGGGTACAATTAAACGGCGAGAGTCTAGCTGATTTTGTACACAGCATCCGCGATGCTGCGCGAATACTGGGCTGGGATTGTCAGAGGAAGAGATCGTCCAGATTATTTTAGAAGGTGTGACGCCCCAGGAGAGGTCGCGCTTGGTCTTTGCGGAGCAGCCGCGCAGTTTTGGGGACCTTGATAAATTGTGTGTATTGGTCGTTGCTATACAAGGCAACGGCGAGTCGAGAGGATCCAGAGGGTCGGTTCACCCCGACTTTCGAAGGAGGGAGCGACGTGTCGTACAGTCCCAGTCCCGACCTGGGCAGTCCGCCGGTGACAGGGGCGGCTTTTCTAGAAGTATCATTTGTTTCCGATGTAATAGACAGGGGCACGTGGCCCGAAATTGTCCGGAGGGTGGGGTGCGTCCAACACCTCCACCGCAGAGATCCTCCCCAAAAAACGGAGTCACAAGGGGAAGATAAGTCGGAGGTTGTCTTCCCCTGGGGCTGACCATTATTCAAAATTGACTACCTACAGGCAATTGATAGGCCCCAGGTCTTCTGCTATCAGGGTCCTGCCAACTTTCTCTAGACATACTTCGGTATGCCCCTTCCTGTCGCTCGAGTTGAAAAGGGGTCAACTCAGAGCCTTGGTTGTCTCCGGATCAGCCCGCTCAATAATTTCATCTAAAGTATGTGCGGACCTTGAGGAACAGGGCTTAATCAAGGGTAGTGAACAATCATCTGTGGTATACTGGACGGCATCCCGGGAAATTTTGCCCATCTCCCGGGTGATTTCCTTCAAATTTAAGATCGAGGGTTTTTCATGGGTGTCGCCTTTTCTGGTTTCTCCGGCTCTGGGAGTCGACTGCATTGTAGGTGCAGATTTCATCTCCAAGAGTGGTCTCGTGCTAGACCACCAATGGAGACCAATGTCATTCATGGGCACCAATGTTACTTTAAGTTCAATCGGGGAGTTGTCATCCCTTTCCTTGGGTACCAGGGAGCTAAAGAAGGTATCCAAGAGATCGTATGTCCCGATTCTTCAAGAGACCATCTCACTCGGTCCCAGAAACAGGCCCTTGACCAATTGTGTGAGCAATTCCCCACTGTATTAACTCTCATTGGGGCTCACACACCTGTTGGAGTATAAAATCCGTCTCACTGACTCCAAGATTGTGCGGTCGCGCCCATACAAGTTCGCTCCTCCGAAAATGGCTGTTCTGAGGGAGAAGGTTCAAGAGTAGTTAGAGCAAGGGGTCATTGAACCTTCTAATTCCAGCTATGCCAGTCCAGCGTTTCTGGTTCCCAAGCCTGGGGATAACATCGTATGGTCATAGACTACCGAAAATTGAATGCGAATGTTGAAGTAGATTCCGTTTCCCTTCCGGATCTCCACTCAGCTTTTGACTGGTTTAGCGAGGCAAAGTACTTCACCGTGATTGACCTCAATGCTGCATATCACCAGATCCCTTTATCTAAAGAAAGCAGGCCATACACGGCGTTCTGTATACCGTGGAATTTGTATTAGTACACTCGAGTTCCCATGGGCCTGGCAGTGGGCGCCCAAACCCTCACGCGTCTACTCGACCGTGTGTTTCACGACGTCAAGTTCAAATTTATTTTCAATTATTTAGATGACTTGCTCGTGTACAGCAAGACTTACGAAGAACATCTATGTCATCTAAGGGAGGTGATGTGCAGATTGAGGAGCGCGGGTCTCACAGTTAATCCGGAGAAGGTGCGTTTCGCACAAGAAAATATTTCCTTTTTGGGGCATCTTGTCTCGCACCGGGGTGTCACGGTGGATCCCGAAAGGACACAGGGCATCCGGGATTTTCCCATCCTAGGGATGACAAAGGCATTGCTAGGTTTGTTGGCATGGTTAATTTCTACCGTAGATTTATTCCGAATGCAGCGGAGATCGCTGCTCCATTAAACGAATTGAGAAAAAAAGGGACCAAGTTTGTGTGGGGTGAGAGACAGTAGAAGGCCTTTGATACCTTGAAGGAGGCTATCATCTCCCCACCGGTGCTACGGATGCCAGATTTTTCACAGCCTTTCATACTGCAGACGGACGCTAGTTCCGTGGCGCTCGAAGCGGTTCTGTCCCAAGTCGTTGATGGTGCTAGGTAGCCTGTGGCCTTTATATCGCGAACGTTGACCCACCAAGAAAGGAAATCTTCAGTATATGAGCTAGAGTGTTTAGCTGTTGTGTACGCTCTAGATAAGTTCAGGCTTTTTCTGGAACATGCTGAGTTCCTGCTCGAGACCGACAATCAGGCTCTCTCTTGGCTTCTTCCTCATCCCCGGCAACTGGGTAAAATTGGTAGATGGGTGGTCAAGATCTCATCCTTCAAGTTCAAGGTGCAACACATTAGGGGAACTCAAAATGTGGTTGCAGATGCTTTGTCACACATGTTTTCCCAACCCAGTGAAGTCCAATCTGAGCAACCCTGTTCAGTCCTGTTAGATTCTCCATTAGCCTTCACTGATATGTTACCCCATCAGTTAGATGACGAGGAGCTGGGTCCTATCATCCAGAACATGAAGGAGGGTAACGTTCAGGCCCCTTACTTCCTGTACAAGGGCGTCCTGTGTTGTAGTGAGAGAAAGGGACGTGCCCCTAAGATCGTGCTGCCTAGCAAGTTAGTGCCCATGGTCTTCAGTTATTATCACAATTCCCCAGTAGGAGGTCACAAGGGAATTTCTAAGACCATTTCCAGCATTAGGCGACATTTCATCTGGAAGGGCATGGATAGGGACATTGCGACACGGGTTAAGAATTGTCATCTCTGTGGCTTGAGTAAGCCTGCCCAGAACACCAAGTTAGGGTTGTTGTCATCTGATGTGGCGAGCAGACCGATGGAGAAGCTATTCATCGACTACGTGGGACCTTTCCCCCGTAGCAAGTCTGGTAATGCTTACCTACTTGTATGTGTGGATGCTTTTTCAAAGTTTGCCTGGCTATTGCCCTTACGGCAGGCAACGGCTCGTTTGACCGTTCTCGCGCTTCAGAATCATGTCTTTCAGCATTTCGGTCTTCCGACCATCATTGTCTCGGACAATGGTCCGCAGTTTATTTCGGGTGAGTTTCGGCGAATGTGTTTTGCCAGTGGGATCAAGCATGTAACCACTTCTCCTTATTACCCACAGCCGTCCCACGCGGAGAGATTCAACAGGAATCTCAGGCCCGCGCTTATTGCTTATCGTGTAGAGCAACAGACCACCTGGGACCAGAATCTTAAGTGGTTACAGCTAGCATTTAATACGGCCCTTCATGACAGTCACCAGGCCGTTCCCTTCGAAATTATGTTTGGATTCTCGCCCGCACTCCCGCTGACCAACTTGTGGAACATTGAGGATCTTCTGCCACGGGAGCCAGATAGTGGAACAGCGGAGAGGTGGAAGGAGGCTCGGAAGAATTTGCTGCGAGCGCACGAGCGGGTCCGTCGTCAATATAATCGTGGGCGAATTCCTAACCCCTTCCAGCCAGGGGACTGGGTCTACTGCCAAAGCCATCCGATCAGCTCAGCCGTGGACAAGAGAGCCGCAAAATTATGTTATCGCTGGTCGGGGCCATATCGTATCCTGGGGTTCGCGTCGCCGGTAACGGCTAGGTTGGGCGAACCGGGTTGCGATCCAAAAGAAATAACGACGCACATTTCTAAGCTGAAGCTCTGTCGCAGGGGGTAGACGGGCTAATATGGGGGGGGGGAATTTTGATGGTCTCCGTGTCTGTAAAGGTGGTTATCATCCTGAAGGTGGCATGTGCTGAGGGGGTGCCTTGCAGTGAGAGAGAATCGGGTAGCGGGTAGATGTTCCCCACAGTCCCAGTGGTGTTCGTCTACTTCAGGGACGCGCCCTGCCTGCGCGAGCCTTGGTTTCCTCCATTCATCCTTCTTTCCGGAGGGAGGCATGTCCTTACCTCGATTTCTAGCTCTTAACCTTTCAATGATCCTTGCCCTTTTCATCTTTCCGATTTTCCTAACCCTCACCTCACAAAACATAAAATATAAAAAAAATTCAAAAAAAATTAGAAAAGAATGGAAAAACAAAAAAAAAAGAGTTAGAGAATGGAGTGAAACGTGCCGCGTTGATGAGGTCGGTTGTGAACTTCATCAACTCAGTAGGTTTTGGCATACCCTTGGATTATAGTCTCATGGAGGCCATCATTTTCCCCCCGGTGCTGAGAATGTACGATGAATCGATAGTATGGAATTGTTTCGTTGTTGGTTAGCTCCACCCTCGTAACTATGGGGCATAAGGCCCTGTTAAAGTTGGTAAGTTTCGGTGTCTCAAAACGTAAGTTGGGAGGCCTTAGGAGGTCAAAACTCAGGGAGCTCCCGAACTTCTCTTTCTTCTTTTCTTCTACTGTCCCTTCTGGCTGTATGCTGGCCCTGATCAAGTCAGCGTGCAGTGCACGCAAACTTGCACAAGCACTTACACGCACACAGGTACACCCACTACACTTCTTCCTTCCAGCTGTTTTGTTTTCCTTCTGAGCCTCTGTTCTCCTAAGAGCGAATTTTATTGAGACTTACCGGTGAAACGCTGTGGTATAGAGGATTAGGGGTACCATGCTGGGTACTCCAAATTTCAAGTGGTTGGCAACCATGTTGCCTTTTTGGGGTGGGGGTGTGCCGTTTTTTTTTTATAAATCGGCAGTCTGTGTAAAAATAGAATTTATTAATTGCGATTTTTCATTCAGCGTCGTTCTCTGTTTACTGTGGGTTACCGCGGAGTTGAGGCAGGCCGCGCGATCTGTGGGTGAAAACTAGGAATTAGGTTCGCTAATCAAGCTTGCGAACTGCACGTTGTGTTAGTTGGCAGCCTACTTTAATCGCGAGAACAACCTCTCTTCTGGCGGCGCAGAGCTTTTTATAAATTGTTGTATATTCTATCCTGTCATGGCTAAGTAAACGCCCATAGACCTTCCGGTAAGTGAGTTAAATGTATATATTATTCATTTTATTGCAAAATGTTTAAATTTAAACCATAATTAACTTGGATGTGAGTGGATAAAAGTTAAAGCTTACCTCGTGGCGTGGTGACCGGAAGTGTATTCATTGTTAAGTATGTAGTTCATTTTAAACACTATTTAGTTTATTTTAAGCCTATATCTGGTATTTTGTAAACCCCAATTGTATATGTGAAAAGGGGCATAAAAAAAAATTATTATGTAATTTTGTGGAACTGGGGAACTTTACTAAATTGTCTGAGTGAGCACGTGCCGTTGTAAGCTTAATGCTTGTCTGAGAATGTTAACTTGTAGTGTGACCTAGTAATTTAAAGAGAAAATGTTATAATTATAATGTTATAATTTAAAAACAAAAAGAGAAAATGTTAATGGGATTTATAATGAACATAGTGGAATTGGTTTGGGGTGGCATGTGTGTGTTAGGGTTTAGTGGTCAGTCAATTAATTATTATGAATCCTTAGGGTTCCCGATCCAGTCGAAGATGTAACCCTCCCCGCATGTGGTAATCACAACTTCCACAATGACTTAAAAAACACCTAGACTCTCGTCTCTTGGCTGCCAGAGGAGGAACAACGGCATACCATGCCGCAGTACCAATGGGGAACAATCTGGACCAAAATGAGGTGATTTTAAGCTTTTTTAATTACACTAGGCCTCTACAGCGAAACCATGTTTTGTAAATCTAACCATCCAAAAAAAAAAAAAAAAAAAAACTAGTTATACTTCATTGTGCTCACATCCAGCTGGACCGAATTTTGGCTGCAAACTTTCCGTAAAATAGTGCTCATAATGTAATTACGCTCCAGATTAATTGTAGGCCTGGTCGCAGGCATGTGTCCGGCGGTCATTAATATTACGCTTTATATTTTTGTACTGTGATTCTGAATGGGGTTGCAAACGTTTGTGGGGAATCTGTATTTTAGTGAAGTAGGTGGGTGCTGTTTGTAAATGCTGGGGGCTAGACCGGCGGGTCTGGTTCCTATTACAATCTTGGGTATTTCTGCTTGTTAATTATTTTACACATTTCATAAATGGGTAGGGAGTTTTTTTTTTTTGGTTTGCATTGGGACGGTGCACACATTTTAACCTGGGGTAGTCACCTGTTGGTGCAGATCTATGCAGGCACCGGACATGTTACCTTAAGTTAGGTCAAGCTCTGGCACATGTCGGTGGCCGGGTCAATTCAGATTTTCTTTAAATTTTTATATTTTTATAAAGTTTAAAATTTTACAATTTTTATAAAATTATACAGGCAGTACTGACACTTAAATTGATGATTGTATTTTCTTGCTGTTGTGGTCAATTCAGATTTTCTTTAAATTTTTTATATCTTTATAAAGTTTAAAATTTTACAATTTTTATAAAATTATACACGCAGTACTGACACTTAAATTGATGATTGTATTTTCTTGCTGTCGTGGTCAATTCAGATTTTCTTTGAATTTTTATATTTTTATAAAATTAAGGATTTTACAATTTTTGTAAAACTATACAGGCTGTACTGGCATCTTAAATTTATAATTGTAGTTTCTTGTTATTATGGCAAGTCCAGATTTTCTCTACATTTATGTACGTATTTTATAAAACTATACAGGCATGTGAAAATTTCTAAATGGGGTGGTGATAAAAATATACAGGCTGTCCGCCAGGCTTTATAAATTGTAATTTGTCTGTGATTCTGTGATGTATAGGTATAGTGTATATGTTATATTATGTGTTTGAATTATGTGTTAAATTAATGAATAAGATTGATATATATATATATATATATATATATATATATACATATATATATTGTTGTATTATGTGAAGGAATGATATGTATATGATATTTACATGTTATAATTGAAATTGAGTTATTGAAATATTCAATTTAAATTTAAATTGAAATTGAGTTATTGAAATTGAAACTATTGTTATAATTGAAATTACAGGTAATATTGAAATGTTAACCTGAATCATGATATATGAATATTCAAAGAAAAATTATAAATCTGTGATGAATTAAATGTTGTTAAATTTTGGAATTATGAAAGCTATGAAATTTAGTACAGGGTTATCTTGTTTGTTAATACTGAGTTTTAATTGCAAGTCCCGTCTCACTGGACCCAGCACACTACAATATTATATATTTTATGCAGATTTAATAATTGCATAAATTAATTGAAATAATAAATCTTGCTTGTTGTCCCGCGTTCTTTGGGAGCCATATACAACGTTATGTTTATGCATAGATTAATTAATTGATTTTAATTAGGTCGCAACCCCAAGTTTGGGTGGTCATATACGACTTTATATTTTCTGTGAAGTTATGAGTGTAGATGTTAATTGTTCAAATAACTAAATTACCTTGTTTACTATGATTGACAGTTCTTTATCAGTTTGAATAAATGGTTTATTATTGATGCTAAATATATCTGCTCATAGGAACTTCATCATGTAAGGTATGATAATTAATTGTAGGCTATACCATTCTAAGGAGTTTTCCATAAATGTAGGTTTTTACTACAGATCTTGTTTACTGCTCCAGGACGGGCATACCATATATGATGATACACTCTGATATCACTGAACTTTAATACGTCCCGCGTTCTGGAGCACCATATGTAAACAGGTGTTTTGGGTGAATAACAATTATGTGACTCAGACACTATTAACTTTCGTGAACAATACAAATTTATTATATATTTTCAATGTCATTTAAATTCTGAATAAAGTTAGCGTTTCTATACAACATATTAAATACACAATGCTGTTATATTATCTCTAACATTTATGAACATCTATAAATCAATACAGGTTAATTATTGACTTTATAAATTTCAATATATCCTACTCTATGGATTCATATTTCTCAATTTGCGTTACTTAGAGCAATTAAATAACTGTATATTCAATTCAGTGGCGAGTTCTTTTTGAGTGGCAGGACAGTGGCAACCTAATCTAACGGTACATGAATAATAATAATTTACTTGGTGTTTGTATCCAATTTGCGGTGACTAACTGCGTAGTTCCTCATTCTGCGACGAGGTCCAGTCTGAAGATAAGACGATTAATCTACTCCGCGTCATTGAATTGTGATACGCCAATTAAATTACGCTTGACACTCCGTCACGACACTATTTGTTCCACATTTCATTCGGATACTCGCATGAAATGACTATTAGCGTTAATTCGAATATTTCTTCATTGTCTAAAACACTTTTGCGTACAGGTTCTTTGTCACTCTCGATGTACGTGTGCAATAGTTTACGCCGCGTTCAACTAGAGCGATCGTACCATTTATAATGTATTCACTTATGCAAATATAATTGGCGTTATTTGCATTTCAGTGAGTTAATTGGTGGCACAATCTCACTATATTGTCTCATGTCACTTACGTCACGGTAATGTGATATATTGTCAATACTTTGTCACGCGCATTCGATTCATAAAACGGGATATTTATGATCACAAAGTCTGATCGTACTTAACTCGACATAGTCTTAGTATTTAACTTCCACGATCTTGTGAATCCTATTAACGCACGGGTTAGTTCTACAGTTTTACATAGTTTCTGATACACTCCCGAACGATCTCTCTGCTTGTATCAATACACTTTACTACAGTCCATCTGAAAGACTCTGGCTGATTTATACCGAAATAGAATTGACTGACAAAATTAGAATGCGACCGAACTGAGACTGCACTCAAATTTAAAATAGACTGACTTCACCTTCTCTGCAACACCTAATTTTATTTCTTCCGCAACACGACTCCCTCCACGGATATCATACCCTTACTGTCATGATTGGCTTCTCGCTTCCGATTCTGCGAAGGCTCCTCCTAGATACTCTGGCTGGGGTCTCTAGTCTACTTCCCATTAGCTCTTCACCCTTGTCTCCATGTTGACGTCTTCTTAACACCGCCTTTGCCGAATTCCTTGTTCCTGATAGGTCAGTCAAGACCCCTCTCTAAAAGTCTTGCTGTCCTCACCACCTCCCCGTATGACGACGGACCTAATTACACGGTTGTCTGTTACGTGATTGTCTTACGTTCCCTAGTGTCCTTTCCAAGCGATTTCCTTTCCGCACATGTGTGTACCATAACCCGGGTGTGTCGAATCGCCGTATTGTCCTCGACTTCCCTTGTTACGTTCACACGCTGATGGTGGTCATCTTCCAGGAACTAACATCTGTTCTGCAGCCCTATAAGATGCTCCGTATGTCGTGCCAGCAAGCAAGTTACCCGCTGTGCGGCTATGCATGTTCTTTTGTTCTTAATTGCATCCGCTCTTAGACTGCTTTTGTGGAAAATGTTATGTCCATGTGCAGCCGCTAACTCACACGTGTATGTCGAAAATGTTGGCGTCCCCTTGGTACACGCTTTGTCGGTAATTGTGACGAAAAGACACAGTCTTTTGTTTCTTTGTTATTGTCGCCTTTTGCACTTACGTCGTTCATCCACGTCCATCATCTGCTGTGTGCCGAGGTATTGTCTTTCTTAAGTCATTGTCTAACGGCGGCCGTTTGGCTATAACATGCATCACTCTTGACAGTTGACGCCCGCTACAGTGCCGTTTACTCAAAAAAAATTCTCTACTGTAATTGCTTCACAGAGTCCCCAATTTGGGTTCATTGATGAGTCCCGAATCAAGGAATCGCAAATTAATGCCCTTGCTGAAGTTTCATCAATGGTCATTCTTCATTGAAAAGAGTGTAGTCACCAAAGATCATCTTCCACATGAAAGAGTGTAGCGTCACTTACCCTTTCCTTCCCCCATTTTCAACACTGTCTGTCATTATTACACCACCGTCGTTCATAACATCGATACTGAATTTATTGCTTGCTTGTTTGAGATTATGAATCCATTTACAGATTTTCTAGTAATTAAATGGTTAAGTTAATATTCATTTACATGTTCTATATCTACAAAATTCCTTCCTTTTAAGTAAATAAAGTAAAAAAAATGTTCTTTTGTTGCTAACTAGTTATCACATTTTTTTTTTCGTTTAAGTTTTTAATATGCATTACTCCTAAATAATCTACAAGCTAAATTTTACATTTTGTTGACAAGCGTTCTACCAACTTGGTTACAACAAAAGAAAACACAATAAGCTTACGTATAAATATCTTGATTACCTATTCACTCCAATTATCCTTGGTTAGATTTTCCAAAGATTATATTACAATTTGATTTATGCTAAATTTTACACATATAAACATTAATAATGTACTTCTTATACATATAAAAAAAAAGTTGTCTTCCCTTTTTATTCGAACTTAACAACTACCACACTATAACTATCATTAAAATTTTTACGATTACACAATTTATATAATATGATTTTTTTTTTTTTTTTTTTTTTTTTTTTTTATTGTACGTTTCAATAATTTATAGCTAATTATTTCATATGATTAAGTAACAAACCTTTGCTTACTTTCTCCTATCGATTACTATCTTATCACGTACATTATTCAAAATTCTACCAAGAAACAAGACAATTTAAATTTTTACAAATTAGTCAATGATTTCACTACTAACTATAACACAATGACATAGTTCTTGATTTAATTACAAAGACAATTCTATCTCTTAGCTAAGCAAACTTGAATGGTTTGTTTTATTACCGTTAGAGGCGTTACGTATTCCTCTAACTTCTTCCCACTTAGCCGTGGAGTAATTTGCCTTTTCCTTCCTTTATGTAACATAAACGCACGTCTTGTCCTTAAATAATTTGATGTATTATTTTTCACGTTGATTTCTTTCTTTAATCCCTTTCCTTCCGGGAATGATATGCTTTTAATTGCCTTATGTTAAATTTGCCGCGGACCTTCTGTTCATCGCTGCATTCAACCAAGATATATGTAGCTTCCCCTAAGACCTGTTTCACCTTATAGGGCCCACAATACAATTCACAAAATTTGTCAATTTTCTTCTGCATGGCATCCGATTGGCAATATGTCCTTACCAATACTAGATCTCCCATTTTAAATTTGGTAATTTTGTTATCCTCGTTCATTTTCTTTGCGTGCTTCTCTCTCTTCAGCTTCATTTTCACAAAGATTTGGTGGTTGTCCGTTATACTATGTTCATGTATTTCTTGGTTTAAGTATTTTTCCCAAACGCGTGCTGGTCTCCTACCGAACTGCGCTTCGTAAGGTGTTATTTCTATGGTGTCGTGATACGTTTCATTAATGCAGCTTTCAATTGTTGCAATAAAACGTGACCACTTAGTGTGTTGTTCGCCGACGAATATACGGAACATGTTTCCTAATTGTCGATTAATACGTTCGGCAAGGTTGGCGCACGGGTTGCGAATGGCAGTGTACTTCGGTTGTATTTGAAGTTCACTCATTCCTTTCACCCATTGTTTCGATGTAAACTGCGTCGCATTGTCCGTTAATATTGCTTTCGGTTTTACAACTTCTTCGATGTATTGTCGGACTCTCCTGATAGTTGCGGCCGTTGTTGTCCTTCTCAACATGTATAACTTCACGTATTTTGTAAAGTTATCTACCATGACGAAGATGTATTTTACGCCACCCGTCGATACTGGTAACGGTCCGTAGTAATCACCGCTAATGAGTTCTCCTTTCTCTGATGGTAAAATGGGTATCGTTCCGCCAAACAGGTTCCTATTTTGGCTATCCTTGCAACGTTGACATTTGTCACAAGTTTTCACGTACTCTTTAATTTTCCTTGACATTTTGTCAAATGTGAAACTCTCCTGTAACAGTTTGGTACATTTCTTACCTCCTAAATGGCCGTACATCTGGTGTATTTCGGAGATGATTATGTCCGTAATACTCTCTGGCACGTATAATTTCCATTTGTTCTTACACTTCCTATACAACTTGTTATCAATATACTTATAAAACTTACACATATCATTTTCATTACTATTATTTAGATTATCTATAATAGATCCCAACTTCGTATCCTCCTTCTGGAATTTTCCTATGTCTCTTATCATACTACATACGTCTTTCTTCATTTTTATAGTTACCTGATTTATCTGATATTCGAAGTTCTCATGAACTTGGTCCTCTTCCGTTACGTCTTCTGGATACCGGCTGAGTATGTCGGCCACTACATTTTCTTTACCTTTAAAGTGAAGGATGTTAAAGTTATATTCTTGTATGGATAGGATCCACCTAGTTATCCTGGAGTTGTTTAGATGGCATTTATGCATGAAAGTGAGTGCTTTATTATCAGTTATAATCGTTAATGGTTGACCCAAGATATATATTCGAAATTTCTCTAAACATCTGACAATGCTTAATAGCTCTTTTTCAGTCGTGAAATAGTTCTTTTCCGCACCCTTAAAAGTTTTACTTGTGTAGGCAATAACACCCACATTCCCCTCTTCATCCAACTGATACAGTTGTCCACCATAGGCGTATTTACTCGCATCGCATTGAAGAAAATATCGTTGGTTGACTTTCGGAAATTTTAATATAACCGTCTCAATAAATAAATCCTTCACTCCCTTGAAGCATCGATCTAGTTCAGATGTCCAAATAAACCTTTTATTTTTTTTCAATAAATCCAGTAATGGTTGAATAGTTTCTGCGTACTTAGCAGTAAATCTATTATAAAAGTTAGTCAATCCTAAGAATCCTTTCAATTGCTTCTGGTTTCTCGGAACTGGGAAATTTCTGATCGCAGCAACCTTTTCTTCTGTTGCTTCTACTCCTTCCGTAGTTAAGCGATACCCTAGATAGGCGATTTCTTGACGAGAGAATTGCGATTTATCGAGGTTAATCGTTAGGTTTGCTCTGCGTAGATTGCTTAATAATAAATTTAAATGTACCAGATGCATCTTGATGTCGTTCGAGTAACAAAGACAGTCGTCAACATAGATGATTGTGTTTTCCTTCACCGGATCTTCAAGTGCCATGTCTAGTCCTCTCGTCAGAGCGGCAGAACTGGTGCTTAATCCGAATGGTGTTACTGTATATCTATAACATTTCCCCTCGTACATGAAAGCGGTGTAATCGCAACAACATTTCTTTAGTGGCACCTGCCAAAAACTGCTGGTTAAATCCACTGTGGATAGGTACTTCATTTGTCCACACCTTGCTAATATCTCTTGGATAGGAGTTGGTCCTTCATAGTCGGGAATGGTAACACTATTGATTTTTCGTGCGTCCAAACACAGCCTGACGTTTCCGTCTTTCTTTATTACGGCGACCATTGGATTTATAAATGGGCTATTTCCCCTCTCAATTACCCCGTGTTTCAACATTTTGTTGATTTCGGCATCAACTCTTTGCTTGTATGCAAGTGGAATTGGCCACCCGCGTTGGAAATAAGGCGTGTTGTCCGTTACTTTAAATTCATGTTGATAACATTCCATTCTCCCTGGACTCTCCCGAAATAAACTTTTATTATTCATTAAGACTTCTCTCAGATTTTCTAATGTTTCGTCATCCACACCTGTTATGTTGTCCACTTTCGCGTTTATTTTCTTCTCGATTTCATCCTCTTCTTCTGCTTCTACTACTTCCATGTGTACAATGGGTATGCTGACATTTTGTTCTTCCTCTCTTCCTCTAAATTCGACGACTCCCTTTTCCACGTCAATCAAACATCTTTCATCTTTCATAAAGCTAATACCTAATATACAATTTCTAATTAAATTTGGAATAACTAAAAATACACAGTCTATCTTGATATCACTAATGTAAATGTCACATAAGATTTGTTTCCGTACTAGCTTAGACTTACTACCTACTGCACTAATAATCAGTGTAATAGTCATGCTTAATTCTTCATAAGGTTCTAAATAATGTTTATTTTGGTTGAACCATTCTTCTGACAACGCATTAATCGCGCTTCCTGTATCCAATAAGGCAAGGACTGTAATATTATTATTGAACTTAATTAATATTTCTGGACACTTAGAAATCCGTTGTTCGAACTTTAATTCATCTTCATAAATTAATTCATTTCTAAGATCTGGTAATAGTATGTTAGTTTCGTGAAGTCGGTTCTTAGTCAGTATATCGGCTATCTCATTGTATTGTAGGGTTAATTTTTTTTTTCTTTATTTACGTCGTTCCGCTTACCAGTCGAGGTTGACGCACCGTTGTTTACAAATTCCAAGGAATTTATGGGCTGTCGGTTAGTGTGTCGTCCAAACCCCTTAACGTTGTGACCGTTTTCACTTTCCTTGTTCGGCACATGCTGTTTTTGTTTCCAGCTGACACCCTTATTGTGAAATGGTTGGGGTGTATTTGTTGCTTCCCCCACACCTCGGGCATTCACCTTCTCGTGACTCGCTACAAAATCATTGTCTCTGGTTGTTCGCTGATTAATCGTGGCGTACTCTGCAATCAATGATTCAAGGTTTTGGATAGAATTAATCCCCCTTGTCACCACAGCAATTTCAATATTCTTACCAAAATGGAGCGCTATCTTTTTGATTAACTGATGATCAGTGATTGCTGGCGTTAATTGGCGGCTTTCAAGTAGCTTGCGCTCCATATACTGTATTGCGCTCAGATTGCCCTTCCAATTAAACCGGCCAAATTCTAGGCTGTCTCTGACTGCGTCCTGTCTTTCTTCTCCCCAATACTTTTGTGTGAAGAGGTCTTTAAATTCATCAAAATTACGGATTTGGTCTCGTATCACCCTCCACCAAATCGCGGCGTCTGCTTCTAAATGTCGACGGATCCATTTGACATCGTCACTTGGGTAGAATGTGTTCTGGATTTCGGTCAGTTCTTTGAGAAATTCGATGGGATATCGGTCTGTGCCGTTGTATTTTAATTCGTTGTTATGCGGCCCACCTGTTCTTGCGGTCGATCCGACTTCTGCGTTGGCTAATTGACGCTGTAGTCGTTCTTGGCCTTCTTTAACTTTGGCGATGTGGTTTCTTAATTCTTCTAGTCGTGTCTCCTTCTCTTTATCTGTCTCACTGATTTTCTGTACAGCCGATCGTTGTCTGTCATCTACTTCTACGATCTTCTGTTTTAACGAGTTTACTGCTTCTCCTTGTTCTGTCCGTAGTCGTTCTACGTTGTTCATGACAACTCCTTTCAACTCTTCATTCCTGCTGTTGGTTTCTTGTATATGTGTGTCTATCTTGTTATTTATTTGATCTACTGTCTTCTGTGTATTATTAATTGCTTCTTGCCATTCTTGTCGGTCCTTCTCTCTCAATTCTTTACTTTCTTTGGTATGTCTTGTTAATTCATTCTTCAACTCTTTCATTCCACGTTCATTCTTTTTCTGTAACTCGCTAATTTTCTCTTCCCATTTCTTGGTGTGTTCTTGCAATTCTACTTTTATTTTTCCAATCTGTTCTTCGTTATGTCGCTTCAATTCCTCGCCTAGTTTATTCTGTTTCTCACTTATTTTTTCGCTCATTTCTTCATTCTGTTGTTTAATGAACTCGAGCAATAACTGAAAGTTCATCTCGCGAGGTACTAACGATTGTCCCCCGCCCTTGTAGTCTCGTCGGCGCTGGTGTTTTCACTCTGCGTCGTATCTTCCTCACGTCCTTCGACGCCTACCTGGTTGTTCACGTCGAACTCCATACTATCTGGATTATTGGTTGTCATTTTCGCGCGACTACGCGTAATCATTCAAGTATGCTTAAACTAAGTATTTTCTACTACTGACTTATTGTCTAACAATTGCTTATAGCCACTGCCTCTCCTCAGCCTTCTCACTAATAATATTTATTATTAATTAATCGAGCAATCGCTTCGTGCAATCGCGTTGGGCGCCATATACAATATTATATATTTTATGCAGATTTAATAATTGCATAAATTAATTGAAATAATAAATCTTGCTTGTTGTCCCGCGTTCTTTGGGAGCCATATACAACGTTATGTTTATGCATAGATTAATTAATTGATTTTAATTAGGTCGCAACCCCAAGTTTGGGTGGTCATATACGACTTTATATTTTCTGTGAAGTTATGAGTGTAGATGTTAATTGTTCAAATAACTAAATTACCTTGTTTACTATGATTGACAGTTCTTTATCAGTTTGAATAAATGGTTTATTATTGATGCTAAATATATCTGCTCATAGGAACTTCATCATGTAAGGTATGATAATTAATTGTAGGCTATACCATTCTAAGGAGTTTTCCATAAATGTAGGTTTTTACTACAGATCTTGTTTACTGCTCCAGGACGGGCATACCATATATGATGATACACTCTGATATCACTGAACTTTAATACGTCCCGCGTTCTGGAGCACCATATGTAAACAGGTGTTTTGGGTGAATAACAATTATGTGACTCAGACACTATTAACTTTCGTGAACAATACAAATTTATTATATATTTTCAATGTCATTTAAATTCTGAATAAAGTTAGCGTTTCTATACAACATATTAAATACACAATGCTGTTATATTATCTCTAACATTTATGAACATCTATAAATCAATACAGGTTAATTATTGACTTTATAAATTTCAATATATCCTACTCTATGGATTCATATTTCTCAATTTGCGTTACTTAGAGCAATTAAATAACTGTATATTCAATTCAGTGGCGAGTTCTTTTTGAGTGGCAGGACAGTGGCAACCTAATCTAACGGTACATGAATAATAATAATTTACTTGGTGTTTGTATCCAATTTGCGGTGACTAACTGCGTAGTTCCTCATTCTGCGACGAGGTCCAGGCTGAAGATAAGACGATTAATCTACTCCGCGTCATTGAATTGTGATACGCCAATTAAATTACGCTTGACACTCCGTCACGACACTATTTGTTCCACATTTTATTCGGATACTCGCATGAAATGACTATTAGCGTTAATTCGAATATTTCTTCATTGTCTAAAACACTTTTGCGTACAGGTTCTTTGTCACTCTCGATGTACGTGTGCAATAGTTTACGCCGCGTTCAACTAGAGCGATCGTACCATTTATAATGTATTCACTTATGCAAATATAATTGGCGTTATTTGCATTTCAGTGAGTTAATTGGTGGCACAATCTCACTATATTGTCTCATGTCACTTACGTCACGGTAATGTGATATATTGTCAATACTTTGTCACGCGCATTCGATTCATAAAACGGGATATTTATGATCACAAAGTCTGATCGTACTTAACTCGACATAGTCTTAGTATTTAACTTCCACGATCTTGTGAATTCTATTAACGCACGGGTTAGTTCTACAGTTTTACATAGTTTCTGATACACTCCCGAACGATCTCTCTGCTTGTATCAATACACTTTACTACAGTCCATCTGAAAGACTCTGGCTGATTTATACCGAAATAGAATTGACTGACAAAATTAGAATGCGGCCGAACTGAGACTGCACTCAAATTTAAAATAGACTGACTTCTCCAAATCGACTGACCTGAGATTTGAAATAGACTGACTTCACCTTCTCTGCAACACCTAATTTTATTTCTTCCGCAACACGACTCTCTCCACGGATATCATACCCTTACTGTCATGATTGGCTTCTCGCTTCCGATTCTGCGAAGGCTCCTCCTAGATACTCTGGCTGGGGTCTCTAGTCTACTTCCTATTAGCTCTTCACCCTTGTCTCCATGTTGACGTCTTCTTAACACCGCCTTTGCCGAATTCCTTGTTCCTGATAGGTCAGTCAAGACCCCTCTCTAAAAGTCTTGCTGTCCTCACCACCTCCCCGTATGACGACGGACCTAATTACACGGTTGTCTGTTACGTGATTGTCTTACGTTCCCTAGTGTCCTTTCCAAGCGATTTCCTTTCCGCACATGTGTGTACCATAACCCGGGTGTGTCGAATCGCCGTATTGTCCTCGACTTCCCTTGTTACGTTCACACGCTGATGGTGGTCATCTTCCAGGAACTAACATCTGTTCTGCAGCCCTATAAGATGCTCCGTATGTCGTGCCAGCAAGCAAGTTACCCGCTGTGCGGCTATGCATGTTCTTTTGTTCTTAATTGCATCCGCTCTTAGACTGCTTTTGTGGAAAATGTTATGTCCATGTGCAGCCGCTAACTCACACGTGTATGTCGAAAATGTTGGCGTCCCCTTGGTACACGCTTTGTCGGTAATTGTGACGAAAAGACACAGTCTTTTGTTTCTTTGTTATTGTCGCCTTTTGCACTTACGTCGTTCATCCACGTCCATCATCTGCTGTGTGCCGAGGTATTGTCTTTCTTAAGTCATTGTCTAACGGCGGCCGTTTGGCTATAACATGCATCACTCTTGACAGTTGACGCCCGCTACAGTGCCGTTTACTCAAAAAAAATTCTCTACTGTAATTGCTTCACAACACTTTATGCTTCTTCTAGGCCTTCTGCCTAGTCATAAATATCTAGTAGCTCCTCTTAAAAAAAAAAAAAAAAAAAAAAAAAAAAAAACACAAGTATAAAAAAAGAGGGGCTACACAGCTACCCGCTAACTCATTAACTATGCTCTTCTACTTTCTCCTAGGTATATTAAATTCTGTCCTTTGGTTCGTAATATTTCTTCATTTGCCTCACTCGCCTTCCATTAACTGTCTCTCCTGGTTCTCCTTTACCTTCGTTAAATGACATCTCAATTCTTCTATTCGCGTAGTCTTTTCTTTAGTGGTTTCGTCTCGTCCAACTTTTGTTCCGTTGAACGCTGTCTCCCGTCGACTTCTTCCAATCTCTGTATCATGTTGTTGTTCGTTTCACCTTGTTCTTGCTGCTTCTGCCGTATGGTATCGTGTATTTCGGTCTTTAACTCTTCATGTTTCTTATTAGCGTCTTTGACGTGAGCATCAATTTTATTGTGAATCTTTTTAACTGTTGTTTGGGTGCTCTGGATCGCTACCTTCCATTCCTGGCGGTCGGTCTCTCGTGCTTCCCGTATCTCTTCGTATTTCTTATTCGCGTCTTCTTTCAACTCTTTTACTGTATCTTCTTGTTTCTTTTGTAATTCATTGATCTTCTCTTCCCAGGTATGCTGGTATTCTCGTAACTCAGACCGTATCTGCGTGAGCTTTTCCGCTGACTGTCGTTTCATCTCTTCCTTATGCTGGTCGAGCTTTACATTTTGTTTTTCTATCTTTTCGCTTATTTATCTACTATTTTCTTCTTGTTTCTCTAGCTTTTCGCTAATTAATCTACTATTTTCTTCGTGTTTCTCTAGCTTTTCGCTAATTAATCTACTATTTTCTTTAATTAATTGATTACTTTCTTCTTGTTTCTTGCTCTGTTGTCAGATAAAATCCATTAACATTTGTAGATTCACTTCTTCTAGTTTGGACGCTTGTCCTCGCGCCCTTTCCTCTTGACTCTCTACAGCGCTATTTGGGTCGCTAGGTGTGGTATCTTCTTCGGTATTTACTATACCTAACTGGTTATTAATTTCAAATTCTACGCTATCGGAATTGCTGGCCATCTTGATTTCCTACGCGTAATCATTCAAGCTAGTTTATAACACTAACACTTATCTCTATTGCTTACTTTATGCTAATCTATCTACTACTGTCTGATCTTTACCAAACTTGTACGTATCTATTGTATTTAATATTACGTATCATGCCGTGCGGTTGGGCGCCATTAATATACGGTGTTATTATGCTAATTACTATGTGAATTAATTAGTTAGATCAATTATCAAAGAGACTCTTTAGTAAATTAATCATGTTCTTAAAACTCTAACATGCGGGTTTTAGTAATAATGAACGCATTTGTTTAAATGTACATAAATGACTAATTTATTATTCATTAAGTCAATTTATATTCGTACACATAAAAAAGTTTGCTGTACCTGTAAATACATCAAATAACACATATATCATTAAACAAGTTCTAGCTTATATGATAGCTGAAAAAGACATACATACATAAATCATGATATACAATAAATTCAAATAATAATTAATTAATGCGTTCATTAATTCCAGATAGTTTCGCTTACTCGTTCATTATTTATAACTTTAAATTTATTCTTTTATCAAATTTATTTAATACTCCCAGGGTGGGGATTCTTTGAAAGAGTCAGGACAGTAGTAGTTACTAAATTAATATATTAATAGATTAATAATTGTTACTTGAAATAAGAATATCCACTCATGGTCCAGCGGTGTTTGACCTCTTTGTTGTGGTGAAGACTGAAGAACACATCTTGTTGAATAAAGTTGAAAGCAACTGTCACTTGTACACTCACGTGAACTCGCGTCATTTATAGAGTAGTGTAGATATGATATTGCTTTCAATGTCAGTTTGTGTAAATCAGTTCGCTTTATAATGTGTGATCATTATAAAACGAGTGGTGTATGTTCGTGCTCGCAAAGTTAATGTCGACCTCCGTTCATCACAGAAATTCACTTGACTTTGTGTTGATGTATATGCGTTTATATTACTTGGTTCACTAGTTCGTTCAAGTATTTAAATGTTCTGTTACATTTAGTGTAATTCATTAACACTGGCTAACTGTAATTCTGTCTAAGTTGTACAGTACACTAGTAATGTTTCGTGTATGTGCCGAGATTACATGATAGTTCGTTTGAGTCGCTCGAATTGTTCACTCAGATATTCCTAATAATATTAATGCTTACTTAAGTTCGTTAATTCGCACATTTTATAGTGTTGTGTTCGAGTATTACTTCCGGTCGCACTTTATATCATACAGTTAGAAATTACTAAGTCCGAATATTAGTAGGGGGGAAATGGGGTTTCAAACCAAAGTACCGTTATTCCCCCACCACCACCCCATGCCGCCTTTAGCGCGCCAAGTTCAAATATATGCCGTCTTTCGCGAGCCTAAATCACTTTCACTTTCTATCAGCTGGACCCGCAGCATCCCAAATGGACCACAGCATCCGCGAATTTCCGCGAATAAATTTTTTTATTTTTTTTTATTTGATATTTTTATTTTTTTAATTAAATTGATTTGCATATCCGCGAATATATGCCGCCTTTCGCGAGCCTAGATCACTTTCACTTTCTACTGGACCACAGCATCCGCGACTTTTTCGTTGATCTGTGTCAAGATCCGCGACTTTTTCGCGTATCTGGACCACAGCATCCGCGAATATAATTTTTTATTTTTTTATATGCCGCCTTTCGCGAGCTTAGATCACTTTCTATCAGCTGGACCCGCAGCATCCCCAAGGTGGGGGGGTTCCGACTTGATGCATTATAGTGTATATATTAAATATATGATCAGGGTTACCAACCTTGCATGAGTTCAAATTTGTTATAATGTATATTAAATCTATATGATCAGGTTTACCAACCTATGTATGGGTTCAAACTTGATATAGTGTATATATTAAATATATGTTCAGGGTTACCAACCTTGCATGAGTTCAAATTTGTTATAATGTATATTAAATCTATAGGATCAGGTTTACCAACCAATGTGTGTGTGTATTGTAGTGTATATTAAAATATATGATCAGAGTTACCAATCCTGCATTACTGTGTATAGAACAGATCTGTCAACATTTTCTTCGGAGGGAAATTCAAACTATATTAGCAGACGCATTATAGTGTATAGTAAATTATATGACTGTTGACGACTTCGATATCGGGTTTAAACTTGATATGTGTGTGTGTGTGTGTGTGTTATATAGTGTATATATTACAATATATGATCAGAGTTACCAATCTTACATTATTGTGTGTGTGTATAGAGCAGATATACCAACATTTTTTCTCTTCTGTAGTGGGAAATTCAAACTATATGATCATAATTGTTACTCTCTCTCTCTCTCACATTTGAATGTAAGTAAAACTATCTCTCTTGTTGTCAAACGTTATGTTCAATCCGTTTTCTCCTCTCCCTCTCTCTCTCTTTCTCTCTCTCTCTCTCACTGTGTACATTGAGTAAATAATTTTAGCTCTCTCTCTCTCTCACACACTTGTTGTGTATGTCTCTCTCTCTCTCTCTCTCTGTGGTCAGTACCGCGCGCATGTATATGAAATTAGAAAGTTTATATTTATTCGACAAATATTAACGCCATCTCTCTCTCTCTCTCTCTCTCTCGCTCACAGACGTCGGAAGCAATTCCTAGTTTATAATGTAATTACCTGTGCGTGTATGTCTCTCTCTCGCCGCAAACGTTGACAAGAATTCCCCTACTGCTGCTGCAAACATCGGTAGAAATTCCTACATACAAATATTTGGCAGCACCAATAAGGTATGATTTGAATCTTTCGATGTAGCATTTCACATAATTTAATATACTTTACAAATAGAGGTTTACAACGAAATAAATTAAAATAAACTATAATTTGTTTTAAATGACCTTCAGTAAGTAACTATGCTAAACCATTGTAATACAAGAGGTCATTGACACGACTTTACACTGACACATTGCAGTCTCTCACTCTCTCTCTCTCTCTCTCTCTCTGGGTTAAGCTGGTGTTGTACGTTACTAAAATCATAGCAAATATTTTCATTCTAAGCATGTATTACTGTTTAGTAATAATTACAACCCAACAAAGGATATATAAGTTTGTGTGCATGGATTGTATATTGCAAGCACGGAATTATTATTTAAATCCGATATCTGGTTTTATTAAAATCATACAATGTCAAAAGAGGATAGTTGGCTGTTACGAACCAGTACTAACTCTCCTATAAGGTCGTCGCCCGCATCATCCGTATTTAAAGTTCGCTACTTCCAGTACACATGGCCTCTGTAACAGATTTGGTCTCCAACAGGTGTGATTCGAACGGTAAGAGCAAGAACAATATGAACAAGGCCAAGGACATTATATGTCTAGTATCCCTCCTCAGACGCTGGTGTTACTTTGTGTCATAAAATCTCGTGGCACTCAAGATAAGAGACAATACGTTTGCAAAAAACGACAAAATTGAACTTCTGGAAACAAAATTGCACGGTTTGTAAGTAATATCGACAACACAGGTCAGCATTTTTCGGTCATTGTCAGATAAAGGGATCGTCACATTAGGACTACTGGCTGCTAAATCCAGTAGTACAAGAACTTAGATATTTGTTGAATCAGTAGCAAAAATGTTAGATCTACTGACTTCAGCGTACATAGACATTTGATAATATTCCATTTTGGTTGTATTCGTGAAGCCATAGTGTAATGGCTGTCCTTGGAAGTCATGTAACCCTTAGTGTTTGTGCGGGAATCGTAGTCGGATTTTAGTTTCTGTCATGTCTTTCGTCCGTTTGTGTGCAGGTTGTCTTTACAGTCATGAAAATCATTTCAAGAGGTAAGCCGCATTGTATTGTTCGCGTTCCGTGAGCATATGCGGTGGTGATTGCTGTACAAGAATTCCACGGACTGATGTGTTACGAAATTAGCGTGGTAACCAAGTTCTATAACATAGAGCGCGGGTTTCTCCGTACAATTGCGTAACGTCGCGTAGCATTTTTGTGTGATGTTAAGCGACCTATAAAACGTAATGAACCTGTTGTGCCATGATGACGGAGTTGCACAGATGCGCGTGATAATAATAACAATAATAATATAAAGAGGTCGCGTGCTCAAACATTAGCTCGGTGCTCCAGATAAGACGAGAGTCAAGAACAGTTATGATCATCATCCCGACCGGACCAGCGTGCGTGCGTAGCGCAGCGTATGTGTTTGTTACAGTAACGGTAATTGCTTATTAAGTGGGGAAACGAATCAATTGCTGGTGTATTGTGCTATTGTGTATGCGCGCACAAGAACGACCTACGACAATCCGCCTGCCCTACTTTGTCTGCAAGTCACAATGTTTATGGTTATTATAGTTCAGTTTCCGTCCAGAAGTAGTACTGTAGTGGTATTTTTGGTTTATTTTGTATCTTTGATTGGACAGATGGAAAATACGCATCGTTTACTCCCCCTATAACTATTCGACCCTGCTTAATACTCTAAATATTATTATCTCGCCTTTGACATGCTCCTTGTCAGTCTGTAATTTAGAGGTAGCGAATCTTTTTTGCCATTCTTCTGCCGATGATAAAATGTTCTCTGTAGAGTTATTCGTCAAGTTGTTGGTGTAACAATAACATGGTGTAAGCTACCTCTCGTTTATCCATGAGAATGGGTGTTCGGTGTCATCTGCCGTGAGGGTAAATAGCGCCTTATTTTCGCTATTATTTACAACGGTACGGCTAAAATACTAGTAAGCGTAATCAAAAATTACTTCCCGCCCTGCTAACAACATCAATGGATGCATTTTGAGTACGTGGCTGTGAAAATGATCCGGACACAGGTTATGTCAGGTTGTAATAAGTTAGGCCTCTCCAGTTCTATAATTTTCTACAAAAATTAGCTTTTGTTTCCGATTAAGTATCTCCATTTTAATTACTTTTAACACTACACTGAAAAGTTTGTAGTTGTGGGTAGAGGAAAAAATATCAGGAAAGGTATCCGTAGTATGTCATACGATAGTGAAGGAAAGATTTCATCGATATTTTGACATGTTCTCTCGCATATGTTATAGGTTACAGTGGATATGAGGTTCGGTTAGAACATGTGCACACTAAATAGGTAATTGTAAGGAAAATAAGAAATTACTGTAATAGGTAAGTTGTTCAGTACTACAGGAGTAGAAAAATATTTTCATATTCGTCATTGTCGTAAGGAACTCACACCCTGATGGAAGGACACAAGGTGCAGTACAAAAATCCTCCCAGAAGGTCCTTCCAGAGGGCGACTGACTGTACGCTATCATTAAAATTATACAAAACCACTGCTGTCCCGATTCAGATGTACGGCAGTGAGGAATGTAAGCGAGACATGTCTACAATTTGAAGCAGCTGAAGTGCTTTCTCTGAGAAGAGTCAAGGGTTCCACACAGTTGGACAGAACGACTGCATTCGGAACGAGCTAAACGTCCATAATCCGAACCAGCGAATAGACGATTACAGATTAAAATGGTGGGAACACGTCGACGGAATGGACGAAAACAGGCAAGCAGTCCAGCGGGCAAGTGTGACATTAGAAGTCGTGGAACGTGAGAACAAATTTATGTGACTTTACCGAGACGGAACAACCATTTACGCCTAAACCATGAAATGAAGAAGCAGAAGAAGAAACGACGTAGTTCGTTTTGTCGTTATTTGGTAGTTGTTGCCTAGCTATGCAATAAATTATTACCTTCAACTAAAGGAAATTCTGATTTTTATGTAGTCCTTCGACAACGCAGGCTTTACGTTGTGCCGAGCAACACTCCACGTGCTTTTACGGAAAATGTAACATGCGCATGCAATAACGTCACTTAAGCTGCTAGTTGGACATGTTTATGACAGCAGTTTCCTGGGATGATTTGAACGGTTTGTTTCATCGAAAACTGTCTGCAGGCGAACATGTATTTCTGATGTACACGGTTATGTAAACAGAATAGAGAACATGAACTATCAGCCCAAGTAACCTACAATAAATATTATATTTAATCGCTTTTCGTTATAACCGATATGAAATGCCACAAAATGACTACAATTATTGCGTATAACGGAGGATTTATGCCAGCTTTAAATAACAGAAGATTTATCTGAATGGCCAGGCCGCACTAAACGTAATTTCGATTCGTTCCAACGTGCCGTTATTTACCGGTTTAAATACTATGTATTCCACAGCGTTGTGATTTATGCAGTAAAAGTGATAACGAAAACGAAACGTCGGTCGGAACGGTTAATTAGGCAGCATAATGGCAGGCGATTTGACACGTACGGACAAGTTCATGACAGCGGCGGCGATGATTGTTGTACGTAAGAAGAAATGTAAATGAGCTGTGGAGTCATGACGGTTGTGTACATCAATTGCTTCACAACAATGCGGACTACACCGTTATCGTACAACAATGGCTTTATACAGTGATTATTGTTGTATTGATTTTTATTCAGCGATTGTCGAAGCCTTTCAGTTTTCTTTGTCTGTTTAATTTCAGTTGAAGCTAATTCGAAGCGATTGCCTGTTACATTTCGTCTTGTCGTCTTTACATTTCCTTAGTGTAACACATAGTTTTGTTTTGTGGCACGCGTATTATCTTCAGAAGAAGGTCCGTTAAATTTATTTTTAAGACAAACCTTAATCCCACGTCACCGGATTACATATGACCTATGATGTTGGAATCGTTGTTAATTAACACGTAGACCGATTTGTATTGGTTAATTTGTAGGCGTGTTGAATTTGTTTAATAAAGGACTTGTCGGAAAATTTCTTCATACTATGGCTATGGCTTTATGGACTATGGCTTCATAAAAGAGTGCTGGTTTGCTTGTTGCTTTTACATTCTCGTATAAACTAAATTGTAATAACATAAAGTAAATAAAACAAATAAACGTCAAAATGAAAAACAGAAGTAAGAAAATACAGAAATATTAAAATAATGGTATACTTTAAACACGCGCTACCCTGCAATCATAGGCCTACTACTTCACCAACTGAATAATTCATTTTTGTCGACTAGCAGTGAACAATTTTCCAAACCACAATATTATTATTTCAATAACTTTACTACGTTACTAGATACACATGTATTGTTTAAATTTAGATACTAAATATTTTATTTAAATACATACACATGTATTGTTTAAATTTAGACACTAAATATTTTATTTAAAATTTCTTAATAATTTTGTATAAAAAAAGAATTTAAAATTATAACTGGAAGATTACTTACAACATCGCTTTTGCATTGTAAATTACTGTAATTGCCGCATATGGAATTTTTATAAACAACACTTCAAGAAATGACGAAATTTTACTTACTGATAAAACTACTTAATGGCCAAATAATTGACGCAAAGGATTAATGTTGTGGTCGGATTATCGCGCGGTACTGACCACAGAGAGAGAGAGAGAGAGAGAGAGACATACACAACAAGTGTGAGAGAGAGAGAGAGAGAGCTAAAATTATTTACTCAATGTACACAGTGAGAGAGAGAGAGAGAGAAAGAGAGAGAGAGGGAGAGGAGAAAACGGATTGAACATAACGTTTGACAACAATAGAGATAGTTTTACTTACATTCAAATGTGAGAGAGAGAGAGAGAGAGTAACAATTATGATCATATAGTTTGAATTTCCCACTACAGAAGAGAAAAAAATGTTGGTAGATCTGCTCTATACACACACACAATAATGTAAGATTGGTAACTCTGATCATATATTTTAATATATACACTATATAACACACACACACACATATCAAGTTTGAACCCGATATCGAAGTCGTCAACAGTCATATAATTTACTATACACTATAATGCGTCTGCTAATATAGTTTGAATTTCCCACCGAATAAAATGTTGACAGATCTGTTCTATACACAGTAATGCAGGATTGGTAACTCTGATCATATATTTTAATATACACTATAATACACACACACATAGGTTGGTAAACCTGATCCTATAGATTTAATATACATTATAACAAATTTGAACTCATGCAAGGTTGGTAACCCTGATCATATATTTAATATATACACTATATCAAGTTTGAACCCATACATAGGTTGGTAAACCTGATCATATAGATTTAATATACATTATAACAAATTTGAACTCATGCAAAGTTGGTAACCCTGATCATATATTTAATATATACACTATAATGCATCAAGTCGGAACCCCCCCACCTTGGGGATGCTGCGGGTCCAGCTGATAGAAAGTGATCTAAGCTCGCGAAAGGCGGCATATAAAAAAATAAAAAATTATATTCGCGGATGCTGTGGTCCAGATACGCGAAAAAGTCGCGGATCTTGACACAGATCAACGAAAAAGTCGCGGATGCTGTGGTCCAGTAGAAAGTGAAAGTGATCTAGGCTCGCGAAAGGCGGCATATATTCGCGGATATGCAAATCAATTTAATTAAAAAAATAAAAATATCAAATAAAAAAAAAATAAAAAAATTTATTCGCGGAAATTCGCGGATGCTGTGGTCCATTTGGGATGCTGCGGGTCCAGCTGATAGAAAGTGAAAGTGATTTAGGCTCGCGAAAGACGGCATATATTTGAACTTGGCGCGCGAAAGGCGGCATGGGGTGGTGGTGGGGGAATAACGGTACTTTGGTTTGAAACCCCATTTTCTCCCTACTAATATTATAACATGGAGTTTTCACTAAGACTGATAACTTTTACAAGACTGAGCACAGTAATACCGAGTCAAAATATATGTTCAAAAAATGTAATAAGACTGCTTTTTCCTCCGTGTTAGACAGTTAGTATTATCAACTTGTCCCTACCCAAATTTTGTCTTGAGTCTGTCTACGCCTTTTCTTACTTGTGATAGGTCAGTTCGATAATTTCTTAGAATATTTTGTCCCACTTCTTCAGGGATTTTGGTTTCTGTTCAATGATTCGCTTTTAACTCCTGGTTACCATAGAAACTCTCCTCTCCACCGATGTCTTCGCAAGACGTTGTACTCTGATAGGTTGTTGGACATCCCCAGATTTCTTCGTCCGGACGTTGATCCTATTCGTAGAATTTCTGGTCGTTGCGCGCCTGTCGATCACTCTTTTGTGTGGGACATACGCAATGTTGTTCTAACTTTACCCATCTGTTTCCTTGGTCATCTTGAGGTATTGTTCTATCTTACACCCCCTTTTTTGTAGCTACTAATAATTTCTGACATGCGTTGGGTGGTGAAGCCACCCCGACTTCTAACCGTAAATTGTGTCTGCCACGTAAACGTCACCTCCAGCTGTGCAGCTTCCTCGAGTCTTTTCAACTAGTTATTTCTTTCATTGTCTCTTTAAAGTGCAGCACGCTCAACTCTTTTGTGACCTCCTGTCGTTTTGCAGTACCATCGTATTCTGACGTAACCCAAGCGGACGTTCGCCTTAGTTCTCCGTACACGTGTGAGTGCCCTAGCCTGCATTGTGTAGTTTGTTGTGGGGTAATAATTTTTAGCCAAGCTTCTCCTGTCTTCTCGAAGTTTCATATCTATTGTTGAGTGGAGTCTAACATCTTTCTATTGTCTGCTAGCGACGCTGGTTTGACATCTTCACATTAAGCCTTATTTGTTGCTTTAACTTGAAGTCGTTTACACAACTGCGTGTGAACAAAGTCAGTCGAGAAGAAAATTTTAAATTTTTAAATTTTTCGCTCGCTATAAGACGTATCACATTCAGATAAATCAAGATTTGATTTCTCACTTGCAACAGCATATACTATAGTAAATTTACTATGCTTTTAATAAAACATAATGTGTCTAATAAAATATAATGTGTCGCTTAGGGTAAACTAAAAACGTTATAGGTCTATGTGACTGGGAAAAAAGTCACAATGATATGCATATTGTGCAATAAAATGATCATGGATAAACCATAATCATTATTAATTTTATTATGTATAGACAGATTAAGAAGTGATGCTTTAAGGAATGAGATGGGGACAGTGGCGTAGCCTAGGCTTTTTGGCGCCCGGGCCAAGGAGATCGTCGGCCGCCTCGCCTTTATTAATTTTAAAAGAGCAAAAATGAAACCCATTGAGTGAACAGAGTACTTAATAAATGCAAATTTGTAGATTTTTATATGGAAGCACGTCCAGCAAATGTCTTAAGAATATTTTTAAGTTAAAATTAAGAAATTATATATTATATTACCGGTACTCAGTTTGTATAGTAACAAATGTAGACTATAAAAAATGTATAACATAAAAATCTTCTATAAACATCCAAAATCCTTGTAGGTCTAAAGCGCGTCGTCAAAACAATATCCTAAAGCAACATAAAGTTAAACAAAGAACTAAATTAAAATTAATAAAATAAATCACTTACCATTACAGGTTAAAGGTTCCATCTTCTATTAATAAACACTCAATATTTATTTTTAATATTTAATAAATATTTAAAACGAGACATTTTAAAATGTAACTTTCCTGGTCTTAATTGCTGCAAAGTTTGTTACTAAATCACTGTAATTTAAAGAAGAAACAATGTCGTTTCCAATTGAAAGTATCTCTAGATTTGATACCCTGTCTTGAGATAGCCTACTGTTGATCGAAGGTACGAATTAATCAATTTCAGTTTACTAAATGATCTTTCACAAGAAGACACAGACACTGGTTAAGTACGAACAATTTTGAGGCTTCTAATCCCATTGAAGAAATGTACTGTAGCAGTCCATGAGGTGTAAAGTCCATTTGTTCTCCGTTAACTTTTCCCCTTTTTAATAAAAGTATGATGTCTTTCAAGTCACTGAACAATTCTTCACTGTTTAGGTCATGTGGATACAGTTTTGCAAGCACTGTACACTTAATTGGGAAAGCTGTTCCTTAAAATGTATATCCCCATCATTTGGCGTAAATTTACGTACGCCTCAAATTTATAGAGGAGTCCAAAGCGTTTTTCTAACTCTTTTGTGTAAGAGAAACGGCTTGAAATTTCAACTGATAGCTTGTCCAAAATTTCTATTAGAGAACGTCGTATTTCTTGCCAAACGGTTAACGCAGACCGTCTGCATACTCCCCTGACATCGTGCGCTTCCTTCTTATTCTTTTTCTGATACTGACACCTCATTCATTACATACATGCTCTGTCTTAGTAATGACATTGTCACACAGCTTATTCCTTCAAACTTTTAATTTGTCCATTAGCGTCTCCAGAAGTGTGAATGCTTGAATAAAGCTAATTCCTTTGGTCTGCAAGATTTTCTGGATTTTGTCCATAGAAGAAAGAATAACTGTCCAGAAAAAGAGAAAGGTCACAAGACTGAAGTTTTCTATCGCATTAATTATTAATGCTGCATCTTCCCTCGTATCAATTGTTTCAGTCTATGTATCCCTCAATTTCTCCAGTGCAGCGATCACTTCAACTAGCTGAGTGGATATTCCTTTCACCGTATCTGCTTTTTAATCCACTCGGTATCACAGTGTCCTTTTAGAGTAATATTTACGAAGTCTTTAGGAACACTCCATCTATGAGTGGAACAGGAAAAGAAGATGAATAGACGTTCTACTGTCCCCAAAAATGTCACTGCCTGAAAATTTACATGAGCTGCATGAACTTCAACCAAGTTAAGTGAATGGTTGTCACAGGGAACAAACACTGCTAGTGGATTCAAATCTAACATTCTCTTCTGAACTCCTGAATAGTTATCGGCCACTGTTACAGCGTAATTTGTTGTCATATTGAACCGTAATTACGATGCTTGAGTGTAAATAGACTAATACTGTTTATCAACCAAGGTTTATGACAACAGACAAGCTGGCTGGTTATGCTTCTCTTACGAAAGGAGTACAGTAGAACCTCGCTAATCCGTCACCTGTGGGACTGGGGGTATGGTCGGAACGCAAAAAAGGTCGGATTATCAGAAGAATACAAAATGTTTATTATTTCATTAAATGAGACGGCTACCAGGCTATATGATTGGTTATGTACAATAAATGATAATATGTACAGTCCAACAATAGTGTAATAAAAAACAAGAAACACATTTTATTAGTGAACAAAATCGTAATGTTCTTTTGTTTGGCAGACGACTGTCTAGACTTAGCTGTAGACATGTAGACATAACAACATCTCAACACTCTTCATACCCAACACAGTTTAGCCACCAAGTGTAGTAGCCTACTTTTATTTTCATGTTTATCACGGCGACTTGACATTATTATGACCTGGTGTAGGCTAGACATTACAGTATCTGTTTATTCAGGTGCAGTCATGTAGTGCGATTCTGTTAGCTTGAGACTAAACTATAATGATTAGTCACTCTTTATTTGAATAGCCGTACTGTATGGTACAATAAGTGGATATTGCAAAATGCTTATTACATCATTGTGTATGGGTGGTCATAATTATTGTTTGTGACAGGAGGAAGGAACTATAACTTTTGACAAGACCTCTTATAAACGTTTATTGAAAGCAATTATAATTGCGGTTGCAATGAAACACCAGATTTGACGTCATATCGTACGCAAAAACAAAACTCTAGAATTGCGACATAGCCCTGAAACAAGAGTAGGAAAATTTACACCAAATTTCGTATTTTCTGCAACATTAAAAAAAATCGGAAGGTCTTCCGAAATTTCGGAAGACTTGGCAACACTGCGCACTAGACACTAGATGCCGGCTCACTGAGGCAGCAAAACAACTGACAAGTATGTAAACAAGCTGGTGAGTCATCAACAAGTCGGTGGCCGAGCCGCGGTCGGACCAACCGGAGCGTCGGACTAGAGAGGTTTTACTGTAGTTATATCAAAGAAACAAGTTGTTTGTAGTTTTATAAATAACTGTTTCAAGTCTATGCTCACTTTGCCGCCATCCTAGCTTGCAGCTGGCCCTTGCCCCCCCCCCCAAGCTACGCCTCTGGATGGGGATAGAAAGTACAGTGAGAAAATAAGAAATTATAGGGAGCGCTAAACAAATTTAAGAATAGCTCACTGTATACTACCCAGACGCAGACTAACCAATTAACACACATCTTGCTACACACACCTTGCTACTTACAATACGACACTCATCAGGTCTTTAAATGTCTTTTTTTTACAAATATTTCTAATCAAGTTTCTAAATTTTAATAACAATAATAATAATAATATGCTATGTCAATCTGTAGCATTATATTGTCCTAAGGCTTCGCCTATTTATTATTAAGCTAATTGTCTTCGTGTCACATCCGCTTGGTAAATTAAAACTAATACAAGATCATTGTTACTGAAGTTTCTCAAGCTTTCACAAATTTATTGATATGGTTTAAATTCATTAGGCTGTGGGCTACGTTTAATACTGAACCTGTTTCAAAAGTGTAGGCCTATTTCATTTATTCATGTTATAAAGTACTTGCATTAGCACGAATTCATATGACATATTTATAACAAATGAAACAATTATTTTTCACTAAGTAAGCTTCCTTAACTAAGTAAGGTTTCTTCACTACATGTGTGTGTGTGTGTGTGGTGGGGGGGGGGGCTTTTGACAACCGATTTGAACTTTTCAGAGTGCCGACGTTTCGTTCAGTGAGCCCAGAACATTTTCGTGAGCCAAATCAAGTACAGTACGCCTTGAAAATGTTCCGGGCTTACGGAGCGAAACGTAGGCACTCTGAAAACTTTAAACACGGTTGTACCCAGAAACCTAACCTACTACAAGATGTAACTTATGCGTATTTCTTTTCTTATTTCTAATGAGTCATACTGTGCAAAACGTTACTTAAAAAAAGGTATTCTCATTGTATTTCCGCCTTCTTTACTCCGAATTAATTATATTTTCTGTTAAAGTACTGTTTCTTTTTATTTCTTTACAGTTTCCAATAGTGTGCGGAGTTTGCGGTAATTTTAATAGAAAAATTGTATACCGGTAATCGTCTAACTAGAGCATACAATCTGGAAAGAAACTGGTTGTAAAACAGATGGTTTGTTTCAACCAGGGCATGGATTCCTTCGGTAAGGTCAAAGTTTAGAGTAGTAGGGGGGGGGGTGATAGAGAGTGAAAGACAGAGAAAGTGAGAAAGCTGCGCTGGCAGTTGCTGGATTCTGTATTCTACTAGTACTGGGTCATTCACAGGCAACACATTGGCATACGTGTAAACGTTCGCTGTGAAGTCGACGACCGCTGTTGCGTGAAACAGATGGCTTGTGGTCACCTGTTTGTTTACACCCTAAATTGCAAGAAAAAAGAGTGTTTATAAACTCTTAAAAATGTATTATCGTTTGCAGTTGGAACGAATGTTTTTTCTTTCAGCCAAATAGGAATGTACTTGGCAAACAGGCGCTTCTTTTCTGCTGTTTGAAGAACAAATTCTGATTTCAGTGCCATCATCTTGTTGTCATGCATGACCAGTGTTGAGTGATCGCCTCCCCAGTCATTTTCCATTCCCCCATCTTGCCAACAGTCCATCAGTACCTGCTATCTTCTCGCCTAGTCTATTTGTCTTACAGAGATCCAGTTTGTTTCTATTAGTTCTGTAGAATTATCTGTTCTAGTTTTGATGGCGTATTCATTTAAGTGTTTTCTAACCTATATTGCTCCAAACACAGTGCATGTGTTTCCATGGTGCCCCGTGCAGGGTGCAGTCGAAATTTAATGTATCGTTGTTCTGATATTTGTTGTCTGCAAGTAGGGTTGCCAACTTTTTTGAGGAAAGTGACGTAACTTGTCTGTTGGAAGAGGAAAAAAGTATTTGTAAGAAAAAAAGTATTATTTAAATTTAAGTTTTTATTGCCTTAAATACATATATTTTTTGTGCTTTTAGCACAAGCTAACAATTTTTGGTTATCTTTGAGAATGTGATAGCTAGTATTACAATCTAAATCTAGATTTAAATAAATAAATAACTCATTTTTTATTAAATTTATGGACGCTCTGTTTCTCTCTTCTCGCCACTTTACATTCATCACCGAGAAAACTCTTTCAGTGAAAGCTGAGGTTGCGGGAACAGAGAGCAGATAAGAAATAATTTTTTTTTATATTTGGTAAGTTATCACACGCATTCTTAAGTATATATTGCCACTTTTCAGCAGTATTTTTTCTGAAAATTCTTTGTCATTATTTGTTGATTGTCTTTGGATTTCTTTAAGTCTTATTGACTCGGAATATAAATCATCCATTTTAATATTTAATCTTTTTTACAACAACGTATAAATAATGATCTAGAAAGGAAACCGATATGGACTGCCATCTGCCGTTTCGTTCAATAATAAATAATCATTGTTAATCGTGTGTGTTCCGTTCTGTTTTATCTTAGGCATCGATAAATCGTTCGGAAATTACGTATGAGAGTGTTTCGTTTCGTGCATTACAGTAAATACTCAAAATAAAGTATTTTCGCATACTTTATTTTTATGCAAAAGTATAAAGTATATTCACCAAAAATAAAGTAGGATACTTTATTATAAAGTATGGTTGGCAACCCTATCTGCAAGTCATTATAGGAAGCACACTTTGAATAGAAACGTTTCTGTAAACAAAAAATAAATAAATAAATCTAGTTTGTGAGTCTTTCAAAGTATAATTATGTTCCTACTATCGTTCATCTTTCCAAAAGAGACGTATCCTCATGGTTGAGTTTGTATTAATGTGTGTGAGTGCGTATGCGCGGTGAGTGGAGTTGTGTGGGTCAGTGTGGAAAGACGGGGGGGGGGGGGGGGCATCCGGCTTCCCGCACTAACCTAGCGATCAGCTGTTGTTGACGCGTGACGTCACATGGTGGAGGAACTACACAGTAAGCGTTTGAGTTTAATTGCAAAGGGAGATTAGGTATTTAATTGTGGTCAGAATTAACAGAATTTTGTGCAGTGCGTTCTTTTTGAGTATCGTTTTTGTTCATTACAATCGTTTGAGTCTAAACAATTCAATTTTTGTAGCATCATTGTATTTTTGTTTTGAATTGTGTCAGTGTGTGTGTTGTTTTTATCTTATGTTACACATTGGAATATACGTATAGTTTGAAATGAATAAAAGTGGTAGTAGGAGTAATGCCTCTTGTGCTGTTGCGCAGTGTCATAATTGTTGCTTTAAGGAACCTGGTACCATATACCACCGGTTTCCAAAAAGCGAAGAGCTGAGACGTTTACTTTCTCGCTGTAAACGAACTGATAAATTTAATTTTAATACTGCCCGAGTGTGTTCTAAGCACTTTCTCCCAGAAGATTACGAAAGGGATATGAAAAATTAACTTCTTGGTTTACCGACAAGAAACATTCTGCGGTTAAACGCTATTCCATCCCAGTACATTCCAAATTGGCACGGAAACTCAGATTCAAGCGAGATCACAACTCAGGTGTGTATGTCCTCAGTTTAAACATTGTAATACTATTTTAGTCAAATTTTATTAGCCAGCATAACTCAGGCTATAAGTTTCCTCCCTGTTCCTAAATTGATTCTGGGTTCATAGGCCTACCGACTTATAAAATAGGCCTATATCTGAATATCCTTACACAAGCAGAATTTACACAGCAGACCTCGCATTACTGGATGGTGTGGACTGAATATGTATAGTCTTTAATTGAACGAGCGAAGCGAGTTTTCTTTTCAGTTTTAACTCGCTTGTGTGTGTGTGTGTGTGTGTGTGTGTGTGTGTGTGTGTGTGTGTGTGTGTGTGTGTGTGTGTGTGTGTGTGTGTGTGTGTGTGTGTGTGTGTGTGTGTGTGTGTGTGTGTGTGTGTGTGTGTGTGTGTGTGTGTGTGTGTGTGTGTGTGTGTGTGTGTGTGTGTGTGTTTAAGTATACATAAACTTAAAAACTAAAACTAAACTATTTGTCATTTAGCCATTATGGTTATAAATTTAATTAACAACAGTACAGCAGTCTGGGTTGTGGGTTTGTAGTGTTAATTGTACGCAAACTAATAATGATTGGTTTTATTCGTTTTAAAATATTAGCGAGTTATGCATCTCAGTTAATTTATTAGTTCATTTACCTCCTTATTGTCATCCTTGCTTAATTTTTTTTTATGTTTCACTCCTGATTCATACAAAATTAAGGGATTGTTTACCCTCTGTAGGTCTCCAGTGATCGAGAGGCCCGCATAGAAGTCAGATCTGTGAGGAAACGAGCGCTAGCAACAGTAAGTACTTTGTCCCTAAAGAAGAGAGGTATCGACCAGGAAACTAGCACTGAGACAAATCAGGACATACAAAAAGCTATAGAAATAGCAAAACTTCGAGAAGAAATTTTACAGCTAAAAAAGAAAAATGCCCTAAATCTACTCGCACTAAAACAATCCCAAGCTGCTCTAACAACACTCAAAAGAGATATGTAGCGTCTTTCAAGAAGGCATTCCCGTGCAAAATAACACGGAGGACATTAAATCAAGACGTAAAAGATAGCCTTTCTAAGTGCTTCACTCCAGGCCAGATTCGATGTTTTTACAAGACAAGAGGGTTAAGTGGTCATCAGAAGATATCGCGAATGCACTCACGCTAAGAGCACTTTCAAAGAAGACCTACAATTACTTAAGAAAACGCAATTTCCCCTTACCTGCTCGTTCTACTCTCCAAAAGTGGACACGACAGTTTAAATGCAGGCGAGGCATCCTTCAGGAAGTTTTGTCTTTAATGAAAGCTAAGGCTACAAATTTTACAGAACCTGAGGGAATTTGTGTCCTTTCTTTAGATGAAAAGAATATTGATGGACGTGTGTGCTACGATTCATCAGATGATGTAATTCTGGGGCCGCACAGTAATTGTTCAGGTGGTCATGATTAGAGGTCTGTTTGCCAAGTGGAAGCAACCCATTTATTATGATTTTGGTGTGACCATGACAGATGTATTGCTTAACAGCATTATCAGTGCCGTTGAGAGCAGTAATATTCATGCAGCGACTGTGACGTGTGATATGGGGGAAAAGAATTCAAAAGTCTGGAAGGAATTAGGTGTAAACACAGAAAAAAATTTCTTCATTAACCCAACTACAAACGATAAGGTGTGGGTTTTCTGTGACGTACCTCATCTTTTGAAGCTGCTTAGAAATCATTTTCTAGACCATGGGTTGTTACTTTGCGATGGCACTGAGCTTAAAAAGGATACAATCGAAAATCTGTTACAGCAACAGAAAGGAGAATTGACGATTTTACCCAATATTAGTCAGATACACCTTAACGTAACTGGTCGATCTCGTCAAAATGTAAGACACAGTTGTTTTCTAATCGTACAGTAAAGGCGCTGAAATATGTTGCAAATAAAGAGCGTGAAAGCAGCTTCATCGAACTGGTAAACGACGCATTTGGTGTTTTAAACTCAAGACTTCCAAAAGACCAGAAAACGCCCCTCAGAAGTGGGTACGGCATGAATTTAAGGAGCCAAGAAAATACTTTAAAAAAGTTTTTGGAAGTAATAACTAACATGCGAGTAGCAAGCAAAAAAACTTTACTACCTTTTTAGAAAGGTTACGTTATATCTTTAAATTCATTGTTCGGTCTTTATGAACAAATGACAATGATTCATTAGGTGACGTACGTTTTGACCGCTAGATTCAATCAAGATTGCCTAGAAAACTTTTTTTCACGAATTCGGGGATTAGGCGTCTTTTATAATAATCCCACTCCCTTTGAAGTGCACAACAGAATTCGGCTCTTGCTTTTACCGGGTAGCACTAACGATATACCGTTATCTGGAAGTGCGTCTGTGGCTGAGGATGGTAGCATTCATTCCACCGAAGTTATGGAATCAAATGACTCTGACGAGGATTTCATCCAGTTTGTTACCAATGAACTATGCATAGACATAGTTGAACATACATTAATACCAAGTTCTCCGAATAATGACACCGACGAAGCAGAATTGTTAAAAACAGAGGACTTGGCCCAGTCTCCAAGTGACAACGATGTTCCTCAAGATGCCTTAAAATATCTGGCCGGGTACATCGCATTCAAGTGCCGCTTCATTGATGAAAGTCTAGGTGTGAGAGGCGAAACATTGTGTCTTTCCGGGGAACATAGTCATGACTGGATATCGATTATATCAAGGGGGCTTACCCATCCGTCAGACGAGTGGTTACAAAAACTGATTCAGTTTGAGATAGTTTTTAGTTCTTGCCACGGACGTACAGTATGAAAACAAGTGAAAGTTATCTCTTATTTGGCCACCTTACTCAAATCTAAATTTCCAGAAGAGGACGAGAAAGTCATTTGTCTGTACGTCAGGACAAGAACATTCATCAGAATCCGCCATCTGAACAAACAGCTCAAACTCAAGTCACTTGAAAAGTATGCAGCAACAAAGAGTCGGCTCTGGGTAGCTTCGTCTTCAAAAATTTAAGTCACCTATGAAGGTATGTATCAACTAAATAACCATTTTCATTTCATTGTCAAAAGTATTCATGTTTACAACTAAGCGTACTAGCTTCAGTTTTTAACATTATAACAGTGAAAATGTAGATAAAGGAAATGATTATGATATTGATTATAATTATAATAATTGGAAGCTTGTTTCAAATATATTATACTACATAGAAATTATAACGCCAAAAACGCAAAAAAAAAAAAGAAAAAAAGGAAAAGAAATAAGAAGCAGGTGTCAGATTTTGAAATGACAGTGATGTATAGGAGAGAAAGTTAGCACAAAGGCGTGTGAAATCCTTCAACGTCGACAGGCATGTTTACGGACATATCATAAATCCAACAGAGCAGCTGGTCACTTGAAGAAATTCGGGCTTGTTCTAGCTAAATGCATAGAACAACGCCAGAGAAAGAGTCACGATTGTAATACTGAGGAAGATACAATAAGGGTGACTGAAATATTGTAAGAAGGGAAAGAGGAGCACAGTTGAATAAACTACTCAACGGTGTAGCTGGAAGTGTTCTAGCTAAATGCATGAAAAACACCAGAGCAGTGGCGGCTGGTAATGTTTTTGACTGGGGGGGGGGGGGGCAAAATTTTGTTGTACCCATATGTAACAAAAGTCACCAGTAGAAACTAAATTATTGCTATTATTATTCAATTGTAAAATTGAACCTTTTGCTTTACTACTAAAAGTATTGTTAATATCAAAAACCTACCTTGCAAACTACCAATATTTAAGCAGTGTTTGAAACTGAAATTATTTATAACCCTAAGCAGGTCACGTTCCTAAACTTAAATATTTAATAAATTATATTATTAAATGCATGCATTAGTAAATAAAATATATTTATTCCCTACCTTGGAATAGTTTATTTGCTTGAACATAAATCCATTCTCCTCTCCTTTTGTTTGGCAAAATGGTCAATAACTAATTCATTGGAGTTAGGTATAACATTTTTTTTCTATTGAACACATTCCCAGACCACTTAGTCTGTTCTCTTTCATTGTATTACGTGTAAATGTTTTAATGCGTTTGAGAGTTGAGAAACATCGTTCACTTTCTGCTGAACTCATAGAGATTGTACAAATAATTTTTAATAGTTTTACCGGTTCGTAAAAAACAGTAACTAGATTGTTTTCATATACAAAATTGAGTAGAACCAATGAACCTGTTGCCTTTGTGAAGTCGGGCCTGCTGTATAGAACTACCAGTTCATGTCTTAATGCAGTTTCATTTAAATTAAATTGTTTAGCAGCAATTTGTAACTGTGTTTCTGGAAAGATAACCTGATGTTTAGAAAACAAGGTTGGTTCCAACAAAACTGCTATTGCTAAATTGTCTGAAATGAAAATCTGTCGTCTATGTTGGTAACTATTATGTCACAAACTTCTTTAGCTGCAGTCTTCTTGCTTTCATCAAAACGTGACCTTTTTGGATTTTGAGATGATTCTCCAAAATCATTTGTTGCAGACAGACTGGCATCAAAATCAATATAATCTCTGACATTTTGAATGTGTGACTTGAATGAGGCAACATACTGGTGTGTTTTAATACTGTCAATTTCTACTTGCTGTAATTGATTAAACAAAATGTTACAGGCTGGCATAATTTTGTTGAAAAATGTTAACCAAAAATTAAAATCATCATTATTTATTCATTTTGTTTTAATTGTCTCCAAGTCACGTTACTAAATATTTAGAATTAATATTAGGCAATTACCTGTATTAACTTCCGTCTTGTGACTTATTTGGTGACCAAATAAGTCACAAGACGGAAGTTAATACAGGTAATGACCAAATAAGTCACAAGACGGAAGTTAATACAGGTAATTGCCTAATATTAATTCTAAATCATTATTTAATGTGTTTTTCATCCTAGTGCTTTCTGAACAGTGGACTTGTCACTCTCGTCATCATCTATGATTTTTTCAAGAACAGCGGAAATGTCATTTTTATGAATAAATACTGTTGTCACACAATGCAATTTAAAATTCCACCTGGTAGGGCGGAATTAGAACATTTTGGGAGACGTTTCTTTACTACTTCATCAAGTATGGCAGTTCGTTTGGAAGATCTTGAAAAAAATGTATTAAAGCCACCTAAATTACAGAAACTATTTTTACTTGCTTGTTTTGTGATGCAGCGCGCTCAACAATTAAGTTTAATTGATGGGCATAGCAGTGTATGTACTGGGCATTCTTGTACACAGCTTTAACTTTTGCTTGAACCCCGTTATGTTTTCCACTCATTACTGCTGCTCCATCGTAACTTTGTGCAATAATTTTACTAGGCATCTTATCAAGTTTTAATTTTGCTAATTCTTCAAAAATAGTATTATTAGTACCTTCAGCGGAGTGATCTTGTGGACTGACAAAACTGATAAATCTCTCATGTAATTTTCCGTTCAATTCATACCTCACAACTAACACAATCTGTGACAGAGTGGCACACTGCTTCAATTGAAATGTAGTCAGTTTCATTTATTTATTTTTTTATTAGTCCAATGCACACTGCATAAATAGAATCCAAAATTTAATTTTGAATTGTTTTAGAAAGACCAACGAAAACCCTATTGTTTGTTTTTTCAATATGCTCTCTTAAGGTGCTATCTAGGCCTGCCGTTAAATTTACTAAGCCCCTAAAAATACCTGGATTCTCAGACGTGTTTGTTTCATCATGTCCCCTTAAAGCTAGTTCAAATATTCCACAAAACTTTACACAGTCAATTAACGTACTTAGGATGTATCTGTTCTTAGAGACTTCTTCATTATGCTGTTTAATTTTTAATCTACATGCACTGTCTAACTGGCAACTAATATTGACTTTTCCTGACAATGAATATTCAATACAATTGTTCATATGAGTTTCACTAATTTTATGTTTTTTAATTTTTCTCCCAAATGTTTCAAGTCCTTAATTCCATTTTCAGTCCAGACTGAATCACTGTTTAGGTTAACATACATAACAAAAAAGGAATTCATCACCTCACATCCACATATCCAATCAGCATGTAAGTAACAGTTTTTATTAAATTTTCTTGTGTAGTTTTTTTTGCTTGATGCTGGTCTGTCCGTTTTATAATTTTGTTGTGTAATATCTGAATTCGGTTTTGGTGGCCATAATTTTTTTAGTTCTATTTTCTTTTCGTAAGTAAGTGAATTTGAAATAATCAAACGTTTAATATTACTTACTGAATTCATAGCCATTTTAATCGTTTCTAACAAATACGCACAGAACACACAGGCTCAGGCCTACACAGAATAAATTACACATTTATGTACGCAAGGTTCGACAAAAACACTATCGTACACAGAATACACTGCTTAATAAAGAATAAATTATTAGAACATTACGTTTACACAAAAAGTACAACAAGAACACAATCAAAACTATATAAAACACAAGAGAAAATATATGTACTTTAAATAGCAACAGAGCTGCGAAATTAGTCAGCGGGCAGAGCCCCTCCTGTAATGGCTGATGCTGATTTAGACATGTGTACATGTCCTCTTTCCCCGCTCCCCGCAAGACCCGCCTATGCAGGGAGGACGACAGCGAAAACGTCCGGTTGTGGGACCATGCCGAAAACATCGGGTGATCGCTATTAGTCGCCCCAAAAATATTTTTCACATAAGGATACTACACATTATAGTTATATTATTAACAAGTTTAATTTGCAAATTTATTGGGAGGGCTGCGCCCTTTTGCCCTCCCTGTACGAGGCGCCATTGCACCAGAGATAAGTATGAATGGGACATACTCAGAAGAATACAACGAAGGTGATTGAACCAAATAACAAGGGAGCTGGAGGCTTAGCGAGACTAATGGTTGTTCTGGTGGAAAGGCGTAGAAAAAACACCAAAAGGGAGTACAATTACGACGTACTAGGAACGCCACAAGTAGAGGTGAATAAAGTAACCAACTGTGCAGCTGGACACTAGGAGACAATTAAGGATTTGTTCTGCCCAGAGACTATAGAAAAACGTCAGAGAGAGGGTTACGAGATCAATACCGAGAAAGCTATAACAGAGGTTGGTGAACTCATTAGCAAGTGCAGCTGGCAGCTAGGAGGGAACACAAGAAGGTCTAAATGGGATATAAAAACAACGACAGAAAGATTTACGAGCGAGAAATCGGACTTACCGTAACAGAAGAAGGGTTGGACCAGGAGAAGGAATTAAGGTAGGGTATGAAGACGACCTATCAGGAACAGCTTTTTAAATGTAGGCGGGTTTCCAGGAGTAAATTTTCCCAGAAGAAAGGAACTTAGAACCAATGAAACGAAGCAAGATGACGAAAAGAGACTTAGTTGGGAATTCGGTGTATTGACTATATAAAATAAGCCGAAAGCGCGATCGGGGAGTCTATTAGTAAAGTTTCGGAGAGTCGGTAGTAACGTATCGATGGAGTCCGTCATAATTTCCGTGGAGTCTTGACTTAAGCATTTAAGAGTCTTTATTTAAATTCGGAAGTAGTCGGTGGTGAAAGTTCAGAGAGTTAACTTAAAACTTATGTAGAATTAGCGTGTGTAAATAGTTGTGAAGATTCAGAAACTTATACTACATTTTCGTAAAGTCAAATGAACGAATAATGTGTTTAATATAGTTCATATTGAAAGAGTAAGAACTAGACTTTTATTAATTTATAACTTGTAAAAACAATTAGGATCGTATCATGTGTTCGAAATCAGTCATGTGCGAACTATAACTCACGTAACGAGAATAAATGCTATAAACTAGTGAAGGGTACTTATACTGATGTAATGTCGGAAGGTGCCGGATATTATTAGTTAAAGTGGAGTGATTAAAAGTGTAAGCAATCAAATACTACGAGAGTAAAACACGATATGATTCAGCAAGGTGAGGATTCATGCAAAGGAGTGGGAAGCGCATCTACACTTACGACGCAGATATAAGGAGCTGGAGATGGGATCACCGCAGGTCCACACGCCGTAGACAGGAATATCGTACCAACAGTAACTTTTATGTACTAATTACTATTTTACAAAAACACCTATCTGTCCTACTAAAAGAACCTACGCATAAAACATGTCCTACTAAAAGAACTTACGCAAGTAGTAAACATTAAAACTTGAAGTAGTATGATTACATCACTTCAATTAAGTATAAATTCATATCTTAAAAATGAATCCATTTGGAAATAGAATATGTTGTAATGTGATATAGGTATTAGTCATGCTCGGATATAAATTAAATTGAACTTTGAGATACAGAGACCTTAGTATATAAATGTCTGTTGACAGAAATCATGTTTTAAAATAATCAATGATCATAATATGTTAAGGGTCAAAGAGAATGGATATTAATGACAGTTAACGTAAATTTAATAAATGCATTAAATTTTACTGATAAATGTGTATGTGTTTCATTATTTAAATACCAACCTGAGGGATGATACAACAATATTACTTAATTAGTTTTCTTGAACACGAATATATAATTTGTACTATCACTTCTAAGTAAATTTTATACCGTTACAATTAACATCAATATACATCTTTGTAGCACATAAATAATCGTTGCAAAATGTTTATAAACGCACGCACCCACGCAGGCATATTATATATATATATATATATATATATATATATATATATATTGTAGCATGACAGATAATGCCCATAATAATGAATGGTAAAATGATCATAAAAATAAAATAAAAACATTGTTTAAATCCGAGAAAGCAAAATAATATAAAGAATTAATTAAGAACCACCGTGAAGTCCAATCATAGATTAAAATAAAAGTTCATTTAAAACAAAAGGTTGCAATGAGTGATGAATCATCAAAATAAGTTTAAAACACTAAATATGAAAAAAGGTAATACCCAGGTAGGATAGGAGTAGGTAAGGAAGAAACCCAGAAAATGACTAAATCCACAACAAGAAAAGAAAATATGTTGTAAGAAACAAGAAGAGTAGGTGAGGAAGAAACCCAAAACCTGATGACATCCACAAGGAGATGAAGGAAATACATTTATAAGAAAAAAGAAGAAGAGAAGGAATCCATGAAGAAAACGAGAACAAGACAGCATCCACAAGAAGAAGGAGTGCTCTTATATAAAAAACCCAAACCCCAAAAGAAATATAATAATAATAAATGAAAGTATAACAAGATATCAAATGTAGAAACCACATGTAAAATAAATGTAAGCCAAAAAGTGTATAAAGTAAGAATTGAAAGTGAACCAAATGAGATAATAATATAATACCAAAAAACAAACCTTCATTATATTCTATAAGTAGATTTCTTGATTTTAACAAAACTATATAACTATTTAGAAATAAAATCAAGGAATAAAAAGAGAATCAGTGCAAGTTTTTGTGTTATAGAAAATGAAACTTATGTTTCAATATTGAAGTTCACAAACTAAGTAAATGGTGAAATATTACAACTTTGAAGTGCTTTAATTGGTGTCCATTAATAATGTAAATAAAGTATTATCATGACAAGATAATACATGTGTTTTTAAATAACTGCCACTCTTAATTATATAACATTCATTAGAATGACCAAAATAAAACAAGAGCAGGGCATACATAATAAAAGTGAAGTGACAAATATCATTACCCCAAAAACCAAAAAAAAAAACAGATAAAAAATGATAATAAAACCTATTATAAGAAATAGAGTATAAGATCATTATAATTATGTTTTGTTTATATAGAATAAGGTATTAGAAATAAGCAAGTTTAAAATGTCAGAACCAATTAACATTCTTTATTTATGAAATATTTATTATGTATTATTGTTAATAATTAAGTATAAGATGTCAGAGTTAAACAACATCCTTTATTTATAATATATCTATTATGTATTACTGTTAATCATTAAGTATAAAATGTCTGATTTTGGAAAGACAAATGTTAATTTGAATTATGTGTTATGTATTAATAGTATAAACCATGTACTAATTGTTATTTTATTAAAAATAAGAAAATGTTAATTTATGTCACAATAGCAAAGAAAGTCAGAGAGGGTATAAACCAATATGTATTATTTAAAAAACTTTGTATGTAAAAACTGTTAGAAATCTAGGCCAAATTTTAAAAACTAAACATCATCAAAATTGAGAAAATAAGTACAGAAATACAATTAAACTGAAGGAATTTATAGAAGGTAAATCAGTAACAAAGTCATATAATTGGAAATATAAGTAAGGAAGATTTTGTAAAATAATAGCCAGAATTATTGTTAAAAATGGAAATGTAAAAACTCAAAATTCAGATAGGGGAGTCATATATTACTGTATAATATTTTAAAACATAACCAATTAATCTAATTGCAAGAAATTAAGGGAAGATAAACCTTTTATTACAAACTGAGATTTAATACAATCATTAATATAACTTGTAGAATTGCAGCATTTTGAATACAAGGACAGGAAGTGATTTTTGAAACTTACACTTTACAAAATGAGGTAAAAATACCATTTTAGATCAAAAACTTAATAAAACTACATTATTTGGTATCAAATTAAGCAGAATGAACTGAAGAAGAAGATTATGTATTTACTAGTTGATAAATTTGAATAATAGCAAAAATATAATCAGTTATATAATGTAATTTTCTCACATGCACAGGATGCAAATATTTTTGAAACAATGTATTGAATAATATTGGTTTGGCTAAGACTTTAGCCGAAGACGAAGGAAGTAAATTAATTGATTATTAGACGTTGAATGATACACTCGATGCGAGCACTTAGTCACTCTTAACCTAATTGCTACTACAGTAATGGCGAATGTTTTAATAAGCCTAAAGTGAAAAACGCGAGTTTCGGTAAAAACACCTAATAAACGGAAAATCAGTGAAACAAATACCTACAGACATTCAATTAATACTACACGGAACAGAACACCAGTGAATATAACATTTAAACGAATTAAAACAGTAATTACACATCACCATACAAAAGTGCAAATATCGGCCTAACAGACAAAAGTAAAATTGACTTAATACTACACAATTTTTCAAAGTACAACACTAACACTGAACCAGAAACACTCCACCAACACGAGAAGGAAGAATTACAGCTGCAGGGACGAAAATTCAGAGGGAAAGCATCTTTTATTAAACTCAGAAACTGCGAGGTGTGATCATCTTCCAACTGTACACGAGGAGCGGCCATTTTCTTCCCACAGTTCAATGCGACTCCAACTACGAAGCTGCATTGGTCTGACAATTTCTATACTTAACATTATATTTTAAATATCATATATGTACTTTTAAATTTTTAACTGATATATATATTGTAATGTTATACTTTTCATATTTAACCCTTATTTCTCTGACTTTACCTAAAATAACTGCTAAAAGAATCCTAATATAAATAATTGTACTAATTAACGATACCCTGAGAATCGATTTATACATCGATAAAGAGTCGAATAATAACTATTTGCTAATAAAATTTCTTATATATTAGAAAATTGAACATTTTTCATTCCTAATACATAATTAACGTAATAATTAATTTTAATTCAGTTAAATACCAGAACTTCACCACCTGGAAGGAAGATAACCTACAAATAAGAAAAAGTTCACATATCGATTGTAGTAGGAGACAATTCTATCAAGTGGCGAGAGGATTTTAAAATACTGAAAAGGCGATAAAACAATTAAAATAATTAACAAAAGTTTCGGAACACCACAGAACATAATTAATTATAAAAATAAAATAAAAAAAATTATAAACAACAAATTTTTTTTTACACAAACAATTTATAAATATAAATATAAACAAAATTATTAAATTTGTAATTATATCGTAACAATACATATGCAACAATACATATATTTGCATAGTTGCCCAGGGGGGTATGTTTAATATGTAATTAGCATAGCATAGCAAGTATAAGGAACAGTTTTGTGCAAGAAAATGCAGGAATTGACAAAATCTGACCTGTCGAAAAACGTACACCTACCGCCGCGTAAGATACAGCATGTGTGTGTTTGTGTGTGTGAGCCAGCTGTGACCTGTTTTGAACGACGCGATGGGGTGATGTGCTACGAATTGTTTGTTCCAAAATTATTCAGGTCTTAACAGGATTATAATAAACTAATTACTTGTGTTAAACTAGTACGCAAAGACTTACGCCAATTATAAAGACACCATTGCATTAATGAATTCTTAACGAATGCAGTAATGTAAAATTTATTTCCAGAGGTGCAATATTAATGATGCTATTTAATTAATATTAATTACTAGTGCAATTAAAGAGTAATTAATATGTGTGGTATATGTGAGTGACCAGAGAAAAATTACGCAAACAATGAGATCGCTTATATGACGAGTATGTTCATAAGTTCGCGATAATTAACCAAAAAGTGAGTGTAATAAAAAGGACGCTCTGGAGCGAACTGACCATCTCTAACCTGTCGAAAGCACCAGGTTCCTGTCAAATCGCCACCAGTATAAATACCACTGGCAATTTTGGGCGATCACACACTCGGACTCAACAATTCTTCAGGACGTTACGTGGCCGTTTGCAGATCGACATGGACACACACACACACACACACACACACACACACACACACACACACACTACCACACTCACACCAAGACGTAAGGAGGAACTTTGGAGCCATCACTAACGGCAACAACCCATAGAGACAACAAACACCGCATCAGCATAGTCATCATCATCATCATACTCTCAGGCGAGAAACAGACCGAGTACGACGCCATGCGTCGCGATAACGGATGGAAGTATGCGATCGCGCGCGATCCGCTGACGTACGTCATCACAACGGAAGGGGCCCCACACAGAATACGATTAAACGGGCCTTCGTCACGTTTGATTAGTATAATTTCTGTTTTCTGAAAGTTATGTTATCTAGGAGGTATAAAAAGGCGTTAGCTGCCTATTTACTTTTCAAAAAGCGCAAAAGTTAAGAAGCCGTAGATGGTGGGTTCATTCTATAAACCAAAGGCGTGAGGTGTAGGCCACATTCCGTGGCAACGGCAACATATTTCCATGAATCTTCTCTTTTATTATGCTTTTTAAAATCATTTAGTCCTTTGTCTAAAGTATAGGTCTTGATTGAACCTAAAAAACGAAATTTAAAAACTTTACACATTTGTCTAACATTTATCAAAATATGTATAATATTTAAGTGTATATAGCATGTTGTGCAGTATTTATCAATACATGTATCATAATTTATATTTAACAAAAATCATAGATTTAATTAATAATGTACCGGTAGTTCATAAATTGTTAATTAAAAAAGACAACAGGAAAAATCTACTCACATAAATTTACCTCAATTATTAATTTTTCTTCGTGTAAATCCATTATGATTCTTGAACGATGCTCGCCAACTGATGCGTTAATGATGCGATGACGGACACCAACTGAGACTCGAGCTATTCGTCCGTCATCGCATCGCATGCCGACGCGCGTTAGTCATCGCAACGTACTTGATGATGGGACTCTCATAACGCAACATGGCCATCAGTTTTCATGCGATGACTTGCGTCGTCGCATCGCATGGCATCGTACCCGGTCTGTTTCTCGCTTCAGGATTCTGGACACACATACACACGCAACGGTAACGGCGATATACGCAGGTGATACAAAAACAATTATATTTTATTGTGAAGAGAGCTCTCGAAAAAGAGCTTAAATATGAATTTAATAATTAGAGTTTTAAGATTAAATAATACTTAGATAAGAGAGTAAGTTAACAAGCAAATCTAGTAAAGAAATAATAATCTTTTGTAGTATTTTTGGGTGTGTCAGTATAAGTCCATAATAGATTGGAAGTAAATGGTAGATTAATTTATTTTTGTTTATAGCAACAATAAATTCATTCTTAAAACTTAATCTTATTTTGTTTGTAACTGAGTTGCTATCAGTATTTAAAAGTTGAGTTAATTTCAGACACACAGAAATAAAAAGAATTTAAATAACTTGTTTAACATGTTGTTTAGTCAATAAGATTATATGGGTGTTTGTTTTTTTGTGGTATGTTATGAATAGCATTGCAGGTTACAGTATATTTTGTAACACTTATAAAGGTAAATATTTATGTGTCTAATATTTAAAATTTTAATATTGAAATATTTTTCTGTTAATTAATAAATCTTAGAATGATTATTTGAACCGATTTTAAATGATTTATTTCATGTCAACAACATCTCAGTCCTCTTTAAAAACTATTTAATTATTGTGCAACTACATATACTTAACGCAATGAGAGAAACAAATCCTGCGACCTGGCCGGTGTAATACATATTTAGTTGCGTTGAGTACATGGTAATGTATTTGTAGAATTGTTGTAACGTTGCATAATATATATATATATATATATATATATATATATATAAAATAATATTTATATACCGGTATATTTATAATATTTAATATTTATATATATAAAATATCGCCTCCTTTCCGACTTAATTTTACATCTTATGCTATTTTGTCAATGTTATATGTGGACAGACTTGCTTACTTTTCTATTAAATGTAGAAATAGATTTTACCTCTATTTTTTGCCACAAACCATTTAATCTTGTTGTTTAATCCTTTTTCTATATGAATAGCTCGTTACAATTGTTGTTAATATTTCGTGTAAACAGCAGAGAAATGCTAAGTAGGACATTGTCTCAGGTAAGATTGCATGGTAAATCAAGACTCGCGCGTATTTCTTCCACACGGCGACGTCAGAGCGAAGCAACCAATGGGAGCGTAATTGCCCGGAGTAGCCTACCTTATATTATTCTAGTTACATTGGTGAAATGAGACGTTAGTGGTGTAGTGCAAAATACAGTCCACTTCAATCTTATTACGACTACAGTTTTATTAACTCCAACATCAACCATTGGTCCGCCGGGACGGATAACGAATCGTACATTTTATTGTGCAACTGTGGTGAGCGTGCTTAACTGTTATTTAAATAATTCAAGGAATTAAAACGGTGCAGTGTGTGAAGTTTCATTGTGAAGTGCAAAACGGATTGTTGTGAACAGTGCATTACAGCCAAATTACAGCTCAACTTTGTATGTGGTGCCCTTGAGCTCAACGTAGTACGTAGTGACGCAATACGCAATTACGACTTCAACTGTCAACACAACGCTGTGACCTTGCTACCAGTCGGCAAACACGCAAAAAGAATTCAACACGCAGATTAAGTGTAACAGCATTCATTCTGTCTCTTATCTCTTGTGTTCCTTGTAACGTTAATTACTAGCCTATGTACCTTCCATTCATCCAGCTCTCAACAGTTTCATTTGTATTAAACAAAGAACAACAACCTATCTATATTTGCATGCCTCTATTCAATTCAATCTAATCATTTAACAATTTAAGACTAAAATGACTAGTGATAATATGGAAGCGCTTGAATTAAAGGCGTTAACTGTAAAAAGAAGTGTACTTAAGGGACAGTTGATTAGGTTCGGTAACTATCTCAAAGACCCATCAGACATTAATCAGTTAAAACTTAGGTTAGTGAAATTCGAACAATTATTGCCGGAATTTGAAAAAATACAAACTGAAATTGATGTCATAAATCAGTCGGACGAACAAAGTGAAGAATGGTCAACCTTTGGGAATAATTATTTCAAATTATCAATTATATCAAGCGATAGTTCAAAGTGTTACCGATAGTGAAGTAGACAACAAACCAAATTTAGCAGAAATCAATCCAAGCTGGACGCAAATTAGACTGCCGGCTACTAAGCTACCTACATTTTCTGGTGAATATGATGAATGGTCATTATTTCATGACACATTCCTATCCCTTATTCATAATAATCCTAATCTGACAGATTGTAAAATTTCATTATCTCAAATTGTCGTTGAAAGACAAAGCAGCAAGCATTCTACAGTCGCTTGAAGGTTCAGGAGAAAATTACAAAATCGGTTGGGATTTATTAGTGGAGCGATTTCAAAATAAGAGATACTTAATTAACAAACATGTTTCGGCCATTTTCAAGTTGAACAAGTCAGACAAGGAATCACCTTTCTACTTGAGACAACTATTAGATGACCTTCAAAAACACTTACGTGCTCTTCATGCCCTGGGTCAACCAACAGATCAATGGGACACCTTAATAATCCACATAATTACTAATAGCTTGGATACCAACACGCATCGTGAATTGGAATCGGAATTAAAATCTGATGAGGTGCCAGCGTTATCAGACTTAATTAAATTTCTACAAAAAAATGTCAAGTCTTAGAGGCAGTAGGGACAAAACCATCGCAATGGCCTGGACACCCCCCTCTTCACACAGAGAAATTTCAGTCCAGGAAAAAATTGACAATCAAGAGTAATACATTTTCATCCAATCAGGTTCTGTCAGCTAAGAACTCTTCATTGTGCAACAAATTTCATCCTATTTACCTTTGTGACAAATTCAAATCTCTTTCTATTGCTGACAGGGAAGGTGAAGTACAAAAGTTAGGATTGTGTTTTAATTGCCTTTCATCCAGTGATCATAAAACTTCTAACTGTGGTGCAGGTTCATGCAAACTCTGCGGTAAACGTCACAATACTCTTCTGCATTATCCTCAGAAGCTGAGTGACAATCGTGTTTTGACTCGTGTTAAATCCAACCCGTCAGGTTATAAAGATGAAGGTGATCATCAGAAAACATCTGTTATGTCCACTGCACATACCTCCTACAAAGGAGCTGTTTCATCCATTTTGTTGTCTACAGCCGTAGTAACTATTCAGGACAATCGAGGAGGTCCACAGTTGTGTAGAGTGTTGTTAGATTCAGGCTCTCAGTCGAATTTCATTACAAATAGGCTAAGACAGTAAAGAAATTAGGCTTACCCACAAGGACCATTTCTAGTGAAGTGAGTGGAATAGGGCAGTCTATAACAAACCCGACAAGAATTGTTCAGTGTACAGTGTATAATCAAATCCAGATTTAATTCATACTCGACTGCCATTGATTGCCTAGTCTTAAGTTCTATCACTCAACAATTACCTACAATATCCATTGACAGATCTAGCCTAGGCATTCCTCCAAACCTTCAGTTGGCTGATCCTCAGTTCAGTCAACCTGATGACATCGACCTATTGATAGGAGCAGAATTATTCTTTGATTTACTATGTGAAGGCAGATTTAAAATCTGTGATTCTACACCCACCTTACAAAACACAGTATTTGGCTGGATTATTTCTGGCAAGATAAAGGTGAATCAGAAGGCGAATTCAACTTCTGTATGTCATTTGTCAACACATCATGATATCAACAAAATCATGCAACGATTCTGGGACCTTGTAGATCACAATGGCGAAAAACAATATACTGGAAATGATAAATTTTGTGAAGATTTATTCATGCAAACAACGACCAGAGATGAACATGGAAGATATTGTGTTCAACTACCATTAAAGGGAGAAGTCAGTGAATTGGGTGAATCTAAGGACATAGCATTACGAAGATATTTATTGGTGGAGAAACGGTTGTTAAGTAATCCAAACTTACAGCGACAGTATGTAAATTTCATGAGAGAATACGAAGAGTTAGGTCACATGAGGGAAATAACATCAACTGAGGCTGAACAGTCAAAGGAATACTATATTCCTCATCATGCGGTATTAAGCAAAACTCAACAACAACCAAATTGAGAGTAGTGTTTGACGCCTCATCAAAAACAGATTCGGGTGTTTCTCTAAACGTCATATCAGTTGTGGGACCAAAGGTGCAATCAGATTTAATCAGGATTCTCATCAGATTCACAACACATACATTTGTAATGATAACTGATATTGAAAAAATGTATCGTCAGATTAACATACACCCAACACAACAAAATCTTCAATTAATATTGTGGAGAGACACCCCTGATAATCCAGTTAAAACATACAAGTTGTCAACAGTAACATATGGGACCGCAAGTGCTCCATATTTGGCAACCAGAACATTGAAGCAGCTTGCTCTCGATGAAAAACGCCATTTACCGGCAACATCAAGAGTCATCATGGAAGATTGTTATGTAGATGACGTCCTCACAGGGGTCGAAACAATTGAAGAAGGCATCCAGTTACAACAGGACGTAACTTAGATAACGCGCCGAGGTGGATTTCACTTAAGAAAATGGGGCGCAAATAATCCAGACATATTATCAAATGTACCACGAGACGACATCCTGCACGATTGCATTGAAATCGATGAAGAAACAACAGTGAAAACACTTGGCCTTATGTGGAACCCTAAATAAGACACTTTTCAATTTTCCATCAATAAAGGTAAAATGACTGATCGGCAACCAACTAAACGCACAATATTATCTGCTATAGGAATGATTTTTGATCCTCTTGGACTTATAGGTCCGGTAATTTTACTAGCTAAATTGATCATGCAACGGCTGTGGTCATGTCAAATTGGGTGGGATGACGCAGTTCCTGATGAAATAAGTGGTAAGTGGAATCAGTTTCAAGAATCTTTAGATCTACTAGCAGACATTCGTGTCCCTAGAGCCATTTTCACCAACAGACGAAACGCTCCAAAGATAGAAATTTATGGGTTTTCTGACGCATCAGAGTCGGCCTATGGTGCCTGCCTCTATCTAAACACCATCGACACTGAGGGACACATTACGGTAAATTGAATTACGTCGAAATCACGTGTGAGTTATGTGGAGCCTTATTGTTGTCAGAACTGTGTACATCAACGCTAGATGCTCTACACCTCCAGATTAACTCTGTTACTTATTATACAGATTCAACTATTACTTTAGCATGGATTCAGGCCCCCACAACACATTTGACTACGTTTGTGGCAAACCGAGTTTCTAAGATACAAGATAGCACAGATGTCAACTCATGGAAGCATGTGAAGAGTGACGATGATCCTGCAGATTACCTGTCAAGAGGATTACTCCCATTAGAACTGCTACAGGCTGATAGGTATTGGAAAAGACCATCATTTCTATATTTGCCAAAGATAAATTTAGAAAACCTATCATACTTCCAGACTTCGACAACATACCAGAACGTCGACAGCGTGTTCATTCAACCGTTGCTACCACAGAAGGTATTAACTTAAACAATTTTTCTACCTTCACACGACTTCAACGAGCGATCGCATATTGTTTAAAGATTCCTTCATAATTGTCAAGTGAAAAGCATCGCGTAATTGGTCCTCTACTAGTAAGCGAACTTCAAGCAGCAGAACGTACTTTAATAACAATGATACAGAAAAAATTCTTTCCAATTGAATTCAATGCTTTACAGTCTGGCAAATCCATAGATAAGAAAAGCAAACTTGTTTCGTTAAATCCATTTTTTGATGAATGTAACGTGTTACGAGTTGGTGGACGATTACAGCAATCCATTTTACATCCAGACCAAATGCATCCAATCATATTACCAAAGGGGCACAGGTTAACAGATTTGATCGCTACACACCTTCATATCAAAACATTACATGCAGGACCCCAGTTATTATTGAATGTCATTCGCCAAAAATATTGGCCAATACGTGGTCAATTTAGTTAAAAGAATTTTTCACCACAGTGCATCGCTTGCTTTAAAGCACACCCAAAAATCCAAACACAGATACTGGGTCCATTACCGAAATCAAGAGTACAACCTTAAATTCGTCCATTTTATACGAATGGTGTTGATTACTGTGGACCTATTTTTGTCAAAATGTCAAAAAGAAGGGGAGTCAGGCCAGCAAAATGCTACATCGCACTTTTCGTCAGTTTCAGTACAAAGGCAATTCATCTAGAATTAGTCGAAGATTTGACAACAGAATCATTTATTGCCGCGTTACGAAGATTCGCTTCAAGACGTGGTAAGCCTAAGGATATTTACTCTGACAATGGTACAAATTTTGTGGGTGCTTACCGTGAACTTCAAGAACTTGTCGCACTGTGAAAAACTGAAGAATTTCAAAGAGATATAACTACAGCATTATCCTTGGATAAGATTACTTGGCATTTTCAACCTCCTAGAGCTCCACACTTTGGGAGTTTATAGGAGTCTTCAGTCAAACTTGTGAAAACACATTTAAAACGGGTAGTAGGGAAAACTCTTCTCACTTATGTTCAGTTCATTACTTTGTTGACCCCAGTAGAGGTTTGCATAAACTCACGTCCTCTTGTTCCCTTATCCGATGAACTAAGTGATCTTTATAATGTTAATTATGCTGCTAATTTTTGCAAATTGTAAGTTATTCAATTAGACTAAAATGTGTCGAGTTGATCTAATTATGTAAACGTATTAATCACTCTAATAATTGAATGTATTCATTATCAATTAGCATAATTGGTGAGACTCTGTATTTGTCGTTATCAAAAAACAATATAAGAAAATTTATTAAAATGAATCAGTTGACGTTAATGTGTTTTTGATACTAAGGTTTGTAACAATAATGAACGCATAAAATACATAACGAATAAAATGCTTATTTATTATACATTATTCAAATAAACTTCCGAAACACAAATGTAAATTATTACCTGAAAATACATTCAGAAACATGTAAAAACACAAATCACAATATAAATCCGTTTTTGTTGCTAGCTGAAAAACATAACATACAACACTATAAATATACACAAAACATAGACAATCAAATATTATTCACTCTAAGCTAATGCGTTCATTATGTGTCTCAGATGAGTAGCTTTTTTATTTTAACATTATCTTTACGATTGATTATATAATTTCTCAAAGTGTTGGTTCTTGGAAAAGAGACAGAGCAGCAGTATTATTACAGTATTAATATCATGAGGACTTAACTTGATATTGTGAATATCCAAAATTCCATCGGCGAAATTTCCTGTTCACTGGTGACTCCATGTGAGTGGTAGTTCCGTTGATTAGATGTTTCACTATCACTGTGTAACTCACGAAGAGAATTCACTCGCGGCATGCGTGGTGTGGCGTTGGTCTTATCCGTCTATAATAAGAGTTTATATAGAGTTCTGTGTTGTGTAAGTGCAACAATTATTAGTGGTTGTGTTCAAATGAATGTCTATTACAAAACTGCTTCATGTGACTATTCACGTTTTATTTAGCTTGGTAGTAAATGTGCGTAATGTTATGCACTATTGTTTATGAATGTTGAGTCACTTATTGTTCATGAGTCCGCACGACTAGAATGGTTACGTCTGAATCATATTACGTTCTGATATGAATCATAATGTCCGAAGTTGATGCACAAAGTTCTAATATTGAGACGTTACTTTACTTGTTAATGTTTCTAGTTTGCATGATGTCGAACAATTGAATAGTACTTTTAAAGTTTGTCGTATTGAATTCGAAATGTAACGATACTTATATAACTTAGCACTAAGTAAATAAACTGCGAGTTACTGCGGTAAACTTCTGTAGAACTGAGTGAAATACTGAACATAAAATTTATGAGCCAGTGATTGAGACTGAAAAACTAAGATATTGAGATACTGAGTAAGACTAAAACTAAGGAACTGAGCTCCTCGCGTACCCCGCAAACAGTTTTTATTAAACGTCTTTTACCATAATGCAATTTTCTGTCTTCCACGCCTATGGTCGTTCTCGATAGGTCCAAGACTTCCTTCCACTGTGAAGATCTATGGTCTTCGACTCCCTGATTCGCTGCCCTAGTTGTCACCATGACAACACTTCTCTCCACTTGCTTCTTCGGAAGATGCTAAACTCTGGTTGGCTACCGAACATCCCTTGAAATACACAGCGAAGGACATTGCACTATTTCTAAGAATGTAAAGTAATTGCCCGCCTGTCCGTCAAACCTTTGTTTCACGTGTTTACAAAGGTTCGCTGTTATTCCCTTGCTAACAATCTGTTGAGTCCTGTTCATTGTTCAACTACCCTTCGTTTTTTTTCTACCAATTAATAACTTCTTGCTTGCTGTCGTTCTGAGCTGCCTCCACGATTTCTCGTCGTAAATATAAGTTGTCACTCTGGCGTTGTTTTCATGCTGTGCGACATGCTCGTCTTGTATTCATTGAGTATTTGCCGTATTGTCTCTGTACTTGGTAAGATCTTTCTAAATCCTTTGTCAGTGAGTATCTCTTTCTTACGTTCATACGCGTTGACTTAACCCTATAGCGTCCCCTCGTTACAATTTCTGCGTACCCGTGCCACTGGACTCTGCTTTTGTTTGGTTTGTTGTGATGTCGTAAATTTGAGTTGAGTTTGGTCTGTCAAAGTCGATCCCAATTTCTTTTGTTGCGTTAAGTCAAACGTTCTCTCATTATCTTGTAGCTGGCGTCGGGTTGACGTGTTCTTAGTTGTCTTTATTTATTGCTCTGGTTTGGGTTGGTGACTTGACTATGTGCAAACGCACTTCTCGATCAGAAAATTATAAATTTGAAAATTTTTGATCGCTATATCTTGCTGCATTAACTTCTTCACATTTCCTTATCGGCGACGTTCTCACAAATTATCCTGAACCCTCCATCACAGACCTTCCTGCAAACAGACTGAATCCGTGGCAACAAATTCAATAAATCCAGCAAGATTTTTGGTCTCGATGGTCGAGAGACTACCTCAACACCCTGCAACAGAGACGAAAGTGGACAACCTCGTCACCGAATCTCAGCCCTGGAGACTTGGTAATCATGAAGGAAGACAACATTCCCCCTCTTAAATGGAAATTGGCTCGTGTTGTCGATATTCATCCAGGACAAGACAGCATCACTCGTGTGGTCTCTTTAAGAACGCCAAATGGGACAAAGAAGAGACCTATCACAAAACTGTGCCTGTTGCCAAAATCTAAATAAGACTTTACTCGTAAAGCAATTTTTTAAATGGACACTAGTTATAAGATGTAATTGTTTTATTTCCTGTGTATTCATTTGTGTAAAGTTGAAGGATGTTCTTCAAGGTGGGGGGCATGGTTGAGTTTGTATTAATGTGTGAGAATGGGTATGCGCGGTGAGTGGGGGTACTCACTCGTGGCGTGTGGGTACTTGCGTCTACGTCCGAGCTATAGCGCGTGGCTGAGAAACGCATATGGCATGGTGGGGAGCTTAGCTGATTATGGTACGAATTTTAACGAAGACGTCCGACATTTTACCGCGCTTATTATACAATGTGCTTATTATAGCGTAACTGAGTGATGTAAACTGCTGAGTACTGAATGAAAGAAAGCACTGTAAAGGTAAGAATTGTTTTATATTATTAGCACAAAATAAGTGATATTCAAACGTAGGTAGACTTTCTAAATTTCTGTGCAAGTTGCATTTGAGAAAGATTTTGCCAGGCTCCTAGTACTACTTATTATAGTGTACTATTTACTGTCATTTATGCATTGTACCGGTACCCTATTATACACATTTCACAATTACTCTTGTCAAACACTGTCACTATTCTAAGATCTTTCAAGCAAAGATAGCCTATACCCTGATTAACGAAAGAAAGTGACTGGCGGAGCGACCGCGCGGCGACCGAGTTTGTAGTAAAAACATTCCACTTAATAACCTCGTGGAAACGTAAAATACAGGGCTAGAAATGTCTAATGAACTGTATTTTAATCATGAATTAAAGACGTTTTTAACAAACTTTTCTGATTTTTAAAATCTTTTTTCAATTAATTTACATTGAGAGTTAAATAAAAAAATACACGAATTTGAATTAAACATTTAGGGTTTATCGTTTTTATTACGTAAGAACTCAAAGGTTAAGCATCGGAAAAACATTTCTTGTAGACAAATGGTAGTTCACCTTCTTTAGTACAATATATCAAAAATTGAGATTCCTACGATTAAAATTAACGACGTTATTAATTTTTGTCTAATGTCCTGTTAACTCAGTTGTTAAAAGTTATACATGAATGAGATTTGCGTGACGCTGTCTTTAGATAACTAAGCGTAGAAGACATATACTACTTACACCTTGTACGTGATAGGAATACTACAATGGATTAATATATAAAGTGAATTTCACAGATAGCAGTGCGCGGCGCTCTGCGACGGAAGTACAGTCAGAACCTAGTGGAACCATTTTATTCGCGCGCGCGCGCGCGGCTACCGTCTTCGTTTGAAGACTACTAACTCACAGCTATAAGTGTTTTAATAAGTGTTTTTTATAGTGTTTTAATAGTGTATTTTTATGATTTATACACATATTTTATGAGTGGATTCCATAAAAGCTGAAGAACACTACAATACTTGTAAGTACCGTACTGTCTTTATTATTTATTTGTCAATGCTAATAACAAGTAATTTACTAATTGTTTTTACATTTCAATAATTATAACAGTAAAATACTGTTATAATTATGCAATATCTGGTAGACCGAGCTTTGGTCGGTAGTTTTAAACTGTAAACTGTATTTCATAGTTAAATAATTAGTTGTTGAGATATTTAAATGGCATTAACAATTGCCCAGTAATTACATTGCACTTCAATTAGTAGTATTAAAGCTGATCACAAAACAAAAATAGTTTATTAACAAGAAAACAATAAATACCGTACCGCAAAAGAGTGATAAACAATCATTCAAGACCATCTGTTATAAAAAGCATGTAGTTCAACTAAATCACAAAAGTCTGGTCAGATGTAAGTTTTTGACAGATCTCCAGGTAGATAGATTAGATTAAATAAGTAGACAGATAACTAAAATCTCTGTGTATATATATATATATATATATATATATATATATATATATATATATATGAGAGGTTGGTGACTCGTAGCAAGTTGGCTATGTGTCAATGTGTGAGCCGTGAGCGTATGCACCACTTTCTTTGGGCTGTTACTGTACCTTGACTCGATGCGCGCCGTTGAGTGATGTTAGTTCTGATTTTCCTATATTAACTGATTGCGGTTATATTTCGTAATATTTGAAGGTTACATACCACTTTTTATTGATGAATACAATTTTGTTATGCTTACTGTGAAAAAACTCAATGAAAAAAATTATTAATAACGGAGTTAACAGTACATTTGGAAAACATTAATAACGTCGTTAATATTATTCGATGGAATCTCAATTTTTGGTATATTGTACTAAAGAAGGTGGACTACCATTTGTCTACAAGAAATGTTTTTCCGATGCTTAACCTTTGAGTTCTTACGTAATAAAAACGATAAACCCTAAATGTTTAATTCAAATTCGTGTATTTTTTTATTTAACTCTCAATGTAAATTAATTGAAAAAAGATTTTAAAAATCAGAAAAGTTTGTTAAAAACGTCTTTAATTCATGATTAAAATACAGTTCATTAGACATTTCTAGCCCTGTATTTTACGTTTCCACGAGGTTATTAAGTGGAATGTTTTTACTACAAACTCGGTCGCCGCGCGGCCGCTCCGCCAGTCACTTTATTTCGTTAATCAGGGTATACACATGTCCATCCAAGTTGTGAATAACTCATTAACCAGTAAACAATTGACAAAATGTTCCGAGTAATTATGTTTTAAATTAAAATCAACAGACAAACTGCAACCCCTCTTTCCACTTTATGCTTTATATATAAAAAAATATATAAATTTTTTTTTTTTTTTTTGAAAGAGAGGCCACTAGTTATTTAGAACTAGGCGGAAGGCCTAGAGAAGCCAAATTGCGCTGGGTCCAGTGAGACGGGACTTGCAATAAAACTCGGCCGGTAAACAGTAATAAACATCTTTTATTCTTGCCCCATAATACATTACATGCACCTATAAGTTACAAGTCCCTTGGGACACAACTTTAACAACAAGCTTGATAAATAAATAATTTCAGTTTCAATAAGGCCATTTCAATTCATCCCATATATATATATATATATATATATCAATCTGGTTCCTTAATTATATAAACAAACAACATATATCGGGCAACATCCTATAAATTATATAAATCCCCCCCCTGACACTTAACACTAACATCACATATTGAAACATAGAGACACATATACATATAATATCACCACAATAAAACTCATTTTCGACCTGGCAGACCGGCTGTATATTCTATAAAGCCCCCAAAACTGCAATCCTAAATTTAAGCTTCCAGCCACAGTTGGAATTAATTCATTAAAAAACCACAACCCCTTTACTCCATTAAAAATGAGACCAAAAAAAATTTTAAAAAGCGAAAGGATAATGATGACTAATAAACTGCGAGATGAGAGTGGCATGGCAGCCCATATGATTTTATAACATCTAAGAAATTGAATATTATAAGTATATTAGAGTCTTTAAATTTCTTTGAACTGTATACAAGTGGTAAAAACCCTTATCACCTAAGTTTAAACAACTGGCATAATTTTACAAAACGTTAATTCTTGTGTTACAAATATAGATGTATCCATATATCAAGAATTCGCTCTTTAATCATAATGATTTAATTAAACAGACAAGTCCAGCAAGCAAGTCAGAACCTAAGTTACAATAATCAGTACCACCAGTATGATTTTACAATCTCAAAATTATTAGTATATGCCCACAAAAAAAAAATAAAATTTTAATATCAGACATCTGTGTACAAATAATTTTAAAATAACAGCATGTTGTATTCGGGCAGCTGTGGAAGTGTGCCAGCATGTGCCAGACCAGGTCAGACAGGTATCCTGCCTGCATAAAACTGTATCAACGTGTGCCTAACTTGTGTCAAAAAAACTATGTAAATTTTACACCCGAAAACAGCCTGAAAAACGAAACCCCCAACCCTTAAATGCAAAAAATAATAATACAAAATGAACCCCGTCCTGAACCAGCCGGTTCAGAACCAATAAACACATGACTTAAATTTAGATTGTAAGTATACTAACTCTAAGGCCTTTGCAAAAAAAAAACTATGAAGAAAGCCAAAATGAGCTCTGGCACGCTCCCACAGTGCAGCACACAATTACAAGAATAGTACGTTATAGTTATAGAATAATTTTAGGATAGTTATAATAATGTTCATGGTGAATGTCCTGTTGACACACCCTTGATCGGACTGTCTAGCAGCGTGAGCACATGGTTTAAAAAAACAATTTGTAACACGGATGTACTGCGGGCCAGGCCAACGAAAAATAATAACAGAGTTTATATCACCTCAATTACAGCAGTGGAGTTGCATCTTACAGTTGGTTCGCAAGCTCCCTCCTCAGAATCAGACAAGTGTCGGGTGGTTCATGACTGGTGAAGGCGTCAGTACACCAGCTGAGGCCACATCTCCGTCTGGGTGCGAGAACCCGGGAAGTCTCGAAAAATTAGCCTGCCATGAAGACGAGAAGAAAATTACCCAAGTAGACTTTCCAAGGTAGGGAGCTTGTTGATTCAGTCAAAGTCTGCGTCGAACTGCGAGCTACATCAGCAACTCAACAGAGACCAAACTCCGACGCGAGATAGCGCGCGCTGTCTCCCAGGGCCATCTCAATATCACGGCACTAACTGACATTAATACACGAGTTTACTATCGAAAAAGTATTTATTATACCTTCGATTGCCGGGTTATGCAAACACCGGCACAAAACTGATATTTTAATTCGGCTTGAGTTAGCCCTTAGTCACTTAAAAGTAAATTAAATGCCTGGTATCTAGAAACAGTAAACCTGTTTGGATACATAAGCTAAGCCAGATAGTAAAATTCTGTTGCAAAGTTTCTGAGATTGCCTCTTACTAACTCATATAGTAAGAAAACTTACCAACTTCCTCCATTTACAATAAATACTATTAGAGATATTAACAGGAAAACAAAATGAGCACAGAAGAAAAGTACAAATCAGTATTTGCAGTATGCCTTTATACGGTATAACAGTGGCGGCTCGTACAGGGAGGGCAAAAGGGCGCAGCCCTCCCACTAAATCTGGAAATTTAACTTGTAAATAATATAACTATAATGTGTAGTATTCTTATGTGATAGATATTTTTGGGGCGACTAATAGCGATCACCCGATGTTTTCGGCATGGTCCCGCAGCCGGACGCTAAGCGACAGCCCTCCCAGCATAGGCGGGTCTTGCGGGGAGCAGGGAAAGAGGACATGTACACATGTCTGTGCTTTTAAATTAGCGGTAGCCATAATAGGGAGGACTCTGCCCGCTGTCTGATTTCGCGGCTCTTTTCATAGCGTTGTTCAAAACTTTTCTGTTGCTGTTTAAAGTGCATACGCTTTCTCTTGTGTTTTATATAGTTTTGATAGTGTTCTTGTTGTACTTTTTGTGTAAACGTAATGTTCTAATAATTTATTCTTTATTAGGCAGTGTATTCTGTGTAAGATAGTGTTTTTGTCGAACCTTGTGTACATAAACGTGTAACTTATTCTGTCTAGGCCTGAGCATGTGTGTTCTGTGCGTATTTGTTAGAAACGAAAAAAATGGCTATTAATTCAGTAAGTAATATTAAACGTTTGATTATTTCAAATTCACTTAATTACGAGAAGAAAATAGAACTAAAAATTTAGGGCCACCAAAACCCAATTTAGATATCACACAACAAAATTATAAAACCGCCAGGCCAGCATCAAGTAAAAAAAACTACACAAGAAAATTTAATAGAAACTGTTACATACATGCTGATTGGATATGTGGATGTGAGGTTTTTTTTGTTATGTATGTTTGGTGATGAACCTAAACAGTGATTCAGCCTGGACTGAAAATGGAATTAAGGACTTGAAACATTTGGGAGAAAAAATTAAAAAACATAAAATTAGTGAAACTCATATGAACAATTGTATTGAATATTCATTTTTAGGAAAAGTCAATATTAGTTGCCAGTTAGACAGTGCATGTAGATTAAAAATTAAACAGCATAATGAAGAAGTCTCTAAGAACAGATACATCCTAAGTAAGTTAATTGACTGTGTAAAGTTTTGTGGAATATTTGAACTAGCTTTAAAGGGACATGATGAAACAAACACATCTGAGAATCCAGGGGCTTAGTAAATTTAATGGCAGGCTTAAATAGCACCTTAAGAAAGCATATTGAAAAAACAAACAATAGGGTTTTCGTTGGTCTTTCTAAAACAATTCAAAATGAAATTTTGGATTCTATTTATGCAGTGTGCATTGGACTAATAAAAAAAGAAATAAATGAAACTGACTAAATTTCAATTGAAGCAGATGAAACCACGGATTGTGCCACTCTGTCACAAATGGTGTTAGTTGTGAGGTATGAATTGAATGGAAGATTTATCAGTTTTGTCAGTCCACAAGATCACTCCGCTGAAGGTATTAGTAATACTGTTTTTGAAGAATTAGCGAAATTAGAACATGATAAGATGCCTAGTAAAATTAGTGCACAAAGTTACGATGGGGCAGCAGTAATGAGTGGAAAACGTAACGGTGTTCAAGCAAAAGTTAAAGCTGTGTACAAGAATGCCCAGTACATACACTGCTATGCCCATCAACTAAACTTAATTATTGAGCGCGCTGCATCACAAAACGAGCAAGTACAAATATTTTTACTGTAATTTAGAACATTACAACATTAAAGGCTTTAGTCTTTACAACATTTTTTTCAAGCTCTTCCAAACGAACTGCCGTACTTGATGAAGTAGTAAAGAAACGTCTCCCAAAATGTTCTAATACCAGGTGGAATTTTAAATCCCGTTGTGTGACAAGAGTATTTATTCATAAAAATGACATTTCCGCTGCTCCTGAAAAAATCATAGATGATGACGAGAGTGACAAGTCCACTGTTCAGAAAGCATTAGGACTGAAAAACACATTAAATAATGATGATTTTAATTTTTGGTTAACATTTTTCAACAAAATTATGCTAGCCTGTAACATTTTGTTTAATCAATTACAGCAAGTAGAAATTGACAGTATTAAAACACACCAGTATGTTGCCTCATTCAAGTCACACATTCAAAATGTCAGAGATTATATTGATTTTGATGCCAGTCTGTCTGCAACAAATGATTTTGGAGAATCATCTCAAAATCCAAAAAGGTCACGTTTTGATGAAAGCAAGAAGACTGCAGCTAAAGAAGTTTGTGACATAATAGTTACCAACATAGACGACAGATTTTCATTTCAGACCATTTAGCAATAGCAGTTTTGTTGGAACCAACCTTGTTTTCTAAACATCAGCTTATCTTTCCAGAAACACAGTTACAAATTGCTGCTAAACAATTTAATTTAAATGAAACTGCATTAAGACATGAACTGGTAGTTCTATACAGCAGGCCCGACTTCACAAAGGCAACAGGTTCATTGGTTCTACTCAATTTTGTATATGAAAACAATCTAGTTACTGTTTTTTCTGAACCGGTAAAACTATTAAAAATTATTTGTACAATCCCTATGACTTCAGCAGAAAGTGAACGATGTTTCTCAACTCTCAAACGCATTAAAACATTTACACGTAATAAAATGAAGAGGACAGACTAAGTGCTCTGGGAATGTGTTCAATAGAAAAAAATGTTAGAAATAACTCCTAACTCCAATGAATTAGTTATTGACCATTTTGCCAAACAAAAGGAGAGGAGAATGGATTTCATGTTCAAGCAAATAAACTAATCCAAGGTAGGGAACAAATGTATTTTATTTAGTAATCCATGCATTTAATAATATATAATTTATTATGTATTTAAGTTTAGGAACGTGAACTACTTAGGGTTATAAATAATTTTAGTTTCAAATACTGTTTAAATATTTGTAGTTTGCAAGGTAGGTTTTTGATATTAACAATACTTTTAGTAGTAAAGCAAAAGGTTCAATTTTACAATTATTTGATGATAATAGCAATAATTTAGTTTCTACTGGTGACTTTTATTACATATGGGTCCAAAAAATTTTGCTCCCCCAGTCAAAAACGTTACCAGCCGCCACTGCGGTATAACATATAGGTCTATGTATATGCCATGTTACTTTATATGGAATATAAATTGTGATTGTTAAATAAAGTTTAGTTGTTACCGTTTCATCTTATCTTTTCTCATTAAATTTAAATTCTATGATAACAATGCTATGTTTATTTTCAGCTGCTGTAAAATGTGATTTTTGCAGCAAAGAGTTCAGTAAAGAGTTCTTATTGTAAAGTCCATATTAGAATTGTTCACAAAAGAAATGCCAAAGGTGAGCAAATTGAAACAACTAAATTTACTTGCACATTGTGTAACAAACAGTATTCCCAAAAAAAGAATTTGCAGCGACACATCAAATCAACCCATTCTTCTGAGTCAAAACAAATGTATAAATGTGATATGTGCACTTATACAACAATTGACCAGAGTCATTTAAAACGTCACATATTTCTTTAAACTTACACATACCATAAAATTGTACTAATCATTTTTATGGATAATGTTTCATTATCGCTGCATGTGCCAACCAACTAAATTTCTTATAAAACCGCCAATGTCTCGAAAACGAAAAACCCGATTTTATTGAAACAAAACCAAAATAAAATTTGGAATTTTCTATAATTTTCACTCGCTGACACCATATCTCTCATAAAACGAAAGTTTGTCGCATGCCGAAAATTTCATACATGAAAATTAAAAAAGAAACTGCATGACGTGGAACCGTCTGAAGATTCTGTTTTTGAAAATTGTTAAAATTAACGGTTAAAATGTATGCCTAAAACCATCCTAAACCTTCAAGGAACACGGTGGTGAAAGAATTTTAAAAATCAGATCAGCTGTTACTGAAGGACGGGACTTGCAATTAAAACTCTCTGTTAACAAACAAATAACAACTCTTTATTAATTTTCATAATTTCCACAATTCGCATAGTTTTATGTTGATATTTCTGAAATCATATTCATATGTCATAAATGCATAAATTGTTTAAATAGCACACCCCCAAAATAGTATCACCGACATAATAAGTCTTTCAACATTATCAATATATATATTGCGACAGTACAAATAAGTGATGTACTGAGCATGGAATATAAAAAATTTAAATTTACTTAATAAACTGTAAATAATTAATAATATATTAGAAATAAGCATGTTAGGGATTGACTTTGCATTACTCTATTTTGGTATTTGGATCGCCAAGTCGAGTCCCTGTTCGTAAAGTGTTTGAAACTCCTGCTGGAATACGTGGTGAACCTCCGTGTTCAGTTTTCTGGCGCTATTTTTTGGATTTTTCTAGTCTTTCTGATAGGCCTACCACTGTTTCTGCCAAATATGGCACACAAAGATAATCCTACGGATCCACGATGATTCTGTTCCTTGTTTTGATAGACCTTTAACGCGCTAATGTTTTTCCTTTGTACACACCCCGAACGTAATATACTCATTGGAATCTTTAACCCTGTACTGACAGCCCTCGTGAAGAAGTTTTCCTTTCATTGTAGTAATGATCGCTATTCAGATCAAAATTCTTGATTGTAACGCTGCTGCGTGACGATTGCCAAATCAAAGGTGCGAATAATAAGCTCATCTACGTGTATATTGTCAGCGGATTTACGTTATGCGGCTAGATAACCATACCCGTGAGCTTTGCCTTCTTATCAGTCTGCTTACCTTGCACATCTTGTGTTTATGCACCCTGCTCAGCTCAGCTCCCCGTCACAAAAACGTATTTTCATTTTCTTAATTACACTTGTAGGCCTATTTAAACACTTTCTTATAATATCTCCTCAAATTTGTTCGTACTCACCAAATTAGAACCCTGAGGTAATAAAGAGGCTTATTCGCTAAATAGGCATGTGTAAAAGCACTATTGGACGCATAATAAAAAACTTCAAAAAGAAAGTTGCAGGTTTCTGAAAAATGTATAAGATAATATTCATTCGTTCCTTTAAACAGCAGCAGACTTGAAATACTTAACTACTTTTAATTATTTGATTTTATTTCTCATTAACTGCACACGCACAGTCAATCTCTGTCTGTCTGTCTATCTGTCTCTGTGTCTGTCTGTCTGTCTGTCTGTCTGTCTGTCTCTCTCTCTCTCTCTCTCTCTCTCTCTCTCTCTCTCTCTCTCTCTCTCTCTCTCTCTCTCTCACTTTCACCCTCACGCACGCGCGCGCCCAAACACGCTTATAGTTCGAGAATGAAACTCTGATTTCTGTAGTTATGTTTGATGTATAATTGTTAAATGATATAGAAAATATTAAATAAAAATAATAATAACAATTTATAATAATAATAAAGTATAATATTCAAAATTACGTATTATTATTATCAAAAAGTTATAGATAATGAAAAACGTTAGTAGGCTATATGGTTTAAACTACAAGACTATTAAATCTAAACGGTAAATTATAAAGTTGAATAATACCTGGTCGAAGTATGACCAAGTACAGACAGCAGGCATGCATATGTTGTAGTGTGATTTACCGAAACAATTTTCATTATCTAAGTAATTCAAGAAGACAGCAAGTTAAGTGGGCGCTACAATCCAATCCAATCCAATCGTGAGGCAGCTGCTGGATGTGCCCCAGTGGTTGCAGTGTCCTGGTGAACCCGATGACAGCCTGATGCGTTTGACACTTGGTAGCCTTGCTCTAGAATAAGGATGCAGCCCTCCTTCTAGGAGGGATGGAGGCTGTTAATGTGTTGCAAAACCGCGGAGCGATTCGCAACGGCTGGAAAGGAGTATTTTTAATACTTGGAGAGGAACGATCTTGACGGGAGGCCGTTTCACTTGTTAGGTGGGGACGAGAAAAGAGTGACTAGGATGGAGAAATAAGTGGGCGCTAAGAGCACGGTCAGTTTGTTTATAGGCGCTCTGAGCACGGAGTCGTTGACATGTTTCTACGCACGAATGTATCGGTTCCACTGAAAGCGATAAGCTGTGGCTGATGTGTAAACTAAAGTGTCAACGTGGACAGGAAATAATACCTAGTCTCGTCTTATCGTCTTACTAACGGTGAAGTCTGATACGTGTATATTGGCAAATCCAACAAGTGCTGCGCAATTAAGAACACCAAAGGCTTCCGAATCTTCAGTCCGAGGAAGTAATACGTAGTTTATCACTTATTATCAGCGAACGGTTCGGACGCATCCTGCTACAGTACGGTAGTTCAAAAATGTCTCATGAACGCAAGCGTTTAAAGCTAAAGGAAAACTTGACATTATTAAGGAATGTGAAAAAACATCTTTGACAGTTCGAGATGCAGCAACTAAGTTTGGTGTTGGTAAAACAGAAATAAGTCAAATTTTTAGTTTAAACGAGAACTGTTGAACTGTTGGTTGGAAAATGGAAATCTAGAAAGTAAAAGGAAGTTTCCAAAAACCGAGGGACCAGTAATCGATTAAGCTACATATGAATGGGTGTGTTTAATATGAGCAAGAGATAATAAAATACAAGTTTCGGGTCCGATAATTCAAAGAAAGGCGTCTGAAATTGCTAAAGAAAAGGGTTTTGTAAACTTGCATATTCTGCCATCCATAAGATGCCTTGATAAATTTCGGAAACGGTAATAAATTTCCTACAAAAATGCGTCAGGAGAAGCTGGATCGGTGAGTATGGGAGAAGTCGAAGACGGGGATATTCTTTTGCAAGATATTATTACGGACTACAGTAAGGAAGATATTCATAATCTTGATGAAACCGGAATCTTTTATCAACCTTTGCCTATGAAAACGTTTGAACCTATGCCTGATATCAAGTGAACCGGCCTGTGGTATCAAGGAGCCAACGAATCGTTTAACCTTAACCAATATCAGTGCTTTACAGATACACTGGCGTTCAAACAAAAAAGCATGGATGACGAAGGAAACAAAGAGCGAGTGCTTATCAAAATTTGATAATAATATGTGAATAGAAAAGGAATGTGGCTTTATTTTGGAGATGCCACGTCGCATCCTGACTATTTTCAGTGTACTGACACAAAGCTCATATTCTGCCTCCGATACTAAAAATGTTTGCCAGTCTTTATATCAAGGAATCATAACAAGAAATCTTTAAATTCAATACGCGCGCAGGGTGTTGAAACATTTGTTAAATAATGTCGATAACATCGAACAACCGTTCGCTGAAGTATCGAATAAAATTTTGACTGTTCTGGATGCAATCACATGGATTATCATATTCAACAAATAAAATCACGGACGGTTTATTATTATTTTTTTTTAAGTCTGGTTTCCCTAATAAAGACAGCATAATTGTCTCACCGAATCTCAACCCAATGAAGTCGAAGACGAACTTAGTCATCTGGAGAACTTAGTCGTCGCGTTTGGAATAAAGCGCAATGATTTTTTTGGATATACAGTCAATTTGAAACGGAAGAAATATAGACAATCAATTTCATTAAATATAGAGGAGATTGTGATCTTAAGTAAAGTGAATAGAAGTATAGAAGTAATTCATCTTCTTGTGATAAACAAATATTAGGAGATTTCGAATGACCATATTTCGTTTAAGATGCGTAACGTGTAAAGCGGTAATGAAATTGAAAGTTATCGGTCTTAATAAAGTGAGAATACAAACCACAATAATTGGGTTTTTAAAAATTAGTGCCAGTTCAGTTTTTGAAGGTTAGTGTATTTTTAAGTACTAGCCTATACGTGTATAAAATCTGAATACTTTGGAATTACTCTTAGTACAAGTATGTAAGCTTTCATTACTGTAATAAAGTTTAGTTCAATATTTAATTATTTTATACGTTATTAAATATATAATAATAAATACATATTTATAATCATAATATTAATAATACAAATAATAATATAATTATATGCGAATTTAACGTTTAACAACTTAATAGGCTAGTACTTAATAGTAAATTTTTAGAAAACTTCATTTTACTTTTATTCTGGAACCACCCACCAATCCTCTGATACTGTTTTCCGAAAAGCGGAAAATTTCCTCTTTCCCGATGCTGTCCGTTATAGAGAGGTTATACTGAATTTACAATGTTTCGCCATCGCTTACGAGCTATCACTTGATACTCTTATACTAAATGTATTAATAAACTACAACATAATTAAAATAATAGGTCGAATTAAGTAAAAATTATCTTCAGGAATAAAAAAGATTTTTTTTTATCTTGAATTGTTTTTACTTGACTGATCCTGGTTTATGTGATAACACGGTTACAAATGATTACTTCTGTAAACCTCAAAGGACTGAAGTGTCGAGAACCTCTTACGGGATTTCCTCTGATTACCTTGAGACAATTAAACCAATATATACATTTTACTTTTACTTTTAATATCGATCGGTTAGTTGATTTGACGCCTCCCTTTGTCAACATTGTCAACGTCAGTCTGACTCTTGATAGACGCCCCTTTGTTAATGTAAAACCAATAAGCCAATTGGTCCAAGAGTATACGCATGAAGGTCAACACGTGTTTCAGGTCAGAATACACGTGTCTCAGTTTTCCTTTTGCCAACCAAAAGCGGATTTTACCCAACCGCAGCATCCTGTCGTTAACGCTTCTTTGTTTGAGCGTTAACGCTCCTTTATTTAAGCGTTGACTACTGATGCGTTTATGACTGTATAATTGAATATACGTCAATTGTGGATTTTTCACTTATCATTTTCTCATGGGGTTGGGATCATCTCAGCTCCAGATCCCAATAAGTGCTCGAGCTCCCTTGGCCAAGCATCGTCAGTTGTATTCTTGTCTTCCGACGAGGGGCCTGCCTGTTAGGCCTACTATCTCTCAGATGATTAATCTGTAAATGTTCTCAGACCACTGTACTGTACAATACACCATGGGCTACAGTCACTTCACTGTTTGTGAGTGACTTGGAGGTAGTTCATCTTGCACGTCAAATGTATATAGTCTTCTTTTTAATCTAATATAAATATACATTAACGTGGAGTTTATAAAGTGTTATGACCTAGAAATTACTAAAGTTTCCGTTCATAGGAAAGTGGAGTATTTGGCCGAATTTAGGTATAGAACAAATGTGAACTGTAAATAGTAAACAAGACACTTTCAATATGAACTGTAAATAGCAACTGGGGCACTTTCCACCAGTGAGCCAAAAGTAAAACAAATCCTATTTCTTTTATGAATTTGCTAACTGCTATAATTTTTATTGTTCGACTAAGCTTTTCGTCATCACTGACATCTTCAGGTCGTTTTAGACCTGAAGATGTTTAGGTTGTTTAAGACCTGAAGATGTCAGTGATGACGAAAAGCTTAGTCGAACAATAAAAATTATAGCAGTTAGCAAATTCATAAAAGAAATAGTAAGGATGGCTGCTAATTTAAACAATACGAAGAATAAAACAAATCCATCAAAACAAGCTAAAGGTCATAGTTTCTCTCTCCCTTCAATGTATAAAAGAGCCAGTGTCAACTGTAAATTCATCAGTCTCGATAGACTGCATAAACGGTATATAGTTAATCAGTATCGTTAGGCTGCAGAATTAGTGGTAGACTACAATTAGAGTCAAAATATTATTTAACTTCATTAGTAAGGTTGCTGAGAAACTAGAGGAATTATTGTAACAATATATTGTAACATTACATTTGGCATAGCTTGATATCGTACCAGATTTAATGAAGATCATGGATAAGAAACTTAACAAGAAGAAACATATCTTTTAAAAATGATAGTGAAGATGAAAAAATGACAAATTTAAACTGACTTAGACTATAACTGACTGTACCCAAATTAATGTTTAGGTAAAGTTATGGAAAATACCCAGATGATGAGATAAAATTCGACCAATTACAATAATAATACTTACGAAGCCAGACAGCATTATGGACCATTACTATCAGTAAACAAATTGTTTTGTTAAATGTATCTTACGATATAAAAATAATCAAAATACAAATTGAGGGATAATAGGCCCAAATACACAATAGAATGTAAAAAAAAAAATATACTAGCAAAATATTAACTATCCAATATAATTGAATAATACAAGAACACAATCATTATAGATACATGGAAACATACGGTACAATTAAAATAGTGTGATTAATGGTGGACCTAATGTTATAAAATAGAAAGATATAAAATCATTATTAAATGATTAAACTTTTTCTTTTAATCCATGTTTTTCCATGAATACGAAATATATAAGGCTTACAAAAATAAAAAACAGAAGAAGTCATCCTTAACGATCAGTTGAATTTCCAGTCAAATTATACGACACAGCGATAAGAATACAGAACAAGGTCCATAGTGCACGACATATAACAACATGAACACTGCAGTCGACTATAGCATGTCGTGGTGCGCACCACCGGTATCGCGTGTGTCTCAAGTTTGGGTATTTTATGTGTGTTTTTTATGTTTATATTATATTTATTGTTATGTGTAAGATTGTATATACAGTGTTTTTAATATTTTAACGGTCGACGAACTTCAACAAGGGATATTCCTGATGATGGGGCATATGTCCCGAAACGCGTTGAATTAAATATAGAGAAAAGGCCACCAGACGGACAAGAAAAAGGTAAACTATTTTACTAATTATTTTTCTTTTAATGTTCGAAAGTAAGAATAAAGTTGTGTTTATGTTATTTATAGTTTTGTTAAGTAATGAGTGGATGACATGTCTTATGCAGGATTTATGTAACCAGGCATATACAGATTGTTTGATCACAAAATGTGAATTATGTTTTTTATAATGTTCCAGTAATAATTATTGTTGTAATTTTAAATAATAATACTAATAGAGTTATAGGGAGTAGTTTTGATGGTAGTTTTGCATAGTTAATAGGTGTTACAATAACAGAAAATAGAAATTTAACATGTCAAGACCTAGGCCTATAAAAACTTTGGAATTTTGTAACTTTTAGGAAATACATTTAGAATTTTATAAAACAAATGTTGTAATATGGATAGGTTTATAATTAGTAGCATACACAGTAAATATGGAATCGAAATAATCAGTTTTAAATTATTTAAGAAAATTCTAATAGCAAAAATGTAACATCACAATTTCTTAAGCAAAAATAGGCATGTTTGGTGTCTATGTGTCACAAATGTTAAGACCAAAATAATGATGCTATTAGTTTTAAATTGCCAAACAAAGTTATACTAATTTAAAAGTTTTGGCCAAATTCATGTAATAAAATAATGAATTTGTATGACAGTGTATATCTTAATCAACCAACCAGATTTCAAGTTTTACCTTAGCAACCGAAAATTCATATAAATAAAATAAGGACTTCTTTAACAACCATCATTGAAGACAGACGCGTTTTTATAATGTCTTAGCTAATTATATTTTAAATAGAGTAAACCTATACCAAACATAGTAAACGAAGCAGGACAGTTATTGAAGAACATTAGAGGAACCCAAGAATAACAAGACACCAATTCGGAAGAATTCAAATCCAGGAAGAAGAATTAAAGAAGATTTGGACCCCATCTTCGTCCTAAACGCATAAAAGAAGAGGATCTGGGTGAATCTGTATGATTTTATAACCTTATTTAACAACAACACCCACACATGAGCACACGAACCACTTAGAAAACTAAACAATAAAAAACCACATACACTATAATACAGCAACACTAAAGAACACTTGAAGATAACGCAAATTGATTATTATACCTTTTGAATACCAAAAACCTGAACGGCAACTAATAAATATCTAAAACTGTTCATAACCTAGAACTGTGGACAACACACACTCGACTACTAGTTTGCACTATAAACATCAAAACCTTTTTATATCCTTATCTTGTAAAGTTTGTATTTTGATTTTAAGAGTTGTATTAATTGTTTAACCATAATATTCGGACCGAATACGCCCTGAGATTATTTTATTTAATAGAATAAAAACAACGAGCATCATTATCGTGGTTGATTCCAGTATAGTTATTAGTTACTACCAACTTATGAACAAAGACGACATAATTTTGTCACAATTTGTATTAAAATAAAGAAAAAAGAGAAACGTAATTGATCAATTCTTTTGAATAAAGATTGATTAAAGGAGTACGTCTGTTTGGTTTTAATTTTACATTATTATTACTGTTTTAATTAAAAGATATGATAACACAGCAAAGCGGACGGAGCGGCAGTTGGCAGCTCCGAATTACGTCATTGGTACAACAGTAAACAAATATATACTAATAAAATTAATTGTTATAAATTGGCGAACCAACGCGTGAGGCAATAAATTAAAATATAATTTATAATCAAACAACAAAAACTAAACGAAAATGAGAAAGCGAGAAACATCGCGCAAACGGGCGGCTGAAACCGAGAAAGAAGCGAATTAAACATTGAAGACAAGGAAGCAACACCGGTTGAGGAAGTAGAAACTATAATAAGGAAGGCTCAGAAGAAACAACCAGAAGAACCCACACAAACAGAAAGCGAGAAGACGCAAGAAATGATTAAACGTATGATGGAATTAGTGCAGGAAACTGGTAAGAAAACGGAGGAATTAATGCAGGAAACTGGTAAGAAAACGGAGGAGAGTAATAAGAAACTAATATGGACGAAAAGATGGAGGAATTGAAAAAGGACACTAAACAGTCTGTGGAGGAAATAAAGAGTGATAATAAACAGACAAAGGAGGAATTGAGCCGAGAATTGAAAGAGAATAGCAGGAAAATGGAAGAGAAAATAGACGAAAATAATAGAGCATTGAGGGAAGAATTGAAGAGAAACCATGAAAAAATTGGATGAACACAAAGTGTCATTAAAAGAAGAGTGGAATAACAAGATGGAAATTAATAACCGGCAATTGCAGGAAGAATGGGACAAGAAGCTAGAAGAACCGGTGACCGAAATTAAAAGGGTAGAATTCGAAAGTGTGAGCGGATGAACCAAGAGATACTGAGCGTCCGGGAAGAAACGAATGGACGAATAGAAAATATACAAACCAACCAAGCAGTGATGGGAGAAAGATTAGAAAGCATAGGTACTAGTCTTAGTCGGGTACAAGACCAAACAACTGCCCATAGAGATGAAATCAACTCTCTAAGAAACAGACAATGTACCGGTGCCCATACCGCATGTGAGGAAAACCGAGAAGTTATCGACTTCCAGAATTATAGAAAAAACCCCATGCTATTCCTAGAACGGGTAGAAGAAAAAATAGCAAAAACCGGAGAAGACAGATGGGTTGTAATTAGAAGTATGCTGGACGAAATGTTCAGAAAGTCTATGATAATTGGTGGACGGCGATGCGGCCGAATATACAAAATTTTCAAGAATTTAAAAGACAATTTAAATCCAAATACTGGTCTGATGCCACACAACACATGATAAGAAGTGACATAGGATTGGGCCGATATGACCTACACGGCAAACAAACTCCGACCGCATACTTTCTGGGTAAGATTAACATAGCCAGACATTTAGAGCCTGCAATTCCTACTGAATGTTTAGTGAGGCTATTGGCTTATCACTATGGTGGAGAAATTACGAGAGGCCGAATAAACGGACGGATACAAACCGTTGAGGAGATGTCGGCCTTGTTAGCGGAAATGGAACAAGAGAAGAGCTTTCTCCAATACAGACGAAGGAGCGACGAGATGGATAGAAATAATGGTCCCCGCGACGCCTGATATGAAAACAACGGGAATAGACCAAATAATAATAATTACAACAACAACAACGGTAACCACTATCAACGTAGTTACCAAAATAATAATAACAATAACAACTATCCACGGAATAATGCGATGAATAATAACAACAATCACTATTACCGTAGCTCTCCTACGAATAATAATAACGGATACCAGCGTGCCAATGATAGAGACAATCATTACCAGAACAACCGAGGTCATCAAAACAATTACGATAACCGATACAGACAAAATAATAATGGCAAGTATAACAACCAAAACCAAACATATCGAAGGCATGTGAATTATGTAAGCACCGAAGATAGAGATATGGGAAGACGTTCGTACCAGGGACGAATAAATTATAATGGGAACCGGGAGAGAAATTTTCAGGAGGAAAATAACCAACGCTACCGGGATGAACATAGGCGTAGTAGGAGCTGCGACGATGACAGGAGTAACAGAAACATAGTGACGTTCAATAATAACGCCATTGAGATACAAGAATTACAGAATAGAGACAGACCCGGTCAACCAGACAACAGGACCGAGGAGATCAGCCCTGATTTAAACGGACCGCGGCAGTGAGAAACCAACAGGTCTCATCACTGAACCGACAATTTGGGTACTTACTAGGACGAGACAAAACGACTGACAATACCATTACAATAGTACATAATCATTTTTTAAAAAATGTGAGAGAAGAATTGCTAAACGAAGATACAATAACGAACAATAATTCGAATAATGAGATTGCCTATATTATCGCCCAAGTGAATGGACTAGACACAAGATTCATGATAGATACAGGCGCAAACGTGTCGTTAATCGATAACAACGAATACCACAAAATTCAAAAATTTAGTAAGATCATCTTACCGACTCTACCAATCCAGAATATAATTTTAATTGGAGCCACCGGAAGGCAAAACAAGTCAATAAGAAAACAGGTATCATTACAGTGACCAGCGGAAATATAGTTATACCTATGATTTTTCTAATAGCCAGTAACCTACCATTTAATCTACTAATAGGCTGTGATATTTTGAGAAAATACTCAGCAATAATTGACATGAAACGGACCATATGTTGTTGTAAAAACAATAACAACAATACTTATGTAATCAGTGATGTGGAGACGAAGAAGATTAAGGGAACATACAAGCAAGTTTCCTTAAAAATGTATTATGAAGCCAAGTAAAACCATTTTTGAATAGATCTCAAAATTCAAACAAATAGTAAGGACAACTTACAGTACATTTTGATAATGTTATTTTGGATCAAGTGAATAAACGAATTTGAATAGATCTCAAAATTCAAACAAATAGTAAGGACAACTTACAGTTCATTTTGGTAATGTTATTTTGGATCAAGTGAATAAACGAATTTGAATAAATCTCAAAATTCAAACAAATAGTAAGGACAACTTACAGTACATTTTGATAATGTTATTTTGGATCAAGTGAATAAACGAATTTGAATAAATCTCAAAATTCAAACAAATAGTAAGGACAACTTACAGTACATTTTGATAATGTTATTTTGGATCAAGGGAATAAACGAATTTGAATAAATTTCAAAATTCTAAACGAAATAAGCACCTCTTATTAAAGTATTATTTGGATATAAAAGAAAGAGAAAACATCCATGAATCAGAAGAAACCAAAGTATTATAAAATGAATAAGAAAAGATAAATGTAGACAATCGACGATGAAAATAAGACGAGACTAGAAACGAAATTACTAAAAATAACTAACAGCTATCATGATTGTGAGAGAATCAACAACAACTATAGATACAGATACTTGTTACGTTTTAATTGAATAAAGATAGTGAATGAAAAATGAAGATTAAGCAGTACTGATAAAGAAGGAAAGAAGATAGTACCAATTAAAAATAATAAAAAAATTAAATAAAAAATGTTATTAATATCGCCACAAGGAAATGAACATCTGAAGGAATCATTGGAAAGAAATATTTAGATCTGAGAATTTAAGCTGAGTGAACCATCCCAAGAATATATTATTATATTATTTTTATTTGATTTAGTTGTGAATAGACTAGTTATTATTAAATGTGATTGACTGATGAGATAGCCAGCAATCGATATTATTGATGTATTATGTATTATAAGGACAGCGGGGTATTAGGTCAAGAGAGCCCCCCGACTGATTCCAAGATATATGTGATAATGATTAATTTGTTAGGGAGGTAACATGTTCCAGGGATAGAACACTTATAATTAAAGACAAGTATACCAGATCATAAAAAGGATAACAAGTGCTAATATGGAAGATAAGATAATTGATAATTTCAACAAAATATATTATTTTATTAAAATAATCAAATTTGGTGGCAGGGTGTTATGTAACATTACATTTGGCATAACTTGATATCGTACCAGATTTAATGAAGATCGTGGATAAGAAACTTAACAAGAAGAAACATATCTTTTAAAAATGATAGTGAAGATGAATAAATGACAAATTTAAACTGACTTAGACTATAACTGACCGTACCCAAATTAATGTTTAGGTAAAGTGATGGAAAATACCCAGATGATGAGATGGACCTAATGTTATAAAATAGAAAGATATAAAATCATTATTAAATGATTAAACTTTTTCTTTTAATGTTCGAAAGTAAGAATAAAGTTGTGTTTATGTTATTTATAGTTTTGTTAAGTAAGGAGTGGATTAAGTCTTATGCAAGATTTATGTAACCAGGCATATACAGATTGTTTGATCACAAAATGTGAATTATGTTTTTTATAATGTTCCAGTAATAATTATTGTTGTAATTTTAAATAATAATACTAATAGATCCTTAAATTTTTAGTGACCGTCAATCAAAGAATGTTTTAGTGGATGGTTAGTGAGGATCGGTCAATAATACAACTTTTAGTTATTTTGCGTCGACGTTTCGACAATATATGTTTCATACTATAATTTGCTCGCTTTCTTAAAGATAATTTGAAGATGTCAACAAACTATCATAAGTCTTCACATATAAAATGATACATACATACGCACGCACACACTCACATCACCAACACGTTTACCCAAATATTTAATTGTTTCGTTATGTTTGATATTTCTATTGTATTTCATACACAGGTCCTGAAGATGACAATAAATATTGTCGAAACGGCGACGCAAAATAACTAAAAGTTGTATTATCGACCGATCCTCACTAACCATCCACTAAAATACTAATAGAGTTATAGGGAGTAGTTTTGATGGTAGTTGCATAGTTAAAAGGTGCTACAATAACAGAAAATAGAAATTTAACCTAGGCCTATAAAAACTTTGGAATTTTGTAAATTTTAGGAAATACATTTAGAATTTTATAAAACAAATGTTGTAATATGGATAGGTTTATAATTAATAGTATACACAGTAAATATGGAATCGAAATAATCAGTTTTAAATTATTTAAGAAAATTCTAATAGCAAAAATGTAACATCACAATTTCTTAAGCAAAAATAGGCATGTTTGGTGTCTATGTGTCACAAATGTTAAGACCAAAATAATGATGCTATTAGTTTTAAATTGCCAAACAAAGTTATACTAATTTAAAAGTTTTGGCCAAATTCATGTACTAAAATAATGAATTTGTATGACAATGTATATCTGAATCAACCAACCAGATTTCAAGTTTTACCTTAGCAACCGAAAATTCATATAAATAAAATAAGGACTTCTTTAACAACCATCATTGAAGACAGACGCGTTTTTATAATGTCTTAACTAATTATATTTTAAATAGAGTAAACCTATACCAAACATAGTAAACGAAGCAGGACAGTTATTGAAGAACATTAGAGGAACCCAAGAATAACAAGACACCAATTCGGAAGAATTCAAATCCAGGAAGAAGAATTAAAGAAGATTTGGACCCCATCTTCGTCCTAAACGCATAAAAGAAGAGGATCTGGGTGAATCTGTATAATTTTATAACCTTATTTAACAACAACACCCACACATGAGCACACGAACCACTTAGAAAACTAAACAATAAAAAACCACATACACTATAATACAGCAACACTAAAGAACACTTGAAGATAACGCAAATTGATTATTACACCTTTTGAATACCAAAAACCTGAACGGCAACTAATAAATATCTAAAACTGTTCATAACCTAGAACTGTGGACAACACACACTCGACTACTAGTTTGCACTATAAACATCAAAACCTTTTTATATCCTTATCTTGTAAAGTTTGTATTTTGATTTTAAGAGTTGTATTAATTGTTTAACCATAATGTTCGGACCGAATACGCCCTGAGATTATTTTATTTAATAGAATAAAAACAACGAGCATCATTATCGTGGTTGATTCCAGTATAGTTATTAGTTACTACCAACTTATGAACAAAGACGACATAATTTTGTCACAATTTGTATTAAAATAAAGAAAAAAGAGAAACGTAATTGATCAATTCTTTTGAATAAAGATTGATTAAAGGAGTACGTCTGTTTGGTTTTAATTTTACATTATTATTACTGTTTTAATTAAAAGATATGATAACACAGCAAAGCGGACGGAGCGGCAGTTGGCAGCTCCGAATTACGTCATTGGTACAACAGTAAACAAATATATACTAATAAAATTAATTGTTATAAATTGGCGAACCAACGCGTGAGGCAATAAATTAAAATATAATTTATAATCAAACAACAAAAACTAAACGAAAATGAGAAAGCGAGAAACATCGCGCAAACGGGCGGCTGAAACCGAGAAAGAAGCGAATTAAACATTGAAGACAAGGAAGCAATACCGGTTGAGGAAGTAGAAACTATAATAAGGAAGGCTCAGAAGAAACAACCAGAAGAACCCACACAAACAGAAAGCGAGAAGACGCAAGAAATGATTAAACGTATGATGGAATTAATGCAGGAAACTGGTAAGAAAACGGAGGAATTAATGCAGGAAACTGGTAAGAAAACGGAGGAGAGTAATAAGAAACTAATATGGACGAAAAGATGGAGGAATTGAAAAAGGACACTAAACAGTCTGTGGAGGAAATAAAGAGTGATAATAAACAGACAAAGGAGGAATTGAGCCGAGAATTGAAAGAGAATAGCAGGAAAATGGAAGAGAAAATAGACGAAAATAATAGAGCATTGAGGGAAGAATTGAAGAGAAACCATGAAAAAATTGGATGAACACAAAGTGTCATTAAAAGAAGAGTGGAATAACAAGATGGAAATTAATAACCGGCAATTGCAGGAAGAATGGGACAAGAAGCTAGAAGAACCGGTGACCGAAATTAAAAGGGTAGAATTCGAGACCAAGGAAAAGTGTGAGCGGATGAACCAAGAGATACTGAGCGTCCGGGAAGAAACGAATGGACGAATAGAAAATATACAAACCAACCAAGCAGTGATGGGAGAAAGATTAGAAAGCATAGGTACTAGTCTTAGTCGGGTACAAGACCAAACAACTGCCCATAGAGATGAAATCAACTCTCTAAGAAACAGACAATGTACCGGTGCCCATACCGCATGTGAGGAAAACCGAGAAGTTATCGACTTCCAGAATTATAGAAAAAACCTCATGCTATTCCTAGAACGGGTAGAAGAAAAAATAGCAAAAACCGGAGAAGACAGATGGGTTGTAATTAGAAGTATGCTGGACGAAATGTTCAGAAAGTCTATGATAATTGGTGGACGGCGATGCGGCCGAATATACAAAATTTTCAAGAATTTAAAAGACAATTTAAATCCAAATACTGGTCTGATGCCACACAACACATGATAAGAAGTGACATAGGATTGGGCCGATATGACCTACACGGCAAACAAACTCCGACCGCATACTTTCTGGGTAAGATTAACATAGCCAGACATTTAGAGCCTGCAATTCCTACTGAATGTTTACTGACGTAATGTTTACTGAAAGAACTATGACGTAGAATCTTGACATGGTGGGACAGTATTTTCCAAGAAAATCAAAAACTGACCAATCTCGAAATGAAGTAGGCGTGAAGCGCGCCAGAGACAAAATTTTGAGTAGGGACGAATTAATAAAAACTATCTGCCCAACACAGAGGGAGGCAGTGATACTCAATTTTTAGACAGTCTACACTCAATTTTTGAAACAGATATACTAAAGTTTTACAGTCAGAATTTTCAGACAGTTTACATCCAAAATATCAAGTAGTTTAACTTCAAGTGCGAGAGACGGTATATCATAAACTTTCAATTGTTTACTCAAATCATTCGGAGTTAGTAATTATTCAAAGTTCAGAAGAGTACATTAAACGGCGGAATGCTAACTCGAGTTCGGAAGTTAGATCGGTAACAAGTAACTTAAAAGACTTAATAATACATTCATATCGCGGTAGTGATACTTTACCGGTGTGCGCAGTAACGGACTTAGTAAAATTTACACCAAGTGAACAATCAGACCGTTACACCAACAGACAGCATCACTTAACGATATACAAATTATTTGAACTTAATATTGTGTACGACACATTATCAACAACATAATGAACACGAAACATTAAACAAACTAATAAATTATATGAACGTTTAATGATATTGACTTTAAAACGAACTCACAGCATACACAGTAAGATGAAACATTGATTGAACACTGAACTCCAATTACTCACACATATACAAACGCCTACGCGAGTGATCGGAAGAATAAAGTGTTAAGTGGTTGTGATAAAGCAGCATCCGACGGAATGTGTCTACGAGCCATCTCCATCACCAGAACGAGACTTCGTCAACAACTAATGGATATTCAATAACCAAGTAACCATTACTATTAATTATTTCTAATTAATAACTTCTACTGACCTGGTTTCTTTCAAAGAATTCACACCTGAGAAAATTATTAAGAAAAGTAATGAATAAATCTGAATAAAGTAGTTAATGAACGTATAAACAAAAGCTTATTTGGGATTTAATGAACGCATTAAATAAGTAGAATATTGAATTGTAATATCATTTGATTTATATATGTATGTATGTTTTCTTTGTTTTTCAGCATATGTTGAGACATGTCTTTGTTTATTATAAAATGTGTATGTATTTCAGGTACAGCGACGTAACCTATGTACTATTATAATATGTTATGAGTGATAATTAAACTAGTATTTTAGTTGATCATAATATGCGTTCATTATTACCAATGCAACCCAAATATTAACCTATAGTTTGAAGGAATACAAATAGATTTTAAGAGTTTCTTGTGTTCAATTAAATAAATGAATCGATGACTACCATCTATTAAATGATATCACGTATGTGTTGATGAGCATAGATAGTCAGAGTCATAGATAAGATTCAAGTATACACATACATGTAAGAGATCGTTAAATTTTGTATTTAAGAGCAACACAATAACAATATTAATTACCACAAGTGTGATTTTACGTTTACTACACATTTGCATAAATTGACATTTATAATTTACCACTAATCAAATATGCAAATAAAAGTTATAAATTAACATTTATAAATGGCGCTTCCAACGCGTAGCATAATAGATTTATAATTTATTGAATTTATAAATGGCGTCCAACTTAAGGGCTAGATACATTTGAGAAATTATTAAATTTACATATAATAATTAACCCATTTATTTATTTTATAAATGGCGCCTATTCGCACGGCATGATACGTATTAACAAAGATTGTTAACACGTACAGCTTAGGTAAAGAACAGGCAGTAGAAGTAGTAGAGAAAGTAGTGTCATAGAAGTAGAAGTAAGATAAGTGTTATTAATGTAAGTCAGTTTGAATGATTACGCGTAGTAGGGCAAAAATGGCGAGCAATTCAGACAGTGTAGAATTTGACATTAATAACCAATTAGGCGCAGTAAATACAGAGGACAATACTATACCTAGTGAACCAAGTAGTGTGGTAGAGAGTCCAGAAGATAGGGCGCGAGGACAGACATCAAAACCAGAAGATGGAACTCTACAAATGTTGATGGAGTTTATGCGTCAACAGAGAGAGAAACAAGAAGAAAGTAATAGAAGACTAGAAGAGAGTTTTAGAAGACGAGAAGAGAGGTTTAGAAGGATCAATGAGAATTTAGATAAACAATTAGAAAAACTTGACAAAAGTTTAGATAGTTATACAAAAGAGTTGACGCTGTGTCGCACAGAGATACGTGGATACACGAATACCTTGAAAGCGGACAGTAACGAAGCCCAGAAGAAGCAAGAAGAAGTGGTGAATGAGAATTACGAAGATGTACGGAAAGTACAAGATACTGATAACACTGTCGATCTTACAGATGTATCAGATATCAAGAAATTATCAACTGTGGGATCTAATGCGAATGTCATTAGCAAACCAAGGAAGAAGTGGATTAAGAAGAGAAATGACTTTGTTTCTCGGTATCTGGCGGTATCGGAGGATGATCCAGACATGGATAGAGATTATAAAAATCTATTACTACTACCAAGTAGAAGGCATAAAAAGCACAAATTAATTAACACGGGAAGAGGTACTGCATCAGTGAATCCTATGATGAAGTATCCAGCCTGTAAAATAAGCATGGATCGGCGAAGTAGTCGAGCTGCATCAATAAGAAGCATGAAGGGAAAGTTTAAAGTTGAAACGAATACCACATGTTATAAAGCTGAAAACCAGTTCACGCAAGCCATGGATGACGTAAAGCGGAAGGACATACAAGATCCGTATGCTTATTCATCATGGACAAGGAACGTTATGAGGAAAAGGAGAGGAAAGAATTTCAATAAACAACTTTAAAATGTTGGAAAGAATCGTGATAGTACTGAGAGGAGAGTACGAGCACTCGAGGTAAGATTTCTTAGAAACTTAAGAAATAAAACTTTGTTATGTAAGTACACGAGGGGTGAACTAATTGTCGAACAACAGTGTTGTACGCAGGCCTGGAAACGACGACATAAGCAGACCGGCGCGTGTTTACTTAGAGAAAGTTATTGGAGAAAACGACAAAAACTACACAACGTGTGCCTAAACAATAGCGAGACGGTTACAAGGGGTTGCCTGAGGCAAGGCAAGCTGTTTAACGTGTATATACCTAAGAGGGGTCGACGCAAAGAAGGGTGCGACACATTTCTCACTCACTTACATAGAAAGAGACAGAGAAGGGTCGTAAATCTTCAAAGTGTAGGTACGGCACATCGTACCAGCGTAACGGGAACGACCGGCCGGCTATTAGGGAAACATGTGACGCAAACCCCTAGGTCAAATACCTTACTGTTTACAAACAAAACCACGTGCGTTAGTGACAGCACAATACGGATGGGACATACAAATATGTCATCATAAATATAACTTGAGAATAAATAAATGAAAAGGTATTAAGAAGGCGAACTTCAGAATATTTGAAAATGTAATGATTAAATCTGAAAACATTGAATAAAATACATTAAATACATTGGTTATATGAAAATGCATAAACCAAAGATGGTAATTAGTGATGAATAGTGATGAATGAAGAGTGGGAGATTAATGGATAAAATAAAACGAAGCTACATGTGTACTCGTTGATTGTAATGATATAGTAATAAATTAGATCTGTGGAAAATTTAATGCCAGACAATTGAAAAAATACTATGAATCAGAGAATTGAAGATGAAGGAAGAGGAAGAAATTGAAGAAGATGTCTTAAGAAGTTAGCAGATGCTGATGAATCATCCGCGTTAGGGTAATTGACGCGATGATATCATTCAAGCTGGCTTAACCAAGAAAGTTATGTACTTTAATTGTTGAAACAAACATAAAAATGTATTTAGTCAATTAAGCACTAATTAAATGTTAGATAATAAGATAAATTAACATTTAGTGTGACATTTTATAAAAATATTGCAGTGAATGCAAAGGACATTTTAATTGCTATTATTTGATTTATATGGTAATAAGTTACAAGAAAAAAAAAATGGACACTTAAAATCAAATAAGTGATAATATTCAAAGAACTAGATAGTGAATGAACTTTATTAATGTGAGTGTATGTAATTAGTAGGCTAGGATTGTAAATGGTGCTATCATGAAGTAGGTAAATCATTGAAACTAAATGTAATACGTGTATGTAAATTATTAAAATAATCACAATTAACGTAGCGATTGTGTCAATTAACAATCTAGTTTTGAAGTAACAGTTTAAAAGATTTTATTGGTAAGATCATTAGTAATGCACAAAGGTGTATATGTATAGGAGATTTTCTTTGATGTCATGTAAAGGTTACATTGAACCGCTTAACTGTTTGATAATACCTTGTGAGTATGATATTTTAGAAGGTAAAATTTTATTCAATTGATGAAATTATTTAATTGCTTATGGAATTTATGATTTGTCTTATAAGTATAAAGATAAGGTATTTATATGTAAATACGATAATGTGAAATGCGTTCAGCTATCCCAAATAGCTAGCAATAAATTCAGAGAACCGATTAAAACCAAAAGGGGGTGTACCACTGGTAATATAAGCTTTTGAAAGTAGGTTATTGTGTATACCTTCCCCTGAAGAAGATGGACACGGCGAGGCGACGTACAGGGCGCAGAATTTAGATTTGAGTTGTTCCCAGAGGTCACATCGTCAAATCGAAATTGAGGACACTGTAACGAGCAGAAAATTTTAAAAATTTTTAAATTTTCACCTCGGCAGAGTACGTTCACACGAGGCAGTGTCAACGACTTATGGTGGAGCAATAAATAAGGAGTAATGAGAAGGTGTCAGTGAAGCGTTGCTGACTTGACAATAGAAACACATTAAGTTCAATCCAACTATAGAATTTGGTGGCGTAAGATGACAGGGAAAGTTTCGTCCAGAATTATTGCTCTCCGCAGCTGTAACAAAGTAAGTAAGGACATTCACACCCGTACCGAGAATTGTAGCAGATGTTGACTATGTTACGTCAGTAGACGATAAGCGACAAAAACGAGTGAGACTCCATACTACAATGAAACGGATGCGCTGCACCTTAAGAAACAATACTGGAAGATAGGCTGACAAAGACTACAGTCATGTTACGCAGCTGGAGGTATCGTCTAATTGACAGACAAGAATTTACGAAGGGAAAGTTTGGGTGACTTCAACGACCAGCAGATGTTCGAAATTAGTAATAGCCAGAAAAAAGGGGTTAGAGCATAGAACAATACGCCAGGGAGACTGTAAGTACAGATAATGGGAATCTATAGAAACGCAGAGTTTACTCAGACAATAGGCTGATAGACAAGTGTTTAATAGCCGTAGTTTCTTCGAAGCGGGTCAACGATCGTCAGGGCAGAAATCAGGGAGACCTAAGGACCTATCAGAGGCCTTCAGCCAGCGAGAAATTTGATGGTGAGGGGTGTTTCCATAGCAACTGAAACGAAGAACCTATCGGAAGAACTATGACGTAGAATCTTGACATGGTGGGACAGTATTTTCGAAGAAAATCAAAAACTGACCAATCTCGAAATGAAGTAGGCGTGAAGCGCGCCAGAGACAAAATTTTGAGTAGGGACGAATTAATAAAAACTATCTGCCCAAGACAGAGGGAGGCAGTGATACTCAATTTTTAGACAGTCTACACTCAATTTTTGAAACAGATATACTAAAGTTTTACAGTCAGAATTTTCAGACAGTTTACATCCAAAATATCAAGTAGTTTAACTTCAAGTGCGAGAGACGGTATATCATAAACTTTCAATTGTTTACTCAAATCATTCGGAGTTAGTAATTATTCAAAGTTCAGAAGAGTACATTAAACGGCGGAATGCTAACTCGAGTTCGGAAGTTAGATCGGTAACAAGTAACTTAAAAGACTTAATAATACATTCATATCGCGGTAGTTATACTTTACCGGTGTGCGCAGTAACGGACTTAGTAAAATTTACACCAAGTGAACAATCAGACCGTTACACCAACAGACAGCATCACTTAACGATATACAAATTATTTGAACTTAATATTGTGTACGACACATTATCAACAACATAATGAACACGAAACATTAAACAAACTAATAAATTATATAAACGTTTAATGAAGCGGCGACAAATGGAACTAGACAGGTATATTGACTTTAAAACGAACTCACAGCATACACAGTAAGATGAAACATTGATTGAACACTGAACTCCAATTACTCACACATATACAAACGCCTACGCGAGTGATCGGAAGAATAAAGTGTTAAGTGGTTGTGATAAAGCAGCATCCGACGGAATGTGTCTACGAGCCATCTCCATCACCAGAACGAGACTTCGTCAACAACTAATGGATATTCAATAACCAAGTAACCATTACTATTAATTATTTCTAATTAATAACTTCTACTGACCTGGTTTCTTTCAAAGAATTCACACCTGAGAAAATTATTAAGAAAAGTAATGAATAAATCTGAATAAAGTAGTTAATGAACGTATAAACAAAAGCTTATTTGGGATTTAATGAACGCATTAAATAAGTAGAATATTGAATTGTAATATCATTTGATTTATATATGTATGTATGTTTTCTTTGTTTTTCAGCATATATTGAGACATGTCTTTGTTTATTATAAAATGTGTATGTATTTCAGGTACAGCGACGTAACCTATGTACTATTATAATATGTTATGAGTGATAATTAAACTAGTATTTTAGTTGATCATAATATGCGTTCATTATTACCAATGCAACCCAAATATTAACCTATAGTTTGAAGGAATACAAATATATTTTAAGAGTTTCTTGTGTTCAATTAAATAAATGAATCGATGACTACCATCTATTAAATGATATCACGTATGTGTTGATGAGCATAGATAGTCAGAGTCATAGATAAGATTCAAGTATACACATACATGTAAGAGATCGTTAAATTTTGTATTTAAGAGCAACACAATAACAATATTAATTACCACAAGTGTGATTTTACGTTTACTACACATTTGCATAAATTGACATTTATAATTTACCACTAATCAAATATGCAAATAAAAGTTATAAATTAACATTTATAAATGGCGCTTCCAACGCGTAGCATAATAGATTTATAATTTATTGAATTTATAAGTCATTATAAAATATATATTATATACTCGTATATCAAGAAACGAACTGTAGCAGAAAGTGTTTGAATACGGTATATATATATTGCAACAATACATATATTTGCATATTTACCCAGGGCGGTATGTTTGTAAATATTTAGCATAGAAAATATATGATGAACAGTTCTTAACAATATTATGCAGGCTAGGAATTGTCAGAAAGCGTACACCTGCCTCGCGAGTGAATACAGCGCTTGTGTGTTTGTGTGTGTGAACGCAAGCTACGACAGGCAAGAGTCTACGATAGGGTGATGCGTATGAATTCTCTGTAATCAGGTTTTAACCGGATAAAAATAAACTAATTAATACGTTTTAAACCTGTGAACAAAGCCTTACCCCAATTATAAAAATATCATTGCATTAAGGAATGTTTAACGAATATAGTGATGTAAAAGTATTGCAGAAATTTGCAATAATAATGACGCTAAGTCATTTAATGTTAATTAGTAGTGTAATTAAATAGTAATTAATATGTGTTATATGTGAGTGACCAGGAAAAAATTACGTAAACCATGATATCGCTCATGCTACGAGTATGTTTACGAAATTGCTAAAATGAACCAAAAAGTGATTTGTAATTAAAAGGACGTTTTGCACGAAGTGACAATATCCACAAGTCGAAAACAGTCCTGGACTTGTCAGATTGCCGTCCAGTATAAATACCACCGGCAATTTTGGGGCGGTCTCAGAGACTCAAGATATCTTCACACAACGTCACGCTGCTGGTCTGCCGACTGATCGACATCTTTACCACACACACCAAGACTTATGGAGGAACTCTGGACCATCACAAACAACAAACCGTAGAGACATAGAACACAGCGTCAGCATCATCATCATCAAATTCTCAGGATTCAGGACACACACACACGCGCGCAACTGTAACGTCGGCAGTACGCAGGTGATGAATAAACAATTATATTTTTGTTTGTGAAAAGAACTCTCAAAAAGAAACTTATATATGAACAGTAAAGACTTAAAGATTTAAATATAGGCCTAATTACAGTACATAAAGAAAATAATTTAATTTAACAAGAAAATTTAAAAATAGTAATCGTCTGTTATATATTAAAATTTGGGTTTGTCAATAGAAATAAATAGTAGGTTGGAAGTAAATGTTTTATTTTTATTTTATTTATAGCAACAATCAATTTTTTTCTTGAGATTGAATATTATTTTTGTTTGTAAATTAATTGCTATTATTATTTAAAATAATATATATATTATTTTTAATTTGAGTCAAAGTCAGACACACTGAAATAAAAAGGTTTACATAATTTGTTTAACATGTCTGTATATGCTGTCCAGGCAGTGAAGGCGGCTGGAGGGTTAGGAGACCCTTGGCTCACGCACGCACACTGGCAGGCCGCCTAACAATAGACGGGGGACGGCACTTGACCTGTGCTTCTGTCTTTTTAAATACAGTTTACTATAATAAATTAAATTTTGTTATTCTGCTTAATCTTATAGTTTTGGTCGTTCCATTTAATTCAGACTGTGATTTCATTTAAAATAAGTCCAAACACGAAGTTTGTACGACGATTTTCAAATGTTTTACTCTTATTTGTTTATTTTGAAATATTGTGATTGCTAAACTTCTGAGAATTATTTACGCGACTGTTATTAAAAAAATGTTATTATTAAAAACTAAGATTCTGATCATTTAATTTACTTTTCAACTATTTTTCTGATACACTCCCTTTGGATGCCAGAAGCCGGTTAAATGGCCCTATGGTTCATTGTTGGAACTGCTAGCGGCCGATTAAATCGGCCCGTCAAATGACACTGAGAACTGCCAGCGGCCGATCTCGCTGGCTTTTTGTATATTCATCGTAGCGGATGCATTACTTTTAGTATATTTTTATACTACACGTCAAATTAATTCTAAATAGTTAGGCTACTTTACTTTTTTTATACAAGGCTTTAAACTCGAGCTCAAAATTCAACTAAGTATATACTCGGAATTTTAAAATATATAACTTTCTCTCTGCGTTCAAAACTCTGATGCTTATTTTGCAGGCTTGAGACTGCCGATGGCCGCATTAAAAGTTATATACAAGTTTATCAATATTTACAAATTTACAACAATTAAAAATCAAAATTCTAATAAAATATTTACAAAATGTAGCAATTTTGTTGTTTTGCTAAATGTAGCTTGGGTTGAGTGCAACTTTATACTATAGGTGCACAACCAAAATCGTCTTCATCAGTGGTGTCGTCATATTCATCCTCATCGGAGTCATCAGGTGCTAAGTTTACAATCAGTTCCTGAACACTTGCTTCATTTAACCCCTCGTTCCTCCAGTCTTCATCAATCAACTTCTGTACATGGTCGACGTATTTAGTCCACATGTCGGAAGTAAAGTTGACTACAGATTCTCTAAATAGGTTTTCAACATCTGCCAGTTTAAAGGTTGTATTCCTAACCTTTACGTAATGTTTTTAGATTCGCCCAAACCATTTCAATAGGGTTGTAATGACAGTGATAGGGCGGTAGACGAATTACTTTGAAACCCAACTCAGATGCTTTTTTATCGATCACATAGGTAGGCGTTGGTGGCTTATGTAATCGAACTAACGCATATAGTTCCACCTTAAGAAGGTTATCTGGGAAAGGGACACCTCGAGCTTTCAACCAGCTGATCATTTCCGCTTTTGTTGATGACGATGTCGGTGGTTTGTTTAGAATCCTGGAATGATACGGAGCATTGTCCATAACAATAGTTGCTCCTTGAGGAATGGATGGCAGTAATGTATCGAAGAACCATGATTCAAAAACAGTCGCATTCATGTCTTCATGGTAATCTCCTGTCTTCTTAGATTGGAACACAAAAGGGGGAGCGCTAATCCATCCGTTGGAGCCACCAGCATGACAGATGATCAATCGTTTTTATAATAAATAACATTTTTAAAAGTTCGTGCTAGTAAAAAGACAAACAATTATTTCGATAACGTATAACAACTATTATTTCATATATTGTTTATTTGAAATAAAAATATGAGGTTTGAAAATAATCTTTATATCTATATATTAAAATCTGTTACATATGTTGATTAATTTTTTCAGTATTATAACAATAAAGAGGTGGGTCGTCAATCTGCTCTTTATCGAGTATCACAATTGGTGAATCGGAAAAAAAAATTAAAGGGAGTGTCACAGAAAAATAGTTGAAAAATAAATAAGATGATCAGTAACTTAGTTTTTAATAATCATCATTTTTAATAATAGTCGCTTAGATGGTGTTCTAAAGTTTAACAATAATTAACAATAGTTTAAAATAAACAAATAAATGTAAAATATTTGAATATCGCCATAAAAACTTCGTGTTTGGACTTATTTAAAATGAAATTACAGTCTGAATTCAATGTTAAAAGTTAAAAGTCTTAACAATCAAAATTAAAAGTTTAAGCACGACAATAAAATTTAATTTATTGTAGTGGACTGTAACTAAAAAGACAGCAGCGCAGGTCAAAGGCCTGTCCCTGTCTATTGTTAGGCGGCCTGTCAGTGTGTGTGTGTGTGTGTGTGTGTGTGTGTGTGTGTGTGTGTGTGTGTGTGTGTGTGTGTGTGTGAGGGTCTCCTAACCCTCCAGCCTCCTTCACTGCCTGGACAGTGTATAAATGACGGCAGAAAAGGGTCAGAAGCACGTAAAGCTTCCCCCACCACTGGTAGGGAAAAACGTTTGGCGCCAAGTTACCACGTGTACTATACGAGTCTTTCAGTCAGTAATGCACTTGCTTTGACGCCATACAATTATTACATTGTACAATTGTATTATTAATTGGGACAGTTCCAGTTCTACTGAAAGTTTGAGCTTATGAAGATTATATTATTATAACAGTTCATTTTTACTTTTGGAGTATCTCTTAACTAATAAAATATAAAAATCTAGTACCAATCAGGTATATATGTCCATAATGTTACATTTGATGGAACAAATTCTAATATAACAGCAGTAAGAAACTTGGTGCCAGCTGTCCAAAAACGCCTATTTTTATGTAAAACCAAAAAATGTTATGCGCAAAGTTTTTGTTATGTTAGACGCTTGTCACACGTTAAAGTTAGATTGAAAAACTTTAGCTGATAAGGGTACTATAGTGTCTAATCAAGGAATTATAGATTTTAAGTATATTAAAAGATTAAGTAATCTGCAAAAAGAACAAGTTTTAAAGTTTGCTAATAAGTTGTCAGATAATCACATATTTTATGAAAATCAAAAATGAATGTGAAAATGCCACAAACACTAAGGGTAGATGTAGCTGACTCAATACAGTTTTTAATTAACAAACACCTTGTAGAATTTATTGGAGCCAAACCTAACATTGAGTTTATTATAATATTAGATGCCTTGTTTGATTACTGCAACAGTAGGGATCCTTATGGGAAAAACTCTAAAGGCCCCATTAAAAAATTAAATCAGACCGTGACACAAAAATGTTAGAAAATTATTTTAAATATTTCAATGCTCTATATGTTGATGATAGTCCAACATTAAAACATACAAGGAAAACCCTTTGCACTGGGATTTATCACAAATATTCATTCTAGGCCTATATAATATTTAAAAAAAGTTTTATTGGATGAGTTACACTATAGCCTAAGTATATAGCCTACAATTTGTATGACTTACAAACTTTCTCAACACCACTTGGAACTCTTAATTTTTTTTTGTATTAGATCCAGTAGACGACATAATAACAATCCCAGTGTTAAACAATTTCAGTGGGCCTTGAGAAAATTAATATTCAGAAACAGTGTAGGCTACAGGCATCTAAGAAAAGTAATTGTTTAGATTTTGATTTTAATTAATCAAACTTAATCATAGTTTCGCAGAAGTCGAGGAAGATTAAAATGAAACTGATAGTGAAGAAATTAAACATTTTAATGGAATTAGCAATATGGTTAAAGACGTTAGCTCAGAGTATAAGGATAATATCCTGTATTATCTGTGTGGCTTTACTGTAAAAAAAATTGTTTCGAAGTTGAAGTGTGAAGAGTGTAGGTATTAATTTACTGATAACAAATGACAATAACGTTTACTGACTTTTTGTCAAGCCAAAAATTAATTAGAGCATTATCAGATGTGTTAAAGGCCTTAAATTCCTGTAGGCCTATAATTTGTTGATTAGATCTGATAGTGAAATTAATGCCAAAATATTGATTATGTCAGCTTGTAAAATCTTTACCGGCACAGTGTTTAAAAAATATAAAGAACATATTTCACACAATTTTTTTGAAGAAAGCCATGAAATGAAACATGTTTTAAATTAACAAGGACATTAAAAAAAATCTTGTGTTACGATATAGCAAAGGAAAGAACCTCTGTCCGCCAAAAGTTAAATTAATTTCTCTTATTCAATAATGTTTAACATAAGCATGTTTATGTAATTAATATGTAGCTAATTATGTTAAATAAAAAAATTAATGTAAATTAACATTGATATTTTAATATTCTGACTTTAGGTGAGAAGATTAAATTAAGCTAAAAAATAACAATAAACATTTTAATATTTACGTTTCACATCTTTTATTCTTTATTTCCCTACTTTTAATATTTATTCGTCTGAATTGCATTAGTGGCTTCAACATTAAGTGTTCATAAATAACTATTTATGAATGCAAGAGAACTTAGCGATAAACTAAAACAACGTGTCAAAATACTAAAATATTACAGTGAATAAAATGTGTTTATTTTGCAAAAGAACTTATTAAACTCTCTCACTTTGGTGTCACTAATTAATGTCAAAATATGACATATCTATACCATTTAATATAACTATGCTCCAATAAAGCAATAACAGTTAGGCCTATAGCAAAGCAGAAAAAGTCAAGTCTTTGTACAGATATAGTGTATGGCATAACGCAGTGTTCTTGCCCCCCGGGGTGTTAAGAGCGCCGAGCAGCGGTCGGACCGAATTCAGTGAATTCAGCATGCGATCCATATACTGTATTATAAACCTACATCGATGGTGCGCACATACCTAACAGAACTTCCGAACCATATGGTTTAGGAACCTCCGTTCAGAGAACAAAAACAGGTTCAAATGTTTTACAAAAAGGCGAAGACAGTAAGTATGAAGAAATTAAAGCGACAACAGCAGGCAGGGTCAGAGTTCTCAGACAACTGACAGTCTGTAGGATAACAATAATCAAGAAAACAGTAAAACTTCAAATAAGTACAGTAAATTCAGAGACGAAAAATCATAAAGTAATTGACCTAAGGTACTCTGTAAAGTTCGGGTGTGTATTACTAAAAGCTTGAGATTCTAACATAAGAAAAACCAACGCATTATAAATCGTAGATTCAGATAAATGCAAATAGTAACAAAAGAAGCCAAAGAAAGAGGAGAAAAGCAAAGATAGAAATTCTGTAGATATTTACGCGACAACAAAAAATATACTGACGACTCATAGAAATTTTTTATAGTTCAAATTATTGGCGCCCAGGATTTTACTGAGTTATGTTACCCAAAACTAATTATTCCTGATAAAAAATTAATTTATCCGATACACATAAATAAATTTTAAACGAGCCATATAAAGTGGATGTATGAAATTTGTTTACGTGTCACTGCTAACATGCTACCCAATGTAGTAGCCGGAAACACAGCAGGGCGAGGGGCGTGGAGGAGACAGCTTTTGCTGGTTGTAAAAGCAAGCAACAATATTGTAAAGCACAGACGAGTAGCCAGGTAATCTCACATCGTCGAGGGTAGCACGTTGACCTGTAGCAGGTATAAGTCTATTAACGGTTTTCGTCCAAAAGCCTTTTGTGTGCATGTATAAATTATTTCTTTTTCTTCCACCGTCCGATAACTAGGTTTAGCCCATAGACCTACCTAAAATAATGTGGATACCTTGTAACTTTCTGTTGCCGTACAAACACAAAGTGTGTTACTTTAATTTGTTTAAGGTTGGAAACTACTAGTTTTTCTCTTTCACCTGTCTATTTATCTTGCATAGAACCAAGTACAGTAAAGCCTCCCATATCCAAGATGTCACGTAACCTGAGGAAGAATCAGAAGAAATTAAAAAAAAAATGTAGTACTTCATTTTATTGTTATTATTCAATACTGCTGAACCGTTTTACGTATCGTTAATGGTAATGTAGTTGTAAGAAAATCGTTTGTTCTCTGTGTAGCCTACAAATGAGACATAGCCTATATAGATTGCTTTCAGTCAACTAAGCATTGTTATTTTGTTTTTACAAGTTTTAGGAACGTGTATTAGCATGGGTCAACCACAGTAAAATAGTCTGAGCAGTTCGTTGAAGGCTGTTGTATTATGATGCTATTTTCCTTCTTGTCTATAACTGAGGTTGTTGGACAGTGACGTTACTCTAACAGGATTTCAAAGTACGGTTTGCGATTATTTTTTTAAACTGAATTGGCTAATACAGTGTACTTAAATCATTTGTGATATCAGCGAAAATAAAAGAGCAATTACAATCGAAAAACCATGTTCAGGGGATAAAAAGACGAATGAAACGTGATCGGGCATGGATGAATGTTGAGAATTTACTAGAAAACTCTACATTCAATTTTAAGTAAGTATACCTGTTATTGTAGAGTGAAAGTTTGTATTGTACGGTGGGAGGTCTAGCTACCTGGGCGGGGCCTCAGCCCACACACATGCGTGTTTACTGTGAGAGTCTACAAAAGTAATGTTCTGGAAGTTTTAAATAAAAGGAAAGATCTAAAAGCTTTTTTCTATATAAACAGAGATGCACTCGACCAGTTAAGTTCAGTTTTAAATCTGCTTTTGTAATGTGTATTTCGTGTGTCCGTTGTATGTATACTTGCTACTAAACTGTTCTTCAATAAAGTGTGTGTTTGCTCCTGTACTTAAATTATTAATTATTTTTAACCATACCTCAACAGGTTATGGGCCCAGTGGGATTTTAAAATCGGAGTGCAGTGTGTAATTGGAGTGCAAGTATAAAATATTTGTGCAAAAATGGAACCGAATATAAAAATTGAAAAACTTCGAGAGTAGGGGGAAAATAAGGGTTCAAACTCACAAAGGAATGCCGCCTTCTTAAAAAACACTAAAAAAACACTAAAAAACATGATCTCAGAGATGACGCCGCCACCGCTGGACCCGCAGCATCCCGATGGACCACAGCACCGCGAATTTCCGCGAATAAATTTTTTTATATTTTTAATTTTATTTTTTTTATTTTTTTTATTAAATTGATTTGGTGGGATGATGTTCAATGGACCACCAGCATCCGTGAATTTTATTTTTTTAAGAAAGCTGATTTGCATATCAGTGGGTGGTGTTGGGTGGGAGGTTGTTTTTTTATTTCATATCAGTGGGTGGGGGGGTGGTTCCAACTCGAAGCATTATAGTGTATACTAAAATATATGATCAGGTGTACCAACCTTTGCATGAGTTCAAATTTGTTGTGTGTTATAATGTATATTAAATCTATATGATCAGGTGTACCAACCTCTGTAGTATTATTATAGTGTATAGATATTTTATATGAGCAGGGTTGTCAACATTTTCTGCGGTGGGGGGAGGGAAATTCAAATATGTGTTATATAGTGTATATATTAAAATATATGATCAGGGTTACCAATCTTAAATTATTGTGTGCGTGTATAGAGCAGATCTGCCAACATTTCTTTCTCTTCTGTGGTGGGAAATTCAAACTATATATGATCGTAATTGTTACTCTCTCTCTCTCTCACACGGTGTGTATGTCTCTCTCTCTCTCTCTCTCTCTCTCTCGTTGTCAAACGTTATGCTCACCGGCATTATAGTGTATATTAAAATATATGATTAGGTGTACCAACCTTTACATGAGTTCAAATTTGTCGCGTGTTATAATGTATATTAAATCTATATGATCAGATGTACCAACCTCTGTATTATTCGTCCTCTCTCTCTCCCTCCCTCTCTCTCTCTCTCACACGTTGTGTATGTCTCTCTCGTTGTCAAACGTTATGCTCAAACTGTGGTCAGTACCGAGCGCATGTATATGAAATTAGAAAGTTTATATTTATTCGACAAATATTAACGTCCTCTCTCTCTCTCTCTCTCTCTCTCACTCTCACTTGTTTCAACTGTGTCAACAAATAGTAACGTCCTCTCTCTCTCTCTCTCTCTCTCTCTCTCACTCTCACTCTCACACGTTTCAACTATGCAAGGTTTCATACCCTTTCTCCTGTCTCCCTCTCGTACATTGAGTAGTCGGTGTGATGAATAAATAATTTTAGCCCTCTCTCGTTGTCAAAACGTCGTCTTCATTTTCAATGTATTAAATAATTAATTAATAGTTTTATAATGCAGTCAGTGTGATTGATCCTTGTTAGAAATATATATATTTGGCGTCAATGAACTACTTACCTGTTATGTTGTTACAGACAATACTTCTGTTTTAAGGTTGCAGTTTACACACACATAGGTTCAGTAGTGTATAGCGAAATAAATTAAAATTATACACACACATGAAAACGGCGGCTGAAATTCATACAAATCTTCTGATGTAACAGTTCACAAAAAATAAATTAATTGTACACATGTTCAGAGGTGTAGAGTGAAATAAAATAAAGTCATAATTTGTTTAAATGATTAAATATATTTTAACATTCACAATATAAAATTCACAATTAAATAAATACATTAGAAATTGATATTTTTCGAAAGTTTATATATATATAATTGTGTGTCGTACTTGTAGAAGAAGCAACCTGCAACATAACAATACAACAACAACATTAAAATCATGTTAAATATCACACACACAGATGCACACGCAACGCGCGCACATACAGACGCATACGCAACGTAATCACACACACACACACACACACACACACACACACACACACACACACACACACACACACACACACACACACACACATACGCATACGCAACGTAACCAAACACGCAACGCGCCCACACACAGACGCAAACGCAACGTACACACGTTTGGGTTACACCACACGTGCACGCACACACACACAGACGTACACGCACACATACGCAACGCACCCACACACAGACGCAAACACAACGTAATCATACACATACATACAACATGTACATGTAGGACCAATAAACAGATAACAGATTTAAATATGCTATAGTCATTGTAAGACGTTACAATCATTGAAGTGTTTAATAAGTAAATTGTATGTATGTATATATCACTGAATAATAATAATAATATAATCGTTCTAGTGTTATCGTTTGCTGCAACAGGTAAAGCAGTTACAAATAATTACATATAGGTTCAGAGGCGTATAGTGAAATAAATTAAAAATCCATTCATCAAAACTTTGTAAATTAGAATCTGCACTACATTCAAACATACGCACACACACACACACACACACAATGATAAAAAATTGTTTATTAAAAGTAGTTTGTTACCTTAACGAGGTACGATTTCCATATGTACTGTTTGATTCCTCATGCCTCGAAACACGAGATGTAGGTCGCTGGGGCTTATATGACGGAGCTCTTCATCTGTAAAGACGCAAGCATACCTCTTAGGTAGATATACACGATAGCGTAGCTCACCATCTTCCAACGTTACAAGCACAGACTTCCCATATCTTGTGTCCACATGCACCATGTTAACAATCGGATACTGCTTGTTCAATGTTAATTCTGCACACCGTTTGTACTCAATAGCAGAAACTGCATTGAATTTTGTGATAAACGACATTATTTATGAGAAGTGAAGACGTCTGTATCAAGCTAGGTGCAACTAAACAATGACTACAAAGAAGACTAGTGAAAGTAATGGTGGTGATGTGGTCATCAGGAAAGTTCACGTTCATCGCCCGAAGCTTTGCATGTACATACACACAGGCAGAATTAGCGCTGTTACAAAATATATATATATTAGGAAAGTCAAGCCCACAGACTACTAGAAATAGTTATCGTTTGAAAAAAAAAGAAACCACACATTACGAACTAATATCGTTACAATAATAATAATACATAAACTTACGTTTACGGTCGTCCAAACTGAAGTATGGAGTGACAATAACTATACAAATAATTACATATAGGTTCAGAGGTGTATAATGTAAAACAAAATACAGATTATATGATAAGTAAATTGTGTGTATATATCACTGAATAATAATATAATCGTTCTAGTGTTAACGTTTGCTGCAACAGGTAACGCAGTTTACAAATAATTACATATAGATTCAGAGGTGTATAGTGAAATAAATTAAAAATAGAAATTAATTCCTCATAAGTTAATGTCCTTTCAAATAGTATTCTCTGCACTACAGTCAAACATACGCACACACAGTGATAAAAATTGTGTATTAAAAGTAGTTTGTTACCTTAACAAGTACTGTTATCCTACGCCGTTGGGGGGGGGGGTCCTCATGCCACGAAACACGAGATGTAGGTCGCTGGGGTTTTATAAATTGTTTATTAAGTCTTTTAGAAATGGTCTTATACTTGAGCTTGGCCTGTTGACTATTGCTTTTAATTTTGTAATTTCTACAGGCGTTAACCGTTTCGGAGAAAAAAACCATTTATGGAGAAGATCCTCCTCCTCTTGTTTTGATGTGGTATTTATTCTATGATCCATCCTTCTTGTTCCTATAATAATAATAACAGTACCTGCTTCATTATCATATACATTATGTGCTATATATAAATATATACATAAGGCTTTCAACACACACACACACATACCATAAATCCAGAACAGGAAAGGTATTATAACAAACATTACGAAAACAAGTACGTACATAGATCAACGTTTAAACAAACAGATTATTACCTGAATAAATTTTTTTTAAAAACAGGACAGCGTATTATCTATATAACGTTCTGTTTCAGATAAGAATAGTTTGAATATAAAATGAAAGGGTACGTTGTATTTTGTTATGAGAAAATGCATTTCTAAATTTCGTTACATTTGTCAAAAGAGCTTATTGATCAGACGTATGAGTAATTATATTAATCCTTATGTAGCAAATACGCACGGATTCGTAAAATACAGCACTCAGGTGTAGGGCAATTAATCCTTTTTGTATTGAACGTATTTAAGTAGGCCTACTCGTGATATCAGTAAATTCTATCTAAACGTCATCTCAACGGAATCATTAAGTTTTTCAAAAGATCTTATTGATCAGACGTATGAGTATAAAATTGGAAATCTACAAACACATCAAAAATATCTGTCAAACCCCTATCAAACAAAAACCCCCGTTCTTATCGAGAGACAACAGTAACTGACCTAAGCACATGTGCTTCATTAGGCAACAGACCAAAAAAATCAAATAGACGACTATAAGCTCAATTTAAATAAAATCTGAATATTCAATAAAATTTTTTTTTTTTTTTTTTTTACTTAGTAACATATGCAAATCTTTTACTTACCTCTTAAATGTTGTTATACACACAATAGCCGATTGAACGATGAGTGTCTCATACAAATGAGAAATAGTGACATGTCGTCTTGTGTGTGTGTGTGTATGTATATATATATATATATATATATCATACGGTGGTAGCGTACACGTTTGAAAGTTGATACACATTAAATTCTCTCTCTCTCTCACACACATTACAGAGATTGATATTAATTGCATGTATGTTCAGAGGTTGGGTGTCTAAATCGATGCATTTTACTTTCACTTTCTAATTTGACACATGGCTTACTTCCATACATAAATATCTATCGTCCATATCCGTCTACGAGTGTTGCTAAACGAAATTGAAAATGTTGTAATACATAACGTCCTGTGTAATAGTATGGTATGTTTTTTAGGACAGCCAAAAGCATGAAAGTATTATTTAAATCTGTATGGAAGTCATATATAAATATCGGGTCAGCGCTTGAATTATTTGCGCATGCGCATAACAGCTTTTTAGTACAGTTGCACACACACACACACACACACACACACACACACACACACACACACACACACACACACACACACACACACACACACACACACACACACACACACACACACACACACACACACATCGACACTCACTTGCAACAACGTCTTACTTATCACACGTTCATGCGCTACAAATTGATATTATAAAACGTTTAAGATACACTATAATAACATAATACCAGCGTTATAACCGTACCTTTTGTTTTTCAGTATTCATTAATTCTCAGTAAATAAATAACACTCGTCAGGGTAATATGTCAGTTTATTACAAACCGCAAAGATGTCGGCTACTCATGATTTTAGTATTGAAAGTGAAAGAATAAAATCGTTCAAGTATTGGGAAGTGACGTTTATCAGCCCCGACGAGTTAGCGTTTGCGGGGTTCTACTTCTACCCTAGAAATTTCGATGTTTGTGGACATAGTATGTCATTCGTAGACGATAGAGTGGAAAGAAGGTGACAAACCTATGAAGGAACATTAAAAAGTTTCATCTACAACACAATTTCTAAACGATGTTAAGAGTGAGACTTTTCATACACGCACCAATAGACATAGTATGTATGACTCAAACGTTAATTCGCATCAGCAAGTTTGCACGCTACATAATTACAAAAATAATTTCTTAACTGTGACAATTGGTATTGAACTTTTTACCTTGTTCAGTCTGCTCCTCCCCACGTTCCTGCTGAAGGTTAGCTAGTCGTGGTTTTGGACTTGATAATGATTGAGACACTGAAAGGCCTCGTCCGAAGCATGACAGGTAGCAGTTCAGCAAGTAAGCACGACAAAGTTGGAATTACAGAGACTGCTTATTTAAATAACAATTAAGATGAATGAAGATGATTCGTTAATTTTATACCTGAAGGAAGAGAGAATGTACAGGTGAACATATGGACGTGGACTTGTCAGTTTGGCTATTCCCGCCGTTACCGCGACACTTCGAGCTGTTACGACTTTTTTAACTCTACAGTCACATTAAATTTGTAAAGTGGGCAACCAGAGTATCCTATCGAGGTAACAACGTCCCTTTCTGCTAAAACCTCTGTGTAGTAGTCAGTGAGTTGACGGAAGAAACGGTAATGGAAGTAATCATAATCAGCTGGGCAAGTATTGGGAAGTGACGTTTATCAGCCCCGACGAGTTAGCGTTTGCGGGGTTCTACTTGTAGTTCCATAATTATTTGGGAATGCGGCAGTCATCCATTCGGCAAAGATGTTCCCACCAATTCAGACGATACTAGGCAATCCTGTCGCGTATACTCATAATATTCTGTTAATGCTGTATATATATATATATATATATATATATATTACATTTAATATTTATAATTAAATTTACCTCAAGATGTTATTTTTTTTTTCCTTTTTTGGAACATGTTTCGGGTACTATCTTGTACCCATCCTCAACCTTCCGGTTTTTTTGTCTGGTGAAGTACATATGTGTTGTTGGTTGACTATTATTATTATTGTGGCTTCCTGGTGTGTGTGTGTGTGTGAGTGCACGCTTAAGTCACAGTACACAATAAAGACAGAACATTGTAATGTTACGTAGGATAATGAAGTATAACATGTCAGATTTTGGTAATGGAAATATAATTTGCATTTTCATGTTAGACGTAATATAGTTACATGTAGTTTATTGGCATTTGTGTATGTGTGTGCACTTGATATTGCGTAAACGTGTCTGCTCTGCTCTACTTGTATATTCTCATGCAATAAAGGGCGTACCTCGGTCATGATCCGACGCACGCACACACGAACACACACAGACGCACACGTAATCACACATCTGACGTGCACGCACACACATACATACGCAACGTAACCAAACACGCACACACGTATACACGCAACGAGCGCACACGTACACAACGTAACCAAACACGCACACGCGAACACACACAGACGGATGAAACTTTTTAATGTTCCTTCATAGGTTTGTCACCTTCTTTCCACTCTATCGTCTACGAATGACATACTATGTCCACAAACATCGAAATTTCTAGGGTAGAAGTAGAACCCCGCAAACGCTAACTCGTCGGGGCTGATAAACGTCACTTCCCAATACTTTTCTTTCACTTTCAATACTAAAATCATGAGTAGCCGACATCTTTGCGGTTAGTAATAAACTGACATATTACCCTGACGAGTGTTATTTATTTACTGAGAATTAATGAATACTGAAAAACAAAAGGTACGGTTATAACGCTGGTATTATGTTATTATAGTGTATCTTAAACGTTTTATATATCAATTTGTAGCGCATGAACGTGTGATAAGTAAGACGTTGTTGCAAGTGAGTGTCGATGTGTGTGTGTGTGTGTGTGTGTGTGTGTGTGTGTGTGTGTGTGTGTGCAACTGTACTAAAAAGCTGTTATGCGCATGCGCAAATAATTCAAGCGCTGACCCGATATTTATATATGACTTCCATACAGATTTAAATAATACTTTCATGCTTTTGGCTGTCCTAAAAAACATACCATACTATTACACAGGACGTTATGTATTACAACATTTTCAATTTCGTTTAGCAACACTCGTAGACGGATATGGACGATAGATATTTATGTATGGAAGTAAGCCATGTGTCAAATTAGAAAGTGAAAGTAAAATGCATCGATTTAGACACCCAACCTCTGAACATACATGCAATTAATATCAATCTCTGTAATGTGTGTGAGAGAGAGAGAGAATTTAATGTGTATCAACTTTCAAACGTGTACGCTACCACCGTATGATATATATATATATATATATATATATATATATATATATACATACACACACACACAAGACGACATGTCACTATTTCTCATTTGTATGAGACACTCATCGTTCAATCGGCTATTGTGTGTATAACAACATTTAAGAGGTAAGTAAAAGATTTGCATATGTTACTAAGTAAAAAAAAAAAAAAAAAATTTTATTGAATATTCAGATTTTATTTAAATTGAGCTTATAGTCGTCTATTTGATTTTTTTTGGTCTGTTGCCTAATGAAGCACATGTGCTTAGGTCAGTTACTGTTGTCTCTCGATAAGAACGGGGGTTTTTGTTTGATAGGGGTTTGACAGATATTTTTGATGTGTTTGTAGATTTCCAATTTTATACTCATACGTCTGATCAATAAGATCTTTTGAAAAACTTAATGATTCCGTTGAGATGACGTTTAGATAGAATTTACTGATATCACGAGTAGGCCTACTTAAATACGTTCAATACAAAAAGGATTAATTGCCCTACACCTGAGTGCTGTATTTTACGAATCCGTGCGTATTTGCTACATAAGGATTAATATAATTACTCATACGTCTGATCAATAAGCTCTTTTGACAAATGTAACGAAATTTAGAAATGCATTTTCTCATAACAAAATACAACGTACCCTTTCATTTTATATTCAAACTATTCTTATCTGAAACAGAACGTTATATAGATAATACGCTGTCCTGTTTTTAAAAAAAATTTATTCAGGTAATAATCTGTTTGTTTAAACGTTGATCTATGTACGTACTTGTTTTCGTAATGTTTGTTATAATACCTTTCCTGTTCTGGATTTATGGTATGTGTGTGTGTGTGTTGAAAGCCTTATGTATATATTTATATATAGCACATAATGTATATGATAATGAAGCAGGTACTGTTATTATTATTATAGGAACAAGAAGGATGGATCATAGAATAAATACCACATCAAAACAAGAGGAGGAGGATCTTCTCCATAAATGGTTTTTTTCTCCGAAACGGTTAACGCCTGTAGAAATTACAAAATTAAAAGCAATAGTCAACAGGCCAAGCTCAAGTATAAGACCATTTCTAAAAGACTTAATAAACAATTTATAAAACCCCAGCGACCTACATCTCGTGTTTCGTGGCATGAGGACCCCCCCCCCCAACGGCGTAGGATAACAGTACTTGTTAAGGTAACAAACTACTTTTAATACACAATTTTTATCACTGTGTGTGCGTATGTTTGACTGTAGTGCAGAGAATACTATTTGAAAGGACATTAACTTATGAGGAATTAATTTCTATTTTTAATTTATTTCACTATACACCTCTGAATCTATATGTAATTATTTGTAAACTGCGTTACCTGTTGCAGCAAACGTTAACACTAGAACGATTATATTATTATTCAGTGATATATACACACAATTTACTTATCATATAATCTGTATTTTGTTTTACATTATACACCTCTGAACCTATATGTAATTATTTGTATAGTTATTGTCACTCCATACTTCAGTTTGGACGACCGTAAACGTAAGTTTATGTATTATTATTATTGTAACGATATTAGTTCGTAATGTGTGGTTTCTTTTTTTTTCAAACGATAACTATTTCTAGTAGTCTGTGGGCTTGACTTTCCTAATATATATATATTTTGTAACAGCGCTAATTCTGCCTGTGTGTATGTACATGCAAAGCTTCGGGCGATGAACGTGAACTTTCCTGATGACCACATCACCACCATTACTTTCACTAGTCTTCTTTGTAGTCATTGTTTAGTTGCACCTAGCTTGATACAGACGTCTTCACTTCTCATAAATAATGTCGTTTATCACAAAATTCAATGCAGTTTCTGCTATTGAGTACAAACGGTGTGCAGAATTAACATTGAACAAGCAGTATCCGATTGTTAACATGGTGCATGTGGACACAAGATATGGGAAGTCTGTGCTTGTAACGTTGGAAGATGGTGAGCTACGCTATCGTGTATATCTACCTAAGAGGTATGCTTGCGTCTTTACAGATGAAGAGCTCCGTCATATAAGCCCCAGCGACCTACATCTCGTGTTTCGAGGCATGAGGAATCAAACAGTACATATGGAAATCGTACCTCGTTAAGGTAACAAACTACTTTTAATAAACAATTTTTTATCATTGTGTGTGTGTGTGTGTGTGTGCGTATGTTTGAATGTAGTGCAGATTCTAATTTACAAAGTTTTGATGAATGGATTTTTAATTTATTTCACTATACGCCTCTGAACCTATATGTAATTATTTGTAACTGCTTTACCTGTTGCAGCAAACGATAACACTAGAACGATTATATTATTATTATTATTCAGTGATATATACATACATACAATTTACTTATTAAACACTTCAATGATTGTAACGTCTTACAATGACTATAGCATATTTAAATCTGTTATCTGTTTATTGGTCCTACATGTACATGTTGTATGTATGTGTATGATTACGTTGTGTTTGCGTCTGTGTGTGGGTGCGTTGCGTATGTGTGCGTGTACGTCTGTGTGTGTGTGCGTGCACGTGTGGTGTAACCCAAACGTGTGTACGTTGCGTTTGCGTCTGTGTGTGGGCGCGTTGCGTGTTTGGTTACGTTGCGTATGCGTATGTGTGTGTGTGTGTGTGTGTGTGTGTGTGTGTGTGTGTGTGTGTGTGTGTGTGTGTGTGTGTGTGTGTGTGTGTGTGTGATTACGTTGCGTATGCGTCTGTATGTGCGCGCGTTGCGTGTGCATCTGTGTGTGTGATATTTAACATGATTTTAATGTTGTTGTTGTATTGTTATGTTGCAGGTTGCTTCTTCTACAAGTACGACACACAATTATATATATATAAACTTTCGAAAAATATCAATTTCTAATGTATTTATTTAATTGTGAATTTTATATTGTGAATGTTAAAATATATTTAATCATTTAAACAAATTATGACTTTATTTTATTTCACTCTACACCTCTGAACATGTGTACAATTAATTTATTTTTTGTGAACTGTTACATCAGAAGATTTGTATGAATTTCAGCCGCCGTTTTCATGTGTGTGTAAATTTTAATTTATTTCGCTATACACTACTGAACCTATGTGTGTGTAAACTGCAACCTTAAAACAGAAGTATTGTCTGTAACAACATAACAGGTAAGTAGTTCATTGACGCCAAATATATATATTTCTAACAAGGATCAATCACACTGACTGCATTATAAAACTATTAATTAATTATTTAATACATTGAAAATGAAGACGACGTTTTGACAACGAGAGAGGGCTAAAATTATTTATTCATCACACCGACTACTCAATGTACGAGAGGGAGACAGGAGAAAGGGTATGAAACCTTGCATAGTTGAAACGTGTGAGAGTGAGAGTGAGAGAGAGAGAGAGAGAGAGAGAGAGAGAGAGAGAGAGAGGACGTTACTATTTGTTGACACAGTTGAAACAAGTGAGAGTGTGAGAGAGAGAGAGAGAGAGAGAGAGGACGTTAATATTTGTCGAATAAATATAAACTTTCTAATTTCATATACATGCGCTCGGTACTGACCACAGTTTGAGCATAACGTTTGACAACGAGAGAGACATACACAACGTGTGAGAGAGAGAGAGAGAGGGAGAGAGAGAGAGAGGACGAATAATACAGAGGTTGGTACATCTGATCATATAGATTTAATATACATTATAACACACAACAAATTTGAACTCATGCAAAGGTTGGTACACCTGATCATATATTTTAGTATACACTATAATGCTTCGAGTTGGAACCACCCCCCCACCCACTGATATGAAATAAAAAAACAACCTCCCACCCAACACCACCCACTGATATGCAAATCAGCTTTCTTAAAAAAATAAAATTCACGGATGCTGGTGGTCCATTGAACATCATCCCACCAAATCAATTTAATTAAAAAAATAAAAAAAATAAAATTAAAAAAATAAAAAAATTTATTCGCGGAAATTCGCGGTGCTGTGGTCCATCGGGATGCTGCGGGTCCAGCGGTGGCGGCGTCATCTCTGAGATCATGTTTTTTAGTGTTTTTTTAGTGTTTTTTAAGAAGGCGGCATTCCTTTGTGAGTTTGAACCCTTATTTTCCCCCTACTTTCGAGACAAAGATAATTGGCATCAATGGCGCTTCGTAGTACGCACGTTGATGGAAGAGGATGATGATGTGCTGGATGTTTGCAAAGGAAGATTAGCCGAGCCAGCTGCAGGTGCAGAAGATCGTGACGCGTTGTTGGAAAAGTTCAAGACGGCGGACAAGATTGCCAGAAAGTTAATTGTTACAACAGTGGAGAGAGAAAGCCTCTCGAACTTATAATGGGTTGTTCTACTGCCAAGGAGATGTGGGACAAATTGAATACAGCATATGATCTAAAATCTGATGAAAATCTGTCGATGATTCAAAAACAATTTTTTTTTTAGTTTAAGTGGACAGAGAGTGAAAGTGTTACGTATAATATTTCAAAAATAGAACAGTTGGCTAGAAAAATGAAAAATCTCGAGGGAAAAATTGAAAAGACTATGGTGATGACTCGTGTTTTAACATCTTTGCCACAAAAGTTTAATCATTTTCACAGTGCTTGGGATTCGGTATCTGACGATAAGAAGAATCTCGAAAATTTTACTGAGCGCTTGATGGCAGAAGAATTTAGATTACAAGAGCAAAAGGAAGTACAGGAAGAGACGACAGCGTTGCTAGCTAATCTGAAAATCGGTCATAAAGAACAGAAGAATGACTCTTATAAATATGAGAAGAATAATTTGAAACAAGAGCAGTGTTATAATTGTGGAAGACAAGGTCATTTAAAAAGGGACTGCTTCAGGTGTTATACGTGCAAAAGAAAAGGTCATAAAAGTAACAATTGCTTCATGAATAAGAATAATGGACAGCGAAGATGGTCGAATAATCAAGAAAGAAGTAACTCGTCTTCTGGACAGAAGAAATCAACATCGAGGATAGCACTAATAGGTGACAAAGGCAGCTGTGGCAATCGGGATGATCTCTGGATTGTGGATTCGGGTGCGACGGATCATATGTCGAAGCATCGAGAATGGTTTTCAACGTTCGAAGAATATACAACACCAGTCAGTGTAAGAATGTGCAACGGTATGACAATGTCTGCATATGGTAAAGGTAATATTGACTTTGAAACTTATAAAAATAGTGAACGAGTAGAAGGTACTATCTATAATGTATTATATGTTCCTGATTCAATGTATAATCTGTTTTCTGTTAAATATGCGGGTAAAAGGGGTATAGATTATGAAATAACACATAATGCTACGAGATGTACTTTAAAGCATGGTAATGAAATTCTTGTAACTGGTTCCGAATATGAGCCTGGTAGTTTGCTAAAATTAGACATTCAAACTTTAATTCCAAAAGAACGTAACGTGGTAGAACAAAAGAGTAGATCGAGCATTTCTAACGGTAATGTTTTACAATTATGGCACGAAAGACTTTGCCATCAAAATGTAAAACATGTGAAGAATTTTTTGAAAAATGTAAATATAAAATTTACGGATGAAAATTTCTTTTGTGAAGGTTGCGCTTATGGCAAAAATCATAGATTGCCTTTTCACAAAAAGATCGATCGTGCCACTAAAACTCGCGAAATAATTTATACTGACGTTTGTAGTCCTATGGAAGTAGAGTCTCTCGGTAGAAAGTTATATTTTGTTTCTTTTAAAGACGATTTTTCAAGTTATAGAGAAATTCATTTTATTCGAGAAAAATCTGAAGTAATAGAAAAACTAAAATCATTTTGTATCGGGGTTGAGAATCAATTTGCAACAAATATTAAAGAAATTCATTTTGATGGCGATAAAGAATACGATAATAAAGCTGTGATCTCTTTTTTAAATAGTAAAGGTATAAAATATTCGATTAATGTTCCATATACGCCCGAACAAAATTCAATTGCAGAGCGCGATAACCGAATCATTGTAGAGGCTGCTCGATCAATGTTATATTCAAATTCAAACTTACCTCTATTCTTATGGGCAGAAGCAATGAATACTGCTGTACATGTAATTAATAGAACAGGCCCAACAAAACAAAATAATAAAACTCCTTATGAGTTATGGAATGGAAAAACAGCTACTGTTGATAGATTTAAAATATTTGGAACCATGTGTTATGTATATATATCAAAAGAAAAGCGTAAGAAACTTGATAAAAAATCGATGAGAGGTTATCTGGTCGGATATCATGAGGATTGTAAAGGTTATCGTGTATATGTTCCGGAAGTGCGAGGTGTCATTATAAATAGAGATGTACTTTTTAAACCTGAAAGAGTATTAGCTGATTCAATTATTTTGAATTCTTTGAACAATAATAATAAAGAAACTGAAGGAAATGAAGTTATAACTCCTAAAAATAATGAACTTTTACTTAAAAATGAATCAAATGAGTTTGAAGAAAGAGAACCTTTACAATCTTCAAATAGCGATAACAATCAAACTGGACGACAATTGCGCGATAGAACAAAATTAAAACCTACAGAATATTATGGATGTCCGATCACGTTTATTGCTGAAAAGTTACCATCTAATTATAACGAAGCAATTACAAGTAAAGAAAAAGATAGTTGGCAAGCTGCAATGCAGGACGAAATGAACTCTTTGTATGAAAATAAGACATGGGTATTAGTAGAAAAGCCAAAAAATAAAAAGGTGATTAACAATCGTTGGGTTTTTGTGAAGAAGCTCAATCCAGATGGTACAGAACGTTATAAAGCGCGGTTGGTTATTAAAGGTTATTCGCAACAGAAAGATATAGATTATAAAGAAACTTTTAGTCCGGTTGTTCGCTTTGATACAATAAGATTGATACTTAGTATTTCTGCTCGTGAAAATTTACATATTGGCAAATTTGATATAAAAACGGCTTTTTTATACGGTGACTTAAAGGAAGATATATATATGAAACAACCTGAAGGTTTTGATGATGGAAGCTCACGCGTATGTAAATTAATGAAAAGTTTATACGGCTTAAAACAAGCACCAAGATGCTGGACTGAGCACTTCACTAATTTTCTTGTAAATTTAGATTTTTGTCAAAGTACGGGTGACCCATGTTTATACATATATAACAATAATAATAATAAGATCTTGTTAGCAATTTATGTTGATGATGGACTTATTGCAGCTTCAAATGAAAGTTTGATTGATAAATTGTTGAATGATTTGAGTAAAAAATTTAAAATTACTAGTACTAAAGAAGTTACTAATTATCTTGGAATGGAAATTTGTAGATTGAATGATGGGTCTGTTTTCATTCATCAAAGTACTTATATTAACAAAATCTTAGAAAAGTTTAATATGTCAGAAGCTAATATTGTATCCACGCCAATTGACTGTAATCATGATGAATATTTATCAAAAACTATTGTAAGTAATGTACCTTATCGTGAAGCTGTCGGCAATTTGATGTTTTTGCAAACTGTAAGTCGTCCGGACATAAGTTTTGCTGTAAATGTTGTATCTAGAGTTTTAGACAAACCAAGTGTAGCTCATTGGTCAATTGTTAAACGAATTTTACGTTATCTAAAAGGTACGATTGATTTTGGATTACTATATTGTAAGGATGGCAACTTTAAAGCTTATAGTGATGCTGATTATGCTAGCGATACAGTTACACGTAAATCAACTTCTGGCGTAGCTTGTATGTATCCAAATGCTGCAATTATTTGGCGAAGTAAGAAGCAACAATCTGTATCATTATCAACAACCGAGTCAGAATTTGTAAGTGCAGCATTAGCAACAACTGAAATAATGTGGTTAAAGAAGTTATTTAATGAATGCGATTGTAAGACTGATAAATATGATTTATATGTAGATAATATGAGTGCATTAAAACTTATAAGTAATCCTGAATTCCATCAAAGGACAAAACATATTGATGTGAAATATAATTATGTACGTGATTGTTTTCAAAATGGAGAAATTGATGTGCATTATGTTAAAAGTGATGAACAAGTTGCTGATATACTTACGAAAGCTTTGTCAAAACCAAAATTTGTTTATTTAAGATCTAAACTTGGACTTAAGAGTAAAAATGAATTTTTAAATTAATGTGATCGTGAGAATGTAGAGTTTTAGGGAGGGTGTTGAGAATTTACTAGAAAACTCTACATTCAATTTTAAGTAAGTATACCTGTTATTGTAGAGTGAAAGTTTGTATTGTACGGTGGGAGGTCTAGCTACCTGGGCGGGGCCTCAGCCCACACACATGCGTGTTTGCTGTGAGAGTCTACAAAAGTAATGTTCTGGAAGTTTTAAGTAAAAGGAAAGATCTAAAAGCTTTTTTCTATATAAACAGAGATGCATTCAACCAGTTAAGTTCAGTTTTAAATCTGCTTTTGTAATGTGTATTTCGTGTGTCCGTTGTATGTATACTTGCTACTAAACTGTTGTTCAATAAAGTGTGTGTTTGCTCCTGTACTTAAATTATTAATTATTTTTAACCATACCTCAACAATGAAGGGAAAAGACAAATTATTAAAATTTCTGCAAAACCCGGAAGTAGGCATAAGCATTGTAAAATTAGGAAGAAATGTAAGTATGAAATTTTGAGTGAAGTTTTTAAACTCAGAGGAAAGATTACTTCTGTCAGAACCTATTGTGTAAGAAAAAAAGACAATTTCAACTTGTATGTTAGATTACATACATACAGCCTTCTGTGCTAGTTTCGGGTAGTTAGACGGTTGGTAATCTCACTACAGTATTAGACAGTTGCCTGTAAGTGGAGAAGAACTTACACTTGTATTAACATGAAAATACGTATTACACGTGTAATACGCAGGGGCGGTTAATCACGTGTAACTACCGGGATAGTCGGTAGTGGTCGATTGTTGACTGAAATTCCTCAGCAGCCCATATTCAATAACCTGGACTCGGTGATCACGTCCAAATGATCCAGTCACAGGTGGCGACCCCTTGTATAACTTCATGACACAACTTTTGTATATTTTACTAACTGTTGTAATAGTATATTTTATATAGGTTACTATATAATAAGTTGTTCAGTAGTTAAAGGCAGGAGTTACGTAACTTGTTTCAAATATATACCTAAAGTGAAATTTGGTTAGGTCTTCTTATTCACAAGTGAAAGTGTGTCACAGCCAAATATACTTCCCTAAATTTTAAACATGTTTTAACTTCTGACAAATACATGAACGAAGTAAAATAACGACCAGACCGTCGATCCCAGAGGGCTGCAGCGCGTAGCGCATCTCCAGTGCGTAACAATCAGAAAAAGAAGAAGGCACACACGTAAACAAGGAATTACACTTTGTTTCTGTACGAGAATAATTGACAACGGAATCTAGTAAATGTAATTGATAGTAAAGAGATTAATGAGTTTATTGATTAGATTTGAGCAATGTTTGATTAGTTGACTAGAAGAGTTACACTGAAGGAAGATAAATTAATTGTTGTAAAAATTGTTATAAAGGAGTTGTAACTGAAGTACTTGTGAATCAATAGAACTTGTATTAGTACATTCACTATTTCAACTCTGTAAGAGAATACAGAATTAACTTTGCTAAACAAAATTGTCTTTCTGGCATCTTTTGAATTAATTTCTTCATTCGTAACCAGGCAACATACTTAACTCATTTAACTGTATTTGCTAAGCCACTCAAACAAATAGTCTAGAGTCCTTTACACTACCTTAGGGCAGTAATAACAAAACTTATTGTCAGCGGTGTGGGGTACGCTTGAAAGTTATCCTAAAGAAGATATTATAGTTGTGTGGCGTGAGGTTCGACAGAAGAGACCTAGAAGACACGAGAAATAAGAGACAGCACGTAAATAACCATAATATGGCTAGTGTGGAATACAACGACCGCTTCTACTCAGCCGAGTGCTCCTACATTATCCTTAGCGAAAATTCAATCAACAATCGACCACAGCCAAGTAGTTTTTATGAATACGTCTGATACGAGTCGTGAAATCCTTGGCAATTTATTCATCCTGATGTGTTGCCAGTATCTTCTCCATTGGCGCAACAGATGCATGTAACAGCCATTGTCGTCCATCCATATCGGTCCTGAGCATGAGAGCTCATAATCAGTCAGAACACTGTCTCTCCTAGATCGTCTTCTAGGCTCCACCAGGAAAACTCTTGTATAGCTTTCTCACTGTCCTGCTGTCTTTCATTCTCAGGACATGACCTAGCCACTTCAACCTTTGTATCCTAATGAAAGGAGATAATTCTTCATCATGTGGGGTATAAAATTCTTCATATGGTGCATTTTCATACGTTGGGCCTACAAATCCCCTAAGCAATTTTGTTTCAAATCTGTTCAGTAGCTCCATTACCGACCTATTAAGGGTCCAGGTTTCACCGCTATACACCACGACTGGTCAAATTAAGGTCTTATACAACATGAACTTCGTTGGTTGGCTTTCTAAACTACTCTTCAATATTTTATTCAAGGCAAAATATGCTCTGTTCTCGGCTGCAGTTCTTCTCCTTATTTCCTCCTTTTCGTCAAGGTCTTTACTGGCAGTAGAACCAAGGTGTTAGAAATCAGAGACTGCTTCCAAACAGTAATCACCAAACACATAATGCTTCTGGTGTTGTGCATGCCTCTTCCTTCTTGACACCATTTTGGTCTAAGTCCTATTTTGCTGCCTCTTCATCCAGTTTCAGAAGACTTATTTAACAGAAAGCAGAGATCTACCAATAATTACAACATCGTCTGCATAAGCTAGTACCGGTCTTATTTTATTAAAGATAGTCCCACCTCGGTCCACTTCAACAGCATTCACTATAGCCTGAAGGGCAATACTGAATAGGAGAAGAGCCAGTGGATCGGTCTGTCGTAGACCAACTCCTGCATTGAATCCATCCGAGGAGATGCAACCACCAATCTAGATTCTGCATCTAGGCTCCATAAAAATGCATATCTCACAAACCTAACCAACTTTTGCGGAATGCCCAGCCCGTCTATCATAGTAAGGAGCTTACTTTTGAATATTCTAACATAAGCAGGCTTGAAGTCAATAAAGAGTATCCAGGTGGTCTGTTTGTACTCTCCCATCTTTTCACAGATCTGTCTGAGCAGGCAAATTTAATCTATAGTTGACCTATTGCTGTGGAAACCTTGGTAGTCTACAAGTCTACTCTCAACATGTAGGACTAGCCTATTGTTGAGCGCAATGGAAAAATGTTATATACCACACTTAGAAGTGAAATGCCGTGATGATTGCTACAGACTAAAGGCTCTCCCTGAGTTATTCAGATTTAAATAGTTGCGGTATTAAAAGTTTACCCTATTAAAAAAGATTAACGAAAAACTAGCGCAATTCGACCTCTAATTAAAATTCAAATAAAAATAAAAATTTCATTACGCCCAATAAAAAATTAAAGGATAGCGGCTAGTTTCATGCTAAATGATTCGTGTATATTGTAGGGCGGTTAATTGCGTCCCAGCTACTCGCGTTTTGAAAACTACAGGCGACGGTTCGTTCTCTGGGTATTTCTTTAAATTACTTTAACCAGTATGCTTACATAACACAATTCTACCACTCTGGTTAAGGGAAATCTACATATTTTTAGCAGCGTTCTGTACAAGTTGAGATGAAAATGAGAAGAGTGTGTTCCTTTTACATTTTGTCTTTTCAGAAAAACCTGCGGTTAAGATGCACATACAAATTAACAAAGAATTACAACAAGAATACGGCTGACCTCCAATTTTTTGTATTTTAAACGACAACTAAAAACTGGTATGAGTAATACCTACTCACATACACTACACGCTCTTATTTGCGAATATCAGATTGTAGTCGTTCACAAATAAGGCGCTGTAGAAAACATGCTGAGAAATTTTAATGAAGATAAAGGTACAGAGTGACATTTCCAGAAACCCGAATACTTGTTTGTAGAAGTGGGTAAAAGTGAGACGTGTGGGGCCAGAAAGAATTTATCGTGTGAGCAATTAGGGTGCAATAAAAATAAACTCAGAAAGTGTATTTTACAACCCCTCTATACCTGACACGTCTGGCCACATTGTTGTAAGGAGCAGTTCTAGTACTATACCCTGATTAACGAAAGAAAGTGACTGGCGGAGCGGCCGCGCGGCGACCGAGTTTGTAGTAAAAACATTCCACTTTATAACCTCGTGGAAACGTAAAATACAGGGCGAGAAATGTCTAATGAACTGTATTTTAATCATCAATTAAAGACGTTTTTAACAAACTTTTCTAATTTTTAAAATCTCTTTTCAATAAATTTACATTGTGAGTTAAAGAAAAAAATACACGAATTTGAATTAAAAAATTAGGGTTTATCGTTTTTATTACGTAAGAACTCAGAGGTTAAGCATCGGAAAAAAATTTCTTGTAGACAAATGGTAGTCCACCTTCTTTAGTACAATATATCAAAAATTGAGATTCCTACGATTAAAATTAACGACGTTATTAATTTTTTCCGAATGTACTGTTAACTCCGTTATTAATAATTTTTTTCATTGTGTTTTTTCACAATAAACATAACAAAATTGTATTTATCAATACAAAGTGGTATGTAACCTTCAAATATTACGAAATATAACCGCAATCAGTTAATATAGGAAAATTAGAACTAACATCGCTCAACGGCGCGCGATCGAGTCAAGGTACAGTAACAGCCCAAAGAAAGTGGTGCATACGCTCACGGCTCACACATTGACACATAGCCAACTTACTACGAGTCACCAATCTCTCATAAGTATATACTTAGTTATCTGTCTACTTATTTAATCTAATCTTCTACCTGGAGATCTGTCAAAAACGTACATCTGACCAGACTTTTGTGGTTTAGTTGAACTACATGCTTTTTATAACAGTCTTGAATGATTGTTTATTACTCTTTTGCGGTACGGTATTTATTGTTTTCTTGTTAATAAACTGTTTTTGTTTTGTGATCAGCTTTAATACTACTAATTGAAGTGCAATGTAATTACTGGGAAATTGTTAATGCCATTCAAATTTCTCAATAACTAATTATTTAACTATGAAATATAGTTTACAGTTTAAAACTACCGAGCAAAGCTCGGTCTACCAGATATTGCATAATTATAACAGTATTTTACTGTTATAATGTAATTGAAATGTAAAAACAATTAGTAAATTACTTGTTATTAGCATTGACAAATAAATAATAAATACAGTACGGTACTTACAAGTATTGTAGTGTTCTTCAGCTTTTATGGAATCCGCTCATAAAATATGTGTATAAATCATAAAAATACACTATTAAAACACTCTATAAAAAACACTTATAGCTGTGAGTTAGTAGTCTTCAAACGAAAGTTCTCTGATACCCTCCATTGGATCGTCATCACTATTATCATCTTCTGAACAATTATCATCCTCGGAGCTACTGCTGTCTTCCACGGATATAATCATTTCCTCCACAGCTTCTTCCATTAGTCCTTCGTTATTCCATGCATCGATAATAACTTTTTTGGTGTGGTCCACTACTTGCTCCCACCTCTCAGCAGTAATTCGATTAAATCCGTCTTTAGTCAGTCGTTCAACTTCTTTTAAAGTAAACATTTTGTTGTTTTCGGCAACATACCCCTTAACCTGAGCCCATATAAGCTCAATGGCGTTAAGATGGCAATGGTAAGGTGGTAGCCTTATCACTTTGTGACCTCTGCTCTCTATCAATTCATCAACAAAATACCTTTTGTTCTGGGGCTTGTGCCATTTCACTAATTCCAAAAGTTCTGATTTTTTCAAGTCGGTTGTAGATTGAATATTTTTCCTATCCAGCCATGCAAGTATGTCAGCTTTTTTATCTTTGCTTGTGGGAGCTTTATCAATTTGCTTAGAATGGTAGGGAGCATTGTCCATGACTATTACTGCAGGCTCTTCTAGGTTATTTAGCAAAGTTTCAGAACACCAACCGAAGAATTTGTCGTGATCCATATCTTCATGGTAGTCACTGGTTTTTTTCGATTTAAATAGTAGAAGGGAATTTGGAACAAACCCTTTTGAAGAACCTGCATGACATATTATTAATCGTTCACCTTTCCCTATAGGTGTTAATATTGTCCCCTGAAGTGACTCATCAGTCCATCCTTGTTTCAAACAATGCCCAGCATTGACCCAGGTCTCATCGAGCCAAATTATATTATCGAAATTCTCGTCTTTGATTTGGCGAAGAAAACGACACCTCCAGGCAGCGACATCGCTTCTCTCCATAATCACTTTTCTGCCCGAAAATTTTCTCCACGTAAATCCTAAACCTTTTAGCACGTTTCTAAGCGAAGACAGACTGCCATTAAACAGCTCTTCATTTTCCAACGATGATAAAAGTTTTTTCAAAGTGGGATATTCTTTTCTTATGTAATATTGATATACATGTCTTCGTATAGCGTCTTCCTGAAAAGTGTCAAGTTTTGTCACAGTTTTCTCCCGTTTCCTCTGTTTGCCCGGAGTTGAAAGTTGGCTATTACTGTCATCTTGTATTTCTTTCAATTCTTTTTCCTTGCAAACTCGCAGAACTGTATTTTTATGTATTTTCAGAGCATCTGCAGTTCGCTGTATTGCATTATTAACCGGAATCAAAGGACCTTTGTTCGCCTTTTCTCTATCAAAATATTCCCGCACTTTGCACACAATTTCTCTTGACTGTCCTTTCATAGGTACGCCTCGGCCCGAAGTTTGTCTTTTCTTTGGAGTTCGAGTCCTAGGTCTTCCCCTATGTTTCCTTGGTTCAGCCTCGTTACGTTGCTCCATGCTCAGCCACCGAAGTATATTCACACAAAATAACTTAAAAACACGTCAATTTATAATGAAAGCACAAGAAACTAACACTTAAAATCAAGATAACCAACAACCGGACATCACTCAACCACCACATCAACTAAACTGAAAGCTGGAAATTTCCCTTACCCTTAGTGTGCGTATAACGGTTCAGTTTTCCTGGAAGCGTGTGCTATTTGTAGACATAAAGGAGAGGCCGAAACGCTGTACGGGAATGACGGTAGCGCGCGAATAAAATGGGTCCAATAGGTTCTGACTGTACTTCCGCCGCAGAGCGCCACGCATTGCTCTCTGTGAAATTCACTTTATATATTAATCCATTGTAGTATTCCTATCACGTACAAGGTGTAAGTTGTATATGTCTTCTACATTTAGTTATCTAAAGAGAGCGTCACGCAAATCTCATTCGTGTACAACTTTTAACAACTGAGTTAACAGGACATTCGGAAAAAATTAATAACGTCGTTAATTTTAATCGTAGGAATCTCAATTTTTGATATATTGTACTAAAGAAGGTGGACTACGATTTGTCTACAAGAAATTTTTTTCCGATGCTTAACCTCTGAGTTCTTACGTAATAAAAACGATAAACCCTAATTTTTTAATTCAAATTCGTGTATTTTTTTCTTTAACTCACAATGTAAATTTATTGAAAAGAGATTTTAAAAATTAGAAAAGTTTGTTAAAAACGTCTTTAATTGATGATTAAAATACAGTTCATTAGACATTTCTCGCCCTGTATTTTACGTTTCCACGAGGTTATAAAGTGGAATGTTTTTACTACAAACTCGGTCGCCGCGCGGCCGCTCCGCCAGTCACTTTCTTTCGTTAATCAGGGTATAAGCCGTTACAAACTAACAGTTCACAATTCACGCTCAATAGCAAGTGCGAGGCTCACCAAAACCTACTGATATAGAAGGCCTCACAACTGATCCGTGACGTCATCGTATGTAGACCGACTTCACGGCCAGCAGTACAGTATTCCGAGTTATTCAGTTACAGAATAAAATTACAACACAAGCAATCGGAATTAAATGCCGAATATATGTATAAAAATTTCTCAACAAAATCACTGAAATTTACACGAAAAATCTATAAATTTAACGGTAATATTGTCAATAATTTCGCTCATCGCTTTAAGTAGATAAAACTTACTTTTAAAGTATTTCTCAGATAATTAATAATCTTAATGCAATTTCTTAGATAATAGACAAAATAAAACAATTTTATTGTTCCATTTTTGTTTATATCGGAAAAAAACAAATTGTTTTGTTTTTGTTTATTATCGAAAATAACTAAACCAATTTTTTTAACCATTTAGAGCCCATGAGCGAAATTGACAATGTCGTGGTTAAATATACAAATTTTTCATATTACATATCAATTAACATAACTCTGATTTTAGATATTTTATAAAAAGATAATTGACAAGGCTGGCCTGTGTTAAATATTTATGACAGGATTAAATAACATAACAAAAATTAATTAGAAGAAAGTTTAATTTTCAATTTTACAGATACAGTATATACAAGGATATATTTATATTATATAGATATAGGACTGGTAATTAAGACTAAATAAAACTTATTCAAACTAGATTACAAAATTGATAAAACATTCAATAATGTCTATACATATTTTTCATAACAGTGATTTTCAGCAGAAGCTACAATGTTAGAATACACAAATAAAATTCTACATATTCTTATATTGTTACTAATATAACAAATAGTCCTACCAGATTATCCAGCCTATATTTTTATTCTATGAAATCTACATAATCAAAACATACAGCTAATATTTTTTTAATACAGTCAACAGGCTACTGAATTTTTCCTTTAAATGCAATTAATTTTTGACAGTGGATAGTTTCCTTTTCTTGTTTGATTTTCTTGAAAAGTTGTCATTTTTAATTTTCACATAATTACTAAGTAATATATTGGTGGAGACTTTCACTAAATTATATAATATAAGATCTCGGTTGTGGGCCGGGCAGAAGAAATCTGTTAAAAAAAAGTTGTGTCTTTTCACCACCGCTTCAGTATAATGGATGACTACATCTCTTTGCTGACTGCAGCTTAAAAATCCTTTTTCATTACACTTTTTCATTACATTGATTAATTTTTTGACTGTCAAATAATTCAAAATAACTACACTGACAATGTCAGAATGTGGATATGTGGATAAAGAAGTCCACCTCTGTCAATGTTTTTTATTAGACTGTATTGAGAAGTTCCCTCATCCCTCATCAATACAGAATGATTTGTCAAGAACTATAAACTTACAGCAAATATCACACCTGCTCCTTTTCAAAACCCCCCTGCCACAATACCCAGCCAAATAAGTAAAAACAGGAAGGTAATCACCAGCTTTGAAAAAATCTTCATCAGTCAACTGAACATCAAATTCAGGGAAACCATTAATGTTACTGGATCTGTTATCCAGATTGACTGTGTTAATAGTTTCCGTTATCCTGCTATCCAAAAGAGGTACTGGTAACTTACCAAGACTATTGGAATTTAGGGTTAAAGGAAGCAGATTTTGGATTCTAATTTTTGACTCCACCTCAAATATTTGCCTAAGGGATACCAAGTACTGAGAACCTGCCATAGTCCTACATTTTCTAAAACGTGCTTCAAGAGAGTCAGTTTGGATTTTACCAGGCAAAATGTAATTAAAATGTAACTCCTCGATACAATATTTAGTTAGCTCTATAAGAGCATGAGTGGAATGAGACAATGCTAGCTGAGTCTCTTTCGTTAACTTATTAGAGACTATTTTAAAATCATTCCAACAATCCAACCACATTAAAAACTTTTCTAAATATAAAACATTTTCTTGACCTGGCGCAAGAGTTCTAAACATGGGATTCTTAAATTGCTCATCCTTGAACAATGACTTTACACTCACAATATTCCACCAGTTCAAAATAATTCTAAAAATTCAGCAGTACTTTGATGATTGGCAATACTGTGCACATTGCCAAGCGTTAACAAGCCCTGTATAACGTGTTCATTGAAAACATCTAAAACATACTTGACATTTTGTCTTTCAAAATTAGTAGGACTAAGGGCTTTTAAATGTAATCTATATGAAAATTTACAAGATTGTTAGAATTATTTTCTAATAGATGAATTTGTTTTAAACAGGCAAATAAAGCGCTCAACAAAGAAATATTCTGATTACAGGTTGAATTATTAAATGGTGGATATTGCAGTGTTTGTTTCTCATCTTTCTGGTTAAGCCAGTTATTTCCAATACATTTTAATAAATGCACAGTATCAAAGGAAAAAAATAAAGGAGATTAGCTGTTGCATGGATGAGGATAAGCTATGCTAAGTTTTGGTGGAGATGAAAAAAAGGACATGGCTTTACGATTTATGGCATTATTGTCGCTCACCAAACAAATGACACTGAATCCAATATTATGCAGCCCTATAATAACCCTTTTAATGAAATTTTTTAAATAAATATTCTGCCTTAATTGTATGAATTGGCTGGATGTGAACCACCTCTTTGAAATTTGACCGCAAACTCTGCACCATGAACACATGAGCAGAAGTAGCGGTACTCTCACTATTGTGGGCTGAGACTAAAATTTTCCCACCACAGAAGTCCATGTATGGTTTGATGTGAATTTCATCTATCATTAATGTGACAATGTGATCTTCCCTTTTTAATAAATTGAACTTTTGCTTTACAAAACATCAAGAAGTTGATATCATTTTGTTCAATGTTTGGGTTCGTCTGATAAATGGAACACACTTTATTAATAGAATTGGGATGTGGTACTGTGGCATAACCAGAATTTCTGAAAAATTTGTAGCAGTGTGGAGATAAAGTGTACAAAATACTACAGAATACTAAGAATTCAGGTGAATATCTATAGCATTCCTTACTCATTGGTAACAAACTCACCTGCTCCTTTAAAAACTGAACTTTCTCCTGGATTTCACATTTAGGTGAGGTTCCAACTTTGTCTAACATAGCCTTGATACAGTTGACAAGCTCTGTTGATATTTGTGTCTCCTCATTCAAGTATATATTTTTGAGGCTTTCTAAAATATCGCTTAATCTATTTAAATTGTTTAAAGCTAGAGGCAAACTTTCTTTGCCTAGTTGCTTCAGTTCTACTGAATTAATAAAAATACTAATTTGTAAATTATTATTAATTCTGGCTAATATTGGAACACTTGGGATAGGATTTTCTGTTATATAAAAAAAATAGTACATACCTGTCTTCTTTAACATTAAATGTCCACTCACTGGGAGTTTTGAAAATTTTCAAACACTGCACTAACTCACAAAAATTATTAAACATATGACTCTCATCATATTCACTTTTAGCTGTAATGCTTTGCTGAATTGCCAGGAGCAGACTGTTATTTTCTTTTCTTGTTCTCCTTTCGTCAGTACTTTCTCTGGATGATGAAGGAACAACAGATATTGAGGACAATTTGGAAGTATTGTTGGAATAGCACCCTTTCTTAATTTTATCCTTTTTAAAGGCACCTCCAACTTTTTTCCTGTGTGGTCGAAAAAGTCCACAGTCCTTTGTACGTATTCTGGGCTGAAATGAACTTCACAGACTTGTAATAGAAATAACAAGGTTATTACAGTTCATGAGAAAATAATATAAAGAGAAAGTAAATGATTAATAATATTAAAATATATAACCTAATATCCGTTGTGTGACTTCGTTCTTGCGTTATTTACATGTACATTGAATGTTATATATTTTAATATTATTTATATCTGTGACTCGGAATACTAGTCTACTGAAAAATGAATATAAATTATTAAGTTAGTTTCACCATAGAAAGTTGTGCACAGTTTAATAAATTTAATAAATACAAATAAAAATACTTGATATTGTATAAATACAATAAAACAGATACATAGACATAGAACATAGTGCTTAGTAGAAAATAATTTTTCTTATTTGCAATTTTATATTTTTTGTAAGTCTAATAAAAATTTTGAAAACCGGAATGTAACCTTTTTTGATATTCTAATAAAATATGAATATATTCATTAATTACGGCTTAGTAGGCTTATTAACTTTAAAAAATTGTTTGTATTTTCAGGAAATAAATTAGTGAAAAATATTTGATTTAAACAAAAAAGTTTTGATAACACGTACCTTGGAACAGGGAGATGGTTGAAAATTCTTTCGATGAATTGCATTTATTCATTTTTGCTACGAAAAAACAGAAACTTTAGGTTCATTGTCATAGTTTCCGCGACAATTCGGAACACAGCACCTGAACCCCATAATAATTCAGAATAAATTCAACAAAATTAGCAGCACCGTTATACTTGTAACTGATACAAATACAACAACGTGCGTTTCTAACCTAAGCATGCAATGCATAACGTAACCTATAATAAGTACGTAAAGCGACTGCTACGCTGCTACGCCCAAGTTTCAGATGCCGTTGGACTACATAGGCAGCCATGACAGTTGAACTATGACGTAGTTGTGAGGCCTTCTATATCAGTAGGTTTTGGGCTCACACACGCACAAACACACAACTTCTAAGAAAAGAATAAACGATAGCAGTATGAATATTGTTCTATAGCCCTCAACAATATACGTACACATGAACAGTACACACGCGCGCGCGTTTCGTTTTAAATATAAATGTACAGTATACAGTACAGAACGGAATCTCATATCTACACGAATCACACCGGACGCGCGCGTACATACAAACACACACATGCACTCGCGTCCTATCAAAAATGGGAACAGTAGGCCTATAGGCTAAAATATTGCTCTGTTGTCGCATGCAATTAACGTAAAGTAAGTGCTTGAAATAAATGTTTTCCTTTATATATAGCCTATATTAGTTAGGGTGTTGGTGAGAGGGTAGTTGAAGGCACAGGTGAGAGAAGTAGTGTGTGTGTGTGTGTGTGTGTGTGTGTGTGTGTGTGTGTGTGTGTGTGTGTGAGAGAGAGAGAGAGAGAGAGAGAGAGAGAGAGAGAGAGAGAGAGAGAGAGAGAGAGAGAGAGAGAGAGAGAGAGAGAGATGTATGTACTTAAGTTTGTGCATTGTAAACGGTAAAGTGCGTGTGCGTGTACGTAGTCTGAAGAAAGACTATATCGAGACATATCGGCTCAGTTATAAGGAACTAGTTCTTCTTTTTCCAAAATGATGAGTGTAAGACAATTCTTTCAGGTAGAAGAAGAGGCTGTAAAACTGTTCCCCAAGACTTCTCGAGGCTCACGTTTATACCTACCTATTGTTCGCGCAAGGAACACTTTGGGGACCCACACGTATCACCTTTTGCCATAGACGTTTGTAGAATGACAATAATCCATGCACATTTCGAACATATTAAACTATGCCTAAATTTCAAATGTCTTGGTTCATGACAGACTTGGAGCTACGTGTGTTAAGGGTGTTGAGCACAGAATAGCAACGGGGAAAAATAACGTAAGCACTATGTAGTGTATTCTCGAATAAGGGTATCCGAGCGACGAGAGAAAACAAAGAAGTGAAGATTTGCACGGTAAGAAAATAATATTACAAGGAGGGGAAATGGGACTCATTCGGGACAAAATTAGACGGGCTTCGGCTTACATGGAATGGAGGAGCGCGTGCACACACACAGAAAAGACAAAATGCTTCACAACAAATACTGTAGAGCTGCAGAACCGTGAGCAGAGGCGGCCTTAGGAATGTGCGGCAGGTGTAATATAAAAAAATTTCCACTGGAGTGTGCAAAAAGTAATGTGCACTTGTATAAGCAAGTTGAAACTTGGTCTAATTTTTCTCAAGTAGCGCTACACTTCCAGAAGACTTCACTCCTGAGAATCGATAAAATATCTCTGCCGTAAAGTAGGAAAAATTTGGTTTCTGAAAATAGATGAGAGTTGGCCTGTTTCGAATTGTTATTAAAACGTAACCAACATTATTTTATACCTCACTACTGCAGCAATACTCATGACAGCGCTAATTCTAAATTGTGTTTGTAAAATCGTGGGTATTATATTGCTCATATTGCAATTTTTTTGTTTGTTTTTGTAATGTGAATATTTGTGATGTGTTTTATCTGTAGAGCAATTACAGTTGACGAGAAATGGCAAAAATGTTCTACTTATATATTTAAGTAACCGCTAATTTTTGATGTTTTTTAGAACGACAATCTTTTGTTGCGAACGGCCTTGCAGAGGAACACGTTGTCAGCCACATCCAGATTTATGTGGTGTGTGTTGTAAAATTTTGTTATTGGGTGTGTGTGTTTTTTTTGTTACTGGTGTATGTCAGATAATGACGAAAACTTTCGAGGCAGCCCTCAAAGTTTACATATACCAATTGTAAGTATTACCCAGTTTGATGTGAACAGGGTCTCATAGACTGAAACAGTATAGACTTCAGTACAGTCAATTCCCGATATCCGGGGGATATAAATATCCATGTTTAATTAAAAACGAGGATAATGCACGAACTCCTTTCAAACAATCACAGGCTACAATAAAATTTAGGTTGTCTTGTCTTGAAAACTATAAACGTGTGTGAATAGGAATTACGAACGTGATCTTGACTACACTGACTCACGATGATATTAGACACGTTTATTTCAGAATAACAGTTATAATCTGAAAACTCTCATTACGCAATCATCCAGCTATATGGGATTGTTCTTGAAAAGATAATAGTAATAAAATAAGAAAACAACAGTCCTGGAACGAAATATTTTTAATTACCTATGAAGATTACGAAGAAATATCAAGAAAAAACAAAATTGCGTTAGATAAGTAAATAGTCACTGCAGTTTTGTCTTATTAATGTACTTAAAAATTGTACTAATAAAAATACAAATTGAATAAAAAACAATGTGTATTGTAAATTTAAAATGTACACATTTTTTAATGTTATCGCAAACTTATCAACTGTTGCAACGGAATTCCTCATATTGGTGTTCTGTTTTTGAATGTTATTCTCCAAAAAACTATGCAATTCATCGAAAGAAGAAATCGACATACGAAAATAATTAAAAAACTTTTTTTCATTGTAATTTCTCAGTTCGTATTTCTCATATCTCCGGTGGACATCAAGGAGACATTTATTATGTGAACCTACCGATTTGATTAAACCTTAAAGAATATTAGCCTACGAAAAATGTCTTATATTATCTTATAAGATACCTTACCTTACCTTGTAAGGTATATTACCTTAATGTTGCCTCATTTCTAAGTTTAATTTTTGGAGGCTCTCAAAACACCATATATAGGCCTATAATTGAATCTCTCTATTCTTACCTACTTGATCAAAATTTCATAGCGGTGTTACTTATTTCGTATAGTGATCCCTAAAAATTTGAGACCGTCATTTGGTCATCATCAAAGATATGTCATTACAAAATTCCGCTGATTGAAATTAAGTAAGTAAAATTTTGAAGTTACTGTCCATTGTCTGTAATTTCGTCAGTATATATTAAAAAGAAATGGCGACACGCCCCAGCCTTGTCTTACACCTAAATTTATTTCTTCAATTCTATTAATGTCATTTGGAGTTATCGTTTATATTTGTAACTAATTGGTTTAAAATAAGCGGGATGCCTCTTATAATTATAATTTCACACATCTTATGTCTGCTTAATCTATCAAAATCCGTATGTTTGTCAGTTAAATTATCTATGGTAAACAATACCGGTAATTTTTGCACTATAAAAGTATTATCTTCGCAAAACCTCTAACTCTATAACCTTTTTGATCTTCAAGCAATAATGTTCTAATTTTGTTTTCAGTCTTGCTATTATGACTTTAGAGTATTCTCTTTACACTATTCAGTATTCATAAACTTACATAGCTTCCATATTTTGATCCGTTGCCTTTTTTGAATATTGGTTTTACGATAGATTGGGTACATTTTTGTTAAGCCAACATTGATTCAGTAAATCGAAAAAAGCTCAGTTTCAACCGTTTGGACTAGCGTTTTATAAGTTCATTGTTGATGCCATCACAAACAAATTACAACAATTATGTTTACTAATTATTATCGTTGATACTATCTGGTCAGCTGAGAAATAATTCACAGCTGATTCATAGCTGTGAATCGAAGGGGTAGGGTCTTCGACGGAAATTCAGGAAAGCTTTTAAACAGACACAGGGTCACAACTACAAATGAAGAAAATTAAGAACAGTAAAACTCATCAATACTGTTTTGTATTAAAAACACGCAGACACATATTTTTCGAGTTTTGGAGTAAAAAATATGTGCAAAACTACTAGTGGTAAGTCTGTTGTTTATTAGTGGGTCAATCAACATTTTCCTGTTCCTTCTTTTTCTATTTTCAATTAGTGCTAGAGCGAATATTACAACTACTTCTTCCTGTTCATTCATAATTTTTAAATACTGTATAAAAAAGCAATTTAAAAAAATATGTTGAATTAGCGTATTTACTCTGCACTGATGAACTGAGGCTGGACCGTTTGGTGCGAGGCACCCGGGCCCAAAGTAAATGGGAGCTTTTCACACGAAGGTGTGAAGTGTGTCGAGAGAAAGCTCGCGTGAGACTACTAGGGCAGACGTCTGCCGTAGACAGATGCCGCAGACTGGTTTACCCGTGTGAAAGGGCCCTAAAGTGCTTAATTTCGATAAATAAAGTATCCTTAAAAGAAGGTCATAATAATCCACTGTAGAAAGGTAGATGAAATATCTATAAAGAAAAGCGTAGTTGAAGGGGAAGGGGGTAATTTTCTATAAATTAAAATGGTAGTTGATGAGGGAGGAGATAATTTTTTATAAGTTTTATATGTGTACTACGTTATTGACAACAAAAAAGTAGTTTCTATTGAAACATTTTATTTCACTTTGACAAAATTCTATATTTTTTTAGGAATTATCGAACCAAATTCAAGTAAATGATTGGAACTGTATGAGTACCCGCAATACATTTCGATGTTTTTAATATGCCATTGTATCGATATATTACGGTGTGGAAAAGAAGAAGTGTACTAATTGTAAATTGCCCTATTTCTTAATGTAAAAAAAAATACGTGTTGTTTTCATTTGGTAGTTAGGTAATAATGGTTTTGGGTTTTTAGTTTACTGCTAAAATAAATAAAAGCTGTGGTTGAGAAAACATAACATTAAACGTGTAATACAATGCTTATAACAGAGTAACACTTAAAATAAAGAACCTAACGTTTTTAAGTTTTCAAATTGGAAAAAACAACAGAAAATACAAAATGAAAAATACAAATATTTATAGTTAATGAAAAAACAAAAAACACTGTATTAAGGAATGACAACATATGCTCTGCAGATTGTACATAATGGATGTTTGTTTTTTGTTAGTCACAAAACGAGTACTTGTCGGAAAACGAATTTTACCAAAAAAACGAGTTCTGCCACAAAAAAGTGACATGTAAGCCTATGATAATAGGCAAGGGGTTGACCTTTGGGCCACTCCCGCCTTACTTCGAGTTGGGTTTTTCGTGGTTTTAGAAAAAAAATAGTTTTACATTACACACGTATTGGTTTCCATGTATAATTTCAGTTTTCATGTTACCCTAACATAATCAATTTTTGGTGTCACAACCACGACCCGGTGATAAATTACTACTACAGTCATTTACCATTAAAAAATGACAAACGAAATCAATTGCAATCACCAGCCAACTACTTTGCAACATACATAATTAAAATTTGTATAATTCTTTCACTACATAAAATTATGTGCGATATTCACTACATATCTAAACCCAAAAATCGCATTATCGAAATAACTGCGGGTACGCATAAAGGCAGTACCAAATGATTTTATATATAATCTGAGAGCATGGAATCATGTATGGTTCTCCATAGCGATTGTTTTGGTTACTGGTGTATGTCAGATAATGACGAAAACTTTCGAGGCAGCCCTCAAAGTTTACATATACCAATTGTAAGTATTACCCAGTTTGATGTGAACAGGGTCTCATAGACTGAAACAGTATAGTCAATTCCCGATATCCGGGGGATATAAATATCCATGTTTAACTAAAAACGAGGATAATGCACGAACTCCTATCAAACAATCGAAGGCTACAATAAAATTTAGGTTGTCTTGTCTTGAAAACTATAAACGTGTGTGAATAGGAATTACGAACGTGATCTTGACTACACTGACTCACGATGATATTAGGCACGTTTATTTCAGAATAACATTATTTTGTGGAAAATTCTTATACACTTAGAGATAGCATTACAGTAGAACCTCAGTTAACCGAAACAAAGGGGGGAGGCGGTTTCGGATAATCAAAATTTCAGATAATAATTAAGATGTCATTTTTATAGTTTGAGGTAAAATAACTTAAGGCATTATACAATGTTATCAAAAGATTTTAATATAAAACAAACTATTTACATAAAGTCAATTTTAAACAGTAGTTTTATGATTTTTTTTAAATCTTCTATTTTCCTTTGTTTCTTTTTTTCACATCGCTTTCTTGCAGTAATATCTCGCTATTGCTTCATTAGCAGAACGTCAGAGGGATTTGATTATTCAGATCGTTCGACGAACCGTAACGCTATCTGAAAATATGAATAAAACTCCGTGAGAAAAACGCGTATTTCATATAGCCTAATTTAATGCTCTAACCCAAAATAAAAACTCTTGCCTCTAAGGGATTGAAGATCTCGTCAGCGGTGTCATGGGGTGCTGGTCTCTGCTATGCCATCGTCATCGTCGTCTGCTGCATTGTTTTTTTCCTCTGGTTGAGGCAGTACCATGTCTTTATCGTTGAAATCTAGTTCTGAGACATAACTATTTACCCATTCACTTATTTTCAGCTTGGTTGATCTCTTCATATCTTGGTATTTTTTCAATTAAGCCCTGCAGACTTTCGTCTTTTTCACATTTCAGATTTTTCGTCTTTGTTGACTTGACACACAATTTATAAAACTCAGTTCATACAAGATATCACACAAGCCACAACACACGATCACCACTGCACTGACGGTTACTGAGCGGACGATGTGAATTACCAAAAGTCCCAAAACAACCTGACTTGACAGAATGGAAGACACATGACCACACAATAGGCAGCAAGCGGTCAAGTTCACAGTCTTGGTGCGTCCGTTACGCCCCTCACCCCTTTCGTCTAAAAGGGATCCACGAGGTGGTTGGCCTGACGGGTGACGCTCTATGCTTGTTTTCTATCTCAAACTAAGGAAATCTGTTTGTTTTGAACAGAGCTATCATGACAAATCACACTTTACAAACAATGTTTATTAAATTCGTTTTCGTGTTTTATCCGGAAAACAAAGTTTCATTGTAAAAAATGGGAATATATAATTTTCTTTTGGTCGGTCGTTTCGGTTAAACGGTATTTCGGTTAAATGTTTCGGTTAATGGAGGTTCTACTGTATCATAAAATTTCATAGCCAATCCCGGACGTGTGTTTACATGTGGGGGGGGGGGTTACGATGTGGTATCAGTATACCGGCGTATCGTACAGAAACCTCAATTTCAAACAATATTTGAAACGTTGAGCGTCCTCCAAAGCTGAAGGAATAATTAGTATATAAAACAGAATAGCCAACAGTAGGCCTATATCTTTTACGGAAATGAACGTTTTACTTATATTTACATTGCACTTGGGTTGTGGAAATTCTTGGTCATTTTGTAAGCCACTTTTTATGATAAACGTGTTGTTACTCACTTGCAACTGTACACTAAAAAAAACGACTAATTTATAAAATGAGAAAACAACTATGAATATTCTTACATTGTTTCTTTACCACACATTGTTAGAAAAAGATAGATAAACTTTACAAAACGAACGTATACTATACTAAAATGCTTACACTGCAAAAAAAACTACTTGATTGGAAAACAACGAAACGGAATAAGCAAACCGCTTAACAAGTGCTCAACAACGACGACTTCTAAGTGACTATTCGACAATGGAGAGCGACAACTAGAATGGGTTGATTTGAATTTTCAGTTCTTATTTACGAGGAGCACTGTGTATGCAGTACAACCGACAACAAAATTGTAGCAAGACTTACAGCTTACAACACAGGTATGGAATTCAGACGCTTAACGAGCCAATAATACTGCAATACACTGAGTGTTTTGTTATTCACTGCCAGTTGAAATGGGCTCAACTATAGGAATGCAAGTTAATCAACAGTAGGCCTACGTAAGTGTGAGTAATAATACAGTATACATCTGCTCGCGTCCAGACTAAGTCATGGTTAAGGCTCAAAACAAGTAGTCGAAAGTTAGCTGTAATTGCAAGCTCCCTATGTGTCTTCGCGAGTGGCGAAAATCACAGTATCGTCTACAGATTTTCTTGTTGTAGTGTTTCTGGTAGTGGCTAGATCAGCTGTACGTAGCACGAAGAGTATCGGTCCCATGGTGTTGCCTTGAGGAACTCCAGCTTTGAGAGGAAAGTTTTCAGATATTTTGTCATTCACTATAGTTCCAAATTATCGATCAGTTAATACAGTAGGAAGGGTCTTCATAATCTGGCACGGTCGGGACCGAGAGCGTGCCGGATTATCAAATTTTCCGGACTATCAAGGCGTTTAGATTAAATATGATAAAACAAGGGATAACGGTACAGTACACCTGTTATTGTGCAGTTACATAGGTAAGTTTATTATTTAAATTACATAGGACCATGTTCAATTACAACAGTAACATTTTCTTAAAAATTAAACATTTAAAACAAAATCAATAATTCGTCCATGTTAGGGTGATTGTCAGTGTTGTCCATGGAGGTTGATTGTCGTACTTCAGGTTTGTTTAAAAAATGATCTTATATCAACTTGTCTTTTGCTGTTAGATCTTTTGTTTAAAAAGTCATTGAGGATTATATGAAGATTCATAACTTCAGCCATGTTGTAATGTTTATTTGTCTCCACAAATTTTACAAAAGTGTTTATAGCGTCGGTTGCCTCGCGCCAAGTAACGTTATTTGACTCACTACCCTCTTCTTCCTCATCACTTTCCACTTCTTGAACTGTTTGAGGATTTAACACACTTTGAGTGATCGTTTCATCATTTATCTCCTCCACAGTAGGTTCGTCCTTGTCAACATCTAGCCAGTCAAGCACTTCATCATCAGACATTTTTGACAATGATGAACAGCCTTCTGCAGCATTTTTAACAATCTCCAGCAACTGACTTTCAGGATCGTCCGAGTCATTTAGTTCATTGTGTTCACTAAAGGGATTGTCCATCACAGGTGGCCACAACTTTCTCCGTGCTTTTATTAACGTATCATTTTTTACTTCTTGCCAAGTAACTGCAGCTGAAAAAATAGCATCTTTCTCGTAAAAAGTTGATTGAAAGTCTTCTACACTACAGTCTGAGTTTACGAGTCCTTGAATAAATGAAACCCTGTGTTTGCACTTAAAGTTCTGAATTACTCCTTGATCCATAGGCTGAATCAAAGGGGTTACGATTGGAGGGAGGTATTTCACTGTTATACGTATTTGCTGACTTTACTCACTAGCAGGAGGATGGGCTCTACAATTACAGAACAGCCTACTAACAGAACAGCCTGTGTGTTTTCAGGCAAACCAAGTTTTTTGAAGTTTTGCTTAACTCCAGGAACAAACCGTTAAAAAAAAACAATTTTTAAAGAGCTGAGCGTCCATCCAGGCATTACTTTGAGCACCATAATGTACCGGCAAGTCCGTGAGATTCTTAAAAGCTCTAGGCTTTTTATACTTACCAATGACAAAAAGTTTAAATTTATGGTCTCCTAATGCATTTGCACAACACAAAACAGTCAATCTATCTTTATTAATTTTAAAACATTTTGCACATTTTTCATCATGTCCTGCTAAGGTTGAATTAGGCAAGCAACGCTGTAACAACCCTGTTTCGTCCACGTTGTACACTTGGCAAGGACTTAGATTATTTAGTGATACAAAATTACCAAAAGTAACTTTAAATTCATTTGTTGCAGCCTCGTCAGCGGATTTAGACTCCCCTGAAAAATCTAATTTGCGTATTCCATGGTGAGTTTTAAAGTTGTGCAACCAACCTCGTAAAAGTTTACTGTTTATTATAAGCTTGACTATGAATAACTTCCCTGTCTTTACTAGTTGAAAGAGAAGTATCCATTTTAACAAATCCCATTACTGGGTGATAACACAAATAATTACGATAATACGTAATTACAGAAAAAACTACCAATAAAAATTAACTAAAAAATTAAATAACTAATAAAAATGAGTGACTGTAAAACAACGATATAATTAATAATAAATTGAGATAATAATAACAAATGCAAGACTGAGATAGCGCGTAAAACGGTAACTAACAATGTACTGGTAACTAAAACATCACACGCAAGTTGGCAATACCTTCACTTGCATACCAGCTGATTCTCCATTATCCTCTCGCCATTCGCAATTTCAAAATGGACTCGTCTATCAATAAATTGGTTTCTGCGCATATGCCCTTAACTTTCAGTTTTACTGTATTTATTAAGGTGTAAACAACGTATTATATTCAATTAGTAATTTCGGACGAATTTCTCCAGTAGTTAAAACAACATACTCTTTTACAGAGCGCATGAGTGCGCGTGTACATGTGGGAGACTGTACACGCCAATATCTTATGTTTTTGTATAATAATAATTATTGTTATTATAAAATAATAATTTTTTATAAGTATTAAAAAATACAGTTGACTGAAGTTGAAGTAATTTTGTAATTGCAACCCACAGATAGCAAAACGAAAAAGAAGAAAAGAAAGAAGGAAGCAAAAAAGAGCCTCAAAAGAAAGTAGTATGATTTATGACCGCGTTCACATGCACACACACATCACTGACATGAAAAGAGAGAGAGAGAGAGAGAGAGAGAGAGAGAGAGAGAGAGAGAGAGAGAGAGAGAGAGAGAGAGGGGGGACCTTGACAAAACATACATTTGATACATTAAATTTCTTTGTTAAATCCCAAGATACATTTCATTTTACTTTGTATACATGCACGCCCCACACTATAGAAATTTCGCTCTTAAGCTTTCATAGTTTTCATTGTTAATAAATTTTTAAATTCGTAGTGACCGTCAATCAATGAATTTTTCAGTGAAGGGTTAGTGACGATCGGTCAAGAATAACACAAATTTTAACTTATTTGCGTCGACGTTTCGACAATGTTTATTGTCATCATCAGGACCTGTGTATAAATACAAAAGAAATGTCAAACACAACAGAACAATTATTTGGTGAACGTGTTCGTGTATGTGAGTGTGTGTGCGCACACGCGTGTGCGTGCGTATGAATGTATCATTGTATATGTGAAGGAGTTGGGATAATTTGTTAACATCTTCAAATGTTTTCTTTAAGAAATTCAGAAAATTATAATATCACAGAACTTGTAATGATATTTTTAATTAATTATAAAAGCATTAATTAACAATTAGATATTAGATTGGTACAGAAAACGTTTATACATATAGCAGTCAACATATAACATAGCCTAGTAAATATATTATAACTAAAAATAGATTGAGGGATGTTCAATTATGTAATTATTAAAAGTTATTTTTAACATGTTTCTGGTATATACTATATGTTTCTGGTATTACTACTGGTATTAAATACAATCATAATTTATAAACATATAAATTACACAATAACTACAGAACTTTACGACCTTACATAAGCTAGTTGACATAATGTTACACACACAAGTTTATGGTAAATTTATCTAACAAGTAAACTTAGATAATAATTGTAATCATATTGTTGTACATTATAATCCAGAGTACTATATAGAGGTGGGCTAAACTGTTATTTTAAAATACTAGGCATGAAAATACCGTTCCAAAAAAATAACAGGTACAAATACCTGTTATTATATACTATATATACATAACCTATATTATCCTTTGTAAGTAACTCGTTTTGAGTTTCCTGCAGGTCTCCTATGTAATATCTTCAAATAAATACACTGCAAGTAGGTTTATTTTCACCTAGATAAACCTATCAATATATTAATAAACCTACTTGCTGTGTATTTATTTGAAGATATTATATAACCTATACTATATAATTTGTTATAAGAAATAAATTGAAACTAAAAGTATTAACAGTGTTACTTTACACTGTGACTTTATTAACTATTACTGTTTAAATGAAAATAAGAAACAAGAGAATTTATAGGCCTATCTCCCTTTGGGAATACCAATTTAAGTTTTCACTAGTAGTAAACAAACTATCATTGGTTAGACAAATCAGTTGCGAAACTCGTTGCAATTAAATAATTTAGAGTAGGCCTACACGTAATACCACAAAAAATAATGTGAAAAACATCAGAAACGTATAATAAAAACATAACAGTAAGCCACAAGAGTGAATGAGAATAAACAAAATTTTACAAATAAAAATAAAAACAAATTGTAATAAAATAAATATAAATACATAAATGAAAACTTATAAATAATAAGCAACAACAAAAGTAAATTAAATGCATTACAGATATTTAAGGAACAGGACTAGATAAAGTGCATAAATGTCCATTACAACAATCTCATCATTTACGTGAGATGTGTAGTGAAGTTAAAATCACATTAATAAAAAGTATAATATAGCTTATCAACATCAGCCACTCTATAGGTTATAACTGAATATAATTAAATACAACTATTTCACTAACGACTCGGAACACAAAGTTTTTTTGAGTAAAAACGTAAAGTTTTACCAACCGATTTTAGTTACAAGTTGGTGACTAGTATAATATATAATTTATTAGCATATAATCTGTATTATATATCTGCATATCACACGAGAATAAATGTAACATCAGGATGAATTTTTTCCTTTATTAGAAACAACTCCGTCTCTTTGCGCAGAATGAAGTATACAGGACGAATAAGTGGGTCGTACTAGTTCCTACTCGAAATATGTTTGATACTACCTGTTCCTAAAATACTAGGTATTCCTAAAATACTACTGTTCCTCTGGAACGCGTTGTTCCTTGTGTATCGGTGATACCACTAGTATTTGAAATACCTAGTATTTTAAATACGCGTTACTGGCTGTTCCTTGCGTTCCAGCGATATTTTTTTACGCCTAGTAAGTTATTTGGCCTTGGCGTATTCGTTTACGTGATCTTGAGTACTTTTTGTGTGTGTGTGTCTGTGTAGGTGCGTAGGGGGTGTGCCTCGACGCGGAACAGCGTCGCCGCGAATAACAGGTATTTCAACTTTTCAGTCACTGTTACATCCGTTTCTACAAAAATATCGTTCCAAAATACCTGTTACAGGTATATCGGCCCACCTCGAGTATAGAATATTGTAAATTTATGTACATGTCTACAATCACACCCTCTCTCTCTATCCCATTCTCCCTCTACCTCTAATTCTCACAACCTCTCACTCTAACTTGAAATCGCTTTCTCACTCTCTCTCTCTTGCTACCTTTCTCACTCCCTTTCTCCCTCTTTCTTGCTCTTCCAACCTTCTCACTCAATCTCTCTCTCTCTTTATCCTTCCCTTTCTTTCTCTCTTTCTCTCACTTGTCCGTTTCCACAGATGGCACACTACAATACTGACCATTCTTATTAACACTATCGTCCTCACATAAACAGAGACTTATGTACAAGATAACAGTATAGATTTAACAACTTACATGAAGAGTTACAAACTAAGTATTACATCACAACGTTATAGATAACAGATCTATTATACGAAAATGGTTATACTTAATATTTATTTTATTGTAAATGTTATTTATCTAGAACTTGGTCTATACAGAGAACATAGTCTCATGTAATTAATGTATATGTCGGTAGGGTAGTCATAATCTCTCTCACTCATGCTCTTTCACTCTCTCTCTGTCAGTATCTCTTCCTCTCTCACATTATCTGTCTTTCTCTTTCCCCTCTCTCTCTCTTCTATAATTAATTAAAAATATCACTACATATAGCAATTTAAATTATAATAGTGTATAAATTAAGTTCTGTGATATTATAATTTTCTCAGTTTCTTAAAGAAAACATGTGAAGATGTTAACAAATTATCCCAACTCCTTCACATGTACAACGATACATTCATACGCACGCACACGCACACACATACACGAACACGTTTACCCAAATAATTGTTCTGTTGTGTTTGACATTTCTTTTGTATTTATACACAGGTCCTGATGAAGACAATAAACATTGTCGAAACGTCGACGCAAATTGAGAGAGATTATGACAGACATATATACGAACTACATGAGACTATGGTACTCTGTATAGACCAAGTTCCAGGTAAATAACATTGTACAAAATGTAAATATTCAGTAATAACCATTTTCATATAATAGATCTGTTATCTATAATTAAATCCTTAAATTTTTAGTGACCGTCAATCAGTGAATGTTTTAGTGGATGGTTAGTGAGGATCGGTCAATAATACAGTTGTGTGTTTGGCGTCAGCAACAATTGTCCTGAAGATGACAATAAATATTGTCGAAACGTCGACGCAAAATAACTAAAGTTGTATTATTGACCGATCCTCACTAACCATCCACTAAAACGTTATCTATAATGTTGTGTTATAAAAGTTTGTAACCCTTTAATGCAAGTTGGTAAATCTCTTCTGTTATCGTGTGCATAATTCTCTATTTTATATGAGGATGATAGTGTAATAAAAATGGTGAGTGTTTTAGAGTGCCAATTGTGGACATAGACAAGTGTGTGTGTGTGTGTGTGTGTGTGTGTGTGTGTGAGAGAGAGAGAGAGAGAGAGAGAGAGAGAGAGTGAGAGCGAAGGGTGGAAGAGTGAGAGAGGGAAGAAGGGAGACAGCGAGTGAGATGTATAAGAGAGAGAGTGAGTGGGAGGGATAGTGAGTGATAGAGCGGTTTCAGGTTAGAGTGAGAGGCTGTGAGCTGTGAGAAGGACTGGTAGGGGGAGAATGGGTAAGAGAGGAGGTGTGATTGTGGACACATACATAAATTACATTATTCTATAATACTCTTGACTATAATTTACAATATGATTACAATTATTATCCAAGTTTACCTATTAGTAAAATTTACCAGAAACTTTTGTTTGTAACCTTTGTCAACTATCTGATGTAAGTCGTAATGTTCTACAGTTATTGTATAAATTGTATGTTTCTAAATTATGATTGTTTCTTAATACCAGTAGGGAGTGAAACATGTTAAAAATAACTTGTAATAATTAAGAAGTGAACATCCCCTAATCTGTTTTAGTTATAGGTAATATATTTTACTTTGCTACAGTATATGTTGACTGCTGTAGGTATAAACAATTTATGTACCAACCTAATATCCAATTGTTGATTACTGTTTGTTTAATTAATTAAAATATCATTACATTTAGTAATTTAAATTGTAATACTGTATAAATTAAGTTCTCTCATACTATAATTGCTCGTTTTCTTAAAGATAATATGAAGATGTAAACAAACTATCATAAGTCTTCACATATACAATGATACATACATACGCACGCACACACTCACATACACGAACACGTTCACCCAAATATTTAATTGTTCCGGTGGGTTTGACATTTCTTTTGTATTTCATACACAGGTCCTGAAGATTACAATATTGTCGAAACGTCGACGCAAAATAGTTAAAATTTGTGTTATTTTTGACCGATCCTCACTAACCATCCACTACAAAATTCATTGATTGACGGTCACTAAAAATTTAAGGATTTAATTGTTAATAAACTTACTTCAATTTAACACACGTTTCGCCAATACTACGATGGGACATCCTCAGTTATTAACATTTACGTTTCCTTTGCACGAGTTTTATTAAAGCAGATATTTCAATAATCAGTTTTTCAACAGTGATAATTTTAATAAAATAAATATTTCAAATTATACGTATTTTGACAGTTTAAAAAAATCGCCTTTCAATTAAACCAACCCTCTATTATAATGTTTCGCAACTCTATTTACTAAATCATATCCATTTAATTTAATGTTGAAATTTATAATTTAAATATTACTGCTAACAACAATAAAAATTAATCGAAGTAGTGTAAACATCTAATGTTCATAACATCAAAAAATTAACTGTGATAAACTGTTAATCCGCACATACGCACGCACGCGCTCACACACAGAGTAACTGGCTTATTTAAAATATAATCTATGTACAACATAAAAGACATTGATATAAACTGTTTTTATGACGCAGATAAGAATTGTGCACGAATTCTTATCATCTAAAATTGTTTGAAAACACACACACACACACACACACACACACGTATTTCCTGTTCGTATTACATTTATTAGCCTACGTGTTACAATTTTTGTTTCCAATTGACTTAACATTTCTATGCTGAAAAAATGCGATTTGTACTTCCCCAAATATAGATAGGTATTACAAAAAAATAAATAGTTGTATTCATACGGAAAATACAGGCCTAAGATAAAATAGATTTTATCTGATATCGTCTTGAACTATCGTGTCGCCTATTAAGCACATATGTTTTCAACTATACAAATATTATTTTTTATAATTTATTTTTATAAATTACACTTTATTCTTATATTTTATCTGCGTTTTGCATAATTTACACTTATGTGACAAAAAGAAGAATCTATGTGTGTATACTTAAGTACTGACGCTCGAGTGCGTAGTTGTATGTGTGTTGGTGCGCGCGCCTGTTTCTGTGCCTGTACATAGTTACGTGTGTATGTGTGTTGTGCGTGTCTGCTTGTTAGACTGAGGTTTATGTATCTGTTTAAGATTGCGAGTGAGAGGGAGAGTGTTGTAGTGTGAGTTCTAGAAAGAGAGAGAGAGAGAGAGAGAGAGAGAGAGAGAGAGAGAGAGATTACGACTACTATGAGACTATAGTACTCTGTATAGACCAAGTTCTAGGTAAATAACATTGTACAATAATGTACGTCATATTCAGTAATAACCATTTTCACATAATAGATCGGTTTTCTAAAATGTTATGTAATATTTTGTAACTCTTTAATGTAATTTGCTAAATCTATACTGTTACCTGGTACATAATTCTCTAATGTATGTGGGTAGGATGGTGTAAATATAGATGGGGAGTGTGTTATAGTGACATTGCAGAAATAGTCAGAGAGAGAGAGAGGGGGGTAGAAGGAGAATGGGTGAGAGAGGGTGTGATTTTGTAATTACAAATTACATAAAATTATAAATTAAGTTCTGTGATATTATAATTTTCTCAATTTCTTAAAGAAAACATTTGAAGATGTTAACAAATTATCCCAACTCCTTCACATATACTAGGATACACGCGCGCGCGCACACACACACACACACACACATTCACTCAAATAATTGTTCTGTTGTGTTTGACGTTTCTTTTTTATTCATACACACGTCTTGATGATGACAATAAACATTGTCGAAACGTCGACACAAATAATTTAAAATTGGTGTTACTTTTTTGACCGATCCTCGCAAACCTTTCACCGGGTCTTTACCGCTTGGGTAATTATCGACATTGAATTACATTAAGGCAAAATGTAGTGGTGATCACATAACTACTCAGTTAATATGGCGCTCATTCACCTTTGCATGCGTTCTTATGGGAGTAAATTATTTATTTTTTTCTCCGTAAATAGGTTCGACCGCCGTTTAAAATTATTTTTCGCGTGTTTATATAACATAGAAGAATAGAAAAAAAAATATGTCACTCCAATACCAGCGCGGCCCAGAAGGTCGATAATTACCAAAACGAAATATGTAACGTATATAAATTAAAAAAAAATTCAATTTCATAATCCATTTTAAATACTTCATGTACCATATACGTTATCTATTTTATAATTTGATTTAAAGTGTAAATAGAATTACTACGGTACTGTAGATTGAAAATAGTAAATATTACTTTCTACATGAAAGCAGAAACTATTATAATTTTTCGACAGTTTTATTTCATCTTCGAACATAAAACGATTATTTTTACATCTCAAGATGACAGTAAAAAAAGCTATTGAAACACTATAACGAAACATTTAAATTACCGTACCTTTGTTTTTTAAACACGGGCAGTTTCAAATTAAAATTACTTTGTTCTTGCAGTTAAATGTGTAAATTACATCGACCAAGCTTAGACAAATAAGCTGATTATAATAACGAATAATGTGAATGTGTATTAAAACACTAAGAAACGCTGGAACGTTTGTAAAAACAAATTCTTGTAAATGCTACAATGCTTTCTTATAAACACTTTCACTACACACAGCATTTTTTTAGTTTGAGAGATTCACAAATCAATAACAATTATTGATGTTATGTGACAAGAAAGGTGTATTTGTTTTATTCATAAACAACTTTATTTACACTGTTCTTTCCGTTTTAATTGCTTAATGCACTTCTACTAACGTGTTTTTTTTTTTAATACTTAACATACCATTTAGTAAACGTTCGTAGTATTAACATTTCAGATACTAGCGACCTTGTTTGTAAGAGTTAATACTATGAAAGCAAAATTTTATCATTAAGTATTAAAACAGCACACACATTCGTAGCAGCACAAAATTGAATTAACACAAACGAATTCAACAGTTCACAGCTTATTCGAACAAATGAACGCCCTTCGTCCACACGACTCAACGTTATATGAGTAACTGGCTCGCTGCTCTCCCTGGGTCAAAGACGTAGGAGAGAGAGAGAGAGTTAGAATGTAGGGGGGTAATAATTGTAAAGCAAGCATGCGCAGTTTCCAAGCGGAAGTGAGTGGTAGGGGATACAAAACCAAGGCAGCTGGTGCTTTGTCCTTCAGTTGCTCAGTGAATTGTGAACGGTTGTGTGTTGTTGAAGTTGTTTTTACATGACTTCGGTTTCATCAAGTTTTTGTACTTTACATGTAAAATACATTGTAAACTTACATGTGTTATTCGACAATATGTAGTTTTAATATTTTCTTATACGTTAATTCAGTGTGCTGATATTATACGGTAATGTGGAGTGCGCGCATTATATACTCAAAAAACTGTTTTGGCACCACTGTTTCGTGACCTCGTAAGAATGGTGGGGGTAAACAGCGTTCCCTTTATATAAGTGAATGTTTGTTTGGATTATAAACCAGTTGATCTACGTTTTTCATGTAGCGTCGTTGGTGTCAGGATTTTATATACGCTAATAGAGGTAATATTTATTTATATACAGTAACTCAGTGGTAGGTGTTAACTTATCAATATTTTTTTCTATTTAGTAGTAATGGTTATTGCTGGCTGTTTAGTGCTTGAAAATGAATTGTATTTGGTTACACGTTATTTTAAAGTAAATTCCAAAGAGTTGTGTAATTTGTTGTAAAAGTTGCGTAAGTTGTGTGTAAGATAATCACAATGTTGTGTAATTCGAAGGTTGTAGAGAACGTTACCGTTCGTAGGTTAACATGTTCGTCCGCCATGATTGTTACAAGTTTATACAAGTTGCTATTCAGGTGACTGTTGATTTTACTTACTCGACGCCTTCAAAATAGAAACTGTTTTTGTTTGAACCTTATTTATTTAAAAAATGAATACACAGTATTTTACTCTTGTATAGTTCCCGTTTTGCAAATTATTTGAACTGTATTTTTTGGTGAATAGGTTGATAAAATTTTGTCATTATTGTAGGCTAATCGTTTGACAGAAGCATATAAATTTGTTTTGGTTTTAATTGATTTTTCTCAGATACACCATATACAGGGTGGGCCAAAAGTCACTACCCATTGTGAGTTACTGAGTTACCCATTGTAAACATTAAGATAACTTTGGTTGTGATCTTCCCATCGATTTTAAATTACTATTAAGAAACTATCAGACACAAACCAAAGGCGCGTAATTTAAAATCGATGGGAAGATCACAACCAAAGTTATCTTAATGTTTACAATGGGTAACTCAGTAACTCACAATGGGTAGTGACTTTTGGCCCACTCTGTATGTTCAGACAGAAGAAGATGAAACAGAATGTTACTACAGAACTGAAATATTATGGAACCAGGCTTTAAATATTTATAAATTGTCTGTCGTCAACCAATCCGTACTGGATATCTAGTTCAAATCTATTGGCAGCCACTAAATCTGCAAAAACGCCGATGTGCGGATTTCATGACTAAACAGTGCACCGATGAATAAGACCTGTTTATGATTTTATATAATATTGAAACTTTCTCATGTGAAAACTTACTTGTCTTTTTCGTCGAACGCGTTTCGGCGTCGTATTCGCCTTCGTCAGCTTAGAACAGACTGCCAGAACTTAGTAACGGTTGTTGCTTGGAAGGTATAGTGGGGATGGTGTGTAGAGGAAGGGGATTGGCGCGGGGATCCGAATTATTGTTTGTTTTATGTATAATTGTGTCGAAAAGTGTATGTGATTTATATTGTAATTGGTCGTTTATGACATCTGTTTATGATTTTGACCACAAAATTGAGATCTCCGGGCGATTCACAGTGCAGTAATGAACTCTTTGGTTTGTCAATTGCTTGCGCATTCTGTACCGCATTGTACTTCTTAATGAGGTGGCCTCACCGAGCTGGTAAGAAATTCGTACAGCTATCACGTGCTCCGATTATCGGTTTGCTGTTGTGAATAGATATGACTTTTTCTCAAGATTCTCAGAACATCTAGATGCTGCTAGGACAATATAAATTTGACTTTGAACTCTACTACTGTTATAGTTGTACAATGTTTTCTTCAAATTTTTCAATTTAAGGGCCGTCTAAGGCATTTTCTCTTGTAACTACGTTATATAGATCTGTTAGTCGGTCGATAATATTCGACACTATGAATTTATCTGTAGAATTGACTGTGGCCAATATCTTTTTCCACTCGATATGATGTGGGTGTCAAAATTTATGTGACCTATTAAAATGGAATAGGCTACTGGCCGACCTAATGTTTAATTCCATTTCTGCCTTTGATATACTGTTTCCAGAAGTATGCCATGGTGTAGAACATACGTACATATACATATGGTATATAGAATATGTGCTTACATGCATAGAGGACATAGGATAGTTCTTCTCCCACCTATAGTGAAACTTAGCGTGAAATGATTCTCCTCTTCAATGTTATTATTATTATACGTATGATTAATTCATGTAATAATAATAATAATAATAATACAACTCAGGACTTCTCAGAAGTTTCAGTTTTAAGTAAGTAAACCTGACGTTTACATTATCTATAAAGAATAAAAATACAACAAAATATAGGTCTATACCTTTTCGACATAACTTTCAAAATGATTTTCATTATTAAAATATCACAAAGCTTTGGGATAAGCAAATCCCTGCAATATCAGAAGGCTATAATAATAATAATATCAGAAATTAATAAACCTGAGTAAAACAAGACAAAATCGGAAATAATTAATACATAGCCTGGGAGTAAACTACTCACCGTTTAGTTGGAGTCGCGGTCTGAGTCATCATCACTGTCGTCTGCAACATGAATGATGAGGCGGTCTTCTTCTTCCCACAGGTCTGCATAATATCCCCGCTCTACCTTCATAGTTTTTTCCACACATTTCCTCCAGTATTCGGCATCTATGTTCTCAGTACAGTTCCGTAGGGCTTCACAGACACTCGCACTTAACTGAGGAGTTATGTTGCTCTTCCTGACGTTAGACTTTAACCGTGCCCAGACTAATTCGATTGGATTTAATATGCAGTAATAAGGGGGAAGTCGTAACACTTCATGACCTGCCTTTCGAGCCATCTCATCAACTGCGTACATTTTGTTTATATTCGCCGCTTTTATTCTTTCGAGCAAGATTAATTTAATGGGGACTGGGTCCGGTACTGGTAAATCAAATTTCTTCATAAATTCAATAATTTCGGACTTGTTTGACGATTTAGTTGGGATTTTGATAAGTTGTCTAGAATGGTAACTCGCATTGTCTAAAACTATGACATAGTTCCTGTCTTTTGAAAGATTTTGCAGTAACACATTTTTAAACCAATTCTCAAAAACTGTAGCATTCATCTCATCGTGGCTGTCAGCTTTAGCATCTGAAATATTTTTGGCAGACAAATAAAGACAATTAGGAGCCCACCCCTCAGCTCCACCAGCATGTAGCACCATGATGCGCTTCCCTCTAGATACAGGGACGTTAATAGCGCAGCCACATGTTCCATCATCCCATCCCTTCTTCACGGTGTCATGTGTATCGAACCAAGTTTCGTCTAGATACACAACATCATAACCCTGTGAACGCAGTTGGTGTAGTCTATGGAGGTATTTGTATCTCCAAGACACAATTCTTGATGACTCCATTATAACACGCCTCTTATTAAGTGTCCGAAATCGAAAGCCGAGCTTCTTCACAAGGGATCTTAGCATTGTTTCTTTATAAGGAAAACTTGAAATGTTCTGAAGATGTTGTGTTGTTGAAGTAGTTCGGAAATTGTGGGTGGCTGTCCTTTCTTGTAAAATTTGTAAATTTCTTGGCGGATAATGTCGCAAACAAAATTATCAATTTTATTAAAACGTGCTCTTTTGTTACCTGGCTTCTTGGGAGTCACGGGACCTCTAGAAACAATTTTACGAACAGTCGGGCGGCTTAATTTCACAATTTTGGCTGTTTCAGTAATTGAACCCTTACCTACTTTGTTATTTACAACATATTCATGCACGTTACACACTATAGTTTGGCTCTGTTTCGAAATTGTTCTAATCGAATTTTTGATTAGCCTACTAGTGCCTGGAGTGGCCGAGATTTCCCCGTCGTTCGAAAACTCCCCATTATTGTCACTTACATCACCACTATCACTGTTGCTAACTACATCAACAACGATTTCTTCACTATCGCTATGACGATGACTCCCTTCTTCATTATCAGCGTGCTGAGGATATGGTTGTTCTCTCTCCCAAGGTCTCCACATTTTAAACACGTGAACACGGAACCGAAAATTACAACTATAAATAAAGTAAAGCAGTATTACTGTGATATTTAAATATAAATATACTATGTAAAATACTATGTGCTGTAAGAAGGTAACAAATTAATAATTCCTAAAGCAGTGGTTTCTTTGCAACGGACTCGAAATTCAGACAAGCGGGCACTTCCGATGTCTCGTAAAGACTGGTCCACATTTCAAAATACGTTTGGCATCATTGGAGATGTTTCAAAAGCGGCTAGCTTTGTTCACAGCTGTCAGCAGCAGGGAGTGCCTTCGCTAATTGGGCTATTTAACTGTTCTTTGATGCCGCCTGGAAACACATTCAGCGAGGCTACTATACAAATAACTTGTAGTACTCAGAGTAATTATTGGATTGTAAAACAGTTGATCTATTTTTTTCAGGTAGCGTCATTCATGTAATGATTTTGTATACGCTAATAAAGGTTTCATATATGCAGTAACTCAGTGACAGGTGTTAATTTATGAATAATTTTTTTTCTATTTAGTAGTTACGATTATTGTTGTTTAGTGCTTGAATTTGGGTACAAGTCATTTAATGCAACTTATAAAGATTTGTGTCGATTTCTTTCATATTAAGTGTTTCAGTTTTCATGTCCTAATGACCGTAAAAAAATGTGAAATAATTTTGAGAAATAAATGTATTGCGGTCGCATAAGTTGCGCCCACCATTAGCTTGTGTGTATGTGTGCTTGAACGTGCGCGTCTGTCTTGTTCATTTATACCTCCATGTGGCGCTGCCTATCCGCGTTTTCGTGACTTTCACTGTTGAGCATTATGCATGGCGTGCCCTAACCACAAACATCGGATTACAGTTTTTTTCCACAAATAAATATTCCAATTAATTTGCACATTTTGAAGTATGCAAATTGAACATCATCCAAAATATTGTCTTACAAATTGTAGCGTGTTTTGGACAATCCTAATTCGTTCACGAGTAACTCGCTCCATAGAGGTTTTAATAAAGCCCAGAAAGTAACAAACGTACAAATAATACTGTGTGGCAAATTATGATTTTCGAACCACATACCCTTTAACGGTGATACATATCTGCTACATTGCACTTTAATTTTTCCCTATGTTTGTTTATTGTTTCAATCCGACGAACACTAGAAACGTAAACACTGGAGATGTGTCGTTCAGGATTGAAACATTCGATTGTATCTGATCGAATCAATTAAGCGATTGACTGATCGAATCGATCTTAAAAAGATGAGTCGGACAGTAATATTTTGGATAATATGTAATTTTTATACTTCAGAATGTGCAAATAATTTTTGGGATATTTATTTATTTGTGATATGCATTTAAAAAAAATGTAATCCCATGTTTGTGGTTTAGGCACGCCTTGCGTAACGCTCAACAGTGAAAGTCTGCTAAAACGCGGATAGAGAGCGCCACGTAGAGGTATAAACGAACAACAACCAACACTCGCCTTACACAGACAACCTAATGGTGGGCCTAACTTATGCAACCGCAATACACATTTAGCATATTTATTTTTAAAAATTACTTAGTTATTTTACATTTCCTACTTATTTTTCGCTGGACGGTGCTAACGTGACTGTTTACCGAACGACTATTATGGCATAACCAATGCAGACAGTGCGGGCGCGCGCGCCTGTGTGTGTGTAAAAGAGAGAAAGAGAACCCAAACCCAAATAAATAAATGTTCCGATTTATTCGCATATTCTGAATTATGCGAAATGTAGACCTACACTGTCCAAATAGTCAACAAGTTGCAAGTCCTAGTTATTTTTACAAATCAGTCACAGTAACAGTTGATCGTGTTTATAGCAGTGGAGGTTGGTGGTTCCAAATTTTGGTGGTTGCAGTAGTTGGTTGAGTCGATGGGAGATCGGTTAAAAGACATTAAACTATCATAATCACAGCTTGATAATAGTAAATTATTACTATAATTTTATAAGATCAAACAACGGATAACGATAACGTTTACCTTGAACCAACGTAAAGGTGTGCTGATTTCATGACACGAAATTGCGCTACTAGTGGAGCGTTGCAGAAACTTTGCAACCGCCTAGGAGTAGCGCACGTCCTCCCATATGTTTGCGTAGTAAGCTCTGCCATTTACTGTTCAAGTTGCAAGCAGCACACAACCACCAGCCTGGGCACCACATTTGAATTGTATGCGAACATTCCCGAACATTACCGCATAGGATCTAATATGCTCTCCATTGAAATTTATGAGACTTTTAGCTGCTTAATGTTTTCGTATATTATTTTGTAGTTTAGTTATTCTATATTGGTGGTTGTGCAACGCTGCAACCAGTCGCACTGGTTTATAGTAAATGTTAAAGAGGATATTAAAACTTGACAACATAATCATTGAAAGCTGATAAGTGTAGTTATTAAGACACGTTTTAAATTAATCAACTAAACTGAAACACTGGATGTGATGTGGACACACACATTTGTATGTTACCAACCAGCTTCATATAAACTTGTCACAGAATCAGGTAATCTGGAACTATATAAGCTTTTTACAATACCTTTTATCTAAAAATAGTGGATTTGGATAGTTTCAATAGTATTTTGCATGACATAATTTTCATATGACTCATAAAACAGTGTCTTGTTTAGAACATTGTTATGCGTTTAAAAAATTAAGTGTGGCAGCAGGCTCAGTTTTCACAATAACCTCTTAAAATAGTGTTTAAAAAGTATGGGATATAGATGGAAGAAAACAATATGCAATAAATTTTATCAGACAAATTTTATTAGAGAAAGTTGACATTAGTTTTAAACGTATCACTTTTAAAAACATTAAAGAATTCAGATAAAGTAGCTAACCAATTATATTTTCTAATGAGTCATATATACATTCCACACACATAAAAAGATGCCGTGGTTTGATGGATTCCTGAGTGGTTATAAAAAATATTCAAAGGACAATGATTAATATGATGCATACAGGCAGTGATGCAGCAGCTGTTCGTCGTGTATTGTTATCCTGCAATCAGCTGCAAGAATTTCATCTGTAAGCCAGATTTTCCCACTTCAACTATTTGGTTTTGTAAATTGCTTAAATATTATATTTCCATGTTGCAGTAAAGTAAATTACGAAGATACTGAGTGTTTTTTCTCAATGTCTGATTATATTATTATACCCCTTTATGCTGTATACTGTAGATCTAAACATCTCTCATGATCCCAAGATTCTGTAGTCCATGTATTTCCCACATTATGTTCTTTCATTTTCCATAGCTGCCATTTTCCCATTTTCTTTCAATTTAACTTTTAAATTTTAAATTCCAGGAGTGGGAAATTATTTTGAAATTGTTTCAATTCTTCTTGAAAATAAATGCAATGTTTTACTAGATACTGGTTTTATTTTAATAATATATATAATACTTTCACTTATGAACTTACTGTTGTCACTTCCCAAACGTTTCGAGATGTTGTTTCTCTTCTTCAGTGGGTTTAATACTGAAGAAGTGTGGCAGTATTGAGTATTGAACTCACTGAAGAAGAGAAACAACATCTCGAAACGTTTGGGAGGTGACAACAGTAAGTTCATAAGTGATAGTATTATATATATTATTAAATTAATAAAGTGAACGAAGAGGATGCAACAACAAGATAATTTTGGTTTTATTTGTTGGTATAATTTATTTTCCACCTCTAAGAATGGTGTGGAGTATATTTTTGAGGGATTTTGATATTTTAAAATTTAATATATTATAGTATTTGAAAAATTTTGCAGAAATATGTGAAATTAAGTCTCCTCACCTTTCATCAGATGATTTTTAAAAGTGAGATTATAGTATATTTTGATAATGGTAGCCCATTATGTTATGTCATTACAGCTTCCAAGCGGAAGTGAGTGGTAGGGGATACAAAACCAAGGCAGCTGGTGCTTTGTCCTTCAGTTGCTCAGTGAATTGTGAACGGTTGTGTGTTGTTGAAGTTGTTTTTACATGACTTCGGTTTCATCAAGTTTTTGTACTTTACATGTAAAATACATTGTAAACTTACATGTGTTATTCGACAATATGTAGTTTTAATATTTTCTTATACGTTAATTCAGTGTACTGATATTATACGCTAATGTGGAGTGCGCGCATTACATACTCAAAAACTGTTTTGGCACCACTGTTTCGTGACCTCGTAAGAATGGTGGGGGTAAACAGCGTTCCCTTTATATAAGTGAATGTTTGTTTGGATTATAAAAATTGCTTGGCAACGTACTGTGAAGTACTTGGGGGTCACTCTTGATCGACGCCTAAGCTTCAGAGCTCACGTGTCCACAGTGCTCCAGCGCGCCCGAGGCGTCAAAGCCAAACTATACCCATTCTTATCGCCTCGAGGGCCACTGCCATTGCGCACGAAGCTCTCGATCTATCTGCTCTTTTTACGAGCCGTCCTTATGTACGCAGCGCCTGCATTTTGGACCCAACTCGCCCCCGACGTCGTTAAATGCATGGAAGCCTTCCAAGCCCTTACCCTTCGCCTTATCTCCGGCTCTCCCTGGTATGTAAAAAATGATACTATCAGGCGAGGGCTGAAGATTCCGTCGCTCGATGGATTTGCGCGGACTCTTACGTTCAACCTCTTCCATCGAGCATCCATTTCAGACTTTCCCCACCTCCAACACCTCGATAACGATGATGGACCACCACCAGTCAAACGCCGCCGCCCTCGAGCTCTGCTCGACGACCCACCGTAATTTTAAAATAAAAAATTGCCCTCTCACCATCTGTCCACGCACCGACCAATCGTATCTCACCACCTTCCTTCCCGTCAAATCTCCGGTCCGTTGCAGGCCGACAGATTGATCGGGCGTTGTGCCGGCTTTAGGTGTGCCTAGCGCCACCTTCAGTCGGCAACTTCCTCCCTCCAATCTCTCGCCTGCCTCGGTATCGCCATAAGGCAGTCTACCGGACTCTTACCGGGCTGGCGGAAGTGTATCGACCCGTTTTGGGCGACCAAATCCCGCCAATCCGTGCTCAGCGTTCGCGTAGACTTCCCTCTCAGGCCATTGGTGGATCGCGTCAGCGGTTCAGCCAATCACAGCCCGTCTCCTTCACCTCCGCCAAAATAAAAAAGGGGGTACCCATCCTCGCAGCGACAAGTCTCGCACCAAGCACTCGCCAAGCAACAGGCAGTCATCGGGCTTGCCCGGACGCTGCCGTCACTGGGGCACGCACTGCGCTGTGCCCTGCTCCACCTGGACCTGGACCTGGATTATAAACCAGTTGATCTACGTTTTTCATGTAGCGTCGTTGGTGTCAGGATTTTATATACGCTAATAGAGGTAATATTTATTTATATACAGTAACTCAGTGGTAGGTGTTAACTTATCAATATTTTTTTCTATTTAGTAGTAATGGTTATTGCTGGCTGTTTAGTGCTTGAAAATGAATTGTATTTGGTTACACGTTATTTTAAAGTAAATTCCAAAGAGTTGTGTAATTTGTTGTAAAAGTTGCGTAAGTTGTGTGTAAGATAATCACAATGTTGTGTAATTCGAAGGTTGTAGAGAACGTTACCGTTCGTAGGTTAACATGTTCGTCCGCCATGATTGTTACAAGTTTATACAAGTTGCTATTCAGGTGACTGTTGATTTTACTTACTCGACGCCTTCAAAATAGAAACTGTTTTTGTTTGAACCTTATTTATTTAAAAAATGAATACACAGTATTTTACTCTTGTATAGTTCCCGTTTTGCAAATTATTTGAACTGTATTTTTTGGTGAATAGGTTGATAAAATTTTGTCATTATTGTAGGCTAATCGTTTGACAGAAGCATATAAATTTGTTTTGGTTTTAATTGATTTTTCTCAGATACACCATATACAGGGTGGGCCAAAAGTCACTACCCATTGTGAGTTACTGAGTTACCCATTGTAAACATTAAGATAACTTTGGTTGTGATCTTCCCATCGATTTTAAATTACTATTAAGAAACTATCAGACACAAACCAAAGGCGCGTAATTTAAAATCGATGGGAAGATCACAACCAAAGTTATCTTAATGTTTACAATGGGTAACTCAGTAACTCACAATGGGTAGTGACTTTTGGCCCACTCTGTATGTTCAGACAGAAGAAGATGAAACAGAATGTTACTACAGAACTGAAATATTATGGAACCAGGCTTTAAATATTTATAAATTGTCTGTCGTCAACCAATCCGTACTGGATATCTAGTTCAAATCTATTGGCAGCCACTAAATCTGCAAAAACGCCGATGTGCAGATTTCTTGACTAAACAGTGCACCGATGAATAAGATCTGTTTATGATTTTATATAATATTGAAACTTTCTCATGTGAAAACTTACTTGTCTTTTTCGTCGAACGCGTTTCGGCGTCGTATTCGCCTTCGTCAGCTTAGAACAGACTGCCAGAACTTAGTAACGGTTGTTGCTTGGAAGGTATAGTGGGGATGGTGTGTAGAGGAAGGGGATTGGCGAGGGGATCCGAATTATTGTTTGTTTTATGAATAATTGTGTCGAAAAGTGTATGTGATTTATATTGTAATTGGTCGTTTATGACATCTGTTTATTATTTTGACCACAAAATTGAGATCTCCGGGCGATTCACAGTGCAGTAATGAACTCTTTGGTTTGTCAATTGCTTGCGCATTCTGTACCGCATTGTACTTCTTAATGAGGTGGCCTCACCGAGCTGGTAAGAAATTCGTACAGCTATCACGTGCTCCGATTATCAGTTTGCTGTTGTGAATAGATATGACTTTTTCTCAAGATTCTCAGAACATCTAGATGTTTCTAGGACAATATAAATTTGACTTTGAACTCTACTACTGTTATAGTTGTACAATGTTTTCTTCAAATTTTTCAATTTAAGGGCCGTCTAAGGCATTTTCTCTTGTAACTACGTTATATAGATCTGTTAGTCGGTCGATAATATTCGACACTATGAATTTATCTGTAGAATTGACTGTGGCCAATATCTTTTTCCACTCGATATGATGTGGGTGTCAAAATTTATGTGACCTATTAAAATGAAATAGGCTACTGGCCGACCTAATGTTTAATTCCATTTCTGCCTTTGATATACTGTTTCCAGAAGTATGCCATGGTGTAGAACATACGTACATATACATATGGTATATAGAATATGTGCTTACATGCATAGAGGACATAGGATATCTGTCATTCTGAGTAGTTATTGTGTCACCTTCAGTTCCTTTGATATTGAATTACATTTCAGTTATAGTGTTCTAATGGTCATTTTTATATACAAATAACTTGTAGTACTGAGAGCAATTATTGGATTGTAAAACAGTTGATCTATTTTTTTCAGGTAGCGTCATTCATGTAATGATTTTGTATACGCTAATAAAGGTTTTATATATGCAGTAACTCAGTGACAGATGTTAATTTATGAATAATATTTTTTCTATTTAGTAGTTACGATTATTGTTGTTTAGTGCTTGAATTTGGGTACAAGTCATTTTAATGCAACTTATAAAGATTTGTGTCGATTTCTTTCATATTAAGTGTTTCAGTTTTCATGTCCTAATGACTGTAAAAAAAATGTGAAGTAATTTTGAGAAATAAATATATTGCGGTCGCATAAGTTGCGCCCACCATTAGCTTGTGTGTATGTGTGCTTGCGCGTGCGCGTCTGTCTTGTTCATTTATACCTCCATGTGGCGCTGTCTATCCGCGTTTTCGTGACTTTCACTGTTGAGCATTATGCATGGCGTGCCCTAACCACAAACATCGGATTACAGTTTTTTTTCCACAAATAAATATTCCAATTAATTTGCACATTTTGAAGTATGCAAATTGAACATCATCCAAAATATTGTCTTACAAATTGTAGCGTGTTTTGGACAATCCTAATTCGTTCACGAGTAACTCGCTCCATAGAGGTTTTAACAAAGCCCAGAAAGTAACAAACGTACAAATAATACTGTGTGGCAAATTATGATTTTCGAACCACGTACCCTTTAACGGTGATACATATCTGCTACATTGCACTTTAATTTTTCCCTATGTTTGTTTATTGTTTCAATCCGACGAACACTAGAAACGTAAACACTGGAGATGTGTCGTTCAGGATTGAAACATTCGATTGTATCTGATCGAATCAATTAAGCGATTGACTGATCGAATCGATCTTAAAAAGATGAGTCGGACAGTAATATTTTGGATAATATGTAATTTTTATACTTCAGAATGTGCAAATAATTTTTGGGATATTTATTTATTTGTGATATGCATTTAAAAAAAATGTAATCCCATGTTTGTGGTTTAGGCACGCCTTGCGTAACGCTCAACAGTGAAAGTCGCTAAAACGCGGATGGAGAGCGCCACGTAGAGGTATAAACGAACAACAACCAACACTCGCCTTACACAGACAACCTAATGGTGGGCCCAACTTATGCAACCGCAATACACATTTAGCATATTTATTTTTAAAAATTACTTAGTTATTTTACATTTCCTACTTATTTTTCGCTGGACGGTGCTAACGTGACTGTTTACCGAACGACTATTACGGCATAACCAATGCAGACAGTGCGGGCGCGCGCGCCTTTGTGTGTGTAAAAGAGAGAAAGAGAACCCAAACCCAAATAAATAAATGTTCCGATTTATTCGCATATTCTGAATTATGCGAAATGTAGACCTACACTGTCCAAATAGTCAACAAGTTGCAAGTCCTAGTTATTTTTACAAATCACAGTCACAGTAACAGTTGATCGTGTTTATAGCAGTGGAGGCTGGTGGTTCCAAATTTTGGTGGTTGCAGTAGTTGGTTGAGTCGATGGGAGATCGGTTAAAAGACATTAAACTATCATAATCACAGCTTGATAATAGTAAATTATTACTATAATTTTATAAGATCAAACAACGGATAACGATAACGTTTACCTTGAACCAACGTAAAGGTGTGCTGATTTCATGACACGAAATTGCGCTACTAGTGGAGCGTTGCAGAAACTTTGCAACCGCCTAGCTAGCAGTTGTGAAGAGTAACGCATGTCCTCCCATATGTTTGCGTAGTAAGCTCTGCCATTTACTGTTCAAGTTGCAAGCAGCATACAACCACCAGCCTGGGCACCACATTTGAATTGTATGCGAACATTCCCGAACATTACCGCATAGGATCTAATATGCTCTCCATTGAAATTTATGAGACTTTTAGGTGCTTAATGTTTTCGTATATTATTTTGTAGTTTAGTTATTCTATATTGGTGGTTGTGCAACGCTGCAACCAGTCGCACTGGTTTATAGTAAATGTTAAAGAGGATATTAAAACTTGACAACATAATCATTGAAAGCTGATAAGTGTAGTTATTAAGACACGTTTTAAATTAATCAACTAAACTGAAACACTGGATGTGATGTGGACACACACATTTGTATGTTACCAACCAGCTTCATATAAACTTGTCACAGAATCAGGTAAATTCTTGGATTTCGTTGTCCATGAAGTGTCCGTTACTTAACTAAATATCACTATAATATTGACGACTCGGAACACTAAGTTTTTTATAAGTAAAAACGTAAAGTTTTACCTTACAGCCTAAACCGGCTTTCACCTATAGAAGGCTTCATCAGAGGCTGTCGTTAGTAGCGCTGTTCATCTTGTTGTTGGCGACGAGATAGTGTTTCGAAAGATCGAAGCTGTGTGTGTGTGGTGAGATGTGTTCGAATAATGCGTGCGATTTGAATTGTGTCTGTTCGTTTAGGATGTCGTTTTTATTTGTTTTTGTGTGTTTGTATATTTCTAATTGTTCTAGAGTGTCTAGTTTTCGGCGTTTTGTGTGTACGTGTAGTATGTTCATGTTATTGTCGATGTTTTTATATGTGTGGTTTGCTTCAATGAGGTGGTTTGCGAAGGTAGATTCTGTAGTGGTGTGGAGTGCTTTTGTGTGTTCAATGTATCTCTGTTTGAAGCTACGTCCTGTCTTACCTATGTAGAATTTATTGCAATTTGAACAATTTAGTTTATATACACCGGGTAGATCGAATTTGTTTTGTGCTTTGGGCATGCGTTTTGATAGTGTGTGTTCTGTTTTGTTAGTAGTTTTGTAAGCGATTCTGTATCCTGCTTTTTTGAATTTGTGGGCAATTTTTTCTGTTTGTTTGTTGATGTATGTTAGTGTTATGAATTTGTTGTTTTCTGTCTTTGTCTGTTGTTTGTTTTGTGTTTTGTGTAGGAGTTTACTGACTATTGTTCTGTCATAACCGTTAGATTCTGCTAGATATTTTATCGTGTTTAGTTCGTCTTTGTAGTCTATTTCATCTAAGGGGATGTTGTTAAGTCTATGTATCATGGTTCTAAAAGCAGCTAGTTTGTGTTGTATTGGGTGATTGGAGGTGTTGTGTATTAGTGTGTCAGTTGTAGTTGGTTTTCTGTATATACTGAATTTGTGCCTGTGTTCTAGTTTTGTGATGGAGAGGTCTAAGAAGTTTATGGTATTGTTGTGTTCATATTCTGCAGTGAAGGTTATGTTTTTATGTATTTTGTACCAAATTTTATCTTGTTTAGTTCGTCATCGTAGTCTTTTTCATCTAGTGGGATGTTGTTAAATCTATGTACCGTAGTTCTGAAGGCAGCTAGTTTGTGTTGTATTGGGTGATTGGAGGAGTTGTGTATTAGTGTGTCAGTTGTAGTGAGTTTTCTGTATATACTGAATTTGTGTCTGTGTTCAAATTTTTAATGGAGAAGTCTAGGAGGTCCGCACGGCAATAGCAACAAGACAGAAAACATCAAATTCATAACACTAACACACATCAATAACCATAATGAAAAAATAGCCCACAAATTTAAAAAAGCAGGATACAGAATCGCATGCAAAACTACAAACAAAACAGACAACACAGTATCAAACCATAGAAAGAAAGCATAAAACAAATTCCATCTACCTGGTGTTTACAAACTAAATTGCTCAGATTGCAACAAATTCTACATTGGCCAGACAGTACGTAGCTTCAAACAAAGATACATTGAACACACAAAGGCACTACACTCCACTACCGAATCCACCTTTGCAAACCACCTCATTGAAGCAAACCACACATACAAAAACATCGACAAAACATGGATATTCTACACGTACACACAAAAGACAAACACATAAAAACTACACCCTAAACGAACAGACACAATTCAAATCACACACATTATTCGAACATATCACACCCCACACACACAACATCGATCCTTCAAAAGTCGACACCGTCGCCAAGAACAAGACGGAGAGCGCTTCCAGTGCAGCCTCTGACGAAGCTTATAATAAGCGAACACTGGTTCAGGCTATAAGGTAAAACTTTTACATTTTTACCTTAAAAAACTTTGTATTCCGAGTCGGTAGTGATTTAACTATATTTAGTTAATCAACATAATTCCACATTGAAGAAACCAACCTTAGAAACTTCAGATAATGCTTTATGATTGTGATTTGTTTAACAAAAGGTGCAACCTTGAGTGGACCAATAATTAAAAAAAAAGCCGTATATATAAATTACTGACTTGAATCTGATGTAAATGATAGCTAGTATTGGGTAGTTAACGAAATGGAAAAGTGACACATTGTACTCATTTATTAGTTTGTGAGAAAAATTGATGACATATCTGTCACCTGCTACTAATTTTCCAAATATTGTTGCGAGAAGTGTACCAAACAATCCAGAACTTTCTCCACTCCCCCCCCCCCCCCCCGGTCCAGTGTGGCAGCTGTGGGTCATTCAAGTAGATGATTCTGGTGAGTTCCAGGAACTAAGCATTAAGCAGCTGGCTTGCAGTTAAGGAGGGAAAGCTGTACTCTGCCTCAGCACAGCGTATATAAAGCCATAGCTGCCGGTTGTCAGTTAGTTACGTGAGCGACTTCCACTAGTGTGGATTGAGTGCTTATCGAAGTGAAGAATTATTGTGTTATGTGTTTTATAATTGTGCAAGAATATTAGTAGACATTGTTTATTGCGCGTGAACAATTTTTATTTGATTTGTTATAAGAGACTGTGTTGTTAATTATGAACTGTTTAACTGTAAAAATTAAAGCTAGTGATTAGTGACTTAATTGGTGTCTTGTACTTATTTTGTTTCCGCTGTACCTACGATGACCGAGTAGACCGTCGTAACAGTGGTGTCAGAACTGGGATAGAATGGTTAACAGTGGACACTTTGTACAAGACAAGTGTAATTCGTAATTAATCGGAAAATAATGGATACCAGTCAGATGATAGAATCATTCCAAGCAATGCTACTGCGAATCGAGGAACGACGCCGACAAGAGGCTGCAGAAAAGGAAAAACGACTGGATGAGAAACACGGACAAGAAAGAGAAGCAGCAGAGGAACGACAAAAAGCACTAATGGAAGAACGACTAAAAGAAAAATGTAAGCGTGAAAATGAAACACCAGAGAGACGGCAAAAAGAAGAATTTAGTCGTCAAGCAGACGACGTTAAGGCGTTCGTACAAGATCATAACACTGCAAAATTCGTCCTTTCACGAGGTGAGTTAAACAAACAAGTTGACAGAATATCTGAAATAGAAAAATCTGTGTCAACTATAAAAAGAAGTATGCCAAGTTTAGAAGATTCTATTACAAATTCAAGAAAACAAATTAAAAAGGAAGTCGAACATTTAGTCAAAGAAACAGTTGATAAAGAAAAACTATCAGTAAATGCTGATAAAGATTTAAAATACCGTATCAGAGAAATAAAACTGTAGTAGGGCCAGTGTTCGCAAAGGCCCCAACTTTTGATGGAAGCACTCATTGGACAACTTGTATTCGCCAATTTGAAGTTGCCGCTCACTTAAATAAATGGACGGAAGAAGAGAAAGGACTTTCACTAATTCTTGCTTTAAAAGGGCCTGCCGTACAACTAATACAGAAAGTGCCACCTGACAATCAGAACATCTATGCCGAATTAACTAAAGCTCTGGAATTACGGTACGGTGACCAGTATTTGTGCGAAGTGTACCGTGAACAACTTAAAGCGAGGCGACAGCGTTCAGGGGAGAGCCTTCAAGAGTTTGAAGTGAATATCGACCGACTGACAACATTGGCTTATCCCGAACAATCGGAGGACTTCCGGAAGTGGATTTCTCTCATCATGTTTATTGACGGTATCAGAGATAGTCAATTACAAGTGTTAAGAATGGCACGGCATGATAATAAATCAGACGCTCTTGTTCATGCTCTCCGTTTTTGAAGCTGCCAAGTCAGCGACCTACATTAATCAAAGTATGCCATCACGTTGTAGCCAAACGGATCCAATACCACAGTATCATCATAGCCGACGGAATAAAGAGATGATTCAAGATCAACAGTTTAAGAAGTCAGCAGCAGCACCACAACGATTTTTCGAACCAAAGGATAAAGACAGAAGACCGAAGTGTTACAACTGTGGGAAACGTGGTCATCTGCAGGTAGACTGTTGGGAGAAGAAAATACCGAGAGAAGGGAGTGATCGCACCAATTGGAGAAGTAAGGCCCCAGAACAGCACACAGTTTTCACGCTACATAAGGCTAGTGGAAACCTGATCGTTAATGGATTTTTGGAAGGTAAACGAACATCATTTACAGTTGACACGGGCGCTACAGTGTCTATTGTACGCCCTGACTTAATCAGCAACCGATGGCCTCAAATTAGCTCTTGTACAATACAGCCTGTGACTGGAAGCCCCATCAATATGTTAGGAAAGATAGACATACGTGTACGCCTGGGTCTTCTCGAGTTTAACCACCAAATGCTCGTTGCAGACATTGTAGATGAAGTGATTCTTGGCACAGACATTAAGAATGCCTACGGATTAGTTGTGGACTTGAGAGAGAATATCCTGAAGGTTGGCCAAGAGAAGATAAAGTTTTGCATGGCTAAAATGATAGGGTCTGCCAACCATTCAATCAAGCAAGTGCCATTGGCTGAAGAAGAAATCAACAGGTCTGGTGAAGAGGAACCTTTCCTATTCCAGGTGGAAATGGAGGAAGAACTAGCAGAGGTAATACACATACGTGAAACAGCAAAAGAAATGACTGGAAAGCCAAATATGGGTGTCAAAGAAAACCCCTTGTTTGTTCCTGAGTTAATAGAAGCGTCCAGGGGAAAAGTTGCTGAAGATGAAGTTACGCAATAGGTTGTTGACGAGATCCAATCAGACTTGGATCAGCCAGTGGTGTTTAGGTCATCAATACATGACGCAACGGGAGTGATTCCAGCAAAACTAGCGGTTGAGCGGAAGATTCATATTACTGGGAACTTGATGTTCGGATCACACGAGACCGAATTCGAAGGGCGGGAGAATTATATTAAATATTAATTTGTTTTATTATCTGAACAGAAAATGTCCAAGTCCCCTCCCCTCCAAACAATACGTAAGGAAAACAAAATAATGCAATATTACTGTCACCCACATAACCATGAATATTTATTGTATAAATCTTTTTTAAATTTACGATTAAGTATTCTGTTACCTGATTTTACATTTTGATTAAATTTGAAAGATCTGGTGTAGCCTACCTACTCTCGTAATTTAATTTTTTTTTCTCAATATGATGTAAACTTAACAGCGTTTTTGTTAAGTTTACAACAGAATTCATTGCGTCCTACCAGTTAAATATAATAAATATCTTACACTATGACACCTTAATCCTTTATAGACCTATGTACTACTATTTACATTTAACGATGAATTGGATTGACACTTAACTGACACTAACAATGAAATTCACAAAAAATTTGACCGACACTAACTAACTCAAGTAGCATAACAACATAAAATTACTACCTGGCGCACCATGTGTTATTTACCATCAGACTGGTGGCGCCGTAACATACAAGCGGGGTTTGAGTCACTAATCACACCAAGCGAGCCTATATGTTGCAATAGGAGCAGACAGTGTAAACATAATTTCCAATTTATTGGAGATTCACTTTTCAAGAAGAACAGGGTGTGATATGCATGAAATTTTAGGATCCGATTTTTTTTAGTGTTACCATAATACAAACCCATGAAACGCTACTGGGTCAACAAAAACTGGGTGATATGAGATGTGTTTTGTTGTCTTCCAATTGAGAATATTATAATTGAAAATTGTGTTATTCTTCAATTCTTTTATATAATTAAAGCTCATGTTCAAATTTTATTGTTAGATACAAATTTTTAACAATGAATGAATTGGCTTTTTAAGCTTTTATTTGAGCTTGAACTTTGTAATTCTTCCAGTTGTCCTTCAGATTTCCCTGTAACATTGCATTTATTATAACTTCTGTAGTATTCCAAAAGCGGTCCATTTCAGTAATTTCTTTGACCATCTGATATTACACCCACAACACACATGAACATAAAATTTGTTGCAACAATTGTGTCATTTATACTGGTACATTAATTCATTCATTCTCTTATTATTTTATTTTTAACTGCAATATACATGTTCAGCACCTTCTTCATTATCCCATTACCATGGCTTATAATCAATAATTTTGTGCAGTTTTTTACACTTCAGCACCATACATATTTGCAGTGTTTTCTGTTAAGGTTTACTGTTGCTCTAAATATATATTATTGACACCATCTTTTAATAACACTGGCCATACTTATTCAATGGAACACTGTCAAACGCATTCTTGAGACCTATGAATACTAAATGGGTTCCCACATTTCTTGCCATTCTTTTCAAGATGTTGTTTTAATGCGAAGATATTCTCTACAGAAATCAGCCTACATGAAACCCATTCAGCTCCTCAATATCCTCGATTTGGCATTCAATTCTTGCTTTGATTTATTATAATTTTTCTATTTAACACTGAGATGAAGTTGGTTACTCTTAGTTCTCTGTATTCCAAATTTTTCTGTTGCCTGTTTTGCAGAGGTTGGAAATATAACCAGTCTTCCATGCAGGAGTGAGTTCTTCACCTTTTAACACTGAGACCTGTCCACTTATGGCCCCTACATGCTGCTCTGTCCTGAGCATTTTTGTAAAAGTTTAAAGGCTAATAAAAAATTTGTCTCTTCACTTACCCCGCTTCTATAAACTGTCCATGAAATAATACAAGTCTTCTTTAAAACAATATATAATTTATGCTATTTTGTGGTTAATGTTTTTCTGTTAACTTGAGAAAAGTACACTTTTTTACTTAAAAAAATTTTTCACCCCAATTCTTGCACAGCACATTAATTAAGGGCACAGTACTACACATTTTACAACTTTAAACAACATTATATAACAGTCAGACAATAAGAATATAGTAATAAAAAAACAAGGTCTTTACATTAAAAAAATACAAAGTTATTTATAATATGCTGCTTTCATATGAAACACTTCAAAACACTGAGGAACACATCCACACTGCATGGTGCACAGTAGTATCATGTCTCCTTTCTAACTTTCTTCCCATCAGCTTTGCCTCTGTCAGCACACACTTTGCACTTTCTCTGGGGTTCTGATTTCTTTTCTGTTGATGGATTTTTTTTTAATTGGAAAGACGGTTTATAGATGAAGTGCTGCTACTACTCTGTTCCCTTTGTAGCTCCACATTACTCCTTGTCCAGTGAACTATTTGGCAAGACTTATCATAAATTCTGCTAAATGATGTTGTTGTTGTCTCGAGATTGTTTGTAAATAATGAATGAATTTACCACAAACATCATAAGTAAATGAAAAAATGCCTTCTTCCACAACTTTTGAAAGGGTAGTAACTAATGAGCTGGTCTCCATGATCGACTCCAGTTTTGTTTATATTATTTTGTTAGGTTTGTATTTATATTAGTCAAGTGTAATGTCAGGTTTCATGACTTAAACTAGACCAATTCTAAACACTTAAAATAACATGTGATGCTGTCATTTTATGTTGTGTTGAGAGCATATACAATTTCCTCCTGCCCTTCCACTGTAAGAAAAACAAACTCTTTTTGCGATGAAATGTACATTCTCCTTTTGTGAGGGGGTCAAAATTGTGACAAAATTGCGAAAGCCCATGTGGGTTATCAAATTAAAGAGGATTTTAATCACAATCTGATTGTAGCCTTCATTTTGAAAATTTCAAAATTTTTGGACGTTAGAGCCAAATTTTCACATGGGTGAAAATTGTCATAAAATCGCAAAAATTCATGTAGGGTATCAAGTTGAAGAGAACTAACATCCGAATTTAGTGTTAAGTTAAGGAAATTTCTAAATTTTGGACCCCAGGTCGAAAGGAGAGAAAAAATTTAAAAAATTGTGAAAATCTGGCAGTGTCAGATTAAAAAGAATTGTTAACACAAATGCGAATATTTTAAATTTTTAGTGTTTATTTTATGGTTGTGTGCTCTACAATTGTTATAATATTGCTAAAGGAATAGTAGAGGAATTGGGATTTTTGTAATATTTCCCGTAATTGAAAAATTTTTATATCACAATTTATGTAATAATAAGTATACTTCGTTCAAAATAGTGAGCAAGTTATGCAGCTCATATACCATACTAGTCTTCTTATAGTCATTTATATATTTTCAAAATGCATTCAAGACGTTATATGTTTTCATCTTTATAAGAATCGAAATAAACTGTTTTAATTTTAGTATCAAACTTTTAGTGTATTTTATCTTTGTAAACAACTCAAACGTAATTTTGTAACCCAACAACGCAGTTTGTAATTTAAATTTAAAATATAATTTTTTGTAATTTTAGTGATTTTCTTTCTTTTTCCCATGCCACATTTATGCTGGAGACTTATTTTTATGATTCTGATAAATAAAAACACTGTTTGTAGTCAAAAATTGACATTTGTGTTCAGTTTTTATTATAATTATGTAGTAGGCCTATTTTAATTATAATATTAAATAATTTCATTTAAATGTATTTAATTTTGCATTGTCTTATTAATATTAATATTTATTAATACATTTGGTTATTACTTTATTGTGAATTGTTATCGTAACATCTAATTTAAAGATTGTTTAATGCTCACGTATTAACATAAAATATCAACCAAAAAGTGGTTTCTGTATCTTATTGTTATGTAAAAGTGGAGGTGCTTCATGTTATACTACATAATTATATCCATTGATGAATTAATCCCTTTAACTTTCATTCAGTTGAAATTTCACTAATACAAGACATTTAGTTTCACATATGGAGGCTTTATGTGCAATCACTATTTGTCTTTAAAATAGTATTCTTCTCACTTCTTTTGAGTATTGTGTGTCATATACAGCTGATAAGAGCAATTCTTTTATAGCTACCTATAGAAACCTTTGCTAACCCCTTTAAAATGAGAGGAGCCTGTTTTATATTTGATGCTTAGAAAGTTTTCTTGATTTATTTAGTGTGTTGTTTGCTCAGTGAAACAAAAACATTAAGTATTTTACTTAATTTGACATCATTTTATATAAATAAACTCTCAAAGCAATTACATTAAAATTATAGGCAAGAAATACAATAGGGCCTTGTATAGTCACTGTCTTTACTTTTAAATGGCTTATTTATTCAAACTGATTTGTGTAAAAAGAGAAACTAATTATTTAGGGCTATTTTAAAACTTTCCAAAATACTTAGTAACTTCTGTGTGTCTTGTTGCTGTGGGGTGCAGAAAAAGATGACTGCAAGGAAAACTGACTAGTTACTTAATATATAAACAAGCAGTTTTATTGAATGCATACTTTTCTTGTTTGTTAATCATTTAACAAATGAGAATGTAATAACAAAGCCACAGATTAAAAGTGGCCTTTGCTTTTTGTTACTCTAATGATGATGTAGTTCAAAATAAACATGTGTGAACAGATGTGTGTAGTTCATTTGTGTGAACAGAAATGGCAAATGAATTTTGTTGCAATTATTCGGCTTCGGCCGAATGCAACGATCGGCGAATCGTATTTGCCCGACGTCCTGATGTCACACCCCGTTCCCTTTACTAACGGAGCCGTTGTTCGGTTAAATCTCGCCAGTCGAACACCAGACCACCCTTGTGAGCAGAGCCGTCCTTTCAGCACACTAAATAACAAGCCTCGATTACCAAGTTCAATGTTTGGTTCGACGTACAGGAGTGAGAATACGAGAATATGGACTCGATGTAGTTTTTTCTTCACACGTTTTTCCAGCATGGACACAGCAGCAGTCTATGGCATGAGCTGAGGAACACGCACCCGTTGCGACCGGCTACAGCAGGCTGTGAGTGAACCTCTCCAGATTGCCAAGTAAAACTTAACCGTTAACAACTTTCAGTGAAAGTTACAGTACAATTACTAATGAAAAGAGAGATAAACCAGTTTCCTCACCTTATGTGACAGGAACTAAAACCTTTTACGAATATTTTGTGATTCAGAACAGTGTTAGAATTTCCATGAATAGATCACAGCTTGTACGCAGACCACTATTAACTGTAAACTAGTATTGATTTATGCAATTGTTCTATATTCAGTATTTACTCATTTCTATATGTAATTTTTTTGAGCTAAATAACTCAGTAATTGACTTTTGCTGACACCCTTATGATTAAGTTACGTAAAATTTTGCGGCTCATATGGTTTTGAAATAAACGGGTCGAGTTTGACTCTGCTCACTAACTGATGGTATTGAAAATTTGTTTACTCACACCTCCCCCTTTTTTTTGGAATTATGTTAAACTTTAAGGATATTTGAGAAGTATGTTATAACGTGTAGAGAGACATAAATAGTAATAAGCATTTTGGTTGATTTTGTGGTATATTATGTTATTTTTGGTGTATTCTGTGTGTTGCGCTTTTGGGGCTCAGCAGCAGTAAAGCGTGCAACAATTTTAACATATTTTGTAAAGGAAAAATTTGAGGAAGGTTTTGTGTGTGTGTGTGTGTGTGTGTGTGCGCGCGTGCGTGTGTGCACGCGCACGTACTTACTTCAGGCTTTAGAAGGAAGTCGTAAATTATAATTTAGAATTGCCAAAGTGTTAAGCAAATATCTAAATGTTTTACTTAGATAATTTTGTTTTGATTGCAAAAAGGAACATCTTATCTGTATAAATTCACTATACAATGGACTCCTAGCAATACATAATAATATAGTATGAGCAATACATAAATAACAAGTATAACGTAGTCTTGAAGCATATTGCTTGAGTCTAAAGTAATGACAGATGACAAGTTCCTCTGCATTAAATAAAAGTAATGCTTCAACCTCATGTGCTTGCCTCTTGTAACTATGTGGAGCATGTCAGCATTCTCTTTACCATTATAGTACTAGATCAGAATATACAGTACTACATATGTCCCACATACTTTGAAATTGAAATGTCCCGTTTAAAAGGAGTGTGGGACAGAATTGTACCACTAGGAACTTCCACCAGTATCACTAAGTAACCAGTGTAGTGTTTATCGGTGTTATGGAAAGTTTGTTATGTTTATGGTTGTCGACATGACTGACTTGATTGAACAGAAAGATTGTATAAAATCTTAAATCAAAGACAGCAGTGGAGAAATACCAAATGTTGAAAGCTTTTGGTAGTGAAGCTGTGGGGCAGACTGGAACCTACGAGTAGTTAAAGCAGTGTTTCAGAAATGGCAGAACATCCTTGAAGATGAACATTCTGGGCAGTGGCGTAGCTAGGCTTTTTGGTGCCAGGGGCAAGGAAATTATCGGCCGTCTCGCCTTCACAGTTAAAAGGGACAAAAGAGCAAAAATGAAACCTCATCCAGTGAACAAAGTACTTAATAAATGAGTAGATTTTTTTATAAAAGCACGTCCAGCAAACGTCTAAAGAATAATTGTTAAGTCAATTAAGAAATTACATATTATATTACCGGTATTCTGTTTGTATACATTTATTAGTAACAAATGTAGACTGTAAAAAATGTATTAATATAAAATACTTATAACTTTAAAATGTTTTAATAAACATACAAGTTTATTGTAGGTCTAGCACCACGTCAAAACAATATACTAAAGCAACATACAGTTAAACAAAGAAGTACATTAAAAGTAAAAAAATAAATCATTTACCATTACAGGTTAATGGTTCCGTATTCTGTTAATAAACACTTAATATTTATTTTTAATATTTAATAGACATTTAAAATGAGACATTTTTAAATGTAACTTTCTGGGTCTTAATTGCTGCAAAGTCGGTTACTAATCACTATAATCTAAAGATGAAGTAATGTCGTTTTCAGTTGAAAGTTTCGTTAGATTTGATACCTGTCTTGAGATATTGTTGATTGTAGGTACTATTTAATCAATTTAAGTTTACAAGAAGACACAGACACTGGTAAAGTAAGAATATTTTTAAAGCTGTTGCTAGTGCTTTATAGGCGTCTAGTACTCTAGTACCATTGAAGAAATGTATTGTAGCAGTCGCTGAGGTGTAAAGTCCGGTTTTCTCTGATAACTTTTGCCCTTTTTAATAAAAGTATGATGTCTTTCAAGTCACTGAACAATTATTCATTGTTTAGGTCACGTGGATAGTTTTTTAAGCACTGTGCACGTAATATTGATTTGGGAAAGATGTTCCTTGAAATCTACATCCCCATCATTTATGTATGCCTCAAATTTATAGAGGAATCCAAAGCATTTTCTAACTCTTTTATGTTAGAGAAACGGCCTGAAATTTCAACTAACAGTTTGTCCAAAATTTCTATTAGAGATCGTCAAATTTCTTGCGGAACGGTTAATGCAGAATCATCTGGATAATCCTCTGGCATCGTGTGCTTCCTTCTTATCCTGTTTATGATACTGATACCCCATTCATACATACCTGTTCTGCCTTAGTAATGGCATTGTACCACAGCTCATTCCTCCAAACTTGGTTAATGCAGAATCGTCTGGATAATCCTCTGGCATCGTGTGCTTCCTTCTTATCCTGTTTGTGATACTGATACCCCATTCATACATACCTGCTCTGCGTTAGTAATGACATTGTACCTCAGCTCATTCCTCCAAACTTTTAATTTGTCCGTTACCGTCTCCAGAAGTATCAATCCTTGAATAAAGCTTATTCCTTTGGTCTGCAAGATTTTCTGAATTTTGTCCATAGAAGAAAAAATATCTGTCCAGAAAAACAGCAAGGTCACAAAGCTAAAGTTTTCTATTGCATTAATTATTAATCCACATCTTCCCTCGTATCAAAGAAACAAGTTGTTTGTAGTTTTATAAACTGAAAACATTTTTCCAATTCTATGCTCACTTTGCCACCCTCCTGGCTATGCTGCCCGGGGTGGCTGCCCCCTTGGCCCCCAGTAGCTATGCCTCTGATTCTGAGCTACTTTTAATCAGGTATCACCCAACATCACCAAATTTCATAAAGCAATTTATGTCATTAATATGCCAACAATTTTTATTAGAAAAACTTAGAATATGCACAGTGTAACAAAAATTTGTGCCCTGTGCATTGTCAGCATTTGGTTCTCTTTCTTTAACCAATGAAGAACCCATGCCATTAATATTGATGAGACAACTCAGGTATGCGGACTTCACATACTTTATTCAAATATGAAATCTGTAGTGAACAGAGTAACAGAGTGAACATAGCTAATTGTATATATATACTGCAACAGATCAAATTTTATTATTCTAATAAGGATATAGTGAGTGTGTAAAAATCACAAACAAGTCTATTATGGAGGAGATGAAAAATTATTTATTATACACACAAATATTGTTTTTAAAGATGTATATTGTATTATAAATTGTCATGTATTGATAATAGAAATAATTGTTTGTGTTGTTAGATAATATAAATCGATTTTACTTGGTTGCTGCAACGTCCTCCTCTCCTCTCATTACTCCCGTCCTGGCGTCCTCTTCTTCAGCGTCATTCCTTCCTGGTGTCCTCTTCGTCCTGGCGTCCTCTTCGTCTCGTCGTCCTCTTCTACAGCGTTACTCCTTCCTGGTGTCCTCTTCTACGGCAGGCGGCTCCAGCGGCGATATTTCAATGAGTCTCATTATGTTTTACTGCTAACATTAATTAGTTTCTTCATATATTGTTCACTTACAATGATTTTAAATTTCACTCGTACAGTTTATTATTAATTTATACTTTATATTTTCTTAATCTCAGGATTAATATGGGTATTAATTAATGCGGTGCATTTAATGTACACCTTCCACGATATCTTGAAGTGTCTTTAAATTCCCTAAGCGGATATCTCAACTTACACGAAATAGCACTGTATTATATTTAAAATTTTATCTAAATATTTTACCCACTCGGTTCTTAATGCAAAACTTCGTTAAGAATTACCAAGGTTTATTTTATATATGATATTTCTACGTTCGTAAGAGAACAACTCTCTTCACCGGGTTCAACTTCCCCTTGCAACTTCTATAGACAGACTGTGTCCATCCTAACTCTACAACGAATGCATCTCACTGAATTTAGTGTATTCTGATAGGCTAAGCCCAAGTCACATGATTGATGGAACAAACAGATATACATATTTCATGAAAAACTTTGTATAATTTAGCAAAGGCCTGCATGGAAATTATCTACGAATTTTATTACCCTATCTTTGATAAGAGTTACAATTGAGTTTTTCTTCACTTAAAAAAAACATATTTCTAAAATAGTTATGAACCTCAGAGTATACACAAATTGAAGCTATTTACCTAAATAATTCCTTGTCAAAGTTTCACGTCAATCGGTTAACTACCACTGAAGCTATAGCGATCGCACATTATCACACCTGCACACGCGCACAAATTCACACAAAAGTACATGACAATATAGAACACCTTTTTATGAAGAGTTTGGTATACCCTACATGCTTATCCATTTCTAAATACAAGACTTACGACTAAAAGACAAAATATTACATAAAACCAATTTAAACAAGAAAATGCTCATCATCCATGTGCTCTGATATAAACAACATAGCTTATCATCCTGTGTTCTGTTACAGGATTAACCCCACCATGTGTAAAAAAAAAATTTTTTATATGAAATACAAAATTTTTTTTTCTTCCTAACCTAAATTGACATAACTTCCTCCCAATAATCATAATCATCCAAATAATAACATAATAAGTTCAAAAATCAAAATAACTGAATAGCTTCTATCAAACAACATTTCCCGAACTGTCACTTTGACAGCACTAATTGTAAACAAACAACCGCACATAGCTGGATATCACCAAACATTCCTGAACACTGATAAGGATGTCCATGTCTGATGTCATTTTGTTATCTTATATGTATATCCAGTTCACCCAAAGCATTTTTTCCAACATTGTGATGTTAAAAATACGTCGAAATATATTAATACATAAAATACTGCCAGAACTTACCTGTACTCATTCACAACTACTTACCTCGTATTAGATTTCATCAGAAGACCAAGGTCGCCACGATTATTTTTTATAGGTTAAAATATCGAAAACCTTTATACTCCACCTTAAATAAAAAAAGGACAATTTCGCTATCTGACCACCCCAATAATAATTCAGAAAGATCCCCGGAACGTTTAGACGAATCTTGCAGCACAGAAATGAGAAAGTGGTAATGACGAAATAACTTAGTCTAACACATTTTTGTTGTGACTAAAATATGGTTTAATTGATATATGACTGCTTTACTTATTTAAATCAGAAACACAGAAACATGTTTATACATATACATTTAGATATCCTATTTACTACATAACATCCTATAAAATCCTATTAGACAGCCCATTCTGCTCACTCTCTCTTTCACACCATACTTTACCCTTATTTATTATGTTTTATAATCCCTTTACTGTTTATGATTTAAAACGGTTCACAAACACATCACCGGCCGAACACGTGCTTTCACCGACCGAGTTAACTGCCCGTGATTTCGGTTCTATCGTCCGTCGTTCCTCACTAGTTGTACACTTGTTCAAATCCGTTACTTCCGCGGGTCCCGGTCGGTACTAAAACGGTATTAATTTGAAATGATCACATTTTTGGAAAGTTCAGCCGACCGGGGCCGAGTCGCACTAACTACGTCCTTTGGCTGATGTAGTTTCTCGTGGACTGCCCAACGTAGACTGCCTAGCGTCTATCTTGGGGCGGGCGGATATTGACGCCCTGCCGAACGAATTTCGTCGACGCTCATAGCTGAGTTGTTGCCGTTTAGTCGCTATGCGCCTGACACATAGTTGTTCTTTTCTGTAGTGTGCGCCGACGATATTTAGGCGCTTCTGGCTTGATGTCACAAAATGGGCGGTGACTTAGCCACATTTCCTTCAGCACGGATTGTAGGTATCACCAAAACTTCGTCTCTGCGCCATTTTCGATAGCGTCGGTTGATCTGCTTCGCGTCCCCGCCCGCGCACATGCTCACTTGACGCGTGCGTGCGCGCTGTTACATTCAGACAAAGTTCTTGGAAACTTGAGGTGTCTACATACCTCAACTGATTGCACAATGCTATTACGTCTTGCCTTTGTTCTAAACTGTTCCATTCACCACGTGTTCTGTCACAATGGGATTAAATTTTACAATGTATTTTTATGAAACCCCGAAAATGAAATAAAATAAAAATACCCACCTTTTTGACACGTTACAACATTCTCACAATTATTCTTACCCTACACATATTTTTATACAATTGCATAACATTCATACTCCTATATCCTGGCATATTAGATTCAATTATCCTTAACGTAATATTTTCTTAAGGATGATGCATGGAACATCCCTATCACCCTGTTTGTATTTGGGTTAGTGACAATGTATGTATTTTTACCCACTCAGGGTTGTTAGCACGACTGGAAAACCTGGAAAATCATGGAATTTTATTATGTGTCTGGAAAGTCGTGGAATTTTGGAAAGTTTCTGGAAACTTTCAACGATCTCAATCAAATCGTTCAAATCAACTGTAAATACATATCCGCGCATTTTAAGAAATCTTTAACTTCTTCCTGTATATAGTCCCATGTAGGTACAGTTATTAAAATCACTGCATAACTATTCTACACGAATTTTATTGGTCACTATGAGTGTTTCTAGGTATGAATTAGAGTGTGACACCTTGTTTTCTAACCATGCCCGTTTGGCTTTTTCATGGAGTCAAAACTTTATCAAGTTTTTGTGTATTTCTTTGATGTGAAAATTTACTTTTATTTTAATATAAAATTGCACATAATTTTAAACCTGCTTGCACATAATTTTAAACTCTTTAATATCATGTGTATAAATTTTCAAATTGAATGATATAATGGTTCGAAAAATATGATAAAAAATAAAGGTATTAATGATAAGGATATTTTATTATTCAAGAGAGACTGTTTGAATATTTTTAAGAGTTTTGTTGAGAAGATATAGAGAAATCTCCTATTAAATATAAGATTGTAAAAGCATCAAGTTTCTGTGATCCGAAAATTATAATAAATAATGAGACAGTTTGTTTGACTCGCTTGGAAAGTGCTATTGAAATTTTTATGGAAAAAACCACATAACTAGTCTTGAAAGTGAAATCGTTGACAGAGATTTTAAGAAAGTCATAGGTGATGTTAGTTTTAAAGAAAAGACACAAAAATTCTTAAAGGACAAAAAATCAAGACTGGATGATTTTTGGTCTGATGTACTCGGGAATAATGTAAATGAATATAAAGCATTAAGATTACTTATTCAAATGATACTCTTGATTTTTCACGGAAACGCTCAAGTTGAGAGAGGTTTCTCCGTAAATAAACAGTGTGTCGTGGAAAATCAAAACGAAATTTCGCTAGTCAACATGAGACGTGTCTACGATGCAATAAAGGCTGCAGATGGAATTGAAAAAATTGATATCAACATAAGGATGGTACAAAGTGCAAGAAACGCTTACGCGCGATATAAAAAGTCATTAAAAACCCAAAAAGATTCATTAGAAAGAGAAAAAGAAGAAGAAAACAAAAAAAAAGAAAACAAACTATAGCCCGAGAATTGGAAGCAAAAAAAGAAAGGTGATGGAAGATTATAATAAAAGTATAGATTTAATTGATCAAGAAATATCTTTACTTTCAAAATAATTTTGCTTTATAAAAAGTATATTAAATTACTCTTTTATATGTTTTTTTATTAATTACTAAGAATACACTTTGTCATAATCAGAATAAAAAAATTAAATATATATATATATTTATATTTTCAAATAAAATATTGCTAACAACCCTGCCACTTGTTCCGATAAAATATATGGACCATTGTATAATCTAAAGAATTTTGCTGCCGTATTATCTTCCGTGTGGCCAACATTTAAAGCACGCAAGAGTACCTTCTCACCAGTTTTGAACGTTACCAGTTTGTGATCCGCATTAAATTTCTCCGTCCGTTCTTCGGCACACCTTTGGATGCGTCTCCTGGCCTCTATCTTTTTAACCAAATTTCGAATAAGTAAATTCTGCATTGCAATCCTCCTGATGCACCCATCCCAGACACGCTTTGGAATTTCCCCGGTTTGTAGTTCGTTAGGTGTAAATCCTGTCGTGTCATTGTAATTCCCGTTGATGGACGCCTCGAAAAACTCGAGATAATCCGGCCACCTACTCTGGTTAGTATTACAATAAGTGCGAAACAGACGCCCTAACTCCCTGTTGACCCTTTCGGCGAGGTTACCTTGCGGTCTCCGGATTGCTGTCAACACTGCCTGTATATTGTGCTTCTCTAATTCGGACTGCCACTTCTTGTTGGTGAATTGCTGGTCAGATAGAATTTTCTTCACCGGACCATATTTCGGAATGTATTTATTTAATAGAAACATTTAATACTGCCATCGTGGTAGGTCGTCTGATTGCCTATAAACTTACGTTCTTAGAAAATGCATCTGTGCAAACAACCAGGTTCTTCATACCCCTTGCAGCACGTGGTAGCATTCTTATTCTTGGTAATGATGTTACCCATCTCCACATAGGTGTGTTGATTTGGTATTTAGCTGTCTGGCATATGTGACATGTTCGCAAAATAGACTTAACTTTCCTTGTCATGTTCAACCATACGAAGTCTTCTCTCATCGCCAAATAACATTTATAAGCTCCAGCATGAGCAAGACTTTCATGACAAGCCCACGTTAAATCTTCTACGAGATCATCAGGAACCATAATCTTCCATTGTCCGTCGATTATTTTATACAGTACATCCCTGTCGATTCTGTACTTCGGGTTGTCTTGCCTTTGTATTTCTTCACTAATTTTTCTTAATTTTGGGTCCTTTTGTTGTTCAAGATTTACCAATTTTAACCTATTCTTTAAGTCATCTGGTAATGTATACTTGACTGCTAGAATTTGAATTTCACTCCTGGTCGCGGAGTACTGTTCTTCGATGATGGGGGGATATCTACTTAGAGTATCAGCAGTTTTATTCTCACTGGCTTTACAATATTTGATGCTGAAATCATATTCTTGGATCGCCATGATCCAATGCGATATCCGCGCATTGGCCAGTTTACAATTAAGAATGAAAGATAAAGCCTGATTATCTGAGAGAATTTCAAAGTGTTGACCCACCAGGTAATATCTACGTTTACTGATACAATACACAATTGCAAGAATCTCTTTTTCAGATGTAAAATAATTTCTTTTGGCACCTTTTAAAGATCTACTTACATGTGCAATTACCTTATGTTCTCCTTTATTATTTCGTTGATATAACACCACCGATCGCGTAGTCTGAAGCATCACAGTTGAGTACATATGTTCCTTCTTTTTCCGGGTGGAACACGTGTAAGTTCTTGATGTATAATTCTTTTGTAGCGTTGAAAGCTGCCTCATGTCGCTCTTCCCATCTCCATTTGGTGTTCTTCCTTAACAATTCCAGCAGCGGTTGTATGGTTTTTGAATATTCCGGTGTGAAACGGCGAAAATATCCAGTCAATCCAAGGAACGCCTTGATATCTTTCGCTTTTGTTGGATTTGGAAATTCCGTAATGGCCTGAATTTTCTCCCGGTCAGTACTAACACCATCCGCAGAAATAATATGCCCCAGGAACTTTATTTGTGATTTTCCAAATTCGCATTTTTCTAAGTTGAGCGCAAGGTTCGCATCTCGTAACTTGCGGAAAACGATATCCAGGTGGTGCATATGTTCCTCGAACGACTTCGATATAATAGTTGTCTTGATTGTTCATCTCTTCTTTCACAGCACTATCGTTTACTATATAATAAGTATGTCGTCGACCAACACACTTACAAAATCGTCGACCTCCGGGCCTAATGCCAATTCAAGACACTTAACCATAGCAGCTAGGCTGGTAACCAAACCAAAAGGTACTACCTTAAACTGGTAACATTTATTTTTATATAGAAAGGCTGTGAATTTTCGACATTCTTTAGCTAAAGGAATCTGCCAAAACCCACTTTTTAGGTCAAGACGCGACATGTATTTTACTCCTTCACATTTTACAAACAAATTTTCTACGTTGGGAGCACAAGCGTAACATTTTTGTGTTATATTATTAAGATTTCGCATATCTAAGCAGATGCGTATATCGTTATTTGATTGACAATGAAAATTAAAGTTATTACAGCAAATTATCTTTTTATTGCATTAATCCAGTCTTCGTCAGTTCTCACCACATCCTGGGCATGTGGTATGAGCTTCAGGTGTTGATGTTACATTCTTAGAACTTGCTACAAGCTTTAAGTTTTCTTTGTTTTTATTATTTTAGGTGTATGTGTCTTACTCTCAAAAAAATTTTTTACTGTCTCGGCATCAGGTTATTCTTAAATGGGGAACCAGACAGAATTTCAGACTTGTGCTGTCAAACAGATTTTTCTCTTTTTTAATGTACATTTTGAAATAGGTGTCTTTTATATTTCTATCATCACTGCCTGCTTTGTTTTCACATTCATTGTCCTTGGATTTTTCTCTAGTAAGGTTGAATCAGAAACAGGCTTATTTCTGGCTTCAGAGTGAGTAGACAGTTCTACTTGTTCATCATAATGATATTTGTTTAAATCATTCAGTGTAATCTGTAGTTAATACTTTGATAATTTGTAAATGTATTTAAAAACTGAAAAACCCTAGGTCATTACTATTTTTTATCTCTTACTTCCGAGGTAAACCAAATATGAATTTATAAATTGTAGTATTCAGTCATAACATATTTTAAGGAAATACGTTTTTACACATATAAAAACGTAATTAAATATAATAAGGAAATATAAAATCACATAATATTATTTACAGAGTTAATATGTAAACAAAGTAATATAATTTATTACTTGTACAAACAACACTGAAGATTCAACTTTAGAGTTATTAGAACATGGAAATACTAAGTCTCTTAAAATAAAACTGTAAGTTGCAGAATAAACTTTAAATAAATAATAAAAATATAAATTTGAAATTAAAAAGTTTTTTTTTCAAAATTTGAAAAAACAGAAGTAGTTAATTACAAAACTTAATAAATTTGTCATCATATAATTCTGAACTACTCAAAAATTCTGTTCATTGAGCTGATCTGTTTGCCATCTGTGGAGTGGAAGAAAATCCAGACATATAACCAGAACTATTTATTTCTAAAGGCATTTAAAATATTGTGGCATTAGGAAGATAGATAAAAAATTATTTCTGTACATTTTAGTTTTCTTATCCAAGAGAAACACTTCTAGTTTATAGTAATCTGATTTCCCTGTACTTGATTTAATTGATAGTCTGTATTGTTATTAAATCATATTTTAAATTTTACTTCGCTCTGTTTGTGGGTGTGTTTTCTGATACAGAATTTTGTAAACTAATATTTTATTTGCTTAAAAACATAGTTACTGTTTACAGTATAATTAAATTATATTAAATAATCAATGAAAATGTCTCTTATTAAGTGAAAATTCTCTAATAAGATTTTGCTCGGGAGTAGTTTCACAAATGTTAAGTTTATGGAAGGTGAAAAAATATTGAATAAGTATCCCACTAGAACAGGTTCAAAAATGAATAGTGTCAGCAACAGGAGTGCCAGAAAGAACAAAGTAGATGGGTGGGGGTAACAATAGAAAGTGGACAGAGATTGTATTTTACAACACCACAGAAAGGAAGGAAGAGGAAGTCAACATTGACGATTTTGTAAATGTGTAGTAAGAAGAACACCTTACAATTTAACAAAATTTCATGTACACGGATGAGACAGGCCCATATGGTAAAAAAAGACGTGGCATGACAACGAAAGTGATGAAGGAGCAAATGTACCATTAAATAAAGAAGACAGATTTATAATAGTTTATACAAACTAATTCCGGGGTTACAAAAAACTGGGTGTTAGTTTTGGATAGTAACGTTGCTACAGTTACCAGTGACTTAATTCAGAAGTTGTCTAATAACAGAATACCTTTCACACCTTGGGTTGCCAGACATCTGGCAAAGCTGGACGTGTTTGGCTTTTTACAGTTTAGTCTGGATAAAAATAAGCATGTCCAGATTTTGTTAGGTTTTTTGTCTGACAAATTTGCACATAGTATTATGATAAAAGTATAGCACATTTGTTATGCATGAAAAAGGTGCTAGATCTGAAAAAATGTATGTAGGCCTACTAGATTTTTATTTCCTTGTCTTTCAATATGTTTAGACCTTTTATGATATTACTGTTAATCTCTGTATTATCATGAAGCCGCTGCTCTCGTTTATGCGAACTGGTATCATCGCCAAATCAAAGAGGCAGTTGTAGGCTACTGGAGAATAAAGAGGCTAGCAGTGCCAACACTAGCCATTGTTTCGATTTCAAGAAAATGTAAACATCTTGTTGCCTACATTTATCTCTACATTTTTGTATTTGTGCTCACTTTAAACTTTGGAACCTGTCTGATAAGAAGCTGTTATTCATATTTTGCTATTCGCAAAATATTAATATGCAAATAGCAACTGAATATTGATATTCAGTTTAAATTTCCAGATTTAAGTGTTTCGTTAAAATTTAAGCCTTTAGTTAAAAAACATTAAATTAATTTAATAATGAAAGAATGGAGTTACTTAGATTTCTTTATAATGATAATTACAGAGCTTGTCTTTCTTTTTAATAATTCATATGTCTTATTATGTTGGTATGTGTAATGATAAAAAAATCTATCTTATGTATGAAATAAGATGATGTAGTTTTATTTTTAAATATATAGTAGGCAAACGTGTGTGTGTGTGTGTGTGTGTGTGTGTGTGTGTGTGTGTGTGTGTGTGTGTGTGTGTGCATCTAATATCGAATGAACATAATAAATGCTGCCTTTTAATGTAAAAGACTGCTGTCTGGGTAAAACGTCTGGCTAACTTAACAGCTGTGTTATGCTTTTCTGATTTTTTATCTGGCAACTATATTCACACCTAATATGTTTAAAATAGAGCTGCATAACTTAGTAAACATGTATAACCATTACAAACACATTATAAAGTAGACGGTATTCTAGGAAACACAGCCCATAGAACTTATTTGGACTCACCTTAAAAACTCAGTTTTTGGCCACTTTTGACAATAAAAACTTTTCTCAATGCATAATAATAAATAGGGTTTCAGGTTTATGTGACGTTTTATGTAAAATCTTCATTTGTATGCATGCTTATACATGTTTTACCTATATATCATATTTTAGTAGTACTTGCATATACTCGTAAAAGTATATTTTTGGTCATTTTCGATTGTCTTTCTTACATTTCACTATTTCGTTTGTTGTAATAGATTCGGTACTTGATTTGTAATAGTGAGTTATCTATTACTTACATTATTCAATAAATAATGTTGTATTTGTATTACAAATACATATTTGTAAAGAATTTGATAAAATTTCTAGTAATACTAAATGAAATTTCAAAGAGTAGTTGAATGAAATCAGGAACTTTTGACAGTGTGGAAAATCTGAGTTCTAATAACTAAATAATTCTCAATTCATCATTTTGAAAGCTGAAGCAATAGTAAAACAGACATAAATTGAAATGGAGAGTTTAGGACTGAGCATGTTGAGCTCCCCACAATCCTTACTTTTCTTGCAGCTATGACCTCCCCACCATAAAGTAACATGATTGTATGGTTCTGTATATCAGTAAGTTGTTTATTTATTTGTCCACAGTGAGTTGTTAGTTGCTGATTTCTGTCCCTTTTGCAAATGTTTTTTTGTACATATTTGTAATTATTTTTTCCTGCCAATAATATAAATTATTATTTTCCACTGGTGTGGTTTGTGTCAATTTTTATATCTGACTCCTTTAGTGGTACGTAGATTTTGTTTGTTGGATTTAATAATGCAATATTGTCAGCATACCATAGTGTACCATGTACACTTGTGTAGACTTTCACTATTGTAGTCTGAGTTATTGCAGTGACTTTATGAATGACTTTCTGTATATAGGTGTTACATAATAGGGCCAACAAGAAGGGAAACCTTGTTTAATTACTCTATAAATTCTTTGTTTTTCTCTGTCATCAAGTAGTTCCACTTTCAGTGTCATTGGTAGTTTGTATGACATTTTGTTGAAGTTCTTATCTTTCCCTAATTCTTCAATGTTCAGTCTACAAAGTCTGCAAGTCTTTTCTGCATTAATAAAGGCAGTTAAAGACAGTAACATGCATTGTCTCTTCTATAACTTTCTATTACTGTCTAAGCATCAGTATGCCCTCTCTGGTGCACATTGATTTTAACCAAATTGGTCTCCACTTATTATCTTTTGTCTCCAAAAGTCTCCAAACTAGACTTTTGAGGTGTGTGAGAGAAACCTCACTAGGCTATTTAGAATAGATTCTTACAAATTCTTTGATGTATCAACCAGTGCTGTCATTCTTGCTGTGAAAGTTGTCAATAATTTACCTACATCGTACATATCATATAGTGTTAGTTTATTTATATATTATTTTTACAGTTTCATTATTAGGGCTTTTGACAGTTTCAGTTTCACTGGTGACGTGTTGTATGCCAGTGTGCGGGCGGAGGAGTATTTGTGAATTCTGCCAGAGCTTTTATCAAATTTTAATTTCAAATGTGTTTCCTCTAGTGATGAAAGTTTAGACCAACTATGGAAGTGTTTCGCCTGCTTCTATGTACCCTTCCAATTGTGCACAATGCCAGTGCTTTTTAATAGTTTGTTTTTGTATCGTAAGTCTTCTCGGCTTTTTTTTTTATTGAAAAAGTTTATAATTTTTCTGTGTATAATCTGTTTTATTTCCTGCTACCTTTCAGTTCCTGGGTTGCAGGAGTTTTTAGTAGTCTATACTTTATCTAACTCTCTGTCATTATACTGTTTTCTCTTTTTGAGCTTTTATATTTTTCTTTTTTGCTTGTTGATTGTATTAATTTGTGCATTATTTCCTGGCTTCTTTTCCTTTGTTCCTATTATCTAGTCCCATCATAATCTGATGCTTTGTATATTCCTAAGCAGATTGTTTGATTTTTTGCTAGCTTTGTTATTTTAACATTCTCTTGCCATGACTCTAAGTTTCCTCACTTCCTATGATATATTTTACTGGTATCAAAACATAGTTAACTTATATTCTTCAAGAATAAATTTTTAAACTGATAAAATATAAAAAAGTAAATATTTTGCCAAGTAAAGGGATTATGGTAACAATATCCGCAGTAAATATTTATGTTGAACATACTCTTCACACTGAAATTTACTTATACTCTTTAAAAACAAAGGTAAAAATGTGGTTATCATGTTTCTAATGTAATAAGGCAAAACTTTACCTTTACCTTTGGCTTAGCAAGCTTTCATTATTTGTGAGCTTCATCAGAGGTGCCGCATTAGATAAACATTTTTATCGAAAATATTAGTATTCCATGTCAGAAAAATATATACATATTATTATTGATAACTGACATATCATGGACAAGGAAATCCTCAAAAGTCAGTAAATTAGTTGTCTTAATCCTCTTAAAACGTGTTAAAGTTATCCCTTTTAGCCCAGAGCTGTCTAACAGTTTTTAAAATAAGCATGTAATGAAATATGATTGTTCACATTTCATTAACACAAAATTCAATCTACTTTTGCTGATTCTTGAAGTGTTACTCTTTAAATAAATGATTAAAATATTGAAAATTGTGTCACCTACCTTTATTTGGACGTCAATTGAACCAAACTTAAATCGTGATGTTCTTGTGCAAATTAACCAGAGTGTCGTCTAGTGTACTCGGCAGAGAAAAATAGGTAAATGCAAATAACAAATACATATTTATACATTCACATAACACATTATTTTATTTCGTTTTACTCTGTCGTTCTTGCTCAACTACCACATCAACAATTTCGTCTTTCTCTACATTTTGTATTATGAAAACATATTCTGAAATATAGTTAAAAATAATTCCTATAACTTTATAATATCAGGGTGACCGAGCTTCGCTCGGTTTTCACACTTCTGATGATGATACCCAATTATTGGTATCGAAAAGTACTTAAATAATAAAAAACATTTAATCTTTGTAATTGTAATTATTAAAATATATATATTATATTATTATATATATTATACAAATAAAAACGTGAGTTACATTTTATATAAAAAACATTTATTTATAAATATAAAGATTTAAAAAAAACATTATTTATTAATAATTATGTCTTTACTTTTATTAATTATTTATTTTTTGATATTTATTTTCATATATAAACATATCGATACTACGCTGTTTGCGTTTATCGACGGTTTCTGTTATTGGAATCACAATTATTTAATACTTCTTTCCATACAACGATTCTTGTATGGCGAGGATTTTCTGGTGGTAAAAGAACTTTTAAGCCACTTCGCCTTTTGACTCTGGAAAATGCTACATACAACATGCCGTGCATAAACACAGGAATTGATAAGTGAATTCCCACCACTTCAAATGTTTGACCTTGAGCCTTGTGAATAGTAATAGCAAAAGCTGCTCTGACGGGAAATTGATGCCTTTGCATAGTGCACCCAAGCTGACTTTTGCTGGAATCTATTGTAATCCTTGGAATATGAACTTCTCGGCCTGAATATTCACCCGTGATAATCTTGGCTTTAATAATGTTATTACATAATTCAGTCACGACCAATCTCGTTCCATTGCACAGCCCTTCAGAGACGTCCAAGTTCCGTAAAAGCATTATTATTGTATTTTTTTAAAGCTTTAATTCGTGTGGTGGTAAGTCAGCCATCTCAACAGAATTTAGAAATTCAGAAGTGAGTTGAAGAGCTCCTTCTGGTTGATCTTTAACAGAATCGTAGCTTTTATATACTTTATAATATTCTCCAGGAAGCTTAGGTTTATACTAACAAAGACCGGCTTATACTACACGGCACTGCGCAAAATATGCTTCGAAGGACTGAACTTAGACATGGCAGAACACTTTATTGTGAGTCTTATCATGGTCTGATGTCAGGCCATGTGAGCTGGACCAATCAGCAAACTGTACTGTCTCCCTTCCACTGCGCACTCAGTCTGGTGATGCGTTAGAGCCGTTTCCGAGAAAATAAGGACATAAATACATACAAAGATAATATCACACACACACACACACACACACACACACACACACACACACACACACACACACACACACACACACACACACACACACACACACACACACACACACACACACACACACACACGTACATATGCGCACCCTGTGTAACCTCAGGTTAAAGACCTATAAAGACCCTACGATTTAGGCCTTATGCGATTTTTTCGGAAAATGTGACTTAGCTCAATCTATTTGTAGTGCCCAATACCCTTAAATACCAAATTTCGAGAAAATCGTTAGAACCGTTTCCGAGAAAAAAAGGACATACATACAAAGATTGCTCGCTTAATATTATAAAACACACACACACACACACACACACACACACACACACACACACACACACACACACACGTACATATGCGCACCCTGTGTAACCTCAGGTTAAAGACCTATAAAGACCCTACGATTTTTAGGTTTAGGCGATTTAGGCCTTAGGCGATTTTTTCGGAAACTGAGACCTAGCCCAATCGATTTGTAGTGCCCAAATACCCTTAAGTACCAAATTTCGAGAAAATCGTTAGAGCCGTTTCCAAGAAAAAAAGGACATACATACAAAGATTGCTCGCTTAATATTATAAGATTTACGTATTTAACTAAATTATATCTACTTTGGAAAGGCGACCCAGCTTTGCTCACACTCTCAGTCATTCATTATACATTTTATTTTGTAAAGCTCTTTTTATTTGATTTTCATAATTAATATTGGTGTTGAATTTAGTTAAAAATGAAATGTTTTTGTCTGTTCAACTGCTTATATTAGGTACTCATCCTTTCATCGCCATCTCCACGTGGTTGCACCCACTGTTAACTCTCGATTTTGCTAGTACACTCCGAAATTAGGTTTAGACTGTTATTACTTGTAGATTACTTCTGATTGATCACTATGACATGATTTGCTGTTGTTTTAAACTAAAATCACATGATTTACTGGTCGACCGACCCTGATTTGCTCGAGCTAAGTTTTTGTACGACCGCACGGTCAGCTCACTGTAGTAAGACAAAAAAAGCTAACAGTCTTTTTTCAAGATGGCCAGCCGCTTCATCCGCGGTAACTTGGCTCGCCATTGGTCCATAGCGGTACCACGTGACACAACAATTAATTAATTTTTTGAGAGCGAGTTTACCGTGGCTGGCCGAGTAACAGACGACCTGGGGCTCGCTCAAAAGTTTGTGCTTATTCAAACGCGCGAGCAAGCAGGCGCGCGCCTGAAACATTCCAGAGTACCTGCAAATGCTACTTGTTAATATATTTTCTGGACCAACATGCGGATGGGTGTCACCTGCAGGAATTTCTATTGTTACAGATTGAGGCCTTGTGTGGGTAACTACACTGCATCGTATTCACAATTGAAATAAAGAAAAACCCCTCAAATCTGTCCCGTTACAATACCCCCCCAATGAGAGGTTTTCTGCCGAAACAGAAAAACTCTCATTGCTAAACCCTAAGAGGATCAGTGAGGATATGGTGCCAACAACCCCCCTTTAACTTCTTAACACATCATGGGTAAACTACCTCCCTAGCTCGGCGACTATGGCTGCACCTGCACGACATTACTGGACTTCTCTGTTCGAGGTCCCAACACCGTAAAATCGGACAGGTACTCACCACAGTACCACCTCACCTTATAACATTCCCAATAAAATTCCAAAACTGGCCTTATACCATACCAGATCCTCAACCGATTTGTCTCCCCTTACATACATACTGGGTTGCCTTTAGCAAGTACTGGGTGCGTACATATTTGTTACTACATTCGACACACTATCTCCACATTGATTACTAATGTAATATTCAAATTTTGTTCAAACAGTGAAATAAACCTAAGTCCCCTATCAAAAATTTACATTGATGTTAATTTACATCATCTCTTTCCATTAATTAATTTCATCGCAGATTTTAAATCTTTCCAAAAATTCTCAAAATCTTTTAAATGAATTTGCTTTATCATTCTTATTAACTAGATGCTAACAATCATAATAAACAAATGAAAACAAACAACTTATTTCTACCATAAATTCAAAAATAACTACACTTGATTACAAAAAATAACATAAGATAAACATCATGAATCAGCTGACACCTTCTCTACCTATATTGAACATTAAAAATCAAAATAAAATTCTTTACTGCAAAGAACAATTTTAATAAAATTAATAATGCCAATTAATAAAAATAATTATTCAATAATTTAATTAAATAGATTAACAAAAGAAGATATGAATTAATTATAAGAAACATATTAACATTAAACATATTATAAGAATACATCTCTAACACCAGTCATCAGCTGATACCTTCTGGTCAGGTGAATGACCTTACCCTAGACACATTATACAAAATTATACAATGTAAAATACATAACACTTGCTTATAATTCCTACACTCTACCATAGTACAACATAATAAAACATAATAAAACCTTCTTTCCTAGAATTAATCCTTTCAACCAGTAAAGTCATTTATAAAATTATCATATAGAGCAAAACATATTTAAATCAACTACCTCTGAACAAATTATCTACTTGAAAACGTTAATCATCTTCCATTGTCATAATATTTCTTAACTCAAAATAAGACCATTTAATTAGCTCATCAGCTCATCAGCATAATTCATTTTAATACTTACTAATGCGTTACTACCCTTAGTAACCTCCTTCCACACACACTATGGCCCCCCTGGACTGTAGCGTCCAGTTGCTTCCACAAGGACTGGAATTAGGGAGGAATTTTGTCATCTCCTGTCCTTGCTTCGGCCTTACATTTTTTAAAATTCAGATATAATACCTGATTATGTAGTTACAACCTTAAGACGGGTCTATCACCTTTTTGTTTGTTCCCACTCGAACAATGTGATAGCTGCTGTTCCATAGTTCCGGGGATTTCCCCTTGAGTCACCCCCCCCCCGTTAATTTCAAATTTACACCAATTTTCAAGGCAACCAACCATGGCCGCCACTGCAATAGCCTAACTTATAGCTAAACTTATGTCCTTCTGCATTTACTAACACCACATTCCACAATTTATTTTCTCATCTGTTGACAACTAACAACCCCCAAAATCACCCTTTAATCTTGCACAATAACAAGTCCTTTTTTTTTTTTTTTTTTTTTTTTTTTTTTTTTTTTTTTTTAATATATATAGACATTTATTGCAAGGCCCATCTTTCACTTCGTACAAATAGTGAGTACCACCAAATATTTACTTGTTCACCTAAATTCATTTATTCATATTTTACAACCTAGCATCAACTTGTAGTTTTAATTTAATTACAATTTAACAATATTACAATTTAACAATTACAATTTTACTACTACATTTCAATTATGAGTTTCTATTAATCATTTTCATAACCCGCCCATCAAAACTTTCTAATTTATTACCAAATTCCTATCGTTTAATTGAATTTAATTTTTATTATAAACACTCATAATTATATCTTGACAATTATTAAAACATAAAAACAATTATTATTTTATAATAATATTTTATAATTTATATTTTATATTTATAATTCTATTAATTTATATTTTCTAATATACTGCCAACCATGGTCCGCCCCCAAAAGTATGTTCTATCGACATAGACGGGGAGATGGTCAGACACCTCTCGTGAATTCACGTCCCCCTCCTCCACCACTAAATTACTTTGCCTTACTTTTATTACTGTTAGCTACATTAATTGCAATACAAAAATTTCCTCTCTTTCTCATTTGTCCCAACCCGCCGTCTGATCATCTCCAAGCCCATGTCCACAAAACACTTTTTGGTTAGGATACTGAAAATTTTTTAATTTGTAAATCGTAATTTACAAATTATACTGGTAATATAATACTTGAAACATTGCCTCATTCTAGTTTTATTTACTGCACTCGCTAGGGCAACTGTTGGTACGTGGGGTGGTGCACCTTTTATGCACCTTGAGTGTAAAAAATTTTTTTCCTCACGTACCTTAGGGGTCCCCCTCCCCATTCAAATAATATGGATAAATTTCTAATTGTTACCAATTTTGCGAAGCCGGACCATCGTCGCTTTCACCACCAGATGGAAGTTCCGCCAACCATGGTCCGCCTCCAAAGTGCCAAAACCCACGGTCAGGATTGGTAAGTTCGTGACCGCCCGAAAATGGGGGAGGATCCCTTCTCATTTAATTATACCATAATCTGTGTTTATGTATCAAAGTCTTAATAAAAAAATGTCTAACATCACTCAGCTAGATAATACTTCTTTAATTGGGTCACATTATACGTTTCTTTTATTTCTCGGGTCTGCAGATCTACCAAAACATAAGCATTCTCCATTTTCACTTCACTAACTTCATAGGGACCGTCGTATAATAGGAAGAATTTTTTAATCTCTTTGTCCAAAGCTGATGATTGATCGTGGTTTTTCATTAATACCAGTTGCCCTACCTCATATTGGATGGGTGTCAAATTCCTGTCATGTCTTCTTTTACGCTGTTCAGCTTTACTCAAAAGTCGCTCCTTTGCAATCACCAGTTTCCTCCCATATGGTACTTCAGTCCGGGTTGGAAATTTTATCAGTTCCTCTAATATGCATGATGGCCTTCTCTGAAACATTAACTCATGCGGGCTGTAGCTAGTGGAATCATGCAAACTACTATTAATGTACCCTTCTATCTTGTACACAAATGTGGCCCACAATGAATGTTTTTTGTGGCAGAAAGTTCTAAACATTCGCCCTAATCCCCGCATAACACGCTCACTAGGATTTGATTGTGGATGATACACCGAGGTATGTTTAACTAAAATGTTTTCCCAACCTAATGTTTCCCTCCAGGTGTTGCTGGTAAACTGAGAACCATGATCTGATAATATTATTTTGGGTCTACCTACTTCAGTAATGTACTCATTTACTATCTTCCTAGCTAATATGAAGGAGGTAGCTTTTTTAATCGGGTACAATTTTACAAATTTGGTAAAAACATCTAGTACAACAAATAAATAATTCACCCCTCCTCGACCTTTGGGTAGAGGGCCATATAAATCGACGGCAACTATTGCTAAAGGACTGTCTGGTATTACATGTTGCATTAAACCCTCCTGTTTACGATTATTTACTTTGGCTTTCTGACAAATTTCACATGTTTTTAATATTTTACGCACGGTTCTTTCCATATTATTAAATTTACATGTCTCTTTCAATATGTCACTGCATTTCTTGGGGCCTATATGACCATACCTCAAATGACAATCTCACTACTTCAGGTATTATAACTTTAGGGATGCATACTTTCCAATCATCACCTTGTTCATTTGTACGGTGAAATAAATGTTTATTATATAAACTAAAATGTTTTTCCCATTTATTAGGTATGTTGGGTATCTGATTTAAGGCTATTACAATTCTACCAAGTTCGGTATCTCTTTCTTGTTCTGTTGCTAGGTTATTTATTAATTTTTCATATCTACTTCCCCCGCTTCTTTTATTATAAATATCTTATAAGTATTTGCTATATCTACCTCAGTATTATTGTCAAAATCGGTTCTAGATAGGACATCAGCTACTACGTTTTCTTTACCCCTACAATACTCGATGGTTAAGTCATACTCTTGTAGTATTAACATCCAACGCATTAACCTACCATGCGTTAGTTTACAGTTTTTCAAAAATGTTAAAGCTTGATGGTCTGATCTTATTATTACTTTATTTCCTAACAAGTATGTTCTGAATTTTCTACAGGCGAAAACTATTGATAGCGCCTCCTTTTCCGTTGTTGTATAGTTCTTCTCACTAGTTACTAAGTATCTACTAGCAAAAGCTACCACTTTATGGTTACCATTCCCATCTAACTGAAACAGTTCTACCCCCAAAGCTATGTCCGATGCGTCTGTATGTATATAAAATGGTTCTATAAAATTAGGATGAGCTAATACAACAGTGTTTAAGAATTTATTTTTTATTAGCTCAAATACAGTTTGCTCTTTTAAATTCCACTGCCATCGATTATCTTTATTTAACAAATGCCCCAATTGTACCGTTAAGTAAGAGTATTTGTCTACAAATTGCCTATAATAATTGCACAAGCCTAAAAAACTTTGCAACTGTTTCACATTTTTTGGTACTGGAAAATTCTGTATTATTTCTACTTTCTTAGGATCTGTACTGATACCCTTGGCTGAAATTATGTGGCCTAAAAAATTAACCTGTTCTTTTAAAAATTCTGACTTCTTAAACTTAACCGTTATGCCATACTCATGCAATCTACTTAATACTCTATCTAACCTTTCGCAGTGTATATTAATGTCTGGTGACGTAATAACTATATCGTCCACATAAACGGTTGTAAATTCTAAAATCTCTCTCCCTAGTACGTAGTCTAAACATTTAATAAAAATTGAAACACTTATGTTTAGTCCAAAAGGTAACCTACGAAATTGATAGTTCCTGCCGTTGTATTTGTCTGAATGCCACATACTGACGAGATTCTTTCTCCAGTTCTATTTGCCAATACCCGGCTGTCAAATCTAATGTTGTGATATATTTGGTCCCATTGAAGCGTTGAAGGATTTCACTCACCGGTTCTGGTGATTCTCTGTCTGGAACAATTATTCTGTTTACCTGTCTCACGTCTAAGCATAGTCTTATCGATAAATCTTTCTTGGTAACCACTACTAAAGGGTTGGAATATGGTGAGGTGGATTTTTCTATTATACCTTCTCTCAGCATCTTGTTTATTTCCTCTTATACTAACCCCCTCTTAGAGTATGGTACCGGATAGGTTTTAGGTGCAAAAGGTGTTTTTTCTTTAATGATTAGTTTACCCTTAAAATCTTTTACTAAACGTGGTTCGTCTGAAAAAACTAATTTATTCTTATTTATTACTTGTACTATTTTCTCCCTATCTTGATAACTAAATTCCCCATCTTGATATAGGATTCTATTCATTTTCTCACCCCAACTATCTTCCATTTCAAATAATTCATGACTATTTACCCTTAAATTACAATAATTAATCATCAAGGGCCTACATTCATTTATGTCATTATCAGAAATTAAAATTCCCTTACTAATTATTTTTAATGCTTTCATTTCTACAGTTCTCTTCCGTATAAATGGTATTTCAATTATATTATTATCATTGTTTAATTTCATAGTCTGTGTATAATAGTTTAACTCCACTTTGAAATTATTCAAAAAATCATTACCCATTATAGCTCCCATATTTAAACCTGGAATGACTAAGAAAGGTACATTTATTGTGTGTTTATTTATTTTTAGCTGTAACATTATTTGCTTAGTTACTTTTTTACTGCGAACACCTGTTACCCCTACAACACAAATTCCCAATACTGGTAGTTGTGGAATTGTCTCTGTGGTTTCATTTTTTATTTTTTCAAAAACTTTATCATCTATAGCGGTTAGCTCACTCCCTGAATCTACTAGAAAAGTGTATTTGGAATTAAACACTTTGGCTTCAAATTCTGCCATGCCAAAATTATTGCTACTCTCCCCCACTTCTTCATCGGATAAATCGTTATGTATGTTGGTAATCAGTGACCCTGTTGTCATGTGATTTCTAGACGACTGGGGGCTTTCCTTTTCAACCGCCCTGATTAGTTTAACTGTACTGGAGGTGGTGGTTCACTGTAAACCCCCCTATGATCCCCTCTACTGTTTTGATTATTAGAAGGTGCTTCAACACCCCTAGTTTCGTTTGTGTTACCAACATATCCTCCTCTACCTCTGTGGTTAAAATTTCCCGGCATTCCCCGATTACTGGTGAAACCTCTCCCCCTATTACTCCCTCTAAACTCACTATGATCAAAACCTCTATTATAATGCTCTACTCTCCCTTGAGCACTACCCCTAGGACCCCGACACCTATAACATTGATTTTTCGAACTATTATAGTTACTAGCTCTACAACTAGGGTTTGGACATAACCATGCCCCCTCCTCCGGTCTACTCATATTATTAACAAAACGGTCTGGTTGTCTTACTTCGGTATTCATTTGCCTTGCTTCATTATCTCTAAACTGATACTTATTATCTTCTTCCTCTTTCATACTCTGGTACGCTTCTAGTATTTTTTCTAACTCGGCTATATTAACAAACTCCCGGGTTCTGATTGTGGACTGTATGTCCTTAGGTAAATGCTTACTAATGTATCTTATAAAAGATGAAAGAGGCATTGGTGGTTCTAAATATTTAACCTGGCTATATAGTCATGTCACATACGACGTAATACTCATATGTTTAATATTGAAATTACCCCATCCCATTATTGTACTGCGCAAGCCCTCTTGTTTTTCCTCTGACCAGTATTTATTTTTAAATGCTTGTTCAAACTCATTAAAATCTGCCCAGTTATCATTATGAGCGTCCGCCCATATTTTAGCATCCCCTTTAAAATATTTTAAAATGCGTACCAATTTTATGGGGTTCACCCCCCTACTTTCATTACTGAAATAACCTAACTCAACTTCCATGTTCACTCTCTCACTCACATTAGTTAATTTTTGGTTAATTGCTACACTTAAATCTTCTCTGACTTTAATTATTTCTTGTTCGTGTTCTGTTTGTTTACTTTTCAAATTAGTTACCTTAGTTTTAATTGCATCAATTTGCTCAAAGTTACTTCTGAATTCATCATTTATATTCTCTTGTATTTTATTTGCTTTTTTAATTTGCTCACACTCATCAATTACACCTTGAACATTACTGTCAATTGTGTCATTTTGTTTTTTAATTTTATCATTAAATTTATTTGTTAATGCGTCAAATTTTTTGTTTGTCTCTATTAGCTTCTCGTTTTGTTTTTCGTTAATTGTTTTTATATCATTCTTCATCTCGGTTCGTATTTTATCTACATTTATAGTCATCTCACTATAAATGTTCATAATCGACTGTTCATATTTATATCACTCATTCTCAGTTCGCTTCTTATGTTTGCGAACTCGTTATTTATGTCTATAAGTTTATTATTTACTACATTTATTTCTGATTTGACTTCCGTTCTAAATTCGTTCAAATTCGTGTTTTGTTGGTCAAATTTCTCATTTTGTTGGTCATATTTACTACTCATCATTTCCATAAACAATGCTAACTGACTAAGTACCGGTACGTCTACATTGTCAATTTTACTACTCTTAGCGTCTACCGCCTCAATCGTTATTTCGTCTGTTGTATTGTCTACGCTCTCGTTAATATTTGTCGATATTAAATCGTCTTGCGTAACGTTTAAAATTGACCCCCTTCTACACCCTCATATAAATTTGCACTCTTATTTTTCTCTGCCATTTCGACTAAGTTGTAAATTATTAAATTTAATTTACAACGTCCCTGTTCGGGCGCCAATTGAAGTGTTACTCTTTAAATAAATGATTAAAATATTGAATATTGTGTCACCTACCTTTATTTGGACGTCAATTGAACCAAACTTAAATCGTGACGTTCTTGTGCAAATTAACCAGAGTGTCGTCTAGTGTACTCGGCAGAGAAAAATAGGTAAATGCAAATAACAAATACATATTTATACGTTCACATAACACATTATTTTATTTCGTTTTACTCTGTCGTTCTTGCTCAACTACCACATCAACAATTTCGTCTTTCTCTACATTTTGTATTATGAAAACATATTCTGAAATATAGTTAAAAATAATTCCTATAACTTTATATTTACATATTTAACTAAATTATGTCTACTTTGGAAAGGCGACCCAGCTTTGCTCACACTCTCAGTCATTCATTATACATTTTATTTTGTAAAGCGCTTTTTATTTGATTTTCATAATTAATATTGGTGTTGAATTTAGTTAAAAATGAAATGTTTTTGCCTGTTCAACTGCTTATATTAGGTACTCATCCTTTCATCGCCGTCTCCATGTGGTTGCACCATCACTGTTAACTCTCGATTTTGCTAATACACTCCAAAAATAAGTTTAGACTGTTATTACTTGTAGATTACTTCTGATTGATCACTATGACATGATTTGCTGTTGTGTTAAACTAAAATCACATGATTTACTGGTCGGCCGACCCTAATTTGCTCGAGCTAAGTTTTTGTACAACCGCACGATCCACTCACTGTAGTAAGACATAAAACGCTAACAGTCTTTTTTCAAGATGGCCAGCCGCTTCATCCGCGACAACTTGGCTCGCCATTGGCCCATAGCGGTACCACGTGACACAACAATTAATTAATTTTCTGAGAGCGAGTTTACCGTGGCTGGCCGAGTAACAGACGACCCGGGGCTCGCTCAAAAATTCGTGCTTATTCAAACGCGCGAGCAAGCAGGCGCGCGCCTGAAACATTCCAGAGTACCTGCAAATGCTACTTGTTAATATATTTTCTGGACCAACATGCGGATGGGCGTCACCTGCAGGAATTTCTATTGTTACAGATTGAGGCCTTGTGTGGGTAACTACACTGCATCGTATTCACAATTGAAAACCCCCTCAAATCTGTCCCGTTACATTCTATACTAAATAAAACTGGACTTCAGTTATTTAGTGTTATTTTTAATTTTAAAAAATTACAAAATTTCTGATTTTATCATTTATATTGGGAATTACTGCAAGTACAATATTATTAAGACTATATTCATGTAAAAGTATTGTGTTACAGATTATGGCAGACACCAAGAAAATTGATACTGCATCGGCAGTTAAAGCTATCATCCAGATGGGGTACAGCTGTGAAGTAGTATTAACCAGACTCAGCAAAGAAGAAATTGAGAAACATACAAGGTGAGGTTAGGCAGCAGTTTTCGTAAGCTTAAACAGTGTCTGTACTTTTAACAATTAAGAAAATATTTTTGAAATTGATATAGATATAGATTTGTGTATTTAATTAAAGTATTAGCTCCAAGATCTCAAAATGACCACTTACACAACTGTGGTTATGAATATATAATAACAGCTGTGAATGTAATAACATAATATGAGGTCTGATTTTAATTGGGCTTCTAGTTCAGCCACCAGGTGGGTCATTCCACATCAAATCAACCAATGCTCTGAACCTCACCATCTCAGATAATTATAATTTTTTGTGTATTTGTTCTTATGGTCAAAACTAATAAAAATACAAAGTTTTAGATTTTTTGGGCTTCTAATATTTATGTTATTGATTTTCAAAAAATCGAAAATCATATAAATTTGACCGTGTTTTGAAATCTTTAAACGGCTACAGTTTAAAAAGTATTTGACATAGAGGGCTGGGACTTGTACCATTTTATTCTGCTTTTATTGTGCTTTAATTTGATATAAAACACAACCATATTGGTAAAAATAATTTTTTCCCAAAAAACTTTTTTAACAAATTTTCAAAAACATTTTTTTTTTTGGAAAAAAATTATTTTGTTTGTACACTTATAAGGCACATATATGCCAAATTTCAGGATGGGATGGCAATGGGATCATATTTAAATAAAATATTTTGTAACTGTGAATCCCTAAAAAAAGACATTTATTGATAGAATCACGCTCTTCCTGAGGATCTGAAATCAAAATATAAACCAATAAAGATTACTGACTTCCTCTCAGGGTGTTAAGGGTAAAAATACAAGTTTATTTAAACAAATTTGTAAAATCACTTTACTTACCAAAAACTATTTTTAAAAATATTTCTTAAATGCCTATTTTAAGTTCTCAGTTCCTTTTGAGAAACCTTTCTAGTGTCTTTGTAGATAGCATATTTTCTTCTTTAGTTAAGGTATACACTCTCCCTGTAGCAGTAAATGGTTCTACTTTCTGAAGTAATGTTTCACCTGGTACAGTTAAAATGTCACTCGGTTGAGGGTAGAAAAATGAAGCAGCAGGTCCTTTTGGGTGTAAAAAACTAACTTCAAACTCACAGGTGTCGTCGTTCTTCTTTAGAATACATGCAAGCCACCAGGACTGATCATAGGCAATAGTTACAAAGCCTGATTTAATGTTTAGTATATCTGTCGTTGTTAAAAAGTCAAATGCCGTTACGGTGTTAGTAAACTGGTCTGAACAGGATTGGTAATTGAAATAAATAAATACCTTTTTCTTTATCCGTGCTGCGACTACGTCTTTGATGTCTTACGACATGTTTCGGGAACACGTTCCCATCATCAGGTAAAATTGTTTTTTCTTCTAGTTCATAACGAACGTGTCAAGAATATAATAATTAAAACACATCAACACATAAACACATAACACAATGAGTATGATAGAACTCAGTCCACGTAACAGTGCGCACTGCCGTACTGTAACTGACCACGTAATCAAACTATTGATAGTTTGATTACGTGGTCAGTTACAGTACGGCAGTGCGCACTGTTACGTGGACTGAGTTCTATCATACTCATTGTGTTATGTGTTTATGTGTTGATGTGTTTTAATTATTATATTCTTGACACGTTCGTTATGAACTAGAAGAAAAAACAATTTTACCTGATGATGGGAACGTGTTCCCGAAACATGTCGTAAGACATCAAAGACGTAGTCGCAGCACGGATAAAGAAAAAGGTATTTATTTATTTCAATTTCACTGCGACTGGAGACCAAATATAATGAAGGATTGGTAATATTTAACATTGATTTTATTTTCCGAGATTGGACTGTAGGAATGGAACTTTTGGGTTCCAACAATTGGTATCGATTCACTAAAGCGCAATGCAAGTTTCTTTTCCATATCTTGATATTCTTTTGTAGAGCAGTACACAAATTCTATTCCAGATATTTTATCAATAGCAAATTCGTCTCTGTTTCATCCACATGTACTGTATTAGATTTTGTTTTTAATGCCATTTTAAACTGAAAATTAGTTTTCTTTTTCTCACAAATAAAATAGGAATTCTGCCTTTCCTTTGTAGAGTTGGTGTATTTTTTAAGTTTATCTTCCCTTTTCCATTGAATCAAACTGTTTCCAATGGTGAGATAATTCTGTAAAAAGCAATGAGGGATTGTCTCTTGTTATCTTTGTCTATTGTTTATTGTAAAATAGACAGTAATCATTGTATAATAGACTGTCTTGATACATTGTGTGTGGTGTAGCAAGTCGATGTGCGGGTATTGTTTTCGAGCTATAGTATTATTCAGTAATATCGGTGCTGATCAAGTATGTTAGTTATTTACAACTTTAGAATTTGTATGATAGCCTACAGGTTTTTGCAAAGCATTATAATATTTGTATTGTGCAATGAATTACAACCCCACCTCCCAAATTAGTAGGTTAAGTGTGGATTATAGTATATAGTGTACTTATAACCATGCATAGTTTTCTTTAAAAAATGTGGAAATTGTTCAGATGAAGTTAAGCCACCTAAAAAACAAAATAGCTTACGTTTAGAAACTGATATTTAACTGAGTGCCTGTGTTTGATTTGATTAAATCAGGGTAAGAAACATACACATATTACTCTGTTTGTAAATTGGAGTTTTTGAATTCTCAGACAAATATGGAACATCAATTAGATAGTACTGTTAACGTTCAGATAATTTTTTTATACATTTAACGTACATACCCAAGTAGCACAAATGGTTGGGCCAACGTAAGGCAGGAGAGCGCGTTCCACGGTTGGGAAATGAGCGTAATGTCCGCTTTTATGTAGAATCCCCAACCAACTTTTCAATGTTGGGCCAACAATGTATTGCGACATAGGCCCAACGACCAAAGCCAACCTATTCCCAACTTTGGCCCAAGACCGTCTAATAACATTGGCCCAACAACCAAAGCCTACCTATTCCCAACTTTGGACCAATAATGTCTAATAACATTGGCCCAACGACCCATGTTTATAGCTACGCAATAAACATGTTGGCTACCATACACATGTTTAACATGTTAACATGTTTACACATGTTGCATTATAATGTATAATGCCATACATTTGAGGCTCCATGTTTGTATTCACTAGACATACACACACTTTTATGGGTGGGAAAGCTCGCCAAGGGCTTTACCATCAGTTTTACTTGTAATGAGCTGTATTTCCAGGCACTACATGTGACTCACCGTCTCATCCAAAAAACACTTTTCTTGGAGCGTTGGATTGCCACACGAGCTTTCCCGCACGCTAAGTGTATGGCCAGCTGAGTACTATAAGGTGGGTAATTTACCAACTCCACTGAAAATTAAAAAATTGTTGGAATTAAGGTTAATTATAATCAAACAAGCTCTTATAATTTTATTTTTTATTTTTAAAACAAATTTACAAAACTAAAATTTTTATAAATATATTTCAAAACTAAAATACTGTATATATTTTAAACTACAAATGTAAAATCAGTGTTTTGAGTCGTATAGTACATTTAGCGTTTAATTCAAATTTGTAGTTCATTCTTAACAAAATACGCATTCTCTTATTTTTAAATTTTAAAAAATTAATGATAAAAACACAATATCATAACAAAGTTAACAATCTCCATCAAAAAGCCATAACAGATGACTTTTAAATAAGTATTAAAAGTAATATACAGTAAATATTTTAAACCAAAAATGTAAAAATCAGTGTTTTTAGCCATATAATAGATTTAGTGCTTAAATCGAATTTGTAGTTCATTGTTAACAAAACACACATTCTCTTATTTAAAATTAATGTTGAAAACACAATATCATAACAAAGTTAACAATCTTCATCAAAAAGTCATAACAGATACTACGATCTCCACTTAATCCAATCAGATGCCACCATTTTGGGTCAGCTGACTGTAACCATTGAGGTTATGATTTTATTAGGTTATATTGTAAACGCTGCTAGTGTGTCGTTATTTTTCTAAAATCGTGATTTTTTCCATATTTCTAGTTTATAATATTAAAATATTCCGTTTTATGAGCAACAATATATTATTATATATGGAGAGGTTTTCAAACCAAAGTCTCACCAAAAAAAACCTCGGCATAAAATAAGCAACCCGAACCAGTAGAAACAAAACGTTCGCAAGAATGAAAAGAACAGCTAAATATTTTTTAGTCTTCATTAATTTCATAATATGACCACGTTTTATGACTAATCCCATCTAGAGCTTTCTTAAAAATCCGTAAGATAACGTATCAAACATGCAATCATTTCCACGGAGCATTCAGTGTCGAACTATCTCCATGTCTATAATGAAAAAATTCCATAAGAAATTTTACTTGCATACAGCCAAAATAGAACAGGATGTTTTGATAATTAAGTACTGTAAAAGTTAACAGAGTTTTATAATGCTTTCTTCTTTTTCTTATGACCGGTTTTTAATTTTATAATGTTTATTTTAAAGTGTCAAAGTTTCTATGTTTTTGTATTAACTCAAATAAATTATTACTTATTTACCTGAACTGTTGTTTGCCTTATGCTCCTAACTTACAAGAAAGCTCCAGAAAAACTTTAATAGGCGTATTAACTTAAACGTTTTAGATTAGCATTAAACTTTATCATGCTATTTCTCAAAAGATTGTAACAAACATAGCAATCTCCGCTCTAGGGCAAAACAAAAACAGCAAAATCCATTGTATCAAAACAAAGTAAGCAATCTCCAGAATTAAATTAAAAATTTTTCTGATAATAAGAATATTTGGTGTACAATTTTTTTCAAAAAAAAATTCAGCTGTGAGTAAAAGAGAGGCAATAGTCCTTTTTGTGTTAAAAATCTAATTGTGTTAAAGAGGGGAAACCTGGCGAGGGTAGTCTCTGACCGGACTCGAGGGATGTGAGACGTAGTTCTTGCGAAATTTTTGAGTTGGTTTGTCTTTTAAAAATTTACAAGTATCTGATTGTTCAGCGACAATAATGACAGTGAGAAGATTGTAAAAATTATCTTTACAATTAAACAACATTTAATACAATAGATTCATATTACAAAAGGGAATACATATAAAAACATTGTTATCTTGAAAATCAGGTATAAGTATACACTTTCGATGCAACCTTGTCGAACTGATTTTGCCTCCGTTAACAAGCCTTTTAACCCTAAAAATTTCCAACTGACTGGTTGGAAGAGGTGATTGAAACAATGCAGTTTTACTTTTGAAATATTTTACAGCCTAGTTTATAAACATTAGCTAATACAGGATCTTCTTCAATTAAATTAATAACTATAATAAGACCATCTTTAGTAAAAAAGCAATTATCAGGTGACTCAATTCCAATGCAACACTGATCATTACCAGTTAGTGGCACTGATTTAATTGTTTTACCCTTACCATAAATTATATGGTATTTCTTTCTAATAGGTTTGTTTTTTCCAGATTTTTCACCTAATCTTTTAGCAACTTGCTGCAAACAGTTATTTGGTCCTCGAACCATTCTCTTGATGGATTTCATAAAATTCTCGAATGGAAAAGCTGAATAGTTGTCTAATGAACCAAAGTTGGCAACATCATCAGCTACATGCGATAGATTGTGAAAATTATATGCCAAAAGTTCTTTGGTATAATATTCTCCAGTGTACCTAACAAAAGTGTGCAGTAGTTGGTTAGCAAAATTCCGCCATTGATCTTCTCTACTGAAATGGTTGCTAGCTAATATATAAATGGCGACATGTAATGTAAGGAAGTGTTCATATAAATGTTCTTGCAATAAATTCTGCAATACTGTTGGACTAAAGTAAAGAATAAATGCTCTAAATTCTGTGGCTTTCCAAAATTTGAAATGACCTAACGATCGCATCTTACGACAAAATTCTTGAGGCGTGTACTGAGATACAAAAACCAATCTTTCAGATATTTGTTGTATAGTAAATGAATTTAATTTAGCTTTTTTGGGTCTTTTCTCAACCCAAACACGAAGAAGTTTTTTAACAACGCCTAAACAAATTAAATGCATCCAATCGAGGGGTACATGTGACACTAAGCCTACACTTAAATTTGTGATAACACTCAGACACCGTTGATGATCCTCGTAAATTTGGTTATGAAAAGCTTCATCTGTTCTAAGTATTAAATCAGGAACATACTGCCAAGTGGTTCGACCCAAGTAGGTTCCTTCTAGAATGCACTTCTCGCAAGCGTATAACGAGTTGTGGGAAACAATACATTTCAAGAAAGCCCGCGCAGGAGCATCGGCAACAAAGCAACTAATTCGAAAGCCATATTGTATTCCCTGTTCTTCCAAAGTGGAACATTGTTTACTAAAATTAGACACAAAACTACTAAAAAAGTCATTAGCATCATTTGGTTTAGATTTTCCATATTAAATGGCTATGATGAATGGAGTTTTGTCTACACTCTGATCTAAAATTCCAAGTAAGGGCCAAAATGATTTATTGGAACTGCTATGTAAAGGAAGGCCATCAACATTTACAGTAACAGACAATATTTCATTCATGCTATTGGCAGTTTGGATCTTCTCAATAATTGGGTAAAATCCTTTAACTAAGCCCATAGATGCTTTTTTAAGAATGTTTTCTTTAACACCAAAATATATGTAGGACCCTCCAGAACAATTTTGAACATCTACAGAACGTGATGTGTGGAGCAGACTTCTAGAATCTAAGGGTAGGCCCGAAATATGTGGTTTCAAAATATGAAGAAGATCTGTAACAGCTGTGTTAGAAATATTATTACGTTTTGACCACCCTACTAATTCATCAGCCAAATCAGGTATAGTTTGCGTCACCAATATCAGTAGAAACACTTGACATTATATCACTACTCTCACTAGAATTATCTTGACCAGTATTAAAATAACTGATTCCAGCTAAACCATCTGAATCAGACAATGTCATTACAGAGGCAACAACAGTATTTTGGTCATCAACACTGTCAGGAGGGAGGAAAGTTTCATTCTTGAAATATCATTACTGAATTCTTTCAATATATTGTTTGCAGCATTACCAATAACCCTTCTTTCATGTCTACCAGAAATATCGGTAGAAATTTTCCTTTTTTTTGCTTGAGAACTCATTATTTTAAAGTTTTATCAACTAAGGTAAAACATGAAACAGATTGCATGTCCGATATCAAACATGTAGTAGGCAATTAAATACATGTGTCCGCATGATAGACTAGGATTTAGAAAGATAACTTCCTTTTAAATATTGTAGCGTGACAGAAAATCCACTGCATTTTAAGTCATATGAAATCATAAAGTTTAATTACACCAACAAATGTTATAATAATATTGAATGACATTTAAATAAATCAGAGGAATGAACCACAATAAGATAAAAATCCTCACTACATAATATATAAAAACCACTGTTAAAAGAAACCAAAGAAAGTATTGAAGCAACTCATCAACTCATAGTATAATACCAGTAAGTTACCCAGGAAGCTCAGAGCAGTAAACCAAGTTATATAAGACCATATCAAAGAAAAAAGAGACTCAATTAAAGGGTGGTGAATACCAAAATACCCCAAAAACAAGAAGAGGGAAGAATAAAGTTTGTGAACAGGAAGAAAACAATACCCTGAAACCTGTATAGAAGAATAAAGTCAGTTCAGTGAATAAATTAAATACTCCAAACTAAACCTCAGTCGTGATAACACCAAGTACCTTGGTTTACCCAAGAACGGAAGGAAGACCAGAAGAGTGAAGACTAGACGAGGGACAAGAATGAAGACTAGAAGAGGGACAAGATTGAATACCAGAAGGAAGATACGAAGAAGGACAAGAAAGAAGACAGGAGGAGAGGAAGAAATAGTATGAAAGAAACACCGTTATAAAACCTATTATTATATAAACTACTATCAACCCCAAACCCGCAAAAACTATGTCAAAGAAAGTATAACATACCCAAAATCTTATAAAATGTAATTATTGAGAAAACTAAAGTGTTGTATAGCGTTATAAGAAGTGCACCGACTAAAGCTATTGTGTAATAAAGAAAATAAACTAGTCTTAACGGTCCATGATTACTAAAGGTCTGGTCTGAGATAATAAGACTCAAAATATCAGAACCAACAGTGAAAGTGAATTTGTGTAAGTGTTGTTTTTTTTTTTTTAAAAAATGCAATAAACTTAAAGTTGGTGATACTATAACTTAGTAGTATGCTATATCACAACTTTAAAATCTAATAATAAACAGCATAATAAAATAATAAAATGGAAGGTTTCCAGTATTTTATTATTTTAATGTAAATCTATATTTACAAGACATTTGTAAGAAATGATAATAAATAGAGTATGGGAGTTAATGTTTACTGATGTAGGGGATCACAATAATAATGGTTTAAACCAGAAAGGACTGGTACTAATATAGTATGAATAAGTGTAACATGTTTAAATAGACTGTTATTTCACAGTCCTAAAATCAATGTGTTAAATAAATGTATTTGTAAGGTTTATTAGAAAATAAGATTTATGTTATGTGTTTAAAAAAAAATTATGTTTGATAAATAATAACCTACATACCAGCAATAATGTTCTAATAGGTATGCTATGTTAGCTCAAAAATAGTTAAAAGATATATGTTCAAACCATATCTGCAATATGTTCAATTGTGCAGATTGCTAAACCACGTTCATAATTATTTATTTTAAATATGTAGTGTTAATTAACTACTACACAACACAATAAGTTATAAATCATGTTATTTTCATATAATTGTAATTATGTAAAGTCAGAGGAGGAATTAAGTTTAAATTATTTGAGAAAGAAAGAAATATAAAATTCTAAAATCTAGGCCATTTGGTGAAATCAGAGAACCAATATAAAATAGTATAATCACTTATAAATCCTGTAAACTACCAAGATTTATATAAGATAACACAATTAACCACTACTAGGAATGATCCTATGAATTAAAATGATAATAAGGAAATATACCTTAACATTTTGTAAATTGTCAAAATATATAAATTAATTAATTTTAAAGAGCAATGTCAAATTTACAGATTAACACAAAAAACCAGTTCAAAGGTGTAATTTATATGTATTTAAGGAAAGGAAGAGGAATATGACTAATTAAAATTTATTATAATAGTATTAATAATATTTAAATGGAGGGGATTTTGTATAAAGACGGAAATCCAATTTTGAGCCTATATTTCCATAAAGTAAAGAAATTTGTTAATTTCCACAAAATATCTACAGATATGGACTATAATACATCAATTTAAAGGGAATGAGATGATTAAACCAATAATAAGGTTAATAATTCATAAAAGTGAGGAATAAAATAGATAAATTCCATACATAATGTAATATTTTATCATATGTATGGGAAGTCGAAAAATGTTAACAATACTTTTTCAAGGATTAACTGGGCAAGATTTATGACCAAGTTAATTAGTCTTTTGTTGAATATCAAGCTGGACAGTTGTGTAAAAGAACGTTTCTTTAAAATCGAGAAAAATGGTACTAGCGTTTAGCCATTGAAATCAGTGAACGAGAGTTAAACGGTTTAAACACTTTTTAAAGCTAAAGCTGTTCATACATTCACGACAATAGTGAAAACAAATACTTAACTACATAATACGAGTGATAGAAACAAGTAAAACACTATATTTCAACTGATTTATTCTGCAAATCCTAACCAATAACTTGAGAACTTAACCGTAGAAGTTGAACACATAGAAAATAAACTAACTAACACAAGTTTACACAGAACACTTCACCAGAATACACCAAATAGATTAACAGACATATTACACCAGTGCGGGGACATTTTAGACCTTGATGAAGGTAATTTTATAGTAATTTTCTGACTCGACGCATATGCAATAGCCAAGACCAACCCGAGTAGCGGCCATCTTGAAAACGAAATCTGCTTACTACATCGCAGTCACTGACGTCACATCAGTCTTCATTGGTTCGACAAAACATTTATTCTAATATTATATACTGAATTATTTAAAATACTATTGAATAGTAATTATTGTATCTATATTTTTAATTGTTAATGTTATACTTTCTCGTCACCCTTCTCTGACTATTAATCCATAATCGCTCAAAGAACCTGTCTTTTAATATAATATAACATAAAATTTTGTTCTGTATGACACAATCGATAATTCCTGAGACAGAGTCGATAATTGCTCTCCATCGATAAAATATCGATTATTTATTTAAAATTGTAAATAAATCTTTATATTTCCATTATTTTGTATCTGTACTTATTTCACAGGGTAATTTAAGGGTATTTATAAGGCTGAAGGACTTAAGTGAGAAGAATATATTCTATTTTGAACAAGATATAGGACCAGTCAGAAAAGTCACCAATCGATTATTACCTGGAGTTAATCTATTTAACTCCAGACTTGGTGCAAATCTTCAAGAAGTGCCCGACGGTCAATAAATACCTACCTGTTATTAAAATTTTACCAGAACCTTTTAAAAAACAGATTTATCTCTTATACATACCTCTATAAACATAAACAAAATTATTTTATTATTTGAAAATTCTATAATTAGTGAATTTTCCGTATACATTTTATTCTTTTGTAACGACCGGCATACAGCGGTCTGGTGACCAAGTGGCTAGCCCAAACAGTGGGGCTTAATTGATTACAGCCACATATACAGGGTCTTCTTACAAAGTGGCTTCCATCGCGGGGCTTGAACGAGGCAGACGTCTCGATTTGTTACAATATACATAAAATAACTGTACCTATTTTCTAAACAATGTTACAAAGTTTTATTCCATATAAAGCTGCGGCAATTCAGCCTACACTGACCAAAAAACTAACATTTTTTTTTAAATTGTTGATTGCTAAAATAATTACCAATAAGACCTAATTATTAAATTAATGTTAAATGACCAACAAATTATTGTTAATATGACACAACGTGGGAAAATCATAAATCCATAGCATGTGCTTTCCTGCGATGCTCACGCCCGCCATCCCTATCTTTAACAAAACGAAACCAGTTCTGTAAAGTTGATCTAATATCACTGTCAGATGCCATGGAAGTAAGAGAATTTCTTTGTACGGCCTCTGAAATGAAAGCAACAACATTATAGTTTAGATTTTTTTCACAAAACAAAAATAATATTTGAGTGGTAGGATATGTAACAAGCAGAACTTAATATTAGGCTACTGTTTTTACAACTATTAAAATTTAATAAAGTAGGAAGGAGAACATGTTTCAATAAAAGTACATAAAAGTAGGAACCATTATAAAAGTCCTCTAGGTCGAACTAGGATTTAAGACATTACAAGCCAAAATTGAAAAACAGTGTTACTATATTTATATTCTCATTTAAATTTACATTAACAGCTAGGTTTATTGCTGGTCGAGGAATCGAACCTTGCTTTTCTGCATGAAAAACATAGACCATAGCTACTCATATATGTATACATTGTAACGTAGCGGTTTTTTTAGAGTGTGTACTCCGATCCTTAAATAGTACTTTACTTAATGGAAACTTTGTTTTATTTTCCCCACGTTGTTAGCGTCAATCTGTAATGTAGCGGTTATTTAGCGAAACGTCCGTCTTATTCAAGCCCCAATGTTGGGTTCGCCAATTTGTAACGTTACGGTTTTTTTTAGAGGTACCAGCAAAACGTCTGTCTTGTTTACAGTCTCAGATCGGTCAGAACACCCCTCCGCAGTCGCCACTTATGAATTATAAGGACCGAAGTTTAAATAAAGTTGTTGGTAATGTTACTCAAACAAAGCAGAAATCGAGTGTGTGTGATTTGGGTCAAGTAGGGAAGTTGTTCAGCCTTATTTTGAAGAGAGAGCAAGTACCGTTTGTTTACACTCGGTTTAGACGATTTCTGAATTTTTTTCGAATGTTCGCCATGAATTAAATCAGCTGATTTTGAGACGAGTCTCCAAACATAGGTCAACCAGACGAAACTGTGGCAGAATATGACCCGGTGGATCGACCTCTTCTATTTTGTTCTGAAACCTACTACAACTACCCACTACAAAAAAGGAAACACATTTTTATTATTCAATATCATTTTTTCAATAATATTTATTATTTATATTATTGGTTTTTTCCCTTCCACCAAAATACAAATATTACAATCGATATTTTCATTCTAGTACATGATCGACTTCATTGAGTAACAAGGAATTGTCATAAAAAATATACAGTTTTGAACGATTTTTTTACAATTTTATCTTTTGTTTAAACATCAATCAACATATAATTCTTTGAGTTATTTTCCCCAGGGTTAAGGGTAAGTTCTTTTTGTTATGAGATGGTCAGAAATGGATAATTATACTACGCTTTACAAATATAGAAAAAATATTCAAAAATTTGTTTATTTCACTTAGTACGTAGTTCCGGAAATGTCCGGTGGCGTTTGTTTTTATTAAAACATGTGTTTACGTTTTAATCGTTATGGACTACACGACCATTCCGTTTGAGGTTTCTTCTTTAAATATTAAAAGAAATGTTTATATTACCTCTCTTCTTGAAGTTCTTACTTGTGTGAAGCCGTTTCTCAGGTGGAGTTAGTATTTGGTGATAATTTCACAACCGTCCAGCAAATATTATCTCGTTAAAGCTCGAACTCTGCTAGGCTAGGCCTACTCGTCCTGGTTGGTTTTTTTTTCACTTTTATTATGGAGTATAGCAAGTTAACTTTGATAACTAAGGTAGTAGTACATCATGTTTATACTGTTCTTTAATTTTGTAACAATTTTGTGCTTTTCTAAAGGTTTCAAAAGGATATTTTAATAAAATTTTTATCTCATCATTTTTGTCAACTGGACTGGTTTTAATTTCAAATTCGATTAACAATACTTGTTATTTACGTCACTCTTAGTAACCCATAATTTTTTTATATCTTTTTATTGGTTCTGCTATTTACTTTTTAGTATATAGGCAGTTTGTAATTATTATAAATTTATTTTTGATTTACAGAAAAATAATTCTTTTTAATTTTGGTTTCTTTCCCAATTTTGATTTACAGTTTTCTGTTTATTTTCTTATAACTGTGGATATAAGTATTTAATATTTTTATTAACTTTAAATGAATTTATATATTATTTATTAATCTCTTATAGTATTCTTACACTGGACTATTTTCTTCTGCCATTTCCCTCATACAGTATTATTTTAATTTTCATTATCATCTGATATTTAAATCTTTTAAGTTTTTAACACAAACCCTGGGTTATCTTATACAATAAAACCATTATTTTATAAAATATAAAATTAACATAGGTACTACACAATATAAATCCTACAATAACTAAACACAATACATAATTAGTTAGTAGCATCATGGTCTACTATTATAGTTTATAATTCTCACATTTACAGTACAATTCTGTAAGAAGTTCCCTTCACCTTCACATATTGCCTCATTGGGTACACTATAACTCACTTGTCACTGTATATCACTTTAATTATTTATAATGTTTAGTGATACAATTTAATTTTGAGCTCGTTATAGTTTACCCATTTCTGACCTTTATGGTATTATAAGAGTTATCATTTATTGGGACCGGGTTATGTACCGTTACAACATACAAACATATTCTTTCTTTCTAGCCTTCAGACATAATTTTATTGATGTAGTAACGCAGTACAGCGAATTTCCAAATAAAGAACTCGGATGAAGTTTCACCAACTGCTGGTTTATTTCAAAATAATTTCTCAAATTACAATGTTACACTTATACAGTGGGACGTTGATTATCCAGATTGATTGGTGATTCAGTCATTGGGATGTTCGATTTGTCCGGTTAACTGGTTTTCTGAACTTTCACTACTTTTGGGAAGTAATTTACGTGTTGTATTTTAACTTGTATTGTTGTATATTAACTTAAGTTATAAAGCTATTCCAAATGTTTTAGCTACATTTTTATATGTTGCGTGATCATTGATTTAATGCAAAAAAGAGACTACTGTAATATACTATTGCATTAATTCATTTTTATATGTATGATACTTATAAAAAATTGTCAAAACTAGTTGTGTATTTAAATACCACTATTTTTTTTAACGTATGATGAAATTGATGTTCCAAATGCTACACTAGCTCCTAGTGTGCTTCACTAGATATAGGCCTACCTTGTTTTAACTTTTCAATAATTTTTGTGGTCAACATACACACTTAATTTATCAGTAACGACAGGTAATATGTAGAACCAACTAGCCTATAAGCAAGTAACTAACAAGTCAACTCACTAGGTATAATTGTTATTAGCTTTAACTCCCGTAATGCTTTCTTATTATGTTTGCCAGTCCAATTATATTCTTTTGCCAAGTTATTAGTAAAAATCTTCTCCAAAATTCGACATACAATATTTTGAACCTTTTTACCACCAACAATACTCAGCAATATCTCCTATATAGAACAAAAGAGTAACTTTAAAAAACACCCTACTAATTGACTATCTCACAGAAAACAATAAAATAAGCCAAAAAAAGAGTTTGAAATGGCCAGGTAGCTTATTTGATAGTATGAATCAACAACTGATATGCCTATCATCCTGGTTTAATTCTCAACTAGGGCTCTGGAAAATTTGACTGTTACAAAATCTTTGATGTGAACACTTATGGGATAATAAAATGGGGGTGACTATTTAAGCAGTTTTAATGGTAAATTAGCCGTTACGATAATGAAGGAATTTACTGAACCAACCATGATCTTAATATTATACATTTAATAATTGCGAGAAGTGACACTAACAGACTACACACAACCACTACCAACCAACAGACTACTTCATGTTATGTATTTTATTTAATCAATTAAATAAATTTTGTAAGGAAAATACGCTGTTTTAATTTATGCACACGAATACAAACTCTCAGGGAGTGGATCTGTTGATATCAGTCACAGAAAAAAGGCACAACAACTAAAATATGTAGTAAAATACAACACGTGGGTACAATACTAACCAGTTTCTTCTCATTTTCTGGTGATGAATCAAGCCACTGTTCTACATTTGTAACATTATCTTCTTTATCACATGGTAATTTTATTTCTGCAGGCAAAGGTTCAATGTGTGTTTTCAGAGATGGTGCCAAATTTTCTAGAAGTATCTTTTGATGAATAACGATTTCTTCAATCCGCCTCTCAATTTTGGCAAGGTGCCGTGCTACAACAGCCAAACCTGAAATCTCAATAATAAATATTTCAACAAACCAATTGTTTTAAGAGTCTGCCTTCGTGGTCTAGCAGATAACACTCTCGACTCAAAGTTAAGAGTTCTGGGGTTAGATCCCAGGGCAGGCGAAAAAAACTTGTTCACTATGAATAAATAATAATTATGCAGCCACCCCCCTTGACCTTATAAGGAAAAGTGGGGTAGCATGGAACATCAGCATGAACCTGGTTTCAAAAATTAAAAATACTGGCTGTTGAAAACTGATGGGCTACTAACTCCTCTCCACTTCACCATCTGTTTGGCACAAGAAAAGAAAATACCGAACAGAGGATGTAGCCATCTAACTGGCAAATCTTTATAGGCTGAGGCACCAAAGATTTTTTTAATTGCTTTAATAAGAATTAACAGTTAATCATTCTGTTAAAAATCAGAATTAACCTCCATTTCAGTTAGTGATTTTGATGTTTCCACACACCTGCCAAAAAAGTACCATTAGGATATTTTCTAAGTTTTGCAAAAATTGCCATTTTGCAATTAGATGTTATTGTCTTTAATTAAATATTTAAGGTCCTTTGTTGAAAAAATCCATCATCAGAGTGAGTTAAAAAATTTAAGTCAAATTTTTCAAATTTACAAAGGGGCTCTATTCTCTTCAGTCACTATTATAAAACTTCGTACGCCTATTTCATTATTTTTTTAATCTCGTTAAGTAAATGTAACCTTTCACTATTATATCAGGAGAGTTTTATGATAGTGACTGAAGAGAATAGAGCCTCTTCATAAATTTGAAAAATTTGACTATAATTTTTATATCACTGATGATGGAGGATCCACCGAAACGTATGTAAGTAAAAGATAAAAAAAAAACCGAAAAAATAGCAGCTGCATTAGGTAAACTTTTTTCATTTTTTCATTTTAATGTAATTAATGGCAGACATCAGGATGCAAATAAGAAAATTATTTATTGACATAGAAAATAAAATGGAATTTCAAGAAAAAATCTGTAATACCATTAATAGAACTTGTCGAAGCAGATGAGGTGATGCCTGATGCAACGGTAACAGCGTTGACAGATAAATCTTCATAAGCACCTGAATAATCTACATCATTAACACCTGAAGGCAACACTGTTTCGCCTGAAAAATAATTACACATTAACAATACTGTTTACTACCTACCTGCTCTCATTAGTCAACAAAATGGCATTATTTCCGGAACACCAGAGGCGCAAAATATTAATATGCACCCTTAAGATAAAACTGTTTAAATTTAAACAAAACCTAAAGCAAAAATAAACACTTAGCATAAAAAGACATTGTTAAAAAACAGAAGCATGTATTTGGAGGAAACCCCTAACTAAAATAGGGAAAAACGTTTTCAATTGTCGGTTTCACTAGTGAAACTGAACAAACATTAAAAAAATCTACACCCAAAATTTAACTGAGATAGATAACAAACACATCGACAGAAATTAAGTAATTGAACTCGCAAAACTGAACAATTAAAAAAAATTATGTTTGAAATTTTAATATTTTCATTTAATAGGCTATCTTTTAAGATGTAAATACAGCTGAATTACAGAAACTTATTTGAAAGATAATATGACTAGACTGCACGAACTGTGGGCCAACAACAACATATCAAAACGAAATGATCTTTTCATTTTAGTTTTTGTATAGTCTCCACATCACTGTATGATTAAAATACGCAATTTACCTTATATTGTAATCCGCTATGCGATACATATGCATAGATAGATATACATGTAAATAACAGAGATCGGATAGCGGATTACAATATAAGGTAAATTGCTTATTTTTCATTTTACTAAAATACAAAGTGATAAAAAAAATGATAAAGTACTATTGAATATTTATAATATTTATCTTCTACACTTACTGTTATCTGGTGTAGACCTACATGAATTGACGTCCTGTATAATAACGGTATCAGCCAAAGACAAACTGGATTCAGATTGATCAGTAATAGTGGCAGTGACAGGAGGTACTACAGGAAATAATGTCATCCGCTTTACATATCTTTCATTTTCACAGTTATCATCTTCTGAACTACTATCTAAAAATTTTCTTGTAGCTTTGCGTTTTCTTTTCTTCAAATTGTCCATATCGGAAGCAATGTCCGACTCTGTTTCAGCTTCTTTTAATTTATTTCTTGCCTTTAACAGATCATCTAAAATATAACATCAGCGATTTTATAAGCAATCACGTAAATTTCTTATTAGGTGAGAAAGTACCTAACTTAGAATATTCCTATATTCTTTATTTATTGTGCACTATTTAGCCACTGTGCAGTTAAAATAAATAAGTTAGGTAAAACAGGCCTTAGTCAATCAAGGACTTTCCTTAACAATACCCTACTACACTATAGAGGATACAACATAAAAAAACACATATACTTACATAATGGTAAAAAAACACAACTGAAACTAAAAGTATACAGCAGTCTCAAAAGCCTACATTTGTATACTGACCAGTGCTGTAAAATGTGCGTTTAATAGTATATAGAGGCCAGTTTTCATTTGGAGGTTCAGGATTCAATAGACATTTGTTGTACTTGGCCGCTATTTTAAATGGAGGCCAAAAGCACTCCTGTTTCCTAGGTGTAAGCCATTGATCCCTGACAATCCCCATTCCACCTCCATGGCTTTCGGAAAACTCCACCACACTGTACATTTCCCTGGTAATATCAAGAGAGATCAAAATTAGATAAATCCCAATTGAACTAGTAAATTTAATGAACACATTAGCCTATACAAATAGATAACAGTATCACATCAACTACGGTACAGAAAATGATTTTTTGGAGACGTTTAAAAATAATGGATACATCAAAACTTGCACTTAAAAAGATCTAAATGCAAGAATAAAATTAGTAGGCCTACCATAAACATATACATGACACATTTATAGGCCAACTACTAATCTACTTGAATTCTACAGACAGTGGTAAAATAATAGATAAGTAAATGTATAAAACCTGGGCATAGCCTATAAACCTATTAGTATCATGTCAAGCAGTTATCAGCCTAAAGGCCGGTTTAAACTCTTAACCAAAAGACCTGAACTCTAACATTCAGGCCTGAAGAGCGATCACAAATTTGGTTTTTAATCGAGAATTGGTCACGGTATATTGTAAAAATAATTCCTACAGCAAGAACAGAAACTTATAAGAAGAATCTATTAAGCACAGAGGCCAATATGATATAAGCCTGTGAAGTACGATTGTAGTACGGAAAGGATAGGCCACTGCGACAAGGAAGCAACAGCATCAAGGCCATGGGCGTAGGCAGAAATTTTGTTGGGGGGGGGGCATACACAACATTGATTTATTCATTTACTCAATCAAAGTAAACCCAGCATAACCATTGTTTCTCCTTTAGGTTTAGGTACTCAATGAAAAAAATTCAGACACATTTAATCACTTTATTAATTGCTCTTAAAAAATGAAATGAAAAAAAATGAAACTTTGAAACTTATAACACTAGTCGTCTTGGATTCTCGGAAAATCTTTCTATAACTTCCATCTCCAACTCTTTCTTCTTTTCCAAAACCAATTTCTTATGGACACTCATTAAGCATAATCCGTTTAAGCGGTTTTCTGTTACTGTCGATCTCAACCATGTTTTAACACGTCTTAAGGTGCTAAATGACCTTTCAATAGTACTCGACGAAACAAGGCTGCGCTATTGAGATTGTTGGGGCATTTTTTATGGCAGGAAAGAATGTGTTGGCTTCTTTAATCACTTCGACTATTTCCAAATCTTTTAACGCCTGCCGATCAAGGTTTTTTTCGCTCCACACATTGTACCACAATTCAGCTTCATATTCATACCCGTCCAATTCATAAAAATCAGCAAAACATCTCGCTCTCTGTTTCAAATCTTCGATGGTCGAATCTAGCATGAGGAAGGGATGTAGAGATAGTATGGAAAATGCCGGTACATTGTCCTCAGAAAATCTGTTCTCCAATGCTGACGTAAACGAGTCAAGGTATGGAATAAGTATCGATTGTTTCCAGTACTCGACAGGTGAAGCTGCAGGAGGATTCGAACGGTGCTGCTGGCGTTCGACAACTCTGGGTGGTTGAAGTTCTACTGTTATTTCCACTGCAGTGGCATGGGCAGAAACGAGAAGATCTTCCATAATGGCATCAGCAGTTTCGCGGTGAGCTTTCACTACGCCAGAATTTTCTTAATGTGGTTCGCACATTGAAGAAGATCTAAACTTGTTGACTGCAGAATATTTGCAACAGGTTCTAGTAAAGCGAGTACTTGGCTATAATGCAGGTAGAGATAATAAATACAGGTTTCGTGGCAACACAGTGCAGCTGAAAGGCTGTCTTTCTTGTACCAGTGTTTCCTTCTTGTGCCAGTCTCTCCAGACCCTGCACAATTCCCACAAAATTATTTTTGAAGATGGAAATGCTTCTGTATTTCTGAGACCACCTTGTCTCGCACAGAGTCGGTATGTTTGGAACGTACTTTTTCCTTAAAACGGATTCTCGGAAAAAGTTTATAATGTCCTTTATAGTGGACACCGTGTTACGGATTTCAGCGATGCGATTCAGATCGTTCACCACCAGGTTTAACTGATGGCTTGCACAATGAAAAAACAGAGCTTTCCTATATTTTTTTCTTATTATTTTTTGCACACCACCATCTTTCCCTGCCATAGTCGCACAGCCATCGTATCCTTGTCCGACACATTTTTGTGGATCTAGTTCTTCTCTTTCTAGAAATTTGTCGATTGTATCCGCTATTGTTTTAGCATCCATAGCTTTTAATTCTTCAAATCCGTGAAATTCTTCACATACCATCATTTTTTCTTCATCAAAAAATCTTACTCCGATAGGTAACTGTTCCTTTCCTGATATATCGGCTGTCTCGTCCGCCAATATAGAATACGCACACGATTTTTTAACGTCTCTGAGTATGAGATCTTTCACAGCACTACCACACAAATTAATTAGTTGGTTTTTTTTTGAGGAGACATATAGGTAGCATTCTTTTTACCCTCTATATGTCGCTTTAACTCATTGTCACCACTATCGATTCTCATTTGAATCAAGTCTTCTAAAATTCCTTCGTGTTGCTCTTTGCCTCTTAAGGGTAAATCGTGACCTCCACAAAAGATTATGGTTGAGATTATTGACGCCATAATTTTTCGGTTTTCTGCTATTAACTTCTGGTGCGCAGATACCAACTGAACATCTACGGGTACTTCGTCCATAAAGGATTTTGCTGCTTTGGTTGCCGCCAAGTGCCACCGATTTTCAACATGGTTCTTGCAATATTCATGCATATGTTTGTATCGAGTAAACGGTCTTACAGCGAAGGAACGCTGGATCCCCTGTACAGTAGTTGGAGTAAACATCACACAGTACAGACACAGAGATCCCTTCAAGTGCTTAGAATATGCCAGCCACGGAGAGTATTTTTCAAGCCAGCTGTATTGAAATTTTCTTTTAAGATGCTTGGCATCCTCAGCGAAGTCATAACTTGGTGAAGGTTTCCAACAGCATTTTAAAACTTCAATTTTTTGGGCTGTGGTCATGAGGGAAGGTTTTCTCACCCATTTTCCGATGTCATTATCACAGCTCTCCTCTTTAACTGATGACGACGAAGACGGCTTAGGTTCAGAATTCGGTGCAGGACATTTTGTCTTTTCCTCGTCACTCCCACTTTCATTTTCTGGCCTTTTCCTTTTCTCGGTAGCTGAAACAAACAAACAATAATTCTAAGCTATCTGTATATAATTAATTGTTACTGTAAATTAATATATGTCCAGATGTGTTTACTACACATTCTTCATAAACACTTATAAGGGAACTGCTGAATATCAAATATTTTACTGTCACTGGTATGATTGAAAATTTCAGCATATTCTGTTCATCAAGCCAGAATTTGGGCACACAGAACCATCTGACTGTACATAAAAAACAGATAATTTTTTAATAAAATAAATAAAAGACGTTTTTATAATCCAGTATGATTTTATATGAAATGGAAATTATATAAAGGCCGGTTTTTAGTTACAGGCAGCAATGTCGAGTATAAACACCAAAGCAAGGTATTAGCGTTTTTAATTTAACCGTTATACAAAATTCAAATAAAACAAAAATTATGTATGCTTTAAAACATTTATTCGATTCAAATAAAGAATTGTTAGTTTTATTCAATGTTAAAATACAGATGCTAGAAACATGCACATACATCTTCACATATATCTGCTAAAAGCAGACCCTGAAAATTAAAAATAAGAGGGGGAAGGCACAGATACAGAAGACAGAAAAATCTGACTGAATGAAACTCATCAAAGTTGTGATCAGAAATGATACACAGACACCTACAACCTACAACTGTGTACAAACAGATATCAGATAAACTGGAGGCTTCAAATTGTGATTTGAGTACGAAAGATACTTCCATTACCTCTTGTATTACCATACTTGCTACTAGAATATTACCAAGATAAAATACCAACCAAAGCTACCTGAACCCACCCAAGTTATATGCCTGAAGCCAGGTTATAATAAAAAGAAGTTATATGAAGGTTGTGATAAAGATATAAAGAATTTGTCTAATAAGCATGATTCTGAGATATGCTAATGCGAGTGAAAACTATGAAGAGCTCGACAAAAGTTGAAGAAAATTTTAAGAAAAATAAACCTGTTTTAAATGCTAAGTACTAAGTGGTTTCCTGGAAAATGCTAAAATTTTTTTAAAGATATGATTCACAAATGGTTTTAAAATGAAATTATATAGCTTTAACTATTTTAAATAAATTGTATGTGTGCTGTTAAAACAGACAATGATCTGATGAACAACAAAGTATATGTTTAATCCAAAATCTAATATTTTATCAACTGTTAATAATGGCATATGCACAATATCACAGTGCCCTAGTATGACAGTCTGTATCAGGCCTTGTCAGATAGCTTTTTTACAGGAAGCATGGGTAGCAAGCCTGGTGCTTAATCAACAGCCATGATTCTGAACGTCTCTGCCAATTATTGCTACTCAGCCATTTGGTATCATGATACAGTACTACATATATACGTCCACAAGACTAGAACTCACATCCTTCAGCATATTCAGCATAGGATGCAAGTTAGCCACTACAGTAGACTAAGGGGAGACAGTCACACACATTAATCTAAACAATAATAGATCCATCATATTCTAGATGGTGGAGTTGCTTAATTTGTTTTGTAAACAAAACTCTAACCCAGTCATGATTGTAATCTAAAGGTATATTCCCCTCTCCAAGAGAAACAAAATGAAAAAGAAAATCTAAAACCCAATTTGGTCTACAATTTTATTTTTAATAAATGTAGAAATTATATTTACTAAATGTAAAAATTATTTTTAATTTTTCTAAAATACGGATCTCTTGCAAAATTAAAGTCAGATGTCAAATGTCACATAAATTTGGTTTGTCATAGTTTTTAATTAAACTTACTAGTAGTTGAAAAAATATGTTTAAAAACAAAAGAAGTCTTGCGTTTACAAGATGGACTGCCTAATCATGGCGAAAACTAGGGGTTATTAAACGAGATTTAAAAAAATAAAATAAAAATAAAACGTTTTACTTTTCAAACTTCATAAAAAAGACAAAAATAGCTTACCTTTACTTCCAAAAAATCTTCTTATGTCCATTTTAACACTACACACGTTACTCTGCAGTAAGTACTAAAAATAATTGACTGGAGGCAATTTGTATTTGTAACGGAGTCTATGTAATAAACAAAACAAAACTCGTAAAATTGAAGTGCATAATATAAACTTCCAGCACAATCTTTGCAATGGTCTTGTACCTACAGTGCCCCCAGTGGAGATGTCGGAAACATTCGAGTGGTGTATAACTGCACAGTGAACGTCAGCTAGCAGACCCCGAAGGAACTAGGAGTAGGTAGTAGTTACCTTCGGTAGCTTTAGGTGGCGCTAGTATGTCCGAGTCGGGACATATTTATAACGTACTAGCGAGTACCCGGCATGCGTTGCAATGCCACTCAAAGAAAGAAAGTGTTTGTATATATATAATATATAAAGACTTCGTTCGCGTGGTCTTCAATTTAATGCGATAATATATTTAGAACAGAATCTATTCCATTGGGTTGCCATAGTAACCAGATCTAATAAGTTAGTTTTTTAAGACTCCAAAGGACCCCTCAGAGGATCGTATCGAAAAAAACACCTGTCCTATGTTGGTTCTCCCTTTGCGTAAAATATTTGTGCCAAGTTTGGTTGAAATCGGTCCAGTGGTTTAGGAGAAGATGTGGAAGACCCCAAAGAACCCCCAAAAGAACCCCATCGAAAAAACACCTATCCTATGTTGGTTCTCCCTTTGCGTAAAATATTTGTGCCAAGTTTGGTTGAAATCGGTCCAGTGGTTTAGGAGGAGATGTGGAAGACCCCAAAGGACCCCCCGAAGTATCATATCGAAAAAACACATATCCTATGTTGGTTCTCCCGTTGCGTAAAATATTTGTGCCAAGTTTGGTTGAAATCGGTCCAGTGGTTTAGGAGAAGATGTGGAAGACCCCAAAGGACCCCCCCAAAGGACCCCATCGAAAAAAAACACCTGTCCTATGTTGGTTCTCCCTTTGCGTAAAATATTTGTGCCAAGTTTGGTTGAAATCGGTCCAGTGGTTTAGGAGAAGATGTGGAAGACCCCAAAGGACCCCGTCGGAAAAAACACCTATCCTATGTTGGTTCTCCCGTTGCGTAAAATATTTGTGCCAAGTTTGGTTGAAATCGGTCCAGTGGTTTAGGAGGAGATGTGGAAGACCCCAAAGAACCCCCAAACGAACCCCATCGAAAAAACACCTATCCTATGTTGGTTCTCCCTTTGCGTAAAATATTTGTGCCAAGTTTGGTTGAAATCGGTCCAGTGGTTTAGGAGGAGATGTGGAAGACCCCAAAGGACCCCCCGAAGTATCATATCGAAAAAACACATATCCTATGTTGGTTCTCCCGTTGCGTAAAATATTTGTGCCAAGTTTGGTTGAAATCGGTCCAGTGGTTTAGGAGAAGATGTGGAAGACCCCAAAGGACCCCGTCGGAAAAAACACCTATCCTATGTTGGTTCTCCCGTTGCGTAAAATATTTGTGCCAAGTTTGGTTGAAATCGGTCCAGTGGTTTAGGAGGAGATGTGGAAGACCCCAAAGGACCCCCCGAAGTATCATATCGAAAAAACACATATCCTATGTTGGTTCTCCCGTTGCGTAAAATATTTGTGCCAAGTTTGGTTGAAATCGGTCCAGTGGTTTAGGAGGAGATGTGAAAGACCCCAAAGGACCCCCAAAAGGACCCCCGAAGGATCGTATCGAAAAAACACATATCCTATGTTGGTTCTCCCGTTGCGTAAAATATTTGTGCCAAGTTTGGTTGAAATCGGTCCAGTGGTTTAGGAGGAGATGTGGAAGACCCCAAAGGACCCCCCAATGGACCCCATCGAAAAAAACACCTATCCTATGTTGGTTCTCCCGTTGCGTAAAATATTTGTGCCAAGTTTGGTTGAAATCGGTCCAGTGGTTTAGGAGGAGATGTGGAAGACCCCAAAGGACCCCATCGAAAAAACACCTACCCTATGTTGGTTCTCCCGTTGCATAAAATATTTGTGCCAAGTTTGGTTGAAATCGGTCCAGTGGTTTAGGAGGAGATGTGGAAGACCCCAAGAACCCCCCATAGGACCCCATCGAAAAAAATTCATAAACCTTCGCGGGCGTGCGCACAACAACTCACCGAAGTTTCATCGCAATCGGATGAATGGTATAGGAACGCATACGGGACAAAGAAAGAAAGAAAGAAACAAACATTCATTTTTATAGATATAGATAACGGCCTAAAATTCAGCGCCCTCCTGGGAAATTTTCAAATTTAGGGGGGGCCACGGTCCCCTCTGCCCCTCGCTGGCTACGCCCATGATCAAGGCGACAAGTCAAGGCAAGGAAAACATCATATTGGTTTTCCATTAATTTACTACTGGTACCGTAGCCTAGACAATCCGGACCAAAGTGACATTTAAAATACTGTAATTTAATTAAATTTAACATTAATTACTTAAATACTTATAGTAGGCTGACCATATGTCCATATTTTGTACAGACAGTTTGTATTTTTGACTTATGTCCGTGTCATACCGTACAAAGGAAAACCCCAGACATTGTCTGCACTTTCATATTTTTACAGGACATATTATGAACTTTGGAAACACAAGACTGGTAAGTTATTAATCTTGCTCGCATGAGAATGACAAGTAGTAAAATAAATTGTTGTTTGCTTAGTCTGCTTTCCAGTGCTGGGCGACCACTGTGAAAGACTAGTAGAGAACATGGGGGGTCTAGTAAGAGTACCAGTACTGATTGTGAACCACCTCCAAGCAAATAAAGATTTTTTTAAATACAAATTTTGATTACTATAGGCCTACTTATAATTAAACAATTATAATGTTTTTTGCACTTCTAAATATGTAATACAAAAGTATACATTTTACAAACTTGCTCTTTTTTTTTACCTAACCTTAAATACAAATAATAACCCTTGATGTCGATGAAGGTTACAAAAAGCAGTTTAGTGATATCATAATGAAACTTATGTAAACAGCAAACTGACATGTATGTCCGTACTTGGGCTTCAGAATTATGGTCACCCTACTAGCCAGTAATCATTACCGTATTAAAGTTGTTCAGATCATCAGTAGGTAAACCAATTGTCTGCTGGAAATTTTTAATAGGTCTAAAGTGCTGGATACATTCTTATCCAGGATTACACTTTTAAATCCTGAAGTTCAAATATTTAATAAAAGCGAAACAGAAAAAATAAATTTATTAAGTACTTAGATATAGAATTATGTAAACTTATTCAATCCCGAAACAGGCACTGTATAATTTTTGTGAAACTTGCTTGAAACCTCTATTTAAAACCAATCCGGCTGGTTACAGAACTAAACTCTCAACATTATCAAAGTTCTGTAGCCTACAAGAATGGAATATAACATTCTACAGAAAAAGTTAGGTTTCAGATATAAAACGTGCATAAGTTATAGCTATATAGGTCCTAACTCTGACAAAAGTCTTGATTTGCAAACAATTTTATTTCCCCACTAAGCAATTTCTACATACATTGAAATAACATTAAAAAGAATTACAACTATTTCAGAATCAATACTTGCCTGTAAACAATTTGAGTACAGTCTCAAGTGTAAACATGGGCTTACGATTCCTGAGCACATCCACAACGCCGACAACACGAAACACCGAGGTTATGTCCAGTCCAGAGGCAGGAAATGGCGCGAATAAATTCGCTGAACTTTTTAAAATTTTATATTGAACAAATTCACGAATATTAACGCTTATTAATTCCAAATATTAATTTAATTTATGCAATAATATTAATTGCAAATATTAATAGTAATTCCAAATATTAATTTGCGCAATACTCAGTGTGTACACCTACCAAAGGTAGAGATTGGCGGGTATGTATAATAAAGTGCTAACGTTGGCCCAAAATTTACTTTGTTGGCAAGCCAACGAAAAGTCCCATACCATTCCCCAACGTTGGACCAACATTCAGTTTGTTGGCATAACGAAACGAACTCCCAACCATCTCCACGAAATCCCAACAATTTCCCAGCAATCTGTGCTACTTGGGTATTTTATACAGTTTTGTTGTATTTATTGTTTAAAAGTGTTGTAATTAAATTCAATTAAATTGTAACTTATTTATGTTTATTTTTGATATGAAATTGCCACGAACGTGAAGCACATAAATCTCCTCAATGGTTTTTGGTAGGCCACCTATGTACTGCACATGTATAAACCAAAATGTATTTTGCCTTTTGTTTTGGTAAGCAAAATGCAGAAAGGTGTGTGTGTGTGTGTGTGTGTGTGTTTGTGTGTTTTTTTTAATGTGGTTTAATGAATAGGGGTGGTTTAATTGTTAAACACTGGCAATTTTGTTTATATTTTATCCAGAATTTTCTTTCATTAGAAGACAAGAACACAAAACCTAATTGTTTTATCTGAGTGTCTCCTTCTTTAAAAAATAACAAACAAGGTTTTTATACTATTCATTAAAGTGTAAACGGTCCCAAATTTTCAAATTTTGAAGAGTTGAAAATTTGTTAGATGTAAGTGTAAACATTCTGACATCAGGTTGAATTAAAAAAAAAAATTCGAAAGAATTAAAAATAATGTAGTTAGTATAAAGCAAGAAATTTAATACAGTTAGTATTTTTGGTAAGTATTGCACTACAGTCACACTGAATTATTATTTTCTAATTACTTTGGCAGAAGGAATTTTAAAAGTTGATGAAGAAAGCTAAAAATACAGTGCTTTTTAAAGGAGAAAAAGATTGTTCATCCTGCCTATCTTAATGCACCATGTTTTCCCAGTTAACTATAATCTACATTTTTTTTTTTTTTTTTTTTAAATCAGCCTACATATTCATATAACAAGTATAATTATATGTAGATATAAAAAAATGGAAATAACTGAAGTTCTTGTTCCGTTTTAGGTGTTTAGTAATGCTCTCTTAAAGTCTTCCAAAGGCAGGTTGTTTGGAAGTATTGAGGCCATAAGTCAAAAAATATAAATTCCATTTTCTGAACTATCTGTGCTGATAATTTATTAACTCAGTTGAAGTGAAATATTTAAATCAACTGTTTGAAAGTGACTTCCTGCAAGTTGAAGCAGGCTGACAACTGCTAAGACACATGTACTAACCTGTTTTAGCCTTGATCAGTTAGATGAACTAAGTAATGAGTGAGTGAGCTCCCTTCCACAAACTTTTAGTAAAACTATGTATGGGCTTCACAGTTCAGTTGTCAAGCATGGTATAGTGTATTGTAATATTTAATGTATTTTAGTGAAATGTGCATAAATTTGTGTGTCTTTATTAATTATTGTATTCAACATTAGTTTCATTATTATCTGGAGATTAACATATCAGTAACATAGCTAGTTGTAACCTCTGCTACAATGCCAGTGAAATGTACATTTAACAAAGACAAGTAAGTTGATTGCAGTTAAACGAGGTAGTTATAATATTTCATTCTTATAGCCATACATCGTTTGTATTAAAAATGGTATACATAACATAAATTTTATTGTGATTATTATAAACTTACATGTGTACAACACAGAATTTGTCTGTATAATATTTACCGTATTTTATCCGTCGTGTGACCTCGTGTTGTGTTCGATTGGTTTACACGTTTCAAAACATATGTTTCGTCTTCAGAAATAAAAAATCACTCAAAGTGAGGTCGTTAAATATTAATTGCAAATATTGAAAACAATTCTGCACATAACCGCGTTACATGAGTGCGAATTTTTTTAATTCGGTCATGTTTTTAGGAAGGTCAGTTGTAATATTGCAGGACATGGGCAAAATTCTTGCGTGAGCTAAGAATTCAGGAAAGTGTGATCCTGAAGTTTTTAATTCATCACAAGCATGATTCAAAAAATTGCAAGCTTTGTCAAGATCAGCTGACTTTGTAAAACGTTTGAAATAATGTGAACACTTTCGAGCATTTTGTACTGAATAGTAAGCAACATGATGCATTCAAATGTACCCAAGTGCTTTCTTATAGCTGATGCTTTCACTGTTTCTGATTTTTTTTAGCTAAGCACTTCATTACTGACCAAAAATTAAACCACATTGGTAAGAGGCAATCATTATGGGAAGAACATCTTGTGGAGCATATTTTCTTCAAAGATAACGTCTCGTGGACAGTATCATAAAATTGACGTACCTCACGAAGGTTAGCAGAGTCATTCAAATGAGGTATAGGCTGCGCAATGCACAAAGTTAGCGTTTGGCACAAGATTCTTGATCCTCTTCTGTAAACCACTATATTGCCTACTCATGGTTTTGATGCTCTATCATATCCTTGACCTCGACTTTTGTTTATATCAATCCTCTTATTACTTCCATGTTCCATAAGGAAATGGAAGTATGGTCATGGCAAAAAAAATCATGTTCGAGATAACAGCTGATTCTGATTGTACTACCCTCAAAACACGAAGAAAAGTGATTTTCCGAAAAGTGTGTCTGTCTGTCTATCTATGTGTAGAATTTTTTCTATGGCAAACGATAACACCCGCAAATTCAAACAGAAACAAATAATTTTTTGCATACTGCCTGAATTGTAGAGTACTCGAAGGTGTATTGTTTTTGGTGAAGATCGTTTTAGGGAAAGGGGTAGTTTACCTGCAAAGTTTTATGTTTTAACAAGGGTAATTTTTTCTATGATGAATGATAACTGCCGATTGTATAAATAGAATCAAATAATTTTGTGCATACATCCCTAAATTGTAGAGTTCTCAAGGTCTTTTGATTTTGGCGAAGATCGGTTAAGAGAAAGGGGTAGTTTACCTGCAACGTTTTATGTTTTAACAAGTGTAATTTTTTATGACGAACGATAACTGCCATAAATTCAAACAGAATCAAATATTTGTTTGCATACATTCCTCAGTTGTAGAGAACTCAAGGCCTGTTGATTTTGGTGAAGATCGGTTAAGAGAAAGGGGTGGTTTACGTGCAACATTTTATGTTTTAACAAGTGTAAGTTTTTCTATGATGAACGATAACTGCCGCAGATTCAAACAGAATTAAATATTTTTTGCATATGTTCCTGAATTGTAAAGGACTCAAGGGTTGTTGATTTTGGTGAAGATCGGTTAAGGGAAAGGAGTAGTTTACCTGCAACATTTTATGTTTTAACAAGAGTAATTTTTTCATGACGAACGATAACTGCCGTACATTCAAACAGAATAAAATAATTTTTTACATATGTGCCTGAGTTGTAGAGGACTCAAGGCCTGTTAATTTTGGTGAAGATCGGTTACGGGAAAAGGGTAGTTTACCTGCAACATTTTATGTTTTAACAAGAGTAAAGTATTTAATTTTGATTATCCTGATAAGAAGATCATAATAATCCACTGTAGAAACGTAGATGAAATATTTATAAATGAAGAGGCTAGTTGAACGGGGTGGGGGTAATTTTCTATAAATGAAAATTATAGTTGAAGAGGGAGGGGATAATTTTTTATGTGTACTATGTTATCGGCAACAAAGAAGCATTTTGTTGTCAAAATTCCTTCCCGGGCTGTTTGCCTGTAGTCCAATGTTTTCTGCAAAACCAGATGTTTCGGCAGTGCCATCGACTTCTAACATCAGTGAAAATCGAGTGCGATAACATGAGGTGGTATATGTTAGTGACCACAGTACTGTGGTTAGGGCTGAAGCAGTAAGTAGAAAGAAGTAGTTTCTATGGAAATATTTCATTTCGAAAATGATTTTAAATATAAATCTTAGAACACGGAAGTCATGTATGCTTCTCCATACCGATATTTTTGTTTAGAATTTATGAAAATTTTCACTCAAATCATTTGCTTCTTGGATCGATAATTTCATAAAAATGTATAAATGATTCATTTATTTCTAGGTGGTATTTGTCAGAACTTTTTTTGATCAAAGTGACGTACCTAATTGCAGCACTGAATTAATTTCTCTTTGAAAGGTCTTCAGTGGTATCTAAAATTATGGAGTAAAATGGAAGTGAAAAATTTTATTGTCGATTGATAATTGTTCTTTTCATCCAATATTTGATCATCTAAAAAAACATAAATCTTGTTTTTTAACCTCCCAGTACTATAGCAAATCTGCAGCTAATGGATCAGGGGGTAATGTGCAGTTTTTAAAGTGTGAAGCTACTTACCTTCACATAAAAGTCACTAACAAACATTGTATATTTCTCGGGCGCCATCTTGCCAACTGCAAGAAAATAATTTATGAGGGTTCTTTTTAGGCGAACAGGAGATCAGATGGTTGTTTAATCAAACAAAGAAACTTTATACGTTTACACATAATTAAAATTTATTAACATTTTTTACTATAATTTTATTATTAACAAACTACCTCCTGCCATCCTCTCTCTACTGGAAATTCACATTTACGAAAGTTATTAATTATATAATCATTCTGCTACAATGAGAATGAAAACATGGTATACAAATTCCAAATAAATTTTAAGAAATTAAGTATGAATTAAATTAAAATACAAACAACGCAAACCAGCCTTCTTTGTCTACCCGCTTACTCACGCACACACACACACAATGATTTTATGATTTGAGAGCTCTCATGTTACATTCCCCCATACCCATATGAGATCTCATTTGTTTAGTGCTTAAAATTTTGTTTCGTTATAAAATTTATATCGGACTTTGTTGATGTTAGACGAAAATTGAAAGTTACTTAACTGACATGTGAGTCCAGATGACATCGCCTTATACTACGCGCACTACGTAGATCACTGAATTTACATGTTTTTTCTTTTAAAACCATTTAACTGTTAGTTCAATCTAATTAAGTTGACAGCTGCTATTTTACATTTAAGATCTGTATACGTGCAGGCGATAATTACGCACGGCCGGCGCAACTCCAAAACTTCGCCGAAAACCGGCGAGAGCCGGGCAGACGCACAGTGGTTAGCGTCTGTACCACTCAGATGTTGTTTTGCGACTGTTTTGTTCTGTTGTGTCACTATGTTGCGGGCGTGACACACCCAGCATTCCTGTTATGTAATGCGCTGACGCAACACATCGCCTGATGTTTGGTGGTGTAACGTGTTTACTGTTACATAACGTGTTCGTCATTGTCCTTGAACTGAGTTTGGTACAGTTGCCGGTTATTAAAACTGTTTATAGGAATATTGTTGAATCATATGGTCTTCACCGTCTCAAACAATGCTGCCATCGTCTCGATCGCTCCAAATAATAAATTTACCGTTCTGTCATAACATTTTTCTATCACTCGACAAGTTATTTATTATTAAAAAATACAAATCCTGTTATTACCCCAGGTATGCCCAAAAATGCCCCGCTACAATACCCCCTCAATGAGATATTTTATGCCGAAGCATAAAAAATCTCATTGACACATTCATACTTGCTAAAGGGATCAGCCAGGATATGTCGCCACAACCCCCTGTACGGTTTACAAACAAGCATAATCAACTCACCCTTGGTCCGGTGACTGTGACCGCATCTGCATGACAATACTGGACTTCTCTCTCGAGATCCCAACACCGTAGAGTCAGACAGATACTCAACGCCCCTGCTCTGACGCGTAGGCCAGCTCAGGTCCGCCGCCACAGCATCACCAAACACTGAAACAACAAATCAAAATATTAAATAGTGGCCTTATACAACACCATATCCCCAACTGATCTGTTCCCCCCTAGCGGTGCTGGTTTGCGCTAAGAAGCACTGGTTTTGTTTTTACTCACTTATTACTAACATGTATATATCAGAATACCTAACATAACTTAACATAAGAAAACACAGTACATTAATAATTCATTTTAAAATAAACAACTTACAATTAAAATGTTACACACTTTACATCATTAAATTGACATATAAAATCAAAAATTACTTTTAAACTTGATTTACTCTTATTAATTCGTTTCTCAAAATTACAAAAATTATTTTTTTTTTTTTTTTTTTTTTTTCAATTCTGGCCATCATTATTCCGTTTCATTACTTTGGGTGATTCTACGTTATTCATTATTTCATTATAATTTACTTCATCCATTTGGCATTTACTCATAATCTTACCCCTTTTATTACTCTAATGCTCCCTTACAAAATCTTTAACTAGTATGACACCCCTCTATCAAAATTTTACTAACCCTTCTCTACCTCTAACTACTTACTATTTTAACTCCAATCGCCACCTTCTACTCTTATAAAAAAAAAAATACTCTCTAACCCTTTGTACATAGGATACGTGTTTCCTTCCCAAAACTCATTCCCTTATGTTGGTCCCTGGACTCACCCTAGGTAACCCTTTCCGGCGCCAATCGGTCCCTATCCCGTCCCAACCCTTGTTGCGGACTCCCCAAATACACTACCACTACTACAAAATTACCATCCCCAAAAAATCTCAATCTCATAACCTCACTACAATTACAACAAATTAACATCAACAAATAAACAATATATCGCTCCAAACTCTACATAAAATCTCCATTTCTACTGTGTCTCCACTTATTTCTCAAAATTCTATAACATACATTAACTCAAAACAACATTGCATTATTTTCATTTCCACTATTACTTTAACTTTTACTTCGATTTGGACAAATCTATGTCCCACAAAATTCAACTTGAATTGACTCAAACATTTTATTCAAACAATTACTATCACCCACTTCTATCTTTTACAACCTATTGAAAATTTTACTTATTACAACTATTTTTCATTTTATTTTAAAATCTGTAAACACATTGAAAACATATTATTATATTTTTATAATACTTATTCCTAACATACTAAATACAAACAACACAATAAGACACAATAACACAACATAAGAAGTATTTAGTGCATCCAATTTTTAAATTCAAACAAAATTATTGAGTAGCAAATCATCATTATTAATTAAAATATATCAAATTTTTAATACGTTATCCCCTTGGATAACCTCCCAGCTACACACACACTATTATAATACATTACCTAACATAATACACAAATATACATTGAACCAACAATTCTCTTTTAACTAATTTATCTAAAATTTTATAAACATTATTATTTAAAAGTTTTCATTAACTGTTTTTATTTATCATCATTATTGACTTATCCTGTGTTGCAATCAGATTTTCAAAATTGCTTAAAATTTATTATTAACATATATTTTTAATCATTATGTTCCACAAAATTCCACAAAATAAACCATTCATTTATTTATTCATGATTATTAAATTAAAATCTCATCACACAATTTAATTACCTTATAAAATTCAAACACATAACATTCAATCACACTATCTAAACATCTCCACTTATTTAATTCAATTGATTACGAAAATTAAACATTCTTTTGATTATTAAAATAACATATTTCAATTATTATCAACATTCTACAAATCATTAACTATTGTCTTCATAATTATTTTGTTATTTAATTAGAGTGCTAAAATATTAATAATATTATTATTATTAATACAACATTTTCTAAAACATATACACATTACTTTTCTAACATTTCACAATACACACAAATGAATTCAATATTATTTACAAAATATGCGTCAAAACTGTTCAAGTGTATCTCACTTCAGATGTCCAAATCAGCAAGGTCATTACCAAAAATTTACAATATTTAAATTTTGTATCTTGACCGAAAAATTTATAACTTAATGGTGTTTCTTTTTGAGAATCTAATAAAATAATATTGATCTGGATAGTTAAATGTGAATTAAATTAGTTATTGCAAATAAACCATTCTGATCTCCTGTTCGCCAAAAAGAACCCGAGGACCCAAGAAAAACGGTAAGTACGTATATTTTTTCATACGTAGTTGGTAACAAGATGGCGCTCGAAGAATTCAGTTAATAAATAGTGAACAGTAACCTATTATCAAGAAATATAAATATCAATAAAACGATATATCACATTTGGCGCCCGAACAGTGCTCTGCAGATGTCTCCTGTTAGACCAACAGCTGCTCCACAAACCTGATACTCTTCATGATTTTTAAGACCTAGGCAAAGGAATGGCTTAAATGCATCCATGTATTTGATAAATCCTTCACCCAACACTTCAACAAGAGTAGCCACAGCCATTAAGGCATCTTCTTGTACACCTCCTGATTTACATGAATTGGAGTTAAACATTTGTAATAACGCAGTCATGATTGCATCGGAAATCTGAGGAGCATCTTCAGGTTTCACTTTACGAAGTACACTCTGTAAAGTGGCACATAACAAACTTTGTATATCGTTGTACTGAGCTCGGTCAGTGTTACTTTGAATATGCGTTTCCATTTGCAGCACCTGGTTCAGTCTTTCAAGTATTACCATTGTTGTTTGTTGGACTGTTGCATAGCAATCTAACGGGGAGTTCTTAACCATTTCCATCAGTGCTTCATATGCAGCTGGTCGCAGATTTGCCTGTGCTCCATCTGGCCGATCAGTTGTTTCAAGAAGACGCTGCACAATAAAACTAAAAAACTGAGAAAGGCAGTAAGTCTCTGGTTGACCCTGTGCATCAGTGTTCTCTGCTGCCTCATATGCAGCTTCAGCGAGGCCAGTAAATGCCCAACATACATTAGCTGCAACACGCGGCTCTGCCTTCAACCCATTGACTAGTGATTCAAGTAAAGGTTTAAGGTAGGTCTGGTTGATTGCAGCTTCAGGTATGATTTCACAGATCCGACCAAATGTCCATGCTGCAGTGTCTCTTACAACGACACTTGGATCGTACATAAGTTCTATTAAAGTGGTCATTGCTTGTTCCACTAACGGCCTTAAAGTTCCTGTATCTAATCCGCCAAGTATAGAGCCAAAGGCCATCAATGCAGCATCCCTATACCTCCAATCGGAATTTTTAATATTATCTTTAACAAATGGTAAAACATATGGAACAATAGCATTTTCACAGCATGTAGCCAAAAGCATCAGACAAACACCTGCTGCTTTACTAGGATTCCAGTCGTCTTCATCATCAAATTCTTCCTGTTTTGTCAATTTGGTCATAAGAACAGGCACTAAATACTGGAGTGCACCCTTTGCATAATGACGTGACGTTCTTTGTGGTGGTCTTCCAGCTTCTTGTGCCTCTGTATCTTCTATAGCTAGATCAACCTCTTCATCACTTACATTTGACCAAAATTCTATACCTTGAAGTGTGACTTCATCTATATCTGACTTCATTGCTTCGAGTGTTATTGGAAATAGAGCCTGTTGCATGTATGGTTCCATATAATGATAATATAATGACATTATCTTGACTAGACACTGAAGTGCCGCAACTCTTACTTGTGTGTCGATTGACTGTGTTGCTTCACATACTACTTCCATGATGTAGTTACGTTCAGACTCTTTATCGAAATTAGCACGTGTGAACTCTAACGAATTGTGTAATGCTGTTGTAGCTGCCAATCTGACATGATTACTTGGTTCAGACTGTCGCATTCCATGTATTATTGCTGTTAATATTTGATTTGATTGTGTTACTAAGACTTCTTGTTCAATGTCTTGACAGATATATCCTATAGCTTCCAAAGAAGCTTCTCTCATCATCTCTGTGTTGTTAGCCCCTATTATATTATTAACTAAGACAACAATAAGATCTGGCCATTGTCCTACGGGTAATTCTGTAACTGCTACATATGCTACGCACTGAGCAGCAGAACTAGGTCGATTGTTTTCTGTTCCTAAAGCGCTTAAAACATTTTTCTTCACATATAATCTCACATCTTCAGGAAACGAAAGCCACTGTTGCTGGTACTGAGCTTTAATAATAGGATCTTTGGACGTAAGTGTATTTTTAAGTTGAAGCCCAGCCGCCATTCGGGCAACTGGGCTATTACCGCCATGGTGAAGAACATCAGAAAGTGTCTTGACAAACTCTGGCAGGTTTGTCTGTGCTGCTTGTTCTAAGTAGCTTTGTGCAGCTGCTAATTCGTTCTTATCTGGAGAAACAGTTTTCTCTAGAATTTGGATAAGTTGTGCAGAAGCTTCTGTCGACATTTTTATTATCATTGCAACAATATAAACTCAAAATTCAATTTTTACTACTTTCCAATAACGACGACATTCACTAACGACGACTATGTTGCGGGCGTGACACACCCAGCATTCCTGTTATGTAATGCGCTGACGCAACACATCGCCTGATGTCTGGTTGTGTAACGTGTTTACTGTTACATAACGTGTTCGTCATTGTCCTTGAACTGAGTTTGGTACAGTTGCCGGTTATTAAAACTGTTTATATGAATATTGTTGAATCATATGGTCTTCACCGTCTCAAACAATGCTGCCATCGTCTCGATCGCTCCAAATAAGAAATTTACCGTTCGGTCATAACATTTTTCTATCACTCGACAAGTTATTTATTATTAAAAAATACAAATCCTGTTATTACCCCAGGTATGCCCAAAAATGTCCCAACACTGATCTTTTAGCTCATCCTCCATCGTCATATATATATCTAGTGTATTTGTAACATTCATCATTTTTATCAACACACAAATTATGATAATCATTACTATCATAATAATCTATCAACTCTATTTCATCCATTGTACCACTATAAATCTTGTCACCATAGGTTAGGATTGTCCCGTCTATATCAGGGTTATTTGTTAATGTCAGGTAAATTTTCTCATCTTTGTATTCCTCAACTACTACGTCAGGTAAGTCATTATAGTCAGGTAAGATATTATCAAAATTATTTTCTGTCTCTCTTTCTAGTATTTTTCTCAATTCATCATACTTTCTTTCTAACTTATATATTTCTATTTCATTCTCAACATATAACTCTCTTTCCTCATAGCACCACATCACACTCTCACAATTATTTCGGACAGAGGGTACACCATTATACAACATTAATTCATTTAACAATAAGGGTCTCTTGCCCTGAAAAAACAACATTAAATCATCATCATCATTATAAACAATAAGGGGAAAATTTGCCCTCTGTCCCCATTTAATTACTACATTATTCTTCCACTCTCTCTCTACTTCATAAACACTCATGAACATTTCATTATCGCATTCTAAAACTTCATCAGTACTCTCTATATTTACTCCATTATTTTTTAACATCATATTTTCACTTATATTGTCATAATTATCATTCCTACTTACCTCAGAATTGTAATTAATACCATTATCATCACTAGTCAACACTATTTCTCCCACTATTTGATCACTGTTAGCTATTAACTCATTATTCGAATTGTCACTCACCTGGTTACTTATTTCTTCACTATTATCAAAGACACCACTTACCTGTGTTAACTCAACTTCTGTATTCTTTTTTACCTGACATCTATCTCCCTCCCACTTCTCATCTGGTTTATCAAAAGCATTTTTTATTGTATCACAACCCTTACTCATTATTTCCTTTGTTTCGTTTAATCCTATATGTAACTCATCAAAACCCTTGTTCATATTATCAAAATGTTTACTCATCATTTCCCCCCTCTCATCAAGCCATTTATTCATCATATCAAAATTCTTATCCATTTTTGCATTTAACTCATTTAGTAGGTTAAATAGGTCATATACTGTATATTCTTTTTCTTCCACCCCTAAACTACCGTTATCATTAGGCCTATTTTCCGTCTTAATCTCTACCACTGTCGCTTCAACGATCTTACCTTTATTGCTTGGCACCTCACTATCAATATCATCACTGTGCTTCTTAATTTCTGCAAATATTCCCTCTTCCTTTTCTTCCATTCGTGTTAAACTATCTTCTAACCTCCCCCATTCCTCGTCTGTCATTTCACCTACAACCCCTCTAAATTCGCTTTCCCACTCCTTCCATACGAAGCCACTATCATTTTCTTGTATCTTAGCCATATTAAAAAATTTTATTATAATACCTTTTATATAATATAATTCATCTCATACACACTAATTACCCTCACAATACTCATAAACACATAAACAAATAATGCACTACATACATAACCCTATCAAAACATAACCCCATACTTGCGTCTATTTTATGTACGAAAAAAAAAAAATGTATTCTACCTCAACAACCATTCTGTTCTCCCAGTGGGCCTATATTTATATAATATTATTATATAAATCGTCCCTGTTCGGGCGCCAAATGTGAAGCTACTTACCTTCACATAAAAGTCACTAACAAACATTGTATATTTCTCGGGCGCCATCTTGCCAACTGCAAGAAAATAATTTATGAGGGTTCTTTTTAGGCGAACAGGAGATCAGATGGTTGTTTAATCAAACAAAGAAACTTTATACGTTTACACATAATTAAAATTTATTAACATTTTTTACTATAATTTTATTATTAACAAACTACCTCCTGCCATCCTCTCTCTACTGGAAATTCACATTTACGAAAGTTATTAATTATATAATCATTCTGCTACAATGAGAATGAAAACATGGTATACAAATTCCAAATAAATTTTAAGAAATTAAGTATGAATTAAATTAAAATACAAACAACGCAAACCAGCCTTCTTTGTCTACCCGCTTACTCACGCACACACACACACAATGATTTTATGATTTGAGAGCTCTCATGTTGCATTCCCCCATACCCATATGAGATCTCATTTGTTTAGTGCTTAAAATTTTGTTTCGTTATAAAATTTATATCGGACTTTGTTGATGTTAGACGAAAATTGAAAGTTACTTAACTGACATGTGAGTCCAGATGACATCGCCTTATACTACGCGCACTACGTAGATCACTGAATTTACATGTTTTTTCTTTTAAAACCATTTAACTGTTAGTTCAATCTAATTAAGTTGACAGCTGCTATTTTACATTTAAGATCTGTATACGTGCAGGCGATAATTACGCACGGCCGGCGCAACTCCAAAACTTCGCCGAAAACCGGCGAGAGCCGGGCAGACGCACAGTGGTTAGCGTCTGTACCACTCAGATGTTGTTTTGCGACTGTTTTGTTCTGTTGTGTCACTATGTTGCGGGCGTGACACACCCAGCATTCCTGTTATGTAATGCGCTGACGCAACACATCGCCTGATGTCTGGTGGTGTAACGTGTTTACTGTTACATAACGTGTTCGTCATTGTCCTTGAACTGAGTTTGGTACAGTTGCCGGTTATTAAAACTGTTTATAGGAATATTGTTGAATCATATGGTCTTCACCGTCTCAAACAATGCTGCCATCGTCTCGATCGCTCCAAATAATAAATTTACCGTTCTGTCATAACATTTTTCTATCACTCGACAAGTTATTTATTATTAAAAAATACAAATCCTGTTATTACCCCAGGTATGCCCAAAAATGCCCCGCTACAAAAGGTGGTTAAACAGTCCTGCAATTCATTGAGTACATGGAAGAAAAAAAAAGAATTCCAAATGATGGTTTTGGATGCTGTCAGGTTTATGAACAAAGCTTGGAGTAAACGTACCACAGCTAAAATTCAAAACTGTTTTAAAAATCATTCCGTGTCAGTTTAACAGAAGATTGTGATGCTGAGGATGGGATTCCGTTCTCCGATTGGATTCAAACACTTAATTCATTGAAGAATAAGTGCATTGGTATTCTTGAAATGGATGACTATGTAACAGCCAATGACAACATATACTTTCTACTGAAATTTCGACTGACAAGATATAATTGCTGAGGTAAAACATGGTCGCTCAGGTGTCACTGAAACAGAAAGCAAAATGAAGAAGAATCTACTGCTGTCCTGGTCATATCAGGGAGCGATGTTATAGAATGTTTAAAATCATTAATACAATTTAGTGAAACTAATAATGTAAGATACAAAATTATTAAACAAACAGAAACAGATGACTTTCTTAAGGTTAATTAAGTTCTGTCTGAATAAAGTAATTCTGATGATTTCATTTAGAATGAAGAACAAAAAGACAAATGAATTAGAGTGAATTTTCTTGTAACTTTATGCCATTATTCAGCGTGTCCAAAAATTGTTTAAAGTCTAATTTCATTTTTACGCATAGAATGTAAACCAATCAACATTTATTGTGCAAAGGCTCTTCTGTAGTAAACTTATTTTTGTTGTGTGTTTGATAATCATGGCATAAAAAAATCATATTTAAGGCTCGAAAATCATATTTAGGGTTGGGAGTCAATAACTCAGAAGTAACATGCACTCAGTTTCAACAACCACATTTGTTTTGGCACCTTGAATCTTTTTTTAAGCAGGTTACACTGTAAAGTAGCCTGCATGTTTAAAAAAGAAATAAAACTCAGTTAGAAAAACTGTATTTAACAGTTACAAAATAAATTATTTAGTAGTTCAGTGAGTGTATTTAACAACTACAGTGTATTTAAATTTTGAAGCTCATTTACAATATCTTGAATATTTAATTAATAAAGTTGTGTCAGTGGTTATAGTCACAAACAGAATTAACACTGTTGCACACCACTATAGAAAATGTATTCCGATTAGCGCTTTCAAACTTCACAGCTCATCATCAGACCGGTGGAAAAATCTTTTTTTTCCGATCTGATATGAGCTGTGAAGCTTGAAAGCGCTAATAGGAATAAATTTTTCTATAGTGGTGTGCAACAGTGTTAATTCTGTTTGTAATATCTTGAATGTTACTACAATTTATTGTATAAGATTTTTATGTTTGTTTAAAAAAAATTTAGTATTTTTTTCCTGTGTTGCAGGAGAAAACAGCACATTCTACATGATCAAAGAAACAGCAGTTCATCAGATTCTGTTAACACATCTGTGAAAAGAAAACGTGCACGTGTCATATATTCTAGTGATGACGAAAGTTGCAGTAATAATAGTGAAACAGAAAGCATGAGGAAGAAGAAGAAAAAGAAGAATGAGGAAGAACATTTAAAACATGATAATCCTAAGAAAATCTTACAGGAAAAGTGTAATACTAAAAATTCTAGTGTAAAGGAAATATCTAGTTTTAGTAATAGCATTGACAAATTACACAATATAGAAATAAGTAATTCAAATGAAAGACTGAATTATCCTAAGAAAGTAAATCGCACAGATTCAATTTCAAAAAAGAAGAAGGAGAAAATGGAAATGCTGTTTGGTGAATATGATGATGATGATGATGATGATGATGATGATGGTGACTTCTTAAAGGAAACATCAAATAGAAAAACTGAAAGTGAGAACAGGAAACAGTTGGGACCAACTTTTTCAGCAACAATCAATGTTAATTTTTATTGCAAGGATCACAAATCAGAGAAAAGCACAAGTAGTGTGCATAAAACAAGTGGAAAACATAGGAAAGAGAACAGTTATAAACTACAGAATAAGATACACAGAAGTAAACCTGAGTACATAAATGATAAAACCTCAAAAAAATGTGATAATGGGGTAAAGAAATCAGAAAATCAATACCTAGCATCAAGTAAACCATATTCTAAAGTAATAAAAACTGAAACTGTGGTAGAACGTTTACCAAAAAGTAATATTGGAAGTGAAAAAATTCAATTGAACTTAAGTGATACTACACCAAAAGTGAATTCTTTAGAAAAAAGCACTCCTTCACCAAAAAGTAGTCCAATACAAAAGCCCAATTCTTCGCCAAAACGGAATGATTCTCAAGATATTCAAGGAATATGGTCTTCTTTAGGAATGCAGTCACCAGCTGATAGGTCAGACAAAATAATTTCTAATACGTTATCAGAAACATTTACTCTTTACAGATCATCAGAATCAGAAAAGAATGTGAGGGATGTGAAAGTAGTGGCATGTGGCATGGCTTCTGATACTGGCAGAAATAATACAGAGAGCTTAAATTTAAAGTACAGAAATGAAAAATGTATTGGAAATGATGGAACAATATCTGGTACTAAGGGAGTATGCCACATTAGCAAAAAACATAGTGCAAAAATAAACAAAAACCAGGACATTGAAGCTACCAATATTAACACTGTGCAGAGTGATTCAACTGAGAAAGAAGATTTAGCTAAAAAGAATGTTTCAGAAAATTCAGTCATTGAGTACAGCAGAAAACAAGAATGTCATATTACTGCTAATGAAACAGAGATAACAAAAAAAGGTATGGAAGTCAGTGGCTCAGAAATATGTAGTATAAATGCAACAAAAGCTGAAACTGGTAAACAATATTCAGATAATTGTCATGCAGCTACAGTAGAATCTATAGAATTGCCAGATTCACCTGATTGTCAGAATGATACAAAGAGAACTGTCGCATTTAGTAGCAGTGTTTTACCTGCCTCTGTGGAATCTGCATATGAAACTGAAACATGTAGCAGTAATATAATTGAAACTATAGATGATATAAGTAACACAGGAAGTTGTAGCAGTGTTGAAATTGTTGAGATGGATACTCCTGATGACAGTTTAGTAATATGTGATTCTTCAGCAAATGAGAACAGTGACAATCTGTCAAATTCTACATCACATAATAATGAAGATCTTATTCAGAGTTCAGATGTTAGTAACATTTCAAAAGACAGTGTAGGAATATGTAATCGTGAAAGCAATTCAGTCATAAACAAAACTGTTAGTAACAGTAACATAGGAAAAATTCGGGTAAAAGATCCAAAACTACTAGGCATTCAGTCGTTCGGTATAAAAAAAACAGGCCAGTCTGCAAGTTTAGAAGTGACAGTTGTATCTCAACAAAAAAGACCATCTGTTGAGGACATGACGGTAGAAGAGTTATTAGCATCAAGTACCAGTGGTCAGAACTTTAGTGAGGGGTCAGAAGAAGATTATAAAAATCTTAGTGAGTGGTTTAAAAATTATAAAAAGTACTTTAATGAACTAATTGAATCAAAGTTACCAAAAATGGGTGAATTATTGGACTTGGCTGTAGCAGATTCAGTTCGTAGGGATATACGCATTCAACATTCAGAAAAATTATCATCTCCAGATTTGATTAAGCAAGAAAAACTGAAAGCTGAAAAGGAATATAGCGATAGTTTAAAAGCAAGAGGAATAGAGTTTACTGCTTTGTTAGAAAATATTGTTAAGAAATTTGATCAAAATTGTGCAGAGGATATGATATTAGCTTTGTACAGTAGAATCTTGGATGTGTTTAAATTGATAGACAAGCAAAATAAAAAACATATTGCTCGTACACGGATTATCATACAGAAAATGTTGCATAAAAATAATTACAAAAATGAATTTGTGTATAAAATACTTTGCATGAAAACTGGTGATTTTTCGCAGGGTCTTGCACATGTATCACATTGTATTTTAACATACAATAACATGGTAAAATCTGTGAGTGGTAATGTGTCAGAAACACAGCCCACTTTACAATCTGCTACAGAAACAAACAACATACCACAAATCAGTGTAACTGCAGAAAATGTGGTATCAGTTCCTGCTACTGCAGAAACTTATTCACAGTCAGATAAAGATGCTACAGGTCCTGCTATAAATTTGTCTAGCACAAGTGAAATACATACACCGTTACGGCCAGCTCAGTACATTGGTCAGTCTAATACTGCAGGCTCTGTCTCAGGCCGAAGTAATTCTTTTGCATTGGATAATTTTGTTTCAGCAATGCCAATTAACTCTATTATTAACAAAACCCAGGTATCTTCCGATGTTGGACCAGCTGCTCTACCCAACCATAATATTGCTGATTATGGTTACAACAGAATTTCTACAAGTGTTGCAAATAATCTAAGCACAAGTCAATATGGCAGTCAGTTACCATCTTATAGTGCTCAGCCTCCATCTTCAGTTAATACTGGTGGTATAGTAAATAATAATTTACCCAAGGCATATCATGGTCAAAAAAGTGTTACAAACACAAGAAATATGAACACATTGGGTAATGTTCAGGGTAATATTCCAGTTGTGGATGTACAGAGAGGAAGTAACAGTTTATTAATGCATATGCAAAAGTCAAATAATTCTACCCCAAGTTCTAGGATAAGATCTGTTGATAATATAAACAGAGAAAAAGTTATCTCCCAATACGTCTTAAAGAAGATCATGCAGAAATACCCTAAGTTAATTCCAGTTAATGATGTAGCTGTTGCAAGAGATCAGTCTGCCAACAGGTATAACAATGGAAATACAATTTCTTCAAATTCAGTAAGTAATAATAACCAGAGTAATCAACCGTATCAGAATTCAAGGCAACAAATAAATAGTCTTCCCTCAAGAATGAATGTTAACCATTCTATTGAACGTAATGTAGCAAACACTGGGCAGTTAGTTCAAAACTCGATTCCTTTATTATCAAGAAATCAAAGTGTAATGCAGCAAGTAGGCGACACAAATAATAAATTAAGCAACCAAAACCAAACAGCAATTGGCTCTCAGAGAAACACTGCATATGCCAGTTCAGTACCATTTCCTAAGTCATCAATAAATTGGGAAGTATTAGTAAGGGACGTGATGGCTAACGTACAGGTTCGACAGTCAGATGCATCAAATCATGATTTTTCCCAAAGACAGATTAGTTCAAATGTAAATTGCTCTAGACAAAATGTAGATCATGCTGCTAGCATACCAAACATTACTTCTATAGAAACAGCAACAGTACAGTCAAACAAATTACCTGAGGTGCATGTGAATTCTAGTGTACAAAATAGAAATATAGCACCAAAATCTGTTGGGGTCATACAAAAATCAAGTACAAATGCCGGAGACTCTCGTCAAGCAGTAGGAAATCAACAACCACGACCACCACCACCACCACCATATGACCGAGAATCTGATCTATTACTGAAATGTTTATTAAGATCTGATAATTATACATACCCTCCACAATCAGAAACCCTAAGGAAGGTTGTTGATGAGAGAGTTTATTTGCAGAAACAATCAGAAATGCGACAAAATCTGAATATTGTTCCAAGAGTAGTTGGGCAACAAAGTGTAAAATGGACACAAGGAAGTGGTATGTCAAGAACATTGGATAATCAAAGTAGAAGTATTCCTGTTCAGCCACAACGTCAATTATTTATTAATGTAGGTGGTAGTAGCACATCAAATGTAAGTGCTCACAGAGCAACCATAGCCGATACCAATCCAAATGAAATTTCATATCAGCGGATACGTCAGGTAGTTGATGTTCATAATATGAGGACTTATCCATCGCGGAATGTTCCAGTTGCAATACGGCCCAGTACAAGTAATGTTTTGCAAACGGGGACTGTAAGTAAAACCAATGACAGGTTACCTGTTATAAGTGAAGTTTTTAGTTCTGGAACTTTTACATTGCCAGATCAGAATTTGTCAAGTCAGAATTATACTGCTTCAGTCAACAATATGATTAATAATACCTCTATGCAGTGTACAAATACCTCATTAGGAAATACAAATAGTGTGTCATTACAATCTAACAATACTACTGCGGGTTTACATTTAAACAATAATAATTCTGGCAGATCACCTGTACTGAGACAGAGTTCTGAAGCACCTGTTTCAACTTACGTCAATACTGGATCATCTCAGAATTCCCAGATACTCTCATCAAACAACACAACACTCATGGATGTAGCCATTTCAGCACCAAATCATACAGTGGAGCCAAATTTTCAGTTAGTGTATAGTAATAGTGTTCAGTCAATTGTCGAATCCAGCAGTACGACAGTATGTGGTGTAAGCAATGTAAACGCTGTTGGTTCTTCTAGTCATTCGGTTTCAGCTTTACCGTATGATAATACAAATAATATCTCAACATCGTCTGCTTCATCAGGACATCCTGCAAGTGTTCCATCAGCTGGAGATAATTCATTTCATGTGCCATCTGCCATTATACACCACCTGCCAAGTTCAGTTTCTGATGTCAGTGAAGTAAGTTTCGTAGAATGTACAACTTTGTTTAGTGTATAAACCTTAAATTAGCAGAGATTATCAATCAATAATGGATGAAAGGTTTAGTAAAGATCTGTCAATAAGTATAGACAAAGTTGTCATTATTGTTGGCAATAAATATTGTTGAAATGTCAACACAAATGATGCAAAAATCATATTGATAGATCCTCACTAAATCTTTTCTCAATTTGTTCAGTGTTTACGTTTAGGCATACAGTTTTACTTAAGCTCGAAGAGTTTTTTTACTAATGTGGAGTAGTTAATAGTTCATGCAGTGTGTGTGTGTGTGTGTGTGTGTGTGTGTGTGGCGGGGGGAGGGGTGCGTGACCATGCAAGCCTTCATACATATACGAGGGGTTCAGTCAAAATAAACAAATTTTGAGGATATTTTTGTTGGAAATAAATACAAAACAAATGTATAAAACAAAACAAATAAAAACATATTAAATAACGTGTGAAAATAAATACAAAACTGCTTTTCTACATACCTTCCCCTATTGTCTGCACCTTTTTCCCATCACTCTGGCAGTTTTTTAATTCCTTCTTCATAAAAATTTGTTGGACATGTTTGTAGCCAATTGCACTAAAGTCTTGCACATCCTAGTCACTGTAAAAATTTTTTCCTGCTTTCATTTTTTTTTTGTGGGTCCAAACAAATGAAAATTGTGTGGTTATAATTCTGGACTATAGGGGGGAGGGATGATCCAAAGGTGTCCAGCGAAAGTCCTGTGATTTTACGTTTATAGCAACAGGAGTGTGGGGCTGGAAAACAAGAAAGACCTGTAGACTGTAGATCAGAATCTTGCGCCTTTTGAACCAATAGGCCTCTCTAACCTTGCTTAGTGTTAGCATAGTACACGACATTAAAAAAAAAAAAAAAAAAAAACAGTTGTGATTACCTTGCCAGCAGACAATGTTGTTTTTGCCTTCACTAGAATTGTGCCTTCATATTTTGTCTACTGATTCAGCAGTTAGCTGCATCAAATCATTGATTTTTCCCAAAGCCAGATCAGTTCAAATATAAATTGCTCTAGTCAAAATGTGGATCATGTTGCTAGCAGACCAACCATTACTTTTGTAGAAACAGCAACAGTACCCCCAAACAAATTACCTGAGGTGCATTTTGAATTCTAATGTACAAAATAGAAACGTGGCACCAAAACCTGTTGGAGTCATCTGAAAATTAAGTACACATGCAGGAGACTCTCGTTGAGCAGTAGGAAACCAATAACAACAACAGTCACCACCACCTCCATATGACCGATAATCTGAGCTTTTGTATTTGTATAAAAATTACTTTTGCTATTTGTATACCCTAGCCTTCAAAAGTATATCACTGCTGAATAGTGCATGTATTTGTGCAAAATTTCAGCTGGTTTAATATTTTCACATACTAAAAACTTACTAAGTATATGCTGTGCAACAGACACATGGACCTCCAATTCACACTTATCGTGATAACATTTAAACAAATGACTTTAAAAACAAGCACATAGTTTTTTTTTTAAAGTCTAGGCACTACCATCCACTACTCATTGTTGCCAACATTAATGAGAATTAACCTATCTATGTCAATTCAAATATTCTTGTTTTTATTATGATTGATCTTCGTATAAACCATTACCACTATCGCTGTGCAGAACAGATGAGCATGGTTGATGTTTTAAGTTTTGGAGCTGACATACTTATTAAAAACAAAAACAAAAAATGAACATCACTCAGTTTCTCCCCTACATGTGGAATAGAAGTAAGGTGTATACATCTTTTGCATTTAATCCTACTGATTTATATTCTATTGATTTTGACATAACTTGAAATGCAATATATTTCATTAGTAAGATCATGTAGTACTAAATGTAATGTTCCTTTAGTGTTAGACTGTTGAAACCAAATGAGATGATTTGTTTAATGGCAGTTAATAACATGTATATGTGTTATCATGAGCAGAATTGACTTATATGAGGTGTGATTGGAAAGTTTTAAGACTGGGCTTGTAATTTCAAAATGGCAGTATTACAGGCTATTGTGATGGATCTCCTTCAGAGTAGTCCCCTTCTGACTGAACACACCGACTACAATGGTGTTTCCACTTTTGGAAGCATTCCTGGAAATTTTCTTTCTTAAGGGTTTTAAGAACCCTCTCCGTATTTGCCTGGATGTCTGCAATTGAGTCAAATCGGTCCCTTTTCAGCGAAATTTTCAATTTAGGAAACAGGTAGAAGTCGGCAGGGGCTATATCAGGGGAATAGGGGGGTTGTGGAAGCACAGGAATTTTGAATTTGGCCAAAAATTCCGTGATCGAGAACGCACGATGAGCCGGTGCGTTGTGGTGGTGGAGGACCCAATTCTTGTCTCGCCAGGGTGCAGGCCTTTTCTTCCACAAATTTTCGCGCAAACCTTGAAGGACACTTTTATAGTATTCCTGGTTGATTGTCTGCCCCTTAGGGGCAAATTGGTGATGCACGATACCCGTAGAATCGAAAAAAACCACCAACATTGTCTTCACATGCTACCGACTTAGTCACGCTTTTTCGGTCATTGCGAACTTGGACCCTTTCACTGCGATGATTGTGTATTTGTTTCTGGGTCATACCCATAAACCCATGTTTCATCGCCTGTAATTACCTTATTTAACAAATCTGGGTCAGTTTCGCCCCAATTAAACAATTCTTGGGACATTTCAAGTCGGTATTGTTTCTGCTGGTCTGACAACAATTTCGGAATGAATTTCGCGGACACTCAACACATGTTCAAATCTTCACTTAAAATTGACTGAACCGTGTAGAAACTTAAATTCAGTTCATTAGCCATCTCCTTAATTGTAAGTCTATGGCCAGAGCGCACTTAATCGCAAACTTTCACAATGTTTTTGTTGGTTTTTGAAGTGGAAGGCCAGGCGGACTGGGGGTCATCTTCGACTAATTTGTGGCCATCTTTGAATCTGTTGAACCAGATAAAAACATTTGACCGGCTCAGACATTTATCCCCGAAAGCTGTTTGTATGAGTTCATAAGTCTCCGAAGCTGATTTCCTGGTTTTAAAACAAAATTTGACACAAACTCGTTGTTCCGTTTTTTCATCCATTTTGCAAAATCAAAAATCTGCCAAGACCCGATCACACGTCCTCACTCACCAGGATGCCACTCTCTACTGAACAAAGATGTCGCGGTGATTGTTTCATAACATTTCAACGATAAAACAAGCTTCCCCTTTCACACCCGCGGGCAAACCTAGCCCCTCCTATAGAGCAGTGGCGGCACCTGTCTTAAAACTTTCCAGTATTAATCACACCTCGTATTTCTGTCAACTGAGATTTTATTGAACATAAGAAATTTTAGAATTTATCAGTATATTATGAATTGTAAGTTCCATAAAATTGTTTAGTTCTTTCTACATCTGCCATTCTGATGCATTTTTTCATATAACTACTGTAGTTAGACTTGACACTGGTATGGGGTAAGTGTTTGCATTATATTATGTAGCTGTGAAGAGAGAGCTAGTGTTGTCATTAGTGTGATGTAAGCAAACTACTCCCAACCTACAAACATTAGTATGCTCGTACAGTGTTCCAGATCATTAACATCAGGAAAGCCTTTGTTTTGAGGCATTTTGATTTACATTTGATATGATCTTGAGTGAAGAACATCCCTTGAGACATAGTTGTTCAAAACTAATGTTTAGTCAACTTTTACTTCAAAACCGATCATTCTACAGCTCTAAAGATATTGATATAGTGAAAAGAATCCTTAAAACAACATAAGTGTTTGGATAAACATTTGCTGTATTGTTTTGAATCATGTTTTCAACTGTGTCATCAATTCCTAAGTGCAGTTCTGATAGTTCCTTCCTTTTGGTACAGTTCTGACAGACATTTTCGGTTCTTGTGACTGCAGCTACTATGTTACAGTATGATGAATATTTGACATGCGTAGTGAGCACTTCTTGAAGGTGGTTGAATCTAAAGAAAAGTTATTCATTTAATTTGTCCTTCATTGCATTAATGTCATAAAGGAAGACAAAAGTTTTTTTTTCATAATTTTTTATCTCAGATCTTGTGTGTGTACTTGTCCGGCCATATCAGTAACAATATAAAAGTATTCTGGCTTAAAAATTTCTTTGGCATTTGCATTTATATTATACTCGGAAAAGGTCTTTTCCTCCTATTTTGAATGTGCGTAAACTTGTGATGTATCAGCTGTTTCATTTTCTATGATATTAGCTGATAAAGTACCTACAATTCCACTGCTTCTGTGCTCAGTAAGCCAAATAAGTTCAAAGTGATTAATTGGTGATCCAAGTCGATGTGTTCTGTCTGCTATAACTTATGAAATAGATCTTCACCAGTATGTCATACACTACTGGAAAGTACACACTTGTATGACAGCATCTCATATTCATTAGTGAGATAGATTCACTTGCAGTTTTGGAATCTGCTTCTGAAAGAATTGTAAATCTTTTTGACGGAAAACATCTTACACCGCGGGTCCTGTTTGGGGGGGGGGGTTGAAAGTTGATGTTATGATTTGTGTATACCAGACAAACTTTAATATCTTTAAAAATATAACGCATATTTAAAGAAGCAATACATGATTCAAAAGAGCAAGGATGGCAGAATGTCACGCGATATTAACCTTGAGCATGTGACGTCACATGCCATCACAAGACGGCTCCCAGGTTGGAGTAGAAAATCACTGGTTCGCTGCGGAGAAAAAATACTATAGCTCGGGGATCCGTATGTGTAGGATGTTATTTGAGGTGCCATTTTATAAAGCTCCACGAGTAATATAAAATAAAACACTAATAGTGATAGAAGTGAAAGAACTTGATAAATAATACAGTAACAAAGTGTTAACTTGGACAAATTTTCCTTAAAATTCAAAAATGTCAAAATATCTGCACAACAAGAAGGTAAATGCCTATTGTAAACACTTACAAAGTAAAAGAAGAATGAATGAGGAATCTAAAAGTGTCCCTATGTCAGCAGCAGAATGAATGCGAGGATGAGGCAACGTCGAAAAGTCGAGATGAGCACCAGCTACGCATGTGCAGCAAAGCATAATGCCAGTTTACAAACAACGAATTTTGATAATGAGATAGAAGTGATGGAATGCTATGAAATACAAGCAGATGAGACATTTGAGATCGAGATTTAGTGTTTATAACCCATTGGCATCTGGCGACAGAGCACTTTAAAAAGTCATTTTACATGTTGAGTTTTTTTTGTGTGGTCATATCTGGTTCTAAAATGATTTAAAACGACCCAGTGCAGCTATGTTGCAATTCTTACAACAAGAATTCACGGCTTAAGACGTTCAATTTTGTCCTGTCTTTACCAAATCTTTACAAATTAGTCAGCATTGTGAGAAACAAATAAAATAAAAGCCATACAAGTTTGTTCATTTCTTCTTTACCAAACCTACAAACACCCCGTCCCAGAAACACCACCAGGGTAAGACGTTTTCCACCAAGAAACTCAGCGGTAGTGACCCTGACACTACCTACCCTTTTTTTCAACTGGTAATGAGGAGACATTATACTTTCTACTTATCTTATCTTGTTTCAGGTAGGACTTAGGAGTATTTTTTTTAATATGTGCCATATGTGTGAAGTTGCTGAAAATAAGATGTACAACCTCTATAAAATTTCAAAAAACAAAGTTTCTTTTAGTGATGATGACTTTGCATCACATAAAGCAAGATCCAACTGTAACATCCACAAGGATTGTTGAAGTTGAAGGATTCTTGTGTATTTGATTTTACACCATTATAATTCTCTACTTTGTTGGAACTGTTATTATAATTTTGACCTTTGTTGTAGAAGTTTTAAATATTAGTCCAAGTGGTTCTAGTTCTTTCAGTAACATTTAGTTACAACTTCCCCTATAGTTTTCTCAATTGGCAAAACTCCTACGAAATGCTCCTCAGTGCTACCAGACTTTACATCTACATATTGTAATATTAAAGATACCTCTTTTATGTGACTCACATCTCTGGTGCAGTCAAGACTGATGTAATATTCTGCTTCGTCAACCTTCTGTATACTTTCTGAGTTCAATCAGTTCATTGTGATTTCTTTCCCTGTGGATATTGGTTTGAAAGCAGTGTTTTTCAATTTGTTATAAGCGTTCTCTCATAATTCATTTTATTAACAACTTTGCAAGCCCTATAATGTTACCACTATTTCCCTTTCCAAACTTTCTCTGTGGCTTCTAATCATGTGGTTATGTTTCTAGGTACTCGATTATAAGAAATATCCTTTCTAAAATATCTCTCCATCTTCTTTCTACTTGAAATTCAGTTTGAAGCTCACATTCTATAGTTGTTCCAGTTTCAGCCCTTTTTCTAAATCAATCCCTTAATAACATTACCTTTGTGATCATTAGTGTTCTCATGAGATTTCCCATGGTATGGTAAAAGAGATGGGCATGTTTATAAAGGCGGTAAAAGTGGCATGTGATTTAGTAAATTTTTTATAAAGGCAGTCACCAGGATCACTACTTATACTTACTCGAATGTAATGATTCTGTCAAATAGGAGAATGTCTCATCATTAGCTGGCAAAAAATCCATTTTTTTTTAAATCTATAATACCTTTTGTTTATTATTAGAGCAAGAATTGGAGGACATGAAATCTAAACCTTCAATTTTACACTCTGCTCATATTGTTTCCTTAACACATATTATCAAGTCTGATTAATTATTTCAGATTTAAACCAACAATTCTATATTCATTTTTTTTCTCTGTGCCTGTCATTACTATCCAAACACTTATTTTGTTGGCATATATGTATTTATTAGAAATGTAAACTGTTAATCTTTGTACTAAGGCATATGTTTCTACACACCTGATGTTGTACTTTTCTATTGCAAATTATGAAACGTACATGTTTTGTAGATCACTGGTGATCAAGTGGGAACTGACATTTCTTTAGAATCTCAAGCTTTGATATGTGCCAGAAGTGGTTGCAACCAGAAGTCTGATAAACTTTGCAGTGTCTGTAAATCCACAACATACTGCAGTCATGAATGCCAGGTATAATTATTTAATGATATCAGCAGTTTTATAGTAATTAAAATATCAGACACAATCCAACTTTATAAGTACCGAATATGTGCAAGTCTGTGCATTGCTTCAACGTAGACACTAGCACTTAATGATCTGCGTCACAGTACTGACAGAAAAAATAATAAATGAATACATAATATCTTATCTGGTGGTACAGCCTTTGGTGGGCCTTAGCCTCCTCAACAATACTCCTCCATGCTTCCCTGATCTTGCCCTTCCTCTCCACCCTCCGATTCCCATGCTAGCAAGATCTTCTATCCAATGGGAGTTATATACTATATACTATAAATAACTATATATGCATTTGTTACATACTATGAAAACAAGAAGATGCCCAAAAAAAGTTATTGAAATCATATTTCATACATTATTGCAGAAAATATTTCTTAATTCATGTTGAATAAATTAAACTCTTTTTGTCACTATGCTCAACATTCGCAATAATAGTATTGGTTAGTTTGGCACAAAACTCACAATGTAATTAATTAATTACAATTAATAACATAAGGATATATTTAGAGTTGGACAAACAATTTTTGCTATAAAGAATGAGATAACTTACCAAGGCGGGTTCATCAGCACTTGGTATAAGTAGAAGTAGGGTCACACATGTGATTCGATCTTACTTGAGTTACTACAGTATAATGTTCATCATATCAGAATGGCCAGAACATTAACAAAAACAACAGTGTCAATAAAATAATTTTTGGAATAAAAAAAAGTGGAGCTTGTGTTTTTAAAAGTACAGATATACAACATGCAAACAAGTAAAAACTTCAGCAGCAGTAGTAGTCAGATTAAATGTTACCCAATTATTGTTTAATTTATTTTCATAGAATATATTATTTGGTCCTCCCTAGTTATATCATGATGTGGAAAGCCTGTGTTGTTTGCTATAGCATGAAAGCCGTTCGATAGATAATTAGTGTCATTATACAAATTCCTGATTTTTAAATTACTCATACTTTTTTTTTAATTATTATTATTACTTTTTGTCTTCCTAAAGTTATTGCTGGAATATGTACAGGCAGACCCAGGAGTTAAAAAGAAGTACTGTTTGTGAGGGTTTAATTTTTAGGCATCTTTTTATCTGTTTATAAGTATAAACAAACATCTATACACCTGTTATACAGTAGGCTTCTTTATACATGTTTTAATTTTTATATACTGTATTACTTGTGTATTGTTCACACTTTTTTAGAGAAAAAATTGTCCTAAAGTGAGGTCTCTCAAGCAATGCAAGAAGTATGAAATAAATAGAATATGATATTAACAAATTACACTTCATAGTTACTTATCCCACCCATTGTTACTTGTGCTCCGTACATTTGGAAAGGTTTTAAAATTCAAATAAAAGCCCAGGAAAATTGCGATGTTTGGTAGTTTTAAAATAAGTAAGAAGGCAGGCATTAACATTGTATTGCACTAGATCGACATTAACATTAGAGTCTAACAGTAGTTCACTAGTCATCAACCCTGTTTCTTCTACCATAACATGTACAACAACTGAAAACTTTAACCCTTTCTATATGGTTTTTATTTGAAAGATAAGTTATAAGGGCAGTTTCTTTCCATTGCCAGTAATAGCAGGAATTACAGGATTCTCAACTCCAGAAATTACTTTTCCTTTCTTTTTGTCGGTCTTTATATTGCCAGGCATATGAAATAGTTGGGGGTGTGAATGGTGTTACTGATTTGTAACAGCAGATATTCATTCCTTTGACACATTTGAATCATATGGCAATGGAGGGCAACCACTTTCTTTGTATAATCTTGTAGTAGTTTCTGCCATAGCATTGATCTTTTCATTAGAGACAGATTCTTTCAACTAATGAAGCATCATTGAAATCACTATTCATAATCGCACTGATATGAGCGACTTTCTGCACACGATACTGCAGCATTGTCATTGTTGTGCAGGTATTGGACATAATTCAGAAGTAATTTCTTTGCATAACAGAACTTTTCATGTTTTTTAAGGACTGTTCTTGATGTTTCTAGTACGCACATGTGCATTAGAAACACAAAATTCCTTTACAGCAGTTTGATTTCCATTGTACTATTTTTATTGAATTATGCAGACTTTAAAAGATGTAACTGCTGTAATTAACTTTCAATGTTTTTGTTACAATTGAAATATTCTCACCAAGTAGTTATGAACTGATAACTTATCAGTATAATATTTATGTATGTATAGCAAACATGGATAGGGATGGTGGTTATATTGTATGTGTTTGCTGATTTGACCACCTCCTTTGTCAGAGTGGGTCAAGGCTGGCCCACAGTGGAATATGAAAATACAGTATATAACCCTTTTCCAGAAATTGCAGGTTTTTGCTATTACTTTATTTGACACTGTGAAAATTATGCAAGTAAATAGAGTAACTGACAACATTTTGTGTCTTGATGACTTTACAAACAGTATTTGTTAAAGATTATAAATGTTGCGTTTCATTTGTAACTAAGGTGCAGTGAGTGGAGTTAAGGACTTATATAACTAGCTGCTTGTGTTACAACACATGCAAGAGTGAGCAAATGTGGTTCTAATTGGAAATGGTGTTAACATTTTTATGCTACTACATAAATGACTCTTCAGTGCATTTAACAAAAGTACTAATCAATACACGAATGGACATTGTTTATAAGCATTTCATGGAGTTAGATTTGCAACATGTTCAGGGATTTTTCTAGTATACAAATATTAATACAGAATTGTCATTCTGTGGTAATAATTATCATAAAACTGTTACCACTATATAAATTCTGGGGAGTGTATTATTGTTTGCAATTCTTACCATTACAAGAAAAAATTATGGATATTTGTGTAATACACATCCACTAGCAACATGAATCATCATAACTGTGTATGTATGTATTACTACAGATAAGACAGATTAACTGCATCAGTACTTAAGCACTAAATCTTAAAGTTGTGAACCAGTTTGTACAACATGTTTTGGCGTAGCCTGAGAGTCAATTTATTTAGTTCTGTGCAAGTAAAAAATGCCTTTTGCGTAATAAAATTATAGTGCTGCTGCTGAGGAGAAAGATACAGTACTAGGGTAATTTACTGAGCATCCACTTGACATGCACCCTTATTATAAGTTACTCTAGACAGCCTTTTTGTAGTATACCACAAAGTTTCATATTAAAAATTCGACAAAAGCAGAATCTCTGAAGTTGGTCTTTTTAAATATAATAAAGCTTTATTTTTTTAATTAAAAATAAAAAGTTTTAGCCATTATTTGATGGTTCAATATGTAAATCAGAGGAAGATGAGCCGAACGAAATATTTCAAATGGGGAACAGATTCTCAAATTGGGAACATCGAATTTGAATTTATACATTGGATTAACATGTACCATATAATTTTTTAAAGTATAAAAATGTATTAAATTAATGTAACAGGTTCTGTGACAGCAGCTGAAAAGCTTATAATCTATGTGTAGTTTACATTGTCAGTGGTAATTTCGTAGAAACTTGTAAAGATTTTATACAAGATAGATATAGAAGATAGGGCTGTAGCTACTGTAAAAGTAATTAGTAATTAAGTTACTTAGTTTTAATTGGAAAGTTGAGATTATCCTGTTTCTGTAATTTGTATAAATAAACTTTTGTTAAAATTGTGTGTTATGAATATTACTCAGTTGCACATTATAGTTGTAACCATAATGTAATAACCAACTCTGTACTTAATCATGATTTGTAATATCAGCATGCAAATTCCTAGACAAAAATTAATTTACGTTACAGTAGAATGTAATGTGTGTAGTTAGATACATTTAAGTGTTCTCCAGAATTAGAGTTGTCATTTATTATATGAATTAAAGAGATATTTCAGCTAGGAACAATTATTAGGCATACTAGTAGCATTACCATTGTGTAACTTATTAATAAGTTTTTTTATTTGCTTCATTTATTTCAGTTTGACAAGTGATACTTTTTGTAAACTTTCATTACTTAAATTTTTTTGTTCACTACATCAATGTATTTGATTCACAGCCTATATATGCAGATAGGCAGAGACCAACCGATAATAGTGTGAACCAGTACTCTGACTTGCAACTGCCAGACGAGTACATGGACATGTACTATCTGTTTCCAGGTTTGCTCACACTGTCCACACAGTATAAATTAAGAGAAAAGAATGTAGTATAAAGTCTCTAACACTGTATGATAAGATTTGTGCATAATACATGGTAATACTGGAAATTAAGCAAGAAAATTCAGAATGGTGGAGGCATGATTCTAGAGGCATTCAACAGTTGCTGGGTTTCTTTTTTTATAGCTGTGAAGGTATCTAAGACATCTGCTTTTACATTTGGGAAGGTTCCCATTCTAAACGTATGAAACAGCAATAGTGTTTTTGGAGCTCTCGGTTAGCTTAACTGGCTTTATATTTTGGTACAGTGGTACACATTAACATTAATCTAAATATTGTACTGAAGTTTACCATTATGTAAACATAAAGATACACATGGCTAAATATGCATAAACAATTTCTTATATAATTATCGGGTGTTGTTTATACCATGAAAAATCATTATTACACAGGTTTAAAGTACCGGTATTGATTTCTGTACCACACAGTAGATAGATATTCACGTGGTATATTTTTGATATCTTATTTGGATCATATTACAGAACTACTGTCCAGATAACAATAGGCCAAAAATAAGAAAGAAGCAAACAGAATGAAACCAAATTTTAATTAACAGAACAATTCTGAAGTGAAACTCTGTGCATACGAAATATAACCTGATTGGAGGCAGTTTGAATACATAGAACAATACTGAAGTGGAACTTTGTGCATATAGTGTGATAAAATGATTGACAGCATTTTGTATACATATATATGTAATGCATAAAACTGGTAAAATAAAACACCATAAAATATTTAATAGCAGCATCAAGTGTGACTGATAATGAATGAACAGTTCACTGTTTATGTATTTGTTTTATAATTTAGAGCTGCAATTAGATTGAAAGTTTAATACGACCAGTGCAAAAATTACATGTTATTACTTGAACTAGATTGACAAATGCAATTACAACAATGGAGACAAGTATCCATTATAGCAGCAGTAGTAGTAAATTGAATGTTTTGAATGGTAATGTTGTGAATGTAAATGAGAAAGAGTTTAATAATTTTGGAAGAACATAAAAAATGTTTTTAGAACTGAAAGAATACTGGAACGTTATGGTATTAAGTTAATAAGAAAACAGCCATGCCTATAACTGCAACAAACATTGTAACTAATGTTCAGGTAAAGTACATTATGGTCGAGGAAGCATATGTACCATTCTTTTAAGTAGCATTACTTAACTAGAAAATAAAGAGAGAGGATATGAAAATTATTTATATCTGAGTAAGGATGCTTTTAATTTTTGGTGTTATCTTCTAATTGTTACTGAGGTTGCAGTCAGTTTTAGAAGAAGAGATATTGAAGACATAAGTATATTACATTTTGAACACTTTTGAGTAGGTTACTGTGAAAACTAACTTAGAAAATGTTAAGTGCTTATGGTGTTACCAAAAAGTAAGAATTGTATGAAAGAGGTTAATCGGGTTGTAAAAGTAGCTGACTTATAAGTGTGAGGGTAAGCTTAGAACCCTGATCATAACTATTCATGTTTATTGCTAACCATCAATGGCGAAACGGGACTAGTTGTAGCATAATAATATTGCTTCAACAAATGCATGCTGGTATTGTTAACAATGCATGCTAAAAGTAATAAGTTAACTAGTACAAGGTTTCTTTGTCTCAGACCCCCCTAAATAAACAGTTTGCCCTTCTGACATACAAATTAGTCCCTTCCATTTGATGTAAATTGTTGTAGAAATGTTTTCAGCTTTCAAAATATTACTGGAATTTTTTCACCAAATTGTGAAGTTATGATTTTTTTGTGAAGTCAGTTACAAAAAAGCATAAGATTTTCAATATAAATATCATTTTAATTTTGTGAATATAAAGATTCTGCTAATGGTTAGCAGGTACAAATTGACTGATTGTCTAATGCTTTGCTGAAACATAATTATGTGAACATGATGTCATTCTGTATGTCAGTCGTTGATGAAAAATAATCTTGACTCACTCTTCACTTTCCACATCATTTATAAAGATGTTTAAATACTTACAGATACATTTTTGTCTTTCCAGGAAAACATCCAAGTAAATAATATCTAAAGTCTGCTAGCATAGCTTTAATGTTTCATTCACATGTTTGACACACTGCCTGTGACAGTTTTCTTTTTTGTTTGAATAAACTAGTTTTTTCTTTCTTTTTTTTTTTTAAAGAAACATTTCATTTTTATATTAATTTGACTCAGAATGTCTTGACCTGACTTAATTTATTTTTGTTTCTCAGTCAAAAGACAGGGCTAGTTAAGACAAGGCACAAATCTAGCTGTATCCTTCATTTTGTGTGTCAGTCTTGTATTGTTGTGACAAACAATTTGTATATATTTATTTTGTCATTTACCTCATGGAAGTTAAAACAGGTAGAACAAATAAACTATATTAAATTTTGCTACTATGTTCATAGTGTTAAGTGTAGATGGTTGTCTTCAATGAGTATCATCTTGCACTAAACAGCTTTTGACCATTTTTGTTACTTGTCTTGTAATTATCTAATTAATTACTAATACAAATAAACAAATAAAATTATTCCACTTTTACACTTACCTTAAAAATCTTTTCTCGGCCTAGAGTTACGTCATACGAATGTCTAGGATGCAGGCATGATCTAAGGTTGTGTGAATAACTTACGCAACTCGCTTTTTATGAAGAGAAATTAATTAAATTTTATTTTTTATTTAAAATGTTCTATATCAAATTATTCTTTATTCATTTCTGTATCTTTAAAAAACAATCTAGTACTTCTAGTCAACTTTTAAATTGAATACAACTTTCTTGAAATAATTGAAACATTATATTGTACCATTAAACTTATTTAATACATCTTACCTTATTATATACAGACAGCCCAGTCTGCTCTCACACACACACATTCAATTTTAAAATACCTTTATTTTAAAACCCCATTTTAAATTAACCTTGATATATATCGATACTCCGACCACGTGTTTCTTAGTTCGCCAGTTTAATGCACATTAATTAACTTTGTTCGATGATAACTTCACTTCGTACGTTCTAATTTTGCAAACCCATTATTTTCTTGGATCCCGGCCGGTATGAAAGCTGTATTAGACTTAGTTCTTCATGTTTTATAAAGTTCAAGCCGACCAGGCCCACGCGGCACTATATGCGTCCGTTAGGTGTTGTGGTTTCTCGTGGACTGCCCATTCTTGAGGGCGGACATTACTAAGCCTTGGCTGGGAACAAATTTATTCGTCGTTCGCAGCCTTCGTTATCCAAGTTTTAGTGGCAGTACACATGACACACAGGATTTTTGAGTGTTGGACGTCGATGATATTTGTGAGCACTGGTCGACGTCACAAAAGTAGGCTGGACTTAAACTTACATCCGCCAGCTAGGACCATGTGTAAGACAAAATTCACCGACAAGCCGTCTTGAGCATCTTTTAGTCAGTGTGGGTATGCGCACATGCTGGTGTAGTGCGTTTGGGCGTCGATGCCACACAGCCACAAAGTTCTAAGAATTTTGTCACCAGCACATTCCTATCCAATTGTTTCACCACAGTTCCTTTGTTAGAAATTATGCTTTAGATTCAACCGGGGACTGGCCACACATATGGAAATGAATTGTGAAATTTTACAAAAAAAACCCCAAATTTAATAAAAATAAAAACCCCTCATATTCACCCCGTTACAATACCCCCCCAATGAGAGGTCTTCTGTCGTAACAGAAGAAATCTCATTGTTAAAACCCCCAAGAGGACCGGTGAGGATATGGTGCCAACAACCCCCTTTAGCTCTTAAACGTCATGGGTAAACAACCCCCCTGGCTCGGCGACTATGGCTGCATCTGCACAAGATCACTGGACTTCTCTATACGAGATCCCAACACCATAAAATCGAACAGACACGAACCACAGCGCCCCTGACCTTCTAACATGCCACCCCAAAATCCAAATCCCTGGTCTTATATCATGCCAGATCCTCAACCGATATGCTCCCCCTTTTCATGCACACTGGGCTGCCTTTAGCAGTTACTGGGCTTGTACACACTTATAACCACATCCTAGCAAAATTTTTACATTCAAAATTTATTTAAGTTGAAATTACTTTCTTCAACATCAAAAAAATAAAATTCTTTTATCTGAATTGATTAATTCTCTTCGTTACTATTAATACTTAGAAAACAAATAAATGGAACATTTAATTAAAACATGAACTTCCTTATCCTAACATTTGATTAGACATATATCCTAAACAATACAATTCAATAAAAACACTATTAATACACCTAAACAATAACATAATCAGAATTCACAACATCAATTATATGGCAGGCACAAAAAATCAAAATTTAAGATTTTTTTTTTTTCAACAAAATACTTTTTCAATATTAAGAAAATTTAAAATTATTTAATTAATTTAAACAGCAAAATTGGCATTATTTCATTGCCAAAACTGGTCTAATTTACAACATCACCCATCAGCTGATCAAACTGGGTCAAGTCAACAACCTCGACCTACACAGGTTATACGTAAGCTACCTCAGAAAATACATTAAACATCTTTAAAATTTTTACCTTCAAACATAATAAAATAAGACATTTAAAATTAACATAGTATTATTATAATTAACAATAAAATTGACATTTAAATTACTCAAAATTACACATTTTACAACTTTACTTTATTCTCAAATTCTATTAAAGTTTGTCACTTGTTTCAATTAAAATTCTATATTTTTACTATGACTCTTTTTTCTTTACTACTCTCCATCTCCATTAGTTTGGGTGATATAATTATTCATAATAACTTGATTTACAACTCGGCATTTATATATATATATATTCTTAATCCCTTCTGACTTTAATACCACTAACAGCTTTAACTAAACATGACACCCATCTCTATCAAAAACATCTATCAAACACTCCCTCAACCCAACTTACTACTCAACTCAATTCGCATCATTCTACTCATATATATAAAAAAAAAAAAACTCTATTCCCCTTGTTACTCAGGATGTGTGTTTCCCTCTCAAAGCTCATTCCCTTATTTGGCCCCTGGATTCTACCTAGGCGGCCCTTTCCGGTGCCAATCGGTCCCTTCCCGTCCCAACCCTTTTGTTGCGGACTCCTACACCACCCCCTCTTACAAAACTCCCATCAACTAATTACCATTCTCATTACATCACTTCAGCTACAACAAAATATATCCACTTATTTATTACATCAATATATCAATCAATACTCTACATATTTTCCCCATAACTACTGTGTCACTATCAATACTTCTCAAACTCTACATTACATTTATTCACAACAATATTATTCATCTCTATTACCACTTTAAACTCAACTTGGACTGATCTATTGTCCCAACAAAATATCAATCACCCAAAATCTACCTTTTACTATCTTTTACAAATCATTTAAAATTCTGAAGTATATCAATTTATTTTCATCATTCAAAATAAACTCTTTAACACATTAAAATCACTATATTCAAACATTAGTTGCCTTGAAAATTAGCAAACAATTTATATATGACATTCTACAGCGGATCAGCTGATTTTCTTAGCAAGGTGAATAACCTTACTACAGATGCATTCTACAGTTATATACATATTTTTACAATCCTTATATCTAACATGTTACCTATAATTAGTACACATCTACATCGCTTCATTGTTTCCCCCTTTTCTGACTCTGGTACAATTAGGTAAACCACCTGCCAGTCGGTCTAGGTATTTACTTTGTTATAACCACATTTCAAAATTATATAGATTACATATTTCTTCAATCCCTATATCTAACACAACAAAATAATACATTTATGAGACAGAATAAACACAGCATAACAGACATCTAAAACCCTATTTCTCATAGCAAGATACAACTATTTAATTTGTGTAAGAGTGAGTTATCATCTTTAGGTTACAAAAATTTGAATTCGTTGCTCACCTGAGCAACCACCCAGCCACACACACTATTGTTTTTTCTGTTGGACTGTGGCGCCCATGTGCTTCCACAAGGATGGCATAGGTGGAGGAATTTGACATCTCCGTGTCCTTGCTTCAGCGTTACATTTGAAAGATTTAAGACATCAACATATCTTTTGTTACATAATTATGCGCCCTTAAAACGGGTCTACCACCTGGCTTTGCTGTTCCTCCTCGAACAGAATGGCAGCCGCTCTTCCATAGTTTCCGGGATTTCCCCTAGTTTCACCCCCCATCAATTTCTAATATAGACCAATTTCAAGCCAGCTATGGTCAAGGGACTTAATTTATGGCCATAGCTGACCGCTAGCCAAAACCACAATTAGTGCTGGTAAGGCAGTAATCGCCCGAAAAGTCGGGGAAATCAACTTTACTTTCAGGCATGTTACAATCATCATTAATCTGCACGACACGGCAGTTTATCAAGGTACAATATAAGATTGTACAAAAGGGTGTGCCATGCATTTTACGCCATGTCGGCCTCCGATGGGGGTAACACTCTCTACTACCCCCAACACTTTCCGCTGTCTACTGTGGCACATGCCACCACAGCGATAGCACACTAATAACTAAACTAAAACTTTCTACAATAGCAGTCCCTACTTTCCCTTATTTTATCACTTCTATAAACACCACTCTACCCCCCAAAATTACCCACACATCTTGTATAATACATTACATAACATAATAAACAAATAGACATTTACCTTGATCGTTAGCATACATTAAACAAACAATTCTCTTTTAAATAATTTGTATAGAATCTTATAAACATTATTACTTGAAATTTTTCATTAACTCTTTTATATATCATCATTTCATTATTTCTCCCTGTCTGGAATTAGATTCCTCAAAAAATTTCAAATTTATTATTAACATTTGTTTTACATCACCTTTCAGTTATTATTATTTTTTAATGAGTTTCTATTTAGTACCATTATCTCAAATTAATCTCCTCATTGAATCAAAATCTTTTCACACCTGTAAACATTTTACTCTTATCTGATTGGTATTATAAATTTTATACTTTCAGTACATTATTCACCTACTGACATAAACACAAAATATACACACCACACACACCAATACTTCCACGTAACCTCTGAAACATTTAACAACAGTGTTATTTCATACCAAACAATTTTACATTTATTTATTAATTACCATCAAATTCACATCTCGTAAAACAATTTAAATCCATTAGAAAACTCAATTATACAACAATATTAAATAATCAATCAAAAATATTTAAACATTTCAAATTATTTTAATTAAATTAATCATTGAAACACAACCTTTTAATTACTTTCACCAATTACAATAATTACAACTCATTAGTTATCCTCTTCCAAATTATTCTTGTTATTTATTTAAACTGTAAAATATTATTATTATTATCACAACAATTTCTACTACATACACACATTGTTTACATAACATCCTACAATACACACAATTACTTTCACTAGCAATTTATTTACAATTCTTCATCATTAATTATTCAAATTTATCACACTTCATTGTCCAAGTTTTCAAGGTCAAAACCATAAATCGAAATATTTAAAATTGTCCATTTATGAATTTAATGTTCAGCCTCCATCATCGAATATTAGTCTGGGTTTCACATAACAGTTTTCAATTTTATTTACATACCTCATATGGCTATCCTGTGTGTAATAACCATAAAATTTTAGTTCATTCATTTTACCATAATAATCATATATAGGGTTACTTCCCATTATAATTACTTTATCATAAACCAAGTCAACATTAATTATTTTTGTCCATTCTCCATCAGTAGTTATATTCAATCTAAGGTCAGTTATTTTCTCATCATAAGGTAAATTATTATTGTTTAAACACACTTCTAACATCTCTTTCCACTCATTATAATCTCTCTTCAATTTATATAATTCTATCTCTCTACCCACACACAACTCTCCATCTAAATCTCTCTCATCATAACACCATCTCTCACTTTCAACACCATTCCACACAGAGGGTACAAACTTATACAAAAAGGGGAAACAACTCAAATCTTCCACTAACACGGGACTCTTGCTCTTCAACAACACTTGTGAACACCCTGGTTCATCATAAATATGGGGAAAATTCACCCTCTGCCCTACATACTTATCTACCCTCTCTCGCCATTCTTTCTCTAATTCATCAACACTAATTATTACTCCGTTGCAACCTATTACTCTCTCACTCTCACTCACTGTTTTCAACGTATCACTCTCTGATACTACCTTTTCAATTACATTACCATTCTCAATATTATTTTTATCATTTGTTACCTTATTTTCTAATACCACATTTTTATACATCTCATTATAATTTTCATTTGTTTTACTCTTATCTATATTTATCACATCCACTCCCATTCTCTCAATACTCTGTTCTAATTTATTCAAACTATTTTTAAACATTTCATGCGTATCTTCACAACGTCTACTAATCTCTTTAATCTCATTTTTTAATTCATCATTCTGCTTTTTCAATTCATCAAATTTATCATTGAAATTATTATTCTGTACTTCTAATTTCTCATTGACACTACTTTTAATTTCTTGAATTTCGTTTTTCTGTTCATTAAATTTTTCGTCATTACTATCAAATCGTTTACTGAGAAGGTTAAATAAGTCATTCATGGACATCTCTTTTTCTTTTGTTTTAATTGTTACGGGAGTGGAATTCGCTCCCGGCGGACTAATTACAGATTCTTCTACATTACAGTCGCCTACTGATAGTGACTCTGTTTGAATACCTGAGTCGGTATTTATGTGACTTTCTGTTTGACTGTCAGAGAAGCTGACTTCGTTATTTATACTCTCATTATTATCCATTATTTATTATTTTATAAGACTTTTTAATTTACTCTACTTAACTTACTTTCTCATGACACAATTTTAATCTTAAGTGGACAATGCGTAAATTACGTACTTCTACATCGCTACTTTAACCCCAAATCACACTTGCATCTGTTTGTAGGTATGGAATTTTAATTATTTAATTAATCAAATTCGTCCCTGTCGTAGCGCCAATTGTAATTATCTAATTAATTACTAATACAAATAAACAAATAAAATTATTCCACTTTTACACTTACCTTAAAAATCTTTTCTCGGCCCAGAGTTACGTCATACGAACGTCTAGGATGCAAGCATGATCTAAGGTTGTGTGAATAACTTACGCAACTCGCTTTTTATGAAGAGAAATTAATTAAATTTTATTTTTTATTTAAAATGTTCTATATCAAATTATTCTTTATTCATTTCTGTATCTTTAAAAAACAATCTAGTACTTCTAGTCAACTTTTAAATTGAATACAACTTTCTTGAAATAATTGAAACATTATATTGTACCATTAAACTTATTTAATACATCTTACCTTATTATATACAGACAGCCCAGTCTGCTCTCACACACACACATTCAATTTTAAAATACCTTTATTTTAAAACCCCGTTTTAAATTAACCTTGATATATATCGATACTCCGGCCACGTGTTTCTTAGTTCGCCAGTTTAATGCACATTAATTAACTTTGTTCGATGATAACTTCACTTCGTACGTTCTAATTTTGCAAACCCATTATTTTCTTGGATCCCGGCCGGTATGAAAGCTGTATTAGACTTAGTTCTTCATGTTTTATAAAGTTCAAGCCGACCAGGCCCATGCGGCACTATATGCGTCCGTTAGGTGTTGTGGTTTCTCGTGGACTGCCCATTCTTGAGGGCGGACATTACTGCCTTGGCTGGGAACAAATTTATTCGTCGTTCGCAGCCTTCGTTATCCAAGTTTTAGTGGCAGTACACGTGACACACAGGATTTTTGAGTGTTGGACGTCGATGATATTTGTGAGCACTGGTCGGCGTCACAAAAGTAGGCTGGACTTAAACTTACATCCGCCAGCTAGGACCATATGTATGACAAAATTCACCGACAAGCCATCTTGAGCGTCTTTTAGTCAGCGTGGGTATGCGCACATGCTGGTGTAGTGCGTTTGGGCGTCGATGCCGCACAGCCACAAAGTTCTAAGAATTTTGTCACCAGCACATTCCTATCCAATTGTTTCACCACAGTTCCTTTGCTAGAAATTATGCTTTAGATTCAACCGGGGACTGGCCACACATATGGAAATGAATTGTGAAATTTTACAAAATAAAACCCCAAATTTAATAAAAATAAAAACCCCTCATATTCACCCCATTACAGTCTGTTGAAGTCTGATATGCCAGTTTTAACAATTTAAGCTACAAACTGTGCAAGGAACATTTTTACCTATGAAGAATACTTGCAGTGCATAATAGACTGTGATATCACCAGAAATTGTTGTGGTAACAGATGTAATACAGAGCATAAGAAAATTATTGTTTTATGTTTTTGGACTAGGCTACTTATTTAATTTTTTCAATGTTTGGTTATGAACTTTACTTTTCATGGAGTGGAAATTGTATGTTAATACAATTGCATGTTATTGAATTAATTAATGTGTATCATAATAATTGTTCTGCATGTTTAAGAGGAACATAAATGATAATAAGGTGTTCTGCATTGCAAGTTAACAGTTGTGAGTGGGTGAGTGTTCACTTGTTATTTAAAATTTTAAGATGTTCCAAGATCAACCAAATGTCATTAGAATTATGAAAATTGTAAAGGAATAAAACTTTTTTTTTTCTGTGCAGGGCAAAAGTAAAGGCCCCAATAGATAAAGAAATAGTTTCTTATTCAATAGGTAGTGTGACCTTTGGCCCATTTTATATTTTCTGAAATACATGTACAGTATAATATTTTCTTGTCTTTGTTTTTATATAGGCCTATAGTATAGTATGCAGAGTTCCTCGTCCTGACTACACACATGTTGCCTCCAAGGGAGTAATGTAAATTTGTCAAAGGGTTAAAGCGTAACTCATGGGAACCATTTACATTTCAAAAAATATTTAATTAAAGTGTAGATGAATTTCTTTGTTTACCTCGGCATTAGTGTTTTCAATGTTGAGTATTTTGAAAATTGTGTCATGTTTTGTGTTGCCTTGTGTTGGTTCAGGTAATAGTTTGTTTTGTGTTTATATATTTGTAAATTTTCCCATATGTTCATTACTGTGCCTTTGGGTGACATGTATTTTATCTTTGTCATGTTGGTTATGTCTTCAGCAATTCATGTTTATTTTGTATCGCATGTGTGGCCAAATTGGATTTATATATATCTGTTTTTTGTATGTGTTTAAATATTCAAAATAACATTTCTCAGTTGCTTTTCTTTTGTCCTGTGTAACATCTATTGCAATCTTGTATGGCGTTCAGTTTTGTATATTCCATTGACCATTGCATTAACTTTGTTGTGCAGGTTATTTAGTTTTTGCAAGTTATTTTTGCTAGTTTTGTGTGCTATTTTACTGTCTGTATTTTTAAATAGTTTTGTAAGCTTTGTCATCCTATTGTTTATGTATGTGAATGTGGCCCATTTTTTATTATTGTTGTTATTATTTGTGTTATTCATTTTGATCATTTCTTAAATTAAATCCTTAAATTCGTAGTGACTGGTGTCAATCAGTAAATTTTTCTGGTGAAGGGTTTGTAAGGATCGGTCAAAAATATAACACAAATAAGTTAAAATTCACCAGAAAAATTCATTTCTTAAATGTTTAGTTTTTATTCACCAGAAAAATTCATTTCTTAAATGTTTAGTTTTTATTTTATATTTGATTTTATTTTCTACTTTGTGTATTGTGTTTTTATTGTATCCCCTTTCTTCAGCAATTTGGTAAATTATATTTCTTTCTTTATTTATTTCCTGTTTGTTTAGGGGTATAAACAGAAAATAAAGAAAGAAAGAAATAAGATAGCTGAGGATGGGAAAAATACATGTTCCAAATAGGAGGTAACATATCTTGAGGTAAATAAGTTATAAATATTAAATAACTAATATATATTTTTTAAATATTATTATTAATAATAACAAAACTCAAAACTTTTTGTACAAGAATATACTTTTATTGTTTTGTGAATTATAATGTTTGAATTATAATAACATCTCTGATGATGATAGTTGAATACTATTGAAACATTATAATTCACAAACTAATAAAAAGTATATTCTTGTACAAAAAGTTTGATTGTTATTGTTAATAATAATAATAATATTAAAAATATATATACAAGAAAAACCTGATATATATATATATATATTTTTTTTTCTATATAAGTAACTCAACGTTTCTTTTAGTAATTATATAAATTTGTGATGTTATTCAATGTGTTTCTTCTGCAAGTAGTATAATTTCGTATATTCTTTTTATCACCTGACGCACGTTTCACTGAAAAATATAAGTATCATCAGAGGTTTCTAAGTATATTAATAACAATCGAAATAATTCTATTAATATCTTAATATAAATAAATAAATTCTATTAATATAAAATATATATATATTATAACACAACAAATTTTAAATTGTATACAAATTTACATGTAATTTAATTTGTATAATGCAATTTAGGTAGCCCCACGTTCTTGGAGCGCCAAAATGTATAACAAATGTAAATTAATTTGTGCTGTGCCAACATGTATCTAACATTACTGTTAATATGTACCAATTACTGGGGTTTGAGTGTAATCGTAATAAGAGTAGTCATTTATTGAATTTTAACAAGTTTTCATCAATTTATTAAAAAAAAGCGTTTTTAAAAATCTCATTTGCTTTGCTATAAACCTTCATTATTGTTTGCTTAACGTTTAATTGTTGCAGTACATTTATCATAAATAAATCTTATAACCTACAGTAACAAAATTATATTCTACGTCTCTATTTGTTATCTTAAAATTTGGACTGCTCAGTCTGATTTGTGTGCTTTACTGCAGCTTTGTTTTATTTTCTTTATATAACTTTTACTACGTTACTTTATGCATTGCATACATATTATTATTGACAAAATTTAAATTGACTCAATTAATTGTTAATCATCAAAGAAAATATTTATTAAATTTAACTTTGATTCTCTGAACCTCTATATCTTGGCTCAAGTAATTGTTAATCAAAAAAAAATATATTTATTGAATTTAAATTTGATTCTCTGAATCTCTGTATCTACATTTTTACATCTCGTATTTATTTTTCTAAATTTCAAAGTGTCTTTTAACTGTCTTTAGTCTTTCACATAAAATTTATAAATTGATTATTTGTCACCTTGATTCCGTAGCTCATACCCATGTCCTCTGTTGATCCGTAGGTCCTCTTCTGATAAGAGTTCTCTGTCCGTTCCTCAGTTCCACTCATCGTCCTCCAGTTACTCATTCCTTATGGTCATCTCTGGTTGCTGTAGTGTAGCGTGATATGTTGCTCTGCACTTGCTGCTGTGGTGCTAGTAGACACCTCTATTATTCTGCATAGCGTTCCTCTGCCTGATGTAACCTGGATGCTTGTCTTGAGTGACGAACGTTTGTGGGTGTAGACATTGTAGAGTATGTTCTATAATCGTATTAGTAACCAAACCAAGAGTTACTGTTTGGTACTTAGATGAACATATCGTCCATCCAACTTTACAGTTCAATTAACAAAATTTTAAAATTGTGTCGATACTGGGCATAGCGTACCGCCGCGACTGAAGACTGCTTGAGAGTATTAAAAATTTGTGTCACCAACGGACATAGCGTCCCGCCGCTACTGAAGACTGATTGAGAGTTTTAAAATTTGCGTCACCAACGGACATAGCATACCGCCATGACTGAAGACTGCTTGAGAGTAATTTGGCTTCATTCGTGCCCTTATTTATATTTGAGCATCTTACTGCACCTGCTGGGCCAAAATTCAGCATGTCAGGAATTGCTCAGTGGCGTCAGTTCCCCCACTATCGTCCTATTTCATATTTTCTCACATTTGTGCTAATTGCAATGTCTAATGTGGATTACAAGGTGCTCTGACGGTGTCTGATTTAATTACACATGTTCAATGTAATTACCATCGTTATCGCATAATTCATGTAATTACTATGCTCTTAAAATCGCACTGAATTCTCACTGAACGTCTTATTCATGCCGTTTTCGCACTGCACATGTGTATTATTTTTATACATATTTAGAAGTCTTTGCAATTTTTCTATCATTTATGGTTTTCTTATAATTAAATAAAAACTATAATTTAACATCTATTTGGGGTGAGATTGCAAACTTTCAGGCTTGAACCGGCCTCACGCACACACATTATTTACTACTGTATACTCTCTCAGCGACAATCGCGTAATCGTGCAGGTAGATTCCTGTGTATAAACTCAGCTTTCAATCTCACACCTGCTTATTTATTACATATTTCAAAATTTAATCTAAATATTTATTTTATCTAATAAATGCACATTACAGCATATGCTTGTATTGTCGCAATATATATATATATTATAACTCTCCGAGTGTGTACCTCATTTTATTTATATTTCATTTTAAACTTGGTTATTAAATAATTTTATTTTTTTATTTAATTTGATTTAATCTTGTTCTTTGGTTTAATTAATTTTTATTGTTTAATTAATTAATTATTGTAATCTCATTTAATTGAATTTTGTTCACTTTGGAATCCTCTTGATGTTCCGTCATACTTCCTAGACCTAAATTGTCGTTGTACAGTAGTAGTGTTGTTTTGACTAGATTATAAAGTAATTATAACTTGCACGTACCTTTGGTGTAGAAATGGTAGCTTATGTCTGTTTGTACTGGTTGTTCAGTTGGTCTTAGAATGTTATAACACCATTAATTCGTGACAAAAGTTTATCAGCACTGTTTACAAGTAAGTGAGCTAAGTTTGTGTTATTTGGGCGCCGCCATATGGAATCTCTGGTTCTTATTCCATAAAATAATTTATTCGATGAATAAATTAAATAAGTTTTAATTAATGCCATTAACTTATTTCCTTGATTGTAAGATTAAATGAATTTAATTAATTAATTTTCTTTTGTTTTGTTTATAAATTTGAATGGTTGGCGCTTCGCACGTCCATTCCGCCAACTTAACTTTTTGAGTGCCTTGAATTTGCAACTCTTTTAAATAAGAAAAATAACTAAAAATTGCTTCAATAATTTCTTACAATGTTTGTTAATTAATATATTACAGTTTTATTGCTCACTGAGTGCTTATTTTATCTCTATACATTCAACTCAACAATGATTTATGGATTACAATATACCTGGCTTAATTCTCGCCTAACCCAGAAGGTTGGCAATGATGACTCTATTTATTTATTTACAAATTTTTTATACCTCAAGGGTAAATCCTTTGGAACTACAGAAAAAAATAACTATGCCTCGAGTTACGATGCTTTACTATGGTTTAGTTTAGTAGGTTAGACACCTTTAAAAATTCAAACTTATTAACGAAATGTTCGTCTGACCTCTACAAGTTTTGAGGTTAACTACGGTTAGCCTAAATTGTTAATTCTTGTATTGGAATTTTATAATTCCTTTTGAAAAAAGTATGGACAATGTTTAATTCTTATAGTATTAGTGTTTGGTGTTCAGTACATATTAAACATATGTGTCGCATTTTTGGAGCCAAGTCAGCTGACTTAGCATTGACAGTACCAATCCGGATACTTTGTGATCAGACCTTGTACATTTTAGCTGATGATAAAACTGCCAAGAATTTATATAATAGTATAATTAGCAACCATGTTTCTAACTATATTATGTGATAGAATTGAAGTGTGTTACAGGATGATTTAAGTACATATATGGAGTAGGCTTGTTTGCTTTCATATAAAAAATAAGGTGTAAAATAAGCCGGTTTTTTTTTTTAACAACTTTGCAGTATGTTGTAATGCTGTTTATATTGAAGTTATTGATATTAATAAGCATTTGTTGTATACTATCAGCTAAAGTGATCCTTTTACGACATGTTTAAAATCATTTTTGTGTGTGGAAACAGCAACAGGGTAATTTATTTTTGTATTTACCTTGTGATGTAAGTGTATGTGCAAGTTGTTACTGTTAGAAAATGCAGGTCTATAGAAATTAATAATTAACTGTATAGTAGATTGATAGATTTAGTTCTGATTTTAGGTAAAACAGTGTTGGCGATTTCTGTTAGTGTATGTGTTTAATGTATCCAGATCTATGAAAATATTTTTATTCAGAAAAATTACAAAAATGTGTTTCAATTTATGTTTTGAAGGTACAGTTTCTTCTGTTTACTAATTTAGATGGATCCTTATACTAGTTGGATAAAAATCAGTCACTAATCTCTTTGATACAAATAATAAATTATATTAACTGTGTAAACTTACTTTGTATTAACAAATACTTTACATTTGTACCAAATACTTTACAAGTTATTTGACATAAATGATAAAAATGAAATTACACAAATGATTTACCTCAATTACAAAAATGAGAAAAGAAAATACAGTACTCTTCACTTTTTTGTTACTGAAGTTGTCAGATATAAATTTAAATACTTTTTTTAATTGAGTAAATTATATAGTACCTTGTTTAACACAGTTTGTTGTTCTTTTATTATTCTGAGTGACATAACTTTTTCATCTCAGTTTCTGTGGATGAAAGTTGATAATTGGAACGGACAGTTAACAGGAATGCACTTAGCTCACTTTGCGTATGAAAAATTATGACATTTTTTGCCAGTTTATGAAGATGTTATGCCATTGTATTGTAATACTGCAGTCCATTCAGATTAACTAGTCAGTAATCAAACAGAAATGTCAGGTATCAATGCATACCATAGCATCAATGGGCTGATTCACATGTGTAGTATTTAAATGGTTATGTTTTAACAGTGACTGCACAGGTAGATTATAAGGAACAATTTGGGCAGCACACAGTAGTTACTTTTAAAATATATAAATAAAAAATGGTTTGTGAACATGCACACATACATGCTTTTTGTTCACAGTCATGCATACGTATTGTGACATGTCATACAAACTTACTGCAGTTGGCAGCTATTGTTCTGATTCATGGAAAGCATGTGATGTTGAGATTAGTATAATAAAATTCGTGCCCTTTGCTCAGTGTTTGATTGAATAATACTAATTTTTTAATAAACTGTATAAATAATAAATAAAACTATAATAATAACTGTATGAATAAATACATTTATTCATTCAGTCTGCACTATTATTTTCACTTCTAGTTAGTAAAACTTATCAGCAACTTGTCTTAAATTGTGTAAGTATCAGTACTGTGTGCAAGCATGCAAGCACGTGTATGTGCATGTGTGTGTGTGTGTGTGTGTGCGTGTGTATAATTTTGAATCCCAGCCCTTAGGAACTTGAGTTGAATAAACTTAGTTGAATTGCAGCCATTGAATTGATCAGGTCATATACATTTTACATGCTTAATTTCTATAATAATAGCAAATGCAGGAGGTTTAGTTAGAAAGTGTTGGCAATTTTTGTTTATTTGAAAAATTATGATTTGATTGATCTACATTTATATTGCCCCCTTCAAAGTAGTCTCAGTTGGATATAATATGATTATGCCAACAATTTTTCAGTCTTAATAACATTTCTCTTATGCACTTTTTAGCATAGATTTGAGAACACTCTGTAATTTTTGTTCAACAGTCACAAAACATTTTCCCTTTGTGGTACTTTTCATTATTTGGAAAAGGAAAGATCACATCTAGACATTTCTGGTGAGTAATGTGGTTGCAGTAGGCCTATCATTACGATTTTTTGATTTATTAATTTTTGTTTGCCTAAAATTATTGAACAATCAGTGGTATGTACCCTGGTTCATTATTAACTTGCTGTTTCCATAAACCTGGCCTTTTTCTATGAAAAGGTTCATACAAGTAGTATAAGTAACTCAAATAGTGCTGTCTGTTTACCATTGCACCTTGTGATGAAACTTCATGGAACACAAAAGCATAATGTTCATCTATCATGATCTTCAACTTGTTCATGACACTTTTTGAAGCTTTTGAACCATTTCTAAACCTCTAGTTCACGCATAGGCATTCCTGACTCGCCAGAAGCCTTCTACGATACTTTCACCATATTAGAGCAGTTAGCTCATATCTGTGATTCAAGCTTGTGTTGTTGAATGTGAAAAAAGTTTGCCTGACACACTAAACCAAAACACAGCTTACTTTCGTCAAAAATATCTGAATCTTTAAAAAGTCAGGACCACAGAAATTCAGCAAATTCAGTTTACGTAATGTCTTTAATTTTTTACATAATTTGAATAGCAACACAAACACAAATATGTGTTGTTTATAAACAAAATGTATGTTTTGATATTTAATCTGAATGTACACATACTTTACATCGGCAAATTTCCGTTGGTATGCTCTGCTATACGAGGTGCTACCCAAAAGTTCAGGGAATTCGACCATAAAATTAAAATTGCTTACCATAACTCCTAGTTTCCACTGTCTCTTTCGAAATAGTCCCCTTGGGCATGGATACAGTGATCCCAGTGTTTTTTCCATTATTCCATGCATCGCTGAAAGTCGGCAAGCGTAAGCATTCAAAGCACCTTCTGCGATTCGGCCTGGATGTCCTCAATTGTGTCAAAATGATGGCCTTTCAAGTGAAGCTTCATTTTGGGGAACTGTTAAAAGTTGCATGGGGCGAGGCCAGGCGAATAGGGTGGATGGGGAATCACTACCGTGTTTTTGGAGCCAAAAAATGCTGAACAGCTAATGATGTGTGGGCGGGCGCGTTGTAGTGGTGGAGAACCCAACTGTTGTTCATCCACTTTTCTGGAAGTTTGCGCCTAATGCTCTCATGTAGCCGCTTCAAAACTTCACAATAAAGCTTCCCATTGACCGTTTGACCAGGGGGCACAAATTCCTTGTGGATAATTCCTTTGATGTAAAAAAAAAAAAAAAAAAAACATGGACTTCACATTGCTACAAACTTGACGTGCTTTTTTTGGCTGCGGTGAATGTGGTGGCTTCCACTGCGACGATTGCTGCTTAGTCTCAGGGTCATAACCGTAAACTCATGACTCATCACCGGTTATGACATTGGAAATGAAGTTGGGGTCATCTCTTGCTGCAATTTTCAATTCAGTGCAGACAGCCACACGATGTTCTTTTTGGTCGCTGCTCAGCAGTCTCAGTACAAACTTTGCAGCAATGCGTCTCACGCCCAAAATGTCTGACAAGATGCATTGGACGACCTGTACAACATTCCTACGATCGCGCAAACATCATGGATTGTTTGTCTATGATCTGCAACAATTGCCTCTCGCACTTTTGCGATGTTTTCCGGTGTTGTGCTTGTCGATGGTCATCCTGAACGCTCATCATCGTCAACAGACTGTCATCCATCCTTAAAGCGTTTATACCCCCAAAAATAGTTTTACTTTGACTCATAGCATTGTCACCAAATGCTTCCACAAGCATGTGATGGGTTTCTGCAGCATTTTTTTAAGTTTTAAGCAAAATTTGATGCAGGCTCTTTGCTCCATAAAATCTGCCATTTATAAAATCGCCACAACACTAAAACACAACGTTACAAAATGCACGAAACTCAAGAACATGGCCTCTCACTGTCATAACTGTTGGCACACTCATTCACAAAGTGTACTATTCGCACACTCTAGCGGCAGCAGGTCATACCACAAACAGTTCGCATGTGGCATTCAAATTCCCTGAACTTTTGGGTAGCACCTCGTATATGACTCCTTTTTATATTAATATGAAGGATATTCTCATATACAACATATGTACAAAAGTTGTATACACATTGTAGGTGGTTGGTCTTAAAATTACAAAATTATGCATGTATGCATCTGTAGACATTTCAGTAAGAAGTTCTGTAGTCTAATCATTATTTTGATTACAGATTACTATGAAAAACAATACCAATTTTGTATAAAAATTATTACAACATATTTTTGCTACATTAAACAATATTTATGCAATTCATTGTTTTCAGTGACGTATAAATATGATATTAAAATATATATGTGTTTTAATAATTAATGGTTTATCAGTTATATTAAGAATTCACTGAAATGTAGTATTGTGAACAATTATTTTTCATATATGTACACGTATAATGATACTTGAGATGTACAAAATATGAGTTAAACGAAAATAATTAATGCATGGGTAGAGATATCAGGTCAGTATTGTTGGTAGAATACCTTGAATAAAAACCAAGTATACTCACACGTGTGAAGTGTACAGAGCTTGGTGGAGGCATCATTGTTTTTTATGAAACCAATGCTAATAATATTTGTAACAGTGGTCATAGGAAGGGAGTTAGTTGTAGCAGTCTGGAAGCCTTAAAATAATGATTTGGTATTTGTATATTAATTATAAAAAACATAGCTTAGTGATTGTTAAAAATAGTAATTAGATTAATCTGCAAAATAGAAAATGGTAAATGTATATCAAATGATCAAAATGTAATTTCCATTAAAGTTTTTCTTTCTAGAATAAAATAACTGTGTAAAAATATATACGAATATGTAGTCCCACTGCTGCATATACATATTTTATATGTATGTTATGTTCATCTCAAGAGCATTTACTTCCTCACTATCTGAATCACATTTAATATTCATCTATATATACTTGTGTGTGTGTGTGTGTGTGTGTGTGTGTGTGTGTGTGTGCGTGTGGAGTACCAGTTAAACCTGTTGTTAGATATAATTGCTTGCAAAGTGGCTATCTGATGTCTGAAGAATGGACAGTAAATTGAAGAATTTACTTCAATTGGACAGGTAATTGAAGAAGTGAATACATATCAAAATAAAACATTAACTGTCACATTATTTTTATAACAAACATGCAAAATTTTGTACTGGTAAAATTTCTGCCAAAAGTGAGAACACATGGAGAGCATTGTGTTTTACGAAATGATTTCTCTAATGTAAGAAAACCTTTGGAACTTCTCTCATATACAGTAAGTATTAAATGTTGACTGATTTTGTGCAGTTAATCAGTCACATATCATTACTGACATGTCACTTTGGGTTATGACATCTTTTTTGTGCCATACTGATGACTACGAAAGCACAAACCTTGTCGTAAGAAGATAAAATTTCTTGAAAAAAAAAATTTAATTTGACTTGTTACTAATAACAAGCAAGTACTACAAAGAACACAGTATTGCAGGTTGTGTCTGGGCATGTACACTTGGTGTTCACAGATTGAGGCACTCTTATGCTGTTGGGTATTGGCATGTTGTTTTTTGTTGTGTGTTTTTTCTGCTCTGAAGAATGTTCTGGAGATGGTCCTTGCTCCTTGCACTAGTATGTAAAGAAAGTACAAAATATTGTTTATTGCATTGCTGCGTAGTGTGCTGGGGCTTGGTTTCAGGCCACATATTTCTTGATCCAGGGAGCATAGAGTTATTCTGGTATACAAAAACAATTATGACAACTTGTAGGCACCAGCCATGTTCAGTGTATGCAGCAAGTGACTAGATGAGGCTATTATTTGCTATTGTGTTTAGTTGTATTATGTTCTACTGTGTTAATAAATATTGAATTTTGTTCATTTTTTAAAATTTGTAACTTCACAGCGAGAACATCAAAACTTCGTGTATTGCTATATTGCTATCAACAATTTGGATGTTATCCACAATTATATATTGTATTTGTGTATATTATAAAAGATATGTTAAAAATAATTTTTTTAATTTATTAGTATATTGTAATTAAAGGTTTCAATTGTATATTTTTCAAAATGATTGCAGCCTTATATAAACTTCCTTATAAGACAGACTTATAATGAAGTCAAAAAACGTCTAAAAAGGTAAATATCTTCGTGTCATTGTGCGACATACTAACACATTGTATACAACATATTAACATATGTTGATATATGTTGTAATAACACATATATAGCCTATATATATATATATATATATATATATTGTAATGAATAGATGAAGTCATCTCTTTAGAAGTGTATAAGTTGTGTGTTCGCCTCACACTGGTGTCGTTACATCTATGTGTTGCGCTAGCAATGTCCGTAGCAATTCTGCAATTACCAGTACAACGCGAGTGGAAACCTTACCTGTTTTTTCATAGGGGTTTAATAATCCCGGGTGGTGCCAAATTGTTTACTTAAAACAATTAAAATTAATAAGTATTATGGTATAGCGATTTTCGTTATGACGGCCTGGAGCATTCAAATTTGTTCCCGCCTTCGTTCGACCTACTTAATCGAGTAGGTAGTTCGTAGCATTGGCGGCGTGAGCGCTTGCCGTCATTCTCGCAGATCTCTGTTATACAATACACAATTTATAGAATACACTTCCCTATGAAATAAAAACAATGGTTACACTCTGTACTAGTTTCTTTAATTATTGTTTGGTAATTATTCAGTTTGACAATTTTGCACCGACAATTAATATGAGTCTACTCTCTCTAGGGTTTGGCGAATCGATTTTGAATGGATTTTACAGTCTAAGATGGCGACTGAGTTGTTTGTTTTCAGTTATTATCGTTCAAAATCTGGGTCCTTGTGATTACAAGAAAAATATTAATAATGATTACAATAAAAAGTACACTACCTTACATTATTTGTACTTAAATAATATATAAAGTGTAGCTACAATTTGTTCCTGCAGTGTAGTAAAGTGTGTTTCAAAAGTTCGCAATCTAACACTAGGTCATTTCCTTAGTTATTAAATTTTCAGTGTTTGTTTATTTTACTTAATCTTTGAAAGAAATTATATTCAGTTTATAGTGAGAGTTCAGATAACTGTGAGAAATATTTAAAGTGAGTTTATTTCTGGAATTTGGGTAATTTAATGATACTTATCAATCAGTAGGCTGAAGTTAAACCGTTGTTCATGGTGAAATGGAATTTGTCATCAATTTTGAATGATTTGGGCTTCTGGCATCTTTTTCAAGTTAGTTGTAGTAATTTCTTCATTTAATTTTTATTTAATTTGGTCCTTGGCATCAGTTAAAAGTTATTGTTCATCGTCTGCTGCTTGCTGGTTCTTCTTTTTGAATTTTGACTACTTTTTATACATTTTTAAATGAAAATTTAGGTCATTCAAGATTTGGCGTCTAATCTTGATGAGCGTCACTTTGAGTACTATAAAATTAATGGAAAATTCGTAACCAATGGTTTGTTGTCATGGTTACGAATAAATTCTGATTGGTTAATCATGACTTATAACCATTGTTATCAATTTTGAATTTTTATTCAAAATTACTGTATATCTTCTGATTGTTTTTATTCTTCTGTCTTCCGTCCTGAGTACTATTAAATATTATCACTACTGTTTGTATTTCCTTTCAAAGATTATTTTGATATCCCATAAGGTTGGGTTCTATAAAATATTAATGTTTGTACAATTATGTTAATATTTGTTACTTACATTTCTCTTTTAATTTAAGTTCTTATTCTAACATTTTTCTTTTAATATGACTTACAAATTATCTTTGGGTAGTTATTCGCCTTGGATTTGTTAATTTCCTTGTTGATTTTATACAATTTGTAGTTATTTTTTTTTTACAGTTACGCATTTCATAGGCCTAAGCAGCCATTGATTATATTTACTTATTTTATACAAATTATATCTCATTTTACTTTAATGTGTTTTGTTTCATTATTATATTTGGTTGGTTTATTTGTTGATGTGTTTTAGATCTGAATTTATACTATTTGTAGGTTTCTATTATTTTCTACCTCATGGCTTGTTAATTATTTCCTAACTGATTTTCAAGTGTAATTATATCTGTATTGATTCACCTTCTTATTTATCTATGTTGCCCTTATTAAAAATATGGCTATTACTTATTATTAAAACATAACATCTCACTATCTCTCTCATTACAAATATTATTTATATTACAGTAGAACTTGGCTAATTCGAAGCTGAAGGGACCAGTAAAAAATTCGAATTAGGAAAACTTTTAATAACGGTAGAAAAATCAAATCAAAAACCGAAATTCAGTAAAGCAATATGTTATTTTATTAAACAATTTCCTTATACATATAGGTATTACAAACGTATAAACATGTTTCAGTACAAAATATAGCATTTACAGTTTTTTAAAAAAGCTAGAAACTTTTGATTGCATTTTGCAGTTAATACACCGAGTTGTGTAAACTCTTCAAGTTTATTAAGTGCTTGGAAAATAGCGTCACTTACGTTCTGCTGTCCTTCAACAAACCGTCTCAAGTCTTGAATGTAATTTGATGCCTGTGAAGCCGTTGGAATCGGTATCTCTGGAAGTTCTAGCTGGTCCCCTTCTTCATCTGAAGATGTACCATCATTTCTTTTGTTCATAACATCAGCCACGATCTCCGCATCTGTCTGTTCACCGCACACCGCCAAGTCTTCATCCATGTTTACAAACTCTTCGTAACGAATGCCTGCGTCATGTCCAACATCTTCCCAGTTATCCGTAGTGGGTATGACTTCTCTAGCAGCTTTATTCTCCTCTTCACCTTCAATGTGGCAGAAACCACCTTTACAAAAACAATTAGCAATTGTTTTTTGCGTAACTTGGTTCCAAAAACACAACCTTTACATTTTCCATCACAGGAATAGTGTTGTGCGCTGTACAGTTGTCAATAAACAAGACGATTCTTCTGTTTTGATTCCGAAATTTCCTGTTGATTTTCAAAAGCCATCTTTCGAAAATTTCACCTGTCATCCAAACTTTATTGTTTGATTCATATTCAACTGGTTTCGTTTTTACATTTTTGAAACAACGTGGGTTGGCTGACTTCCCTATCATTAGCAAAGGCAGTTTTTCCAAGCCATCCATGTTTACTCCGATTAAAAGTGTTATGCGCTCCTTGCTGTGTTTGCCACCACTACAACTTTCTCCTTTAAAAGCAAGTGTTTTGTCGGGGGTGCATTTGAAGAATAAGCCCGTCTCGTCTACGTTAAAAATGCCTTGAGCGTCTCTATCAGAAATCATTTGCAACAAATCGTCTTTCCATGAATTTGCAGCTTCAACATCAACAGATCCACTTTCCCCACAAACAGTTTTGAAAGACATGCCATTCCTTTCTTTAAAACCATCGAGCCAACCAGTGCTGGCCTTAAAATCATTTTTCCCTAAGCTAGATGCGAATTCCTCAGCTTTGGCTCTGACGAGGGGCCCACTGACTGGAATTTTGTTGTCCCTTGCTTGCTTAAACCACTTCACTACATGTTCATCCACGTCAGGATTTTCTGGTCCTCGCGCTCTTTTCATATCTTTGTCGCTGGCTTTACACACACTATTCAAAATCTTCTCTTTATTTTTTAGATACGTTGACAGCGTATTTGGTGGTATCCCGAATTCCTTGGCAATTTCAGATTTCTGTTTTTGTCCCTTTTCCACTTCCCGTATAACCAGTGGCGGTTTCTTAATTGGTGCACATGAGCACGTGAACCCCCTACATAAATAAATATAAATTAATTAATTTTAACAAACACTAAATAAACGGGAAATAATTTGGTTTAGTTTTATGATGCAATAACAAAATGCTCGTTCTGGTAAAACAGTCGTGCAGTCAACGCAGTGTAAGGTGTGCGCACAGCTCTGTACGTGCGCTGCTGGATCAAATGAGAGCGGTGACGTGATGCGGCATTGGCGCGGTGGTGGGGGCAAACCTCTCCCATGTAAAGAATGTGGGCACATTCGGTTTGTGAACCAGTGCTGTTCTAGCCGTTGTAGGCGTCTCGTTACTCGCTCTCCCAGTGTCGCTCGCGCCCAGTGCAGTTGTGTTTGTGTTGTGTTAATGTTGGTGATCGATTAGCAATGGCTGCTACCCCTGTGTCTGTGTTAAAAGAAACAATTTTTTCAAGTATTTCATTAGAAAAGAAACTCGAAATAAAACAACGTGGTCGTCCGACCCCAAAGCTTAATATCATACAAGTGACCAAAGGTAAAGATAGAGATTTCAAAAGGGAATTTAAAGAAACTTTATATGAAAAGACTTCTTGGCTCTGCGGTTGTGAAGCTACAAATAAACTATATTGTTTCCCTTGTCTGCTATTTGCAAAACAAAGCTCTGAAAACTTAAACTGGATTAAGTATGGTGTGAATGATTTAGGTCATTTACTCTCGAAAATTAAAAAACATGAATGTTCTCAAACTCATTTGAACTCTTTGCTAGAGTTTAACTTGCTTGGTAAAGTCGACATACGTCAGCAGTTGAACAGCGCTTATCGGAGGAATGTAAAAGAACATAATGAAAAAGTAGAGAAAAATCGTTATGCATTATCAAAAATAATTGACTGCATTAAATTTTGCTGCGCTTTTGAACTGGCACTTCGGGGACACAGGGAAGGAGATGATTCTTCAAATCCTGGGATTTTTCGAGGCTTAGTAGATTTTGCTGCTCAGATTGATGCCTCACTAAGAGAACACTTACGTGATGCAACTGTTTTTGAAGGAACATCAAAAGAAATTAAAAACGACCTGCTCGATTGTATGCTTCTTGTTTGCCAGGAAAAGATTAAGGAGGAAATAAAATTTGCAGATTTCTTCTCTGTAATCGCTGATGAGACCACAGATGTTAGTTTGACATTTCAATTAGCTATTGTTTTTCGCTACGTATTACCTAATGGAGAACCAGTAGAAAGATTTTGGGGGTTTATACATCCCCCCAGACACGACTCAGACTCGATCGCTGGATGCATTCTTGGTGCCCTAAAAAATGTTGTTGATAAGCCGGAAAAGTTAATCTCTCAGAGTTATGATGGAGCAAACGTGATGAGCGGACACCTAACCGGTGTACAAACAATTATTCAACGACATTACGAGTATGCTTTTTATATCCATTGCTATGCTCGTCAATTAAATCTAGTGATTACTCGACCTGCTAGCCAAAATCAGCAAGTGCGGATATTTTTCGCGAATTTGAGTGATGTAACAAACTTTTTCAGCAATTCACCTCAAAGAGCAGAAATTTTGGATAATATTGTCGGGAAAAGAATCCCTCGAGCTTCAAGCACTAGATGGAATTTTAAAAGCAGAACTGTAAATACAGTATTCGAACATTGGGAAGACCTTATTACCTGTATGGAGGAAATAGAATCAACCTCTAAACAAGAATCTTCTATTACCAAAGCTGGAGCAATCCGGCGAATGCTGGAAGACCCAACTTTTGTGTTTTGGCTTACAGTTTTCCATAATATAATGCCACATGTCGACATTTTATACAGACAGATTCAGCTTACCTATACAGATCCTGTGCGAACAAAAAAGGACGTGGAAACCTTTCTGAGGGAAATAAATAAAGAAAGAGAAAAAATGAACTCCGTGAAAGTGCTGTAGACCAGATGACTCTACAACGCAAAAGAGCAAGACATGAAGAAGGCGGTCATGCTAATAGGACGATCGCGGCTAAAGAAGTATGTGATGTAATTTTGACGCAAATAAAAGAGCGGTTTTCATTTACATCGCACCATTCAGCCGTATCCCTTATTGTTCCTCAAAAATTTAGTGAGTACAGTAAATCATTTCCTCAATCTGCATTCGATGAAACAATAGAAAAATACCCCTTTTTGGACAAAGCAAAGCTAAAAACCGAACTTGGAGTGTTTTACCGATGTGAAGACATAAGATGTATGAATGGTGCTGTGAGCTTACTGCAATTTCTTATACAAAATGATCTGAAAGATTCGTTTTCAGAGTCATATAAGTTTTTAAGGATGATATCGACAATCCCAATGACTTCAGCTGAAGCCGAACGATGCTTCTCGACTCTGAAGAGGATAAAAACCTTTTTGAGAAGTACGATGTCTCAAGAAAGACTTAATGCCTTAGCCATGTTATCAATAGAGAAAGAACTGGTGAAGACCCTCCCTAAGTTTAATGAAATAGTGATTGATAGATTTGTTTCCAAGAAAGACCGAAGGATGGACTTTGTTTACAAGAAGTTCACTTAGTTTTTGTTAAAGATCCGATTAACCTACTGATACTTGTAAGTAGTAGACTATGTATATAATTTTACTATTGTTTCAGAACGTGGTTGCTATCATTATTACTAAATTTAATTTTTCTAAGATTAATTAAATAAATAATCCAGTTGAAGCTAAGTAAACTACAATGTTAGATTCATTTTGTTAATATTACTTACTAAAATTATTTAAAATTTCTTAGTAACGTCATTTACTTTAATGTGGAAAAATTATTGGAAATGCTACTGTCAGTGCAAATATTAGCAGGCACTAGGATTAATAACGTACAATATTATCTGTGTGAACCCCTGGTGAGTTTACTCACGAGCCGCCACTGCGTATAACGGCAACTTTTTCGGCAAATGTCAATGATTTGTATTGGGTCCGTGTTGGTTTTGAAAGGGCCATGATGAACACACAACACAATAAAACTGCACAATAAGCGTCACTAAAACACACCAGTCTGTATATACAGTACTGTATAAAGAAAGGAACGGTCTCTCACAACAGAACACAGCTTGCACAGTAGAAACTCAAAAAGACTTAATACTTCCACGAATGCAGGCAGACTGAACTGAAAGCAACAGTGAGGGTGGCTGACTGACGAGGCATGGAACAAGGGACAATGGCGGACGGTACCGTTACACGAGCCAGTCATGTGTCATCGCCAGATACTGACAGCAATTCCACGAATTTGACACAAAGGACAAGCGTCTGTTCACAAAGGGCGATGCCTGCTTGTCTGTTTCCAGTCGTAACTCTATTGTTATGTGGTCTAGCCCATACAGCAGGCGATTTTTTGTAGTTAGAGCAAAATTTTTATTTCGAATTAAACAAAAAAAGTTCGAATTACAGACGATGTTTTGCATGGTTTTACATAGGATATTCAAGGGACCACAGTAAAAGTTCGAATTATCCACGAATTCGAATTATGCACGTTCGAATTAGCCAAGTTCTATTGTATTAATAAGTTTATGTCTTTATAGAGTTTTTTGTCACATCTAACTCTAATTCTTGGGTTAGTGTACTTTTATTTTTCACATTACTTTATTGGGTTTTATCAAATCATTTACATTTATCTTTCAATCGATAAGAATAATTATCTTATACATTAGTTAGTTATTGGTTTCGTCTCCAATATTATATTTGAGTGTACCATTTCTCCTTTTCATATTCTATATTATTTGTCTGTGTTTTCTCATTCGGTTTCACTTTATTTCCTTTATACTTGGTTAGTTTCATGTTCATTTTCCTTCTTCACTTTTATCTTATTTTGTTTCATTTTATTTTGGTTTTCTCCTTCTCATTTGGTTTTATTTCATTTGGTTGTATGGAATTATTCACTTCCTTCAGTAGGTTTCTTGCTTATTTGGTTTCGTTTTTCCCTTCTCCTTTTGTTTCTTTTTATTGGGTCAATCACTTGGGTTAGGTCATGTCGTCGTTTGTCGCATCATTGTCATTTTATTTTCATTATTTTAAACATTTAATTATACGAATTATTTTTTTTATATTGTTGATTCATCTTTTTTATCCCTGGTATTGGGGTGGCTTATTTGTGTTGTAACAATATATTTGGTTATAACAACATATAAAATTGCTGTTTTGTGCCACCAAATCATAATTGATGTTTGAAGAAATTATAATATTTTAGTTCTTTTTTTTTAGTTTTGTTTAATCACAGTGGTTTATATTTTTGAGACCTGTACAAAAACAATATACATCTGTGTGGCATACTATTAAAACATAAACAAGAAACCAGTGTGCACAGGAAAATGCCGATTCCACATATTTATTTAATGGATTATAGCGATTATAGTTATTGTCTTTTAAGCAATTGTTGTTTAGGTTTAATTTTAGAAATTCAGTGAAGTCAATATATATAACATTTTATTTGTTCATTATTTCATTATTTATTATAAATATAATTATTACTGTTTTCATTTCAGACTGAACACTGGTACAACGGACATGCGGAAAAGTGTAGACCATCGTAAAATTATCAGCTCTGGTGTTGTTTGGGTGCCACTCAACTGCTACAGAAACAAGTGGATAAACTATATGTTCCAGACTCAAGAATAATCAATTAGAAAACAAATGTGATTAGTTTTGTGGTATTAAATTTATTATCCATTGTGTTTTTGTCCTTTAACATTATTTACATACAAAAATGTATTGTAAATTAAAGAATTTGGTCCGATGAGATGAAAATAACTACTGAATTTTTCAATTCAGCATATTATTAATGTGAAGCTGTAATGATAGTAATACTTACATGTAGTATTTAAAAATTGAAATGTGTGTACATAACTGTCAGTTTTTTTTTATATAATTAATTGTTCCTATGTTATATTGTGTTAGTAGTTGGTTGCTCTAAAACACATGCATTTATAATTAACTATTTGTTGTTGTATTTATGTAAACTGATATGTGTATTGAAAATTATTTTTAATGGTCAGTTCCCAGTTCTTATGGGAACAAATTAATATGGAGAAATGAGAAAAAATGGCTATTGTGAATGTAATTTAGAAACTGTAGAGGGTAATACTCTTTCTGAGAGAATTTGTGCAGATCTACATTAGAAAAACTTTAATAGCTTACACATTAAATAACATACATTGTAGTATGTGTAAAAATATTTGCTTAAGCAACTGGATTAGCAACACCAAATTTAATTCAAAAAGAGCTAACATTTTATTTTTAACAGACTGTCTATTCTTGAGCTGTGATTGTTGGGAGTAGTTTTTTGTTGTAATTCTGAGTACAGATTTAATTTTTGTGAATTGTCAAGTGATTTTTAGTAACTTTTTGTAAGTCTTACTGTAATTTTTGTTTTTGTCAAGACACTTGTTCGGAGTGAAGGAAACTTTTGTGTTCTGGTGCTTTAGAATTCTCTTAATTATATACTCAACCACAGTTCCTTGATTTTTCACTGAATTTTTGTAGGAGTGATTGATTCTGATTCGCTTAACTGAAACTTTTTGACAGCTAACAATGGTATGTTTACCCAGTTTCTTTTATAGCGTAAGTCCTTATATTGCTATTTAACAAATAGACACCATATATGATTGTCTGCTATCTTTTGTTTTAAATTGTATGCCTTTGTCATTGTATAACTTATAATATGCTGTAACAAAAAATGTATATGACACTCCAATTAATCTAACCAAAACAACTTTGTTTTAAAATTGTCATTATAGTGACTTTTGTAGTTGCTGCTGCTTTTTGGATTTTATATTAGAATTAGCTGTTGCTCCACTTATTGTTTAAGTCTCTCTCACTGCTTTTAATGATCACAGTTTGTTTTGTTTGTAAGCATCATCTAGTAAGCAAGTAATAATGAGAAAAATTGTCACCAACAAGCAGCAGTGTTCTGTACTACTGTCATAAAAATGTAAACTTTTTTTGTTAGGTATACATATCACATATATTTTTTTAAGTCTCATCTTTATTTTGTAGTTACTCATAAGATTTGAATGTTGAATTGTACACTGGAACCCCGCTAGTCCGAAAACCCGCTTAATCCAAATTGGTAGATTGAAAAAAAGGTCTAAAAATTGGACAAAGAAATAAAAAATAACTGGAACATATCAATATAATTTGTACATAAAAAGCTTAGATAAATACACACTTATGCATTTTTAGTGAAATTTTTATTAAAACTAAGTACTTTAGATTGTTTTAAATATATGGTAAAATAAAGTTTTGAATTACATTATCAAGAAATTAGCATCTGTAAAATGAATGGAAAAACTTATTGGTACTTACAGTTTAGTGCCAGTAAAAGTATATAAAACACAAAAAACTACAATAAAAACACACTACATAACTAGACACTACTTAAGGTTTTGCACAAAATCAGTCATTTTTCTCTGATGCAAAGCTGTAAATCCAGCAGGTGCCGCGATGTTCCTCCAGCGCCTCAAAAATAAGACATCTGCCAGTGTAGCATTGGCGTGTTGCTCTACATAGACTAACGGTAGTTCAAAAGCTCTCACTGCTTCGGCGTGAGTAATCTTATTGTGTCATACTCGGCACCTGCCCATCACTGTCCCTGCACTGTCTCTATAGTTGTTCAGTGTCGTTCATTAAAGCGAGTCACATATTGTATCGGAATTAACAGTAGCAAATGCAATATTTAACTGGTATTCACTGTATTTTTATAGTATAGAAGAGAGATTGCAAGATCAAAAAGTAGTACAGTAGTTTGTTTGTAGGCACGAATGTGGTACTGTTTATACACGTTATACAGTTTAGGCTCTATATTTATAATATACAGTACTGTATAACCTATAACCCGGTTAATCCACAATCATGCCAATCCGAACAGGACTTGGTCCTAATTAGTTCGGACCAGCAGGGTTCCACTGTATTTGTATTTTCTTTTTAAAATATTTGTTAAATTTTGTGTTCAGCAAGTATGCTTTGTATGCTTCTTTTACTTCTCACTAGATTATTAACACATTACTTATTATTAAGACAACTTGAAATATACATTGTGAAAGAAGTAATTTTTTTGTTCCAAGTTGTTTGGTCAAGAATGCGTTGTTGCTTGACAGATTACAAAATAATATAGTGTTTGTGTGTTACACATACAGTCAATAGATGTAAATAACAATTCAATTTTATTAATCATGAGATATGTTTACTAATTAACTTTTTGAATGTGTCCGTTGTTCAAATTTACTAAATTAATATGCGACTCATTAATCCATTTTTTACTGTTTAATGGATAATCTGTTTTTAGACAGGATCTTCTTCTGTTATTATAAGTCGTCTAAATGAAATTTTTTTTAACTGTATCAAATACAAAGTATTTTGTTACAAACTGATATCTCAGTATATTTTTCTGGTAATATTAAACATTTTTCATGATTCTTGTTTGTTAATTTTATGTGAATAATGTAAATCAAATTGTCAGTTTTGTATAATATTAAATGTGATTTATCTAAATTAAGAATGTATTAAGTTAATTCATAGTGAATTAAATTAGTTTTTATTTGTAAGATTCATTGTACATATTAACTTTCCCACCTTTTATGATAAGAGAGTTGTTCATTACTGGTGATAATTTTGTTTATAAGTTTTTTTACTTTTTCAATAAAAATTGTGAAAACAATATTGGTACTTCATTGAAACCTTTGTGAACTGGATAGTTATGTTTAAGACATCGGTGTAATAGTTTTTACTATTTTTTTTTAAATATATGCTAATCATAAAATGTGCAAGTCAGACTTCTTCTAATGTACATCACCAGAAGGATTGTAGAATATTGTGTGATAAATGTTGATATTTTATTTTTAGTTTTACTCTGAAGTTCTTTAATTTTACTGGTCTTTTATAAAAAAAAATTCACAAACATCGCCTTTTATTCACCATTTTTAATATAACAATAATAACGGACAGTGTTGCCAATATCAAGATATGCATGCAATAGCTATGAAAATTGAAATAAGTTGGTAAAGGACATAGTTTTCCTTTGAAATTATCTTTTTATTCTTTCATCAAGCTTAATTTCTTCCCCACTCCTTTTTCAGCCCGTCCTCTCCCGACCCTGCTATTCCTACATACTACTACCTCCTAAATGTGCATATGCACGTGCACACACACACATATTTTCTTTTGTTCATTTCTTAAGACACGTTTTGTTAGTACATAAACATCCTTTTTAACTACAAAGCGAACAAGTAATATATTTTTGTTTCTAACAAACAATGACGACCCTTTGTCTAACGCTTCATTGATAAAGGTGGAGAGGAACACCCATGTTCATACGTACTGCACACGTGACGTATCATATCTCTGCAAGTTCCGTTGACATTTACCAGTTGTCTATAGGAATTTATCTTCCTTGCTGGAGCAAATTTTGGGCAAAAAGATTACCACACGCTCAGATACTGGTAGATCAGAACTGTCTGGATACTCTGGAATTTCATCTATATATACATGCAGAAGGAAAGATTCCAAGTAAATTCCTTCTCATCACTCTGTCACAAGCAGTGGCGAAGCTAGTAGTTAATGAATGGGTAGGCAAAAGTCTTACCTTAAATTTGTTTGTAGAGTAGTTCAACACGCGAGTTTTCTTGCTTGCAGAATTGTCAACTACATGGTCTTTGAACAGCTGGTCACTCATCAATTCATTCACAGTTTTTTTTTTCAATAGCAATGATGCTAAGAGAGTTAAGTCTTTCATTGGTCATCGTATTGTGCAAGTAGTTTTTTATTCTTTTCAAAGTACTCATACTCCTTTCTGAAGAAGCCGTGGTAACAGGAAACGTTAAAATCAAACGAATTAATTTTGAAACTTGAAACTTCCACATAAACTGGTTCTAAGTCATTAAGAACTATAAAATGTAAAAGTCTTTGAGGGAACAAATGTTTTCCAGTATCTGAGTAAATGTTTTTTAATTCATTTTCCAATCTTTTCACTATTGAAAAAAGGGTATTTATTTATAAGGCTGTTCAATTTAGTAGAAGGAAAACTCTCTTTGTAAGAAATGAAGTGATTTGGATCCAACAACTCAACAAACTGGATACTTTCAAAATCACTGAACCATAAGTCTAGCTGCATAATCAAAGTATCAAGAACTTCATAAGTTAATGTTTTCAGCAGTTTCCTGTTACTGTCATCTATATTTACCTCACTGCTTATTTGGTGACACTTTTCAATGCAAGACAACACAGTGTTTTCTGATCTCATGTCCTTGAGGATAGCAGTAGTTTTCTTAAGTTCAGTGTTGCACAGAATTATATCGGAGATAGTTTTGTGTTGCAGTAGAGAAAAGAGATGGTCAGTATAAACGAATATTTCCCTATAAAAACAAAGTAAGTAAATGAAATGGGTCTTTTTGAGTATGTTAACCAATCCAACAGCAGAATTGTACAAATCACTATCCCATCATTCTCTGTAATGTCCTCAAAAATCTGTCTCAAGTCACCATATTGGGAAAAAATGGTATGAACTGCTCTGGAATGGAAGTTCCAATGGGTAGTGGATGCTTGTGGAAGTTTAAATCCTTTAGATTCTAGAAGCTGTGATCGCTTTGAGGAGCTACAAAAAAATGTGTGAAATGCTGTCAGATTGTGAATGAAGAGCCTAACCGATTTTATTGTTTTAGTGCAATGAAGAAGTACGAGGTTTAACTTGTGAGCATAGCAATGTAGAAATAATGATCTTGGGCAAGCCTTTTTTACAAAGTGTGCTGAACACCTCCATGCTTTCCAGCCATTACAGAGGCTCCATCATATGTTTGACAGAATACCTTCTCAGTTACACCCCACTTTTTTAAAACGTTAACAATTAATTCTGATAACCCTGATGCAGTCTTATCTACTGAAACATCATAAAACCCATGAACCTTTCTATTGGACCTTCTTTTGCACAAAATCTAAAAATTATGTTGACTTGAGATCTACTTGATACGTCTGAAGTTTCATCTGCCTGAATTCCAATAAAATCACAAGAATCTAACTCCGCCATAATGTTCTCTTGAATTATATCAGTTACAGATTCAACTAATTAATTCTGAATATCGCTTGATGTATTTTAAAGCCTGACATAGACTGGAGATGATCTCGAATGCTTCTGCTTAGAAAGAAGATCTACCAATTCTAGATAATTACCCCGGTTGACTGAGTCTTCCCCGTTAAATGACCGCAAAATCCAAGCTCCTGTTTCCCGAGAAAACACACAATGTCAACAAGTCTTTCAACAACAAGCCTATTTTGTTTCACGACTTCATTATGTTTAACAGATTTAATTCTAGCCCCTTCAGAGAGAGTATGATCAATCCTCACGCTGTGAAGCTACATTTTTTTTTGCAAAATAATAATTAATAAAAAATAACTATTTATAAAAAATACACATGTTCCAAAATTCTTATCTTTGTCGGGTCCAGGATCGTTCACGCGAACTCATGACCTATAAGTGTGATTTAGGGTGCTTGTACAACCAAGTAATTACCATAAACTAAAATAATTAAATGTTCATTCACTATCTCTAACCACCATCATCGAAAATTAGTCTGATTTTCACATAGCAGTTTTCATCTTTACTTACACTCATTACATTATTATTATTTATATAATAACTCTTCACTATTTCAAATTGTTCCTTTATACCCACATAATAATCTACTGGACTATCCCACATTATTATCAAATCATATAACCTGTCTACCTCATTAATTCTGGTCTTGTTACCGTCAGTATTATTATCTGTCACCCTTAAGCATTTTAACCTCTTCTTATTTTCAGAATCATCTATTATTAATATCCCACGTCTATGTACAGGTAAGCATTCAATATAACTATCACCATTATCATCATCTATTGCTGCACCATTCTCACAACAAGGTAAGTCTACAATATTACTAATTCTCTCTCTCTTTATTTTCTCTAATAGTTCTTCGTAACTTCTAATAACATCAAATAATACCATCTCTCTCTCTCTCTCAACGTGAATAATTCTATATCTCTCATTTTCTCAAAATCGCTTACCCAACCCCATTTTACTCTCTCCCTCCACACAAAAGGCAACGCAACGTTATCATAACACATCCTGGCTCTTCCAGGAAACTTATGATACACAGGGGACCTACTTAGAGCCACCTCATCTCTCACATAACTACTGGAGGAAACCTTGTCCTCATACAACATTAGTGGAGTCTTTACTCCACTTAAACAACTGGGAAAATTTACCCTTCGCCAACCTAACCTCTCATCAACCACTATCTTATTACTACTCTCTATTCCACTAAAACTTCATCGCCACTATTATTATTCACCATGTTACTCTCTAACACCCCATTTTTAATTATCTCACCATTATTCTCACTTACCTTTTCAACTACTACTATATTCTCATCACCACCACTTGTTAACTCGTTTTTATAGCTAACACTTACCTTGTTACTTATTTCTTCGTTATTTTTGTTCTCGTTACACTCACCTGTAATTGTACCATTTTTTACCACCCCTACACTCTCATCTGTATTGGCACCATTGTCGTCTCTTATTATGTTATCTTCCTTTGCACTTAACTTACCCGTAACTATTCTCCACACTCTCATTTTCTCAATATTTCGTTCTACTTCGTTAAATTTACTTTCAAATATCTCATCGGTTTTATCAAAACGTTTATTAATTTCATTTAAATTGTTTTTTAAATCACTATTTTGCTCTTTTAACTCATTGAAATTACTTTCACATTTTATTTTTTGTTCATGGATCTCGCTGCTTAATTTATTATTTTGTTCTTCCAATTTATTAAACTTACTATTCTGAACATCAAATTTAATATTTTGTTCCTCAAATTTTATGTTAATATCCCTTCTTATAATTAATAATTAATAAAAAATAACTTTATTTATAAAAAATACACATGTTCCAAAATTCTTACCTTTGTCAGGTCCAGGATCGTTCACGCGAACTCGTGACCTATAAGTGTGATTTAGGGTGCGTGTACAGAATCCGGTCCACGTGGACCAAAAAATGTTTAGTAAAAGACTGTAGCTTGTGTAATTTCGTTCTAGATGAATCACCAGGAAGCAGAAATGATGAAGAGTGTGGACTGTATTTAATTCGTTTATTTGAAGTACAAAATTACATTAAATATGTAGTTAGCAGTTGGTTTTAAATGACAGGTTGGCTAATGAGCATGTCGTATATAGAAAGTATCAAAAATTTTTTAAGTTACATTAATAACGGGCCTAATTGGCCATAAGTGAAATGTGTTGACCTAAGGCCTACATTAAATGTCACGACAAGAAAATATGACAGTGAGGCAGCGGGCGTGCCGACCGCCGCAAGCTAGCGTTTGAGACGAACTGTACAGAGTTTCGACATGAGTAATCAGATTAGAACAAAAAGTAAGAAGCAGATTAGCCAACCTATAAAGTAAAATTATCGCGCTACTGCACATAAGCTGCCCGTCAAAATCAATAGATTTTTTTACCATCTTTTTAGTAAATTATTATACATTTTGTAACTTAATTTAAAACATAGTGTTCTTAATAATAAGAGTTAGTTTCAAGGCTAAGTTGAACCTTGAGTTATGAGATTAGATAACAGCTGTACGTTAATGGTTTAGAGATAAGCATGCATAAGATAAGCCTAAAGATAAGCATTTGTAAGCCAAGGTTGGCGAGCAGCTGATTTCAAACATGAACGTGAATGTCTGCGTTGGCAAGTGTTGCCGTCACATAATGTATGTGTACAGTATAGAACATTATAAAACATGAAAAAATACATAATTAGACAATGCTTAATAGTGTATGATTGGAAGCTCATCACATGATGGCCCGATAGTTTGTAACCCTATGCATGTCATAGATGGTTACCGTGAAATAGTTGAGGCCAGTAGACCTGTACAGAGAATTATTTACATGAATAAAATTGCCACAAATTACATGTTTAAGCATAGATTTAGCATGGCGTCATGTATTGACCAAGTCATGCTGTTCCTGATGTTTCAGGAACTTACAATATGTAATTATGTAAGAACAAGCTAGATAGCTGACTGAATGCAAGAACAAATATGATGACATGTATGTCATAATTGAAATAAAAATAATAGTTGTGCAATGCTTAATCACAAAATATAAATACAATATAACAATACAATATAAAATAAATCTAGACGTGGCATGGTTACATGCAGTAGACGCAAAAAACGATAGGTTTTACATAAACGCAAGTTATATAATGAATACCATAACAACAATTTAGTTAATTACAATATGAATAATTGCAATGGCATAAGTAACAAATACGATACTGTGATTACAAACGTAGTACATGAGTTGAACAATTTAAAAGATATTCACAGAACAATAAATCACATATATTAGCAACTGTATAAAGATGCATGCATGGTTGCGCAGCTGCAAAACATGCAAATATTATATAACAAATTTTTATAAAATAAGACCACCAAAAAACATGACACATACCCAAAACATCAAAATGTAAATGTGTAAGACATAGTGTGCCACACAAAATTAACATACAAATATAAATAGTAATATACCACCAAAAAACTATGATGATTATAGAAGCACGCAATGGCGCCAACTTGATAAGAAAATGTTGTGATAATGCATCACAATTAAGTTGACCAAATGGTCATAATAAGTAATAAGCCAATGGCTAAGTAAAATAGCATTGTGCTAAGTGATCATAATAATCTTGTCAAATCTCGTCCCGCGTTGGCAACGGACATAACTTATGTACTGGTCTCCGCAAAACACCTGTAGGTGTGCGAATGTCTACTACACGAATTAAGTTATCTGGGCCGGGAAATGTGGCGGTAATTACACCAAATTTCCAGGCTAATGGAGGTAAATTATCCTCAATAAGCAAAACTAGGTCACCAATGGAAACATTATCCTTAGCGAATTTCCATTTGTGACGCTGCAGCAACTGGTGCAAATAGTCGCGAGACCATGCCTTCCAAATGCCTTGGACAAACCTTTGTAGAAGTTGCCAACGCCCAAGACGAGAAATAGGAATGTGAGATAAGTCTGGGTCTGGTGTGGCCGTTAAGGGTGCGCAAATCAAAAAATGGCCAGGTGTGAGTGGCACCGGATCATTTACATCTGAAGAGATGGCAAATAAAGGTCGAGAGTTTAGACATTCCTCTATCTGAGACAAAACTGTCGTGAACTCCTCGAAGGTGAGTATAGATTTGCCTACCACGCGGCGCAGATGAAACTTCAAACTCTTTATGCCGCTCTCCCAGAGGCCATTGAAATGAGATGAGGAGGGCGGAATAAATGACCATGATATCCCCTGAGAGGATGTGAATGACTTGATCGATGAGATGGCATCCTTATTATGCCAAAAGTTGTAGATATCATGTAAAATATTGCGGGCCTTCCTAAAGTTTGTGCCATTGTCGGAGTATAATTGACTGGGTATGCCCCTACGGGCCATGAAACGACGTAATGCAGCTATAAACGCACTGGCAGTAAGATCGGAAACCAATTCCAGGTGAATGGCCCTAGTCGCTAAGCAAATAAACAAAGACACGTATGCCTTAGAAAGAGTTCTGGATTTCTGCCCGCCATGATGGATCGTGAAGGGACCACCATAATCAACCGTGCAGAATAGAAACGGCCTTGAAGGAGTGACTCTAGGAGATGGTAAAATACCAAGCCTCTGAACTTGCTGTTTGGCACTAAACCTGAGACACTTGACACATTTTCGAATGATGGAGCGAATGACTAACCTGGCATTAACAATCCACCAACGTTGACGCGCAGTGAATGATGCACGAGTTGAGCACCAGCGTGAAGTAAACGAATGTGTTCGCGTTCAATGATAAGGCAAGTAATATGCGCCGATGGGGGTAAGACAATAGGATGTTTAGCGTCGTAAGGTAATTGAGACTGCTGTAATCGCCCGCCTACGCGTATCACTCCAGAATCATCAAGAAACGGGTCGAGAGAAGCCAACTTACTCCTAATGGAAACAGAAGATCCGTTACGAAGACAATTAATTTCGGCTGCGAAGTGGATCGACTGAGATTGTTTTATGAAGAAATTGAGAGCATGATGAATTTCGACAGGGGTAAGATCGCCCGTACATTTGTCAGCACTTGAGAGTCTAATATTTCTGATGAACCGAAAACAGTAAGCGTATACGCGCGTTAGACGGTGCAACGAGGAAAAGTCCAAAGAAAGGTCGATAGCCAGGGTAGACATTAGAGAAAGGTTATGGGTATGTTTCTCTTCCGCAGTGACTTCAGAAGACGACGGAGTGGAAGGTACGAAGGATGGAAAAGGATTGGACTCTGACGATTGAGACAAACAGCTGGGACCGTGCCACCAAAGCGAGCAATCGCGCAAAACGTCAGGGAGACACCCCCTGGAGATAATATCAGCAGGATTGTGTCTAGAATTGATGTGATGCCAAGTATAAGTTTGCGTAAGACGCTGAATTTCAGCAACACGATTAGCGACGTATGTTTTCCACCGCGTAGACTGGGGATGAATCCAGTAAAGAGACACCATAGAGTCAGAATACAAATGAACACTATCAGTAAACGAATAAAGAGCAGGAATGACCTTAAATACGAGTCACGATAACAACAAGCAAGCGCAGAGTTCGATGCGAGGTAATGACACCTGTCGTAAGGGAGCTACGCGAGATTTAGAACACAGGAGATGACAGGAGGCAGAATAATCTTGATAAATGACTCTGGCATAAATACAACAGCCAAACCCCCTTTCAGAAGCATCCGAAAAACCATGCAATTCAACTGTACTTGCCTCACGCTTGCAACGAATAGACCGTGGGACCACAATTTTGCTAATCAGACCCAATTTGTCGCACAAAGAATGCCAATCAGCACGTGATTGGCCGGAGATCGGTTCATCCCAGCCAAGCTTGCAAAGCCAAAGTCGCTGCATAAAATGTTTGTACAAAAAGACAACGGGACCGATTAGTCCAAGAGGATCGTATATTCCAGCAATAATCGAAAGAACTTTTCTCTTGGAAATGCTTGAATCAACTGGGAATGATTTGATGTCGAACAGAAATGAATCGGCAGTATTATTCCAAAGAATGCCTAGGGTACGCACATTGTCCTGTTTGTTTAGGGGGCGTGAAAAATTGTCATGATTTGCGACCGCTGTGGGTTCATTTGATGCCCATTTATGCAACGTGAAACCATATTGACTTAATAACGCACCTAGATCAGATTTCAGCTTGGTCAGATCAGAGATGGTGTCCGAACCGGTAAGCAGATCGTCAACATAGAAATCGTTCGTTATAGCTAACGCCGCTTCAGGAAAGGAAGCTTGATGGTCCCTACCAATTTGTACAAGACAGCGAGTGGCCAAAAACGAAGCACTAGGTTATAGGTAGGCCGTGCCGTAGGTTACCGTTCGCAATGCAAAATGTTTAAATGGTTCGAGAGGAGAATCACGCCACAGAATGCGTTGATAGTGACAATCCCCTTCAGCTACGCGAATTTGTCGATACATCTTCTCGATGTCGGCGATGAGCACATATTTATGCATGCGGAAACGCAAAAGAATGGAAAAAAGGTCTTATTGAACATTCGGGCCTACCAACAATATGTCATTTAGAGAAAGGCCATTGGTAGTCTTGGATGAACCATCAAAAACGACGCACAGTTTTGTGGTCAAGCTAGACTGTTTAAATACGGCATGGTGAGGCAGGTAGTAAGTATTTGACGCTCCTGAATTGATAGCGCCATCATCGATAAGCGTCATGTGCCCAAGATCCTTATATTCTTTAATAAAGTCTGCGTAGTCGCGCGCGAGCTTAGCATCTCGCCTAAATCGACGCTCTAAGTTTAAGAATCTTGCTTCAGCATTAGTGTAAGATTCCCCCAAGTGGAGATTATCGGGCTTAAATGGAAGTGAAACCACGAATCTACCCTCGTGGTTGCGCTGGGTAGAGCGCACGAAATGCTCTTCACAGGCTGACTCGTTATCAGGGGTGTTGTCAGGGATAGTTTCTGCTTCCCAAAATCTTTCGAGAGACTGCAGAATTTGACTGTCGTTGTTCCTAGCTAGGAACGAAACAGCACGACCCTCGTTGCGGCAGTGTTTGGGCAAGTTGCCAGCCAAAATGTAGCCTAGCCTTGTTTCCTGAATGATGGGAAAATTAGGGCCGCGTATGTATTTATTAGCTAAGATCAAGTCCAGGTAAAATTGTGCCCCTAAGAGTATGTCGATTTGCGACGATCTTATTAGGTTTGGGGACCTACTTAGAGACACCTCGTCTCTCACATAACTACTGGAGGAAACCTTGTCCTCATACAACACTAGTGGAGTCTTACTCCACTTAAACAACTGGGAAAATTTACCCTTCGCCAACCTAACCTCTCGTCAACCACTATCTTATTACTACTCTCTATTTCCACTAAAACTTCATCGCCACTATTATTATTCACCATGTTACTCTCTAACAACCCATTTTTAATTATCTCACCATTATTCTCACTTACCTTTTCAACTACTACTATATTCTCATCACCACTACTTGTTAACTCATTTTTATAGCTAACACTTACCTCGTTACTTATTTCTTCGTTATTTTTGTTCTCACTACACTCACCTGTAATTGTACCATTTTTTACCACCCCTACACTCTCATCTGTATTGGCACCATTGTCGTCTGTTATTATGTTATCTTCCTTTGCACTTAATTTACCCGTATCTATTCTCCACACTCTCATTTTCTCAACATTTCGTTCTACTTCGTTAAATTTACTTTCAAATATCTCATCGGTTTTATCAAAACGTTTATTAATTTCATTAAAATTGTTTTTTAAATCACTATTTTGCTCTTTTAACTCATTGAAATTACTTTCACATTTTATTTTTTGTTCATGGATCTCACTGCTTACCGTAATTTATTATTTTGTTCTTTCAATTTATTAAACTTACTATTCTGAACATCAAATTTAATATTTTGTTCCTCAAATTTTGTTAATATCCCTTCTTAATTCACTAAAATTGCTATCTTGTTTTTCTAAACTGTTATACATCATATTATACAACCGTTTTAACATATCATCGTCATCAGAATTTCTTATTTTGATTAATTGAAATAGGTGTTGAATGAATTTCAACTTCATTCATTATTTTTGACTCGGTCAAATTACTTTCACTTATTAACATTACATCTGTTTGAATTATTGAGTCGCTTCTATCAGCCGCCTCAGTCGACATACTTTCTTTGCTTTCAAACATCGACTTATTTTCTGCTTCATCGCCGACAATTACGTCAGTCTCATTTATTTTATTCTCTGTATTCTCCATATTTTATGAAATTTTCGTATACTAACAAAAACTGACAATTAATATTATTTTACCACTCACTTAACCTATCATCATTTCATGTACGTAATTTATACGTACTACAACTTAACCTCTAAATCACATCTTACACTCACGAGTAAGCGTGGTCTGTACCGAAATGAATTTGTAAAAACTGTCCAAGTTCGAGGCGCCAATTGTGAAGCTACATTTTTTTTGCAAAATATTAATTAATAAAATATAGCTTTATTTATAAAAAATACACATGTTACAAAATTCTTACCTTTGTTAGGTCCAGGATCGTTCACGCGAACTCGTGACCTATAAGTGTGATTTAGTGTGCGTGTTACTTAATAAATTATTCTCATTGATAGCATTTAACCGATTGATTTATTAACATCATTTCACATGAAAAGTTACTTTTACTCTGCTTTTTTTCTTATACAAAGAACAAGTTTCTTTGTAAACTTATTTTACTAAAAAAATTATCAATTGCTTATCCAAATAACTACATTCTAGGTATTAAAAGGCAATCCAGTGCTTTGCTCTTACACTCTCTCTTCCACACTTTTCCCCCCTCTTTTGATTTAGCGCTTTCTTTGATTTTTTATATATATTTTTTTTTAAATTGTACAGTTACTTCCCTGTTGTCTCCATGAAGAGCCCGTGTTGAAATCAGTCTGGTTTTTGTTCACTTGGTTGTTCCAAAAAATGTTTTCACTGGTTGAATTTTGACCACGTACGATTTGGTAATACTTCACTGTTTGATTATTACTTTACACCATTTTTATTTGTCTTTTGTTCACATTTTTTCAAATTTTATTAAATTTTGGACCACGAGCCTTTTACACTGAACCGGCCGGTTTCGTTAGGTGACACTAAGTGGCTCTTGTCGATTGAAGTTTATTTATTGTTTATAATCACATTTTTTCTTTTTCAACTGGTCGGTCTACATGGTTAAATAGATTTTAGGCGAACCGCGCATTAACGGCTCTGCGCGGTTCCTAAGTTATAAGCCGACTGACGCTTAGTGGCTCGTTTTCAATATGGCCCTCAGCATCCCGAGAGCGGCAACTTGCGTTCTCATTGGACGAGAGCATTTAACGTAGACTCGCAGTCGGCAACCAGGAAAATCGTACGTGATCTTCACTCTGTCACAACGGGCATCCGCGCACTCGGACACATTCCGATGTTCCAGGATTCGGTGTATTATGCTGGGCTTACTGGACAAACCGACAACTGGGTCTTTCAAAAGTACACTCTGCTTATTAAAACTGAAACTCTGTCTGGGCGATTCCCCATTATCACCATTGACACAAGAATAAAATAAGTCCCCTACTTCTGTACCGTTACAATACCCCCCCAATGAGAGGTTTTCTGCCGAAACAGAAAAACTCTCATTGCTAAAATCTAAGAGGACCAGCGAGGATATGGTGGCAACAACCCCCCTTAAATTCTTATTAGATCATGGGTAATTTACCCCCCTAGTTCGGTGACTATGGCGGTACTTGATGACTTTATTGGACTTCTCTGTTCGAGATCCCAACACTCTAAAATCAGACAAGCACTCACCACAGTATCACCAAACACTGTAACATTTCAGATAAATTGTCACTAACTGGTCTTTACACCAGACCAGATCCTCAACTGATTTATCTCCCTCTTAGCCGTACTGGATTGCCTTTAGCAAAGTACTGGTTGCGTATATAAGTGCTTTCTTAATACTAACATATCATTCTTATTTCACCAAACCTAACCTCAAACAAACATTACCAATTTCAAGTTACCATAATCTACAATTTATTAACATTATACTTTTTTTAATTTCAATCATTTATCCAAATAAATCTAAATTCATGACCAAAATTCATATTTTAATTTAATTAAATCATCTCTTTCAATTAATTGCTTTAACTGCATTTTGTACTTATTAACTTCCATTATCTTTGTAACCTCCGAATCACTACTAGTTAAAACAATCTACTACTAACATTTCAAAAATAAATTTTTTTTTTCAAGAATTAAATGAATTTAACTTTCAGAGATATATATATTTTTACAATAATAAAACAAACAAAATTCAACTGAAACTATTGATTACACAAAATATACTATACATACAACACCATGCATCAGCTGATATTCTATCAACAGGTGAACATAACCTTACTCTAAGTACACTGAATACAAATAAACCAAATACACATAATTATCCATAAAATTAGTCATCAAATGTTCTTGTTCAATCAATATGTTCAGAATGTTCATCAATAAATGTTTGGTCACCATTATTGAAAACTAACTGTCCTTTTAACACAAACAATGCATAACCATTATAATAGCAAGTGAGTCACAACAATAAACACCTCTTTACTCAGGGCCAAGCAACTTGATTGCACCGTGATTACGGTTTAGTAATTCCTAACTGACATGTCGGTTATACTTCTCCTACTACGGTACATCATTTTTTTTACCCCTCCTTTAACCCAGTTACAATTAGGTCAATCACCTGCCGGGTGAACCGGTCAAGGCATTTACCTGGTTGCGTAAATATTCTAATATTTACGCCCTTGGCTTGTAACGGCCAGCTCCTTTTCCACACACTCTATTGTTTCCTGATGTTGGACTGTAGTGCCCATTTGCATCCACAAGAACTGAAGTTTATTTAGGGTATAGACGCTGCCTACACCATTCTTGTTTCAGTGTTACAAAACAGTCAGCATTACTGATGTCCGAGGACACCAGTAATTCTACTAAAAATTACTTTTATGCCCTTAACACGGCACTATCACCCCCTTCGATGATAGCCGCTGTTCCATAGTTGTGGTGATTCCCCTAATTTACCCCCCGGTTAATTTCTAAAATCACCAATTTTGAAAATAATAAGCATGGCTAGGATACAATCTGCCTACCCACACTTGTTACCAATAATCCAAATCCACGGTCAGGGTTCGGTGAAGCCGTGACCGCCCGAAAATGGGGAATCACATGTAAAACTACATAATACATGTTTAAAATTCCTACACACTAACATAATAAAGATAATACAACCTAATCATTCTAACGAACCTAAACCTCATTCCATTAAAATAAACATCTCATTTGCATCTGAATAAAATTTACAAACATTTCAACTTTAATTTCAATTGAACCTTTTATTCCTAAATTCTCAAAAAATTGAAATCTATTATCAACATTCATTTTACCTAACATTTAAAATTCAAATTTTACCTAAATTTCACACCTTACCTAAGTTAAATTCTTTCAAACTCATTTAATGTCATTATTGAAACATTTTACTTTACTTCCATTTCGTTATAAAATTCCTGCTTACATGTAGTTAATCATAAACTCAAATGTATAAACATTCATTGCAACAAATATAACGTACATAACCCTATGTACTTTCTGATACATCATAATAACCATATGACTCAACAACTAAACACATTTTACGTTTACGCATTTACTATTTATTATAAAGAATAATTCTCAGAAAATCATTTAAATTCATTACCAACGTTCATTTATACAACATTAATTAATTCATTCATTCATCTCAAATTTTAATTCAATCAGTTATTTTAAACACTAAGTTTTTAATTACCTTACTCCAAAACAATTTTACTTCAGTTAATTGCATTACAAACTTCACACTTGCGCTCGTTATTTATTTAGTCTGATAAAATATTATTATTAATATTATTAAATCCATTCCTATTTCATACATACATTGTTTACCAAAAATACAACATAATCTATTACACAAACACAATTAACCTCACTATAAATTTATCTAAAATTTTTTCGTCATTATTTTGTTGTTTACCATATCTCATTACATAAGTTAGCCAAGTAATTACCATTAACTAAAATAATTAAATGTTCATTCACTATCTCTAACCACCATCATCGAAAATTAGTCTGATTTTCACATAGCAATTTTCATCTTTACTTACACTCATTACATTATTATTATTTATATAATAACTCTTCAATATTTCAAATTGTTCCTTTATAACCACATAATAATCTACTGGACTATCCCACATTATTATCAAATCATATAACCTGTCTACCTCATTAATTCTGGTCTTGTTACCGTCAGTATTATTATCTGCCACCCTTAAGCATTTTAACCTCTCCTTATTTTCAGAATCATCTATTATTAATATCCCACGTCTATGTACAGGTAAGCATTCAATATAACTATCACCATTATCATTATCTTTTGCTCTACCGTTTTCACAACAAGGTAAGTCTACAATATTACTAATTCCCTCTCTCTTTATTTTCTCTAATAGTTCTTCGTAACTTCTAATAACATCTAATAATACCATCTCTCTCTCTCTCTCAACATGAATAATTCTATATCTCTCATTTTATCGAAATCGCTTACCCATCCCCATTTTACTCTCTCCCTCCACACAAAAGGCAACGCAACGTTATCATAACACATCCTGGCTCTTCCAGGGAACTTATGATACACAGGGGACCTACTTAGAGACACCTCGTCTCTCACATAACTACTGGAGGAAACCTTGTCCTCATACAACACTAGTGGAGTCTTTACTCCACTTAAACAACTGGGAAAATTTACCCTTCGCCAACCTAACCTCTCATCAACCACTATCTTATTACTACTCTCTATTTCCACTAAAACTTCATCGCCACTATTATTATTCACCATGTTACTCTCTAACAACCCATTTTTAATTATCTCACCATTATTCTCACTTACCTTTTCAACTACTACTATATTCTCATCACCACTACTTGTTAACTCATTTTTATAGCTAACACTTACCTCGTTACTTATTTCTTCGTTATTTTTGTTCTCACTACACTCACCTGTAATTGTACCATTTTTTACCACCCCTACACTCTCATCTGTATTGGCACCATTGTCGTCTGTTATTATGTTATCTTCCTTTGCACTTAATTTACCCGTATCTATTCTGCACACTCTCATTTTCTCAACATTTCGTTCTACTTCGTTAAATTTACTTTCAAATATCTCATCGGTTTTATCAAAACGTTTATTAATTTCATTAAAATTGTTTTTTAAATCACTATTTTGCTCTTTTAACTCATTGAAATTACTTTCACATTTTATTTTTTGTTCATGGATCTCACTGCTTACCGTAATTTATTATTTTGTTCTTTCAATTTATTAAACTTACTATTCTGAACATCAAATTTAATATTTTGTTCCTAAAATTTTATGTTAATATCCCTTCTTAATTCACTAAAATTGCTATCTTGTTTTTCTAAACTGTTATACATCATATTATACAACCGTTTTAACATATCATCGTCATCAGATTTCTTATTTTGATTAATTGAAATAGGCGTTGAATGAATTTCAACTTCATTCATTATTTTTGACTCGGTCAAATTACTTTCACTTATTAACATTACATCTGTTTGAATTATTGAGTCGCTTCTATCAGCCGCCTCAGTCGACATACTTTCTTTGCTTTCAAACATCGACTTATTTTCTGCTTCATCGCCGACAATTACGCCAGTCTCATTTATTTTATTCTCTGTATTCTCCATATTTTATGAACTTTTCGTATAATAACAAAAACTAACAATTAATATTATTTTACCACTCACTTAAACTATCATCATTTTATGTACGTAATTTATACGTACTACAACTTAACCTCTAAATCACATATTACACTCACGAGTAAGCGTGGTCTGTACCGAAATGAATTTGTAAAAACTGTCCAAGTTCGAGGCGCCAATTGTGAAGCTACATTTTTTTTGCAAAATATTAATTAATAAAATATAGCTTTATTTATAAAAAATACACATGTTACAAAATTCTTACCTTTGTTAGGTCCAGGATCGTTCACGCGAACTCGTGACCTATAAGTGTGTTTTAGTGTGCGTGTTACTTAATAAATTATTCTCATTGATAGCATTTAACCGATTGATTTATTAACATCATTTCACATGAAAAGTTACTTTTACTCTGCTTTTTTTCTTATACAAAGAACAAGTTTCTTTGTAAACTTATTTTACTAAAAAAATTATCAATTGCTTATCCAAATAACTACATTCTAGGTATTAAAAGGCAATCCAGTGCTTTGCTCTTACACTCTCTCTTCCACACTTTTCCCCCCTCTTTTGATTTAGCGCTTTCTTTGATTTTTTATATATATTTTTTTTTAAATTGTACAGTTACTTCCCTGTTGTCTCCATGAAGAGCCCGTGTTGAAATCAGTCTGGTTTTTGTTCACTTGGTTGTTCCAAAAAATGTTTTCACTGGTTGAATTTTGACCACGTACGATTTGGTAATACTTCACTGTTTGATTATTACTTTACACCATTTTTATTTGTCTTTTGTTCACATTTTTTCAAATTTTATTAAATTTTGGCCCGCGAGCCTTTTACACTGAACTGGCCGGTTTCGTTAGGTGACACTAAGTGGCTCTTGTCGATTGAAGTTTATTTATTGTTTATAATCACATTTTTTCTTTTTCAACTGGTCGGTCTACATGGTTAAATAGATTTTAGGCGAACCGCGCATTAACGGCTCTGCGCGGTTTCTAAGTTATAAGCCGACTGACGCTTAGTGGCTCGTTTTCAATATGGCCCTCAGCATCCCGAGAGCGGCAACTTGCGTTCTCATTGGACGAGAGCATTTAACGTAGACTCGCAGTCGGCAACCAGGAAAATCATACGTGATCTTCACTCTGTCAGAACGGGCATCCGCGCACTCGGACACATTCCGATGTTCCAGGATTCGGTGTATGTTGCTGGGCTTACTGGACAAACCGACAACTGGGTCTTTCAAAAGTACACTCTGCTTATTAAAACTGAAACTCTGTCTGGGCGATTCCCCATTATCACCATTGACACAAGAATAAAATACGTCCCCTACTTCTGTACCGTTACAATACCCCCCCCCCCAATGAGAGGTTTTCTGCCGAAACAGAAAAACTCTCATTGCTAAAATCTATGAGGACCAGCGAGGATATGGTGGCAACAACCCCCCTTAAATTCTTATTAGATCATGGGTAATTTACCCCCCTAGTTCGGTGAGTATGGCGGTACTTGATGACTGTATTGGACTTTTTCTCTGTTCAAGATCCCAACACCCTAAAATCAGACAAGCACTCACCACAGTATCACCAAACACTGTAACATTTCAGATAAATTGTCACTAACTGGTCTTTACACCAAACCAGATCCTCAACTGATTTATCTCCCTCTTAGCCGTACTGGATTGCCTTTAGCAAAGTACTGGTTGCGTATATAAGTGCTTTCTTAATACTAACATATCATTCTTATTTCACCAAACCTAACCTCAAACAAACATTACCAATTTCAAGTTACCATAATCTACAATTTATTAACATTATACTTTTTCTTTGAATTCCTCTTAATTAAAAATTTTAACTGTTTATCTGGACTTATCATTTCAAATCATAAAGAAATTATTTAAATTTCAATCATTTATCCAAATAAATCTAAATTCATGACCAAAATTCATATTTTAATTTAATTAAATCATCTCTTTCAATTAATTGCTTTAACTGCATTTTGTACTTATTAACTTCCATTATCTTTGTAACCTCCGAATCACTACTAGTTAAAACAATCTACTACTAACATTTCAAAAATAAATTTTTTTTTTCAAGAATTAAATGAATTTAACTTTCAGAGATATATATATTTTTACAACTAATAAAACAAACAAAATTCAACTGAAACTATTAATTGATTACACAAAATATACTATACATACAACACCATGCATCAGCTGATATTCTATCAACAGGTGAACATAACCTTACTCTAAGTACACTGAATACAAATAAACCAAATACACATAATTATCCATAAAATTAGTCATCAAATGTTCTTGTTCAATCAATATGTTCAGAATGTTCATCAATAAATGTTTGGTCACCATTATTGAAAACTAACTGTCCTTTTAACACAAACAATGCATAACCATTATAATAGCAAGTGAGTCACAACAATAAACACCTCTTTACTCAGGGCCAAGCAACTTGATTGCACCGTGATTACGGTTTAGTAATTCCTAACTGACATGTCGGTTATACTTCTCCTACTACGGTACATCATTTTTTTTTACCCCCCTTTAACCCAGTTACAATTAGGTCAATCACCTGCCGGGTGAACCGGTCTAGGCATTTACCTGGTTGTGTAAATATTCTAATATTTACGCCCTTGGCTTGTAACGGCCAGCTCCTTTTCCACACACTCTATTGTTTCCTGATGTTGGACTGTAGTGCCCATTTGCATCCACAAGAACTGAAGTTTATTTAGGGTATAGACGCTGCCTACACCGTTCTTGTTTCAGTGTTACAAAACAGTCAGCATTACTGATGTCCGAGGACACCAGTAATTCTACTAAAAATTACTTATATGCCCTTAACACGGCACTATCACCCCCTTCGATGATAGCCACTGTTCTATAGTTGTGGTGATTCCCCTAATTTACCCCCCGGTTAATTTCTAAAATCACCAATTTTGAAAATAATAAGCATGGCTAGGATACAATCTGCCTACCCACACTTGTTACCAATAATCCAAATCCACGGTCAGGGTTCGGTGAAGCCGTGACCGCCAGAAAATGGGGAATCACATGTAAAACTACATAATACATGTTTAAAATTCCTACACACTAACATAATAAACATAATACAACCTAATCATTCTAACGAACCTAAACCTCATTCCATTAAAATAAACATCTCATTTGCATCTGAATAAAATTTACAAACATTTCAACTTTAATTTCAATTGAACCTTTTATTCCTAAATTCTCCAAAAATTGAAATCTATTATCAACATTCATTTTACCTAACATTTAAAATTCAAATTTTACCTAAATTTCACACCTTACCTAAGTTAAATTCTTTCAAACTCATTTAATGTCATTATTGAAACATTTTACTTTACTTCCATTTCGTTATAAAATTCCTGCTTACATGTAGTTAATCATAAACTCAAATGTATAAACATTCATTGCAACAAATATAACGTACATAACCCTATGTACTTTCTGATACATCATAATAACCATATGACTCAACAACTAAACCCATTTTACGTTTACGCATTTACTATTTATTATAAAGAATAATTCTCAGAAAATCATTTAAATTCATTACCAACGTTCATTTATACAACATTAATTAATTAATTCATTCATCTCAAATTTTAATTCAATCAGTTATTTTAAACACTAAGTTTTTAATTACCTTACTCCAAAACAATTTTACTTCAGTTAATTGCATTACAAACTTCACACTTGCGCTCGTTATTTATTTAGTCTGATAAAATATTATTATTAATATTATTAAATCCATTCCTATTTCATACATACATTGTTTACCAAAAATACAACATAATCTATTACACAAACACAATTAACCTCACTATAAATTTATCTAAAATTTTTTCGTCATTATTTTGTTGTTTACCATATCTCATTACATAAGTTAGCCAAGTAATTACCATTAACTAAAATAATTAAATGTTCATTCACTATCTCTAACCACCATCATCGAAAATTAGTCTGATTTTCACATAGCAATTTTCATCTTTACTTACACTCATTACATTATTATTATTTATATAATAACTCTTCAATATTTCAAATTGTTCCTTTATAACCACATAATAATCTACTGGACTATCCCACATTATTATCAAATCATATAACCTGTCTACCTCATTAATTCTGGTCTTGTTACCGTCAGTATTATTATCTGCCACCCTTAAGCATTTTAACCTCTCCTTATTTTCAGAATCATCTATTATTAATATCCCACGTCTATGTACAGGTAAGCATTCAATATAACTATCACCATTATCATTATCTTTTGCTCTACCGTTTTCACAACAAGGTAAGTCTACAATATTACTAATTCCCTCTCTCTTTATTTTCTCTAATAGTTCTTCGTAACTTCTAATAACATCTAATAATACCATCTCTCTCTCTCTCTCAACATGAATAATTCTATATCTCTCATTTTATCGAAATCGCTTACCCATCCCCATTTTACTCTCTCCCTCCACACAAAAGGCAACGCAACGTTATCATAACACATCCTGGCTCTTCCAGGGAACTTATGATACACAGGGGACCTACTTAGAGACACCTCGTCTCTCACATAACTACTGGAGGAAACCTTGTCCTCATACAACACTAGTGGAGTCTTTACTCCACTTAAGCAACTGGGAAAATTTACCCTTCGCCAACCTAACCTCTCATCAACCACTATCTTATTACTACTCTCTATTTCCACTAAAACTTCATCGCCACTATTATTATTCACCATGTTACTCTCTAACAACCCATTTTTAATTATCTCACCATTATTCTCACTTACCTTTTCAACTACTACTATATTCTCATCACCACTACTTGTTAACTCATTTTTATAGCTAACACTTACCTCGTTACTTATTTCTTCGTTATTTTTGTTCTCACTACACTCACCTGTAATTGTACCATTTTTTACCACCCCTACACTCTCATCTGTATTGGCACCATTGTCGTCTGTTATTATGTTATCTTCCTTTGCACTTAATTTACCCGTATCTATTCTCCACACTCTCATTTTCTCAACATTTCGTTCTACTTCGTTAAATTTACTTTCAAATATCTCATCGGTTTTATCAAAACGTTTATTAATTTCATTAAAATTGTTTTTTAAATCACTATTTTGCTCTTTTAACTCATTGAAATTACTTTCACATTTTATTTTTTGTTCATGGATCTCACTGCTTACCGTAATTTATTATTTTGTTCTTTCAATTTATTAAACTTACTATTCTGAACATCAAATTTAATATTTTGTTCCTAAAATTTTATGTTAATATCCCTTCTTAATTCACTAAAATTGCTATCTTGTTTTTCTAAACTGTTATACATCATATTATACAACCGTTTTAACATATCATCGTCATCAGATTTCTTATTTTGATTAATTGAAATAGGCGTTGAATGAATTTAACTTCATTCATTATTTTTGACTCGGTCAAATTACTTTCACTTATTAACATTACATCTGTTTGAATTATTGAGTCGCTTCTATCAGCCGCCTCAGTCGACATACTTTCTTTGCTTTCAAACATCGACTTATTTTCTGCTTCATCGCCGACAATTACGTAAGTCTCATTTATTTTATTCTCTGTATTCCCCATATTTTATGAAATTTTCGTATACTAACAAAAACTAACAATTAATATTATTTTACCACTCACTTAACCTATCATCATTTTATGTACGTAATTTATACGTACTACAACTTAACCTCTAAATCACATCTTACACTCACGAGTAAGCGTGGTCTGTACCAAAATGAATTTGTAAAAACTGTCTAAGTTCGAGGCGCCAATTGTGAAGCTACATTTTTTTGCAAAATAATAATTAATAAAATATAGCTTTATTTATAAAAAATACACATGTTACAAAATTCTTACCTTTGTTAGGTCCAGGATCGTTCACGCGAACTCGTGACCTATAAGTGTGATTTAGTGTGCGTGTTACTTAATAAATTATTCTCATTGATATCATTTAACCGATTGATTTATTAACATCATTTCACATGAAAAGTTACTTTTACTCTGCTTTTTTTCTTATACAAAGAACAAGTTTCTTTGTAAACTTATTTTACTAAAAAAATTATCAATTGCTTATCCAAATAACTACATTCTAGGTATTAAAAGGCAATCCAGTACTTTGCTCGTACACTCTCTCTTTCACACTTTTCCCCCCTCTTTTGATTTAGCGCTTTCTTTGATTTTTTTATATATTTTTTTTTTTAAATTGTACAGTTACTTCCCTGTTGTCTCCATGAAGAGCCCGTGTTGAAATCAGTCTGGTTTTTGTTCACTTGGTTGTTCCAAAAAATGTTTTCACTGGTTGAATTTTGACCACGTACGATTTGGTAATACTTCACTGTTTGATTATTACTTTACACCATTTTTATTTGTCTTTTGTTCACATTTTTTTCAAATTTTATTAAATTTTGGCCCGCGAGCCTTTTACACTGAACCGGCCGGTTTCGTTAGGTGACACTAAGTGGCTCTTGTCGATTGAAGTTTATTTATTGTTTATAATCACATTTTTTCTTTTTCAACTGGTCGGTCTACATGGTTAAATAGATTTTATGCGAACCGCGCATTAACGGCTCTGCGCGGTTCCTAAGTTATAAGCCGACTGACGCTTAGTGGCTCGTTTTCAATATGGCCCTCAGCATCCCGAGAGCGGCAACTTGCGTTCTCATTGGACGAGAGCATTTAACGTAGACTCGCAGTCGGCAACCAGGAAAATCGTACGTGATCTTCACTCTGTCAGAACGGGCATCCGCGCACTCGGACACATTCCGATGTTCCAGGATTCGGTGTATGTTGCTGGGCTTACTGGACAAACCGACAACTGGGTCTTTCAAAAGTACACTCTGCTTATTAAAACTGAAACTCTGTCTGGGCGATTCCCCATTATCACCATTGACACAAGAATAAAATACGTCCCCTACTTCTGTACCGTTACAATACCCCCCCCAATGAGAGGTTTTCTGCCGAAACAGAAAAACTCTCATTGCTAAAATCTAAGAGGACCAGCGAGGATATGGTGGCAACAACCCCCCTTAAATTCTTATTAGATCATGGGTAATTTACCCCCCTAGTTCGGTGACTATGGCGGTACTTGATGACTTTATTGGACTTCTCTGTTCGAGATCCCAACACCCTAAAATCAGACAAGCACTCACCACAGTATCACCAAACACTGTAACATTTCAGATAAATTGTCACTAACTGGTCTTTACACCAAACCAGATCCTCAACTGATTTATCTCCCTCTTAGCCGTACTGGATTGCCTTTAGCAAAGTACTGGTTGCGTATATAAGTGCTTTCTTAATACTAACATATCATTCTTATTTCACCAAACCTAACCTCAAACAAACATTACCAATTTCAAGTTACCATAATCTACAATTTATTAACATTATACTTTTTCTTTGAATTCCTCTTAATTAAAAATTTTAACTGTTTATCTGGACTTATCATTTCAAATCATAAAGAAATTATTTAAATTTCAATCATTTATCCAAATAAATCTAAATTCATGACCAAAATTCATATTTTAATTTAATTAAATCATCTCTTTCAATTAATTGCTTTAACTGCATTTTGTACTTATTAACTTCCATTATCTTTGTAACCTCCGAATCACTACTAGTTAAAACAATCTACTACTAACATTTCAAAAATAAATTTTTTTTTTCAAGAATTAAATGAATTTAACTTTCAGAGATATATATATTTTTACAACTAATAAAACAAACAAAATTCAACTGAAACTATTAATTGATTACACAAAATATACTATACATACAACACCATGCATCAGCTGATATTCTATCAACAGGTGAACATAACCTTACTCTAAGTACACTGAATACAAATAAACCAAATACACATAATTATCCATAAAATTAGTCATCAAATGTTCTTGTTCAATCAATATGTTCAGAATGTTCATCAATAAATGTTTGGTCACCATTATTGAAAACTAACTGTCCTTTTAACACAAACAATGCATAACCATTATAATAGCAAGTGAGTCACAACAATAAACACCTCTTTACTCAGGGCCAAGCAACTTGATTGCACCGTGATTACGGTTTAGTAATTCCTAACTGATATGTCGGTTATACTTCTCCTACTACGGTACATCATTTTTTTTTACCCCCCTTTAACCCAGTTACAATTAGGTCAATCACCTGCCGGGTGAACCGGTCTAGGCATTTACCTGGTTGTGTAAATATTCTAATATTTACGCCCTTGGCTTGTAACGGCCAGCTCCTTTTCCACACACTCTATTGTTTCCTGATGTTGGACTGTAGTGCCCATTTGCATCCACAAGAACTGAAGTTTATTTAGGGTATAGACGCTGCCTACACCGTTCTTGTTTCAGTGTTACAAAACAGTCAGCATTACTGATGTCCGAGGACACCAGTAATTCTACTAAAAATTACTTATATGCCCTTAACACGGCACTATCACCCCCTTCGATGATAGCCACTGTTCTATAGTTGTGGTGATTCCCCTAATTTACCCCCCGGTTAATTTCTAAAATCACCAATTTTGAAAATAATAAGCATGGCTAGGATACAATCTGCCTACCCACACTTGTTACCAATAATCCAAATCCACGGTCAGGGTTCGGTGAAGCCGTGACCGCCAGAAAATGGGGAATCACATGTAAAACTACATAATACATGTTTAAAATTCCTACACACTAACATAATAAACATAATACAACCTAATCATTCTAACGAACCTAAACCTCATTCCATTAAAATAAACATCTCATTTGCATCTGAATAAAATTTACAAACATTTCAACTTTAATTTCAATTGAACCTTTTATTCCTAAATTCTCCAAAAATTGAAATCTATTATCAACATTCATTTTACCTAACATTTAAAATTCAAATTTTACCTAAATTTCACACCTTACCTAAGTTAAATTCTTTCAAACTCATTTAATGTCATTATTGAAACATTTTACTTTACTTCCATTTCGTTATAAAATTCCTGCTTACATGTAGTTAATCATAAACTCAAATGTATAAACATTCATTGCAACAAATATAACGTACATAACCCTATGTACTTTCTGATACATCATAATAACCATATGACTCAACAACTAAACACATTTTACGTTTACGCATTTACTATTTATTATAAAGAATAATTCTCAGAAAATCATTAAAATTCATTACCAACGTTCATTTATACAACATTAATTAATTAATTCATTCATCTCAAATTTTAATTCAATCAGTTATTTTAAACACTAAGTTTTTAATTACCTTACTCCAAAACAATTTTACTTCAGTTAATTGCATTACAAACTTCACACTTGCGCTCGTTATTTATTTAGTCTGATAAAATATTATTATTAATATTATTAAATCCATTCCTATTTCATACATACATTGTTTACCAAAAATACAACATAATCTATTACACAAACACAATTAACCTCACTATAAATTTATCTAAAATTTTTTCGTCATTATTTTGTTGTTTACCATATCTCATTACATAAGTTAGCCAAGTAATTACCATTAACTAAAATAATTAAATGTTCATTCACTATCTCTTACCACCATCATCGAAAATTAGTCTGATTTTCACATAGCAATTTTCATCTTTACTTACACTCATTACATTATTATTATTTATATAATAACTCTTCAATATTTCAAATTGTTCCTTTATAACCACATAATAATCTACTGGACTATCCCACATTATTATCAAATCATATAACCTGTCTACCTCATTAATTCTGGTCTTGTTACCGTCAGTATTATTATCTGCCACCCTTAAGCATTTTAACCTCTCCTTATTTTCAGAATCATCTATTATTAATATCCCACGTCTATGTACAGGTAAGCATTCAATATAACTATCACCATTATCATTATCTTTTGCTCTACCGTTTTCACAACAAGGTAAGTCTACAATATTACTAATTCCCTCTCTCTTTATTTTCTCTAATAGTTCTTCGTAACTTCTAATAACATCTAATAATACCATCTCTCTCTCTCTCTCAACATGAATAATTCTATATCTCTCATTTTATCGAAATCGCTTACCCATCCCCATTTTACTCTCTCCCTCCACACAAAAGGCAACGCAACGTTATCATAACACATCCTGGCTCTTCCAGGGAACTTATGATACACAGGGGACCTACTTAGAGACACCTCGTCTCTCACATAACTACTGGAGGAAACCTTGTCCTCATACAACACTAGTGGAGTCTTTACTCCACTTAAACAACTGGGAAAATTTACCCTTCGCCAACCTAACCTCTCATCAACCACTATCTTATTACTACTCTCTATTTCCACTAAAACTTCATCGCCACTATTATTATTCACCATGTTACTCTCTAACAACCCATTTTTAATTATCTCACCATTATTCTCACTTACCTTTTCAACTACTACTATATTCTCATCACCACTACTTGTTAACTCATTTTTATAGCTAACACTTACCTCGTTACTTATTTCTTCGTTATTTTTGTTCTCACTACACTCACCTGTAATTGTACCATTTTTTACCACCCCTACACTCTCATCTGTATTGGCACCATTGTCGTCTGTTATTATGTTATCTTCCTTTGCACTTAATTTACCCGTATCTATTCTCCACACTCTCATTTTCTCAACATTTCGTTCTACTTCGTTAAATTTACTTTCAAATATCTCATCGGTTTTATCAAAACGTTTATTAATTTCATTAAAATTGTTTTTTAAATCACTATTTTGCTCTTTTAACTCATTGAAATTACTTTCACATTTTATTTTTTGTTCATGGATCTCACTGCTTACCGTAATTTATTATTTTGTTCTTTCAATTTATTAAACTTACTATTCTGAACATCAAATTTAATATTTTGTTCCTAAAATTTTATGTTAATATCCCTTCTTAATTCACTAAAATTGCTATCTTGTTTTTCTAAACTGTTATACATCATATTATACAACCGTTTTAACATATCATCGTCATCAGATTTCTTATTTTGATTAATTGAAATAGGCGTTGAATGAATTTAACTTCATTCATTATTTTTGACTCGGTCAAATTACTTTCACTTATTAACATTACATCTGTTTGAATTATTGAGTCGCTTCTATCAGCCGCCTCAGTCGACATACTTTCTTTGCTTTCAAACATCGACTTATTTTCTGCTTCATCGCCGACAATTACGTAAGTCTCATTTATTTTATTCTCTGTATTCCCCATATTTTATGAAATTTTCGTATACTAACAAAAACTAACAATTAATATTATTTTACCACTCACTTAACCTATCATCATTTTATGTACGTAATTTATACGTACTACAACTTAACCTCTAAATCACATCTTACACTCACGAGTAAGCGTGGTCTGTACCAAAATGAATTTGTAAAAACTGTCTAAGTTCGAGGCGCCAATTGTGAAGCTACATTTTTTTGCAAAATAATAATTAATAAAATATAGCTTTATTTATAAAAAATACACATGTTACAAAATTCTTACCTTTGTTAGGTCCAGGATCGTTCACGCGAACTCGTGACCTATAAGTGTGATTTAGTGTGCGTGTTACTTAATAAATTATTCTCATTGATATCATTTAACCGATTGATTTATTAACATCATTTCACATGAAAAGTTACTTTTACTCTGCTTTTTTTCTTATACAAAGAACAAGTTTCTTTGTAAACTTATTTTACTAAAAAAATTATCAATTGCTTATCCAAATAACTACATTCTAGGTATTAAAAGGCAATCCAGTACTTTGCTCGTACACTCTCTCTTTCACACTTTTCCCCCCTCTTTTGATTTAGCGCTTTCTTTGATTTTTTTATATATATTTTTTTTTAAATTGTACAGTTACTTCCCTGTTGTCTCCATGAAGAGCCCGTGTTGAAATCAGTCTGGTTTTTGTTCACTTGGTTGTTCCAAAAAATGTTTTCACTGGTTGAATTTTGACCACGTACGATTTGGTAATACTTCACTGTTTGATTATTACTTTACACCATTTTTATTTGTCTTTTGTTCACATTTTTTTCAAATTTTATTAAATTTTGGCCCGCGAGCCTTTTACACTGAACCGGCCGGTTTCGTTAGGTGACACTAAGTGGCTCTTGTCGATTGAAGTTTATTTATTGTTTATAATCACATTTTTTCTTTTTCAACTGGTCGGTCTACATGGTTAAATAGATTTTATGCGAACCGCGCATTAACGGCTCTGCGCGGTTCCTAAGTTATAAGCCGACTGACGCTTAGTGGCTCGTTTTCAATATGGCCCTCAGCATCCCGAGAGCGGCAACTTGCGTTCTCATTGGACGAGAGCATTTAACGTAGACTCGCAGTCGGCAACCAGGAAAATCGTACGTGATCTTCACTCTGTCAGAACGGGCATCCGCGCACTCGGACACATTCCGATGTTCCAGGATTCGGTGTATGTTGCTGGGCTTACTGGACAAACCGACAACTGGGTCTTTCAAAAGTACACTCTGCTTATTAAAACTGAAACTCTGTCTGGGCGATTCCCCATTATCACCATTGACACAAGAATAAAATACGTCCCCTACTTCTGTACCGTTACAATACCCCCCCCCAATGAGAGGTTTTCTGCCGAAACAGAAAAACTCTCATTGCTAAAATCTAAGAGGACCAGCGAGGATATGGTGGCAACAACCCCCCTTAAATTCTTATTAGATCATGGGTAATTTACCCCCCTAGTTCGGTGACTATGGCGGTACTTGATGACTTTATTGGACTTCTCTGTTCGAGATCCCAACACCCTAAAATCAGACAAGCACTCACCACAGTATCACCAAACACTGTAACATTTCAGATAAATTGTCACTAACTGGTCTTTACACCAAACCAGATCCTCAACTGATTTATCTCCCTCTTAGCCGTACTGGATTGCCTTTAGCAAAGTACTGGTTGCGTATATAAGTGCTTTCTTAATACTAACATATCATTCTTATTTCACCAAACCTAACCTCAAACAAACATTACCAATTTCAAGTTACCATAATCTACAATTTATTAACATTATACTTTTTCTTTGAATTCCTCTTAATTAAAAATTTTAACTGTTTATCTGGACTTATCATTTCAAATCATAAAGAAATTATTTAAATTTCAATCATTTATCCAAATAAATCTAAATTCATGACCAAAATTCATATTTTAATTTAATTAAATCATCTCTTTCAATTAATTGCTTTAACTGCATTTTGTACTTATTAACTTCCATTATCTTTGTAACCTCCGAATCACTACTAGTTAAAACAATCTACTACTAACATTTCAAAAATAAATTTTTTTTTTCAAGAATTAAATGAATTTAACTTTCAGAGATATATATATTTTTACAACTAATAAAACAAACAAAATTCAACTGAAACTATTAATTGATTACACAAAATATACTATACATACAACACCATGCATCAGCTGATATTCTATCAACAGGTGAACATAACCTTACTCTAAGTACACTGAATACAAATAAACCAAATACACATAATTATCCATAAAATTAGTCATCAAATGTTCTTGTTCAATCAATATGTTCAGAATGTTCATCAATAAATGTTTGGTCACCATTATTGAAAACTAACTGTCCTTTTAACACAAACAATGCATAACCATTATAATAGCAAGTGAGTCACAACAATAAACACCTCTTTACTCAGGGCCAAGCAACTTGATTGCACCGTGATTACGGTTTAGTAATTCCTAACTGACATGTCGGTTATACTTCTCCTACTACGGTACATCATTTTTTTTTACCCCCCTTTAACCCAGTTACAATTAGGTCAATCACCTGCCGGGTGAACCGGTCTAGGCATTTACCTGGTTGTGTAAATATTCTAATATTTACGCCCTTGGCTTGTAACGGCCAGCTCCTTTTCCACACACTCTATTGTTTCCTGATGTTGGACTGTAGTGCCCATTTGCATCCACAAGAACTGAAGTTTATTTAGGGTATAGACGCTGCCTACACCGTTCTTGTTTCAGTGTTACAAAACAGTCAGCATTACTGATGTCCGAGGACACCAGTAATTCTACTAAAAATTACTTATATGCCCTTAACACGGCACTATCACCCCCTTCGATGATAGCCACTGTTCTATAGTTGTGGTGATTCCCCTAATTTACCCCCCGGTTAATTTCTAAAATCACCAATTTTGAAAATAATAAGCATGGCTAGGATACAATCTGCCTACCCACACTTGTTACCAATAATCCAAATCCACGGTCAGGGTTCGGTGAAGCCGTGACCGCCAGAAAATGGGGAATCACATGTAAAACTACATAATACATGTTTAAAATTCCTACACACTAACATAATAAACATAATACAACCTAATCATTCTAACAAACCTAAACCTCATTCCATTAAAATAAACATCTCATTTGCATCTGAATAAAATTTACAAACATTTCAACTTTAATTTCAATTGAACCTTTTATTCCTAAATTCTCCAAAAATTGAAATCTATTATCAACATTCATTTTACCTAACATTTAAAATTCAAATTTTACCTAAATTTCACACCTTACCTAAGTTAAATTCTTTCAAACTCATTTAATGTCATTATTGAAACATTTTACTTTACTTCCATTTCGTTATAAAATTCCTGCTTACATGTAGTTAATCATAAACTCAAATGTATAAACATTCATTGCAACAAATATAACGTACATAACCCTATGTACTTTCTGATACATCATAATAACCATATGACTCAACAACTAAACACATTTTACGTTTACGCATTTACTATTTATTATAAAGAATAATTCTCAGAAAATCATTTAAATTCATTACCAACGTTCATTTATACAACATTAATTAATTAATTCATTCATCTCAAATTTTAATTCAATCAGTTATTTTAAACACTAAGTTTTTAATTACCTTACTCCAAAACAATTTTACTTCAGTTAATTGCATTACAAACTTCACACTTGCGCTCGTTATTTATTTAGTCTGATAAAATATTATTATTAATATTATTAAATCCATTCCTATTTCATACATACATTGTTTACCAAAAATACAACATAATCTATTACACAAACACAATTAACCTCACTATAAATTTATCTAAAATTTTTTCGTCATTATTTTGTTGTTTACCATATCTCATTACATAAGTTAGCCAAGTAATTACCATTAACTAAAATAATTAAATGTTCATTCACTATCTCTAACCACCATCATCGAAAATTAGTCTGATTTTCACATAGCAATTTTCATCTTTACTTACACTCATTACATTATTATTATTTATATAATAACTCTTCAATATTTCAAATTGTTCCTTTATAACCACATAATAATCTACTGGACTATCCCACATTATTATCAAATCATATAACCTGTCTACCTCATTAATTCTGGTCTTGTTACCGTCAGTATTATTATCTGCCACCCTTAAGCATTTTAACCTCTCCTTATTTTCAGAATCATCTATTATTAATATCCCACGTCTATGTACAGGTAAGCATTCAATATAACTATCACCATTATCATTATCTTTTGCTCTACCGTTTTCACAACAAGGTAAGTCTACAATATTACTAATTCCCTCTCTCTTTATTTTCTCTAATAGTTCTTCGTAACTTCTAATAACATCTAATAATACCATCTCTCTCTCTCTCTCAACATGAATAATTCTATATCTCTCATTTTATCGAAATCGCTTACCCATCCCCATTTTACTCTCTCCCTCCACACAAAAGGCAACGCAACGTTATCATAACACATCCTGGCTCTTCCAGGGAACTTATGATACACAGGGGACCTACTTAGAGACACCTCGTCTCTCACATAACTACTGGAGGAAACCTTGTCCTCATACAACACTAGTGGAGTCTTTACTCCACTTAAGCAACTGGGAAAATTTACCCTTCGCCAACCTAACCTCTCATCAACCACTATCTTATTACTACTCTCTATTTCCACTAAAACTTCATCGCCACTATTATTATTCACCATGTTACTCTCTAACAACCCATTTTTAATTATCTCACCATTATTCTCACTTACCTTTTCAACTACTACTATATTCTCATCACCACTACTTGTTAACTCATTTTTATAGCTAACACTTACCTCGTTACTTATTTCTTCGTTATTTTTGTTCTCACTACACTCACCTGTAATTGTACCATTTTTTACCACCCCTACACTCTCATCTGTATTGGCACCATTGTCGTCTGTTATTATGTTATCTTCCTTTGCACTTAATTTACCCGTATCTATTCTCCACACTCTCATTTTCTCAACATTTCGTTCTACTTCGTTAAATTTACTTTCAAATATCTCATCGGTTTTATCAAAACGTTTATTAATTTCATTAAAATTGTTTTTTAAATCACTATTTTGCTCTTTTAACTCATTGAAATTACTTTCACATTTTATTTTTTGTTCATGGATCTCACTGCTTACCGTAATTTATTATTTTGTTCTTTCAATTTATTAAACTTACTATTCTGAACATCAAATTTAATATTTTGTTCCTAAAATTTTATGTTAATATCCCTTCTTAATTCACTAAAATTGCTATCTTGTTTTTCTAAACTGTTATACATCATATTATACAACCGTTTTAACATATCATCGTCATCAGATTTCTTATTTTGATTAATTGAAATAGGCGTTGAATGAATTTAACTTCATTCATTATTTTTGACTCGGTCAAATTACTTTCACTTATTAACATTACATCTGTTTGAATTATTGAGTCGCTTCTATCAGCCGCCTCAGTCGACATACTTTCTTTGCTTTCAAACATCGACTTATTTTCTGCTTCATCGCCGACAATTACGTAAGTCTCATTTATTTTATTCTCTGTATTCCCCACATTTTATGAAATTTTCGTATACTAACAAAAACTAACAATTAATATTATTTTACCACTCACTTAACCTATCATCATTTTATGTACGTAATTTATACGTACTACAACTTAACCTCTAAATCACATCTTACACTCACGAGTAAGCGTGGTCTGTACCAAAATGAATTTGTAAAAACTGTCTAAGTTCGAGGCGCCAATTGTGAAGCTACATTTTTTTGCAAAATAATAATTAATAAAATATAGCTTTATTTATAAAAAATACACATGTTACAAAATTCTTACCTTTGTTAGGTCCAGGATCGTTCACGCGAACTCGTGACCTATAAGTGTGATTTAGTGTGCGTGTTACTTAATAAATTATTCTCATTGATATCATTTAACCGATTGATTTATTAACATCATTTCACATGAAAAGTTACTTTTACTCTGCTTTTTTTCTTATACAAAGAACAAGTTTCTTTGTAAACTTATTTTACTAAAAAAATTATCAATTGCTTATCCAAATAACTACATTCTAGGTATTAAAAGGCAATCCAGTACTTTGCTCGTACACTCTCTCTTTCACACTTTTCCCCCCTCTTTTGATTTAGCGCTTTCTTTGATTTTTTTATATATATTTTTTTTTAAATTGTACAGTTACTTCCCTGTTGTCTCCATGAAGAGCCCGTGTTGAAATCAGTCTGGTTTTTGTTCACTTGGTTGTTCCAAAAAATGTTTTCACTGGTTGAATTTTGACCACGTACGATTTGGTAATACTTCACTGTTTGATTATTACTTTACACCATTTTTATTTGTCTTTTGTTCACATTTTTTTCAAATTTTATTAAATTTTGGCCCGCGAGCCTTTTACACTGAACCGGCCGGTTTCGTTAGGTGACACTAAGTGGCTCTTGTCGATTGAAGTTTATTTATTGTTTATAATCACATTTTTTCTTTTTCAACTGGTCGGTCTACATGGTTAAATAGATTTTATGCGAACCGCGCATTAACGGCTCTGCGCGGTTCCTAAGTTATAAGCCGACTGACGCTTAGTGGCTCGTTTTCAATATGGCCCTCAGCATCCCGAGAGCGGCAACTTGCGTTCTCATTGGACGAGAGCATTTAACGTAGACTCGCAGTCGGCAACCAGGAAAATCGTACGTGATCTTCACTCTGTCAGAACGGGCATCCGCGCACTCGGACACATTCCGATGTTCCAGGATTCGGTGTATGTTGCTGGGCTTACTGGACAAACCGACAACTGGGTCTTTCAAAAGTACACTCTGCTTATTAAAACTGAAACTCTGTCTGGGCGATTCCCCATTATCACCATTGACACAAGAATAAAATACGTCCCCTACTTCTGTACCGTTACAATACCCCCCCCCCAATGAGAGGTTTTCTGCCGAAACAGAAAAACTCTCATTGCTAAAATCTAAGAGGACCAGCGAGGATATGGTGGCAACAACCCCCCTTAAATTCTTATTAGATCATGGGTAATTTACCCCCCTAGTTCGGTGACTATGGCGGTACTTGATGACTTTATTGGACTTCTCTGTTCGAGATCCCAACACCCTAAAATCAGACAAGCACTCACCACAGTATCACCAAACACTGTAACATTTCAGATAAATTGTCACTAACTGGTCTTTACACCAAACCAGATCCTCAACTGATTTATCTCCCTCTTAGCCATACTGGATTGCCTTAGCAAAGTACTGGTTGCGTATATAAGTGCTTTCTTAATACTAACATATCATTCTTATTTCACCAAACCTAACCTCAAACAAACATTACCAATTTCAAGTTACCATAATCTAAAATTTATTAACATTATAATTTTTCTCTTGAATTCCTCTTAATTAAAAATTTTAACTGTTTATCTGGACTTATCATTTCAAATCATAAAGAAATTATTTAAATTTCAATCATTTATCCAAATAAATCTAAATTCATGACCAAAATTCATATTTTAATTTAATTAAATCATCTCTTTCAATTAATTGCTTTAACTGCATTTTGTACTTATTAACTTCCATTATCTTTGTAACCTCCGAATCACTACTAGTTAAAACAATCTACTACTAACATTTCAAAAATAAATTTTTTTTTTCAAGAATTAAATGAATTTAACTTTCAGAGATATATATATTTTTACAACTAATAAAACAAACAAAATTCAACTGAAACTATTAATTGATTACACAAAATATACTATACATACAACACCATGCATCAGCTGATATTCTATCAACAGGTGAACATAACCTTACTCTAAGTACACTGAATACAAATAAACCAAATACACATAATTATCCATAAAATTAGTCATCAAATGTTCTTGTTCAATCAATATGTTCAGAATGTTCATCAATAAATGTTTGGTCACCATTATTGAAAACTAACTGTCCTTTTAACACAAACAATGCATAACCATTATAATAGCAAGTGAGTCACAACAATAAACACCTCTTTACTCAGGGCCAAGCAACTTGATTGCACCGTGATTACGGTTTAGTAATTCCTAACTGACATGTCGGTTATACTTCTCCTACTACGGTACATCATTTTTTTTTACCCCCCTTTAACCCAGTTACAATTAGGTCAATCACCTGCCGGGTGAACCGGTCTAGGCATTTACCTGGTTGCGTAAATATTCTAATATTTACGCCCTTGGCTTGTAACGGCCAGCTCCTTTTCCACACACTCTATTGTTTCCTGATGTTGGACTGTAGTGCCCATTTGCATCCACAAGAACTGAAGTTTATTTAGGGTATAGACGCTGCCTACACCGTTCTTGTTTCAGTGTTACAAAACAGTCAGCATTACTGATGTCCGAGGACACCAGTAATTCTACTAAAAATTACTTATATGCCCTTAACACGGCACTATCACCCCCTTCGATGATAGCCGCTGTTCTATAGTTGTGGTGATTCCCCTAATTTACCCCCCGGTTAATTTCTAAAATCACCAATTTTGAAAATAATAAGCATGGCTAGGATACAATCTGCCTACCCACACTTGTTACCAATAATCCAAATCCACGGTCAGGGTTCGGTGAAGCCGTGACCGCCAGAAAATGGGGAATCACATGTAAAACTACATAATACATGTTAAAAATTCCTACACACTAACATAATAAACATAATACAACCTAATCATTCTAACGAACCTAAACCTCATTCCATTAAAATAAACATCTCATTTGCATCTGAATAAAATTTACAAACATTTCAACTTTAATTTCAATTGAACCTTTTATTCCTAAATTCTCCAAAAATTGAAATCTATTATCAACATTCATTTTACCTAACATTTAAAATTCAAATTTTACCTAAATTTCACACCTTACCTAAGTTAAATTCTTTCAAACTCATTTAATGTCATTATTGAAACATTTTACTTTACTTCCATTTCGTTATAAAATTCCTGCTTACATGTAGTTAATCATAAACTCAAATCTATAAACATTCATTGCAACAAATATAACGTACATAACCCTATGTACTTTCTGATACATCATAATAACCATATGACTCAACAACTAAACACATTTTACGTTTACGCATTTACTATTTATTATAAAGAATAATTCTCAGAAAATCATTTAAATTCATTACCAACGTTCATTTATACAACATTAATTAATTAATTCATTCATCTCAAATTTTAATTCAATCAGTTATTTTAAACACTAAGTTTTTAATTACCTTACTCCAAAACAATTTTACTTCAGTTAATTGCATTACAAACTTCACACTTGCGCTCGTTATTTATTTAGTCTGATAAAAATTATTATTAATATTATTAAATCCATTCCTATTTCATACATACATTGTTTACCAAAATACAACATAATCTATTACACAAACACAATTAACCTCACTATAAATTTATCTAAAATTTTTTCGTCATTATTTTGTTGTTTACCATAGTTCATTACATAAGTTAGCCAAGTAATTACCATAAACTAAAATAATTAAATGTTCATTCACTATCTCTAACCACCATCATCGATAATTAGTCTGATTTTCACATAGCAATTTTCATCTTTACTTACACTCATTACATTATTATTATTTATATAACAACTCTTCAATATTTCAAATTGTTCCTTTATAACCACATAATAATCTAATGGACTATCCCACATTATTATCAAATCATATAACCTGTCTACCTCATTAATTCTGGTCTTGTTACCGTCAGTATTATTATCTGCCACCCTTAAGCATTTTAACCTCTCCTTATTTTCAGAATCATCTATTATTAATATCCCACGTCTATGTACAGGTAAGCATTCAATATAACTATCACCATTATCATTATCTATTGCTCTACCGTTTTCACAACAAGGTAAGTCTACAATATTACTAATTCCCTCTCTCTTTATTTTCTCTAATAGTTCTTCGTAACTTCTAATAACATCTAATAATACCATCTCTCTCTCAACATGAATAATTCTATATCTCTCATTTTATCGAAATCGCTTACCCAACCCCATTTTACTCTCTCCCTCCACACAAAAGGCAACGCAACGTTATCATAACACATCCTGGCTCTTCCAGGGAACTTATGATACACAGGGGACCTACTTAGAGACACCTCGTCTCTCACATAACTACTGGAGGAAACCTTGTCCTCATACAACACTAGTGGAGTCTTTACTCCACTTAAACAACTGGGAAAATTTACCCTTCGCCAACCTAACCTCTCATCAACCACTATCTTATTACTACTCTCTATTTCCACTAAAACTTCATCGCCACTATTATTATTCACCATGTTACTCTCTAACAACCCATTTTTAATTATCTCACCATTATTCTCACTTACCTTTTCAACTACTACTATATTCTCATCACCACTACTTGTTAACTCATTTTTATAGCTAACACTTACCTCGTTACTTATTTCTTCGTTATTTTTGTTCTCATTACACTCACCTGTAATTGTACCATTTTTTACCACCCCTACACTCTCATCTGTATTGGCACCATTGTCGTCTGATATTATGTTATCTTCCTTTGCACTTAATTTACCCGTATCTATTCTCCACACTCTCATTTTCTCAACATTTCGTTCTACTTCGTTAAATTTACTTTCAAATATCTCATCGGTTTTATCAAAACGTTTATTAATTTCATTAAAATTGTTTTTTAAATCACTATTTTGCTCTTTTAACTCATTGAAATTACTTTCACATTTTATTTTTTGTTCATGGATCTCACTGCTTACCGTAATTTATTATTTTGTTCTTTCAATTTATTAAACTTACTATTCTGAACATCAAATTTAATATTTTGTTCCTCAAATTTTATGTTAATATCCCTTCTTAATTCACTAAAATTGCTATCTTGTTTTTCTAAACTGTTATACATCATATTATACAACCGTTTCAACATATCATCGTCATCAGATTTCTTATTTTGATTAATTGAAATAGGCGTTGAATGAATTTCAACTTCATTCATTATTTTTGACTCGGTCAAATTACTTTCACTTATTAACATTACATCTGTTTGAATTATTGAGTCGCTTCTATCAGCCGCCTCAGTCGACATACTTTCTTTGCTTTCAAACATCGACTTATTTTCTGCTTCATCGCCGACAATTACGTAAGTCTCATTTATTTTATTCTCTGTATTCCCCATATTTTATGAAATTTTCGTATACTAACAAAAACTAACAATTAATATTATTTTACCACTCACTTAACCTATCATCATTTTATGTACGTAATTTATACGTACTACAACTTAACCTCTAAATCACATCTTACACTCACGAGTAAGCGTGGTCTGTACCAAAATGAATTTGTAAAAACTGTCTAAGTTCGAGGCGCCAATTGTGAAGCTACATTTTTTTGCAAAATATTAATTAATAAAATATAGCTTTATTTATAAAAAATACACATGTTACAAAATTCTTACCTTTGTTAGGTCCAGGATCGTTCACGCGAACTCGTGACCTATAAGTGTGATTTAGTGTGCGTGTTACTTAATAAATTATTCTCATTGATATCATTTAACCGATTGATTTATTAACATCATTTCACATGAAAAGTTACTTTTACTCTGCTTTTTTTCTTATACAAAGAACAAGTTCCTTTGTAAACTTATTTTACTAAAAAAATTATCAATTGCTTATCCAAATAACTACATTCTAGGTATTAAAAGGCAATCCAGTACTTTGCTCGTACACTCTCTCTTTCACACTTTTCCCCCCTCTTTTGATTTAGCGCTTTCTTTGATTTTTTATATATATATTTTTTTAAATTGTACAGTTACTTCCCTGTTGTCTCCATGAAGAGCCCGTGTTGAAATCAGTCTGGTTTTTGTTCACTTGGTTGTTCCAAAAACGTTTTCACTGGTTGAATTTTGACCACGTACGATTTGGTAATACTTCACTGTTTGATTATTACTTTACACCATTTTTATTTGTCTTTTGTTCACATTTTTTCAAATTTTATTAAATTTTGGCCCGCGAACCTTTTACACTGAACCGGCCGGTTTCGTTAGGTGACACTAAGTGGCTCTTGTCGATTGAAGTTTATTTATTGTTTATAATCACATTTTTTCTTTTTCAACTGGTCGGTCTACATGGTTAAATAGATTTTAGGCGAACCGCGCATTAACAGCTCTGCGCGGTTCCTAAGTTATAAGCCGACTGACGCTTAGTGGCTCGTTTTCAATATGGCCCTCAGCATCCCGAGAGCGGCAACTTGCGTTCTCATTGGACGAGAGCATTTAACGTAGACTCGCAGTCGGCAACCAGGAAAATCGTACGTGATCTTCACTCTGTCAGAACGGGCATCCGCGCACTCGGACACATTCCGATGTTCCAGGATTCGGTGTATTATGCTGGGCTTACTGGACAAACCGACAACTGGGTCTTTCAAAAGTACACTCTGCTTATTAAAACTGAAACTCTGTCTGGGCGATTCCCCATTATCACCATTGACACAAGAATAAAATAAGTCCCCTACTTCTGTACTGTTACAATACCCCCCCCAATGAGAGGTTTTCTGCCGAAACAGAAAAACTCTCATTGCTAAAATCTAAGAGGACCAGCGAGGATATGGTGGCAACAACCCCCCTTAAATTCTTATTAGATCATGGGTAATTTACCCCCCTAGTTCGGTGACTATGGCGGAACTTGATGACTTTATTGGACTTCTCTGTTCGAGATCCCAACACCCTAAAATCAGACAAGCACTCACCACAGTATCACCAAACACTGTAACATTTCAGATAAATTGTCACTAACTGGTCTTTACACCAAACCAGATCCTCAACTGATTTATCTCCCTCTTAGCCGTACTGGATTGCCTTTAGCAAAGTACTGGTTGCGTATATAAGTGCTTTCTTAATACTAACATATCATTCTTATTTCACCAAACCTAACCTCAAACAAACATTACCAATTTCAAGTTACCATAATCTACAATTTATTAACATTATACTTTTTCTTTGAATTCCTCTTAATTAAAAATTTTAACTGTTTATCTGGACTTATCATTTCAAATCATAAAGAAATTATTTAAGTTTCAATCATTCATCCAGATAAATCTAAATTCATGACCAAAATTCATATTTTAATTTAATTAAATCATCTCTTTCAATTAATTGCTTTAACTGCATTTTGTACTTATTAACTTCCATTATCTTTGTAACCTCCGAATCACTACTAGTTAAAACAATCTACTACTAACATTTCAAAAATAAATTTTTTTTTTCAAGAATTAAATGAATTTAACTTTCAGAGATATATATATATTTACAACTAATAAAACAAACAAAATTCAACTGAAACTATTAATTGATTACACAAAATATACTATACATACAACACCATGCATCAGCTGATATTCTATCAACAGGTGAACATAACCTTACGCTAAGTACACTGAATACAAATAAACCAAATACACATAATTATCCATAAAATTAGTCATCAAATGTTCTTGTTCAATCAATATGTTCAGAATGTTCATCAATAAATGTGTGGTCACCATTATTGAAAACTAACTGTCCTTTTAACACAAACAATGCATAACCATTATAATAGCAAGTGAGTCACAACAATAAACACCTCTTTACTCAGGGCCAAGCAACTTGATTGCACCGTGATTACGGTTTAGTAATTCCTAACTGACATGTCGGTTATACTTCTCCTACTACGGTACATCATTTTTTTTTACCCCCCTTTAACCCAGTTACAATTAGGTCAATCACCTGCCGGGTGAACCGGTCAAGGCATTTACCTGGTTGCGTAAATATTCTAATATTTACGCCCTTGGCTTGTAACGGCCAGCTCCTTTTCCACACACTCTATTGTTTCCTGATGTTGGACTGTAGTGCCCATTTGCATCCACAAGAACTGAAGTTTATTTAGGGTATAGACGCTGCCTACACCGTTCTTGTTTCAGTGTTACAAAACAGTCAGCATTACTGATGTCCGAGGACACCAGTAATTCTACTAAAAATTACTTATATGCCCTTAACACGGCACTATCACCCCCTTCGATGATAGCCGCTGTTCCATAGTTGTGGTGATTCCCCTAATTTACCCCCCCAGTTAATTTCTAAAATCACCAATTTTGAAAATAATAAGCATGGCTAGGATACAATCTGCCTACCCACACTTGTTACCAATAATCCAAATCCACGGTCAGGGTTCGGTGAAGCCGTGACCGCCCGAAAATGGGGAATCACATGTAAAATTACATAATACATGTTTAAAATTCCTACACACTAACATAATAAACATAATACAACCTAATCATTCATAACGAACCTAAACCTCATTCCATTAAAATAAACATCTCATTTGCATCTGAATAAAATTTACAAACATTTCAACTTTAATTTCAATTGAACCTTTTATTCCTAAATTCTCAAAAATTGAAATCTATTATCAACATTCATTTTACCTAACATTTAAAATTCAAATTTTACCTAAATTTCTCACCTTACCTAAGTTAAATTCTTTCAAACTCATTTAATGTCATTATTGAAAAATTTTACTTTACTTCCATTTCGTTATAAAATTCCTGCTTACATGTAGTTAATCATAAACTCAAATCTACAAACATTCATTGCAACAAATATAACGTACATAACCCTATGTACTTTCTGATACATCATAATAACCATATGACTCAACAACTAAACACATTTTACGTTTACGCATTTACTATTTATTATAAAGAATAATTCTCAGAAAATCATTTAAATTCATTACCAACGTTCATTTATACAACATTAATTAATTAATTAATTCATCTCAAATTTTAATTCAATCAGTTATTTTAAACACTAAGTTTTTAATTACCTTACTCCAAAACAATTTTACTTCAGTTAATTGCATTACAAACTTCACACTTGCGCTCGTTATTTATTTAGTCTGATAAAATATTATTATTAATATTATTAAATCCATTCCTATTTCATACATACATTGTTTACCAAAAATACAACATAATCTATTACACAAACACAATTAACCTCACTATAAATTTATCTAAAATTTTTTCGTCATTATTTTGTTATTTACCATATCTCATTACATAAGTTAGCCAAGTAATTACCATAAACTAAAATAATTAAATGTTCATTCACTATCTCTAACCACCATCATCGAAAATTAGTCTGATTTTCACATAGCAATTTTCATCTTTACTTACACTCATTACATTATTATTATTTATATAATAACTCTTCAATATTTCAAATTGTTCCTTTATAACCACATAATAATCTACTGGACTATCCCACATTATTATCAAATCATATAACCTGTCTACCTCATTAATTCTGGTCTTGTTACCGTCAGTATTATTATCTGCCACCCTTAAGCATTTTAACCTCTCCTTATTTTCAGAATCATCTATTATTAATATCCCACGTCTATGTACAGGTAAGCATTCAATATAACTATCACCATTATCATTATCTATTGCTCTACCGTTTTCACAACAAGGTAAGTTTACAATATTACTAATTCTCTCTCTCTTTATTTTCTCTAATAGTTCTTCGTAACTTCTAATAACATCTAATAATACCATCTCTCTCTCTCTCAACATGAATAATTCTATATCTCTCATTTTATCGAAATCGCTTACCCAACCCCATTTTACTCTCTCCCTCCACACAAAAGGCAACGCAACGTTATCATAACACATCCTGGCTCTTCCAGGGAACTTATGATACACAGGGGACCTACTTAGAGACACCTCGTCTCTCACATAACTACTGGAGGAAACCTTGTCCTCATACAACACTAGTGGAGTCTTTACTCCACTTAAACAACTGGGAAAATTTACCCTTCGCCAACCTAACCTCTCATCAACCACTATCTTATTACTACTCTCTATTTCCACTAAAACTTCATCGCCACTATTATTATTCACCATGTTACTCTCTAACAACCCATTTTTAATTATCTCACCATTATTCTCACTTACCTTTTCAACTACTACTATATTCTCATCACCACTACTTGTTAACTCATTTTTATAGCTAACACTTACCTCGTTACTTATTTCTTCGTTATTTTTGTTCTCATTACACTCACCTTTAATTGTACCATTTTTTACCACCCCTACACTCTCATCTGTATTGGCACCATTGTCGTCTGTTATTATGTTATCTTCCTTTGCACTTAATTTACCCGTATCTATTCTCCACACTCTCATTTTCTCAACATTTCGTTCTACTTCGTTAAATTTACTTTCAAATATCTCATCGGTTTTATCAAAACGTTTATTAATTTCATTAAAATTGTTTTTTAAATCACTATTTTGCTCTTTTAACTCATTGAAATTACTTTCACATTTTATTTTTTGTTCATGGATCTCACTGCTTACCGTAATTTATTATTTTGTTCTTTCAATTTATTAAACTTACTATTCTGAACATCAAATTTAATATTTTGTTCCTCAAATTTTATGTTAATATCCCTTCTTAATTCACTAAAATTGCTATCTTGTTTTTCTAAACTGTTATACATCATATTATACAACCGTTTTAACATATCATCGTCATCAGATTTCTTATTTTGATTAATTGAAATAGGCGTTGAATGAATTTCAACTTCATTCATTATTTTTGACTCGGTCAAATTACTTTCACTTATTAACATTACATCTGTTTGAATTATTGAGTCGCTTCTATCAGCCGCCTCAGTCGACATACTTTCTTTGCTTTCAAACATCGACTTATTTTCTGCTTCATCGCCGACAATTACGTCAGTCTCATTTATTTTATTCTCTGTATTCTCCATATTTTATGAAATTTTCGTATACTAACAAAAACTAACAATTAATATTATTTTACCACTCACTTAACCTATCATCATTTTATGTACGTAATTTATACGTACTACAACTTAACCTCTAAATCACATCTTACACTCACGAGTAAGCGTGGTCTGTACCAAAATGAATTTGTAAAAACTGTCTAAGTTCGAGGCGCCAATTGTGAAGCTACATTTTTTTTGCAAAATATCAATTAATTAAATATAGCTTTATTTATAAAAAATACACATGTTACAAAATTCTTACCTTTGTTAGGTCCAGGATCGTTCACGCAAACTCGTGACCTATAAGTGTGATTTAGTGTGCGTGTTACTTAATAAATTATTCTCATTGATAGCATTTAACCGATTGATTTATTAACATCATTTCACATGAAAAGTTACTTTTACTCTGCTTTTTTTCTTATACAAAGAACAAGTTTCTTTGTAAACTTATTTTACTAAAAAAATTATCAATTGCTTATCCAAATAACTACATTCTAGGTATTAAAAGGCAATCCAGTGCTTTGCTCGTACACTCTCTCTTTCACACTTTTCCCCCCTCTTTTGATTTAGCGCTTTCTTTGATTTTTTTATATATATTTTTTTTTAAATTGTACAGTTACTTCCCTGTTGTCTCCATGAAGAGCCCGTGTTGAAATCAGTCTGGTTTTTGTTCACTTGGTTGTTCCAAAAAATGTTTTCACTGGTTGAATTTTGACCACGTACGATTTGGTAATACTTCACTGTTTGATTATTACTTTACACCATTTTTATTTGTCTTTTGTTCACATTTTTTTCAAATTTTATTAAATTTTGGCCCGCGAGCCTTTTACACTGAACCGGCCGGTTTCGTTAGGTGACACTAAGTGGCTCTTGTCGATTGAAGTTTATTTATTGTTTATAATCACATTTTTTTCTTTTTCAACTGGTCGGTCTACATGGTTAAATAGATTTTAGGCGAACCGCGCATTAACGGCTCTGCGCGGTTCCTAAGTTATAAGCCGACTGACGCTTAGTGGCTCGTTTTCAATATGGCCCTCAGCATACCGAGAGCGGCAACTGGCGTTCTCATTGGACGAGAGCATTTAACGTAGACTCGCAGTCGGCAACCAGGAAAATCGTACGTGATCTTCACTCTGTCAGAACGGGCATCCGCGCACTCGGACACATTCCGATGTTCCAGGATTCGGTGTATTATGCTGGGCTTACTGGACAAACCGACAACTGGGTCTTTCAAAAGTGCACTCTGCTTATTAAAACTGAAACTCTGTCTGGGCGATTCCCCATTATCACCATTGACACAAGAATAAAATAAGCCCTCTACTTCTGTACTGTTACAATACCCCCCCCCAATGAGAGGTTTTCTGCCAAAACAGAAAAACTCTCATTGCTAAAATCTAAGAGGACCAGCGAGGATATGGTGGCAACAACCCCCCTTAAATTCTTATTAGATCATGGGTAATTTACTCCCCTCGTTCGGTGACTATGGCGGTACTTGATGACTTTATTGGACTTCTCTGTTCGAGATGCCAACACCCTAAAATCAGACAAGCACTCACCACAGTATCACCAAACACTGTAACATTTCAGATAAATTGTCACTAACTGGTCTTTACACCAAACCAGATCCTCAACTGATTTATCTCCCTCTTAGCCGTACTGGATTGCCTTTAGCAAAGTACTGGTTGCGTATATAAGTGCTTTCTTAATACTAACATATCATTCTTATTTCACCAAACCTAACCTCAAACAAACATTACCAATTTCAAGTTACCATAATCTACAATTTATTAACATTATACTTTTTCTTTGAATTCCTCTTAATTAAAAATTTTAATTGTTTATCTGGACTTATCATTTCAAATCATAAAGAAATTATTTAAATTTCAATCATTCATCCAAATAAATCTAAATTCATGACCAAAATTCATATTTTAATTTAATTAAATCATCTCTTTCAATTAATTGCTTTAACTGCATTTTGTACTTATTAACTTCCATTATCTTTGTAACCTCCGAATCACTACTAGTTAAAACAATCTACTACTAACATTTCAAAAATAAATTTTTTTTTTCAAGAATTAAATGAATTTAACTTTCAGAGATATATATTTTTTTACAACTAATAAAACAAACAAAATTCAACTGAAACTATTAATTGATTACACAAAATATACTATACATACAACACCATGCATCAGCTGATATTCTATCAACAGGTGAACATAACCTTACTCTAAGTACACTGAATACAAATAAACCAAATACACATAATTATCCATAAAATTAGTCATCAAATGTTCTTGTTCAATCAATATGTTCAGAATGTTCATCAATAAATGTGTGGTCACCATTATTGAAAACTAACTGTCCTTTTAACACAAACAATGCATAACCATTATAATAGCAAGTGAGTCACAACAATAAACACCTCTTTACTCAGGGCCAAGCAACTTGATTGCACCGTGATTACGGTTTAGTAATTCCTAACTGACATGTCGGTTATACTTCTCCTACTACGGTACATCATTTTTTTTACCCCCCTTTAACCCAGTTACAATTAGGTCAATCACCTGCCGGGTGAACCGGTCAAGGCATTTACCTGGTTGCGTAAATATTCTAATATTTACGCCCTTGGCTTGTAACGGCCAGCTCCTTTTCCACACACTCTATTGTTTCCTGATGTTGGACTGTAGTGCCCATTTGCATCCACAAGAACTGAAGTTTATTTAGGGTATAGACGCTGCCTACACCGTTCTTGTTTCAGTGTTACAAAACAGTCAGCATTACTGATGTCCGAGGACACCAGTAATTCTACTAAAAATTACTTATATGCCCTTAACACGGCACTATCACCCCCTTCGATGATAGCCGCTGTTCCATAGTTGTGGTGATTCCCCTAATTTACCCCCCCAGTTAATTTCTAAAATCACCAATTTTGAAAATAATAAGCATGGCTAGGATACAATCTGCCTACCCACACTTGTTACTAATAATCCAAATCCACGGTCAGGGTTCGGTGAAGCCGTGACCGCCCGAAAATGGGGAATCACATGTAAAATTACATAATACATGTTTAAAATTCCTACACACTGACATAATAAACATAATACAACCTAATCATTCATAACGAACCTAAACCTCATTCCATTAAAATAAACATCTCATTTGCATCTGAATAAAATTTACAAACATTTCAACTTTAATTTCAATTGAACCTTTTATTCCTAAATTTTCCAAAAATTGAAATCTATTATCAACATTCATTTTACCTAACATTTAAAATTCAAATTTTACCTAAATTTCACACCTTACCTAAGTTAAATTCTTTCAAACTCATTTAATGTCATTATTGAAACATTTTACTTTACTTCCATTTCGTTATAAAATTCCTGCTTACATGTAGTTAATCATAAACTCAAATCTATAAACATTCATTGCAACAAATATAACGTACATAACCCTATGTACTTTCTGATACATCATAATAACCATATGACTCAACAACTAAACACATTTTACGTTTACGCATTTACTATTTATTATAAAGAATAATTCTCAGAAAATCATTTACATTGATTACCAACGTTCATTTATACAACATTAATTAATTAATTAATTCATCTCAAATTTTAATTCAATCAGTTATTTTAAACACTAAGTTTTTAATTACCTTACTCCAAAACAATTTTACTTCAGTTAATTGCATTACAAACTTCACACTTGCGCTCGTTATTTATTTAGTCTGATAAAAATTATTATTAATATTATTAAATCCATTCCTATTTCATACATACATTGTTTACCAAAAATACAACATAATCTATTACACAAACACAATTAACCTCACTATAAATTTATCTAAAATTTTTTCGTCATTATTTTGTTGTTTACCATATCTCATTACATAAGTTAGCCAAGTAATTACCATTAACTAAAATAATTAAATGTTCATTCACTATCTCTAACCACCATCATCGATAATTAGTCTGATTTTCACATAGCAATTTTCATCTTTACTTACACTCATTACATTATTATTATTTATATAATAACTCTTCAATATTTCAAATTGTTCCTTTATAACCACATAATAATCTACTGGACTATCCCACATTATTATCAAATCATATAACCTGTCTACCTCATTAATTCTGGTCTTGTTACCGTCAGTATTATTATCTGCCACCCTTAAGCATTTTAACCTCTCCTTATTTTCAGAATCATCTATTATTAATATCCCACGTCTATGTACAGGTAAGCATTCAATATAACTATCACCATTATCATTATCTTTTGCTCTACCGTTTTCACAACAAGGTAAGTCTACAATATTACTAATTCCCTCTCTCTTTATTTTCTCTAATAGTTCTTCGTAACTTCTAATAACATCTAATAATACCATCTCTCTCTCTCTCTCAACATGAATAATTCTATATCTCTCATTTTATCGAAATCGCTTACCCATCCCCATTTTACTCTCTCCCTCCACACAAAAGGCAACGCAACGTTATCATAACACATCCTGGCTCTTCCAGGGAACTTATGATACACAGGGGACCTACTTAGAGACACCTCGTCTCTCACATAACTACTGGAGGAAACCTTGTCCTCATACAACACTAGTGGAGTCTTTACTCCACTTAAACAACTGGGAAAATTTACCCTTCGCCAACCTAACCTCTCATCAACCACTATCTTATTACTACTCTCTATTTCCACTAAAACTTCATCGCCACTATTATTATTCACCATGTTACTCTCTAACAACCCATTTTTAATTATCTCACCATTATTCTCACTTACCTTTTCAACTACTACTATATTCTCATCACCACTACTTGTTAACTCATTTTTATAGCTAACACTTACCTCGTTACTTATTTCTTCGTTATTTTTGTTCTCACTACACTCACCTGTAATTGTACCATTTTTTACCACCCCTACACTCTCATCTGTATTGGCACCATTGTCGTCTGTTATTATGTTATCTTCCTTTGCACTTAATTTACCCGTATCTATTCTCCACACTCTCATTTTCTCAACATTTCGTTCTACTTCGTTAAATTTACTTTCAAATATCTCATCGGTTTTATCAAAACGTTTATTAATTTCATTAAAATTGTTTTTTAAATCACTATTTTGCTCTTTTAACTCATTGAAATTACTTTCACATTTTATTTTTTGTTCATGGATCTCACTGCTTACCGTAATTTATTATTTTGTTCTTTCAATTTATTAAACTTACTATTCTGAACATCAAATTTAATATTTTGTTCCTAAAATTTTATGTTAATATCCCTTCTTAATTCACTAAAATTGCTATCTTGTTTTTCTAAACTGTTATACATCATATTATACAACCGTTTTAACATATCATCGTCATCAGATTTCTTATTTTGATTAATTGAAATAGGCGTTGAATGAATTTAACTTCATTCATTATTTTTGACTCGGTCAAATTACTTTCACTTATTAACATTACATCTGTTTGAATTATTGAGTCGCTTCTATCAGCCGCCTCAGTCGACATACTTTCTTTGCTTTCAAACATCGACTTATTTTCTGCTTCATCGCCGACAATTACGTAAGTCTCATTTATTTTATTCTCTGTATTCCCCACATTTTATGAAATTTTCGTATACTAACAAAAACTAACAATTAATATTATTTTACCACTCACTTAACCTATCATCATTTTATGTACGTAATTTATACGTACTACAACTTAACCTCTAAATCACATCTTACACTCACGAGTAAGCGTGGTCTGTACCAAAATGAATTTGTAAAAACTGTCTAAGTTCGAGGCGCCAATTGTGAAGCTACATTTTTTTGCAAAATAATAATTAATAAAATATAGCTTTATTTATAAAAAATACACATGTTACAAAATTCTTACCTTTGTTAGGTCCAGGATCGTTCACGCGAACTCGTGACCTATAAGTGTGATTTAGTGTGCGTGTTACTTAATAAATTATTCTCATTGATATCATTTAACCGATTGATTTATTAACATCATTTCACATGAAAAGTTACTTTTACTCTGCTTTTTTTCTTATACAAAGAACAAGTTTCTTTGTAAACTTATTTTACTAAAAAAATTATCAATTGCTTATCCAAATAACTACATTCTAGGTATTAAAAGGCAATCCAGTACTTTGCTCGTACACTCTCTCTTTCACACTTTTCCCCCCTCTTTTGATTTAGCGCTTTCTTTGATTTTTTTATATATATTTTTTTTTAAATTGTACAGTTACTTCCCTGTTGTCTCCATGAAGAGCCCGTGTTGAAATCAGTCTGGTTTTTGTTCACTTGGTTGTTCCAAAAAATGTTTTCACTGGTTGAATTTTGACCACGTACGATTTGGTAATACTTCACTGTTTGATTATTACTTTACACCATTTTTATTTGTCTTTTGTTCACATTTTTTTCAAATTTTATTAAATTTTGGCCCGCGAGCCTTTTACACTGAACCGGCCGGTTTCGTTAGGTGACACTAAGTGGCTCTTGTCGATTGAAGTTTATTTATTGTTTATAATCACATTTTTTCTTTTTCAACTGGTCGGTCTACATGGTTAAATAGATTTTATGCGAACCGCGCATTAACGGCTCTGCGCGGTTCCTAAGTTATAAGCCGACTGACGCTTAGTGGCTCATTTTCAATATGGCCCTCAGCATCCCGAGAGCGGCAACTTGCGTTCTCATTGGACGAGAGCATTTAACGTAGACTCGCAGTCGGCAACCAGGAAAATCGTACGTGATCTTCACTCTGTCAGAACGGGCATCCGCGCACTCGGACACATTCCGATGTTCCAGGATTCGGTGTATGTTGCTGGGCTTACTGGACAAACCGACAACTGGGTCTTTCAAAAGTACACTCTGCTTATTAAAACTGAAACTCTGTCTGGGCGATTCCCCATTATCACCATTGACACAAGAATAAAATACGTCCCCTACTTCTGTACCGTTACAATACCCCCCCCAATGAGAGGTTTTCTGCCGAAACAGAAAAACTCTCATTGCTAAAATCTAAGAGGACCAGCGAGGATATGGTGGCAACAACCCCCCTTAAATTCTTATTAGATCATGGGTAATTTACTCCCCTAGTTCGGTGACTATGGCGGTACTTGATGACTTTATTGGACTTCTCTGTTCGAGATCCCAACACCCTAAAATCAGACAAGCACTCACCACAGTATCACCAAACACTGTAACATTTCAGATAAATTGTCACTAACTGGTCTTTACACCAAACCAGATCCTCAACTGATTTATCTCCCTCTTAGCCATACTGGATTGCCTTAGCAAAGTACTGGTTGCGTATATAAGTGCTTTCTTAATACTAACATATCATTCTTATTTCACCAAACCTAACCTCAAACAAACATTACCAATTTCAAGTTACCATAATCTACAATTTATTAACATTATAATTTTTCTCTTGAATTCCTCTTAATTAAAAATTTTAACTGTTTATCTGGACTTATCATTTCAAATCATAAAGAAATTATTTAAATTTCAATCATTTATCCAAATAAATCTAAATTCATGACCAAAATTCATATTTTAATTTAATTAAATCATCTCTTTCAATTAATTGCTTTAACTGCATTTTGTACTTATTAACTTCCATTATCTTTGTAACCTCCGAATCACTACTAGTTAAAACAATCTACTACTAACATTTCAAAAATAAATTTTTTTTTTCAAGAATTAAATGAATTTAACTTTCAGAGATATATATATTTTTACAACTAATAAAACAAACAAAATTCAACTGAAACTATTAATTGATTACACAAAATATACTATACATACAACACCATGCATCAGCTGATATTCTATCAACAGGTGAACATAACCTTACTCTAAGTACACTGAATACAAATAAACCAAATACACATAATTATCCATAAAATTAGTCATCAAATGTTCTTGTTCAATCAATATGTTCAGAATGTTCATCAATAAATGTTTGGTCACCATTATTGAAAACTAACTGTCCTTTTAACACAAACAATGCATAACCATTATAATAGCAAGTGAGTCACAACAATAAACACCTCTTTACTCAGGGCCAAGCAACTTGATTGCACCGTGATTACGGTTTAGTAATTCCTAACTGACATGTCGGTTATACTTCTCCTACTACGGTACATCATTTTTTTTTACCCCCCTTTAACCCAGTTACAATTAGGTCAATCACCTGCCGGGTGAACCGGTCTAGGCATTTACCTGGTTGCGTAAATATTCTAATATTTACGCCCTTGGCTTGTAACGGCCAGCTCCTTTTCCACACACTCTATTGTTTCCTGATGTTGGACTGTAGTGCCCATTTGCATCCACAAGAACTGAAGTTTATTTAGGGTATAGACGCTGCCTACACCGTTCTTGTTTCAGTGTTACAAAACAGTCAGCATTACTGATGTCCGAGGACACCAGTAATTCTACTAAAAATTACTTATATGCCCTTAACACGGCACTATCACCCCCTTCGATGATAGCCGCTGTTCTATAGTTGTGGTGATTCCCCTAATTTACCCCCCGGTTAATTTCTAAAATCACCAATTTTGAAAATAATAAGCATGGCTAGGATACAATCTGCCTACCCACACTTGTTACCAATAATCCAAATCCACGGTCAGGGTTCGGTGAAGCCGTGACCGCCAGAAAATGGGGAATCACATGTAAAACTACATAATACATGTTAAAAATTCCTACACACTAACATAATAAACATAATACAACCTAATCATTCTAACGAACCTAAACCTCATTCCATTAAAATAAACATCTCATTTGCATCTGAATAAAATTTACAAACATTTCAACTTTAATTTCAATTGAACCTTTTATTCCTAAATTCTCCAAAAATTGAAATCTATTATCAACATTCATTTTACCTAACATTTAAAATTCAAATTTTACCTAAATTTCACACCTTACCTAAGTTAAATTCTTTCAAACTCATTTAATGTCATTATTGAAACATTTTACTTTACTTCCATTTCGTTATAAAATTCCTGCTTACATGTAGTTAATCATAAACTCAAATCTATAAACATTCATTGCAACAAATATAACGTACATAACCCTATGTACTTTCTGATACATCATAATAACCATATGACTCAACAACTAAACACATTTTACGTTTACGCATTTACTATTTATTATAAAGAATAATTCTCAGAAAATCATTTACATTGATTACCAACGTTCATTTATACAACATTAATTAATTAATTAATTCATCTCAAATTTTAATTCAATCAGTTATTTTAAACACTAAGTTTTTAATTACCTTACTCCAAAACAATTTTACTTCAGTTAATTGCATTACAAACTTCACACTTGCGCTCGTTATTTATTTAGTCTGATAAAAATTATTATTAATATTATTAAATCCATTCCTATTTCATACATACATTGTTTACCAAAAATACAACATAATCTATTACACAAACACAATTAACCTCACTATAAATTTATCTAAAATTTTTTCGTCATTATTTTGTTGTTTACCATATCTCATTACATAAGTTAGCCAAGTAATTACCATTAACTAAAATAATTAAATGTTCATTCACTATCTCTAACCACCATCATCGATAATTAGTCTGATTTTCACATAGCAATTTTCATCTTTACTTACACTCATTACATTATTATTATTTATATAATAACTCTTCAATATTTCAAATTGTTCCTTTATAACCACATAATAATCTACTGGACTATCCCACATTATTATCAAATCATATAACCTGTCTACCTCATTAATTCTGGTCTTGTTACCGTCAGTATTATTATCTGCCACCCTTAAGCATTTTAACCTCTCCTTATTTTCAGAATCATCTATTATTAATATCCCACGTCTATGTACAGGTAAGCATTCAATATAACTATCACCATTATCATTATCTATTGCTCTACCGTTTTCACAACAAGGTAAGTCTACAATATTACTAATTCTCTCTCTCTTTATTTTCTCTAATAGTTCTTCTTAAATTCTAATAACATCTAATAATACCATCTCTCTCTCTCTCAACATGAATAATTCTATATCTCTCATTTTATCGAAATCGCTTACCCAACCCCATTTTACTCTCTCCCTCCACATAAAAGGCAACGCAACGTTATCATAACACATCCTGGCTCTTCCAGGGAACTTATGATACACAGGGGACCTACTTAGAGACACCTCGTCTCTCACATAACTACTGGAGGAAACCTTGTCCTCATACAACACTAGTGGAGTCTTTACTCCACTTAAACAACTGGGAAAATTTACCCTTCGCCAACCTAACCTCTCATCAACCACTATCTTATTACTACTCTCTATTTCCACTAAAACTTCATCGCCACTATTATTATTCACCATGTTACTCTCTAACAACCCATTTTTAATTATCTCACCATTATTCTCACTTACCTTTTCAACTACTACTATATTCTCATCACCACTACTTGTTAACTCATTTTTATAGCTAACACTTACCTCGTTACTTATTTCTTCGTTATTTTTGTTCTCATTACACTCACCTGTAATTGTACCATTTTTTACCACCCCTACACTCTCATCTGTATTGGCACCATTGTCGTCTGTTATTATGTTATCTTCCTTTGCACTTAATTTACCCGTATCTATTCTCCACACTCTCATTTTCTCAACATTTCGTTCTACTTCGTTAAATTTACTTTCAAATATCTCATCGGTTTTATCAAAACGTTTATTTATTTCATTAAAATTGTTTTTTAAATCACTATTTTGCTTTTTTAACTCATTGAAATTACTTTCACATTTTATTTTTTGTTCATGGATCTCACTGCTTACCGTAATTTATTATTTTGTTCTTTCAATTTATTAAACTTACTATTCTGAACATCAAATTTAATATTTTGTTCCTCAAATTTTATGTTAATATCCCTTCTTAATTCACTAAAATTGCTATCTTGTTTTTCTAAACTGTTATACATCATATTATACAACCGTTTTAACATATCATCGTCATCAGATTTCTTATTTTGATTAATTGAAATAGGCGTTGAATGAATTTCAACTTCATTCATTATTTTTGACTCGGTCATATTACTTTCACTTATTAACATTACATCTGTTTGAATTATTGAGTCGCTTCTATCAGCCGCCTCAGTCGACATACTTTCTTTGCTTTCAAACATCGACTTATTTTCTGCTTCATCGCCGACAATTACGTCAGTCTCATTTATTTTATTCTCTGTATTCTCCATATTTTATGAAATTTTCGTATACTAACAAAAACTAACAATTAATATTATTTTACCACTCACTTAACCTATCATCATTTTATGTACGTAATTTATACGTACTACAACTTAACCTCTAAATCACATCTTACACTCACGAGTAAGCGTGGTCTGTACCAAAATGAATTTGTAAAAACTGTCTAAGTTCGAGGCGCCAATTGTGAAGCTACATTTTTTTTGCAAAATATTAATTAATTAAATATAGCTTTATTTATAAAAAATACACATGTTACAAAATTCTTACCTTTGTTAGGTCCAGGATCGTTCACGCAAACTCGTGACCTATAAGTGTGATTTAGTGTGCGTGTTACTTAATAAATTATTCTCATTGATAGCATTTAACCGATTGATTTATTAACATCATTTCACATGAAAAGTTACTTTTACTCTGCTTTTTTTCTTATACAAAGAACAAGTTTCTTTGTAAACTTATTTTACTAAAAAAATTATCAATTGCTTATCCAAATAACTACATTCTAGGTATTAAAAGGCAATCCAGTGCTTTGCTCGTACACTCTCTCTTTCACACTTTTCCCCCCTCTTTTGATTTAGCGCTTTCTTTGATTTTTTTATATATATTTTTTTTTTAAATTGTACAGTTACTTCCCTGTTGTCTCCATGAAGAGCCCGTGTTGAAATCAGTCTGGTTTTTGTTCACTTGGTTGTTCCAAAAAATGTTTTCACTGGTTGAATTTTGACCACGTACGATTTGGTAATACTTCACTGTTTGATTATTACTTTACACCATTTTTATTTGTCTTTTGTTCACATTTTTTCAAATTTTATTAAATTTTGGCCCGCGAGCCTTTTACACTGAACCGGCCGGTTTTGTTAGGTGACACTAAGTGGCTCTTGTCGATTGAAGTTTATTTATTGTTTATAATCACATTTTTTTCTTTTTTAACTGGTCGGTCTACATGGTTAAATAGATTTTAGGCGAACCACGCATTAACGGCTCTGCGCGGTTCCTAAGTTATAAGCCGACTGACGCTTAGTGGCTCGTTTTCAATATGGCCCTCAGCATACCGAGAGCGGCAACTTGCGTTCTCATTGGACGAGAGCATTTAACGTAGACTCGCAGTCAGCAACCAGGAAAATCGTACGTGATCTTCACTCTGTCAGAACGGGCATCCGCGCACTCGGACACATTCCGATGTTCCAGGATTCGGTGTATTATGGTGGGCTTACTGGACAAACCGACAACTGGGTCTTTCAAAAGTACACTCTGCTTATTAAAACTGAAACTCAGTCTGGGCGATTCCCCATTATCACCATTGACACAAGAATAAAATAAGTCCCCTACTTCTGTACTGTTACAATACCCCCCCCAATGAAAGGTTTTCTGCCGAAACAGAAAAACTCTCATTGCTAAAATCTAAGAGGACCAGCGAGGATATGGTGGCAACAACCCCCCTTAAATTCTTATTAGATCATGGGTAATTTACTCCCCTAGTTCCGTGACTATGGCGGTACTTGATGACTTTATTGGACTTCTCTGTTCGAGATCCCAACACCCTAAAATCAGACAAGCACTCACCACAGTATCACCAAACACTGTAACATTTCAGATAAATTGTCACTAACTGGTCTTTACACCAAACCAGATCCTCAACTGATTTATCTCCCTCTTAGCCGTACTGGATTGCCTTTAGCAAAGTACTGGTTGCGTATATAAGTGCTTTCTTAATACTAACATATCATTCTTATTTCACCAAACCTAACCTCAAACAAACATTACCAATTTCAAGTTACCATAATCTACAATTTATTAACATTATACTTTTTCTTTGAATTCCTCTTAATTAAAAATTTTAATTGTTTATCTGGACTTATCATTTCAAATCATAAAGAAATTATTTAAATTTCAATCATTCATCCAAATAAATCTAAATTCATGACCAAAATTCATATTTTAATTTAATTAAATCATCTCTTTCAATTAATTGCTTTAACTGCATTTTGTACTTATTAACTTCCATTATCTTTGTAACCTCCGAATCACTACTAGTTAAAACAATCTACTACTAACATTTCAAAAATAAATTTTTTTTTTCAAGAATTAAATGAATTTAACTTTCAGAGATATATATATTTTTACAACTAATAAAACAAACAAAATTCAACTGAAACTATTAATTGATTACACAAAATATACTATACATACAACACCATGCATCAGCTGATATTCTATCAACAGGTGAACATAACCTTACTCTAAGTACACTGAATACAAATAAACCAAATACACATAATTATCCATAAAATTAGTCATCAAATGTTCTTGTTCAATCAATATGTTCAGAATGTTCATCAATAAATGTGTGGTCACCATTATTGAAAACTAACTGTCCTTTTAACACAAACAATGCATAACCATTATAATAGCAAGTGAGTCACAACAATAAACACCTCTTTACTCAGGGCCAAGCAACTTGATTGCACCGTGATTACGGTTTAGTAATTCCTAACTGACATGTCGGTTATACTTCTCCTACTACGGTACATCATTTTTTTTTACCCCCCTTTAACCCAGTTACAATTAGGTCAATCACCTGCCGGGTGAACCGGTCAAGGCATTTACCTGGTTGCGTAAATATTCTAATATTTACGCCCTTGGCTTGTAACGGCAAGCTCCTTTTCCACACACTCTATTGTTTCCTGATGTTGGACTGTAGTGCCCATTTGCATCCACAAGAACTGAAGTTTATTTAGGGTATAGACGCTGCCTACACCGTTCTTGTTTCAGTGTTACAAAACAGTCAGCATTACTGATGTCCGAGGACACCAGTAATTCTACTAAAAATTACTTATATGCCCTTAACACGGCACTATCACCCCCTTCGATGATAGCCGCTGTTCCATAGTTGTGGTGATTCCCCTAATTTACCCCCCCAGTTAATTTCTAAAATCACCAATTTTGAAAATAATAAGCATGGCTAGGATACAATCTGCCTACCCACACTTGTTACTAATAATCCAAATCCACGGTCAGGGTTCGGTGAAGCCGTGACCGCCCGAAAATGGGGAATCACATGTAAAATTACATAATACATGTTTAAAATTCCTACACACTAACATAATAAACATAATACAACCTAATCATTCATAACGAACCTAAACCTCATTCCATTAAAATAAACATCTCATTTGCATCTGAATAAAATTTACAAACATTTCAACTTTAATTTCAATTGAACCTTTTATTCCTAAATTTTCCAAAAATTGATATCTATTATCAACATTCATTTTACCTAACATTTAAAATTCAAATTTTACCTAAATTTCACACCTTACCTAAGTTAAATTCTTTCAAACTCATTTAATGTCATTATTGAAACATTTTACTTTACTTCCATTTCGTTATAAAATTCCTGCTTACATGTAGTTAATCATAAACTCAAATCTATAAACATTCATTGCAACAAATATAACGTACATAACCCTATGTACTTTCTGATACATCATAATAACCATATGACTCAACAACTAAACACATTTTACGTTTACGCATTTACTATTTATTATAAAGAATAATTCTCAGAAAATCATTTAAATTCATTACCAACGTTCATTTATACAACATTAATTAATTAATTAATTCATCTCAAATTTTAATTCAATCAGTTATTTTAAACACTAAGTTTTTAATTACCTTACTCCAAAACAATTTTACTTCAGTTAATTGCATTACAAACTTCACACTTGCGCTCGTTATTTATTTAGTCTGATAAAAATTATTATTAATATTATTAAATCCATTCCTATTTCATACATACATTGTTTACCAAAAATACAACATAATCTATTACACAAACACAATTAACCTCACTATAAATTTATCTAAAATTTTTTCGTCATTATTTTGTTGTTTACCATATCTCATTACATAAGTTAGCCAAGTAATTACCATAAACTAAAATAATTAAATTTTCATTCACTATCTCTAACCACCATCATCGAAAATTAGTCTGATTTTCACATAGCAATTTTCATCTTTACTTACACTCATTACATTATTATTATTTATATAATAACTCTTCAATATTTCAAATTGTTCCTTTATAACCACATAATAATCTACTGGACTATCCCACATTATTATCAAATCATATAACCTGTCTACCTCATTAATTCTGGTCTTGTTACCGTCAGTATTATTATCTGCCACCCTTAAGCATTTTAACCTCTCCTTATTTTCAGAATCATCTATTATTAATATCCCACGTCTATGTACAGGTAAGCATTCAATATAACTATCACCATTATCATTATCTATTGCTCTACCGTTTTCACAACAAGGTAAGTCTACAATATTACTAATTCTCTCTCTCTTTATTTTCTCTAATAGTTCTTCTTAAATTCTAATAACATCTAATAATACCATCTCTCTCTCTCTCAACATGAATAATTCTATATCTCTCATTTTATCGAAATCGCTTACCCAACCCCATTTTACTCTCTCCCTCCACACAAAAGGCAACGCAACGTTATCATAACACATCCTGGCTCTTCCAGGGAACTTATGATACACAGGGGACCTACTTAGAGACACCTCGTCTCTCACATAACTACTGGAGGAAACCTTGTCCTCATACAACACTAGTGGAGTCTTTACTCCACTTAAACAACTGGGAAAATTTACCCTTCGCCAACCTAACCTCTCATCAACCACTATCTTATTACTACTCTCTATTTCCACTAAAACTTCATCGCCACTATTATTATTCACCATGTTACTCTCTAACAACCCATTTTTAATTATCTCACCATTATTCTCACTTACCTTTTCAACTACTACTATATTCTCATCACCACTACTTGTTAACTCATTTTTATAGCTAACACTTACCTCGTTACTTATTTCTTCGTTATTTTTGTTCTCATTACACTCACCTGTAATTGTACCATTTTTTACCACCCCTACACTCTCATCTGTATTGGCACCATTGTCGTCTGTTATTATGTTATCTTCCTTTGCACTTAATTTACCCGTATCTATTCTCCACACTCTCATTTTCTCAACATTTCGTTCTACTTCGTTAAATTTACTTTCAAATATCTCATCGGTTTTATCAAAACGTTTATTAATTTCATTAAAATTGTTTTTTAAATCACTATTTTGCTTTTTTAACTCATTGAAATTACTTTCACATTTTATTTTTTGTTCATGGATCTCACTGCTTACCGTAATTTATTATTTTGTTCTTTCAATTTATTAAACTTACTATTCTGAACATCAAATTTAATATTTTGTTCCTCAAATTTTATGTTAATATCCCTTCCTAATTCACTAAAATTGCTATCTTGTTTTTCTAAACTGTTATACATCATATTATACAACCGTTTTAACATATCATCGTCATCAGATTTCTTATTTTGATTAATTGAAATAGGCGTTGAATGAATTTCAACTTCATTCATTATTTTTGACTCGGTCATATTACTTTCACTTATTAACATTACATCTGTTTGAATTATTGAGTCGCTTCTATCAGCCGCCTCAGTCGACATACTTTCTTTGCTTTCGAACATCGACTTATTTTCTGCTTCATCGCCGACAATTACGTCAGTCTCATTTATTTTATTCTCTGTATTCTCCATATTTTATGAAATTTTCGTATACTAACAAAAACTAACAATTAATATTATTTTACCACTCACTTAACCTATCATCATTTTATGTACGTAATTTATACGTACTACAACTTAACCTCTAAATCACATCTTACACTCACGAGTAAGCGTGGTCTGTACCAAAATGAATTTGTAAAAACTGTCTAAGTTCGAGGCGCCAATTGTGAAGCTACATTTTTTTTGCAAAATATTAATTAATTAAATATAGCTTTATTTATAAAAAATACACATGTTACAAAATTCTTACCTTTGTTAGGTCCAGGATCGTTCACGCAAACTCGTGACCTATAAGTGTGATTTAGTGTGCGTGTTACTTAATAAATTATTCTCATTGATAGCATTTAACCGATTGATTTATTAACATCATTTCACATGAAAAGTTACTTTTACTCTGCTTTTTTTCTTATACAAAGAACAAGTTCCTTTGTAAACTTATTTTACTAAAAAAATCATCAATTGCTTATCCAAATAACTACATTCTAGATATTAAAAGGCAATCCAGTGCTTTGCTCGTACACTCTCTCTTTCACACTTTTCCCCCCTCTTTTGATTTAGCGCTTTCTTTGATTTTTTTATATATATTTTTTTTAAAATTGTACAGTTACTTCCCTGTTGTCTCCATGAAGAGCCCGTGTTGAAATCAGTCTGGTTTTTGTTCACTTGGTTGTTCCAAAAAATGTTTTCACTGGTTGAATTTTGACCACGTACGATTTGGTAATACTTCACTGTTTGATTATTACTTTACACCATTTTTATTTGTCTTTTGTTCACATTTTTTCAAATTTTATTAAATTTTGGCCCGCGAGCCTTTTACACTGAACCGGCCGGTTTCGTTAGGTGACACTAAGTGGCTCTTGTCGATTGAAGTTTATTTATTGTTTATAATCACATTTTTTCTTTTTCAACTGGTCGGTCTACATGGTTAAATAGATTTTAGGCGAACCGCGCATTAACGGCTCTGCGCGGTTCCTAAGTTATAAGCCGACTGACGCTTAGTGGCTCGTTTTCAATATGGCCCTCAGCATACCGAGAGCGGCAACTTGCGTTCTCATTGGACGAGAGCATTTAACGTAGACTCGCAGTCAGCAACCAGGAAAATCGTACGTGATCTTCACTCTGTCAGAACGGGCATCCGCGCACTCGGACACGTTCCGATGTTCCAGGATTCGGTGTATTATGCTGGGCTTACTGGACAAACCGACAACTGGGTCTTTCAAAAGTACACTCTGCTTATTAAAACTGAAACTCTGTCTGGGCGATTCCCCATTATCACCATTGACACAAGAATAAAATAAGCCCTCTACTTCTGTACTGTTACAATACCCCCCCCCCCAATGAGAGGTTTTCTGCCAAAACAGAAAAACTCTCATTGCTAAAATCTAAGAGGACCAGCGAGGATATGGTGGCAACAACCCCCCTTAAATTCTTATTAGATCATGGGTAATTTACTCCCCTAGTTCGGTGACTATGGCGGTACTTGATGACTTTATTGGACTTCTCTGTTCGAGATCCCAACACCCTAAATTCAGACAAGCACTCACCACAGTATCACCAAACACTGTAACATTTCAGATAAATTGTCACTAACTGGTCTTTACACCAAACCAGATCCTCAACTGATTTATCTCCCTCTTAGCCGTACTGGATTGCCTTTAGCAAAGTACTGGTTGCGTATATAAGTGCTTTCTTAATACTAACATATCATTCTTATTTCACCAAACCTAACCTCAAACAAACATTACCAATTTCAAGTTACCATAATCTACAATTTATTAACATTATACTTTTTCTTTGAATTCCTCTTAATTAAAAATTTTAATTGTTTATCTGGACTTATCATTTCAAATCATAAAGAAATTATTTAAATTTCAATCATTCATCCAAATAAATCTAAATTCATGACCAAAATTCATATTTTAATTTAATTAAATCATCTCTTTCAATTAATTGCTTTAACTGCATTTTGTACTTATTAACTTCCATTATCTTTGTAACCTCCGAATCACTACTAGTTAAAACAATCTACTACTAACATTTCAAAAATAAATTTTTTTTTTCAAGAATTAAATGAATTTAACTTTCAGAGATATATATATTTTTACAACTAATAAAACAAACAAAATTCAACTGAAACTATTAATTGATTACACAAAATATACTATACATACAACACCATGCATCAGCTGATATTCTATCAACAGGTGAACATAACCTTACTCTAAGTACACTGAATACAAATAAACCAAATACACATAATTATCCATAAAATTAGTCATCAAATGTTCTTGTTCAATCAATATGTTCAGAATGTTCATCAATAAATGTGTGGTCACCATTATTGAAAACTAACTGTCCTTTTAACACAAACAATGCATAACCATTATAATAGCAAGTGAGTCACAACAATAAACACCTCTTTACTCAGGGCCAAGCAACTTGATTGCACCGTGATTACGGTTTAGTAATTCCTAACTGACATGTCGGTTATACTTCTCCTACTACGGTACATCATTTTTTTTTACCCCCCTTTAACCCAGTTACAATTAGGTCAATCACCTGCCGGGTGAACCGGTCAAGGCATTTACCTGGTTGCGTAAATATTCTAATATTTACGCCCTTGGCTTGTAACGGCCAGCTCCTTTTCCACACACTCTATTGTTTCCTGATGTTGGACTGTAGTGCCCATTTGCATCCACAAGAACTGAAGTTTATTTAGGGTATAGACGCTGCCTACACCGTTCTTGTTTCAGTGTTACAAAACAGTCAGCATTACTGATGTCCGAGGACACCAGTAATTCTACTAAAAATTACTTATATGCCCTTAACACGGCACTATCACCCCCTTCGATGATAGCCGCTGTTCCATAGTTGTGGTGATTCCCCTAATTTACCCCCCCAGTTAATTTCTAAAATCACCAATTTTGAAAATAATAAGCATGGCTAGGATACAATCTGCCTACCCACACTTGTTACCAATAATCCAAATCCACGGTCAGGGTTCGGTGAAGCCGTGACCGCCCGAAAATGGGGAATCACATGTAAAATTACATAATACATGTTTAAAATTCCTAGACACTAACATAATAAACATAATACAACCTAATCATTCATAACGAACCTAAACCTCATTCCATTAAAATAAACATCTCATTTGCATCTGAATAAAATTTACAAACATTTCAACTTTAATTTCAATTGAACCTTTTATTCCTAAATTTTCCAAAAATTGAAATCTATTATCAACATTCATTTTACCTAACATTTAAAATTCAAATTTTACCTAAATTTCACACCTTACCTAAGTTAAATTCTTTCAAACTCATTTAATGTCATTATTGAAACATTTTACTTTACTTCCATTTCGTTATAAAATTCCTGCTTACATGTAGTTAATCATAAACTCAAATCTATAAACATTCATTGCAACAAATATAACGTACATAACCCTATGTACTTTCTGATACATCATAATAACCATATGACTCAACAACTAAACACATTTTACGTTTACGCATTTACTATTTATTATAAAGAATAATTCTCAGAAAATCATTTAAATTCATTACCAACGTTCATTTATACAACATTAATTAATTCATTCATTCATCTCAAATTTTAATTCAATCAGTTATTTTAAACACTAAGTTTTTAATTACCTTACTCCAAAACAATTTTACTTCAGTTAATTGCATTACAAACTTCACACTTGCGCTCGTTATTTATTTAGTCTGATAAAAATTATTATTAATATTATTAAATCCATTCCTATTTCATACATACATTGTTTACCAAAAATACAACATAATCTATTACACAAACACAATTAACCTCACTATAAATTTATCTAAAATTTTTTCGTCATTATTTTGTTGTTTACCATATCTCATTACATAAGTTAGCCAAGTAATTACCATTAACTAAAATAATTAAATTTTCATTCACTATCTCTAACCACCATCATCGAAAATTAGTCTGATTTCCACATAGCAATTTTCATCTTTACTTACACTCATTACATTATTATTATTTATATAATAACTCTTCAATATTTCAAATTGTTCCTTTATAACCACATAATAATCTACTGGACTATCCCACATTATTATCAAATCATATAACCTGTCTACCTCATTAATTCTGGTCTTGTTACCGTCAGTATTATTATCTGCCACCCTTAAGCATTTTAACCTCTCCTTATTTTCAGAATCATCTATTATTAATATCCCACGTCTATGTACAGGTAAGCATTCAATATAACTATCACCATTATCATTATCTATTGCTCTACCGTTTTCACAACAAGGTAAGTCTACAATATTACTAATTCTCTCTCTCTTTATTTTCTCTAATAGTTCTTCTTAAATTCTAATAACATCTAATAATACCATCTCTCTCTCTCTCAACATGAATAATTCTATATCTCTCATTTTATCGAAATCGCTTACCCAACCCCATTTTACTCTCTCCCTCCACACAAAAGGCAACGCAACGTTATCATAACACATCCTGGCTCTTCCAGGGAACTTATGATACACAGGGGACCTACTTAGAGACACCTCGTCTCTCACATAACTACTGGAGGAAACCTTGTCCTCATACAACACTAGTGGAGTCTTTACTCCACTTAAACAACTGGGAAAATTTACCCTTCGCCAACCTAACCTCTCATCAACCACTATCTTATTACTACTCTCTATTTCCACTAAAACTTCATCGCCACTATTATTATTCACCATGTTACTCTCTAACAACCCATTTTTAATTATCTCACCATTATTCTCACTTACCTTTTCAACTACTACTATATTCTCATCACCACTACTTGTTAACTCATTTTTATAGCTAACACTTACCTCGTTACTTATTTCTTCGTTATTTTTGTTCTCATTACACTCACCTGTAATTGTACCATTTTTTACCACCCCTACACTCTCATCTGTATTGGCACCATTGTCGTCTGTTATTATGTTATCTTCCTTTGCACTTAATTTACCCGTATCTATTCTCCACACTCTCATTTTCTCAACATTTCGTTCTACTTCGTTAAATTTACTTTCAAATATCTCATCGGTTTTATCAAAACGTTTATTAATTTCATTAAAATTGTTTTTTAAATCACTATTTTGCTTTTTTAACTCATTGAAATTACTTTCACATTTTATTTTTTGTTCATGGATCTCACTGCTTACCGTAATTTATTATTTTGTTCTTTCAATTTATTAAACTTACTATTCTGAACATCAAATTTAATATTTTGTTCCTCAAATTTTATGTTAATATCCCTTCTTAATTCACTAAAATTGCTATCTTGTTTTTCTAAACTGTTATACATCATATTATACAACCGTTTTAACATATCATCGTCATCAGATTTCTTATTTTGATTAATTGAAATAGGCGTTGAATGAATTTCAACTTCATTCATTATTTTTGACTCGGTCATATTACTTTCACTTATTAACATTACATCTGTTTGAATTATTGAGTCGCTTCTATCAGCCGCCTCAGTCGACATACTTTCTTTGCTTTCAAACATCGACTTATTTTCTGCTTCATCGCGACAATTACGTCAGTCTCATTTATTTTATTCTCTGTATTCTCCATATTTTATGAAATTTTCGTATACTAACAAAAACTAACAATTAATGTTATTTTACCACTCACTTAACCTATCATCATTTTATGTACGTAATTTATATATACTACAACTTAACCTCTAAATCACATCTTACACTCACGAGTAAGCGTGGTCTGTACCAAAATGAATTTGTAAAAACTGTCTAAGTTCGAGGCGCCAATTGTGAAGCTACATTTTTTTTGCAAAATATTAATTAATTAAATATAGCTTTATTTATAAAAAATACACATGTTACAAAATTCTTACCTTTGTTAGGTCCAGGATCGTTCACGCAAACTCGTGACCTATAAGTGTGATTTAGTGTGCGTGTTACTTAATAAATTATTCTCATTGATAGCATTTAACCGATTGATTTATTAACATCATTTCACATGAAAAGTTACTTTTACTCTTTTTTTTTTCTTATACAAAGAACAAGTTTCTTTGTAAACTTATTTTACTAAAAAAATTATCAATTGCTTATCCAAATAACTACATTCTAGGTATTAAAAGGCAATCCAGTGCTTTGCTCGTACACTCTCTCTTTCACACTTTTCCCCCCTCTTTTGATTTAGCGCTTTCTTTGATTTTTTTATATATATTTTTTTTAAAATTGTACAGTTACTTCCCTGTTGTCTCCATGAAGAGCCCGTGTTGAAATCAGTCTGGTTTTTGTTCACTTGGTTGTTCCAAAAAATGTTTTCACTGGTTGAATTTTGACCACGTACGATTTGGTAATACTTCACTGTTTGATTATTACTTTACACCATTTTTATTTGTCTTTTGTTCACATTTTTTTCAAATTTTATTAAATTTTGGCCCGCGATCCTTTTACACTGAACCGGCCGGTTTCGTTAGGTGACACTAAGTGGCTCTTGTCGATTGAAGTTTATTTATTGTTTATAATCACATTTTTTTCTTTTTCAACTGGTCGGTCTACATGGTTAAATAGATTTTAGGCGAACCGCGCATTAACGGCTCTGCGCGGTTCCTAAGTTATAAGCCGACTGACGCTTAGTGGCTCGTTTTCAATATGGCCCTCAGCATACCGAGAGCGGCAACTTGCGTTCTCATTGGACGAGAGCATTTAACGTAGACTCGCAGTCGGCAACCAGGAAAATCGTACGTGATCTTCACTCTGTCAGAACGGGCATCCGCGCACTCGGACACATTCCGATGTTCCAGGATTCGGTGTATTATGCTGGGCTTACTGGACAAACCGACAACTGGGTCTTTCAAAAGTACACTCTGCTTATTAAAACTGAAACTCAGTCTGGGCGATTCCCCATTATCACCATTGACACAAGAATAAAATAAGTCCCCTACTTCTGTACTGTTACAATACCCCCCCCCAATGAAAGGTTTTCTGCCGAAACAGAAAAACTCTCATTGCTAAAATCTAAGAGGACCAGCGAGGATATGGTGGCAACAACCCCCCTTAAATTCTTATTAGATCATGGGTAATTTACTCCCCTAGTTCGGTGACTATGGCGGTACTTGATGACTTTATTGGACTTCTCTGTTCGAGATCCCAACACCCTAAAATCAGACAAGCACTCACCACAGTATCACCAAACACTGTAACATTTCAGATAAATTGTCACTAACTGGTCTTTACACCAAACCAGATCCTCAACTGATTTATCTCCCTCTTAGCCGTACTGGATTGCCTTTAGCAAAGTACTGGTTGCGTATATAAGTGCTTTCTTAATACTAACATATCATTCTTATTTCACCAAACCTAACCTCAAACAAACATTACCAATTTCAAGTTACCATAATCTACAATTTATTAACATTATACTTTTTCTTTGAATTCCTCTTAATTAAAAATTTTAATTGTTTATCTGGACTTATCATTTCAAATCATAAAGAAATTATTTAAATTTCAATCATTCATCCAAATAAATCTAAATTCATGACCAAAATTCATATTTTAATTTAATTAAATCATCTCTTTCAATTAATTGCTTTAACTGCATTTTGTACTTATTAACTTCCATTATCTTTGTAACCTCCGAATCACTACTAGTTAAAACAATCTACTACTAACATTTCAAAAATAAATTTTTTTTTTCAAGAATTAAATGAATTTAACTTTCAGAGATATATATATTTTTACAACTAATAAAACAAACAAAATTCAACTGAAACTATTAATTGATTACACAAAATATACTATACATACAACACCATGCATCAGCTGATATTCTATCAACAGGTGAACATAACCTTACTCTAAGTACACTGAATACAAATAAACCAAATACACATAATTATCCATAAAATTAGTCATCAAATGTTCTTGTTCAATCAATATGTTCAGAATGTTCATCAATAAATGTGTGGTCACCATTATTGAAAACTAACTGTCCTTTTAACACAAACAATGCATAACCATTATAATAGCAAGTGAGTCACAACAATAAACACCTCTTTACTCAGGGCCAAGCAACTTGATTGCACCGTGATTACGGTTTAGTAATTCCTAACTGACATGTCGGTTATACTTCTCCTACTACGGTACATCATTTTTTTTTACCCCCCTTTAACCCAGTTACAATTAGGTCAATCACCTGCCGGGTGAACCGGTCAAGGCATTTACCTGGTTGCGTAAATATTCTAATATTTACGCCCTTGGCTTGTAACGGCCAGCTCCTTTTCCACACACTCTATTGTTTCCTGATGTTGGACTGTAGTGCCCATTTGCATCCACAAGAACTGAAGTTTATTTAGGGTATAGACGCTGCCTACACCGTTCTTGTTTCAGTGTTACAAAACAGTCAGCATTACTGATGTCCGAGGACACCAGTAATTCTACTAAAAATTACTTATATGCCCTTAACACGGCACTATCACCCCCTTCGATGATAGCCGCTGTTCCATAGTTGTGGTGATTCCCCTAATTTACCCCCCCAGTTAATTTCTAAAATCACCAATTTTGAAAATAATAAGCATGGCTAGGATACAATCTGCCTACCCACACTTGTTACTAATAATCCAAATCCACGGTCAGGGTTCGGTGAAGCCGTGACCGCCCGAAAATGGGGAATCACATGTAAAATTACATAATACATGTTTAAAATTCCTACACACTAACATAATAAACATAATACAACCTAATCATTCATAACGAACCTAAACCTAATTCCATTAAAATAAACTTCTCATTTGCATCTGAATAAAATTTACAAACATTTCAACTTTAATTTCAATTGAACCTTTTATTCCTAAATTTTCCAAAAATTGAAATCTATCATCAACATTCATTTTACCTAACATTTAAAATTCAAATTTTACCTAAATTTCACACCTTACCTAAGTTAAATTCTTTCAAACTCATTTAATGTCATTATTGAAACATTTTACTTTAGTTCCATTTCGTTATAAAATTCCTGCTTACATGTAGTTAATCATAAACTCAAATCTATAAACATTCATTGCAACAAATATAACGTATATAACCCTATGTACTTTCTGATACATCATAATAACCATATGACTCAACAACTAAACACATTTTACGTTTACGCATTTACTATTTATTATAAAGAATAATTCTCAGAAAATCATTTAAATTCATTACCAACGTTCATTTATACAACATTAATTAATTAATTCATTCATCTCAAATTTTAATTCAATCAGTTATTTTAAACACTAAGTTTTTAATTACCTTACTCCAAAACAATTTTACTTCAGTTAATTGCATTACAAACTTCACACTTGCGCTCGTTATTTATTTAGTCTGATAAAAATTATTATTAATATTATTAAATCCATTCCTATTTCATACATACATTGTTTACCAAAAATACAACATAATCTATTACACAAACACAATTAACCTCACTATAAATTTATCTAAAATTTTTTCGTCATTATTTTGTTGTTTACCATATTTCATTACATAAGTTAGCCAAGTAATTACCATAAACTAAAATAATTAAATGTTCATTCACTATCTCTAACCACCATCATCGAAAATTAGTCTGATTTTCACATAGCAATTTTCATCTTTACTTACACTCATTACATTATTATTATTTATATAATAACTCTTCAATATTTCAAATTGTTCCTTTATAACCACATAATAATCTACTGGACTATCCCACATTATTATCAAATCATATAACCTGTCTACCTCATTAATTCTGGTCTTGTTACCGTCAGTATTATTATCTGCCACCCTTAAGCATTTTAACCTCTCCTTATTTTCAGAATCATCTATTATTAATATCCCACGTCTATGTACAGGTAAGCATTCAATATAACTATCACCATTATCATTATCTATTGCTCTACCGTTTTCACAACAAGGTAAGTCTACAATATTACTAATTCTCTCTCTCTTTATTTTCTCTAATAGTTCTTCTTAAATTCTAATAACATCTAATAATACCATCTCTCTCTCTCTCAACATGAATAATTCTATATCTCTCATTTTATCGAAATCGCTTACCCAACCCCATTTTACTCTCTCCCTCCACACAAAAGGCAACGCAACGTTATCATAACACATCCTGGCTCTTCCAGGGAACTTATGATACACAGGGGACCTACTTAGAGACACCTCGTCTCTCACATAACTACTGGAGGAAACCTTGTCCTCATACAACACTAGTGGAGTCTTTACTCCACTTAAACAACTGGGAAAATTTACCCTTCGCCAACCTAACCTCTCATCAACCACTATCTTATTACTACTCTCTATTTCCACTAAAACTTCATCGCCACTATTATTATTCACCATGTTACTCTCTAACAACCCATTTTTAATTATCTCACCATTATTCTCACTTACCTTTTCAACTACTACTATATTCTCATCACCACTACTTGTTAACTCATTTTTATAGCTAACACTTACCTCGTTACTTATTTCTTCATTATTTTTGTTCTCATTACACTCACCTGTAATTGTACCATTTTTTACCACCCCTACACTCTCATCTGTATTGGCACCATTGTCGTCTGTTATTATGTTATCTTCCTTTGCACTTAATTTACCCGTATCTATTCTCCACACTCTCATTTTCTCAACATTTCGTTCTACTTCGTTAAATTTACTTTCAAATATCTCATCGGTTTTATCAAAACGTTTATTAATTTCATTAAAATTGTTTTTTAAATCACTATTTTGCTTTTTTAACTCATTGAAATTACTTTCACATTTTATTTTTTGTTCATGGATCTCACTGCTTACCGTAATTTATTATTTTGTTCTTTCAATTTATTAAACTTACTATTCTGAACATCAAATTTAATATTTTGTTCCTCAAATTTTATGTTAATATCCCTTCTTAATTCACTAAAATTGCTATCTTGTTTTTCTAAACTGTTATACATCATATTATACAAACGTTTTAACATATCATCGTCATCAGATTTCTTATTTTGATTAATTGAAATAGGCGTTGAATGAATTTCAACTTCATTCATTATTTTTGACTCGGTCATATTACTTTCACTTATTAACATTACATCTGTTTGAATTATTGAGTCACTTCTATCAGCCGCCTCAGTCGACATACTTTCTTTGCTTTCAAACATCGACTTATTTTCTGCTTCATCGCCGACAATTACGTCAGTCTCATTTATTTTATTCTCTGTATTCTCCATATTTTATGAAATTTTCGTATACTAACAAAAACTAACAATTAATATTATTTTACCACTCACTTAACCTATCATCATTTTATGTACATAATTTATACGTACTACAACTTAACCTCTAAATCACATCTTACACTCACGAGTAAGCGTGGTCTGTACCAAAATGAATTTGTAAAAACTGTCTAAGTTCGAGGCGCCAATTGTGAAGCTACATTTTTTTTGCAAAATATTAATTAATTAAATATAGCTTTATTTATAAAAAATACACATGTTACAAAATTCTTACCTTTGTTAGGTCCAGGATCGTTCACGCAAACTCGTGACCTATAAGTGTGATTTAGTGTGCGTGTTACTTAATAAATTATTCTCATTGATAGCATTTAACCGATTGATTTATTAACATCATTTCACATGAAAAGTTACTTTTACTCTGCTTTTTTTCTTATACAAAGAACAAGTTTCTTTGTAAACTTATTTTACTAAAAAAATTATCAATTGCTTATCCAAATAACTACATTCTAGGTATTAAAAGGCAATCCAGTGCTTTGCTCGTACACTCTCTCTTTCACACTTTTCCCCCCTCTTTTGATTTAGCGCTTTCTTTGATTTTTTTATATATATTTTTTTTTAAATTGTACAGTTACTTCCCTGTTGTCTCCATGAAGAGCCCGTGTTGAAATCAGTCTGGTTTTTGTTCACTTGGTTGTTCCAAAAAATGTTTTCACTGGTTGAATTTTGACCACGTACGATTTGGTAATACTTCACTGTTTGATTATTACTTTACACCATTTTTATTTGTCTTTTGTTCACATTTTTTTCAAATTTTATTAAATTTTGGCCCGCGATCCTTTTACACTGAACCGGCCGGTTTCGTTAGGTGACACTAAGTGGCTCTTGTCGATTGAAGTTTATTTATTGTTTATAATCACATTTTTTTCTTTTTCAACTGGTCGGTCTACATGGTTAAATAGATTTTAGGCGAACCGCGCATTAACGGCTCTGCGCGGTTCCTAAGTTATAAGCCCTCTGACGCTTAGTGGCTCGTTTTCAATATGGCCCTCAGCATACCGAGAGCGGCAACTTGCGTTCTCATTGGACGAGAGCATTTAACGTAGACTCGCAGTCGGCAACCAGGAAAATCGTACGTGATCTTCACTCTGTCAGAACGGGCATCCGCGCACTCGGACACATTCCGATGTTCCAGGATTCGGTGTATTATGCTGGGCTTACTGGACAAACCGACAACTGGGTCTTTCAAAAGTACACTCTGCTTATTAAAACTGAAACTCTGTCTGGGCGATTCCCCATTATCACCATTGACACAAGAATAAAATAAGTCCCCTACTTCTGTACTGTTACAATACCCCCCCCAATGAAAGGTTTTCTGCCGAAACAGAAAAACTCTCATTGCTAAAATCTAAGAGGACCAGCGAGGATATGGTGGCAACAACCCCCCTTAAATTCTTATTAGATCATGGGTAATTTACTCCCCTAGTTCGGTGACTATGGCGGTACTTGATGACTTTATTGGACTTCTCTGTTCGAGATCCCAACACCCTAAAATCAGACAAGCACTCACCACAGTATCACCAAACACTGTAACATTTCAGATAAATTGTCACTAACTGGTCTTTACACCAAACCAGATCCTCAACTGATTTATCTCCCTCTTAGCCGTACTGGATTGCCTTTAGCAAAGTACTGGTTGCGTATATAAGTGCTTTCTTAATACTAACATATCATTCTTATTTCACCAAACCTAACCTCAAACAAACATTACCAATTTCAAGTTACCATAATCTACAATTTATTAACATTATACTTTTTCTTTGAATTCCTCTTAATTAAAAATTTTAATTGTTTATCTGGACTTATCATTTCAAATCATAAAGAAATTATTTAAATTTCAATCATTCATCCAAATAAATCTAAATTCATGACCAAAATTCATATTTTAATTTAATTAAATCATCTCTTTCAATTAATTGCTTTAACTGCATTTTGTACTTATTAACTTCCATTATCTTTGTAACCTCCGAATCACTACTAGTTAAAACAATCTACTACTAACATTTCAAAAATAAATTTTTTTTTTCAAGAATTAAATGAATTTAACTTTCAGAGATATATATATTTTTACAACTAATAAAACAAACAAAATTCAACTGAAACTATTAATTGATTACACAAAATATACTATACATACAACACCATGCATCAGCTGATATTCTATCAACAGGTGAACATAACCTTACTCTAAGTACACTGAATACAAATAAACCAAATACACATAATTATCCATAAAATTAGTCATCAAATGTTCTTGTTCAATCAATATGTTCAGAATGTTCATCAATAAATGTGTGGTCACCATTATTGAAAACTAACTGTCCTTTTAACACAAACAATGCATAACCATTATAATAGCAAGTGAGTCACAACAATAAACACCTCTTTACTCAGGGCCAAGCAACTTGATTGCACCGTGATTACGGTTTAGTAATTCCTAACTGACATGTCGGTTATACTTCTCCTACTACGGTACATCATTTTTTTTTACCCCCCTTTAACCCAGTTACAATTAGGTCAATCACCTGCCGGGTGAACCGGTCAAGGCATTTACCTGGTTGCGTAAATATTCTAATATTTACGCCCTTGGCTTGTAACGGCAAGCTCCTTTTCCACACACTCTATTGTTTCCTGATGTTGGACTGTAGTGCCCATTTGCATCCACAAGAACTGAAGTTTATTTAGGGTATAGACGCTGCCTACACCGTTCTTGTTTCAGTGTTACAAAACAGTCAGCATTACTGATGTCCGAGGACACCAGTAATTCTACTAAAAATTACTTATATGCCCTTAACACGGCACTATCACCCCCTTCGATGATAGCCGCTGTTCCATAGTTGTGGTGATTCCCCTAATTTACCCCCCCAGTTAATTTCTAAAATCACCAATTTTGAAAATAATAAGCATGGCTAGGATACAATCTGCCTACCCACACTTGTTACTAATAATCCAAATCCACGGTCAGGGTTCGGTGAAGCCGTGACCGCCCGAAAATGGGGAATCACATGTAAAATTACATAATACATGTTTAAAATTCCTACACACTAACATAATAAACATAATACAACCTAATCATTCATAACGAACCTAAACCTCATTCCATTAAAATAAACTTCTCATTTGCATCTGAATAAAATTTACAAACATTTCAACTTTAATTTCAATTGAACCTTTTATTCCTAAATTTTCCAAAAATTGAAATCTATCATCAACATTCATTTTACCTAACATTTAAAATTCAAATTTTACCTAAATTTCACACCTTACCTAAGTTAAATTCTTTCAAACTCATTTAATGTCATTATTGAAACATTTTACTTTACTTCCATTTCGTTATAAAATTCCTGCTTACATGTAGTTAATCATAAACTCAAATCTATAAACATTCATTGCAACAAATATAACGTATATAACCCTATGTACTTTCTGATACATCATAATAACCATATGACTCAACAACTAAACACATTTTACGTTTACGCATTTACTATTTATTATAAAGAATAATTCTCAGAAAATCATTTAAATTCATTACCAACGTTCATTTATACAACATTAATTAATTAATTCATTCATCTCAAATTTTAATTCAATCAGTTATTTTAAACACTAAGTTTTTAATTACCTTACTCCAAAACAATTTTACTTCAGTTAATTGCATTACAAACTTCACACTTGCGCTCGTTATTTATTTAGTCTGATAAAAATTATTATTAATATTATTAAATCCATTCCTATTTCATACATACATTGTTTACCAAAAATACAACATAATCTATTACACAAACACAATTAACCTCACTATAAATTTATCTAAAATTTTTTCGTCATTATTTTGTTGTTTACCATATCTCATTACATAAGTTAGCCAAGTAATTACCATAAACTAAAATAATTAAATGTTCATTCACTATCTCTAACCACCATCATCGAAAATTAGTCTGATTTTCACATAGCAATTTTCATCTTTACTTACACTCATTACATTATTATTATTTATATAATAACTCTTCAATATTTCAAATTGTTCCTTTATAACCACATAATAATCTACTGGACTATCCCACATTATTATCAAATCATATAACCTGTCTACCTCATTAATTCTGGTCTTGTTACCGTCAGTATTATTATCTGCCACCCTTAAGCATTTTAACCTCTCCTTATTTTCAGAATCATCTATTATTAATATCCCACGTCTATGTACAGGTAAGCATTCAATATAACTATCACCATTATCATTATCTATTGCTCTACCGTTTTCACAACAAGGTAAGTCTACAATATTACTAATTCTCTCTCTCTTTATTTTCTCTAATAGTTCTTCTTAAATTCTAATAACATCTAATAATACCATCTCTCTCTCTCTCAACATGAATAATTCTATATCTCTCATTTTATCGAAATCGCTTACCCAACCCCATTTTACTCTCTCCCTCCACACAAAAGGCAACGCAACGTTATCATAACACATCCTGGCTCTTCCAGGGAACTTATGATACACAGGGGACCTACTTAGAGACACCTCGTCTCTCACATAACTACTGGAGGAAACCTTGTCCTCATACAACACTAGTGGAGTCTTTACTCCACTTAAACAACTGGGAAAATTTACCCTTCGCCAACCTAACCTCTCATCAACCACTATCTTATTACTACTCTCTATTTCCACTAAAACTTCATCGCCACTATTATTATTCACCATGTTACTCTCTAACAACCCATTTTTAATTATCTCACCATTATTCTCACTTACCTTTTCAACTACTACTATATTCTCATCACCACTACTTGTTAACTCATTTTTATAGCTAACACTTACCTCGTTACTTATTTCTTCATTATTTTTGTTCTCATTACACTCACCTGTAATTGTACCATTTTTTACCACCCCTACACTCTCATCTGTATTGGCACCATTGTCGTCTGTTATTATGTTATCTTCCTTTGCACTTAATTTACCCGTATCTATTCTCCACACACTCATTTTCTCAACATTTCGTTCTACTTCGTTAAATTTACTTTCAAATATCTCATCGGTTTTATCAAAACGTTTATTAATTTCATTAAAATTGTTTTTTAAATCACTATTTTGCTTTTTTAACTCATTGAAATTACTTTCACATTTTATTTTTTGTTCATGGATCTCACTGCTTACCGTAATTTATTATTTTGTTCTTTCAATTTATTAAACTTACTATTCTGAACATCAAATTTAATATTTTGTTCCTCAAATTTTATGTTAATATCCCTTCTTAATTCACTAAAATTGCTATCTTGTTTTTCTAAACTGTTATACATCATATTATACAAACGTTTTAACATATCATCGTCATCAGATTTCTTATTTTGATTAATTGAAATAGGCGTTGAATGAATTTCAACTTCATTCATTATTTTTGACTCGGTCATATTACTTTCACTTATTAACATTACATCTGTTTGAATTATTGAGTCACTTCTATCAGCCGCCTCAGTCGACATACTTTCTTTGCTTTCAAACATCGACTTATTTTCTGCTTCATCGCCGACAATTACGTCAGTCTCATTTATTTTATTCTCTGTATTCTCCATATTTTATGAAATTTTCGTATACTAACAAAAACTAACAATTAATATTATTTTACCACTCACTTAACCTATCATCATTTTATGTACATAATTTATACGTACTACAACTTAACCTCTAAATCACATCTTACACTCACGAGTAAGCGTGGTCTGTACCAAAATGAATTTGTAAAAACTGTCTAAGTTCGAGGCGCCAATTGTGAAGCTACATTTTTTTTGCAAAATATTAATTAATTAAATATAGCTTTATTTATAAAAAATACACATGTTACAAAATTCTTACCTTTGTTAGGTCCAGGATCGTTCACGCAAACTCGTGACCTATAAGTGTGATTTAGTGTGCGTGTTACTTAATAAATTATTCTCATTGATAGCATTTAACCGATTGATTTATTAACATCATTTCACATGAAAAGTTACTTTTACTCTGCTTTTTTTCTTATACAAAGAACAAGTTTCTTTGTAAACTTATTTTACTAAAAAAATTATCAATTGCTTATCCAAATAACTACATTCTAGGTATTAAAAGGCAATCCAGTGCTTTGCTCGTACACTCTCTCTTTCACACTTTTCCCCCCTCTTTTGATTTAGCGCTTTCTTTGATTTTTTATATATATTTTTTTTAAAATTGTACAGCTACTTCCCTGTTGTCTCCATGAAGAGCCCGTGTTGAAATCAGTCTGGTTTTTGTTCACTTGGTTGTTCCAAAAAATGTTTTCACTGGTTGAATTTTGACCACGTACGATTTGGTAATACTTCACTGTTTGATTATTACTTTACACCATTTTTATTTGTCTTTTGTTCACATTTTTTTCAAATTTTATTAAATTTTGGCCCGCGATCCTTTTACACTGAACCGGCCGGTTTCGTTAGGTGACACTAAGTGGCTCTTGTCGATTGAAGTTTATTTATTGTTTATAATCACATTTTTTTCTTTTTCAACTGGTCGGTCTACATGGTTAAATAGATTTTAGGCGAACCGCGCATTAACGGCTCTGCGCGGTTCCTAATTTATAAGCCGACTGACGCTTAGTGGCTCGTTTTCAATATGGCCCTCAGCATACCGAGAGCGGCAACTTGCGTTCTCATTGGACGAGAGCATTTAACGTAGACTCGCAGTCGGCAACCAGGAAAATCGTACGTGATCTTCACTCTGTCAGAACGGGCATCCGCGCACTCGGACACATTCCGATGTTCCAGGATTCGGTGTATTATGCTGGGCTTACTGGACAAACCGACAACTGGGTCTTTCAAAAGTACACTCTGCTTATTAAAACTGAAACTCAGTCTGGGCGATTCCCCATTATCACCATTGACACAAGAATAAAATAAGTCCCCTACTTCTGTACTGTTACAATACCCCCCCCCCCAATGAAAGGTTTTCTGCCGAAACAGAAAAACTCTCATTGCTAAAATCTAAGAGGACCAGCGAGGATATGGTGGCAACAACCCCCCTTAAATTCTTATTAGATCATGGGTAATTTACTCCCCTAGTTCGGTGACTATGACGGTACTTGATGACTTTATTGGACTTCTCTGTTCGAGATCCCAACACCCTAAAATCAGACAAGCACTCACCACAGTATCACCAAACACTGTAACATTTCAGATAAATTGTCACTAACTGGTCTTTACACCAAACCAGATCCTCAACTGATTTATCTCCCTCTTAGCCGTACTGGATTGCCTTTAGCAAAGTACTGGTTGCGTATATAAGTGCTTTCTTAATACTAACATATCATTCTTATTTCACCAAACCTAACCTCAAACAAACATTACCAATTTCAAGTTACCATAATCTACAATTTATTAACATTATACTTTTTCTTTGAATTCCTCTTAATTAAAAATTTTAATTGTTTATCTGGACTTATCATTTCAAATCATAAAGAAATTATTTAAATTTCAATCATTCATCCAAATAAATCTAAATTCATGACCAAAATTCATATTTTAATTTAATTAAATCATCTCTTTCAATTAATTGCTTTAACTGCATTTTGTACTTATTAACTTCCATTATCTTTGTAACCTCCGAATCACTACTAGTTAAAACAATCTACTACTAACATTTCAAAAATAAATTTTTTTTTTCAAGAATTAAATGAATTTAACTTTCAGAGATATATATTTTTTTACAACTAATAAAACAAACAAAATTCAACTGAAACTATTAATTGATTACACAAAATATACTATACATACAACACCATGCATCAGCTGATATTCTATCAACAGGTGAACATAACCTTACTCTAAATACACTGAATACAAATAAACCAAATACACATAATTATCCATAAAATTAGTCATCAAATGTTCTTGTTCAATCAATATGTTCAGAATGTTCATCAATAAATGTGTGGTCACCATTATTGAAAACTAACTGTCCTTTTAACACAAACAATGCATAACCATTATAATAGCAAGTGAGTCACAACAATAAACACCTCTTTACTCAGGGCCAAGCAACTTGATTGCACCGTGATTACGGTTTAGTAATTCCTAACTGACATGTCGGTTATACTTCTCCTACTACGGTACATCATTTTTTTTTACCCCCCTTTAACCCAGTTACAATTAGGTCAATCACCTGCCGGGTGAACCGGTCAAGGCATTTACCTGGTTGCGTAAATATTCTAATATTTACGCCCTTGGCTTGTAACGGCAAGCTCCTTTTCCACACACTCTATTGTTTCCTGATGTTGGACTGTAGTGCCCATTTGCATCCACAAGAACTGAAGTTTATTTAGGGTATAGACGCTGCCTACACCGTTCTTGTTTCAGTGTTACAAAACAGTCAGCATTACTGATGTCCGAGGACACCAGTAATTCTACTAAAAATTACTTATATGCCCTTAACACGGCACTATCACCCCCTTCGATGATAGCCGCTGTTCCATAGTTGTGGTGATTCCCCTAATTTACCCCCCCAGTTAATTTCTAAAATCACCAATTTTGAAAATAATAAGCATGGCTAGGATACAATCTGCCTACCCACACTTGTTACTAATAATCCAAATCCACGGTCAGGGTTCGGTGAAGCCGTGACCGCCCGAAAATGGGGAATCACATGTAAAATTACATAATACATGTTTAAAATTCCTACACACTAACATAATAAACATAATACAACCTAATCATTCATAACGAACCTAAACCTCATTCCATTAAAATAAACATCTCATTTGCATCTGAATAAAATTTACAAACATTTCAACTTTAATTTCAATTGAACCTTTTATTCCTAAATTTTCCAAAAATTGAAATCTATTATCAACATTCATTTTACCTAACATTTAAAATTCAAATTTTACCTAAATTTCACACCTTACCTAAGTTAAATTCTTTCAAACTCATTTAATGTCATTATTGAAACATTTTACTTTAGTTCCATTTCGTTATAAAATTCCTGCTTACATGTAGTTAATCATAAACTCAAATCTATAAACATTCATTGCAACAAATATAACGTACATAACCCTATGTACTTTCTGATACATCATAATAACCATATGACTCAACAACTAAACACATTTTACGTTTACGCATTTACTATTTATTATAAAGAATAATTCTCAGAAAATCATTTAAATTCATTACCAACGTTCATTTATACAACATTAATTAATTCATTCATTCATCTCAAATTTTAATTCAATCAGTTATTTTAAACACTAAGTTTTTAATTACCTTACTCCAAAACAATTTTACTTCAGTTAATTGCATTACAAACTTCACACTTGCGCTCGTTATTTATTTAGTCTGATAAAAATTATTATTAATATTATTAAATCCATTCCTATTTCATACATACATTGTTTACCAAAAATACAACATAATCTATTACACAAACACAATTAACCTCACTATAAATTTATCTAAAATTTTTTCGTCATTATTTTGTTGTTTACCATATCTCATTACATAAGTTAGCCAAGTAATTACCATTAACTAAAATAATTAAATGTTCATTCACTATCTCTAACCACCATCATCGAAAATTAGTCTGATTTTCACATAGCAATTTTCATCTTTACTTACACTCATTACATTATTATTATTTATATAATAACTCTTCAATATTTCAAATTGTTCCTTTATAACCACATAATAATCTACTGGACTATCCCACATTATTATCAAATCATATAACCTGTCTACCTCATTAATTCTGGTCTTGTTACCGTCAGTATTATTATCTGCCACCCTTAAGCATTTTAACCTCTCCTTATTTTCAGAATCATCTATTATTAATATCCCACGTCTATGTACAGGTAAGCATTCAATATAACTATCACCATTATCATTATCTATTGCTCTACCGTTTTCACAAGGTAAGTCTACAATATTACTAATTCTCTCTCTCTTTATTTTCTCTAATAGTTCTTCTTAAATTCTAATAACATCTAATAATACCATCTCTCTCTCTCTCAACATGAATAATTCTATATCTCTCATTTTATCGAAATCGCTTACCCAACCCCATTTTACTCTCTCCCTCCACACAAAAGGCAACGCAACGTTATCATAACACATCCTGGCTCTTCCAGGGAACTTATGATACACAGGGGACCTACTTAGAGACACCTCGTCTCTCACATAACTACTGGAGGAAACCTTGTCCTCATACAACACTAGTGGAGTCTTTACTCCACTTAAACAACTGGGAAAATTTACCCTTCGCCAACCTAACCTCTCATCAACCACTATCTTATTACTACTCTCTATTTCCACTAAAACTTCATCGCCACTATTATTATTCACCATGTTACTCTCTAACAACCCATTTTTAATTATCTCACCATTATTCTCACTTACCTTTTCAACTACTACTATATTCTCATCACCACTACTTGTTAACTCATTTTTATAGCTAACACTTACCTCGTTACTTATTTCTTCGTTATTTTTGTTCTCATTACACTCACCTGTAATTGTACCATTTTTTACCACCCCTACACTCTCATCTGTATAGGCACCATTGTCGTCTGTTATTATGTTATCTTCCTTTGCACTTAATTTACCCGTATCTATTCTCCACACTCTCATTTTCTCAACATTTCGTTCTACTTCGTTAAATTTACTTTCAAATATCTCATCGGTTTTATCAAAACGTTTATTAATTTCATTAAAATTGTTTTTTAAATCACTATTTTGCTTTTTTAACTCATTGAAATTACTTTCACATTTTATTTTTTGTTCATGGATCTCACTGCTTACCGTAATTTATTATTTTGTTCTTTCAATTTATTAAACTTACTATTCTGAACATCAAATTTAATATTTTGTTCCTCAAATTTTATGTTAATATCCCTTCTTAATTCACTAAAATTGCTATCTTGTTTTTCTAAACTGTTATACATCATATTATACAAACGTTTTAACATATCATCGTCATCAGATTTCTTATTTTGATTAATTGAAATAGGCGTTGAATGAATTTCAACTTCATTCATTATTTTTGACTCGGTCATATTACTTTCACTTATTAACATTACATCTGTTTGAATTATTGAGTCACTTCTATCAGCCGCCTCAGTCGACATACTTTCTTTGCTTTCAAACATCGACTTATTTTCTGCTTCATCGCCGACAATTACGTCAGTCTCATTTATTTTATTCTCTGTATTCTCCATATTTTATGAAATTTTCGTATACTAACAAAAACTAACAATTAATATTATTTTACCACTCACTTAACCTATCATCATTTTATGTACGTAATTTATACGTACTACAACTTAACCTCTAAATCACATCTTACACTCACGAGTAAGCGTGGTCTGTACCAAAATGAATTTGTAAAAACTGTCTAAGTTCGAGGCGCCAATTGTGAAGCTACATTTTTTTTGCAAAATATTAATTAATTAAATATAGCTTTATTTATAAAAAATACACATGTTACAAAATTCTTACCTTTGTTAGGTCCAGGATCGTTCACGCAAACTCGTGACCTATAAGTGTGATTTAGTGTGCGTGTTACTTAATAAATTATTCTCATTGATAGCATTTAACCGATTGATTTATTAACATCATTTCACATGAAAAGTTACTTTTACTCTGCTTTTTTTCTTATACAAAGAACAAGTTTCTTTGTAAACTTATTTTACTAAAAAAATTATCAATTGCTTATCCAAATAACTACATTCTAGGTATTAAAAGGCAATCCAGTGCTTTGCTCGTACACTCTCTCTTTCACACTTTTCCCCCCTCTTTTGATTTAGCGCTTTCTTTGATTTTTTATATATATTTTTTTTAAAATTGTACAGTTACTTCCCTGTTGTCTCCATGAAGAGCCCGTGTTGAAATCAGTCTGGTTTTTGTTCACTTGGTTGTTCCAAAAAATGTTTTCACTGGTTGAATTTTGACCACGTACGATTTGGTAATACTTCACTGTTTGATTATTACTTTACACCATTTTTATTTGTCTTTTGTTCACATTTTTTTCAAATTTTATTAAATTTTGGCCCGCGATCCTTTTACACTGAACCGGCCGGTTTCGTTAGGTGACACTAAGTGGCTCTTGTCGATTGAAGTTTATTTATTGTTTATAATCACATTTTTTTCTTTTTCAACTGGTCGGTCTACATGGTTAAATAGATTTTAGGCGAACCGCGCATTAACGGCTCTGCGCGGTTCCTAAGTTATAAGCCGACTGACGCTTAGTGGCTCGTTTTCAATATGGCCCTCAGCATACCGAGAGCGGCAACTTGCGTTCTCATTGGACGAGAGCATTTAACGTAGACTCGCAGTCGGCAACCAGGAAAATCGTACGTGATCTTCACTCTGTCAGAACGGGCATCCGCGCACTCGGACACATTCCGATGTTCCAGGATTCGGTGTATTATGCTGGGCTTACTGGACAAACCGACAACTGGGTCTTTCAAAAGTACACTCTGCTTATTAAAACTGAAACTCAGTCTGGGCGATTCCCCATTATCACCATTGACACAAGAATAAAATAAGTCCCCTACTTCTGTACTGTTACAATACCCCCCCCAATGAAAGGTTTTCTGCCGAAACAGAAAAACTCTCATTGCTAAAATCTAAGAGGACCAGCGAGGATATGGTGGCAACAACCCCCCTTAAATTCTTATTAGATCATGGGTAATTTACTCCCCTAGTTCGGTGACTATGACGGTACTTGATGACTTTATTGGACTTCTCTGTTCGAGATCCCAACACCCTAAAATCAGACAAGCACTCACCACAGTATCACCAAACACTGTAACATTTCAGATAAATTGTCACTAACTGGTCTTTACACCAAACCAGATCCTCAACTGATTTATCTCCCTCTTAGCCGTACTGGATTGCCTTTAGCAAAGTACTGGTTGCGTATATAAGTGCTTTCTTAATACTAACATATCATTCTTATTTCACCAAACCTAACCTCAAACAAACATTACCAATTTCAAGTTACCATAATCTACAATTTATTAACATTATACTTTTTCTTTGAATTCCTCTTAATTAAAAATTTTAATTGTTTATCTGGACTTATCATTTCAAATCATAAAGAAATTATTTAAATTTCAATCATTCATCCAAATAAATCTAAATTCATGACCAAAATTCATATTTTAATTTAATTAAATCATCTCTTTCAATTAATTGCTTTAACTGCATTTTGTACTTATTAACTTCCATTATCTTTGTAACCTCCGAATCACTACTAGTTAAAACAATCTACTACTAACATTTCAAAAATAAATTTTTTTTTTCAAGAATTAAATGAATTTAACTTTCAGAGATATATATTTTTTTACAACTAATAAAACAAACAAAATTCAACTGAAACTATTAATTGATTACACAAAATATACTATACATACAACACCATGCATCAGCTGATATTCTATCAACAGGTGAACATAACCTTACTCTAAATACACTGAATACAAATAAACCAAATACACATAATTATCCATAAAATTAGTCATCAAATGTTCTTGTTCAATCAATATGTTCAGAATGTTCATCAATAAATGTGTGGTCACCATTATTGAAAACTAACTGTCCTTTTAACACAAACAATGCATAACCATTATAATAGCAAGTGAGTCACAACAATAAACACCTCTTTACTCAGGGCCAAGCAACTTGATTGCACCGTGATTACGGTTTAGTAATTCCTAACTGACATGTCGGTTATACTTCTCCTACTACGGTACATCATTTTTTTTTACCCCCCTTTAACCCAGTTACAATTAGGTCAATCACCTGCCGGGTGAACCGGTCAAGGCATTTACCTGGTTGCGTAAATATTCTAATATTTACGCCCTTGGCTTGTAACGGCAAGCTCCTTTTCCACACACTCTATTGTTTCCTGATGTTGGACTGTAGTGCCCATTTGCATCCACAAGAACTGAAGTTTATTTAGGGTATAGACGCTGCCTACACCGTTCTTGTTTCAGTGTTACAAAACAGTCAGCATTACTGATGTCCGAGGACACCAGTAATTCTACTAAAAATTACTTATATGCCCTTAACACGGCACTATCACCCCCTTCGATGATAGCCGCTGTTCCATAGTTGTGGTGATTCCCCTAATTTACCCCCCCAGTTAATTTCTAAAATCACCAATTTTGAAAATAATAAGCATGGCTAGGATACAATCTGCCTACCCACACTTGTTACTAATAATCCAAATCCACGGTCAGGGTTCGGTGAAGCCGTGACCGCCCGAAAATGGGGAATCACATGTAAAATTACATAATACATGTTTAAAATTCCTACACACTAACATAATAAACATAATACAACCTAATCATTCATAACGAACCTAAACCTCATTCCATTAAAATAAACATCTCATTTGCATCTGAATAAAATTTACAAACATTTCAACTTTAATTTCAATTGAACCTTTTATTCCTAAATTTTCCAAAAATTGAAATCTATTATCAACATTCATTTTACCTAACATTTAAAATTCAAATTTTACCTAAATTTCACACCTTACCTAAGTTAAATTCTTTCAAACTCATTTAATGTCATTATTGAAACATTTTACTTTAGTTCCATTTCGTTATAAAATTCCTGCTTACATGTAGTTAATCATAAACTCAAATCTATAAACATTCATTGCAACAAATATAACGTACATAACCCTATGTACTTTCTGATACATCATAATAACCATATGACTCAACAACTAAACACATTTTACGTTTACGCATTTACTATTTATTATAAAGAATAATTCTCAGAAAATCATTTAAATTCATTACCAACGTTCATTTATACAACATTAATTAATTCATTCATTCATCTCAAATTTTAATTCAATCAGTTATTTTAAACACTAAGTTTTTAATTACCTTACTCCAAAACAATTTTACTTCAGTTAATTGCATTACAAACTTCACACTTGCGCTCGTTATTTATTTAGTCTGATAAAAATTATTATTAATATTATTAAATCCATTCCTATTTCATACATACATTGTTTACCAAAAATACAACATAATCTATTACACAAACACAATTAACCTCACTATAAATTTATCTAAAATTTTTTCGTCATTATTTTGTTGTTTACCATATCTCATTACATAAGTTAGCCAAGTAATTACCATTAACTAAAATAATTAAATGTTCATTCACTATCTCTAACCACCATCATCGAAAATTAGTCTGATTTTCACATAGCAATTTTCATCTTTACTTACACTCATTACATTATTATTATTTATATAATAACTCTTCAATATTTCAAATTGTTCCTTTATAACCACATAATAATCTACTGGACTATCCCACATTATTATCAAATCATATAACCTGTCTACCTCATTAATTCTGGTCTTGTTACCGTCAGTATTATTATCTGCCACCCTTAAGCATTTTAACCTCTCCTTATTTTCAGAATCATCTATTATTAATATCCCACGTCTATGTACAGGTAAGCATTCAATATAACTATCACCATTATCATTATCTATTGCTCTACCGTTTTCACAAGGTAAGTCTACAATATTACTAATTCTCTCTCTCTTTATTTTCTCTAATAGTTCTTCTTAAATTCTAATAACATCTAATAATACCATCTCTCTCTCTCTCAACATGAATAATTCTATATCTCTCATTTTATCGAAATCGCTTACCCAACCCCATTTTACTCTCTCCCTCCACACAAAAGGCAACGCAACGTTATCATAACACATCCTGGCTCTTCCAGGGAACTTATGATACACAGGGGACCTACTTAGAGACACCTCGTCTCTCACATAACTACTGGAGGAAACCTTGTCCTCATACAACACTAGTGGAGTCTTTACTCCACTTAAACAACTGGGAAAATTTACCCTTCGCCAACCTAACCTCTCATCAACCACTATCTTATTACTACTCTCTATTTCCACTAAAACTTCATCGCCACTATTATTATTCACCATGTTACTCTCTAACAACCCATTTTTAATTATCTCACCATTATTCTCACTTACCTTTTCAACTACTACTATATTCTCATCACCACTACTTGTTAACTCATTTTTATAGCTAACACTTACCTCGTTACTTATTTCTTCGTTATTTTTGTTCTCATTACACTCACCTGTAATTGTACCATTTTTTACCACCCCTACACTCTCATCTGTATAGGCACCATTGTCGTCTGTTATTATGTTATCTTCCTTTGCACTTAATTTACCCGTATCTATTCTCCACACTCTCATTTTCTCAACATTTCGTTCTACTTCGTTAAATTTACTTTCAAATATCTCATCGGTTTTATCAAAACGTTTATTAATTTCATTAAAATTGTTTTTTAAATCACTATTTTGCTTTTTTAACTCATTGAAATTACTTTCACATTTTATTTTTTGTTCATGGATCTCACTGCTTACCGTAATTTATTATTTTGTTCTTTCAATTTATTAAACTTACTATTCTGAACATCAAATTTAATATTTTGTTCCTCAAATTTTATGTTAATATCCCTTCTTAATTCACTAAAATTGCTATCTTGTTTTTCTAAACTGTTATACATCATATTATACAAACGTTTTAACATATCATCGTCATCAGATTTCTTATTTTGATTAATTGAAATAGGCGTTGAATGAATTTCAACTTCATTCATTATTTTTGACTCGGTCATATTACTTTCACTTATTAACATTACATCTGTTTGAATTATTGAGTCACTTCTATCAGCCGCCTCAGTCGACATACTTTCTTTGCTTTCAAACATCGACTTATTTTCTGCTTCATCGCCGACAATTACGTCAGTCTCATTTATTTTATTCTCTGTATTCTCCATATTTTATGAAATTTTCGTATACTAACAAAAACTAACAATTAATATTATTTTACCACTCACTTAACCTATCATCATTTTATGTACGTAATTTATACGTACTACAACTTAACCTCTAAATCACATCTTACACTCACGAGTAAGCGTGGTCTGTACCAAAATGAATTTGTAAAAACTGTCTAAGTTCGAGGCGCCAATTGTGAAGCTACATTTTTTTTGCAAAATATTAATTAATTAAATATAGCTTTATTTATAAAAAATACACATGTTACAAAATTCTTACCTTTGTTAGGTCCAGGATCGTTCACGCAAACTCGTGACCTATAAGTGTGATTTAGTGTGCGTGTTACTTAATAAATTATTCTCATTGATAGCATTTAACCGATTGATTTATTAACATCATTTCACATGAAAAGTTACTTTTACTCTGCTTTTTTTCTTATACAAAGAACAAGTTTCTTTGTAAACTTATTTTACTAAAAAAATTATCAATTGCTTATCCAAATAACTACATTCTAGGTATTAAAAGGCAATCCAGTGCTTTGCTCGTACACTCTCTCTTTCACACTTTTCCCCCCTCTTTTGATTTAGCGCTTTCTTTGATTTTTTATATATATTTTTTTTAAAATTGTACAGTTACTTCCCTGTTGTCTCCATGAAGAGCCCGTGTTGAAATCAGTCTGGTTTTTGTTCACTTGGTTGTTCCAAAAAATGTTTTCACTGGTTGAATTTTGACCACGTACGATTTGGTAATACTTCACTGTTTGATTATTACTTTACACCATTTTTATTTGTCTTTTGTTCACATTTTTTTCAAATTTTATTAAATTTTGGCCCGCGATCCTTTTACACTGAACCGGCCGGTTTCGTTAGGTGACACTAAGTGGCTCTTGTCGATTGAAGTTTATTTATTGTTTATAATCACATTTTTTTCTTTTTCAACTGGTCGGTCTACATGGTTAAATAGATTTTAGGCGAACCGCGCATTAACGGCTCTGCGCGGTTCCTAAGTTATAAGCCGACTGACGCTTAGTGGCTCGTTTTCAATATGGCCCTCAGCATACCGAGAGCGGCAACTTGCGTTCTCATTGGACGAGAGCATTTAACGTAGACTCGCAGTCGGCAACCAGGAAAATCGTACGTGATCTTCACTCTGTCAGAACGGGCATCCGCGCACTCGGACACATTCCGATGTTCCAGGATTCGGTGTATTATGCTGGGCTTACTGGACAAACCGACAACTGGGTCTTTCAAAAGTACACTCTGCTTATTAAAACTGAAACTCAGTCTGGGCGATTCCCCATTATCACCATTGACACAAGAATAAAATAAGTCCCCTACTTCTGTACTGTTACAATACCCCCCCCAATGAAAGGTTTTCTGCCGAAACAGAAAAACTCTCATTGCTAAAATCTAAGAGGACCAGCGAGGATATGGTGGCAACAACCCCCCTTAAATTCTTATTAGATCATGGGTAATTTACTCCCCTAGTTCGGTGACTATGACGGTACTTGATGACTTTATTGGACTTCTCTGTTCGAGATCCCAACACCCTAAAATCAGACAAGCACTCACCACAGTATCACCAAACACTGTAACATTTCAGATAAATTGTCACTAACTGGTCTTTACACCAAACCAGATCCTCAACTGATTTATCTCCCTCTTAGCCGTACTGGATTGCCTTTAGCAAAGTACTGGTTGCGTATATAAGTGCTTTCTTAATACTAACATATCATTCTTATTTCACCAAACCTAACCTCAAACAAACATTACCAATTTCAAGTTACCATAATCTACAATTTATTAACATTATACTTTTTCTTTGAATTCCTCTTAATTAAAAATTTTAATTGTTTATCTGGACTTATCATTTCAAATCATAAAGAAATTATTTAAATTTCAATCATTCATCCAAATAAATCTAAATTCATGACCAAAATTCATATTTTAATTTAATTAAATCATCTCTTTCAATTAATTGCTTTAACTGCATTTTATACTTATTAACTTCCATTATCTTTGTAACCTCCGAATCACTACTAGTTAAAACAATCTACTACTAACATTTCAAAAATAAATTTTTTTTTTCAAGAATTAAATGAATTTAACTTTCAGAGATATATATTTTTTTACAACTAATAAAACAAACAAAATTCAACTGAAACTATTAATTGATTACACAAAATATACTATACATACAACACCATGCATCAGCTGATATTCTATCAACAGGTGAACATAACCTTACTCTAAGTACACTGAATACAAATAAACCAAATACACATAATTATCCATAAAATTAGTCATCAAATGTTCTTGTTCAATCAATATGTTCAGAATGTTCATCAATAAATGTGTGGTCACCATTATTGAAAACTAACTGTCCTTTTAACACAAACAATGCATAACCATTATAATAGCAAGTGAGTCACAACAATAAACACCTCTTTACTCAGGGCCAAGCAACTTGATTGCACCGTGATTACGGTTTAGTAATTCCTAACTGACATGTCGGTTATACTTCTCCTACTACGGTACATCATTTTTTTTTACCCCCCTTTAACCCAGTTACAATTAGGTCAATCACCTGCCGGGTGAACCGGTCAAGGCATTTACCTGGTTGCGTAAATATTCTAATATTTACGCCCTTGGCTTGTAACGGCAAGCTCCTTTTCCACACACTCTATTGTTTCCTGATGTTGGACTGTAGTGCCCATTTGCATCCACAAGAACTGAAGTTTATTTAGGGTATAGACGCTGCCTACACCGTTCTTGTTTCAGTGTTACAAAACAGTCAGCATTACTGATGTCCGAGGACACCAGTAATTCTACTAAAAATTACTTATATGCCCTTAACACGGCACTATCACCCCCTTCGATGATAGCCGCTGTTCCATAGTTGTGGTGATTCCCCTAATTTACCCCCCCAGTTAATTTCTAAAATCACCAATTTTGAAAATAATAAGCATGGCTAGGATACAATCTGCCTACCCACACTTGTTACTAATAATCCAAATCCACGGTCAGGGTTCGGTGAAGCCGTGACCGCCCGAAAATGGGGAATCACATGTAAAATTACATAATACATGTTTAAAATTCCTACACACTAACATAATAAACATAATACAACCTAATCATTCATAACGAACCTAAACCTCATTCCATTAAAATAAACATCTCATTTGCATCTGAATAAAATTTACAAACATTTCAACTTTAATTTCAATTGAACCTTTTATTCCTAAATTTTCCAAAAATTGAAATCTATTATCAACATTCATTTTACCTAACATTTAAAATTCAAATTTTACCTAAATTTCACACCTTACCTAAGTTAAATTCTTTCAAACTCATTTAATGTCATTATTGAAACATTTTACTTTACTTCCATTTCGTTATAAAATTCCTGCTTACATGTAGTTAATCATAAACTCAAATCTATAAACATTCATTGCAACAAATATAACGTACATAACCCTATGTACTTTCTGATACATCATAATAACCATATGACTCAACAACTAAACACATTTTACGTTTACGCATTTACTATTTATTATAAAGAATAATTCTCAGAAAATCATTTAAATTCATTACCAACGTTCATTTATACAACATTAATTAATTCATTCATTCATCTCAAATTTTAATTCAATCAGTTATTTTAAACACTAAGTTTTTAATTACCTTACTCCAAAACAATTTTACTTCAGTTAATTGCATTACAAACTTCACACTTGCGCTCGTTATTTATTTAGTCTGATAAAAATTATTATTAATATTATTAAATCCATTCCTATTTCATACATACATTGTTTACCAAAAATACAACATAATCTATTACACAAACACAATTAACCTCACTATAAATTTATCTAAAATTTTTTCGTCATTATTTTGTTGTTTACCATATCTCATTACATAAGTTAGCCAAGTAATTACCATTAACTAAAATAATTAAATGTTCATTCACTATCTCTAACCACCATCATCGAAAATTAGTCTGATTTTCACATAGCAATTTTCATCTTTACTTACACTCATTACATTATTATTATTTATATAATAACTCTTCAATATTTCAAATTGTTCCTTTATAACCACATAATAATCTACTGGACTATCCCACATTATTATCAAATCATATAACCTGTCTACCTCATTAATTCTGGTCTTGTTACCGTCAGTATTATTATCTGCCACCCTTAAGCATTTTAACCTCTCCTTATTTTCAGAATCATCTATTATTAATATCCCACGTCTATGTACAGGTAAGCATTCAATATAACTATCACCATTATCATTATCTATTGCTCTACCGTTTTCACAAGGTAAGTCTACAATATTACTAATTCTCTCTCTCTTTATTTTCTCTAATAGTTCTTCTTAAATTCTAATAACATCTAATAATACCATCTCTCTCTCTCTCAACATGAATAATTCTATATCTCTCATTTTATCGAAATCGCTTACCCAGCCCAATTTTACTCTCTTCCTCCACACAAAAGGCAACGCAACGTTATCATAACACATCCTGGCTCTTCCAGGGAACTTATGATACACAGGGGACCTACTTAGAGACACCTCGTCTCTCACATAACTACTGGAGGAAACCTTGTCCTCATACAACACTAGTGGAGTCTTTACTCCACTTAAACAACTGGGAAAATTTACCCTTCGCCAACCTAACCTCTCATCAACCACTATCTTATTACTACTCTCTATTTCCACTAAAACTTCATCGCCACTATTATTATTCACCATGTTACTCTCTAACAACCCATTTTTAATTATCTCACCATTATTCTCACTTACCTTTTCAACTACTACTATATTCTCATCACCACTACTTGTTAACTCATTTTTATAGCTAACACTTACCTCGTTACTTATTTCTTCGTTATTTTTGTTCTCATTACACTCACCTGTAATTGTACCATTTTTTACCACCCCTACACTCTCATCTGTATAGGCACCATTGTCGTCTGTTATTATGTTATCTTCCTTTGCACTTAATTTACCCGTATCTATTCTCCACACTCTCATTTTCTCAACATTTCGTTCTACTTCGTTAAATTTACTTTCAAATATCTCATCGGTTTTATCAAAACGTTTATTAATTTCATTAAAATTGTTTTTTAAATCACTATTTTGCTTTTTTAACTCATTGAAATTACTTTCACATTTTATTTTTTGTTCATGGATCTCACTGCTTACCGTAATTTATTATTTTGTTCTTTCAATTTATTAAACTTACTATTCTGAACATCAAATTTAATATTTTGTTCCTCAAATTTTATGTTAATATCCCTTCTTAATTCACTAAAATTGCTATCTTGTTTTTCTAAACTGTTATACATCATATTATACAACCGTTTTAACATATCATCGTCATCAGATTTCTTATTTTGATTAATTGAAATAGGCGTTGAATGAATTTCAACTTCATTCATTATTTTTGACTCGGTCATATTACTTTCACTTATTAACATTACATCTGTTTGAATTATTGAGTCGCTTCTATCAGCCGCCTCAGTCGACATACTTTCTTTGCTTTCAAACATCGACTTATTTTCTGCTTCATCGCCGACAATTACGTCAGTCTCATTTATTTTATTCTCTGTATTCTCCATATTTTATGAAATTTTCGTATACTAACAAAAACTAACAATTAATATTATTTTACCACTCACTTAACCTATCATCATTTTATGTACGTAATTTATACGTACTACAACTTAACCTCTAAATCACATCTTACACTCACGAGTAAGCGTGGTCTGTACCAAAATGAATTTGTAAAAACTGTCTAAGTTCGAGGCGCCAATTGTGAAGCTACATTTTTTTTGCAAAATATTAATTAATTAAATATAGCTTTATTTATAAAAAATACACATGTTACAAAATTCTTACCTTTGTTAGGTCCAGGATCGTTCACGCAAACTCGTGACCTATAAGTGTGATTTAGTGTGCGTGTTACTTAATAAATTATTCTCATTGATAGCATTTAACCGATTGATTTATTAACATCATTTCACATGAAAAGTTACTTTTACTCTGCTTTTTTTCTTATACAAAGAACAAGTTTCTTTGTAAACTTATTTTACTAAAAAAATTATCAATTGCTTATCCAAATAACTACATTCTAGGTATTAAAAGGCAATCCAGTGCTTTGCTCGTACACTCTCTCTTTCACACTTTTCCCCCCTCTTTTGATTTAGCGCTTTCTTTGATTTTTTTATATATATATTTTTTTTTAAATTGTACAGTTACTTCCCTGTTGTCTCCATGAAGAGCCCGTGTTGAAATCAGTCTGGTTTTTGTTCACTTGGTTGTTCCAAAAAATGTTTTCACTGGTTGAATTTTGACCACGTACGATTTGGTAATACTTCACTGTTTGATTATTACTTTACACCATTTTTATTTGTCTTTTGTTCACATTTTTTTCAAATTTTATTAAATTTTGGCCCGCGATCCTTTTACACTGAACCGGCCGGTTTCGTTAGGTGACACTAAGTGGCTCTTGTCGATTGAAGTTTATTTATTGTTTATAATCACATTTTTTTCTTTTTCAACTGGTCGGTCTACATGGTTAAATAGATTTTAGGCGAACCGCGCATTAACGGCTCTGCGCGGTTCCTAAGTTATAAGCCGACTGACGCTTAGTGGCTCGTTTTCAATATGGCCCTCAGCATACCGAGAGCGGCAACTTGCGTTCTCATTGGACGAGAGCATTTAACGTAGACTCGCAGTCGGCAACCAGGAAAATCGTACGTGATCTTCACTCTGTCAGAACGGGCATCCGCGCACTCGGACACATTCCGATGTTCCAGGATTCGGTGTATTATGCTGGGCTTACTGGACAAACCGACAACTGGGTCTTTCAAAAGTACACTCTGCTTATTAAAACTGAAACTCTGTCTTGGCGATTCCCCATTATCACCATTGACACAAGAATAAAATAAGTCCCCTACTTCTGTACTGTTACAATACCCCCCCCCAATGAGAGGTTTTCTGCCGAAACAGAAAAACTCTCATTGCTAAAATCTAAGAGGACCAGCGAGGATATGGTGGCAACAACCCCCCTTAAATTCTTATTAGATCATGGGTAATTTACTCCCCTAGTTCGGTGACTATGGCGGTACTTGATGACTTTATTGGACTTCTCTGTTCGAGATCCCAACACCCTAAAATCAGACAAGCACTCACCACAGTATCACCAAACACTGTAACATTTCAGATAAATTGTCACTAACTGGTCTTTACACCAAACCAGATCCTCAACTGATTTATCTCCCTCTTAGCCGTACTGGATTGCCTTTAGCAAAGTACTGGTTGCGTATATAAGTGCTTTCTTAATACTAACATATCATTCTTATTTCACCAAACCTAACCTCAAACAAACATTAACAATTTCAAGTTACCATAATCTACAATTTATTAACATTATACTTTTTCTTTGAATTCCTCTTAATTAAAAATTTTAACTGTTTATCTGGACTTATCATTTCAAATCATAAAGAAATTATTTAAGTTTCAATCATTCATCCAAATAAATCTAAATTCATGACCAAAATTCATATTTTAATTTAATTAAATCATCTCTTTCAATTAATTGCTTTAACTGCATTTTGTACTTATTAACTTCCATTATCTTTGTAACCTCCGAATCACTACTAGTTAAAACAATCTACTACTAACATTTCAAAAATAAATTTTTTTTTTCAAGAATTAAATGAATTTAACTTTCAGAGATATATATATTTTTACAACTAATAAAACAAACAAAATTCAACTGAAACTATTAATTGATTACACAAAATATACTATACATACAACACCATGCATCAGCTGATATTCTATCAACAGGTGAACATAACCTTACTCTAAGTACACTGAATACAAATAAACCAAATACACATAATTATCCATAAAATTAGTCATCAAATGTTCTTGTTCAATCAATATGTTCAGAATGTTCATCAATAAATGTGTGGTCACCATTATTGAAAACTAACTGTCCTTTTAACACAAACAATGCATAACCATTATAATAGCAAGTGAGTCACAACAATAAACACCTCTTTACTCAGGGCCAAGCAACTTGATTGCACCGTGATTACGGTTTAGTAATTCCTAACTGACATGTCGGTTATACTTCTCCTACTACGGTACATCATTTTTTTTTACCCCCCTTTAACCCAGTTACAATTAGGTCAATCACCTGCCGGGTGAACCGGTCAAGGCATTTACCTGGTTGCGTAAATATTCTAATATTTACGCCCTTGGCTTGTAACGGCCAGCTCCTTTTCCACACACTCTATTGTTTCCTGATGTTGGACTGTAGTGCCCATTTGCATCCACAAAACCGAAGTTTATTTAGGGTATAGACGCTGCCTACACCGTTCTTGTTTCAGTGTTACAAAACAGTCAGCATTACTGATGTCCGAGGACACCAGTAATTCTACTAAAAATTACTTATATGCCCTTAACACGGCACTATCACCCCCTTCGATGATAGCCGCTGTTCCATAGTTGTGGTGATTCCCCTAATTTACCCCCCCAGTTAATTTCTAAAATCACCAATTTTGAAAATAATAAGCATGGCTAGGATACAATCTGCCTACCCACACTTGTTACTAATAATCCAAATCCACGGTCAGGGTTCGGTGAAGCCGTGACCGCCCGAAAATGGGGAATCACATGTAAAATTACATAATACATGTTTAAAATTCCTACACACTAACATAATAAACATAATACAACCTAATCATTCATAACGAACCTAAAACTCATCCCATTAAAATAAACATCTCATTTGCATCTGAATAAAATTTACAAACATTTCAACTTTAATTTCAATTGAACCTTTTATTCCTAAATTCTCCAAAACTTGAAATCTATTATCAACATTCATTTTACCTAACATTTAAAATTCAAATTTTACCTAAATTTCACACCTTACCTAAGTTAAATTCTTTCAAACTCATTTAATGTCATTATTGAAACATTTTACTTTACTTCCATTTCGTTATAAAATTCCTGCTTACATGTAGTTAATCATAAACTCAAATCTATAAACATTCATTGCAACAAATATAACGTACATAACCCTATGTACTTTCTGATACATCATAATAACCATATGACTCAACAACTAAACACATTTTACGTTTACGCATTTACTATTTATTATAAAGAATAATTCTCAGAAAATCATTTAAATTCATTACCAACGTTCATTTATACAACATTAATTAATTCATTCATTCATCTCAAATTTTAATTCAATCAGTTATTTTAAACACTAAGTTTTTAATTACCTTACTCCAAAACAATTTTACTTCAGTTAATTGCATTACAAACTTCACACTTGCGCTCGTTATTTATTTAGTCTGATAAAAATTATTATTAATATTATTAAATCCATTCCTATTTCATACATACATTGTTTACCAAAAATACAACATAATCTATTACACAAACACAATTAACCTCACTATAAATTTATCTAAAATTTTTTCGTCATTATTTTGTTGTTTACCATATCTCATTACATAAGTTAGCCAAGTAATTACCATTAACTAAAATAATTAAATGTTCATTCACTATCTCTAACCACCATCATCGAAAATTAGTCTGATTTTCACATAGCAATTTTCATCTTTACTTACACTCATTACATTATTATTATTTATATAATAACTCTTCAATATTTCAAATTGTTCCTTTATAACCACATAATAATCTACTGGACTATCCCACATTATTATCAAATCATATAACCTGTCTACCTCATTAATTCTGGTCTTGTTACCGTCAGTATTATTATCTGCCACCCTTAAGCATTTTAACCTCTCCTTATTTTCAGAATCATCTATTATTAATATCCCACGTCTATGTACAGGTAAGCATTCAATATAACTATCACCATTATCATTATCTATTGCTCTACCGTTTTCACAACAAGGTAAGTCTACAATATTACTAATTCTCTCTCTCTTTATTTTCTCTAATAGTTCTTCTTAAATTCTAATAACATCTAATAATACCATCTCTCTCTCTCTCAACATGAATAATTCTATATCTCTCATTTTATCGAAATCGCTTACCCAACCCCATTTTACTCTCTCCCTCCACACAAAAGGCAACGCAACGTTATCATAACACATCCTGGCTCTTCCAGGGAACTTATGATACACAGGGGACCTACTTAGAGACACCTCGTCTCTCACATAACTACTGGAGGAAACCTTGTCCTCATACAACACTAGTGGAGTCTTTACTCCACTTAAACAACTGGGAAAATTTACCCTTCGCCAACCTAACCTCTCATCAACCACTATCTTATTACTACTCTCTATTTCCACTAAAACTTCATCGCCACTATTATTATTCACCATGTTACTCTCTAACAACCCATTTTTAATTATCTCACCATTATTCTCACTTACCTTTTCAACTACTACTATATTCTCATCACCACTACTTGTTAACTCATTTTTATAGCTAACACTTACCTCGTTACTTATTTCTTCATTATTTTTGTTCTCATTACACTCACCTGTAATTGTACCATTTTTTACCACCCCTACACTCTCATCTGTATTGGCACCATTGTCGTCTGTTATTATGTTATCTTCCTTTGCACTTAATTTACCCGTATCTATTCTCCACACTCTCATTTTCTCAACATTTCGTTCTACTTCGTTAAATTTACTTTTAAATATCTCATCGGTTTTATCAAAACGTTTATTAATTTCATTAAAATTGTTTTTTAAATCACTATTTTGCTTTTTTAACTCATTGAAATTACTTTCACATTTTATTTTTTGTTCATGGATCTCACTGCTTACCGTAATTTATTATTTTGTTCTTTCAATTTATTAAACTTACTATTCTGAACATCAAATTTAATATTTTGTTCCTCAAATTTTATGTTAATATCCCTTCTTAATTCACTAAAATTGCTATCTTGTTTTTCTAAACTGTTATACATCATATTATACAACCGTTTTAACATATCATCGTCATCAGATTTCTTATTTTGATTAATTGAAATAGGCGTTGAATGAATTTCAACTTCATTCATTATTTTTGACTCGGTCATATTACTTTCACTTATTAACATTACATCTGTTTGAATTATTGAGTCGCTTCTATCAGCCGCCTCAGTCGACATACTTTCTTTGCTTTCAAACATCGACTTATTTTCTGCTTCATCGCCGACAATTACGTCAGTCTCATTTATTTTATTCTCTGTATTCTCCATATTTTATGAAATTTTCGTATACTAACAAAAACTAACAATTAATATTATTTTACCACTCACTTAACCTATCATCATTTTATGTACGTAATTTATACGTACTACAACTTAACCTCTAAATCACATCTTACACTCACGAGTAAGCGTGGTCTGTACCAAAATGAATTTGTAAAAACTGTCTAAGTTCGAGGGCGCCAATTGTGAAGCTACATTTTTTTTGCAAAATATTAATTAATTAAATATAGCTTTATTTATAAAAAATACACATGTTACAAAATTCTTACCTTTGTTAGGTCCAGGATCGTTCACGCAAACTCGTGACCTATAAGTGTGATTTAGTGTGCGTGTTACTTAATAAATTATTCTCATTGATAGCATTTAACCGATTGATTTATTAACATCATTTCACATGAAAAGTTACTTTTACTCTGCTTTTTTTCTTATACAAAGAACAAGTTTCTTTGTAAACTTATTTTACTAAAAAAATTATCAATTGCTTATCCAAATAACTACATTCTAGGTATTAAAAGGCAATCCAGTGCTTTGCTCGTACACTCTCTCTTTCACACTTTTCCCCCCTCTTTTGATTTAGCGCTTTCTTTGATTTTTTTATATATATTTTTTTTTTTAAATTGTACAGTTACTTCCCTGTTGTCTCCATGAAGAGCCCGTGTTGAAATCAGTCTGGTTTTTGTTCACTTGGTTGTTCCAAAAAATGTTTTCACTGGTTGAATTTTGACCACGTACGATTTGGTAATACTTCACTGTTTGATTATTACTTTACACCATTTTTATTTGTCTTTTGTTCACATTTTTTCAAATTTTATTAAATTTTGGTCCGCGATCCTTTTACACTGAACCGGCCGGTTTCGTTAGGTGACACTAAGTGGCTCTTGTCGATTGAAGTTTATTTATTGTTTATAATCACATTTTTTTCTTTTTCAACTGGTCGGTCTACATGGTTAAATAGATTTTAGGCGAACCGCGCATTAACGGCTCTGCGCGGTTCCTAAGTTATAAGCCGACTGACGCTTAGTGGCTCGTTTTCAATATGGCCCTCAGCATACCGAGAGCGGCAACTTGTGTTCTCATTGGACGAGAGCATTTAACGTAGACTCGCAGTCGGCAACCAGGAAAATCGTACGTGATCTTCACTCTGTCAGAACGGGCATCCGCGCACTCGGACACATTCCGATGTTCCAGGATTCGGTGTATTATGCTGGGCTTACTGGACAAACCGACAACTGGGTCTTTCAAAAGTACACTCTGCTTATTAAAACTGAAACTCTGTCTTGGCGATTCCCCATTATCACCATTGACACAAGAATAAAATAAGTCCCCTACTTCTGTACTGTTACAATACCCCCCCCCAATGAGAGGTTTTCTGCCGAAACAGAAAAACTCTCATTGCTAAAATCTAAGAGGACCAGCGAGGATATGGTGGCAACAACCCCCCTTAAATTCTTATTAGATCATGGGTAATTTACTCCCCTAGTTCGGTGACTATGGCGGTACTTGATGACTTTATTGGACTTCTCTGTTCGAGATCCCAACACCCTAAAATCAGACAAGCACTCACCACAGTATCACCAAACACTGTAACATTTCAGATAAATTGTCACTAACTGGTCTTTACACCAAACCAGATCCTCAACTGATTTATCTCCCTCTTAGCCGTACTGGATTGCCTTTAGCAAAGTACTGGTTGCGTATATAAGTGCTTTCTTAATACTAACATATCATTCTTATTTCACCAAACCTAACCTCAAACAAACATTAACAATTTCAAGTTACCATAATCTACAATTTATTAACATTATACTTTTTCTTTGAATTCCTCTTAATTAAAAATTTTAACTGTTTATCTGGACTTATCATTTCAAATCATAAAGAAATTATTTAAGTTTCAATCATTCATCCAAATAAATCTAAATTCATGACCAAAATTCATATTTTAATTTAATTAAATCATCTCTTTCAATTAATTGCTTTAACTGCATTTTGTACTTATTAACTTCCATTATCTTTGTAACCTCCGAATCACTACTAGTTAAAACAATCTACTACTAACATTTCAAAAATAAATTTTTTTTTTCAAGAATTAAATGAATTTAACTTTCAGAGATATATATATTTTTACAACTAATAAAACAAACAAAATTCAACTGAAACTATTAATTGATTACACAAAATATACTATACATACAACACCATGCATCAGCTGATATTCTATCAACAGGTGAACATAACCTTACTCTAAGTACACTGAATACAAATAAACCAAATACACATAATTATCCATAAAATTAGTCATCAAATGTTCTTGTTCAATCAATATGTTCAGAATGTTCATCAATAAATGTGTGGTCACCATTATTGAAAACTAACTGTCCTTTTAACACAAACAATGCATAACCATTATAATAGCAAGTGAGTCACAACAATAAACACCTCTTTACTCAGGGCCAAGCAACTTGATTGCACCGTGATTACGGTTTAGTAATTCCTAACTGACATGTCGGTTATACTTCTCCTACTACGGTACATCATTTTTTTTTACCCCCCTTTAACCCAGTTACAATTAGGTCAATCACCTGCCAGGTGAACCGGTCAAGGCATTTACCTGGTTGCGTAAATATTCTAATATTTACGCCCTTGGCTTGTAACGGCAAGCTCCTTTTCCACACACTCTATTGTTTCCTGATGTTGGACTGTAGTGCCCATTTGGATCCACAAGAACTGAAGTTTATTTAGGGTATAGACGCTGCCTACACCGTTCTTGTTTCAGTGTTACAAAACAGTCAGCATTACTGATGTCCGAGGACACCAGTAATTCTACTAAAAATTACTTATATGCCCTTAACACGGCACTATCACCCCCTTCGATGATAGCCGCTGTTCCATAGTTGTGGTGATTCCCCTAATTTACCCCCCCAGTTAATTTCTAAAATCACCAATTTTGAAAATAATAAGCATGGCTAGGATACAATCTGCCTACCCACACTTGTTACCAATAATCCAAATCCACGGTCAGGGTTCGGTGAAGCCGTGACCGCCCGAAAATGGGGAATCACATGTAAAATTACATAATACATGTTTAAAATTCCTACACACTAACATAATAAACATAATACAACCTAATCATTCATAACGAACCTAAACCTCATCCCATTAAAATAAACATCTCATTTGCATCTGAATAAAATTTACAAACATTTCAACTTTAATTTCAATTGAACCTTTTATTCCTAAATTCTCCAAAACTTGAAATCTATTATCAACATTCATTTTACCTAACATTTAAAATTCAAATTTTACCTAAATTTCACACCTTACCTAAGTTAAATTCTTTCAAACTCATTTAATGTCATTATTGAAACATTTTACTTTACTTCCATTTCGTTATAAAATTCCTGCTTACATGTAGTTAATCATAAACTCAAATCTATAAACATTCATTGCAACAAATATAACGTACATAACCCTATGTACTTTCTGATACATCATAATAACCATATGACTCAACAACTAAACACATTTTACGTTTACGCATTTACTATTTATTATAAAGAATAATTCTCAGAAAATCATTTAAATTCATTACCAACGTTCATTTATACAACATTAATTAATTAATTAATTCATCTCAAATTTTAATTCAATCAGTTATTTTAAACACTAAGTTTTTAATTACCTTACTCCAAAACAATTTTACTTCAGTTAATTGCATTACAAACTTCACACTTGCGCTCGTTATTTATTTAGTCTGATAAAAATTATTATTAATATTATTAAATCCATTCCTATTTCATACATACATTGTTTACCAAAAATACAACATAATCTATTACACAAACACAATTAACCTCACTATAAATTTATCTAAAATTTTTTCGTCATTATTTTGTTGTTTACCATATCTCATTACATAAGTTAGCCAAGTAATTACCATTAACTAAAATAATTAAATGTTCATTCACTATCTCTAACCACCATCATCGAAAATTAGTCTGATTTTCACATAGCAATTTTCATCTTTACTTACACTCATTACATTATTATTATTTATATAATAACTCTTCAATATTTCAAATTGTTCCTTTATAACCACATAATAATCTACTGGACTATCCCACATTATTATCAAATCATATAACCTGTCTACCTCATTAATTCTGGTCTTGTTACCGTCAGTATTATTATCTGCCACCCTTAAGCATTTTAACCTCTCCTTATTTTCAGAATCATCTATTATTAATATCCCACGTCTATGTACAGGTAAGCATTCAATATAACTATCACCATTATCATTATCTATTGCTCTACCGTTTTCACAAGGTAAGTCTACAATATTACTAATTCTCTCTCTCTTTATTTTCTCTAATAGTTCTTCTTAAATTCTAATAACATCTAATAATACCATCTCTCTCTCTCTCAACATGAATAATTCTATATCTCTCATTTTATCGAAATCGCTTACCCAACCCCATTTTACTCTCTCCCTCCACACAAAAGGCAACGCAACGTTATCATAACACATCCTGGCTCTTCCAGGGAACTTATGATACACAGGGGACCTACTTAGAGACACCTCGTCTCTCACATAACTACTGGAGGAAACCTTGTCCTCATACAACACTAGTGGAGTCTTTACTCCACTTAAACAACTGGGAAAATTTACCCTTCGCCAACCTAACCTCTCATCAACCACTATCTTATTACTACTCTCTATTTCCACTAAAACTTCATCGCCACTATTATTATTCACCATGTTACTCTCTAACAACCCATTTTTAATTATCTCACCATTATTCTCACTTACCTTTTCAACTACTACTATATTCTCATCACCACTACTTGTTAACACATTTTTATAGCTAACACTTACCTCGTTACTTATTTCTTCGTTATTTTTGTTCTCATTACACTCAGCTGTAATTGTACCATTTTTTACCACCCCTACACTCTCATCTGTATTGGCACCATTGTCGTCTGTTATTATGTTATCTTCCTTTGCACTTAATTTACCCGTATCTATTCTCCACACTCTCATTTTCTCAACATTTCGTTCTACTTCGTTAAATTTACTTTCAAATATCTCATCGGTTTTATCAAAACGTTTATTAATTTCATTAAAATTGTTTTTTAAATCACTATTTTGCTCTTTTAACTCATTGAAATTACTTTCACATTTTATTTTTTGTTCATGGATCTCACTGCTTACCGTAATTTATTATTTTGTTCTTTCAATTTATTAAACTTACTATTCTGAACATCAAATTTAATATTTTGTTCCTCAAATTTTATGTTAATATCCCTTCTTAATTCACTAAAATTGCTACCTTGTTTTTCTAAACTGTTATACATCATATTATACAACCGTTTTAACATATCATCGTCATCAGATTTCTTATTTTGATTAATTGAAATAGGCGTTGAATGAATTTCAACTTCATTCATTATTTTTGACTCGGTCATATTACTTTCACTTATTAACATTACATCTGTTTGAATTATTGAGTCGCTTCTATCAGCCGCCTCAGTCGACATACTTTCTTTGCTTTCAAACATCGACTTATTTTCTGCTTCATCGCCGACAATTACGTCAGTCTCATTTATTTTATTCTCTGTATTCTCCATATTTTATGAAATTTTCGTATACTAACAAAAACTAACAATTAATATTATTTTACCACTCACTTAACCTATCATCATTTTATGTACGTAATTTATACGTACTACAACTTAACCTCTAAATCACATCTTACACTCACGAGTAAGCGTGGTCTGTACCAAAATGAATTTGTAAAAACTGTCTAAGTTCGAGGCGCCAATTGTGAAGCTACATTTTTTTTGCAAAATATTAATTAATTAAATATAGCTTTATTTATAAAAAATACACATGTTACAAAATTCTTACCTTTGTTAGGTCCAGGATCGTTCACGCAAACTCGTGACCTATAAGTGTGATTTAGTGTGCGTGTTACTTAATAAATTATTCTCATTGATAGCATTTAACCGATTGATTTATTAACATCATTTCACATGAAAAGTTACTTTTACTCTGCTTTTTTTCTTATACAAAGAACAAGTTTCTTTGTAAACTTATTTTACTAAAAAAATTATCAATTGCTTATCCAAATAACTACATTCTAGGTATTAAAAGGCAATCCAGTGCTTTGCTCGTACACTCTCTCTTTCACACTTTTCCCCCCTCTTTTGATTTAGCGCTTTCTTTGATTTTTTTATATATATTTTTTTTTTTAAATTGTACAGTTACTTCCCTGTTGTCTCCATGAAGAGCCCGTGTTGAAATCAGTCTGGTTTTTGTTCACTTGGTTGTTCCAAAAAATGTTTTCACTGGTTGAATTTTGACCACGTACGATTTGGTAATACTTCACTGTTTGATTATTACTTTACACCATTTTTATTTGTCTTTTGTTCACATTTTTTTCAAATTTTATTAAATTTTGGCCCGCGATCCTTTTACACTGAACCGGCCGGTTTCGTTAGGTGACACTAAGTGGCTCTTGTCGATTGAAGTTTATTTATTGTTTATAATCACATTTTTTTCTTTTTCAACTGGTCGGTCTACATGGTTAAATAGATTTTAGGCGAACCGCGCATTAACGGCTCTGCGCGGTTCCTAAGTTATAAGCCGACTGACGCTTAGTGGCTCGTTTTCAATATGGCCCTCAGCATACCGAGAGCGGCAACTTGCGTTCTCATTGGACGAGAGCATTTAACGTAGACTCGCAGTCGGCAACCAGGAAAATCGTACGTGATCTTCACTCTGTCAGAACGGGCATCCGCGCACTCGGACACATTCCGATGTTCCAGGATTCGGTGTATTATGCTGGGCTTACTGGACAAACCGACAACTGGGTCTTTCAAAAGTACACTCTGCTTATTAAAACTGAAACTCTGTCTTGGCGATTCCCCATTATCACCATTGACACAAGAATAAAATAAGTCCCCTACTTCTGTACTGTTACAATACCCCCCCCCAATGAGAGGTTTTCTGCCGAAACAGAAAAACTCTCATTGCTAAAATCTAAGAGGACCAGCGAGGATATGGTGGCAACAACCCCCCTTAAATTCTTATTAGATCATGGGTAATTTACTCCCCTAGTTCGGTGACTATGGCGGTACTTGATGACTTTATTGGACTTCTCTGTTCGAGATCCCAACACCCTAAAATCAGACAAGCACTCACCACAGTATCACCAAACACTGTAACATTTCAGATAAATTGTCACTAACTGGTCTTTACACCAAACCAGATCCTCAACTGATTTATCTCCCTCTTAGCCGTACTGGATTGCCTTTAGCAAAGTACTGGTTGCGTATATAAGTGCTTTCTTAATACTAACATATCATTCTTATTTCACCAAACCTAACCTCAAACAAACATTAACAATTTCAAGTTACCATAATCTACAATTTATTAACATTATACTTTTTCTTTGAATTCCTCTTAATTAAAAATTTTAACTGTTTATCTGGACTTATCATTTCAAATCATAAAGAAATTATTTAAGTTTCAATCATTCATCCAAATAAATCTAAATTCATGACCAAAATTCATATTTTAATTTAATTAAATCATCTCTTTCAATTAATTGCTTTAACTGCATTTTGTACTTATTAACTTCCATTATCTTTGTAACCTCCGAATCACTACTAGTTAAAACAATCTACTACTAACATTTCAAAAATAAATTTTTTTTTTCAAGAATTAAATGAATTTAACTTTCAGAGATATATATATTTTTACAACTAATAAAACAAACAAAATTCAACTGAAACTATTAATTGATTACACAAAATATACTATACATACAACACCATGCATCAGCTGATATTCTATCAACAGGTGAACATAACCTTACTCTAAGTACACTGAATACAAATAAACCAAATACACATAATTATCCATAAAATTAGTCATCAAATGTTCTTGTTCAATCAATATGTTCAGAATGTTCATCAATAAATGTGTGGTCACCATTATTGAAAACTAACTGTCCTTTTAACACAAACAATGCATAACCATTATAATAGCAAGTGAGTCACAACAATAAACACCTCTTTACTCAGGGCCAAGCAACTTGATTGCACCGTGATTACGGTTTAGTAATTCCTAACTGACATGTCGGTTATACTTCTCCTACTACGGTACATCATTTTTTTTTACCCCCCTTTAACCCAGTTACAATTAGGTCAATCACCTGCCAGGTGAACCGGTCAAGGCATTTACCTGGTTGCGTAAATATTCTAATATTTACGCCCTTGGCTTGTAACGGCAAGCTCCTTTTCCACACACTCTATTGTTTCCTGATGTTGGACTGTAGTGCCCATTTGCATCCACAAGAACTGAAGTTTATTTAGGGTATGGACGCTGCCTACACCGTTCTTGTTTCAGTGTTACAAAACAGTCAGCATTACTGATGTCCGAGGACACCAGTAATTCTACTAAAAATTACTTATATGCCCTTAACACGGCACTATCACCCCCTTCGATGATAGCCGCTGTTCCATAGTTGTGGTGATTCCCCTAATTTACCCCCCAGTTAATTTCTAAAATCACCAATTTTGAAAATAATAAGCATGGCTAGGATACAATCTGCCTACCCACACTTGTTACCAATAATCCAAATCCACGGTCAGGGTTCGGTGAAGCCGTGACCGCCCGAAAATGGGGAATCACATGTAAAATTACATAATACATGTTTAAAATTCCTACACACTAACATAATAAACATAATACAACCTAATCATTCATAACGAACCTAAACCTCATCCCATTAAAATAAACATCTCATTTGCATCTGAATAAAATTTACAAACATTTCAACTTTAATTTCAATTGAACCTTTTATTCCTAAATTCTCCAAAACTTGAAATCTGTTATCAACATTCATTTTACCTAACATTTAAAATTCAAATTTTACCTAAATTTCACACCTTACCTAAGTTAAATTCTTTCAAACTCATTTAATGTCATTATTGAAACATTTTACTTTACTTCCATTTCGTTATAAAATTCCTGCTTACATGTAGTTAATCATAAACTCAAATCTATAAACATTCATTGCAACAAATATAACGTACATAACCCTATGTACTTTCTGATACATCATAATAACCATATGACTCAACAACTAAACACATTTTACGTTTACGCATTTACTATTTATTATAAAGAATAATTCTCAGAAAATCATTTAAATTCATTACCAACGTTCATTTATACAACATTAATTAATTAATTAATTCATCTCAAATTTTAATTCAATCAGTTATTTTAAACACTAAGTTTTTAATTACCTTACTCCAAAACAATTTTACTTCAGTTAATTGCATTACAAACTTCACACTTGCGCTCGTTATTTATTTAGTCTGATAAAAATTATTATTAATATTATTAAATCCATTCCTATTTCATACATACATTGTTTACCAAAAATACAACATAATCTATTACACAAACACAATTAACCTCACTATAAATTTATCTAAAATTTTTTCGTCATTATTTTGTTGTTTACCATATCTCATTACATAAGTTAGCCAAGTAATTACCATTAACTAAAATAATTAAATGTTCATTCACTATCTCTAACCACCATCATCGAAAATTAGTCTGATTTTCACATAGCAATTTTCATCTTTACTTACACTCATTACATTATTATTATTTATATAATAACTCTTCAATATTTCAAATTGTTCCTTTATAACCACATAATAATCTACTGGACTATCCCACATTATTATCAAATCATATAACCTGTCTACCTCATTAATTCTGGTCTTGTTACCGTCAGTATTATTATCTGCCACCCTTAAGCATTTTAACCTCTCCTTATTTTCAGAATCATCTATTATTAATATCCCACGTCTATGTACAGGTAAGCATTCAATATAACTATCACCATTATCATTATCTATTGCTCTACCGTTTTCACAACAAGGTAAGTCTACAATATTACTAATTCTCTCTCTCTTTATTTTCTCTAATAGTTCTTCTTAAATTCTAATAACATCTAATAATACCATCTCTCTCTCTCTCAACATGAATAATTCTATATCTCTCATTTTATCGAAATCGCTTACCCAACCCCATTTTACTCTCTCCCTCCACACAAAAGGCAACGCAACGTTATCATAACACATCCTGGCTCTTCCAGGGAACTTATGATACACAGGGGACCTACTTAGAGACACCTCGTCTCTCACATAACTACTGGAGGAAACCTTGTCCTCATACAACACTAGTGGAGTCTTTACTCCACTTAAACAACTGGGAAAATTTACCCTTCGCCAACCTAACCTCTCATCAACCACTATCTTATTACTACTCTCTATTTCCACTAAAACTTCATCGCCACTATTATTATTCACCATGTTACTCTCTAACAACCCATTTTTAATTATCTCACCATTATTCTCACTTACCTTTTCAACTACTACTATATTCTCATCACCACTACTTGTTAACTCATTTTTATAGCTAACACTTACCTCGTTACTTATTTCTTCGTTATTTTTGTTCTCATTACACTCACCTGTAATTGTACCATTTTTTACCACCCCTACACTCTCATCTGTATTGGCACCATTGTCGTCTGTTATTATGTTATCTTCCTTTGCACTTAATTTACCCGTATCTATTCTCCACACTCTCATTTTCTCAACATTTCGTTCTACTTCGTTAAATTTACTTTCAAATATCTCATCGGTTTTATCAAAACGTTTATTAATTTCATTAAAATTGTTTTTTAAATCACTATTTTGCTTTTTTAACTCATTGAAATTACTTTCACATTTTATTTTTTGTTCATGGATCTCACTGCTTACCGTAATTTATTATTTTGTTCTTTCAATTTATTAAACTTACTATTCTGAACATCAAATTTAATATTTTGTTCCTCAAATTTTATGTTAATATCCCTTCTTAATTCACTAAAATTGCTATCTTGTTTTTCTAAACTGTTATACATCATATTATACAACCGTTTTAACATATCATCGTCATCAGATTTCTTATTTTGATTAATTGAAATAGGCGTTGAATGAATTTCAACTTCATTCATTATTTTTGACTCGGTCATATTACTTTCACTTATTAACATTACATCTGTTTGAATTATTGAGTCGCTTCTATCAGCCGCCTCAGTCGACATACTTTCTTTGCTTTCAAACATCGACTTATTTTCTGCTTCATCGCCGACAATTACGTCAGTCTCATTTATTTTATTCTCTGTATTCTCCATATTTTATGAAATTTTCGTATACTAACAAAAACTAACAATTAATATTATTTTACCACTCACTTAACCTATCATCATTTTATGTACGTAATTTATACGTACTACAACTTAACCTCTAAATCACATCTTACACTCACGAGTAAGCGTGGTCTGTACCAAAATGAATTTGTAAAAACTGTCTAAGTTCGAGGCGCCAATTGTGAAGCTACATTTTTTTTGCAAAATATTAATTAATTAAATATAGCTTTATTTATAAAAAATACACATGTTACAAAATTCTTACCTTTGTTAGGTCCAGGATCGTTCACGCAAACTCGTGACCTATAAGTGTGATTTAGTGTGCGTGTTACTTAATAAATTATTCTCATTGATAGCATTTAACCGATTGATTTATTAACATCATTTCACATGAAAAGTTACTTTTACTCTGCTTTTTTTCTTATACAAAGAACAAGTTTCTTTGTAAACTTATTTTACTAAAAAAATTATCAATTGCTTATCCAAATAACTACATTCTAGGTATTAAAAGGCAATCCAGTGCTTTGCTCGTACACTCTCTCTTTCACACTTTTCCCCCCTCTTTTGATTTAGCGCTTTCTTTGATTTTTTTATATATATTTTTTTTTTTAAATTGTACAGTTACTTCCCTGTTGTCTCCATGAAGAGCCCGTGTTGAAATCAGTCTGGTTTTTGTTCACTTGGTTGTTCCAAAAAATGTTTTCACTGGTTGAATTTTGACCACGTACGATTTGGTAATACTTCACTGTTTGATTATTACTTTACACCATTTTTATTTGTCTTTTGTTCACATTTTTCAAATTTTATTAAATTTTGGCCCACGATCCTTTTACACTGAACCGGCCGGTTTCGTTAGGTGACACTAAGTGGCTCTTGTCGATTGAAGTTTATTTATTGTTTATAATCACATTTTTTTCTTTTTCAACTGGTCGGTCTACATGGTTAAATAGATTTTAGGTGAACCGCGCATTAACGGCTCTGCGCGGTTCCTAAGTTATAAGCCGACTGACGCTTAGTGGCTCGTTTTCAATATGGCCCTCAGCATACCGAGAGCGGCAACTTGCGTTCTCATTGGACGAGAGCATTTAACGTAGACTCGCAGTCGGCAACCAGGAAAATCGTACGTGATCTTCACTCTGTCAGAAAGGGCATCCGCGCACTCGGACACATTCCGATGTTCCAGGATTCGGTGTATTATGCTGGGCTTACTGGACAAACCGACAACTGGGTCTTTCAAAAGTACACTCTGCTTATTAAAACTGAAACTCAGTCTGGGCGATTCCCCATTATCACCATTGACACAAGAATAAAATAAGTCCCCTACTTCTGTACTGTTACAATACCCCCCCCCAATGAAAGGTTTTCTGCCGAAACAGAAAAACTCTCATTGCTAAAATCTAAGAGGACCAGCGAGGATATGGTGGCAACAACCCCCCTTAAATTCTTATTAGATCATGGGTAATTTACTCCCCTAGTTCGGTGACTATGGCGGTACTTGATGACTTTATTGGACTTCTCTGTTCGAGATCCCAACACCCTAAAATCAGACAAGCACTCACCACAGTATCACCAAACACTGTAACATTTCAGATAAATTGTCACTAACTGGTCTTTACACCAAACCAGATCCTCAACTGATTTATCTCCCTCTTAGCCATACTGGATTGCCTTTAGCAAAGTACTGGTTGCGTATATAAGTGCTTTCTTAATACTAACATATCATTCTTATTTCACCAAACCTAACCTCAAACAAACATTACCAATTTCAAGTTACCATAATCTACAATTTATTAACATTATACTTTTTCTTTGAATTCCTCTTAATTAAAAATTTTAATTGTTTATCTGGACTTATCATTTCAAATCATAAAGAAATTATTTAAATTTCAATCATTCATCCAAATAAATCTAAATTCATGACCAAAATTCATATTTTAATTTAATTAAATCATCTCTTTCAATTAATTGCTTTAACTGCATTTTGTACTTATTAACTTCCATTATCTTTGTAACCTCCGAATCACTACTAGTTAAAACAATCTACTACTAACATTTCAAAAATAAATTTTTTTTTTCAAGAATTAAATGAATTTAACTTTCAGAGATATATATTTTTTTACAACTAATAAAACAAACAAAATTCAACTGAAACTATTAATTGATTACACAAAATATACTATACATACAACACCATGCATCAGCTGATATTCTATCAACAGGTGAACATAACCTTACTCTAAGTACACTGAATACAAATAAAACAAATACACATAATTATCCATAAAATTAGTCATCAAATGTTCTTGTTCAATCAATATGTTCAGAATGTTCATCAATAAATGTGTGGTCACCATTATTGAAAACTAACTGTCCTTTTAACACAAACAATGCATAACCATTATAATAGCAAGTGAGTCACAACAATAAACACCTCTTTACTCAGGGCCAAGCAACTTGATTGCACCGTGATTACGGTTTAGTAATTCCTAACTGACATGTCGGTTATACTTCTCCTACTACGGTACATCATTTTTTTTTACCCCCCTTTAACCCAGTTACAATTAGGTCAATCACCTGCCGGGTGAACCGGTCAAGGCATTTACCTGGTTGCGTAAATATTCTAATATTTACGCCCTTGGCTTGTAACGGCAAGCTCCTTTTCCACACACTCTATTGTTTCCTGATGTTGGACTGTAGTGCCCATTTGCATCCACAAGAACTGAAGTTTATTTAGGGTATAGACGCTGCCTACACCGTTCTTGTTTCAGTGTTACAAAACAGTCAGCATTACTGATGTCCGAGGACACCAGTAATTCTACTAAAAATTACTTATATGCCCTTAACACGGCACTATCACCCCCTTCGATGATAGCCGCTGTTCCATAGTTGTGGTGATTCCCCTAATTTACCCCCCCAGTTAATTTCTAAAATCACCAATTTTGAAAATAATAAGCATGGCTAGGATACAATCTGCCTACCCACACTTGTTACTAATAATCCAAATCCACGGTCAGGGTTCGGTGAAGCCGTGACCGCCCGAAAATGGGGAATCACATGTAAAATTACATAATACATGTTTAAAATTCCTACACACTAACATAATAAACATAATACAACCTAATCATTCATAACGAACCTAAACCTCATTCCATTAAAATAAACTTCTCATTTGCATCTGAATAAAATTTACAAACATTTCAACTTTAATTTCAATTGAACCTTTTATTCCTAAATTTTCCAAAAATTGAAATCTATCATCAACATTCATTTTACCTAACATTTAAAATTCAAATTTTACCTAAATTTCACACCTTACCTAAGTTAAATTCTTTCAAACTCATTTAATGTCATTATTGAAACATTTTACTTTACTTCCATTTCGTTATAAAATTCCTGCTTACATGTAGTTAATCATAAACTCAAATCTATAAACATTCATTGCAACAAATATAACGTATATAACCCTATGTACTTTCTGATACATCATAATAACCATATGACTCAACAACTAAACACATTTTACGTTTACGCATTTACTATTTATTATAAAGAATAATTCTCAGAAAATCATTTAAATTCATTACCAACGTTCATTTATACAACATTAATTAATTAATTAATTCATCTCAAATTTTAATTCAATCAGTTATTTTAAACACTAAGTTTTTAATTACCTTACTCCAAAACAATTTTACTTCAGTTAATTGCATTACAAACTTCACACTTGCGCTCGTTATTTATTTAGTCTGATAAAAATTATTATTAATATTATTAAATCCATTCCTATTTCATACATACATTGTTTACCAAAAATACAACATAATCTATTACACAAACACAATTAACCTCACTATAAATTTATCTAAAATTTTTTCGTCATTATTTTGTTGTTTACCATATCTCATTACATAAGTTAGCCAAGTAATTACCATAAACTAAAATAATTAAATGTTCATTCACTATCTCTAACCACCATCATCGAAAATTAGTCTGATTTTCACATAGCAATTTTCATCTTTACTTACACTCGTTACATTATTATTATTTATATAATAACTCTTCAATATTTCAAATTGTTCCTTTATAACCACATAATAATCTACTGGACTATCCCACATTATTATCAAATCATATAACCTGTCTACCTCATTAATTCTGGTCTTGTTACCGTCAGTATTATTATCTGCCACCCTTAAGCATTTTAACCTCTCCTTATTTTCAGAATCATCTATTATTAATATCCCACGTCTATGTACAGGTAAGCCTTCAATATAACTATCACCATTATCATTATCTATTGCTCTACCGTTTTCACAACAAGGTAAGTCTACAATATTACTAATTCTCTCTCTCTTTATTTTCTCTAATAGTTCTTCTTAAATTCTAATAACATCTAATAATACCATCTCTCTCTCTCTCAACATGAATAATTCTATATCTCTCATTTTATCGAAATCGCTTACCCAACCCCATTTTACTCTCTCCCTCCACACAAAAGGCAACGCAACGTTATCATAACACATCCTGGCTCTTCCAGGGAACTTATGATACACAGGGGACCTACTTAGAGACACCTCGTCTCTCACATAACTACTGGAGGAAACCTTGTCCTCATACAACACTAGTGGAGTCTTTACTCCACTTAAACAACTGGGAAAATTTACCCTTCGCCAACCTAACCTCTCATCAACCACTATCTTATTACTACTCTCTATTTCCACTAAAACTTCATCGCCACTATTATTATTCACCATGTTACTCTCTAACAACCCATTTTTAATTATCTCACCATTATTCTCACTTACCTTTTCAACTACTACTATATTCTCATCACCACTACTTGTTAACTCATTTTTATAGCTAACACTTACCTCGTTACTTATTTCTTCGTTATTTTTGTTCTCATTACACTCACCTGTAATTGTACCATTTTTTACCACCCCTACACTCTCATCTGTATTGGCACCATTGTCGTCTGTTATTATGTTATCTTCCTTTGCACTTAATTTACCCGTATCTATTCTCCACACTCTCATTTTCTCAACATTTCGTTCTACTTCGTTAAATTTACTTTTAAATATCTCATCGGTTTTATCAAAACGTTTATTAATTTCATTAAAATTGTTTTTTAAATCACTATTTTGCTTTTTTAACTCATTGAAATTACTTTCACATTTTATTTTTTGTTCATGGATCTCACTGCTTACCGTAATTTATTATTTTGTTCTTTCAATTTATTAAACTTACTATTCTGAACATCAAATTTAATATTTTGTTCCTCAAATTTTATGTTAATATCCCTTCTTAATTCACTAAAATTGCTATCTTGTTTTTCTAAACTGTTATACATCATATTATACAACCGTTTTAACATATCATCGTCATCAGATTTCTTATTTTGATTAATTGAAATAGGCGTTGAATGAATTTCAACTTCATTCATTATTTTTGACTCGGTCATATTACTTTCACTTATTAACATTACATCTGTTTGAATTATTGAGTCGCTTCTATCAGCCGCCTCAGTCGACATACTTTCTTTGCTTTCAAACATCGACTTATTTTCTGCTTCATCGCCGACAATTACGTCAGTCTCATTTATTTTATTCTCTGTATTCTCCATATTTTATGAAATTTTCGTATACTAACAAAAACTAACAATTAATATTATTTTACCACTCACTTAACCTATCATCATTTTATGTACGTAATTTATACGTACTACAACTTAACCTCTAAATCACATCTTACACTCACGAGTAAGCGTGGTCTGTACCAAAATGAATTTGTAAAAACTGTCTAAGTTCGAGGCGCCAATTGTGAAGCTACATTTTTTTTGCAAAATATTAATTAATTAAATATAGCTTTATTTATAAAAAATACACATGTTACAAAATTCTTACCTTTGTTAGGTCCAGGATCGTTCACGCAAACTCGTGACCTATAAGTGTGATTTAGTGTGCGTGTTACTTAATAAATTATTCTCATTGATAGCATTTAACCGATTGATTTATTAACATCATTTCACATGAAAAGTTACTTTTACTCTGCTTTTTTTCTTATACAAAGAACAAGTTTCTTTGTAAACTTATTTTACTAAAAAAATTATCAATTGCTTATCCAAATAACTACATTCTAGGTATTAAAAGGCAATCCAGTGCTTTGCTCGTACACTCTCTCTTTCACACTTTTCCCCCCTCTTTTGATTTAGCGCTTTCTTTGATTTTTTTATATATATTTTTTTTTTTAAATTGTACAGTTACTTCCCTGTTGTCTCCATGAAGAGCCCGTGTTGAAATCAGTCTGGTTTTTGTTCACTTGGTTGTTCCAAAAAATGTTTTCACTGGTTGAATTTTGACCACGTACGATTTGGTAATACTTCACTGTTTGATTATTACTTTACACCATTTTTATTTGTCTTTTGTTCACATTTTTTCAAATTTTATTAAATTTTGGCCCGCGATCCTTTTACACTGAACCGGCCGGTTTCGTTAGGTGACACTAAGTGGCTCTTGTCGATTGAAGTTTATTTATTGTTTATAATCACATTTTTTTCTTTTTCAACTGGTCGGTCTACATGGTTAAATAGATTTTAGGTGAACCGCGCATTAACGGCTCTGCGCGGTTCCTAAGTTATAAGCCGACTGACGCTTAGTGGCTCGTTTTCAATATGGCCCTCAGCATACCGAGAGCGGCAACTTGCGTTCTCATTGGACGAGAGCATTTAACGTAGACTCGCAGTCGGCAACCAGGAAAATCGTACGTGATCTTCACTCTGTCAGAACGGGCATCCGCGCACTCGGACACATTCCGATGTTCCAGGATTCGGTGTATTATGCTGGGCTTACTGGACAAACCGACAACTGGGTCTTTCAAAAGTACACTCTGCTTATTAAAACTGAAACTCTGTCTTGGCGATTCCCCATTATCACCATTGACACAAGAATAAAATAAGTCCCCTACTTCTGTACTGTTACAATACCCCCCCCCCAATGAGAGGTTTTCTGCCGAAACAGAAAAACTCTCATTGCTAAAATCTAAGAGGACCAGCGAGGATATGGTGGCAACAACCCCCCTTAAATTCTTATTAGATCATGGGTAATTTACTCCCCTAGTTCGGTGACTATGGCGGTACTTGATGACTTTATTGGACTTCTCTGTTCGAGATCCCAACACCCTAAAATCAGACAAGCACTCACCACAGTATCACCAAACACTGTAACATTTCAGATAAATTGTCACTAACTGGTCTTTACACCAAACCAGATCCTCAACTGATTTATCTCCCTCTTAGCCGTACTGGATTGCCTTTAGCAAAGTACTGGTTGCGTATATAAGTGCTTTCTTAATACTAACATATCATTCTTATTTCACCAAACCTAACCTCAAACAAACATTAACAATTTCAAGTTACCATAATCTACAATTTATTAACATTATACTTTTTCTTTGAATTCCTCTTAATTAAAAATTTTAACTGTTTATCTGGACTTATCATTTCAAATCATAAAGAAATTATTTAAGTTTCAATCATTCATCCAAATAAATCTAAATTCATGACCAAAATTCATATTTTAATTTAATTAAATCATCTCTTTCAATTAATTGCTTTAACTGCATTTTGTACTTATTAACTTCCATTATCTTTGTAACCTCCGAATCACTACTAGTTAAAACAATCTACTACTAACATTTCAAAAATAAATTTTTTTTTTCAAGAATTAAATGAATTTAACTTTCAGAGATATATATATTTTTACAACTAATAAAACAAACAAAATTCAACTGAAACTATTAATTGATTACACAAAATATACTATACATACAACACCATGCATCAGCTGATATTCTATCAACAGGTGAACATAACCTTACTCTAAGTACACTGAATACAAATAAACCAAATACACATAATTATCCATAAAATTAGTCATCAAATGTTCTTGTTCAATCAATATGTTCAGAATGTTCATCAATAAATGTGTGGTCACCATTATTGAAAACTAACTGTCCTTTTAACACAAACAATGCATAACCATTATAATAGCAAGTGAGTCACAACAATAAACACCTCTTTACTCAGGGCCAAGCAACTTGATTGCACCGTGATTACGGTTTAGTAATTCCTAACTGACATGTCGGTTATACTTCTCCTACTACGGTACATCATTTTTTTTTACCCCCCTTTAACCCAGTTACAATTAGGTCAATCACCTGCCAGGTGAACCGGTCAAGGCATTTACCTGGTTGCGTAAATATTCTAATATTTACGCCCTTGGCTTGTAACGGCAAGCTCCTTTTCCACACACTCTATTGTTTCCTGATGTTGGACTGTAGTGCCCATTTGCATCCACAAGAACTGAAGTTTATTTAGGGTATAGACGCTGCCTACACCGTTCTTGTTTCAGTGTTACAAAACAGTCAGCATTACTGATGTCCGAGGACACCAGTAATTCTACTAAAAATTACTTATATGCCCTTAACACGGCACTATCACCCCCTTCGATGATAGCCGCTGTTCCATAGTTGTGGTGATTCCCCTAATTTACCCCCCCAGTTAATTTCTAAAATCACCAATTTTGAAAATAATAAGCATGGCTAGGATACAATCTGCCTACCCACACTTGTTACCAATAATCCAAATCCACGGTCAGGGTTCGGTGAAGCCGTGACCGCCCGAAAATGGGGAATCACATGTAAAATTACATAATACATGTTTAAAATTCCTACACACTAACATAATAAACATAATACAACCTAATCATTCATAACGAACCTAAACCTCATCCCATTAAAATAAACATCTCATTTGCATCTGAATAAAATTTACAAACATTTCAACTTTAATTTCAATTGAACCTTTTATTCCTAAATTCTCCAAAACTTGAAATCTATTATCAACATTCATTTTACCTAACATTTAAAATTCAAATTTTACCTAAATTTCACACCTTACCTAAGTTAAATTCTTTCAAACTCATTTAATGTCATTATTGAAACATTTTACTTTACTTCCATTTCGTTATAAAATTCCTGCTTACATGTAGTTAATCATAAACTCAAATCTATAAACATTCATTGCAACAAATATAACGTACATAACCCTATGTACTTTCTGATACATCATAATAACCATATGACTCAACAACTAAACACATTTTACGTTTACGCATTTACTATTTATTATAAAGAATAATTCTCAGAAAATCATTTAAATTCATTACCAACGTTCATTTATACAACATTAATTAATTAATTAATTCATCTCAAATTTTAATTCAATCAGTTATTTTAAACACTAAGTTTTTAATTACCTTACTCCAAAACAATTTTACTTCAGTTAATTGCATTACAAACTTCACACTTGCGCTCGTTATTTATTTAGTCTGATAAAAATTATTATTAATATTATTAAATCCATTCCTATTTCATACATACATTGTTTACCAAAAATACAACATAATCTATTACACAAACACAATTAACCTCACTATAAATTTATCTAAAATTTTTTCGTCATTATTTTGTTGTTTACCATATCTCATTACATAAGTTAGCCAAGTAATTACCATTAACTAAAATAATTAAATGTTCATTCACTATCTCTAACCACCATCATCGAAAATTAGTCTGATTTTCACATAGCAATTTTCATCTTTACTTACACTCGTTACATTATTATTATTTATATAATAACTCTTCAATATTTCAAATTGTTCCTTTATAACCACATAATAATCTACTGGACTATCCCACATTATTATCAAATCATATAACCTGTCTACCTCATTAATTCTGGTCTTGTTACCGTCAGTATTATTATCTGCCACCCTTAAGCATTTTAACCTCTCCTTATTTTCAGAATCATCTATTATTAATATCCCACGTCTATGTACAGGTAAGCATTCAATATAACTATCACCATTATCATTATCTATTGCTCTACCGTTTTCACAAGGTAAGTCTACAATATTACTAATTCTCTCTCTCTTTATTTTCTCTAATAGTTCTTCTTAAATTCTAATAACATCTAATAATACCATCTCTCTCTCTCTCAACATGAATAATTCTATATCTCTCATTTTATCGAAATCGCTTACCCAACCCCATTTTACTCTCTCCCTCCACACAAAAGGCAACGCAACGTTATCATAACACATCCTGGCTCTTCCAGGGAACTTATGATACACAGGGGACCTACTTAGAGACACCTCGTCTCTCACATAACTACTGGAGGAAACCTTGTCCTCATACAACACTAGTGGAGTCTTTACTCCACTTAAACAACTGGGAAAATTTACCCTTCGCCAACCTAACCTCTCATCAACCACTATCTTATTACTACTCTCTATTTCCACTAAAACTTCATCGCCACTATTATTATTCACCATGTTACTCTCTAACAACCCATTTTTAATTATCTCACCATTATTCTCACTTACCTTTTCAACTACTACTATATTCTCATCACCACTACTTGTTAACACATTTTTATAGCTAACACTTACCTCGTTACTTATTTCTTCGTTATTTTTGTTCTCATTACACTCAGCTGTAATTGTACCATTTTTTACCACCCCTACACTCTCATCTGTATTGGCACCATTGTCGTCTGTTATTATGTTATCTTCCTTTGCACTTAATTTACCCGTATCTATTCTCCACACTCTCATTTTCTCAACATTTCGTTCTACTTCGTTAAATTTACTTTCAAATATCTCATCGGTTTTATCAAAACGTTTATTAATTTCATTAAAATTGTTTTTTAAATCACTATTTTGCTCTTTTAACTCATTGAAATTACTTTCACATTTTATTTTTTGTTCATGGATCTCACTGCTTACCGTAATTTATTATTTTGTTCTTTCAATTTATTAAACTTACTATTCTGAACATCAAATTTAATATTTTGTTCCTCAAATTTTATGTTAATATCCCTTCTTAATTCACTAAAATTGCTACCTTGTTTTTCTAAACTGTTATACATCATATTATACAACCGTTTTAACATATCATCGTCATCAGATTTCTTATTTTGATTAATTGAAATAGGCGTTGAATGAATTTCAACTTCATTCATTATTTTTGACTCGGTCATATTACTTTCACTTATTAACATTACATCTGTTTGAATTATTGAGTCGCTTCTATCAGCCGCCTCAGTCGACATACTTTCTTTGCTTTCAAACATCGACTTATTTTCTGCTTCATCGCCGACAATTACGTCAGTCTCATTTATTTTATTCTCTGTATTCTCCATATTTTATGAAATTTTCGTATACTAACAAAAACTAACAATTAATATTATTTTACCACTCACTTAACCTATCATCATTTTATGTACGTAATTTATACGTACTACAACTTAACCTCTAAATCACATCTTACACTCACGAGTAAGCGTGGTCTGTACCAAAATGAATTTGTAAAAACTGTCTAAGTTCGAGGCGCCAATTGTGAAGCTACATTTTTTTTGCAAAATATTAATTAATTAAATATAGCTTTATTTATAAAAAATACACATGTTACAAAATTCTTACGTTTGTTAGGTCCAGGATCGTTCACGCAAACTCGTGACCTATAAGTGTGATTTAGTGTGCGTGTTACTTAATAAATTATTCTCATTGATAGCATTTAACCGATTGATTTATTAACATCATTTCACATGAAAAGTTACTTTTACTCTGCTTTTTTTCTTATACAAAGAACAAGTTTCTTTGTAAACTTATTTTACTAAAAAAATTATCAATTGCTTATCCAAATAACTACATTCTAGGTATTAAAAGGCAATCCAGTGCTTTGCTCGTACACTCTCTCTTTCACACTTTTCCCCCCTCTTTTGATTTAGCGCTTTCTTTGATTTTTTTATATATATATTTTTTTTTAAATTGTACAGTTACTTCCCTGTTGTCTCCATGAAGAGCCCGTGTTGAAATCAGTCTGGTTTTTGTTCACTTGGTTGTTCCAAAAAATGTTTTCACTGGTTGAATTTTGACCACGTACGATTTGGTAATACTTCACTGTTTGATTATTACTTTACACCATTTTTATTTGTCTTTTGTTCACATTTTTTTCAAATTTTATTAAATTTTGGCCCGCGATCCTTTTACACTGAACCGGCCGGTTTCGTTAGGTGACACTAAGTGGCTCTTGTCGATTGAAGTTTATTTATTGTTTATAATCACATTTTTTTCTTTTTCAACTGGTCGGTCTACATGGTTAAATAGATTTTAGGCGAACCGCGCATTAACGGCTCTGCGCGGTTCCTAAGTTATAAGCCGACTGACGCTTAGTGGCTCGTTTTCAATATGGCCCTCAGCATACCGAGAGCGGCAACTTGCGTTCTCATTGGACGAGAGCATTTAACGTAGACTCGCAGTCGGCAACCAGGAAAATCGTACGTGATCTTCACTCTGTCAGAACGGGCATCCGCGCACTCGGACACATTCCGATGTTCCAGGATTCGGTGTATTATGCTGGGCTTACTGGACAAACCGACAACTGGGTCTTTCAAAAGTACACTCTGCTTATTAAAACTGAAACTCTGTCTTGGCGATTCCCCATTATCACCATTGACACAAGAATAAAATAAGTCCCCTACTTCTGTACTGTTACAATACCCCCCCCCCAATGAGAGGTTTTCTGCCGAAACAGAAAAACTCTCATTGCTAAAATCTAAGAGGACCAGCGAGGATATGGTGGCAACAACCCCCCTTAAATTCTTATTAGATCATGGGTAATTTACTCCCCTAGTTCGGTGACTATGGCGGTACTTGATGACTTTATTGGACTTCTCTGTTCGAGATCCCAACACCCTAAAATCAGACAAGCACTCACCACAGTATCACCAAACACTGTAACATTTCAGATAAATTGTCACTAACTGGTCTTTACACCAAACCAGATCCTCAACTGATTTATCTCCCTCTTAGCCGTACTGGATTGCCTTTAGCAAAGTACTGGTTGCGTATATAAGTGCTTTCTTATTACTAACATATCATTCTTATTTCACCAAACCTAACCTCAAACAAACATTACCAATTTCAAGTTACCATAATCTACAATTTATTAACATTATACTTTTTCTTTGAATTCCTCTTAATTAAAAATTTTAACTGTTTATCTGGACTTATCATTTCAAATCATAAAGAAATTATTTAAGTTTCAATCATTCATCCAAATAAATCTAAATTCATGACCAAAATTCATATTTTAATTTAATTAAATCATCTCTTTCAATTAATTGCTTTAACTGCATTTTGTACTTATTAACTTCCATTATCTTTGTAACCTCCGAATCACTACTAGTTAAAACAATCTACTACTAACATTTCAAAAATAAATTTTTTTTTTCAAGAATTAAATGAATTTAACTTTCAGAGATATATATATTTTTACAACTAATAAAACAAACAAAATTCAACTGAAACTATTAATTGATTACACAAAATATACTATACATACAACACCATGCATCAGCTGATATTCTATCAACAGGTGAACATAACCTTACTCTAAGTACACTGAATACAAATAAACCAAATACACATAATTATCCATAAAATTAGTCATCAAATGTTCTTGTTCAATCAATATGTTCAGAATGTTCATCAATAAATGTGTGGTCACCATTATTGAAAACTAACTGTCCTTTTAACACAAACAATGCATAACCATTATAATAGCAAGTGAGTCACAACAATAAACACCTCTTTACTCAGGGCCAAGCAACTTGATTGCACCGTGATTACGGTTTAGTAATTCCTAACTGACATGTCGGTTATACTTCTCCTACTACGGTACATCATTTTTTTTTACCCCCCTTTAACCCAGTTACAATTAGGTCAATCACCTGCCAGGTGAACCGGTCAAGGCATTTACCTGGTTGCGTAAATATTCTAATATTTACGCCCTTGGCTTGTAACGGCAAGCTCCTTTTCCACACACTCTATTGTTTCCTGATGTTGGACTGTAGTGCCCATTTGCATCCACAAGAACTGAAGTTTATTTAGGGTATAGACGCTGCCTACACCGTTCTTGTTTCAGTGTTACAAAACAGTCAGCATTACTGATGTCCGAGGACACCAGTAATTCTACTAAAAATTACTTATATGCCCTTAACACGGCACTATCACCCCCTTCGATGATAGCCGCTGTTCCATAGTTGTGGTGATTCCCCTAATTTACCCCCCCAGTTAATTTCTAAAATCACCAATTTTGAAAATAATAAGCATGGCTAGGATACAATCTGCCTACCCACACTTGTTACCAATAATCCAAATCCACGGTCAGGGTTCGGTGAAGCCGTGACCGCCCGAAAATGGGGAATCACATGTAAAATTACATAATACATGTTTAAAATTCCTACACACTAACATAATAAACATAATACAACCTAATCATTCATAACGAACCTAAACCTCATCCCATTAAAATAAACATCTCATTTGCATCTGAATAAAATTTACAAACATTTCAACTTTAATTTCAATTGAACCTTTTATTCCTAAATTCTCCAAAACTTGAAATCTATTATCAACATTCATTTTACCTAACATTTAAAATTCAAATTTTACCTAAATTTCACACCTTACCTAAGTTAAATTCTTTCAAACTCATTTAATGTCATTATTGAAACATTTTACTTTACTTCCATTTCGTTATAAAATTCCTGCTTACATGTAGTTAATCATAAACTCAAATCTATAAACATTCATTGCAACAAATATAACGTACATAACCCTATGTACTTTCTGATACATCATAATAACCATATGACTCAACAACTAAACACATTTTACGTTTACGCATTTACTATTTATTATAAAGAATAATTCTCAGAAAATCATTTAAATTCATTACCAACGTTCATTTATACAACATTAATTAATTAATTAATTCATCTCAAATTTTAATTCAATCAGTTATTTTAAACACTAAGTTTTTAATTACCTTACTCCAAAACAATTTTACTTCAGTTAATTGCATTACAAACTTCACACTTGCGCTCGTTATTTATTTAGTCTGATAAAAATTATTATTAATATTATTAAATCCATTCCTATTTCATACATACATTGTTTACCAAAAATACAACATAATCTATTACACAAACACAATTAACCTCACTATAAATTTATCTAAAATTTTTTCGTCATTATTTTGTTGTTTACCATATCTCATTACATAAGTTAGCCAAGTAATTACCATTAACTAAAATAATTAAATGTTCATTCACTATCTCCAACCACCATCATCGAAAATTAGTCTGATTTTCACATAGCAAATTTCATCTTTACTTACACTCATTACATTATTATTATTTATATAATAACTCTTCAATATTTCAAATTGTTCCTTTATAACCACATAATAATCTACTGGACTATCCCACATTATTATCAAATCATATAACCTGTCTACCTCATTAATTCTGGTCTTGTTACCGTCAGTATTATTATCTGCCACCCTTAAGCATTTTAACCTCTCCTTATTTTCAGAATCATCTATTATTAATATCCCACGTCTATGTACAGGTAAGCATTCAATATAACTATCACCATTATCATTATCTATTGCTCTACCGTTTTCACAACAAGGTAAGTCTACAATATTACTAATTCTCTCTCTCTTTATTTTCTCTAATAGTTCTTCTTAAATTCTAATAACATCTAATAATACCATCTCTCTCTCTCTCAACATGAATAATTCTATATCTCTCATTTTATCGAAATCGCTTACCCAACCCCATTTTACTCTCTCCCTCCACACAAAAGGCAACGCAACGTTATCATAACACATCCTGGCTCTTCCAGGGAACTTATGATACACAGGGGACCTACTTAGAGACACCTCGTCTCTCACATAACTACTGGAGGAAACCTTGTCCTCATACAACACTAGTGGAGTCTTTACTCCACTTAAACAACTGGGAAAATTTACCCTTCGCCAACCTAACCTCTCATCAACCACTATCTTATTACTACTCTCTATTTCCACTAAAACTTCATCGCCACTATTATTATTCACCGTGTTACTCTCTAACAACCCATTTTTAATTATCTCACCATTATTCTCACTTACCTTTTCAACTACTACTATATTCTCATCACCACTACTTGTTAACTCATTTTTATAGCTTACCTCGTTACTTATTTCTTCGTTATTTTTGTTCTCATTACACTCACCTGTAATTGTACCATTTTTTACCACCCCTACACTCTCATCTGTATTGGCACCATTGTCGTCTGTTATTATGTTATCTTCCTTTGCACTTAATTTACCCGTATCTATTCTCCACACTCTCATTTTCTCAACATTTCGTTCTACTTCATTAAATTTACTTTCAAATATCTCATCGGTTTTATCAAAACGTTTATTAATTTCATTAAAATTGTTTTTTAAATCACTATTTTGCTTTTTTAACTCATTGAAATTACTTTCACATTTTATTTTTTGTTCATGGATCTCACTGCTTACCGTAATTTATTATTTTGTTCTTCCAATTTATTAAACTTACTATTCTGAACATCAAATTTAATATTTTGTTCCTCAAATTTTATGTTAATATCCCTTCTTAATTCACTAAAATTGCTATCTTGTTTTTCTAAACTGTTATACATCATATTATACAACCGTTTTAACATATCATCGTCATCAGATTTCTTATTTTGATTAATTGAAATAGGCGTTGAATGAATTTCAACTTCATTCATTATTTTTGACTCGGTCATATTACTTTCACTTATTAACATTACATCTGTTTGAATTATTGAGTCGCTTCTATCAGCCGCCTCAGTCGACATACTTTCTTTGCTTTCAAACATCGACTTATTTTCTGCTTCATCGCCGACAATTACATCAGTCTCATTTATTTTATTCTCTGTATTCTCCATATTTTATGAAATTTTCGTATACTAACAAAAACTAACAATTAATATTATTTTACCACTCACTTAACCTATCATCATTTTATGTACGTAATTTATACGTACTACAACTTAACCTCTAAATCACATCTTACACTCACGAGTAAGCGTGGTCTGTACCAAAATGAATTTGTAAAAACTGTCTAAGTTCGAGGCGCCAATTGTGAAGCTACATTTTTTTTGCAAAATATTAATTAATTAAATATAGCTTTATTTATAAAAAATACACATGTTACAAAATTCTTACCTTTGTTAGGTCCAGGATCGTTCACGCAAACTCGTGACCTATAAGTGTGATTTAGTGTGCGTGTTACTTAATAAATTATTCTCATTGATAGCATTTAACCGATTGATTTATTAACATCATTTCACATGAAAAGTTACTTTTACTCTGCTTTTTTTCTTATACAAAGAACAAGTTTCTTTGTAAACTTATTTTACTAAAAAAATTATCAATTGCTTATCCAAATAACTACATTCTAGGTATTAAAAGGCAATCCAGTTCTTTGCTCGTACACTCTCTCTTTCACACTTTTCCCTCCTCTTTTGATTTAGCGCTTTCTTTGATTTTTTTATATATATATTTTTTTTTAATTGTACAGTTACTTCCCTGTTGTCTCCATGAAGAGCCCGTGTTGAAATCAGTCTGGTTTTTGTTCACTTGGTTGTTCCAAAAAATGTTTTCACTGGTTGAATTTTGACCACGTACGATTTGGTAATACTTCACTGTTTGATTATTACTTTACACCATTTTTATTTGTCTTTTGTTCACATTTTTTTCAAATTTTATTAAATTTTGGCCCGCGATCCTTTTACACTGAACCGGCCGGTTTCGTTAGGTGACACTAAGTGGCTCTTGTCGATTGAAGTTTATTTATTGTTTATAATCACATTTTTTCTTTTTCAACTGGTCGGTCTACATGGTTAAATAGATTTTAGGCGAACCGCGCATTAACGGCTCTGCGCGGTTCCTAAGTTATAAGCCGACTGACGCTTAGTGGCTCGTTTTCAATATGGCCCTCAGCATACCGAGAGCGGCAACTTGCGTTCTCATTGGACGAGAGCATTTAACGTAGACTCGCAGTCGGCAACCAGGAAAATCGTACGTGATCTTCACTCTGTCAGAACGGGCATCCGCGCACTCGGACACATTCCGATGTTCCAGGATTCGGTGTATTATGCTGGGCTTACTGGACAAACCGACAACTGGGTCTTTCAAAAGTACACTCTGCTTATTAAAACTGAAACTCTGTCTGGGCGATTCCCCATTATCACCATTGACACAAGAATAAAATAAGTCCCCTACTTCTGTACTGTTACAATACCCCCCCCCCAAAGAGAGGTTTTCTGCCGAAACAGAAAAACTCTCATTGCTAAAATCTAAGAGGACCAGCGAGGATATGGTGGCAATAACCCCCCTTAAATTCTTATTAGATCATGGGTAATTTACTCCCCTAGTTCGGTGACTATGGCGGTACTTGATGACTTTATTGGACTTCTCTGTTCGAGATCCCAACACCCTAAAATCAGACAAGCACTCACCACAGTATCACCAAACACTGTAACATTTCAGATAAATTGTCACTAACTGGTCTTTACACCAAACCAGATCCTCAACTGATTTATCTCCCTCTTAGCCGTACTGGATTGCCTTTAGCAAAGTACTGGTTGCGTATATAAGTGCTTTCTTAATACTAACATATCATTCTTATTTCACCAAACCTAACCTCAAACAAACATTACCAATTTCAAGTTACCATAATCTACAATTTATTAACATTATACTTTTTCTTTGAATTCCTCTTAATTAAAAATTTTAATTGTTTATCTGGACTTATCATTTCAAATCATAAAGAAATTATTTAAATTTCAATCATTCATCCAAATAAATCTAAATTCATGACCAAAATTCATATTTTAATTTAATTAAATCATCTCTTTCAATTAATTGCTTTAACTGCATTTTGTACTTATTAACTTCCATTATCTTTGTAACCTCCGAATCACTACTAGTTAAAACAATCTACTACTAACATTTCAAAAATAAATTTTTTTTTTCAAGAATTAAATGAATTTAACTTTCAGAGATATATATATTTTTACAACTAATAAAACAAACAAAATTCAACTGAAACTATTAATTGATTACACAAAATATACTATACATACAACACCATGCATCAGCTGATATTCTATCAACAGGTGAACATAACCTTACTCTAAGTACACTGAATACAAATAAACCAAATACACATAATTATCCATAAAATTAGTCATCAAATGTTCTTGTTCAATCAATATGTTCAGAATGTTCATCAATAAATGTGTGGTCACCATTATTGAAAACTAACTGTCCTTTTAACACAAACAATGCATAACCATTATAATAGCAAGTGAGTCACAACAATAAACACCTCTTTACTCAGGGCCAAGCAACTTGATTGCACCGTGATTACGGTTTAGTAATTCCTAACTGACATGTCGGTTATACTTCTCCTACTACGGTACATCATTTTTTTTTACCCCCCTTTAACCCAGTTACAATTAGGTCAATCACCTGCCGGGTGAACCGGTCAAGGCATTTACCTGGTTGCATAAATATTCTAATATTTACGCCCTTGGCTTGTAACGGCCTGCTCCTTTTCCACACACTCTATTGTTTCCTGATGTTGGACTGTAGTGCCCATTTGCATCCACAAGAACTGAAGTTTATTTAGGGTATAGACGCTGCCTACACCGTTCTTGTTTCAGTGTTACAAAACAGTCAGCATTACTGATGTCCGAGGACACCAGTAATTCTACTAAAAATTACTTATATGCCCTTAACACGGCACTATCACCCCCTTCGATAATAGCCGCTGTTCCATAGTTGTGGTGATTCCCCTAATTTACCCCCCGGTTAATTTCTAAAATCACCAATTTTGAAAATAATAAGCATGGCTAGGATACAATCTGCCTACCCACACTTGTTACCAATAATCCAAATCCACGGTCAGGGTTCGGTGAAGCCGTGACCGCCCGAAAATGGGGAATCACATGTAAAATTATATAATACATGTTTAAAATTCCTACACACTAACATAATAAACATAATACAACCTAATCATTCATAACGAACCTAAATCTCATTCCATTAAAATAAACATCTCATTTGCATCTGAATAAAATTTACAAACATTTCAACTTTAATTTCAATTGAACCTTTTATTCCTAAATTCTACAAATATTGAAATCTATTATCAACATTCATTTTACCTAACATTTAAAATTCAAATTTTTACCAAAATTTCACACCTTACCTAAGTTAAATTCTTTCAAACTCATTTATTGTCATTATTGAAACATTTTACTTTACTTCCATTTCGTTATAAAATTCCTGCTTACATGTAGTTAATCATAAACTCAAATCTATAAACATTCATTGCAACAAATATAACGTACATAACCCTATGTACTTTCTGATACATCATAATAACCATATGATTCATCAACTAAACACATTTTACGTTTACTCATTTAATATTTATTATAAAGAATAATTCTCAGAAAATCATTTAAATTCATTACCAACGTTCATTTATACAACATTAATTAATTAATTCATCTCAAATTTTAATTAAATCAGTTATTTTAAACACTAAGTTTTTAATTACCTTACTCCAAAACAATTTTACTTCAGTTAATTGCATTACAAACTTCACACTTGTGCACGTTATTTATTTAGTCTGATAAAATATTATTATTAATATTATTAAATCCATTCCTATTTCATACATACATTGTTTACCAAAAATACAACATAATCTATTACACAAACACAATTAACCCCACTTTAAATTTTTCTAAAATTTTTTCGTCATTATTTTGTTGTTTACCATATCTCATTACATAAGTTAGCCAAGTAATTACCATAAACTAAAATAATTAAATGTTCATTCACTATCTCTAACCACCATCATCAAAAATTAGTCTGATTTTCACATAGCAATTTTCATCTTTACTTACACTCATTACATTATTATTATTTATATAATAACTCTTCAATATTTCAAATTGTTCCTTTATAACCACATAATAATCTACTGGACTATCCCACATTATTATCAAATCATATAACCTGTCTACCTCATTAATTCTGGTCTTGTTACCGTCAGTATTATTATCTGCCACCCTTAAGCATTTTAACCTCTCCTTATTTTCAGAATCATCTATTATTAATATCCCATGTCTATGTACAGGTGAGCATTCAATATAACTATCACCATTATCATTATCTATTGCTCTACCGTTTTCACAACAAGGTAAGTCTACAATATTACTAATTCTCTCTCTCTTTATTTTCTCTAATAGTTCTTCGTAACTTCTAATAACATCTAATAATACCATCTCTCTCTCTCTCAACATGAATAATTCTATATCTCTCATTTTATCGAAATCGCTTACCCAACCCCATTTTACTCTCTCCCTCCACACAAAAGGCAACGCAACGTTATCATAACACATCCTGGCTCTTCCAGGGAACTTATGATACACAGGGGACCTACTTAGAGACACCTCGTCTCTCACATAACTACTGGAGGAAACCTTGTCCTCATACAACACTAGTGGAGTCTTTACTCCACTTAAACAACTGGGAAAATTTACCCTTCGCCAACCTAACCTCTCATCAACCACTATCTTATTACTACTCTCTATTTCCACTAAAACTTCATCGCCACTATTATTATTCACCGTGTTACTCTCTAACAACCCATTTTTAATTATCTCACCATTATTCTCACTTACCTTTTCAACTACTACTATATTCTCATCACCACTCATTTTTATAGCTAACACTTACCTCGTTACTTATTTCTTCGTTATTTTTGTTCTCATTACACTCACCTGTAATTGTACCATTTCTTACCACCCCTACACTCTCATCTGTATTGGCACCATTGTCGTCTGTTATTATGTTATCTTCCTTTGCACTTAACTTACCCGTATCTATTCTCCACACTCTCATTTTCTCAACATTTCGTTCTACTTCGTTAAATGTACTTTCAAATATCTCATCGGTTTTATCAAAACGTTTATTAATTTCATTAAAATTGTTTTTTAAATCACTATTTTGCTCTTTTAACTCATTGAAATTACTTTCACATTTTATTTTTTGTTCATGGATCTCACTGCTTACCGTAATTTATTATTTTGTTCTTTCAATTTATTAAACTTACTATTCTGAACATCAAATTTAATATTTTGTTCCTCAAATTGTATGTTAATATCCCTTCTTAATTCACTAAAATTGCTATCTTGTTTTTCTAAACTGTTATACATTATATTATACAACCGTTTTAACATATCATCGTCATCAGATTTCTTATTTTAATTAATTGAAATAGGCGTTGAATGAATTTCAACTTCATTCATTTATTTTTGACTGGTCAAATTACTTTCACTTATTAACATTACATCTGTTTGAATTATTGAGTCGCTTCTATCAGCCGCCTCAGTCGACATACTTTCTTTGCTTTCAAACATCGACTTATTTTCTGCTTCATCGCCGACAATTACATCAGTCTCATTTATTTTATTCTCTGTATTCTCCATATTTTATGAAATTTTCGTATACTAACAAAAACTAACAAATAATATTATTTTACCACTCACTTAACCTATTATCATTTTATGTACGTAATTTATACGTACTACAACTTAACCTCTAAATCACATCTTACACTCACGAGTAAGCGTGGTCTGTACCAAAATGAATTTGTAAAAACTGTCCAAGTTCGAGGCGCCAAAAGTGAAGCTACATTTTTTTCCAAAATATTAATTAATAAAATATAGCTTTATTTATAAAAAATACACATGTTCCAAAATTCTTACCTTTGTTAGGTCCAGGATCGTTCACGCAAACTCGTGACCTATAAGTGTGATTTAGTGTGCGTGTTACTTAATAAATTATTCTCATTGATAGCATTTAACCGATTGATTTATTACCATCATTTCACATGAAAAGTTACTTTTACTCTGCTTTTTTTCTTATACAAAGAACAAGTTTCTTTGTAAACTTATTTTACTAAAAAAATTATCAATTGCTTATCCAAATAACTACATTCTAGGTATTAAAAGGCAATCCAGTGCTTTGCTCGTACACTCTCTCTTTCACACTTTTCCCCCCTCTTTTGATTTAGCGCTTTCTTTGATTTTTTATATTTATTTTTTTTTTAAATTGTACAGTTACTTCCCTGTTGTCTCCATGAAGAGCCCGTGTTGAAATAAGTCTGGTTTTTGTTCACTTGGTTGTTCCAAAAAATGTTTTCACTGATTGAAATTTGACCACGTACGATTTGGTAATACTTCACTGTTTGATTATTACTTTACACCATTTTTATTTGTCTTTTGTTCAAATTTTTTTAATTTTGGCCCGCGAGCCTTTTACACTGAACCGGCCGGTTTCGTTAGGTGACACTAAGTGGCTCTTGTCGATTGAAGTTTATTTATTGTTTATAATCACATTTTTTCTTTTTCAACTGATCGGTCTACATGGTTAAATAGATTTTAGGCGAACCGCGCATTAACGGCTCTGCGCGGTTCCTAAGTTATAAGCCGACTGACGCTTAGTGGCTCATTTTCAATATGGCCCTCAACATCCCGAGAGCGGCAACTTGCGTTCTCATTGGACGAGAGCATTTAACGTAGACTCGCAGTCGGCAACCAGGAAAATCATATGTGATCTTCACTCTGTCAGAACGGGCATCCGCGCACTCGGACACATTCCGATGTTCCAGGATTCGGTGTATGTTGCTGGGTTTACTGGACAAACCGACAACTGGGTCTTCAAAAAGTACACTCTGCTTATTAAAACTGAAACTCTGTCTGGGCGATTCCCCATTATCACCATTGACACAAGAATAAAATAAGTCCCCTACTTCTGTACCGCTAAAATACCCCCCCCCCAATGAGAGGTTTTCTGCCGAAACAGAAAAACTCTCATTGCTAAAATCTAAGAGGACCAGCGAGGATATGGTGGCAACAACCCCCCTTAAATTCTTATTAGATCATGGGTAATTTACCCCCCTAGTTCGGTGACTATGGCGGTACTTGATGACTTTATTGGACTTCTCTGTTCGAGATCCCAACACCCTAAAATCAGACAAGCACTCACCACAGTATCACCAAACACTGTAACATTTCAGATAAATTGTCACTAACTGGTCTTTACACCAAACCAGATCCTCAACTGATTTATCTCTCTCTTAGCCGTACTGGATTGCCTTTAGCAAAGTACTGGTTGCGTATATAAGTGCTTTCTTAATACTAACATATTCTTATTTCACCAAACCTAACCTCAAACAAACATTACCAATTTCAAGTTACCATAATCTACAATTTATTAACATTATACTTTTTCTTTGAATTCCTCTTAATTAAAAATTTTAACTGTTTATCTGGACTTACCATTTCAAATCAAAAAGAAATTATTTAAATTTCAACCATTTATCCAAATAAATCTAAATTCATGACCAAAAATTCATATTTTAATTTAATTAAATCATCTCTTTCAATTAATTGCTTTAACTGCATTTTGTACTTATTAACTTCCATTATCTTTGTAACCTCCGAATCACTACTAGTTAAAACAATCTACTACTAACATTTCAAAAATAAATGTTTTTTTTCAAGAATTAAATGAATTTAACTTTCAGAGATATATATATTTTTACAATTAATAAAACAAACAAAATTCAACTGAGACTATTAATTGATTACACAAAATATACTATACATATAACACCATGCATCAGCTGATGTTCTATCAACAGGTGAACATAACCTTACTCTAAGTACACTGAATACAAATAAACCAAATACACATAATTATCCATAAAATTAGTCATCAAATGTTCTTGTTCAATCAATATGTTCAGAATGTTCATCAATAAATGTTTGGTCACCATTATTGAAAACTAACTGTCCTTTTAACACAAACAATGCATAACCATTATAATAGCAAGTGAGTCACAACAATAAACACCTCTTTACTCAGGGCCAAGCAACTTGATTGCACCATGATTACGGTTTAGTAATTCTTAACTGACTTGTCAGTTATATTTCTCCTACTACGGTACATCATTTTTTTTTACCCCCCTTTAACCCAGTTACAATTAGGTCAATCACCTGCCGGGTGAACCGGTCTAGGCATTTACCTGGTTGCGTAAATATTCTATTATTTACGCCCTTGGCTTGTAACGGCCAGCTCCTTTTCCACACACTCTATTGTTTCCTGATGTTGGACTGTAGTGCCCATTTGCATCCACAAGAACTGAAGTTTATTTAGGGTATAGACGCTGCCTACACCGTTCTTGTTTCAGTGTTACAAAACAGTCAGCATTACTGATGTCCGAGGACACCAGTAATTCTACTAAAAATTACTTATATGCCCTTAACATGGCACTATCACCCCTTCGATGATAGCCGCTGTTGCATAGTTGTGGTGATTCCCCTAATTTACCCCCTGGTTAATTTCTAAAGTCACCATTTTTGAAAATAATAAGCATGGCTAGGATACAATCTGCCTACCCACACTTGTTACCAATAATCCAAATCCACGGTCAGGGTTCGGTGAAGCCGTGACCGCCCGAAAATGGGGAATCACATGTAAAACTACATAATACATGTTTAAAATTCCTACACACTAACATAATAAACATAATACAACCTAATCATTCATAACGAACCTAAACCTCATTCCATTAAAATAAACATCTCATTTGCATCTGAATAAAATTTACAAACATTTCAACTTTAATTTCAATTGAACGTTTATTCCTAAATTCTCCAAAAATTGAAATCTTTTATCAACATTCATTTTACCTAACATTTAAAATTCAAATTTTACCAAAATTTCACACCTTACCTAAGTTAAATTCTTTCAAACTCATTTAATGTCATTATTGAAACATTTTACTTTACTTCCATTTCGTTATAAAATTCCTGCTTACATATAGTTAATAATAAACACAAAACTACAAACATTCATTGCAACAAATATAACATACATAACCCTATGTACTTTCTGATACATCATAATAACTATATGACTCAACAACTTAACACATTTTACGTTTACTTATTTACAATTTATTATAAAGGATAATTCTCAGAAAATCATTTAAATTCATTACCAACGTTCAATTATACAACATTAATTAATTAATTAATTCATCTCAAATTTTAATTCAATCAGTTTTTTAAAACACTAAGTTTTTTTGTTACCTTACTCCAAAACAATTTTACTTCAGTTAATTGCATTACAAACTTCACACTTGCGCTCGTTATTTATTTATTCCGATAAAATATTATTATTAATATTATTACATCCATTCCTATTTCATACATACATTGTTTACCAAAAATACAACATAATCTATTACACAAACACAATTAACCTCATTATAAATTTATCAAAATTTTTTCGTCATTATTTTATTGTTTACCACACGTCATTACATAAGTTAGCCAAGTAATTAACATAAACTAAAATAATTAAATGTTCATTCACTATCTCTAACCACCATCATCGAAAATTAGTCTGATTTTCACATAGCAATTTTCATCTTTACTTACACTCATTACATTATTATTATTATTTATATAATAACTCTTCAATATTTCAAATTGTTCCTTTATACCCACATAATAATCTACTGGACTATCCCACATTATTATCAAATCATATAACCTGTCTACCTCATTAATTCTGGTCTCGTTACCGTCAGTATTATTATCTGCCACCCTTAAGCATTTTAACCTCTCCTTATTTTCAGAATCATCTATTATTAATATCCCACGTCTATGTACAGGTAAGCATTCAATATAACTATCACCATTATCATTATCTATTGCTGTACCGTTTTCACAACAAGGTAAGTCTACAACATTACTAATTCTCTCCCTCTTTATTTTCTCTAATAGATCTTCGTAACTTCTAATAACATCTAATAATACCATCTCTCTCTCTCTCAACATGAATAATTCTATATCTCTCATTTTATCGAAATCGCTTACCCAACCCCATTTTACTCTCTCCCTCCACACAAAAGGCAACGCAACGTTATCATAACACATCCTGGCTCTTCCAGGGAACTTATGATACACAGGGGACCTACTTAGAGACACCTCGTCTCTCACATAACTACTGGAGGAAACCTTGTCCTCATACAACACTAATGGAGTCTTTACTCCACTTAAACAACTGGGAAAATTTACCCTTCGCCAACCTAACCTCTCATCAACCACTATCTTATTACTACTCTCTATTTCCACTAAAACTTCATCGCCACTATTATTATTCACCATGTTACTCTCTAACAACCCATTTTTAATTATCTCACCATTATTCTCACTTACCTTTTCAACTACTACTATATTCTCATCACCACTACTTGTTAACTCTTTTTTATAGCTAACACTTACCTCGTTACTTATTTCTTCGTTATTTTTGTTCTCATTACACTCACCTGTAATTGTACCATTTTTTACCACCCCTACACTCTCATCTGTATTGGCACCATTGTCGTCTGTTATTATGTTATCTTCCTTTGCACTTAATTTACCCGTATCTATTCTCCACACTCTCATTTTCTCAACATTTCGTTCTACTTCGTTAAATTTACTTTCAAATATCTCATCGGTTTTATCAAAACGTTTATTAATTTCATTAAAATTGTTTTTTAAATCACTATTTTGCTCTTGTAACTCATTGAAATTACTTTCACATTTTATTTTTTGTTCATGGATTTCACTGCTTACCGTAATTTATTATTCTGTTCTTTCAATTTATTAAACTTACTATTCTGAACATCAAATTTAATATTTTGTTCCTCAAATTTTATGTTAATATCCCTTCTTAATTCACTAAAATTGCTATCTTGTTTTTCTAAACTGTTATACATCATATTATACAACCGTTTTAACATATCATCGTCATCAGATTTCTTATTTTGATTAATTGAAATAGGCGTTGAATGAATTTCAACTTCATTCATTATTTTTGACTCGGTCAAATTACTTTCACTTATTAACATTACATCTGTTTGAATTATTGAGTCGCTTCTATCAGCCGCCTCAGTCGACATACTTTCTTTGCTTTCAAACATCGACTTATTTTCTGCTTCATCGCCGACAATTACGTCAGTCTCATTTATTTTATTCTCTGTATTCTCCATATTTTATGAAATTTTCGTATACTAACAAAAACTAACAATTAATACTATTTTACCACTCACTTAACCTATCATCATTTTATGTACGTAATTTATACGTACTACAACTTAACCTCTAAATCACATCTTACACTCACGAGTAAGCGTGGTCTGTACCAAAATGAATTTGTAAAAACTGTCCAAGTTCGAGGCGCCAATTGTGAAGCTACATTTTTTTTGCAAAATATTAATTAATAAAATATAGCTTTATTTATAAAAAATACACATGTTACAAAATTCTTACCTTTGTCAGGTCCAGGATCGTTCACGCGAACTCGCGACCTATAAGTGTGATTTAGTGTGCGTGTTACTTAATAAATTATTCTCATTGATAGCATTTAACCGATTGATTTATTAACATCATTTCACATGAAAAGTTACTTTTACTCTGCTTTTTTTCTTATACAAAGAACAAGTTTCTTTGTAAACTTATTTTACTAAAAAAATTATCAATTGCTTATCCAAATAACTACATTCTAGGTATTAAAAGGCAATCCAGTGCTTTGCTCGTACACTCTCTCTTTCACACTTTTCCCCCCTCTTTTGATTTAGCGCTTTCTTTGATTTTTTATATTTATTTTTTTTTAAATTGTACAGTTACTTCCCTGTTGTCTCCATGAAGAGCCCATGTTGAAATCAGTCTGGTTTTTGTTCACTTGGTTGTTCCAAAAAATGTTTTCACTGGTTGAATTTTGACCACGTACGATTTGGTAATACTTCACTGTTTGATTATTACTTTACACCATTTTTATTTGTCTTTTGTTCAAATTTTTTTAATTTTGGCCCGCGAGCCTTTTACACTGAACCGGCCGGTTTCGTTAGGTGACACTAAGTGGCTCTTGTCGATTGAAGTTTATTTATTGTTTATAATCACATTTTTTCTTTTTCAACTGGTCGGTCTACATGGTTAAATAGATTTTAGGCGAACCGCGCATTAACGGCTCTGCGCGGTTCCTATGTTATAAGCCGACTGACGCTTAGTGGATCATTTTCAATATGGCCCACAGCATCCCGAGAGCGGCAACTTGCGTTCTCATTGGACGAGAGCATTTAACGTAGACTCACAGTCGGCAACCAGGAAAATCGTACGTGATCTTCACTCTGTCAGAACGGGCATCCGCGCACTCGGACACATTCCGATGTTCCAGGATTCGGTGTATGTTGCTGGGCTTACTGGACAAACCGACAACTGGGTCTTTCAAAAGTACACTCTGCTTATTAAAACTGAAACTCTGTCTGGGCGATTCCCCATTATCACCATTGACACAAGAATAAAATAAGTCCCCTACTTCTGTACCGTTACAATACCCCCCCCAATGAGAGGTTTTCTGCCGAAACAGAAAAACTCTCATTGCTAAAATCTAAGAGGAACAGCGAGGATATGGTGGCAACAACCCCCCTTAAATTCTTATTAGATCATGGGTAATTTACCCCCCTAGTTCGGTGACTATGGCGGTACTTGATGACTTTATTGGACTTCTCTGTTCGAGATCCCAACACCCTAAAATCAGACAAGCACTCACCACAGTATCACCAAACACTGTAACATTTCAGATAAATTGTCACTAACTGGTCTTTACACCAAACCAGATCCTCAACTGATTTATCTCTCTCTTAGCCGTACTGGATTGCCTTTAGCAAAGTACTGGTTGCGTATATAAGTGCTTTCTTAATACTAACATATTCTTATTTCACCAAACCTAACCTCAAACAAACATTACCAATTTCAAGTTACCATAATCTACAATTTATTAACATTATACTTTTTCTTTGAATTCCTCTTAATTAAAAATTTTAACTGTTTATCTGGACTTACCATTTCAAATCAAAAAGAAATTATTTAAATTTCAACCATTTATCCAAATAAATCTAAATTCATGACCAAAAATTCATATTTTAATTTAATTAAATCATCTCTTTCAATTAATTGCTTTAACTGCATTTTGTACTTATTAACTTCCATTATCTTTGTAACCTCCGAATCACTACTAGTTAAAACAATCTACTACTAACATTTCAAAAATAAATGTTTTTTTTCAAGAATTAAATGAATTTAACTTTCAGAGATATATATATTTTTACAATTAATAAAACAAACAAAATTCAACTGAGACTATTAATTGATTACACAAAATATACTATACATATAACACCATGCATCAGCTGATGTTCTATCAACAGGTGAACATAACCTTACTCTAAGTACACTGAATACAAATAAACCAAATACACATAATTATCCATAAAATTAGTCATCAAATGTTCTTGTTCAATCAATATGTTCAGAATGTTCATCAATAAATGTTTGGTCACCATTATTGAAAACTAACTGTCCTTTTAACACAAACAATGCATAACCATTATAATAGCAAGTGAGTCACAACAATAAACACCTCTTTACTCAGGGCCAAGCAACTTGATTGCACCATGATTACGGTTTAGTAATTCTTAACTGACTTGTCAGTTATATTTCTCCTACTACGGTACATCATTTTTTTTACCCCCCTTTAACCCAGTTACAATTAGGTCAATCACCTGCCGGGTGAACCGGTCTAGGCATTTACCTGGTTGCGTAAATATTCTATTATTTACGCCCTTGGCTTGTAACGGCCAGCTCCTTTTCCACACACTCTATTGTTTCCTGATGTTGGACTGTAGTGCCCATTTGCATCCACAAGAACTGAAGTTTATTTAGGGTATAGACGCTGCCTACACCGTTCTTGTTTCAGTGTTACAAAACAGTCAGCATTACTGATGTCCGAGGACACCAGTAATTCTACTAAAAATTACTTATATGCCCTTAACATGGCACTATCACCCCTTCGATGATAGCCGCTGTTGCATAGTTGTGGTGATTCCCCTAATTTACCCCCTGGTTAATTTCTAAAGTCACCATTTTTGAAAATAATAAGCATGGCTAGGATACAATCTGCCTACCCACACTTGTTACCAATAATCCAAATCCACGGTCAGGGTTCGGTGAAGCCGTGACCGCCCGAAAATGGGGAATCACATGTAAAACTACATAATACATGTTTAAAATTCCTACACACTAACATAATAAACATAATACAACCTAATCATTCATAACGAACCTAAACCTCATTCCATTAAAATAAACATCTCATTTGCATCTGAATAAAATTTACAAACATTTCAACTTTAATTTCAATTGAACGTTTATTCCTAAATTCTCCAAAAATTGAAATCTTTTATCAACATTCATTTTACCTAACATTTAAAATTCAAATTTTACCAAAATTTCACACCTTACCTAAGTTAAATTCTTTCAAACTCATTTAATGTCATTATTGAAACATTTTACTTTACTTCCATTTCGTTATAAAATTCCTGCTTACATATAGTTAATAATAAACACAAAACTACAAACATTCATTGCAACAAATATAACATACATAACCCTATGTACTTTCTGATACATCATAATAACTATATGACTCAACAACTTAACACATTTTACGTTTACTTATTTACAATTTATTATAAAGGATAATTCTCAGAAAATCATTTAAATTCATTACCAACGTTCAATTATACAACATTAATTAATTAATTAATTCATCTCAAATTTTAATTCAATCAGTTTTTTAAAACACTAAGTTTTTAGTTACCTTACTCCAAAACAATTTTACTTCAGTTAATTGCATTACAAACTTCACACTTGCGCTCGTTATTTATTTATTCCGATAAAATATTATTATTAATATTATTACATCCATTCCTATTTCATACATACATTGTTTACCAAAAATACAACATAATCTATTACACAAACACAATTAACCTCATTATAAATTTATCAAAATTTTTTCGTCATTATTTTATTGTTTACCACACGTCATTACATAAGTTAGCCAAGTAATTAACATAAACTAAAATAATTAAATGTTCATTCACTATCTCTAACCACCATCATCGAAAATTAGTCTGATTTTCACATAGCAATTTTCATCTTTACTTACACTCATTACATTATTATTATTATTTATATAATAACTCTTCAATATTTCAAATTGTTCCTTTATACCCACATAATAATCTACTGGACTATCCCACATTATTATCAAATCATATAACCTGTCTACCTCATTAATTCTGGTCTCGTTACCGTCAGTATTATTATCTGCCACCCTTAAGCATTTTAACCTCTCCTTATTTTCAGAATCATCTATTATTAATATCCCACGTCTATGTACAGGTAAGCATTCAATATAACTATCACCATTATCATTATCTATTGCTGTACCGTTTTCACAACAAGGTAAGTCTACAACATTACTAATTCTCTCCCTCTTTATTTTCTCTAATAGATCTTCGTAACTTCTAATAACATCTAATAATACCATCTCTCTCTCTCTCAACATGAATAATTCTATATCTCTCATTTTATCGAAATCGCTTACCCAACCCCATTTTACTCTCTCCCTCCACACAAAAGGCAACGCAACGTTATCATAACACATCCTGGCTCTTCCAGGGAACTTATGATACACAGGGGACCTACTTAGAGACACCTCGTCTCTCACATAACTACTGGAGGAAACCTTGTCCTCATACAACACTAATGGAGTCTTTACTCCACTTAAACAACTGGGAAAATTTACCCTTCGCCAACCTAACCTCTCATCAACCACTATCTTATTACTACTCTCTATTTCCACTAAAACTTCATCGCCACTATTATTATTCACCATGTTACTCTCTAACAACCCATTTTTAATTATCTCACCATTATTCTCACTTACCTTTTCAACTACTACTATATTCTCATCACCACTACTTGTTAACTCTTTTTTATAGCTAACACTTACCTCGTTACTTATTTCTTCGTTATTTTTGTTCTCATTACACTCACCTGTAATTGTACCATTTTTTACCACCCCTACACTCTCATCTGTATTGGCACCATTGTCGTCTGTTATTATGTTATCTTCCTTTGCACTTAATTTACCCGTATCTATTCTCCACACTCTCATTTTCTCAACATTTCGTTCTACTTCGTTAAATTTACTTTCAAATATCTCATCGGTTTTATCAAAACGTTTATTAATTTCATTAAAATTGTTTTTTAAATCACTATTTTGCTCTTTTAACTCATTGAAATTACTTTCACATTTTATTTTTTGTTCATGGATCTCACTGCTTACCGTAATTTATTATTCTGTTCTTTCAATTTATTAAACTTACTATTCTGAACATCAAATTTAATATTTTGTTCCTCAAATTTTATGTTAATATCCCTTCTTAATTCACTAAAATTGCTATCTTGTTTTTCTAAACTGTTATACATCATATTATACAACCGTTTTAACATATCATCGTCATCAGATTTCTTATTTTGATTAATTGAAATAGGCGTTGAATGAATTTCAACTTCATTCATTATTTTTGACTCGGTCAAATTACTTTCACTTATTAACATTACATCTGTTTGAATTATTGAGTCGCTTCTATCAGCCGCCTCAGTCGACATACTTTCTTTGCTTTCAAACATCGACTTATTTTCTGCTTCATCGCCGACAATTACGTCAGTCTCATTTATTTTATTCTCTGTATTCTCCATATTTTATGAAATTTTCGTATACTAACAAAAACTAACAATTAATACTATTTTACCACTCACTTAACCTATCATCATTTTATGTACGTAATTTATACGTACTACAACTTAACCTCTAAATCACATCTTACACTCACGAGTAAGCGTGGTCTGTACCAAAATGAATTTGTAAAAACTGTCCAAGTTCGAGGCGCCAATTGTGAAGCTACATTTTTTTTGCAAAATATTAATTAATAAAATATAGCTTTATTTATAAAAAATACACATGTTACAAAATTCTTACCTTTGTCAGGTCCAGGATCGTTCACGCGAACTCGCGACCTATAAGTGTGATTTAGTGTGCGTGTTACTTAATAAATTATTCTCATTGATAGCATTTAACCGATTGATTTATTAACATCATTTCACATGAAAAGTTACTTTTACTCTGCTTTTTTTCTTATACAAAGAACAAGTTTCTTTGTAAACTTATTTTACTAAAAAAATTATCAATTGCTTATCCAAATAACTACATTCTAGGTATTAAAAGGCAATCCAGTGCTTTGCTCGTACACTCTCTCTTTCACACTTTTCCCCCCTCTTTTGATTTAGCGCTTTCTTTGATTTTTTATATTTATTTTTTTTTAAATTGTACAGTTACTTCCCTGTTGTCTCCATGAAGAGCCCATGTTGAAATCAGTCTGGTTTTTGTTCACTTGGTTGTTCCAAAAAATGTTTTCACTGGTTGAATTTTGACCACGTACGATTTGGTAATACTTCACTGTTTGATTATTACTTTACACCATTTTTATTTGTCTTTTGTTCAAATTTTTTTAATTTTGGCCCGCGAGCCTTTTACACTGAACCGGCCGGTTTCGTTAGGTGACACTAAGTGGCTCTTGTCGATTGAAGTTTATTTATTGTTTATAATCACATTTTTTCTTTTTCAACTGGTCGGTCTACATGGTTAAATAGATTTTAGGCGAACCGCGCATTAACGGCTCTGCGCGGTTCCTATGTTATAAGCCGACTGACGCTTAGTGGATCATTTTCAATATGGCCCACAGCATCCCGAGAGCGGCAACTTGCGTTCTCATTGGACGAGAGCATTTAACGTAGACTCACAGTCGGCAACCAGGAAAATCGTACGTGATCTTCACTCTGTCAGAACGGGCATCCGCGCACTCGGACACATTCCGATGTTCCAGGATTCGGTGTATGTTGCTGGGCTTACTGGACAAACCGACAACTGGGTCTTTCAAAAGTACACTCTGCTTATTAAAACTGAAACTCTGTCTGGGCGATTCCCCATTATCACCATTGACACAAGAATAAAATAAGTCCCCTACTTCTGTACCGTTACAATACCCCCCCCCCAATGAGAGGTTTTCTGCCGAAACAGAAAAACTCTCATTGCTAAAATCTAAGAGGAACAGCGAGGATATGGTGGCAACAACCCCCCTTAAATTCTTATTAGATCATGGGTAATTTACCCCCCTAGTTCGGTGACTATGGCGGTACTTGATGACTTTATTGGACTTCTCTGTTCGAGATCCCAACACCCTAAAATCAGACAAGCACTCACCACAGTATCACCAAACACTGTAACATTTCAGATAAATTGTCACTAACTGGTCTTTACACCAAACCAGATCCTCAACTGATTTATCTCTCTCTTAGCCGTACTGGATTGCCTTTAGCAAAGTACTGGTTGCGTATATAAGTGCTTTCTTAATACTAACATATTCTTATTTCACCAAACCTAACCTCAAACCAACATTACCAATTTCAAGTTACCATAATCTACAATTTATTAACATTATACTTTTTCTTTGAATTCCTCTTAATTAAAAATTTTAACTGTTTATCTGGACTTACCATTTCAAATCAAAAAGAAATTATTTAAATTTCAACCATTTATCCAAATAAATCTAAATTCATGACCAAAAATTCATATTTTAATTTAATTAAATCATCTCTTTCAATTAATTGCTTTAACTGCATTTTGTACTTATTAACTTCCATTATCTTTGTAACCTCCGAATCACTACTAGTTAAAACAATCTACTACTAACATTTCAAAAATAAATGTTTTTTTTCAAGAATTAAATGAATTTAACTTTCAGAGATATATATATTTTTACAATTAATAAAACAAACAAAATTCAACTGAGACTATTAATTGATTACACAAAATATACTATACATATAACACCATGCATCAGCTGATGTTCTATCAACAGGTGAACATAACCTTACTCTAAGTACACTGAATACAAATAAACCAAATACACATAATTATCCATAAAATTAGTCATCAAATGTTCTTGTTCAATCAATATGTTCAGAATGTTCATCAATAATTGTTTGGTCACCATTATTGAAAACTAACTGTCCTTTTAACACAAACAATGCATAACCATTATAATAGCAAGTGAGTCACAACAATAAACACCTCTTTACTCAGGGCCAAGCAACTTGATTGCACCGTGATTACGGTTTAGTAATTCTTAACTGACTTGTCAGTTATATTTCTCCTACTACGGTACATCATTTTTTTTTACCCCCCTTTAACCCAGTTACAATTAGGTCAATCACCTGCCGGGTGAACCGGTCTAGGCATTTACCTGGTTGCGTAAATATTCTATTATTTACGCCCTTGGCTTGTAACGGCCAGCTCCTTTTCCATACACTCTATTGTTTCCTGATGTTGGACTGTAGTGCCCATTTGCATCCACAAGAACTGAAGTTTATTTAGAGTATAGACGCTGCCTACACCGTTCTTGTTTCAGTGTTACAAAACAGTCAGCATTACTGATGTCCGAGGACACCAGTAATTCTACTAAAAATTACTTATATGCCCTTAACATGGCACTATCACCCCTTCGATGATAGCCGCTGTTGCATAGTTGTGGTGATTCCCCTAATTTACCCCCTGGTTAATTTCTAAAGTCACCAGTTTTGAAAATAATAAGCATGGCTAGGATACAATCTGCCTACCCACACTTGTTACCAATAATCCAAATCCACGGTCAGGGTTCGGTGAAGCCGTGACCGCCCGAAAATGGGGAATCACATGTAAAACTACATAATACATGTTTAAAATTCCTACACACTAACATAATAAACATAATACAACCTAATCATTCATAACGAACCTAAACCTCATTCCATTAAAATAAACATCTCATTTGCATCTGAATAAAATTTACAAACATTTCAACTTTAATTTCAATTGAACGTTTATTCCTAAATTCTCCAAAAATTGAAATCTATTATCAACATTCATTTTACCTAACATTTAAAATTCAAATTTTACCAAAATTTCACACCTTACCTAAGTTAAATTCTTTCAAACTCATTTAATGTCATTATTGAAACATTTTACTTTACTTCCATTTCGTTATAAAATTCCTGCTTACATATAGTTAATAATAAACACAAAACTACAAACATTCATTGCAACAAATATAACATACATAACCCTATGTACTTTCTGATACATCATAATAACTATATGACTCAACAACTTAACACATTTTACGTTTACTTATTTACTATTTATTATAAAGGATAATTCTCAGAAAATCATTTAAATTCATTACCAACGTTCAATTATACAACATTAATTAATTAATTAATTCATCTCAAATTTTAATTCAATCAGTTTTTTAAAACACTAAGTTTTTAGTCACCTTACTCCAAAACAATTTTACTTCAGTTAATTGCATTACAAACTTCACACTTGCGCTCGTTATTTATTTATTCTGATAAAATATTATTATTAATATTATTACATCCATTCCTATTTCATACATACATTGTTTACCAAAAATACAACATAATCTATTACACAAACACAATTAACCTCATTATAAATTTATCAAAATTTTTTCGTCATTATTTTATTGTTTACCACACGTCATTACATAAGTTAGCCAAGTAATTAACATAAACTAAAATAATTAAATGTTCATTCACTATCTCTAACCACCATCATCGAAAATTAGTCTGATTTTCACATAGCAATTTTCATCTTTACTTACACTCATTACATTATTATTATTATTTATATAATAACTCTTCAATATTTCAAATTGTTCCTTTATACCCACATAATAATCTACTGGACTATCCCACATTATTATCAAATCATATAACCTGTCTACCTCATTAATTCTGGTCTTGTTACCGTCAGTATTATTATCTGCCACCCTTAAGCATTTTAACCTCTCCTTATTTTCAGAATCATCTATTATTAATATCCCACGTCTATGTACAGGTAAGCATTCAATATAACTATCACCATTATCATTATCTATTGCTGTACCGTTTTCACAACAAGGTAAGTCTACAACATTACTAATTCTCTCCCTCTTTATTTTCTCTAATAGTTCTTCGTAACTTCTAATAACATCTAATAATACCATCTCTCTCTCTCTCAACATGAATAATTCTATATCTCTCATTTTATCGAAATCGCTTACCCAACCCCATTTTACTCTCTCCCTCCACACAAAAGGCAACGCAACGTTATCATAACACATCCTGGCTCTTCCAGGGAACTTATGATACACAGGGGACCTACTTAGAGACACCTCGTCTCTCACATAACTACTGGAGGAAACCTTGTCCTCATACAACACTATTGGAGTCTTTACTCCACTTAAACAACTGGGAAAATTTACCCTTCGCCAACCTAACCTCTCATCAACCACTATCTTATTACTACTCTCTATTTCCACTAAAACTTCATCGCCACTATTATTATTCACCATGTTACTCACTAACAACCCATTTTTAATTATCTCACCATTATTCTCACTTACCTTTTCAACTACTACTATATTCTCATCACCACTACTTGTTAACTCATTTTTATAGCTAACACTTACCTCGTTACTTATTTCTTCGTTATTTTTGTTCTCATTACACTCACCTGTAATTGTACCATTTTTTACCACCCCTACACTCTCATCTGTATTGGCACCATTGTCGTCTGTTATTATGTTATCTTCCTTTGCACTTAATTTACCCGTATCTATTCTCCACACTCTCATTTTCTCAACATTTCGTTCTACTTCGTTAAATTTACTTTCAAATATCTCATCGGTTTTATCAAAACGTTTATTAATTTCATTAAAATTGTTTTTTAAATCACTATTTTGCTCTTTTAACTCATTGAAATTACTTTCACATTTTATTTTTTGTTCATGGATCTCACTGCTTACCGTAATTTATTATTCTGTTCTTTCAATTTATTAAACTTACTATTCTGAACATCAAATTTAATATTTTGTTCCTCAAATTTTATGTTAATATCCCTTCTTAATTCACTAAAATTGCTATCTTGTTTTTCTAAACTGTTATACATCATATTATACAACCGTTTTAACATATCATCGTCATCAGATTTCTTATTTTGATTAATTGAAATAGGCGTTGAATGAATTTCAACTTCATTCATTATTTTTGACTCGGTCAAATTACTTTCACTTATTAACATTACATCTGTTTGAATTATTGAGTCGCTTCTATCAGCCGCCTCAGTCGACATACTTTCTTTGCTTTCAAACATCGACTTATTTTCTGCTTCATCGCCGACAATTACGTCAGTCTCATTTATTTTATTCTCTGTATTCTCCATATTTTATGAAATTTTCGTATACTAACAAAAACTAACAATTGATATTATTTTACCACTCACTTAACCTATCATCATTTTGTGTACGTAATTTATACGTACTACAACTTAACCTCTAAATCACATCTTACACTCACGAGTAAGCGTGGTCTGTACCAAAATGAATTTGTAAAAACTGTCCAAGTTCGAGGCGCCAATTGTGAAGCTACATTTTTTTTGCAAAATATTAATTAATAAAATATAGCTTTATTTATAAAAAATACACATGTTACAAAATTCTTACCTTTGTCAGGTCCAGGATCGTTCACGCGAACTCGTGACCTATAAGTGTGATTTAGTGTGCGTGTTACTTAATAAATTATTCTCATTGATAGCATTTAACTGATTGATTTATTAACATCATTTCACATGAAAAGTTACTTTTACTCAGCTTTTTTTCTTATACAAAGAACAAGTTTCTTTGTAAACATATTTTACTAAAAAAATTATCAATTGCTTATCCAAATAACTACATTCTAGGTATTAAAAGGCAATCCAGTGCTTTGCTCGTACACTCTCTCTTTCACACTTTTCCCCCTCTTTTGATTTAGCGCTTTCTTTGATTTTTTATATTTATTTTTTTTTAAATTGTACAGTTACTTCCCTGTTGTCTCCACGAAGAGCCCATGTTGAAATCAGTCTGGTTTTTGTTCACTTGGTTGTTCCAAAAAATGTTTTCACTGGTTGAATTTTGACCACGTACGATTTGGTAATACTTCACTGTTTGATTATTACTTTACACCATTTTTATTTGTCTTTTGTTCACATTTTCTCAAATTTTATTAAATTTTCGCCCGCGAGCCTTTTACACTTAACCAGCCGGTTTCGTTAGGTGACACTAAGTGGCTCTTGTCGATTGAAGTTTATTTATTGTTTATAATCACATTTTTTCTTTTTCAACTGGTCGGTCTACATGGTTAAATAGATTTTAGGCGAACCGTGCATTAACGGCTCTGCGCGGTTCCTAAGTTATAAGCCGACTGACGCTTAGTGGCTCGTTTTCAATATGGCCCACAGCATCCCGAGAGCGGCAACTTGCGTTCTCATTGGACGAGAGCATTTAACGTAGACTCACAGTCGGCAACCAGGAAAATCGTACGTGATCTTCACTCTGTCAGAACGGGCATCCGCACACTCGGACACATTCCGATGTTCCAGGATTCGGTGTATGTTGCTGGGCTTACTGGACAAACCGACAACTGGGTCTTTCAAAAGTACACTCTGCTTATTAAAACTGAAACTCTGTCTGGGCGATTCCCCATTATCACCATTGACACAAGAATAAAATAAGTCCCCTACTTCTGTACCGTTACAATACCCCCCCCAATGAGAGGTTTTCTGCCGAAACAGAAAAACTCTCATTGCTAAAATCTAAGAGGACCAGCGAGGATATGGTGGCAACAACCCCCCTTAAATTCTTATTAGATCATGGGTAATTTACCCCCCTAGTTCGGTGACTATGGCGGTACTTGATGACTTTATTGGACTTCTCTGTTCGAGATCCCAACACCCTAAAATCAGACAAGCACTCACCACAGTATCACCAAACACTGTAACATTTCAGATAAATTGTCACTAACTGGTCTTTACACCAAACCAGATCCTCAACTGATTTATCTCCCTCTTAGCCATACTGGATTGCCTTTAGCAAAGTACTGGTTGCGTATATAAGTGCTTTCTTAATACTAACATATTCTTATTTCACCAAACCTAACCTCAAACAAACATTACCAATTTCAAGTTACCATAATCTACAATTTATTAACATTATACTTTTTCCATGAATTCCTCTTAATTAAAAATTTTAACTGTTTATCTGGACTTATCATTTCAAATCAAAAAGAAATTATTTAAATTTCAACCATTTATCCAAATAAATCTAAATTCATGACCAAAAATTCATATTTTAATTTAATTAAATCATCTCTTTCGATTAATTGCTTTAACTGCATTTTGTACTTATTAACTTCCATTATCTTTGTAACCTCCGAATCACTACTAGTTAAAACAATCTACTACTAACATTTCAAAAATAAATGTTTTTTTTCAAGAATTAAATGAATTTAACTTTCAGAGATATATATATTTTTACAATTAATAAAACAAACAAAATTCAAATGAAACTATTAATTGATTACACAAAATATACTATACATACAACACCATGCATCAGCTGATATTCTATCAACAGGTGAACATAACCTTACTCTAAGTACACTGAATACAAATAAACCAAATACACATAATTATCCATAAAATTAGTCATCAAATGTTCTTGTTCAATCAATATGTTCAGAATGTTCATCAATAAATGTTTGGTCACCATTATTGAAAACTAACTGTCCTTTTAACACAAACAATGCATAACCATTATAATAGCAAGTGAGTCACAACAATAAACACCTCTTTACTCAGGGCCAAGCAACTTGATTGCACCGTGATTACGGTTTAGTAATTCTTAACTGACTTGTCAGTTATATTTCTCCTACTACGGTACATCATTTTTTTTTACCCCCCTTTAACCCAGTTACAATTAGGTCAATCACCTGCCGGGTGAACCGGTCTAGGCATTTACCTGGTTGCGTAAATATTCTATTATTTACGCCCTTGGCTTGTAACGGCCAGCTCCTTTTCCACACACTCTATTGTTTCCTGATGTTGGACTGTAGTGCCCATTTGCATCCACAAGAACTGAAGTTTATTTAGGGTATAGACGCTGCCTACACCGTTCTTGTTTCAGTGTTACAAAACAGTCAGCATTACTGATGTCCGAGGACACCAGTAATTCTACTAAAAATTACTTATATGCCCTTAACATGGCACTATCACCCCTTCGATGATAGCCGCTGTTGCATAGTTGTGGTGATTCCCCGAATTTACCCCCTGGTTAATTTCTAAAGTCACCAGTTTTGAAAATAATAAGCATGGCTAGGATACAATCTGCCTACCCACACTTGTTACCAATAATCCAAATCCACGGTCAGGGTCCGGTGAAGCCGTGACCGCCCGAAAATGGGGAATCACATGTAAAACTACATAATACATGTTTAAAATTCCTACACTCTAACATAATAAACATAATACAACCTAATCATTCATAACGAACCTAAACCTCATTCCATTAAAATAAACATCTCATTTGCATCTGAATAAAATTTACAAACATTTCAACTTTAATTTCAATTGAACGTTTATTCCTAAATTCTCCAAAAATTGAAATCTATTATCAACATTCATTTTACCTAACATTTAAAATTCAAATTTTACCAAAATTTCACACCTTACCTAAGTTAAATTCTTTCAAACTCATTTAATGTCATTATTGAAACATTTTACTTTACTTCCATTTCGTTATAAAATTCCTGCTTACATATAGTTAATAATAAACACAAAACTACAAACATTCATTGCAACAAATATAACATACATAACCCTATGTACTTTCTGATACATCATAATAACTATATGACTCAACAACTTAACACATTTTACGTTTACTTATTTACTACTTATTATAAAGGATAATTCTCAGAAAATCATTTAAATTCATTACCAACGTTCAATTATACAACATTAATTAATTAATTAATTCATCTCAAATTTTAATTCAATCAGTTTTTTAAAACACTAAGTTTTTAGTTACCTTACTCCAAAACAATTTTACTTCAGTTAATTGCATTACAAACTTCACACTTGCGCTCGTTATTTATTTATTCTGATAAAATATTATTATTAATATTATTACATCCATTCCTATTTCATACATACATTGTTTACCAAAAATACAACATAATCTATTACACAAACACAATTAACCTCATTATAAATTTATCAAAATTTTTTCGTCATTATTTTATTGTTTACCACACGTCATTACATAAGTTAGCCAAGTAATTAACATAAACTAAAATAATTAAATGTTCATTCACTATCTCTAACCACCATCATCGAAAATTAGTCTGATTTTCACATAGCAATTTTCATCTTTTCTTACACTCATTACATTATTATTATTATTTATATAATAACTCTTCAATATTTCAAATTGTTCCTTTATACCCACATAATAATCTACTGGACTATCCCACATTATTATCAAATCATATAACCTGTCTACCTCATTAATTCTGGTCTTGTTACCGTCAGTATTATTATCTGCCACCCTTAAGCATTTTAACCTCTCCTTATTTTCAGAATCATCTATTATTAATATCCCACGTCTATGTACAGGTAAGCATTCAATATAACTATCACCATTATCATTATCTATTGCTGTACCGTTTTCACAACAAGGTAAGTCTACAACATTACTAATTCTCTCCCTCTTTATTTTCTCTAATAGTTCTTCGTAACTTCTAATAACATCTAATAATACCATCTCTCTCTCTCTCAACATGAATAATTCTATATCTCTCATTTTATCGAAATCGCTTACCCAACCCCATTTTACTCTCTCCCTCCACACAAAAGGCAACGCAACGTTATCATAACACATCCTGGCTCTTCCAGGGAACTTATGATACACAGGGGACCTACTTAGAGACACCTCGTCTCTCACATAACTACTGGAGGAAACCTTGTCCTCATACAACACTAGTGGAGTCTTTACTCCACTTAAACAACTGGGAAAATTTACCCTTCGCCAACCTAACCTCTCATCAACCACTATCTTATTACTACTCTCTATTTCCACTAAAACTTCATCGCCACTATTATTATTCACCATGTTACTCTCTAACAACCCATTTTTAATTATCTCACCATTATTCTCACTTACCTTTTCAACTACTACTATATTCTCATCACCACTACTTGTTAACTCATTTTTATAGCTAACACTTACCTCGTTACTTATTTCTTCATTATTTTTGTTCTCATTACACTCACCTGTAATTGTACCATTTTTTACCACCCCTACACTCTCATCTGTATTGGCACCATTGTCGTCTGTTATTATGTTATCTTCCTTTGCACTTAATTTACCCGTATCTATTCTCCACACTCTCATTTTCTCAACATTTCGTTCTACTTCGTTAAATTTACTTTCAAATATCTCATCGGTTTTATCAAAACGTTTATTAATTTCATTAAAATTGTTTTTTAAATCACTATTTTGCTCTTTTAACTCATTGAAATTACTTTCACATTTTATTTTTTGTTCATGGATCTCACTGCTTACCGTAATTTATTATTCTGTTCTTTCAATTTATTAAACTTACTATTCTGAACATCAAATTTAATATTTTGTTCCTCAAATTTTATGTTAATATCCCTTCTTAATTCACTAAAATTGCTATCTTGTTTTTCTAAACTGTTATACATCATATTATACAACCGTTTTAACATATCATCGTCATCAGATTTCTTATTTTGATTAATTGAAATAGGCGTTGAATGAATTTCAACTTCATTCATTATTTTTGACTCGGTCAAATTACTTTCACTTATTAACATTACATCTGTTTGAATTATTGAGTCGCTTCTATCAGCCGCCTCAGTCGACATACTTTCTTTGCTTTCAAACATCGACTTATTTTCTGCTTCATCACCGACAATTACGTCAGTCTCATTTATTTTATTCTCTGTATTCTCCATATTTTATGAAATTTTCGTATACTAACAAAAACTAACAATTAATACTATTTTACCACTCACTTAACCTATCATCATTTTATGTACGTAATTTATACGTACTACAACTTAACCTCTAAATCACATCTTACACTCACGAGTAAGCGTGGTCTGTACCAAAATGAATTTGTAAAAACTGTCCAAGTTCGAGGCGCCAATTGTGAAGCTACATTTTTTTTGCAAAATATTAATTAATAAAATATAGCTTTATTTATAAAAAATACACATGTTACAAAATTCTTACCTTTGTCAGGTCCAGGATCGTTCACGCGAACTCGTGACCTATAAGTGTGATTTAGTGTGCGTGTTACTTAATAAATTATTCTCATTGATAGCATTTAACCGATTGATTTATTAACATCATTTCACATGAAAAGTTACTTTTACTCTGCTTTTTTTCTTATACAAAGAACAAGTTTCTTTGTAAACTTATTTTACTAAAAAAATTATCAATTGCTTATCCAAATAACTGCATTCTAGGTATTAAAAGGCAATCCAGTGCTTTGCTCGTACACTCTCTCTTTCACACTTTTCCCCCCTCTTTTGATTTAGCGCTTTCTTTGATTTTTTATATTTATTTTTTTTTAAATTGTACAGTTACTTCCCTGTTGTCTCCATGAAGAGCCCATGTTGAAATCAGTCTGGTTTTTGTTCACTTGGTTGTTCCAAAAAATGTTTTCACTGGTTGAATTTTGACCACGTACGATTTGGTAATACTTCACTGTTTGATTATTACTTTACACCATTTTTATTTGTCTTTTGTTCACATTTTTTCAAATTTTATTAAATTTTGGCCCGCGAACCTTTTACACTGAACCGGCCGGTTTCGTTAGGTGACACTAAGTGGCTCTTGTCGATTGAAGTTTATTTATTGTTTATAATCACATTTTTTCTTTTTCAACTGGTCGTTCTACATGGTTAAATAGATTTTAGGCAAACCGCGCATTAACGGCTCTGCGCGGTTCCTAAGTTATAAGCCGACTGACGCTTAGTGGCTCGTTTTCAATATGGCCCACAGCATCCCGAGAGCGGCAACTTGCGTTCTCATTGGATGAGAGCATTTAACGTAGACTCACAGTCAGCAACCAGGAAAATCGTACGTGATCTTCACTCTGTCAGAACGGGCATCCGCGCACTCGGACACATCCGATGTTCCAGGATTCGGTGTATGTTGCTGGGCTTACTGGACAAACCGACAACTGGGTCTTTCAAAAGTACACTCTGCTTATTAAAACTGAAACTCTGTCTGGGCGATTCCCCATTATCACCATTGACACAAGAATAAAATAAGTCCCCTACTTCTGTACCGTTACAATACCCCCCCCCAATGAGAGGTTTTCTGCCGAAACAGAAAAACTCTCATTGCTAAAATCTAAGAGGACCAGCGAGGATATGGTGGCAACAACCCCCCTTAAATTCTTATTAGATCATGGGTAATTTACCCCCCTAGTTCGGTGACTATGGCGGTACTTGATGACTTTATTGGACTTCTCTGTTCGATATCCCAACACCCTAAAATCAGACAAGCACTCACCACAGTATCACCAAACACTGTAACATTTCAGATAAATTGTCACTAACTGGTCTTTACACCAAACCAGATCCTCAACTGATTTATCTCTCTCTTAGCCGTACTGGATTGCCTTTAGCAAAGTACTGGTTGCGTATATAAGTGCTTTCTTAATACTAACATATTCTTATTTCACCAAACCTAACCTCAAACAAACATTACCAATTTCAAGTTACCATAATCTACAATTTATTAACATTATACTTTTTCTTTGAATTCCTCTTAATTAAAAATTTTAACTGTTTATCTGGACTTACCATTTCAAATCAAAAAGAAATTATTTAAATTTCAACCATTTATCCAAATAAATCTAAATTCATGACCAAAAATTCATATTTTAATTTAATTAAATCATCTCTTTCAATTAATTGCTTTAACTGCATTTTGTACTTATTAACTTCCATTATCTTTGTAACCTCCGAATCACTACTAGTTAAAACAATCTACTACTAACATTTCAAAAATAAATGTTTTTTTTCAAGAATTAAATGAATTTAACTTTCAGATATATATATATTTTTACAATTAATAAAACAAACAAAATTCAAATGAAACTATTAATTGATTACACAAAATATACTATACATACAACACCATGCATCAGCTGATATTCTATCAACAGGTGAACATAACCTTACTCTAAGTACACTGAATACAAATAAACCAAATACACATAATTATCCATAAAATTAGTCATCAAATGTTCTTGTTCAATCAATATGTTCAGAATGTTCATCAATAAATGTTTGGTCACCATTATTGAAAACTAACTGTCCTTTTAACACAAACAATGCATAACCATTATAATAGCAAGTGAGTCACAACAATAAACACCTCTTTACTCAGGGCCAAGCAACTTGATTGCACCGTGATTACGGTTTAGTAATTCTTAACTGACTTGTCAGTTATATTTCTCCTACTACGGTACATCATTTTTTTTTACCCCCCTTTAACCCAGTTACAATTAGGTCAATCACCTGCCGGGTGAACCGGTCTAGGCATTTACCTGGTTGCGTAAATATTCTATTATTTACGCCCTTGGCTTGTAACGGCCAGCTCCTTTTCCACACACTCTATTGTTTCCTGATGTTGGACTGTAGTGCCCATTTGCATCCACAAGAACTGAAGTTTATTTAGGGTATAGACGCTGCCTACACCGTTCTTGTTTCAGTGTTACAAAACAGTCAGCATTACTGATGTCCGAGGACACCAGTAATTCTACTAAAAATTACTTATATGCCCTTAACATGGCACTATCACCCCTTCGATGATAGCCGCTGTTGCATAGTTGTGGTGATTCCCCTAATTTACCCCCTGGTTAATTTCTAAAGTCACCAGTTTTGAAAATAATAAGCATGGCTAGGATACAATCTGCCTACCCACACTTGTTACCAATAATCCAAATCCACGGTCAGGGTTCGGTGAAGCCGTGACCGCCCGAAAATGGGGAATCATATGTAAAACTACATAATACATGTTTAAAATTCCTACACACTAACATAATAAACATAATACAACCTAATCATTCATAACGAACCTAAACCTCATTCCATTAAAATAAACATCTCATTTGCATCTGAATAAAATTTACAAACATTTCAACTTTAATTTCAATTGAACGTTTATTCCTAAATTCTCCAAAAATTGAAATCTATTATCAACATTCATTTTACCTAACATTTAAAATTCAAATTTTACCAAAATTTCACACCTTACCTAAGTTAAATTCTTTCAAACCCATTTAATGTCATTATTGAAACATTTTACTTTACTTCCATTTCGTTATAAAATTCCTGCTTACATATAGTTAATAATAAACACAAAACTACAAACATTCATTGCAACAAATATAACATACATAACCCTATGTACTTTCTGATACATCATAATAACTATATGACTCAACAACTTAACACATTTTACGTTTACTTATTTACTACTTATTATAAAGGATAATTCTCAGAAAATCATTTAAATTCATTACCAACGTTCAATTATACAACATTAATTAATTAATTAATTCATCTCAAATTTTAATTCAATCAGTTTTTTAAAACACTAAGTTTTTAGTTACCTTACTCCAAAACAATTTTACTTCAGTTAATTGCATTACAAACTTCACACTTGCACTCGTTATTTATTTATTCTGATAAAATATTATTATTAATATTATTACATCCATTCCTATTTCATACATACATTGTTTACCAAAAATACAACATAATCTATTACACAAACACAATTAACCTCATTATAAATTTATCAAAATTTTTTCGTCATTATTTTATTGTTTACCACACGTCATTACATAAGTTAGCCAAGTAATTAACATAAACTAAAATGTTCATTCACTATCTCTAACCACCATCATCGAAAATTAGTCTGATTTTCACATAGCAATTTTCATCTTTACTTACACTCATTACATTATTATTATTATTTATATAATAACTCTTCAATATTTCAAATTGTTCCTTTATACCCACATAATAATCTACTGGACTATCCCACATTATTATCAAATCATATAACCTGTCTACCTCATTAATTCTGGTCTTGTTACCGTCAGTATTATTATCTGCCACCCTTAAGCATTTTAACCTCTCCTTATTTTCAGAATCATCTATTATTAATATCCCACGTCTATGTACAGGTAAGCATTCAATATAACTATCACCATTATCATTATCTATTGCTGTACCGTTTTCACAACAAGGTAAGTCTACAACATTACTAATTCTCTCCCTCTTTATTTTCTCTAATAGTTCTTCGCAACTTCTAATAACATCTAATAATACCATCTCTCTCTCTCTCAACATGAATAATTCTATATCTCTCATTTTATCGAAATCGCTTACCCAACCCCATTTTACTCTCTCCCTCCACACAAAAGGCAACGCAACGTTATCATAACACATCCTGGCTCTTCCAGGGAACTTATGATACACAGGGGACCTACTTAGAGACACCTCGTCTCTCACATAACTACTGGAGGAAACCTTGTCCTCATACAACACTAGTGGAGTCTTTACTCCACTTAAACAACTGGGAAAATTTACCCTTCGCCAACCTAACCTCTCATCAACCACTATCTTATTACTACTCTCTATTTCCACTAAAACTTCATCGCCACTATTATTATTCACCATGTTACTCTCTAACAACCCATTTTTAATTATCTCACCATTATTCTCACTTACCTTTTCAACTACTACTATATTCTCATCACCACTACTTGTTAACTCATTTTTATAGCTAACACTTACCTCGTTACTTATTTCTTCGTTATTTTTGTTCTCATTACACTCACCTGTAATTGTACCATTTTTTACCACCCCTACACTCTCATCTGTATTGGCACCATTGTCGTCTGTTATTATGTTATCTTCCTTTGCACTTAATTTACCCGTATCTATTCTCCACACTCTCATTTTCTCAACATTTCGTTCTACTTCGTTAAATTTACTTTCAAATATCTCATCGGTTTTATCAAAACGTTTATTAATTTCATTAAAATTGTTTTTTAAATCACTATTTTGCTCTTTTAACTCATTGAAATTACTTTCACATTTTATTTTTTGTTCATGGATCTCACTGCTTACCGTAATTTATTATTCTGTTCTTTCAATTTATTAAACTTACTATTCTGAACATCAAATTTAATATTTTGTTCCTCAAATTTTATGTTAATATCCCTTCTTAATTCACTAAAATTGCTATCTTGTTTTTCTAAACTGTTATACATCATATTATACAACCGTTTTAACATATCATCGTCATCAGATTTCTTATTTTGATTAATTGAAATAGGCGTTGAATGAATTTCAACTTCATTCATTATTTTTGACTCGGTCAAATTACTTTCACTTATTAACATTACATCTGTTTGAATTATTGAGTCGCTTCTATCAGCCGCCTCAGTCGACATACTTTCTTTGCTTTCAAACATCGACTTATTTTCTGCTTCATCGCCGACAATTACGTCCGTCTCATTTATTTTATTCTCTGTATTCTCCATATTTTATGAAATTTTCATATACTAACAAAAACTAACAATTGATATTATTTTACCACTCACTTAACCTATCATCATTTTATGTACGTAATTTATACGTACTACAACTTAACCTCTAAATCACATCTTACACTCACGAGTAAGCGTGGTCTGTACCAAAATGAATTTGTAAAAACTGTCCAAGTTCGAGGCGCCAATTGTGAAGCTACATTTTTTTTGCAAAATATTAATTAATAAAATATAGCTTTATTTATAAAAAATACACATGTTACAAAATTCTTACCTTTGTCAGGTCCAGGATCGTTCACGCGAACTCGTGACCTATAAGTGTGATTTAGTGTGCGTGTTACTTAATAAATTATTCTCATTGATAGCATTTAACCGATTGATTTATTAACATCATTTCACATGAAAAGTTACTTTTACTCAGCTTTTTTTCTTATACAAAGAACAAGTTTCTTTGTAAATTTATTTTACTAAAAAAATTATCAATTGCTTATCCAAATAACTACATTCTAGGTATTAAAAGGCAATCCAGTGCTTTGCTCGTACACTCTCTCTTTCACACTTTTCCCCCCTCTTTTGATTTAGCGCTTTCTTTGATTTTTATATTTATTTTTTTTTAAATTGTACAGTTACTTCCCTGTTGTCTCCACGAAGAGCCCATGTTGAAATCAGTCTGGTTTTTGTTCACTTGGTTGTTCCAAAAAATGTTTTCACTGGTTGAATTTTGACCACGTACGATTTGGTAATACTTCACTGTTTGATTATTACTTTACACCATTTTTATTTGTCTTTTGTTCACATTTTTTCAAATTTTATTAAATTTTGGCCCGCGAGCCTTTTACACTGAACCGGCCGGTTTCGTTAGGTGACACTAAGTGGCTCTTGTCGATTGAAGTTTATTTATTGTTTATAATCACATTTTTTCTTTTTCAACTGGTCGGTCTACATGGTTAAATAGATTTTAGGCGAACCGCGCATTAACGGCTCTGCGCGGTTCCTAAGTTATAAGCCGACTGACGCTTAGTGGCTCGTTTTCAATATGGCCCACAGCATCCCGAGAGCGGCAACTTGCGTTCTCATTGGACGAGAGCATTTAACGTAGACTCACAGTCGGCAACCAGGAAAATCGTACGTGATCTTCACTCTGTCAGAACGGGCATCCGCGCACTCGGACACATTCCGATGTTCCAGGATTCGGTGTATGTTGCTGGGCTTACTGGACAAACCGACAACTGGGTCTTTCAAAAGTACACTCTGCTTATTAAAACTGAAACTCTGTCTGGGCGATTCCCCATTATCACCATTGACACAAGAATAAAATAAGTCCCCTACTTCTGTACCGTTACAATACCCCCCCCAATGAGAGGTTTTCTGCCGAAACAGAAAAACTCTCATTGCTAAAATCTAAGAGGACCAGCGAGGATATGGTGGCAACAACCCCCCTTAAATTCTTATTAGATCATGGGTAATTTACCCCCCTAGTTCGGTGACTATGGCGGTACTTGATGACTTTATTGGACTTCTCTGTTCGAGATCCCAACACCCTAAAATCAGACAAGCACTCACCACAGTATCACCAAACACTGTAACATTTCAGATAAATTGTCACTAACTGGTCTTTACACCAAACCAGATCCTCAACTGATTTATCTCCCTCTTAGCCATACTGGATTGCCTTTAGCAAAGTACTGGTTGCGTATATAAGTGCTTTCTTAATACTAACATATTCTTATTTCACCAAACCTAACCTCAAACAAACATTACCAATTTCAAGTTACCATAATCTACAATTTATTAACATTATACTTTTTCCATGAATTCCTCTTAATTAAAAATTTTAACTGTTTATCTGGACTTATCATTTCAAATCAAAAAGAAATTATTTAAATTTCAACCATTTATCCAAATAAATCTAAATTCATGACCAAAAATTCATATTTTAATATAATTAAATCATCTCTTTCGATTAATTGCTTTACTGCATTTTGTACTTATTAACTTCCATTATCTTTGTAACCTCCGAATCACTACTAGTTAAAACAATCTACTACTAACATTTCAAAAATAAATTTTTTTTTCAAGAATTAAATGAATTTAACTTTCAGAGATATATATATTTTTACAATTAATAAAACAAACAAAATTCAACTGAGACTATTAATTGATTACACAAAATATACTATACATATAACACCATGCATCAGCTGATGTTCTATCAACAGGTGAACATAACCTTACTCTAAGTACACTGAATACAAATAAACCAAATACACATAATTATCCATAAAATTAGTCATCAAATGTTCTTGTTCAATCAATATGTTCAGAATGTTCATCAATAAATGTTTGGTCACCATTATTGAAAACTAACTGTCCTTTTAACACAAACAATGCATAACCATTATAATAGCAAGTGAGTCACAACAATAAACACCTCTTTACTCAGGGCCAAGCAACTTGATTGCACCGTGATTACGGTTTAGTAATTCTTAACTGACTTGTCAGTTATATTTCTCCTACTACGGTACATCATTTTTTTTTACCCCCCTTTAACCCAGTTACAATTAGGTCAATCACCTGCCGGGTGAACCGGTCTAGGCATTTACCTGGTTGCGTAAATATTCTATTATTTACGCCCTTGGCTTGTAACGGCCAGCTCCTTTTCCACACACTCTATTGTTTCCTGATGTTGGACTGTAGTGCCCATTTGCATCCACAAGAACTGAAGTTTATTTAGGGTATAGACGCTGCCTACACCGTTCTTGTTTCAGTGTTACAAAACAGTCAGCATTACTGATGTCCGAGGACACCAGTAATTCTACTAAAAATTACTTATATGCCCTTAACATGGCACTATCACCCCTTCGATGATAGCCGCTGTTGCATAGTTGTGGTGATTCCCCTAATTTACCCCCTGGTTAATTTCTAAAGTCACCAGTTTTGAAAATAATAAGCATGGCTAGGATACAATCTGCCTACCCACACTTGTTACCAATAATCCAAATCCACGGTCAGGGTTCGGTGAAGCCGTGACCGCCCGAAAATGGGGAATCATATGTAAAACTACATAATACATGTTTAAAATTCCTACACACTAACATAATAAACATAATACAACCTAATCATTCATAACGAACCTAAACCTCATTCCATTAAAATAAACATCTCATTTGCATCTGAATAAAATTTACAAACATTTCAACTTTAATTTCAATTGAACGTTTATTCCTAAATTCTCCAAAAATTGAAATCTATTATCAACATTCATTTTACCTAACATTTAAAATTCAAATTTTACCAAAATTTCACACCTTACCTAAGTTAAATTCTTTCAAACTCATTTAATGTCATTATTGAAACATTTTACTTTACTTCCATTTCGTTATAAAATTCCTGCTTACATATAGTTAATAATAAACACAAAACTACAAACATTCATTGCAACAAATATAACATACATAACCCTATGTACTTTCTGATACATCATAATAACTATATGACTCAACAACTTAACACATTTTACGTTTACTTATTTACTACTTATTATAAAGGATAATTCTCAGAAAATCATTTAAATTCATTACCAACGTTCAATTATACAACATTAATTAATTAATTAATTCATCTCAAATTTTAATTCAATCAGTTTTTTAAAACACTAAGTTTTTAGTTACCTTACTCCAAAACAATTTTACTTCAGTTAATTGCATTACAAACTTCACACTTGCACTCGTTATTTATTTATTCTGATAAAATATTATTATTAATATTATTACATCCATTCCTATTTCATACATACATTGTTTACCAAAAATACAACATAATCTATTACACAAACACAATTAACCTCATTATAAATTTATCAAAATTTTTTCGTCATTATTTTATTGTTTACCACACGTCATTACATAAGTTAGCCAAGTAATTAACATAAACTAAAATGTTCATTCACTATCTCTAACCACCATCATCGAAAATTAGTCTGATTTTCACATAGCAATTTTCATCTTTACTTACACTCATTACATTATTATTATTATTTATATAATAAATCTTCAATATTTCAAATTGTTCCTTTATACCCACATAATAATCTACTGGACTATCCCACATTATTATCAAATCATATAACCTGTCTACCTCATTAATTCTGGTCTTGTTACCGTCAGTATTATTATCTGCCACCCTTAAGCATTTTAACCTCTCCTTATTTTCAGAATCATCTATTATTAATATCCCACGTCTATGTACAGGTAAGCATTCAATATAACTATCACCATTATCATTATCTATTGCTGTACCGTTTTCACAACAAGGTAAGTCTACAACATTACTAATTCTCTCCCTCTTTATTTTCTCTAATAGTTCTTCGTAACTTCTAATAACATCTAATAATACCATCTCTCTCTCTCTCAACATGAATAATTCTATATCTCTCATTTTATCGAAATCGCTTACCCAACCCCATTTTACTCTCTCCCTCCACACAAAAGGCAACGCAACGTTATCATAACACATCCTGGCTCTTCCAGGGAACTTATGATACACAGGGGACCTACTTAGAGACACCTCGTCTCTCACATAACTACTGGAGGAAACCTTGTCCTCATACAACACTAGTGGAGTCTTTACTCCACTTAAACAACTGGGAAAATTTACCCTTCGCCAACCTAACCTCTCATCAACCACTATCTTATTACTACTCTCTATTTCCACTAAAACTTCATCGCCACTATTATTATTCACCATGTTACTCTCTAACAACCCATTTTTAATTATCTCACCATTATTCTCACTTACCTTTTCAACTACTACTATATTCTCATCACCACTACTTGTTAACTCATTTTTATAGCTAACACTTACCTCGTTACTTATTTCTTCGTTATTTTTGTTCTCATTACACTCACCTGTAATTGTACCATTTTTTACCACCCCTACACTCTCATCTGTATTGGCACCATTGTCGTCTGTTATTATGTTATCTTCCTTTGCACTTAATTTACCCGTATCTATTCTCCACACTCTCATTTTCTCAACATTTCGTTCTACTTCGTTAAATTTACTTTCAAATATCTCATCGGTTTTATCAAAACGTTTATTAATTTCATTAAAATTGTTTTTTAAATCACTATATTGCTCTTTTAACTCATTGAAATTACTTTCACATTTTATTTTTTGTTCATGGATCTCACTGCTTACCGTAATTTATTATTCTGTTCTTTCAATTTATTAAACTTACTATTCTGAACATCAAATTTAATATTTTGTTCCTCAAATTTTATGTTAATATCCCTTCTTAATTCACTAAAATTGCTATCTTGTTTTTCTAAACTGTTATACATCATATTATACAACCGTTTTAACATATCATCGTCATCAGATTTCTTATTTTGATTAATTGAAATAGGCGTTGAATGAATTTCAACTTCATTCATTATTTTTGACTCGGTCAAATTACTTTCACTTATTAACATTACATCTGTTTGAATTATTGAGTCGCTTCTATCAGCCGCCTCAGTCGACATACTTTCTTTGCTTTCAAACATCGACTTATTTTCTGCTTCATCGCTGACAATTACGTCCGTCTCATTTATTTTATTCTCTGTATTCTCCATATTTTATGAAATTTTCATATACTAACAAAAACTAACAATTGATATTATTTTACCACTCACTTAACCTATCATCATTTTATGTACGTAATTTATACGTACTACAACTTAACCTCTAAATCACATCTTACACTCACGAGTAAGCGTGGTCTGTACCAAAATGAATTTGTAAAAACTGTCCAAGTTCGAGGCGCCAATTGTGAAGCTACATTTTTTTTGCAAAATATTAATTAATAAAATATAGCTTTATTTATAAAAAATACACATGTTACAAAATTCTTACCTTTGTCAGGTCCAGGATCGTTCACGCGAACTCGTGACCTATAAGTGTGATTTAGTGTGCGAGTTACTTAATAAATTATTCTCATTGATAGCATTTAACCGATTGATTTATTAACATCATTTCACATGAAAAGTTACTTTTACTCAGCTTTTTTTCTTATACAAAGAACAAGTTTCTTTGTAAATTTATTTTACTAAAAAAATTATCAATTGCTTATCCAAATAACTACATTCTAGGTATTAAAAGGCAATCCAGTGCTTTGCTCGTACACTCTCTCTTTCACACTTTTCCCCCCTCTTTTGATTTAGCGCTTTCTTTGATTTTTATATTTATTTTTTTTTAAATTGTACAGTTACTTCCCTGTTGTCTCCACGAAGAGCCCATGTTGAAATCAGTCTGGTTTTTGTTCACTTGGTTGTTCCAAAAAATGTTTTCACTGGTTGAATTTTGACCACGTACGATTTGGTAATACTTCACTGTTTGATTATTACTTTACACCATTTTTATTTGTCTTTTGTTCACATTTTTTCAAATTTTATTAAATTTTGGCCCGCGAGCCTTTTACACTGAACCGGCCGGTTTCGTTAGGTGACACTAAGTGGCTCTTGTCGATTGAAGTTTATTTATTGTTTATAATCACATTTTTTCTTTTTCAACTGGTCGGTCTACATGGTTAAATAGATTTTAGGCGAACCGCGCATTAACGGCTCTGCGCGGTTCCTAAGTTATAAGCCGACTGACGCTTAGTGGCTCGTTTTCAATATGGCCCACAGCATCCCGAGAGCGGCAACTTGCGTTCTCATTGGACGAGAGCATTTAACGTAGACTCACAGTCGGCAACCAGGAAAATCGTACGTGATCTTCACTCTGTCAGAACGGGCATCCGCGCACTCGGACACATTCCGATGTTCCAGGATTCGGTGTATGTTGCTGGGCTTACTGGACAAACCGACAACTGGGTCTTTCAAAAGTACACTCTGCTTATTAAAACTGAAACTCTGTCTGGGCGATTCCCCATTATCACCATTGACACAAGAATAAAATAAGTCCCCTACTTCTGTACCGTTACAATACCCCCCCCAATGAGAGGTTTTCTGCCGAAACAGAAAAACTCTCATTGCTAAAATCTAAGAGGACCAGCGAGGATATGGTGGCAACAACCCCCCTTAAATTCTTATTAGATCATGGGTAATTTACCCCCCTAGTTCGGTGACTATGGCGGTACTTGATGACTTTATTGGACTTCTCTGTTCGAGATCCCAACACCCTAAAATCAGACAAGCACTCACCACAGTATCACCAAACACTGTAACATTTCAGATAAATTGTCACTAACTGGTCTTTACACCAAACCAGATCCTCAACTGATTTATCTCCCTCTTAGCCATACTGGATTGCCTTTAGCAAAGTACTGGTTGCGTATATAAGTGCTTTCTTAATACTAACATATTCTTATTTCACCAAACCTAACCTCAAACAAACATTACCAATTTCAAGTTACCATAATCTACAATTTATTAACATTATACTTTTTCCATGAATTCCTCTTAATTAAAAATTTTAACTGTTTATCTGGACTTATCATTTCAAATCAAAAAGAAATTATTTAAATTTCAACCATTTATCCAAATAAATCTAAATTCATGACCAAAAATTCATATTTTAATATAATTAAATCATCTCTTTCGATTAATTGCTTTAACTGCATTTTGTACTTATTAACTTCCATTATCTTTGTAACCTCCGAATCACTACTAGTTAAAACAATCTACTACTAACATTTCAAAAATAAATTTTTTTTTCAAGAATTAAATGAATTTAACTTTCAGAGATATATATATTTTTACAATTAATAAAACAAACAAAATTCAACTGAGACTATTAATTGATTACACAAAATATACTATACATATAACACCATGCATCAGCTGATGTTCTATCAACAGGTGAACATAACCTTACTCTAAGTACACTGAATACAAATAAACCAAATACACATAATTATCCATAAAATTAGTCATCAAATGTTCTTGTTCAATCAATATGTTCAGAATGTTCATCAATAAATGTTTGGTCACCATTATTGAAAACTAACTGTCCTTTTAACACAAACAATGCATAACCATTATAATAGCAAGTGAGTCACAACAATAAACACCTCTTTACTCAGGGCCAAGCAACTTGATTGCACCGTGATTACGGTTTAGTAATTCTTAACTGACTTGTCAGTTATATTTCTCCTACTACGGTACATCATTTTTTTTTACCCCCCTTTAACCCAGTTACAATTAGGTCAATCACCTGCCGGGTGAACCGGTCTAGGCATTTACCTGGTTGCGTAAATATTCTATTATTTACGCCCTTGGCTTGTAACGGCCAGCTCCTTTTCCACACACTCTATTGTTTCCTGATGTTGGACTGTAGTGCCCATTTGCATCCACAAGAACTGAAGTTTATTTAGGGTATAGACGCTGCCTACACCGTTCTTGTTTCAGTGTTACAAAACAGTCAGCATTACTGATGTCCGAGGACACCAGTAATTCTACTAAAAATTACTTATATGCCCTTAACATGGCACTATCACCCCTTCGATGATAGCCGCTGTTGCATAGTTGTGGTGATTCCCCTAATTTACCCCCTGGTTAATTTCTAAAGTCACCAGTTTTGAAAATAATAAGCATGGCTAGGATACAATCTGCCTACCCACACTTGTTACCAATAATCCAAATCCACGGTCAGGGTTCGGTGAAGCCGTGACCGCCCGAAAATGGGGAATCACATGTAAAACTACATAATACATGTTTAAAATTCCTACACACTAACATAATAAACATAATACAACCTAATCATTCATAACGAACCTAAACCTCATTCCATTAAAATAAACATCTCATTTGCATCTGAATAAAATTTACAAACATTTCAACTTTAATTTCAATTGAACGTTTATTCCTAAATTCTCCAAAAATTGAAATCTATTATCAACATTCATTTTACCTAACATTTAAAATTCAAATTTTACCAAAATTTCACACCTTACCTAAGTTAAATTCTTTCAAACTCATTTAATGTCATTATTGAAACATTTTACTTTACTTCCATTTCGTTATAAAATTCCTGCTTACATATAGTTAATAATAAACACAAAACTACAAACATTCATTGCAACAAATATAACATACATAACCCTATGTACTTTCTGATACATCATAATAACTATATGACTCAACAACTTAACACATTTTACGTTTACTTATTTACTACTTATTATAAAGGATAATTCTCAGAAAATCATTTAAATTCATTACCAACGTTCAATTATACAACATTAATTAATTAATTAATTCATCTCAAATTTTAATTCAATCAGTTTTTTAAAACACTAAGTTTTTAGTTACCTTACTCCAAAACAATTTTACTTCAGTTAATTGCATTACAAACTTCACACTTGCACTCGTTATTTATTTATTCTGATAAAATATTATTATTAATATTATTACATCCATTCCTATTTCATACATACATTGTTTACCAAAAATACAACATAATCTATTACACAAACACAATTAACCTCATTATAAATTTATCAAAATTTTTTCGTCATTATTTTATTGTTTACCACACGTCATTACATAAGTTAGCCAAGTAATTAACATAAACTAAAATAATTAAATGTTCATTCACTATCTCTAACCACCATCATCGAAAATTAGTCTGATTTTCACATAGCAATTTTCATCTTTACTTACACTCATTACATTATTATTATTATTTATATAATAAATCTTCAATATTTCAAATTGTTCCTTTATACCCACATAATAATCTACTGGACTATCCCACATTATTATCAAATCATATAACCTGTCTACCTCATTAATTCTGGTCTTGTTACCGTCAGTATTATTATCTGCCACCCTTAAGCATTTTAACCTCTCCTTATTTTCAGAATCATCTATTATTAATATCCCACGTCTATGTACAGGTAAGCATTCAATATAACTATCACCATTATCATTATCTATTGCTGTACCGTTTTCACAACAAGGTAAGTCTACAACATTACTAATTCTCTCCCTCTTTATTTTCTCTAATAGTTCTTCGTAACTTCTAATAACATCTAATAATACCATCTCTCTCTCTCTCAACATGAATAATTCTATATCTCTCATTTTATCGAAATCGCTTACCCAACCCCATTTTACTCTCTCCCTCCACACAAAAGGCAACGCAACGTTATCATAACACATCCTGGCTCTTCCAGGGAACTTATGATACACAGGGGACCTACTTAGAGACACCTCGTCTCTCACATAACTACTGGAGGAAACCTTGTCCTCATACAACACTAGTGGAGTCTTTACTCCACTTAAACAACTGGGAAAATTTACCCTTCGCCAACCTAACCTCTCATCAACCACTATCTTATTACTACTCTCTATTTCCACTAAAACTTCATCGCCACTATTATTATTCACCATGTTACTCTCTAACAACCCATTTTTAATTATCTCACCATTATTCTCACTTACCTTTTCAACTACTACTATATTCTCATCACCACTACTTGTTAACTCATTTTTATAGCTAACACTTACCTCGTTACTTATTTCTTCGTTATTTTTGTTCTCATTACACTCACCTGTAATTGTACCATTTTTTACCACCCCTACACTCTCATCTGTATTGGCACCATTGTCGTCTGTTATTATGTTATCTTCCTTTGCACTTAATTTACCCGTATCTATTCTCCACACTCTCATTTTCTCAACATTTCGTTCTACTTCGTTAAATTTACTTTCAAATATCTCATCGGTTTTATCAAAACGTTTATTAATTTCATTAAAATTGTTTTTTAAATCACTATATTGCTCTTTTAACTCATTGAAATTACTTTCACATTTTATTTTTTGTTCATGGATCTCACTGCTTACCGTAATTTATTATTCTGTTCTTTCAATTTATTAAACTTACTATTCTGAACATCAAATTTAATATTTTGTTCCTCAAATTTTATGTTAATATCCCTTCTTAATTCACTAAAATTGCTATCTTGTTTTTCTAAACTGTTATACATCATATTATACAACCGTTTTAACATATCATCGTCATCAGATTTCTTATTTTGATTAATTGAAATAGGCGTTGAATGAATTTCAACTTCATTCATTATTTTTGACTCGGTCAAATTACTTTCACTTATTAACATTACATCTGTTTGAATTATTGAGTCGCTTCTATCAGCCGCCTCAGTCGACATACTTTCTTTGCTTTCAAACATCGACTTATTTTCTGCTTCATCGCTGACAATTACGTCCGTCTCATTTATTTTATTCTCTGTATTCTCCATATTTTATGAAATTTTCATATACTAACAAAAACTAACAATTGATATTATTTTACCACTCACTTAACCTATCATCATTTTATGTACGTAATTTATACGTACTACAACTTAACCTCTAAATCACATCTTACACTCACGAGTAAGCGTGGTCTGTACCAAAATGAATTTGTAAAAACTGTCCAAGTTCGAGGCGCCAATTGTGAAGCTACATTTTTTTTGCAAAATATTAATTAATAAAATATAGCTTTATTTATAAAAAATACACATGTTACAAAATTCTTACCTTTGTCAGGTCCAGGATCGTTCACGCGAACTCGTGACCTATAAGTGTGATTTAGTGTGCGAGTTACTTAATAAATTATTCTCATTGATAGCATTTAACCGATTGATTTATTAACATCATTTCACATGAAAAGTTACTTTTACTCAGCTTTTTTTCTTATACAAAGAACAAGTTTCTTTGTAAATTTATTTTACTAAAAAAATTATCAATTGCTTATCCAAATAACTACATTCTAGGTATTAAAAGGCAATCCAGTGCTTTGCTCGTACACTCTCTCTTTCACACTTTTCCCCCCTCTTTTGATTTAGCGCTTTCTTTGATTTTTATATTTATTTTTTTTTAAATTGTACAGTTACTTCCCTGTTGTCTCCACGAAGAGCCCATGTTGAAATCAGTCTGGTTTTTGTTCACTTGGTTGTTCCAAAAAATGTTTTCACTGGTTGAATTTTGACCACGTACGATTTGGTAATACTTCACTGTTTGATTATTACTTTACACCATTTTTATTTGTCTTTTGTTCACATTTTTTCAAATTTTATTAAATTTTGGCCCGCGAGCCTTTTACACTGAACCGGCCGGTTTCGTTAGGTGACACTAAGTGGCTCTTGTCGATTGAAGTTTATTTATTGTTTATAATCACATTTTTTCTTTTTCAACTGGTCGGTCTACATGGTTAAATAGATTTTAGGCGAACCGCGCATTAACGGCTCTGCGCGGTTCCTAAGTTATAAGCCGACTGACGCTTAGTGGCTCGTTTTCAATATGGCCCACAGCATCCCGAGAGCGGCAACTTGCGTTCTCATTGGACGAGAGCATTTAACGTAGACTCACAGTCGGCAACCAGGAAAATCGTACGTGATCTTCACTCTGTCAGAACGGGCATCCGCGCACTCGGACACATTCCGATGTTCCAGGATTCGGTGTATGTTGCTGGGCTTACTGGACAAACCGACAACTGGGTCTTTCAAAAGTACACTCTGCTTATTAAAACTGAAACTCTGTCTGGGCGATTCCCCATTATCACCATTGACACAAGAATAAAATAAGTCCCCTACTTCTGTACCGTTACAATACCCCCCCCAATGAGAGGTTTTCTGCCGAAACAGAAAAACTCTCATTGCTAAAATCTAAGAGGACCAGCGAGGATATGGTGGCAACAACCCCCCTTAAATTCTTATTAGATCATGGGTAATTTACCCCCCTAGTTCGGTGACTATGGCGGTACTTGATGACTTTATTGGACTTCTCTGTTCGAGATCCCAACACCCTAAAATCAGACAAGCACTCACCACAGTATCACCAAACACTGTAACATTTCAGATAAATTGTCACTAACTGGTCTTTACACCAAACCAGATCCTCAACTGATTTATCTCCCTCTTAGCCATACTGGATTGCCTTTAGCAAAGTACTGGTTGCGTATATAAGTGCTTTCTTAATACTAACATATTCTTATTTCACCAAACCTAACCTCAAACAAACATTACCAATTTCAAGTTACCATAATCTACAATTTATTAACATTATACTTTTTCCATGAATTCCTCTTAATTAAAAATTTTAACTGTTTATCTGGACTTATCATTTCAAATCAAAAAGAAATTATTTAAATTTCAACCATTTATCCAAATAAATCTAAATTCATGACCAAAAATTCATATTTTAATATAATTAAATCATCTCTTTCGATTAATTGCTTTAACTGCATTTTGTACTTATTAACTTCCATTATCTTTGTAACCTCCGAATCACTACTAGTTAAAACAATCTACTACTAACATTTCAAAAATAAATTTTTTTTTCAAGAATTAAATGAATTTAACTTTCAGAGATATATATATTTTTACAATTAATAAAACAAACAAAATTCAACTGAGACTATTAATTGATTACACAAAATATACTATACATATAACACCATGCATCAGCTGATGTTCTATCAACAGGTGAACATAACCTTACTCTAAGTACACTGAATACAAATAAACCAAATACACATAATTATCCATAAAATTAGTCATCAAATGTTCTTGTTCAATCAATATGTTCAGAATGTTCATCAATAAATGTTTGGTCACCATTATTGAAAACTAACTGTCCTTTTAACACAAACAATGCATAACCATTATAATAGCAAGTGAGTCACAACAATAAACACCTCTTTACTCAGGGCCAAGCAACTTGATTGCACCGTGATTACGGTTTAGTAATTCTTAACTGACTTGTCAGTTATATTTCTCCTACTACGGTACATCATTTTTTTTTACCCCCCTTTAACCCAGTTACAATTAGGTCAATCACCTGCCGGGTGAACCGGTCTAGGCATTTACCTGGTTGCGTAAATATTCTATTATTTACGCCCTTGGCTTGTAACGGCCAGCTCCTTTTCCACACACTCTATTGTTTCCTGATGTTGGACTGTAGTGCCCATTTGCATCCACAAGAACTGAAGTTTATTTAGGGTATAGACGCTGCCTACACCGTTCTTGTTTCAGTGTTACAAAACAGTCAGCATTACTGATGTCCGAGGACACCAGTAATTCTACTAAAAATTACTTATATGCCCTTAACATGGCACTATCACCCCTTCGATGATAGCCGCTGTTGCATAGTTGTGGTGATTCCCCTAATTTACCCCCTGGTTAATTTCTAAAGTCACCAGTTTTGAAAATAATAAGCATGGCTAGGATACAATCTGCCTACCCACACTTGTTACCAATAATCCAAATCCACGGTCAGGGTTCGGTGAAGCCGTGACCGCCCGAAAATGGGGAATCACATGTAAAACTACATAATACATGTTTAAAATTCCTACACACTAACATAATAAACATAATACAACCTAATCATTCATAACGAACCTAAACCTCATTCCATTAAAATAAACATCTCATTTGCATCTGAATAAAATTTACAAACATTTCAACTTTAATTTCAATTGAACGTTTATTCCTAAATTCTCCAAAAATTGAAATCTATTATCAACATTCATTTTACCTAACATTTAAAATTCAAATTTTACCAAAATTTCACACCTTACCTAAGTTAAATTCTTTCAAACTCATTTAATGTCATTATTGAAACATTTTACTTTACTTCCATTTCGTTATAAAATTCCTGCTTACATATAGTTAATAATAAACACAAAACTACAAACATTCATTGCAACAAATATAACATACATAACCCTATGTACTTTCTGATACATCATAATAACTATATGACTCAACAACTTAACACATTTTACGTTTACTTATTTACTACTTATTATAAAGGATAATTCTCAGAAAATCATTTAAATTCATTACCAACGTTCAATTATACAACATTAATTAATTAATTAATTCATCTCAAATTTTAATTCAATCAGTTTTTTAAAACACTAAGTTTTTAGTTACCTTACTCCAAAACAATTTTACTTCAGTTAATTGCATTACAAACTTCACACTTGCACTCGTTATTTATTTATTCTGATAAAATATTATTATTAATATTATTACATCCATTCCTATTTCATACATACATTGTTTACCAAAAATACAACATAATCTATTACACAAACACAATTAACCTCATTATAAATTTATCAAAATTTTTTCGTCATTATTTTATTGTTTACCACACGTCATTACATAAGTTAGCCAAGTAATTAACATAAACTAAAATAATTAAATGTTCATTCACTATCTCTAACCACCATCATCGAAAATTAGTCTGATTTTCACATAGCAATTTTCATCTTTACTTACACTCATTACATTATTATTATTATTTATATAATAACTCTTCAATATTTCAAATTGTTCCTTTATACCCACATAATAATCTACTGGACTATCCCACATTATTATCAAATCATATAACCTGTCTACCTCATTAATTCTGGTCTTGTTACCGTCAGTATTATTATCTGCCACCCTTAAGCATTTTAACCTCTCCTTATTTTCAGAATCATCTATTATTAATATCCCACGTCTATGTACAGGTAAGCATTCAATATAACTATCACCATTATCATTATCTATTGCTGTACCGTTTTCACAACAAGGTAAGTCTACAACATTACTAATTCTCTCCCTCTTTATTTTCTCTAATAGTTCTTCGTAACTTCTAATAACATCTAATAATACCATCTCTCTCTCTCTCAACATGAATAATTCTATATCTCTCATTTTATCGAAATCGCTTACCCAACCCCATTTTACTCTCTCCCTCCACACAAAAGGCAACGCAACGTTATCATAACACATCCTGGCTCTTCCAGGGAACTTATGATACACAGGGGACCTACTTAGAGACACCTCGTCTCTCACATAACTACTGGAGGAAACCTTGTCCTCATACAACACTAGTGGAGTCTTTACTCCACTTAAACAACTGGGAAAATTTACCCTTCGCCAACCTAACCTCTCATCAACCACTATCTTATTACTACTCTCTATTTCCACTAAAACTTCATCGCCACTATTATTATTCACCATGTTACTCTCTAACAACCCATTTTTAATTATCTCACCATTATTCTCACTTACCTTTTCAACTACTACTATATTCTCATCACCACTACTTGTTAACTCATTTTTATAGCTAACACTTACCTCGTTACTTATTTCTTCGTTATTTTTGTTCTCATTACACTCACCTGTAATTGTACCATTTTTTACCACCCCTACACTCTCATCTGTATTGGCACCATTGTCGTCTGTTATTATGTTATCTTCCTTTGCACTTAATTTACCCGTATCTATTCTCCACACTCTCATTTTCTCAACATTTCGTTCTACTTCGTTAAATTTACTTTCAAATATCTCATCGGTTTTATCAAAACGTTTATTAATTTCATTAAAATTGTTTTTTAAATCACTATTTTGCTCTTTTAACTCATTGAAATTACTTTCACATTTTATTTTTTGTTCATGGATCTCACTGCTTACCGTAATTTATTATTCTGTTCTTTCAATTTATTAAACTTACTATTCTGAACATCAAATTTAATATTTTGTTCCTCAAATTTTATGTTAATATCCCTTCTTAATTCACTAAAATTGCTATCTTGTTTTTCTAAACTGTTATACATCATATTATACAACCGTTTTAACATATCATCGTCATCAGATTTCTTATTTTGATTAATTGAAATAGGCGTTGAATGAATTTCAACTTCATTCATTATTTTTGACTCGGTCAAATTACTTTCACTTATTAACATTACATCTGTTTGAATTATTGAGTCGCTTCTATCAGCCGCCTCAGTCGACATACTTTCTTTGCTTTCAAACATCGACTTATTTTCTGCTTCATCGCCGACAATTACGTCCGTCTCATTTATTTTATTCTCTGTATTCTCCATATTTTATGAAATTTTCATATACTAACAAAAACTAACAATTGATATTATTTTACCACTCACTTAACCTATCATCATTTTATGTACGTAATTTATACGTACTACAACTTAACCTCTAAATCACATCTTACACTCACGAGTAAGCGTGGTCTGTACCAAAATGAATTTGTAAAAACTGTCCAAGTTCGAGGCGCCAATTGTGAAGCTACATTTTTTTTGCAAAATATTAATTAATAAAATATAGCTTTATTTATAAAAAATACACATGTTACAAAATTCTTACCTTTGTCAGGTCCAGGATCGTTCACGCGAACTCGTGACCTATAAGTGTGATTTAGTGTGCGTGTTACTTAATAAATTATTCTCATTGATAGCATTTAACCGATTGATTTATTAACATCATTTCACATGAAAAGTTACTTTTACTCAGCTTTTTTTCTTATACAAAGAACAAGTTTCTTTGTAAATTTATTTTACTAAAAAAATTATCAATTGCTTATCCAAATAACTACATTCTAGGTATTAAAAGGCAATCCAGTGCTTTGCTCGTACACTCTCTCTTTCACACTTTTCCCCCCTCTTTTGATTTAGCGCTTTCTTTGATTTTTATATTTATTTTTTTTTAAATTGTACAGTTACTTCCCTGTTGTCTCCACGAAGAGCCCATGTTGAAATCAGTCTGGTTTTTGTTCACTTGGTTGTTCCAAAAAATGTTTTCACTGGTTGAATTTTGACCACGTACGATTTGGTAATACTTCACTGTTTGATTATTACTTTACACCATTTTTATTTGTCTTTTGTTCACATTTTTTCAAATTTTATTAAATTTTGGCCCGCGAGCCTTTTACACTGAACCGGCCGGTTTCGTTAGGTGACACTAAGTGGCTCTTGTCGATTGAAGTTTATTTATTGTTTATAATCACATTTTTTCTTTTTCAACTGGTCGGTCTACATGGTTAAATAGATTTTAGGCGAACCGCGCATTAACGGCTCTGCGCGGTTCCTAAGTTATAAGCCGACTGACGCTTAGTGGCTCGTTTTCAATATGGCCCACAGCATCCCGAGAGCGGCAACTTGCGTTCTCATTGGACGAGAGCATTTAACGTAGACTCACAGTCGGCAACCAGGAAAATCGTACGTGATCTTCACTCTGTCAGAACGGGCATCCGCGCACTCGGACACATTCCGATGTTCCAGGATTCGGTGTATGTTGCTGGGCTTACTGGACAAACCGACAACTGGGTCTTTCAAAAGTACACTCTGCTTATTAAAACTGAAACTCTGTCTGGGCGATTCCCCATTATCACCATTGACACAAGAATAAAATAAGTCCCCTACTTCTGTACCGTTACAATACCCCCCCCAATGAGAGGTTTTCTGCCGAAACAGAAAAACTCTCATTGCTAAAATCTAAGAGGACCAGCGAGGATATGGTGGCAACAACCCCCCTTAAATTCTTATTAGATCATGGGTAATTTACCCCCCTAGTTCGGTGACTATGGCGGTACTTGATGACTTTATTGGACTTCTCTGTTCGAGATCCCAACACCCTAAAATCAGACAAGCACTCACCACAGTATCACCAAACACTGTAACATTTCAGATAAATTGTCACTAACTGGTCTTTACACCAAACCAGATCCTCAACTGATTTATCTCCCTCTTAGCCATACTGGATTGCCTTTAGCAAAGTACTGGTTGCGTATATAAGTGCTTTCTTAATACTAACATATTCTTATTTCACCAAACCTAACCTCAAACAAACATTACCAATTTCAAGTTACCATAATCTACAATTTATTAACATTATACTTTTTCCATGAATTCCTCTTAATTAAAAATTTTAACTGTTTATCTGGACTTATCATTTCAAATCAAAAAGAAATTATTTAAATTTCAACCATTTATCCAAATAAATCTAAATTCATGACCAAAAATTCATATTTTAATATAATTAAATCATCTCTTTCGATTAATTGCTTTAACTGCATTTTGTACTTATTAACTTCCATTATCTTTGTAACCTCCGAATCACTACTAGTTAAAACAATCTACTACTAACATTTCAAAAATAAATTTTTTTTTCAAGAATTAAATGAATTTAACTTTCAGAGATATATATATTTTTACAATTAATAAAACAAACAAAATTCAACTGAGACTATTAATTGATTACACAAAATATACTATACATATAACACCATGCATCAGCTGATGTTCTATCAACAGGTGAACATAACCTTACTCTAAGTACACTGAATACAAATAAACCAAATACACATAATTATCCATAAAATTAGTCATCAAATGTTCTTGTTCAATCAATATGTTCAGAATGTTCATCAATAAATGTTTGGTCACCATTATTGAAAACTAACTGTCCTTTTAACACAAACAATGCATAACCATTATAATAGCAAGTGAGTCACAACAATAAACACCTCTTTACTCAGGGCCAAGCAACTTGATTGCACCGTGATTACGGTTTAGTAATTCTTAACTGACTTGTCAGTTATATTTCTCCTACTACGGTACATCATTTTTTTTTACCCCCCTTTAACCCAGTTACAATTAGGTCAATCACCTGCCGGGTGAACCGGTCTAGGCATTTACCTGGTTGCGTAAATATTCTATTATTTACGCCCTTGGCTTGTAACGGCCAGCTCCTTTTCCACACACTCTATTGTTTCCTGATGTTGGACTGTAGTGCCCATTTGCATCCACAAGAACTGAAGTTTATTTAGGGTATAGACGCTGCCTACACCGTTCTTGTTTCAGTGTTACAAAACAGTCAGCATTACTGATGTCCGAGGACACCAGTAATTCTACTAAAAATTACTTATATGCCCTTAACATGGCACTATCACCCCTTCGATGATAGCCGCTGTTGCATAGTTGTGGTGATTCCCCTAATTTACCCCCTGGTTAATTTCTAAAGTCACCAGTTTTGAAAATAATAAGCATGGCTAGGATACAATCTGCCTACCCACACTTGTTACCAATAATCCAAATCCACGGTCAGGGTTCGGTGAAGCCGTGACCGCCCGAAAATGGGGAATCACATGTAAAACTACATAATACATGTTTAAAATTCCTACACACTAACATAATAAACATAATACAACCTAATCATTCATAACGAACCTAAACCTCATTCCATTAAAATAAACATCTCATTTGCATCTGAATAAAATTTACAAACATTTCAACTTTAATTTCAATTGAACGTTTATTCCTAAATTCTCCAAAAATTGAAATCTATTATCAACATTCATTTTACCTAACATTTAAAATTCAAATTTTACCAAAATTTCACACCTTACCTAAGTTAAATTCTTTCAAACTCATTTAATGTCATTATTGAAACATTTTACTTTACTTCCATTTTGTTATAAAATTCCTGCTTACATATAGTTAATAATAAACACAAAACTACAAACATTCATTGCAACAAATATAACATACATAACCCTATGTACTTTCTGATACATCATAATAACTATATGACTCAACAACTTAACACATTTTACGTTTACTTATTTACTACTTATTATAAAGGATAATTCTCAGAAAATCATTTAAATTCATTACCAACGTTCAATTATACAACATTAATTAATTAATTAATTCATCTCAAATTTTAATTCAATCAGTTTTTTAAAACACTAAGTTTTTAGTTACCTTACTCCAAAACAATTTTACTTCAGTTAATTGCATTACAAACTTCACACTTGCACTTGTTATTTATTTATTCTGATAAAATATTATTATTAATATTATTACATCCATTCCTATTTCATACATACATTGTTTACCAAAAATACAACATAATCTATTACACAAACACAATTAACCTCATTATAAATTTATCAAAATTTTTTCGTCATTATTTTATTGTTTACCACACGTCATTACATAAGTTAGCCAAGTAATTAACATAAACTAAAATAATTAAATGTTCATTCACTATCTCTAACCACCATCATCGAAAATTAGTCTGATTTTCACATAGCAATTTTCATCTTTACTTACACTCATTACATTATTATTATTATTTATATAATAACTCTTCAATATTTCAAATTGTTCCTTTATACCCACATAATAATCTACTGGACTATCCCACATTATTATCAAATCATATAACCTGTCTACCTCATTAATTCTGGTCTTGTTACCGTCAGTATTATTATCTGCCACCCTTAAGCATTTTAACCTCTCCTTATTTTCAGAATCATCTATTATTAATATCCCACGTCTATGTACAGGTAAGCATTCAATATAACTATCACCATTATCATTATCTATTGCTGTACCGTTTTCACAACAAGGTAAGTCTACAACATTACTAATTCTCTCCCTCTTTATTTTCTCTAATAGTTCTTCGTAACTTCTAATAACATCTAATAATACCATCTCTCTCTCTCTCAACATGAATAATTCTATATCTCTCATTTTATCGAAATCGCTTACCCAACCCCATTTTACTCTCTCCCTCCACACAAAAGGCAACGCAACGTTATCATAACACATCCTGGCTCTTCCAGGGAACTTATGATACACAGGGGACCTACTTAGAGACACCTCGTCTCTCACATAACTACTGGAGGAAACCTTGTCCTCATACAACACTAGTGGAGTCTTTACTCCACTTAAACAACTGGGAAAATTTACCCTTCGCCAACCTAACCTCTCATCAACCACTATCTTATTACTACTCTCTATTTCCACTAAAACTTCATCGCCACTATTATTATTCACCATGTTACTCTCTAACAACCCATTTTTAATTATCTCACCATTATTCTCACTTACCTTTTCAACTACTACTATATTCTCATCACCACTACTTGTTAACTCATTTTTATAGCTAACACTTACCTCGTTACTTATTTCTTCGTTATTTTTGTTCTCATTACACTCACCTGTAATTGTACCATTTTTTACCACCCCTACACTCTCATCTGTATTGGCACCATTGTCGTCTGTTATTATGTTATCTTCCTTTGCACTTAATTTACCCGTATCTATTCTCCACACTCTCATTTTCTCAACATTTCGTTCTACTTCGTTAAATTTACTTTCAAATATCTCATCGGTTTTATCAAAACGTTTATTAATTTCATTAAAATTGTTTTTTAAATCACTATATTGCTCTTTTAACTCATTGAAATTACTTTCACATTTTATTTTTTGTTCATGGATCTCACTGCTTACCGTAATTTATTATTCTGTTCTTTCAATTTATTAAACTTACTATTCTGAACATCAAATTTAATATTTTGTTCCTCAAATTTTATGTTAATATCCCTTCTTAATTCACTAAAATTGCTATCTTGTTTTTCTAAACTGTTATACATCATATTATACAACCGTTTTAACATATCATCGTCATCAGATTTCTTATTTTGATTAATTGAAATAGGCGTTGAATGAATTTCAACTTCATTCATTATTTTTGACTCGGTCAAATTACTTTCACTTATTAACATTACATCTGTTTGAATTATTGAGTCGCTTCTATCAGCCGCCTCAGTCGACATACTTTCTTTGCTTTCAAACATCGACTTATTTTCTGCTTCATCGCTGACAATTACGTCCGTCTCATTTATTTTATTCTCTGTATTCTCCATATTTTATGAAATTTTCATATACTAACAAAAACTAACAATTGATATTATTTTACCACTCACTTAACCTATCATCATTTTATGTACGTAATTTATACGTACTACAACTTAACCTCTAAATCACATCTTACACTCACGAGTAAGCGTGGTCTGTACCAAAATGAATTTGTAAAAACTGTCCAAGTTCGAGGCGCCAATTGTGAAGCTACATTTTTTTTGCAAAATATTAATTAATAAAATATAGCTTTATTTATAAAAAATACACATGTTACAAAATTCTTACCTTTGTCAGGTCCAGGATCGTTCACGCGAACTCGTGACCTATAAGTGTGATTTAGTGTGCGTGTTACTTAATAAATTATTCTCATTGATAGCATTTAACCGATTGATTTATTAACATCATTTCACATGAAAAGTTACTTTTACTCAGCTTTTTTTCTTATACAAAGAACAAGTTTCTTTGTAAATTTATTTTACTAAAAAAATTATCAATTGCTTATCCAAATAACTACATTCTAGGTATTAAAAGGCAATCCAGTGCTTTGCTCGTACACTCTCTCTTTCACACTTTTCCCCCCTCTTTTGATTTAGCGCTTTCTTTGATTTTTATATTTATTTTTTTTTAAATTGTACAGTTACTTCCCTGTTGTCTCCACGAAGAGCCCATGTTGAAATCAGTCTGGTTTTTGTTCACTTGGTTGTTCCAAAAAATGTTTTCACTGGTTGAATTTTGACCACGTACGATTTGGTAATACTTCACTGTTTGATTATTACTTTACACCATTTTTATTTGTCTTTTGTTCACATTTTTTCAAATTTTATTAAATTTTGGCCCGCGAGCCTTTTACACTGAACCGGCCGGTTTCGTTAGGTGACACTAAGTGGCTCTTGTCGATTGAAGTTTATTTATTGTTTATAATCACATTTTTTCTTTTTCAACTGGTCGGTCTACATGGTTAAATAGATTTTAGGCGAACCGCGCATTAACGGCTCTGCGCGGTTCCTAAGTTATAAGCCGACTGACGCTTAGTGGCTCGTTTTCAATATGGCCCACAGCATCCCGAGAGCGGCAACTTGCGTTCTCATTGGACGAGAGCATTTAACGTAGACTCACAGTCGGCAACCAGGAAAATCGTACGTGATCTTCACTCTGTCAGAACGGGCATCCGCGCACTCGGACACATTCCGATGTTCCAGGATTCGGTGTATGTTGCTGGGCTTACTGGACAAACCGACAACTGGGTCTTTCAAAAGTACACTCTGCTTATTAAAACTGAAACTCTGTCTGGGCGATTCCCCATTATCACCATTGACACAAGAATAAAATAAGTCCCCTACTTCTGTACCGTTACAATACCCCCCCCAATGAGAGGTTTTCTGCCGAAACAGAAAAACTCTCATTGCTAAAATCTAAGAGGACCAGCGAGGATATGGTGGCAACAACCCCCCTTAAATTCTTATTAGATCATGGGTAATTTACCCCCCTAGTTCGGTGACTATGGCGGTACTTGATGACTTTATTGGACTTCTCTGTTCGAGATCCCAACACCCTAAAATCAGACAAGCACTCACCACAGTATCACCAAACACTGTAACATTTCAGATAAATTGTCACTAACTGGTCTTTACACCAAACCAGATCCTCAACTGATTTATCTCCCTCTTAGCCATACTGGATTGCCTTTAGCAAAGTACTGGTTGCGTATATAAGTGCTTTCTTAATACTAACATATTCTTATTTCACCAAACCTAACCTCAAACAAACATTACCAATTTCAAGTTACCATAATCTACAATTTATTAACATTATACTTTTTCCATGAATTCCTCTTAATTAAAAATTTTAACTGTTTATCTGGACTTATCATTTCAAATCAAAAAGAAATTATTTAAATTTCAACCATTTATCCAAATAAATCTAAATTCATGACCAAAAATTCATATTTTAATATAATTAAATCATCTCTTTCGATTAATTGCTTTAACTGCATTTTGTACTTATTAACTTCCATTATCTTTGTAACCTCCGAATCACTACTAGTTAAAACAATCTACTACTAACATTTCAAAAATAAATTTTTTTTTCAAGAATTAAATGAATTTAACTTTCAGAGATATATATATTTTTACAATTAATAAAACAAACAAAATTCAACTGAGACTATTAATTGATTACACAAAATATACTATACATATAACACCATGCATCAGCTGATGTTCTATCAACAGGTGAACATAACCTTACTCTAAGTACACTGAATACAAATAAACCAAATACACATAATTATCCATAAAATTAGTCATCAAATGTTCTTGTTCAATCAATATGTTCAGAATGTTCATCAATAAATGTTTGGTCACCATTATTGAAAACTAACTGTCCTTTTAACACAAACAATGCATAACCATTATAATAGCAAGTGAGTCACAACAATAAACACCTCTTTACTCAGGGCCAAGCAACTTGATTGCACCGTGATTACGGTTTAGTAATTCTTAACTGACTTGTCAGTTATATTTCTCCTACTACGGTACATCATTTTTTTTTACCCCCCTTTAACCCAGTTACAATTAGGTCAATCACCTGCCGGGTGAACCGGTCTAGGCATTTACCTGGTTGCGTAAATATTCTATTATTTACGCCCTTGGCTTGTAACGGCCAGCTCCTTTTCCACACACTCTATTGTTTCCTGATGTTGGACTGTAGTGCCCATTTGCATCCACAAGAACTGACAGTTTATTTAGGGTATAGACGCTGCCTACACCGTTCTTGTTTCAGTGTTACAAAACAGTCAGCATTACTGATGTCCGAGGACACCAGTAATTCTACTAAAAATTACTTATATGCCCTTAACATGGCACTATCACCCCTTCGATGATAGCCGCTGTTGCATAGTTGTGGTGATTCCCCTAATTTACCCCCTGGTTAATTTCTAAAGTCACCAGTTTTGAAAATAATAAGCATGGCTAGGATACAATCTGCCTACCCACACTTGTTACAATAATCCAAATCCACGGTCAGGGTTCGGTGAAGCCGTGACCGCCCGAAAATGGGGAATCACATGTAAAACTACATAATACATGTTTAAAATTCCTACACACTAACATAATAAACATAATACAACCTAATCATTCATAACGAACCTAAACCTCATTCCATTAAAATAAACATCTCATTTGCATCTGAATAAAATTTACAAACATTTCAACTTTAATTTCAATTGAACGTTTATTCCTAAATTCTCCAAAAATTGAAATCTATTATCAACATTCATTTTACCTAACATTTAAAATTCAAATTTTACCAAAATTTCACACCTTACCTAAGTTAAATTCTTTCAAACTCATTTAATGTCATTATTGAAACATTTTACTTTACTTCCATTTCGTTATAAAATTCCTGCTTACATATAGTTAATAATAAACACAAAACTACAAACATTCATTGCAACAAATATAACATACATAACCCTATGTACTTTCTGATACATCATAATAACTATATGACTCAACAACTTAACACATTTTACGTTTACTTATTTACTACTTATTATAAAGGATAATTCTCAGAAAATCATTTAAATTCATTACCAACGTTCAATTATACAACATTAATTAATTAATTAATTCATCTCAAATTTTAATTCAATCAGTTTTTTAAAACACTAAGTTTTTAGTTACCTTACTCCAAAACAATTTTACTTCAGTTAATTGCATTACAAACTTCACACTTGCACTCGTTATTTATTTATTCTGATAAAATATTATTATTAATATTATTACATCCATTCCTATTTCATACATACATTGTTTACCAAAAATACAACATAATCTATTACACAAACACAATTAACCTCATTATAAATTTATCAAATTTTTTCGTCATTATTTTATTGTTTACCACACGTCATTACATAAGTTAGCCAAGTAATTAACATAAACTAAAATAATTAAATGTTCATTCACTATCTCTTCACTATCTCTAACCACCATCATCGAAAATTAGTCTGATTTTTCACATAGCAATTTTCATCTTTACTTACACTCATTACATTATTATTATTATTTATATATAATAACTCTTCAATATTTCAAATTGTTCCTTTATACCCACATAATAATCTACTGGACTATCCCACATTATTAATCAAATCATAATAACCTGTCTACCTCATTAATTCTGGTCTTGTTACCGTCAGTATTATTATCTGCCACCCTTAAGCATTTTAACCTCTCCTTATTTTCAGAATCATCTATTATTAATATCCCACGTCTATGTACAGGTAAGCATTCAATATAACTATCACCATTATCATTATCTATTGCTGTACCGTTTTCACAACAAGGTAAGTCTACAACATTACTAATTCTCTCCCTCTTTATTTTCTCTAATAGTTCTTCGTAACTTCTAATAACATCTAATAATACCATCTCTCTCTCTCTCAACATGAATAATTCTATATCTCTCTCATTTTATCGAAATCGCTTACCCAACCCCATTTTACTCTCTCCCTCCACACAAAAGGCAACGCAACGTTATCATAACACATCCTGGCTCTTCCAGGGAACTTATGATACACAGGGGACCTACTTAGAGACACCTCGTCTCTCACATAACTACTGGAGGAAACCTTGTCCTCATTACAACACTAGTGGAGTCTTTACTCCACTTAAACAACTGGGAAAATTTACCCTTCGCCAACCTAACCTCTCATCAACCACTATCTTATTACTACTCTCTATTTCCACTAAAACTTCATCGCCACTATTATTATTCACCATGTTGCTCTCTAAACAAACCCATTTTTAATTATCTCACCCATTATTTCTCACTTACCTTTTCAACTACTACTATATTCTCATCACCACTACTTGTTAACTCATTTTTATAGCTAACACTTACCTCGTTACTTATTTCTTCGTTTATTTTTGTTCTCATTACACTCACCTGTAAATTGTACCATTTTTTACCACCCCTACACTCTCATCTGTATTGGCACCATTGTCGTCTGTTATTAATGTTATCTTCCTTTGCACTTAATTTACCCGTATCTATTCTTCCACACTCTCATTTTCTCAACATTTCGTTCTACTTCGTTAAATTTACTTTCAAATATCTCATCGGTTTTATCAAAAACGTTTATTAATTTCATTAAAATTGTTTTTTTAAATCACTATTTTGCTCTTTTAACTCATTGAAATTACTTTCACATTTTATTTTTTGTTCATGGATCTCACTGCTTTACCGTAATTTATTATTCTGTTCTTTCAATTTATTAAACTTACTATTCTGAACATCAAATTTTAATATTTTGTTCCTCAAAATTTTTATGTTAATATCCCTTCTTAATTCACTAAAAATTGCTATCTTGTTTTTCTAACCTGTTATACATCATATTTATACAACCGTTTTTAACATATCATCGTCATCAGATTTCTTATTTTGATTAATTGAAATAGGCGTTGAATGAATTTCAACTTCATTCATTATTTTTGACTCGGTCAAATTACTTTCACTTATTAACATTACATCTGTTTGAATTATTGAGTCGCTTCTATCAGCCGCCTCAGTCGACATACTTTCTTTGCTTTCAAAACATCGACTTATTTTCTGCTTCATCGCTGACAATTACGTCCGTCTCATTTATTTTATTCTCTGTATTCTCCATATTTTATGAAATTTTCATATACTAACAAAAAACTAACAATTGATATTATTTTACCACTCACTTAACCTATCATTATTTTTATGTACGTAATTTATACGTACTACAACTTAAACCTCTAAATCACATCTTACACTCACGAGTAAGCGTGGTCTGTACCAAAATGAATTTGTAAAAACTGTCCAAGTTCGAGGCGCCAATTGTGAAAGCTACAATTTTTTTTTGCAAAATATTAATTAATAAAATATAGCTTTATTTATAAAAAAATACACATGTTACAAAATTCTTACCTTTGTCAGGTCCAGGATCGTTCACGCGAACTCGTGAACCTATAAGTGTGATTTAGTGTGCGTGTTACTTAATAAATTATTCTCATTGATAGCATTTAACCGATTGATTTATTAACATCATTTCACATGAAAAGTTACTTTTACTCAGCTTTTTTTCTTATACAAAGAACAAGTTTCTTTGTAAACTTATTTTACTAAAAAAATTATCAATTGCTTATCCAAAATAACTACATTCTAGGTATTAAAAGGCAAATCCAGTGCTTTGCTCGTACACTCTCTCTTTCACACTTTTCCCCCCCTCTTTTGATTTAGCGCTTTCTTTGATTTTTATATTTATTTTTTTTTTAAATTGTACAGTTACTTCCCTGTTGTCTCCACGAAGAGCCCATGTTGAAAATCAGTCCTGGTTTTTGTTCACTTGGTTGTTCCAAAAAAATGTTTTCACTGGTTGAATTTTGACCACGTACGATTTGGTAATACTTCACTGTTTGATTATTACTTTACACCATTTTTATTTGTCTTTTGTTCACATTTTTTCAAATTTTATTAAATTTTGGCCCGCGAGCCTTTTACACTGAACCGGCCGGTTTCGTTAGGTGACACTAAGTGGCTCTTGTCGATTGAAGTTTATTTATTGTTTATAATCACATTTTTTCTTTTTCAAACTGGTCGGTCTACATGGTTAAATAGATTTTAGGCGAACCGCGCATTAACGGCTCTGCGCGGTTCCTAAGTTATAAGCCGACTGACGCTTAGTGGCCTCGTTTTCAATATGGCCCACAGCATTCCCGAGAGCGGCAACTTGCGTTCTCATTGGAACGAGAGCATTTAACGTAGACTCACAGTCGGCAACCAGGAAAATCGTACGTGATCTTCACTCTGTCAGAACGGGCAATCCGCGCACTCGGACACATTCCGATGTTCCAGGATTCGGTGTATGTTGCTGGGCTTACTGGACAAAACCGACAACTGGGTCTTTCAAAAGTACACTCTGCTTATTAAAAACTGAAAACTCTGTCTGGGCGATTCCCCATTATCACCATTGACACAAGAATAAAATAAGTCCCCTACTTCTGTACCGTTACAATACCCCCCCCAATGAGAGGTTTTCTGCCGAAACAGAAAAACTCTCATTGCTAAAATCTAAGAGGACCAGCGAGGATATGGTGGCAACAACCCCCCTTAAATTCTTATTAGATCATGGGTAATTTTACCCCCCTAGTTCGGTGACTATGGCGGTACTTGATGACTTTATTGGACTTCTCTGTTCGAGATCCCAACACCCTAAAATTCAGACAAGCACTCACCACAGTATCACCAAACACTGTAAACATTTCAGATAAATTGTCACTAACTGGTCTTTACACCAAACCAGATTCCTCAACTGATTTATCTCCCTCTTAGGCCATACTGGATTGCCTTTAGCAAAGTACTGGTTGCGTATATAAGTGCTTTCTTAATACTAACATATTCTTATTTCACCAAACCTAACCTCAAAACAAACATTACCAATTTCAAGTTACCATAATCTACAATTTATTAAC